>OX465595.1:380748269-383248269 GCA_950022295.1 Bromus sterilis | reverse complement strand
CTGTTTTAGGACAAAGGGTTGACAAGAAGCTGAATGTCAACCACTATGCCAGCAAGACACTTGATAGTGCTCAAAAGAATTATGCTACTACCGAGAAGGAATTCTTGGCAGTGGTGTTTGCTTGTGATAAGTTTAGACCGTATATTGTTGATTCTAAAGTTATTATTCATACTGACCATGCTGTCATTAAGTATCTTATGCAGAAAAAGGACGCCAAACCAAGACTCATTAGATGGGTACTCCTTCAAGAATTTGATTTGCAGATTGTCGATAGAAAAGGAGAACACAATCCGGTGGCGGATAATCTTTCAAGGATGGAAGATATCCCGCACGATCCTATTCCAGTCAACGACAGTTTCCCAGATGAACAGCTTGCTGTTGTAAAAGTACAATCTCATTCCGACCCTTGGTTTGCAGATTATGCTAATTTTATCGTTGCAAAGTTTTTGCCTCCAGGTTTTACATTTCAGCAGAGGAAGAAATTCTTCACGGATTTGAGGCACTACTTTTGGGATGATCCACATCTTTTCAAAGAAGGTGCAGACGGGATCGTACGAAGGTGTATACCGGAGCACGAGCAGCAGGACATTCTTCGACAATGTCACGATAGTCCCTATGGAGGACATCATGCCGGTGAAAGGACCGCACATAAAGTTTTACAATCAGGTTTTTATTGGCCTACTCTTTTTAAGGACGCCCGAAGGTATGTTCTATCTTGTGATAAGTGTCAGAGAGTTGGTAACATTAGCAGGAGAAATGAGATGCCTATGAATTACTCACTAGTGATCGAACCTTTCGATTGCTGGGGTTTTGATTTTATGGGTCCTTTTCCTCCTTCACACAAGTACACACACATCTTAGTTGCTGTTGATTATGTAACCAAGTGGGTTGAAGCAATCCCCACTGAGAGTGCTGATCACAAGACATCTTTGAAAATTCTCAAGGATGTAATTTTTCCTAGGTTTGGAGTACCAAGGTACCTCATGACAGATGGAGGGTCACACTTCACGCATGGAGCTTTTAGGAAAGCTCTAGCCAAGTACGATGTCAATCATAGGATTGCATCACCGTACCACCCTCAAACTAGTGGGTAAGTTGAGCTCACCAATAGGGAGATCAAGTTGATCTTACAAAAGACAGTAAACAGTTATAGATAGGACTGGTCAAAGAAGTTAGGAGATGCTTTGTGGGCGTATAGAACTGCTTACAAAAACCCCATGGGCATGTCTCCGTATAAAATGGTCTATGGCAAGGCTTGCCATTTACCACTAGAGTTAGAGCACAAGGATTTCTGGGCTGTCAGAGAGCTAAATGCTGACCCAAAGTTGGCTGGTGAAAAACGTCTCATGAACTTGACTTCTCTAGATGAGTGGAGGAGTGAAGCTTACGAGAGCGCTAAAATGTTCAAGGAAAAGGTAAAGAAGTGGCACGATAAAAGAATTCTGAAACGTGAATTTAATGTTGGTGATAAAGTTTTGTTGTTTAGATCCCGTTTCAGGTTTTCTCCAGGTAAACTACTTTCCATATGGGAAGGACCTTTTCTTATCGAAGAAGTATATCGGTCTGGTGCAATCAAGATCAATAATTTTGAAGGCACCAAACCTCAAGTTGTGAATGGACAAAGACTCAAACATTATATGGCAGGTGATCCAATCAATGTGGATGTGAACATGATATATACAAAGACTCACGAAGAGCATGTTGCAGCCCAGTTTCAGACTCCGGCAGGAGATGAATAAGAAAATGTATGTATTACGGTAAGGAAACATCGCGAACGTCAATAAAAGTTTACTTTTCAAGGTTTTTGCAAAATTAGGAAAACTCCAAGCCTGAGTGGAGCCGGAGAGGAACTCCAGGGGGCCCAGGAGGCCTCTTGGCGCGCCCCCCCTCCTGGCCGCGCCAGGCACCCTCCTGGGTGCCCTGGACTCCGATTCCGACTTCACCTAGGCTTGAAACCTTTCTTCTGTTGCGGAAATTTTTTCTATATATTTGCCCGGATAGTCCCGGCACCGTATCTCTCGATTTCGCGTGTTTTCATTCTCGATCTGTTTCTGCCAGGGTGAAAAGCTGTTGCTAGATATGTCTTCTTGTGGCTCGAGCGGAGAGGACTTCTTGGGATGGCGTCTACGTCAATTTCATAAGGATCTTAATCAAGGGAAGCACGTTGATTGGGCTACCGAAGAAGAAATTGCCGCAAGACAAGCGGAGATGGAGCGCTCCGTGAAGAGGAAGTCAAGACTATCACTGCCCAACAACAAGGAGGTGCAAGCAATCCCATCATGGTGGGATCTTTCCAACCTGAATATGATCTTTCTCTTAACCTTTCAGGGCCCTCCACTTCACTTGAAGATCAACGCATGGTTTCCACCATCTCCGAGGCCTACCGCATCACCAACCAACTCATTGAAGATTTCCGTGTACTAAAAATACAAGTGGAAGTCTTGGAGTTAGAGAACCGAACCCTTCGTCGTGTCATCAGGGATCTGAAGAAACAACCACAACAAGATGAGGAGTAAATCTCCTCGGGTAATGGCATCCCCTTAGCTTGTTCCAAGCTTGGGAGAGTTCCCGGTATCTTTATCTTTATCTTTTGCTTTTTCTTTAGGAGTCAAGTAGAGTCGTATCATGTCTAGGGAAGTTACTTTATGAAATAGGGTTGCTTTGATGTCTATCACTCCTTTTGTGGAGAGCTTTGTATCCGTGAGTGTGAGGTCGTCTATGAAGGAATATTAATGAGAAGTATATTGGTTTCTTCGCTGCACTTGGTATTCTCTTCACGCAATCGACATTATGAGATGATTCTTATGGGGAGTATTGACCTTACATCAGGTATGGCTTTGAAAACTTTATTTAAATCTTGGCAAGTATAGCTTTGGTCATAACAACAAGCATGTTTTTCTCAAAGTAGCGACATAGCCAAAACCTTTGTGTTATTATGCTTGAAGTGTTATGTTGACAAGGAAGAAAACTTGATGTTTCATGCTAGTTTTAATGTTTATGCTTTGTAATTGCTTGCATCTAAGTTGTCATCAATTGTCTGGTCTCTCAAAGCCTTGCTAGCCAAAACTTTGTACTAAGCGGAATTCTGCTTGTACTTCCATACCTTGAAACCAACATCTTCCACTTGAGTCCACCATACCTTCCTATTTGTGGTATTCCACTACCACTCCTAAAGTATATAATTTGTGTGCTATCTCTAGATGTTCAAAATCTTCTGTTTTGTGCCACTGATTCAGCTCATGAGGAAGTGGTGGGTAACCCATGATCTTCTTAATTTGGACAAGTTTTATCTTGGGATTGCATGTCTAATCTGCAAACCCCTAATACGAGAAGGGACTGGCATGAGTGCCCAGCTCGTAAAAGATAAATACTAACACACAAGTTCCTTCGCCCATTCATGAGTGATAAAAAAAGGAATTTAAGGGGATGTGATCGTCCCCACATGGGAGCCGTTCCTCGAAACTTTTCCAAATCATGAAGTGAGTGAGTTATCTATCAGCAGTCGTTGACGGATCATGCACCTCCCAAAAGTCTGTTTTTTATTCTGTTTGATCTAGAGATGGCACATGAGTTTTCCCTGCTTACCCTTTTGCATGGGGTTTATCCTTTATTTTGTGCTGAGTCAGTCCTTCCTACTTCCTTCCTTCTTGAGAGAGAGCAGACACTTGATGTTAATAAAGATTCTTGCATACAAAGCTGCATTGAAAGTTAGCATGTTACATCTTTGTTGACATTATCTTTTGATAAGTGAGTTGTTTGCAAAAGCTTATGCTTAGTAAACATCTTCCTTTGTGTTAACATGTGCATTTCTTGACTGATAACATGTTCTTTCCAAAGCTTCAACTGGTTCCATTATAAGTGAAAGAGCAAAAGTAAAAAGTTATTAGTTGTTCCTTGACCAAGGCTATATGTGCCATGATTTGATGAGTTTTCCAAGTCCTACTTTGTTATAATTGTTACTACTTTCTCATAAGGACCTTATGAGTTGAGGTTGCTGTTGAGGATGCTGTTGAGGATGCTTCAGTTTGGTGAGAAATCTTGATGCTTCTTGTCTGTATTCTTTTATCGACACTTCACTCTCTAAACTTGTGGACAGGTTTACCGAGCTCAGCAATCGCTTGGGGACAAGCGATGTCTAAGCTTGGGGGAGTTGATACGTCCAAAATGCATCACTATTTTATATTGTAATTTCATCCTATTCATTGATATATTCCACTTTAAAGTATTGTTCTTATGTTGTTTTGGCTTGTTTTACACAGTTTACAACTTTCCGGTGCCGAAGCAGCAGAACCAGAAGTCAGCGGTGAAAAGTGGACACCAAGTTTCTTAATTAGATCAAGTCCAAACGCGATGAAAATTTACGGGGATCGTTTTTATGGAAATTGACTGGGGATCACCGAAGATGGAGGTGAGGGGACCCACCAGGCAGCCCGAAGGGTGCCTGGCGCGGCCCCCCTCCTGGTCGCGCCAGGCACCCTCCTGAATGCCTGGTGGCCCCCCTCGGTGCCCCCTCTCGCCTATAAGAACCTGATACGTCCTAAACTTATCTACTTTTCCAAAGACTTTTGCTATTGTTTTGCCTTCATTCTTGAATGATTTGAACGAAACTAACCCGGACTGACGCTGTTTTCAGCAGAGCTACCAGTGCTGTTTTCTTTTGTGCAGGTTTCTGGATATTTGGTACGCTGGAAAAATCCCAAAAATATATATAAAAAATCTGCGTTCCGGAAGCTTCCGAGGATCCAAAGGGGGGCCACAGGGCAGCCAGGAGGGTGCCTGGCGCAGCCCAGCCCCTGGCCGCGCCACCTGCCCTCCTGGCTGGGTCCCACACCCCCTGGTGACCTACCTTGGCCCCTATTTATTCCCCCGACGCAAAAATCCCGAAACGAGAGTCGCTTTTCCGATCTACGTCGCGGAGCCGCTGCAACCCTCTGTTCTTCCTCGGAGAGCTAATATGGAGGCTGAATTGGCCTCCGGTGAGGGGGAAATCATCGCCATCGTCATCACGATAGCCTCTCCATCACCCCTCCATGACTTCTCCTCTCATGTGTGAGTAATTCCCTGCTGTAGGCAAAGGTGATGGTAGGGATTGGATGAGTTAGATCATGTAATAGTTCAATCATATTGTTGGGGGCATGTTGTCTATCATCTACTTGGTGTTTATCATCTCTGTTACAACTTGTTGCTCTTAATGCTTGCCACTTTGGGCCCGAGTGCCATGATTTCAGATCTGATCACCCTTTTGTTTCTTGAGTTTGTGGTGTTCTTGATCCTATCTATGAGTTGTATGCACCTATTATAATCCGGAACCGGCGATCCCAATGGTGACATCTTGGGACACCAAAGGGGATGGACTATGATTTGAGGATTTCGTGTATCCATGAAGTGTTAATGCTTTGTTCTGGTGCTCTTTGACAGGAGTACCTTAATCTCCCTAAGTTCCTTTTGGCCCCGTTTGTAGCGGGAGGGTAGGACAAAAGATGTTGTGCAAAGTTCTTATTGCAAGCACGTACAACTACCTTAGGATACATGCCTGATGTTTGATATTTGCCTAGATGATCCTTTCTTTTCTGTGAGCCTTGCCCAAGTTAGAATTTGTTACATGTTCGTTCTCATCCAAGCAGCGCCCAACCATCCATCTCCCTAGCCTACAGTGTTTTCCTTCTGCTGGTTACTAGTTGTTTACCTTTGCTGTTCCATTATCACTATCACCACTATTATCATTACCGCCACTACCGTATCACAGTTACTACTAATACCTTTGTGAAAGAAAGTGTTTATTTCAGGTGCGGTTGAATTGACAACTCAATTGTCAAAGCCTGTACGTATTCTTTGTGTCCCCAAGTGTCGAATCAATAAATTGGGTTATCTTGCCCGCGAAGACTATCTCGATCCCCTACAGTTGAGGGTTATCAGACCCCCCCCTGGGGTGAAAACCCTAAAAGGAGAAGAGTTTCTGTGTTTCGCCGCTGCCACGGGGCGGAAACCTATAGAGGAGAAAAGCCATCTCCAGCGGGCAGATTCCGCCGGGGAGATCACCTCCCGGAAGGGGATATCGTCGCCATCATCATCATCATCGTCACATGCATCATCGAGGTCATCATCAACATCATCCCCAACATCAGCACCATCTCCATCACCACCCCATCTCATCTCACAATTGCAACTTGTGTTGTAATCCGTACTATCTATCATCTCTACTCTTTTGGTGTTGATTACTACTTTGTGGTGAATGCTATTGAGTTTTGTTGGAGAAATATCATTGTGTCCAGATTGTTTGCCACCCATCTGTCACCTCTGATCATGATCTCTTTTATGTCTTGTGAGTAGTTACTTTAGTTCTTGAGAACATGGGAGAAGTCTAGTTGCTAGTAGTCATATGATGTTGAAGTGTTATGTGTTGTTTGATACTTAAGTTGTGTTGTTATTTCTCTAGTGGTGTTATGTGAGTCGAACACTTAACACTTCACCTTTCATGGGCCTAGAGGAATACATTGTGCGCAAAGGATGCTTATGGTGGGTTGCCGGAGTGACAGAAACCTGAACCCCAGTTCACAGACTTTTGCACAAGGGAGTTATGGATCCTTGATCGTAATGTTGTGCTTAGGCTTATGCCTTAATTACTACCTTGTATTTGCGGATGCTTGCAAGGTGTGTAATCATAAGAGTACACTTATCTTAGTCTAGAAGGTGTACTAGCATTGATCCACCCACCAACACTTATCAACACAATACATATTACTTGGCGGAGTATGGTGAAAGTAACTTGGCTATCTCTCTCGTGTGTTCTCGAGAACGCTTTAGCTTTATAAGTTTAGTTCCTAGGCTTATCCTGGTGAAAGGATTGGGCCACTTGCTACTCCTCAGTTACCTTGTTTACTTTGCTTGTCTTTTACTTTTCTGTTGCTTAAACCAAGAACCCCTAAATATTTACCTTTGAGTTTGTGCAACCTTTCCTTATCCAGTGTCACTTATCAGCACCTTCTGCTCCTCGTGGGATCAACATCCTTATTTATCGAAAAGCTACAATTGATCCCCTAGACTTGTGGGTTATCAAGAATCGTTTATTGGCGCGGTTAACGGCGGAGGCAACCCAACTAAACCTATTAACTTCACCGCCATAAAATGGGCAGTACGCCAAGGTAAGTAGACCTAAATCCAACTGCATCTACTACGAATCATCCACCTTGAGATATCTATCCAGAACATCTCGCTGGTATTAAGTTGCGAATCCCACCCAAAGTGTAAACTCAAAGCAACAGACAACTGCATTAAAAGAACTTTGCGTAAAGTAAACAATCCTTGCACCCGCGGGTACAAGCACCGTTGTTTTATCCCTGGTGGCTACAACATATCCCCTAGTCTCATGTTTCTGTCACTCAAGCTAGACATCAGGGGGCTGAACCCACAATCAAGCATAACGCTCCCTCTTGGAGTTGCAAGCAAACTACTTGGCCAAATCAAAATACTGCAACGGAGAACATGCAAGAATTTACTCAAGAACAAAATATAAAAGTGAAGAACCAAATATATTACTCATCATAATCTGAACACAGTCTCATAATCCATCAGATCCCAGCAAACTCAGCATAGCAACGGCAGAAAATTACAAAAGTGCCTCGATCATGTGAGGCAGCTCATGAGGTCTCGAAAGTGGAAGCACAAAGAGGGGAGAGGTACATCACATAGCTACTGTTCACGGACCCATGGTCCAAGGGGGACTACTCACGGCACATCCGGGAGGCGTCCATGGCTATGGATGGTCTCCCGGAGGGGGTTCCTCCTCCGGCAGGGTGCCAGGGCAGCTTCTCCAGGCAGCCCCGATCTTGAAACGGCGGCGGCGGCGGTACAGAGGCGAGTTCGCGGAAAATAGATCGATATTAGGGGTTTCCACCACGAGGGCTAAATATAGGAGGAGGGGGTGTCGAGGGGACCCACCAGGCAGCCAGGAGGCCTCCTGGCGCGGCCTAGGGTGGGGCCGCGCCAGGGACCCTCCTGGTCTCCTGGTTGTGGCCCCCCTCCGCTACCTTGGTGATTCCGGAAGCTTCCGGGTCGCTGATTTTTTATCTGATTTTTCCGGATTTTTTGGAGCACTTTTAATGGCCGGAAAACCTGAAATACAAACACAGCAGAAAACAACAACTGGCAGTTGGGTGCACTGGGTTAATAGATTAGTCCAAATATGCTCAAAAGTGTATGAAAGTTCAAGCAAAACATGGCAAAGTCACACAAAACATGCATGGAGCAAGCAAAAATTATAGATACGTTTGGGACGTATCACCACCGGATTTGCGACTGCACAAACCTTCCCAAGTGCTTGATCTGCGGCGGCGAGGGGCATCGTGCTCGGTGGTGTGGTGGTGGAGAGAGTGGGGGTCATGAGCACCAGACGGCGCTGCCTCCCATGGGCTCCACTACGGCTGCAAGAGGTGTGCTTCCCAGACCGGTGGTTGTGTTGCAGCCGCCACCTATTTTCGGTCCGTGCTTCGATGCAGGCACCGGCGTTTGAGCCGGACTCCAGGTGTGGGCTCGTCATCGCCATGGCCCGGAGGACGGCGGTTCACGCGAAGGAGGAGAGGAAGCTGTCGAGGTTCGCCTTGGTGGCCATGGCGGTGGGGGTGCGGCAGGACTTCCTGCTGGCGGACGCCAAGAGGGCTCTGCTGGCGCGCTTCAGGATCCATGAGGATGCGGTCGACATGTCGCTGCGAGCACCTGATGAGCTGCTCATGGTTTTCAAGGACGCGGCGGTCCGGGACCTCATCTTGCGGGCGCAGGGGCCTCTCGTTCTTGGGCGGGTGCCTTTCCTGGTCACCGCCTGGACTCAGCTTCGTCGGGCCTCCCAGGCGCGGATGCTGTTCAAGATGCGTGTGTGTGCCTCGAGGGCGTTCCCGAGCATGCTTGGGATGTCGAGTCAGTGGCCAAGATGTTTGATCCCTTCATGATCATTGATGGCACCATGATGTCACCCTTTCTAAGATCGACAGGGTTTTGGTCTCCGGTGAGTGGGATGTTGCCTTCCCCCAATTCCAGCTCTCCGCGGAATCCACCTGCATCTCCAATCACTGCCCCATTGTGCTGCGGAGGATGGACTGCAAAGGTCACAGGGGTTTTCGTTTTGAAAACCATTGGACCAATTTTGACGACTTCCAATCGGTGGTGGCCGCCTCTTGGGTCTGACCGGTGGATGATGTCTATGCACGCTTCTATTCTTGTAGACTATGTTGGGACTCCAAGCGCAGAGGTTTGTAGGACAGCAGCAATTTCCCTCAAGTGGATGACCTAAGGTTTATCGAACTCAGGGAAGTAGAGGTTGAAGATGGTCTCTCTTAAGCAAGCCTGCAATTAAGATACAAGAAGTCTCTTGTGTCCCCAACACATCTAATACAACTAGGAGTTGTATAGGTGCCCTAGTTCGGCGAAGAGATGGTAAAATATGGGTGATAGGTGTGGCAAAGCAAGGTAATATAAATCTGTAATAAAAAGTGCAGCAAGCAAACATGTAACAAAAGTGAGCACAAACGGTGTAATAATGGTGGAAACAAGGCCTAGGCTTCATACTTTCACTAGTGGCAACTCCCAACAACATTAACATAGTCTAATCACATGATATTTCCCATAAAACATGCAATGGAGACGTACTCGGAGGTCATTCCTTTGTGGTCAAGAGAGGACGAGAATTATGTAGGGCTACAAAAGCACACCTCAGAGTTCGTAGTTCTCAATCTATGGATTTCCCAATGTCACCGTGGCCATCCAAAGAGAGTACCACAATCACCACAACATATCTCAAGGATAGTCAAAGACAAGCACCAAGAGACTCTCAATCTTCAATCAACACACAAAAGAGGAAATCACTCATGAAAATATCCTTCTAACCCATGTCCAATAGACCGTTGTCACCATGGTCTCGGGGATTATACTAGATAAGATCAAGTGAGTACATCAATCCAATACATAGAGGAAGGGGAAATATCATGGGATCACCCTAGATTAACATAGCATATGATCACAACGAAGATCACATCATGGGAGAGAGAATTCACCACATAGCTACTGGTAGAAACCTTAGCCCCGAGGAGAAACTACTCACACATGGACATGGTGAGAGATAGAGAGTTGTTGATGGAGAGGTGCAGCCCGGAGGAGATGAAGGAGATGGTGGCGGCGGCGGCCACGGCGACGCCCACGGCCACGGCCCTTGGGGGCAGCGACCCTTGGCCCCCTTCTTCTTCCTTGGAGATGATGCTGCTGTGGAGATTGATCTCCCCCTCAAGACGGCTGCCAAGGGGGAGGAAATTTCGTGGTGCCCTTTGACCTAGGTTTCATTTTTTTATATAGACTCTCAGATTCCCGTCATCCAGATTACGTCTTCGGTATTTTGGGGCTTCAGCGAGAAAACGAACTCCGATTGGGCCGAATTTTATGTCTAGATCCACCGTAAAAAAATTCCGTACAACTTTGTAGTTTTAAGTTTTTCCGTTTGAGGCCGTCTTCTAGCGTTTCAGATGCGATCTTTAAAACCTGTCTGGTGGGGACAGATTTCGGGAGAGTTAGAGTCCAACTCCTACAAGGCTTTTTTTTGTGGTTTTCCTTTATCCAAGTAATTCATACACATAAAGTACAAAAACAAGAACTTGTGCACTCTTGCAACCATTAATAGGTTAGTTCCAAAATATGTTATAAAATGATATGAAAGTGTATCAAAAGCATAGTAATATCACACAAAACATGCATGGAGCAAGCAGAAATTATAGATACGTTTGAGACGTATCAGTGGCCTCCAAAGATCTTGTTAGAGCAATCCACATCAGGATGAGTAGAGTGGCAAAGGAGCTGCAGGCTTGGGGGAAGCAGAAGATGCGATGGACATTGTTCCTGTCAGGGGTGGCCAGTGAGGTGATCTTCGGCCTGGACCTGGCTCAGGAGGAGCGGCAGCTGACTGCGGCGGAGTTGAGGCTTCGTGGCTCTCTGAAAGCGAATCTTCTGGGGTTTGCGGCCATCGACAGGTCCAGATGGCGGCAAAAATCAAGGGTAACTGAGATCAGGGAGGGAGACGCTTGTACACGATATTTTCACCTCAAAGCTAGTGGGAGGCGAAGGAAGAATCGCATTCCGTGGCTCATCGGGGATCAGGGTCAGATCAATGAGCATGAGGGGAAAGCTAAGTTGCTGCTGGATCATTTCATGTCCCTCATGGGAGCTCTCACGCCGTGCACAGCTAAGCTTAATTGGGACGCTATCGGGCTCCCCTCTCGGGATTTGGCTGGGCTGGATGCTCCTTTCAGCGAGGATGAGCTCAAGGCTGCCGTCCATGAGCTTCATGGGGAAAAGGCTCCCGGCCCGGACGGTTTTACTGGCATCTTCTTCAAAAAATGCTGGGCAACCGTGAAGGATGACCTGATGGCCGCCATCAACTGTGTGCACTCTCTCAGGGGCAATAACTGGCATCTTCTCGATACCGCCCATATTGTGCTCTTGCCAAAAAAAGAGGGGGCCCAAGCGTGTGGAGAGTTCAGACCAATTAGCCTCATCCATAGCATTCAGAAGATCCTCAGCAAAATGATGGCGGCTCGACTTGCCCTTGAGATGCACCATCTTATCTCAGACAACCAAAGCGCGTTCATTGCGGGACGGTCCATCCAAGATAATTTTTTGTACGTCAAGAACGTGATCAAGGCTGCCCACACGGCTAAGTCCCCGATGGTGTTCCTGAAGATTGATGTCGCCAAGGCTTTTGACTCTGTGGGTTGGGGGTATCTTCTGGAGGTTCTTCAAGATATGGGATTCGGGCATAGATGGCGTGACATGATTGCCCTCACCCTCTCCTCCTCGTCCTCCCGGGTGATTTTGAATGGCAAGCCTGGTGACCCTTTTGTTCATCGTCGCGGCCTTCGACAAGGCGATGCGCTGTCGCCCCTCCTTTTTATTATTGCTATGGAGCCACTGCAGAGGCTCCTAACTTTGGCCACGGAGAGACGCCTTGTCTCGCCGTTGGGGCTTCACTTTGTCAGATTCCGGTGCAGTTTGTATGCTGATGATGCCGCCTTGTTCCTGAACCCCTCTCATGCTGATTTTGCTGTTGCGCAAGCCATCTTGGAGGTTTTTGGGAATGCTTCAGGGCTCAGGACTAATTTCAGCAAGACGGTGGCCTATCCCATTGCCTGGTCTAACACTGACCTGGACACGAGCGTGGCTGTTGTTGGAGGGAATATTGGGGCGCTTCCCTGTGTCTATCTTGGCCTCCCCCTTGGCCCGAGGAAACCGAAGAAAGTGGAGATGCAACCCCTGCTGGAACGGATCGCTGGGAAGCTCGCCCCGAGAAAAGGGAGATTGATGAGCAGGATGGGCAGGCTAATATACATCAATTTGGTGATCACTGCCACGACTACCTACTTTCTGACGGCTTTCCAACCTGAGAAGTGGTTCATCAAGAGACTGGATAAGATGAGGCGCAATTTCCTCTGGGAGGCTGAAGATCGATCCGCGGGCGGCAAGTGCTTGGTTAGCTGGAAACAGGTTTGTTCGCCCAAAGGTTGCGGTGGCCTTGGTATCAAGGACATTGCTAGTTTCAGCCGGGCCCTGCGGCTTCGCTGGGAATGGTTCAGATGGGAGCCTGCTGACCGCCCCTGGAAAGGCTCCCCTACCCCATGTGATCGCCAAGACAGGGAGCTTTTCGCTAGTTGCACGAGTGTTACGCTTAGAGATGAAGGCCTTGTGACCTTCTGGTTTGATCGCTGGATTGGGGATGGGCCGCTTAGGTTTGCCGCTCCTGGGATCTTTGAGCTTGCCAGATACAAAAAGCTGACGGTTAGAGAGGGCCTGCGCAATGGCCGCTGGATGACGGGTATGAACAGGATGACAAGCCATGTCCAGCTTGTCCAGTTCGTCCAAGTGTGGGAGATGATTCAGAGTGTCAACTTGGTTGATGGGCGTGACGAAATTCGGTGGTCACTCACGGCTGGAGGCACTTACTCGACGGCGTCCGCGTATGCCGTGCAATTCCTACCCCGAATCAGAAGGATAAGTTTACAGAGAGTTTGGAGCTGCAAGATTGAGGGGAAGATCAAATTCTATATGTGGTTGCTCCTTCAAAACCGCAATTGGAATGCTGACCGGCTCAGGGCGAGGGGATGGCCGCATAACCAGCTGTGCAAATTGTGTGATCAAGAGACCGAGACGGCGGACCACATCACGCTTTCCTGCGCCTACGCAAAGGAAACCTGGCTCCATTTCAAGGGGAGCCACGCCATGGCTTGGGAGATTGCATCGAGTGCCCCGTCTGTCGGGGAATGGTGGAGCAGCCTGTGTGCGAGTAAAGGGCCGAAGGATGTCATCAATGATTTGCTTAGGCTGTCGGCGTACATGGCGTGGAACCTCTGGAAGGAGAGGAATCGTAGGGTTTTTGAGCAAAAAGAGCTGACACCGCTGCTGCTGGCGGGTGTAATTAAGGAGGAGATCAGCTTGTTCGTTAGGGCCATGAGAACTGACCCACTGTGAGGGTTGGGGTCGGCTTTTTTATGTTTTTCTCTTTTCTTTCTCTCCTCCCTAGCTGTCGTTGACTGCTGAGTGCCTTTTGAGGCCTGTATTTCTGTTATTCCTTTTTCCTCCACTATAATGCAAAGGCAAAGCACCTGTCGTTTCCGTTCAAAAGAAACCTACAAGCCTTGATATACAAGAAACCTATATACGTACATATATCTTAATAGACCGGACGACAACGGCGAAGACCAACGCAACGGCGAGTCGGCGGCATCGGTGATGATTGTCCTTCGAAGCTACTGTCTTGTATTTGCTGTCCTACACATTTCTAGTGCATACAGTTTGTTCAACTTTTGATTTAGTAAGGTGCATTGGTTTCAGTTGCTTCGCTGAATGAACGCTGCAGCCCAAACGAAAATTTAACTTTCGCGGAGATCCATTATAAATAAATAAATTACAGTGTATTGAAGCGACAAGAACAAGGGACCATCTATGAAGAAAGGCAGCTGATGGAAATCCCAAAGTAAAGATTATTTTAAGAACAACGTAGAATGCTCTGTTTTTTTTTCTGCGACTGTAGAATGCTCTGTTTCAAGAAACACAAGTAAAACTGTCCTGTTATTCCAGCTCTACTTCTATGTATGGTTTCCCTGGTCTTGCAATTATATTGTCCATAATTTAGCACCATGACCATGTTACGCCGGTCTAGTAGAGGATAGTGCCTCTATGTGGTCTATGTGGTTAACTGATATATCAGACTTTGTAGTTTGTATTGTCATCAGCTGCCAGCGAGAGCTGGCCTGTCTATGTAATGGAATATGTGCATTGCATTCCAAAAGAAAAAGGTTCATTGGCTAGCTGGATGTGAAGGCTGGGTGTAATCTGTAATGTTCGTTCTTGTTTGTTTTCGTCGTTGCAAAAATGTATGGCGCCTCTTCTAATTTCTGATGTAATCCACGGGTATATGTTTAATACTCCATTGGGTCCATATTAATCATCGCTGAAACAAATGTATCTAACGAAGGGAGTACATTACTAAGACCTAACCAAGCATCATTACATTACTAGACCTGATGACTGAGTTAGCGCATCTAACTCATGAGCCATCGTATTACTTCCTCTAACCGTGAACTGTAACATCTAACTAACAAGGCCTTGATCCAAGCTCATGACACTATATGCGGCGAGAAGCTTCAAGTATTTTCAATTTGGTGATCACCACCAAACAATCTGCTTCAAAAACTATAGGGGAAACAAATGCTTGTAGGAAACATGACCCAGATGGATTTATTTCCAAAAAAAGAAAAGAAAACAGGACACAATTAAACATTATGTGCTTCATTTTCCAAGCTAGAGTACATGATTGCAGAAAAGAAGTTTAACTGTGCTGAAAAGCATGAGGTAAGCATATTACATCATCTTCACGACGAAAGTTATAGCAACAAGGAGACGCCGAGGTATGACAGTGTTCTAGTCCCCCATCTTCATGGCCACAAGGAAATCCATGCATCCACCAGATACAAGGGCCTTTTATGACTAGAAAAAGGAGCACAAGTACAAAAGGAGATGTAAGATAGGTGATGGAACTAATTACACCAATATGATCAAATCTAAAACCTAGAAATAAGCATGGGGCATCTAAATTGTAAATATCAATCAGCTGCTAAATTCTTCAGCATGATTTTTCTAGCATAATCACTTGCCTTATTTGCTTCCTCCATCATAATCATTTAGCATGTTTCTTATTGGATAATCATTCACCTTATTTGTTTTGCCTAGAATAGCTTTTACCTTGTTGCTGTTTGGATAGTGATGGTCAAAACGAACCATACCAATTCTGTCATTTTTTTTGTTCGTGTGCAATTTCTGTTTTGATTGCTTGGATAGTTCCTAATATTTTAGCATGTGCATACTCCCACTAGCCAAGTCCACTCCTTTACTCTGGGCAATTGACCAAAAAACATGGACAATCAAAACATACGCCAAAATATTTGCTAGCCAATTTCTTGGTGGGGTTTCATTGAGCTCAGCCTCAAACCAAGTACACCCCATGGTTCTTACAAGAAAAGTTATATTTGCAAAACTCCTCATAGCATTCAGTGATTAACATGTGTGCCAAAAATAAGTCAAAACAGTAAATCACAAAAACCTTTCACATGTTTTTGTGGAATATTAGGCCTTTCACATGTTGTGGAAATACCAGTAATCCAAGTGTATTTGGAAGGTCAAGGGCCTAAGCATCCATTATATAAGCATACCATGTACCAGGTTGAGGAGGCAAAAACAATCAATTGATTCACCCAAATTATTTGGTAATTGGTCATGCAGAACAACAAAAAGGAGGTGGGCAAATATCAAAGTCAGTTTAAGGCCTTGTTCGGTTCAATGTGAATCCACATGGATTGAAGGGGTTTGAGGGGGATTAAATCCCTTATATATTGCATCTGTACAGAAACGAGGGGATTGCGAGTAGCACAAGAACACCTCATCAATTTGCTTGTGGATTAGGAGGATTCTAAATTCCTGGTGGCTGAGTTTTTGTCAGTTGGGTGTTGATCACGGGAAGATATTATAGTGAGGATTGAGCATCGCTGTCCAAGTTAATTAGTCGATGATCGGTTGCTTATTTGTTAGAATAATAAAAGTAAAGGTGGTAATTAAATCTATCTTAATTACTCTGAGTTGCTAGTACAAAAGCTAAAGATTATATGTGAGAAAAATTTACCCAATAACGAAACTTTCTCTTGACCTTCCAAAGAAGCTCTCGATCCCACTTTTCTACCCTTTTTGAATATAATAGTCCTTTGTTCCTACAAGGATCAGCAGGAGAATGTATTAAGCTCACTAATTAACATGATATCGGAACAGTTGTAACGATAGGGAGGGAGTAGTGAGAAAAACGAAGTAGGAGCTAGTGCCAGTAATATACCAGAAATTGCGAATGCAGCAACTAATGACATGGTGGATGAGGCTACGAGGACCCGGGTGAAATCCATTCAGACCACAAGCATCGATCGGTTCAGACCGAGCTCCAGTCCTGAGGTGGTATTGTGCATAATGATAATGGGATGGATGGGTATAGACAACAGTTTCAGACATGACGGTAGGCAGCCCCGTAGAGGAGACACTCAGACACTTCCTATGGAGGATGATGGCACGGTCTCCAATGCTTGTTACCGGGATAAACCTTTCCGAGATAACATCCTCAAGTTTGTAAATCAGGATGTGCGACATGGATCTGTCGCTGTAGCCAACGAGCAGGATCTGTGAGTTGCATTCTACCAGATGGGAACCCTTGTAGAGTTTTTCCACCGGACATGTGGCGATCAACTTTGGCGGCGGCGGCGCCGAACCAACCTGCGGCGGCGGGTCAATCTGGAAAACCACTGAGCCATTAGATGTAGGATACTTCACCATGTATAGCTTGCCTTGGAATGCCAATGGTGCAATGGTAGTTGGGATACCCCAGCTTGGCATGGTCCACTGCTGGTCTTGGGAGGTACCAAAGGCTACACGATTCAGACGGGCGAACGCAAGCATGACGGTGATGGATCCACCACTGCAGGAAATAGAAGCGCATACGCAGTATCTGATGTAGAACCATTTTGATAACTCGGGGTCAGGGTGTGCTGTACGGAGATCATCGCCCAGCTGCGGGAGGAGGGTGGCGAATGGTGGGAGCTCAACAATGTCGCCGGTGAAAGGGTGGAGGAGGCGGATTGCAGTGTCTTGGTCTCTCTGGAGGAGGAGGAGGCCGTCGACGGATTCCAGAACACAGTGGTTCCTAAACAGAGGGAGCTTGACACGGACCAAGGTTCCCGTGTCAAGGTTGAGGAAGCGGATGTAGCCACCCAGCTTTCGGTGGCCGGGGTAGATGCCGTGGTCCTCCGGCAGCATCATCCAGCGGCGCGGGTGGAAGCGGGGATCGGTGACAGCGCGGCCGCTCGGGCAGACGGCGCCGGACCGCCAACTGGTGCAGACAGCGCGAAAGCGGACATAATCCAGAAAATCGCCGGCCAGCACGCGCCAAGCTATCTGACGAACCATATCCCCTGGAAGAGACGCCCATGAGGATGAGGAGGACGACGAGGGTACTGCCGCGCCAGCGACATCATCTGAATCCGCCGATGCGGGGCAGTGGCGCTTCTTTGCGAGCGCGGTCGTGATCTGCGGTCTCGAAGGACGCTTCCTAGACCTCGGCGGTGACATCCTGCGTTCCAATCGTAGATCTGATTCGCCCAATTAAGAAATACAAGAAGGTGAATTTAACCCTGGAGAAACGAAAGAAACACAAATGACAAGGAGTAGCGCAGAGGTGCAGTACCAGTGAGTTGGGAACTTGAGAGGGTGAATGGTGGTGGTTGAGAGGATTCACCGGCGTTGGCGGCCCCGTACCATGGTACCTCCGCTCATTACTTCCCGACTCTTCAGAATCTACTTGGGGAAGGTGGAGGCGCAGCAGCGGCTAGGTCTTCCGTGCTTTTTTCTTTATAAACACGGTCCCTAGTGTCCTGATCCCAAAGCTGGCCAGATGGGCCGGGCCCGGCACGGCACGGCCCGGTTCAACCGACACGGGCCAGGCACGGCACGGCCCACGTCGGCACGGTTACTGTGCGTGCAGTGCCGGGCCGGCACGCGGGCTGAGCTGCCAGGCCCAGGCACGCCCATCTACTAAACGGGCCGGCCCGTTAGCCCGTTAGGCACGCCAGTTTTTTATTTTTTCTGCTATTTAGGCGTTTTATAACTAAATTACGCCTAGGGCGTTATATAAAATAAAATAAAACCTAAACGGGCCGTGCCGTGCCGGCCCGCGTGCCCAGCCTCTAGGCCCAGGCACGGCCCGTCAACAGTAACGTGCCGGCACGGCACGACCCGTACCGTGCCGGGCCAGAGATGGGCCGGGCCAAAAAAATCGGGCTACCGTGCCGCCCGCTCAGCCCGGCCCATGTGGCCAGCTTTGCCTGATCCATCATTAAATAAGAAAGAGAGAATTACTCAGTTATTAATTAATGAAAGGAAAACGATTTCCTTCTACCCGCCGGCGCGTCCTTTCCGCCGGTCGCACGGACGCCACAAGATCCTCTCGATCTATCGACTCTCGCTACACCATGTGCCCCACGCCCTCCTTCCCGAGCAGGTTTTGCTGTGTGCCGCGTTCATCCTTCTTTTCTCTTTCCTCCGATCGAGTTGCCATGGCCGCCGTCGTCTCCTCCTCCATCCTTTCCCCCCGAGCGAGTCTTCATGGTCGCACCTGCTCCCTACCTCCGGACGGGAGCCGCCTTGGCCGCTCCTCCTACCTCTCCCTTTTGACGGCGAGTTGCAACCGTAGGACGATGCACAACGAAGAGTCTCCATGGATGGCCACAGCGAAGGTTGCAACCTTAGCGAGCGAACGACGATGCTGGAACTAGTAATATTTTTTGCTGCAACAGACCAAAACCAGAGATGAAACCTAGTTAGTTTTTGCTGCAATCGATAAGCTAGTTGAAACCATAATTGAATTTTGCTACAACCATATCACTTTTTGTTGGAACAGTAAAAAAATCTGCTACATGTAATGTTGCAACCGGTTATTTGGGATTCTCTCTTATCGTGTAATGCGCAACCGGTTACATTATTTGCTTGCAACGTTTTGTGTTTTTGCTACTACTTGCTAACATATCTTACATTCTTAAGAAGTTGCTCCCCACTACTACCAATTCTCTCAACATGCACACACTCCACCCCATCATGCATGCCACATCACCCTCCACTACCTTATTTCTCTCAACATGCAAGCATGTCACCTCATCATCCAACATGCATGAGAAAGACTCACATCAATATGCCACTATGCATAATAAAAACCCACATGCAACATGCATGCATGGGAATTTGCATTTTATTATGATATTTATATTAAATCCTATATTAGTTCAAAAGTTATTATTTCAAATATACATTCTTATTTTAACCAAACATTTTCACTGAAATATTTTGCAAAAAATTTCCGCAACAACGTGCGGGGCATCATCTAGTTTACTACAATGGTGATGATACGCGATGCCAGCGAGCTTTTTTGCTTGAATCACTTTCAATTTTTGCTTGAACCAGCATTCGACTCTGCTACATAAGCTGCATATCTCAGGAATATCTGACAATTTTTTTTGTTTCGTGTAAAGCTGCATCCGGCTAAACTTTTTGCTTCCACCATTTTGTGTTTTTGCTACTACCGTTGAGGATTTTTTCTACATCCATCGCGGCGGAACTGCGATCTCGCGACGGCGAGACGATGATTTTTGTTGGAGTCATTTGTTTTTTTGCTACGGTCGATGATATGTTTTGTTACATCTATTCATTCAACCGGCGGCAAGGATGACGTTCGGTGGCGAGAGCGGCGACAATGAGTGGCAGCCGGCGGTGAGGGCGGCCGGCAAAGGCGAGGTTCTAGGGACGGCCGGGGGTGGGGGAAGGCTCTCCGGCCTTTTAGCGCGCAACGGCGCGAGTGGAAGCGGGAGTGGGAGGATGAAGAAGATGTCGATGTATACAGTTGGATCGGACGGATTTGCGGGGCCAGATCGGATGGCTGGCGTTGGACCGGCCAGGCACTCCGCCGGACCGCCGGCGCTTAGCGCCGTCCTTAGCGGAAACCGTTACAATATACCCACAACGAGGCACCCTCAAAACACATCGACCCCGAGGTCACACACCAAGCGAGCCGCCAACTTCGTCACCCGAGCAAACCGAATCTGACACCCAACAACCGGAATCTAAGCCGTCGCTCCGACAACCACACCGACCCCAAGGTCGCGCACCGTACGAGCCGATGACACCATCACCCAAGTGATCGGTGTCAACACTCAACAACCATCCCTGAAGTCGCCGCTTTGACTTACAGAGGAAAACAACACACACACACTGACCCCAAGGCCGCGTACTAGGCTGGCCGACGACACTGCTCCCAAGTGGCAAGTGTAGACACCCCTCCAAGACGATGAGATCCGAAGCCGCCGCTTCGACTTCCACGTCGTCCCCAGGGCCGCACACTAGGCTTGACGACGACACTGCCACCCAAGTGGCCAGCGAAGACACCCCTCCATGACGATGAGATCCAGAGCCGTTGCTCCGACTTTCACGCCGGACCCGAGGCCGCGCACCAGGCTTGACAACGACACTACTACCCAAATGGCAAGTGTAGACACCCATCTGCGACAACGACATCCAAAGTCGCCGCTCCGACTTCCACGTCGGCCCCGAGGCCGCGCACCACCCAAGTCGATGGTTCCCCTTGGCCAGACCACTCTAGAACGATGCTGATACGCCCCAAACGTATCTATAATTTCTGCTTGTTCCATGCATTTTTATGTGACATTGCTACATGTTTTGCTACACTTTCATATTATTTTACACATATTTGGACTAACCTACTAACTCAGTGCACCCATGATGTGCGAGATGATGATAGTGATTTCTCGCCCTTCGTTGGTAAACCCCAAATGGAAGGCGTGATGTAGCACAGCAGCAAATTTCCCTCAGTAAAGATACCAAGGTTTATCTCCAGTAGGACTCCGGAGATGATAAGTAGGTGTCAGAGGCGCA
This sequence comes from Bromus sterilis, assembly GCA_950022295.1. NCBI lineage: Eukaryota > Viridiplantae > Streptophyta > Magnoliopsida > Poales > Poaceae > Bromus > Bromus sterilis. The sequence continues at coordinate 383,227,212 of OX465595.1, read as the reverse complement.
ACTGACGCGGACCTGCACACGGACACAATAACTTTGTTCCCAACGAAGTTCAGAGAGGTTGTCAATCTCTCCGGTCTTGTTGTTCACAAAGGATCAAACACAAGGGATAATGATAGCAATTGAAAATAAAGCAGAAAAGTAAATGAGCGTGTAAACAGTGATGAGGATATGGACCGGGATACGTGATGTTCACTAGTGATGTCTCTCTCCCAAAAGACGATAAAACTGCTATGCAAGGTAAACAAATTACAGAAAGGCAATTGACAGGATTATGAACGCACCGCAATGCTAACTATGCTACAAAAGAAAGGACGAGGCTTAAAAGCATGGGCAGTACGCCAAAATAAGTAGACCGAAATCCAACTGCATCTACTACTAATCATCCACCTTGAGATATCTATCCAGAACATCTCGCTGGTATTAAGTTGCGAGCCCCACCCAAAGTGTAAACCCAAAGCAACAGACAACTGCACTAAAAGAACTTTGCATAAAGTAAACAATCCTTGTAACCGCGGTTACAAGCACCGTTGTTTTCCCCCTTGTGGCAACAGCACATCCCCTAGACTCATGTTTCTGTCACTCAAGCGTGTCATCGAGGGGCATGAACCCACAATCGAGCAAAATGTTCCCTCTTGGAGTTACTACCTAGTACTTGGCCAAAGCAATAAACAGCAACGGAGAACATGCAAGAATTACTTAGGAACAAAAATATAAGAGATAAAAACCAAATATATTACTCAATCACAATCTGAACATAATCTCATAATCCATCAGATCCTATCAAACTCAGCATAGCAATAGCAGAAATATTACAAAAGTGCCTCGATCATGTAGGGCAGCTCACGAGGTCTAAACCATGAAGAACAAAGAGGGGAGGAGAACATCACATAGCTACTGATCAAGGACCCATGGTCCAAGGAAAACTACCCACGAGACATCCGGGGAGCATCCATGGTGGAGAGGAGACTCCCGGAGGTCAATCCTCCCTCCGGCAGGGTGCCGGGAAGAGGTCTTCTGGTGCTCCCGATCTCGGAAGCACGGCAGCGGCGGAACAGAGGCGAGATCGCAAAATAGGGTTCTGTCTTCGGAGTTTCCCCGTGACGGAGAATAAATAGGCGAAGGGGGGCAGCCAGAGGTGGACCAGGGGCCCCAGGCGCCCCCCTCACGCGGCCAGGGGTGGGGCCGCGCTGGGTGGCCGCCTGGGCCCCCTGGCTCCCCTCTGGCCCCACTCGGGCTCTTCGCGAAGCTTCCTGTACGCTGATTTTTCCTGTATTTTTCCCGGAATTTTTCTGGCACTTTTTATATGGGGGAAAACTGAAATAGAAAAATAGCAGAAAACAAGAACTGGCACTGGGGTGCACTGAGTTAATAGGTTAGTCCAAATATGATCAAAAGTGTATGAAAGTGTATCTAGATCATTGCAATATCACACAAAACATGCATGGAGCAAGCAGAAATTATAGATACATTTTGGACGTATCAACCCAGTGCCAGTTTCTGTCTGCTGATGTCTTTAGTTGCAGTGATTTTCTCCAATTTAAAATGATCCAAAAATTCCAGAAAAATCATATTAAAAATCAGTACGACGGTAGCTTCTGGAACCCCGAAGAAGGGCCAGGGGGACCCACCTGGCGCCCAGGCGCCCATGTGGCGTGGCCCCACCCCTGGCCGCACCACTAGGGCGCCTGGGAGCCGCAGGTGGCCCCTAGCTCCCCCCTTTGGCCTATATTATCTCTTTGTTCCAGAAACCCTTGAGGAGAACCCTGCATCGCAAAATACCTCTTTGTTCCGCTGCCGCCGCGCTTCCAAGATCGGGAGCACCAGAAGACCTCTTCCCGGCACCCTGCTGGAGGTAGGATTGACCTCTGGGAGGTTCTCCACCACCATGGACGCTTCCCGGATGTGTCATGAGTAGTCCCCCTTGGACCATGGGTCCATGACCAGTAGCTATGTGATGTCTTCTCTCCAATCTTGTTTTTCAATGTTTAGTCCTTGTGAGCCTCCCTACACGATCAAGGCATCTATGTAATTTTCCTTTTGTTGCTATGTTGTGTTTGATGTGATCCGATTGATTATGAGATTATGTTCATATCGTGATGAGTTATATATTTGGTTTAACTTTTATATTTAGTTCTTTAGTAGTTATTGCATGTTCTCCGTTGCTTTTTATTGCTTTGGCCAAGTAGTAGATAGTAACTCCAAGAGGGAGCGTTATGCATGATCGTGGGTTCATGCCCCCGATGTCTAGCTTGAATGACGGAAACATGAGACTAGGGGATGTGTTGTTGCCACCAGGGAGAAAACAACTGTGCTTGTAACCGCGGTTGCAAGGATTGTTTACCTTACACATAGATTGTTAATGCATTTGTCTGTTGCTTTGAGTTTACACTTTGGGTGGGGCTCGCAACTTAATATCAGCGAGATGTTCTGGATAGATATCTCAAGGTGGATGATTAGTGAGTAGATGCAGATGGATTTCGGTCTACTTGTCTTGGCGTACTGCCCATACTTTTGAGTCTCTTACTTTCAATTAGCATAATTAGCATTACGGTGCGTTTATAATCCTGTCAATTGCCCAGCTGTAATTTGTTCACCCAGCTTAGCTATTTTATCGTCTTTTAGGAGAGAGACATCACTAGTGAACATCATGGGATCCCGGTCCATATTTCCACCACTGTTTACACCTCCACTTTATTTCCTGCTTTTACTTTCTGTTGTAATTATCACTACCACTATCCTTTTGCGTTTGATCCTTTGTAAACGACAAGGCCGAAGGGATTGACAACCCCTCTGTACTCGCTGGGAGCAAAGTTATTTGTTTCTGTGTGCAGGTCCACGTCAACTCTCGCGTTATCAAGTAATCTCTGGCGCCATTGACACCTACTTGTCGATCCTTAGAGTCCTCTTGGATTCGATAAACCTTACAGTCCTCGTGTAAGGGAAATTAGCCGCTATCTACATATCTACCTTCCACTTGGGGTAACCAACGAGGAGCACTACTTTAGTGCCATCAGATGCCTCCAAGAAGGATCGCGACACCGAACCGCCGTCATCGCCTGCTCCAAGGATCAGGAACAAGGGTTTCCCCGGAGTGCAAGAGGGGAGAGAAGAGGCCCTCGAACGCCGCCGCCTCCAAGAAGGTGTGCGGCACCCACAAGCGTCGTCGGCGTCGTCTTCGACCAAGTCCAGAGCAAGGCTTACGCCCTCGAGCAGCCAAAGAATCCCTCCCCTCGAACCGGCACTGAAGAACCATCGCCGACCTAAGCCTCCACCATCCACCAGAGCCTGAGGCAACCGAACAGAACAACTTCATCACCGACACATGAACCATGCAGAGTCACCGAGTAGGCCATCCCATCACCACTGTAGGAGCCAGAACCAACCACGTCTTGACAGATCCGGCGCGCAACAGCTGTACTCAACCCGTCAACCGACACACTGCCGTGGAGGACCGGTGCCTTCGAGCTCCAACTGTAACGCTGAGCACACAACCACCCCAGCTGTTGTCGTTGGCGAAATGTTCGGAGCCACCGCCCCGGCGTCCAAGCACCACAAGCCCACCGTGGGCACCAACGTCGTTGCGTCAATGCCCACACAACCATCACATCATCCGCACCTCTGAGAGTCCCTTCTCGCGACGACAAGCCTCTTAGGACGAGCAAGATTTGGGCCGAGAAGCCACAGATCCACACCCATGACGCCGCCCGCACTCACCCAGAAGAGACGCCCAGCCTTATAGCCAACCTTAAGGGATCTATTGCAGCGTTTTCGATAAGTAAGAGTGTCGAACCCAACGAGGAGCAGAAGTTAATAGCAAGTGACTTTGGCAAGGAGATAACTGCAAGCACTGAAAGATAACTTTTTAGGGGTTTTCTTGGTATAAGCAACAGGTAAGTAAAAGCGAGCAAAGTAAAGGCACTGGAGAGTAATGAGTGGCCCAATCCTTTTTAGCAAAGGAGAGGCCTAGCAACTGAACTTATAAAGGCTAAAGCGTTCTTGAGGACACACGGGAGAGGTAGTCATGTGCTTTCGCCATATTCCGTATCGGTACTATGTGATGTGTTGATAAGTGTTGAGTGGGCGGATCTATGCTAGTACACCCTCTAGACTAAGATGAGTGCACTCTTATGATTAAACACCTTGCAAGCATCCGCAAATACAAGATAGTAATTAAGGCAAAAGCCTAACCATAGAAATACGATCGGTGATCCATTGTTCCCTTGTGCAAAAGCGTGCAAACTGGGGTTTAGGTTTCTGTCACTCCGGCAACCCACCGTAAGCATTCTTTGTACACAATGTATTCCCCTAGGTCCCTGATAAGGCGAAGTGTTGAGTGTTCGACTCACACAACACCACTAGGAAAATAGCAACACAACTTAAATATCAACCAACACATATTACTTCAACATCATATGACTACTAACAACTAGACTTCTCCCATGTCCTCAAGAACTAAAGTAACTACTCACAAGACATAAAAGAGATCATGATCAGTGGAGATAAATAGATGATAAACAATCTGGACACAATAATATTTCTCCAACAAAACTCAATAGCATTCACCACAAAGTAGTAATCAACACCGATAGAGTAGAGAGGATAGATAGTACGGATTACAACACGAGTTGCAATTGTGAGACGAGATTGGATGGGGGTGGAGATGGTGCTGATGATGGGTATGATGTTGATGATGATCTCGATGATGCCCGTGACGATGGTGACGATCTCCCCTTCCGGGAGGTGATCTCCCCGGCGGAATCTGCCCGCCAGAGATGTCTTTTCTTCTCTATAGGTTTCCGCCACGGAGCGCGCGGCGGAACACCGTAAACTCCCCCCTGTTTTAGGGTTTTCGGGCGACGAAGAGTATATAGGCCAGAGGGGGGATCCATGAGTGGCCCCGGGGGTCCAGGCGCCCTCCCGGCGCGGCCAGGGTGGGGGCCGCGCCAGGTGGCCGCCTGGGCACCCTGTGGCCCCCCTCTGGTCGCTCTTTTGCGTGTCTTCGTGATCCTTCTGGAAAACAGCCTCCGTCGATTTTCAGGTAATTTGGAGGTATTCTTCTTCAGCAACTCAGCGTCCAATTTTTACCGCTGAATCCTGCGTCTGCTGCTTCGGCACAGGAAAGTTGCAAACTGTGTAAAATAAGCCAAAACAACATAAGAATAGCATCATATCATGAAATATATCAATTAATAAGAAAGAATTACTATATAAAATTGTGATGCAATTTGGACGTATCAACTCCCTCAAGCTTAGACCTCGCTTGTCCCCAAGAGATTACTGAGCTCGGTAAACCTGTCCACAAGTTTAGAGAGTGAAGTGTCGATAAATAGAATACGGACAAGAAGCATCAAGGTTCCTTCATCAAACTCAAGCATCCTCAACAACAACCTCAACTCATAAGGCCCTTATGAGAAAGTAATAACAATTATAATCAAAAGTAGGGCTGAGGAAACTTATCAAATTATGGCAAACATAACCTTGGTCAAAGGACAACTAATAACTTTTACTCTTGCTCTTTCTTTTTAATGAAACAATTTGAAGCTTTTGAAAGAACATGTTATTAGTCATGAAGTGTAAATGCTAACACAAAGGAAGATGCTTGCTTGGCAAAAGCTTTCGCAAACAACTCACTTATCAAAGGATAATGTCAACAAGGATATGGCATGGCAAAACTTAATGCAGCTTTATATGGATGAATCCTCATCAACATCAAATGTTTGTTCTCTTAGGGAAAAGAAGGAAGTGGGACAACTGACTCAACATGAAGGTGGATGAAAGGCCTTGTTAAGGGCAAGTAGGGAAAACTCATGTGCTATCCTTAAATCAAACAGAATAAAAAATAGATTTTGGGGCGGTGCATAGTTTGTCAACGAATGCTAATAGATAGCTCAATTACTTCTCAAGATGGACAAGTTTCGAGGAACGACTCCCAAGTGGGGACGATCACATCCCCTTAATCTCCTTTGTTTATCACTGCCAAAGTTTCTGATTTCTCATAGACCAAGCGTGAAGGAGGGTTTGTTTGTTATATTATCTTTCGAGCTGGGCGCACCTATGCCAGTTCCTCCTCGTATTATGGGTTTGCAGATTAGACATGCAATCCCAGGGTAAAACTTGTCCAACTTAAGAAGATCATGAATTACCTACTACTTCCTCATGAGCTAAACAAGAGGCACAAAACAGAAGATTTTGAACATTTAAGGATAACACATAAATTCTATACTTATAGGAGTGGTAGGGGAATATCACGAATAGGAAGGTATGGTGGACTCATATGGAAGGTATTGGTTTCAGGGTATGGATGCACAAGCAGAAATCTACTTGGCAAAGAGTTTGGATAGCAAAGGCTTTGAGAGAACAAACAATTGATGCTAATTTAGATGCAAAACATATAAGGCATAAACATTAAGGTAAGCATAACACATCAAGTTGTCTTCCTTGTCAACATAACACTTCAAGCATAATAACATAAAGGTTTTGGCTATGTCGCTACTTGAGAAAACATGCATGTTTTCATGACCAAAGCTATGTTTGCCAAAATTAAATAAAGTTTTCAAAGCCATACCTGATATAAGGTCAATACTCCCCATAAGAATCGTCATATGAGGCCGATTGCGCGAAGAGAATACCGAGTGCAGCGAAGGAACTAATAGACTTCTCATTAATATTCCATTATATACGACTCCACACTCACGGATACAATCTCTCCACAGACGGAGTGATAGACCTCGAAGCAAACACCTATTTCATATAATAACTTCCCTAGAAATGATACGACTCTACTTGAGTCCTAAAGACAAAGATAAAGATAAAGATACCGGGCACTCCCCCAAGCTGGGAACAAGCTGAGGGGATGCCATTACCCGAGGAGATTTACTCCTCATTCTTGTTGTTGTTGATTCTTCAAATCTTTGATGACACGGCGAAGGGTTTGGTTTTCCTCCTCCAAAATATCCACTTGCACCTTTAGTACACGGAAATCTTCACACAGTTGATTGGTGATGCGGTAAGCTTCGGAGATGGTAGAAATCATACGTTGATCTTCAAGTACAGGGGCCGTTCCTGAAAGGTTAAGAGAAAGATCATAATAAGGTTGGACACTCCCCACCATGATGGGGTTGCTTGATCTTCCTCCTTGTGTTGATGGACCCCCTGATTGCTGGGCGGTGATAATCTTGACTTCTTCTCTCACGGAACGCTCCATCTCTGCTCGCCTTGCCGCGATTTCTTCTTCCATGGCCCAATCTACGTATTTCTCTTGGTTGAGATCTTTCTGAACTTCACGTAGACATCGTCCCATGAAGTCTTCTCCACTTGAGCCACAAGAAGACATCTCTAACAATAACTTTTTTACCCTGGCAGAAACAGATTGAAGAGAAAACACACGAAATCGCGAGATACGTTGCCAGAACGATCCCGACAAATATATAGCAAAAATTTCTGCAACAAAAGGAAGGTAACGAGCCAAAGTGGGGTCGGAGACGGACTCCTGGGTGCCCAGGCGGGCTCCCGGCGCGGCCAGGAGGTAGGCCGCGCCAGGGGGGCGCCTGGGCCCTCTGGAGCTCCTCTCCGGCTCCACTTAGGCCTCGAATTTTCCTAATTTTGCAAAAACTCATAATATGGAATTTTTATGGAAGTTCGAGATGTTTCCTTACCGTAATACATACCTTTTCTTATTCTGCTTCTGTCGGTGTCTGAAATAGGGCTGCAACATGTTCTTCATGAGTTGTTGTGCATATTATATTTACATCAACGTTGACGGGATCTCCCGCCATGTAATGCTTGAGTCTTTGCCCATTCACAAATTGAGGCTTGGTGCCTTCAAAATTGTTAATCTTGATTGCACCAGACCGGTAGAATTCTTCGATATGAAATGGCCCTTCCCACCTAGAAAGTAGTTTACCTGGAGAAAACCTAAAACGGGATCTAAACAATAAAACTTTATCACCAACATTAAATTCACGTTTCAGAATCCTCCTGTCATGCCACTTCTTTACCTTTTCCTTGAACATTTTAGCTCTCTCGTAAGCTTCACTTCTCCACTCATCTAGAGAAGTCAAGTTCATGAGACGCTTTTCACCAGCTATCTTTGGGTCAGCATTAAGCTCTCTAACAGCCCAGAAAGCTTTGTGTTCTAACTCTAATGGCAAATGGCAAGCCTTGTCATAGACCATTTTATAGGGAGACATGCCCATGGGGTTTTTGTAAGCAGTTCTATACGCCCACAAAGCATCTCCTAACTTATTTGACCAGTCCTTCCTATTTCTGTTAACTGTCTTTTGCAAGATCAACTTGATCTCTCTATTGGTGAGCTCGACTTGCCCACTAGTTTGAGGATGGTACGGTGAAGCAATTTTATGATTGACATCGTACTTGGCTAAAGCTTTTCTAAAAGCTCCATGCGTGAAGTGTGATCCTCCATCAGTCATGAGATACCTAGGTACACCAAACCTAGGGAAAATTACATCTTTGAGCATTTTCAAAGATGTTTTGTGATCAGCACTCTCAGTGGGGATTGCTTCAACCCACTTGGTTACATAATCAACAGCAACTAATATGTGAGTGTACTTGTGCGAAGAAGGAAAAGGACCCATAAAATCAAAACCCCAGCATTCAAAAGGCTCAATCACTAGTGAGTAATTCATAGGCATCTCATTCCTTCTACTAATATTACCAACTCTCTGACATTTATCACAGGCTAAAACATAATTTCTAGCATCTTTAAAGAGAGTAGGCCAATAGAAACCCGAATCGAGAACCTTATGTGCGGTTCTCTCACCGGCATGATGTCCTCCATAGGGACTATCGTGACATTGCTTGATAATGTCCTTCTGCTCGTGTTCCGGTATGCATCTTCTCACGATCCCGTCTGGACCTTCTTTGAAAAGATGTGGGTCATCCCAAAAGTAATGCCTCAAATCATGGAAGAACTTCTTCCTTTGCTGAAATGTTAAACCTGGAGGCAAATACTTTGCAACGATAAAATTAGCACAATATGAAAACCAAGGATCGAAAAGTGATTGTACTTTAACAACGGCAAGTTGTTCGTCTGGAAAACTGTCGTTGAATGGGATGGGATCATGTGGTATATCTTCCATTCTTGAAAGATTGTCCGCTACAGGGTTGTCTGCTCCTTTTCTATCAACAATCTGTAAATCAAATTCTTGAAGGAGGAGTACCCATCTGATGAGTCTTGGCTTGGCATCCTTCTTCGTCATAAGATACTTAATGGTAGCATGGTCAGTATGAATAATAACTTTAGAATCAACAATATACTGCCTAAACTTATCACAAGCAAACACTACTGCTAAGAATTCCTTCTCAGTAGTAGCATAGTTCCTTTGAGCACTATCAAGGGTTTTACTAGCATAATATATAACATTCAATTTTTTATCAACCCTTTGTCCTAAACAGCTCCAACAGCAAAATCACTAGCATCACACATAATTTCAAAGGGCAAACTCCAGTCAGGCGGTTGTACTATATGTGACGCCCCTAAAATCAATCCGTGTGCAGTAATCATACACGCAGGGTACACGACTGAGATTAGGGTGCCACGGTGAGAATATCACAGCACAACACTAAACACAAAAGGATAAACCAATATGTTACAATAAAAGGGGGTCACGCGGACCCGAATACATAAGTCATACAAACCATAATATCTGAGTACAGACATAGTTAGTCAAGTTTTGCCTTAAGAAGGCTATCACAAATAACATCAGAGATACAGATCGAAAAGGCAAGGCCTCCTGCCTGGGAGCCTCCGAAACTACTCCTGGTCCTGGTCAGCGGGAGTCTCGACGTAGTAGTATCCGCCTCCGGGGTACTCCTGCACCTGGGCTCCAACGTCGACTGCAGCGGCCGATCAGGCAAAACAGTAAAGGAAAGAAAGCAGGTGAGTATCTAGTATACCCGTGAGTCTTACGTCCGCTACTAAGAATTATGCATTGTATCAACGGAAAGAAGAGGCTGTATATAGTGGACTGCAAGATAGAAATCAGAATAAGGGTAAGAAGCTAGGCCTATCGAAGACTAGCATCTTCCGACGATGTCTTGCAGCATGAGGTAAGAATCAGCCAACAGTTCATATAAAGCATAAAGTAACAACGAAGCAGAAGTTGTTGCAACATTGTATAATATAAGTTGTAATGATTAACAATAATAATAATGCCTCTGAGTTCCCCTCCTCGACTTCCCTGCGAGGAAGAAAACCCGGAACCATACAGTTTAATAATAATAGTTTCTAGTGGTAAGATCCAGCTTCAGCATAAAGCGTCCTGTTACCGTGGACACGGCTATTCGAATAGATTAAACTCCCTGCAGGGGTGCACTACTGTTCAGCCTGCACGCTCGGATCTCCAGGGTGGCGTGAACCTTGTTAGGGAACGCCCCACCGAGGCTATCCGACACGACGCAGCCCATCCTAGGCTCAACAGAGAGGCCATCCGCCGGACTATATCCTATGCGCCAAGGGGTCTAGGTCCCTCACCCTTGCACGCTCCTGCACGGTGCGAGTCTGGCCGGTGAAGCAAAAGCAAATCCAAACACACCTGCTGCAGCAAAAGACAAGACCACTTCCCGGCGATCAGGCCGCAGTACTGCTGACGTCTGAAGAGCTTTCGGACAAACTACGACGCGGAGGGCCCACACCGTAATCCCACGTGTAGGTAGTGCGTACAGACCAACGGGTCTCTCAAGTCATCCGCCGAACCATTTAGCATTTTAATTAACCTGCGTGACAACCGTTATCGTTGCCTCGACTTAACCGACCCGCGGTCAACGACAGCAGTCAGGACCACCAGTACATCGGTGCCTGCCCTGTCGTCCCACCAAGTCACTACGGTTACCAACAAGGTGAACCGTCTCCTTACCTTGTCTCGCGCGTGCTCTTGGTAGAGCTCGACTTTCGTGGTTTGGTATCTCTCGCGAGATACGAGCAGGGGCCAAGCACGCCAGTAACGTCGGTCGTACCCTCCCTGTCGTTCCCGACGATATACCTCTCGCGGGCACCGTTGGGTCGCCCGACTTCTTACCTTAAGGACAACCGCTGTTCAGGACCCTAAGGCGGTAAGACAAAGTCAGCCTCGAGTGGAGTACAAGGATTACTCCTGGATAGCTCACACTTGAGGTGACTAGGCATAACCCAGATAGGGGCCTTTGGCGGTGTCTGCTTGGTACCGTACCTGTGCAGTTGTATATATTGTATTCGTGTTCACTCCCCTGAGTGATCACGCCCGCTATCTAGTCCTAGCTAACAATGCGCAGGGCTCACTGCTGAATAATGCATAAGTAATAATAGGCAGCATAGGATAAAGGAAAGGTACATCAAGGGGCGACAAAATCAGGCTATGCAATTGAATAGGAGTATAACGTAGCAGCAGCAGTAACAATGCCTAGTGCAAGAAAGTACGGAAAGATAGGTGATATCTGGGGAAGAGAATGGCTCTGCTTGCCTGCAAGCTCGACGGTAGTAGTAGGATCGTCGACGACGTAGTCGTACCCGGCAGCGGTGTAGTCGGCGGTAGCAGCGGGGTCTACCGGAGATTAAGGGGGGAGGAAACAGTAAATACACAGCAATGATATACAAACATATGCATGACATAACAGATGAAAAGTTAACGGTGTTCTAACGCAGTGCAATGCACGTTGCTCGGAGCGGGAATTCATCCGGGGATGAAATACCGGCTCCGGGTGATTACCGGACAGGGTGTCCGGAGGGGGAAGGGTTCATGCCGGAGGTGTCGTGGGTACCAGACAAACATAAGGGGGGTGTATCCGTGTTAGTTGAACCATTCTGGACAACTTTCGTGTTTGGAATAAATTCATCCGGGTACTTTTTATCGGTACCGGGAATTATCGACAGACAGCCCGAAGGGGGGGAATGTCGATGATCGGTGCGCTAGGGGGGTGTGGTAGACATACGGATAGCGTATCCGTATTCGTTATATTTTTCTGATCAACTTTCATGTATAAAGTTTTTTGATCCGATATACGGATTAAAAGATATTGATTTTATAAGTTTAATCAATTTTAAAACATTAAAAATCCTTTTCTATTTAATAATTCTTTTATTAATAATTCATTTTAATTAACTGACCAGTGGGTCCCACTGGTCAGTGACACAGTTAACAAATAAATTAACTAAATCTAATTATTCAGTGGGGGGACCCACATGGCATAGACTAGTGGGGGGGGGGGTTTATTGTCTTAACAGTTTAATTAGGGGGATTAGGGGTGGGTGGGGCCCTCCTATCAGGGGGGTTATCCCCAATGTTAACAGGGAGAGCACTCTGCTCTCCCATGGCGCACGCACGGGAGGCCGGCGAGGGAAGTGGCACGGCCGGGGGCCTCGGCGGCCGGAGGTGCAGGGGAATGGGGGGAGCGGCTCGCGCGCGCGTGGCTGGTGGCGGAGTAGGTGGTAAACGAGGGAGGCTTGGGCGCGGCCGAGCTCGGGAGCTCGAGCCCCATTCCAATGGCGGCTGGCTCGGACTTAGCACGGCGAGGGGAGGAGGGGCAGGGCAGGGCGAAGGCGAGCGGCTCACTGAGGGGTGGAGGGGAGTGGTCTGGCCCGGGAGGTTGGGGAGGCCAAGCTCGGGGCGGGGAGGACTGGCCGGAACCGAGCGGGGCGGCGGCGCCGTCCTGCGCGGCGGGCTCCAGGGAGGGGAAGGCGGCGCGAGGGGGAGGAATGGGGGGCGGGGGTGGCGGATTAGGGTTCGAGGGAGGGGGCGCCGCACTTGTAGGCCGCCGGGGAGGGCCTCGATGGCCGGCACGGCGACGGTGCCCGCCGTGGCACCGGCCGATGCGCGCCACGACGCCAGTGCGTACGGAGGTTGGGGACGAGGGCGCTTGGGTGGGCTGGGCCCGGCCCAGTGGAGAGAGGGGGGGGGGTGGGTCTCGCCCCTGAGCGTTAGATTAGGTTTTAACTTTTTTTTCTTTTTCTTTTCTGTTATTACCTTTATGCAATTATTTTATATAACTAGGCAATTTTGTAAAATATGGGATGTGACCCATAATTGTTTTTATACCCTAGGCTAGTGCCACAAAAGATTTGGGGTCAAAAGAAAATCATTTAATATTTGATTTAAATATTAAATGATTAAATTGGGGTTTTTAGCTACTGTTTCGATTTGTTTGGAATTTTCTATAACTCAATAAATTCCCAAACCCATATGGATTTGGTCCAGTGATTATTTGGGATTTTATAAAAGTAGTTTCATAATTTTTGGAAAAGATTTATCGTCACCATATTTTTAATAATCACTAAAAGGCATTTTAGGGTTTGTTTGAATTTTATTTCAAATGGCTTGGACTTTGTTTTCATCCATGATGATCAAGGCCCATGGTTCACATTGCTTGCAACAATATCAAAGGAGAATTTGAATTTGAACTGAACCAGTGGATCAAACAAAAGTTTTGAACATTAGAGATGAACAGTAACAGTGATTACTGTTCACTGACAGTGAGGGTGTTACAAATCTCCCCCACTACAAGAATTTTCGTCCCGAGAATCTAAGCGGTAGAGGGGAAAAGATCGGGGTATTCCTCACGAAGACGATCTTCGCGTTCCCAGGTGGCTTCATCTTCAGAATGATTTGACCACTGAACCTTAAGAAACTTGGTTGTCTTGTTGCGGGTTTTGCGTTCAGACTGATCGAGAATGCGGCTCGGATGTTCTTGATAAGTCAAGTCCTGCTGCAGCTCAATCATATCATGTTCCACTTCACGAATTGGGTCCTTGAAGCAGCGTCGGAGTTGCGACACGTGGAATACATCGTGGACTTGAGAGAGGTTCGGCGGCAATTCCAATCGGTATGCCACTGGTCCACTCCTGGAAAGGATACGGAACGGGACAATGTAGCGAGGAGCTAACTTGCCCTTGATTCCGAAGCGGTGAGTGCCCCTCATGGGAGTGACACGAAGGTACGCGTATTCGCCAGGCTGATAGACCATTTCCTTGTGCTTGCGGTCATAGTTGCTCTTCTGACGAGACTGAGCAGCTTTCAGATGTTCACGGATAACGCGAACCTGATCTTCGGCATGTTGTATGATGTCCGGACCAATGAGAGTTCGTTCTCCAGTTTCGGACCAATTCAGCGGGGTTCGACACTTACGTCCATAGAGAACTTCAAATGGTGCCATCTTCAGACTAGCTTGATAGCTATTGTTGTACGAGAATTCAGCAAATGGAAGAGATTCCTCCCATTTCTTACCGAATGAAATGACACAAGCTCGGAGCATATCTTCAAGTACTTGGTTGACTCGTTCGACCTGTCCTTGCGACTGGGGGTGATAAGCGGTGCTGAAATTCAGATGAGTGCCCATAGCTTCTTGGAAACTATCCCAGAACTTTGAGGTGAAAATGCTGCCTCGGTCGGAACTGATCTCCAACGGAATACCGTGGAGCGACACGATTCTGGAAACATATAAGTCTGCCAACTGACTAGCAGAGATTGTCTCCTTGACAGGCAGAAAATGAGCAACCTTGGAGAATCGGTCGATGACGACAAAGATGGCATCATGACCTTTCTGTGATCGGGGAAATCCGGTGACGAAGTCCATTTCAATCTTGTCCCATTTCCATTCAGGAATAGAGAGTGGTTGCAGAGTTCCAGCAGGTCTTTGATGTTCTGCTTTCACGCGACGGCAAACGTCACACTCATCAACATAACGAGCAATGTCTTGTTTCATGTTGGACCACCAGTACCGCTGACGAATGTCTTGGTACATCTTGGTACTACCAGGGTGAATCGACAAAGGTGTATCATGAGCTTCTTTCATGACATCGGAGGCGCAATTCAGGTTGGCCTTGGCTACCGGAACCACTAAACGACCCTTGAAGTACACCGCATTATCATCATTTGCATCAATAGTGAAGAATGAGGGCTCTCCGCGCGCGACACGATGCTTAATCTTCCAAATGTCAGAGTCATAATGTTGTACCGTCTTGATGCGGGCGTCGAGGTCTGGTTGGACCACCAGGGAGTTCACATATCCCTGCGGAACAATTTCGATGTTCAGCTTGCGGAGTTCTGCATACAGACGTGGCTGTTGCACTTGAACTTCAAGTTCACTACAATAGGCTTTGCGGCTTAAGGCATCGGCCACCACATTAGCTTTTCCAGGGGTGTAAGAAATTCCCATGTCGTAGTCGGCTATTGTCTCGAGCCATCTCTGTTGGCGGAGATTCAGGTCGGGTTGCGTAAACAGGTACTTCAGGCTTTGGTGGTCGGTGAAGATCTCGCAACGATTACCGACGAGGTAATGTCGCCACAGCTTCAATGCATAAATTACTGCTGCCAATTCGAGATCATGTGTTGGATAGTTTTCTTCGTGAGCACGCAACTGGCGAGAGCCATAAGCAATCACTTTGCGCTCTTGCATTAGGACACAGCCTAATCCTTGACGAGACGCGTCGCAATAAATCACGAAGTCCTTCTGAGTATCAGGAGGAGCAAGCACCGGGGGTGAAGTGAGCTTGTCCTTGAGAGCTTGAAAACTTTCTTGACATTTATCAGTCCACTCAAACTTAACGCCTTTGTGAAGCAGATTAGTCAGAGGCTTGGCAATCTTGGAGAAATTCTCAACAAAACGGCGGCAATAGCTGGCAAGGCCGAGGAAACTTCGGACTTGCTTGACAGTCCTGGGCGGAGTCCAGTCAAGAATAGCCTGAATACGTTCGGGGTTGACGGCAACGCCATCCTTGGAAATCACATGACCAAGGTAGGTTACTTCAGGAAGCCAGAACTCACACTTAGAATACTTAGCATAGAGTTTGTGTTCTCGAAGCTTTTCAAGTATAAGGCGAAGGTGTTCAGCATGTTCTGCATCGGTCTTGGAGTAAATCAATATATCATCCAGATAAACCACGACGAACTTGTCGAGGTATTCCATGAATATAAAGTTCATCAATCTGGAGAAGGTGGCTGGTGCATTGGTCAAGCCAAATGACATGACCGTGTACTCGTATGAACCATAGCGAGTAATGAATGCAGTCTTCGGGATGTCCTCATCACGGACCCGGATCTGATGGTAACCCAACCTTAAGTCGAGTTTTGAAAATACCGTGGATCCAGCAAGTTGATCATAAAGATCATTGATCCGAGGGAGGGGGTACTTGTTCTGTATCGTGGCCTGGTTGATAGGTCGGTAATCTTGGACCAAACGGTTCGTGCCATCACTCTTCTTGACAAAGAGCGAAGGTGCTCCCCAAGCAGAGGAACTAGGACGGATGAAGCCTTTCTCGAGGGCCGTGTCGATCTCCTTCTTCAATTCAAGGAGGTGGTGAGGTGGCATCTTATACGAGCGCTTGGCAATAGGGACGGTACCAGGCTTCAAGTCGATGACAAATTCAACTTCCCTAATCGGGAGTATCCCCGGCAGTTCTTCTGGGAATACGTCGGTAAAATCACAAACGATTGGGACTTTATCAATCCCTTCGAGAGGTGCGACATTCAAGGCATTCAGAGCATATATACGAGCTTCGGCATTCATCGACACAATGGCAGTGTGACTCAAAATCGCGCCAGAAGGATGAAAAAGTTGGATGACCTTGGTGCCACAATAAAGTGCGGCATCGTGGGTTTTCAGCCAATCCATGCCAAGGATAAGGTCGATGGTGGAGGTTTTCAGAATGTGTGGAGAAACCATGAACTCAAATCTCTCGATCTCGACAGTGAGGTTAGGTGCAACCATGTCAACACGACACTGGGTACCGGGAGTCCGGACTATTAAGGGGGTATGCATCTTTTCGTGGTAAATGCCATGCTTAGAAGCAAATGCTCCAGACATAAATGAATGCGATGCTCCTGTATCAAATAAAACAGTAGCAGGTATTGAGTTAACGAGGAGTGTACCCATCACAGTAGCGGGCTGTTCCTGAGCGGCTTCAACATCAATGTTGTAAGCATGACCACGAGCATGAGGGTTTGACCCAGTATTATAGTTGAGGGTCCCATTGTTGCCACGACCATTTCCGCGGCCAGCAGGGTGAACTACCAGTTGATTCTGTCGCTGAGGGCAGTCTCGGGAAATATGGCCTGGCTGACGGCACTTGAAACACAGGCCATCTTGAGGACGGAGGGGTGCAGTCTCAGTCTTCGGCTGTCTCGGCGGGGGCGGAGGCAGACGGGGTGCAACATACGACGGCCTTGGTGCAGGGGCAGTTGGACACATAAGACTGTGTGGAAGCCAAACGCGTTGCTTCTGTGTTGTGCCCGAAGATGTGCCAGCATCACGGGGGCGCTTCGGCGAACCACCAAACTTAAGCTGAGCTGTCTCAAGAGTGATAGTCTGGTTCACCATGGTGGCGAAGTCGGGGAAGACATGCAAAGCCAGTGCAAGCTGGAGATCTGCGTTGAGTCCATCACGGAACTTCTCTTGCCTACTTGCATCATTGGGGAGGTCACTTGCAGCATAGCGGGAGAGGCGGAGGAATTCCCTCTGGTATGCCTCGACAGTTTTGTTGCCCTGAACGAGGTTGCGGAACTCGACCTTCATACGGTTCATAATCGCCTGGGGGACATAACGAGCACGGAAAGCAGTCTTGAAGTCATTCCAGGTGACGACAGTCCCTTCAGCTAGCGAGCCCTTGTAAGTGTCCCACCACTGAGCAGCGGGACCACGCAGGAAATAGGACGCGAAGGTGACATAATCAGCAGCGCTCACATTAGCGAACTCCAGCTGTCGAGTGATGTCACGAAGCCAATCATCAGCATCCAGCGGCTGTTCAGGCTGGTGGAAGAGAGGGGGATTGAGGCGCATGAAATCCCGCAGAGTAACCACAGGCGGTTGGTTCTGGTGCTGGTTCTGGTTCTGATTCTGATTCTGGAGCTGATCTATGACTCCTTGCATGAACACCTGGTTCATCTGAAACTGCTGCATCATCGCGGCCATGTAGTCTGGCGGCGGAGGTGGATCGTTGGCACCATGACCACGACCACCACGACCAGCCATCCTGCTAGAATTTAACAGGGGTATTTCAGCGATGAACATTTTAACGAGATACCGGAAACGAGTAAGAGGTAAAGCGACAACAAAGAGGAGGCGCGGATATATAGGAGTAGTCATATAAGACATACACATCCACACATAGAATCAACCGAAAATCGGGCAGCGTAACGTCGTAGAAATTAAGGAAAAAAAGGACACACTAGGCGGCGCGCAGACCGCGGTAAGGATTACACGACGCGACATAGATTCCACTATGTCAATCACGCCGCAAGAAAACTGTTGGCCACAGGAGTTGATGCCAGAGAACGCGCGTCCTGCCCAGAATGAGAATGGGATCCGCGGTCTGGGATCTGGCGTACGACGCCTGCGACACGACTCAATCAATGGGGGAAGCACCAAAACGACGGATGGAATCAAGAGAACGTGATCCTAATGTCAGATTTTGTAAAACTTACCAGCAAGGATAAGAGAGCAGATTCCCAGAGCATAGGTAAGGAGAAAAGGATCCTAACACCATAGATATCACACGTAGCGACATCGATGTGGGCCCGTAAGCCAAACATTAAGTTAGAAAAATAGTTTTTCAAAGTCTAGACTCAACTTCGACCAGGTAGTGGTTGGGTGGCTTCCTACAGGCCGTCGGCTCTGATACCAACTTGTGACGCCCCTAAAATCAATCCGTGTGCAGTAATCATACACGCAGGGTACACGACTGAGATTAGGGTGCCACGGTGAGAATATCACAGCACAACACTAAACACAAAAGCATAAACCAATATGTTACAATAAAAGGGGGTCACGCGGACCCGAATACATAAGTCATACAAACCATAATATCTGAGTACAGACATAGTTAGTCAAGTTTTGCCTTAAGAAGGCTATCACAAATAACATCAGAGATACAGATCGAAAAGGCAAGGCCTCCTGCCTGGGAGCCTCCGAAACTACTCCTGGTCCTGGTCAGCGGGGGTCTCGACGTAGTAGTATCCGCCTCCGGGGTACTCCTGCTCCTGGGCTCCAACGTCGACTGCAGCGGCCGATCAGGCAAAACAGTAAAGGAAATAAAGCAGGTGAGTATCTAGTATACCCGCGAGTCTTACGTCCTCTACTAAGCATTATGCATTGTATCAATGGAAAGAAGAGGCTGTATATAGTGGACTGCAAGATAGAAATCAGAATAAGGGTAAGAAGCTAGGCCTATCGAAGACTAGCATCTTCCGACGATGTCTTGCAGCATGAGGTAAGAATCAGCCAACAGTTCATATAAAGCATAAAGTAACAACGAAGCAGAAGTTGCTGCAACATTGTATAATATAAGTTGTAATGATTAACAATAATAATAATGCCTCCGAGTTCCCCTCCTCGACTTCCCTGCGAGGAAGAAAACCCGGAACCATACAGTTTAATAATAATAGTTTCTAGTGGTAAGATCCAGCTTCAGCATAAAGCGTCCTGTTACCGTGGACACGGCTATTCGAATAGATTAAACTCCCTGCAGGGGTGCACTACTGTTCAGCCTGCACGCTCGGATCTCCAGGGTGGCGTGAACCTTGTTAGGGAACGCCCCACCGAGGCTATCCGACACGACGCAGCCCATCCTAGGCTCAACAGAGAGGCCATCCGCCGGACTATATCCTATGCGCCAAGGGGTCTAGGTCCCTCACCCTTGCACGCTCCTGCACGGTGCGAGTCTGGCCGGTGAAGCAAAAGCAAATCCAAACACACCTGCTGCAGCAAAAGACAAGACCACTTCCCGGCGATCAGGCCGCAGTACTGCTGACATCTGAAGAGCTTTCGGACAAACTACGACGCGGAGGGCCCACACCGTAATCCCACGTGTAGGTAGTGCGTACAGACCAACGGGTCTCTCAAGTCATCCGCCGAACCATTTAGCATTTTAATTAACCTGCGTGACAACCGTTATCGTTGCCTCGACTTAACCGACCCGCGGTCAACGACAGCAGTCAGGACCACCAGTACATCGGTGCCTGCCCTGTCGTCCCACCAAGTCACTGCGGTTACCAACAAGGTGAACCGTCTCCTTACCTTGTCTCGCGCGTGCTCTTGGTAGAGCTCGACTTTCATGGTTTGGTATCTCTCGCGAGATACGAGCAGGGGCCAAGCACGCCAGTAACGTCGGTCGTACCCTCCCTGTCGTTCCCGACGATATACCTCTCGCGGGCACCGTTGGGTCGCCCGACTTCTTACCTTAAGGACAACCGCTGTTCAGGACCCTAAGGCGGTAAGACAAAGTCAGCCTCGAGTGGAGTACAAGGATTACTCCTGGATAGCTCACACTTGAGGTGACTAGGCATAACCCAGATAGGGGCCTTTGGCGGTGTCTGCTTGGTACCGTACCTGTGCAGTTGTATATATTGTATTCGTGTTCACTCCCCTGAGTGATCACGCCCGCTATCTAGTACTAGCTAACAATGCGCAGGGCTCACTGCTGAATAATGCATAAGTAATAATAGGCAACATAGGATAAAGGAAAGGTACATCAAGGGGCGACAAAATCAGGCTATGCAATTGAATAGGAGTATAACGTAGCAGCAGCAGTAACAATGCCTAGTGCAAGAAAGTACGGAAAGATAGGTGATATCTGGGGAAGAGAATGGCTCTGCTTGCCTGCAAGCTCGACGGTAGTAGTAGGATCGTCGACGACGTAGTCGTACCCGGCAGCGGTGTAGTCGGCGGTAGCAGCGGGGTCTACCGGAGATTAAGGGGGGAGGAAACAGTAAATACACAGCAATGATATACAAACATATGCATGACATAACAGATGAAAAGTTAACGGTGTTCTAACGCAGTGCAATGCACGTTGCTCGGAGCGGGAATTCATCCGGGGATGAAATACCGGCTCCGGGTGATTACCGGACAGGGTGTCCGGAGGGGGAAGGGTTCATGCCGGAGGTGTCGTGGGTACCAGACAAACATAAGGGGGGTGTATCCGTGTTAGTTGAACCATTCTGGACAACTTTCGTGTTTGGAATAAATTCATCCGGGTACTTTTTATCGGTACCGGGAATTATCGACAGACAGCCCGAAGGGGGGGAATGTCGATGATCGGTGCGCTAGGGGGGTGTGGTAGACATACGGATAGCGTATCCGTATTCGTTATATTTTTCTGATCAACTTTCATGTATAAAGTTTTTTGATCCGATATACGGATTAAAAGATATTGAATTTATAAGTTTAATCAATTTTAAAACATTAAAAATCCTTTTCTATTTAATAATTCTTTTATTAATAATTCATTTTAATTAACTGACCAGTGGGTCCCACTGGTCAGTGACACAGTTAACAAATAAATTAACTAAATCTAATTATTCAGTGGGGGGACCCACATGGCATAGACTAGTGGGGGGGGGGTTTATTGTCTTAACAGTTTAATTAGGGGGATTAGGGGTGGGTGGGGCCCTCCTGTCAGGGGGGTTATCCCCAATGTTAACAGGGAGAGCACTCTGCTCTCCCATGGCGCACGCACGGGAGGCCGGCGAGGGAAGTGGCACGGCCGGGGGCCTCGGCGGCCGGAGGTGCAGGGGAACGGGGGGAGCGGCTCGCGCGCGCGTGGCTGGTGGCGGAGTAGGTGGTAAACGAGGGAGGCTTGGGCGCGGCCGAGCTCGGGAGCTCGAGCCCCATTCCAATGGCGGCCGGCTCGGACTTATCACGGCGAGGGGAGGAGGGGGAGGGCAGGGCGAAGGCGAGCGGCTCACTGAGGGGTGGAGGGGAGTGGTCTGGCCCGGGAGGTTGGTGAGGCCAAGCTCGGGGCGGGGAGGACTGGCCGGAACCGAGCGGGGCGGCGGCGCCGTCCTGCGCGGCGGGCTCCAGGGAGGGGAAGGCGGCGCGAGGGGGAGGAATGGGGGGCGGGGGTGGCGGATTAGGGTTCGGGGGAGGGGGCGCCGCACTTGTAGGCCGCCGGGGAGGGCCTCGATGGCCGGCACGGCTACGGTGCCCGCCGTGGCACCGGCCGATGCGCGCCACGGCGCCACTGCGTACGGAGGTTGGGGACGAGGGCGCTTGGGTGGGCTGGGCCCGGCCCAGTGGAGAGAGGGGGGGTGGGTCTCGCCCCTGAGCGTTAGATTAGGTTTTTATCTTTTTTTTTCTTTTTCTTTTCTGTTATTACCTTTATGCAATTATTTTATATAACTAGGCAATTTTGTAAAATATGGGATGTGACCCATAATTGTTTTTATACCCTAGGCTAGTGCCACAAAAGATTTGGGGTCAAAAGAAAATCATTTAATATTTGATTTAAATATTAAATGATTAAATTGGGGTTTTTAGCTACTGTTTCGATTTGTTTGGAATTTTCTATAACTCAATAAATTCCCAAACCCATATGGATTTGGTCCAGTGATTATTTGGGATTTTATAAAAGTAGTTTCATAATTTTTGGAAAAGATTTATCGTCACCATATTTTTAATAATCACTAAAAGGCATTTTAGGGTTTGTTTGAATTTTATTTCAAATGGCTTGGACTTTGTTTTCATCCATGATGATCAAGGCCCATGGTTCACATTGCTTGCAACAATATCAAAGGAGAATTTGAATTTGAACTGAACCAGTGGATCAAACAAAAGTTTTGAACAGTAGAGATGAACAGTAACAGTGATTACTGTTCACTGACAGTGAGGGTGTTACACTATAGGAGCGGTTATTAAAGCTTTCTTAAGAACTTCGAAAGCCTCCTTACAATCTTCATCAAATACAAAAGGAACATCCTTCTGGAGAAGATTAGTGAGGGGTCTCGAGGTCTTAGAAAAGTATTAATAAATCTTCTATAGAAACCAGCATGACCGAGAAAAGTACGAATACCTTTAATGTCCCTTGGATAGGGCATCCTTTCGATAGCTTCAATCTTCGCCTTGTCCACTTCAATTCCCCTCTTGAAAATCTTGTGGCCAAGCACGATCCCTTCGTTAACCATGAAGTGGCACTTTGCCCAGTTGAGAACTAAGTTTGTATCCTCGCATCTCTGCAAAACTTTATTAAGATTGTGGAGACAGTGGTCAAAGGAAGTTCCATAGACGGAGAAATCGTCCATGAAGACTTCCACAATCTCCTCACAGAAACCATGAAATATTGCAGACATACATCTCTGAAAAGTCGCAGGGGCATTGCATAAACCAAAAGGCATACGCCTATAAGCATAAGTACCATAAGGACAAGTGAAAGTGGTCTTCTCTTGATCGGCAGTGTTAACATGAATTTGAGAGAAGCCAGAGTACCTGTCAAGATAGCAAAAGTGGGTGTTTTTCGACAGCCTCTCAAGCATCTGATCAATAAAGGACAGCGGGTAGTGGTCCTTCCTAGTTGCCTTGTTCAACTTCCTATAATCAATACACATTATATATCCAATAATAATTCTCTGAGGTATTAGTTCATTCTTATCATTAGGGACTACAGTTGTCCCTCCTTTATTAGGAACACAATGAACTGGACTTACCCACTTACTATCAGCTATAGGGTAGATAATACCTACGGCTAGAAGCTTGAGGATTTCGGTCCTCACAACATCCATCATCTTTGGGTTCAACCGTCGTTGATGGTCAACAACAGGTTTAGCATCGGGCTCGAGGTTGATAGTATGTTGACAGATAGATGGACTAATTCCCTTAAGGTCATCAAGGGTATAGCCAATTGCACCACGGTGTTTACGAAGTATCTCCAATAATCGCTCTTCTTCATATCCTGAAAGGTTAGAGTTGATAATAAAAGGATATACTTTCTTTTCATCTAAATAAGCATACTTGAGCGTATCGGGAAGAGGTTTGAGATCAAACACCGGGTCTTCTTTTGGTTTGGATAGAACTCCTAAAGGTTCAACCGGAAGGTTGTGCTTCAGAATAGCAGGTTGCCTCGAGAAGATTTCATCAATTTCATTTCTTTCCTGCATATGATTATCATTCTCTTGGTCCTCCATGTATTGCTGCAAAGGATCATTAGGGGGAATAGCAATAGAAGCAATACTTTCAATAATTTTATCATCATTAGGTAACTCAGTACCACGAGGCTGCTTAGAGATCTTAGAAAAGTTAAATTCATATGGCTCACCATTGAATTCAACAGAAACTTTACCTTTCTTGCAATCTATAATAGCTCCACAAGTTCTGAGAAAAGGTCTACCAAAAATAATAGGACAAAAACTATCCTGTACTGAACCAAGTACAAGAAAGTCGGTAGGATACTTTAACTTTCCGCATAGGACTTCAACATCTCTCACAATCCAAATAGGAGAGATAGTAGCTTTGTTTGCAAGATGAATAGTAACATCAATCTCTTCGAGTTCACAGGGTGAAATCTCACCCATGATCTCTTGATAAAGCGAATAAGGAATCGCGCTAGCACTTGATCCCATATTTCATAGCCTGTAATAATTGTGATCTCCTATTTTAACAGATACAACTGGTGTACCTGAAATTGGGCTTTTATTCTTGGCTGTGACAATGTTAGTTGAAACAACACAAAAATTTACAATAGATTCTGAAACATCATTAGTAAATAAATCTTTAACCATCGCAACTTAAGGATCGACTCTGATCTGGTCCTCAGGTTCGTCTGTTCTCCTCTCACTTTTATTTATTATGCCTGTCACAAAAGAGTGCTCCCTTATCCTTGAAGGAAAAGGGGGTTGTTCATATATAACTGTAGGCAAAATAGGATCAGCAACGTTAATATCAATAGGCACTTCTTTGAAAGGCTTATGGTACTGATCCTTCTTCATCTTATAAGAATCAACATGAGAGGCAAAGTTCTTACAAAAATCAATCATTAGATGGGAACCCAGACCAATCTTAGAGCAAAAGGTATTAAAATAATCAGTTTTCACATACCTCTCAATATAATCATGCTCATAATTTATAGCAGGTTCAATACCTTTATCGATTTCCCAGTCTTCAGTATTCTTCTGGATCCTCTCGATGAGATCCCATCTTTCTTCAACGCTCTTTGTCTGAAATACCCCGCTAGAGGAGGCATCCAACATTTCCTTATTCCGACGAGAAAGCCTGGCATAAAAGTTTGTAATTATAATATCTTCGGGGAGCTTATGGATAGGACATTTGAACATAGGGATTTAAGCCTCCCCCAAGCTTGAGCTATGCTCTCTCCGTCGCGAGACCTAAAGTTATAGATGTAATTCCTATCTCGATGAACTTCATGAAGAGGGTAAAACTTTGTATAAAAGAGAGACATAAGCTCTTCCCAATTAAGAGAATGTGAGTTATCGAGGAGCTTATACCAATCTGAAGCTTTGTCCATAAGCGACATGGAGAACAATTTCTTCATAACGAACTCCAGTGACACACCTGCAAGCTTGAATAATGAACATAATCGTGATAAATATAGCAAGTGTTCACCTGGATGTCTATCCCCTGCATAGCGATTAGCTAAGACATAATCGATAATACCAGATGGTATCTTATAAGGCACAATTTCAGCAGGGTCAGGAGTGACTACCTTAGTTGTGGGGCGGTTCCCCAAGAACAACGATCCAAGAGTAGGGGTGTCCATAAGGACAAAAACAGCAACAGCAACAGCAAAACTAAAAACAGAAATATAAAAACTTCCTTACCAGCTTCACTTACTAATAGCGCTACGCTCCCCGGCAACAGCGCCAGAAAACGGTACTTGATGACCCACAACCGTAAGGGATCTATTGCAGCGTTTTCGATAAGTAAGAGTGTCGAACCCAACGAGGAGCAGAAGTTAATAGCAAGTGACTTTGGCGAGGAGATAACTGCAAGCACTGAAAGATAACTTTTTAGGGGTTTTCTTGGTATAAGCAACAGGTAAGTAAAAGCGAGCAAAGTAAAGGCACTGGAGAGTAATGAGTGGCCCAATCCTTTATTAGCAAAGGAGAGGCCTAGCAACTGAACTTATAAAGGCTAAAGCGTTCTTGAGGACACACGGGAGAGGTAGTCATGTGCTTTCGCCATATTCCGTATCGGTACTATGTGCTGTGTTGATAAGTGTTGAGTGGGCGAATCTATGCTAGTACACCCTCTAGACTAAGATGAGTGCACTCTTATGATTAAACACCTTGCAAGCATCCGCAAATACAAGATCGGTGATCCATTGTTCCCTTGTGCAAAAGCGTGCAAACTAGGGTTTAGGTTTCTGTCACTCCGGCAACCCACCGTAAGCATTCTTTGTACACAATGTATTCCCCTAGGTCCCTGATAAGGCGAAGTGTTGAGTGTTCGACTCACACAACACCACTAGGAAAATAGCAACACAACTTAAATATCAACCAACACATATTACTTCAACATCATATGACTACTAACAACTAGACTTCTCCCATGTCATCAAGAACTAAAGTAACTACTCACAAGACATAAAAGAAATCATGATCAGTGGAGATAAATAGATGATAAACAATCTGGACACAATAATATTTCTCCAACAAAACTCAATAGCATTCACCACAAAGTAGTAATCAACACTGATAGAGTAGAGAGGATAGATAGTACGGATTACAACACGAGTGGCAATTGTGAGACGAGATTGGATGGGGGTGGAGATGGTGCTGATGATGGGGATGATGTTGATGATGATCTCGATGATGCCCGTGACGATGGTGATGACGATGGTGACGATCTCCCCTTCCGGGAGGTGATCTCCTCGGCGGAATCTGCCCGCCAGAGATGGCTTTTCTTCTCTGTAGGTTTCCGCCACGGAGCGGCGGCGGAACTCCGTAAACTCCCCCTGTTTTAGGGTTTTCGGGCGACGAAGAGTATATAGGCCAGAGGGGGGAGCCGGGAGTGGCCCCGGGGGTCCAGCCGCCCTCCCGGCGTGGCCAGGGTGGGGGCCGCGCCAGGTGGCCGCCTGGGCACCCTGTGGCCCCCCTCTGGTCGCTCTTTTGCGTGTCTTCGTGATCCTTCTGGAAAACAGCGTTCGTCAATTTTCAGGTAATTTGGAGGTATTCTTCTTCAGCAACTCAGCGTCCACTTTTTACCGCTGAATCCTGCGTCTGCTGCTTCGGCACCGGAAAGTTGAAAACTGTGTAAAATAAGCCAAAACAACATAAGAATAGCATCATATCATGAAATATATCAGTGAATAAGAAAGAATTACTATATAAAATAGTGATGCAATTTGGACGTATGAGGAGGACTCCGTGACGCAAAATACCCTACTGTTCCACCGCCGTCGCGGTTCCAAGATCGGTATCAGCAAAAGTTCCTATCCCGGCACCCTGCCGTATGGAGGGTTGATCTCCGGAAGCTCCTCCATCACCATGATCGCTTCCGGGATGTGCCGCGAGTAGTCCCGTTTGGACCATGGTTCGGTGATCAGCAAGCTAGTAGATGTCTTCTCTCCAATTTTTTGCTTCAATGTTTATACCTTGTTAGTTGCCTATCATGATCAAGACACTTATGTATGATCCCTTATTTGTTATGTTGTGTTTGCTGGGATCCGATGGATTATGAGATTATGTTCAGATTTGTGAAAGTAATATATTTAGTTTACCTTTATATTTTAGTTCTTGTGTAGTCTTGCATGTTCTGCATCGCCGTTTAATGCTTTGGCCAAGTAGTAGATTCTAACTCCAAGATTGAACGTTATGCTAGATGATGAGTTCATGCCTAACGATGTCTAGCTTGAGTGACAGAAACATGATACTAGGGAATGTGGTGTTTCCATTAGGGATAAAAGAATGGTGATTATGACTGTGTGTCATAAGGATTGCTTACATTACGAATAGAGTGTTAAGGCAGTTGTCCATTGCTTTGAGTTTATAACATTAGTTGGGGATCGCAACTTAATACCAACGAGATGTTCTGCATAGATATCTCAAGGTAGATGATTAGTGAGTAGATGTTGATTAATAAATGATCTACTTGTCTTGGTGTAATGCCCATACGATTGAGCCTTTTCCTTTCTTGTAACATAATTAGCATCGCGGTGCGTTTATAATTCTGTCAATTTCCTAGCTGTAGTTCGTTTACCAACATACTTGTCTACTGTCTTTTGGGAGAGAGACACTATTAGTGAGCATCATGGTACCTCGGTCCATCTTCACGTTATAGTTTACACCGCCAACATTTACCGCTTTACTTTTCCTTTTTGTTGCATTATTACTATTTCCCCTTTGTGTTTGACCCTTTGTAAACAGCAAGGCCGAAGAGATTGACAACCTCTCTGTACTCGTTGGGAGCAAAGTTACCTGTGTATTGTGTGCAGGTCTGCGTCAACTTCCACGCCACAAAGCAATTTCTGGCGCCATTGTCAGCTACTTTTTGTCTTAGGAATCCTACAAGAGACAAACCCTACCCTCTCAGTTAGGGGAAATTGTTGCTATCTACATCACAACCTTCCACTTGGGGTAACCAATGAGGGGTGTGACTATCACCATTATCGAGCAATTTCTGGCGCTGTTGTCGGGGATTCCAAACTTCAAGACAGGGCAATTGCTTTTTAGTCTTGTTAGTTTACCTTTTAGTTTTTATCTTTGCTTGTGTGTCTTATATCCAAAAAGTTCAAAAAAAGTTGCCTTTTGTATTTTTCTCTCTTTGCCTAGGGATGCTATCTTACCATGGGTGTGGAACCACGCAAATATGGTAGGATGGACACACTTTACTTGGATCGTCTTTCATCTATCTGTGCTCGCGTTAAAAACCCAACCAACTTGGTTGAGGGAAAATCAGTGGATGAGCCTGCTCATTTTAAGCGTCACCGCTTATAATCTCAGAAATGGAAACACTTACGAGATCAAATACAAACTTCATATTGCTATGCTGAGTCTTTGTGCCACATTTATGATTTTACTTGCTGCTCTAAAATAGACAGAAAACATGTTCCTTTCCAATGTGAGTTTAATGAAAATGGGATCCTATCTTCTTATGCTAAAGGTGTTTATGATTACTTTGATGTTGAAAAGATTGATAAATTTGTTGCTTTTAAGGGTGCTTATGAGATTGCCTCTTTGATTGAAAAAAAATACGATACTATTCACAAATCCGAAAATTTTGCAGTACTTGAGTATTGCTGCGAGAATTGTGTTTGCAATGATTATATTGAGGATTTAAAAAATAAAATGTTTGCTTCCCAAGAAGAGGCAAATGATTGCTATGATGAGGAATCCTATGTTTCCGAGGACTCACTTGAAGTATCCCTTTCTGATGAACTTGATACTTGTTGTTTTTATCATGATGCCACTATGAATGATGATTACGGAGATGAAATTTTTATAGTTCCTTATGTTAAGCATGAAAGTGTTGCTATTGCACCCGCACTTGATTGTCCAATTATACTTTTGAAATCTCCAACTCATATTCCGGAGAATTTTGCTCTTATTAAGGCTCATAGTGGTGGGGTGCATTTATCTTATGATCCTAATGATTGTATTGAAAATAATACACATGTGCTTGTAGGTCATGAAAAACATGCTTTATGTGATAGTTATATTCTTGATGTTGTTCATGATGTTACTGAAAATTATTTTGAGAGAGGAAAATTTGGTTGGAGAAACTTTCATGTTACTAAAACTCCTCTCTTCATGATGAAAGTTTTGAAGTTGTTCTTGTTTTACCTTCCTATGCTTGTTACTTTGTGCTTTCATTATTTATTTCTTTACAAGGTTCCCATGCATAGGAAGTGGGTTAGACTTAAATGTGTTTCATATTTTCTTCTTGACGCTCTCTTTATCTTAAATTCTCATTCTTATGTGAGCATCTTTTATAATCATTATGCCTAGCTAAAAGGCGCCAAAGAACGCGCTTATTGGGAGGCAAACCAAAATGTTTTTACTTCCAGTTTTAGTGTGTCTTGATGTTTGTTACTACTATAGCAGAATCATTGTATCTTTATTTCCAAGTTTTAGCCTATGTTGATAAGTGAACCAAAAGTTATGACATGTTGTCTAGAAAACAGATTTTGTTTGATTGACGAACAAATTCTCCAAAAATCACCAGATCTTCTTTTTTATCTGAAATTTTTACACAGCATGCTATATAGAATTGGGAAACTTTCATCAGTTTTGAGTTTTTTCATTTGAGCTACAGAAGTTCCTCGAATAAATTAAGTTTCATTTGTTGTTCTGTTTTCCCAGATTTCTGTCCTGTTTTGCATTTTCTTCTTTTGGACACTTTGTTTTTGGTTTTTCTTAGCAAGAACCTTCAAACAAAGTTTGGGAACAATATTAATTGTTTAAATTAAATGTTTGAACAGTACCCAAGTGAAATTTATTTATTATTGGCACTAACCACTCTAATCAGTTTATGAGAAGTTTCGTGTGAAGGAAGTTTTCAAGTGTTGCGAAGGGAGATGATGAAAGAAGATTTAGAAGTGCCAAAAGATTAATCTTGGAGATTCCCCCGGTACCTCCAAGAAATATTCAAGGAGACTCAAGCGTCTAAGCTTGGGGATGCCCCCGTGCATCCCCTTCTTCATCAATAATTATTAGTTCGTCTTTCTCATCATTATATTTTTATTGCTTCACATGTCATGTGCTTTGCTTGAAGCGTCTTGCTCTTTACTTTTCAGGTTTGTTTTGCTTAGTTTAGTTTTGTTTTCTAGTCATAAGAAGTTGGACCCTAGCATGCCTTGTTTGGGAGAGAAACACGCTCCACTCTTTCCTAGAATGGTCATAGTTTTCACTTCTATCTTTTTGAGTGTTCAATCTTTGTTACTAGCTTGCTATCATGTTTAGTTCTTGTTCTTCATGTTTATTTCTTTCTAAAAGCGGAGAATTATAATTTTAGGACTCTCTTGAGTTTCATGTTTATCTTGTTTAGAGAGTTGGCTTTGTTGCAATAGGTGTGTATCTTACTTTGAGTAGGTAATCAAGTTTGCCAAGTTAAGTTTAGTAGTAACTTGCAATAGTTTTGAGGTGTTATTACGAATAATGTTTTTGATGGGAGAAACGATTGGAGATATTCGAGTCACAGACAGCGAAAGCTCTTGCACCTTTATGTTCTTACTTTACTAGTTTTCAATACTAGATATAGACTCTTGCTTGTTATTGCCTTGCCTTGATTTACATCTCTTGTTTGCTGTACTTTAAATTTCAAACTTATATTGAGGGCATGTCACAACAAAAATTATCTTGGTTGTCATTTTCCTACTCTAGGGCGAGCAGGAATTAAGCTTCGGGACGTTGATACGTCCCAAACGTATCTATAATTTTTTCTTGCTTCATGCTTCTTTTGGTGATATTGCTATATGTTTCGATGCACTTCCGTATCATTTACAACATATTTGGGACTAACTTATTAAACTAGTGCCTAATGCCAGTTTCTATCTGTTTTTGTCTGTGCATTGTATAAGAAAGGTGAAAAATCAAAGTGCTCAGAAAGTTCCTGAAAAATTCCCAAAATTCTTTTATGTCGGAAGACTCTAGAAGCCAGAAGGGTGATGGCACTGAAGTAGTGCTCCTCATTGGTTACCCCAAGTGGAAGGTTGGAAGTAGCCTAGCAGCAAATTTCCCTTGGCAAAGATGCCAAGGTTTAGAGTGTCTCCTGTAGGACTTCGATAACTTCAGGTAGGTGGTAAAGTGAACAATGGCGCCGTCCACAACCTCAGGTTGCTTACTTTACATGGACCTGCACACACAACAAATATCTTTTCTCCCAATGAGTACAGAGAGGTTGTCAATCTCTCCGGCCTTGCCGTTTACAAAGGATCAACGCAACAGATAAAAAAGTTAATGATAATTGGAACTAGAAGTAAAAGTAGGAAGTAAATTGAGGGTGTAACAGTGGTGGAAATATGGACCAGGGTCCCATGATGTTCACTAGTGATGTCTCTCACCCAAAAGACGATAAAACTGCTATGCGAGGTAAACAAATCACAACTGGGCAATTGACAGGATTACATGCGCAAACCAATGCTAACTATGCTACAAAGAAAAGAAGAGGCTCAAAAGCATGGGAGGTACGCCAAAATAAGTAGACCGAAATCCATCTGCATCTACTACTAATCATCCACCTTAAGATATATATCAAGAACATCTCGCTGGTATTAAGTCGCGAGCCCCACCCAAAGTGTAAACCCAAAGCAACAGACAACTGCATTAAAAGAACTTTGCGTAAAGTAAACAATCCTTGCAACCGCGGTTACAAGCACCGTTGTTTTCCCCCTTTTGGCAACAACACACCCCCTAGACTCATGTTTTTGTCACTCAAGCTAGTAATGAACCCACAACCATGCATAACGCTCCCTCGTGGAGTCACTACCTACTACTTGGCCAAAGCAATAAACTACAACGGAGAACATGCAAGAATTACTAAAGAACAAAAATATCAAAGATAAGAACCATCAGATCCCATCAAACTCAGCATAGCAACAAAAGAAAGAATTACATATGTGCCTTGATCATGTAGGGCAGCTCACAAGTTCTAATACATGAAGAACAAAGAGGGGAGGAGAACATCACATAGCTACTAATCATGGACCCATGATCCAAGGTGGACTACTCACGGATCATCCTGGAAGCGTTCATGGTGGTGGAGAAGCTCCCGGAGGTCAATCCTCCCTCCAGCAGGGTGCCGGGAAGAGGTCTCCTGACGCTCCCAATCTTGGAAGCGTTGCGGCGGCGGAACAGAGGCGAGATCGCGATAAGGGGTTCTGTCCTCGAGGGTTTCGGAGGACGGAGAATAAATAGGCGAAGGGGGGCATCTAGGGGGCCCACCAGGGGTCCAGGCGGCCCCCTGGCGCGGCCCCACTCCTGGCCGCGCCGGGAGGGCGCCTGGGGCCCTGGTGGGTCCCCTCCGGCCCCCTTAGTGACTCTGTAAGGTTCCCGTACGTTGATTTTTTGTTGGATTTTTCCGGAATTTTGGTAGCACTTTTAATACGGGGGAAACCTGAAATAGAAAAACAACAAAAAACAGAAACTAGCACTGGGGTGCAATGAGTTAATAGGTTAATCCAAATATGATCAAAAGTGTATGAAAGTGTATCTAAAACATAGCAATATCAGACAAAACATGCATGGAGCAAGCAGAAATTATAGATACGTTTGGGACGTATCAACATCCCTAAGCTTAATTCCTGCTCGTCCTCGAGTAGGTAAATGATAACAAGCATAATTTCTATGGTGACATGCTAACAACCATATAAGAACTTTTAAGTAAAGCAATCAAGGTATGTAATTCAATTCAAGTCATAACAAGCTACTGTCTATATTAGCATTGAAACAAGCAACATAAGAACATTAAGATGCAAGAACTCTTGTCCGTGACTCGAATGTCTCTAGATGGTGTTTGCGTACAAGAAGTGGGAGATGGGAATACGAGAGAGAAAAATAGTTATTTGTTGAGAACTCAATCTACTAAAGTTTCACACTTAGTCTTCTTTGGAATCTTATATTGACTCGTCCCCAAACCACTAGTGTAACACCCTCAGTGTTTGTAACAGTAATCACTTTGACTGTTGAATATTACTGTTGCTAATCCTGGTTTCTAATCATGCCTTGATCAAACTTTGCCTTTGATCATATTCAAACCATGATGGTTGATATTCAAAACCATATGCCCGATGCACCTTGATCACTTGGAGTCAAATCAAGTCCAAAACTCCTTTTGATTGATAATAAAAGCAATGTGGAAAATTAAACCTTGGCCAAAAATTATGAAACCAATTTTGTAAAATGCCACAAATCAATAGAACCATGTTGGACCAACTTGGGTATTTTTGTGAGCCATGAATTAATCCAAACAATTCCAACAGTACCCTAAAAATCCCACCTTGAGCATTTATTAAATAAAATAAATAGCAAAGGAATTTATTTTGCCTCCAAACTTTCTGTATCACTTACATGGGGTATAAACTTATTTTAGAAACCACTAGCACATTTTATAAAATTTACAGAGACAATTAAAACAAATACACAAAGAGGAAAACAGAAAGAAAGAGAAAATAAAATTAAAACAGATTAAACGTCGCCTGGGGCGACGACCCACCTCGGCCCACCTCCCCTCCCACCCGCCCCCATCACCTCCTCCACCTGCTCCGTCGCCGTGGCGCCACCGCCGTGGCCAGGACGCCTGCCGGCCGCCCCACCTCCACTGTGGCCGGGGAGGCGATAAGGTTGACCCCGGCCTCCCCCCTGGACACCCCCGCCTCCACTTTCCCCTCCTCCTCCTCTTCTCGCAGCCGTCGGGGGAAGAAACCCCGAGCGTCGTCGTCGCCATTACAGTGGCCTTGCGCGGCCACTGACCACGACGCGCCTCGCCCTCGTGTCCAGGAGAAGCGCCACCATCGTCTACGCCGACTACTCCAAGCAATCCAGCCCCGGAGCGCCTCTGCACCACGCCACTGATGGCGGAGAAGTTAATAGGTTTAGTTGGGTTGCCTTCCCTGTTAATCGCGCCAACCCCCACAAGCCTAGGGGATCAATTGTAGCTTTTCGATAAATAAGGATGTCGATCCCAACGAGGAGCAGAAGGTGTTGATAAGTGACACTGGATAAGGAAAGACTGCAAACACTCAAAGGTAAATATTTAGGGGTTTTTGGTTTAAGCAACAGAAAAGTAAAAGACGGGCAAAGTAAACAGGGTAACTGAGGAGTAGCAAGTGGCCCAATCCTTTTACAAGGATAAGCCTAGGAACTGAACTTATAAAGGCTAAAGCGTTCTCGAGAAAACACGGGAGAGATAGTCTAGTCACTTTCACCATCCTCTGCCAAGTAATATGTATTGTGTGATAAGTATCGGTGGGTGGATCAATGCTAGTACACCTTCTAGACTAAGATAACTGTACTCTTATGATTACACACCTTGCAAGCATCCGCAAATACATGGTAGTAATTAAGGCATAAGCCTAACCACAGCATTACGATCAAGGATCCATAACTCCCTTGTGCGAAAGTCTGCGAACTGGGGTTCAGGTTTCTGTCACTCCGGCAACCCACCATAAGCATCCTTTGTGCACAATGTTTCCCTCTAGGCCCATTAAAGGTGAAGTGTTATGTGTTCGACTCACATAACACCACTAGAGAAATAACAACACAACTTAAGTATCACACAACACATAATACTTCAACATCATATGACTACTAAAACCTAGACTGCTCCCATGTTCTCAAGAACTAAAGTAACTACTCACAAGACATAAAAGATATCATGATCAGAGGTGATAAATAGGTGATGAACAATCTGGACACAATAATATTTCTCCAACAAAACTCAATAGCATTCACCACAAAGTAGTAATCAACACCAACAAAGTAGAGGGGATAGATAGTACGGATTACAACACAAGTTGCGACTGTGAGATGAGATTGGATGTAGATGGAGATGGTGCTGATGTTGGGGATGATGTTGATGATGATCTCGATGATGCCCGTGACGATGATGATGATGATGGCGACGATCTCCCCTTCCGGGAGGTGATCTCCCCGGCGGAATCTCTCCGCCGGAGATTGGTTTTCTCCTCTGTAGGTTTCCGCACCGTGGCAGCGGCGTCTCGCGAAAGCAGCTCCTCTTTAGGGGTTTCTACCCCCAGGGGGTTATATAGGCGAAAGGGGGCACCGAGAGGGGCCACCAGGCACCCAGGAGGGTGCCTGGCGCGGCCAGGAAGGGGGCCCGCGCCAGGCACCCTTCTGGCTGCCTGGTGGGTCCCCTCACCTTCTCCTTCGGTGACCAGCTAACTTTGGGTCAGCATTCATCTCTCTGACAGCCTAGAAAGCTTTGTGCTCTAACTCTAATGGTAAATGGCAAGCCTTGCCATAGACCATCTTATAAGGAGACATGCCCATGGGGTTTTTGTAAGCAGTTCTATACGCCCACAAAGCATCTCCTAACTTTTTTGACCAGTCCTTTCTAGAACTGTTTACTGTTTTCTGTAAGATCAATTTGATCTCCCTGTTGGTGAGCTCAACTTGCCCACTAGTTTGAGGTTGGTACGGTGATGCAATCCTATGATTGACATCGTACTTGGCTAGAGCTTTCCTAAAAGCTCCATGTGTGAAGTGTGACCCTCCATCTGTCATGAGGTACCTTGGTACTCCAAACCTAGGAAAAATTACATCCTTGAGCATTTTCAAAGATGACTTGTGATCAGCACTCTCAGTGGGGATTGCTTCAACCCACTTGGTTACATAATCAACAGCAACTAAGATGTGTGTGTACTTGTGTGAAGGAGGAAAAGGACCCATAAAATCAAAACCCCAGCAATCGAAAGGTTCGATCACTAGTGAGTAATTCATAGGCATCTCATTTCTCCTGCTAATTTTTCCAACTCTCTGACACTTATCACAAGATAGAACGTACCTTCGGGCGTCCTTAAAAAGAGTAGGCCAATAAAAACCTGATTGTAAAACTTTATGTGCGGTCCTTTCACCAGCATGATGTCCTCCATAGGGACTGTCGTGACATTGTCGAAGAATGTCTTGTTGCTCGTGTTCCGGTATACATCTTCTTACGATCCCGTCCGCACCTTCTTTATAAAGATGTGGATCATCCAAAAAGTAGTGCCTCAGATCCGTGAATAATTTCTTCCTCTGCTGAAATGTAAAACCTGGAGGCAAAAACTTTGCAACGATAAAATTAGCATAATCTGCCAACCAAGGATCGGAATGAGATTGTACTTTTACAACAGCAAGCTGTTCATCTGGAAAACTGTCGTTGACTGGAATAGGATCGTGCGGGATATCTTCCATCCTTGAAAGATTATCCGCCACCGGGTTGTCTTCTCCTTTTCTATCGACAATCTGCAAATCAAATTCTTGAAGAA
Organism: Bromus sterilis; assembly: GCA_950022295.1. Taxonomy (NCBI): domain Eukaryota; kingdom Viridiplantae; phylum Streptophyta; class Magnoliopsida; order Poales; family Poaceae; genus Bromus; species Bromus sterilis. The sequence goes on along the minus strand of OX465595.1, from coordinate 383,190,578 downwards.
GGAGTACACACCTAATGAGTCTTGGTTTGGCATCCTTTTTCTGCATAAGATACTTAATGGTAGCATGATCAGTATGAATAATAACTTTAGAATCAACAATATACTGCCTAAACTAATCACAAGCAAACACCACTGCCAAGAATTCCTTCTTGGTAGTAGCATAATTCTTTTGAGAACTATCAAGTGTTTTGCTGGCATAGTGGATGACATTCAGCTTCTTGTCAACCCTTTGTCCTAAAACAGCTCCAACAGCAAAATCACTAGCATCACACATAATTTCAAAGGGCAAATTCCTGTCAGGTGGTTGTACTATAGGAGCGGTTATCAAGGCTTTCTTAAGAACTTCAAAAGCTTCCTTACAATCTTCGTCAAATACAAAAGGAACATCCTTCTGGTGAAGATTGGTGAGGGGTTTCGAGGTCTTAGAAAAGTCCTTAATAAATCTTCTATAGAAACCAGCATGACCTAGAAAACTACGAATACCTTTGATGTCCCTTGGATAGGGCATCCTTTCAATAGCTTCAATTTTTGCCTTGTCCACTTCAATTCCCCTTGCGGAAATCTTGTGTCCAAGAACTATCCCTTCGTTAACCATGAAATGGCACTTCTCCCAGTTGAGCACCAAATTTGTTTCTTTACATCTCTGCAAAACTTTATTAAGATTGTGGAGACAGTGGTCAAAGGAGCTTCCATAGACGGAAAAGTCGTCCATGAAAACTTCTACAATCTCTTCACAGAAACCATGAAATATTGCAAACATACACCTCTGAAAAGTAGCAGGTGCATTACATAAACCAAAAGACATACGCCTATAAGCATAAGTACCATAGGGACACGTGAAAGTGGTCTTCTCTTGATCCGCGGTGTTAACGTGAATCTGGGAGAAGCCAGAATACCCATCAAGATAGCAGAAGTGGGTGTTTTTAGACAACCGCTCGAGCATCTGATCAATAAAGGGCAAAGGATAATGGTCCTTCCGGGTGGCCTTGTTTAACTTCCTGAAATCAATACACATTCTATATCCAATAATGGTCCTCTGAGGTATTAGTTCATTTTTATCATTAGGGACAACAGTCATACCTCCCTTTTTTGGAACACAATGAACGGGACTTACCCACTTACTATCAGCTATAGGATAGATGATACCTGCGGCTAGAAGTTTGAGAACCTCTGTCCTAACCACGTCCTTCATCGTTGGGTTCAACCGTCGTTGGTGATCAACAACCGGTTTAGCATCGGGCTAGAGATTGATAGTATGTTGGCAAATGGATGGACTAATACCCTTGAGATCATCAAGAGTATAGCCAATAGCACCTCGGTGTCTGCGAAGTGTCTCCAATAATCGCTCTTCTTCATACCCTGAAAGGTTAGAATTGATAATAACAGGATATACTTTCTTTTCATCTAAATAAGCATACTTGAGCGTATCGGGTAGTGGTTTTAGGTCGAACACCGGGTCTTCTTTTGGTTGCGAGAGGATTCCTAAAGGTTCAACCGGTAGGTTGTGCTTCAGGATAGCAGGTTGTCTTAAAAATATGTCTTCTAGTTCATTCCTTTCCTGCATATGTATATCATTCTCGTGGTCCTCCATAAATTGCTGCAAAGTATCGTTAGGAGGAATAGCAATGGAAGCAATTTCTTCAATAATTTTGTCATTACTTGACAAGTCAGTACCACGTGGCTGCTTAGAAAACTTAGAGAAATTGAATTCATACGGCTCACCGTTGAATTCAACAGAAACTTTACCTTTCTTGCAATCTATTATAACTCCACAAGTGCTGAGGAAGGGCCTACCAAAGATAATAGGGCAAAAACTATCTTGCACTGAACCAAGTACAAGAAAGTCTGTAGGATATTTCACCTTCCCGCAGAGTACTTCAACATCTCTTACAATCCCAACTGGAGAGATTGTTTGTTTATTTGCAAGATGGATGGTGACATCTATGTCCTCGATCTCACACGGCTGAATCTCATGCATGATCTCTTGATAAAGTGTGAAGGGGATAGCGCTGACGCTGGATCCCAAATCACATAGCCCATAGTAATTATGATCTCCTATCTTGACAGATACAACAGGTGTACCTGAAATTGGGCCTTTGTTCCTGGCTGTGACAATGTTAGTGGCAACAACACAAAAACTAATAGTGGAACCTTCAATATCACTTGTTACCAGATCCTTGACCATTGCAACTTGAGGCTGGACCTTGATCGTGTCCTCAGGTTTGTCAGTGGTCCTTCCATTTTTTTTAAATACCTGTAACAAAAGAGTGCTCCTTTATCCTGGAGGGATAAGGAGGCTGTTCATACACAACTGCAGGTAAAACAGGATCAGTAACATTAATCTCAATGGTTGACTCCTTGAAAGGTTTATGATGTTGACTCTCCTTCGTCCTGGAAGAATCAATATGAGAAGCAAAGTCTTTGCAAAAGTAAACCATTAGCTGGGAATCAAGACCAATTTTAGAGCAAAAGGTATTAAAGTAATCAGTCTTTACATAACTCTCAATGTAGCTATGCTCATAGTTTATAGCGGGTTCAATACCTTTATCAATTTCCCAGTCTTCAGTATTCTTCTGGATCCTTTCTATAAGATCCCATTTTTCTTCCATACTTCTGGTCTGGAATACCCCACTAGAGGAGGCATCCAACATCTCCTTGTCCTGACGAGAAAGCCTGGCATAAAAAATTGTAAGTATAATTTCCTTGGGGAGCTCATGGGTTGGGAATTTGAGCATCAGGGTCTTCAGTCTCCCCCAAGCTTGAGCGATGCTCTCTCCGTCGCGAGACCAAAAGTTGTAGATGTAATTCCTGTCTTGGTGAATTTCACGAAGAGGATAAAACTTTGCATAAAAGAGAGACATAAGCTCTGGCCATTCAAGCGAATCAGAGTTATCGAGTAGCTTATACCAATCTGAAGCTTTATCTTTGAGCGATATGGAGAATAGTTTCTTCATGACGAACTCCATCGTCACACCTGCAAGCTTAAATAAAGGACATAATTGTGATAGATATAGCAGGTGTTCTCCCGGATGTCCTTCTCCTGTATAACGATTAGCCAAGACATAATCAACAATACCAGATGGTATTTTATAGGGCACAATTTCAGTAGGGGTAGGAGTGACCACCACAGTCGTGGGGCGGCTCCTTACCAGGAACGAACCAACAACAGAAGAGTCCATAAGGACTGAAAGTAACAACAGAAAATAAAAGTTTCCTTACTGGCTTCACTTACCAATAGCGCTACACTCCCCGGCAACGGCGCCAGAAAAGCTCGTTGATGGCGGAGAAGTTAATAGGTTTAGTTGGGTTGCCTTCCCTATTAACCGCGCCAACCCCCACAAGTCTATGGGATCAATTGTAGCTTTTCGATAAATATTTAGGGGTTTTTGGTTTAAGCAACAGAAAAGTAAAAGACGGGCAAAGTAAACAGGGTAACTGAGGAGTAGCAAGTGGCCCAATCCTTTTACAAGGATAAGCCTAGGAACTGAACTTATAAAGGTTAAAGCGTTCTCGAGAAAACACGGGAGAGATAGTCAAGTCACTTTCACCATACTCTGCCAAGTAATATGTATTGTGTGATAAGTATCGGTGGGTGGATCAATGCTAGTACACCTTCTAGACTAAGATAAGTGTACTCTTATGATTACACACCTTGCAAGCATCCGCAAATACAAGGTAGTAATTAAGGCATAAGCCTAACCACAGCATTACGATCAAGGATCCATAACTCCCTTGTGCGAAAGTCTGCAAACCGGGGTTCAGGTTTCTGTCACTCTGGCAACCCACCATAAGCATCCTTTGTGCACAATGTTTCCCTCTAGGCCCATTAAAGGTGAAGTGTTATGTGTTCGACTCACATAACACCACTAGAGAAATAACAACACAACTTAAGTATCACACATCACATAATACTTCAACATCATATGACTACTAAAACCTAGACTGCTCCCATGTTCTCAAGAACTAAAGTAACTACTCACAAGACATAAAAGAGATCATGATCAGAGGTGATAAATAGGTGACGAACAATCTGGACACAATAATATTTCTCCAACAAAACTCAATAGCATTCACCACAAAGTAGTAATCAACACCAACAAAGTAGAGGGGATAGATAGTACGGATTACAACACAAGTTGAAATTGTGAGATGAGATTGGACGTAGATGGAGATGGTGCTGATGTTAGGGATGATGTTGATGATGATATCGATGATGCCCGTGACGACGATGATGATGATGGCGACGATCTCCCCTTCCGGGAGGTGATCTCCCCGGCGGAATCTCTCCGCCGGAGATTGGTTTTCTCCTCTGTAGGTTTCCGCACCGTGGCGGCGGCGTCTCGTGAAAGCAGCTCCTCTTTAGGGGTTTCTACGCCCAGGGGGTTATATAGGCGAAAGGGGGCACCGAGAGGGGCCACCAGGCACCCAGGAGGGTGCCTGGCGCGGCCAGGAAGGGGGGCCGCGCCAGGCACCCTTATGGCTGCCTGGTGGGTCCCCCCACCTTCTCCTTCGGTGACTCCCAGTCATTTGGCATAAAAATGCTCCCCGTAAAATTTCATCGTATTTGGACTTGATCTGCTTCAGCAACTTGGTTTCCACTTCTTCACCGCTGAATCCTGGTTCTGCTGTTTCGGCACCGGAAAGTTGTAAACTGTGTAAAATAAGCCAAAACAACATAAGAACAACACTTTAAAGTGGAAAATATCAATGAATAAGGTGAAATCACAATATAAAATAGTGATGCTTTTTGGACGTATCAGCCACGTCCCCGTTCCCCTCCGCTACCTCGCCGGCGTCCGCGAGCAATTCCGGCCAACGTCGACCCTCCCCCGAGCCCGCTTAAATGGCTACACCTCCGCGGTGAGCTCCTCTACCGCCGCCAACCCTCCCCGTAGCTCTCCGTGCATCGTATCCCGTTCCACCATTGGAGCCGTGGCTACCTTGCCGCCGCCGAGCTCTTCCCCGCGCCCTAGCTCGCGCTTTTGGCGTGCGAAGCGTGTCACCTTTAGCGCGGTGCACCCAGGAGTCGAACGCACCCTAGAACATTCCTTCCCGTGCTCGAAATCGTCGCCGTCATCGATCCCGTGCTACGGCCGCCGCCAATCCTCGTCGCCGGCAAGGTTCCACTCGACCCCAAGCCACCGTGCCACCCGCAAACGAACCTCCGTCGTCTCCTCGTTAGATTGCGCCCAACCGCGCACCAAATAGCCCACCCTAGCCAAATCCCGAAGCCCTCCAGTGGCCTCCGCCGTGCCGTGGCTCGCCGGCGGCTAAATGCCGGCCACCGCCGTCGTGGCACACCTGGGGCACACCCCTGGGTCACTGCCAGTGGGCCCCATGGCCCTAGTTGACTGGGTTGACCAGTCAACTATGCTGACTGGGCAACCCTAGTCACTGACATGCGGGCCCCACCCCCTGATTAGATTAAGTTAATTAAAACTTAATTAAAATTGTTTAATTAGTTTAACCTCTCAATGACATGTGGGACCTCACTGTCAGTTTAATATTAATAAGAGAATTTAGACAAATTCAGTGTATGACATGTAGGCCCCACTGTTATTTAAATTTAATAAATTTGAATTATTAAAATGTGAGGCTGACATGTGGAGCCCATATGTCAGTACTTTATGGATAATGTTAGTTTAATAATAAAAATAATTCTAGAAATGATTTAAAATGATTAAAACTTTGAAATTGAATATCTTTTAAACAGTAAGTCAGATTCAAAAACTTTATACATGAAAATTGATCAGAAAAATATAACAAATACGAATACGCTACCCGTTTATCAACCACCCCCCTCTAACACAACGAACACGAGACATTCCCCCCTCAGGGCCATTTGTCGATAATCATCCAGAGCTAGAATTTCATCCTCGGTTGAATTCCCGCTCCTAGCAACGTGCATTGCACTGCATTGGAACACCGTTAACATTGCATCTGTCATGTCATGCATTTTTTTGTATATGCTTGCTTTGTATTCACTGTCCCCCCCCCTTTATTCTTTGGTAGACCCCACTGCTGTCGACTACACCGCTGTTGGGTACGATTACTTCGTCGACGACCCTACTCCTACCGTGGAGCTTCCAGGAAAGCATAGCCATTATCTTCCCTAGATATCGCCTATCTTTCCATACTTTTCTTGCACTAGACATTACTGTTGCTGCTATGTTACAATCCTATTCAATTGCATAGCCTGTTTTTGTCGCCCCTTGATGTACCTTCCTTTATCCTATGCTGCATATTATATATATTATATTCAGTAGTGAGCCCTGCGCATTGTTAGCTAGGATTAGATAGCAGGCCGTGATCACTCAGGGGAGTGACGCGGATACTACTTATTACAACTGCACAGGTACGGTACAATGCACACACCGCCTACGGCCCCCTAGCTCGGCTCTGCCGAGCCACCATCAAGTGTGAGCTATCAAGAAGTAATCCTTGTACTCCACTCGTTGCTGACTCTGTATAGCCGCTCTAGGTACCTGAGCAACGGTTTTCCTTAAAGGTAAGATTAGGGAGACTCAACGGTGCCCGCGAGTGGTATTGCGACGGTATGACATGGAGGGTACGACCAGTGTACCGGTGTGCCTGGCCCCTGATCATTGTCCGCGAGAGTTATCAAACCACGAAAGTCGAGCTCCTCCAGGAGCACACGCGAGACAAGGTAAGGAGACCGTTCACCTTGTTGGTAACCGCAGAGACTTGGTGGGACGACAAGGCAGACACCGATGAACTGGTGGTCCTGACTGCTGTCGTTGTCCGCGGGTCAGTTAAGTCGAGGCAACGATAACGGTTGTCCCGCAAGTTAATAAAATGACTAATGGTTCGGCGGATGACTTGAGTAGCCTTTTGGCTTATACGCGCTGCCTACACGTGGGATAATGAGTTATGGGCTCCTCTGCATCGTAGTCTCGTTCGAAGACTCTTCAGACGTCAACAGTACTGCAGACTGATTGCCGGGAAGTGCGGTGTCTTCTTTGCTCGATCTGTGTTGTTTTTGCTACGGCTTCCCGGCCACCCACGCACCGTGCAGGAGTACGTCAGGGTTGGGGTCCAAGGCCCTGCGTACTTAGGATTTAGACTGGCGGATGGCCTCTCTGTTGAGTTTGAAGGATGGGCTACTTTGTGTCGGATAGCCTCGGTGGAGCGTTCCCTAACAAGGTGCCCGCCACCCTGGAGATCCGTGCATTGTAGTGCAACAGAAGTGCACCCCTGCAGGGAAGATTAATCTATTCCAATAGCCGTGTCCATGGTAACATGACGCTTTATGCTGAAGCTGGATCTTACCACTACAAACTACTACTATTAAACTGTATGGTTCCGGGTCTTCTTCTTCGCAGGGAAGTCGAGGGAGGGAACTCGGAGGCATTGCTAATTATTACAACTTATTATTATACAATGCTGCAGCAACTTCTGCTGCATTGTTACTTTATGCTTTGTATAAACTGTTGGCTATTCTCTCCTCATGCTGCAAGACTCGTCGGAAGATGCTAGTCTTCAATAGGCCTAGCTCCATACCCTTATTCTCATTTGTACCTTGCATTCCACTATATATAGCCTCCCCTTTCCATTTGATACAATGCATAATTGCTTAGTAGCAGACGTAAGACTCGCGGGTATGCTAGATACTCACCCTTGCTTTATTTCCCCCTTTTTGTTTTGCCTGATCGACCGCTGCAGTCGACGTTGGAGCCCAGGAGCAGGAGTAACCCGGAGGCGACTACTACGACGTCGAGTTCCCCGTCGACCAGGAGTAGTTCGGTGGATCCCAGGCAGGAGGCCTCGCCTTTTCGATCCGTATCTCAGTTGTCATTTGTGCTAGCCTTCTTAAGGCAAAACTTGACTAACTATGTCTGTACTCAGATATTATGGCTTCTATAACTTATGTATTCAGATACTCGTGGTCCCTGGTTTGTAATATCAGATTTATCTTATTTGTGTTTAGTGTTGTGCTATGATATTCTCACCGTGGCACCCTAATCTCAGCCGTGTACCCTGCATGTATGATTACTGTACACGAATTGATTTTGGGGGCGTCACAAGTTGGTACCAGAGCCGACTGCGTGTAGGAAGCCACCCCACCACTACTTGGTCGAAGTTGAGTCTAGTCTTTGAAAAAAACTATTTTTGCTAACTTAATATTTGGCTTACGGGCCCACATCGATGTCACTACGTGTGATATCTATGGTATTAGGATCCTTTTCTCCTTACCTATGCTCTAGGACTCTTCTCTCTTATCCTTGTTGGTAAGTTTTACTAACTCTGACATTAGGATCAGTTCTCTTGATTCCACCCGGCGTTCTGCTGCTTCCCCATTGATTGAGTCGTGTCGCATGATTTCTAACCCAGCTCCCGGACCGCGGATCCCCTTCTCATTCTGGGCAGGCCGCGCATTCTCTGACATTAACTCCTGTAGACAACAGTTTTCTTACGGCGTGATTGACATAGTGGAATCTATGTCACGTCGTGTATTCCTTACCGCGGTCTGCGCGTCGCCTAGTGTGTCCTTTTCCTTAATTTCTACGACGTTACGCTGCCCGATTTTTCGGTTGACTCTATGTGTGGATGTGTATGTCTTATATGACTACTCCTATATATCCGCGCCTCCTCTTTGTTGTCGCTTTACCTCATGCTTGATGTCTACGCACGCTTCTATTCTTGTAGACTATCTTGGGCCTCCAAGCGCAGAGGTTTGTAGGACAACATCAATTTCCCTCAAGTGGATGACCTAAGGTTTATCAAACCCAGGGAAGTAGAGGTTGAAGATGGTCTCTCTCAAGCAACCCTGCAATTAAGATACAAGAAGTCTCTTGTGTCCCCAACACACCTAATACAATGGCAAATTGTATAGGTGCAATAGTTCAGCGAAGAGATGGTAAAATATGGGTGATAGGGGTGGCAAAGAAAGGTAATATAAATCTGAATAAATAAAAACAGCAAGGTAGCAAGCGACAAAAGTGAGCACAAACGGTATTGCAATGGTGGAAACAAGGCCTAGGCTTCATACTTTCACTAGTGGCAACTCCCAACAACATTAACATAGTCTAATCACATGATATTTCCCATAAAACATGCAATGGAGATGTACTCGGAGGTCATTTCTTTGTGGTCAAGAGAGGACGAGAATTGTGTAGGGCTACAAAAGCACACCTCAGAGTTCGTAGTTCTCATCTATGGATTTCCCAATGTCACCGCGGACATCCAAAGAGAGTACCACAATCACCACAACATATCTAAAGGATAGTCAAAGACAAGCACCAAGAGACTCTGAATCTCCAATCCACACACAAAAGAATCACTCATGAAAACATTCTTCTAACCCATGTCCAATAGACCGCTATCACCATGGTCTCGGGGATTATACTAGATAAGATCAAGTGAGCACATCAATCCAATACATAGAAGAAAGGGAAACATCATGGGATTATCCTAGATTAACATAGCCTATGATCACAATGAAGATCACATCATGGGAGAGAGAGAATACCACATAGCTACTGGTAGAAACCTTAGCCTCGAGGAGGAACTACTCCCGCATCATGGAGGGAGGAAGCAACGTCGATGGAGATGAATCCGGCACATGAATTCTGGTCCCCCAAAACTTGGTGGCAATGGCGGCGGAGATCGGAATTGCTTCTGGAGAAAAGGGTTCTAGAATCAAGGTTTTCGCGTCGCGAGTAAAAATAAGGGCCAAGGGGGAGTCCGAGTGTCACAACCCAAGTCTAGGTATGTGCTAGGGTTTGAGTGCCCCTTTGCATCATGTGAAAATTTCAAACAGAAATTCAAAATTGGGGAAAAGAAAAGCCCTAGAGAATTTAATTCAAATGGCCAGATAAAAATTTCTTCCAAAAATTCCTCTGGTATTTTTGAAAAGTCTTATAAATAAGCATGATCACATATGAAGTGAAGTGGGTCCCACTACATGCACCAAGATTTCTCAAAAATTCCAAACAGGGCTTGGAAATTAAATAATACCCCTGTTTGATTTGAAATTCAAATTATTTGAATTTCAAAAATTTCCAAAAATTGTGAGTGGCTAGATATATATATTATAAGCCGAAATAAAAATTTTGAAGATTTTATAAAATGTTTGGCTATTTTATTTGGGGCAAAACAAATGGCAGAAAATAGAAAATAGAAACAAATTAGAAAGAAAATTAGAAAAGAAAAAGGGGCCCAGTCTACCTGGCCCAACTTACCTGGCCGGCCCAGCCCACCAGGGGCACCTTGGTCTTCTTCCACCTCGCGCCAGAAGGACGCCACCGAGGGCGTCGGTGTGCGCATGCAGCTCGACACCTCCTGCTTCGCGCTGGAGCCTCCCCTGCCCCTCTTCTTGCGCCACGGAGAACCCCACCTCGCGCCGCAGCATTTCCCCCTCTGGATCGCTCTGCCGCTCTCCCCCTCGTCGTATTCGCCGCCACCCGTAGCTCTCCGTCGCCGCCGCACTCGCGCACTCGCGGCCAACGACGACAAATCGCTGCCCCGACGTGTTCGTTGAGCTCGCCTCCACCTGCTTCGTCTTCCCGCTGATCGAATCGAGCCTTGAAGCCACAGAGACGACGCCATCGACCCCGTCTTCCTCCTCCGGCCGCCGCACTCCGGCGAGCGATTCCCGCCGACAAGCTACGTCTCCGACCTCCCAGGCCACCTAAGCGCGTCTAGGGTGAGCTCCTCTCCCTCCTGCCCTATCTCCCGCTCTTCCCCGCGCCCTCTACGCCGCTCCCCGCAAGACCAGTACACCGGCCGCCGTGCCATTTGTCCCCGCCGTCGCCCTAGTAGCCCCCGTGTCCCCCTGCCTGCTCCCCTCGATGCGGGAGGGCACGGGCAACCTTCCCGTCCAAGTCCCGAGCCAAGACGTGACCATTTGGTCAAGTCCAGCGAAGCTCCGGCGGCTCCCCGGCGAGCCCGCCATTAGCCCGAGCCTAATCCCCTCTCCTCTCTCTCTGACTAGTGGGCCCAAGGCCATTGACGAGGGGGTGACCCCGCGACTCCTACGGATGAGCCTACCTGGTGTCCATAAAGGCAGAAGGCCCATGAATATACAACCTCGGCCCACTAGTTGGCACCGACGTAGGAGTCCTCGACTCACAAGGAAGGTGCGAAGACCTGCCGTACGGAGAAAGCTAGGGTTAGGAAAGTTTACCTGTACACGTAGATGAAGAACGGCGAAGTACAGCGCCAGCACCGAAGGAGTCGACGACCCAGAAGAACGGCGAGGGTCCTTTACGAAGGAATCCCACTCGACGAACTGCGACGCGTAGTGGAGGAATCGCAAATCTTCCGACAACCCACCACCGCCCGGGCACCTGCCGCACATCAAGACGATGACTACGAGATTGAATCTAGCGATCAGCAGAACCACCGCCAAGACAGAAGGAATCGACGACCCAAAAGGCGCGCATGGGATATCTACGGCGGGACTCCAATGAACGAGCCACATCACGCAGTCGCGCAACCGACGACCACCCGACGACACGCCGTCGCACGAGCATCAGCCACCAACCAAGACAGCGACTCCGAGACACCTGTTGGCGAGTACTACGACCCAGATCGAAGGCCGGATGAATTCGCCAACCTCATCAAGAACCAAGACATGAGTCAAGGAATCGAAACCGATCCTCGCTTCCACGAACACCTGGAGGATCACAAGCAGATCTTCAGAATCTCAAGAAGGAAGAGGCACGCCGGATCTAGCAAACTCACGGCAAGAGAGCAGCTAGAAGGACCCTGCACGATCCACAGCTTCGAGGATGACTGGGGACGCGTCAGGTCAGGTCACACTTTGAGAGACTGCCGTCTGTTCAACGAGCTAGCCGACGACCTCAAGAAGGAGAAGCAGAAAGAAGGACACGACTTCAGCATCGACAGTGACACAGTCACTCACCAAGTGCACCCGACGGACCCGAACAAAACAGTCCGCGTGTACGCCCACCTACTAGAGGAGCAGGCAGCGGCTCTCGTCGCCTTCCTTCGAGACGAGTGGGAAATATTCGCCTGGTGCCCAGCCGACATGCCTGGGATACCACACGAATTCGCGGAACACGCCCTACACATCAAACCAAACACGAGGCCAGTGAAACAAGCGCTGAGACGATTCTCGGAGCCCAAGCGCAGAGCAATCAGAGAGGAAGTCAACCGGTTACTCGACGCTCAGTTCATCCGAGAAACGAAGAAAGCCACCTGGATAGCCAACCCAGTGCTGGTGCCAAAGAAAGACACGACCGTGCTGCGCATGTGTGTCGACTACGGACCAGTCAACAAACATTGCCCGAAGGATCACTTCCCCCTGCCTAGAATCGATCAGATAATTGACTCAACGGCAGGGTACGATCTACTCTCCTTTCTTGACGCTTACTCAGGATACAACTAGATCAGGATGAAGGAAGAAGACGAAGAGCACACATCGTTCATCACCCCCTATGGAGTATTTTGCTACAGGACCATGCCCTTCGGGCTCAAAAACGCAGGCGCCACTTACCAACGAATGATGCAGGCCTGCCTAAAGGAGCAAATAGGAAGAAACGTACAAGTCTACGTGGACGACATCGTCATCAAGACCTACAAAGCTTCCACACTACTCGACGACCTACGCGAAACCTTCGCGGCGCTCAACAAATACAGAATCAAACTCAACCCAAAGAAGTACGCATTCGGCGTACCGGCGGGAAAGCTGCTTGGCTACATGGTCTCTGCCCGTGGAATCGAGGCAAATCTCGAGAAAGTCCAAGCCATCACCCGCATGCAAGAACCAACCGACGTCAAAGGAGTACAACAACTCACTGGAAAACTCGCAGCTCTAAGCCGCTTCATCAGCCGGCTAGGAGAACGCACGCTGCCTTTCTATCAACTGCTCAGGAAAGGAAAGAAATTCGAGTGGACGGAGAAAGCCCGCCAAGCATTCGCGGACCTAAAAAAGACACTCTCGACCCCACCAATCCTGGCGGTACCCAAGGAACGAGAGAAGCTATACCTCTACGTGGAAGCACGTAGCAGTGTAGTAAGCACAACGCTCATTGTCGAACACGCAGAAGAAGGCAAGGTCCAAAGCATTCAGAGACCAATCTACTACCTCAGCATGCTCCTGACCAAATCCCAGCAGCGGTACCCGCACTATCAGAAGCTACTACTAGCCATCGTCATGACCTCAAGAAAGGTGTCCCAATACTTTGACGAGCACCCTATCACAATCGTGAGCAGCGCACCACTCGCTGACATACTCAACAACCCTAGAGCAACCGGGCGAGTTGCCGAGTGGAACATCGAGCTCATCCCACGAGACCTGCAGTACAAGCACCCAACAACCATCAAATCCCAAGTACTCCCAGATTTCCTGGTTGAGTGGATGGAGGTTCAAACACCAGGCCCCCAAGACCTATCAAGCTCATGGTAAATGTTCTTCGATGGGTCCAAGAGACAACAAGGAGCTGGGGCAGGAGTTGTACTCATCTCCCCCAAAGGAACAAAGCTGAAATACGTCCTCCAGATCAACTTCAGTCACGCCTCCAACAACGAAGCAGAATACGAGGCACTCCTACATGGCATGCGCATGGCCAAAACATGCGGAGCCACTCGCCTCATAATTTACGGGGACGCCAATCTCGTCGTCCAGCAGACGATGAGAAACTGCAACGCAATAGCCGACAACATGGCGGCCTACCAAAAGCTCTACAACGAACTCAAAGGAAATTTCGACGGTTGCGAGCTCAACTACATCACCAGGGACAACAACACAGAAGCTGACGAGCTCGCAAACATCGGTTCGACCCGGGCGCCTGTCCCACCTGGCGTTTTTCTCGAAAGACCGGAGATCCATCAAGGTGCAGGCAGCAACACCTGAAGCGGTCGTGGACGGCGAAGACGCAACAGAAATAACGCTGGTGGCAGCAGCAACCCCATCAGAAGGAACAAGCACCAGCACATCCGACAGCACAGCCCTGAAAGAGTTCGACGGAACTGTCTGGACAAAACCATTCCTCCGATTCATAATCGAAGGCGCGCTACCACAAGACGTGGCCGAAGCACGACGCATCAACCGATGATCCAAGGCATTCACGGTGATCAACAGACAACTATATAAGCGCAGCATCACCCAGATACTCCAAAGGTGCATTGACGAAGAGGACGGCAAAGCCCTATTTCTAGAAATCCACGAAGGCACCTGCGGGCACCACGCGAGCAGTCGAGTGCTCGTGTCCAAAGCATTCCGAGCTGGGTTCTACTGGCCCACAGCCATGAAAAACGCAAAGGAAATCGTGCGATGTTGCGTCGCCTGTCAAAAATTCGCCAACAGGCCACACGCTCCCGCATCAGAGCTCAAGACCATACCACTATCCTGGCCGTTCGCCACCTGGGGACTCGACATGGTGGGCCCACTAAAGAAATCATCAAAGGGCGGAAGGATACACCTGCTCGTCGCAGTCGACAAGTTCACCAAGTGGATCGAAGCAGTGCCCATCACCAGCTCTACAGCTCTCACGGCTGTCAACTTCATCAAGTCGATCATCTTCAGATTCGGAGTGCCACACAACATCATCACGGACAACGGCACGAACTTCACGGCCGCAGAATTTCAGAACTTCTACGAAGAACTGGGCATCAAAATCAATTATGCATCAGTCGTGCACCCACAGTCCAACGTCCAGGTGGAAAAAGCAAACGGCCTTGTCTGTGGAGGAATCAAGAAACGGCTCCTCGCACCACTCGGGCAAGCCGCCGGCAACTGTGTAGAAGAACTCCCCGCGGTCCTGTGGAGTTTACGAACCACACCAAACACTGCGACCCAATACACACCCTTCTTCATGGTGTACGGGGCAGAGGCAGTCCTACCACATGACCTCAAGTTCGGAGCACCCCGGGTCACCGGATACGAGGAAGAAGAAGCAGAAGAAGAACTACAAGACGACAAAGATACGGCTGATGAAGTAAGAGACACAGCCCTGACAAAGTCAGAAGGGTACCAAGACAAACTACGTACCTACCAAAGCAGTCGACTGCGCACTAGAACCTTCAACAAAGGTGACCTAGTCCTACGACTAATACAAGAGAAGGTCCACAAACTTTCCCCCCAATGGGAAGGACCATTCATAGTCTCAGAAGTCATCGGAGGCGGCGCCTACAGGCTGAAGAAACCAAAGACAGACGAGGACGTGGGCAACCCATGGAACGTAGCAAACTTGCGACTGTTCTATCCATAGCCCCTATCGGTCGGACATGACTGGCGACTCATGTAAATCGCTTGACCGCAATAAAATAAGTGTTTCCCAAATACTGCCATCTCAAAGCACTCGGGGGCTAAAGAGGAAACTCCCCCCCGAGAAAATGCTATCGCACACGCGATCTTAACCGAAGCACTCGGGGGCTTAAGAGCAAAACTCCCCCCGAGCAACTCTATCGCCTACGGGATCTTAATCGAAGCACTCGGGGGCTTGAGAAGCAAAATCCCCTTCGAGCAACTCTATCGCCTACACGATCTTAATAAAAGCACTCGGGGGCTTGAGAAGCAAAATCCCCCTCGAGCAACTCTATCGCCTACGCGATCTTAATCAAAGCACTCGGGGGCTTAAGAATAAAGTCCCCCCCGAGCAACGCTATCGCCTACACGATCTCCTTCACGATGCACTCGGGGTCTCGAGCACAAACCCCACCCAAGAGACGACCATCAACACTCCCACGGCATCCAAGCACTTTTGAAGAAACTTTGGAGGAAGCACAAGTTCATCTAGTCTTCACCCGATCGCCAATGATCACCTAAAGACTCGGGGGCTACTCCCATCGGGAGCGCTGCCGCGCACCCGATAAAAGACAACAAAGGAAACAAAATCTAGCATACGCTTGACCCTTCGAATCAAGCGTAGCCTCGAGGACTACTCCCATCGGGAGCGCTGTCGCGCACCCGATAGAATCCATAGTTCAAAGTATCGGACGGACTCGAAGACAGTTCTCGACCGCAAAAGACTCATACACAACTCTCAGTTCCAAAAGAAATCAAAGACAGCTCCTAATCGTCAAGGACTCGAACACAGTTTTTTCGGTGGCATAAAGGCCCAAACATAAATTCCATTGCAAAGGATAAAGCACAATTTACATCATAAGGATCATCTTCAGTACAAAAGGACTCAACTACATTTGGATAGAAGGCAGCTCCTGTTACGAGTGGAAATCACCCAAGGAATTATGACTTCTACATGTGTGCCCATGAGGGGTAATCGACTCTAGCACAAGAGCATCATCACAGACAATGTAGGAGTGGAAGCAGCAGGCTCATGATGTCAATGACATAACAAAAGTTGAAGCTCGACTTATTTTCGGAGCCATCGAGGACGCTGCTCCACCAGCTTCTTCTCCTGCTCCTCTAGCTTCTTCTTCAGCTCCGCCCAAGCTGCCGGCGAAGATGACGCTGCTGCCTCCAGTTCTACAAGGTTTCCTGCCGCGTTCGTTTAACAGGTGGCTTGACATCGAGGTCTTCGTCAGAGCCAGAGGAGGAAGCAATTGAAGACGGCTCACCACCAGCATCAGACGAGTCCCTGGAAGAAGAAGCAGTCGAAGACGCCGGCGAAGGACTCCTCGACCTTGTGGAGCTGTCGCTGCTCGACTCCTGCCCATGCGGATCCATGATATTGCCACTCGGATCGAATGCGCGAACAGTGACAGTGATTTCACCGTCAAAGCGACAACTGAGCATATCGCCATCCCGCAAATTCAACCGCCGAGCAAACAAACCCCAACCAGAGCCAAGAAAAATCAAGCGAGAGCTATCAACCTCCAAGTCAACATAAGAAGGAGATCGACAGCTCCCTTGAAGGTGCAGAAGCAAGCCATCCAAGCCACATTCAGAGACAATGGCAGAAAAAGGAGAGGGAAGAAGGATGCGATTGGCACTTTGGCCACGAACACGCAAAATAAAATCATAGCGCCAGAATCCCTCCTCCAAGGGAGAGGAGGAAGGAACTGGCACCGTACCATGGCGACCACCACGACATGAGCGTGGGGTGCGGCCACCACGGCCACGACGAACACGGCCACGGCCAACACCTCGCCTGGGAACCATGAGCGGAAGAAGAGATGAAGGAAGAAGCAAGGCAGCGAGTTGGATAGAGGCGTGGAAGAGAACGACCTATTTATAGAACAATAATCCTCAAAGCACAGAGAAGCCAAAACGACAGCAACAATTAATTCAAAGACCAAACGTCCCAACCGTCTTGAACTCCAAGACGAAGATGCTTTCCCACAGGACGCACTGTACGCAAGACGCGTCAATTCGCGCGCGTTTCCAACGCACGTATGGGAAACTCAACCGGCGCCTGCCGCACGTCACAGCGGCCATTATTATGACCGGTCCTAGAGACGTGACGGTTCACTGGCAGAGCATCACTGACAGCCATCAAACAGAGGCATCACTATCCCTGACGAGCGGCGAAGAAAACCAAACAGACATCAAGGCCCCAAGATTCCATCTCTCAGATCTTTTTCCCGATGAAGAAAAAACATCTTACTCCCATCGGGAGCGTACATCATAAGAGTCCCGGGTGCTCCCTCACCTAAAGGTCAGCCACGTGCTCGAGTGAACACTCGCACTTATGAGAGTCTCGGGTGCTCCCTCACCTAAAGGTCAGCCACGTGCTCGAGTGAACACTCGCACTTATGAGAGTCTCGGGTGCTCCCTCAACCCGACGTAAGACAAACAAACACTCGCCAAGACCATACGGCGCTAAGAGTCTCAGGTGCTCCCTCACCTCAAGAGCCGAAAACGGCGTTCGAGTAATTACTCGCGAATAACTCCCCGACTGAGCACTCGAAACAAAGCTCCTCGGGTGAATAAGTGAACAACTCGCTTGATGTTTTGTTCCAAGAGGGTGCAATGATATAAGGCTTCGCGCCTCAAAAACACACATCCTGGAACACAATACACTGTGCCCAGATGCCACGCAAGATTAGCGTGTAGGTAAGACCCCGCTGCGAAGTACGGCCGGGCTGGGACTTGCCGAAGAGCGATTTCACTCCCAACCTTTCCCATGCGCAGAGCATGATAGAAAAGCTGGGCGGACGCGCCTTAGGCTACACACATTACTGGCGGCAAATGAACACCGTAAGACCTCAAGCGGTCGGACTATTGCTCAACACCAGTGTTCCAAACTCACGTCGAGGGACGTGGGTTTGATTGGGCTACTGTGGTATTTTCCCTAGTGCAATTCACCAAGGCTCGACCCGTCGACTCCTTGGGCCCTTTCAGCTTAGCATCCCTCGAAACAGGTTTTGTCATGGCCACCAGACTGCCAGCGACCCGCGGATGAACCGTGCATATCAATGAACGACAAATGAATGTAGTCGAGTCCCTGCGCGACTCTTTGAGTCCCCCAGGCACTCGGGGGGCTACTGACGAGGGGGTGACCCCGCGAATCCTACGGATGAGCCTACCTGGTGTCCATAAAGGCAGAAGGCCCATGAAGATACGGCCTCGGCCCACTAGTTGGCACCGACGTAGGAGTCCTCGACTCACAAGGAAGGTGCGAAGACCTGACGTACGGAGCAAGCTAGGGTTAGGAAAGTTTACCTGTACACGTAGATGAACTCCCCGAGACCTAGCCTGGTATATAAGGGCTAGGAGGGGCGACGCCAGAGACATCCAATCTCCCCTGTAACCCTAGCCTTGAGCGCTCCAGCCTTGGCCTCCACTGTAATCGCATCTCCACAATCAATAATATCGAGCAGGAGCGAGCCTTCCTGTTTGCCGACGAGCTATCGTCCAACCTGTGCATCTCATGACTAACCCAGGGTCCCTGACCATGGGATTTGCCGGGGTTGATCCCCATCAGCCATTAACCCTAATCACCCAGCTAACCTACCCCCTAACCCACTGACCACTCGGCCCAGGGCCCTTAATTAAACAAGGTTTAATTTAAAGAGAGCTCAATTAACCCCCCTCTCACTAACACCCTAGCCCCACATGTCAGCCCTCCCCCGTGACATCAGCATTGCATCATGTTGATGCAATAAACAATTTTCCAGAAATTAAAAGAATTAAAGAAAACAGAGAAAAATCCAGAAAATCAATTAAACTTTAGAAAATCATAACTAATTCATATTAACTCCAAATTCGATAAATAATATATGAAAAATTATCAGAAAAATGCAAGGATTAAGAATATGCAATTTGTTTTCATGTTTGACCATTTTAAAATGGGGGAACAGTAGAAAATATGCATATGGCTTAATTTGAATTCAAATTTGAAGTTTGAATTTGCAAATCAATTGCAATAACTTCGATTAAATTGAATTTGCCACAAACCAGTACCTTTTACATCATGGAACCACTTATCATGTGCTTGTGCATTTACTTCCGAAGTTGTCCCCTCCTTTGTTGATGATTGTGCCGGTAACAGCTTTGCCGAGACGGTGATCACCCCCGAAGAAGAAGACCACCGTTAAGACCCGTGTATCGTCAGCAAGGCAAGCAAACCCCATTGATCATGTCTATAAAATCCTACTTCCCTCTCAGTCTCGCTTATGCATGTTTAGGAGATCACCGAGACACGTTCTTTCGCATAGTTGAACCCATTCCGATGCATGACCTATCATTTTGTCACCGTATTAAGCAAACCACAATGCTAGCAGATATAGGAGTTGAATGATGAGCATGTGGCCCCTGCAACTGTTACTTCTTATTGCTGCTTAGTGATACAATGAGGATGTTATGATTGCGAGTCGGGATGGAATGAACACAGTGATGCTGATGATAACGTGTTGGTGAATCCACCCTAAACAAAGGTGAACGATGAGAGGCTGTGTAGGAGTACACAGTGGGTTGTTGATACGTCCAAAACGTATCTATAATTTCTTCTTGCTCCATGCATGTTTTGTGTGATATTGCTATGATCTAGATACACTTTAATACACTTTTGATCATATTTGGACTAACTTATTAACTCAGTGCACCCCAGTGCCAGTTCCTGTTTTCTGCTGTTTTTCTATTTTAGTTTTCCCCCATATAAAAAGTGCCAGAAAAATTCCGGGAAAAATACAGGAAAAATCAGCGTACAGGAAGCTTCGAGAAGAGTCCGGGAGGGGCCAGAGGGGGGTCAGGGGGGGCCCAGGCGGCCACCCGGCGCGGCCCCACCCCTGGCCGCGTCAGGGGGGCGCCTGGGGCCCCTGGCCCACCTCTGGCTGCCCCCTTCGCCTATTTATCCCCCGTCACGGGAAAACTCCAAAACAAAAAACCCTATTCCGCGAACTCGCCTCTGTTCTGCTGCCGCCGCTCTTCCAAGATCGGGAGCACCAGAAGACCTCTTCCCGACACCCTGCCGGAGGGACGATTGACCTCCGGGAGTCTCCTCTCCACCATGGATGCTCCCCGGATGTCTCGTGAGTAGTTTTCCTTGGACCATGGGTCCGTGATTAGTAGCTATGTGATGTTCTCCTCCCCTCGTTGATCTTCATTGTTTAGACCTCGTGAGCTGCCCTACATGATCGAGGCACCTTTGTAATATTTCTACTATTGCTATGTTGAGTTTGATAGGATCTGATGGATTATGAGATTATGTTCAGATTGTGATAGAGTAATATATTTGGTTTTTATCTCTTATATTTTTGTTCCTAAATAATTCTTGCATGTTCTCCGTTGCTGTTTATTGCTTTGGACAAGTAGTAGGTAGTGACTCCAAGAGGGAACGTTGTGCTAGATTGTGGGTTCATGCCTCCCCGATGACACGCTTGAGTGACAGAAACATGAGTCTAGGGGATGTGCTGTTGCCACAAGGGGGAAAACAACGGTGCTTGTAACCGCGGTTACAGGGATTGTTTACTTTACGCAGAGTTCTTTTTAATGCAGTTGTCTGTTGCTTTGGGTTTACACTTTGGGTGGGGCTCGCAACTTAATACCAGCGAGATGTTCTAGATAGATATCTCAAGGTGGATGATTAGTAGTAGATGCAGATGGATTTCGGTCTACTTATTTTGGCGTACTACCCGTGCTTTTGAGCCTCTTCCTTTCTTTTGTAGCATAGTTAGCATTGCGGTGCGTTCATAATCCTGTCAATTGCCTTTCTGTAATTTGTTCGCATAGCAATTTTATCGTCTTTTGGGAGAGAGACATCACTAGCGAACATCACATATCCCGGTCCATATCCTTATCACTGTTTGCACGCTACATTTACTTTACTGCTTTTATTTGCTATCATTATCCCTTGCGTTTTATCCTTTGTAAACAACAAGACCGGAGAGATTGACAACCTCTCTGACTTCGTTGGGAACAAAGTTATCTGTGTCTATGTGCAGGTCCGCGTCAGTTGCGCCGCTGACACCTACTTATCATCTCTGGAGTCCTACTGGAGACAAACCTTGGTATCTTCACCGAGGGAAAACTGTTACTGCACTACATCTCAACCTTTCACTTGGAGTAACCAACGAAGGGCGAGAAGCCATCAAGCAAGTTTTCTGGCGCCGTTGCCGGGGACTCCAAGTGCTAAGATAGGGGAGTTGCACACTACCCTTTACCTTTGTTTTTTAGTCTTGTTAGTTTATCTTTTTATCTTTGTGTCTTTTATCAAAAACTACAAAAAAATCTGCCACACTTGCTGCTACTATGGGTTCCACTGAAAACACCAAGTTGTGTGACTTAACTAGTCACAACAACCAAGACTTTATCTACACTCCCATTGCCACACCTGCCACTTCAGCTACCTCTTATGAAATTAAACCTGCTTTGCTAAACCTTGTTATGAGAGATCAATTCTCTGGTGCTGGAGATGATGCTGCTTTACACTTGAATAATTTTGTTGAATTATGTGATATGCAAAAGTATAAAGAAGTAGAAGGTGATGTTGTTAAGCTCAATCTCTTTCCTTTCTCTTTAAGGGGAGATTCTAAAATCTGGTTTCAATCTCTGCCTAGAAATAGCATAGATTCTTGGGATAAGTGCAAACATGCTTTTATAGGGAAGTACTACCCTCCTGCTAAGATTATCCAATTGAGGAGTAATATTATGAATTTTAAGCAATTGGATAATGAACACGTTGCCCAAGCTTGGGAACGAATGAAATCTCTTGTTAAGAAATATCCTACACATGGTTTGACTACTTGGATGGTTATCCAGACTTTTTATGCAGGCTTGAACTTTACCTCGCGGAACCTGTTAGATTCGGCCGCGGGAGGAACCTTTATGTCAACTACACTTGGTGCTGCCACGAAGCTTCTCAATGAAATGATGACCAATTATTCCCAATGGCGCACCGAACGCGCTCCAACAGGTAGGAAGGTAAATTATGTCGAGGAAATTACCTCCCTCAATGAAAAAGTTGACTTAATTATGTCTCTACTTACCAAGCAACCCTCTATTGATCCTCATGATGCCCCTTTAAATTCTTTGGTTGCCCAAGAACAAGTAGATGTGAACTTTATTGCTAGAAACAATTTCAACAACAATGCTTATAGGGGAAATTTTGCTTGCAATCCTAGACCGTTTCCATCCGACTATGGGAACAACAACACCTACCCTAGCAACAAGAACCCCTCTTCTGAATTAGAAAGCATGCTTAGAGACTTTATCACTACCCAAAAGGCCTTCAACAAAAACATAGAAGAGAAATTATCTAAAATAGATAATCTCTCTTTGAAGGTAGAAAGCTTAGCCCTTGATATTGAGATGCTTCAAATTAGAACCTCGCCCCTTGAGGAGAATAAGGCCACCCCTATTAATGCTATCCAGTTACAAATCAATGAAAACATTAGGATGATGGCCAAACTCAAAGAAAGATGGGCTAGAGAAAAAGAGGAAGAGGACAGAATTAAGAGCCGTCCTACACACCACACATTTGCCACTATCCACATTGTTGAGGACACTCAAACTATTAGCACCCAATGCACTCCTAGTCCCGTTGGACCTATTAATGGTGATGCTAATACCTCAACTGTAGATAAAGAAACTCCTATGAACATAGAGGGTTTCAAACAAGTGAGCCTAGACGACACTACTACCACCTTTGATAGTAGTGATATTGATTTTGATAGTTGTACCCTCTCAGAAGTTATTAGCTTACTACACAAAATGTCTAGGGACCCCCACACTAGCACACTTAATCTTGCCTTCACAGAGCATATCACAAATGGTCTCATCAAACCTAGGGAGGAGAAGCTTAGAGTAGAAGCCTCCATACCTAGGAAGCTAGATGATGGTTGGGACCCTATGATCAAAATTAAATTAAATAACTTCTCTTGTTATGCTTGATGTGATGTTGGAGCTAGTACCTCCGTTATGCCCAAAAGGATATTTGATATGTTTGATTTGAAACCTTTTGAGCCTTGTTCTTTTGGTGTTCGTCTTGTTGATTCTCCCATAAAGAAACCTTTGGGGAAGATCGACGATGTTCTTATCATTGTCAATGACAACTATGTTCCCATTGATTTTATTGTTATGGATATAGAGTGTGAACCTTTGTGTCCAATTATTTTGGGACGTCCTTTTCTTCGCACCGTTGGTGCAGTTATTGACATGAAAGAGGGGAATATATAATTCCAATTCCCATTAAAATAGAGGATGGAACACTTCCCGAGAAAGAAAATCAAGTTACCATTTGAGTCCGTTACTCGGGCTAGTTATTCTCTTTCTCTTGATAAAACTTGATTCTTCTTTTTGCATTAAGCTTAGCTAATGGCTTTAAAGAAGCGCTTTCGGGAGGCAGCCCGCAACGAATTTAGGTGTTTCTTTTTGATTTTGTTGTTTCTTGATGTTTGTTACTACTGTAGCAACATCATTGTATCTTTATTTTTCAACTTTGTGCCAAGTTACAGCCTCTTACGGCAAGGGAAGTAAAAGTTGTGACATGCTGTCCAGAAAACAGATTCTGTCCTCGTGACCAGAAAAATTCCAGAAAAATCCCAGTTCATCTTTTTGAGCTGAAATTTTTACACAGTATGCTCTATACAATTTCAAAACTTCCGTATGTTCTGAGTTTTTTGATTTGAGTTGTAGAAGTGCGCCTAAAAATTCTTTACTATCTGCTGTTCTGTTTTTCACAGATTCTGCCACGTTTTGTCTCTCGTAACTTTTGCAAACCTTAAGCTTGCTTTTTCTTTGAAAAAACTTTTTGGCACTCTTGAGAAACAGTAGCTCTTCAAGAATATATTTTTATCCAGTGGATAAAAATTATTTATTAAGGGTACTAACCTCTCTAATCAGCTTACGATGAGTTATGTATGAAGGGAGTTTTCAAGTGTGCGATGGAAGATGATGAAAGAAGATCCAGGAGTGTCAAGCGCTCAAGCTTGGGGATGCCCCCATGCATCCCCAACAAATATTCAAGGAGACTCAAGCGTCTAAGCTTGGGGATGCCCCCGTGCATCCCCTTCTCCATCAGCAATCATCAGTTCGTCCTTCGTCTCACTATATTTTTATCACTTCATGCGTTATGTGCTATGCTTGGAGCGTCTCGCTCTTAGGTTTAATTTTTAGCTTTCTTTAGCTTTGCTTGCTGTTCATAACAAGTTAGATCCTGTATTACTTTGTGTTGGAGAGAAACACGCTCCACTTTCAAAATTTAGAACACATCATAGGATTCTTCATGATTATCTTTTTGTTGTTATGTGTTCTTTATCTTTTCATAGCTACTGCCATGTTTAGTTTTAGTCTTAGTTTGTCCTTAGCAAGATCCTTGGCTTTTCCTTAGTTTGTTGCTGGAACTCTTTTTAGTTTTCATGTTTATCTTGTTAAAGAGAGTTGGTTGTTGCACTGAGTTGTGTCTTGTTTTGAGAAGTAGGAACTTGAGGTTGCTATTTAATTCTAGTAGTAGCTTGCAATGGTTTTGAGGTATTGATGTGAGTAATGTTTGAACTTTTGGTGTCAAGAGCTCTTGCCTATTAGTGATAGGAGTCGTATTTTGGGCAATCCGTGTGTATTTTCAAAACCTACAAAAACTAGTTGAGAACTCTAGCTACTAGATGGATCACTACTCTTCTGAGGGGTCGAATATCAGAGAACACTCACGTACCATGAGTCGAGGATGCGCAAGGATAACCAAACCCCCATAAACTCCTCCTCGGGGTACTTGTCTCTTTGTGAACCTCCTTATTAGATTGAGAGTTACCGATAATACGTGCATGAGTTCTTCGGACTAATGTAAGTATTGAAAGTTGACACTTTCACCTTCCCATATTTTGCTAGCCTCTCCTGTGCCGTGCATTGCCTTCTTCTCACCCCGAGAGTTGGTGTCCACCTTCGCCGGTACATCCAAACCCTTGGCATGATACGCTCTGTCATCATAAGCCTCCTTATATCTTTCCTCAAAACAGCCACCATACCTACCTATCAAGGCATTTCCATAGCCTTTCCGAGTTACATTGCCATGCAACATCCACCTCTTCATGACTTGATCTTCATGTCATACATGTTCCTGCTACACTGGCAGAGGCATACATTGCATACATCATGTTAGTTACATCTTCTTTATGATTTTTAGTACCTTGTAAAGTGTGAAAGATCTCCTTTACCTTCTTGTAAAATAGAGTGTTGCCCTTAAGTGAGAAAAAGATCCCAAAGTGGACACATTAAAAGATCCCAAAGAGGACAAATGAGAGTTAAATAGAAAGAGCCATTGAGGCCACAAAAAAATACAAAAAATAGAAAAAAGAGAAAAAGAAATAAAAAGAGAGAAAGGGGCAACACTACTATCCTTTTGAGAGATCCACACTAGTACTCCCTTTATATCCTTGTACTCCATAGAGATGATCATTATGCATATAGCTATGTGGGGACCTTCACACTATAGAACTTGGCTTGCATATTCCAAGGATGAGCCTCCTCAAACGAGCTCTAGGTCTTCATGAGCGAGCAAGTTAGATGCACCCCCACTAGTTCCATTGGAGAGCTTCCTAGCTCGTATGTGCATCCGTTGCATGGCAATCCCTACTCCTCACATCATATCTATCATTTGACATCTCTTGCCTATGATTGTCCTCATTGATGTGAGCCTTTCTCATCCTTTTGTCTTCCTCCTCCACCATATTCTCTCTTTGCCATCCAAAGTGTCAACTCTCGTGCTTACGCTCATCCATTGCATGAGTGCTCAATATATTGAAAAAGGAGTGGATCAAATTGACTTGTACCTGGCTAGTGGT
The DNA here is from genome assembly GCA_950022295.1 of Bromus sterilis. Taxonomy (NCBI): domain Eukaryota; kingdom Viridiplantae; phylum Streptophyta; class Magnoliopsida; order Poales; family Poaceae; genus Bromus; species Bromus sterilis. The sequence goes on along the minus strand of OX465595.1, from coordinate 383,164,472 downwards.
CTGGGGACGAGTCAAGATAAGATTCCAAAGAAGACCAAGTGTGAAAACTTTAGTAGATTGAGTTCTGAACACAAAAATACTTTTTTTCTCGTAATCCCTATCCCCTTTCTTGCACGCAAACACCATTTGGAGACATTCGAGTCACGGACAGCGAGAGCTCTTGCACCTAATGTTCTTTTGTTACTTGTTTCAATGCTAATATAGACTCTTGCATGTTATGACTTGAATTGAATCTCTAACCTTGATTGCTTTACTTTTCAAAGTTCTTTTATGGTTGCTAGCATGTCACCACAGAAATTATGTTGTTATCATTTACCTACTCGAGGACGAGCAGGATTTAAGCTTGGGGATGTTGATACGTCCAAAACGTATCTATAATTTATGCTTGCTCCATGCATGTTTTGTGTGATATTGCTATGATCTAGATACACTTTCATACACTTTTGATCATATTTGGACTAACCTATTAATTCAGTGCACCCCAATGCGAGTTCCTGTTTTCTGCTGTTTTTCTATTTCAGTTTTCCCCCATATAAAAAGTGCCAGAAAAATTCCGAGAAAAATACAGGAAAAATCAGCGTACAGGAAGCTTCGAGAAGAGCCCGGGAGGGGCCAGAGGGGGGCCAGGGGGGGCCCAGGCGGCCACCCGGCGCGGCCCCACCCCTGGCCGCGTCAGGGGGGCGCCTGGGGCCCGTGGTCCACCTCTGGCTGCCCCCCTTCGCCTATTTATCCCCCGTCACGGGAAAAATCCAGAACAAAAAACCCTATTCCGCCAACTCGCCTCTGTTCCGCTGACGCCGCGCTTCCAAGATCGGGAGCACCAAAAGACCTCTTCCCGGCACCCTGCCGGAGGGAGGATTGACTTCCGGGAGTCTCCTCTCCACCATGGATGCTCCCTGGATGTCTCGTGAGTAGTTTTCCTTGGACCATGGGTCCGTGATCAGTAGCTATGTGATGTTCTCCTCCCCTCTTTGATCTTCATTGTTTAGACCTCGTGAGCTGCCCTACATGATCGAGGCACCTTTGTAATATTTCTGCTATTGCTATGTTGAGTTTGATAGGATCTGATGGGTTATGAGATTATGTTCAGATTGTGATAGAGTAATATATTTGGTTTTTATCTCTTATATTTTTGTTCCTAAGTAATTCTTGCATGTTCTCCGTTGCTGTTTATTGCTTTGGCCAAGTAGTAGGTAGTGACTCCAAGAGGGAACATTGTGCTAGATTGTGGGTTCATGCCTCCCCGATGACACGCTTGAGTGACAGAAACATGAGTCTAGGGGATGTGCTGTTGCCACAAGGGGGCAAACAACGGTGCTTGTAACCGCGGTTACAAGGATTGTTTACTTTACACAGAGTTCTTTTTAATGCAGTTGTCTGTTGCTTTGGGTTTACACTTTGGGTGGGGCTCGCAACTTAATACCAGCGAGATGTTCTGGATAGATATCTCAAGGTGGATGATTAGTAGTAGATGCAGATGGATTTCGGTCTACTTATTTTGGCGTACTGCTCGTGCTTTTGAGCCTCTTCCTTTCTTTTGTAGCATAGTTAGCATTGCGGTGCGTTCATAATCCTGTCAATTGCCTTTCTGTAATTTGTTCGCATAGCAATTTTATCGTCTTTTGGGAGAGAGACATCACTAGCGAACATCACATATCCCGGTCCATATCCTTATCACTGTTTCCACGCTACATTTACTTTACTGCTTTTATTTGCTATCATTATCCCTTGCGTTTTATCCTTTGTAAACAACAAGACCGGAGAGATTGACAACCTCTCTGACTTTGTTGGGAACAAAGTTATCTGTGTCTGTGTGCAGGTCCGCGTCAGTTGCGTCGCTGACACCTACTTATCATCTCTGGAGTCCTGCTGGAGACAAACCTTGGTATCTTCACCGAGGAAAAACTGCTGCTGCACTACATCTCAACCTTTCACTTGGGGTAACCAACGAAGGGCGAGAAGCCATCAGTTGTCTCATTGAACACTGCCCTAGGCCCCGAGTTCCTGTTTTGTAATCCAAGACAAAGAGTATGACCACATGTAGGGTTTATGGGAGCCCCGTTTGACCTCTTTACGTACCCGATCCGGTCCAGGAGTCACACTAGATTCGGGCTTTCCATTTGACTTAACCATAGATATGTGGGTGGACCTGTGAGGCAGCGAAACTATCTATCAAAGGTGGCGTCTCGGTCCCTTGAATTATCCGAGTCCGTTTCGTAGAACCGGCCGGACTCTCGAGCGGTGACAAACTCAGGTAGTCGACTCCTGGATTAGAGAAGGTGATGTGAGGGTAGTGCCTTGGTTTCATCCACGTCCGACACCCGCTTGAATGGTGACAAGAATGAGGCGATAAGTGATGACACGCGTGTGAAGATGTACACCCCTGCAGGGTTAATAAACTATTCGAATAGCCGTGTCCGCGGTTATGGACTACTTGGAAACCTCTACTTGATCATAGAGAACTTGAATGGATACTTATAAAACTCGCAAGATAAGCGTGCGTGCTATGGCGTGCTTTCTCGTGGGGAAGTCGAGGAAGTAACCATAGTGGTGTATTGGTTGGAGACTTGGTAGTAGACTCGTGTACGCTTCTTACCTCAAGTCTGGTACTCGTAGTTCAGGACTAGCCAAGTCAAAGCTGGCACTTCTGCATGTTGAACCCCACCTCCTTTACCTTGAAACTTGAGCATGAGTAGTGTAGTTCTGATGTAAGTCTTGCTGAGTATGACTTTGTACTCACGTTTGCGTATTCTATGTTTTAGATGAGAACCCGGACCCCGATGGAGTCACCTTCGTGAAGCTCGACGTTGACCAAGCTAGTATAGTTCCAGAAAGCAGTATGGTCCCTCGTGGAAGGGCATGTTTGTTGAACAAGGCTTTTCTAAGCAATTTGTTAAACTTGTCTGTACTCAGACCTAATTTGCTTCCGTTGTATGATGTAATGTTGATCACATACATGTGATCTTTGTATGCTCTATGTGTAAGTCAATAAAGAAGTACTTTGTAGAGTTATGTGATGATACCTGCTGTTCATACTAGACATGTGTGCTGCGTGTATGATTATGACATGCATGTCTTAGTATGGATTTTCGAGACCTTAGTTGTGATCTGGCTGGCGGTCTTTTATACACCAAGTGGACCTTAGATGTGCGCAGCTTGGGGCATCGCGATGCGATTGCTCGTGACTTTGTCACGTGCACACTTTGTTGCATGATCGAGCCCGCCCTAGACCCCGAATAAGTGATCGGGCTGGAGTAAGTCTATGTAAGAGTTAAGATTCAATCGATAACATGGTTGAGGCGACTTGTCTATGAGTATGGGATTCACCACCCATAAACATTTAGACTTGTGAGCGAACGTTGAGGACCCATCTCAGTTGATCATCCGGCCTGGATGGGATGCCCCTCATGTTCGATGCTTTCCGAGAATGTTCTGTGCTTGGCCTTGTCTGCTTAGACAAGTGGGTACAGCTCTCGGCTCTCCATGTGATTACATCGTGACTGGAATTACATACACATATTTCGGGTCCCGACAGACTTGGTATCAGAGTAGGACTGTCTGTAGGATTATCAAACCCTTGGTCGAAGTCGAGTCTAGCATTCTATAGTTATATAGTTACTTGGCTATAAAGGGAACAACATAAGGCTTCTTTTTCTCCTTACCCTCATCTATCTGAGTTTTGAGTCACCCTTATCTTTTCTACGGGATGATAGGACTAGGCTCATCTATGTCTTACTAGAACATCTCGTTGATTGCTTCTTTGTAGCCGTAGGATTGTTGTGGTCGTCCAGAGTCTCCGTATTTGAGTTCCTTGAAGAAGTTTTGTCCAATCTCTTCGAGGTTGTTTCATTTTCCATCCCGGTGTAGCCGTTATGCTGCCCGATTTATCCCGTGTTTCTATGAATCATTTCCTTTGCATTATAGTCTTCTCCTCATTAAATCATGTCCTCTTATCTTTGATTCCATCGTACAACCTGTTCTGATTGTTGATTTTTATCACACATGATGTCAGGTGGAACTCGTAGTGCTGTTCGTCGCTATAGAGACCGTGATCGGGATCGAAATGATGATGCACCTCCACCACCGCCTTCTGCGGCGGAAATCATGATGGAAGCTGAGAAGAATCGATGCGATCAAACACGCCTTCTGGAGCTCATCGAGCAGAATACCTCACGTCATTGCAATGTGGTTCTGAGCATTCAGGACTTCATCCTCCTCAAGGCACCAATATTCCGATGTTCTTCTGAGCCCCTTGAAGCTAATGATTGGCTCCGTTCCATCAAGCGTAAGCTTGACACGACACATGTTGCTCCCAATGATCGAGTTATATTCGCGGCATACTTCTTGGAAGGTGTTGCTCTTCAATGGTGGGAGAACTATGTTGCTATGCAGCCAGATGGTCACGTAGTGACTTGGCAGGAGTTCTGTGTTGCCTTTCGAGGGTACCACATTCTGGATGAGTTAATGGAGCGCAAGAAGGAAGAGTTCTGCAATCTGACTCAAGGAGAGATGTCCATGCATGAGTATGTGAAAGATTTCAACTGTCTTGCTCGTTATGCCCAAGATGAGATCACCACCGATGCTAGAAAGCAGGCAAGGTTCCGTAAGGGACTTAGCCCCATGCTTCGCCATGATCTCAACCTCCTTGAATTTGCCACCTTTGAGGATTTAGTCAACAGATCCTTTAGAGCTGAGCATGGCATTGAAGTGTTCGAAGAGTCCCGCAAGCATGCTCTTGAGCTTGCTCCTTCTTCTAGTTCAGCCCCTCAGAAACGAAGAATATGGATTCCAACTAGTGCCATACCTCAAAACTTTCTTCAGAGACCACCATCCAATATATGCCATCCACCTCAACACATTCTTCCTCCCAGGAATGATGGTGTGCAATCAAGTAATCCTGCTCCCAGCAATTCAGGCAGGATGTGTTTCACGTGTGATCTGACAGGCCATTACTTCCGACAATGCCCTACAGTGTTGGTGGCACCACGTAGACCTAGTCATAAGCCTCCAAAGAAATCAACCACCAAAACTTTTTCAGCAAAGCCTTCAGCCACTAGTAGTGGTTGTGTGAACCAAATCTCAATTGAGAAAGCTATTGCTACTTCTGACGTCATCCTTGGTACACTCCCAATCAATCATGTTCCTGCCTCCGTTCTTTTCGATCTAGGAGCTTCTCATTCATTCATGTCGGAGAGTTATGCACTTTGTCATGAGTTCCCCTTTGAAGAAATGTTTTCTCCAATGATCATTCAAACTCCTGGTTCCAAATGGAAAACTAATAGAGTAAGCCATGACAATCAAATTTCAATTGAGGGTTTAGTATTCCTTGCCTCTCTTATAGCCCTCAAGTCTTCGGACATTGATGTCATCCTAGGAATGGATTGGTTATCAAGGCAGAATGCTTTCCTTGATTGTAAAGCCAAATCAGTTAAACTCACCCATCCTTCCGGCCAGATCATTGACTACACCTCACCCAGCTCTAGAATCCATATGCATACTTTAAATGTGCTTCCCCTTCCTGACCTTGAAGATATTCCGGTGGTTCGTGACTTCCCGGATGTCTTTCCTGAAGAGCTGCCGGGTATGCCACCCGACAGATGCGTAGAATTCATAGTGGATCTTATACTAGGCACAACCCCAATCTCCAGACGCCCATATAGAATGGCCCCGCATGAGTTAGCTGAGCTAAAAACCCAACTTGATGCTTCGTTGGAAAAAGGCTTCATCCGCCCTAGCTCATCGCCATGGGGTTTCCCCGTTTTGTTCGTAACGAAGAAAGATGGAACAGAAATGATGTGCGTAGACTATCACCCGCTAAATCTAGCGACGATAAAGAACAAGTACCCACTGCCCAGGATCAATGATCTTTATGATCAACTTGCTGGATCCTCTGTCTTCTCCAAGATGGATTTGAGATTAGGCTATCATCAAATCAAAATCAGAAACGAGGACATTCCCAAGACGGCTTTCACTACCCGATATGGTCTTTACGAGTACACCGTCATGTCCTTGGGTTTAACCAATGCCCCCGCCACATTCTCGCGCTTGATGAATTCGATCTTCATGGAGTACCTAGATAAATTTGTTGTGGTTTATCTTGATGACATTCTCATCTACTCGAAGAACGAAGAAGAGCACGCAGAACATCTTAGGTTGGTATTGATGAAGCTTCGAGAGCACCGCCTTTATGCCAAGTTCTCCAAGTGCAAATTTTGGCTACCAGAAGTGACCTACTTAGGCCACGTGATTTCTATAAAAGGCATTGCTGCCAATCCTGAGAGAGTTCAGGCCGTCCTTGACTGGACTCCACCTGAATCGTTTAAGCAAGTTAGGAGTTTTCTTGGCCTAGCAAGCTATTATCGCCGCTTCGTCGAGAACTTTTCTAAAGTTGCAAAGCCTCTAACTGAACTCCTTAAGAAAGATAAGAAATTCCAATGGACCCCCAAGTGCGAGGAAAGCTTTCAAGAGCTAAAAAGAAGATTGACTTCTGCACCCGTACTTGCACCTCCAGACACCAAACGGGATTTCGAGATCTATTGTGATGCTTCACGGCAAGGGTTAGGATGCATACTTATGCAAGATAGACATGTCGTAGCTTATGCTTCATGCCAGTTGCGTCCACATGAAGAGAACTATCATACCCATGATCTTGAACTCGCTGCCGTAGTTCATGCCATGAAGACTTGGCGACATTACCTCCTTGGTAATCGTTGTGAGATCTATTCTGATCACCAAAGACTCAAGTACATATTCACCCAGCCAGATCTTAATCTCAGGCAAAGACGCTGGATAGATTAGATAAAAGATTATGACTTAGGAATTTCTTACACCCTAGGCAAGGCCAATGTCATGGTTGATGCACTAAGTCGTAAGTCGTATTGTAACAACCTCATGTTACAACAATATCAACCACTTATGCATGAGGAATTTCGCAAGCTCAATCTTGAGATAGTTCCTCATGGATTTCTTTCTACCCTGGTGGCGAAACCAACCCTTGAGGATCAAATCATAGCCGCCCAGAAACATGATAGTGGTACTCAAGAGATCAAGGAGAACATTGCTAGCGGAGTTGCTAAATGTTTCTCTGCAAATGATCAAGGAACGATATTCTTTGAAAATTGTTTGGTAGTCCCTGAGAACCAAGACTTAAGGCAGCTGATCCTTAAGGAAGCTCATGACACTCCCTTCTCAATTCATCCCGGTAGCACAAAAATGTACCGAGATCTACGCCAGAGATTTTGGTGGACCCGGATGAAGAGAGACATTGCACAATTTGTTGCCGAATGTGATGTTTGTTGTCGCATTAGGGCAAAACACCAAAGACCTGCTGGTACTCTTCAACCATTGTCTATTCCCGAGTGGAAATGGGACACGGTCGGTATGGACTTCATCACCGGCTTTCCAAAAACCCAGAAAGGAAATGATGCCATCTTCGTTGTCATTGACCGACTTTCCAAAGTTGCCCACTTTCTTCCAGTTCGCGAGTCTATAACTGCTAGCCAGTTAGCAGACTTGTATGTCTCTAGAATTGTGTCTCTTCACGGTGTTCCTTTGGAAATCAATTCTGACCGTGGTAGCCTTTTTCACCTCTAGATTTTGGGAAAGTTTTCAAAATGCTATGGGAACTCATCTCTCCTTTAGTACAACTTTCCATCCTCAGTCTAGCGGTCAAGTTGAAAGGGTTAATCAAATCTTGGAAGACATGCTCAGAGCTTGTGTTATCTCTTTCGGAAAGAATTGGGAGAAATCTCTTCCTTTTGCCGAATTTGCTTATAACAATAGCTATCAATCTAGTCTGAACATGGCTCCCTTTGAATTCCTCTATGGACGACGATGTCGAACACCCCTAAACTAGTCAGAAACCGGTGAAAGACAATTCTTTGGACCGGATATGATCAAGGAAGCAGAAGAGCAAGTTCGCATTGTTCGTGATCGATTGAAAACCGCCCAATCTCGTCAGAAAAGCTACTATGATCATCATCATAGGGAAGATAGCTACAATCTTGATGAGAAGGCTTACCTTCGGGTTACTCCTCTGAAGGGAACCCAACGATTCGGTATCAAAGGCAAGTTGGCCCCACGTTACATCAGACCTTTCCGCATTCTTGCTAAACGCGGAGAAGTTGCCTACCAACTTGAACTACCCCCGCACCTTTCCCGAGTACATGATGTGTTCCATGTGTCACAACTCAGGCGTTGCTTCAAGGACCCCATCCGCGAAGTCGACCATGAAACGCTTGATCTCCAAGATGACCTTTCTTATCGAGAGTACCCCGTTCGTATTCTTGATTCAGCAGAGCGTGTCACTCATCGTCAGAAGATCAAGTTCCTCAAAGTGCAATGGTCACATCACTCCGAGAAAGAAGCAACATGGGAAAGAGAAGACCGCCTTCGTGCCGAGTACCCCTCCTTCCTCCCGACGACTTCTGAATCTCGGGACGAAATTCTTTTGAGTGGGGGCGAGTTGTCACAACCCAAGTCTAGGTATGTGCTAGGGTTTGAGTGCCCCTTTGCATCATGTGAAAATTTCAAACAGAAATTCAAAATTGGGGAAAAGAAAAGCCCTAGAGAATTTAATTCAAATGGCCAAATAAAAATTTCTTCCAAAAATTCCTCTGGTATTTTTGTAAAGTCTTATAAATAAGCATGATCACATATGAAGTGAAGTGGGTCCCACTACATGCACCAAGATTTCTCAAAAATTCCAAACAGGGCTTGGAAATTAAATAATACCCCTATTTGATTTGAAATTCAAATTATTTGAATTTCAAAAATCTCCAAAAATTGTGAGTGGCTAGATATATATATTATAAGCCCACATAAAAGTTTTGAATATTTTATAAAATGTTTTGCTATTTTATTTGGGGCAAAACAAATGGCAGAAAACAGAAACAAATTAGAAAGAAAATTAGAAAAGAAAAAGGGGCCCAGTCTACCTGGCCCAACTTACCTGGCCGGCCCAACCCACCAGGGGCACCCTGGTCTTCTTCCACCTCGCGCCAGAAGGACGCCACCGAGGGCATCGGCGTGCGCATGCAGCTCGACACCTCCTGCTTCGCGCTGGAGCCTCCCCTGCCCCTCTTCTTGCGCCATGGAGACCCCCACCTCACGCCGCAGCATTTCCCCCTCCTCTGGCTCACTCTCCCGCTCTCCCCTTCATCGTATTCGCCGCCACCCGTAGCTCTCCTTCGCCGCCGCACTCGCGCACTCGCGGCCAACGACGACAAATCGCTACCCCGACGTGTCCGTTGAGCTTGCCTCCGCCTGCTTCGTCTTCCCGCGGATCGAATCGAGCCTTGAAGCCACAGAGACGACGCCATCGACCCCGTCTTCCTCCTGCGGCCGCCGCACTCCGGCGAGCGATTCCCGCCGACAAGCTATGTCTCCGGCCTCCCAGGCCACCTAAGCGCGTCTAGGGTGAGCTCCTCTCCCTCCTGCCCTATCTCCCGCTCTTCCCCGCACCCTCTACGCCGCTCCCCGCAAGACCAGTACACCGGCCGCCGTCGCCCTGGTAGCCCCCACGCCCCTCTGCTTGCTCCCCTCGACGCGGGAGGGCACGGGCAACCTTCCCGTCCAAGTCCCGAGCCAAGACGTGACCATTTGGTTAAGTCCGGCGAAGCTTTGGCGGCTCCCCGGCGAACCCGCCATTAGCCCGAGCCTAATCCCCTCTCCTCTCTCTCTGACTAGTGGGCCCAAGGCCATTAACCCTAATCACCCAACTAACCTACCCCTAGCCCACTGACCACTGGTCCCAGGGCCCTTAATTAAACAAGGTTTAATTTAAACAGAGCTCAATTAACCCCCCTTTCACTGACACCCTGGCCCCACATGTCAGCCCCTCTGTGACATCAGCATTGCATCATGCTGATGCAATAAACAATTTTCTAGAAATTAAAAGAATTAAAGAAAACAGAGAAAAATCCAGAAAATCAATTAAACTTTAGAAAATCATAACTAATTCATATTAACTCCAAATTCGATAAATAATATATGAAAAATTATCAGAAAAATGCAAGGATTAAGAATATGCAATTTGTTTTCATGTTTGACAATTTTAAAAATGGGGGAACAGTAGAAAATGTGCATATGGCTTAATTTGAATTCAAATTTGAAGTTTGAATTTGCAAATCAATTGCAATACACTTCAATTAAATTGAATTTGCCACAAACTAGTACCTTTTACATCATGGAACCACTTATCATGTGCTTGTGCATTCACTTCCGAAGTTGTCCCCCCCTTTGTTGATGATTGTGCCGGTAACAACTTTGCCGAGACGGTGATCACCCCCGAAGAAGAAGACCACCGTTAAGACCCGTGTATCGTCAGCAAGGCAAGAAAACCCCATTGATCATGTCTATAAAATCCTACTTCCCTCTCAGTCTCGCTTATGCATGTTTAGGAGATCATCGAGACACGTTCTTTCGCATAGTTGAACCCATTCCGATGCATGACCTATCATTTTGTCACCATATTAAGCAAACCACAATCCTAGCAGATATAGGAGTTGAATGATGAGCATGTGGCCCCTGCAACTGTTACTGCTTATTGTTGCTTAGTGATACAATGAGGATGTTATGATTGTGAGTCGGGATGGAATGAACACAGTGATGCTGATGATAACGTGTTGGTGAATCCACACTAAACAAAGGTGAACGATGAGAGGCTGTGTAGGAGTACACAGTGGGTTGTCTCGTTGAACACTGCCCTAGGCCCCGAGTTCCTGTTTTGTAATCCAAGACAAAGAGTATGACCAGATGTAGGGTTTATGGGAGCCCCGTTTGGCCTCTTTACGTACCCGATCCGGTCCAGGATTCACACTAGATTCGGGCTTTCCATTTGACTTAACCATAGATATCTGGGTGGACCTGTGAGGCAGCGAAACCATCTGTCAAAGGTGGCGTCTCGGTGCCTTGCATTATCTGAGTCCGTTTCGTAGAACCGGCCGGACTCTCGATTGGTGAAAAACTCAGGTAGTCGACTCCTGGATTAGAGAAGGTGATGTGAGGGTAGTGCCTTGGTTTCATCCACGTTCGACACCCGCTTGAATGGTGACAAGAATGAGGCGATAAGTGATGACACGCGTGTGAAGATGTACACCCCTGCAGGGTTAATAAACTATTCGAATAGCCGTGTCCACGGTTATGGACTACTTGGAAACCTCTACTTGATCATAGAAAACTTGAATGGATACTTATAAAACTCGCAAGATAAGCGTGAGTACTATGGCGTGCTTTCTCGTTGGGAAGTCGAGGAAGTAACCATAGTGGTGTATTGGTTGGAGACTTGGTAGTGGACTCGTGTACGCTTCTTACCTCAAGTCTGGTACTCGTAGTTCAGGACTAGCCAAGTCAAAGCTGGCACTTCTGCATGTTGAACCCCACCTCCTTTACCTTGAAACTTGAGCATGAGTAGTGTAGTTCTGATGTAAGTCTTGCTGAGTATGACTTTGTACTCACGTTTGCTTATTCTATGTTTTAGATGAGAAGCCGGACCCCGATGGAGTCACCTTCGTGAAGCTCGACGTTGACCAAGCTAGTATAGTTCCAGACAGCAGTATGGTCCCTCGTGGATGGGCATGTTTGTTGAACAAGCCTTTTCTAAGACATTTGTTAAACTTGTCTGTACTCAGACCTAATTTGCTTCCGTTGTATGATGTAATGTTGATCACATACATGTGATCTTTGTATGCTCTATGTGTAAGTCAATAAAGAAGTACTTTGTAGAGTTATGTGATGATACATGTTGTTCATACTAGACATGTGTGTTGCGTGTATGATTATAACATGCATGTCTTAGTATGGGTTTTGGAGACCTTAGTTGTGATCTGGATGGCGGTCTTTTATACACCAAGTGGCCCTTAGATGTGCGCAGCAAGAAAGTTGACACTTAGGATGGCAAAGAGAGAAAGATGATGGGGGAGGAAGACAAAAAGGTGTGAAAGGCTCAAATCAATGAGGACAATAATAGGAGAGAGAAAGCCAAATGATAGATATGATGTGAGGAGTAGGGATTGCCATTCAATGGATGCACATATGAGCTAAGGTAAGCTCTCCAATGGAACTAGTGGGGGTGCATCCAACTTGCTTGCTCGAGAAGACCTAGAGCTCATTTGAGGAGGCTCATCATTGGAATATACAAGCCAAGTTCTATAGTGTGAAGGTCCCCACATAGCTATATGCATGAATGATGATCTCATCATTGGAATATTTTTGTATTTTTTGGTGGCCTCAATGGCTCTTTCTATTTCTCTCATTTGTCCTCTTTGGGATCTTTTAATTTTGTCCTCTTTGGGATCTTTTCCTCACTTCAGGGGCAACACTCCATATATTACAAAAATTATAGAAGATCTTTCACACTTTACAAAAGTACTCAAATCATAAAGAAGATGTAACTATCATGAAGTATGCAAATGTATGCCTCTGCCAGTGTAGCAGGATATGCAATGATACTAGCGCGTCATGTAGCAATGATTAGGGAAAGGCCCAACTAGCATGCGGCTCATCGATCAAGCAAGTAGCATGTATAACATGAAGATAAAGTCATGATAAGGTGGATGTTGCATGGCAATGTATCTCGGAAAGGCTATGGAAATGCCTTGATAGGTAGGTATGGCGGCTGTTTTGAGGAAGGATATAAGGAGGTTTATGATGACAGAGCGTATCGTGCCAAGGGCTTGGATGTACCGGTGACGGTGGACGCCAACTCTCGGAGTGAGAAGAATGCAATGCACGACACAGGAGAGGCTAGAAAAATATGGGAAGGTGGAAGTGTCAACTTTCGAATACTCACATTAGTCCGAAGAACTCATGCACTTATTATCGGTAAATCTCAATCTAATAAGGGGTTCACAAAGAGACAAGTACCCCGAGGAGGAGTGTATGGGGGTTTGGTTATCCTTCCGCATCCTCGACTCATGGTACGTGAGTGTACTCTAATATTCGATCCCTCCAAAGAGTAGTGATCCATCTAGTAGCTAAAGTTCTCAACTAATTTTGTAAATTTTGAAAATAAACACGGATTGACCAAAATACGACATCTATCACTAATAGGCTAAAGCTCTTGACACCAAAAGTTTAAACATTACTCAAAGCAATACCTCAAAACTATTGCAAGTTACTACTGCAATCGAATAGCAACCTCAATTACCTACTTCAAGTCAAGACACAAAACTCAGTGCAACAGGCAAACTCTCTAAGCAAGATAAACATGAAAACTCAAGAGAGTTCTAGGAACAAACTAAACAAAATCTCTTTGAAAAGATAATCATGAAAACTAAGAGCTAAACATGACAGTAGCTATGAAAAAGATAAAGAACACACACAACAAAGATAAGCATCAAAATCCTATGTTGTGTTCTAGGTGAAGTGGAGCGTGTTTCTCTCCCACACAAAGAAATCTGGGTTCTAACTTGTTATGAACAGCAAGAAAAGCTAAAGAAAACTAAAAAGGAAATAAAGAGCGAGACGCTCCAAGCATAGCACATAACGCATGAAGTGATAAAAATATAGTGGAACGAAAGACGAACTGATAATTGTTGATGAAGAAGGGGATGCACGGGGGCATCCCCAAGCTTAGACGCTTGAGTATCCTTGAATATTTCTTGGGGATGCATGGCGGCATCCCCAAGCTTGAGCGTTTGACATTCCTGAATCTTCTTTTATCATCTTCCCTCGCACACTTGAAAACTCCCTTCATACATAACTCATCATAATCTGATTAGCGAGGTTAGTACCCATAATAAATAATTTTTACTCTACTGTAAATAAGGATATTCTTGAAGAGCTACTGTTTCTCAAGATTTCCAAAATGTTTTTGCAAAGAAAAAGCAAGCTTAAGGTTTGCAAAATGAAGAAAAGGAAAAACAGGACAGAATCTGTGAAAAAACAGACGAGCAGGTAGTAAAGAATTTTTTAGGGATACTTCTACAACTCAAATAAAAAAACTCAGAACATAAGAAAGTTCTGTGATTGTATATAGCACGCTGTGTAAAAATTTCAGCTCAAAAATATGAACTGGGATTTTTCCGTGATTTTTACAGTCACGAGGACATGATCTGTTTTCTGGACAGCATGTCACAACTTTCACTTCCCCTGTCATAAGAGGCTATAAATGGCACAAAGCTTGAAAATTAAAGATACAATGATGTTGCTACAGTAGTAAAAATCATGAAGACCACTAAAAACAGAAGAAAAAAAAAAGGAAAACCTAAATTCGTTGCGGGCTGCCTCCCGAAAGCGCTTCTTTAAAGCCATTAGCTAGGCTTAATGCAATAGATCAAGTATTTTCAAGAAAATAACTAGCCCGTGTGACGGACTCAAAAGGTAACTTAATCTTATTTCTAGGGAAATGTTGCATCCCTTTCTTGAGAGGGAATTGGAATTTGATAATCCCTTCTTTCATATCAATGACAGCACCCACGGTGCGAAGAAAAGTACGTCCCAAAATAATTGGACAAGAAGGTTCACATTCAATGTCCATAATAGTAAAATCAACGGGAACATAATTGTCATTGACAATGATAAGAACATCATCGATCTTCCCCAAAGGTTTCTTTACGGAAGAATCGACAAGACAAACACCAAAAGAACAAGGATCAAAAGGTTTCAATTCAAATATATCATACATTCTTTTGGGCATAACGGAGGTACTAGCTCCAACATCACATAAAGCATAGCAAGAGAAGTTATTCAACTTAATTTTAATCATAGGATCCCAACCATCTTCTAGCTTTCTAGGTATGGAGGCTTCTACCCTAAGCTTCTCCTCCCTAGCTTTAATGAGAGCATTAGTGATATGCTCCGTGAAGGCAAGATTAAGTGTGCTAGTGTGCGGGTCCCTAGACATCTTGTGAAGGAAACGAATAACTTCAGAAAGGGTGAAATTATCAAAATCAAGGTCGCTACTATCAAGTAAAGTGGTAGTGGTGTCCTTTAGGCTCACTTGTTTGGTAGCTTCTATAGTCATAGGAATTTCTTCTTCTACGGTTGAGGTCATAGCAACACCATTAATAGGTCCTACGGGACTAGGGGTGCAATGGGTGCTAAGAGTTTTGACATCCTCAACAACTTGAATAGTAGCAACGGTATGGTGTGTAGGAAGTCTCTTAATTCTATCTTCTTCCTCCTTTATAGTCGAAACCACTTCAGGTTTAGCTGCCATTTGGTTTATCAAAGTAGCCTGTGTGTGAGACATATTGGAAACTTGGGTTTCGGTGGTGGTGAGTCTAGTCTGAAGGTTGGAAATCTCAATGCTCAGACCCTCTAGTTGTCTACCAATGTCTTGCAAGATAGAAGTATGCTCATCTAATTGTCTAGAGAAGGTCCTATTTTGTTCATATTGGGTGTGCATGTAGTTCTTAGTGGCCTTATCTATTTCCAAAAGTTTCTCATAACTAGGCATGTCTCTATCTCTAGGGGTAGAGCTTCTGGTGCTAGGATAAGTGTTGTTGTTCCCATAGTTGTTGGAGGGGAACGGTCTAGGATTGCTACCAAAATTACTCCTATAAGCATTGTTATTGAAGTTGTTCCTAGAGATAAAGTTCACATATACTTGGTCTTGAGCAATAAAAGAATTTAAAGGAACATCATGAGGATCAATAGGAGATTGCTTGGTAAGTAGAGACATAATCAAGTCAAAATTTTCATTTAGGGAGGAGATCTCCTCGACAGAGTTTACCTTCCTACCTGTTGGAGCTCTTTTGGTGTGCCATTGGGAATAGTTGGTCATCATCTCATCGACTAGTTTTGTGGCAGCACCAAGTGTTGTTGACATAAAGGTTCCTCCCGCGGCCGAATCTAGCAAGTTCCGCGAGGTAAAGTTCAAGCATGCATAAAAAGTTTGGATAACCATCCAAGTATTCAAACCATGCGTAGGGAAATTCTTAACAAGTTATTTCAATCGTTCCCAAGCTTGGGCAACATGTTCATTATCCAATTGCTTAAAATTCATAATATTACTCCTCAATTGGATAATCTTAGCTGGGGGATAGTACTTCCCAATAAAAGCATCATTGCACTTATCCCAAGAATCTATGCTATTCCTAGGCAAGGATTGAAACCAGATTTAGCTCCTCCTCTCAAGGAGAAAGGAAAAAGCTTAAGCTTAACAATATCACCATCTACTTCTTTGTACTTTTGCATATCACAGAGCTCAACAAAATTATTTAAGTGCAAAGCAGCATCATCTCCAGCACCGGAGAATTGATCTTTCATAACAAGATTCAGCAAAGCAGGTTTAATCTCATGAGAAGGTGCTGAAGTGGCAGGTGTAGCAATAGGAGTGCAGATAGTCACTGTTGTTATGAGTAGTGAAGTCACACAACTTGGTGTTCTCGGAGGAACCCATAGTAGCAGCAAGCAAGGTAACTATTTATTTTTATTTTTGATAAATGACACTAAAGAAAAAACTGAAATGTAAACTAACAAGACTAAAAAGCAAAGATAAAAGATAGTGTGCAACTCCCCTATCTTGAAGAGCGGAGTCCCCGGCAACGGCGCCAGAAATTGCTTTGATGGCTTCTCGCCCCTCGTTGGTTACCCAAAGTGGAAGGTTTGAGATGTAGACAACAACAAATTTCCCTCGGTGAAGATACCAAGGTTTGTCTCCAGTAGGACTCCGGCAACGACAGGAAGGTGAAAACGGCGCCAGAAATTAGGCGGTTGACGTGGACCTGCACACACAACAGATAACTTTGCTCCCAACGAGTTTAGAGAGGTTGTCAATCCCTCCGGCCTTGTTGTTTACAAAGGATCAAATGCACGGGATAATAATGATAGTGATAGCAACGGAAAAGTAAATAAAGCAGTAAATAAATAGTGGGTGTAAACAGTATTGGAAATATGGACCGGGGTCCCATGATGTTCACTAGTGATGTCTCTCTCCCAAAAGACGATAAAATAGCCATGCGAGGTAAAAAAATTATAGCTGTGCAATTAACAGGATTATGTGCGCAAACCAATGCTAACTATGCTATAAAAAAAGGAAGACTCAAAAGCATGGGCGGTACGCCAATACAAGTAGACCGAAATCCATCTGCATATACCTACTAATCATCCACCTTGAGATATCTATCCAGAACATCTCGCTGGTATTAAGTTGCGAATCCCACCCAAAGTGTAAACTCAAAGCAACAGACAACTGCATTAAAGAACTTTGCGTAAAGTACACAATCCTTGCACCCGCAAGTACAAGCACCATTGTTTTCTCCCTTGTGGCAACAACACATCCCCTAGACTCATGTTTCTGTCACTCAAGCTAGTCATCAGGGGGCATGAACCCACAATCATGCATAACACTCCCTCTTGGAGTCACTACCTACTACTTGGCCAAAGCAATAAGCAGCAACGGAAAACATGCAAGAATTACAAAAGAACATAAATATAAAAGAGGAGAATCAAATATATTACTCAAACACAATCTGAACATAGTCCCATAATCCATCGGATCCCAGCAAACTCAGCATAGCAACAGCAGAAAGATTACATATGTGCCTCGATCATGTAGGCAAGCTCACGAGGTCTAAACCATGAAGAACAAAGAGGGGAGGAGAACATCACATAGCTACTGATCATGGACCCATGGTCCAAGGTGGACTACTCACGGTTCATCCGGGAAGCATCCATGGTGGTGGAGAAGCTCCCGGAGGTGGTTCCTCCCTCCGGAAGGGTGTCGGGAAGAGGTCTCCTGGTGCTCCCGATCTTGGAATCGCGGCGGCGGCGGAACAGAGGAGAGATCGTGAAAAAGGGTTCTCGTTTCGGGGGTTTCGCGTCACGGAGAATATATGGGCGAAGGGGGGCAGCCAGGGGGGCCACCAGGGGTCCAGGCGGCCCCCTGGCGCGGCCCCACCCTAGGGCGCGCCGGGAGGGCGCCTGGGGCCCTGGTGGGCCCACTCTGGCCCCTCCTTCGGGATTCCCAAAGCTTCCAAAGCGTTGATTTTTTATTGGATTTTTCCCGAATTTTTGGAGCACTTTTAATATGAGAGAAACCTGAAATAGAAAAACAGCAGAAAACAGAAACTGACACTAGGGTGCACTAAGTTAATAGGTTAGTCCAAATATGATCAAAAGGGTATGGAAGTTCATCAATATCATAGCAATATCACACAAAAGAGGCATGGAGCAAGCAGAAATTATAGATACATTTTGGACGTATCAATGCCGCACTATATTGTGGCACCAGTTCCGTCCGACTTTTTCACCCCTCCGGCGAGATTGTTAACCACACCACCCGAATTACCCGTGATGCTGAAACGCATATCTTTATGATGAATTCTATGAATGTCTCACCTCTGGAAGGGATTGAGAACGTTCCGGTCGTTCGTGATTTTCCCGACGTCTTCCTAGAAGAACTGCCGGGAATACCCCCGACTAGAGAGGTGGAATTCGTCATCGACTTGAAGCGAGGCACTGTTCCTATTGCCAAGCATCCTTACAAGATGCCGCCACATGAACTCCTTGAACATAAGGAGGAAATCGACAAGGCACTTCAGAAAGGATTTATTCGCCCCAGTTCCTCTGCTTGGGGAGCACCTTCGCTCTTTGTCAAGAAGAGTGATGTCACGAACCGTTTGGTCCAAGATTACCGACCTATCAACCAGGCAACAATACATAACAAGTACCCGCTTCCTCGGATCAATGATCTTTATAATCAACTTGCTGGATCTACGGTGTTCTTGTCGGGGGAATATTCCATGGCTAGACCCGGCTTGGAGAAAAAACCGGTCGGATGACAAGAGCCGGCTAGCAGAGATGACAGCCGGACGAAGGAATCAAGACGGAGTCCACCTAACTTGGAAGATACGAAAAGCTACAAGACTTAGAGTAGGACCCAGATTAATATACGACTTGTAATAGAATAAGAGACTAGTTTGTATCCTATTAGGACTCTACATGTAAGCCTCCCCCTTCCACCTATATAAGGAGGGGTAGGACGCCCCAAACGGGACAACTCAAGCAGACTCAATAGACCACAATAGACTTTAAATTAGAGACTAGTCCCGGGTCATTTAAACCAGGGACAATTAGACACAACTATAGGAGAGCCGGCGACATGCAGACGACTTTCCGTGAGCAAAGGAATAAAACCTAGCCACAAACAGCATGTAGGGTTTTTATCAGACGATGTTTCCCGGGGCCTGAAGCTGTATAAATCGCGTCTCTCTCCCTGTGTGATTTTCTTCCTCGTACACTCGTAGCAAAGATCCTATAATCAAGTTTGACTTTACGGACATCTGTCGTGACTTTCCCACGATAGTTGGCGCCCACCGAGGGGCCTACGCACAAGGGTGTTGACATCTTGAAGAAAGTCTCACAGGGATCGAAAAGCTCGTGATCGGGCCGGACGAAGAAGAAACCAGCATAAACAAATCTACATCAATTTTACGAATCTGTCAAAGATGCAGCTGTCATGATCCCGATCGGATTGGACTGCGAAGAAATCCTAGATACCAGAGAGTCGGATCGGATGTGAGAAAACGAAAAGCCGACGGCACAAGCGCAAGGGATAAAAACCAACGAAAAGCCGACGGCACAAGCGTGCGCAAGGGATAAAAACCATGTATGTATGATCCAAGTCTCAAGGCCAGGATCTAGCACGGTGGTAATAAAAGATCAAGAAAATAAAAGGATGGAAGGAGCACCACGTGCTTGTATACTACTCCCTCCATTTCATAAAAAGTGTCGCTCATCTAGTATAAAGTTTATACTAACTTAATACAAAATGAGCGACACTTATTATTGATCGAAGGGAGTAGTACGAGAAGGACTCGTGTTGCACTAGTAATCAACTAGTACAGTTCTCAACTAGTACAGTTCTTCGGACCAGAAGCCGAAAGGAATTTGGTCAGCGGCTACAAACATCATCGAACTATCGGATCAATCCATATGACCAGCTGTCAGATTAAATCAACCACGATCAGGTGCACTAGCTATCATCTCAAATAGAGGGCAACCCAATGCAAAGGCAAAACAATGAGGCCACCAAAGAAAGGAAAGGAATCAGAGTAGTGCTATTCTATACCAAATCCGTGCAAGGAAATATATCTGCGTGAAACGCATATTCATCGGCTAGTTTGCTACATGCAACTAGTACGACCATCCAAGACTATCAGGTCATATTTTCCATAATTTAATATTCTGCAAAATATTAAACAGGCAAGAACATTGTCTGGCTTATGTTACATTATTTTTTGCAGAATTGCACTTGGAAGAAAATCTTAGTGAAAGCACCCTATGAGCTATGGATTCTCAGGGGTCAAGTTATTGCCGACTTCCGCGTTTGCACAGCCGTGCCACGAACGATGCTTGCACTCGAGCCGGTGTACATAGTTGTGCTTAATGTCCACATTTCGCCGGCATCCAACGCCGGCGTCTACACGTCCGTGTCAGCTTACAAAGTCACGCTCGACGCCCAATTTGCGCCGACTTATGGCGCTACACTCTACATCCACATTGTTTCACGCCGGCTTACGGCGTCGTGATGACCTACAACTTTGTGTTCAACGGCCATACCTACGACGACTTACAACGTCGCGTCCAATGACCACACGCCGCGCTCTAAGACACCGGCTGACGAGGGGGTGACCCCACGACTCCTCTACGAGAGGGTACCTGGTGCGTGTCATGGTTGGCGGCCCACCAGGGGCCCACTCGTGGACACCGACATAATGGAATAAGACGTGAAGCCGAAGACTTGAGGCGCACGACAAGGACTCCTACTTGTAGTCGACTAGGACTCTTGTAAACCCTACCTGGCTATCTATATAAAGCAAGGTAGGGGCACCTCTCTAGACAACGGAAGACACAAGATCTCAACCCCCACACATAGAACTAGACAAACATATCTCCACCAAAGCCCTCACGGCACCTCTATACATCATCATCAATACAAGATCAGACAAGCAGCATGTAGGGTTGTCCTTCGGGGGCCTGAAGCTGGGTAAATCGTGCCCCATGTATCGCTTGTCACCTCCGAATCCTACCAACGTGCAGGCCACGTCGCTGTCTTTCCTCCTACACGAAACCTAGGGTCCCTGACCATAGGATTTGCCGAGGCCGATCCTCGTCAATTGGCGCCGTCTGTGGGAAAGACATGCGCGTTGGAATCACGGATCGACGGCTCAAACCTACATCGACAATCGACGATCCGTCGACTTCGGAAGGACCTATTCAAGTTGGGTTCATCGCAATATCGGCTTCTTCAACAACTACATCAAGATCTACATCAAGCTCACGGAGAAAACAAGAAAATTATCGAGCGCGCCACTCGAAGATCGACATCAACAAAAGCGCTCACGCGCAGCCTACAGGACAGAAAAACGCCTGTGTTGCGGGCACTCGCGACGGCGACTCGGAGCTCATATCAACGATCCCTTCGGTGGAAAGATGCGGAATTCAATTTTCGAAAATCTGTGAAAATTTCAGAAAATTCCAACGGCTGGATCTCCGTCGGCAACCCGCGCACTGAAGCACTCTAGGAATATGACGGAACTCCGCGCGACTCCAAAAAACAATTCCTGACATTGACTCGTACATCAACTTGAAGATCCCTCCGGTGAAAATTTAAGGGTTTCAATCCCCCATCAGCACAAAAAGTTTGAGAAAATTCCAACGGTTAGATCTCCGTCAGCAGCTCTTGCACTGCAACGCGTTTTTGGATCTACGCGAGATCGCGAATTCGGGTTCAATCTTGACCCACAAGGCTTCTATCCCAACTCGACATGTCATGGATGACTCGCCAAGATTTCTACATCGACTCAAGCCGCTACAACAACAGCACACGACGAGCAATCGACAACTCGACGACTCGGCGACTACATCAACAATGATTCACTATGAAGATCCAGATCGAAGAAGAAAAAAAAACGCAGCCGAAACCGTCGCCGCAATAGATTGCGGAATCAAGCTGCACACGTCTACAGGCAAGGCATCGACTCCGTCCTCTACATCAACCACGGACGAATCACGACACGCACTCGATGCTCGTGGGCTGGCACTTTTTCGACATCAACAACGACATAAACTTCATCGGCTCCAGTGCGGATACACGCCACGAAACTTCGTCACGTCGACTCCGCCCGACGCGTCGAGTCCTTCTCGGTCACTCGCCGCACCTTTGACTCCAAGCACACAAATCATCCTGCGCCGAGCTCCTTTGTATGGGCTCTCCCGTACCGAGCTCCATCGCACAGGAATCGCCGCGTCGGGTCCTCTCATCACTTGCCGGATAAATTCATTACGACGACTTCGCCACGCAACTCCGCCACCTCAAGACTCGGGGGCTGAACGTCGCAGTCGCCATCACATCGACTCCGTTTCTCCACGCCGACTGCTCATCGTCGAGTGCTCATCTTCGACTACTCGACTGTTCATCTTCGACATCCTCCGCCGCGTCGATCGTACAGCTAAGTTTTCTTTACACTCTTATATGCTATGACTCCAAAACCTCTATACATTCTCGATCAGTCGCCAAAGACGACTACGCAGTCGCACACAAACATCTGAGGACTACAAAATCTTTGGATCATGCTCAGTTTTATATGTTCATGTTCGTCAAAATAGTGAGGCTGGGTACCAAAAGGCCGCTCTTGTCTCCGGGTTCAACAAGTCTGGCATAGTGTCCCTGTTACCCGGCAAGAGTATGCTGCCGGAGGGCCTACTCATGAAAAGACACGCATAAACTTTATATGCTGCTGCATTATCCACTCCACAAAAGTGCAACATCCACAAATCATGTACCTTACAATTCTTTTGTATATCGCGCAAGTACATCTTAATACAGTTGCACCTTTTTTATCCTTCTCAGCAGATGCTCGGGGGCTGGGCGCCTTCGTGACGTGGCGAGGCCAACCTCCTCGTCCATCACCGGTCTCTACAACAACTCACGCCTATGGCGCAAGAC
Source organism: Bromus sterilis (assembly GCA_950022295.1). NCBI lineage: Eukaryota > Viridiplantae > Streptophyta > Magnoliopsida > Poales > Poaceae > Bromus > Bromus sterilis. The sequence continues at coordinate 383,141,575 of OX465595.1, read as the reverse complement.
CCGAGTTGAGCACTTCCTCGGATGACAATTACTCGACAACGAAGAAGTCTTGAGTCTATGCTCGACTGCAAGCAGTCGAACATAGACTCGGGGGCTACTCCCATCGGGAGCGCTGACGCGCACCCGAAGAGCACTACTCGCGCATCCGACAAGAATGAAGGGGTTAGCTAAAAAACAACTTGAGCCTATGCGCGACTCTACGAGTCGCACATAGCCTCGGGGGCTACTCCCATCGGGAGCGCTGACACGCACCCGACGACCGCTCGACTGGGCAACTTCTCCCCACCCGACGATGAAATACGAAGACGAACCAGACTGCAATTTCGATGCTTCATCCAAATACTCCCATCGGGAGCATACTCACGACATCTTCGACTGCTCATCAGCAACTGATCGACACGCACTACGGCGACTACTGCAGATTCGAGTCCCTGCACGACTCTTCGAGTCCCCCAGGCACTCGGGGGCTACTGAAGAGGGGTGACCCCACGACTCCTCTACGAGAGGGTACCTGGTGCGTGTCATGGTTTGCGGCCCACCAGGGGCCCACTCGTGGACACCGACATAATGGAATAAGACGTGAAGCCGAAGACTTGAGGCGCAAGACAAGGACTCCTACTTGTAGTCGACTAGGACTCTTGTAAACCCTACCTGGCTATCTATATAAAGCAAGGTAGGGGCACCTCTCTAGACAACGGAAGACACAAGATCTCAACCCCCACACATAGAACTAGACAAACATATCTCCACCAAAGCCCTCACGGCACCTCTGTACATCATCATCAATACAAGATCGAACAAGCAGCATGTAGGGTTGCCCTTCAGGGGCCTGAAGCTGGGTAAATCGTGCCCCATGTGTCGCTTGTCACCTCCAAATCCTACCAACGCGCAGGCCACGTCGCTGTCTTTCCTCCTACACGAAACCTAGGGTCCCTGACCATAGGATTTGCCGAGGCCGATCCTCGTCACCGGCTTCACGCGAAGCTCAAAAATTCACAGGCTTCAGGCCGCACTCCTCAATTTCTATCCCGCGCCCGCCTGCGCAAAGTCGCCAGCCGCGAAGCCACCTCCGGCTCCGCGCAGCAGTTTCCAGTAAAGACCACATCTGCGTCGGCTTACAATGCCGCACTCCACGTCTACATCACCGCGCTCGACGTTCATGTCCACACCGGCATTCAGCATCACACCCGGTTATAATGTTTCTAACGGCTCCTAGCGCTGCAAACAATTCTCGCGCGCGCACTGGTTTCCAGCGCCGCCCTCGAGACTCACATCCGCGCTGGCTTACGCTCCGCGCCTGACGCTTAAATCGACCGCCGACTCGTTACATCGAATGAATTATCAAGTGTCTACTCGTACGAGATCGACTACAATCTCACCACGGTCGACTTCCATGGTGTTTTGGGCTTATTCTGCATCATCAGATCAGTACAAGGATTCCCCAGCCGACTCCTCGAGTCGACTCAAGACTCGGGGGCTACGCCTCCTATAGGATCCATCTGAGATTGAGATATATTATGTTTCAATGACGGATTATAATTGACCATCACAAATTTTGGTCCATTGTTTTCGATGGTAAAATCCCATCTCAGATTCCGGTTCATCGGGAAAATTCCGGCGATTTCATTGAGTATCGGATCATCGGTAAAATCCCGGCCCAGATTCCGGTTCGATGGAAAAATTCCGGCTCTTTCATTAAATTCTGGATCATCGGAAAAATCCCGGCTCCCTTCTCGAGTTTCGGTTTATTGGAAAATCTCGGCTCCACAATGAGATTCCGGGTCATCGAAAATTCTGGCTCCTTTATGAATCCAGGATCATTACAAAACACCGGCTTTCGCCATAAATATATAAAGTCGACATTCGTCGCACCGGCTTTCGCCATAAATATATAAAGTCGACTTTCGTCGCATCGGCTTTCACCATATAAAATACAAGTCGACTCTCGTTGCACCGGCTTTCGCCACATGAAGGTACGCTGACCCTGGTCATGCCAACTTCTCCATACATTGCATCTTATGCACTATGAATTTACTCTTTTCTCATCTTGCATCATACACTACATGTCATGATGCATTGCATCTTCTGCATTCTCATATCTCAGAGACCTGGGGGCTTGATCAACCCCTCTATTGGTACTGAGCATGTATATTACTTATTCAGGGGAATCGGGGGGCTCGATGACATTCATCTACTCTTATCTGAGAACTCGGCATATATATGTAAAAAATCCACATGTGTATGGCTTATTCAGGGGAAGTAGGGGAGCTCGATGGCATCCATCGAATCTTATCCGAAGAAATTCCTGCATATACATGAACTGGCTAAACCACACCTTAATCTTGGCCTGTATAGCTCAAGCTCATACGACCTACGTGTACCCGGCTTAGCCTAAAAACCTTGTGGGCTGACAGCTACGCTTACCGAGTTTGGTCTTAAGTACAGGGAACTCTAGTCATATGTAGCCAACTTACAGAGAGGTTCTGACTCCTGGATAACCCAATAATCTATCTCAAATGTGAGAAGATGAGGCATGTTTTAATCCAGAGTCGACTTCTATATGAGCCTTCATACTTTCTTTTTGCATACATCAGCATCATAGCATACTTTTTATTTTATCATTTTATATGTCATCCAAAAGATGCACCGTGAGCATTAACCTGTGTGACTCGACATGACACAAAATATGCTCATACCGACTCATGGGGACTATAGCTCAAAATTCTCTATGACTCGGTATGACACAAAAGATGCTCACACCGACTCATGGGGACTACAACTCGAGAAATTTCTCTATGTGATGCAGCAGCGTGTCAAGACACACATGCCGACTCATGCGGACTATACCTTTTGCATTGCATCTTCTACATTCATAAAATCGACTTCGGTCGCAATGGCTCTCGTCATAAATATCAAGTCGACTTCGGTCGCAATGGCTCTCGCCATATATAAAGTCGACTTCGGTCGCAACGGCTCTCGCCATATATAAAGTCGACTTCGGTCGCAATGACTCTCGCCATAAATATCAAGTCGACTTCGGTCGCAACGGCTCTCGCCATATATAAAGTCGACTTCGGTCGCAACGACTCTCGCCATATATAAAGCCGACTTCGCTCGCAACGGCTCTCGCCATATATAAAGTCGACTTCGGTTGACAAGACACGAAAGGTGATATGGACATAAAATTGTCCGTAATTTTTTTCCCGAGTCCTTTTGACAAGACACGAAAGAGCAAAAAGCAACATTGAGCTCAAACGTGGAAGACCTCAAAATTGAATCATATCGGGTTCACTGACATGAATCAGTGGAGCAAGCCGACCTAATGGTTTGACCTCTAGACCCGGTCTTTATCCTAACTATTCATTATACTGGAAGTTTACCATGGACGCACACCCAACGTTCTCTTCTACGACAATCTCATTGCCAAGGAAAAATGAAGCCCACACCAAGATTGCGTCCAAGCTAAACTTGGGGGCTAATGTCGGGGGAATATTCCATTGCTAGACCAGGCTTGGAGACAAAGCTGGTCGGATGAAAAGAGCCGGCTAGCAGAGATGACAGCCGGCCGAAGGAATCAAGACGGAGTCCACCTAACTTGGAAGATAGGAAAAGCTACAAGACTTAGAGTAGGACCCAAATTAGTATACGACTTGTAATAGAATAAGAGACTAGTTTGTATCCTACTAGGACTCTACATGTAAGCCTCTCCCTTCCACCTATATAAGGAGGGGTAGGGCGCCCCAAACGGGACAACTCAAGCAGACTCAATAGACCACAATAGGCTCTAAATTAGAGACTAGTCCCGGGTCATCTAAACCCGAGAAAATTAGAAACAACTATAGGAGAGCCGGCGACATGCCGGCGACTCTCTGTGAGCAAAGGAATAAAACCTAGCCACAAACATGATGTAGGGTTTTTACCGGACGATGTTTCCCGGGGCCCGAAGCTGTATAAATCGCGTCTCTCTCCCTGTGTGATTTTCTTCCTCGTACACTCATAGCAAAGGCCCCATAATCAAGTCCGACTCTACGGACATCTGCCCTGACTTTCCCACGACAGTTCTCGAAGACCGCCGTGAAGAGGACATTTCGAAGACCGCCTTCATAACTCGCTATGGTTCATACGAGTACACTGTCATGTCCTTTGGCCTGACCAATGCTCCAGCCACTTTCTCCCAATTGATGAACTATATATTCATGGAATACCTCTACAAGTTTGTCGTGGTTTATCTGGATGATATCTTAATATACTCCAAGAATGAAGAAGAGCATGCTGAACATCTTTGTCTTATACTAGAAAAGCTTCGAGAACATAAACTCTACGCTAAGTAATCTAAGTGCGAGTTCTGGCTTCCTGAAGTCACCTACCTTGGTCACGTGATTTCCAAGGATGGCATTGCCGTCAACCCAGAACTTATTCAGGCTATCCTGGATTGGACTCCCCCCAAGACTGTCAAGCAAGTCCTAAGTTTTCTCGGACTCGCCAGCTATTGCCGCCGTTTCGTTGAGAACTTCTCCAAGATTTCCAAGCCTCTAACTAATCTGCTTCACAAAGGTATCAAGTTCGAGTGGACAGACAAATGTCAGGAAAGTTTCCAAGCTTTCAAGGACAAGCTCACTTATCCTCAGGTGCTTGCTCCCCCTGATACCAAGAAGGACTTCGTGATATACTGCGACGCATCTCGTCAAGGATTAGGCTGTGTCCTAATGCAAGAGCGCAAAGTGATTGCTTATGGCTCTCGTCAGTTGGATGCTCACGAAGACAAGTATCCAACACATGATCTCGAATTGGCAGCAGTAATATATGCATTGAAGGCGTGGAGGCATTACCTCATCGGTAATCGCTGCGAGATCTACACCGACCACCAAAGCCTGAAGTACCTGTTTACTCAGCCAGACCTGAATCTCCGCCAACAAAGATGGCTCGAGACAATAGCCGATTTCAATATGGATATTCATTACACCCCTGGCAAAGCTAATGTGATGGCCGATGCCTTGAGCCGTAAAGCCTACTGTAGTGAACTTGAGGTTCAACTACAACAACCGCCTCTGTATGAAGAATTTCAAAAGCTGAACCTCGAGATTGTTCCTCAAGGTTATGTAAATAACCTGGTTATCAAACCGAATCTCGTCAAATCCGTCAAGGTTATACAGGGTTATGATGATTTTGTACACAAGGTCAAGCGCGATATCGCAAAAGGAAGGCCCTCACCTTTCACTATCGATAACGAAGGCGCGGCACGCTTCGAGGGTCGCTTAGTGGTTACTCACAGCAAGGGCAGGCATGAGAACCTGGATATGACCTCGAAGGTCATGAAAGAGGCTCACGATACCCCGTTGTCCATTCATCCTGGAAGCACCAAGATGTACCAAGACATTCGTCAGCAGTTCTGGTGGCCTAACATGAAGAAAGACATTGCCCGATATGTTTTTGAATGTGACGTTTGCCGTCGCATCAAGGGTGAACATCAAAAACCCGCTGGAACTCTACAACCACCTGAAATTCTGTATGGAAGTGGGACAAAGTTCAGATGGACTTCGTCACCGGTTTTCCCCGATCACAGAAAGGTAACGATGCTATGTTTGTCATCATCGACCGGTTCTCCAAGGTTGCTCACTTTATACCCGTCAAGGAGAAGATCACGGCTGCTCAGTTAGCGAAATTGTATATCGCCCAAATCGTGTCGCTCCACGGTATTCCGTTGGAGATCAGTTCAGATCGTGGCAGCTTGTTCACCTCAAGGTATTGGCGGAGTTTCCAAGAAGCTTTGGGGACTATTCTGCATCTCAGCACCGCTTATCACCCCCAGTCACAAGGCCAAGTTGAACGAGTCAATCAAGTGCTGGAAGACATGCTTCGAGCTTGCGTTATTTCCTTCGGTAAGAAATGGGAGGAATCTCTCCCGTTGGTCAAGTTTTCGTATAACAATGGCTACCACGCTAGTCTGAAGATGGCACCCTATGAAGTTCTCTATGGGTGTAAGTGTCGGACCCCTCTGAGTTGGTCAGAAACTGCAGAACGTGCACTCATTGGCCCGGATATTATTCAGCAAGCTGAAGATCAAGTTCACGTCATTCATGAACATTTGAAGGCCGCTCAGTCCCGCCAGAAGGGAAACCCCAGTCACTGACAGGCGGGCCCCACCCCCTGATTAGATTAAGTTAATTAAAACTTAATTTTTTTAATTAGTTTAACCTCTCAATGACATGTGGGACCCCACTGTCAGTTTAATATTAATAAGATAATTTAGATAAATTCAGTGTATGACATGTAGGCCCCACTGTTATTTAAATTTAATAAATTTGAATTATTAAAATGTGAGGCTGACATGTGGGGCCCACATGTCAGTACTTTTTGGATAATGTTAGTTTAATAATAAAAATAATTCCAGAAATGAGTTAAAATGATTAAAACTTTAAAATTGAATATGTTTTAAACCGTAAGTCAGATTCAAAAACTTTATACATGAAAATTGATCAGAAAAATATAACTAATACGAATACGCTACCCGTTTATCAACCACCCCCCTCTAACACAACGAACACGAGACATTCCCCCCTCCGGGCTGTTTGGCGATAATCACCCGGAGCCGGAATTTCATCCCCGGGTGAATTCCCACTCGGAGCAACGTGCATTACACTGCGTTGGAACACCGTTAACATTGCATCTGTCATGTCATGCATTTGTTTGTATATGTTTGCTTTGCATTCACTGTTCCCCCCGTTATTCTTCGGTAGACCCCGCTTCTGTCGACTACACCACTGCTGGGTACGATTACTTCGTCGACGACCCTACTCCTACCGTCGAGCTTCCAGGGAAGCAGAGCCATTCACTTCCCCAGATATCGCCTATCTTTCCGTACTTTTCTTGCACTAGGCATTAATGCTGCTGCTACGTTACAATCCTATTCAATTGCATAGCCTGTTTTTGTCGCCCATTGGTGTACCTTCCTTTATCCTATGCTGCCTATTATATATATTATATTCAGCAGTGAGCCCTGCGCATTGTTAGATAGGATTAGATAGCGGGCTGTGATCACTCAGGGGAGTGACGCAGATACTACTTATTACAACTGCACAGGTACGATACAATGCAGACACCGCCTAAGGCCCCCTAGCTCGGCTCTGCCGAGCCACCATCAAGTGTGAGCTATCAAGGAGTAATCCTTGTACTCCACTCGTTGCTGACTCTGTATAGCCGCTCTAGGTACCTGAGCAACAGTTGTCCTTAAAGGTAAGAGTCGGGCGACCCAACGGTTCCCGCAAGTGGTATTGCGACGGGATGACAGGGAGGGTACGACCAGTGTACCGGTGTGCTTGGCCCCTGATCATTGTCCGCGAGAGTTACCAAACCACAAAAGTCGAGCACCTCCAGGAGCACACGCGAGACAAGGTAAGGAGACGGTTCACCTTGTTGGTAACCACAGAGACTTGGTGGGATGACAGGGCAGGCACCGATGAACCGATGGTCCTGACTGCTGTCGTTGTCCACGGGTCAGTTAAGTCGAGGCAACGATAACGGTTGTCCCGCAAGTTAATAAAATGACTAATGGTTCGGCGGATGACTTGAGTAGCCTTTTGGCTTATACGCGCTGCCTACACGTGGGATAATGAGTTATGGGCTCCTCTGCATCGTAGTCTCGTTCGAAGACTCTTCAGACGTCAGCAGTACCGCGGGCTGATTGCCGGGAAGTGCGGTGTCTTCTTTGCTCGAGCTGTGTTGTTTTTGCTACGGCTTCCCGGCCACCCACACACCGTGCAAGAGTACGTCAGGGTTGGGGTCCAAGGCCCTGCGTACTTAGGATTTAGACCGGCGGATGGCCTCTCTGTTGAGTTTGAAGGATGGGCTACTTTATGTCGGATAGCCTCGGTGGAGCGTTCCCTAACAAGGTGCCCGCCACCCTGGATATTCGTGCGTTGTAGTGTAACAGAAGTGCACCCCTGCAGGCAAGATTAATCTATTCGAATAGCCGTGTCCACGGTAACAGGACGCTTTATGCTGAAGCTGGATCTTACCACTACAAACTACTACTATTAAACTGTATGGTTCCGGGTCTTCTTCCTCGCAGGGAAGTCGAGGGAGGGAACTCGGAGGCATTGGTAATTATTACAACTTATTATTATACAATGCTGCAGCAACTTCTTCTGCTTTGTTACTTTATCTCCTCATTGTTAAGATGCTAGTCTTCGATAGGCCTAGCTCCTTACCCTTATTCTGATTTCTACCTTGTAGTCCACTATATATAGTCTCCCCTTTCCATTTGATACTATGCATAATTGCTTAGTAGCGGACGTAAGACTCGCGGGTATGCTAGATACTCACCCTTGCTTTATTTCCCCATTTTTGTTTTGCCTGATCGGCCGCTGCAGTCGACGTTGGAGCGCAGGAGCAGGAGTACTCCGGAGGCGACTACTACAACATCAAGTTCCCCGTCGACCAGGAGTAGTTCGGTGGAAACCAGGCAGGAGGCCTCGACTTTTTGATCTGTATCTGAGTTGTCATTTGTGCTAGCCTTATTAAGGAAAAACTTGACTAACTATGTCTGTACTCAGATATTATGGCTTGTATAACTTATGTATTCGGATCCTCGTGATCCCTGGTTTGTAATATCAGATTTATCTTATTTGTGTTTAGTGTTGTGCTGTGATATTCTCACCGTGGCACCCTAATCTCAGTCGTGTACCCTGCGTGTATGATTACTGTACACAGATTGATTTTGGGGGCGTCACAACTAGCCAGATACAAGTCAATTTGATCCACTCCCTTTCGATATTTTGAGCACTCATGCAATGGATGAGCGTAAGAAGCGTGTGAAAGGCTCACATCAATGAGGACAATCATAGGCGAGAGAAGGCCAAATGATAGATATGATGTGAGGAGTAGGGATTGCCATGCAACAGATGCACATATGAGCTAAGAAAATCTCTCTAATGGAACTAGTGGGGTTGCATCCAACTTGCGCGCTCAAGAAGACCTAGAGCTCACTTGAGGAGGCTCATCATTGGAATATACAAGCCAAGTTCTATAGTGTCAAGGTCCACACATAGCTATATGCATAAATGATCATCTCTATGGAGCACAAGGTATAAGAGGGAGTACAAGTGTGTATCTTTCAAAAGGAATAGTAGTGTTTCCCCCTTCTCTCTTTTTATTTTATTTTTCTCTTTTTATATATTTTTGTATTTATTGGTGGCCTCCATTGCTCTTTCTATTTATCTCTCATTTGTCCTCTTTGGGATCTTTTAAATTTGTCCTCTTTGGGATCTTTTCCTCACTTAAGGGCAACACTCTATTTTACAAGAAGTATAGAAGATCTTTCACACTTTACAAGGTACTCAAAATAAAGAATATGTAGCTATCATGATGTATGGAAATGTATGCCTTTGCCAGTGTAGCAGGAACATGTATAACATGAAGATCAAGTCATGAGAAGGTGGATGTTGCATGTCAATATATCTCAGAAAGGCTATGGAAATGCCTTGATAGGTAGGTATGGTGGCTGTTTTGAGGAAAGATATAATGAGGTTTACGATGACAGGGCGTATCACGCCAAGGGTTTGGATGCACCGGAGAGGTGGATGCCAACTCTCGGAGTGAGAAGAGGGCAATGCGCGGTACCGAAGAGGATAGCAAATATGAGGAGGTGGAAGTGTCAACTTTCAATACTTATATTAGTCTGAAGAACTCATGCACTTATTATTGGTAACTCTCAATCTAGTCAGGAGGTTCACAAAGAGACAAGTACCCCGAGGAGGAGTGTATGGGGGTTTGGTTATCCTTGCGCATCCTTGACTCATGGTACGTGAGTGTACTCTAATATCCGATCCCTCCAAAGATTAGTGATCTATCTAGTAGCTAGAGTTCTCAACTATTTCTTGTAGTTTTTGAAAATAAACACGGATTGCCCAAAATACGACACCTATCATTAATAGGCTAGAGCTCTTGACACCAAAAGTTCAAACATTACTAACAATAATACCTCAAAACTATTGCAAGTTACTACTACAATTGAATAGCAACCTCAATCACCTACTTAAAGTCAAGACACAACTCAGTGCAAGAACCAACTCTCTTAACAAGATAAACATGAAAACTTAAGAGAGTTCCAGCAACAAACTAAAAAAAATCTCTTGAAAAAGATGAACATGAAAGCACAAGAGCTAAACATGACAATAACTACGAAAAGATAAAGAACACACAACAAAAGAGAGATAAGTATGAAAATCCTATGATGTGTTCTAGTTTAAGGTGGAGCGTGTTTTCTCCCACACAAAGGAAGATGGGTTCTAACTTGTCATGAACAACAAACAAAGCTAAAGAAAAATAAAAAGAAAACTAAAGAGAGAGACGCTCCAAGCATAGCACATAACGGAGAAGTGATAAAAATATAGGGAGACGAAGGACGAACTGATAATAATTTATGAAGAAGGGGATGCACGGGGCATCCCCAAGCTTAGACGCTTGAGTCTCCTTGGATATTTATTAAGGATGCATGGGGGCATCCCCAAGCTTGAGAGTTTGACACTCCCGGATCTTCTTTCATCATCTTCCCTCGCACACTTGAAAACTCCCTTCATACATAACTCATCGTAAGCTGATTAGAGAGGTTAGTACCCTTAATAAAATAGTTTGCCTCTACTGGAAATAAATATTTTCTTGAAGGGCTACTGTTTCTCAAGATTTCCAGAAAGTTTTTGCAAAAAAAAAAGACTAGCGCAAGACTTGCAAAAGTGAGGAAAGGCAAAACGTGGCAGAATCTGTGAAAAACATACCAGCAGGTAGTAAACAATTTTTTCGGGGTACTTCTGCAACTCAAATAAAAAAACTCAGAATAGACGCTCGAAAGCCAATTGTATGGAGCACGCTTTCAAAAAATTTCAGATAAAAAAGATGATCTGCTGATTTTAGGATAATTTTTCTGTCCAAGGATAGAATCTGTTTTCTGGACAACATGTCGCGACTTTCGAACTTTCTTGAAATCGGAGGCTAAACTTGGCACAAGTCTTGAAAATAAAGATACAATGATGTTGTGACCGTAGTAACAATCATCAAGACCACTAAAAACATAAGTAAAAGCATCTTGGGTTGCCTCCCAACAAGCGCTTTCTTTTACGCCTTTAGGCTAGGCAAGAAGATTATAAAAGATGCTCTCATAAAAATAAGGATTTGAAGCAAAAGAGAGCATCAAGAAGAAAATATGAAACACGTTTAAGCCTAACCCACTTCCTATGCCTAGGAATCTTGTAAGAAAATAAATCAAAGAAGCACAAAGAGAAAAGCACAGGAAAGTGGAACAAGAACAACTTCAAAACTTTCAACATGAAGAGAGGTGTTTTTGTAACATGGAAGTTTCTATAACCAAACTTTCTTCTCTCAAAGTAATTTTCAGCAGTATCATGAACAACATCAAGAATACAACTATCACATAAATCATATTGTTCATGACCTACAAGCACACATGTATTGTTTTCAACACTGTTTTTAGGGTCATAAGATAAATGTAACCCATCACATTGAGCCTTAATAAGAGAAAAATTCTCCAGAGTCAGAGATTTCAAAAGGATAGTAGGACAATCAAGTGTGGATGCAATAGCAACAATTTCATGCTTAACATGAGGAACTATAACAAGTTCATCTCTATAAGAATCATTCATAATGGCATCATGGCCACAAGTATAGAAGGAATCAACTTCATCAAAAAGGGATATTTCAAAAGAATCCATAGGATATAACACTCATATAAGGTAAGAGTCAAAGAGTTACTCTCATTAGAAGGTATACATGGATGTATCCATTCTTCCTCCTTTTGTTCGTCACTCTCGTCCTCTTTTTCATCCAAGGAGCTTTCAGGTTCAGCAATTTCTTCTTCCATAGAGTCCTGCAAAACAATAGTCTCTTCCTTTGGGGGAGATATTCTCTCAAGATGATCAGTAATATAATAATTTTCATTGTAATTTTCCAAACAATAGTTAAGTATAGAAAGACTCTCAGATTTGTAAGGGGCATCATCAATATTTTTAAGTAGAGAAGTAATTTCATAGGCACTCTGATAAGCAACAAATTCTTCTATTTGCTCTGCATTATAAAAATCATAATTTCTCTTAGCGTAAGAAGTTAAGGTTTCATCATCATTGTACTCACATTGGAAAGCAAGGTGTTCCTTTAAAAAAGATTCATCCCTGCAGAAATATATAGATGCATTGAGCACAAGTTTCTAGCATACTCATACAACTGATGTATTTTTTTCCATAAGTGTATCCCCTTTTGAGACAAGCAGTGTTCCTTGTACCATTATTGTTGATCCTTAGTGAATCCTCCAATGCCAATAAGATCTGGTTTCAAAGAAGTTAGGCATTCGTGGCAAGCAAGTAACTAGACATACTATTTTTGGTTTTTTGGTATAAGACATAAAGATAAAAACTGAAAGGTAAACTAACAAGACTAAAAAGCAAGGATAACAGATAGTGTGTAACTCCCCTATCTTAAAGATTTGAGTCCCCGGCAACGACGCCAGAAATTGGCTTGATGGCACTAAAGTAGTGCTCCTCGTTGGTTACCCCAAGTGGAAAGTTGGAAGTAGCCTAGCAGCAAATTTCCCTTGGCAAAGATGCCAAGCCCCTTGATGTTCACTAGTGATGTCTCTCCCAAAAGACAATAAAACTGCTATGCGAGGTAAACAAATCACAGTTGGGAAATTGACAGGATTACGGGCGCAAACCAATGCTAACTATGCTACAAAGAAACTAAGAGGCTCAAAAGCATGGGCGATACGCCAAAATAGCTAGACCGAAATCCATCTGCATCTACTACTAATCATCCACCTTGAGATATCTATCCAGAACATCTCGCTGGTATTAAGTTGCGAGCCCCACCCAAAGTGTAAACCCAAAGCAACAGACAACTGCATTAAAAGAACTTTGCGTAAAGTAAACAATCCTTGCAACCGCGGTTACAAGCTCCATTGTTTTCCCCCTTGTGGCAACAGCACATCCCCTAGACTCATGTTTTTGTCACTCAAGCTAGTCATCAGGGGGGATGTACCCACAATCATGCATAACGTTCCCTCTTGGAGTCACTACCTACTACTTGGCCAAAGCAATAAAAAGCAACGGAGAACATGCAAGAATTACTCAAGAACAAAAATATAAAAGATAAGAACCAAATATATTACTCAATCACAATCTGAACATAGTCTCATAATCCATCAGATCCCAAAAAACTCAGCATAGCAACAACAGAAAGAATTACATATGTGCCTTGATTATGTAGGGCAGCTCACAAGGTCTAATCCATGAAGTACAAAGAGAGGAGGAGAACATCACATAGCTACTAATCATGGACCCATGGTCCAAGGTGGACTACTCATGGATCATCCGGGAAGCGTCCATGGTGGTGAAGAAGCTCCCGGAGGTCCATCCTCCCTCCGACAGGGTGTCGGGAAGAGGTCTCATGACGCTCCTGATCTTGGAAGCGCGGCGGTGATACAGTGAGGATCTCTCACTCCTCGTTGGTTACCCCAAGTGGAAGGTGAGATGTAGCGTAGCAACAAATTTCCCCTATGTAGAGGATATGGTTTGTCTCCCGTAGGACTCGCAGAGATACAAGAAGGTGGTAAAGTGAACAATGGCGCCGAGGTTGCTACTTCACCTGGACCTGCACACAGATACAAATATCTTTGCTCCCAACGAGTACATAGGAGTTGTCAATTCCTCCGGCCTCGCTGTTTACAAAGGATTAACGCAAAAGATAATGATAGTGATAGCAACTGAAAAGTAAATTGAAGGCGTAAACAATAGTATGAAGATGGACCGGGGTCCCGTGATTTTCACTAGTGATGTCTCTCTCCCAAAAGACGATAAAAGTGCTAGCGAGGTAAACAAATCACAGTTGGGCAATTGACATGATTATGAAGGCACCGCAATGCTAACTATGCTGCAAAGAAAGGAAGGGCTCAAAAGCAATGGGCAGTACACCAAGGTAAGTAGACCGAAATCCATCTGCATCTAATACGAATCATCCACCTTGAGATATCTATCCAGAACATCTCGCTGGTATTAAGTTGAGAATCCCACCCAAAGTGTAAATCCAAAGCAACAGACAACTGCATTAAAAGAACTTTGCATAAAGTAAACAATCCTTGCATCCGCGGATACAAGCACCGTTGTTTTATCCCTGGTGGCAACAACACATACCCTAGTCTCATGTTTCTGTCACTCAATCTAGACATCAAGGGGCTGAACCCACAATCAAGCATAACGCTCCCTCTTGGAGTTGCAACAAATCACTTGGACAAAGTAAAATATGGCAACGGAGAACATGCAAGAATTTACTCAAGAACAAAATATAAAAGAGAAGAACTAAATATATTACTCATCACAATCTGAACATAGTCTCATAATCCATCAGATCTCAACAAAATCACCATAGCAACGAAAGAAAATTACAAAGGTGGCTCGATCATGTGAGGCAACTCACGATGTCTCGAAAGTAAAGGCACAAAGAAGGGAGAGATAGATCACATAGCTACTGGTCACGGACCCATGTTCCAAGGAAAACTACTCACGGTACATACGGGAGGCGTCCATGGCTATGGATGGTCTCCCGGAGGGGGTAGCTTCTCTCGGTAGGGTGTCGGAGCAGCTTCTCCAGGCAGCCCCGATCTTGAAACGGCGGCGGCGGCGGTACAGAGGCGAGATCGCGAAAGAGGGATTGATGTTAAGGGTTTCCGTCTCGGGGGGTAAATATAGGAGAAGGGGGCACCGAGAGGGGCCACGAGGCAGTCAGGAGGGTGCTTGGCGCGACCTAGGGTGGGGCCGCGCTGATGTCTACACACATTTCTATTCTTGCAGACTATGTTGGGCCTCCAAGCGCAGAGGTTTGTAGGACAGCAGCAATTTCCCTCAAGTGGATGACCTAAGGTTTATCGAACTCAGGGAAGTAGAGGTTGAAGATGGTCTCTCTCAAGCAACCCTGCAATTAAGAAACAAGAAGTCTTTTGTGTCCCCAACACACCTAATACAACTAGGAGTTGTATAGGTGCACTAGTTCAGCGAAGAGATGGTAAAATATGGGTGATAAGTGCGGTAAAGCAAGGTAATATAAATCTGAATAAAAAGTGCAGCAAGGTAACAAGTGGTAAACGTGAGCACAAACGGTATTGCAAAGGTGGAAACAAGGCCTAGGCTTCATACTTTCACTAGTGGCAACTCCCAACAACATTAACATAGTCTAATCACATGATATTTCCCATAAAACATGCAATGGAGACGTACTCGGAGGTCATTCCTTTGAGGTCAAGAGAGGATGAGAATTGTGTAGGGCTACAAAAGCACACCTCAAAGTTCGTAGTTTTCAATCTATGGATTTCCCAATGTCACCGCGGCCATCCAAAGAGAGTACCACAATCACCACAACATATCTAAAGGATAGTCAAAGACAAGCACCAAAAGACTCTCAATCTTCAATCCACACACAAAAGAGGAAATCACTCATGAAAATATTCTTCTAATTCCATGTGCAATAGACCAGCTGTCACCATGGTCTTGGAGATTATACTAGATAAGATCAATTGAGTACATCAATCCAATACATAGAAGAAGGGGAAACATCATGGGATCACCCTAGATTAACATTGCCTATGATCACAATCAATATCACATCATGGGAGAGAGAGAGAAGACCACATAGCTACTGTAGAAGACCTTAGCCTCGAGGAGAAACTACTCCCGCTTCATGGAGAAGGGAAGCAACGTCGATGGAGATGAATCCGGGGGCACTTCCCCGTCCCGGCAGGGTGCCGGGGCAGCTTCTCCAGGCAGCCCTGATCTGAAAACGGCGGCGGCGGCGGAACAGAGAGGTTTCCGCCAAAAAGAGTTCTCGTTTAGGGGTTTCTACCCCGAGGGGGTTATATAGGCGAAGGGGGGCATCGAGGGGCCACCCAGGGCAGCCAGGAGGGTGCCTGGCGCGCCCTTGGGTTGGGGCCGCGCCAGGGACCCTTCTGGCTCCCTGGTGGTGGTCCCGACTCTCTCCCTTGGTTATTCCGGAAGCTTCCTGCCCGCTGATTTTTAATATAATTTTTGCGGAATTTTTTGGGCACTTTAATCAGCCGGAAAACCTGAAAAACAAAAACAGGAGAAAACCAGAAGCTGGCAACTGGGTGCACTGAGTTAGTAGGTTAGTCCAAATTGGTTTAAAAGTGTAATAAAGTTCAACCAAAACATGGCAAAGTCACACAAAACATGCATGGAGCAAGCAGAAATTATAGATACGTTTGGGACGTATCAACATCCCCAAGCTTAATTCCTGCTCTTCCTCGAGTAGGTAAATGATAACAAGCATAATTTCTGTGGTGACATGCCACACAACCAAATAAGGACTGTTAAGTAAAGCAATCAAAGCATGCAATTCAATTCAAGTCTTAACAGGCAAGAGTCTATATTGGCATTAACACAAGCAACAAAAGAACAAAAGGTGCAAGAGCTCTTGCTGTCCGTGACTCGAATGTCTCCAGATGGTGTTTGCGTGCAAGCAAGGGACTGGGAAGAAAGAGAAAAAGGTTGTTGAGAACAACTATCTACTAAAGTTTCACACTTATTCTCCTTTGGATTCTTATCTGGACTCGTCCCCAGACCACTAGCCAGGTACAAGTCAAACTGATCCACTCCCTTTCGATATTTTGAGCACTCATGCAATGGATGAGCGTGAGCAAGAAATTTGACACCTAAAAGGCGAAACAGAAAAAGGTGGAGGAGGAAGACAAAAAGGTGTGTGAAAGGCTCACATCAATGAGGACAATCATAGGCGAGAGAAGGCCATATGATAGATATGATGTGAGGAGTAGGGATTGCCATACAACGGATGCATATGTGAGCTAAAAGCTCTCCAATGGAACTAGTGGGGGTGCATCTAACTTGCTTGCTCAAGAAGACCTAGAGCTCGTTTGAGGAGGCTCATCATTGGAATATACAAGCCAAGTTCTATAGTGTAAAAGTTCCCCACATAGCTATATGCATGATGATAATCTCTATGGAGTACAAGGGATAGAAGATGAAGTACTAGTGTGGATCTCTCAAAAGGAATAGTAGTATGCCCCCTTCTCTCTTTTTATTTTTATTGTTCTCTTTTTTTTTGGTGGCCTCAATGGCTCTTTCTATTTAACTCTCATTTGTCCTCTTTGGGATCTTTTGATTTTGTCCTCTTTGGGATCTTTTCCTCACTTTAGGGCAATACTCTATATTTTACAAGAATATAGGAGATCTTTCACACTTTAGGGCCAGTTCTTTTGGATTGCAGCTTATGCATAAGCCGCTGTGGAGATAAGCCCTAGATAAGTTGTCGTGGAGATAAGCCCATGAAAATAAGCTGCCCAGTTCTTTTGCCTGATGTCCCCGTGCTGCACGCCTGAACCGGAGGAAGGGGACGCGAGCTCAGCGGCGGGAGATGGCCGGCGACGGCTGGAGACCGGGGAGAGGAGGAGAGGCGGCGGCTGGAGACCGCGGAGAGGAGGAGAGGAGGAGACCGGGGAGAGGAGGGGAGAGGAGGATAGGAGGAGGAGAGGCGGCTGGAGACCAGCACTACAGGCGCCGCCGGCGGCGACTAGCGCTTGGGGAGCTTGGAGGCTGGCTTGGCCGGCGTTGGACCAGAGCGAGGCCGCCGGATCTGAGTGGGTCAGGGGAGACGCGTGCGCCGGACCTGGGATCTGGCGACCTCGAGCTCAGGGAGGCGTCCGCGGTGAGGGAGGTGGGGAACGAGGAGGTTACGGCGACGGAGGGAGGCGGCGGTGGGAGGCCCAGCTGGAGACCGGGGAGAGGAGAGGATGGGGGCGTCGGGGGCGTCGGGCGCTTGGCCACTTTGCGGGAAGCTGCTCGAAGCTGGTCGCCCCCAGCTTATTTTCATTGTGAAGGGAAGCCCGGTGGAGATAAGTTAAGCCCATCTGCGAAAATGAGTTCTTTTGGGCTTCTAGCTTATTTTCACAATAAGCTGCTAGAAGCCTCAAAAGAACTGGCCCTTACAAAGGTACTCACAAAAAGAAAATGTAACTAATCATGATGCAAATGTATGCCTTTGCCAGGATAGCAGGATATGCAATGATACTAGCGCGTCATGTAGCAATGATTAGGGCAAGGCCCAACTAGCATGCGGCTCATCGATCAAGCAAGTAGCATGTATGACATGAAGATCAAGTCATGAGAGGGTGGATGTTGCATGGCAATGTATCTCGGAAAGGCTATGGAAATGCCTTGTAGGTAGGTATGGTGGCTGTTTTGAGGAAAGATATAATGAGGCTTATGATGACAGAGCGTATCATGCCAAGGGTTTGGATGCACCGGCGAAGTATGCGCCAACTCTCGAGGTGAGAAAAGGGCAATGCACGGTACCGAAGAGGCTAGAAAAAGTATGTGTAGGTGGAAGTGTCAACTTTCGAATACTCACATTAGTCCGAAGAACTCATGCACTTATTATCGGTAACTCTCAATCTATTAGGAGGTTCACAAAGAGACATGTACCCCGAGGAGGAGTGTATGGGGGTTTGGTTATCCTTGCGCATCCTCGACTCATGGTACGTGAGTGCACTCTAATATTCGAACCCTCCAAAGGTTAGTGATCCATCTAGTAGCTAGAGTTCTCAACAGGGGTTTTTGGTTTTCGAAAAACACACGGATTGCCCAAAATACGACATCTATCACTAATAGGCAAGAGCTCTTGACACCAAAAGTTCAAACATTACTCTAGTCAATACCTCAAAACTATTGCAAGTTACTACTTCAAAAAGAAAAGCAACTTTAACTACCTACTTTCTAGTCAAGACACATAACTCAGTGTAACAGGCAAACTATCTAACAAGATAAAACATGCAACCAATAGAAAGTTCAACCTGAAAAGAAAATCTCTAGAAAAACTAAAGCACTACAGCTAAACAGACCAGCAGCTAAGAAAAGAAAAAGAACAACTCACAGCTAAAAGAAATAAGCATGCAAATCCTATGAGGAGTTCTAGTTCAAGTGGAGCGTGTTTCTCTCCCACACAAAAGAGTAAGTTGGGGTCTAACTTGTTACTACAACAAAGAAAGCAAAACAAACCTAGAAAAGTAAAGAGCGAGACGCTCCAAGCAAAGCACATAAGGCATGAAGTGATAAAAATATAGTGCAACGAAAGACAGACCGATGATTGTTGATGAAGAAGGGGATGCACCGGGGGCATCCCCAAGCTTAGACGCTTGAGTCTCCTTGAATATTTATTGGGGGTGCACTTGGGCATCCCCAAGCTTGAGCGCTTGACACTCCTGGATCTTCTTTCATCACCTTCCATCGCGCACTTGAAAACTCCCTTCATACATAACTCATTGTAGGCTGATTAGAGAGGTTAGTAACCTAATAAAATAATTTTCCTCTACTGCAAATAAAGATTTCCAGGAAGAGCTACTGTTTATCTAGCCTTCCCAAAAAAGTTTGCAAAGAAAAAGCAAGCTTAAGGATTGCAAAACTGCGAAACAAAAAACCGGGGCAGAAGCTGAGAAAAACAGAACAGCAGAGAAAGGGGAATTTTTTAGGGGCACTTATGCAACTCAAATCAAAAAACTCTGAACAGACGCCCGAAAGGTAATTGTATGGATCATACTGTAAAAACAATTCAGATCAAAAAGATGATCTGGTGATTTATTCCGATTTTTTTCCATGAAGCAGACAGAATCTGTTTCTGGACAGCATGCACCAACTTTTGACCTTTCTTGCAATCTGAGGCTAAACTTGGCACAAAGCTTGAAAGTAAAGATATAATGATGTTGCTACAATAGTAACAATCATCAAGACCACTAAGAACAGAATAAAAACAAAAAGTAAAGATAACAAGGGCTGTCTCCCTAGAGCTCTTTCTTTATAGCCATAAAGATAGGCTTAAGATTTTAATGATGCTCTCATGGGTATAAGAATTGAAGCACAAAAGAGGGCACCAAGAAGAAAATACCAAACACATTTAAGTCTAACATGCTTCCTATGCAAAGGGATCTTGTAGGGAAATAACTCATTGAAGCATAAAGATATTAGCATAGGAAGGCAAAACAAGTGCAACTTCAAAACCTTCAACATAAAGAGAGGGAACTTGATATTATTGAAATATCTATAAGCATATGTTCCCCTCTCATAATAATTTTCAGTGGGATCATGAATAAACTCAACAATATAAGTATCACATAAAAAATTCTTATCATGATCCACAAGCATAGAAAATTTATTACTCTCCACATAAGCAAAATCCTTCTCATAATTAATAGTGGGGGCAAACTCAAGAAAATAGCTATCACATGAATCTTTCTTATCATGATACACTTCCAAACATTTATTCTTTATAGCATAAGTGTCATCACAATAATCATCATAGATAGGAGGCAAAGTATCATCAAAATAAATTTCCTCATCAAAACTTGGGGGGCTAAAAAGATCATCTTCATAAAACGTAGCATCCCCAAACTTATGGCTTTGCATACCATTAGTATCAAAAACATTCAAAGAAGACATGCAAATAACATTACTACTATAATGAGTGTTATGCAAATAATAAAGCTCCATAGGCTTTTTGATCTCCTCCTCAAACACTTCATGTCCTAACTCAAGATAGAGCTCATAAAGCTCTCTCATAATTTTGTTGTTGTTTTCCATAAATCCTAACTAGTGAAAATAAAAACAAGAAACGAAAAGATTTAATTGCAGAATCTAAAGATATACCTTCAAGCACTCACCTCCCCGGCAACGGCGCCAGAAATAGCTTGATGTCTACACACACTTCTATTCTTGTAGACCATGTTGGGCCTCCAAGCGCAGAGGTTTGTAGGACAGCAGCAATTTCCCTCAAGTGGATGACCTAAGGTTTATCGAACTCAGGGAAGTAGAGGTTGAAGATGGTCTCTCTCAAGAAACCCTGCAATTAAGAAACAAGAAGTCTCTTGTGTCCCCAACACACCTAATACAACTAGGAGTTGTATAGGTGCACTAGTTCGGCGAAGAGATGGTAAAATATGGGTGATAGGTGCGGTAAAGCAAGGTAATATAAATCTGAATAAAAAGTGCAGCAAGGTAACAAGTTGTAAACGTGAGCACAAACGGTATTGCAAAGGTGGAAACAAGGCCTAGGCTTCATACTTTCACTAGTGGCAACTCCCAACAACATTAACATAGTCTAATCACATGATATTTCCCATAAAACATGCAATGGAGACGTACTCGGAGGTCATTCCCAAAGTTTTAAATTTCCCGCGAAACTCACGCAATTGTGGCACAATTGCGTCTGGGAGTAGGTCACGCAATTTGAAACATCTATTTGCGTTTTGCCGCGAAACGCCGCGAAATGCCGCAAAACGCCGCAAAATGCCGCGAAATTGCGTTCAAAAGATGACATGGGACTCGATTCTGCATCTTCTACAGTTACCGGTTCTGACTGTGTCATTGAGGACTGAACTCACGTGTTGTTATGAACTTATTAACTTATCTATCATGTTTCATGTTAATGTTATGTCATTTGTGAGTCTGAGAACTTAAGTTTAGCTTAAGAGTGTAAGACTAAGACCTTTAGTTTGGTGCCTGTAATGTGTGTCAGACCATTTTATACTGAAAAATCAACTATGTATGTTGACATATCAGTGCTCATGGCTATTTTTTACATGTTTTATTGATTTGCCGCGAAATGCTTTTGCAGCCGCAATTTCACGCAATTGCATCTTTAGCTTCCCAAAACAGCCGCCGCGAAATCGTTTTTCCCGCAATTTAAAACTTTGGTCATTCCTTTGTGGTCAAGAGAGGATGAGAATTGTGTAGGGCTACAAAAGCACACCTCAAAGTTCGTAGTTCTCAATCTATGGATTTCCCAATGTCACCGCGGCCATCCAAAGAGAGTACCACAATCACCACAACATATCTAAAGGATAGTCAAAGACAAGCACCAAAAGACTCTCAATCTTCAATCCACACACAAAAGAGGAAATCACTCATGAAAATATTCTTCGAATTCCATGTGCAATAGACCAGCTGTCACCATGGTCTTGGAGATTATACTAGATAAGATCAATTGAGTACATCAATCCAATACATAGAAGAAGGGGAAACATCATGGGATCACCCTAGATTAACATTGCCTATGATCACAATCAATATAACATCATGGGAGAGAGAGAAGACCACATAGCTACTGTAGAAGACCTTAGCCCCGAGGAGGAACTACTCCTGCTTCATGGAGAAGGGAAGCAACGTCGATGGAGATGAATCCGGGGGCACTTCCCCGTCCCGGCAGGGTGCCGGGGCAGCTTCTCCAGGCAGCCCCGATCTGAAAACGGCGGCGGCGGCGGAACAAAGAGGTTTCCGTCAAAAATATTTCTCGTTTAGGGGTTTCTACCCCGAGGGGGTTATATAGGCGAAGGGGGGCGTCGAGGGGCCACCCAGGGCATCCAGGAGGGTGCCTGGTGCGCCCTAGGGTTGGGGCCGCGCCAGGGACCCTTCTGGCTCCTTGGTGGTGGTCCCGGCTCTCTCCCTTGGTTATTCCGGAAGCTTCCTGCCCGCTGATTTTTAATATAATTTTTGCAGAATTTTTTGGGCACTTTAATCAGCTGGAAAACCTGAAAAACAAAAACAGCAGAAAACCAGAAGCTGGCAACTGGGTGCACTGAGTTAGTAGGTTAGTCCAAATTGGTTTAAAAGTGTAATAAAGTTCAACCAAAACATGGCAAAGTCACACAAAACATGCATGGAGCAAGCAGAAATTATAGATACGTTTGGGACGTATCACGCGCCACCTGCCCTCCTGGCTGCCTGGTGGTGGACCTCCTTTCCCTCTTTTGGTAATTCTGGAAGCTTACGTTGCGCTGATT
Organism: Bromus sterilis; assembly: GCA_950022295.1. NCBI lineage: Eukaryota > Viridiplantae > Streptophyta > Magnoliopsida > Poales > Poaceae > Bromus > Bromus sterilis. The sequence goes on along the minus strand of OX465595.1, from coordinate 383,118,723 downwards.
TTTATCTGATTTTCCGGGATTTTTAGGAGCACTTTTAACGGCCGGAAAACCTGAAATACAAAAACAGCAGAAAACAACAACTGGAAGCTGGGTGCACTGGGTTAATAGATTAGTCCAAATATGCTCAAAAGTGTATGAAAGTTCAAGCAAAACATGGAAAAGTCACACAAAACATGCATGGAGCAAGAGGAAATTATAGATACGTTTGGGACGTATCAACATCCCCAAGCTTAATTCCTGCTCGTCCTCGAGTAGGTAAATGATAACAAGCATAATTTTTGTGGTGACATGCCACACAACCATAAAAGGACTTTTGTAAGTAAAGCAATCAAAGCATGAAATTCAATTCAGGTCTTAACAAGCAAGAGTATATATTAGCATTGACACAAGTAACAAAAGAACAAAAGGTGCAAGAGCTCTCGCTGTCCGTGACTCGAATGTCTCCAGATGGTGTTTGTGTGCAATCAGGGGATAGGGAAATCCGAGAGAAAAAATATTTTTGTTGAGAACAACTATCTACTAAAGTTTCACACTTGGTCTCTTTTGAATTGTTATCTTGACTCGTCCCCAGACCACTAGCCAGGCACAAGTCAAACTGATCCACTCCCTTTCGATATTTTGAGCACTCATGCAATGGATGAGTGTGAGCAAGAAAGTTGACACCTAAAAGGCGAAACAGAAAGAAGGTGGAGGAGGAAGACAAAAAAGGTGTGAAAGGCTCACATCAATGAGGACAATCATAGGCGAGAGAAGGCCATATGATAGATATGATGTGAGGAGTAGGGATTGCCATGCAACGGATGCACATGTGAGCTAAAAGCTCTCCAAGGGAACTAGTGGGGGGTGCATCTAACTTGCTTGCTCAAGAGGACCTAGAGCTCGTTTGAGGAGGCTCATCATTGGAATATACAAGCCAAGTTCTATAGTGTGAAGGTCCCCACATAGCTATATGTATGATGATGATCTCTACGGAGTACAAGGGATAGAGGATGAAGTAGTAGTGTGGATCTCTCAAAAGGAATAGTAGTGTGCCCCCTTCTCTCTTTTTATTTCTTTTTCTCTTTTTTTCTCTTTTTTTGTTTTTTTGGTGGCCTCAATGGTTCTTTCTATTTAACTCTCATTTGTCCTCTTTGGGATCTTTTGATTTTGTCCTCTTTGTGATCTTTTCCTCACTTTAGGGGCAACACTCTATATTTTACAAGAGTATAGGAGATCTTTCACACTTTACAAAGGTACTCACATAAAGAAGATATAACTATCATGATGCAAAGGTATGACATGAAGATCAAGTCATGAGAAGATGGATGTTGCATGGAAATGTATCTCGGAAAGGCTATGGAAATGCCTTGATAGGTAGGTATGGTGGATGTTTTGAGGAAAGATATAAGGGGGTTTATGATGACAGAGCGTATCGTGCCAAGGGTTTGGATGTACCGGCAAAGGTGGACGCCAACTCTCGGAGTGAGAAGAAGGCAATGCACGACACAGAAGAGGCTAGAAAAAGTATAGGTGGGTGGAAGTGTCAACTTTCGAATACTCACATTAGTCCGAAGAACTCATGCACTTATTATCGGTAACTCTCAATCTAATCAGGAGGTTCACAAAGAGACAAGTACCCCGAGGAGGAGTGTATGGGGGTTTGGTTATCCTTGCGCATCCTCGACTTATGGTACGTGGGTGTACTCTAATATTCGAACCCTCCAAAGGTTAGTGATCCATCTAGTAGCTAGAGTTCTCAACAGGGGTTTTTGGTTTTCGAAAAACACACAGATTGCCCAAAATACGACATCTATCACTAATAGGCTCGAGCTCTTGACACCAAAAGTTCAAACATTACGCTAATCAATACCTCAAAACTATTGCAAGTTACTACTACAAAGAGAAAAGCAACTTCAACTACCTACTTCTAGTCAAGACACAAAACTCAGTGCAATAGGCAAACTCTCTAACAAGATAAAACATGCAACCTATAGAAAGTTCAACCTAAAACAAAAGAAAAGCTCTAGGAAAACTAAAGCACTACAACTAAACAGACCAGCAGCTAAGAAAAGAAAAAGAACAACTCACAGCTAAAAGAATAAGCATGCAAATCCTATGAGGAGTTTTAATTCAAGCGGAGCGTGTAATTCTCCCACACAAAAGAAAGTAAGCTCGGATCTAACTTGTTACTACAGCACACAAATCAAAAGAAAACTAAAAAACAAAACCTAAGAGCGAGACGCTCCAAGAATAGCACATAACGCATGAAGTGATAAAAATATAGTGCAACGAGAGACGAACTGATAACTGTTGATGAAGAAGGGGATGCACGGGGGCATCCCCAAGATTAGACGCTTGAGTCTCCTTCAATATTTATTGGGGGTGCACATGGGCATCCCCAAGCTTGAGCGTTTGACACTCCAAGATCTTCTTTCATCATCTTCCATCGCACACTTGAAAACTCCCTTCATACATAACTCATTGTAGACTGATTAGAGATGTTAGTACCCTAATAAAATAATTTTTCCTTTGCTGTAAATAAAGATAAACTTTAGGAGATACTGTTTTCCAAGATTGCCAAAAAGCTTTTGCAAAGAAAAAGCAAGCTTAAGGTTTGCAAAAGTGAAGAGAGACAAAACGTGGCCGAATCTGTGAAAAACAGAACAGCAGATAGAAACGAATTTTTTAGGGGAACTTCTGCAACTCAAATAAAAAAACTCAGAACATACGGAAGTTTCTTAATTATATAGAGCATGCTGTGTACAAAATTCAGCTCAAAAATATGAACTGGGATTTTTCTCTGATTTTTCTAGTCACGAGGACAGAATTTGTTTTTTGGACAGCATGTCACAACTTTCACTTCCCTTGCCGTATGAGGCTATAAAAGGCACAAAACTTGAAAAGTAAAGATACAATGATGTTGCTACAGTAGTAACAATCATCAAGACCACTAAAAACAGAAGAAAAGCAAAAAGAAAACCTAAATTCGTTGCGGGCTGCCTCCCGAAAGCACTTCTTTAAAGCCATTAGCTAGGCTTAATGCAAACGATCAAGTTGTATCCATTGAACCATCATCAAGATCATCAAAAAGCTCTTCAGTAGTAAAACTAGTCTTAATAGGTTTCTCAAATAAAGGACGAATGAAAATGCTTCTTGGAATAAAATCAAAAGGAGGGAAATCAATTGAAGTTTCATTAAAATTAAAGATAGGTGTCTCCTCCAAAGTTTTCACCGTTTCAACTCTCTTGGGAATAGGTGTGTTTGCTTTAGCTCGAGGAACCTTGGGGACATAAACGAACTTAGGTTCCTTCTTTGCCGGAGTTTCATCCTTTTTGGTTTTGATTGAGGAAAAGGTAGTTCTTAAGGTTTCAATAACTTCCTCAATCTTTTCTATCCTAGAAGACTTCTCATCAAGGGATTTGATAGTCTCCAAAGTTTTGATAATTTTCTGCATGGAGTTATCTAACCTATTCAAATTCCCTTGAATCTTACGATCTAACTCATTCACCCTATCGATAGTTGGCATCTCTACCTCTATTTTTCCAAGTTTTCTCATAATGTGAGATAAAGTAATGTCCTCCTTAATACTAACAACTGGGAGACTTCCAACAAGATTTTCAATAACATTAAGGGCTTCCCAAACTGGGGCCTCTATGAAGTTCCCATTTATAGCAGTGTCTAAAAGAAACCTATTCCGAGAAGTGATCCCAACATAAAAAATTCTAAGCAAGATAGTAGTGGATTGCTTCTTGGTGGCTCTTTTTTGAGAAACATTAATTCTATACCAAGCATCTTTCAAACTTTCACCACCTCTTTGAGTAAAGGTAAGTACTTCTGCCTCAACAAAGGCAAAAGGAACAGCCATAGTGGTAACTACTGACAAGGTAGCAGGTATTTTTTGGTATTTTTGATAAGGGACACAAAGTAAAAAATGAAAGTTAAACTAACAAGACTAAAAAGCAAAGATAAAAGATAGTGTGAAACTCCCCTATCTTGTAGGCTGGAGTCCCCGGCAACGGCGCCAGAAATTGGCTTGATACGGTGAGGATATCTCACTCCTCGTTGGTTACCCCAAGTGGAAGGTGAGATGTAGCGTAGCAGCAAATTTCCCCTATATAGAGGATAGGGTTTGTCTCCCGTAGGACTCGCAGAGATACAAGAAGGTGGTAAAGTGAACAATGGCGCCGAGGTTGCTACTTCACCTGGACCTGCACACAGATACAGATAACTTTGCTCCCAACGAGTACAGAGGAGTTGTCAATTCCTCCGGCCTTGCTGTTTACAAAGGATTAACGCAAAAGATAATGATAGTGATAGCAACTGAAAAGTAAATTGAAGGCGTAAACAATAGTATGAAGATGGACCGGGGTCCCGTGATTTTCACTAGTGATGTCTCTCTCCCAAAAGACGATAAAAGTGCTAGCGAGGTAAACAAATCACAGTTGGGCAATTAACAGGATTATGAAGGCACCGCAATGCTTACTATGCTGCAAAGAAAGGAAGGGGTCAAAAGCAATGGGCAGTACGCCAAGGTAAGTAGACCGAAATCCATCTGCATCTACTACGAATCATCCACCGTAAGATATCTATCCAGAACATCTCGCTGGTATTAAGTTGCGAATCCCACCCAAAGTGTAAACTCAAAGCAACAGACAACTGCATTAAAAGAACTTTGCATAAAGTAAACAATCCTTGCACCCGCAGGTACAAGCACCGTTGTTTTCTCCCTGGTGGCAACAGCACATCCCCTAGTCTCATGTTTCTGTCACTCAAGCTAGACATCAAGGGGCTGAACCCACAATCAAGCATAACGCTCCCTCTTGGAGTTGCAACAAATCACTTGGCCAAAGTAAAATACGGCAACGGAGAACATGCAAGAATTTACTCAAGAACAAAATATAAAAGCGAAGAACCAAATATATTACTCATCACAATCTGAACATAGTCTCATAATCCATCAGATCCCTACAAACTCAGCATAGCAACGGCAGAAAATTACAAAGGTGCCTCGATCATGTGAGGCATCTCACGAGGTCTCGAAAGTGGAGGCACAAAGAAGGGAGAGATATATCACATAGCTACTGGTCACGGACCCATGGTCCAAGGAAAACTACTCACGGTACATACGGGAGGCGTCCATGGCTATGGATGGTCTCCCGGAGGGGGTAGCTTCTCTCGGTAGGGTGTCGGAGCAGCTTCTCCAGGCAGCCCCGATCTTGAAATGGCGGCGGAAGCGGTACAGAGGCGAGCTCGCGAAAGAGGGATTGATATTAAGGGTTTTCGTCTCGTGGGGGGGGGGGTAAATATAGGCGAAGGGGGGCACCGAGAGGGGCCACGAGGCAGTCAGGAGGGTGCCTGGCGCAACCCAGGGTGGGGCCGCGCAACCTGCCCTCCTGGCTGCCTGGTGGTGGCCCTCCTTCCCTCTTTTGGTGATTCCGGAAGCTTCCGTTGCGCTGATTTTTTATCTGATTTTCCTGGATTTTTTGGAGCACTTTTAATGGCCGGAAAACCTGAAATACAAAAGCAGAAGAAAACAACAACTCGCAGCTGGGTGCACTGGGTTAATAGATATGTTTGGGACGTATCAGGCGGCAACGGAACAGAGGCGAGATCGCGAAAAGGGGTTCTGTCCTCGAGGGTTTTGGAGGACGGAGAATAAATAGGAGAAGGGGGCAGCAAGGGGGGCCACCATGGGTCCAGGCGCCCCCCTAGCACGGCCCCACTCCTGGCCGCGTCGGGAGGGCGCCTGGGGCCCTGGTGGGTCCCCTCCGGCCCCCCTTCGGGACTCTGGAAGGTTCCCGTACACTGATTTTTTATTGGATTTTTCCGAACTTTTTGGAGCACTTTTAATTCGGGGGTAACCTGAAATAGAAAAATAGCAGAAAATAGAAACTGGCACTGGGGTGCACTGAGTTAATAGGTTAGTCCAAATATGATTAAAAGTTGATGAAAGTGTATCTAAAACATAGCAATATCACACAAAACATGCATGGAGCAAGCAGAAACTATATATATGTTTGGGACGTATCAAAGGGCACCCGGAGGGGGCCCACCCCCGGCCCAGCGACCCTAGGGCGCGCCCTCTGTCTGCCTGGACCAGTGGGGACACCCCCGATGCCCCCTTTTTCTTATATTTACATCGCTCTCTGAAAACCCTTGAGGAGGACCCCGTGACGCAAAATACCCTACTCTTCTGCCACCGTCGCGATTCCGTGATCGGGAACCGCAGAAGTTCCTTTCCCGGCACCCTGTCAGAGGGAGGATTGATCTCCAGAAGCTCCTCCGTCACCATGATCGCTTCCGGGATGTGCCGTGAGTAGTCCTGTTTCGACCATGGGTCTGTGACCAGCAAGCTACTAGATGTCTTCTCTCAAATTTTGTGCTTCAATGTTTAGACCTTGTGAGCTGCCTATCATGATCAAGGCACTTATGTATGATTCCTTCTTTGCTATGTTGTGTTTTCTGGGATTCGATGAATTATGAGATTATTTTCAGATTTGTGAAAGTCATATATTTGGTTTACCTTTATATTTTAGTTCTTGAGTAGTCTTGCATGTTCCTCGTTGCCATTTATTGCTTCGGCCAAGTAGTAGATTGTAACTCCAAGAGGGAACGTTATGCTAGATGATGGGTTCATGCCTCCCATGTCTAGCTTGAGTGACAGAAACATGAGACTAGGGTATGTGATGTTGCCATTAGGGATAAAACAGCGATGCTTATGACTACATGTCATAAGGATTGCTTACATTACGCATATAGTGTTAAGGTAGTTGTCCGTTGCTTTGAGTTTACAATATTAGTTGTGGCTCACAAATTAATACCAGCGAGAGTTTCTGGATTGATATGTCAAGGTGGATGATTAGTGAGTAGATGATGATGAATAAATGATCTACTTGTCTTGGTGTAATGCCCATACGATTGATCCTTTTACTTTCTTGTAGCATAATTAGCATTGTAGTGCGTTTATGAAAGCTCAAGAATGATCAGAGGGGGAGGGGTGAATGATCACTGCTAATATTTCTGCGAAACTTAGAAGTTAAATAGAGAAACAACAATCAACTAAGTGTAACACGAAGGAAATGCAATGTCAAAAGTCATGCTCATGCTGAAAGTAAACATGTCGAGGTGAAACATCAAGGACAAACAAGCTACATAGTAAATACTGAATGTAAATACGAGTAAGAAAATGAGCCTGACACGGCGATGTTTGGTGAACCAGTTCACACTCTGCAAAGTGCTACGTCTGGTTGGAGGGACTGATGATTGAACACCTGGAGCAAAACTCTCTCCATCCTATTATCCACTGCAACAAACTCCTCGAGTTTGTCCAGTTCTTACTCGGAGTAGATTATTCAGGAAATCTTCAAAAACTTTACAAACTTCCTTCAACACTGACAATAACTCCTCGACTGCTTGATAGGCGACTGATACGTCCAAACGTATCTATAATTTCTGCTTGCTCCATGCATATTTTGTGTGATATTGCTATGATCTAGATACACTTTCATACACTTTTGATCATATTTGGACTAACTTATTAACTCAGTGCACCAAAGTGCCGGTTCCTGTTTTCTGCTATTTTTCTATTTCGGATTTCCCCCATATTAAAAGTGCTCCAAAAATTCAGGAAAAATCAGATAAAAAATCAGCGCAGAAGAACCTTCCGGAATCACCTGGGTGGGGCCAGAGGGCCACCACCAGGGCTCCAGGCGCCCTAGTGGCGCACCCTAGGGCTTGGTCGCGCCATGGGGCCGCCTGAACACCTGGTGCCCCCTGGCTGCCCCCCTTCGCCTATTTATTCTCCGTGACGGGATTCTTCCGAAGACAGAACCCTTTTTCGCGATCTCGCCTCTGTTCCGCCACCGCTGCGCTTCCAAGATCGGGAGCGCCAACAGACCTCTTCCAGGCTCCCTGCCGGAGGGAGGATTGACCTTCGGGAACCTCTCCTCCATCATGGACGCTTCCCTGACGATCCGTGAGTAGTCTACCTTGGACTATGCACTACTAGGAGAAAGGCTAGTAGTGGCGCCCCCTTTTGGCTTATCAGTAGCGCCCCCGGGTGCGCTACTGATAGCACGCTACAGCTAACTTGTAGCAGTAGCGCGCACGGGCAACCTCTACTGCTACGTAGGGTTAGCAGTAGCGCCTCCTGGCGGAGCCGCTACTAATAGATATAGCGGCAACGCCTACCTCTCTCAGGCGCTATTAGTTATATTTTTCAATTTTTTTCAAATTTTTTTCATTTCTGCCTATTTTCTCCTATTTGTTTATACATGTTTCATAGTATAATGCACATAATAGTATCAGCAATTTATAGACATACACACCTCAATATCTCATACACAGACAATAGTCTAAATCGATCATCTCATATATATTATCACATGATCATAATATCCAACACAAAGTTTTTCCTAGTTTAACTTCAATAACAACAAGTATGAAAGCCATAATATCCAACACAGATATTTCCTAGTTTAACTTCGATAACCTAATTGTTCGAATTCACTACTACTAAATATTTATAGGAACTAATCAACCCGCGAAGGTGAAAGGAAATAAAACAAAAAAGAACGTCCATATTCTCCAAAATAGAGAATAGAGATTGACGAGGGGTGACCCTACGACTCCTGCGTGTGAGGATACCTGGTGCGTATGAAGACAGAAGGCCCGCAAGGAGCGCTGATGGGCCCGTAGCTGGCCCTCCCAAGGCACCGACGTAGGAGTCCATGACTGATATGGAAGGCACGACTTGGCGCACAAGGCAAGACTAGGGTTAGGAAACTATCTCTGTAATCTAGGACGGACTCCCCGAGACTTAGCCTAGTATATATAGGCTGGGAGAGGAGACGACTCGACTATCCAATATCCAATCTACTCTCCCGGTCTTGCGAGAACTCGCCTTGGCCTCCTTGTAATCGCCCCCTCACGCAATAATATCGAGCGGGAAGTGCTTCTCCTGTTAGACGACGAGTATCGTCCAACCTGTTCCTTCTCTATGACTAACCTAGGGTCCCTGTCTATGGGATTTGCCGAGGCTGATCCTCGTCAATTGCCGCCATCTGTGGGAACTACACAGGTTGGAATCACGATCTCGGCGGTCCCGCCTTCAGCAAATCATGACTCAAGGGCTAGAGCCAGATCTAACCCACTCGATGAGTTCAATTTCACCACAAGCATCTGCATCGCCCCACCAAGATCACTCAGCATGCAGCCGAATCAAGCCCAGCATCTCGACGACTGCCAGATCCACCGCCGATGGAAAAGAACTCGACGACCCAGAAGAAATGCGCGAGGACTCTACACGAGAACCCCACTCGAAGAGTCGCGACGCGTAATAGAAGACTCGCCAACTACTCGACGACCCGCCGCCACCCGGACTCCCGCCGCGCGACAAAACAGCGACTCCGAAACCCAGACCGGCGAGTACTATGACCCAGATCAAAGGCCAGATGAATTCGCCAACTTCATCCGAAACCAGTCGCTCAGCGATGGGATAGAGCTCGACCCAAGATTCCACAACCGAACAGAAGACCACTCACAGATTTTCCAAGTTTCAAGGAGAAGAAGGCACGCTGGCTCCAGCAAGCTCACAGCCAGAGAACAAATGGAAGGACCTTGCACGATCCACTGCTTCGAAGACGGGTGGGGACACCCCAGAGCAAGACACACCCTAGGAGATTGCCGTCTATTCACCGAACTCTCCAACAGCCTCAAGGAGGAAAAGCAGCTCGAAACCAAGCGCACCCGAAGAAACGCGCAGTCATCAGCACCAAGTACAGAAAGGCAATACCGTACGCCCCATGGACGAGTCTGCATGATCCAAGAAGGAAGACCCTCAAAAGAAAAGCAGGACGCTTACACCCTGCAGGCCCGAGCAGCCGAGGGCCTAAAGATAGCAGAAACCTACCAACTGTGCGGCACCGAGACCAACATCACCTTTTCCCAGAGCGACCACCCGCCCGCAGTCCCAAGGCCGGGGCACGCACCCCTGGTCCTTGAAGCCCAGATCGGAGGTTACGACATGGACATAGTCTTCATGGACGGAGGCAGCAGTCTAAACATAATATTCACCAGCACCCTACACAAGATGCTAATCCCACGATCAGTTTGGAAGAAGTCAGGCACCACAATATATGGCGTAGTTCCAGGCGAAGCAGCCGCCTCCATCGGAACAATCGAGCTTGATGTCATCTTCGGCAGCAAGTGCAACTTCACAACACAAGTCCTCGAGTTCGAAGTGCTCGACTAGCAGTTGCAGTACCACGTCATACTCGGGCGACCAGCGTTCGCCCAATTCATGGAGGTCCCGCATTACGCATACCTCAAACTCAAGATGCCAGGACCCGCAAGAGTCATCACAATCAACGGAAGCTTCACCAAGTCGGACCAGGGGTATCGCGACTTCCACAAAGTCTCCGACACGCTCGGAGCCCAACAACAACTCGAATAAATAGCCATGGTGACAGATAAAAGCATTTTCCACTAGCGAGCCGAAGCGAGTCAAAAGAATTCGGCCGCGATTTCAGCGTCGACAGCGACACAATCACCCACAAAGTTCACCCAACGGACCCAGAGAAGACGGTCCGCGTATACACCCACCTCCCAGAAGAGCAAGCAGCCGCCCTCATAGCCTTCCTTCGCGAAGAGTGTTAAATCTTCGCCTGGTGCCCAGCCGACATGCCCGGAACACCGCGAGAATTTACAGAACACACGCCCCACATCAAGCCAAACACTAAGCCAGTAAAATAGGCGCTGCGATGATTCTCAGAACCCAAGCGCAGAGAAATCGGAGAAGAAATCAACCGACTGCTCGACGCACAGTTCATCCGGGAGACGAAGAAAGCAACCTCGATTGCAAACCCAGTCCTGGTCCCTAAAAAAGACACTGACGTACTGAGGATGTGCGTCGACTACGGGCCTGTCAACAAGCACTGCCCGAAAACACCATTTCCACCTGCCAAGAATCGACCAGATAATCGACTCCACAGCAGGATGCGACCACCTATCCTTCCTCGATGCATACTCAGGATACAATCAGATCAGGATGAAAGAAGAAGACGAAGAGCACACCTCGTTAATCACCCCCTACGGCGTGTTCTGCTACCGAACAATGCCCTTTGGTCTAAAAAATGCCGGAGCCACGTACCAACGAATGATGCAAGCATGCTTGAGAGACCAAATTGGCAGAAATGTCCAGGTTAACGTAGACGACATTGTCATCAAAACCTACAACGCAAACACACTACTCGATGACCTCCGCGAAACATTCGCGACCCTCAACAAGTACAAAATCAAGCTCAACCCAAAAAAGTGCGTGTTCGGCGTCCCAGCCGGAAAACTACTCGGGTACATGGTCTCCGCCCGAGGAATCGAAGCAAACCCCGAAAATCCAGGTGGTATTGCGGGCTTCCTCGGTCCACTCTATTTTTTCTCCTTTTCTGAGAAGTTGGTAGAACGATAGGGTCCTTTCTCCTAGCCTGCTGATGGAACGGCTCAATGCTGTGAGTCTTCCTGTGAGCTGCTGCACACCTTTGATGTTGGTTGGCCTTTGCATCTTGGCGATTGCTAACATCGGATCGACTCGAGGACCAATACCACCAAGCGTTTTCCTCGAGAGCATCAGCCAGAGATCAATCAAAGTAAAGCCAGCGGCGCCCGAAGCAGTCGCAGAGGTCGACGACACAAATGAACCAGCGCAGGTAGCGGCCGCGAGCACAGCCGATGACACAAGCAGCCAAGCAACCGAAGTCGCAGAGCCAGTCGCACTCGAAGACCCAACCTGGGCAAAACCATTCCTTCGATTCCTAATCGAAGGCACTTTACCACAGGACGTCGCAGAAACCCGACGCATCAGTGGACGATCAAAAGCATTCACAATAATCAATAGACAGCTATACAAGGGCAGCATCTCTCAGGTCCTCCAAAAGTGTATCGATGAAGAAGACGACAAAGCCCTACTACTCGAGATTCACGAAGGCACCTGTGGGCATCACGCGAGCAGTCGCGCACTCGTGGCCAAGGCTTTTCGAGCAGGTTTCTACTGGCCGACCGCAATGAGAATTGCGAAAGATATCGTGCGGCGTTGCATCGCCTGCCAAAAGTTCGCCAGCAGGCCACACGCCCCAGCATCAGAACTCAAAACTATACCTCTGTCCTGGCCATTCGCCACATGGGGACTCGACATGGTGAGTCCACTCAAGAAATCTTAAAAAGGAGGACGAATACACCCACTAGTCACAGTCGACAAGTTCGCCAAATGGATCGAAGCAGTACCAATCACTAGCTCAACAACCCTCACGACAGTTAAGTTCATCAAGTCAATCATCTTCAGATTAGGCATACCACACAACATCATCACAGACAATGGTACAAACTTCACAGCAGCAGAATTCCAAAATTTTTGTCAGGAGCTAGGCATCAAAGTCAACTACGCATCAGTCGCGCACCCACAATCCAACGGCCAAGTGGAGAAAGCAAACGTCCTAGTATGCGGAGGAATAAAGAAATGACTCTTTGCACCACTAGAACAAGCTGCAAGCAACTGGGTAGAAGAACTCCCCGCGGTACAATGGAGCCTGCGCACCACCCCAAACAGCTCGACCCAGTATACACCTTTCTTCCTGGTATACGGGGCAAAAGTAGTACTGCCGCACGACTTAAAATTTGGAGCTCCCTGAATCTCAGGGTACGAAGAGGAAGAAGCAGAAGAAGCACTGTAGAACGATAAAGACACAGCAGACGAAGCACGAGACACAACCATAACAAGATCTGAAGGATACCAGGACAAGCTGCGCACATATTAAAGCAGTCGCCTGCGGACCAGAACCTTCAGCAAAGGGGACCTCGTCTTACGGCTGATACAAGAAAAAGTTCACAAACTCGCCCCACAATGGGAAGGGCCACTCATAATCTCGGAAGTCATCGGAGGCGGCGCATACAGGTTGAAGAACCCGAAGACCAATGAAGACGTGGGAAATCCATGGACCGTAGCGAACCTACGCTTGTTCTACCCATAGCCCTCCAAGCATTACAGCGACACCGGCAGCAGTACCGACCGGCAACCCATGTACTACGCGAAGAAATAAAATGGTGTTGCCCAAACATTATCACTTAAAAGCACTCGGGGGCTCGAACATAAAATCCCCCCGAGAGACGCTATCCTCGCTCACGCGACTTTACTTACGGGGACTCCAGCACAAACTCCCCCCGAGAGACGCTATCCTCACTCACCCGACTTTACTTAAAAGCACTCAGGGGCTCGAGCACAAACTCCCCACGAGAGACGCTATCCTCGCTCACGCGACTTTACTTAAAAGCACTCGGGGACTCGAGCACAAACTCCCCCCGAGAGACGCTATCCTCGCTCACCCGACTTTACTTAAAAGCACTCGGGGGCTCGAGCACAAACTCCCCCCGAGAGACGCTATCCTCGCTCATGCGACTTTACTTAAAAGCACTCGGGGACTCGAGTACAAACTCCCCCCGAGAGACGCTATCCTCGCTCATGCGACTTTACTTGAAAGCACTCGGGGGCTCGAGCACAAACTCCCCCCGAGAGACGCTATCTTCGCTCACGCGACATTACTTAAAAGCACTCGGGGGCTCGAGCACAAACTCCCCCCGAGAGACGCTATCCTCGCTCACGTGACTTTACCTAAAAGCACTCGGGGGCTCGAGCACAAACTCCCCCCGAGAGACGCTATCCTCGCTCACGCGATTTTACTTAAAAGCACACGGGGACTCGAGCGTAAAATCACCCCGAGAGATGCTATCCTCTCCCATGCGACCTTGCCTGAAAACACTCAGGACCAAAACACAAGAAGCACCAAGAGTTTCTTCACAAGAGAATCGCATCGGAAAATGCAAAGTTCTTTAGTCTTCACCTGATCGCAAACGATCACCTAAAGACTCGGGGGCTACTCCCATCGGGAGCGCTGACGCGCACCCGACAAAAACCTGGAATAAATTAAAACAACCACAAGAAGGGACAACCCAGGTAGACAAAAGCTCACAGCCTATGCCTGATTCTACAAATCAAACGTAGCCTCGGGGGCTACTCCCATTGGGAGCGCTGCCGCGCACCCGAAGACAACTTTCCATTACAAAAGGAGTAGAAGACAGTATCCATTACAAAGGAGTCGAAGACAACTTCTCATTACAAAAGGAGTCGAAGACAGTTTCCATTACAAAGGAGTCGAAGACAACTTCTCATTACAAAAGGAGTCGAAGAATGTTTCCTTTACAAAGGAGTCAAGGACAGTTATCACTACAAAGGGACTCGAGCAGCTACCAGACGAGTTACAATTATCCGAGGGAATTATGACTTCTACATGTATGCTCATGCTGAGATAATTGGCACTTTTGTACCACAACTTGACAAGCATCACCACAGACAAAGTAGCAACTGAGCCTGCGAAAAAGCAAGTCGCCGTCCTCCAGTTCTACAAGGTGCCTCGCCTACTGACGCACCCGCTTGACGACCGGCTTGACGTCCAGCTCATCCTTAGAACTAGAAGAGCAAGCACCACCAACCGAGGAATCGGCAGAAGATGAAGTCACGGGAGTAGCAGGCGGGCCACCACTCGACCCATCGGAATCGTCACTGCTTGTTTCCTCCCAGTATGGATCCAGACGATTGCCACCGGCATCAAAATCACGAACAATGAGGGTATCTTCACCATCAAAACGACATCAAAGACTATCACCATCACGCAAGTTTAGCTGCCACGAAAACGACCTCCAGCCAGCATCAAGAAAAATAAAGAAGGAGCCATCAACAGAAAGCCCAACCCAAGTAGGAGGTCGAGCGCACCCCTGAGGCCGAAGCCACGGTCCCCTCACATTGAGCTCAGAGATCATGGAGGAAAATGAGAATGGAAGAGGGATCTGAGTTCCAGTGCGACTAAGAATACGCAGAAGGAAATCATAGCGCCAAACACCCTCATCTGCACAAGACGCAGAGGGCGTCGCCACAGCTCCACGACGCCCACCACGAGAAGAGCGAGGGGTGCGGCCACCACGACCTCGGGCAGAAGCACCACTACCCCGCTTGGGAGCCATGGGAAGAAGAAGAAGATAGGAGAAGAATGGACGACCAAGACCAGGCAATAAAACAACGGGTATTTATAGCGCAGCCCAAGTGCAAACCAGGAAAAGAACACAGAAGCCCAGGGGGCGTCATCATTAAATCAAAGACCAACCACATCGGGCGTTAAGAATTCCAAGAAAATATGCCTTCACACGGTCAAAAATATTTAAAGGAGCCGTCAAATCTCGCCTGTTTCCCATACACACCTTGGAAACCCAACGGGCACCAGGCAGCACGACGTCCAAGTCATCATTATGGCTAGAAGACGTGACGGATCAAAGACCAAGCATCATCATAGGTCACAAAATAGCATGACAAGGACCATCAACGCGGCGTTCAAAGAAGGACGGATCAAGATAAAAACAATCGGACGAAAAACAAAAGACTGGCGAAGGTTACTTATCTCTCAGTGCCAAAATATTCCGATTCCAAAATCTTTTACTCCCATCGGGAGTATCTTTATTCAAAACAAAAGTAAAAGATCAAAAACTCGAGAGTTCAGGTGCTCCCTCACCCAGAAGATGAGGATATGCTCGAGTAAACCACTCGCACTCACAGAGTTCGGGTGCTCCCTCACCCAAAAGGCGAACATGCACTCGCAAGAATACTCGCGTCAGCGGAAACAACACATCTGTAGAGTTCGAGTGCTCCCTCACCTCCCGGTCTTGCGAGAAATCGCCGTGGCCTCCCTTGTAATAGCCCCCTCACGCAATAATATCGAGCGGGAAGCGCTTCTCCTGTTAGCCGACGAGTATCGTCCAACCTGTTCCTTCTCTATGACTAACCCAGGGTCCCTAACCATGGGATTTGCCGAGGCTAATCCTCGTCAGAGATCAACTTGTCTCCAGGTTGTGGTTTCTTCTGGTCCCGTATCTTCAACCATGCTTTGATTTTGACACAACCATCTGACCCACTTTCAGTGTAGTAATCATGTGTGAAAGGTTCTGTCCATGGCCGTGCACAAACAATTTGGATTTCACCTTTCGATCCCAGCATCCATCTAGGCGTACAAGCTTGCGGTATCCTCTGTTGAAGAACATACATATTAGTAGTGTAATTAGCAATGGAGTATACTTAATAAGAATGCCTTTTTCAAGATAGGCTACTAACAGAATGATAAAAATCTTACCAGGCTATTCCATGTAAGCATATAGTCCTCCAACTTAAGGACAAATGGCACATATGGTCCAAAAGGACGGCCATCCTTTAAATAGTTCGCATACGAAGGTAAAAATTTGAGAACATCGATAAATGCATCTTGTTCAATAATACTTAGGTTGAAGCCACCATTATAGAAGGTATTATCAAAAAAGATTCCGTACTTATTCGGTGGCAAAAACATAAGCTGGCAATTATAAATTTGTTGTCAACATTTGGAAGCAAAGAAAATAAGTTGTAGAATTAACAAAATTGTTGTTTAACAAACTTACATGAACATCGAACTCGAATCATGTCGCCTAGTTCCATCGAAATTTCATCATCACAAAAAACATTGGAGCCTCGACGGCGACGTCCAAGATCAAATGCTATTTTCCTATTATCATAAAATGCATATGTCTTGCATAATGCGTGCCATTTTGAACAGCCAAAGAATGTGGCATTTGGTTCATTAAAGATTTTAAACTTAAGAACGTAATGTTTCGTCTTAATGTTAACTTCTTTTGTAGTAGTTTTATTGAAATCTTTAATATTGATCTTGTCACAAACGTGGCGTCTTACAAAGAAAGGGATGCACTAGTTGAATTAGAAGAAATGATACGTTAAAACATAAACTTAAGTCATGCATGCACCATAAGAAGAACATGTTGTTTAAGTTGCATACCGTACGATTTTGGAACCCAGAGCTAAGCGTGAGGAAAAAGTATGTGTCTGCTTCATCCAACACAACATCGTTGCATCGACCCGACTCGTCGTGACAATACTCGCACTTGGGAGACATTCTCTGTGTTCAAAATGTATTTTAATCATCGAAATTCTAAAAATGGTGAACTCGAATAAAAATGCAACAATAATATTTTATCATATAATATCACTAACACATCTCGAATAATCCAGTCAATGCAATAACAATATCACTACTACATCTCGAGTACAACATCTCGGAAATTCTCTACTACATCTCGACTACAACATCTCGGAAATTCACTACTACATCAAACTCGACGACGACCCGGAGCCAAGCCACGGGCGGTAAACACCCAAAGATAAGGAACCGCGACAGGAACATAGCTCAGGTGAGACCGTGAAGAATCTGTCAGGTGTTGGCTGTGGAGAACCCGACGTCCAACGCAACCAAGTAGCGACGGACGTGCTTGTCCTCCTCCCTGACCCGACGATGTACCACCTCCTCGGGGGCCGACTCCCTCTGCACCAATTGTGGCCTACGTGACCGCCACCAAAGAAGCTCCGGGTCGACAACAGGACCTGAAATCCTCACCAAGCGGCGCACCCCGGAAACCACCTCCCAGTGCCAGCCCGGGGGAGCCCAGTCCCGGACATTGCGCATCCCGTCAAGCAGGTGCTCTCCACCGCGGCGACGGGGATGAGGGCCAGGCATCGTCGCCGAGAACTTATTTAATATACAATTTTTTATTAAAATATAACGAGTGAAAAATTTATACTAACTAACAAATTAACGAAATAAGACAAAAGTACTTTTAAATAATGCCTCATGTTTAGATTGGACACATAAGCGATTCCAGGGAGAGTGTGGCAACGAACCCAAATAGGATGCACAAGTTCCGTACTTGTACATATCACAAGGGTTCGCTTCACACTCTCCCTGATGTCACATAGTGTCACAATATATTTAAATCATCGGTATTCTAAAAAATCCTAATTACCTCAATATGCTAACCAAAAATCCTAATTGCCTCCTGTAATTGCTAAAAGTAGGAAAATGATTCAAGCATATGTCACTACATTCCTTCTTCTCAGAGTCGTTGGACATACACCAAATTTATAAAAATGTACGAGTGAAAAAATTATACTAACTAACAAAAGCGAATATGGGATGATACAATCCCAATTAGTGCCTCATATTTAGATTGGACACATAAGCGAATCAGGGGGGAGCGTGACGGCTACTCAAGTAGGATGCACAAGTTCCGTACTTGTACATATCACAAGGGTAGCTGCACGCTGCCCCCCCCCCCCCCCGATGTCACATAATGTCACATTATATTTAAATCATTGGCATTCTTAAAAAATAGCAAAAGTAATGATTAAAAGTAATTTGATGATAAAACACCGTTTAATTCCTGTTTCGACAAATCTTAAGCACTCGATATGTCCTACTTTTCTAGCACAAGTCATGCCAAAATCCATGAATTTTTTTTGACATGGCATTTGTTAAAAATTCGACATATCGAGTGCCTGAAATTTGCCTGAACGGAAATGAATCGACATTCCGGCAAAACATAGGCCACTCATATCCTGCAAACAATGATCCTAATTACTCAATATGCTAACAATAGGACAATTTAAACTACACAAGCACCACACACACATATTTAAACTACAGGAGGATCACTAATGATCTTTTGTGCTACTCACAAGTTACAATATTTTTTCCCTAGCAATAATATGAACCCTAACAATACATCCGTAGAAATTTTTCATAGCAATAGTAATCTAAAACAATACACATTATGTTCCAATCTAACAAAAATCCTACATCATGTTTCAATATAATAGAAATTATACGAATTTAGAGAGGGGATTGAGCAATAGAGACCCACCAGTGGGAGGCGACGGCGTGGAGGAGCGAGGTGGGTTGGGGAGTCAGGCGGCGGGCCGGGGAGGCGGCGTGTTCAGGGAAGCGACGCGGGGGGTGGGGGGTGGGGGGGAAGAAGGAGAGAGTGAGAGAGAGAGAAATGTGAGAAATGAGAGGGTTAGGCCGGTTATGTGCGGCCCATAGCAGCAACGCCCCCCAAGACGCGTTGCTGGTATATGCGGACAGTTGGATCCACTTTAGCAGCAGCGAGCAACAGGTGGGGGCGCTACTGTTATGGCATTAGTAGTAGAGCGCTTTACAGGAAGACGCTACTACTGCAACTTGTCAGATGGGTTTGGTGGGGACCCCCTTTGGCAGTAGCGGGCGTCTGTAAAAGGCGCTACTGATAAAGGCCTAGCAGTAGCGTGCCCCAATAAGAGGCGCTACTGCTAATTAGCAGTAGCGCCCTCAGAATAGGGGCGCTACTGTTAAGCCTCTTCATATAAGCTTTTTCCTAGTAGTGATGGGTCCGTGATCAGTAGCTATGTGATGTTCTCTTTCCCTCTTTGTTTTTCATGGATTAGACCTCGTGAGCTGACCTACATGATCGAGGCACATATGTAATTCTTTATGCTGTCGCTATGCTGAGTTTGATGGGATCTGATGGATTATGAGACTATGTTCAGTTTGTGATAGAGTAATATACTTGGTTCTTATCTTTTATATTTATGTTCTTGAGTATTTCTCGCATGTTTCTCCGTTGCTGTTTATTGCTTTGGCCAAGTAGTAGGTAGTGACTCCAAGAGGGAACGTTATGCTCGATTGTGGGTTCATGCCCCCTGATGACTAGCTTGAGTGACAGAAACATGAGTCTAGGGGATGTGTTGTTGCCACAAGGGGGAAAACAACGGTGATTGTAACCGCGGTTGCAAGGATTGTTTACTTTACGCAAAGTTCTTTTAATGCGGCTGTCTGTTGCTTTGGGTTTACACTTTGGGTGGGGCCCGCAACTTAATACCAGCGAGATGTTCTGAATAGATATCTCAAGGTGGATGATTAGTAGTAGATGCAGTTGGATTTCGATCTACTTATTTTGGCGTACCACCCATGACTTTGAGACTCTTCCTTTCATTGTAGCATAGTTAGAATGGCAGTGCGTTTTTAATCCTGTCAATTGCCCAGTTGTGATTTGTTTACCTCACATAGCAGTTTATCGTCTTTTGGGAGAGAGACATCACTAGTGAACATCACGGGACCCCGCTCCATATTCTCATCACTGTTTACACGCTCATTTATTTTCTGATTTTACTTTCCAGTTGCTATCATTATCATCCTTTATCCCTTGTGTTTGATCCTTTATAAACAACAAGGCCGGAGAGATTGACAACCTCTCTGAAATTCGTTGAGAGAAAAGTTATTTGTATTGTGTGCAGGTCCACGTCAATTGCGCTGTTGACTCCTACTTCTCACTTCCGGAATCCTACGGGAGACAAACCCTATCCTCCACATAGGGGAAATTTTCTGCTATCCTACATCTCACCTTCCACTTGGGTAACCAACGAAGGGCGAGAAGCCATTATCACTTTCACGCCATCAAGCAAATTTCTGACGCCATTGCCGGGGATTCCGAGTGCCAATATAGGGGAGTTACACACTATCTTTTACCTTTGCTTTTTAGTCTTGTTAGTTTACCTTTCAGTTTTTATCTTAGTGTCCTTTATCAAAAATCACAAAAAATTATATTTACTTTGCATTTAGTAGTCCTTCATGTTTAAATGAACATGTTAGGACTTGGTGCTTTGAGGGAATCGGAAGTTCTAGATTTCCGTCAACAGGATGGAGAAAATATGAAGAAGGCATGGGACAGAATTTCTGAGGCACATAAGAGAATTATGCCTTGGATACCTATAAAAATTGTGCTTAGAAATTTTTACCATGGTATTTTTAAGTGGTGTAAACACTCTCTTGATATTATGGCTAAAGGATACTTTTTAGAGTGTGATGAAACTAGAGCTCTTGATATTTTGCATAGTCTATCTAGTGATTTGATTTATGATCGTAGTTTTGATACTGTTATAGATAGACTTGCCACAATTGAAAAGAGGATGGATGCTCTAGACTTAAGAAAAGTAGAGGAACTTAAGTCCAACAAGAAAGAAATGTTGGAGATAGATGATGATTGGAGCCTTTTGTTAGGATTAGCATCTCTAACCAAGACTTCGTTGCTTTTTGTAATATTGGATCCATAGTTTCTACAATGCCAAAAATAGTTTATGATTCTTTGAAACTAAATATGGATAATTTATCATCTTATCACGAACATGCTAATGGATAGATTTCAGAGGTAAAAGGAAAGGTAAAAGAAGTCCAAGTTGCATTCCTTAATAGGGTTGCAACAATGGAATTCTTTGTCATGGGGCCAAACCAAAGTAACATCGTGCTTGGAAGGGACTTCCTCCGAGCTATGAAAGGCTTCATTGATATTGGTAAGGGGAACATACGCTTACATGGAAAAGCGAAAGGTAAGTACCTCTTCCCTAGGAAAAAGAACAATAAGCTTGTTGAAAATCAATTTGAAGGTTTTTATGACTCCGATGATCTCGGGGACCTTTGATTCTTCTTTTTTGCTTTATGCCTAGCTTAAAGGCGTAAAAGAAAGCGCTTGTTGGGAGGCAACCCAAGATGTTTTTATTTCTGTTTTTAGTGGTCTTGATGATTGTTACTACTGTAGCAACATCATTGTATCTTTATTTTCAAGCTTTGTGCCAAGTTCTAGCCTCTTATGATAAGGGAAGCAAAAGTTGTGACATGCTGTCCAGAAAACAGATTTTGTCTGCTTGACGGAAAAAATCAAAACAAATCACTAGTTCATATTTTTGAGCTGTTTTTTACACAACATGCTCTATACAATTGTGAAACTTTCATATGGTCTGTGTTTTTGATTTGAGTTGCAGAAGTACCCCGAAAAAATTATTTACTACCTGTTGTTCTTTTTTTCACATGTTCTGCCACGTTTTTCCTTTCCTCACTTTTGCAAAACTTAAGCTTGCTTTTTATTTGCAATAACTTTTTTGCAATCTTGAGAAACAGTAGCTTTTCAATAATATCTTTATTTGTAGTGGAGAAAATATATTTTATTAAGGGTACTAACCTCTCTAATCAGCTTATGATGAGTTATGTATGAAGGGAGATTTCAAGTGTGCGAGGGAAGATGATGAAAGAAGATACGGGAGTGTCAAACTCTGAAGCTTGGGGATGCCCCCATGCATCCCCAATAAATATTTAAGGAGACACAAGCGTCTAAGCTTGGGGATGCCCCCGCGCATCCCCTTCTCCATCAACAATCATCAGTTCGTCCTTCGTCTCACTATATTTTTATCACTTCATGCGTTATGTTCTATGCTTGGACCATCTCGCTCTTAAGTTTTCTTTAGCTTTTCTTGCTGTTCATAACAAGTTAGACCCCGGCTTACTGTAAGAGCAAGTTTTGCCCCCGAAGGTTTTGGACATTGTTGGACAAAGCAGTAGTGGAACTAATATTGTTTTCGAGTATAAACAGATACTAGGTTCCAAAAGAATGGAGTTTGCAATTAGAAGGTCTAAAGGACAACTCACTGCAGCGAAGCTGCAGTCAACTACCAAAACCATTGAAGGACGACAAACCCCAAAAATGTCGTCGAGAAAGAAGATGCTCTCGAGTAAAAGAGCAACGAGGAGAAAGGTGAAGCTGGTCGAAGACTTAGTCTTTATACTAATTTCTCTTTATTTTCTTGAGTCGTAGGAAAAACCGTACTATCAAGAGGGGTTTGCTAGTTGAGATCTTTGTCGAAGTGAATTTTCTCTGCTCAACATAAACCCACAAAATCCTAACGAAAGAAATCTTACAGAGTCGAGTGAATAGCTCGAAGGGAAAGTCATCGCACTTCGTGCCTTCGAGAGAGAACTTGCTCGGTAAGTCATCTTACTTGTTCCTCGAGTAAAGTTGCGTAGTGATTGAAATCCGACCATTGTGGACATGTGTCAAGCGGTTGCATCGGGTCACTTCAGTCATTTTACCCATCGGGATCGCCACCTATAAATACCCCGCACCTACCCACCATTTCGGGTTGGCTGCTCCACTGAAGATTCTAAGCCAGAAGTACTGTGAGCATCCCAAGAGAGATTCATCGAGAGAAAACCAAAACCCAAGTCTGAACTGAGGGTTGATCAATTCACAGAGACTTAGGTCGACATTAGCCGATCTTTTTATCTTGGAGAACTGCAAGTCTCCTAGACGGTTATGCGTCTCCTGTCAAGCAGTCGAAGATAAATTGTCGCTGATGAAGGAAGTTTTAAAGGTCTTGGAGATGTCCTGAATCATCTACCACGAGTGAATACTGGACAAGCTTGAGGAGTTTCTTGCAGTGGAGAACAGGACGGAGAGAGTTTTTCTCCAGGTGTTCAATCACCAGTCCCTCCAACCAGACGTAGGACTTTGCAGAGTGTGAACTGGTTTGCCAAACTTCGTCGTGTCAGGCTCGTTTTCCTTCTCGTATTTACATTAAGTATTTACTCGTTGCCTGTTTGCCTTCGATGTTTTCCTTCGCTCCCAATCCTTTCGACCCATGCATGTCTTTCGATACTGTAATTCCTTTGAGATGCCTGTAGTCCTTCGTAGTTTGCATGAATTCCTTCTAAGTTCCACAGAATTTTTAGAAGTGATCATTCACCCCTTCCCCCTCTGATCATTCTTGAGCTTTCAATTGGTATCAGAGCTAGACACTCCCTACGCTCTGCGTATTTCGGTCTAACCACCTGGAGTGTTGTCAAGAATGTCATTTGCAGCTGTTCTCTCGAGGGAACCGATTCCTATTTTCAATGGGAAGGACTATCCTTATTGGAAGGAAAAAACGAAAAGGAACATCATGGCCATCAACTCTGCCGCTTGGGAAGTTGTCAAGAATGGTGTAAATGTCAAAGACAAAAGTGCCATCACTCCTGAAGAGGCAAAGAAGATGTCCCTTAATTCTGAAGTCTGGGTGTTCATTACAAACCATCTGATTCCAGAAAAATATCATGAAGTCAAGAATATTTCTACAGCCAAAGGTGTCTGGGACTATCTCGAGAAGATTGGTGAAGGTGTCTCTACCGAGAAAGATGCTCGTATTGACACCCTTCGAAGCAAATTCTATCGATTCAAGAGGCACGAGGGAGAGAAAGTTAACTCCATATATAGCAGACTCACTGATGGCTTCTCGCCCTTCGTTGGTTACCCCAAGTGGAAGGTTAAGATGTAGCGCAGCAGCAAGTTTCCCTCGGTGAAGATACCAAGGTTTGTCTCTAGTAGGACTCCGGAGATGATAAGTAGGTGTCAGCGGCGCGACTGACGTGGACCTGCACACAGACACAGATAACTTTGTTCCCAACAAAGTTCAGAGAGGTTGTCAATCTGTCCGGTCTTGTTGTTCACAAAGGGTAAAAACACAAGGGATAATGATAGCAAGTAAAAGCAGTAAAGTAAATAATAGCGTGGAAACAGTGATAAGGATATGGACCGGGATACGTGATGTTCACTAGTGATGTCTCTCTCCCAAAATACGATAAAACTGCTATGCGAGGTAAACAAATTACAGAAAGGCAATTGACAGGATTATGAACGCACCGCAATGCTAACTATGCTACAAAAGAAAGGAAGAGGTTCAAAAGCACGGGCAGTACGCCAAAGTAAGTAGACCGTAATCCAACTGCATCTACTACTAATCATCCACCTTGAGATATCTATCCAGAACATCTCGCTGGTATTAAGTTGCGAGCCCCACCCAAAGTGTAAACCCAAAGCAACAAACAACTGCATTAAAAAGAACTTTGCGTAAAGTAAACAATCCTTGTAACCGCGGTCACAAGCACCGTTGTTTTCCCCCTTGTGGAAACAGCACATCCCCTAGACTCATGTTTCTGTCACTCAAGCGTGTCATCGGGGGGAATCAACCCACAATCGAGCAACACGTTCCCTCTTGGAGTCACTACCTACTACTTGGCCAAAGCAATAAACAGCAACGGAGAACATGCAAGAATTACTCAGGAACAAAAATATAAAAGAAAGAAACCAAATATATTACTCTATCACAATCTGAACATAATCTCATAATCCATCAGATCCTTTCAAACTCAGCATAGCAACAACAGAAATATTACAAAAGTGCCTCGATCATGTAGGGCAGCTCACGAGGTCTAAACAATGAAGATCAAAGAGGGTAGGAGAACATCACATAGCTACTGATCACGGACCCATGGTCCAAGGAAAACTACTCAGGAGACATCCGGGGAGCATCCATGGTGGAGAGGAGACTCCCGGAGGTCAATCCTCCATCCGACAGGGTGCCGGGAAGAGGTCTTCTGGTGCTCCCTGTAAGGCCCGATATGCGGTACTATTCCAGATCTAGGTGTTTCCACCCAGATCCGGGGACGAAGCACATATCGGTCCCACCGCGACATATGACAAAGCCATATGCCCCGGATTTCCAACATGATATCACAACATTACAGATACAGGATACAACATCTCATACAATTGGCATACAACTGCCTCAAATACAATACAACAGCGGAAGGTACATGTCTGAGTACAGACTACAAGCAAATGCCTACTGGAAAAGAGAAAAGCATCGATCCCCATAACCACACGGGTCCAGGCCCTCCGCCGGGATCCGCCTAACTAGTCATCGTCGAGTCTCCACGTGAAACGTCGATCACCATACCTGTCATCGATCAGAACCCTGAAAAGAGTTTGGGGGTAGTATCATGAGTACAGAGGTACTGAGCATCCAACTGTAGTGGTCATCTGACCCAGCAAGGACTTCATCACTCGTCATTCTAGGACAACTAGTAGTTTACGGTAAGGAAGGGATAAGTGGTGAGGTTGCTGCCGCACTAGAATTTATGAAGTGGCTAACGATCTAGAGAGTAAGATAAGAAGCCAAGCATTCGATGTGGAATCGCCTCCAACAAGTCTTGCTATCCACCTACATACGCAAACATAACACCTATCCTATCCTTGTCCTCCTCTTCGCATCCCGACGAAGAAGAAGCAGTCAAGGCACACACACGTTGATCAAGTTATATTAGGATTAACTCAGTTGTTGTTGTCTATGAACAAGGAGTAGGTCTCAAGTCGTCCATAACCGTGGACACGGCTTCTCGAAAAGATTTAACCCTGCAGGGGTGTACCAACTTCCCATTACAAGGCTCCGCACGCTCGCCCATCACTCTCAGTTGCTACCCATCACAGGCAACCATTTTATGATTTAGTTCCAAGAGATTCGAAACGACAAGTCCCTCTAGCTAACAACGAACAAATCCGGGTGGCTCCCGGTGAGTCGACATCCAGCTCAGGAGCCGGCCGCGCTCTAGATCTGGTCTCTACCGTCTGACTCCAGGTTTGGATTACCGGTTAGTTCTCTTATGAGACCGGGTCCTCAGCCGGTCAGATTGGACCAACAGAGAAGCTATGTCCTCGCTGGCCCAGGGTGTTTTGAAAAGACATCTGCAAGGAGCTACCCGACAGATGTATATGCATGAGTTTCAAATGGTAAATCAGCTTGGGCCACCACTAGAAATGTTTGAAGCTAGATAGGTAAGAAAAGGGGACCCCATAAAATCCCACACACGGTTAGGCACGCTCAGTCTTAAAACCAATACCCGGAACTCGGATCCTAGGTGACTCGAATGGAACAAAGCGTCGAGGCGGGATAGCCTAGACCTTCCATCCTTCGTCGAATATAGTCAACATTATAATAATCATATCATCAACAATAATATAATAATCAGGTGATATCCCAACCCAAAGAGTAACAGGGTAACATCGTAGCATCCTAAGCATGCATACTAAGCAGGGGCTGAGCAACGAGCAACAGTAACATAGCAGTACAAGGTTTGCTGGGAGGGGACATGGCTGTATCGGTTTAAAAGAGGCTGTAAACATGTGGTAGGATCAAACATCGAACCTAACCTATACTAGCATGCAAACCGCTGGTTGAAATAGAATGGATCATAAGTAATGCAAGTCCTTTCCTGTTGATAAGTCGGGTTCCGAAGGTGTAGTCGATCGCACGCTCGCATCATCTCCGAGAGGTACCCGCGGGAGCACACAAGAAGTAAACACTGGAAAGCAATCAACGGTGCACCACTATTACTACGGGGCAAACACGAGCAAGCATCAACAACAAGTAACACGAGACATCGCACCTACCGTCGAGAGCGGTTGCTAACGATTTAAGTGGAGTACTCGTCACACACGACGATACCGCACGTTTACGGTGGTTCAAGTTGCTTAGCTACAGGTGATCAACAAAGTTGTTAACATGGCAACTCAAGCAAGCATGGCATAGCACTCAAACATGGCAAGAGGTGTAGCAAGAATAAACTATCTGATCTAGTCAATTTAAGTGGGGTGAAATCCTAGACATGCCAACTATTACGGACCCCACGATAAAAATAGAATTTGGTACTGTTTTCCCTAAACAATATTTTATTATTTTTATTATCAAGCAAGAACAGCAAAAACACAATCTACATGCAATTCTAGTCAAGTTACATATAAAGAACATTTTAAACAGAGCAACAGATAAAAAGTTATTGCAGTTACAGTTTACAGTGGCAGGCAGTGTAATTAGCAGTCAAACAGCATGTAAACAAAGTCAAACATGGCAACAAAGCACAAATTATTAAACTAGACACAATCCTAAGCAAGTTTCATATTTAAATCGTTGCAATCGGAGCTACGGTTAAAAAGTTACGGGCACCAAAAAATACTAATACAAACTGCCTAATTAAATAAATAAAACTAGCAGAACAGAAAAAAATGCTAACCGGGCCGAATCTAGTCCTAAAGGGCCCAGCAGAAAAAAAACAGAAATAACAAAAAAAATAAAAAGAAAACGGGCGCCTCACCAGTGGGCCGGCCCATGAGGCTGGCTGGAGGGGGGCTGCTGGGCTGGCGGGCTGGCTTGGCGGATCTGGGCCTGGTGGCCTGGCAGGCCGGGCCCACCTGGCCGGCTGGTGTGCTGGAGGAGGCGCTCGGGGCTGTCCCGATCCCGACCGCAGGGAGGGCGGCGGCGCCGGACTCCAGCAGGGAGGCGCGACGGCGGGCTTCTCCTGGCGGGGAGCAGCGAGCAGGGGCGGTGGCTCTGGTCTCCGGCGGCCGGATCCGGTTGCCTTGGTCCCAGGGGCGGCGAGGAGCGGCTCGCGGCCGAGCTCTCTGGAGGCGGCGGCGAATTCCATGGCGCGGAGGCGGCCGGCGTCTTCTTGCGAGCGGAAGGGGGTCAGGGGGAGAAGGAAAGCTAGAGGAGGAGAGGAGGAGAGCGCGGGAGGAGGCTGGGTGGCCGGCGGCGCTGCTGCCGGCGAGGCCTCGGCTGGCGGCGCGCGTGACTCCACGGGAGGGGAGGGAGTCCAAGAGAGAGAGAGAGGAGAGGTGGGTGACGACGTGGCGGCTCCGGGGTCGTCCGATCTGTGATCCGACGGCTCCGGGCACCCCAGATCTAGGGTTTCGGGATTTGAGGCAAAAATGGGGCAGATCTGGACATTGTGAGGGGGGTGGCTGCAGATTTGGCTCAGGGAAACCCTAAAAATGGGTGGGAGTGTGGTGGTCTTTATATAGCATGGGTGGCTGGCAGTTTGCAAAAACATCCCCGGTTTTTACCTCGCGCGCACGGTGCTCACTTTTCTGAACGCCGGGGGTCCGCAGTACCTCCGATTCGGATAAAACTTCGAACTGCGCGATCGGTGCGTCGAGCCGGAGGCATTCACCTCGCGCTAGAACCGTTCCGAAAACACTTTCCAGCGCGCTATAAAAATAACCCGTTAAATTATTAAACGGGGTTTTTCGTTCCGTTGGTTGCGGCTGGTCTCGTGCGGTTCTCGCGACGGTGATCAGGTGAAACCCGGTGTCGCAAAGGTCGAGTGTCAGGGTGGAAAAGGTCGGTCTCCGTCCGGTACGAGATAAGAGGGAGGAAAATAATCGCCGATCGATAAATCGGGGATGCAGACACCGCAAACAAATCAGACAATCAAACAATTCACACCGAAAACAAAATTTTTAATTTTTGTGAAAACTGGGCTGTTACACTCCCGATCTCGGAAGCGCGGCGGCGGCGGAACAGAGGCGAGTTTGTGGAATAGGGTTCTTCTTCTGGAGTTTCCCCGTGACGGAGAATAAATAGGCGAAGGGGGGCAGCCAGAGGTGGACCAGGGGCCCCAGGTGCCCCGTAGCGCGGCCAGGGGTGGGGCCGCGCCGGGTGGCCGCCTGGGCCCCCCTGGCTCCCCTCTGGCCCCTCTCGGGCTCTTCGCGAAGCTTCCTTGACGCTGATTTTTTATCTGAATTTTCCCGAATTTTTTTGGCATTTTTTATATGGGGGAAAACTGAAATAGAAAAACAGTAGAAAACAGGAACTGGCACTAGGGTGCACTGAGTTAATAGGTTAGTCAAAATATGATCAAAAGTGTATGAAAGTGTATCTAGATCATAGCAATATCACACAAAACATGCATGGAGCAAGCATAAATTATAGACACGTTTTGGACGTATCAACATCCCCAAGCTTAATTCCTGCTCGTCCTCGAGTAGGTAAATGATAACAACATAATTTCTGTGGTGACATGCTAGCAACCATAAAAGGACTTTGAAAAGTGAAGCAAGCAAGGTTAGAGATTCAATTCAAGTCATAACATGCAAGAGTCTATATTAGCATTGAAACAAGTAACAAAAGAACATTAGGTGCAAGAGCTCTTGTTGTCCTTGACTCGAATGTCCCCAAATGGTGTTTGCGTGCAAGAAGGGGATAGGGAATACGAGAAAAAAGTATTTTTGTTGTGAGAACTCAATCTACTAAAGTTTCACACTTGGTCTTCTTTGGAATCTTATCTTGACTCGTCCCCAGACCACTAGCCAGGTACAAGTCAATTTTATCCACTCCTTTTTGATATTTTTTTTACACTCATGCAATGGATGAGCGTAAGCACGAGAGTTTGCACTTAGGATGGCAAAGAGAGAAATATGGTGGAGGAGGAAGACAAAAAGGATGAGAAAGGCTCACATCAATGAGGACAATCATGGGCAAGAGATGCCAAATGATAGATACGATGTGAGGAGTAGGGATTGCCATGCAACAGATGCACATACGAGCTAAGAAGCTCTCCAATGGAACTAGTGGGGGTGCATCTAACTTGCTCGCTCATGAAGACCTAGAGCTCGTTTGAGGAGGCTCATCCTTGGAATATGCAAGCCAAGTTCTATAGTGTGAAGGTCCCCACATAGCTATATGCATAATGATCATCTCTATGGAGTACAAGGATATAAAGGGAGTACTAGTGTGGATCTCTCAAAAGGATAATAGTGTTGCCCCTTTCTCTCTTTTTATTTCTTTTTCTCTTTTTTCTATTTTTTTGTATTTTTTTGTGGCCTCAATGGCTCTTTCTATTTAACTCTCATTTTTCCTCTTTGGGATCTTTTAATGTGTCCACTTTGGGATCTTTTCACTTAAGGGCAACACTCTATTTTACAAGAAGTTAAAGGAGATCTTTCACACTTTACAAGGTACTCAAAATCATAAAGAAGATGTATGCAAGGTATGTCGCTGCCAGTGTAGCAGGAGCATGTATGACATGAAGATCAAGTCATGAAGAGG
The DNA here is from genome assembly GCA_950022295.1 of Bromus sterilis. Taxonomy (NCBI): domain Eukaryota; kingdom Viridiplantae; phylum Streptophyta; class Magnoliopsida; order Poales; family Poaceae; genus Bromus; species Bromus sterilis. The sequence goes on along the minus strand of OX465595.1, from coordinate 383,088,278 downwards.
TGGATGTTGCATGGCAATATAACTTGGAAAGGCTATGGAAATGCCTTGATAGGTAGGTATGGTGGCTGTTTTGAGGATGGATATAAGGAGGCTTATGATGACAGAGCGTATCATTCCAAGGGTTTGGATGTACCGGCGAAGGTGGACACCAACTCTCGGAGTGAGAAGAAGGTAATGCACGGCACAGGAGAGGCTAGCAAAATATGGGAAGGTGGAAGTGTCAACTCTCAATACTTACATTAGTCCGAAGAACTCATGCACTTATTATCGGTAACTCTCAATCTAATAAGGAGGTTCAAAAAGAGACAAGTACCCCGAGGAGGAGTGTATGGGGGTTTGGTTATCCTTGCGCATCCTCGACTCATGGTATGTGAGTGTTCTCTGATATTCGACTCCTCAGAAGAGTAGTGATCCATCTAGTAGCTAGAGTTCTCAACTAGTTTTGTAGGTTTTGAAAATAAACACGGATTGCCCAAAATACGACACCTATCACTAATATGCAAGAGCTCTTGACAACACAAGTTTAAACATTACTCATATCAATACCTCAAAACTATTGCAAGCTACTACTAGAATTAAATAGCAACCTCAATTACCTTCTTTCAAGACAAGACATAACTCAGTGCAACAACCAACTCTCTTAACAAGATAAACATGAAAACTAAAAAGAGTTGCAGCAACAAACTAAACAAAAGCCAAGGCTCTTGCTAAAGACAAACTAAAACTAAAAGTAAACATGGCAGTAGCTATGAAAAGATAAAGAACACACAACAGCAAAATAAAAGAAAAGGACGTCCCAAAATAATTGGACACAAAGGTTCACACTCTATATCCATAACAATAAAATCAACGGGAACATAGTTGTCATTGACAATGATAAGAACATCGTCGATCTTCCCCAAAGGTTTCTTCATGGAAGAATCAACAAGACGAACACCAAAAGAACAAGGCACAAAAGGCTTCAATTCAAACATATCAAATATTCTTTTGGGCATAACAGAGGTACTAGCTCCAACATCACATAAAGCATAGCAAGAGAAGTTATTTAATTTAATTTTGACCATAGGGTCCCAACCATCATCTAGCTTCCTAGGTATGGAGGCTTCTACTCTAAGCTTATCCTCCCTAGCTTTGATGAGAGCATTTGTGATATGCTCCGTGAAGGCAAGATTAAGTGTGCTAGTGTGGGGGTCTCTAGACATTTTGTGTAGCAAGCTAATAACTTCTGAGAGGGTGCAACTATCAAAATCAATATCACTACTATCAAAGGTGGTAGTAGTGTCATCTAGGCTCACTTTTTTGAAACCCTCTATGTTCATAGGAGTTTCTTTATCTACAGTAGAGGTATTAGCATCACCATTAATAGGTCCAACGGGACTAGGAGTGCATTGGGTGCTAATAGTTTGAGTGTCCTCAACAATTTGGATAGTGGCAACTGTGTGGTGTGTAGGAAGGCTTTTAATTCTATCCTCTTCCTCTTTTCTCTAGCCCATCTTTCTTTAAGTTTAGCCATCATCCTAATATTTTCATTGATTTGTAATTGGATAGCATTAATAGGAGTGCCTTATTCTCCTCGAGGGGGGAGGTTCTAATTTTGAGCATCTCAATATCAAGGGCTAAGCTTTCTACCTTCAAAGAGAGATTATCTATTTTAGCTAATTTCTCTTCTACATTCTTGTTGAAGGTTTTTTGGGTAGTGATAAAGTCTCTAAGCATGCTTTCTAATTCAGAAGAGGGGTTCTTGTGGCTAGGGTAAGTGTTGTTGTTCCCATAGTTGGATGGAAACGGTCTAGGATTGCTAGAAAAATTTCCCCTATAAGCATTGTTGTTGAAGTTGTTTCTAGCAATAAAGTTCACATCTACTTGTTCTTGAGCAACCAAAGAATTTAAAGGAACATCATGAGGATCAATAGAGGGTTGCTTGGTAAGTAGAGACATAATTAAGTCAACTTTTTCATTGAGAGAGGTAATTTCCTCGACAGAATTTACCTTCCTACCTGTTGGAGCGCGCTCGGTGTGCCATTGGGAATAATTTGTCATCATCTCATCGAGAAGCTTTGTGGCAGCACCAAGTGTAGTTGAGATAAAGGTTCCTCCCGCGGCCGAATCTAACAGGTTCCGCGAGGTAAAGTTCAAGCCTGCATAAAAAGTCTGGATAACCATCCAAGTAGTCAAACCATGTGTAGGGAATTTCTTAACAAGAGATTTCATTCGTTCCCAAGCTTGGGCAACGTGTTCATTATCCAATTGCTTAAAATTCATAATATTACTCCTCAATTGGATAATCTTAGCAGGAGGATAGTACTTCCCTATAAAAGCATCTTTGCACTTATCCCAAGAATCTATGCTATTTCTAGGCAAAGATTGAAACCAGATTTTAGCATCTCCCCTTAAAGAGAAAGGAAAGAGCTTGAGCTTAACAACATCACCTTCTACTTCTTTATACTTTTGCATATCACATAATTCAACAAAATTATTCAAGTGTAAAGCAGCATCATCTCCAGCACCAGAGAATTGATCTCTCATAACAAGGTTCAGCAAAGCTGGTTTAATTTCATAAGAGGTAGCTGAAGTGGCAGGTGTGGCAATGGGAGTTCAGATAAAGTCTTGGTTGTTGTGACTAGTGAAGTCACACAACTTTGTGTTTTCAATGGAACCCATAGTAGCAACAAGTGTGGTAGATTTTTTTGTAATTTATGATGAAAGACACAAAGATAAAAACTGAAAGATAAACTAACAAGACTAAAAAAGACAAAGGTAAAGGGTAGTGTGCAACTCCCCTATCTTAGCACTCGGAGTCCCCGGCAACAGCGCCAGAAATTCGCTTGATGGCTTCTCGCCCTTCATTGGTTACCCCAAGTGGAAGGTTAAGATGTAGCGCAGCAGCAAGTTTTCCTCGGTGAAGATACCAACGTTTGTCTCCAGTAGGACTCCGGAGATGATAAGTAGGTGTCAGCGGCACGACTGGCGTGGACCTGCACACAGACACAGATAACTTTGTTCCGAACGAAGTTCAGAGAGGTTGTCAATCTCTCCGGTCTTGTTGTTCACAAAGGGTAAAAACACAAGGGATAATGATAGCAAGTAAAAGCAGTAAAGTAAATAATAGCGTGGAAACAGTGATAAGGATATGGACCGGGATACATGATGTTCACTAGTGATGTCTCTCTCCCAAAAGACGATAAAACTGCTATGCGAGGTAAACAAATTACAGAAAGGCAATTGACAGGATTATGAACGCACCGCAATGCTAACTATGCTACAAAAGAAAAGAAGAGGTTCAAAAGCACGGGTAGTACGCCAAAGTAAGTAGACCGTAATCCAACTGCATCTACTACTAATCATACACCTTGAGATATCTATCCAGAACATCTCGCTGGTATTAAGTTGCGAGCCCCACCCAAAGTGTAAACCCAAAGCAACAGACAACTGCACTAAAAAGAACTTTGCGTAAAGTAAACAATTCTTGTAACCGCAGTTACAAGCACCGTTGTTTTCCCCCTTGTGGCAACAACACATCCCCTAGACTCATGTTTCTGTCACTCAAGCGTGTCATCGGGGGGCATGAACCCACAATCGAGCACAACGTTCCCTCTTGGAGTCACTACGTACTACTTGGCCAAAGCAATAAACAGCAACGGAGAACATGCAAGAACTACTTAGGAACAAAAATATAAAAGAAAGAAACCAACTATATTACTCTATCACAATCTGAACATAATCTCATAATCCATCAGATCCTTTCAAACTCATCATAGCAACAGCAAAAATATTACCAAAGTTCCTCGATCATGTAGGGCAGCTCACGAGGTCTAAACAATGAAGATCAAAGAGGGGAGGAGAACATCGCATAGCTACTGATCACGGACCCATGGTCCAAGGAAAACTACTCACGAGACATCCGGGGAGCATCCATGGTGGAGAGGAGACTCCCGGAGGTCAATCCTCCCTCCGGCAGGGTGCCGGGAAGAGGTCTTCTGGTGCTCCCGATCTCAGAAGCGCGGCGGCGGAGGAACAAAGGCAAGTTTGCGGAATAGGGTTCTTCTTCTGGAGTTTCCCCGTGACGGAGAATAAATAGGCGAAGGGGGGCAGCCACAGGTGGACCAGGGGCCCCAGGCGCCCCCCTGGCGCGGCCAGGGGTGGGGCCGCGCCGGGTGGCCGCCTGGGCCCCCTTGGATCCACTCTGGCCCCTCTCGGGCTCTTCGCGAAGCTTCATTCACGCTGATTTTTTATCTGAATTTTCCCGAATTTTTCTGTCATTTTTTATATGGGGGAAAACTGAAATAGAAAAACAGCAGAAAACAGGAACTGGCACTTGGGTGCACTGAGTTAATAGGTTAGTCCAAATATGATCAAAAGTGTATGAAAGTGTATCTAGATCATAGCAATATCACACAAAACATGCATGGGGCAAGCAAAAATTATAGATACGTTTTGGACTTATCACTCACTGCTCTGTCAAATGAACTGATTTACCTCGGTGCCGAAGACATTTTTTTATATCGGATTGTTGTCAGAACTTTGCTCCGTTCCCTTGATGATTCCTTCGATCACATTGTGCTGATGATCAAGGAAAGGACTGATTTCAAGGATCTTGTTGCCGCTGATATTCTCGAGAGACTCAACACCTTCGAGATGGAAGAAGAAGAAGAACGAGATGTCAACGGAACTCGAAGAAAATCTCATGCACCCAAGGCCAAAGCTTCACATCATTCCTCTCCTGAAGCTAGTTCTGAATCTGGAGGTGCCACAGATGACCCCGAGAACATTGAAAAAGATCTGGCACTGATAATTAAAAGATTCTACCGCTTCCAGAGAAGGAGTTCCTCGTCACCGAAGAAACACTACTCCTCCAGACATTCGATCAATTCATCACAGCATCGATCATCATCCAGAAACTCTTCAGCGAAAGATAACTTCTGCTACAAGTGCAAGAAGCCAGGTCACTTCATTGCTGATTGTCCTCTCTGGGAAATTTAACATAGGTCAAAGCATTCTCATAGAAACTCTTCGAGCAAGTCACACAGATCGAGCAAAAACTATGAATCGAAGAGATATGATTCAAAGTCCAGAAAAGACAAGAAAGATGGTTCTGATGATGACAAGAAGAAGAAGTATCACAAACATCGAGAGAGTTCTTCCTCGAAATCACATTCCTCTTGACGCAAGAATTCTCACCGTGCCAAAGCCTATCTGGGTAAAGAAATGAACTCTGAAGATGAAGCCTCCGGTTCCGAAGCTGAGTCAAACTCAAGATCTGGTTCTGGTTCTGGTTCTGAATCTGATGGAGTTGCTGATCTAGCATTTGCTTCGAATAAGACTTCAAGTTCATTCTTCAACAACCAAAGCAGTGAATATGAATCTCCAGCTTACTGCTTCATGGCCAAGGCTAAGGTATCTTCTTCTAAGAATTTCTACGATAATTCTGATGGATATGCTTATGAAAGTCACTCTAGGATAAGCTATGCCAAACTTGTCAAAATTGCCTCTATCCAACAAGATGAACTAGATTCTCTAAGTGAAACTATTCAAAAATCTGAGACTTTGTTGATCGATGAGATTGAGAAAGGTCAAACTTTGAATAATGAGCATGCTGCTCTGAAGGAAAAGTATGATGAACTTTCCTCTCGGCATGATCTTCTCTCAGTGGAATACGAGAAGCTAACCTATGAATTCCTTCAAAGGAAAATGGCTCTCGAGAAACTGAGAGAAGCTCATGAAGAGTTGGAGAATGTCAATCTCACGCTCATCGCTCAACAGGGCTCAGAAGCTAAAAATGAATCTACTTCACCTTTCCTTACTTGTTTGGAACGAAGTAAAATAGAGTCTACTATTGTCATTGATGATGCTAATCCCTCGAACGAGGAAACTACTACCGAGGAACTCCTCAGGTTAAAAGATTTATTTGAAACATGCATGTTCAAAAGTGTTCAGGGACACCAATACCTATGTGATATCCTAAAGAAGGCTCTACTTCATAGGAATCCTCGAAAGGAAGGAGTTGGTTTCGAAAGGAAACTCAACCCTGATGGCACCTACTGGGAACCCGAGCAGTATCCTAAAACTGTCTGGGTTCTGGCGAAAGAAAAGCACATTGATATTGCTAACCTTTCAGGTTTCAATTGCAAAATTGATAAGGCTATTGTTGATGAATCACTTGATTCTGACTACAAGCTTGTCAAAGATCAGGAAGGAAAGGTGTCTGAGGAATTCGTTGGTACTCCTGCGAAGAATAGTTTCTATAAGCAACAGATTTGGGTTCGGAAATCTCTCGTAGAAAACTACCCCCTAACCATTTGATGACCCACGACATAATGGGATCTATTGCAGTGTTTTCGATAAGTAAGAGTGTCGAACCCAACGAGGAGCAGAAGGTAGTAGCAAGTGACTTTGGTAAGGAGATAACTGTAAGCACTGAAAGATAACTTTTTAGGGGTTTTCTAGGTATAAGCGACAGGAAAGTAAAAACGAGCAAAGTAAAAGTTACTGGAGAGTAACAAGTGGCCCAATCCTTCCTGAGCAAAGGAGAGGCCTAGCAACTGAACTTATAAAAGCTAAAGTGTTCTTGAGGACACATGGGAGAGGTAGTCATGTGCTTTCGCCATATTCCGTATCGGTACCATACACTGTGTTGATAAGTGTTGAGTGGGTGGATCTATGCTAGTACACCTTCTAGAATAAGATAAGTGTACTCTTATGATTAAACACCTTGCAAGAATCCGCAAATACAAGGTAGTAATTAAGGCAAAAGCCTAACCATAGCAATATGATCGGTGATCCATTGTTCCCTTGTGCAAAAGCGTGCAAACTGGGGTTTAGGTTTCTGTCACTCCGGCAACCCACCGTAAGCATTCTTTATACACAATGCATTCCCCTAGGTCCTTGATAAGCCGAAGTGTTGAGTGTTCGACTCACACAACACCACTAGGAAAATAACAACACAACTTAAATATCAACCAACACATATTACTTCAACATCATATGACTACTAACAACTAGACTTCTCCCATGTCCTCAAGAACTAAAGTAACTACTCACAAGACATAAAAGAGATCATGATCAGTGGGGATAAATAGATGATAAACAATCTGAACACAATAATATTTCTCCAACAAAACTCAATAGCATTCACCACAAAGTAGTAATCAACACCGATAGAGTAGAGAGGATAGATAGTACGGATTACAACATGAGTTGCAATTGTGAGACAAGATTGGATGGAGGTGGAGATGGTGTGGATGATGGGGATGATGTTGATGATGATCTTGATGATGCCCATGACCATGGTGATGACGATGGCGACGATCTCCCCTTCCGGGAGGTGATCTCCCCGACGGAATCTGCCCGCCAGAGATGGCTTTTCTTCTCTATAGGTTTCCGCCACGGAGCGGCGGCGGAACTCCGGAAACTCTCCTCTTTTAGGGTTTTTGGACGACGAGGGGTATATAGGCCAGAGGGGGGAGCCGGGAGTGGCCCCGGGGGTCTAGGCGCCCTCCCGGCGCGGCCAGGGGTGGGGCCGCGCCAGGTGGCCGCCTGGGCACCCTGTGGCCCCCCTCTGGTTGATCTTTTGCGTGCCTTCGTGATCCTTCTGGAAAACAGCCTCCGTTGATTTTCAGGTAATTTGGAGGTGTTCTTCTTCAGCAACTCAGCGTCCACTTTTTACCGCTGAATCATGCGTCTGCTGCTTCGGCACCGGAAAGTTGCAAACTGTGTAAAATAAGCCAAAACAACATAAGAATAGCATCATATCATGAAATATATCAATGAATAAGAAAGAATTACTATATAAAATAGTGATGCATTTTGGACGTATCAACTCCCCAAGCTTAGACCTCGCTTGTCCCCAAGCGAATACTGAGCTCGGTAAACCTGTCCACAAGTTTAGAGAGTGAAGTGTTGATAAATAAAATACGGACAAGAAGCATCAAGGTTCCTTTATCAAACTCAAGCATCGTCAACAGCAACCTCAACTCATAAGGCCCTTATGAGAAAGTAATAACAATTATAATCAAAAGTAGGGATGAGGAAACTCATCAAATTATAGCAAACAGAACCTTGGTCAAAGAACAACTAGAAACAATTTGAAGCTTTTGGAAGGACATGTTAATAGTCGTGAAGTGCAAATGCTAACACAAAGGAAGATGCTCGCTAGGCAAAAGCTTTCGCAAACAACTTACTTATCAAAAGATAATGTCAACAAGGATATGGCATGGCAAAACTTAATGCAGCTTTATATGGATGAATCCTCATCAACATCAAATGTCTGTTCTCTTAGGGAAAAGAAGGAAATAGGACAACTGACTCAACATAAAGGTGGAAGAAAGGCCTTGTTAAGGGCAAGCAGGGAAAACTCATGTGCTATCCTTAAATCAAACAGAATAAAAAATAGATTTTGGGGTGGTGCATAGTTTGTCAACGAATGCTAATAGATAGCTGAATTACTTCTCAAGATGGACAAGTTTCGAGAAACGGCTCCCAAGTGGGGACGATCACATCCCCTTAGTCTCCTTTCTTTATCACTTCCAAAGTTTTCTGATTTCTCATAGACCGAGCGTGAAGGAGGGTTTGTTTGTTATATTATCTTTCGAGCTGGGCGCACCCATGCCAGTTCCTCCTCGTATTATGGGTTTGCATATTAGACATGCAATCCCGGGGCAAAACTTGTCCAACTTAAGAAGATCATGAATTACCTACTACTTCCTCATGAGCTAAACAAGAGGCACAAAACAGAAGATTTTGAACATTTAAGGATAACACATAAATTCTATACTTATAGGAGTGGTAGGGGAATACCACGAATAGGAAGGTATGGCTGACTCATATGGAAGGTAATGGTTTCAGGGTATGGATGCACAAGCAGAAATCTACTTGGCAAAGAGTTTGGCTAGCAAAGGCTTTGAGAGAACAGACAATTGATGCTAACTTAGATGCAAAACATATAAGGCATAAACATTAAGGTAAGCATAACACATCAAGTTGTCTTCCTTGTCAACATAACACTTCAAGCATAATAACATAAAGGTTTTGGCTATGTCGCTACTTGAGAAAACATGCCTGTTGTCAAGACCAAAGCTATGTTTGCCAAAATTAGATAAAGTTTTCAAAGCCATACCTGACATAAGGTCAATACTCCCCATAAGAATCGTCATATGATGCCGATTGCGTGAAGAGAATACCGAGTGTAGCGAAGGAACCAATACACTTCTCATTAATATTCCAATATAGACGACTCCACACTCACGGATACAATCTCTCCACAGACGGAGTGATAGACCTCAATGCAAACACCTATTCAATATAATAAACTCCCTAGACATGATACAACTCTACTTGACTCTAAAAGACTAAGATAAAGATAAAGATAAAGATACCGGGCACTCCCCCAAGCTTGGAACAAGCTGAGGGGATGCCATTACCTGAGGAGATTTACTCCTCATTCTTGTTGTTGTTGATTCTTCAAATCTTTGATGACACGACGAAGGGTTTGGTTTTCCTTCTCCAAAATCTCCACTTGCACATTTAGTACACGGAAATCTTCACACAGTTGATTGGTGATGCGGTAAGCTTCGGAGATGGTAGAAATTGTACGTTGATCTTCAAGTGTAGGGGCCATTCCTGAAAGGTTAAGAGAAAGATCATAATAAGGTTGGACACTCCCCACCATGATGGGATTGCTTGATCTTCCTCCTTGTGTTGATGGACCCCCTGGTTGCTGGGCGGTGATAATCTTGACTTCTTTTCTCACGGAACGCTCCATCTCCGCTCGCCTTGCAGCGATTTCTTCTTCTGTGGCCCAATCTATGTATTTCCCTTGGTTGAGATCTTTCTGAACTTCACGTAGACGCCGTCCCATGAAGTCCTCTCCACTTGAGCCACAAGAAGACATCTCTAAGAATAGCTTTTTACCCTGGCAGAAACATATCGAAGAGAAAACACACGAAATCGCGAGATACGTTGCCGTAACGATCCGGGTGAATATATAGCAAAAATTTCTGCAACAAAAGGAAGGTAACGAGCCAACGTGGGGTCGGAGACGGACTCCTGGGTGCCCAAGCGGCTTCCCGACGCGGCCAGGAGGTAGGCCGCGCCAGGGGGGCGCCTGGGCCCCTTGGAGCTCGTCTCCGGCTCCACTTAGGGCTCGAATTTTCCTAATTTCGCAAAAACTCATAATATGGAACTTTTATGGCGGTTCGCGATGTTTCCTTACCGTAATACATACCTTTTCTTATTCTGCTTCTGTCGGTGTCTGAAACAGGGCTGCAACATGTTCTTCATGAGTTGTTGTGTGTATTATATTTACATCAACATTGACGGGATCTCCCGCTATGTAATGATTGAGTCTTTGCCCATTCACAACTTGAGGTTTGGTGCCTTCAAAATTGTTAATCTTAATTGCACCAGACCGGTAGACTTCTTCTATATGAAATGGCCCTTCCCACCTGGAAAGTAGTTTACCTGGAGAAAACCTGAAACGGGATCTAAACAATAAAACTTTATCACCAACATTAAATTCACGTTTCAGAATCCTCCTGTCATGCCACTTCTTTACCTTTTCCTTGAACATTTTAGCGCTCTCGTAAGATTCACTTCTCCACTCATCTAGAGAAGCCAAGTTCATGAGACGCTTTTCACCAGCTAACTTTGGGTCAGCATTAAGCTCTCGAACATCCCAGAAAGCTTTGTGCTCTAACTCTAATGGCAAATGGCAAGCCTTGCCATAGACCATTTTATAGGGAGACATGCCCATGGGGTTTTTGTAAGCAGTTCTATACGCCCACAAAGCATCTCCTAACTTATTTGACCAGTCCTTCCTATTTCTGTTAACTGTCTTTTGTAAGATCAACTTGATCTCTCTATTGGTGAGCTCAACTTTCCCACTAGTTTGAGGATGGTACGGTGACGCAATCCTATGATTGACATCGTACTTGGCTAAAGCTTTTCTAAAAGCTCCATGCGTGAAGTGTGATCCTCCATCAGTCATGAGATACCTAGGTACACCAAACCTAGGGAAAATTACATCTTTGAGCATTTTCAAAGACGTTTTATGATCAACACTCTCAGTGGGTATTGCTTCAACCCACTTGGTTACATAATCAACAGCAACTAAAACGTGAGTGTACTTGTGTGAAGAAGGAAAAGGACCCATAAAATCAAAACAACAACAATCAAAAGGCTCAATCACTAGTGAGTAATTCATAGGCATCTCATTCCTCCTACTAATATTACCAACTCTCTGACACTTATCACAGGATAAAACATAATTTCTAGCATCTTTAAAGAGAGTAGGCCAATAAAAACCTGATTGGAGAACCTTATGTGCGGTCCTCTCACCAGCGTGATGTCCTCCGTAGGGACTATTGTGACATTGCTTAAGAATGTCCTTCTTCTCGTGTTCCGGTATGCATCTTCTCACGATCCCGTCTGGACCTTCTTTGAAAAGGTGTGGGTCATCCCAAAAGTAATGCCTCAAATCATGGAAGAACTTCTTCCTTTGCTGAAATGTTAAACCTGGAGGCAAATACTTTGCAACGATAAAATTAGCATAATCTGGAAACCAAGGATCGGAAAGAGATTGTACTTTAATAACGGCAAGTTGTTCGTCTGGAAAACTGTCGTTGACTGGGATGGGATCATGCGGTATATCTTCCATCCTTGAAAGATTGTCCGCTACAGGGTTGTCTGCTCCTTTTCTATCAACAATCTGCAAATCAAATTCTTGAAGAAGGAGTACCCATCTGATAAGTCTTGGTTTGGCATCCTTCTTCGTCATAAGATACTTAATGGCAGCATGGTCAGTATGAATAATAACTTTAGAATCAACAATATACTGCCTAAACTTGTCACAAGCAAACACTACTACTAAGAATTCCTTCTCAGTAGTAGCATAATTCTTTTGAGCACTATCAAGGGTCTTACTAGCATAATAAATAACATTCAACTTTTTATCAACCCTTTGTCCTAAAACAGCCCCAACAGCAAAATCACTAGCATCACACATAATTTCAAAGGGAAAATCCAGTCAGGCGGTTGTACTATAGGAGCGGTTATTAAAGCTTTCTTAAGAACTTCGAAAGCCTCCTTACAATCTTCATCAAATACAAAAGGAACATCCTTCTGGAGAAGATTAGTGAGGGGTCTCGAGGTCTTAGAAAAGTCTTTAATAAATCTTCTATAGAAACCAGCATGACCGAGAAAACTACGAATACCTTTAATGTCCCTTGGATAGGGCATCCTTTCGATAGCTTCAATCTTCGCTTTGTCCACTTCAATTCCCCTCTCGGAAATCTTGTGGCCAAGCACGATCCCTTCGTTAACCATGAAGTGGCACTTTTCCCAGTTTAGAACTAAGTTTGTATACTCGCATCTCTGCAAAACTTTATTAAGATTGTGGAGACAGTGGTCAAAGGAAGTTCCATAGACGGAGAAATCGTCCATGAAGACTTCCACAATCTCCTCACAGAAACCATGAAATATTGCAGACATACATCTCTGAAAAGTAGCAGGGGCATTGCATAAACCAAAAGGCATACGCCTATAAGCATAAGTACCATAAGGACAAGTGAAAGTGGTCGTCTCTTGATCGACAGTGTTAACATGAATTTGAGAGAAGCCTGAATACCCGTCAAGATAGCAGAAGTGGGTGTTTTTGGACAGCCTCTCAAGCATATGATCAATAAAGGGCAGCGGGTAGTGGTCCTTCCTGGTTGCCTTGTTCAACTTCCTGTAATCAATACACATTCTATATCCAATAATAATTCTCTGAGGTATTAGTTCATTCTTATCATTAGGAACCACAGTTGTCCCTCCTTTCTTAGGAACACAATGAACTGGACTTACCCACTTACTATTGGCTATAGGGTAGATAATACCTGCAGCTAGAAGCTTGAGGATTTCGGTCCTTACAACATCCATCATCTTTGGGTTCAACCGTCATTGATGGTCAACAACAGGTTTAGCATCGGGCTCGAGGTTGATAGTATGTTGACAGATAGATGGACTAATCCCCTTAAGGTCATCAAGGGTATAGCCAATTGCACCACGGTGTTTACGAAGTACTTCCAATAATCGCTCTTCTTCATATCCTGAAAGGTTAGAGTTGATAATGACATGATATATTTTATTTTCATCTAAATAAGCATACTTGAGCGTATCGGGAAGAGGTTTGAGATCAAACACCGGGTCTTCTTTTGGTTTGGATAGAATTACTAAAGGTTCAACCGGAAGGTTGTGCTTCAGGATAGCAGGTTGTCTCAAGAAGATTTCGTCAATTTCATTTCTTTCCTGCATATGAGTATCATTCTCGTGGTCCTCCATGTATTGCTGCAAAGCATCATTAGGGGGAATAGCAATAGAAGCAATACTTTCAATAATTTTATCATCACTAGGTAATTCAGTACCACGAGGTTGCTTGGAAATCTTAGAGAAGTTAAATTCATATGGCTCACCATTGAATTCAACGGAAACTTTACCTTTCTTGCAATCTATAATAGCTCCACAAGTTCTGAGAAAAGGTCTACCAAAAATAATAGGACAAAAACTATCTTGCACTGAACCAAGTACGAGAAAGTCGATAGGATACTTTACCTTTCCGCATAGGACTTCAACATCTCTCACAATCCCAATAGGAGAGATAGTAGCTTTGTTTGCAAGATGAATAGTAACATCAATCTCTTCGAGTTCACAAGGTGAAATCTCACTCATGATCTCTTGATAAAGCGAATAAGGAATCGCGCTAGCGTTTGATCCCAGATCGCATAGCCCATAATAATTGTGATCTCCTATTTTAACAGATACAACTGGTGTACCTGAAATTGGGCTTCTATTCTTGGCTGTGACAATGTTAGTTGAAACAGCACAAAAATTTATAATAGAATCTGAAAAATCATCAGTAACTAAATCTTTAACCATAGCAACTTGAGGATCGACTCTGATCTGGTCCTCAGGTTCGCCTGTTCTTCTCTCACTTTTATTTATGATGCCTGTCACAAAAGAGAGCTCCCTTATTCTTGAAGGAAAAGGGGGTTGTTCATATATAACTGCAGGCAAAATAGGATCAGCAACGTGAATATCAATAGGCACTTCTTTGAAAGGCTTATGGTACTGATCCTTCTTCATCTTAGAAGAATCAACATGAGAGGCAAAGTTCTTACAAAAATCAACCATTAGATGGGAATCCAGACCAATCTTAGAGCAAAAGGTATTGAAATAATCAGTTTTCACATATCTCTCAATATGATCATGCTCATAATTTATAGCAGGTTCAATACCTTTATCGATTTCCAAGTCTTCAGTATTCTTCTGGATCCTTTCGATGAGATCCCATCTTTCTTCAACGCTCTTTGTCTGAAATACCCCGCTAGAGGAGGCATCCAGCCTTTCCTTGTCCTGATTAGAAAGCATGGCATAAAAATTTGTAAGTATAACATCTTTGGGGAGCTTATGAATAGGACATTTGAACATTAGGGACATAAGCCTCCTCCAATCTTGAGCGATGCTCTCTCCTTCGCGAGACTTAAAGTTATAGATGTAATTCCTGTCTCGATAAACTTCATGAAGAGGGTAAAACTTTGTATAACAGAGAGACATAAGCTCTTCCCAATTAAGAGAATGTGGGTTATCGAGGAGCTTATACCAATCTGAAGCTTTGTCTGTGAGCGATACGGAAAATAATTTCTTCATAACGAACTCCAGTGACACACCTCCAAGCTTGAATAATGAACATAGTTGTGATAAATATAGCAAGTGTTCACCTGGATGTCTGTCTCCTGCATAGCGATTAGTTAAGACATAATCGATAATACCCGATGGTATCTTATAAGGCACAATTTCAGTAGGGGTAGGAGTAACCACCTTAGTTGTGGGGCGGCTCCCCAAGAACAACGATACAAGAGTAGGGGTGTTCATAAGGACAAAAACAGCAAAACTAAAACAGAAATATAAAAACTTCCTTACGAGCTTCACTTACTAATAGCGCTACACTCCCCGGCAACGACGCCAGAAAACGTAGCTTGATGACCCACGACGTAATGGGATCTATTGAAGTGTTTTCGATAAGTAAGAGTTTCGAACCCAACGAGGAGCAGAAGGTAGTAGCAAGTGACTTTGGTAAGGAGATAACTGCAAGCACTGAAAGATAACTTTTTAGGGGTTTTCTTGGTATAAGCAACAGGAAAGTAAAAACGAGCAAAGTAAAAGATACTGGAGAGTAACAAGTGGCCCAATCTTTCCTGAGCAAAGGAGAGGCCTAGCAACTGAACTTATAAAAGCTATAGTGTTCTTGAGGACACACGGGAGAGGTAGTAATGTGCTTTCTCCATATTCCGTATCGGTACCATACACTGTGTTGATAAGTGTTGAGTGGGTGGATCTATGCTAGTACACCTTCTAGACTAAGATAAGTGTACTCTTATGATTAAACACCTTGCAAGCATCCGCAAATACAAGGTAGTAATTAAGGCAAAAGCCTAACCATAGCAATACGATCGGTGATCCATTGTTCCCTTGTGCAAAAGCGTGCAAACTGGGGTTTAGGTTTCTGTCACTCCGGCAACCCACCGTAAGCATTCTTTATACACAATGCATTCCCCTAGGTCCTTGATAAGACGAAGTGTTGAGTGTTCGACTCACACAACACCACTAGGAAAATAACAACACAACTTAAATATGAACCAACACATATTACTTCAACATCATATGACTACTAACAACTAGACTTCTCCCATGTCCTCAAGAACTAAAGTAACTACTCACAAGACATAAAAGAGATCATGATCAGTGGGGATAAATAGATGATAAACAATCTGAACACAATAATATTTCTCCAACAAAACTCAATAGCATTCACCACAAAGTAGTAATCAACACCGATAGAGTAGAGAGGATAGATAGTACGGATTAAAACACGAGTTGCAATTGTGAGACAAGATTGGATGGAGGTGGAGATGGTGCTGATGATGGGGATGATGTTGATGATGATCTCGATGATGCCCGTGACGATGGTGATGACGATGGTGACGATCTCCCCTTCCGGAAGGTGATCTCCCCGGCGGAATCTGCCCGCCAGAGATGGATTTTCTTCTTTGTAGGTTTCCGCCACGGAGTGGCGGTGGAACTCCGGAAACTCTCCTCTTTTAGGGCTTTTGGACGACGAGGGGTATATAGGCCAGAGGGGGGAGCCGGGAGTGGCCCCGGGGGTCCAGGCGCCCTCCCGGCGCGGCCAGGGGTGGGGCCGCGCCAGGTGGCCGCCTGGGCACCCTGTGGCCCCCCTCTGGTTGATCTTTTGCGTGCATTCGTGATCCTTCTGGAAAACAGCCTCTGTCGATTTTCAGGTAATTTGGAGGTGTTCTTCTTTAGCAACTCAGCGTCCACTTTTTACCGCTGAATCATGTGTCTGCTGCTTCGGCACCGGAAAGTTGCAAACTGTGTAAAATAAGCCAAAACAACATAAGAATAGCATCATATCATGAAATATATCAATGAATAAGAAAGAATTACTATATAAAATAGTGATGCATTTTGGACGTATCACCATTCTATGCAGGGAAAATCTTCGGTACCACCGAAACACTACTATTCTCTCGAGGATAGAAATGAACCCTTGGTGCCTGCTTCAAATGTTCCCCAGAAGGAATACTATCGAGTTGATAGAAATGTTTATCGTCATCGTGACAATAACGACAAAATTGCTTTTACCCACCAGTACTCTAACCCGTCGTCGAGGAATTATATTTATGGTGTGCTTGATGGTCCCCCTCGCCGATATGATCTTGTTCGCTATAATACCGTTGCTTCATCTAGCACTTCCATGCCTTCTCAGTCACCTGCTCGTTTGTGGGTAGTTAAGAAGAACCAATTATTCTGCAGGGCTATGTCTCCGGTGGATCCAATGGGTCATGGATAGTGGTTGTACAAATCATATGACCGGAGACAAAATTTTGTTCACCGAAGACAAACTTACTGAATCTTCTCAGAGATATATCACCTTCGGTGACAACAACAAAGGAAAAGTACTTGGTTTGGTAAGGTTGCTATATCGAAGGATAAGCATATTGACAAGGTTATGCTTGTTAAATCTCTAGGATATAATCTTATGTCTATCTCAAAACTTTATGATATGGGTATGCTTGTACTGTTTTCTGCTTCTCGTTGTGTTGTCTTTTCATAGGATGATTATTCCTTCGTGTTCAAAGGATATCGCAAAGGTCATCTTTATATTGTTGATTTCTCTTCAGGACCTGCAATGTCCACATGCTTAATGGCTAAAGCCACATCTGGTTGGTTATGGCATCGAAGACTTGGTCATGCAGGGATGAAAAATCTTCAAACCCTTATCTCGAAGAAGAACATCATTGGAATTGATAGTGTGAAATTCGATAAAGATCATCTATGAAGTGCCTGTGAAGTAGGAAAGATTGCCAATAAACATTACTCAGCAAAAACTATCATGACTACTACTCATCCTCTTGAATTGCTTCATATGGATTTATTTGGTCCTCAAAACTATGCGAGTATTGGAGGTAACAAGTATGGTCTGGTTATTGTTGATGATTTCTCTCGATATACTTGGGTTTTCTTTCTAGATGACAAGAGCAAGGTTGTTGAAATTTTCAAAACTTTCGCAAAAAGAGCTCAGACTGAATATGAATTATCTCTCAAGCCTATCAGAAGTGATAATGGTACAGAATTCAAAAACACTCATATCGAAGAATTTCTTGATGAATATGGATTTACTCACGAATTCTCGGATTCTTATACACCACAACAGAATGGTGTGGTCGAGATAAAGAATCGAACTCTTATTGAAATGGCCAGAACAATGCTTGTTGAATACAACACTCCTATCAGGTTCTGGGCCGAAGCAATTAACACTGCATGTCATATCATCAACAAGGTTTATCTGCACAAATTTCTGAAGAAAACTTCACATGAGCTTATCACTGGCAATCAGCCAAATGTTTCATATCTCAGGGTTTTTGGTGCTCCATGTTATATCAGAGATATGAATCACAGCTCCAAGTTTGCCCCAAAGGCACACGCAGGTTTTCTCTTAGGTTATGGTTCGAATTCAAACACTTACAGAGTTCACAACTTTCATCTTGGCAAAGTTGTAGAAACTGTAAATGTTCGATTTGATGAAACTAACGGCTCTCAAAAGGAGCTATTACCTCTTAACCTGGATGAACCACCTTTGGATGAAGTTATCAGGTACATGGCTATTGAAGATATTCGGCCTGTCGAAGGAAATGCACATCAAGCCAACAAGGATAATGATGGTCCTAAAGGACAAGCTGATCCTGAAGGCCAAGTTGATCCGGAAGAACAACCGGATCCTCAAGCTGTCGAAGGAGCTTTATCTCGTGTTCGAAGGAGAGTGGACGTCGACTCAATACTCGAAGAGATTCGTCTACAAGGTCGTCCTACCACTCGCTCTCGCACTCGTTTAGCTAACTTCTGTGGAAATTTCTCGTTTGTATCCATGCTAGAACCGTCAAAATTCGATGAAGCCATGAAGGACTCAGACTGGATGACTGCAATTCTCGAAGAACTTAATCACTTTGAGAGAAATAAAGTCTGGTCCCTTGTCGATAGACCTAATCCAAAGAAGCATAATATCATTGGTACAAAGTGGATTTTTCGCAACAAGCAAGATGAAGATGGCATTGTTATAAGGAATAAAGCTCGACTAGTTGCACAAGGTTACACCCAAATCGAAGGTATTGATTTCGGTGAGACTTATGCTCCAGTTGCTCGACTTGAATCCATTCGTGTCATGCTTGCTTTTGCCAATTACAATGGTATATTGCTATATCAAATGGATGTCAAAAGTGCATTTCTTAACGGTGAAATCGAAGAAGAAGTATATGTTATGCAGCCACCAGGTTTTGAAGACCCGAAGAATCCCGATAAGGTGTACAAGTTGCACAAGGCCCTATATGGGTTAAAGCAAGCACCTCTTGCTTGGTATGAAACACTGAAGGATTTCCTTCTAAAGAAGGGATTCAAACCAGGAACAACTGACCCGACTCTTTTTACTCGTGCATACGAAAATGATCTTTTTGTGTGTCAAATTTATGTCGATGATATTATATTTCGCTGTACTAACCCTGATATCAGCAAAGAATTTGCTCGTATGATGTCGAAGAAGTATGAAATTTCTATGATGGGTGAATTGAAGTTCTTTCTCAGACTTCAAATTCGCGAACAGAAGAATGGGACATTTATCTATCAAGAGAAGTATCTCAGAGATTGCCTGAAGAAGTTTGATTTTGTCAATTGCAAAACTATCAAGACTCCAATGCCTACGAATGTTCATCTAGATGCAGATGAGAAGGGCAAACCTTTCGATTAGAAGAAATATCGCTCGATGATCGGTTCGCTTCTTTACCTTTTTGCATCTAGACCTAACATTATACTATCAGTTTGTATGTGTGCTCGTTTTCAGGCAAATCCGAAAGAATCACATCATATTGCTGTCAAGCGAATTCTTCGATATCTGGCTCATACACCCACTTTGGGACTTTGTTATACCAAAGGTGCTCAGTTTGATCTCGTTGGATATTCTGATTCTGACTGGGCTGGTGATCGAGTCGACAGGAAATCTACCTCAGGCACATGTCATTTTCTCGGTAGATATCTTGTCTGTTGGGCTTCGAAGAAACATAATTGTGTATCTATTTCTACGACTGAAGCCGAGTATATTGCTGCCGGTTCATGCTGCACTCAAATTCTGTGGCTCAAGCAAACGCTGAAGGATTATGGTATTCTTGTGAAGAAAATTCCATTGCTATGTAATAACGAGAGTGCTATCAAAATTTCCCATAATCCAGTGCAACACTCTCGAACGAAGCATATTGATATTCGTCATCATTTTCTTCGAGATCACGTTCAACTAGTATTGTTATCAGTCATGTTCGCACCGAAGATAAATTGGCTGATAGCTTTACGAAGCCCCTGAATGATAAAATGTTTTGTGCACTAAGGTGTGAGTTGAACATATTGGACTCATGCAATGTGCAGTAAGATCATAACTATCGGTACTCTGTATTATATGTTTTCTTTCTATAAGTAGTTTACTTTAGTTGGTTTCTATCGTGTTTCTCTTTCGTTCTGTTTTTGTTCGTTTGGTGTTGTCCTATACACTTATCACTCCGAGTGTTCTTATCATTTGTTCTCTCTCATTAACACTATAGAACTTGGCTTGCATATAACAAGGATGAGCCTCCTCAAACGAGTTGTAGGTCTTCATGAGTGAGCAAGTTGGATGCACCCCCACTAGTTCCATTGGAGAGGTTTTCTTAGCTCATATGTGCATCCGTTGCATGGTAATCCCTACTCCTCACATCATATCTATCATTTCGCCTTCTCTCGCCTATGATTGTCCTCATTGATTTGAGCCTTTCACACCCTTTTTGTCTTCCTCCTCCACCATATTTCTCTCTTTGCCATCCTAAGTGTCAACTCTCGTTCTTACGCTCATCTATTGCATGAGTGCTCAAAATATCAAAATGGAGTGGATCAAATTGACTTGTACCTGGCTAGTGGTCTCGGGACGAGTCAAGATAAGATTCCAAAGAAGACTAAGTGTGAAACTTTAGTACATTGGGTTCTCAACAATTATATTTTTGCTCTCGTATTTCCATCCCCCCTTCTTGCTCACAAACACCATCTGGAGACATTCGAGTCACGGACAGCAAGAGCTCTCGCACCTTTATGTTCTTACGTTGCTTGTTTCAAAGCTAATATAGAATCTTGCCTGTTATGACCTTAATTGAATTACATACCTTGATTTCTTTACTTTCAAAGTTCTTATATGGTTGGTAGCATGTCACCACATAAATTATGCTTCTTATCATTTACCTACTCGAGGACGAGCAAGAATTAAGGTTGGGGATGTTGATATGTCCCCAACGTATTGTAAGAGCAAGTTTTGCCCCCGAAGGTTTTGGAGATTGTTGGACAAAGAAGTAGTGGAACTAATATTGTTTTCGAGTATAAAGAGATACTTAGGTTCCGAAAGAATGGAGTTTGCAAGTGGAAGGTTGAAGGACAAGTCACTACAGCGAAGCTGTAGTCAACTACCGAAACCTTTGAAGGAAGACGACCCCCAAAAATGTCTTCGAGAAAGAAGATGCTCTCGAGTGAAAGCGCAACGAGGAGAAAGCTGAAGCTAGACGAAGACTTAGTCTTTTTACTAGTTTCTCTTTATTTTCTTGAGTCGTAAGAAAAACCGTACTATCAAGAGGGGTTTGCTAGTTGAGATCTTTGTTGAAGTGAATTTGCTCTGCTCAACCTAAACCCACAAAAAGCCTATCGATAGAAATCTTACTGAGTCGAGTGAAAAGATCAAAGGCAAAGTCATCGCACTTCGTGCCTTCGGGAGAGAACTCATTCGGTAAGTCAGCTTACTTGCTCCGCAAGTAAAGTTGCGCAGTGATTGAAATCCGACCGTTGTGGACACGCGTCAAGCGGTTGCATAGGGTCACTTCAGTCATTTCACTCATTGAGATCACCACCTATAAATACCCCGTACCCACCCGCCATTTGCGGTTGGCTGCTCCACTGAATATTCTAAGACAGAAGAGCTGTGAGCATCCCGAGAAAGAACTCGAGAGAAAACAAAAACCCAAGTCTGAACTGAGTTGAGAAATTCACAGAGACTTAGGTCGAGATTAGCCGATCTTTTTATCTCGGAGAAGTTCAAGTCTCCTAGACGGTTAGGCGCCTCCTGTCAAGCAGTCGAAGAGAAATTTTCACTGTTGAAGGAAGTTTGTAAAGGTCTCGGAGATGTCCTGAATCATCTACCATGAGTGAAAACTTGAAAAGCTCGAGGAGTTTGTTGCAGTGGATAATAGGACGGAGAGAGTTTTGCTCCAGGTGTTCAATCACCAGCCCCTCCAACCAGACGTAGCACTTTGCAGAGTGTGAACTGGTTCACCAAACATCATCGTGTCAGGCTCGTTTTCTTTCTTGTATTTACTTTCAGTACTTACTCGTTGCATGTTTGCCTTCGATGTTTTCCTTCGCTCCCAATTTATTCGATCCTAGCATGTCTTTCGATACTGTAATTCCTTCGAGATGTCTTTAGTCCCTCGCAGTTGGCATGAATTCCTTCTAAGTTCCTTAGAATTTTTAGAAGTGATTTACTCACCCCCTCCCCCTCTGATCATTTTTGAGCTTTCAATTGGTATCAGAGCCAGGTTCTCCCTACGCTCTGCGTATTTTGGTCTAACCACCTGGAGTGTTGTCAAGAATGTCGTTTGTAGCTGTTCGCTCGGGTGAACCGATTCGTATCTACAATGGGAAGGACTATCCTTATTGGAAGGACAAAATGAAGAGGAACATCATGGACATTACCTCTGCCGCTTGGGAAGTTGTCAAGAATGGAGTTGTTGTCAAAGACAAGAGTGCCATAACCCCTGAAGAGGCAAAGAGTGTGACGCCCCCAAAATCAATCCATGTACAGTAATCATACACGCAAGGTACACGGCTGAGATAGGGTGCCACGGTGAGAATATCACAGCACAACACTAAACACAAAAGGATAAACCAATATGTTACAATAAAGGGGGGGGTCGCTCGGACCCGAATACATAAGTTATACAAGCCATAATATCTGAGTACAGACATAGTTAGTCAAGTTTTGCCTTAAGAAGGCTAGCACAAATAACATCAGAGATACAGATCGAAAAGGCAAGGCCTCCTGCCTGGGATCCACCGAACTACTCCTGGTCAACGGGGAACTCGACGTCGTAGTAGTCGCCTCCGGGGTACTCCTGCTCCTGGGCTTCAACGTCGACTGCAGCGGCCGATCAGGCAAAACATAAAAGGGAAAATAAAGCAAAGGTGAGTATCTAACATACCCGCGAGTCTTACGTCCGCTACTAAGCATTATGCATATGTATCAACGGAAAGGGGAGGCTGTATATAGTGGACTGCAAGATAGAAATCAGAATAAGGATAAGAAGCTAGGCCTATCGAAGACTAGCATCTTCCGACGATGTCTTGCAGCATGAGGTAAGAATCAGCCAACAGTTCATATAAAGCATAAAGTAACAACGAAGCAGAAGTTGCTGCAACATTGTATAATATAAGTTGTAATGATTAACAATAATAATAATGCCTCCGAGTTCACCTCCTCGACATCCCCGCGAGGAAGAAAACCCGGAACCATACAGTTTAATAATAATAGTTTCTAGTGGTAAGATCCATCTTCAGCATAAAGCGTCCTGTTACCGTGGACACGGCTATTCGAATAGATTAATCTTCCCTGCAGGGGTGCACTGGCGTGACTCTACGACGCTCGGATCTCCAGGGTGGCGGGAACCTTGTTAGGGAACGCTCCACCAAAGCTATCCGACACAAAGTAGCCCATCCTTCGGCAATCAACAGAGAGGTCATCCGCCGGACTATATCCTATGTACGCCGGGCTTTGGACCCTAACCCGAACGTAATCCTGCACGGTGCGTGACTGGCCGGTGAAGCAAAATCAAAGCAAATACAAATACACCGCTCGAGCAAGAGAAGACAACACCACTTCCCGGCAATCAGCCCGCGGTACTGCTGACGTCTGAAGACCCTCGAACGAGACTACGATGCAGGGGAGCCCACACTCCTTATCCCACGTGTAGGTAGTGCGTACAAGCCAAAAGGCTACTCAAGACATCCGCCGAACCATTTAGCATTTTAAATAACCTGCGTGACAACCGTTATCGTTGCCTCGACTTAACCGTCCCGCGGTCAACGACAGTAGTCAGGACCACCAGTACATCGGTGCCTGCCCTGTCGTCCCACCAAGTCACTGCGGTTACCAACAAGGTGAACCGTCTCCTTACCTTGTCTCGCGTGTGCTCCTGGGGGAGCTCGACTTTCGTGGTTTGGTAACTCTCGCGACCAACGATCAGGGGCCAAGCACACCGGTACACTGGTCGTGCCCTCCCTGTCGTCCCGTCGCAATACCTCTCGCGGGCACCGTTGGGTCGCCCGACTTCTTACCTTTAAGGACACAAGCTAGTTCGAGTCCCTACCATTAAGTGAAACCAGGAGGAATCACCCTCGATGGTACACTTGAGCTGGCTCGACTGAGACATCAGCGGAATGAACTAAAGAGGTAAACCTCATATCATCCCGGTGATGCTACGCTACTGAGCCGACGAGAGTGAAATACGAGTCCATTCCACTCGTAAGCCAAACTCGAAGCGACTCGGCAGAGTCTCGCCGTTGTAGGTTCCCTAGGGCGTCTGCATTGATCCGTACCTGTTGCAGTTGTAATATATCGTTCCCGCGATCACCCCCAGAGTGATCACGGCCCGCTATCTAATCCTAGCTAACAATGCGCAGGGCTCACTGCTGAATAATGCATAATAATAATAGGCAGCATAGGATAAAGGAGGTACATCAAGGGGCGACAAAAAAACAGGCTATGCAATTGAATAGGATTGTAATCGTAGAAGCAGCAGTAACAATGCCTAGTGCAAGAAATGTACGGAAAGATAGGCGATATCTGGGGAAGAGAATGGCTCTGCTTGCCTGGAAGCTCGACGGTAGGGGTCGGGTCGTCGACGAAGTAGTCGTACCCGGCAGTAGTGTAGTCGGCGGTAGCAGCAGGGTCTACCGAAGATTAAGGGGGGGAGGAAACAGTAAATACACAGAAATAATATACAAACATATGCATGACATGACAGATGAAATGTTAACGGTGTTCTAACGCAGTGCAAAGCACGTTGCTCGGGGCGGGAATTCATCCGGGGATGAACTACCGGCTCCGGGTGATTACCGGACAGGGTGTCCGGAGGGGGAAGATATCATGTCGGAGGTGTCATGGACATCCGACACATGTGTGGGTGGTGTATCCGGGTTAGTTGATCTATTCCGAACAACTTTTGTGTTCGAAATAAATTCATCCGGGTACTTTAGCAGTACCGGACAATTTATCGGACAGTCGGTCCGAAGGGGGACGGTTCAATGTTCAATATGTTAGAGGGGTGTGGTAGGCAAACAGATAGCGTATTCTTATTCATTATATTTTTCAGATCAATTTTCATGTATAAAGTTTTTTGATCTGATTCCCGTATTAAAAGATATTAATATTTGAAGTTTAAATCATTTTCTAGCAATTTCTGGATTTATTTAATTGTTTATTAAACATTATCCAAAACAGTGCCTAGTTGACTGGTCAACCCTGACATGAGGGTCCCACATGTCATACTCTAACAATTTAATAAAATCATTTACTTATTTTAACAGAAGGGAGGCCCACATGTAAGTCTAACAAGGGGGGGTTAATCTAACTTTTTATTTAATCAACAACTTAATTAGGGACAAGGGGTCCATGTGGCAGTGTCACAGGGGGGGTTAACAGGGCGTCCCCACCAGTCAGTGCGCTAGGAGGGGATTCAACCCACGGCGTGGACGCCGGCGACCAGCAGCACGCCAGCATTGGCCATATCAGCGTGGGGAGCCGCGACGAGGCTGCGGGCTGCGGTGGTCGGCAGCCGGCGTGGCCGGCGGCGCCGGTGAGGGGCGTGGCGCGGGCAAAAGCAAGACGTGCCCGCCCGTGGCACGCAGCATGGCCCGGCCATGGCCTTGGCCACAACTGGGCGTGGCGAGCCTAGCGAGTAGAGGCTGGGGCGAGCGGTGATTGCGGGGGCGCGCGGCCAGAGCAAGGTGGGCGCGCGGGGCGGCCAAAAGGCGCGCACTGGACGCGGCCTGAGGCAGCGGCGAGCACGGGTCCCGCAATGGCGGCCTGGCGGGGCACAGTCCGACAACGAGTAAATCAGCGAGGGAGAGGGGGGATTCGAGTGGGGGAGCGCTCACAGAGGAGCTGCATGGTGGCAGTGGGCTCGGGGATGTGCCCTGGGAGGCCGGGGCGCGCCGGCAGCGACGAATCATCCGGCGAGATGCAGCGCCGACGGTGAAGGGGGAGAAGATGGCGTCGACTTTGGTGCTCCGCGCGCTCGGTCCGGTGCTGCAGGTGATGAAGACGACCGCGGTGCAGCTGCTAGAAAACCTCCCGTTCGCCGGGGAGGTCAGTGGCGACGCGAACTGCGAAAACGCGGCGACGGCCGCTCGGTTGCGGTTGGAACCGTGGCGAGGGAAAGGCGATGGGGAGAAGGGCGTGGGAGATCTAGGGTTCGAGGGGCGCGGGGGGGGGGCTTATCCTCTAGAGAGGGGGCGCAAGTGGGGAGGGGGGCCGGGCAGGTGGAGGAGGGGGGCATGGCGTCCTCTGCTCCCCTGTTCATGGCGAACAGTGGGGAGGGGGGAAAGGGAGCGGGTATAGGGGAGGGGAGGGGAGAGGGGGCTGGGCCCGGGGTGGGCCTCGCCCCCGGCGTAGTATAGGTTTTTTTTTCTTTGTATTTATTTCCTTTTTCTTTTCTGTAATTTCCTTTTTGTATTTATTTTATACACCTTGGCATTTCTATAAAATGTTGCATGTGACCCATAATTATTGTTATACCCTGGGCTAGTGCCACAAAAGGTTTGGGCACTTATAAAAGTCATGTAATATTTTATTATAATATTAAATGATTAATATGGGGTTTCTGGCTACTGTTTGAATTGTTTGGAATTTTCCATAGCACAATAAATACCCAAACCCATATGGATTTGGTCCACTGAATATTTGTGATTTTATAAAAGTAGTTCCACATTTTTTGGAGAAAGTTTATATTGTATCCATATTTTTAATATTCATCAAAAGGCATTTTAGGGTTTGTCTGAATTTTATTTCAAATGGCTTGGACTTTAGTTGGCCAATGATGATCAAGGTCCATGGTTCATATTTGCTTGCAACAATATCAAAGGAGAATTTGAATTGGAACTGAACCAGTTGACCAAACAAAAGTTTTGAACAGTAGAGATGAACAGTAACCCTGATTACTGTTCACTGACAGTGAGGGTGTTACAAAGAGGCTGTCTCTCAATTCTGAAGTCTGGGTGTTCATCACAAACCATCTGACTCTAGAAAAATATCATGAGGTCAAGAATATTTCTACGTCCAAAGGTGGCTGGGACTATCTCGAGAAGATTGGTGAAGGTGTCTCTACTCAGAAAGATGCTCGTATTGACACCCTTCGAAGCAAATTCTATCGATTCAAGAGGCACGAGGGAGAGAAAGTTAACTCCATTTACACCAGACTCACTGCTCTATCAAATGAACCGATGTCCCTCGGTGCCGAAGACATTACCAGTCGGATAGTTGTCAGAACTTTGCTCCGTTCTCTCGATGATTCCTTCGATCACATTGTGTTGATGATCAAGGAAAGGACTGATTTCAAGGATCTCGTCGCCGCTGATATTCTCGAGAGACTCAACACATTTGAGATGGCAGAAAAAAAACGTGATGTCAACGGAACTCGAAGAAAATATCATGCACTCAAGGCCAAAGCTTCACATCACTCCTCTCCTGAATCCAGTTCTGAATCTGGAGGTGCCTCAGATGACCCTGAGAATATTGGAAAGGATCTGGCACTGATAATGAAAAGATTCAACCGCTTCCAGAGAAGGAACTCCTCTTCACCGCAGAAAAACTACTCTTCCAGACATTCGAGCAATTCATCACAGCATCGATCGTCATCCAGAAACTCTTCAGCGAAAGATAACTGCTGCTACAAGTGCAAAAACCAGGTCACTTCATAACTGATTGTCCTATCTGGGAAATTGAACATAGATCCAAGCATTCTCACAGTAACTCTTCGAGCAAGTCACACAGATCGAGCAAAAACTATGAGTCGAAGAGATATGATTCAAATTCCAGAAAATACAAGAAAGATGGTTCTGATGATGACAAGAAGAAGAAGTATCACAAACATCGAGAGAGTTCTTCCTCGAAATCACATTCCTCTTGACGCAAGAATTCTCACCGTGCCATGGCCTATCTGGGTAAAGAGATGAACTCCGAAGATGAAGCCTCTGGTTCCGAAGCTGAATCAAACTCAAGATTTGGTTCTGGTTCTGAATCTGATGGTGTTGCTCGTCTAGCATTTGCTTCGAACAAGATATCGAGTTCTTTCTTCACCAACCAAGGCAGTGAAGATGAAACTCCAGCTTACTGCTTCATGGCCAAGGCTAAGGTATACTCTTCTAAGAATTCCTACGATACTTCTGATGGATCTGCTTATAAAAGTCATTCTAGGATAAGCTATGCCAAACTTGCTAAAATTTCCTCTATCCAACAAGATGAACTAGATTCTCTAAGTGAATCTATTCAAAAATCTAAGACTTTGTTGATTGACGAGATTGATAAAGGTCAAACTTTAACTAATGAGCATGCTGCTCTGAAAGAAAAGTATGATGAACTTTCCACTCGACATGATCTTCTCTCAGTGGACTATGAGAAGCTAACCTACGAATTCCTTCAAAGGAAAATGGCTCTTGAGAAACTGAGAGAAGCTCATGAAGAGTTGGAGAATGTCAATCTCACGCTCATGGCTCAGCAGGGCTCAGAATATAAAAATGAATCTACTTCACCTTGCCAAAACTTCTTGGAACGAAGTAAAACTGAGTCTATTTCAAAGCAATCGCAAGGAAAGGAACCTATTATCATTGATGATGCTAACCCCTCGGTCGAGGAAACTGTTACCAAGGAACTCCTCAGGTTGAAAGATTTGTTTGAAACAGGCATGTTCAAAAGTGTTCAGGGACACCAGTACCTATGTGATATCCTAAAGAAGGCTCTTCTTCATAGGAATCCTCGAAAGGAAGGTGTTGGTTTCGAATGGAAATTTAACCATGATGGCACCTACTGGGAGCCCGAGCAGTATCCTAAAACTATCTGGGTTCTAGCTAAAGAAAATCCCATTGATATTGCTAACCTTTCAGGTTTCAACTGCAAAATTGATAAGGCTATTGTTGATGAATCACTTGATTCTGACTACAAGCTTATAAAAAATGAGCAAGGAAAAGTGTCTACTGAATTCGTTGGTACTCCTCCGAAGATTGGTTTCTATAAGCGACAGATTTAGGATCGCAAGTCTTTCGTAGAAAAACTGCCTCCTAACCATTCTATGCAGGGAAAATCTTCGGTACCTCCGAGACATTACTATTCTCTCGTGGATAGAAATGAACCACTGGTGCCTGCTTCAAATGTTCCCCAGAAGGAATACTATCGAGTCGATAGAAATGTTTATCGTCATCATGACAATAATGACAAAATTTCTATTACCTACCAGTACTCTATCCCCTCATCGAGGAATTATGTTTAAGGTGTGCTTGATGGTCCCCCTCGCCAATATGATCCTGTTCGCTATAATACCGCTGCTTCATCTAGCACTTTCATCCCTTCTCAGTCACCTGCTCGTTTGTGGGTGGTTAAGAATAACTAATTCTTGTGCAGGGCTATGTCTCCTGTGGATCCGTATGGGTCATGGATAGTGGTTGTACAAATCATATGACCGGAGACAAAGATTTGTTCACCGAAGACAAACTTACTGAATCTTCTCAGAGATATATTACCTTCGGTGACAACAACAAAGGAAAAGTACTTGGTTTGGGTAAGGTTGCTATATCGAAGGATAAACATATTGACAAAGTTATGCTTGTTCAATCTATAGGATATAATCTTATGTCTATCTCAAAACTTTGTGATATGGGTATGCTTGTACTGTTTTCTGCTTCTCGTTGTGTTGTCTTTTCATAGGATGATTATTCCTTCGTGTCCTAAGGATATCTCAAAGGTTATCTTTATATTTTCGATTTCTCTTCGGGACCTGCAGTATCCACATGCTTAATGGATAGAGCCACATCTGGTTGGTTATGGCATCGAAGACTTGGTCATGCAGGAATGAAAAATCTTCAAACTCTTATCTCAAAGAAGAATATCGTTGGTATTGATAATGTGAAATTTGACAAAGATCGTCTATGAAGTGCCTGTGAAGTAGGAAAGATTGCCAAGAAACATCACTCAGCAAAAACTATCATGACTACTACTCGTCCTCTTGAATTGCTTCATATGGATTTATTTGGTCCTCAAAACTATGCAAGTATTGGAGGTAACAAGTATGGTCTGGTTATTGTTGATGATTTCTCTCGATATACTTGGGTTTTCTTTCTAGATGACAAGAGCAAGGTTGTTGAAATTTTCAAAACTTTCGCAAAAGGAGCTCAGACTGAATATGAATTATCTCTCAAGCATATCAGAAGTGATAATGGTACAGAATTCGAAAACACTCATATCGAAGAATTTCTTGATGAATATGGATTTACTCACGAATTCTCGGCTGCTTATACACTGCAACAGAATGGTGTGGTCGAGATAAATAATCGAACTCTTATTGAAATGGCCAGAACAATGCTTGTTGAATACAACACTCCTATCAGGTTCTGGGCCGAAGCAATTAACACTGCATGTCATATCATCAACAAGGTTTATTTGCACAAATTTCTGAAGAAAACTTCGCATGAGCTTATCACTGGCAAATATCCAAATGTTTCATATCTCAGGGTTTTTGGTGCTCCATGTTATATCAGAGATATGAATCACAGCTCCATGTTTGCCCCAATGGCACACGCAGGTTTTCTCTTAGGTTATGGTTCGAATTCTCACACTTACAGAGTTTACAACTTTCATCTTGGCAAAGTTGTAGAAACTGTAAATGTTCGATTCGATGAAACTAACGGCTCTCAAAAGGAGCTATTACCTCTTAACCTGGATGAACCACCTTTGTATGAAGTTATCAGGTACATGGAATTGGAGATATTCGGCCTGTCGAAGGAAATGCACATCAAGTACCCAAGGATGATGATGGTCCTAAAGGACAAGCTGATCCTGAAGGCCAAGTTGATCCCGAAGAACAACCGGATCCTCAAGCTGTCGAAGGCGCTTTATCTCGTGTTCGAAGGAGAGTGGACGTCGACTCAATACTCGAAGAGATTCGTCTACAAGGTCGTCCTACCACTCGCTCTCGCACACGTTTAGCTAACTTCTGTGGAAATTTCTCGTTTGTATCCACGCTAGAACCGTCAAAATTCGATGAAGCCATGAAGGACTCAGACTGGATGACTGCAATGCTCGAAGAACTTAATCTGTTCGAGAGAAATAAAGTTTGGTCCCTTGTCGATAGACCTAATCCCAAGAAGCATAATATCATTGGTACAAAGTGGATTTTTCGCAACAAGCAAGATGAAGATGGCATTGTTATAAGGAATAAAGCTCGACTAGTTGCACAAGGTTACACCCAAATCGAAGGTATTGATTTCGGTGAGACTTATGCTCCAGTTGCTCGACTTGAATCCATTCGTTTCATGCTTGCTTTTGCCAATTACAATGGTATATTGCTATATCAAATGGATGTCAAAAGTGCATTTCTTAACGGTGAAATCGAAGAAGAAGTATATGTTATGCAGCCACCAAGTTTTGAAGACCCGAAGAATCCCGATAAGGTGTACAGGTTGCACAAGGCCCTATATGGGTTAAATCAAGCACCTCGTTCTTGGTATGAAACACTGAAATGATCTTTTTGTGTGTCAAGTTTATGTCGATGATATTATATTTCGCTGTACTAACCCTGATATCAGCGAAGAATTCACTCGTATGATGTCGAAGAAGTATGAAATGTCTATGGTGGGTGAATTGAAGTTCTTTCTCAGACTTCAAATCCGTCAACAGAAGAATGGGACATTTATCTCTCAGGAGAAGTATCTCAGAAATTGCCTGAAGAAGTTTGATCTTGTTAATTGCAAAACTATCAAGACTCCAATGCCTACGAATGTTCATCTAGATGCAGATGAGAAGGGCAAACCTTTCGATCAGAAGAAATATCGCTCGATGATCGGTTCACTTCTTTACCTTTGTGCCTCTAGACCTGACATTATGCTATCAGTTTGTATGTGTGCTCCTTTTCAGGCAAATCCGAAAGAATCACATCATATTGCTGTCAAGCGAATTCTTCGATATCTGGCTCATACACCCACTTTGGGACTTTGGTATACCAAAGGTGCTCAGTTTGATCTCATTGGATATTCTGATTCTGACTGGGCTAGTGATCGAGTCGACAGGAAATCTACCTCAGGCACATGTCATTTTCTCGGTAGATATCTTGTCTGTTGGGCTTCGAAGAAACATAATTGTGTATCTATTTCTACGACTGAAGCCGAGTATATTGCTGCCGGTTCATGCTGCACTCAAATTCTGTGGCTCAAGCAAACGCTGAAGGATTATGGTATTCTTGTGAAGAAAATTCCATTGCTATGTGATAACGAGAGTTCTATCAAAATTTCCCATAATCCAGTGCAACACTCTCGAACGAAGCATATTGATATTTGTCATCATTTTCTTCGAGATCACGTTCAGCGAGTATTGTTATCAGTCATGTTCGCACCGAAGATAAATTGGCTGATAGCTTTACGAAGCCCCTGAATGAGAAAAGGTTTTGTGCACTAAGGTGTGAGTTGAACATATTGGACTCACGCAATGTGCAGTAAGATCATAACTATCGGTACTCTGTATTATATGTTTTCTTTCTATAAGTAGTTTAATTTAGTTGGTTTCTATCGTGTTTCTCTTTCGTTCTGTTTTTGTTCGTTTGGTGTTGTCCTATACACTTATCACTCCGAGTGTTCTTATCATTTTTTCTCTCTCGGATTGTTTAAGTATCGGACCCTGTTTCCCCTCTATTCTATCCCTACCCCATCTATACTTTTCTCTCGTGAACATGTATATTTGTACTCGATTAAGATTCCTTCGAATGTCATTGATTCCGAAGGAATATCTATCGAACTTTTATTTACTTTTATAATCGATGTTCGATGAGTTTGGTCTCGGACGTGGAGCAACTTTCTTTCGGTTTGTTGGGATTTTCCCGCGATTACCATCACAAAATCTGTCCGTTGAATTCAGAGAGACGCGGAATCTGCGGCGTTGGATCGGATTTGACGGTTACGTCCGATCCCACCTCTATAAATACCGATCCACCCCCACCGGCACAGACCTCGCATTCCCTCGACTTCATCTCTCCGCTCCCGAGCTCTCACGCGCTGTCGTGCTGTTCGTCACCGTCGATTCCCCTCGCAGCTTCGCTGCCGGAAGGAAGTCGCCGGAGACCTTCCCGTCGACGAGGATCTTCATCCGTGCCGCCGTAGCCGCCGTACATCACCAAGTTAGGGTATGCACGGCTCTGGACTCGATTCCGATCTCTTCTATTCATCGAGCCCCAGATTTGTTCTTGATTTTCTTTTGTTTTTCTTAGGTCTATTTGATCTGTTTGGATTGTTCACCTTTGGGAAATCAGTTTCTAGAGTTCTCTGTCGATTCCCATCCGATCTAGGTAAGAAATCCCTCGGATTTTTCACTTAGGCAAATCCCACAGATGCATATCGATAGATTTACACTTGTGCAATTCTTTCATACAAGTTCTTCGTTAGATTTGCACCCGATGAAAATCTAGCCTAGCACTTCCATGAAAAACTTGCTTCAAGACAAATTCCTCGATATGTTTACTGTGTTCGAAAAGTTTTTCCCTTGAAAATAATTGGTACATGTTCACAACTTTTCTATATTCCCTCGTACCTATCTATTTCGCAGGAAAATGTCTGAGAACGATGGAAATTTCAGAGAGCCCAAGCGTGTTGGAGGTCGTACAAGAATCACCAAAAATTCTGAAGGTATGTCAGAGGATCTGATTATCGAGAAGAAGTTGAGAACTCCAGAAGGCTCAGTTGAAGATGATCGTACGAGAGAAAACAGACTGCAAGAGATTCGAAGGCTTCAAGCACTTTGATGGTATGAATACAAGTCACTTATTCCTCACTAGGAGACACTGTTTGCACTGAAGAACCCCTGGTCTGATGTCAAGTCACTGAGGCCCAAGTGGATGAAGGCAAATAGACCATCACCTCCGCCCTATGCTCACCCATCCTCACTTAAAACACCTGATGATTTCAAAGAGTTGGTTGCTGCTCGAGCTGAACGAGCAAAAAAGAATAAGGAAGCCAAAGCCAGGAAGGAGGCTGCTGCTGCTGAGGGCACCGAGGATGTTGGTCCTAGCACCAAATCGAAGGCTGACAAGAAATCTGCCAAGCGAAAGAAAAAAGAAGTTGTTGTTTCTCCTCCAGAGGCAACCTCTGACGAAGAAGAAGCCCATTCCGATGGTCAAGACCCTGGCACAGAGGCAGATGTCGAGGACATTGCTCTGAAAAAGAAACCGAGCAATAAAGGCATCAGGATCCAGGAGTCAGCTGCTAAGGCTCCTCGAGAAACTATTGACATGACCAATTTGGTCACTGATCCACCAATTTCCTCTTCTCCCCCCGTGCAAACTCGCAGGCAAAAACCCTTGGTCAGGTCGAAGGGAAAGCAAGCCCTAGTTGCTGAAGATGATGAGACCCTGATCCAGCGTAAGGAAAGGCTGGCCAAGCAACACGAACTTGAAGCGCAAGACTTGATAAAGTCCAAGCTTCTATATTTCCACAGTCAACCCGAGCATAAGAAGGCCCAGGTTGCTCAACAATTGGGTATCATGCATCTGGGAAATGAGAGATACAGACGCCAGATCGAAGGAGGTATTGTCCCCAGTTCTCCGAAGGAAAAGGTTGTGGCCCCAAGTGCCACCGAGAAAGTTGTGACTCCCACAGTCACGATGGATAACGTTGCAGTCACTAGTGCTGCGAAGAAAAATGCTGAGGCCACTAGTGCCTCGAAGGATAAAGTTGCGTCCCCCAGTGCCGTAACTAAAACGGTTGCTGCTGTCAAGGCCACCAAGGAGGCCGAAAATAAAGCCAAAGAGGCTAGGCAGAAGGCTCAGGCTGCTCCAGTTCCCCGAGCTGCCCCTGCTCCTATCCCTGCTGCACCAGTTGAGTCCGTCCCTCGTGCCGATGAAGAAAGCTCCAACGAAGGAGATTCTGCTACCACTGCTGCATGGGATGCAGTGCAGATTTCCAACGTTCTCTGGCATATGGCTACCACACCGAGCAAAGTGACTATCGAGGATGATGTTCCTCCTGAGATCCAAGAACGAGTAGCTCGCTACGTGATTCGTTGGGAGGGATATCTCACCCAAGATCGCAAGGACAAAGAGCAAGAGAAATTTTATTCAAAGCAGCTTCGAGAAGAAACTGAGGACCTTCTGTCTCGACAGTTTTCCAAGTCCAAGCTTGCTACACTTGCTGATTCTCGAAGAGCTCAGAAAGAAAACATCACTGCTGTCAACGAAAAGGTTCGACAGATAGTGAGCGATATGTGCAAGGAGCACAATGAAGCCCTCACCGAGAGACAATGTCGAAAGAGAAAGTCTGCTGCCCCATCCTCTGCGCGTGGGGCGCCAGAGATCGAGAAAATTTCTAAGAGGCAGAAATCTGCCGAGGTCGTTGCTGCAACAGCACGACAGGAAACTGCACCAATTCCCACCAAACAACCTACTCCACCCCGTACAAAAACTCTACCACCTCACCAAACCACTTCACCACCTCGCCAATCCACCCCTCCACCTCGCAAACAAACTCCACCTCCACGACAACCTTCACCACCAAAAGCTTCGTCACCTCCACCCAACCCACCATCACCACAAAAAGTCATTCCATCGTCCACCCCAGCGGTCGACCCTCGGGCTCAAATTGTGACCAAGCAACCTGCTCAGGTCGAGCAAGAACCACCTGCCCCAATTCTATCAGTGCAGAAGGATTATTCCTCTGCCCAGACTTTGAATGAAGGAGAAGAAGATGAAGTCGACATAACAACTGTTTCTTCTCGTCAAGATGCTGCCGAAGGAGAAAGTTCTGGAGATGCCAGTTCGAGTGACAGTTCCTCCTCCTCTTCAAACTCTTTGAACGAAGAGATGATTGATGCTTTTGCACAAGTGAATGAGGATCTCGAGGCTATGGAGACTGCGGAGGACGAGAAACATGCCAATGCCGACGAAGGAGATGCCGTCGAAGAGCAGGCCGAGGAAAATGCTCCTGCAGCCATCCCAGCTCAGGACATCGTAAATGTTCCATCTTCATTTCCTCGCCCTCCTGAGCCATTTTTACAAATGTCAGATAATGCTGCTGAAGTTTTTCCCTTCTATGAGTTGCTAAACTCTACTCATCCAAGATAAATGTTGCCTTTGTTCCGCCATGATGTCCCTCGAGGAGGCCCTATATTCAAGAGGCGGGAACACAAGCCGTTTTTCTTCGGGACCTATCCCTACGAGAAGCCCTGAAATGCATATTCTCTTCGGTTTTGGACCCAGGAGCAAGCTATCTATTATATTCGTGTGCTGTACAACAAGGCTAGAATTTTCCAGCATCAGTATCTTGATATGCCTTTAGTGTACTCACAAGATGTTGCCGAAATAATTGATGGTCTGCATGCTCACAAGATGTTTGCTCTCGATTGTGGCTACAATCCCGAGCTCATCAAGAAATTTTATGCCACTTTGTATGTCACTGGTAATCCTGAGAATTGGAAGACTTGGAAGTTTGATTATATGATTCAAGGCCAAGTGTTCCATATGACTGTCGATCAATTTCTGGCCATCATCAATTTACCTCGTTTCGAAGGATTACCACACAAGCTTCATGATCTGCCTGCCCCAACTCCAGCTAAAATTTATCAGGCCAGTGCATCACATGGAGGTATCTCTTCAGTCTCAGTAGATTCTTAAACATCATATTGACCAAGATTTCCTTCAGAAGCAGAAGATGATGGATGAAATCAACCATCTGCGCAACATTACTATGAACAATAATCAGATGCTGCATGAATGCCTTCCCCGCGATTGGAAAGGGCTGCGCTAGTTCATTTCCCTCGGTCAACTTCACCGCTGCGGATTCGAAGAATATCCTCCGCATCTGAACATGAACTGGACCAATGATGATCGTCTTGATCGACCACATTTCAATATTCTGTTGCTGCCGAAGAACAGGGACGTGATAAGTGTCGATTACTTCTATCACATCACGGTGAACACCAATTCCTCCGACTCCGACAAAGATGAACCTCCTCGACACCAAGCGGGATTTTACTCTCCCCGTCTGCGAAGCCCTCGGACTCCTCCTGAATCTCTACTGGAATCCTCTAGAGACCAACATTCTTTCAGGACGAAGATTACTCCTCCAGGCGGTCGCCCCATTCGACATCCTTCAACGCTCGCGGAATCTTCTCAACGTCGCCAGCGCCGCTCAAGCGAGTAGGGATTTCTATCGACCCTATTCTCTCGACTTTTTGTACGTTGTGACAAAAAGGGGGAGATGTAGTGCCATCGAAGAAATTAGTTTGCCATCGGGGTTAAGGGCTTTGCTTTTTGTTCGTTGAACTTTTGAACTTTGAAGTTTCTGAGTAGTTTCAACAAACATTCGATTCTCATTTGATCTTGTTGTAAATAACTCTAAGTATGTCTGTGAACTGCACTTTTATCTTAAGATATCTATCTGCTATGCTTGCGTTACTTAACCTTTTGCAGGAAGTTATCTTTCATATAAGTTCACAGGTTATTCGAGGAGATTGCATATTTCTTATTGAATATTAGTTGGACTGCAATCTTGTTTGCTAAGATTATTGATGTTTTTCCCTCAACTCAATTATTGTCAAATATGCACTTCACTGGAAATTCACATCTTCCGTGCATACATCAAGGGGGAGTATTTCATCGATCTTAGCACCGATTTATCATCGAAAACTCAAAACTTTCAAATTATTTATCGGTGCCTGTTTTTCAACAATCGTCCAAAAAGGGGGAGATTGTAAGAGAAAGTTTTGCCCCCGAAGGTTTTGGACATTGTTGGACAAAGCAGTAGTGGAACTAATATTGTTTTCGAGTATAAACAGATACTAGGTTCCAAAAGAATGGAGTTTGCAAGTAGAAGGTCGAAGGACAACTCACTGCAGCAAAGCTGCAGTCAACTATCGAAACCTTTGAAGGACGACGACCCCCAAAAATGTCGTCGAGAAAGAAGATGCTCTCGAGTAAAAGCGCAACGAGGAGAAAGCTGAAGCTGGTCGAAGACTTAGTCTTTTTACTAGTTTCTCTTTATTTTCTCGAGTCGTAGGAAAAACCGTACTATCAAGAGGGGTTTGCTAGTTGAGATCTTTGTCGAAGTGAATTTGGTCTTCTCAACATAAACCCACAAAAGCCTACCGAAAAAAATCTTACCGAGTCGAGTGAATAGCTCGAAGGCAAAGTCATCGCACTTCGTGCCTTCGAGAGAGAAATCGCTCGGTAAGTCAACTTACTTGTTCCTCAAGTAAAGTTACATAGTGATTGAAATCCGACCGTTGTGAACACGCGTCAAGCGGTTGCATCGGGTCACTTCAGTCATTTTACCCATCGGGATCGACACGTATAAATACCCCGCACCTACCCGCCATTTCGGGTTGGCTGCTCCACTGAAGATTCTAAGACAGAAGTACTGTGAGCATCCCAAGAGAGATTCATCGAGAGAACACCAAAACCCAAGTCTGTACTGAGTTGAGCAATTCATAGAGACTTAGGTCGATATTAGCCGATCCTTTTATCTTGGAGAACTGCAAGTCTCCTAGACGGTTAGGCATCGCCTTTCAAGCAGTCGAAGATAAATTGTCGCTGCTGAAGGAAGTTTGTGAAGGTCTCAGAGATGTCCTGAATCATCTA
The DNA here is from genome assembly GCA_950022295.1 of Bromus sterilis. Lineage (NCBI taxonomy): Eukaryota > Viridiplantae > Streptophyta > Magnoliopsida > Poales > Poaceae > Bromus > Bromus sterilis. The sequence goes on along the minus strand of OX465595.1, from coordinate 383,049,741 downwards.
CCACGAGTGAATACTTGACAAGCTCGAGGAGTTTTTTGCAGTGGAGAACAGGACGAAGAGAGTTTTTCTCCAGGTGTTCAATCACCAGTCCCTCCAACCAGACATAGCACTTTGCAGAGTGTGAACTGGTTTACCAAACATCATCATGTCAGGCTCGTTTTCCTTCTCGTATTTACATTAAGTATTTACTCGTTGCCTGTTTTCCTTCGATGTTTTCCTTCGCTCCCAATCCTTTCGACCCATGCATGTCTTTCGATACTGTAATTCCTTCGAGATGCCTGTAGTCCTTCGCAGTTTGCATGAATTCCTTCTAAGTTCCATAGAATTTTTAGAAGTGATCATTCACCCCCTCCCCCTCTGATCATTCTTGAGCTTTCACTTACTTTTGTGGGAGAGAAACACGCTCCACTTCAAACTGGAACACATCATATGATTTTTCATGCTTATCTTTCTTCTGTTGTGTGTTCTTTATCTATTCGTAGCTACTGCCATGTTTAGCTATTATTTTTCGTGTCTGTCTTTTGCAAGAGCTTTAGATTTTGTTTACTTAGTTGCTGGAACTCTCTTTAGATTTCATGTTTATCTTGTTAAGAGAGTTGGTTGTTGCACTGAGTTGTGTCTTGTCTTGAAAGTAGGTAATTGAGGTTGCTATTCAATTGTAGTAGTAACTTGCAATAGTTTTGAGGTATTGTTGTGAGTAAAAGTTGAACTTTTGGTGTCAAGAGCTCTAGCCTATTAGTGATAGGTATCGTATTTTGGGCAATCCATGTTTATTTTCAAAAACCTACAAAAACTAGTTGAGAACTCTAGATACTAGATGGATCACTAATCTTTGGAGGGATCGAATATTAGAGTACACTCACGTACCATGAGTCAGAATGCGCAAGGATAACCAAACCCCCATACAATCCTCCTCGTGGTACTTGTCTCTTTGTGAACCTCCTTATTAGATTGACAGTTACCGATAATAAGTGCATGAGTTCTTCGGACTAATGTAAGTATTGAAAGTTGACACTTCCACCTCCTCATATTTTCTAGCCTCTTCGGTACCACGCATTGCCCTCCTCGTGGGAGTTGGTGCAAACTTCGCCGGCGCATCCAAACCCTTGGCATGATACGCTCTGTCATCATAAACATCCCTATATCTTTCCTCAAAACATCCACCATACCTACCTATCAAGGCATTTCCATAGCCTTTCCGAGATGTATTGCCATGCAACATCCACCTTCTCATGACTTGGTCTTCATGTCATACATGTTCCTGCTACACTGGTGCTACGTCCCAAACGTATCTATAATTGCTATGATCTAGATACTTTCATACACTTTTGATCATATTTGGACTAACTTATTAACTCAGTGCACCACAGTGCCAATTCCTGTTTTCTGCTGTTTTTCTATGTCAGGTTTCCCCCATATTAAAAATGCTCCAAAAAATCGGGAAAAATCATATGAAAAATCAGCGCAACGAAAGATTCTGGGAACACCTGGGTGGGGCTAGAGGGCCACCACCAGTGACCTAGGCAGCCACCTGGCGCGACCTAGGGCTTGGCCGCGCTAGGGGGCGCCTGGACCCCTGGTGGCACCCCTAGCTGCCCCCCTTCGCCTATATATTTTCCGTGATGCGAAATCTCCGAAGACATAACCCTTTTTCGCGATCTCGCCTCTGTTCCGCCACCGCCGCGCTTCCAAGGTCGGGAGCGCCAACAGACCTCTTCCCGGTACCCTGCGGAAGGGAGGATTGACCTCCGGGAGCTTCCCCTCCACCATGGACGCTTCCAGAATGATCCGTGAGTAGTCTCCCTTGGACCATGGGTCCGTGATCAGTAGCTATGTGATGTTCTCCTCCCCTGTTTGTTCTTCATGGTTTAGACCTCGTGAGCTGCCCTACATGATTGAGTCACATATGTAATTTTCTGCTGTTTGCTATGCTGAGTTTGCTGGGATATGATGGATTATGAGACTATGGTCAGATTGTGATTGAGTAATATATTTGGTTCTTATCTTTTATATTTTTGTTCCTAAGTAATTCTTGCATGTTCTCCGTTGCTGTTGATTGCTTTGGCCAAGTAGTAGGTAGTGACTCCAAGAGGGAACATTATGCTTGATTGTGGGTTCATGCCACCTGATGACACGCTTGAGTGACAGAAACATGAGTCTAGGGGATGTGATGTTGCCACAAGGGGGAAACCAATGGTGCTTGTAACCGCGGTTGCAAGGATTGTTTACTTTACGCAAAGTGCTTTTTAATGCAGTTGTCTGTTGCTTTGGGTGTGCACTTTGGGTGGGGCTCGCAACTTAATACAAGCGAGATGTTCTGGATATATATCTCAAGGTGGATGATTAGTAGTAGATGCAGTTGGATTTCAGTCTACCTATTTTGGCGTACCGCCCATGATTTTGAGCCTCGTCCTTTCTTTGTAGCATAGTTAGCATTGCGGTGCGTTTTTAATCCTGTCAATTGCCCAACTGTGACTTGTTTACCTCGCATAGAAGATTTATCGTCTTTTGGGAGAGAGACATAACTAGTGAACATCGCGGGACCCCGGTCCATATTATCATCACTATTTACACGCTCTTTTATTTTCCTTCTTTTCTTTCTAGCTGTTATCATTATCCCTTGCATTTGATCCTTTGTGTGAACAACCAGGACGGAGATATTGACAACCTCTCTGTACTCGTTGGGAAGCAAAGTTATTTGTGTCGTGTGCAGCTTGTAAGGCCCGATATGCGGTACTGTTCTAGATCTAGATGTTTCCATCCAGATCCGGGGACGAAGCACATATCGGTCCCACCGCGACATATGACAAGCCATATGCCCCGGATTTGCAACATGATATCACAACATTACAGCTATATGGATACAACATCTCATACAATCGGCATACAACTGCCTTAATACATTATATCAGCGGAAGATACATGTCTGAGTACAGACTACATTCAAATGCCTAGCGGCAAAGGTAAAACACACCATTCCCGTAACCACACGGGTCCAGGCTCTCCGCTGGGATCCTCCTAACTAGTCGTCGTCGAGTCTCCACTAAGGCGTACAGAAGAAGAGTCGAGGTAGTAATCAACTGCAGCGGCCGATCAGGCAAAACATAAAAGGGAAAAGAAAAGAAAGGGTTGAGAATATATCAAAAGTCTTGTAACTAACTTCTCACGTGTAAGATGGGAGTAGTGGTGAGGTTGCAGACGCACTAGCAATGTATGAGTGGCTAACGGTCTATTTAGAGTAAGATGAGAACCAAGCATTCGATGAGAAATCGCCTCCAATAAGTCTTGCTATCAACTACTTATGCAAACATAACACCTATCCTATCCTTGTCCTCCTCTTCGCATCCCGACGAAGAAGAAGAAGTCAAGGCACACACACGTTGATCAAGTTATATTAAGACTATCTCAGTTTTTGTTGTCTATGAACAAGGAGTAGGTCTCAAGTCGTCCATAACCGTGGACACAACTTCTTGAAAAGATTTAACCCTGCAGGGGTGTACCAACTTCCCATTACAAGGCTCCACACGCACGCCCATCTCTCTCAGTTGCTACCCATCATAGGCAACCATTTTATGATTTAGTTCCGAGAGATCCGAAACGACAGGTCCCTCTAGCTAACAACGAACAAATCCGGGTGGCCCCCGGGGAGTCTACACCCAATCCAAAAGCCGTCCGCACTCTCGGATCGGACTCTTCCGGCTGACGCAGGTCGGATTGCCGGTAATTCTCACATGAGGCCGGGTCCTAGCTGATCAGGTGGACCAACAGAGAAACCATGTCTCCACTGGCCCAAGTTGTTTTAAAAGATATCTGCTAGGAGCGACCCGACAGACATATATGCATGGTTTGCAAATGGTAAATCCAGCTTGGGCCACCACTAGAAATGTTTGAAGCTAGGTAGGTAAGAAAAGGGGACCCCATAAAATCCCACACGCGGTTAGGCACGCTCAGTCTTAAAACCAATACCCGGAACTCGGGTCCTAGGTGACTCGAATGGAACAAAGCGTCGGGGCGGGATAGCCTAGACCTTCCATCCTTCGTCGAATATAGTCAACATTTATAATAATCATATCATCAAAAACAATATAATATAATAATGTGATAGCCCAAACCAAGGAGTAACAGGATAACAGTTGATAACATCCTAGCATGCATACTAAGCAGTGGCCGAGCAGCGAGCAAAAGTAACATAGCCGTACAAGGTTTGCTGGGATGTGGAGGGACATGGCTGTTTGGGTTTATTTGAGATGCATGAATATAAAGTGGTAGGATCAAGCAATCGTTCTATCCTACACCTAGGCGCGAGTGAGCCGAAAGTTATAAGCATGATATATGCTCCCCCTTACCTGATGAGAAGACGAAACCGAAGGTGAAGTCGATCGCAAGCTCGCAACGTCTCCGAGAAGTACCCGCGGAAGCACACAAAAGGGTAAACACTGGAAAGCAATCAACGATCAAGCATCAACAAGAAGGCAACACGATACATCGCACCTACCGTCGAGCGCGGTTACTAACATGTTAAGTGGAGTACTCGTCACACACGACGATACCGCACGCTTACGATGGTTCAAGTTGTTTAGCTACAGGTTATCAACAAAGGTTGTTAACATGGCATCCCGCTCAAGCATGGCATAGCACACAAACATGGCAAGAGGTGAAGCATAAGGTAAACTATCTAAGCTAGTCAATTTAAATGATCGATGCACAACCTAAACATGGCATAACACTACACGATGATTAAAAGATTTGGTACTGTTCTGCCCTAAACCATATTTTAGGTTGGTTAACAACAGAAAACAATATCATAAACACAAATTACACGAAAAACTAATCAAGTTACATATAAAGCACACTCCAAACGGAGTTACTGTTAAAAAGATACAAGCAAAACAAGTTTGGAACACAATCTGCCAACATCAGGAAGCACACTTTAGAGCAATGCATAAACAGGATAATGAATGAAAACATGCTAAAAATGATATGCAACTAAAGTAGACATGGCAGGGAAGGCATGGAAAAAGGATTCATGCGAAAATACATCATGGTTCACTAGATATAAGCAACAGAAAAAGCTATAAAACATTCATGGTCAAGGACTTAGTGAAAAACAGGAAAACAGGGCAGAAACTGTTATATTCTTGCTGTATAAAGAGGGGTAAAACTATATGCAAATGTGCAGCAACATGACATAGCAATATATGAGCATTGAGTAAGCATGATGATGATCAAGGACAAAAACTAGAATCAAGGTCATAGGCATCACAGATCAAAAGATATTAAGCAAGCAACATGGCATCGGAAAGTTACATACTTAGTGAAAAACAGAGTTGGCTGTCAATAATAGCAGCATAGCAACTTTGGAGCTAAACATAACTATGACCAGGAATGTAAACATGACAATGCAATACATATAATGGAAGTAAACATGATGCTTAACAGTATGCAACAAGAATCAATGCAATAGGCCTCATGGATGTGTCACAATCATCATCCAAACTTGCAATAAAATAACAGCAGCAGCATACTAGCAGAAAATAATAGCAGTTAACAGCCTGGTGCCCACTTCAACACAGATTTACACCATCAATATGACCTCAAATCAAAATTCTCACAAAAGATGGATTGAAGTACACACAATTCTAAACAAATTTCCTTTTGTGCGCAACGTCATCCGGGCTACGGTTTACTCTCAAATTACAGCGCAAAATAGCATCAGCAACACATAATATCCAGACTTAGAAATATTACAGAGCTAGGGAAAGAAAAGAAAAAAAGCACGGGATGGCTCACCATGGGCCGGCCCATCTGGTGGCTGGTGGCTGAGAGGCGGCGCTGGGCTGGCTTGGGCTTTGGGCCGAGGCTGGCTGGAGGGAGCTAGGCCGCCATGGGGGCAGGCCGGCCCACACGGCTGGATCGGGCGGCGGGCTTGGCAGGACGGCTGGGCTCGTCGGCCCAGCAAGGTGGTGGCGACCTGGTTGGCCGGATCGGGGATGGCTCGGCCCCGTGCTGCACGGGCAGCAGCGACGGCGGCTGGCGGCTCGTCGAACCGCGTCGAGCGAGCGCGGGCGGCGCGGCAGACGGAGGAGGAGGTGCGGGGACGGACGCGGCGGAGGCCGGTGGTGCCAGATCCAGCCGGAGGGGCGCCGGCGCCGGAGGTCCGACGTGGAAGCTGCGAGCTCGGGCGCCATGGCGGCTCTTCATGGAGACGGCGGCGCGGCGACCCTGCGCGGAGAGGAGGAGGAGACAGAGGGTGAGAGGGAGAGGTGGAGGGAGGTGGCGCAGGCAAAGGAGACCTGCGGACGGCGGGCGTCCGGTGGCTCGCCGGACACAACGACGGCGGCTTCGGCCTCCACGGGCGGCTGGAAGGGAGGAGAGAGAGGAGAGAAGGGTGGTGACATGGCGGCCTCTGGGCCGTCGGATCACCAGATCTGACGGTCCAGAACACCTGGGGTTGAAATTTCAGATCTGGGGCTAGGGTTTGGAGGAAAATGGGGTATTTTGGGGGCAATTTGGAGGGGGTGGCTGCAATTTTTAGGCTAGGGAAACTCTAGAAAGGGGTGGGAGTGTGGTGGTCTTTATATAGCCCAAGTGGCTGGAAGTTTGCAAAAACATCCCCGGTTTTTCTCTCGCGCGCGAGGTGTTTATGTTTCTGACCGCACCCAGTCCGCAGGACCTTCGATTTGGGTAAAACTTCGAACTGCGCGATCAGTGCGTCGAGCCAGCGGCGTGCACCTCGCGCTGGAACCGTTCCGAGAACACTTTCCGGCGCGCTATAAAAATATCTCGTTTACTTATTAAACCGGGGTTTTCGTTCCGTTGGCTACGGCTGGTCTTGCGCGGGTTTTCGCCACGGTGATCGGGTGAAACCCGGTGTCGCAAAGGTCGAGTGTCAGGGTGGAAAGGGTCGGTCTCCGTCCGGTACGAGATAATAGGGGGAAAATAATCGCCGATTGATAAATCGGGGATGCAAACACCGCAAACAAATCAGACAATCAAACAATTCACTCCGAAAATAAAATTTTAAATTTTTGTGAAATCTTGGCTGTTACAATACAACACCACCAACAAAGGATCTCGTCCCGAGATCCAGGATAATCCGGGGGAGAGGGGAAGGGGGAAAGAAGAGAGGCGACGATCTTCAATACCACCAACAAGGGACTCTGCTCCATGTTGAACGATGAACTCCGTCGAGATACTTTCCGCAGAGAGACGACATCGTCGGAAAAACGAAACCGTCAGTGACAAGAGGGAGAACGATCGCGAAAACTAGATCAAGGGATAGTGATTTTCGACGCAAGTCGTAAAAAAACCTGTAAAAGGAGGGATGGCAATGGATGACCCATATGATACCCGAAATTGGGGAAGCTAAAGGTACTACAGGAATTCCCACCTGAGCTCGGAATCGAGACAATACTTCCCAAGCAAAGCATTGTAACGGTTCCGGTACTCCACACACTCGAGATCCTAGAGTTTGAATGGGATAAGGCCAGAATAAAACACTTACGACACTTGTCCTGACCAGAGCATGGGTAAGGATGAAAAAGAATCCTACTCTCCGATAACTATCTTAGTAACTACAAAATAGTTTTTGTCTAGACTCAACTTCGGCCCGAGAAGGGATCCTACGGTCGGTAAGGCTCTGATACCAAGTTGTAAGGCCCGATATGCGGTACAGTTCTAGATCTAGATGTTTCCATCCAGATACTAGGACGAAGCACATATCGGTCCCACCGCGACATATGACAAGCCATATGCCCCGGATTTCCAACATGATATCACAACATTACACCTACATGGATACAACATCTCATACAATAGGCATACAACTTCCTTAATACATTATATCAGGGGAAGATACATGTCTGAGTACATACTACATTCAAATGCCTAGCGGCAAAGGTAAAACACACCATTCCCGTAACCACACGGGTCCAGGCTCTCCGCCGGGATCCGTCTAACTAGTCATCGTCGAGTCTCCACGAAGGCGTCCAGAAGAAGAGTCGAGGTAGTAATCAACTGTAGCGGACGATCAGGCAAAACATAAAAGGGAAAAGAAAACAAAGGGGTGAGAATATATCAAAAGTCTTGTAACTAACTTCTCATGGGTAAGATGGTGGTAGTGGTGAGGTTGCAGACGCAATAGCAATATATGAGTGGCTAAAGGTCTATTTAGATTAAGATGAGAACCAAACATTCGATGAGAAATCGCCTCCAATAAGTCTTGCTATCAACTACTTACACAAACATAACACCTGTCCTATCCTTGTCCTCCTCTTCGCATCCCGACGAAGAAGAAGAAGTCAAGGCACACACACGTTGATCAAGTTATATTAAGCCTATCTCAGTTGTTGTTGTCTATGAACAATGAGTAGGTCTCAAGTCGTCCATAACCGTGGACGCGGCTTCTCGAAAAGATTTAACCATGCAGGGGTGTACCAACTGCCCATTACAAGGCTCCGCATGCACGCCCATCTCTCTCAGTTTCTACCCATCATAGCCAACAATTTTATGATTTAGTTTCGAGAGATCCGAAATGACAGGTCCCTCTACCTAACAACGTACAAATCCGGGTGGCCCCTGGGGAATCGACACACAATCCAAAAGCCGTTCGCACTCTTGGATCGGACTCTTCCGGCTGACGCAGGTCGGATTGCCAGTAATTCTCACATGAGGCCGGGTCCTAGCAGATCAGGTGGACCAACAGAGAAACCATGTCTCCACTGGCCCAAGTTGTTTTAAAAGATATCTGCTAGGAGCGACCCGACAGACATATATGCATGGTTTGCAAATGGTAAATCAGCTTGGGCCACCACTAGAAATGTTTGAAGCTAGGTAGGTAAGAAAAGGGGACCCCATAAAATCCCACACGCGGTTAGACACGCTCAGTCTTAAAACCAATACTCGGAACTCGGGTCCTAGGTGACTCAAATGGAACAAAGCGTCGGGGCGGGATAGCCTAGACCTTCCATCCTTCGTCCAATATAGTCAACATTTATAATAATCATATCATCAAAATCAATATAATATAATAATGACGTCAGAAGCAGCAGTGGTTTCCTCAACTGAGATTTGTTTCACACAACCACTACTAGTGGATGAAGGCTTTGCTGGAAAGGCTTTGGTGGTTGATTTCTTTGGAGGATTATGTCGAGAATGACGTGGTGCCATCAAGACCTGAGGGCATTGACGATAGTAATGGCCTGGAAGACCACACTTAAAGTATACCCTGTCTGAATTGCTGGGAGTGGGATTACCTGGCTGCACACCATCATTCCGGGGTGGAATAATGTGTTGGGGTGGATGGCATATATTGGAGGTTGGTCTCTGCAGAAAGTTTTGAGGTATGGCTCTGGTTGGAATCCAAATTCGGCGTTTCTGAGGGGCTGAACTTGAAGAAGGAGAAAGCTCAAGAGCATGCTTGCGAGACTCTTCGAACACTTCATTGCCATGCTCAGCTCTGAAGGATATGTTGACTAAATCCTCAAAGGTGGCAAATTCGATGAGGTTGAGATCATGACGAAGGATGGGGCTAAGTCCCTTATGGAACCTTGCCTACTTTCTGGCATCGGTGGTGATCTCATCTTGGGCATAACGAGCAAGACGGTTGAACTCTCTCACATACTCATGGACGGACATCTCTCCTTGAGTCAGATTGCAGAACTCTTCCTTCTTGCGCTCCATTAACTCATCTAGAAGGTGGTACCCTCGAAAGGCATCACAGAATTGCTGCCATGTCACTAGGTGACCATCAGGCTGCATCGCAACATAGTTCTCCCACCATTCAGCAGAAGCACCTTCCAGAAAATATGCCGCAAATATAACTCGATCATTGGGAGCAACACGTGCCGTATCAAGCTTACGCTCGATGGAACGGAGCCAATCATCAGCTTCAAGGGGCTCAGAAGAACATCGGAATACCGGTGGCTTGAGGAGGATGAAGTCCTGAATGCTCACAACCACATTACGATGACGTGAGGTATTCTGCTCGATGAGCTCCAGAAGGCGTGTTTAATCACGTCTATTCCGCTCAGCTTCCATCATGATTTCCGCCGCAGAAGGCGGTGCTAGAGGTTCATCATCATTTCGATTCCGAACACGGTCTCGATTCCGACGAACAGCACTACGAGTTCCACCTGACATCCTGCGTGATAAAAATCAACAATCAGAACAGGTTGAAGGATGGATTCAAGGATAACAAGACATGATGAAGGCGGAAAGGATTATAATGCGAAGGCAATGATCCACAGAAACACGGGATAAATCCGGCAGCATAACAGCTACACTGGGATGGAAAACAAGACAACCTCGAGGAATTTTGAACAGAACTTTCTCAAGGAACTCAAAACACAGAGACTCCGGACAACCACAACTGTCCTACGGCTACAAGGAAGCAAAGAACGAGATGTTCTAGTCAGACATAGATGAGCCTAGTCCTATCATCCCGTAGAAAAGATAAGGGTGACCCAGAACTCAGATTGATGAGGGTAAGGGGAAAAAGAAGCCTTACGTTGTTCCCTTATACCCAGAGTAACTATATAACTATAGAGTGCTAGAATCGACTTCGACCAAGGGTTGAATAATCCTACAGACAGTCCTGCTCTGATACCAAGTCTGTCGGGACCCGGGGTTAGCGTATGTAATTCCAATCACGATGCAATCACATGGAGAGCCGAGAACCGTACCCACTTTTCTAAGCAGACAAGGCCAAGCACAGAACGTTCTCGGTAAGCATCGAACGTGAGGGGCATCCCATCCAGGCCGGATGATCAACTGAGATGGGTCCTCAATGTCCGCTCACAAGTCTAAATCCATATGGGTGGTGAATCCCATATTCATAGACAAGTCGCCTCAACCATGTTATCGATTGAATCCTAACTCTTACATAGACTTACTCCAGCCCGATCACTTAGTCGGGGTCTAGGGCGGGCTCGATCATACAACAAAGTGTGCCCGTGATAGAGTCAGAGCAATCGCATCGCGATGCCCCAAGCTTCGCACATCTAAGGGCCACTTGGTGTATAAAGGACCGCCAGCCAGATCACAATTAAGGTCTCGAAAACCCATACTAAGACATGCATGTTGTAATCATACACGCAGCACACATGCCTAGTATGAACAACAGGTATCATCACATAACTCTACAGAGTACTTCTTTATTTACTTACACATAGAGTATACAAAGATCACATGTCTGTGATCAACATTACACCATACAACGGAAGCAAATTAGGTCTGAGTACAGACAAGATTAACAAATGGCTTAGAGAAGCCTTGTACAACAAACATGCCCTTCCACGAGGGACCAGACTGCTGTCTGGGACTATGCTAACTTAGTCAACGTCGAGCTTCAGGTCGGTGACTCCATCGGGGGTCCGGGTTCTTATCTAAAACATATAATAAGCAAACGTGAGTACAAAGTCGTACTCAGCAAGACTTACATCAGAACTACACTACTCATGCTCAAGTATCAAGGTAAAGGGAGGTGGGGTTCATCATGCAGAAGTGCCAGCTTTGACTTGGCTAATCCTGAACTACGAATACCAGACTTGAGGTAAGAAGCGTACACGAGTCCCCTATCCAAGTCTCCAACCAATACACCACTATGGTTACTTCCTCGACTTCCCCACGAGGAAGCACACCATAGCACTCATGCTTATCTTGCGAGTTTTAGAAGTATCCATTCAAGTTGTCTAATAATCAGGTACAGGTTCCAAGTAGTCCTTAACCGCGGACGCGGTTATTCGAATAGTTTTGTTAACCTTGCAAGGGTTTAAGCTACACACACATGACCATCGGTTACCGCCGGGTCTCGCCACCGTTCAAGAGGTGACAGCGAGGATGTTAACCACGACACTTCGCTCACAACCGGTCTATTCCAGGAGTCGACTATCTGAGTTTGCCTCCGCTCGAGAGCCCGGCCGGATCAACGAAACGGACTCAAACAATGTAAGTGACCGAGACGCCACCTCTGGCAGATGGTTTTCCTGCCTCAAAGGTGCACCCACATATCTATATGATGCAACCATTCCTTCATTCTTTTTCTATGCAGATGTCAAATGGAAAGCCCGAACTAATGTGACTCCTGGACGTCGACACGGATCAAGGTACTAGGCCGAGAGCGGTCAGTGAGCCCAATGTGTGGTTGTACTCTTTCTCTTGGATTACCATACAAGAACTCGGTGCTTAAGGCGGTGTTCAACGAGACAACCCACTGTGTACTCCTACACAACCTCTCATCGTTCACCTTGTATTAGGGTGGATTCACCAACACAGTTTCACTTTCATCAACACCATGTTCACTATCATCCCGACTCACATCAAAAGCAACCTCATTGTACCACTAAGCATGCAATAAGCAGTAACAGTTGTAGGGGCCACATGATATCAATCAACTCCTATGTCAGCTAGGGTTGTGGTTTGTTTACTACTGTGACAAGATGATAGGTCATGCATCGGATATGGGTTCAACTATGCGGTAGAATCGATACAAAGTGATCTCCTAAACATGCATAAGCGAGACTGAGAGGGAATTGGGATTTTATAGACATGATCAATGGGGTTTGCTTGCCTTGCTGACGATACACTGGGTTTAACGGTGGTCTTCTTCTTCGGGGGTGATCACCGTCTCGGAAAAGCTGGTACCGGAAACAATCATCAACAAGGGGGGACAACTTCGGAAGTAAAATGCACAAGCACATGATATTGTTGTGACATGAGGTATAGGGTACTGATTTGTGGCAAAAACAATTTAATTGAAGTATATTTCATTTGGAATGCAAATTCAAACTTCAAATTTGAATCCAAATTAATTCATATGAACATTTGCTACTGTTGCCCCATTTTAAAATTTTCAAACATGAAAACAAATTGCATATTCTTAATCATTGCATTTTTCTGATAATTTTTCATATATTATATGTTTAATTTGGAGTTGATTTGAATTTTCTATGAATTTCCAAAAATTTATATGATTTTCTGCAATTTCTGTAATTTCTCTGGAATTGTTTTAATTCTGGAAAATCTTTTATTGCGTCATGCTGATGTGGGGGTGATGTCACAGGGGGGGCTGACAACAGGGGCCCACCTGTAAGTGTCTAGGGGGTTAATCCCCTCTCTGTTTAAACTAAACAGAGGGGTTAGGGGCCAGGGGGCCCACCTGTCATTGACCTAGGGTCAATTAACAGGGGGGTTTAGCCCTTAACTAAACCGCCCACCAGCGGTTAACCGGCGGCGGCCACTGGGCACGGCGGCGACACGCCGGGGGGGGGGGGCTTCCGGCCACGTTTTGGCACGGGGATTGCACTGGAGTGCTCCTCGTGCACGTCCGCATCACCTCATGCCCACGGGGAGGGCTGGGGGTGGCCGTAGCCTCGCCGGCATTGAGGTGCGGCGGCAGCCAGAGCTCGGCTCGACGGGCACGGTGACTGGGAGCGCGTAAAAGGTAGGGGTTAGGGGGTTTCGCTCACCAGGGCACGGGGAGCTCGATGGTCCAGTCGATGGTGGTGGGGAGAGCTCAACGGCGACGAAATCGGAGGCGAGTTCTCCCGGGTCCGGCGAGGTTGCGGTGTCTCTTGCGATGGCTCCAGCTCGAGGATGCTCCCGATCCGTTGCCTGGAGACGAAGACGACGGTGTTGAGGACGAAGGACACGGCCGTAGGGGCTATGACGCGTAGTGGTCGCAGGTTCCCATGGCGACGTGCTCCGGCGGGTTCCGGTGTGCGCCAAAATCGGGCAAGGGAGAGAGGAACGACTACAGAGGAGAGGGGGAAAGGTATGGGGGTGTCCAGGGGAGGCTCCTGGACACGCAGATGGCGGCGAGGAGGCTGCTGCGTGGCGTCGACGGCCACGGAGGCCACGGCATGCCGGATACGCAGTTGTGTGCTCGTGCCCGGGGGAAGACGACAACGGAGGAGGCGGCTGGGCTGGGCCAGGCCGAGGTAAGTGGGCCTGTGGCCTGTGGGGTGGGCTAGGTTTTTCTTTTTCCTTTCCTTCTGTTATTTCTTTCTGTTTTCTTTTTTCTGTTATTTGTTTTGCCCCAAATAAAAATAGCAGAGCATTTTTAAAAATCCCCAAAACTTTTATGTGGGCTTAGGGTTCAAGCCACTAGCCACTCATAAGTTTTGGTGACTTTAATTAATTTCCAAGCCCTATTTGGAATATTTGAAAATTCTTGGTGCATGCAGTGGGACCCACTTCACTTTATACGTGATCATGCATATTTATAAGACTTTTCAAAAATACCAGAGGGATTTTTGGAAGCAACTTTTGTCTGGCCATTTAATTAAATTTCTCAGGGCTTTTCTTTTCCCCATTTTTGATTTTTCTTTTGAAATTTTTGCATGATGCAAAGACACAATCAACCCTAGCACTTACCCTAGTTGGGGTTCTGACAACTCGCCCCCACTCAAAAGAATCTCGTCCCGAGATTCAGAAGTCGTCGGGAGGAAGGTGGGGTACTCGGCACGGAGGCGGTCTTCTCTTTCCCATGTTGCTTCTTTCTCGGAGTGATGTGACCATTGCACTTTGAGGAACTTGATCTTCTGACGGCGAGTGACTCGCTCTGCTGAATCAAGAATACGAACAGGGTACTCTCGATAAGAAAGGTCATCTTGGAGATCAAGCGTTCCATGGTCGACTTCGCGGATGGGGTCCTTGAAGCAACGCCTGAGTTGTGACACATGGAATACATCATGTACTCGGGAAAGGTGCGGGGGTAGTTCAAGTTGGTAGGAAACTTCTCCACGTTTAGCAATAATGCGGAAAGGTCCGATGTAACATGGGGCCAACTTGCCTTTGATACCGAATCTTTGGGTTCCCTTCAGAGGAGTAACCCGAAGGTAAGCCTTCTCATCAATATTGTAGCTTTCTTGCCTATGATGACGATCATAGTAGCTTTTCTGACGAGACTGTGCGGCTTTCAATCGATCACGAACAATGCGAACTTGCTCTTCTGCTTCCTTGATCATATCCGGTCCAAAGAGTTGTCTTTCACCGGTTTCTGACCAGTTAAGGGGTGTTCGACATCGTCGTCCATAGAGGAGTTCAAAAGGAGCCATGTTCAGACTAGATTGAAAACTATTGTTATAAGAAAATTCGGCGAATGGAAGAGACTTCTCCCAATTCTTTCCTAATGAGATAACACAAGCTCTGAGCATGTCTTCCAAGATTTGATTAACCCTTTCAACTTGACCGCTAGACTGAGGATGGAAAGCTGTACTAAAGGATAGATGAGTTCCCATAGCATTCTGAAAGCTTCCCCAGAATCTAGAGGTGAAAAGGCTACCACGATCAGAATTGATTACCGAAGGAACACCGTGAAGAGACACAATTCTAAAGACGTACAAGTCCGCTAACTGGCTAGCAGTTATAGACTCGCGAACGGGAAGGAAGTGAGCAACTTTGGAAAGCCTATCTATCACAACGAAGATGGCATCGTTTCCTTTCTGGGTTTTTGGAAAGTCGGTGATGAAGTCCATATCGACTTTGTCCCATTTCCATTCGGGAATAGGCAAATGTTGAAGTGTACCAGCATGTCTTTCGTGTTCTGCTTTAATGCGACGACAAACATCACATTCGGCAACAAATCGAGCAATGTCTCTCTTCATCCTGGTCCACCAAAATCTCTGGCGTAGATCTCGGTACATTTTTGTGCTACCGGGATGAATCGAGAGGGGTGTGTCATGGGCTTCTTTGAGGATGAGTTGCCTTAGATCCCTATTCTTAGGTACTACCAAACGATTTTCAAAGAATACCGTTCCTTTACTATCTGTGGAGAAACATTTAGCAACTCCGCTAGCAATGTTCTCCTTGATCCGGCGTACACCTCGTGCACGTCTTTGGGCAACTATGATTTGATCCTCAAGGGTTCGTTTCGCCACCAAGTTGAAAAGAGATCCACGAGGAACAATCTCGAGATTAATATTTCGAAATTCCTCATGAAGAATTGGTTGATACTGTTGTAACATGAGGTTGTTACAATACGACTTACGACTTAGTGCGTCAGCCATGACATTGGCTTTGCCTGGGGTGTAAGAAATTCCTAAGTCATAATGTTTTATCAACTCTATCCAGCGTCTTTGCCTGAGATTAAGATCTGGCTGGGTGAAAATATATTTGAGGCTTTGGTGGTCGGAATAAATCTCACAACGATTACCAAGGAGGTAATGTCGCCAAGTTGTTAGGGCATGAACTACGGCAGCGAGTTCAAGGTCATGGGTAGGGTAGTTCTCTTCATGTGGCCGCAACTGGCGTGAAGCATAAGCTACCACATGTCTATCTTGCATAAGTATGCATCCTAACCCTTGCCGTGAAGCATCACAATAGATCTTGAAATCCCTTTTGGTGTCTGGAGGTGCAAGTACGGGTGCAGAAGTCAACCTTCTTTTTAGCTCTTGAAAGCTTTCCTCGCACTTGGGAGTCCATAGGAATTTCTTATCTTTCTTGAGGAGTTAAGTTAGAGGCTTTGCAACTTTAGAAAAGTTCTCGACGAAGCGGCGGCAATAGCTGGCTAAGCCAAGAAAACTCCTAACTTGCTTAATCGATTCAGGTGGAGTCCAGTCAAGGACGGCCTGAACTCTCTCGGGATTGACTGCAACACTTTTCGCAGAAATCACGTGGCCTAAGTAGGTCACTTCTGGTAGCCAAAATTCACACTTGGAGAACTTGGCATAAAGGCGGTGCTCTCTAAGCTTCATCAATACCAACCTAAGATGTTCTGCGTGCTCTTCTTCGTTCTTCGAGTAGATGAGAATGTCATCAAGATAAACCACAACCAATTTATCTAGGTACTCCATGAAGATCGAATTCATCAAGCGCGAGAATGTGGCGGGGCCATTGGTTAAACCGAAGGACATGACGGTGTACTCGTAAAGACCATAACGAGTAGTGAAAGCCGTCTTGGGTATGTCCTCGTTTCGGATTTTGATTTGATGATAGCCTAATCTCAAATCCATCTTGGAGAAGACAGAGGATCCTGCAAGTTGATCACAAAGATCATTGATCCTGGGGAGTGGGTACTTGTTCTTTATCGTCGCTAGATTTAGCGGGCGATAGTCTACGCACATCCTTTCTGTTCCATCTTTCTTCATTACGAACAGAACGGGGCAACCCCATGGCGATGAGCTAGGGCGGATGAAGCCTTTTGCCAACGAAGCATAAAGTTGGGTTTTTAGCTCAGCTAACTCATGTGGGGACATTCTATATGGGCGTCTGGAAATTGGGGTTGTGCCTGGTATAAGATCCACTATGAATTGTACACATCTGTCGGGTGGCATGCCCGGTAGCTCTTCAGGAAAGACATCCGGGAAGTCACGAACCACCGGAATATCTTCAAGGTCAGGAAGGGGAAGCACATTCAAAGTATGCATCTGGATTCTAGAGCTGGGTGATGTGTAGTCAATGATCTGGCCTGAAGGATGGGTGAGTTTGACTGATTTGGCTTTACAATCAAGGAAAGCATTCTGCCCTGATAACCAATCCATTCCTAGGATGACATCAATGTCCGAAGACTTGAGGGCTATAAGATAAGCAAGGAATACTAAACCCTCAATTGCAATTTGATTGCCATGGCTTACTCTGTTAGTTTGCCATTTTGAACCAGGAATTTGAATGATCATTGGAGAAAACATTTCTTCAAAAGGGAATTCATGACGAAGTGCATAACTCTCCGACATGAATGAATGAGAAGCTCCTGGATCGAAAATATCGGAAGCGGGGACATGATTGACTGGGAGTGTACCAAGAATGACGTCAGAAGCAGCAGTGGTTTCCTCAACTGAGATTTGGTTCACACAACCACTACTAGTGGATGAAGGCTTTGCTGGAAAGGCTTTGGTGGTTGATTTATTTGGAGGTTTATGTCGAGAATGATGTGGTGCCATCAAGACCTGAGGGCATTGACGATAGTAATGGCCTGGAAGACCACACTTAAAGCATACCCTGTCTGAATTGCTGGGAGTGGGATTACCTGGCTGCACACCATCATTCCGGGGTGGAATAATGTGTTGGGGTGGATGGCATATATTGGAGGTTGGTCTCTGCAGAAAGTTTTGAGGTATGGCTCTGGTTGGAATCCAAATTCGGCGTTTCTGAGGGGCTGAACTTGAAGAAGGAGCAAGCTCAAGAGCTTGCTTGCGAGACTCTTCGAACACTTCATTGCCATGCTCAGCTCTGAAGGATCTGTTGACTAAATCCTCAAAGGTGATAAATTCGATGAGGTTGAGATCATGACGAAGGATGGGGCTAAGTCCCTTATGGAACCTTGCCTTCTTTCTGGCATCGGTGGTGATCTCATCTTGGGCATAACGAGAAAGACGGTTGAACTCTCTCACATACTCGTGGACGAACATCGACGAGCATGGCGACCTGGCTGGCCGGATTGGGGATGGCTTGGCCCCGTTCTGCACGGCCTGCAGCGACGGCGGCTGGCGGCTCGTCGAACCGCGTCGAGCGAGCGCGGGCGGCGCGACAGGCGGAGGAGGAGGCGCGGGGACGCGCGCGGCGGAGGCCGGGGTGCCAGATCCGGCCGGAGGGGCGCCGGCGGCAGAGGTCCGACCTGGAGGCAGCGAGCTCGGGCGCCATGGCGGCTCTTCAAGGCGACGTCGGTGGGGCGACCCTGCGTGGAGAGGAGGAGGAGACAGAGGGTGAGAGGGAGAGGTGGAGGGAGGGGGCGCGGGCAGAGGAGACCTACGGATGGGAGGAGAGAGAGGAGAGAAGGATGGTGACGTGGCGGCCTTTGGGCCGTCGGATCGCCAGATCTAATGGTCCAGAATGCCTGGGGTTGAAATTTCAGATTTGGGGCTAGGGTTTGGACGAAAATGGGGTATTTTGGGGGCAATTTGGAGGGGGTGGCTGCAATTTTTAGGCTGGGGAAACCCTAGAAAGGGGTGGGAGTTTGGTGGTATTTATACAGCCCAGCTGGCTGGCAGTTTGCAAAAACATCCCCAGTTTTTCTCTCGCGCGCGCGGTGTTTACGTTCTAACCGCATGCAGTCCGTAGGACCTTCGATTCAGGTAAAACTTCAAACTGCGCGATCAGTTCGTCGAGCCGGAGGCGTTCACCTCGCGCTGGAACAGTTCCGAGAACACTTTCCGTTACACTATAAAAATATCCCGTTTACTTATTAAACAGGGTTTTTGTTCCGTTGGCTACGGCTGGTCTTGCGCGGGTTTTCGCGACAGTGATCGGGTGAAACCCGGTGTCGCAAAGGTCGAGTGTCAGGGTGGCAAGGGTCGGTCTCCGTCCGGTACGAGATAAGAGGGGGAAAATAATCGCCGATTGATAAATCGGGGATGCAAACACCGCAAAAAAATCAGACAATCAAACAATTCAGAACGAAAACAAAAAATTTAATTTTTGTGAAATCTGGGTATTACACAGGTCCACGTAAATTGCGCCATTGGCACCTACTTATCATTGCCAGAGTCCTACGGGAGACAAACCCTATCCTCTACATAGGGGAAATTTGTCGCTACACTACATCTCAAAATTCCACTTTGGGTAACCAACGAGGATAGATTATCAAGAAAATTTCTGGCGCCGTTGCCGGTGACTCCAAGTGCTAAGATAGGGGAGTTGCACACTATCTTTTACCTTTGCTTTTTAGTCTTGTTAGTTTACCTTTCAGTTTTTATCTTTGTGTCCTACATCGAAAATCACAACAAAAATCTGCCACACTTGCTGCTGCTATGGGTTCCACTGAAAACACCAAGTTGTGTGACTTCACTAGTCACAACAACAAAGACTTTATCTGCAATCCTATTGCCACACCTGCCACTTCAGCTACCTCTTATGAAATTAAACCTTCTTTTCTAAACCTTGTTATGAGAGATCAATTCTCTGGTACTAGAGATGATGCTGCTTTACACTTGAACAATTTTGTTGAGTTATGTGATATGTAAAAGTATACAGAAGTAGAAGGTGATGTTGTTAAGCCCAAGATTTTTCCTTTCTCCTTGAGGGAAGGAGCTAAAATCTGGTTTCAATCTTTGCCTAGGAATAGCATAGATTCTTGGGATAAGTGCAAAGATGCTTTTATTGGGAAGTACTACCCACCTGCTAAAATTATCCAATTGAGAAGTAACATTATGAATTTTAAGCAATTGGATAATGAACACGTTGCCCAAGATTGGGAACGAATGAAATATCTTGTTAAGAAATGCCCTACATATGGTTTGACTACTTGGATGGTTATGCAGACTTTTTATGTAGGCTTGAACTTTACCTCGCGGAACCTGTTAGATTCGGCCGCGGGAGGAACCTTTATGTCAACTACCCTTGGTGCTGCCACAAAATTCCTAGATGATATGATGACCAACTATTCCCAATGGCACACCGAACGCGCTCCAACATGTAGGAAGGTAAACTCTGTCGAGGAGATTACCTCCCTAAATGAAAAAGTTGACTTGATTATGTCTCTACTTACCAAACAACCCTCTATTGATCCTCATGATGTTCCTTTAAATTCTTTGGTTGCTCAGGAACAAATAGATGTGAACTTTATTGCTATAAATAACTTCAACAACAATGCTTAGAGGGGTAATTTTGCTAGCAATACTAGACCGTTTCCATCCAATTATGGGAACAACAACACTTATCCTAGTAACAAGAACCCCACTTCTGAACTAGAAAGCATGCTTAGAGACTTTATCACTACCTAAAAAGCCTTCAACAAGAGTGTACAAGAGAAATTAGCCAAATTAGATAATCTCTCTTTGAAGGTAGATAGCTTATCCCTTGATGTTGAGATGCTGAAAATTAGAACCTCCCCCCTTGACGAGAGGAAGGCCACTCCTATTAATGCTATCCAAGTGCATATTAATGAAAATATTAGGATGATGGACAAACTTAAAGAAAGATGGGCTAGAGAAAAGAGGAAGAGGATAGAATTAAGAGCCTTCCTACACACCACACAGTTGCTATTATCCAAGTCGTTGAGGATACCCAAACTATTAGCACCCAACACACTCCTAGTCCCATTGGACCTATTAATGATGATGCTAATACGTCAACCGTAGAAGAGTAAACACCTATGAACATAGAGGGTTTCAAATAAGTGAGCCTAGAAGACACTACTACTATCTTTGATAGTAGTGATATTGATTTTGATAGTTGTACCCTCTCAGAAGTTATTAGCTTGTTACACAAAATGTCAAGAGACCCCACACTAGCACACTAAATCTTGCCTTCACGGAGCATCTCACTAATGCTCTCATCAAAGCTAGGGAGGAGAAGCTTATAATAATAGCCTCCATACCTAGGAAGCTAGCTGATGGTTGGGATCCTATGATCAAAATTAAATTGAATAACTTCTCTTGCTATGCTTTATGTGATGTTGGAGCTAGTACCTCCGTTATGCCCAAAAGAATGTATGATATGTTTGCTTTGAAACCCTTTGAGCCTTGTTCTTTTGGTGTTCGTCTCGTTGATTCTTCTGTATAGAAACCTCTAGGGAAGATCGACGATGTTTTTATCATTGCCAATGACAATTATGTTCCCGTTGATTTCACTATTATGCATATAGAGTGTGAATCTTTATGTCCAATTATTTTGCGACGTCCTTTTCTTCGCACTGTTGGTGCCATTATTGACATGAAAGAGGGGAATATAAAATTTCAATTCCCTCTCAAAAAGGGTATGGAACACTTCCCTATAAATAAAATCAAGTTATATTTTGATTCCGTTACATGGGCTAGCTATTCTCTCTCTCTTGATAAAACTTGATTCTTCTTTTGCTTTATGCCTAGCTTAAAGGCGTAAAAGAAAGCGCTTGTTGGGAGGCAACCCAAGATTTTTTTACTTCTATTTTTAGTGGTCTTGATGATTGTTACTACTGTAGCAACATTATTGTATCTTTATTTCCAAGCTTTGTGCCAAGTTATAGCCTCTTATGATAAGGGAAGCAAAAGTTGTGACA
Source organism: Bromus sterilis (assembly GCA_950022295.1). NCBI lineage: Eukaryota > Viridiplantae > Streptophyta > Magnoliopsida > Poales > Poaceae > Bromus > Bromus sterilis. The sequence goes on along the minus strand of OX465595.1, from coordinate 383,027,828 downwards.
TGTTGTCCAAAAAACAGATTCTGTCTGCTTGACGAAAAAAATGAAAAAAACACTAGTTCATCTGTTTGAGCTGAATTTTTTACACAACATGATCTATACAATAGCGAAACTTTCGTATGTTCTAAGGTTTTTTATTTGAGTTGAATAAGTGCCCCGAAAAAAATTCTCTACTACCTAGTGTTCTGTTTTTCATAGATTCTTCCACGTTTTTTCTTTCCTTACTTTTGCAAACCTTAAGCTTTCTTTTTCTTTGCAAAAACTTTTTGACAATCTTTATAAACAGTAGATCTTCAAGAATATCCTTATATCCAGTGGGGAAAATTATTTTATTAAGCTTATGATGAGTTATGTATGAAGGTAGTTTTCAAGTGTGCGAGGGAAGATGCTGAAAGAAGATCTGGGAGTGTCAAATGCTCAAGCTTGGGATGACCCCATGCATCCCCAATAAATATTCAAGGAGAGTCCAGCGTCTAAGCTTTGGGATACCCCCGTGCATCCCCTTCTCCATCAACAATCATCAGTTCGTCCTTCGTCTCACTATATTTTTATCACTTCATGCGTTATGTGCTATGCTTGGAGCGTCTCGCTCTTAGGTTTCCTTTTTAGTTTTCTTTATATTTGCTTGCTATTCATAACAAGTAATACCCCAGCTTACTTTGTGTGGGAGAGAAACATGCTCCACTCCAATCTATAACACATCATAGGATTTTCATGCTTATCTTTTCTCTGTTTTGTGTTCTTTATCTTTTCGTAGATGCTGCCATGTTTAGTTTTAGTGTATGTATTTAGCAAGAGATTTAGCTTTTGTTTAGTTTGTTGCTAGAACTCTCTTTAGTTTTCATGTTTATCTTGTTAAGAGAGTTGGTTGTTGCACTGAGTTGCGTCTTGTCTTGAAAGTAGGTAATTGAGGTTGCTATTCAATTGTAGTAGTAACTTGCAATAGTTTTGAGGTATTGTTGTGAGTAATGTTTGAAATTTTGGTGTCAAGAGCTCTAGCCTATTAGTCATTGGTGTCGTATTTTGGGCAATCCGTGCTTATTTACAAAACCTACAAAAATTAGTTGAGAAGTGTAGCTACTAGATGGATCACTAATCTTTGGAGGGATCGGATATCAGAGTACACTCACGTACCATGAGTCGAGGATACACAAGGATAACCAAACCCCCATACACTCCTCCTCGGGGTACTTGTCTCTTTGTGAACCTACTTATTAGATTGAGAGTTGCCGATAATAAGTGCATGAGTTCTTCGTACTAATGTAAGTATTGAAAGTTGACACTTCCACCTCCTCATATTTGCTAGCATGTTCATTACCGTGCATTTCCCTCTTCTCACTCCGAGAGTTGGCTTCCACCTTCTCCGGTGCATCCAAACCATTGGCATGACACGCTCTGTCATCATAAACCTCCCTATATCTTTCCTCAAAACAGCCACCATACCTACCTATCAAGGCATTTCCATAGCCTTTCCGAGATATATTGCCATGCAACATCCACATCTTCATGACTTGATCTTCATGTCATACATGTTCCTGCTACACTGGAAGAGGCATACATTTTCATACATCATTATAGCTACATCTTCTTTATGTCGAGTACCTTGTAAAGTGTGAAAGATCTTCTCTACCTTCTTGTAAAATAGAGTGTTGCCCTTAAGTGAGGAAAAGATCCAAAAGTGGACAAATTTAAAAGATCCCAAAGAGGACAAATGATAGTTAAATAGAAAGAGCCATTGAGGCTACCATAAAATAGAATAAATAGAAGAAAGAGAAACATAAATAAAAAGAGAGAAAGGGGCAACACTACTATTCGTTTTGAAAGATCCACACTCGTACTCCCTCAATATCTTGTACTCTATAGAGATGATCATATATGCATATAGCTATGTGGGGACTTTCACACTATAGAACTTGGCTTGCATGTTCCAACAATGAGCCTCCTCAAACGAGCTCTAGGTCTTCATGAGCGAGCAAGTTGGATGCACCCCACTAGTTCCATTGGAGAGCTTTTCTTAGCTCATATGTGCATTCGTTGCATGGCAATCCCTACTCCTCACATCATATCTATCATTTGGCCTTCTCTTGCCTATGATTGTCCTCATCGATGTGAACCTTTCACACCCTATTTGTCTTCCTCCTCCACCATATTTCTCTCTTTGCCAGCCTAAGTGTCAACTCTTGTGCTTACGCTCATCCATTGCATGAGTGCTCAAAATATCAAAAGGGAGTGGATCAAATTGACTTTGACCTGGCTAGTGGTCCTGGGACGAGTCAAGATAAGATTCAAAAGAAGACTAAGTGTGAAACTTTAGTAGATTGAGTTGTCAACAAATATATTTTTCTCTCGTATTCCCATCTCCCCCTTCTTGCTCGCAAACACCATCTGGAGACATTCGAGTCACGGACAGCAAGAGCTCTTACACCTATATGTTCTTATGTTGCTTGTTTCAATGCTAATATAGACTCTTGCCTGTTATGACTTGAATTGAATTACATACCTTGATTGCTTTACTTTCAAATTTCTTATATGGTTTGTAGCATGTCACCGCAGAAATTATGCTTGTTATCATTTACCTACTCGAGCACGAGCAGGAATTAAGCTTGGGGATGTTGATACGTCCCAAACGCATCTATAATTTCTGCTTGCTCCATGCATGTTTTGTGTGATATTGCTATGATCTAGATACACTTTCATACACTTTTGACCATATTTTGACTAACTTATTAACTCAGTGCACCACCGTGCCAGTTCCTGTTTTCCGTAGTTTTTCTATTTCATGTTTCCCCCATATTAAAAGTGCTCCAAAAATTTGGAAAAAATCAGATAAAAAAGTCAGCGTAGAAGAACCTTCCGGAATCACCTGGGTGGGGCCAGAGGGCCACCACCAGGGGTCCAGGCGCCCTGGTGGCGCACCATAGGGCTTGGTCGCGCCAGGGGGCCGCCGGGACTCTTGGTGGCCCCCTGGCTGCCCACTTCGCCTATTTATTCTCTGTGACGAGATTCTTCCAAAGACAGAACCCTTTTTCGCGATCTCGCCTCTGTTCTGCCGCCGCCACGCTTCCAAGATCGGGAGAGCCAGCAGACCTCTTCCCGTCACCCTGCCGGAGGGAGGATTGACCTTCGGGAGCCTCTCCTCCACCATGGACGCTTTCCGGATGATCCGTGAGTAGTCTACCTTGGACCATGGGTCCGTGATCAGTAGCTATGTTATGTTCTCCTCCCCTCTTTGTTCTTCATGGATTAGACCTCGCGAGCTGCCCTACATGATCGAGGGACATATGTAATTCTTTCTGTTGTTGCTATGCTGAGTTTGCTGGGATCTGATGGATTATGAGACTATGTTCAGTTTGTGATAGAGTAATATATTTGGTTCTTATCTTTTATATTTATGTTCTTGAGTAATTCTTGCATGTTCTCCATTGTTGCTTATTGCTTTCGCCAAGTACTAGGTAGTGACTCCAAGAGGGAACGTTATGCTCGATTGTGGGTTCATGCCCCCTGATGACTAGCTTGAGTGACAGAAACATGAGTCTAGGGGATGTGCATTTTCCACAAGGGTGAAAACAACGGTTCTTGTAACCGCGGTTACAAGGATTGTTTACTTTACGCAAAGTTCTTTTAATGCAGTTGTGTGTTGCTTTGGGTTTACACTTTGGGTGGGGCTCGCAACTTAATACCAGCGAGATGTTCTGGATAGATATCTCAAGGTGGATGATTAGTAGTAGATGCGATTGGATTTCGGTCTACTTATTTTTGCGTACCACCCATGATTTTGAGCCTCTTCCTTTGTTTGTAGCATAGTTAGCATTGCGGTGCATTTTTAATCCTGTCAATTGCACATCTGTGATTTTTTACCTCACATATCAGTTTTATCGTATTTTGGGAGAGAGACATCACTAGTGAACGTCACGGGACCCCGGTCCATATTCTCATCACTTTTTACACACTCATTTATTTTCTTCTTTTACTTTGCAGTTGCTGTCATTATTATCCTTTATCCCTTGTGTTTGATCCTTTGTAAAGAACGAGGCCGGAGAGATTGGCAACCTCTTTGAACTTCGTTGGGAGCAAAGTTATTTGTATTGTGTGCAGGTTCACGCCAATTGCGCCGTTGACACCTACTTCTCACTTCCGGAATCCTACGGGAGACAAACCCTATCCTCCACATAGGGGAAATTTTCTTCTATCGTACATCTCACCTTCCATTTGGGGTAACCAACGAAGGGCAAGAAGCCATTATCACTTCCACGCCATAAAGCAAATTTCTGGCACCGTTGCCGGGGATTCCGAGTGCCAAGATAAGGGAGTTGCACACTATCTTTTACCTTTTTCTTTTTAGTCTTGTTAGTTTACCTTTTAGTTTTTATCTTAGTGTCGCTTATAAAAAATCACAATTTTTTATTTACTTTTCTTTTAGTAGTCCTTATTGTTTAGATGAACATGTTAGGACTTGGTGCTTTGAGGGAGTCGGAAGTTTTATATTTCCGTCAAAGGGATGCAGAAAATATGAAGAAGGCATGGGATAGAATTTCTGAGGCACATAAGAGAATTATGCCTTGGATACCTATAAAAATTGTGCTTAGAAATTTTACCATGGTATTTTGAAGTGGTGTAAACACTTTTTTGATATTATGGCTGAAGGATACTTTTTAGAATGTGATGAAACTAGAGCTCTTGATATTTTTCATAGTCTATCTATTTATTTTGTTTATGATCGTAGTTTTGATACTGTTATAGATTAACTTGCCACAATTGAAAAGAGGATGGATGCTCTAGAATTAAGAAAAGTAGAGGAACTTAAGTCCAACAAAAAATAAATGTTTGAGATAGATGATGATTGGGAGCCTTTTGTTAGGATTAGCATCTCTAACCAAGACTTCCTTGCTTTTTGTGATATTAAATCCATAGTTTCTACAATGCCAAAAATAGTGTATGATTCTTTGAAACTAAATATGGATAATTTATCATCTTATCATGAACATGCTAATGGAGAGATTTCAGAGGTTAAATGAATGGTGAAAGAAGTCCAAGTTGCATTCCTTAATAGGGTTGCAACGATGGATTTCTTCGTCATGGAGCCGAACAAAAGTAACATCATGCTTGGAAGGGACTTCCTCCGAGCTATGAAAGTCTTCGTTGATATTGGTAATGGGCAAATACGCTTACGTGGAAAAGCGAAAGGTAAGTACCTCTTCCCTAGGAAAAAGAAGAATGATCTTGTTGAAAATCAATTTGAAGGTTTTTATGACTCCGATGATCCCGGGGACCTTTGATTCTTCTTTTCGCTTTATGCCTAACTTAAAGGCCTAAAAGAAAGCGCTTGTTGGGAGGAACCCAAGATGTTTTTATTTCTGTTTTTAGTGGTCTTGATGATTGTTACTACTGTAGCAACATCATAGTATCTTTATTTTAAAGCTTTGTGCCAAGTTCTAGCCTCTTATGATAAGGGAAGCAAAAGTTGTGACATGCTGTCCAGAAAACAGATTCTGTCTACTTGACGGAAAAAATCAAAACAAACCACCAGTTCATCTTTTTGAGCTGAATTTTTTACACAACATGCTCTATACAATTGTGAAACTTTCATATGTTCTGAGTTTTTGATTTGAGTTGCAGAAGTACCCCAAAAAAATTATTTACTACCTGCTGTTCTGTTTTTCACAAATTCTGCCACATTTTTCCTTTCCTCACTTTTGCAAACCTTAAGCTTGCTTTTATTTGCATAAACTTTTTGGCAATCTTTATAAACAATAGCTCTTCAAGAATATATTTATTTCCAATGGAGAAAAAATATTTTATTAAGGGTACTAACCTCTCTAATCAGCTTATGATGAGTTATGTATGAAGGTAGTTTTCCAGTGTGCGAGGGAAGATGATGAAAGAAGATCCGGGAGTGTCAAACGGTCAAGCTTGGGGATGCCCCCATGCATCCCCAAAAAATATTCAAGGAGACTCAAGCATCTATGCTTGGGGTTTTCCCCCGCGCATCCCCTTCTCCATCAACAATCATCAGTTCGTCCGTCGTCTCACTATATTTTTATCACTTCATGCGTTATGTGTTATGCTTGGAGAGTCTCGCTCTTAGGTTTCCTTTTTATTTTTCTTTAGCTTTGCTTGTTGTTCATAACAAGTTAGACTCTAGCTTACTTTGTGTGGGAGAGAAACACTCTCCACTTCAAACTAGAACACATCATAGGATTTTTCATGCTTATCTTTCCTCTGTTGTGTGTTCTTTATCTTTTCGTAGCTACTGCCATCTTTAGTTATTAGCTTTCGGGTCTGTCTTTTGCAAGAACTTTAGCTTTTGTTTAGTTTGTTTCTAGAACTCTCTTTAGTTTTCATGTTTATCTTGTTAAGAGAGTTGGTTGTTGCACTGAGTTGTGTCTTCTCTTGAAAGTAGGTAATTGAGGTTGCTATTCAATTGTAGTAGTAACTTGCAATAGTTTTGAGGTATTGTTGTGAGTAATGTTCGAACTTTTGGTGTCAAGAGATCTAGCCTATTAGGGATAGGTGTTGTATTTTGGGCAATCCGTGTTTATTTTCAAAAACCTACACAAACTAGTTGAGAACTCTAGCTACTAGATGGATCACTAATCTTTGGAGGGATCGGATATTAGAGTACACTCACGTACCATGAGTCGAGGATGCGAAAGGATAACCAAACCCCCATACACTCCTCCTCGGGGTACTTGTCTCTTTGTGAACCTACTTATTAGATTGAGAGTTACCGATAATAAGTGCATGAGTTCTTCGGACTAATTTAAGTATTGAAAGTTGACACTTCCACCTCCTCATATTTTCTAGCCTCTTCAGTACCGCGCATTGACCGCTTCTCACTCTGAGAGTTGGCGTCCAAACCCTTGGCATGATACGCTATGTCATCATAAACCTCCCTATATCTTTCCTCAAGACAGCCACCATACCTACCTATCAAGGCATTTCCATAGCCTTTCGGAGATATAATTCCATGAAGCATCCACCTTCTCATGACTTGGTATTCATGTCATACGTGTTCCTGCTACACTGGCAGAGGCATACATTTGCATACATCATGATAGCTACGTCTTCTTTATGTTGAGTACCTTGTAAAGTGTGAAGATCTTCTATACCCTCTTGTAAAATAGAGTGTTGCCCTTAAGTGAGGAAAAGATCCCAAAGTGGACAAATTTAAAAGATCCCAAAGAGGACAAATGAGAGTTACATAGAAAGAGCCATTGAGGCCACCAAAAAATAGAAAAAAAGAGAAAAAGAGAGAAAAAGAAATAAAAAGAGAGAAAGGGGAAACACTACTATTCCTTTTGAAAGATCCACACTCGTACTCCTTCTATATCTTGTACTCCATAGAGACGATCATATATGCATATAGCTATGTGGGGACCTTCACACTATAGAACTTGGCTTGCATATAACAAGGATGAGCCTCCTCAAACGAGTTGTAGGTCTTCATGAGTGAGAAAGTTGGATGCACCCCACTAGTTCCATTGGAGAAGTTTTCTTAGCTCATATGTGCATCCGTTGCATGGTAATCCCTACTCCTCACATCATATCTATCATTTCGCCTTCTCTCGCCTATGATTGTCCTCATTGATGTGAGCCTTTCACACCCTTTTTGTCTTCCTCCTCCACCATATTTCTCTCTTTGCCATCCTAAGTGTCAACTCTCGTGCTTACGCTCATCTATTGCATGAGTGCTCAAAATATTGAAATGGAGTGGATCAAATTGACTTGTACCTGGCTAGTGGTCTGGGGACGAGTCAAGATAAGATTCCAAAGAAGACTAAGTGTGAAACTTTAGTACATTGGGTTCTCATCAATTATATTTTTTCTCTCGTATTTCCATCCCCCCTTCTTGCACACAAACACCATCTCGAGACATTCGAGTCACGGACAGCAAGCTAATATAGACTCTCGCCTGTTATGACCTTAATTGAATTACATACCTTGATTGGTTTACTTTCAAAGTTCTTATATGGTTGGTAGCATGTCACCACATAAATGATGCTTCTTATAATTTACCTACTCGAGGACGAGCAGGAATTAAGGTTGGGGATGTTGATACGTCCCAAACGTATTTTAAGAGCAAGTTTTTCCCCCGAAGGTTTTGGAGATTGTTTGACAAAGAAGTAGTGGAACTAATATTGTTTTCGAGTATAAATAGATACTTAGGTTCCGAAAGAATGGAATTTGCAAGTGGAAGGTTGAAGGACAACTCACTACAGCGAAGCTACAGTCAACTACCAAAACCTTTGAAGGAAGGCGACCCCCAAAAATGTCGTCGAGAAAGAAGATGCTCTTGAGTGAAACCGCAACTGATACGTCCAAAACGTATCTATAATTTCTGCTTGCTCCATGCATGTTTTGTGTGATATTGCTATGATCTAGATACACTTTCATACACTTTTGTACATATTTGGACTAACCTATTAACTCAGTGCACCCCAGTGCCAGTTCCTGTTTTCTGCTGTTTTTCTATTTCAGTTTTCCCCCATATAAAAAGTGCCAGAAAAATTCGGGAAAATTCAGATAAAAAATCAGCGTGACGGAAGCTTCGAGAAGAGCTCGGGAGGGGCCAGAGGGGGGCCAGGCGGCCACCCGGCGCGGCCCCACCCCTGGCCGCGCCAGGGGGGGCGCCTGGGGCCCCTGGCCCACCTCTGGCTACCCCCCTTCGCCTATTTATCCCCCGTCACGGGAAAACTCCAAAAAGAGAACCCTATTCCGCGAACTCGCCTCTGTTCCGCCGCCGCCGCGCTTCCAAGATCGGGAGCACCAGAAGACCTCTTCCAGGCACCCTGCCGGAGGGAGGATTGACCTCCGGGAGTCTCCTCTCCACCATGGATGCTCCCCGGATGTCTTGTGAGTAGTTTTCCTTGGACCATGGGTCCGTGATCAGTAGCTATGTGATGATCTCCTCCCCTCTTTGCTCTTCATTGTTTAGACCTCGTGAGCTGCCCTACATGATCGAGGCACCTTTGTAATATTTCTGCAATTGCTATGTTGAGTTTGATCGGATCTGATGGATTATGAGATTATGTTCAGATTGTGATAGAGTAATATATTTGGTTTCTATCTTTATATTTTTGTTCCTAAGTAATTCTTGCATGTTCTCCGTTGATGTTTATTGCTTTGGCCAAGTAGTAGGTAGTGACTCCAAGAGGGAGCGTTGTGCTAGATTGTGGGTTCATGCCTCCCTGATGACACGCTTGAGTGACAGAAACATGAGTCTAGGGGATGTGCTGTTGCCACAAGGGGGAAAACAACGGTGCTTGTGACCGCGGTCACAAGGATTGTTTACTTTACGCAAAGTTCTTTTATTGCAGTTGTCTGTTGCTTTGGGTTTACACTTTGGGTGGGCTCGCAACTTAATACCAGCGAGATGTTCTGGATAGATATCTCAAGGTGGATGATTAGTAGTAGATGCAGATGGATTTCGGTCTACTTATTTTGGCGTACTTCCCGTGCTTTTGAACCTCTTCCTTTCTTTTGTAGCTTAGTTAGCATTGCGGTGCGTTCATAATCCTGTCAATTGCCCTTATGTAATTTGTTTACCTCGCATAGCAGTTTTATCGTCGTTTGGGAGAAAGACATCACTAGCGAACATCACGTATCCCGGTCCATATCCTTATTACTGTTTCCAAGCTATCTTTACTTTTCTGCTTTTACTTGCTATCATTATCACTTGTGTTTTACCCTTTGTGAACAACAAGACCGGAGAGATTGACAACCTCTCTGAACTTCGTTGGGAACAAAGTTATCTGTGTCTGTGTGCAAGTCCACGTCAGTCGCGCCGCTGACACCTACTTATCATATCCGGAGTCCTACGGGAGACAAACCTTGGTATCTTCACCGAGGGAAACTCACTGCTGCACTGCATCACGCCTTCCACTTGGGGCTCACCAACGAAGGGCGGGAAGTCGCTAAGCAAGAGAATTTCTGGCGCCGTTGCCGGGGACTCCGAGTGCTAAGATAGGGGAGTTGCACACTACCCTTTACCTTTGTTTTTTAGTCTTGTTAGTTTACCTTTCAGTTTTTATCTTTGTGTCTTTTATCAAAAATTACAAAAAAATCTGCCACAGTTGTTGCTACTATGGGTTCCACTGAAAACACCAAGTGGTGTGACTTCACTAGTCACAACAACCAAGACTTATCTGCACTCCCATTGCCACACCTGCCACTTCAGCTACCTCTTATGAAATTAAACCTGCTTTGCTAAACCTTGTTATGAGAGATCAATTCTCTGGTGCTGGAGATGATGCTGCTTTACACTTGAATAATTTTGTTGAATTACGTGATATGCAAAAGTATAAAGAAGTAGAAGGTGATGTTGTTAAGCTCAAGCTCTTTCCTTTCTCTTTAAGGGGAGATGCTAAAATCTGGTTTCAATCTTTTCCTAGAAATAGCATAGATTCTTGGGATAAGTGCAAAGATGCTTTTATAGGAAAGTACTACCCCCCTGCTAAGATTATCCAATTGAGGAGTAATTTTATGAATTTTAAGCAATTGGATAATGAACACGTTGCCCAAGCTTGGCAACGAATGAAATCTCTTGTTAAGAAATGCCCTACACATGGTTTGACTACTTGGATGGTTATCCAGACTTTTTATGTAGGCTTGAACTTTACCTCGCCGAACCTGTTAGATTCGGCCGCGGGAGGAACCTTTATGTCAACTACACTTGGTGCTGCCACAAAGCTTCTCGATGAGATGATGACCAATTATTCCCAATGGCACACCGAACGCGCTCCAACAGGTAGGAAGGTAAATTCTGTCGAGGAAATTACCTCCCTCAATGAAAAAGTTGACTTAATTATGTCTCTACTTACCAAGCAACCCTCTATTGATGCTCATGATGTTCCTTTAAATTCTTTGGTTGCTCAAGAACAAGTAGATGTGAACTTTATTGCTAGAAATAACTTCAACAACAATGCTTATAGGGGAAATTTTGCTAGCAATCCTAGACCGTTTCCATCCAATTATGGGAACAAGAACACTTATCCTAGCAACAACTCCTATAATCCTGCTTATACGAAAAGAGACCTACCTAGCTATGAGAAACTGGTAGAAATAGAGAAAGCTACTAAGAACTATATGCACACCCAGTTTGAACAAAACAAAGCCTTCTCTAAGCAAATAGGTGAGCATACTGCCATTCTGCAAAACATTAGTGAACAGCTTGATAGCCTGAACAGTGAGATTTCTAATCTCCAGGCTAGACTTACCGCCACCGAAACACATGTTTCGAATATGTCCCACACCCAATCTACTTTGATAAATCGAATGGCAGCCAAAACAGAAGTTATTCCTATGGAAGAGGATAGAATTAAGGGCCTTCCTACACACCACACAGTTGCCACTATCCAAATTGCTGAGGACACTCAAACTATTAGCACCCAATGCACTCCTAGTCCCGTTGGACCTATTAATGGTGATGCTAATACCTCAACCGTAGATAAAGAAACTCCTATGAACATAGAGGGTTTCAAACAAGTGAGCCTATATGACACTACTACCACCTTTGAGAGTAGTGATATTGATTTTGATAGTTGCACCCTTTCAGAAGTTATCAGTTTGCTACACAAAATGTCTAGAGACCCCCACACTAGCACACTTAATCTTGCCTTCACGGAGCATATCACAAATGCTCTTATCAAAGCTAGGGACGAGAAGCTTAGAGTAGAAGCCTCCATACCTAGGAAGCTAGATGATGGTTGGGATCCTATGATCAAAATTAAATTGAATAACTTCTCTTGCTATGATTTGTGTGATGTTGGAGCTAGTACCTCCATTATGCCCAAAAGAATATTTGATATGTTTGAATTGAAAACTTTTGAGCCTTGTTCTTTTGGTGTTCGTCTTGTTGATTCTTCCATAAAGAAACCTTTGGGGAAGATCGACGATGTTCTTATCATTGTCAATGACAACTATGTTCCCGTTGATTTTATTGTTATGGATATAGGGTGTGAACCTTTATGTCCAATTATTTTGGGACGTCCTTTTCTTCGCACCGTTGGTGCGGTTATTGACATGAAAGAGGGGAATATAAAATTCCAATTCCCATTCAAAAAGGGGATGGAACACTTCCCTAGAAAGAAAATCAAGTTACCTTTTGAGTCCGTTACTCAGGCTAGTTATTCTCTTTCTCTTGATAAAACTTGATTCTTCTTTTTGCATCATGCCTAGCTAATGGCTTTAAAGAAGCGCTTTCGGGAGGCAGCCCACAACGAATTTAGGTGTTTCTTTTTGCTTTTGTAGTGTCTTGATGATTGTTACTACTGTAGCAACATCATTGTATCTTTATTTTTCAACTTTGTGCCAAGTTATAGCCTCTTACGGCAAGGGAAGTAAAAGTTGTGATATGCTGTCCAGAAAACAGATTCTGTCCTCGTGACCAGAAAAATTCCAGAAAAATCCCAGTTCATCTTTTTGAGCTGAAATGTTTACACAGTATGCTCTATACAATTACGAAACTTCCGTATGTTCTGAGTTTTTTTATTTGAGTTGCATAAGTGCCCCTAAAAAATTCTTTACTATCTGCTGTTCTGTTTTTCACAGATTCTGCCATGTTTTGTCTCTCCTAACTTTTGCAAACCTTAAGCTTGCTTTTTTTCTTTGCAAAAACTTTTTGGCACTCTTGAGAAACAGTAGCTCTTCAAGAATATCTTTATATCCAGTGGAGAAAATATATTTATTAAGGGTAATAACCTCTCTAATCAGCTTATGATGAGTTATGTATGAAGGGAGTTTTCAAGTGTGCGATGGAAGATGATGGAAGAAGATCCAGGAGTGTCAAGCGCTCAAGCTTGGGGATGCCCCCGTGCATCCCCAACAAATATTCAAGAAGACTCAAGCGTCTAAGCTTGGGGATGCCCCCGTGCATCCCCTTCTCCATCAACAAATCATCAGTTCGTCCTTCGTCTCACTATAATTTTATCACTTCATGTGTTATGTGCTATGCTTGGAGCGTCTCGCTCTTAGGTTTTGCTTTTAGTTTTCTTTAGCTTTGCTTGCTGTTCATAACAAGTTAGATCCCTTCTTACTTTGTGTGGGAGAGAGACACGCTCCACTTTCAAAATCTAGAACACATCATAGGATTCTTCATGCCTATCTTTTTGCTGTTGTGTGTTCTTTATCTTTTCGTAGCTACTGCCATGTTTAGTTTTAGTCTTAGTTTGTCTTTAGCAAGAGCCTTAGTTTTGTTTAGTTTGTTTATGGAACTCTTTTTAGTTTTCATGTTTATCTTGTTAAAGAGAGTTGGTTGTTGCACTGAGTTGTGTCTTGTTTTGAGAAGTAGGTATTTGAGGTTGCTATTTAATTTTAGTAGTAGCTTGCAATAGTTTTGAGGTATTGTTATGAGTAATGTTTGGACTTTTGGTGTCAAGAGCTCTTGCCTATTAGTGATAGGTGTCGTATTTTGGGCAATCCGTGTTTATTTTCAAAACCTGCAAAACTAGTTGAGAACTCTAGCTACTAGATGGATCACTACTCTTCTGAGGGGTCGAATATCAGAGAACACTCACGTACCATGAGTCGAGGATGCGCAAGGATAACCAAACCCCCATACCCTCCTCCTCGGGGTACTTGTCTCTTTGTGAACCTCCTCACTAGATTGAGAGTTACCGATAATAAGTGCATGAGTTCTTCGGACTAATGTAACTATTGAGAGTTGTCACTTCCACCTTCCCATATTTTGCTAGCCTTTCCCGTGCCGTGCATTACCTTCTTCTCACTCCGAGAGTTGGTGTCCACCTTCGCCGGTACATCCAAACCCTTGGCATGATACGCTCTGTCATCATAAGCCTCCTTATATCTTTCCTCAAAACAACCACCATACCTATCTATCAAGGCATTTCCATAGCCTTTCCGAGATATATTGCCATGCAACTTCCACTTCTTCATGACTTGATCTTCATGTCTTACATGTTCCTGCTACACTGGCAGAAGCATACATTGCATACATCATGATAGTTACATCTTCTTTATGATTTTGAGTACCTTGTAAAGTGTGAAATATCTCCTTTACCTTCTTGTAAAATAGAGTGTTGCCCTTAAGTGAGGAAAAGATCCCGAAGAGGACACATTAAAAGATCCCGAAGAGGACAAATGAGAGTTAAATAGAAAGAGCCATTGAGGCCACAAAAAAATACAAAAAAATAGAAAAAAGAGAAAAAGAAATAAAAAGAGAGAAAGAGGAAACAGTACTATCCTTTTGAGAGATCCACACTAGTACTCCCTTTTATATCCTTGTACTCCATAGAGATGATCTTTTTACATATAGTTTGGAGAGCTTCCTAGCTCGTATGTGCACCCGTTGCATGGCAATCCCTACTCCTCACTTCATATCTATCATTTGCCATCTCTTGCCTATGATTGTCCTCATTGATGTGAGCCTTTCTCATTCATTTTGTCTTCCTCCTCCACCATATTTCTCTCTTTGCCATCCTAAGTGTCAACTTTCGTGCTTACGCTCATCCATTGCATGAGTGCTCAAAATATCGAAAAGGAGTGGATCAAATTGACTTGTACCTGGCTAGTGGTCTGGGGACGAGTCAAGATAAGATTCCAAAGAGGACCAATTGTGAAACTTTAGTAGATTGAGTTCTCAACAAAAATACTTTTTTCTCGTATTCCCTATCCCCCTTCTTGCACGCAAACACCATTTGGAGACATTCGAGTCACGGACAGCGAGAGCTCTTGCACCTATTGTTCTTTTGTTACTTGTTTCAATGCTAATATAGACTCTTGCATGTTATGAGTTGAATTGAATCTCTAACCTTGATTGCTTTACTTTTCAAAGTTATTTTATGGTTCTTAGCATGTCCCCACAGAAATTATGATTGTTATCATTTACCTACTCGAGGACGAGCAGGAATTAAGCTTGGGGATGTTGATACGTCCAAAACGTATCTATAATTTCTGCTTTCTCCATGCATGTTTTGTGTGATATTGCTATGATATAGATACACTTTCATACACTTTTGATCATATTTGGACTAACCTATTAACTCAGTGCACCCCAGTGCCAGTTCCTGTTTTCTGCTATTTTTCTATTTCAGTTTTCCCCCATATAAAAAGTGCCAGAAAAATTCGGGAAAATTCAGATAAAAAATTAGCGTGATGAAAGCTTCGAGAAGAGCCCGGGAGGGGCCAGAGGGGGGCCAAGGGGGGGCCAGGCGGCCACCCGGCGCGTCCCCACCCCTGGCCGTGCCAGGGGGGCGCCTGGGGCCCCTGGCCCACCTCTGGTTCCCCCTTCGCCTATTTATCCTCCGTAACGGGAAAACTCCAAAAAGTGAACCCTATTCCGCAAACTCGCCTCTGTTCCGCCGCTGCCGCGCTTCCAAGATCGGGAGCACCAGAAGACCTCTTCCCGGCACCCTGCCGGAGGGAGGATTGACCTCCGGGAGTCTCCTCTCCACCATGGATGCTCCCTGGATGTCTTGTGGGTAGTTTTCCTTGGACCATGGGTTCGTGATCAGTAGCTATGTGATGTTCTCCTCCCCTCTTTTATCTTCATTGTTCAGACCTCGTGAGCTGCCCTACATGATCGAGGCACCTTTGTAATATTTCTGCAATTGCTATGTTGAGTTTGATCGGATCTGATGGATTATGAGATTATGTTCAGATTGTGATAGAGTAATATATTTGGTTTCTATCTTTTATATTTTTGTTCCAAAGTAATTCTTGCATGTTCTCCGTTGCTGTTTATTGCTTTGGCCAAGTAGTAGGTAGTGACTCCAAGAGGGAGCGTTGTGCTAGATTGTGGGTTCATGCCTCCCTGATGACACGCTTGAGTGACAAAAACATGAGTCTAGGGGATGTGTTGTTGCCACAAGGGGGAAAACAACGGTGCTTGTGACCGCGGTCACAAGGATTGTTTACTTTACGCAAAGTTATTTTATTGCAGTTGTCTGTTGCTTTGGGTTTATACTTTGGGTGGGGCTCGCAACTTAATACCAGCGAGATGTTCTGGATAGATATCTCAAGGTGGATGATTAGTAGTAGATGCAGATGGATTTCGGTCTACTTATTTTGGCGTACTGCCCGGGCTTTTGAACCTCTTTGTTTCTTTTGTAGCTTAGTTAGCATTGCGGTGCGTTCATAATCCTGTCAATTGCCCTTCTGTAATTTGTTTACCTCGCATAGAAGTTTTATCGTCTTTTGGGAGAGAGACATCACTAGCGAACATCACGTATCCCGGTCCATATCCTTATTACTGTTTCCAAGCTATCTTTATTTTTCTGCTTTTACTTGCTATCACTATCACTTGTGTTTTACCCTTTGTGAACAACAAGACCGGAGAGATTGACAACCTCTCTGAACTTCGTTGGGAAAAAAGTTATCTGTGTTTGTGTGCAGGTCCACGTCAGTCGCGCCGCTGACACCTACTTATCATATCCGGAGTCCTACGGGAGACAAACCTTGGTATCTTCACCGAGGGAAACTCACTGCTGCACTGCATCACGCCTTCCACTTGGGGCTCACCAACGAAGGGAGGGAAGCCGCTAAGCAGCAACGAGGAGAAAGCTGAAGCTGGACAAAGACTTAGTCTTTTTACTAGTTTCTCTTTATTTTCTTGAGTCGTAAGAAAAACCGTACTATCAAGAGGGGTTTTCTAATTGATATCTTTGTTGAAGTGAATTTTCTCTGCTCAACCTAAACCCAGAAAAAGCCTATCGATAGAAATCTTACTGAGTCGAGTGAAAAGATCAAAGGAAAAGTCATCGCACTTCGTGCCTTCGGGAGAGAACTCATTCGGTAAGTCAGCTTACTTGCTGCACAAGTAAAGTTGCGCAGTGATTGAAATACGACCGTTGTGGACACGCGTCAAGCGGTTGCATCGGATCACTTCAGTCATTTCACTCATTGGGATCGCTACCTATAAATACCCCACACCCACCCTCCATTTGCGGTTGGCTGTTCCACTGAATATTTTAAGACAGAAGAGCTGTGAGCATCCCGAGAAAGAACTCGAGAGAAAACCAAAACCCAAGTCTGAACTGAGTTGAGAAATTCACAGAGACTTAGGTCGAGATTAGTCGATCTTTTTATCTCGGAGAACTTCAAGTCTCCTAGACGGTTAGGCGTCTCCTGTCAAGCAGTCGAAGAGAAATTTTCGCTGCTGAAGGAAGTTTGTAAAGGTGTCGGAGATGTCCTGAATCATCTACCACGAGTGAAAACTGGAAAAGCTCGAGGAGTTTGTGGCAGTGGAGAATAGGACGGAGAGAGTTTTGCTCCAGGTGTTCAATCACCAGCCCCTCCAACCAGACGTAGCAATTTGAAGAGTGTGAACTGTTTCACCAAACATCATCGTGTCAGGCTCGTTTTCTTTCTTGTATTTACTTTCAGTACTTACTCGTTGCCTGTTTGCCTTCGATGTTTTCCTTCGCTCCCAATTTATTCGATCCTAGCATGTCTTTCGATACTGTAATTCCTTCGAGATGTCTTTAGTCCCTCGCAGTTGGCATGAATTCCTTCTAAGTTCCTTAGAATTTTTAGAAGTGATCATTCACCCCCTCCCCCTCTGATCATTTTTTAGCTTTCAATTGGTATCAGAGCCAGGTTCTCCCTACGCTCTGCGTATTTTGGTCTAACCACCTGGAGTGTTGTCAAGAATGTCGTTTGCAGCTGTTCGCTCGGGTGAACCGATTCCTATCTACAATGGGAAGGACTAGCCTTATTGGAAGGACAAAATGAAGAGGAACATCATGGACATTACCTCTGCCACTTGGGAAGTTGTCAAGAATGGAGTTGCTGTCAAAGACAAGAGTGCCATAACCCTTGAATAGGAAAAGAAGTTGTCTCTCAATTCTGAAGACTGGGTGTTCATCACAAACCATCTGACTCCAGAAAAATATCATGAGGTCAAGAATATTTCTACGTCCAAAGGTGGCTGGGACTATCTCGAGAAGATTGGTGAAGGTGTCTCTACTCAGAAAGATGCTCGTATTGACACCCTTCGAAGCAAATTCTATCGATTCAAGAGGCACGAGGGAGAGAAAGTTAACTCCATTTACAGCAGACTCACTGCTCTATCAAATGAACCGATTTCCCTCGGTGCCGAAGACATTACCAGTCGGATAGTTGTCAGAACTTTGCTCCGTTCTCTCGATGATTCCTTCGATCACATTGTGTTGATGATCAAGGAAAGGACTGATTTCAAGGATCTCGTCGCCGCTGATATTCTTGAGAGACTCAACACATTTGAGATGGAAGAAAAAAAAGTGATGTCAACGGAACTCGAAGAAAATATCATGCACTCAAGGCCAAAGCTTCACATCACTCCTCTCCTGAATCCAGTTCTGAATCTGGAGGTGCCTCAGATGACCCCGAGAATATTGGAAAGGATCTGGCACTGATAATGAAAAGATTCAACCGCTTCTAGAGAAGGAACTCCTCTTCACCGCAGAAAAACTACTCTTCCAGACATTCGAGCAATTCATCACAGCATCGATCGTCATCCAGAAACTCTTCAGCGAAAGATAACTGCTGCTACAAGTGCAAAAACCAGGTCACTTCATAACTGATCGTCCTCTCTGGGAAATTGAACATAGATCCAAGCATTCTCACAGTAACTCTTCGAGCAAGTCACACAGATCGAGCAAAAACTATGAGTCGAAGAGATATGATTCAAATTCCAGAAAATACAAGAAAGATAGTTCTGATGATGACAAGAAGAAGAAGTATCACAAACATTGAGAGAGTTCTTCCTAGAAATCACATTCCTCTTGACGCAAGAATTCTCACCGTGCCAAGGCCTATCTGGGTAAAGAGATGAACTCAGAAGATGAAGCCTCTGGTTCCAAAGCTGAATCAAACTCAAGATTTGGTTCTGGTTCTGAATCTGATGGTGTTGCTGGTCTAGCATTTGCTTCGAACAAGATATCGAGTTCTTTCTTCACCAACCAAGGCAGTGAAGATGAAACTCCATCTTACTGCTTCATGGCCAAGGCTAAGGTATCCTCTTCTAAGAATTCCTATGATACTTCTGATGGATCTGCTTATAAAAGTCATTCTAGGATAAGCTATGCCAAACTTGCTAAAATTTCCTCTATCCAACAAGATGAACTAGATTCTCTAAGTGAATCTATTCAAAAATCTAAGACTTTGTTGATTGATGAGATTGAGAAAGGTCAAACTTTAACTAATGAGCATTCTGCTCTGAAAGAAAAGTATGATGAACTTTCCACTCGGCATGATCTTCTCTCAGTGGACTATGAGAAGCTAACCTACGAATTCCTTCAAAGGAAAATGGCTCTTGAGAAACTGAGAGAAGCTCATGAAGAGTTGGAGAATGTCAATCTCACGCTCATGGCTCAGCAGGGCTTAGAATATAAAAATGAATCTACTTCACCTTGCCAAACCTGCTTGGAATGAAGTAAAACTGAGTCTATTTCTAAGAAATCGCAAGGAAAGGAACCTATTATCATTGATGATGCTAACCCCTCGGTCGAGGAAACTGTTAGCAAGGAACTCCTCAGGTTGAAAGATTTTTTTGAAACAGGCATGTTCAAAAGTGTTCAGGGACACCAGTGCCTATGTGATATCCTAAAGAAGGCTCTTCTTCATAGGAATCCTCGAAAGGAAGGTGTTGGTTTCGAGAGGAAATTTAACCCTGATGGCACCTACTGGGAGCCCGAGCAGTATCCTAAAACTATCTGGGTTCTAGCTAAAGAAAAGACCATTGATATTGGTAACCTTTCAAGTTTCAACTGCAAAATTGATAAGGCTATTGTTGATGAATCACTTTATTCTGACTACAAGCTTATAAAAAATGAGCAAGGAAAAGTGTCTGCTGAATTCGTTGGTACTCCTCCGAAGATTGGTTTCTATAAGCGACAGATTTGGGTTCGCAAGTCTCTCGTAGAAAAACTGCCTCCTAACCATTATATGCAGGGAAAATCTTTGGTACCACCGAGACATTACTATTCTCTCGAGGATAGAAATGAACCACTGGTGCCTGCTTCAAATGTTCCCCAGAAGGAATACTATCGAGTTGATAGAAATGTTTATCGTCATCATGACAATAACGACAAAATTGCTTTTACCTACCAGTACTCTAACCCCTCATCGAGGAATTATGTTTAAGGTGTGCTTGATGGTCCGCCTCGCCAATATGATCCAGTTCGCTATAATACTGCTACTTCATCTAGCACTTTCATGCCTTCTCAGTCACCTGCTCGTTTGTGGGTGGTCAAGAATAACTAATTCTTCTGCAGGGCTATGTCTCCGGTGGATCCGTATGGGTCATGGATAGTGGTTATACAAATCATATGACCGGAGACAAAGATTTGTTCACCGAAGACAAACTTACTGAATCTTCTTAGAGATATATTACCTTCGGTGACAACAACAAAGTAAAAGTACTTGGTTTGGGTAAGGTTGCTATATCGAAGGATAAACATATTGACAAAGTTATGCTTGTTCAATCTCTAGGATATAATCTTATGTCTATATCAAAACTTTGTGATGTGGGTATGCTTGTACTGTTTTCTGCTTCTCGTTGTGTTGTCTTTTCACAGGATGATTATTCCTTCGTGTTCTAAGGATATCTCAAAGGTTATCTTTATATTGTCGATTTCTCTTTGGGACCTACAGTGTCCACATGCTTAATGGCTAAAGCCACATCTGGTTGGTTATGGCATCGAAGACTTGGTCATGCAGGAATGAAAAATCTTCAAACTCTTATCTCGAAGAAGAATTTCGTTGGTATTGATAATGTGAAATTCGATAAAGATCGTCTTTGTAGTGCCTGTGCAGCAGGAAAAATTGCCAAGAAACATCACTCAGCAAAGACTATCATCACCACTACTCGTCCTATCGAATTACTTCATATGGGTTTATTCGGTCCTCAAAATTACGCTAGTCTTGGAGGTAACAAGTATGGTCTGGTTATTGTTGATGATTTCTATCGATATACTTGGGTTTTCTTTCTAGATGACAAGAGCAAAGTTGTCGAAATTTTCAAAACTTTCGCTAAGAGAGCACAGACTGAGTATGAATTATCCCTCAAGCATATTAGAAGTGATAATGGTACAGAATTCAAAAACACTTATATCAAAGAATTTCTTGATGAATATGGCTTTACTCATGAATTCTCGGCTGCTTATACACCGCAACAAAATGGTGTGGTCGAGAGAAAGAATCGAACTCTTATTGAAATGGCCAGAACAATGCTTGTTGAATACAAGACTCTAATCAGGTTCTGGGCCGAGGCAATTAACACTGCATGTCATATCATCAACAAGGTTTATCTTCACAAATTTCTGAAGAAAACTTCACATGAGCTTATCACTGGTAAAATGTCAAATGTTTCATATCTCAGGGTTTTTTGTGCTCCATGTTATATCAGAGATATGAATCACAGCTCCAAGTTTGCTCCAAAGGCACACGATGGTTTTCTCCTAGGTTATGGTTCGAATTCTCACACTTACATAGTATACAACTCTCATCTTGGCAAAGTTGTAGAAACTGTAAATGTTCAATCTGATGAAACTAACGGCTCCGAAAAGGAGCAATTACCTCTTAACCTGGATGAACCACCTTTGGATGAAGTTATCAGGTACATGGCTGTAAGGCCCGATGTGCGGTAATGTTCCAGATCTAGATATTTCATCTAGATCCGGGGACGAAGCACATATCGGTCCCACCGCGACATATGACAATGCCATATGCCTCGGATTTCCAACATGATATCACAACATTACAGATACAAGGATACAACATCTCATACAATCAGCATACAACTGCCTTAAATACAATACATCAGTGGAAGGTACATGTCTGGGTACAAACAACAAGAAAATGCCTAGTGGCAAAGAGAAAAACATCGATCCCCATAACCACACGGGTCCAGGCCCTCCGCCGGGATCCTCCTAACTAGTCGTCATCGAGTCTCCACGTGAAACGTCGATCACCATACCTGTTGTCGATCAAGAACCCTGAAAAGAGTTTGGGGGTAGTATCATGAGTACAGAAGTACTCAGCATCCAACTGTAGTGGTCAACTGACCCAGCAAGGACCTCATCACTCGTCATTCTAGGACAACTAGTAGTTTACGGTAAGTAAGGGGTAAGTGGTGAGGTTGCTGCCGCACTAGCATTCATGAAGTGGCTAACGATCTAGAGAGTAAGGTAAGAAGCCAAGCATTCGATGAGGAATTGCCTCCAACAAGTCTGGCTATCAACTACTTACGCAAACATAACACCTATCCTATCCTTGTCCTCCTCTTCGCATCCCGACGAAGAAGAAGCAGTCAAGGCACACACACGTTGATCAAGTTATATTAAAATTATCTCAGTTGCTGTTGTCTATGAACAGGACGTAGGTCTCAAGTCGTCCATAACCGTGGACACGGCTTCTCGAAAAGATTTAACCCTGCAGGGGTGTACCAACTGCCCATTACAATGCTCCGCACGCACGCCCATCTCTCTCAGTTGCTACCCATTATAGGAAACCATTTTATGATTTAGTTCCGAGAGATCCGAAACGACAGGTCCCTCTAACTAACAACGAACAAATCCGGGTGGCCCCCGGTGAGTCGACACCCAGCTCAAAAGCCGGCCGCGCTCTCGAATCGTTTGAAAACTACTTGCGGCCGACCAGCACACACACGATTTCAAATGGTAAATCAGCTTGGGCCACCACTAGAAATGTTTGAAGCTAGGTAGGTAAGAAAATGGGACCCCATCAAATCCCACACGCGGTTAGGCACGCTCGGTCTTAGAACCAATACCCGGAACTCGGATCCTAGGTGACTCGAATGGAACAAAGCGTCGGGGCGGGATAGCCTAGACCTTCCATCCTTCGTCGAATATAGTCAGCATTATAATAATCATATCATCAACAACAATATAATAATGTGATATTCCAAACCAAGGAGTAACAGGGTAACATTCGTAGCATCCTAAGCATGCATACTAAGCAGGGGATGAGCAACGAGCAATAGTAACATAGCAGTACAAGGTTTGCTGGGAGGGGACATGGCTGTATCGGTTTGAAAGAGGCTGTAAACATGTGGTAGGATCAGACATCGAACCTATCCTAGACTAGCATGCAAACCGCTGGTTGAAATAGAATGGATCATAAGTAATGTATAGTCCTTGCCTGTTGATAAGTCGGATTCCGAAGGTGTAGTTGATCGCAAGTTCGCATCGTCTCCAAGAGGTACCCGCGGAAGCACACAAGACGATAAACACTGGAAAGCAATCAACGAGCAAGCATCTATTACTATGAAGCAAACACGAGCAATCATCAACAATAAGGCAACACGAGACATCGCACCTATCGTCGAGATCGGTTACTAACAGGTTAACTGGAGTACTCGTCACACACGACGATACCTCACATTTAGAAAGGGTTCAAGTTATTTAGCTACACAAGGTGAGCAAAGGTTATTAACATGGCATCTCACTCAAGCGTGACATAGCACTCAAACATGACCCGAGATGAAGCATAAAGTAAGCTATCTAATCTAGTCACTTTAAACGGGGGTAAAACCTATACATGGCAAACTATTGCGGACCCCACGATAAAAATTGAATTTGGTACTGTTCTGTCCTAAATATATTTTTATTATTTTTATTAGCAAGAAAGATCAGCATAAACAAGATCTACACGAAAAACTAGTCAAGTTACATATAAAGAACATTTTAATCGGAGCAACGGTTGAAAAGTTATGGCAGTTACAGTTTACAGTGGAAAGAAGTTGTAATTAGCAGGTAAACAACATGTAAACAAGGTCAAACATGGCAAAGGGCAGCATTTTATTAATCTACACAAAATTCTAAGCAACTTTCATGCATTACACGTCGCGATCCGAGCTACGGGTGAAAAGATACGGGCACTCGCAAAAAAAACAATACAATCTGCCTAAATGAAAAAAAGATCTACAACAGGTATTGGCCTGGCCCAACTAGCAGAAAAAAATAAAAGGGAAAAAACAGAGGGGCTGCCTCACTAGTGGGCCGAGATGGTGGGACTGGGCTGGGGGCGCGTGGGCCGCGGTGGCCTGCCAGGCCGGCTGGGCCGCGGTGGGGATCTGGCCCTCCTGGACGGGGTTGACGGCGCCGTCGGGGTTGCAGGTGGCCTCCGGCGAGGCATGAAGGCGCGGCTCCGGCTGGGTCGGGCGTTGGGCGGCGAGAAGGTGTGGATCCGGTCAGCTCCTTGCCGGATCCGGGCTGCGGCGACCATTTGCGGGCAGCGGCGGCGCTCGGGCTCGAGGTCTTCGGCTCCATGGCCATGGCCGCCGGCGGCGTCCACCTGCGAGTAAAGATGAGAGGGAGGTCAGAGGAGAAGGGCGCGGGAGAGGAGGAAGCTGTCGGCGGCGGGCGGCGGCCTGACCGGCTGGCCGTAGGCGCGCGGCGGCCTGCGGTGCCCACGGACAGGAGGGAGGAGGCTGAGGATAGAGAGAGAAGGCTGGGCTGACGTGGCGCATCCACGGCCCTCCGATCTCGCGATCGAACGGCTCCAAACGGATCTGAGCTAGGGTTTGGACGAAAATGAGGCTATTTTTGGGGCAAAGTGGAGGGGGTGGCTGCAATTTTGTGCTAGGGAAACCCTAGAAGGGGTGGGAGTGTGGTGGTCTTTATATAGCCCAGGTGGCTGGAAGTTTTCAAAAACATCCCCGGTTTTTCTCTCGCGCGCGCGGTGTTTACGTTTCTGACCGCCGGGGGTCCGCAGGACCTTCGATTCGGGTAAAACTTTGAACTAAGCGATCAGCGCGTCGAGCCGGCGTCGTTCACCTAGCGCTGGAACCGTTCCAAGAACACTTTCCGGCGCGCTATAAAAATAACCCGTTTAATTATTAAACGGGGTTTTTCGTTCCGTTGGCTACGGCTGGTCCCGTGCGGCTTTCGCGACGGTGATCAGGTGAAACCCGGTGTCGCAAAGGTCGAGTGTCAGGGTGGCAAGGGTCGGTCTCCGTCCGGTACGAGATAAAAGGGGGGAAAGATAATCGCCGATCGATAAATTGGGGATGCAAACACCGCGAACAAATCATACAATCAAACAATTCACACCGAAAACAAATTTTTTAATTTTTGTGAAATCTGGGCTGTTACAATGGCTATTGGAGATATTCGGCCTGTCGAAGGAAATGCACATCAAGTCAACAAGGATGATGATGGTCCAATGTTCCCACACATAGCCCGTGGCGCTGGAGATCAACATCCTGAAGTTAATGATGTACAGGTCGAAGGAGAACGCATAAACAAAGAAAATTCTCAACCCGAAGGGCAAGCCAAACCAGAAGGAAATGATCCCGAAGGACTAGCTGATCCTGAAGGCGAAGCTGATCCCGAAGAACAACTGGATCCACAAGCTGTAGAAGGAGCTTTATCTCGTGTTCGAAGAAGAGTGGACGTCGACTCAATACTCGAAGAGATTCGTCTACCAGGTCGTCCTACCACTCGCTCTCGCACTCGTTTAGCTAACTTCTGTGGAAATTTCTCGTTTGTATCCATGCTAGAACCTTCACAATTCGATGAAGCCATGACGGACTCAGACTGGATGACTGCAATGCTCGAAGAACTCAATCAGTTCGACAAACTAAAGTCTGGTCCCTTGTCGATAGACCTGATCCCAAGAAGCATAATATCATTGGCAAGAAGTGGATTTTTCGCAACAAGCAAGATGATGATGGTATTGTGGTAAGGAATAAAGCTCGACTTGTTGCACAAGGATACACCCAAATAGAAGGTATTCATTTTGGTGAGACTTATGATCCAGTTGCTCGACTTGAATCCATTCGTGTCATGCTTACTTTTTCCAATTACAATGGTATACTGCTATATCAAATGGATGTGAAAAGTGCATTTCTGAACGGTGAAATCGAAGAAGAAGTATATGTTATGCAGCCAGCAGGTTTTGAAGACCCGAAGAATCATGATAAGGTGTACAGGTTGCACAAGGCCCTATATGGGTTAAAGCAAGCACCTAGTGCTTGGTATGAAACTCTGAAGGATTTCCTTCTGAAGAAGGGCTTCAAACCAGGAACTACTGACCCGACTCTTTTTACTCGTGCATACAAAAATGACCTTTTTGTGTGTCAAATTTATGTCGATGATATTATATTTGGTTGTACTAACCCTGATATCAGCGAAGAATTTTCTCAAATGATGTCGAAGAAATATGAAATGTCTATGATGGCTGAATTGAAGTTCTTTCTCGGACTTCAAATCCGTCAACAGAAGAATGGGACATTTATTTAACAAGAGAAGTATCTCAGAGATTTCCTGAAGAAGTTTGATCTTGTCAATTGAAAAACTATCAAGACTCCAATGCCTATGAATTTTCACCTAGATGCATATTAGAAAGGCAAACTTTTCGATCAGAAGAAATATCGCTCGATGATCGGTTCGCTTCTTTACCTATGTGCATCTAGACTTAACATTATGCTATCAGTTTGTATGTGTGCTCATTTTCAGGCAAATCCGAAAGAATCACATCATGTAGCTGTCAAGCGAATTCTTCGATATCTAGCTCATACACCTTCTTTGGGACTTTGGTATCCCAAAGGTGCCCAGTTTGATCTCGTTGGATATTCTGATTCTGACTGGGCTGGTGATCGAGTCGATAGGAAATCTACCTCAGGCACATGTCATTTTATCGGTAGATCTCTTGTCTGTTGGGCTTCGAAGAAACAGAATTGTGTATCTATTTCTACAGCAGAAGCCGAGTATATTGTTGCCGGTTCATGCTGCACTCAAATTCTGTGGCTCAAGAAAACGCTGAAAGATTATGGTATTCTCGTGAATAAAATTCCATTTCTATGTGATAACGAGAGTGCTATCAAAATTACCCATAATCCCGTGCAACACTTTTGAACGAAGCATATTGATATTCGTCATCATTTTCTTCGAGATCATGTTCAACGAGAAGATACTGTTATCAGCCATGTCCGCACTGAAGATCAATTGGTTGATATCTTTACGAAGCCCCTGGATGAGAAAAGGTTATGTGCACTAAGGTGTGAGTTGAACAAATTAGACTCACGCAATGTGCAGTAAGATCAAAACTATTGGTACTTAGTATTATATGGTTACTTTCTAGAAGTAGTTTACTTTCATTTTTTTTTACCTTTCTTTTCATTTTTGTTCTTGTTCGTTTGGTGTTCTCCTATACACTTATCACTCCGAGTTTTCTTGTCGTTAGTTTTCTTTCGGATTGATTAAGTATTGGACCTTGTTTTCCCTCTATTTTACCCCTACCCCATCTTTGCTTTTCTCTCGTGAACATGTATATTTGTACTCGATTAAGATTCCCTTCGAATATCATTGATTCCGAAGGAGTATGTATCGAACTTTTATCTAATTTTATACTCGATGTTCGACGAGTTTGTTCTCGGACGTGGAGCAACTTTCTTTCGGTTCTTTGGAATTTTTCCGCGATTACCGCCACAAAATCCGTCCGTTAAATCGGAGAGACGCGAGATCTGCGCCGTTGGATCAGATTTGACGGTTACGTCAGACCCCACCTCTATAAATACTGATCCACTCCACCGGCACATACCTCACATTCCCTCGACTTCGTCTCTTCCACCTTGCACCCGAGCTCTCGCTCGCCACCGTGCTAACTTCGTCGCCATCGATTCCCTCGCCGCTTCACTGCCGGAAGGAACTCGTCGGAGGCTTTCCCGTCGACGAGGATCTTCATCCGCGCCGTCGTAGCCGCCGCACATCACCAAGTTAGGGTATGTGAGGCCCTAGACTCGATTCCAACCCGATCTGTTCATCAAGCCCTAGATTTTTTCTTGATTTTCTCTTGTTTTTATTAGGTCTATTTGATCCGTTTGGATCATTGCGCTTTGGGAAATTTGTTTCTAGTGTTCTCTGTCGATTTCCCGTCCGATCTAGGTAAGAATTCCCTCGGAATTTCTCACTTAGGCAAATCTCACAGATTCATATCGATAGATTTACACTTTGAGCAATTCTTTCATCCCAGTCCTTCGTTAGATTTACACCCGATGAAAATCTAGCCTAGAACTTCCATGAAAATTTGATTCAAGATAAATCCCTCTATATGTTTGCTGCATTCAAAAAAAATTCCTCGAAAACTCTTGGTACATGTTCACATATTTTCTATATTTCCCTCGTACCTATCTATTTCAAAGGAAAATGTCTGAGAACGAAGGAAACTTCAGGGAGCCCAAGCGTGTAGGAGGCCGTACAAAAATCACCTACAATTCTGAAGGCATGTCTGAGGACTTGATTATTGAGAAGAAGTTGAGAACGCCTGAAGGTTCAGTTGAAGATGCTCGAACGAGAGAAAACATGCTGCAAGATATTCGAAGGCTACAAGCGCTTCGACGGTATGAATACAAGGAGATTATCCCTCGTTGGGAGACATTGTTTGCTCTGAAGAATCCATGGTCAGATTTCACGGCCTTGAGGCCCAAATGGACCAAAGAAAACCGTCCTCCACCACCACCAAATGCTCACCCATCCACTCTCAAAACTCCTGATGATTTTAAAGAGTTGGTTGTTGCTCGAGCTGAACGAGAAGAAAAACGTAAGGAAGCCAAGGCCAGGAAGGCTCCTGCTGCTGCTGCTGAGGGAAACGAAGGAGTTGTCGAGGACGTTGGTCCTAGCACCAAGTCGAAGGCTGGCAAGAAATCAGCCAAGCGAAAGAAAAAAGTCGTTGTTGTTTCTCCACCAGAGGCAACTTCTAACGAAGAAGAAGCCAGCACCGAAAGACAAGACCCTGGCACTGAGGCTGATGTCGAGGACATTCCTCTGAAGAAGAATCCGAGCAATAAGGGCATTCGGATCCAGGAGCCAGCTGCAGCGGCTCCCCGAGCAACTATCGACATGACTAATTTAGTCATTGATCCGCCTATTTCCTCTGCTCCCCCTGTGCCACCACATGGACAAAAACCCTCGGTCAGGTCCAAGGGAAAGAAATCCCAAGTGTCCGACGATGATGAGACCCTGATCCAGCGAAAGGAAAGGTTGTCCAAGCAATAGGAACTTGAGGCACAAGACCTGCTCAAATCCAAACTTCTCAACTTCCATAGTGAGCCCGAGGACAAGAAGGCAAAGGTTTCTCAGCAGTTGGGCATATTACATCTGGTCAATGAGAGATACAGACGCCAGATCGAAGGAATTCCATCCCCCAGTATCCTGAAGGAAAAGGTCGTGGCCCCTAGTGCCACCGAGAAAGTGGTGACTCCCAAAGTCATGAAGGACAAGGATGCAGCCGCCAGTGTTGCGAAGAAAAATGCTAATGCATCTGGCCCCTCGAAAGAAAAAGTTGTGGCTCCCAGTGCCGTAACAAAACCGGTTGCTGCTGCCAAGGCCACTAAGGAGGCCAAAAGGAAAGCTAAGGTGGCTAGGCAGAAGTCTCAAGAAGCTCCAGTCCCTCGAGCTGCCCCAGCCCCTGCTCCTGCAGCCCCAGTTGTGTCCGACCCTCGTGCCGATGAAGAAAGCTCAACGAAGGAGATTCAGCTGTCAATGCTGCATGGGATGGAGTTCAAATTTCAAACATTCTTTGGCGTATGGCCACCACTCCGAGAAAGATAGCTCCCGAGGATGATGTTCCCGCTGATATCCAAGACCGCGTTTCACGCTAGATGCTTCGGTGGGATGGTTATCTCACCTAGGATTGCAAGGACCGCGAGCAAGAAAATTTCTTTTCACAACAGCTTCGAGAAGAAACAGAGGACCTTGTGTCTCGACAGTTTTTCAAGACCAAGCTTGCTACACTTGCCGCTTCCAGAAGGAAAATATCACAACTTTCAACGAAAAATTTCGACAGATTGTGACTGATATGTTCCAAGAGCAGAATGCTTCCCTCACCAAGAGACAATATCGAAAGAGAAAGTCTGCTGCCCCATCCTCTGTGCGTGGGACGCCAGAGCCCGAGAAAATTGTGAAGAATAAGAAGTCTGTCGAAGTCGATGCTGCACCAGCTCGACAAGAAACTTCCCCTACCCCAGCCAAACAACCCACTCCACCCCGATCAAAAACTCTAGCACCTTGCCAAGCCACTCCTCCACCTCGCCAACAAACTCCACCTCCACGCCAACCCACTCCACCAAAAGCTTCGTCACCACCACCAAATCCACCATCCCTTCGACAAGTCATTCCCTCTTCCACCCCAGCTGTTGAGCCCCAGGCTCAAGTTGAGACCGAGCAAGATGCTCAGGTCGAGCAAGAACCACCTTCCCCAGTTCCTTCGGTGCAGAAGGATTATTCCTCTGCCCAAACGCTGCACGAAGGAGAAGATGCACACATGGATGTGACCACTGTTTCATCTCACCAAGAGGCACCGCCTGCACCAGAAGAGGCTGTTGCCGAAGAAGAAAGTTCATCTGACTCCAGTTCGTCTGATAGCTCATCTTCATCTTCAAATTCTTCGAACGAAGAAATGCTTGATGGTTTTGCACAACTTGATGAGGACCTCGACGCCATGGAGACTGACAAGGCCGAGCAGAATGCAAGTGCCGACGAGGGAGATGCCGTCGAAGAGCAAGCCGAGGAGAATACTCCTGCAGCTATACCAGCTCAGGACATTGTCAATGTTCCATCTTCATTCCCTCGTCCAGCTGAGCCTGTTCTTCAAATGCCAGAAAATGTTGATGAAGTGTTTCCAGCCGATGAGCTGCTCCACTCTGCTCATCCGAGAGAAACGCTCCCGTTGTTCCGCCCCGATGTCCCTCGAGGAGGTCCTATCTTCAGGCGGCATGAACATAAGCCATTTTTCTTCGAGCCAAATCCCTACGAGAAACCAAGGAATGCATATTCTCTTCGGTTTTGGACCCAGGAGCAAGCCATCTACTACACTCGTGTGCTTTACAACAAGGCCAAAGTTTTTCAACATCAGTACCTTGATCTGCCTTCGGTGTACTCCACATCATGTTTCGAGAATGTTGTCGAAACAATTGATGGTCTTCATGCTCACAGGATGTTTGCTCTCAATTCTGGATATAATCCTGAGCTCATCAAGCAGTTTTACGCCACACTGTATGTCACCGGTGATCCAGAAAACTCGAAGACTTGGAAGTTCGATTATATGATTCAAGGCAAAGTGTTTCACATGAATGTAGATGAATTTCTGGCAGTGATCAACTTGCCCCGTTTTGAAGGATTGCCACACAAGTTGCATGATCTGCCCACTCCAACTCCTGCTGAATTTTCTACGCTAATGAATCCATATGTCGTGGGAGATCACCACCCCACTGAGCCAATGCCCAAGCACTTAGTCTTCGAAGCCAAGTCATGGTTTTACATTCTGTCGAAGACTTTGATGCCAATGCTTGATGTGCACGACAATTTTCCCATTCCCCATGATGTGAAACTTGCTGTGATGAAGTTAGTCCATGGTCATCCCTTCGATTTTGAAGACTACTTCATTCGTACGTTGGTTTCCTGTGCTGATGATCATAATTCTCACAAGCCATATGCACCCTGGCTGATGGCAATCTGCAATTACTCTCGGGACATGCCATTTCCCGTATCAGTTTACCCGAAAATCTTTACTCCTCCAGTGAGGGAAGTGTTGCAGATTGTTGCTCGACCCAACGATCAATTTGCTGAGCACACTGGCATCCGAGCATATATGACTGAACGTAATATTCGCTCAAAGTTCATCAAGCCAGTACATCACATGGAATTATCCCTTCGGTCGAAGAAAATGCTTCAACATCACATCGACAAGGATTCCTGCAAAAACAGAAGATGATGGATGAAATCAACCATTTGCAGAACATTACTATGAGAAATAATCAGCTTCCGTGTGAATGCCTTCTCCGGGATTGGAAAGGTCTGCGCAAGTTCAATTCCCTCGGTCAGCTTCAGCGCTGCGGATTCGAAGAATATCCTCCGCATCTGAACATCCAGTGGACAACTGATGATCGTGTCGAATGACCAGACTCAACCATTCCTTTGCTGCCAAAGAACAGATATGTTCTCAGTGTCGATGATTTTTATCACATCACCATGAACACCATTTCCTCCGACTCTGACCAAGATGAAGCTCCTCGACGTCAACCAACAGTTTACTCTCCACTCCCTCGAAGTCCCAGGACCCCACCGGAATCGCAACTGGAATCTTCTGGAGATCAACATTCCTTCAGAACAAAGATTACTCCACCAGGACGTCGCCCCATTCGTCGTCCTTCAACGCTTGCAGAATCTTCTGGACGTCGCCAGTGCCGCTCAAGCGAGTAGGGATTTCTTTCGACCCTATTCTCTCGACTTTTTGTACGTTGTGACAAAAAGGCGGAGATGTAGTGCCATCGAAGAAATTAGTTCGCCTTCGGGGTTAAGGGATTTTCTTTTCGCTCGTTGAACTTTAAACTTTGAGTTTCTGAGTGGTTTCAACAAACATTCGATTCATATTCGATCAGGTTGTAACTAACTCTAAGTAGGTCTGTGAACTGCTACCTTATCGTAAGATATATATCTGCTATGCTTGCAATACTTAACCTTTTGCAGGAACTTATCTTTCATATAAGTTCACAGGTTATTCGAGGAGATTGCATATTTCTCGTTGAATATTATTTGGACTGCAATCTTGCTCGCTAAGATTATGAAGTTTTTCCCTCGACTCATTTTTTTCAAATGTGCACTTCACTGGAAATTCATATCTTCCATGCACACATCAAGGGGGAGTATTCATCGATCTTAGCACTGGTTTATCATCGAAAACTCAAAACTCTTCAATTATTTATCGATGCCTGTTTTGTCAACAATCGTCCAAAAAGGGGGAGATTGTAAGAGCAAGTTTTGCCCCCGAAGGTTTTGGAGATTGTTGGACAAAGAAGTAGTGGAACTAATATTATTTTCGAGTATAAACAGATACTTAGATTCCGGAAGAATGGAGTTTGCGAGTGGAAGGTCAAAGGACAACTCGCTGCAGCGAAGCTGCAGTCAACTACCGAAACCTTTGAAGGAAGACGACCCCCAAAAATGTCGTCGAGAAAGAAGATGCTCTCGAGTGAAAGCGCAACAAGGAGAAAGATGAAGCTGGACGAAGACTTAGTCTTTTTACTAGTTTCTCTTTATTTTATTGAGTCGTAGGAAAAACCGTATCAAGAGGGGTTTGCTAGTTGAGATCTTTGTCGAAGTGAATTTGCTCTACTCAACCTAAACCCACAAAAAGCCTACCGAGAGAAATCTTACTGAGTCAAGTGAATAGCTCGAAGGAAAAGTCATCGCACTTCGTGCCTTCGAGAGAGAACTACTTCGGTAAGTCAGCTTACTTGCTCCGCAAGTAAAGTTATGCAGTGATTGAAATCCGACCGTTGTGGACACGCGTCAAGCGGTTGCATCGGATCACTTCAGTCATTTCACTCATTGGGATCGCTACCTATAAATACCCCACACCCACCCTCCATTTGCGGTTGGCTGTTCCACTGAATATTTTAAGACAGAAGAGCTGTGAGCATCCCGAGAAAGAACTCGAGAGAAAACCAAAACCCAAGTCTGAACTGAGTTGAGCAATTCACAGAGACTTAGGTCAAGATTAGCCGATCTTTTTATCTTGGAGAACTGCAAGTCTCCTAGAAGGTTAGGCGTCGCCTGTCAAGCAGTCGAAGAGAAATTTTCACCGCTGAAGGAAGTTTGTAAAGGTCTCGGAGATGTCCTGAATCATCTACCACGAGTAAAATTTGGACAAGCTCGAGGAGTTTGTTGCAGTGGAGAATAGGACGGAGAGAGCTTTGCTCCATGTGTTCAATCACCAGTCCCTCCAACCAGACGTAGCACTTTGCAGAGTGTAAACTGATTTACCAAACATCGTCGTGTCAGGCTCGTTTTCTTTCTTGTATTTACTTTCAGTACTTACTCGTTGCCTGTTATCCTTCGATGTTTTCCTTCGCTCCCAATTTATTCGATCATAGCATGTCTTTCGATACTGTAATTCCTTCCAGATGTCTTTAGTCCCTCGCAGTTGGCATGAAATCCATCTAAGTTCCTTAGAATTTTTAGAAGTGATCATTCACCCCCTCCGCCTCTGATCATTCTTGAGCTTTCACGTATCTATAATTTCTGCTTGCTCCATGCATGTTTTGTGTGATAATGTTATGATCTAGATACACTTTTATACACTTTTGATCATATTTGGACTAACTTATTAACTCAGTGCACCGCAGGGCCAGTTCCTGTTTTCTGCAGTTTTTCTATTTCATGTTTCCCCCATATTAACAGTGCTCCAAAAATTCGGAAAAATCAGATAAAATCAGCGCAGAAGAACCTTCCGAAATCACTTGGGTGGGGCCAAAGGGCCACCACTAGGGGTCCGGGCGCCCTGGTGGCGCGCCCTAGGGCTTGGCCGTGCCAGGGGGCCGCATGGACACCTGGTGGCCCCCTGGCTGCCCCCCTTCGCCTATTTATTCTCCGTGACAGGATTCTTTCAAAGCTAAAACCCTTTTTCGCGATCTCGCCTCTGTTCCGCCGCCGCCGCGCTTCCAAGATCGGTAGCACCAGCAGACCTCTTCCCGGCACCCTGCCGGAGGGAGGATTGACCTCCGGGAGCCTCTCCTCCACCATGGACGCTTCCCGGATGATCCGTGAGTAGTCTACCTTGGACCATGGGTCCGTGATCAGTAGCTATGTGATGTTCTCCTCCCCTCTTTTTTCTTCATGGATTAGATCTCGTGAGCTTCCCGACATGATCGAGGCACATATGTAATTCTTTCTGCTATTGCTATTCTGAGTTTGTTGGGATCTGATGGATTATGAGACTATGTTCAGTTTGTGATAGAGTAATATATTTGGTTTTTATCATTTATATTTATGTTCTTGAGTAATTCTTGCATGTTCTCCGTTGTTGTTTATTGCTTTGGCCAAGTAGTAGGTAGTGACTCCAAGAGGGAATGTTATGCTCGATTGTGGGTTCATGCCCCCTGATGACTAGCTTGAGTGACAGAAACTTGAGTCTAGGGGATGTGATGTTGACACAAGGGGGAAAACAACGGTGCTTGTAACCGCGGTTGCAAGGATTGTTTACTTTACGCAAAGTTCTTTTAATGCAGTTGTGTGTTGCTTTGGGTTTACACTTTGGGTGGGGCTCGCAACTTAATACCAGCAAGATGTTCTGGATAGATATCTCAAGGTGGATGATTAGTAGTAGATACAGTTGGATTTTGGTCTACTTATTTTGGCGTACCGCCCATGCTTTTGAGCCTCTTCCTTTATTTTTAGCATAGTTAGCATTGGTTTGCGCCCGTAATCCTGTCAATTGCCCGGCTGTGTTTTGTTTACCTCGCTGATGTCTACGCACGCTTCTATTCTTGTAGACTATGTTTGGCCTCCAAGCGCGGAGGTTTGTAGGACAGCAGCAATTTCCCTCAAGTGGATGACCTAAGGATTATCGAACTCAGAAAAGTAGAGGTTGAAGATGGTCTCTCTCAAGCAACCCTGCAATTAAGATACAAGAAGTCTCTTGTGTCCCCAACACACCTAATACAACTAGGAGTTGTATAGGTGCACTAGTTTGGCGAAGAGATGGTAAAATATGGGTGATAGGTGGGGCAAAACAAAGCAATATAAATCTGTAATAAAAAGTGCAGCAAGCAAACATGTGACAAAAGTGAGCACAAACAGTGTAACAATGGTGGAAACAAGGCCTAGGCTTCATACTTTCACTAGTGGCAACTCCCAACAACATTAACATAGTCTAATCACATGATATTTCCCATAAAACATGCAATGGAGACGTACTCGGAGGTCATTCCTTTGTGGTCAAGAGAGGACGAGAATTGTGTAGGTCTACAAAAGCACACCTCAGTGTTCGTAGTTCTCATCTATGGATTTCCCAATGTCACCGCGGCCATCCAAAGAGAGTACTACAATCACCACAACATATCTAAAGGATAGTCAAAGATAAGCACCAAGAGACTCTCAATCTTCAATCAACACACAAAAGAGGAAATCAATCATGAAATTATTCTTCTAATCCATGTCCAATAGACCGCTGTCACCTTGGTCTCGGGGATTATACTAGATAAAGCCAAATGAGTACATCAAATCCAATAGATAGAAGAAGGGGAAACATCATGGGATCACCCTAGATTAACATAGCCTATGATCACAACAAAGATCACATCATGGAAGAGAGAGATAACCACATAGATCAAGATACAAGCCTTAGCTCCGAGGGGGAACTACTCACACATGGAAATGGTGAGAGAGAGAGTTGTCGATGGAGAGGTGCAGCCCGGAGGAGATTAAGGAGACGGCGGCGGCAGCCACGAAGGAGACGCCCACGACCACAGCCACGGCCCTTGGGGGAAGAGGCCCTTGTCCCCTTTCTTCTTCCTTGGAGATGGTGCTGCTGTGGAGGTTGATCTCCCCCTCAAGACGTCTGCCAAGGGGGAGGAAATTTCGTGGTATCATTTGATCTAGGTTTCGTCTTTATATAGACTCAGATTCCCGTCATCCAGAATAGGTCTTCGGTATTTCAGGGCTCCAGGGAGCATCCGAACTCCGATTGAGCCGAATTGTTTTTCTAGATCCGCTGGAAACAAATTCGCTACAACTTTGTAGTTTTAAGATTTTCCGTTTGAGCCCGTCTTCTAGCATTTCCGATGCGATCTTTAAAACCCGTCTGGTGGAGACATATTTCGGGAGAAGTAAAGTCCAATTCCTACAAGGCTCCTTTTTGTGATTTTTCTTTTGTCCAAATAATTCCTACACATAAAGGACAAAAACAAGAACTTGTGCACTCTTGCAACCACTAATAAGTTAGTTCCAAAATATGTTATAAAAAGATATGAAAGTGTAGCACACATATAACAATAACACCCAAAACATGCATGGAGAAAGCAGAAATTATAGATACGTTTGGGACGTATCAACATCCCTAAGCTTAATTCCTGCTCGTCCTCGAGTAGGTAATGATAACAAGCATAATTTATGTGGTGACATGCTAGCAACCATATACGAACTTTTGAAAGTAAAGAAATCAGGGTATGTGATTCAATTCAAGTCATAACAGGCAAGAGTCTATATTAGCATTAAAACAAGTAACGAAAGAACATTAGGTGCAAGTGCTCTTAGCTATCCGTGACTAGAATGTCTCCAAATGGTGTTTGCGTGCAAGAAGGGGGATATGGGAATACGAGAAAATAAAATTGAGAACTCAATCTAATAAAGTTTCACACTTGGTTTTCTTTGGAATCTTATCTTGACTCGTCCACAGACCACTAGCCAGGTACAAGTCAATTTGATCCACTCATTTTCAATATTTTGAGCACTCATGCAATGGATGAGCGTAAGCACGAGAGTTGACACTTTGGATGGCAAAGAGAGAAATATGGTGGAGGGGGAATACAAAAAGGATGAGAAAGGCTCACATCAATGAGGACAATCATAGGCGAGAAGGCCAAATGATACTCCCTTAATTCATAATAAGTGTCGCTCATCTAGTACAAAGTTTGTACTAACTTAGTACAAAATGTGCGACACTTATTATGAATCGGAGGGAGTAGCCATGCAATGGATGCACATGTGAGCTAAGAAAAGCTCTCGAAAGGAACTAGTGGGGGTGCATCTAACTTGCTCGCTCATGAAGACCTAGAACTCGTTTGAGGAGGATAATCCTTGCAATATGCAAGTCAAGTTCTATAGTTTGAAGGTCCCCACATAGCTATATGCATGTATGATAATCTCTATGGAGTACAAAGATATAGAGGGAGTACTAGTGTGGATCTTCCAAAAGAAATAGTAGTGTTGCTCCTTTCTCTCTTTTTATTTTTTTCTCTTTTTTCTATTTTTTCTATTTTTTTGGTGGCCTCAATGGCTCTTTCTATTTAACTCTCATTTGTCCTCCTTGGGATCTTTTAATTTGTCTACTTTGGGATCTTTTCCTCACTTAAGGGCAACACTCTATTTTACAAGATGGTATAGAAGATCTTTCACACTTTACAAGATACTCAAACATAAAGAAGATGTAGCTATCATGATGTATGCAAATGTATGCCTCTTCCAGTGTAGGAGGAACATGTATGACATGAAGATCAAGTCATGAAGAGGTGGATGTTGCATGGCAATATATCTCAGAAAGACTATGGAAATGCCTTGATAGGTAGGTATGGTGGCTGTTTTGAGGAAAGATATAGGGAGGTCTACGATGACAGAGCGTATCATGCCAAGGGTTTGGATGCACCGGCGAAGGTGTACGCCAACTCTCGGAGTGAGAAGAGGTCAATGCGCGGTACCGAAGAGGCTAGAAAATATGAGGAGGTGGAAGTGTCAACTTTTAATACTTACATTAGTCCGAAGAACTCATGCACTTATTATCGGTAACTCTCAATCTAACGAGGAGGTTCACAAAGAGACAAGTACCCCGAGGAGGATTGTATGGGGGTATGGTTATCCTTGCGCATCCTCAACTCATGGTACGTGAGTGTACTCTAATATCCGATCCCTCTAAAGATTAGTGCTTCATCTAGTAGCTAGAGTTCTCAACTAGTTTTTATAGTTTTTGAAAATAAACACGGATTCCCCAAAATACGACACCTATCACAAATAGTCTAGAGCTCTTGATACCAAAAGTTCAAACATTACTCACAACAATACCTCAAAACTATTACAAGTTACTACTACAATTGAATAGCAACCTCAATTACCTACCTCATGACAAGACACAACTTAGTGCAACAACCAACTCTCTTAACAAGATAATCTTGAAAACTAAAGAGAGTTCCAGCAACAAACTAATAGAAATCCAAGGCTCTTGCTAAAGACAAGCACTAAAACTAAACCTAAACATGGCAGCAGCTACGAAAAGATAAAGAACACACAACAGAGAAAAAATAGGCATGAAAATCCTATGATGTGTTCTAGATTGAAGTGGAGCGTGTTTCTCTCCCACACAAAGTAAGATGGGGTCTAACTTGTTATGATAAGAAAGCAAAGCTAAAGAAAACTAAAAAGGAAACCTAAGAGCGAGACGCTCCAAGCATAGCACATAACGCATGAAATGATAAAAATATAGTGAGACGAAGGACGAACTGATGATTGTTGATGGAGAAGGGGATGCACGGGGGCATCCCCAAGCTTAGATGCTTGAGTCTCCTTGAATATTATTGGGGATGCATGCGACATCCCCAAGCTGAGCGTTTGACACTCCCGGATCTTCTTTCACCATCTTCCCTCGCATACTTGAAAACTCTCTTCATACATAACTCATCATAACCTGATTAGAGAGGTTAGTACCCTTAATAAAATAAATTTTCCCCACTGGATATAAAGATATTCTTGACGAGATACTGTTTCTCAAGATTGCCAAAAGTTTTTTGCAAAGAAAAATCAAGCTCAAGGTTTGCAAAAGACAAGAAAGGCAAAACATGGCAGAATCTGTGAAAAACAGAACAAAAGGTAGTACATAATTTTTTCGAGGTACTTCTACAACTCAAATCAAAAAACTGAAAACATATGAAAGTTTCAAAATTGTATAGAGCATGTTGTGTAAAAACACCAGCTCAAAAATATGAACGTGTGAATTTTTTTGATTTTTTTCCGTCAAGCAGACATAATCTGTTTTCTGGACAACATGTCACAACTTTTGCTTCCCTTATCATAAGAGGCTAAACTTGGCACAAAGCTTGAAAATAAAGATACAATGATGTTTCTACAGTAGTAACAATCATCAAGACCGCTAAGAACTGAAAGTAAAAAACTCAAAGTAAAGATAACAAGGGTTGTCTCCCTAGAGCTCTTTCTTTATAGCCATAAAGATAGGCTTAAGACTTTAATGATGCTCTCGTAGGAATAAGAGTTGAAGAGCAAAAGAGAGCATCAAGAGGAAAATACAAACTACATTTAAGTCTAACATGCTTCCTATGCATAGGAATATTGCAATAGAATAATTCATTGAAGCACAAAGCAATAAGCATAGGAAGGCAAAACAAGTGCAACTTCAAAACCTTCAACATAAAGAGAGGGAACTTAATATTATTGAAATATCTATAAGCATATATCCCCCTCTCATAATAATTTTCAGTGGGATCATCAGTAGTGCAAAAATGGTCATTAGAACCGGTTCTAGGGTGCCTTTAGAACCGGTTTTTGAAATCGGTTCTAAAGGCTTGGTGCTAAAGAGTAAAGCCTTTAGAACCGGTTCCCCACGAACCGGTTCTAAACCAGCTCCAGCCAGGCCGCGTATTTGCACGGCAGTGCGAGGGCTTGGGCACCTTTAGCACCGGTTGGTAACACATACCTGTTCTAAAGGTTTCGTGGTTTAAGGGTCCGTTTGTTATTTTCTTTTGGGCTTGATAGTTTTGTTTTTGGATTATTAATTAAAGGTTCTCCGCAATCTTATTATTTAATGAAGATGATCAATATATGAATATATCAAGCGGTTCCTGCGTCATACACTTACAAGATGTGTATCTCGGTACATATGCTTCACAACATCTCATACACACAGAAAAATAGTCTAAATATATCGATCACATCTCATATATATAGGACAATATATAATTTAATTTCAATAAGAACAAGTACGAAAGCCATTATATCCAACACAAATATTTTTCCTAGTTTAACTTCGATAACCTAATTTGTTCAGATACACTACTACTAAATATATATATAGGACATAATTCTTCGAATTCACTCCTAATATATAGCATCTAATCAAACACGCGAAGGTAACAAGAAATAAACCCAAAAAGGAAGTCCATATTCTCCACGATAGAGGATAGAGAACAACCTGTCTCCAGGTTTTGGCTTCTTCTGGACCACTATCTTTAACCATGCTTTGATTTTGACACAACCATCTGATCCACTTTCAGTGTAGTAATCATGTTGGAAAGGTTCTGTCCAAGGCCGTGCACAAACAATTGTAACTTCGCCTTTAAATCCCAGCATCCATTTAGGCGTACAAGTTTGCGGTATCTTCTGTTGAAGAACATACATATTAGTAGCATAGTTACCAATGAGTATAATTAATAAAATGTCTTTTTGAAGAAGATATATGATACTGAGAGAGAATGATAAAAATCATACCAGGCTAGGCCATTTAAGCATATAGTCCTCCAACTTAAGGACAAATGACACATATGCTCCAAAAGGACAGCCAGCCCTTAAATAGTTCGCATATGAAGGTACCAATTTAATAACTTCGATAAATGCATGTTGTTCATTCATACTTAGGTCGAAGCCATTGTTATAGAAGGTACAATCAAAAATATCTTGTACTTCTTCCGTGGCAAGAACATAAGCTGGCAATTATAAATGAGTTGTCAAACATTTGGAAGCAAAGAAAAATAGGTTGTAGAAGTAACAAAATTGTTGTTTAACAAACTCACATGAACATCGAACTGGAATAATGTCGCCTAGTTCCATCGAAATTTTATCATCACGAAAAACATTGGATCCTCGACGGCGGCGTCCAAGATAAAATGCTATTTTCATATTATCATTAAATGCATATGTCTTGCATAATGCATCCCATTGTGAACAGCCAAAGAATGTGGCATTTGGTTGATTAAAGATCTTAACCTTAAGAACGAAATGTTTCGTCTTAATGTTAACTTCTTTACTAATAGTTTCATCGAAATCTTGAATATTGATCTTGTCACAAACGTGGCGTCTTGCAAAGCAAGGGATGCACTAGTTGAATTAGAAAAAAAATGATACTCCCTCCGATCCATAATAAGTGTCGCTCCTCTAGTACAAAGTTTATACTAGCTTAGTACAAATTGAGAGACACTTATTATGGATCGGAGGGAGTACGTTATAAACATAAACTTAAGTCATGCATGCATGCACCATAACAAGAACATGTCGTGCAAGTTACATACCGTAACATTTTGGAACCAGGACCTAAGCGTGATGAAGAAGTATGTGTCTGCTTCATCAAACACGGGATCGTTGCATCGACCCGAGTCGTCTTGACAAATCTCACACTTGGGATGAGACATACTATGTGTTCATAATTATAAAATTAATTCAAAGTAATAAAAATATAATGAAAATTATAAAAATATAACATGAGAAGTAATACAAATTGTGCCTCATTGGCCCATCTCCAATATGTAATTTAATCATCGACATTCTAGAAAGGAAGAAAATAGTGATGAACCATAATATATATGAATGCAACAATTATATGACTAATACATATATCAAGTAATCTAGCAAATTAATAGCATCAACAATTTATTAATGGCATCTAGCAAAAATTCTATAAAAATTTCATCTACGGGCGCCGGCGGCAAGTACGTTCGACCATGGCGGCCACGTACGGCCATGGCCACGGCGGCGGGCCGGGGAGGTCGACCATCTACGGCCATGGAGGACTGACGAGGGGGTGACCCCATGACTCCTACGGATAAGCCTACCTGGTGTCCCTGAAGACAGAAGCCCCATGAAGATACAGCTTGGGCCCACTAAATTGGCACCGACGTAGGAGTCTGCGACTCACAAGCAAGGTGCGAAAACCTGCCGTACGGAGCAAGCTAGGGTTAGGAAAGCTTACCTGTAAACGTAGATGAACTCCCCAAGACCTAGACCAGTATATAAGGGCTAGGAGGGGCAACGCCAAAGGGGAGGAATATCATCTGTAACCCTATCCTTGAGCGCTCCAGCCTTGGCATCCACTGTAATCGCATCTCCACCATCAATAATATCGAGCAGGAGCGTGCCTTCCTGTTTGCCGACAAGCTATCGTCCAACATGTGCCTCTCATGACTAACTCAGGGTCCCTGACCATGGGATTTGCCGGGGTTGATCCCCGTCAATTGGCGCCGTCTGTGGGAACCGCGCAGGTTGGGAACGCGATCTCGGCGGCCTCATCCTCATTGACACTCATCGACTCGGCGGCTTCGGCAAGATCTAATCTGTTCGAGTCCCTCGGATTCACAGCCCACCTCCCGGCCCTCCAGCCAGTCTTTACCGATCTACACTCCGGCATCAATCTGACCTTCGGAGCATATCAGATCTACATCAACCATTGGGGGACTCTTCGCCTCACCGACGGAACCCGCGCACCCACGGCAACACCTGCAGCAGTGACCGGAGCGGACGCCGCCCGCACGGCCAACCTATCCGGCAATCGTAGCTGCCCACCCAACTCAAGGCTCCACGCCACTCGCGACCGCTCGAGTGGATACCTAACATGGAGAAGCACCATCACACGTATCAGTAAGGAAGCGGCAAGGACACCATCGTAGGTATTCATGGCAGAAGTTGGCGCACCAGTGTCAAGTAACAACAGATGAATCGACGACCCGGGCACTCGTCAAGACACCCCAACCACCACCAGGGTGGCAGGTACCGGCAACACCGGTCAGATTGTCGTACAGCTAGGAGAACCGGGGTCCATACCAAGGAAAGTCCCAGTGGAACAAGGACCCAGCAATCAAAAAAGCAGTCAGCAAACCCCGGTTGCAGTGGCAGACGAACCACCCAAAGAAAAAATATACCTATCCAAGGAATCAATGGCAATGGTAAATGAAGCAGTCGCCCGCGGCCGGCTACTACCACAAGATGCATCAAGGGACGAGCTAAGGGCGTACAACAAGCTAGCGGGCGAGCTAACCAAGCAAACGAGACAATGGCGCCTAGCCATTGAGAAGCAAGAGAAGGCGGAACTCGAAAAAAGCTGTCGCAGACAACCTCCCAGAAGTGACTCACCAGGCCGCGACTCCCCCACCCGCAACAGATCGATACTCAACAATCTGCGGAAGACAGAAAGGGCGAGAGTGGTGCGGAAACTCAAAGACGACTTCAGGTTAGAGGAAGACGACGACGAAGACGAGCCCCTCACTCCGGCAGAAGAACTCATAAGCGCCCAGGACTACTTGTCCCGTGCCCAGAAAAGCAGAAAAGGCAAACCAGACCGCTACACTTCCATTGCTTTGCAGATAATGAAGGACGCCATCGATGCCTCGATGCCCAAGAAATCCAGCACAAGACGGCAGACTCGCGAGCGGACACCCGACAGGGACCCCAGTTCACCAGACGACGACGACGACAGTAACGACGACAGGCGCAGACGCGCCGACAGGAACAAGAAGCACGACAACGACGACAACAACAGGCGCCGCAGCACTCGACGAGATGCGCGAGATGACATCACACAGAACAGAGTCAACCGCAGCAGGCGAAGACGCGCAGCACGCGGGGAGTACTCGGACGAAGAGGCTTCCGACTAGGAAATCGAGCCATGTGGGGCACTATGCTTCACACGTGCCATAGTGAGACG
This sequence comes from Bromus sterilis, assembly GCA_950022295.1. Classification (NCBI taxonomy): domain Eukaryota; kingdom Viridiplantae; phylum Streptophyta; class Magnoliopsida; order Poales; family Poaceae; genus Bromus; species Bromus sterilis. Next base: position 382,983,683 of record OX465595.1, on the reverse strand, counting down.
CGAATGCCAAACGGGTTCAAACTGAACTCCACGACACTAAAGTACAACGGACTCGAGGAGCCGGAGCCATGGCTCGAAGACTACCTAACAGCAGTCAAGTTTCAGAGAGGAACCAACGTCACGGCAATGCAGTACGTACAGCTCATGCTCGAGAGCTCCGCTCGACATTGGCTGAAGAATCTCCGGCGCGGATCCATCGGCTCCTGGAGCCAGTTCCGAGGAGCTTTCATAGAAAACTTCAAATCAACATACAAGCGACCGGCCTCACTCGAGGAGTTGCGGGCATGCAAACAAGGAAGAAGGGAGACCCTGCGAGCATACATCCAGCGATGGACGATACTCAAGAATTCAGCGGAAGACATCTCGGACGAAAGTGCGATCGACGCGTTCAGGCGAGGTCTACAGCGCGTTGAATTCAAGGAGCAGCTCGGACAGATGAAAGTCCGAACACTCGCACGGCTGTTAGAACTAGCCAACAGCTTGGCGGACGAAGAAGATTCTGTTCGTAACGAAACAGAAACCCACACTGCACGATCAGAGTACGACTACGACTACAACAGAGATAGAGGAGCCGACAGGAGAAGAAAGCGACCCAGACGGAACTTCTACGACGACAGAGGACCTGACATGGTCGCCGCCGGTTTCTCGGACGATCGGAACGGCAGGGACCACGATGACAACAGACCACAACGACGAGACAACCCAGAAGACAAGCCCCAGGCTCAGAAGCGAGAATGGAGGACAAGGCAGCCACGCGATGGCACTCGCGCATTCCGCTCTGCCAAAGAACAACTCGACGGACCGTGTTCTATACACGGATTCAGAAACGAGCGAGGAGAGCTCAGATCGTCCCGCACCCTCAGAAACTGCAGAAGCTTCAACGAGTTGGCCGAGGAGAAAGCCGCTCCGCGGCCGCAACAGTACGACCGCTCGCAAGCATAGCAGTCGGGCCAGTCGCCCACAACGCGCCACCAGCCCCCCTTTACCAGCAAGACAAGTGGCCGCCATCCAGGAACGTCAAAGGACACCAGAAGAAGAAGACCAGTACCCAGAAGCCCACGGGAGGATCTACATGATACAAGAAGGCAGGCCTTCAAACAGGCAGCAGAAACAAGTCACCAAACAAGTCTTCCTGGCAACCTCCGCACACCCGGCCGTCCCAGAGTACCTGCGCGGGTCAGAGACAGAAATCGCCTTCTCCCGGCACGACCACCCGCCAGTCGTTCCCCAACCAGGGCATGCCGCGCTAGTACTCGAGGCCAGAATCGGAAATTACGACATGTCGCGAGTATTCATGGACGGCGGCAGTGGGATCAACATCATTTTCACCCGAACACTCGACGACATGCTCATCCAAAACAACGCACTCAAGTCCTCAGGCACAACCTTCCACGGGATCGTACCAGGAAAAGCAGTCTACCCCCTCGGAAGGATAAGCCTGGAAGTAGTCTTCGGGAACGCGACAAACTTCCGCAAGGAAACACTGGACTTTGAAGTGGTCGACTGGAAGTCACAATACCACGCAATCCTCGGGCGACCAGCTTTCGCTCGCTTCATGGCCGTACCCCATTACGCCTACCTCAAGCTGAAGATGCCAGGCCCACACGGGGTCATCACAATCAGCGGCAGCTTCGTCAGATCTGACCGTTGCGACAAAGGATTCCACAAGATAGCAGAAGCCTTCATAGCCCACCAAGACAGCAGGACCACGGGACTCGCAGAAGAAGCGCTCCCGTAGAAGGAAGGAACATCGTCCGAAGAACCCAGGCACTCGGAAACAAAGCTACCAGGCCCTTAAGGCCACTACATCATCGTTCTAAGCAAAAGGGACCTGTCTTCAACAGAACCCCCCCTACTCTTTGTAAGAGACAACAGGAAAAGTATTACATAAATATTTTTCCCCAAAATATGTTGGCACTCGGGGGCTCGCCGAAGCAGCCACCCCCCGAGGCGTCCTCCGCAATCGCGGCACATTAACTTGGCACTCGGGGGCTCGCCGAAGCAGCCACCCCCCGAGGCGTCCTCCGCAATCGCGGCACACTAACTTGGCACTCGGGGGCTCGCCGAAGCAGCCACCCCCCGAGGCATCCTCCGCAATCGCGGCACACTAACTTGGCACTCGGGGGCTCGCCGAAGCAGCCACCCCCCGAGGCGTCCTCTGCAATCGCGGCACATTAACTTGGCACTCGGGGGCTTGCCGAAGCAACCACCCCCCGAGGCGTCCTCCGCAATCGCGGCACACTAACTTGGCACTCGGGGGCTCGCCGAAACAGCCACCCCCCCCCCCCCCGAGGCGTCCTCCGCAATCGCGGCACATTAACTTGGCACTCGGGGGGCTCACCGAAGCAGCCACCCCCGAGGCGTCCTCCGCAATCGCGGCACAACAACTTGGCACTCGGGGGCTCACGGAAGCAGCCACCCCCCGAGGCATCCCCTGCAATCGCGGCACAATAACTTGGCACTCGGAGGCTCGCCGAAGCAGCCACCCCCCGAGGCGTCCTCCGCAATCGCGGCACACTAACTTGGCACTCGGGGGCTCGCCGACACAGCCACCCCTCGAAGCGTCCTCCGCAATCGCGGCACATTAACTTGGCACTCGGGGGCTCGCCGAAGCAGCCACCCCTCGAGGCGTCCTCCGCAATCGCAGCACAACAACTTGGCACTCGGGGGCTCACCGAAGCAGCCACCCCCCGAGGCGTCCCCCGCAATCGTGGCACAATAACTTGGCAGTCGGGGGCTCGCCGAAGCAGCCACCCCCCGAGGCGTCCTCCGCAATCGCGGCACATTAACTTGGCACTCGGGGGCTCTCCGAAGCAGCCACCCCCGAGGCGTCCTCCGCGATCGCCGCACATTAACTTGGCACTCGGGGGCTCGCCGAAGCAGCCACCCCCCGAGGCGTCCTCCACGATCGTGGCACATTAACTTGGCACTAGGGGGCTCGCCGAAGCAGCCACCCCCCGAGGCGTCCTCCGCAATCGCGGCAACCCTCTTGGAACGTCCCCCGCAACTACAAACGCAGACGACCCCCCAAGACAGCATAGAATATGTACAACCAAGAAGAAGCATATACAACGAAGGGAAGCACCTAATCTTTAGGCTCCAACATCGCCTTAATAAGTGCACCCAGATGGCGGTCGTTCTCTTCGCAAACTCACCTCACAACCTGGTGCGCAGGCCTATCTACAGCCATGTAGTGCTCATTCATCAGATGATCCCTACCACCTGGAGGACCCGCCACCACCTAAGCAAAATCCACCCCCGGCCAATGACTATAGACCAAACCCAAAGCAGCTCGGGCTTCAGCACGAATATGATGATCCATCACTCGACGCAACTCGGCAGGCTGAGAAAATACGCGACAGAGCCTCTCAAGGGACGAAGGAACCACCTCCAATGGATAGAACTCAGCATGGATACCACCCAATACCTGCTGGCAGTATTTGAGAGCATCCGGCACCCGCTCAACTCGGAGACGAAGCAAAGCAAACGCTCGAGAACGAGCCCCATCCTCCCAAAAGGGATTGCTCGCCTGCACTCTAGGATCATCAAGCCGTGACATCTCCGACTGAACGGCCCTCTCTTCATCCCGAGATCGCCCTGCCAGCACTTCGAAAGTCAAAAACCACGATCAAGACAGAGACAACAAAACCTACTAAGCGGAATCGAGCAACCAAGCAGAGGTGAAACTCACCCCACAGGAGGTCGGACAACTTCACCACCCACGAAGCAAGGCTCTCAACCACGGCCTCGGCACGCTCGCGCCGAGTACGCTGAACGGCTACGGATCCCTTCAGTCGAACAACCTCCCGCTCAGCGTCCTTCAGTCGCAAGCAAACGGACTCGTACGCACCCTCGCGAGGGTCATCCTTCAGCTAATTCCAAGGACGAAGAACGCCTGGAGTGCCCTACCGCAGGATGAACAAAACAAAGAAATCAAAAAACAGCAAGAGCAACAGCCAAGCAGTCACTCAGATAAAGGTAGCAAAATATCAATCATCACAACGGAGTCACGAATTACAGACAAAGTTTCAAAGCGACGCAACACTACTGTGCCTCCCCCTCACCTACGACAGGGGGATCCTGAGCATCTACAACCTGTTGCAGGCGACGAGCCAGCTTATCGGCTCGGTCGTCCTGCTCATCAGAATAGTCCGGGATGGTCTCAACCAAGGAATCATCAATGGAAATCCCATGCCCCATAAGGACAACAAGGGCCGTGGAAGAACCACTCACCACGCTCTCCGCAACTAGCTCCACCATACGTTTCCCATCCGGGCCGAATGCAGCCACCCGAGCGCCCAGGCCATCAGGCACCTTTGAACCCTCCGGCATAAGGTGCTCGTGCGCAAGACCCACAAGATCGGAAGCCCGGGTGCAGACGTCCCCAACCACTGCAACAGCATTTGCAACAGCATCTACAGCAACTTGGAGAATTCCAGACCCTGACGCAGCAGCCTCCATCGGCTTCGCACCTATAGCAGCTGCACCAAGCAAAGAAACGTCATCACGGGAAGACAGTAGGAACAGCAAGACCACTGGTTGAAAGCCAAACTTACACACAAGCGAGTTCGCCAAGGCGCGAAGACGTTTGCCCTCGACTGCTTCCACCTGCGCACGCGCGTCCTCAGCCTGACGGAGGCGGACCAGCTCCTCGTGTTGACCATGCAACTCCGCCTCCTTGGAATCCAAGGTAGCCATAAGAATGGAAACCGTCCTCCCCGCCTTCTCGGCTTGCTTCTCGGCAGCCTGGCGACGTTCTGCAAGGCAAGATAGTACTCAGAACAAAAGACGCAGCGGCCAAAGCTCAGCAGCGCAAGAATGAAAACTCACCATCCATAGCAGACAAAGCATCCTGGGCAGAATCATCGGCCCGTTGCCAACGCTCAACATCAATCATCAAACGCTCACAGTTTTGGAAAAAAGGCTGCAAAATCCAGACAATCAGATGATAAGGAAAGACAAGACTACAAGCAACTGCAAGCAGTTACTTCCAACCTCGGGGGCTACTCCCATCGGGAGCATTGCCGTGCCCCCAATGATAAAGTCGAACAGGCATGAATCAACTTACCAGCTTGGAGACGTGGTCGAAAGCACGAGCCTTGTCTTCAATCGCCAGATCAAGCCGGCCAAAGTATGGAGGACCAAGTTCAGGTGGCTTGGACTCAGGAGCAACAGCACCAGGCGCCTCAGAAGAGGGCGCACCAGGAACTACACCCGCAGTCAGAACGGCAGGAGTCGCCGTCGGCCCAGATTGACCAGCGGCAACCGAGAGGTCCTCAAGATGCTTGGCTGCCGCCCCAGAGCCCGTCGACTTCAAGTCAGCAGTAGCTGCGCTGGTGCACGAAGCGGTCGGAGCAGGCGCAACACTAAAAGATAAGCATTATCAGACGCAGGAACAAGGAAAAGGGAACGGGCAAAAATCCAGCAGATTCTTACCCGACACGCGCAGCACGAGGGCGCCCAAGCCTCCCAAGCCTAACCCTCTTGGGAGGAGCGGCCGGAGCAGCAGCCGAAGGGGAAGGCCCAGCAAACAGAGCAGACGGCCGGACATCATCACCCAACGTAGCATGATCTTCAGCGCTCAAGGGGCGCGAATGCTTCACACGAAAGGGACTCGAATCTTCACTATCTCCAGTTTCCACCAGCACAGTTTCAGCATCAACGGTTGGTGCAGCATCATCAGCTACGGAAGCACCATGTTCTTCAAGAATATTGGCGTCCTCCGGCTGCGGAGGATTACACGGCGCCGGAGCATGGCCCTGCAAGGCAAGCAATGTCAACAACAAAAGAAAAACTAGGCACTTGTCCAAACAAACGAATGAACATGGACACCATCCGGAGGCGGAGAATGATCAGAAGCATACGGAAGGACAAGGCGCATTTCTGAAATACTCGAGCACTTGGTCACATGTTGGATGCGAGCTAGCAGGGCGTCAGGTTCAAGCTCTTCAGGCGATCATCTCGTCGAGTCACCGAGTCCCTCGTACTGCCACATAGGGTGAGTTCGATGCTGCAACGGTTGAACCCGCCTCCCCACAAAAACAGAGATGAGCTGACCACCAGTCAAGTTATCCTTCAACACAGCAATCCTCTCCAAAAACTGAGTCAGCTCGGACGACTCCACCTCGGTCAAAGAATGAGACCACGAAGGCTATCTGACCACCCGCGTTCCCGGATTGAAAGAAGCAAGACCAAATTGCTGACCAACAACGCAGCGATCCTTCAGATAAAACCAGCCTTTTCGTCAGCCGCTAATGGAATCGATCTTCTCCAAGTCAAAATATGAATGTTTATCCCCAATGGAGATACCCACCCGACCCACGGCGTACTCAGAGTTCGTCCTTTTTATACTAAAAAGGCGCCTCCAAAGTCCCCAATGGGGGTAAATCCCTAGGAAGGCCTCACAAAGAGTGATGAAACACGCAATGTGCAAAATCCCGTTGGGAGTCAGGTCATGCAACTGGAGTCGATAGGAATACAGCAAGTGATACGTCCAAAACGTATCTATAATTTCTGCTTGCTCCATGCATGTTTTGTGTGATATTGCTATGATCTAGATACACTTCCATACACTTTTGATCATATTTGGACTAACCTATTAACTCAGTGCACCCCAGTGCCAGTTCCTGTTTTCTGCTGTTTTTCTATTTCAATTTTCCCCCATATAAAAAGTGCCAGAAAAATTCCGGGAAAAATACAGGAAAAATCAGCGTACAGGAAGCTTCGCGAAGAGCCCGAGAGGGGCCAGAGGGGATCCAGGGGGGACCAGGCGGCCACCCGGCGCGGCCCCACCCCTGGCCGCGCCAGGGGGCGCCTGGGACCCCTGGTACACCTCTAGCTGCCCCCCTTCGCCTATTTATTCTCCGTCACGGGGAAACTCCGAGGACAGAACCCTATCTCGCAAACTCTCCTCTGTTCCGCCGCCGCCTCGCTTCCGAGATCGGGAGCACCAGAAGACCTCTTCCCGGCACCCTGCCGGAGGGAGGATTGACCTACGGGAGTCTCCTCTCCACCATGGATGCTCCCCGGATGTCTCGTGAGTAGTTTTCCTTGGACCATGGGTCCGTGAACAGTAGCTATGTGATGTTCTCCTCCCCTCTTTGTTCTTCATGGTTTAGACCTCGTGAGCTGCCCTACATGATCGAGGAACTTTTGTAATATTTCTTCTGTTGCTATGCTGAGTTTGATGGGATCTGATGGATTATGAGATTATGTTCAGATTGTGATAGAGTAATATATTTGGTTTTTATCTCTTATATTTTTGTTCCTAAGTAATTCTTGCATGTTCTCCGTTGCTGTTTATTGCTTTGGCCAAGTAGTAGGTAGTGACTCCAAGAGGGAACGTTATGCTCGATTGTGGGTTCATGCCCCCCGATGACACGCTTGAGTGACAGAAACATGAGTCTAGGGGATGTGCTGTTGCCACAAGGGGGAAAACAACGGTGCTTGTCACCGTGCTTGCAAGGATTGTTTACTTTACGCAAAGTTCTTTTTAATGCAGTTGTCTGTTGCTTTGGGTTTACACTTTGGGTGGGGCTCGCAACTTAATACCAGCGAGATGTTCTGGATAGATATCTCAAGGTGGATGATTAGTAGTAGATGCAGTTGGATTACGGTCTACTTATTTTGGCGTACTGCCCGTGCTTTTGAGCCTCTTCCTTTCTTTTGTAGCATAGTTAGCATTGCCGTGCGTTCATAATCATGTCAATTGCCCTTCTATAATTTGTTTACCTCGCATAGCAGTTTTATCGTCTTTTGCGAGAGAGACATCACTAGTGAACATCACGTATCCCGGTCCATATCCTTATAATTTTTTCCACGTTATATTTAATTTCCTGCTTTTACTTTCAGTTTCTATCATTATCTCTTGTGTTTTACCCTTTGTGAACAACAAGACCAAAGAGATTGACAACCTCTCTGAACTTCGTTGGGAACAAAGTTATCTGTGTCTGTGTGCAGGTCCACGTCAGTTGCGCCGCTGACACCTACTTATCATCTCTGGAGTCCTACTGGAGACAAACCTTGGTATCTTCACCGAGGGAAACTTGCTGCTGCGCTACATCTCAACCTTTCACTTGGGGTAACCAACGAAGGGCGAGAAGACATCAGCAAGCCGCGAACGAAAGGATGCAGCGGAAGAGAAAACCCGCGGTGGAAGAAAGCCTGGAAGCATACCCGCTCGTCCGCCGCCGGCGCCGGAATCGACTCATCACCAGGGAGATGCACATCACCCTCCACCACCACGCCGTCAGCAACCAGCGCATCCAGGATCCCCGGCCCCGAACGTGGGCCGCTCCCACTTGCCGGACATCTTGGCAGACTCTACAGCAGAACGGGGGCGCTTGGTCATAGATCCCGCAGCAGCTCGCAGAGGAGAAAAGATGAAGGCTCAAGAACAAGAAGAAAGAGGAGGAAGGCAACGGTTGGGTAAAACCTACAATTTACCCAGCCGCAAGGTATTTAACTCAAGAGCCTAGCAAGAAGGGCCACCGCCCAACCTTATCACCCAACACACGTGCACGATTCCATAAACAGACGAAAATTATGGAAAATCCAACCGGCGCAGTAACAACACCGCCCACTACGCGCGCAAAAAGGGGACCATGATCGCGCGACGCGAAAATTTCGGCGGGACAACGCCAAGTCATTTCCTTTGGCAGGCTACAGTGGTCAAAAAACACCAGAAGACCACGCCAACGTCATATCACAGCAAGACGTACCGAGTACGCCATCGAGGCTCAAAGATTCTATCTTTCAAATCTTTTTCCAGATGAAGAAAAAACATCTTACTCCCATCGGGAGAGCACATCATGAGAGTCCCAGGTGCTCCCTCACCTGAAGGTCAGCAACGTGCTCGAGTGATCACTCGCACTCATGAGAGTCTCGGGTGCTCCCTCAACCCGACGCAAGACAAACATTCGCCCGCCAAGGTCATACGGTGCTAGAGTCTCAGATGCTCCCTCACCTCAAGAACCGAAACGGAATTCAAGTGACTACTCGCGAAGAACTCCCCGTCTGAGCACTCGAAACAAGCTCCACGGGTGAATGATTGAACATCTCGCTTGATGTTTTGTTCCAAGCGGGTGCAATGCTATTAGGCTCCGCGCCTCAAAAACACACATTCCTGGAACACGATACACTGTGCCCAGATGCCACGCAAGATTAACGTGTAGGTAAGACCCCGCTGCGAAGTTAGGCCGGGCTGGGACTTGCCGAAGAGCGATTTCACTCCCAACCTTTCCCATGCGCTGCGCATGATAGAAAAGCCGGGCGGACGCGCCTTAGGGTATACACATTACTGGCGGCAAATGAACACCATAAGACCTGAAGCGGCAGTACTTTTGCTCGACACCAGTGTTCCAAGCTCACGTCGAGGGGCGTGGGTTTGATTGGGCTACTGCGGTATTTTCCCTAGTGCAATTCACCAAGGCTCGACCAGTCGACTCCTTGGGCCCTTTCAGCTTAGCATCCCTCGAAACAGGTTTTGTCATGGCCACCAGATTGCCAGCGACCCGCGGTTGTACCGCGCATACAAATAACCGACAAATGGATGTACTCGAGTCCCTGCGCGACTCTTTGAGTCCCCCAGGCACTCGGGGACTACTGACGAGGGGGTGACCCCACGACTCCTACGGATAAGCCTACCTGGTGTCCCTGAAGACAGAAGGCCCATGAAGATACAGCCTCGGCCCACTAAATTGGCACCGACGTAGGACTCTGTGACTCACAAGGAAGGTGCGAAAACCTGCTGTACGGAGCAAGCTAGGGTTAGGAAAGCTTACCTGTATACGTAGATGAACTCCCCGAGACCTAGCCCAGTATATAAGGGCTAGGAGGGGCAACGCCAAAGGGGGGGAATATCATCTGTAACCCTAGCCTTGAGCGCTCCAGCCTTGGCATCCACTGTAATCGCACCTCCACCATCAATAATATCGAGCAGGAGCGTGCCTTCCTGTTTGCCGACGAGCTATCGTCCAACCTGTGCCTCTCATGACTAACCCAGGGTCCCTGACCATGGGATTTTCCGGGGTTGATCCCCGTCACGGACACTACGGCCATGGCCACGGCGACTACGGCCGGCAGAAAGTTCGACCACGGCGGCGCGCATCTAGCAAAAGTTTGACCACTACGAACCATGGCCACGGCGGCGGGGAGGTGGACGTACGCTGGAGAGGGCGACGGGGAAGGTGGCGGCGGTGAGAAGCAGCCTGCCGGCGTGGACGGCGGCTTCGGCGAGGAAGAGCAGCAGCCTGGCGGCGTGGTGTGACGAATTGAAGCGGTGGGCGGAACTGACGCCAAGTGCCGATATATATACCATGGACCTTTAGCACCGGTTTGTAGCAGCAATCGGTGCTAATGGACCTTTAGAACCGGTTTCAGCCACAAACCGGTTCTAAAAGTCACCAATTTCATCCATTTTTTGGCCAAAAATACACGCGGGAAGGGGAGGGACCTTTAGCAGCGGTTCGTGGTTGAAACCGGTTCTAAACCTTTATTTTTTAGATTTATATTTATTTTTATATTTTGACTAGCTATTAGAATAGTTGGATTTTTTTAATAAATCTTTTTATTTTAGGTTACAACATAATTATAAATATTCTGTTAGTGGCAGTGGTTTTCAAATTTAAATAGTTTCAAGTTGAATTCTTTTGAAATACTAGTTTGTGAAATACTTAAAAATAGTCAAAAAATCATTAAATGCATAAAAATAGCAAATGAAGTCAGAAAGGGTTGAAAATTTAGTATGTGGCTTTGAATGGTGCATATTGAATGCAAAAAAATTCTTGAGTTGAAATAAGTTTAGAAAAATGAAATGTCTTTGTAACAGATGAGTTTTCGTCTGAAACCCATGTACTTTGAAAGAGATGGTCCAGTTTGTACATGAAGTGCATCCAGTTTTTGCCGTAATCCTCTCAACTTTTGCACACATGTTATGTGGGTCAAATGATGATACCTTGCCAAGTTTCAACCTTTTCTGAGTTCAGTTGTAGTGCTTTCCAAATTCAAGGTCATTTAGCTCAAAATAAATCATTAAATGCATGAAAAATAGCAAATGAAGTCAGAAAGGGTTGAAATTTTAGTATGTGGCTTTGAATGGTGCATATTGAATGCAAAAAAAGTCTTGAGATGAAATAAGTTTAGAAAAATGAAATGTCTTTGTAACAGATGAGTTTTCGTTTGAAACCCTTATACTTTGAAAGAGATGGTCCCATTTGTACACGAAGTGCATCCAGTTTTTGCCGTAATCCTCTCAACTTTTGCACACATGTTATGTGGGTCAAATGATGATACCTTGCCAAGTTTCAACCTTTTCTGAGTTCAGTTGTAGTGCTTTCCAAATTCAGGGTCATTTAGCTCAAAATAAATCATTAAATGCATGAAAAATAGCAAATGAAGTCAGAAAGGGTTGAAATTTTAGTATGTGTATTTGAATGGTGCATATTGAATGCAAAAAAAGTCGTGAGTTGAAATAAGTTTAGAAAAATGAAATGTCTTTGTAACAGATGAGTTTTCGTTTGAAACCCTTAAACTTTGAAAGAGATGGTCCAGTTTGTACACGAAGTACATCCAGTTTTTGTCATAATCCTCTCAACTTTTGCACACATGTTATCTGGGCCAAATGATGATACGTTGCCAAGTTTCAACCTTTTCTGGGGGCATATGTTCTGGTTCCAGCCAAGAACCGGGACCAATGCACCTCGCTCCTGGCCCACAAGCATTAGTTCCGGTTTGTGGCTCGACCCGGAACTGAAGTCACGCCCACAAGCATTAGTCCAATTTTGGGGTCATTTAGGTCAAAATAAATCATTAAATGCATGAAAAAGAGCAAATGGTGGCGGCGACGCGGCAAACTTAAAACATTCAACAAACTTAACATCTCAAACCTAGAACATCAAAAACTACTCCTCCTTGTCGTTGGAGAAATAGTCTTCGGTGTCGGAGCTGATGTCATCCTCCAGCGCTATCCAGCGGGGGTCACAGAGGGGCCAGTTGGCGGCGCCTCTCGCCATTTCCTCCTCCGCCATCGCCTTGGCCGCCCGCCGCTCCTCCTGCCATTCATAATGCTCCTGTCGCCGCTCCGCGCTCTCGGTCGCCAGCCTTGTCCAGTATTCCGCCTCCTTCGAGGCTTCACGGGGATGGCTCGCGTACCAATCCTGCACGGCATGCTGGTCCTGCTCCGAGGTGAGGCCGAGCACCGCTCGTCGACGATGGAGGCGGTGGTCCTCTTCAGTGAGGAGGAGCGGCGGATCTGCCATGTCCTCCGCCTCTTCCAAGCTGCGACAGTGGCGGTTATTCATCTCCGCGCGCGGGCGGCTGAGCCTCCACGCCGCAACGTCGTACACGCGGGCGGCTAAATATGCATGCCAGAACCTGCCGAGACACACACACTCGTTGTTGGCTGATGGCTTCTCGCCCTTCGGTGGTTTCCCCAAGTGTAAGGTTGAGATGTAGTGCAGCAGCAGTTTTCCCTCGGTGAAGATACCAAGGTTTGTCTCCAGCAGGACTCCAGAGATGATAAGTAGGTGTCAGCGGCGCAACTGACGCGGACCTGCACACAGACACAGATAACTTTGTTCCCAACGAAGTTCAGAGAGGTTGTCAATCTCTCCGGTCTTGTTGTTTACAAAGGATAAAACGCAAGGGATAATGATAGTAAATAAAAGCGGTAAATTAAATGTAACGTGGAAACGGTGATAAGGATATGGACCGGGATACGTGATGTTCGCTAGTGATGTCTCTCTCCCAAAAGACGATAAAATTTCTATGCGAGGCAAACAAATTACAGAAAGGCAATTGACAGGATTATGAACGCACCGCAATGCTAACTATGCTACAAAAGAAAGGAAGTGGTTCAAAAGCACGGGCAGTACACCAAAGTAAGTAGACCGAAATCCATCTGCATCTACTACTAATCATCCACCTTGAGATATCTATCCAGAACATCTCGCTGGTATTAAGTTGCGAGCCCCACCCAAAGTGTAGACCCAAAGCAACAGACAACTGCATTAAAAAGAACTCTGCGTAAAGTAAACAATCCTTGTAACCGTGGTTACAAGCACCGTTGTTTCCCCCTTGTGGCAACAGCACATCCCCTAGACTCATGTTTCTGTCACTCAAGCGTGTCATCGGGGAGGCATGAACCCACAATCTAGCACAACGCTCCCTCTTGGAGTCACTACCTACTACTTGGCCAAAGCAATAAACAGCAATGGAGAACATGCAAGAATTACTTAGGAACAAAAATATAAGAGATAAAAACCAAATATATTACTCTATCACAATCTGAACATAATCTCATAATCCATAAGATCCGATTAAACTCAACATAGCAATAGCAGAAATATTACAAAGGTGCCTCGATCATGTAGGGCAGCTCACGAGGTCTAAACAATGAAGATCAAAGAGGGGAGGAGAACATCACATAGCTACTGATCACGGACCCATGGTCCAAGGAAAACTACTCACGGGACATCCGGGGAGCATCCATGGTGGAGAGGAGACTCCCGGAGGTCAATCCTCCCTCCGGCAGGGTGCCGGGAAGAGGTCTTCTGGTGCTCCCGATCTTGGAAGCGCGGCGGCGGTGGCGGAACAGAGGCGAGTTCGCGGAATAGGGTTCTTCTTCTGGAGTTTTCCCGTACGGGGGATAAATAGGCGAAAGGGGGCAGCCAGAGGTGGGCCAGGGGCCCGAGGCGCACCCCTGGCGCGGCCAGGGGTGGGGCCGCGCCGGGTGGCCGCCTGGCCCCCCCTTGGCCCCCCTCTGGCCCCTCCCGGGCTCTTCTGGAAGCTTCCTGTACGCTGATTTTTCCTGTATTTTTCCCGGAATTTTTCTGGCACTTTTTATATGGGGGAAAATTGAAATAGAAAAACAGCAGAAAACAGGAACTGGCACTGGGGTGCACTGAGTTAATAGGTTAGTCCAAATATGATCAAAAGTGTATGAAAGTGTATCTAGATCATAGCAATATCACACAAAACATGCATGGAGCAAGCAGAAATTATAGATACGTTTTGGACGTATCATTGGCGCAAGTGATCACCGACATGAATGTGCCGTCCGAGCGCTCGCGGACGCCGTGGTAGCTTGGTCGGCGGCGGCGAGGCGGCATGGTGGCGGTGGCGCGGAAGGGGAAAGAGTGCACGAGAAAAGAACTAGTGGCGACTGGCGTTGCGTGGAGTCCTCTTCCACGCTCTTTTAACCGTACACGATTTTGAATCCAACCAATCAGGAAGAAGCACACGGATCGCGTGTTTCTTTAAAGCGCTTGTGAGTCGTTGGATAAGGCTTCTGAGCCGTTGGATCCAACCAATCAAGAAGAAGCACACGGATCGCGTGTTTCTTTCAAGCGCTTGTGAGTCGTTGGATCAGGCTTCTGAGCCGTTGGATCCAACCAATCAGGAAGAAGCACACGGATTTTAGTATGTGGCTTTGAATGTTGCATGTTGGATGCAAAAAAAGTCTTGAGTTGAAATAAATTTAGAAAAATGAAATGCCTTTGAAACACATGTGTTTTCGTCTGAAACCCTCGTACTTTAAAAGAGATGGTCCAGTTTGTACACGAAGTGCATCCAGTTTTTGTCGTAACCCTCTCAACTTTTGCACACATGTTATGATAAAATGATGATACCATGCCAAGTTTCAACCTTTTCTGAGTTCAAAAAATAGAAAATGAAGTCAGAAAGGTCTTTAGCACCGGTTTCAACCACAAACCGGTACTTCAAACGCTTTGTTTCTATCAGCTCACCTCGACCAATCAGGAAGAAGCACATGGATCGCGTTTTTCTTTCAAGCGCTTTGTGAGTCGTTGGATCAGGCTTGTCAGCCGTTGGATCAGGCTTGTCATTGCCTATATATAGCCCACCTCTCGGACATGTTCGACACTCATTTCATCGGCCGAATACAAATCATTCGGATTCGCCTGGTTGCGGTCTGACGGTGCTTTTGATATGCGGGCACTCACGAGAGCCACACTGTTGGGCTGTAACCAGGCGAAACCGTGTGTTTTTTTGATCTTATATATATCTAGTTAGAAATCTTTCACTTCATCGACCAAATACAAACCATTCGGATTCGCCTGCATACGTTCGACGGTGCATTTGATATGCTTGCACTCATGAGCCTCCGTCGGGCTTTATGCAGGCAAAATCGTATGTTTTGTTGATCTTACATATATCTAGCTAGAAATCTTTCACTTCATATCGACCAAATATAAATCATTCGGATTCCCTGCATACGTCCGACGGTGCATTTGATATGCTTGCACTCATGAGCCACCGTCGGGCTGTATGCAGGGGAAACCTTGTGTTTTATTTTATTGGAAAAAAAAGTATAGCAATTTCATTATAGGATGTCAACGGAAGATTACTCCACACCCTGTACACCATAAAGGACAATTTCAGTTAAGCCCTGATTAGTTGGAAAATCTAGCAATCTGCCCACCAATCAAGGTTCAACCAAAATTGCCTTTATAGTATACATCATATAGATGAATCACTCGTGGACAACCTTTATTAAACTTGCTATGCTACGATAAGTCCACACTGGCCCGTGCTTATAAACCGGTCGAACTCCTCTTCGGTTAGCGAGGTGGTACTAAACTTAGTGCACCTTTAGAACCGGTTTGTACTACCAACCGGTTCTAATGCTGCTAGGTGGCCCGCATGCCGAACGGCAACCTACCACCACATCTTTAGAACCGGTTGGTAGTACAAACCGGTTCTAAAGGGGCGCTGGCAGGGCACCGCTGGTCTGGGGGCCCACCACACGAACTGGTTCTAAAGCCCGGAGCCACGAACCGGTTCTATTGGGCCAGTAGAACCGGTTCGTGTTCGAACCATGACCTTTGCTCATATCCAAAGGCATGTTTTGTACTAGTGCATGAATAACCTCAACAATATAAGTATCACATACAAAATTCTTATCATGATCCACAAGCATAGAAAATTTATTACTCTCCACATAAGCAAAATCCTTCTCATTAGTAATAGTGGGAGCAAACTCAACAAAGTAGCTATCATATAAATCATTCTTATCATTATGCACTTGCAAAATAGTATTCTTTATAGAATAAGTGTCATCACAATAATCATCATAGATAGGAGGCAAAGTATCATCAAAATATATTTCTTCATCAAAACTTGGGAGGCTAAAAATATCAACTTCATCAACCGTAGCACCCCCAAGCTTTAACTTTGCATATCATTAGAATCAAAGGTATTCAAAGAAGACATACTAATAACATTGCTACTATCATGAGTGTTGTGCAAATAATAAAGTTCCATAGGTTTTTTTATTTTCTCTTCAAACACTTCATGTCCCAACTCAAGGTAGAGCTCATAAAGCGCTCTCATAATATTTTTGTTGTTTTCCATAAGCCTAACTAGTAAAAATAAAAAAAACAAGAAACGAAAAGACTTAACTGCAAGATCTAAAGATATACCTTGAAACGCTTACCTCCCCGGCAACGGCGCTAGAAATAGCTTGATGTCTACGCACACTTCTATTCTTGTAGACTATGTTGGGCCTCCAAGCGCACAGGTCTGTAGGAAAGCAACAATTTCCCTCAAGTGGATGACCTAAGGTTTATCGAACTCAGGGAAGTAGAGGTTGAAGATGGTCTCTCTCAAGCAACCCTGCAATTAAGATACAAGAAGTCTCTTGTGTCCCCAACACACCTAATACAACTAGGAGTTGTATAGGTGCACTAGTTCGGCGAAGAGATGGTAAAATATGGGTGATAGGTGTGGCAAAACAAAGTAATACAAATCTATAATAAAAAGTGCAGCAAGGCCTAGGCTTCATACTTTCACTAGTGGCAACTCCCAACAACATTAACATAGTCTAATCACATGATATTTCCCATTAAACATGCAATGGAGACGTACTCAGAGGTCATTCCTTTGTGGTCAAGAGAGGACGAGAATTGCGTAGGGCTAAAAAAGCACACCTCAGAGTTCGTAGTTCTCATCTATGGATTTCCCAATGTCACCGCGACCATCCAAAGAGAGTACTACAATCACCACAACATATCTAAAAGATAGTCAAAGACAAGCACCAAGAGATTCTCAATCTTCAATCAACACACAAAAGAGGAAATCAATCATGAAATTATTCTTCTAATCCCTGTCCAATAGACCGATGTGACCTTGGTCTCGGGGATTATACTAGATAAAGACAAGTGAGTACATCAAATCCAATACATAGAAGAAGGGGAAACATCATGGGATCACCCAAGATTAACATAGCCTATGATCACAACAAAGATCACATCATGGGAGAGAGAGAGACATAACCACATAGATCAAGATACAAGACTTAGCCCCGAGGGGGAACTACTCACACATGGACATGGTGAGAGAGAGAGAGAGTTGTTGATGGAGAGGTGCAGCCCATTGGAGATGAAGGAGACGGCGGCCACGGCGGTGGCCAAAACCCTTGGGGGCAGCGGCCCTTGGCCCCCTTCTTCTTCCATCTACATCTCTACCTTCCACTTAGGGTAACCAACAGGGAACACTACTTCGGTGCCATCAATCTAATTTCTGGTGCCGTTGCCGGGGACTCCAATCTTCAAGATAGGGGAGTTGCACGCTATCTTTTGCCTTTGCTTTTTAGTCTTGTTAGTTTACCTTTCATTTCTTGCTTTAGTGTCCTTTATCAAAAATCGCAAAAAATTGCTCGTCCCATTTGCTACTACTATGGGTTCCACTGAAAACACCAAGTTGTGTGACTTCACTAGTCACAACAACAATGATTTTATCTGCACTCCTATTGCTACACCTGCCACTTCAGCTACCTCTTATGAAATTAAACCTGCTTTGTTAAACCTTGTTATGAGAGATCAATTCTCTGGTGCTGGAGATGATGTTGCTTTACACTTGAATAATTTTGTTGAGCTTTGTGATATGCAAAAGTATAAAGAAGTAGAAGGTGATATTGTTAAGCTTAAGCTTTTTTCCTTTCACCTTGAGGGAAGGAGCTAAAATTTGGTTTCAATCCTTGCATAGGAATAGCATATATTCTTGGGATAAGTGCAAGGATGATTTTATTGGGAAGTACTACCCACCTGCTAAAATTATCCAATTGAGGAGGAATATTATGAATTTTAAGAAATTGGATAATGAACATGTTGCCCAAGCTTGGGTACGAATGAAATCTCTTGTTAAGAAATGCCCTACACATTGTTTGACTACTTGGATGGTTATCTAGACTTGTTATGCAGGCTTGAACTTTACCTCGCGGAACCTATTAGATTCGGCCGCGGGAGGAACCTTTATGTCAACAACACTTGGTGCTGCCACAAAACTAGTAGATGAGATGACGACCAACTATTCCCGATGGCACACCGAACGAGCTCCAACAGGTAGGAAGGTAAACTCTGTCGAGGAGATTTCCTCCCTAAATGAAAAAGTTGACTTGATTATGCCTCTACTTACCAAGTAATCTCCTATTGATCCTCATGATCTTCCTTTAAACTATTTGGTTGCCCGAGAACAAGTAGATGTGAACTTTATCTCTAGAAACAACTTCAGCAATAATGCGTATAGGAGTAATTTTGCTAGCAATCCTAGACCGTTCCCATCCAACAACTATGGGAACAACAACACTTATCCTAGCAACAAGAACTCCACTTCTGAATTAGAAAGCATGATTAAAGAATTTATCACCACCCAAAAAGTCTTCAACAAGAGTGTAGAGGAAAAATTAGACAAATTAGATAATCTCTCTTTGAAGGTAGACAACCTAGCCCTTGATGTTGAGATGCTTAAAATTAGAACTTCTCCCCTCGAGGATAGGAAGGCCACTCCTATTAATGCTATTCAATTGAAAATTAATGAAAACATTACGATGATGGCTAAACTTACAGAAAGATGGGCTAGAGAAAAGGAGGAAGAAGATAGAATTAAGAGCCTTCGTACACACCACACTATTGCTACTATCCAAGTTGTTGAGGATACCCAAAATTTTAGCACCCAACACACTCCTAGTCCCATTGGACCTATTAATGGTGATGATATTACCTCAACCATAGAAGAAGAAACTCCAATAAACATAGAGGCTTTCAAACAAGTGAGCCTAGATGACACCACTACCACCTTTGATAGTAGTGACATTTATTTTCATAGTTGCACCCTTTCAGAAGTTATTAACATGTTACACAAAATGTCTAAATACCCCCACACTAGCACACTAAATCTTGCCTTCACAGATCATATCACTAATGCTCTCATTAAAGCTAGGGAGGAGAAGCTTAGAGTAGAATCCTCCATACCTAGGAAGCTAGAAGATGGTTGGGATCCTATGATCAAAATTAAATTGACTAACTTCTCTTGTTATGCTTTAAGTGATGTTGGAGCTAGTACCTCCGTTATGCCCAAAATAATGTATGATATATTTGAATTGAAAACTTTTGATCCTTGTTCTTTTGGTGTTCATCTCGTTTATTCTTTCGTAAAGAAACCTTTGGGGAAGATCGACGATGTTCTTATCATTGTCATTGACAATTATGTTCCCGTTGATTTTACTATTATCGACATAGAGTGTGAACCTTTATGTCCAATTATTTTGGGACGTCCTTTTCTTCGCACCGTTGGAGCTGTTATTGACATGAAAGAGGGGAATATAAAATTTCAATTCCCTTTCAAAAAGGGGATGGAACACTTCCCTAGGAAGAATATTAAGTTACCTTTTGAGTCCGTCACACGGGCTAGCTATTCTCTTTCTCTTGATAAAAACTTGATCTTTTTGCTTCTTGCCTAGCTTAAAGGCGTAAAAGAAAGCGCTTGTTGGGAGGCAACCCAAGATGTTTTTAATTCTGTTTTTAGCGGTCTTGATGATTGTTATTACTGTAGCAACATCATTGTATCTTTATTTTTAAGCTTTGTGCCAAGTTTAGCCTCCGATTGCAAAAAAGTTCAAAAGTTGTGACATGTTGTCCAGAAAACAAATTCTATCCTTGGACGAAAACATTCGCCTAAAATCACCAGTTCATCTTTTTGATATGAGTTTTTTAATAGCGTGCTCTATACAATTTTCTTTCAAGCGTCTGTTCTTATTTTTTTTATTTGAGTTGCAGAAGTACCGCGAAAAAATTATTTCCTACCTGTTGGTCTGTTTTTCACAGATTCTGCCACGTTTTTCCTTTCCTCACTTTTGCAAGTCTTGCGCTAGATTTTTCTTTGAAAAAACTTTTTGGAAATCTTAAGAAACAGTAGCCCTTCAAGAAATCTTTATTTCTAGTAGAGGAAAATTATTTTATTAAGGGTACTAACCTCTCTAATCAGCTTATGATGAGTTATGTATGAAGTGAGTTTTCAAGTGTGCGAGGGAAGATGATGAAAGAAGATCCGGGAGTGTCAAACGCTCAAGCTTGGGGATGCCCCCTTGCATCCCCAATAAATATTCATGTAGAATCAAGCGTCTAAGCTTGGGGATGCCCCCGTGCATCCCCTTCTTCATCAACAAGTATCAGTCCGTCCTTCGTCCCACTATATTTTTATCACTTCATGCGTTATGTGCTATGCTTGGAGCGTCTCGCTCTTTAGTTTACTTTTCGTAGTTTTCTTTAGATTTTCTTGCTGTTCATAACAAGTTAGAACCCAGCTTTCTTTGTGTGGGAGAGAAACACGCTCCACTTTTAACTAGAACACATCATAGGATTTTCATGCTTATCTCTCTTCTATTGTGTGTTCTTTATCTTTTCTTAGCTGCTGTCATGTTTAGCTCTTAGTTTTCATGCTTATATTTTTCAAGAGCTTTTGTTTAGTTTGTTGCTGCAAATCTCTTTAGTTTCATGTTTATCTTGTTAAGAGAGTTGGTTGTTGCACTGAGTTGTGTCTTGACTTTAAGTAGGTAATTGAGGTTGCTATTCAATTGTAGTAGTAACTTGCAATAGTTTTGAGGTACTGTTGTGAGTAATGTTTGAAATTTTGGTGTCACGAGCTCTAGCCTATTAGTGATAGGTGTCGTATTTTGGTCAATCCATGTTTATTTTAAAGAATTACAAAAACTAGTTGAGAACTCTAGCTACTAAACGGATCACTAATCTTTGGAGGGATCGGATATAAGAGTACACTCACGTACCATGAGTCGTGGATGCACAAGGATAAACAAATCCCCATACACTCCTCCTCGGGTACTTGTCTCTTTGTGAACCTCCTAATTAGATTGAGAGTTACCGATAATAAGTGCACGAGTTCTTTGGAGTAATGTAAGTATTGAAAGTTGACACTTACATATCCTCATATTATCTAGCCTCTTCGGTACCGCGCATTTCCCTCTTCTCACTCGGAGAGTTGGCGTCCACCTCGCCAGTGCATCCAAAACCTTGGCATGATACACTCTGTCATCATAAACCTCCTTATATCTTTCCTCAAAACAGCCACCATACCTACCTATCAAGGAATTTCCAAGCCTATCCGAGATATATTTTCATGCAACATCTACCTTCTAATGACTTGATCTTCATGTCATACATGTTCCTGCTACACTGGTAGAGGCATACATTTGCATACATCATCATAGCTACATATTCTTTATGTTTAGTATCTTGTAAAGTGTGAAAGATCTTCAATAGTCCTCGTAAAATAGAGTGTTGCCTTAAGTGAGGAAAAGATCCCAAAGAGGACAAATTTAAAAGATCTGAAAGAGGACAAATGAGAGTTAAATAGAAAGATTCATTGAGGCCACCAAAAAATACAAAAAGGTAGAAAAGGGAGAAAAAGAAATAAAAAGAGAGAAGGGGCAACACTACTATTCCTTTTGAAAGATCCACACTTGTACTCCCTCCTATACCTTGTACTCCATAGAGATGATCATGCATACAGCTATGTGGGGACCTTCACACTATAGAACTTGGTTTGTATATTTCAATGATGAGCATCCTCAAATAAGCTCTAGGTATTCTTGAGCGAGCAAGTTGGATGCACCCCCACTAGTTCCATTAGAGAGCTTTTCTTAGCTCATATGTGCATCTGTTGCATGGCAATCCCTACTCATCACATCATATCTATCATTTGGCTTTCTCTCGCCTATGATCGTCCTCATTGATGTGAGACTTTCACACACTTTTTTGTCTTCCTCCTCCACCATATCTCTCTCTTTTCCATCCTAAGTGTCAACTCTCGTGCTTATGCTCATCCATTGCATGAGTGCTCCAAATATCGAAAGGGAGTGGATTAAATTGACTTGTACCTGTATAGTGGTCTGGGACGAGTCAAGATAAGATTCCAAAGAAGACTAAGTGTGAAAATTTAGTAGATTGAGTTCTCAACGAATAAATATTTCTCTATCTCGTATTCCCATCTCCCACTTCTTGCACGCAAACACCATCTGGAGACATTCGAGTCACGGACAGTAAAAGCTCTTGCACCTTAATGTTGCTATGTTGCTTGTTCCAATGCTAATATAGACTCTTGCCTGTTATGACTTGAATTGAATTACATAACTTCATTGCTTTACTTAAAAGTTATTATATGGTTGGTAGCATGTCACCACAGAAATTATGCTTGTTATCATTTAACTACTCGAGGACGTGCAGAAATTAAGCTTGGGAATGTTGATACGTCCCAAACTTATCTATATTTTTCTGCTTGCTCCATGCATGTTTTGTGTGATATTGTTATGTTTTAGATACACTTTCATACACTTTTGATCATATTTGGACTAACCTATTAACTCAGTGCACCCCAGTGCTAGTTTCTGTTGTCTGCTGTTTTTCTATTTCAGGTTTCCCCCGTATTAAAAATCCAATAAAAATCAGCGTACGGGAACCTTCCAGAGTCCCGAAGGGGGGTCAGAGGGGACCCAAGAGGGGCCCAGGCGCCCTCCTGGCGCGCCCTAGGGTGAGGCCGCTCCAGGGGGTCGCCTGGACCCCTAGTGGCCCCCATGGCTGCCCCCCTTCGACTATATTTATCTCTCGACCCGAAACCACCAAGAACAGAACCCTTTTTCACAATCTCGCCTCTGTTCCACCGCCGCCGCGCTTCCAAGATCGGGAGCACCACAAGACCTCTTCCCGGCACCCTGCCAGAGGGAGGATTGACCTCCGGGAGCTTCTCCACCACCATGGACGCTTCCCGGATGACCCGTGAGTAGTCCACCTTGGACCATGGGTCCATGATCAGTAGCTATGTGATGTTCTCCTCCCCTCTTTTTCTTCATGGATTAGAGCTTGTGAGCTTCCCTACATGATCAAGGCACATATGTAATTCTTTCTGCTGTTGCTATGCTGAGTTTGATGGGATCTGATGGATTATGAGACTATGTTCAGATTGCGATTGAGTAATATATTTGGTTCTTATCTTTTATATTTCTGTTCTTGAGTAATTATTGCATGTTATCCGTTGATGTTTATTGCTTTGGCCAAGTAGTAGGTAGTGACTCCAAGAGGGAGCATTATGCTTGATTGTGGGTTCATGCCCCCTGATGACTAGATTGAGTGACAAAAACATGAGTCTAGGCGATGTGATGTTGCCACAAGGTGGAAAACAACTGTGCTTGTAACCGCGGTTGCAAGGATTGTTTACTTTACGCAAAGTTCTTTTAATGCAGTTGTCTGTTGCTTTGTGTTTACACTTTGGGTGGAACTCGCAACTTAATACCAGCGAGATGTTCTGGATAGATATCTCAAGGTGGATGATTAGTAGTATATGCAGATGGATTTCGTTCTACTTATTTTGGCGTACCGCCCATGCTTTTGAGCCTCTTCCTTTCGTTGTAGTATAGTTAGCATTGGTTTGCGCCCGTAATTCTTTCAATTCCCCAACTGTGATTCGTTTACCTCGCATAGCAGTTTTATCGTCTTTTGGGAGAGAGACATCACTAGTGAACTCCATGGGACCCCGGTCCATATTTCCACCACTGTTACACCCTCAATTTTCTTCTTGCTTTTACTTTCTAGTTGCAGTTATCATTACCCTTTTATCTGTTGCGTTTGATCCTTTGTAAACGGCAAGGCCAGAGAGATTGACAACCTCTCTATACTCGTTGGGAGCAAAGTTATTTATATTTGTGTGCAGGTCCAGGCGAAGTAAGTGATTATCTTAAACGGCGCATCACTTGCCAAAACACCTACTTGTCGACCTTGGAGTCCTCTTGGTTCGACAAACCTTACTGTCCTCGTTTAAGGTAAATTAGCTTCTATCTACATCTATACCTTCCACTTGGGGTAACGAACGGGGAGCACTACTTCGGTGCCATCAATATCTTATGATAAAGTAGCAGCTGATACGTCTCAAACATATCGACTTTTCCAAACACTTTTGCTATTGTTTTGGCTTCATTCTTGCATGATTTGAATGAAACTAACCCAGACTGATGTTGTTTTCAGCAGAGCTGCATGTATGGTTTTCTCATGTGCAGAAAAAAGGAATCTTAGGTACCTCAGAAAAATCCAGGAAAAAAATACAAAAAATCCACGCAACTGAAGGACCCTGGAGCCAGAAGATATGCCAGAGGGGGCCACCCCTGGCCCAGGCGGCCAGGTGGTGTGGGCAAGACCCTGGCCATGCCAGGAGGCCGCCTGGGTGGGGTCCACCTCCCCTGGTGCCCTATTTGACTCCTATTTTTAACCGTGACGAGAAAATCCCAGAATAGAAGTCGATATCCCAATTCTCGTCGCGGAGCCGCCGCCACCTCTGTTCTTCTCCAAGAGATCTAATCCGGAGGTTGTTTCGGCCTCTGGTGAGGGTAAATCGTCGCCATCGTCATCACTATCGCCACTCCATCACCCTTCCATGTCTCCCCCTTTCATGTGTGAGTAATTCCCTGCTGTAGGTGAAGGGGATGGTAGGGATTGGATGAGTTAGATCATGTAATAGTTCGTCAGATTGTTGGGGCCATGTTGCCTATCATCTACTATGGTGTTTATCATCTTTGCTACTACCTTTTTCTCTTCATGATTGTCACTTTGGGCCCGAGTGTCACATTTTTAGATCTGAACCCTTTATGTTTTCATGAATATATTTGTGTTCTTGATCCTACCTATGAGTTGTATGCACCTATTATAGTCCAGAACCGAAGATCCCAATGGTGACATCTTGGGACACCAAAGGGGACGGACTATAATTTGAGGATTCCATGTATCCATTGATTGTTAATGCTTTGTTCCGGTGCTCTTTGGCAGGAGTACTTAATCTACATAAGTTCCTTTTGGCTCCGTTGGTAGCGGTATGGTAGGACAAAAGATGTTGTGCAAAGTTCTTATTGCAAGCACGCAGAACTACCTTGGGATACGTGCCTAATGTTTGATATTTGCCTAGATGATCATTAATTCTCTATTTGACTTGCCCCGTGTCAATTACATGTTATCTCTCATCCATGCAGCGCCCAACCATCCATTCCCCTAGCCTAAAGTGTTTTAATCCTGCTGGTTACTTGTTGCTTTACTTTTGTTGTTTTACTTTGTTGCTTTGCCACCACTATTTTCGTTGCTACCTTCACTTCCATCACACCATTTCTACTAATAAATTGTTTCCAAGCGACTATCTTTCAGGTGCGGTTGAATTGACAACTCAACTGTTAAAGCTTCTAAATATCCTTTGTCTCCCCTTGTGTCGAATCAATAAATTGGGTTATCTTAACCGTGAAGACTGTCGTGATCCCCTACACTTGTGGGTCATGATGTCTACGCACACTTCTATTCTTGTAGACTATGTTGGGCCTCCAAGCGCAGAGGTTTGTAGGACAACATCAATTTCCCTCAAGTGGATGACCTAAGGTTTATCGAACTCAGGGAAGTACAGGTTGAAGATGGTCTCTCTCAAGCAATCCTGCAATTAAGAAACGAGAAGTCTCTTGTGTCCTCAACACACCTAATACAACTTGGAGTTGCATAGGTGCACTAGTTGGGCAAAGAGATGATAAAATATGGGTGATAGGTGTGGCAAAGCAAGGTACTATAAAACTGTAATAAAAATTACAGCAAGCAAACAAGTAGTAAACGTGAGCACAAACGGTATTGCAATGGTGGAAACAAGGCCTAGGCTTCATACTTTCACTAGTGGCAACTCCCAACAACATTAACATAGTCTAATCACATGATATTTCCACTAAAACATGTATTGGAGACGTACTTGGAGGTCATTCCTTTGTGGTCAAGAGCGGACGAGAATTGTGTAGGGCTACAAAATCACACCTTAGAGTTCGTAGTTCTCATCTACGGATTTCCCTATGTCACCGCGGCCATACAAAGAGAGTACCACAATCACCACAACATATCTCAAGGATAGTCAAAGACAAGCACCAAGAGACTCTCAATCTTCAATCCACACACAAAAGAGGAAATCACTCATGAAAATATTTTCTAACCCATTTCCAATAGACCGCTGTCACCTTGGTCTCGGGGATTGCGGGCACTCCGATCAGAAGATGATACGGACTGATCAGATCTTCCACCTCGAACCAGATCGGCTCACGATTTTTTCCTCCGTGCCGAACACGACATCTAGCCGAATGCGGCCCAGCGGAGTGCATGAAAGGCCGGGTACAATGCCATGGAATATGGTCCGACTGGTTTGCAGCTCACTCTCGCTGATGCCGAGCTTGATCATGGTGTCACGGTAGAGAATGTTGATGGCACTACCCCAATCAATGAGGGTTCTGGTGAATCGGCATGAATATTGTGGTACTGCCAGAACAGCATCCACCACTAGCGCATAACTGCCAGGATTCGGCATCAAGCCTGGGTGGTCCTCCCTGCCCCATGTGATAATACTGTCCGACCAGTCCATGTACTGGGGGACTGCTTGCATGGTAGCATTGACTGCCTGGTCACGGGTGATGTCTACGCACACTTCTATTCTTGTAGACTATGTTGGTCCTCCAAGCGCAGAGGTTTGTAGGACAATAGCAATTTCCCTCAAGTGGAGGACCTCAGGTTTATCAAACTCAGGAAAGTAGAGGTTGAAGATGATCTCTCTCAAGGAACCCTGCAATTAAGATACAAGAAGTCTCTTGTGTCCCCAACACACCAGTACAATGGCAAATTGTATAGATGCACTAGTTCGGCGAAGAGATGGTAAAATAGGAGAGATATGGGTGGCAAACAAGGTAATATAAATCTGTAATAAAAATTGCAGCAAGGTAGCAAGTAGTAAACGTGAGCACAAACGGTATTGCAATGGTGGAAACAAGGCCTATGCTTCATACTTTCCCTAGTGGCAACTCCCAACAACATTAACATAGTCTAATCACATGATATTTCCACTAAAACATGTATTGGAGACGTACTCGGAGGTCATTCTTTTGTGGTCAAGAGAGGAAAAGAATTGTGTAGGGTTACAAAAGCACACCTTAGAGTTTGTAGTTCTCATGTAAGGATTTCCGAATGTCACCGCAGCCATCCAAAGAGAGTACCACAATCACCACAACATATCTCAAGGATAGTCAAATACAAGGACCAAGAGACTCTCAATCTTCAATCCACACACAAAAGAGGAAATCACTCATGAAAATATTCTTCTAATCCATGTCCAATAGACCGCTGTCACCATGGTCTCGGGGATTACACTAGATAAAGACAAGTGAGTACATCAAATCCAATACATAGAAGAAGGATAAACATCATGGGATCATCCTAGATTAACGTAGCCTATGATCACAATCAAGATCACATCATGGGAGAGAGAATTGACCACATAGCTACTGTAGAAACCTCAGCCCCGAGGAGAACTACTCCCGCAGAGGAAGCAACGTCGATGGAGATGAATCCAGGGGCACTTCCCCGTCCAGGCAGGGTGCCGGCACAGGAATTCTGGTCCCTCGAAGCTTGTTGGCAACGGCGGTGGAGATCGTAATTGCTTTTGGAGAAAAGGGTTCTCGAATCAGGGTTTTCGTGACGCGAGAATAAATAAGAGCCCAGGGGGGCAGCCAGGAGTCCAGGCGGCCTCCCGGTGCGGCCCCACCCTAGGTCGCGCCCACTAGCCGCCTGGGCACCAGGTGGGGCCTCTTTGGCCCCCCTTCGGGCGTATGGAAGCTTCCGATACTCTGAATTTTTTTATATTTTCCCGGATTTTTTCTAGCACTTTAAGTAATGGGAAAACCTGAAATACAAAAACAGCAGAAAACAGAAACTGGCACTGTGGTGCACTGAGTTAATAGGTTAGTCCAAATATGATCAAAAGTGTATGAAAATGTATCAAAAGCATAGCAATATCACCCAAAACATGCATGGAGCAAGCAGAAATTATAGATATGTTTGTTACGTATCAACATCCCCAAGCTTAATTCCTTCTCGTCCTCGAGTAGGTAAATGATAACAAGCATAATTTCTATGGTGACATGCTACCAACCATAAAAGAACTTTTAAGTAAGGCAAGCAAGGCATGACATTCAATTCAAGTCATCACAAGTGATACGTCCCAAACGTATCTATAATCTCTGCTTGCTCCATGCATGTTTTGTGTGATATTGCTATGATCTAGATACACTTTCATACACTTTTGATCATAATTGGACTAACTTATTAACTCAGTGCACCACAGTGCCAGTTCCTGTTTTCTGCTGTTTTTCTATTTCAGTTTTCCCCCATATTAAAAGTGCTCGAAAATTTTGGGAAAAATCAGATAAAAAATCAGCGCAACGGAAGCTTCCAGAAGAACCTGGGTGGGGACAGAGGGCCACCACCAGAGACCCAAGCGGCCACCTGGCGCGGCCTAGGGTCTGGCCGCGCTGGGGGGCGCCTGGACCCCTGGTGGTCTCCTGGCTGCCCCCCTTCGCCTATATATTCCCCGTGATGTGGAACTTCCGAAAATAGAACTCTTTATCGCGATATCGCCTCTGTTTCTCCGCCTTCGCACTTCCAAGATCGGGAGCGCCAGGAGACCTCTTCCCGGCACCCTGCCGAAGGGAGGATTGACCTCTAGGAGCTTCCCCTCCACCATGGACGCTTCCTGGATGATCCATGAGTAGTTTCCCTTGGACCATGGGTCCGTGGTCGGAAGCTATGTGATGTTCTCCTCCCCTCTTTGTTCTTCATGGTTTAGACCTCGTGAGCTGCCCTACATGATCGAGGCACGTAAGTAATTTTATGTTCATGCTATGCTGAGTTTGCTGTGATCTGATGGATTATGAGACTATGTTCAGATTGTGATTGAGTAATATATTTGGTTCTTATCTTTTATATTTTTGTTCCTAAGTAATTCTTGCATGTTCTCCGTTGCTGTTTATTGCTTTGGCCAAGTAGTAGGTAGTGACTCCAAGAGGGAACATTATGCTCGATTGTGGGTACATGCCCCCCGATGAAACGATTGAGTGAGAGAAACATGAGTCTAGGGGATGTGTTGTTGCCACAAGGGGGGAAAACAACGGTGCTTGTAACCGCGGTTGCAAGGATTGTTTACTTTACGCAAAGTGTTTTTTAATGCAGTTGTCTATTGCTTTGGGTTTACACTTTGGGTGGGGCTCACAACTTAATACCAGCGAGATGTTCTGGATAGATATCTCAAGGTGGATGATTAGTAGTAGATGCAGTTGGATTTCGGTCTACTTATTTTGGCGTACCGCCCATGCTTTTGAGCCTCGTCCTTTCTTTGTAGCATAATTAGCATTGCGGTGCATTTTTAATCCTGTCAATTGCCCAGCTGTGATTTGTTTACCTCGCATTGTAGTTTTATCGTCTTTTGGGAGAGATACATCACTAGTGAACATCACGGGACCCCGGTCCATATTCTCATCACTGTTTACACGCTCTTTTATTTTCCTGCTTTTACTTCCAGCTGCTATAACCATTATCATTATCCCTTGCGTTTGATTCTTTGTGTGAACAACAAGGCCGGAGAGATTCACAACCTCTCTCTACTCGTTGGGAAGCAAAGTTATTTGTGTCGTGTGCAGGTCCAGGTCAAGGAAGAAACTTTTGTCTAAAACGATGTCATTGTTTCCCTGCCACCTACTTATCATTATCAGGATTCCTACGGGAGACGATATTTTCAACCTTGGTATCTTTCCCAAGGGAAATTTGCCGCCACACTACATTTAACCTTCCACTTGGGGTAACCAACGAGGATAGATCATCAAGAAAATTTCTTGCACCGTTGCCGGGGACTCCGAGTGCTAAGATAGGGGATTTGCACACTATCTTTTCCCTTTGCTTTTTAGTCTTTTTAGTTTACCTTTCAGTTTTTATCTTTGTGTCCTATATCAAAAATCACAAAACCACACTTGCTGCTGCTATGGGTTCCACTGAAAAAACAACAAGTTGTGTGACTTCACTAGTCTCGATAAAAAAGACATTATCTGCACTCCAATTGCCACACCTACCACTTCAGCTACCTCTTATGAAATTAAACCTGCTTTGCTAAACCTTGTTATGAGAGATGAATTCTCTGATGCTGGAGATGCTGCTGCTTTACACTTGAACAATTTTTTTGAGTTATGTGATATGCAAAAGTATAACGAAGTAGAAGGTGATATTGTTAAGCTCAAGCTTTTTTCCTTTCTCTTTGAGGGACGAAGCTAAAATCCGGTTTCAATCTTTGCCTAGGAATAACATGGATTCTTAGGATAAGTGCAAAGATGCTTTTATTGGGAAGTACGACCCACCTGCTAAAATTATCCAATTGAGAAGTAACATAATGAATTTTAAGCAATTGGATAATGAACACGTTGCCCAAGCTTGGGAACGAATGAAATCTCTTGTTAAGAAATGCCCTACACATGGTTTGACTACTTGGATGGTTATCCAAACTTTTCATGCAGGCTTGAACTTTACCTCGAGGAACCTGTTAGATTCGGCCGCGGGAGGAACCATTATGTCAACTACACTTGGTGATTCCACAAAACTTGAGATGATGACCAACTATTCCCAATGGCACACCGAACGCGCTCCAACAGGTAGGAAGGTAAACTCTGTCGAGGAGATTACCTCCCTAAATGAAAAGGTTGACTTAATTATGTCTCTACTTACCAAGCAACCCTCTATTGATCCTCATAATGTTCCTTTAAATTCTCTGGTTGCTCAAGAACAAGTAGATGTGAACTTTATTGCTAGAAACAACTTCAACAATCATGCTTATAGGGGTAATTTTGCTAGCAATCCTAGACCGTTTCTATACAACTATGGAAACAACAACACTTGTCCTAGTAACAAGAACCCCACTTCTGAATTAGAAAGCATGCTTAGAGACTTTATCACTACCCAAAAAACCTTCAACAAGAGTGTAGAAGATAAATTAGCCAAATTAGATAATCACTCTTTGAAGGTAGATAGCTTAGCCCTTGATGTTGAGATGCTGAAAATTAGAACCTCCCCCCTTGAGGAGAGGAAGGCCACTCCTATTAATGCTATCCAATTATGAATCAATGAAAATATTAGGATGATGGCTAAACTTAAAGAAAGATGGGCTAGACAAAAAGAGGAAGAGGATAGAATTAAGAGCCTTCCTACAAACCACACTGTTGCTACTATCCAAATTGTTGAGGACACCCAAACTATTAGCACCGAACACACTCCTAGTCCCATTGGACCTATTAATGGTGATGCTAATACCTCAACCGTAGAAGAAGAAACTCCTATGAACATAGAGGGTTTCAAACAAGTGAGCCTAGAAGACACTACTACCACCTTTGATAGTAGTGATATTGATTTTGATAGTTGTACCCTCTCAGAAGTTATTATCTTACTACATATAATGTCTAGAGACCCCCACACTAGCACACAAAATCTTGCCTTCACGGAGCATATCACTAATGCTCTCATCAAAGCTAGGGAGGAGAAGCTTAGAATAGAAGCCTCCATATCTAGGAAGCTAGATGATGGTTGGGATCCTATGTTAAAAATTAAATTGAATAACTTCTCTTCCTATGCTTTATGTGATGTTGGAGCTAGTACCTCCGTTATGCCCAAAAGAATGTATGATATGTTTGAATTTAAACCCTTTGAGCCTTGTTCTTTTGGTGTTCGTCTCGTTGATTCTTCCATAAAGAAACCTTTGGGGAAGATCGACGATGTTCTTATCATTGTCAATGACAATTATGTTCCCGTTGATTTCACTATTATGGATATAGAGTGTGAACCTTTATGTCCAATCATTTTGGGACGTCCTTTTCTTCGCACCGTTGGTGCTGTTATTGACATGAAAGAGGGGAATATAAAATTTCAATTCCCTCTCAAAAAGGGGATGGAACACTTCCCTAGAAATAAAATCAAGTTACCTTTTGATTTCGTTACACGGGCTAGCTATTTTCTCTCTCTTGATAAAACTTGATTCTTCTTTTGCTTTATGCCTAGCTTAAAGGCGTAAAAGAAAGCGCTTGTTGGGAGGCAACCCAAGATGTTTTTTACTTCTATTTTTAGTGGTCTTGATGATTGTTACCACTGTAGAAACATCATTGTATCTTTATTTTCAAACTTTGTGCCAAGTTATAGCCTCTTATGATAAGGGAAGCAAAAGTTGTGACATGTTGTCCAGAAAACAGATTATGTCTGCTTGACGAAAAAAATCGAAACAAATCACCAGTTCATCTTTTTGAGCTGATTTTTTTACAAAGAATGCTCTATACAATTGTGAAACTTTCGTATGTTCTGAGTTTTTTGATTTGAGTTGCAGAAGTGCCTCGAAAAAATACTTTACTACCTGTTGTTTTGTTTTTCATAGATTCTGCCACGTTTTGCCTCTCTTCACTTTTGCAAACCATAAGCTTGCTTTTTCTTTGCAAAAACCTTTTGGCAATCTTGATAAACAGGAGATCTTCAAGAATATATTTATATCCAGTAGGAAAAAATATATTTTATTAAGGGTACTAACCTCTCTAATCAGCTTATGATGAGTTATGTATGAAGGGAGTTTTCAAGTGTGCGAGGGAAGATGATGAAAGAAGATCCGGGAATGTCAAACGCTCAAGCTTGGGGATGCCCCCATGCATCCCCAGTAAATATTCAAGGAGACTCAAGCGTCTAAGTTTGGGGATGCCCCCGTGCATCCCCTTCTCCATCAACAGTCATCAGTCCGTCCTTCGTCTCACTATATTTTTATCACTTCATGCGTTATGTGCTATGCTTGGAGCGTCTCGCTCTTAGGTTTACTTTTTTGTTTTCTCTAGATTTGCTTGCTGTTCATACCAAGTTAGACCGCAACTTACTTTGTGTGGGAGAGAAACACACTCCACTCCAATCTAGAACACATCATAGGACTTTCATGCCTATCCTTTTTCTGTTGTGTGTTCTTTATCTTTTCATAGCTACTGCCATGTTTAGGTTTAGTTTTAGTTTTTGTCTTTAGCAAGATCCTTGGCTTTTTTTTAGTTTGTTGTTGGAACTCTCTTTAGTTTTTATATTTATCTTGTTAAGAGAGTTCGTTGTTGCACTGAGTTGTGTCTTGTCTTGGAAGTAGGTAATTGAGGTTGCTATTCAATGATAGTAGTAACTTGCAATAGTTTTGAGGTATTGTTGTGAGTAATGTTTGAACTTTTGGTGTCAAGAGATCACGCCTATTAGTGACATGTGTCGTATTTCGGGCAATCCGTGTTTATTTTCAAAACCTACAAAACTAGTTGAGAACTCTAGCTACTAGATGGATCACTAATCTTTGGAGGGATCGGATGTTAGAGTACACTCACGTACCATGAGTCGAGGATGCGCAAGGATAACCAAACACCCATACAGTCCTCCTCGGGGTACTTGTCTCTTTGTAAACCTCCTTATTAGATTGAGTGTTACCGATAATAAGTGCATGAGTTCTTCGGACTAATGTAAGTATTGAAAGTTGACACTTACACCTCCTCATATTTGCTAGCCTCTTCGGTACCGTGCATTGCTTCTTCGCACTCCGAGAGTTGCCGTCCACCTTCGCCAGTGCATCCAAACCCTTGGTATGATACGCTCTGTCATCATAAACCTCCCTATATCTTTCCTCAAAACAGCCACCATACCTACCTATCAAGGCATTTCCATAGCCTTTCCGAGATATATTGCCATGCAACATCCACCTCTTCATGACTTGATATTCATGCCATACATGTTCCTGCTACACTAGCAGAGGCATACATTTGCATACATCATGATAGCTACATCTTCTGTATGTTGAGTACCTTGTAAAGTGTGAAAGATCTTCTATGCCTTCTTGTAAAATAGAGTGTTGCCCTTATGTTAGGAAAAGATCCCAAAGCGGACAAAATAAAAGATCCCAAAGAGGACAAATGAGAGTTAAATAGAAAGAGCCATTGAGGCCACCAAAAAAAGAAAAAAAAGAAAAAAAGAAATAAAAAGAGAGAAAGGGGCAACACCACTATTCCTTTTGAAGGATCCACTCTAGTACTCGCTTGATATCCCCGTACTCCATAGAGATGATCTTTATGCATATATCTATGTGGGGACCTTCACACTATAGAACTTGGCTTGCATATTTCGAGGATGAGCCTCCTCAAATGAGCTCTAGGTCTTTATTAGCGAGAAAGTTAGATGCACCCCACTAGTTCCATTGGAGAGCTTTCCTTAGCTCATATGTGCATCCGTTGCATGGCAATCACTACTCCTCACATCATTTCTATCATTTTTCCTTCTCGCCTATGATTGTCCTCATTGATGTGAGCCTTTCTCACCTTTTTTGTCTTCCTCCTCCATCATATTTCTCTCTTTGCCATCCTAAGTGTCAAATCTTGTGCTTACGCTCATCCATTGCATGAGTTCTCAAAATATCGAGAAGGAGTGGATCAAATTGGCTTGTACCTGGCTAGTGGTCTGGGGACGAGTCAAGATAATATTCCAAAGAAGACCAAGTGTGAAACTTTAGTAGATTGAGTTCTCAAAAATTATTATTTTTCTCTCATATTCCCATATCCCCCTTCTTGCACGCAAACACCATTTGGAGACATTCGAGTCACGGACAGCTAAGAGCTCTTGCACCTAATGTTCTTTCGTTGCCTGTTTCAATGCTAATATAGACTCTTGTCTGTTATGACTTGAATTGAATCACATACCTTGATTTATTTACTTTCAAAGTTCTTATATGGTTGCTAGCATGTCACCACAGAAATTATGCTTGTTATCATTGACCTAATCGAGGACGAGCATGAATTAAGCTTGGGGATGTTGATACGTCCCAAACATATCTATAATTTCTGCTTGCTCCATGCATGTTTTGTGTGATATTGCTATGATCTAGATACACTTTCATACACTTTTGATCATATTTGTACTAACTTATTAACTCAGTGCACCACAGTGCCAGTTCCTGTGTTCGGTTGTTTTTGTATTTTAGTTTCCCCCATATTAAAAGTGCTCCAATAAATCGGGAAAAATCAGATAAAAAATCAGCGCAACAGAAGCTTCCGGAAGAACCTGGGTGGGGCCAGAGGGCCACCACCAGGGACCCAGGCGGCCACCTGGCGCGGCCTAGGGTCTGGCCGCGTCAGGGGGCGCCTGGACCCCTGGTGGCCCCCCTAGCTGCCCCCCTTCGCCTATATATTCCCCGTGACGTGAAACTTCCGAAAAGAGAACCCTTAATTTTCGCGATCTTGCCTCTGTTTCGCCGCCGCCGCGCTTCCAAGATCGGGAGCGCCAGCAGACCTCTTCCCGGCACCCTGTCGGAGGGAGGATTGACCTCCGGGAGCTTCCCCTCCACCATGGACGCTTCCCGGATGATCCGTGAGTATTTTCCCTTGGACCATGGGTCCGTGATCAGTAGCTATGTGATGTTCTCCTCCCCTGTTAGTACTTCATGGTTTAGACCTCGCGAGCTTCCCTACATGATCGAGGCACATATGTAATTTGCTGTTGTTGCTATGCTGAGTTAGCTGGGATCTGATGGATTATGAGACTATGTTCAGATTGTGATTGAGTAATATATTTGGTTCTTATCTTTTATATATTTGTTCCTAAGTAATTCTTGCATGTTCTTCGGTGTTGTTTATTGCTTTGGCCAAGTAGTAGGTAGTGACTCCAAGAGGGAATTTTATGCTCGATTGTGGGTTCATGCGCCCCGATGACATGCTTGAGTGACAGAAACATGAGTCTAGGGGATGTGTTGTTGCCACAAGGGGGAAAACAATGGTGCTTGTAACCACGGTTGCAAGGATTGTTTACTTTACGCAAAGTACTTTTTAATGCAGTTGTCTGTTGCTTTGGGTTTACACTTTGGGTGGGGCTTGCATCTTAATACCAGCGAGATGTTCTGGATAGATATCTCAAGGTGGATGATTAGTAGTAGATGCAGTTGGATTTCGGTCTACTTATTTTGGCGTACCACCCATGCTTTTGAGCCTCGTCCTTTGTTTGTAGCATAGTTAGCATTGCGATGCGTTTTTAATCCTGTCAATTGCACATCTGCGATTTGTTTACATCGCATAGCAGTTTTATCGTCTTTTGGGAGAGAGACATCACTGGTGAACATCACGGGA
Organism: Bromus sterilis; assembly: GCA_950022295.1. Lineage (NCBI taxonomy): Eukaryota > Viridiplantae > Streptophyta > Magnoliopsida > Poales > Poaceae > Bromus > Bromus sterilis. The sequence continues at coordinate 382,947,352 of OX465595.1, read as the reverse complement.
CCCCTTTCCATATTCTCATCACTGTTTACATGCTCTTTTACTTTCAGCTGCTATCACCATTATCATTATCCCTTGTGTTTGATCCTTTGTGTGAACACAATGCCGGAGAGATTTACAACCTCTCTGTACTCGTTGGGAAGAAAATTTATTTGTGTCGTGTGCAGGTCCAGGTCAAGGAAGCAACTTTTGTCTAAAATGGTGTCATTGTTTCCTTGCCACCTACTTATCATTATCAGGAGTCCTACGGGAGACGATCTTTTCAACCTTGGTATCTTTGCCAAGAGAAATTTGCCGCTACAATACATCTAACCTTCCACTTGGGGTAACCAACGAGGATAGATCATCAACAAGCAAGAGTCTATATTAGCATTGAAACAAGCAACATAAGAACATAAAGGTGCAAGAGCTCTCGTTGTCCGTGACTCGAATTTCTTCAAATGGTGTTTGCGTACAAGAAGTGGGAGATGGAAATACGAGAGAAAAACATAATTTTATTAGTTTGAGAACTCAATCCACTAAAGTTTCACACTTAGTATTCTTTGGAATCTTATCTTGACTCGTCCCCGGACCACTATCCAGGTACAAGTCAACTTGATCCACTCCCTTTTGACATTTTGAGCACTCATGCAATGGATGAGCGTAAGCAAGAAAATTGACACTTGGGATGGCAAAGAGAGATAGAGAGAGAGATGGTGCAGGAGGAAGACAAAAAGGTGTGAAAGGCTCACATCAATGAGGACAATCATAGGCGAGAGAAAGCCAAATAATAGATATAATGTGAGGAGTAGGGATTGCCATGCAACGGATGCACATATGGGCTAAGGAAAGCTCTCCAATGGAACTAGTGGGGATGCATCCAACTTGCTTTCTCATGAAGACTTAGAGCTCATTTGAGGAGCCTCATCATTGGAATATACAAGCCAAGTTCTATAGTGTGAAGGTCCCCACATAGCTATATGCATATATGATCATCTCTATGGAGTACAAGATACAAGAGGGAGTACGAGTGTGGATCTTCTCAAAAGGAATAGTAGTGTGCCCCCTTCTCTCTTTTTAATTTATTTTTCTCTTTTTTCTATTTTTTGTGGCCTCAATGGCTCTTTCTATTTAACTCTCATTTGTCCTCTTTGGGATCTTTTAATTTGTCATCATTGGGATCTTTTCTCACTTAGGGACAACACTCTATTTTACAAGGAGTATAGGAGATCTTTCACACTTTACAAAAGTATTCAACAAAAAGAAGATGTAGCTATCATGATATATGCAAATGTATGCCTCTGCCAGTGTAGCAGGAACATGTATGACATGAAGATCAAGTCATAAGGGAATGGATGTTGCATGGCAATATATCTCAGAAAGGCTATGGAAATGCCTTGATAGGTAGGTATGGTGGATGTTTTGAGGAAAGATATAAAGAGGTTTATGATGAAAGAGTGTATCATGCCAAGGGTTTGGATGCACCGGCGACGTAGACGCCAACTATCGGAGTGAGAAGAGGGCAATGCACGGTACTGAAAAGGCTAGCAAATATTAGTAGGTGGAAGTGTCAACTTTCAATACTTATATTAGTCCGAATAACTCATGCACTTATTATCGATACCTCTCAATCTAATCAGGAGGTTTACAAAGAGACAAATATCCCGAGGAGGAGTGTATGGGGGTTTGGTTATCCTTGCGCATCTTCGACTCATGGTATGTGAGTGTACTATAATATCCGATCCCTCCAAAGATTAGTGATCCATCTAGTAGCATGAGTTCTCAACTAGTTTTCGTAGTTTTTGAAAATAAAAACGGATTGCCCAAAATACGACACATATCACTAATAGGCTAGAGCTCTTGACACCAAAAGTTCCAACATTAGTCACAACAATACCTCAAAACTATTGCAAGTTACTAGTACAATTGAATAGCAACCTCATACCTACTTTAAGTCAAGACACAACTCAATGCAACAAGCCAACTCTCTAAACAAGATAAACATGAAAACTCAAGAGATTTCCAGCAACAAACTAAACAAAACCTCTTAAAAAGATAAGCATGAAAACTAAGCGGTAAACATGACAGCAACTACGAAAAGATAGAGAACACACAAAAAAGAAAGATAAGCATGAAAATCCTATGACGTGTTCTAGTTTAAAGTGAAGCGTGTTTCTCTCTCACACAAAGAAAGCTAGTTTCTAACTAGTTATGAATAGCAAGCGAAGCTAAAGAAAACTAAAAAGGTAAAGAGCAAGACGCTCCAAGCATATCACATAACGCATTAAGTGATAAAAATATAGTGAAACGGAGGACGAACTGATAATTATTGATGGAGAAGGGGATGCACGGGTCTTTACCGGACGATGTTTCCTGGGGCCTGAAGCTGTATAGATCGCGTCTCTCTCTGTGATGTTCTTCTTCCTTATACACTCGTAGCAAAGGCCCCATAATTAAGTCCAACTCTACGAACATTTGCCGTGACTTTCTACGACAGTTGGCGCCCATCGTGAGCCCTACGCACAAAGGTATTGTCATCTTCGAAAAAGTTCTCACAGAAATCGAGAAACTCATGTTCGAACAGACCAAAAAGAACCGGCGGCGAACATCAGCTGTACAACACGATCAATCGCAGAACAGCAGCCACGCTTCACGCCGGATTTATGGGATTCAAGAAAATTCAATCAACCATACAAAGTACTAGTACAAATGGCTCGGTGGTTGAGGTCGGAAAAAAATCCTATGAAACCAGGTCTCACAGGCAGCAGGAAAGACCACCTCGAATGGATGACACGTGTCTCAACAATCTCAAAGCGCCGTAATTCCCCTTACCGCGATTATCAATCCCAACTATCAATTCCCATGATCCTCAATTTCAAATCTGAGGTACGTAGCTTTAGGGTTATCTTATTCTCGCTTTGGTCTATATATGATGGTCACGCCGACCAATCTCGATGACTGCCGGCAAGCGGCACGACACACTGATGCATGACACCTTGTCCACGGCCACGCGGAAGGAGCTCGTTGCCGGCTTGCCGCCGGCCAGTAGGACCGTTCGTCCATGCCAGCCGCGGAGCTGCGCGAGCGGACTTCACGTTCACATCAGTCGTGTGCTAGGACGTCGTTGCTGAAGGGCGGACCTGCACCTCGATCGGCGGCTGCATGCCAAGACGCATCAAACTGCTCCTTCCCATTGGACTCGCTCACGCCGCCGGCAGCGAACGCCATGATGCTTGACGTTGTCCATCTAGTACAATTCTAGTCAGGGTGAATGTGAGATCCATGCGTCCATGCGTACATATGCCAAGGCATGTAGCGACATGGAACAGCTTGATGTGTTTGCTCGCCGCGGCCATTGACGATGTCTTGGCATGTGGCCAGCATGAACGTGGAGTCTGGCAAGCCATCAACATCACGTGCGGACGCCATGGACTAACCGTTCATCTAGCCGCGACGTCGGTTGTGATGAGCTCCTTCTATAAAAAATATCAGGCATCGTCAAGTCGTTCGCCGTTCTACAAACCAATCTACATCAACACACCGGCTAACAATGCCGCGCCCGACTCTTACAACCGGGACGGCTTCCAACGCCGCGTCTGATGCCTACATCCACATCGTTTCGCACCGGCTTACGGTCCCGCGCTCTACATCCACATCGTCGTGCTGGCTCTCTCCATGTCCGCTGGCCTCACGCCACCATCCACGCCAAATCGGCTCTGCCCGCGGCCGACTCCAATCACAATCACACGGCTGGATTCTCTCCGAGTAACTACAAATAGCACGTAGTACACATGCAAAGCCAGGATACCTGATAGATTGGTTTAGATCGGTACGCATGCATGTACGTGCATATTTGGAAAACTAGATGATATCCCGCACGTTGCTGCGGAAATCAGTTGCAATATATTTTAAATGATTGATTGCATGAAACATGAATAGTTGAATTAATAGTATATAAACTAAAGTATAAAAATATATTTTACGTTTGTATTTTATTATTGTGCAGTTAAAAATATTTATTAAATATAAATAATGTAATATAATGAAAAAAATCCATGCATGTTGAGTGAGGTCGCATGTGTCATTATATTGATGTATGCATGAGATCAACTAATAAGGAAAAACTTGTTCTCATGCATATTGTGATGATGTGACATGTATGCATGTTAAAAATAATGTAATATAATGGGAAAAAATCCATGCATGTTAAATGGATGTGTGCATGAAATCAACTAATAATGAATAACTTGTTTTCATGCATATTATGGTGGGTCTTTGATGAGGTGGCATGCTTGCATGTTGAGATAGAAAAAATAGTGGGGATGATCTATTATATTATTATAGATGCCTGCAGCAGTGCGGCTATTCCATCGTCCGCGCCACTGACTCCCCATCTAAGTCGTTCGCGACCAACTTCAGTCAGACACCGGCTCAGTGTCGCGACCGACTCCAGTACAGTGTCGCGCTCAACACCCATATCCACGCCGGTTTACAACGCCACGATCAATTCTCCGTTGGTTTAAAAACGTCGTGCTCAAACCTACGTCGACTTACATCATCACGACAAAAGATCGTACCCGTCGCCGATTTCAAGTGACGTGCTCGGCGCTTACATTCGGGTCGGCTCACAACACGACGCCTAGTGCTCACGCCTACACCGGTTCTCACCGCCGGCTCGATATGTCGGCCGGATTATCAATCAACTCCTACGAAGATCGGTTACAACCTCATCACGGTTGCATTTCATGGTGTTCCTGGTTTATTCAGCATCGTTAGATCAGCTAAGTCACATTCATATTCCATATGTTTCGTTCCAATCAATTTTCTATGTTACACCTTTGAGATAAAACTCGGGGGCTATCTTACATGCATTCAAGCTATACACGGATGCCCAAAGAGATTAGTTGCCACGTTGCAATAAGACTAAACATGGGCATCCGACTTCCTTAACGATATATTCGGTGTTGATGACCCTCAACTATAGGGGGTCGTTTGTAGCGTTTTTTATAAATAAGAGTGTCAATCCTAACGAGGAGCAGAAGGTATTGGTAAGTGACTTTGGTAAAGAAATAGCTGCAGTAACTAAAAGATAACTTTTTAGGGATTTTCGATATAACCAACAAAAAGGTAAAAACGAGCAAAGTAAAAGGCACTAAGGAGTAACAAGTGGCACAATACTTTCGAGCAAAGGAGAGGTCTAGCAACTGAACTTATAGAGGCTAAAGCGTCCTTGAGGACACACGGGAAAAATAGTCACGTGCTTTCGTCATATTCCGTATCGGTACTATGTGCTGTGTTGATAAGTGTTGAGTGGGTGGATCTATGCTAGTACAACCTCTAGACTAAGATAAGTGCACTCTTATGATTAAACACCTTGCAAACATCCGCAAATACAAGATAGTAATTAAGCCAAAAGCCTAACCATATCAATACTATCGATGATCCATTGTTCCCTTGTGCAAAAGCGTGCGAACTGGGGTTCAGGTTTCTGTCACTCCGGCAACCCACCGTAAGCATTCTTTATACACAATGCATTCCCCTAGGTCCTTAATAAGGCGAAGTGTTGAGTGTTCGACTCACACTACACCACTAGGAAAATAACAACACAACTTAAATATCAAACAACACATAATACTTCAACATCATATGACTACTAACAACTAGATTTCTCCCATGTCCTCAAGAACTAAAGTAACTACTCACAAGACATAAAAGAGATCATGATCAGAGGGGATAAATAGATGATAAAAAATCTGGACACAATGATATTACTCCAACAAAAATCAATAGCATTCATCACACGGTAATAATCAACACCGGTAGAGTAGAGAGGATAGATAGTACGGATTACAACACAAGTTGAGCTTGTGAGGTGAGATTGGATGAAGGTGAAGATGGTGCTGATGTTGGGGATGATGTTGATGATGATCTCGATGATGCCCGTGACGATGGTGATGACGATGGCGACGATCTCCCCTTTCGGGAGGTGTTCTCCCCGGCGGAATTTGCCCGCCGGAGATGTCTTTTCTCCTCTGTTGGTTCCCGCCACAGAGCGGCGGCGGAACTCGCGAAAACTCTTCTCCTCTAGGGTTTTTGGACGACGAGGGATAAATAGACAAGAGGGGGGAGCCTGGGGTGGCCCCGGGGGTCCAGGCGGCCACCCGGCGCGGCCATGTGTGGGGCTGCGCTAGGGGCGCCTGGGCTCCTGGTGCCCCATCTGGTCTCTGTTTTGCTTGTCCTCGTCATTCTTCTGGAAAATGACCTCCGTAGATTTTCAGGTAATTTGTAGGTCTTCTGTTTCAGCAACTCAGCGTCCACTTTTTACCGCTGAATTCTGCGTCTGCTGCTTCGGCATCGGAAAGTTGCAAACTGTGTAAAATAAGCAAAAACAACATAAGAGTAGCATCATAACATGAAATATATCAATGAATAGGAAAGAATTACTATATAAAATAGTGATGCATTTTGGACATATCAACTCCCCCAAGCTTAGACCTCGCTTTTCCCCAAGCAAATACTGAGCTCGGTAAACCTGCCGACAAGTTTAGAGAGTGAAGTGTCGATAAATAGAATACGGACAAGAAGCATCATGATTTCTTCACCAAACTCAAGCATCCTCAACAGCAACCTCAACTCATAAGGTCCTTATGAGAAATTAATAACAATTATAATCAAAAATAGGGCTGAGAAAATTCATCAAATTATGGGAAACATATCCTTGGTCAAAGGACAACTAATAACTTTTACTTTTGCTCTTTCACTTTTTAATGAAACAATTTGAAGATTTTGAAAGAACATGTTATTAGTCATGAAGTGCAAATGCTAACACAACGGAAGATGTTTACTTGTCAAAAGCTTTCACAAACAACTTACTTACCAAAAGGTAATGTCAACAATGATGCGGCATGGCAAAACTTAATGCAACATTATATGAATGAATCCTCATCAACATCAAGTGTCTGTTCTCTTTTGGGAAAAGAAGGAAGTGGGACAACTGACTCAACATAAAATTAAAAGAAAGGCCTTGTTATAGGCAAGCATGGAAAACTCATGTGCTATCCTTAAATCAAACAGAATGAAAAATAAATTTTGGGAGGTGCATAGTTTGTCAAAGAATGCTAATAGATAGCTCAATTACTTCTCAAGATGGACAAGTTTCGAGAAACGGCTCCCAAGTGGGGAAGATCACATCCCCTTAATCTCCTTTGTTTATCACTGCCAAATTTTCTTATTTCTCATAGACCAAGCGTGAAGGAGGGTTTGTTTGTTGTATTATCTTTCGAGTTGGGCGCACTCATGCCAGTTCCTCCTCGTATTATGGGTTTGCAGATTAGACATGCAATCCCGGGGTAAAACTTGTCCAACTTAAGAAGATCATCGATCACCTACTACTTCCTCATGAGCTAAACAAGAGGCACAAGACATAAGATTTTGAACATTTAAGGATAACACATAAATTCTATACTTTTAGGAGTGGTAGGGAAATACCACGAATAGGAAGGTATGGTGGACTCAAATGGAGGATTGGTTTCAGAGTATGGATGCACAAGCAGAAATCTACTTGGCAAGGAGTTTCGGCTAGCAAAGGCTTTGAGAGAACAGACAATTGATGCTAATTTAGATGCAAAACATATAAAGCATAAACATTAAGGTAAGCATAACACATCAAGTTGTCTTCCTTGTCAACATGACACTTCAAGCATAATAACATAAAGGTTTTGGCTATGTCGCTACTTGAGAAAACATGCATGTTGTCAAGACCAAAGCTAAGTTTGCCAAAATTTAAATAAAGTTTTCAAAGCCATACCTGATATAAGGTCAATACTCCCCATAAGAATCATCATATAAGGTTGATTGCGTGAAGAGAATACCGAGTGCAGCGAAGGGATCAATAGACTTCTTATTAATATTCCATCATAGATGACTCCACACTCACGGATACAAACTCTCCACAGAAGGAGTGATAGACCTCAATGCAAACACCTATTTCATATAATAACTTCCCTATACATGATACGACTCTACTTGACTCTAAAAGACTAAGATAAAGATAAAGATACCGGGCACTCCCCCAAGCTTGGAACAAACTGAGGTGGTGCTATTACCCGAGGAGATTTACTCCTCACTCCTGTTGTTGTTGATTCTTCAGATCTCTGATGACACGGCGAAGGGTTCGATTTTCTAATTCCAAAAGTTCCACTTGTACTTTCAGTACACGGAAATCCCCATAGAGTTGATTGGTGATACGGTAGGCTTCGGAGATGGTGGAGATTGTACGTTGATCTTCAAGCGAAGGGGGAGTTCCTGAAAGGTTAAGAGAAAGATCAAATTGAGGTTGAACAGATCCCACCATGATGGGATTGCTTGGACCTCCTTGTTGCTGGGAAGTAATAATCTTGACTTCCTCTCTCACAGAGCGCTCCATCTCCGCTTGCCTTGCGGTGATTTCTTCTTCTGTATCCCAATCAACGTGCTTCCCTTGGTTTAGATCCTGCTGAACTTGGCGTAGACGTCGCCCCAAGAAGTCTTCTCCGCTCGAGCCACAAGAAGACATCTCTAATAATCACCCTTGCACTGACAGAAACATCTCGAGAAGAAAACACAAGAAATCGCGAGTTACGGTGCCGGGACTATCCGGGAAAATATATAGCAAAAAATTCTGCAACAATAGGAAGGTAATGAGCCAAAGTGGAGTCGAAGATGGGCTCCGGGGTGCCCAGGCGGCCACCCGGCGCGGCCAAGAGGTAGGCCGCGCCAGGGGGGCGCCTGGGCCCCCTGGAGCTCCTCTCCGGCTCCAATTAGGCTCTGAATTTTCTATATTTTGCATAAACTCGTAATCTGGAACTTTTATGGCGGTTCACGATGTTTCCTTACCGTAATACATACCTTTTCTTATTTTGCTGCTGATGGTGTCTGAAACGGGACTGCAACACATTCTTCATGGGTTGTTGTGTGTATTATATTTACATCAACGTTGACGGAATCTCCCGCCATGTAATGCTTGAGTCTTTGCCCATTCACAACTTGAGGTTTGGTGCCATCAAAATTGTTAATCTTGACCAATAGACTTCTTCGATATGAAATGGCCCTTCCCATCTGGAAAGTAATTTACCTGGAGAAAACCTGAAACGGGATCTAAACAATAAAACTTTATCCCCAACATTAAATTGACGTTTCAGAATCCTTCTATCATGCCACTTCTTTACCTTTTCCTTGAAAATTTTAGCACACTCGTAAGCTTCACTTCTACACTCATCTAGAGAAGTCAAGTTCATGAGGTGCTTTTCACCAACCAACTTTGGGGTCAGCATTAAGCTCTCTAACAGCCAAGAAATACTTATGTTCTAATTCTAATGGCAAATGGCAAGCCTTGCCATAGACCATCTTATACGGGGACATTCCCATGGGGTTTTTGTAAGAAGTTCTATACGCCCACAAAGCATCTCCTAACTTCTTTGACCAGTCCTTCCTAGAACTGTTAACTGTCTTTTGCAAGATCAACTTGATCTCTCTATTGGTGAGCTCAACTTGCCCGCTAGTTTGAGGATGGTACGGTGAAGCAATTCTATGATTGACATCGTACTTGGCTAAAGATTTTCTAAAAGCTTCGTGTGTGAAGTGTGATCCTCCATCAGTCATAAGATACCTAGGTACACCAAACCTAGGGAAAATTACATCTTTGAGCATTTTCAAAGATGTTTTGTGATTAGCACTCTCAGTGGGGATTGCTTCAACCCACTTGGTCACATAATCAACAGCTACTAAAATGTGAGTGTACTTGTGTGAAGGAGGGAAATAACCCATAAAATCAAAACCCCAGCAATCAAAAGGCTCAATCACTAGTGAGTAATTCATAGGCATCTCATTCCTCCTACTAATATTACCAACTCTCTGACACTTATCACAAGATAAAACATAATTTCTAGAATTTTTAAAGAGAGTAGGCCAATAAAAACCTGATTGGAGAACCTTATGTGCGGTCCTCTCACCGGCGTGATGCCCTCCATAGGGACTGTCCAAACATTGCTTGAGAATGTCCTTCTGCTCATGTTCCGGTATGCATCTTCTCACGATCCCGTCTGGACCTTCTTTGAAAAGATGAGGGTCATCCCAAAAGCAGTACCTCAAATCATTGAAGAACTTCTTCCTTTGCTGAAATGTTAAACCTGGAGGCAAATACTTTGCAATGATAAAATTAGCATAATTTGCAAACCAAGGACCGGAAAGAGATTGTACTTTTACAACGGCAAGTTGTTCGTCTGGAAAACTGTCGTTGACTGGGATGGGGTCATGCGGTATATCTTCCATCCTTGAAAGATTGTCCGCCACCGGATTGTCTGCTCCTTTTCTATCAACAATCTGTAAATCAAATTCTTGAAGAAGGAGTACCCACCTGATGAGTCTCGGTTTGGCATCCTTCTTTGCCATAAGGTGCTTAAGAGCAGCATGGTCAGTATGAATAATAACTTTTGAATCAACAATATAAGGCCTAAATTTATCACAAGAAAATACTACTGCTAAGAATTCCTTCTCAGTAGTAGCATAAGTATTTTGAGCACTATTAAGGGTTTTGCTAGCATAATGTATAACATTCAATTTCTTATCAACCATTTGTCCTAAAACAGCTCCAACATCAAAATCACTAGCATCACACATAATTTCAAAGGCCAAATTCCAGTCAGGTGGTTGTACTATAGGAGCGGTTATCAAATCCTTCTTAAGAACTTTGAAAGCCTCCTTACAATCTTCATCAAATACAAAAGGAACATCCTTCTGGAGAAGATTAGTGAGGGGTCTCGAAGTCTTAGGAAAGTCTTTAATAAATCTTCTATAGAAACCAGCATGACCGAGAAAACTACGAATACCTTTAATGTCCCTCAGATAGGGCATCCTTTCAATAGCTTCAATCTTCGCCTTGTCCACTTCAATTCCCCTCTCGGGAATCCTGTGACCAAGCATGATCCCTTCGTTAACCATGAAGTGGCATTTTTTCCAGTTTAGAACTAAGTTTGTATCCTCGCATCTCTGCAAAACTTTATTAAGATTGTGGAGACAGTGGTCAAAGGAAGTTCCATAGACGGAGAAATCGTCCATGAAGACTTCCACAATCTCCTCAAAGAAACCATGAAAAATAGCAGATATACATCTCTGAAAAGTAGCAGGTGCATTCCATAAACCAAAAGGCATACGCCTATAAGCATAAGTACCGTAGGGACACGTGAAAGTAGTCTTCTCTTGATCGGCACTGTTGACATGAATTTGAGAAAAGCCAGAGTACCCATCAAGATAGCAAAAGTGGGTGTTTTTAGACAACCTCTCTAGAATCTGATCAATAAAGGGCAGCGGGTAGTGGTCCTTCCTAGTTGCCTTGTTCAACTTCCTGTAATCAGTACACATTCTATATCAAATAACAACTCTTTGAGGTATTAGTTCATTTTTATCATTAGGAACAACAGTCATACCTCCTTTCTTAGGAACACAATGAACTGGACTTACCCACCTACTATCATCTATAGGATATATGATACCTGCGGCTAGAAGCTTTAGAATTTCTGTCCTAACCACGTCCTTCATCCTTGGGTTCAGTCGTCGTTGATGATCAACAACTAGCCTAGCATCGGGCTCGAGATTGATAGTGTGTTGGCAAATCGTTGGACTAATCCCCTTAAGGTCATCAAGGGTATAGCCCAAGGCACCACGGTGTCTGCGAAGTGTCTCCAATAATCGATCGTCTTCAAATCCTGAAAGGTTAGCTTTGATAATAATAGGATATATTTTCTTTTCATCTAAATAGGCATACTTGAGCGTATCGGGCAGTGATTTAAGGTCAAACACCGGGTCTTCTTTTGGTTGTGCTATGATCCCCGAAGGCTCAACTGGAAGGTTGTGCTTCAGGATAGCAGCTTGTCTTGCAAATACTTCGTCTAAATCATTTCTTTCCTGCATATGCATATCATTCTCGTGGTCTTCCATATATTGTTGCAAAGGATAATTAGGAGGAATATGAATAGAAGCAATATTTTCAATAATTTTATCATCACTAGGTAAATCTGTACCACGAGGTTGCTTGGAAAATTTATAAAAGTTAAATTCATATGGCTCACCATTGAATTCAACAGAAACTTTACCTTTTTTGCAATCTATAATAGCACCACAAGTGCTGAGGAAAGGTCTACCAAAGATAATAGGGCAAAAACTATCTTGCACTGAACCAAGTACGAGAAAGTCGGTAGGATACTTTACCTTTCCACATAGGACTTCAACATCTCTCACTATTCCAATGGGAGAGATAGTTTCTTTGTTTGCTAGATAAATAGTAACATCGATCTCTTCAAGTTCACAAGGTGAAATCTCGCCATGATCTCCTAATAGAGTGAATAAGGAATAGTGCTAGCACTGGACCCCAGATCGCAAAGCCCGTAATAGTTGTGATCTACTATTTTGACAGATACAACTGGTGTACCTTAAATTGGGCTCTTATTCTTGGCTGTGACAATGTTAGTTGAAACAACACAAAAATTTATCTTGGAATCTGAAACATCATTAGTAACTAAATCTTTAACCATCGCAACTTGAGGATCGACCTTCACTAGTGCAAAACAGGTCATTAGAACCGGTTCTAGGGTGCCTTTAGAACCGGTTTTTGAAACCGGTTCTAAATGCTCGGTGCTAAAGGGTAAAGCCTTTAGAACCGGTTCCCCACGAACCGGTTCTAAACCAGCTGCAGCCAGGCCACGTGGTTGCACGGCAGTGCGAGGGCTTGAGCACCTTTAGCACCGGTTGGTAACATAAACCGGTTCTAAAGGTTTCGTGGTTTAAGGGTTTATTTGTTATTTTCTTTTGGGTTTAATAGTTTTTTTTGGATTATTAATTAAAGGTTCTCCGCAATCTTATTATTTAATGAAGATGATCAATATATGAATATATCAAGCGGTTCCTGCGTCATACACTTACAAGATGTGTATCTCGGTACATATGCTTCACAACATCTCATACACACAGACAATATAGTCTAAATATATCGATCACATCTCATATATATAGGACAATATATAATTTAACTTCAATAAGAACAAGTACGAAAGCCATTATATCCAACACAAAGATTTTTCCTAGTTTAACTTCGATAACCTAATTTGTTTAGATTCACTACTACTAAATATATATAGGACATAATTCTTCGAATTCACTCCTACTAAATATATAGGACCTAATCAAACACGAGAAGGTAAAAAGAAATAAACCCAAAAAGGGCGTCCATATTCTCCACGATAGAGGATAGAGAACAACCTGTCTCCAGGTTTTGGCTTCGTCTGAACCACTATCTTCAACCATGCTTTGATTTTGACACAGCCATCTGATCCACTTTCAGTGTAGTAATCATGTTGGAAAGGTTCTGTCCAAGGCCGTGCACAAACAATTGTAACTTCGCCTTTAAATCCCAACATCCATTTAGGCGTACAAGTTTGTGGTATCTTCTGTTGAAGAACATACATATTAGTAGCATAGTTAGCAATGAGTATAATTAATAAAATGTCTTTTTGAAGAAGATATAGGCTGCTGAGAGAGAATGATAAAAATCATACCAGGCTAGGCCATTTAAGCATATAGTCCTCCAACTTAAGGACAAATGGCACATATGCTCCAAAAGGACGGCCAGCCCTTAAATAGTTCGCATACGAAGGTACCAATTTAATAACTTCGATAAATGCATGTTGTTCACTCTTACTTAGGTCGAAGCCATTGTTATAGAAGGTACAATAAAAAATATCTTGTACTTCTTCCGTGGCAAGAACATAAGCTGGCAATTATAAATGAGTTGTCAAACATTTGGAGCAAAGAAAAATAAGTTGTAGAAGTAACAAAATTGTTGTTTAACAAACTCACATGAACATCGAACTGGAATCATGTCGCCTAGTTCCATCGAAATGTTATCATCACGAAAAACATTGGATCCTCGACTGCGGCGTCCAAGATCAAATGCTATTTTCATATTATCATGAAATGCGTATGTCTTGCATAATGAATCCCATTTTGAACCGCCAAAGAATGTGGCATTTGGTTGATTAAAGATCTTAACCTTAAGAACGAAATGTTTCGTCTTAATTTTAACTTCTTTACTAATAGTTTCATCGAAATCTTGAATATTGATCTTGTCACAAACGTGGCGTCTTGCAAAGCAAGGGATGCACTAGTTGAATTAGAAAAAAAATGATACGTTATAAACATAAACTTAAGTCATGCATGCATGCACCATAACAAGAACATGTCGTGCAAGTTACATACCGTAACATTTTGGAACCAGGACCCAAGCTTGATGAAGAAGTATGTGTCTGCTTCATCAAACACGGGATCCTTGCATCGACCCGAGTCGTCTTGACAAATCTCGCACTTGGCATGAGACATACTATGTGTTCATAATTATAAAATTAATTCAAAGTAATAAAAATATAATGAAAATTATAAAAATATAACATGAGAAGTAATACAAATTGTGCCTCATTGGTAACAAAATAGATCAAGAATGTCTGTTCTATCAATTATTGGTTCAACAAAAAAAATCCTCCACTTTCTTTTTACTTGTGTTCTCTGAAAACATACAAACTTATGGACCCCTAATTTACACTATAGCTTGCACCATCAAAATCTCTCTAAAGCCACGACCAATTTCACTTCAAAGAACAAAGCACCATCTAACTATCTCTCTGTTTTGGCAATACGCAAAATAATCCTAGCAATTTCAACAATTTCAACACCAATAATCCTAGAAATAATCAACACCAACTTTACTTCAAAAAATCACATGGCGGCATAGATTATTGCACACAACCTATCAATTGCACATGGCAATCCTAGAATTCCTTAGCAGAATATGAACATAGAGGAGGAGGGGAGGGGGAGTGGGAGGGGTCACCGGACGCGCTGGATGGCGGCGATGGCTTGAACGGCGGGGGCGGGGGCCGCTTGAACGGTGCGGGCAGGGCGGCTCCGGTGGCGGCCGTCGGCGAGGAGAGTGGGCAGCTCCTGGCGGCATGGACGGCGACGTGGACGGCGACGGCGAGACAGCGCAGCAGCCTAGCGGCGTGGTTCGATCTGAAGCGGTGGGCGGAACTGACGCTAAGTGTTGGTATATATATAGCATGGACTTTTAGCACCGGTTTGTAGCAGCAACCGGTGCTAGTTAGAACTGGTTTCAGCCACAAACCGGTTCTAAAGGTCACCAATTCCATCCATTTTTCGGCCAAAAATACGCGCGGGAAGGGGAGGGACCTTTAGCAGCGGTTCGTGGTTTAAACCGGTTCTAAACATTTATTTTTTAGTACTACCTCGCTAACCGAAGACGAGGTCGACCGGTTTATAAGCACGGGTCAGTGTGGACTTATCGTAGCATAGCAAGTTTAATAAAGGTTGTCCACGAGTGATTCATCTATATGCTGTATACTGTAAAGGCAATTTCTGTTGAACCTCGATTGGTCGGCAGATTTCTAGATTTGCCAACCAATCAGGGCTTAACTGAAATTGTCCTTTATGGTGTACAGAGTGTGGAGTAATCTTCCGTTGACATCCTATAATGAAATTGCTATACTTTTTTTCCATTTGCTATTTTTATATTTGTTTTTATATTTTGACTAGCTATTAGAATAGTTGGAGTTTTTATATTTGCTATACTTTATATTTTGACACCAGATTTATATTTGTTTTTATATTTTGACTAGCTATTAGAATAGTTGGAGTTTTTTAATAAATCTTTTTATTTTAGGTTAAAACATAATTATAAATATTCTGTTAGTGGCAGTGGTTTTCAAATTTAAATAGTTTCAAGTTGAATTATTTTGAAATACTAGTTTGTGAAATACTTTAAAATAGTCAAAAAAAATCATTAAATGCATGAAAAATAGCAAATGAAGTCAGAAATGGTTGAAATTTTAGTATGTGGCTTTGAATGGTGCATATTGAATGCAAAAAAAGTCTTGAGTTGAAATAAGTTTAGAAAAATGAAATGTCTTTGTAACAGATGAGTTTTTGTTTGAAACCCTTATACTTTGAAAGAGATGGTCCAGTTTGTACACGAAGTGCATCCAATTTTTGCCGTAATCCTCTCAACTTTTGCACACATGTTATGTGGGTCAAATGATGATACCTTGCCAAGTTTCAACCTTTTCTGAGTTCAGTTGTAGTGCTTTCCAAATGAAAGGTCATTTACCTCAAAATAAATCATTAAATGCATGAAAAATAGCAAATAAAGTCAGAAAGGGTTGAAATTTTAGTATGTGGCTTTGAATGGTGCATATTGAATGCAAAAAAAGTCTTGAGTTGAAATAAGTTTAGAAAAATGAAATGTCTTTGTAACAGATGAGTTTTCGTTTGAAACCCTTATACTTTGAAAGAGATGGTCCAGTTTGTACACGAAGTGCATCCAGTTTTTGTTGTAATCCTCTCAACTTTTGCACACATGTTATGTGGGTCAAATGATGATACGTTGCCAAGTTTCAACCTTTTCTGAGTTCAGTTGTAGTGCTTTCCAAATTCAAGGTCAGTTAGCTCAAGATAAATCATTAAATGCATGAGAAATAGCAAATGAAGTCAGAAAGGGTTGTAATTTTAGTATGTGGCTTTGAATAGTGCATATTAAATGCACATAAAGTCTTGAGTTGAAATAAGCTTAGAAAAATGAAATGCCTTTGTAACAGATGAGTTTTCGTCCGAAACACTCGTACTTTGAAAGAGATGGTCCAGTTTGTACACAAAGTGCATTCAGTTTTTGCCGTAACCCTCTCAACTTTTGCACACATATTATGTGGGTCAAATGATGATGCCATGCCAAGTTTCAACCTTTTCTGAGTACAGTTGTAGTGCTTTCCAATTTCAGGGTCATTTAGCTCAAAATAAATCATTAAATGCATGAAAAATAGCAAATGAAGTCAGAAAGAGTTGAAATTCTAGTATGTGTCTTTGAATGGTGCATATTGAATGCAAAAAATTCTTGAGTTGAATAAGTTTAGAAAAATGAAATGCCTTTGTAAAAGATGAGTTTTCATCTCAAACACTTGTACTTTGAAAGAGATGGTCCAGTTTGTACACGAAGTGCATCCAGTTTTTGCCGTAACCCTCTCAACATTTGCACACATGTTATGTGGGTCAAATGATGATACCTTGCCAAGTTTCAACATTTGTTTTAGTTCAGTTGTAGTGCTTTCCAAATTCAAGGTCATTTAGCTCAAAATAAACCATTAAATGCATGAAAAATAGCAAATGAAGTCAGAAAGGGTTGAAATTTGAGTATGTGGCTTTGAATGGTGCATATTGAATGCAAAAAAAGTGCCAGATCCCTCTGTTAGGTATGTGCTAGGGTTAGTTAGTACCTTTGCATCATGTCAAAATTTCAAAAAGAAATCTTGGAAATCAAATTCAATATCCAAATGGGAGCAGGAACACCCCCCAGATGAATTAATTCAAAAGGCCAGATAAAAATCTTTTCCAAAAATTCATGTTAGAGTTTTGAAAAGTCTTATAAATGAGTGTGATCACATATCAAGTGATGTGGGACCCACCCCATGCTCATTGATTTTTCAAATATTCAAACAGTACCTTGGAATTAAAGAAATCCCCCTATTTGATTTAAAATTCAAATCATTTGAATTTTAAAATTGTTGAAAGTTTATGAGTGGCTAGTCTATATTATTATGAGGCCATATAAAAGTTTTCAGCATTTAATAAAATGGTTTGGTATTTTTATCAGAGCCAAAACAAATTACAAAAAAAGAAAGGAAAGATTAAACAGAGGAAAAAGGAAAAACTTACCTCCCGCCAGGGGCGAGGCCCACCTCTCCAGCCGGCCCAGCCCACCAGGGGAACTCCCCTGTCGTCTTCCACCCCGCGCTGCCAAGCAGCTCGGTGGCGCGGCGCCGACGCCGTGGTCGCCACCTCGACGCCCAGGACGTTCCAGGCCGCCCCGTGCCACCCTATCCTGTCCTGGAGAACCGCCGTGAAGCCGTGCTTCATTTCCCCCTCCCCTCCCGTGCTCTCCCTTCCTCTCCTCGTTTTCCCCTTCTTCTCCGAGAGCAGCCACCGTTCACCGTCGACGACAACCGTAGCCAGCGCCGGAGAGAAGCCTGAAGGCCTTGTCCGTCGTGCGCGCCGTCGTCGACTTCCTCTTCACGCAGCAGTCGGAGCTGTGATTTGGACTCAAGCCGCAGGAATCGAGCTCGAGCCGCCGCCGGACCCGCAAGCCGCCGACGTCGAATTCGCCGCCACCACGACCTCCCCGACCTCCCTGACCCCCCTGCTAGCATCAAGGTGAGCTCGGGGTTCGAACGAGCCACTCCTTCGTCTCCCTCCTCCTCCCTAGCTGTTTACGCCATGGACGCCGGAGCTCCTTGCCGCCCCGGTCGTCGTCGTCGAGCAACCGCAACGAAGTCGACCCTGTCACTCTGTCCGTTGTCACCGCAGCACTCCTCTGGTTCGATACAGCCCAAAGCCGCCCCAAATGGTGCCCCGTAGCCGAGTTCACCTCGAGCCCGTGCCACGGCCGCCGCTAGGGCTTGAAGCCGGCGACACTCCGGTGAGCTCCAGTCCCTCTGGCTGGCTCCATTCGACGCGGGCGTCCACGGGCTGTCGATTGATGCCTCCCGCGCATCAAACGGCCCCCGGCAGCCCCCTCCCCGTGCAGCGCCGCCACACTGGTGGCCACCGGCGGCTAGCCGCCGGTGAAGCCACTGTCATTAGGGGTTAACCCCCCTGCTAATTGACCCTAGGTCAGTGATAGGTGGGGCCCCCAGGCACTTAACCCCCTGGTTAAGTTTAAACCGGTTTAATTAACCCTTGTGACACTGACAAACCTGGCCCACCAGTCAGACCCCCCCCCCACGTCAGCATGACCACATGCTGATGCAATAAAAGAGTTTAAATGAATTTCCAGAAAAGAAAAATAGTTTAATAATTCCAGAAATTCCAGAAAATACCCCAAACTTTGGAAATTCATAGAAAATTCATATTAACTCCAAATTGGACAAATAATATATGAAAAATGATCAGGAGAAAATTATATTTCCAAATATGCAACTTCCAACTCTGTTTGAGTTGAATTTAAAATGTGATCAGTAGCATTTTCTATTTGATTTAAATGGAATTAAATCAAATTCAATTCAAATATTTTGGCAACTTGAACCATGGCAACATGCTACATTTCACTTACACATCAGAGGCATATCATACACATTTGAAGATAATTTAAAATGATCAAACTATATCACATATAACTTGGTTAATGTTGAATTCAAATGTGGAATTTGAATTTGCATTTTAAATGCAATATATTCCACTTAAATGGAATTGCCTCACACATCAAAAATATACTTCAAGTTTCAACATTCATTCATGTGCTTGAGCATTGCATTCATATTGATTGCTACTTCGTGCTTTGTTTGTCGAGTAGAGGTGGAACCGGAGCAAGAGGTCACCCCCTTCGCTGAAGATCCAGAACCCGAACCTCGTCAGCAAGGCAAGCAAAACCCCATTGATCATGTCGATAAAATCCCACTTCCCTCTCATGTCTCTCTTATGCATTGTTTAGGATGATCACCATGCTTCGTTTCTACCGCATAGATGAACCCATTCCTTTGCATGACCTATCATTTTGTCACAGTAGTAAGCAAACCACAATCCTAGCAACTGTAGGAGTTGTTTGATATCATGTGGCCCCCTGCAATGTTACTGCTTATTGCATGCTTAGTATGATACCATGTTGTTACTGTGATGGGAGTCGGGATGGTAGTGATCATGTGGATGATGGTAGAAAAGTGTTGGTGAATCGACCCTAATACAAGGTGAACGATGAGAGGCTGTGTAGGAGTACACAGTGGGTTGTCTCGTTGAACACCGCCCTAAGTCCGAGTTCTTGTGTGGTGATCCAAGATGAAGAGTACAACCACACATTGGGCTCACTGACCCCTCTCAACCTATTAACTCATCCCTTTCGATGTCCAAATGTCGCAGTAGTTCGGAGTTCTAGTAGGCTTGTGGCCTGGATGCTAAGTGAGAGAACGGCTCACCCGAGACCGGCTTATGCACCACGCACACATCGCTTGGGTCCACTTCGGTAAACCGGCCGGGTTCACGATAGTGGTAGCCCACCCAAGTAGGCGGCTTTCTTGGACTAGATAGGCTATGAGGTAACAGTTGTGGTGAGCATCCTCGCTGGCACCCCTTGAATGGTGTCGAGATCAAAGGCGGTAAATGATGGTCATGTGTGTGTAGCGGTACACCCTTGCAAGGTTAACAAAACTATTCGAATAGCCGCGTCCGCGGTTATGGACTGCTTGGAAAGCTTAGCTTGATTATTAGATAACTTGAACCGGATACTTCTAAAATACACCAAGATAAGTGTGAGTGCTATGGCGTGCTTTCTCGTGGGGAAGTCGAGGAAGGCTCCATAGTGGTGTATTGGTTGGAGAAAGTAGTGGACTCGTGTACGCTTCTTACCTCAAAGTCTGGTACTCGTAGTTCAGGATTAGCCAAGTCAAAGCTGGCATTTCTGCAAGTGAACCCCACCTCCCTTTACCTTGATACATGTGCATGAGTAGTATAGCTCCTATGTAAGTCTTGTTGAGTACGACTTTGTACTCACGTTTGCTTAATATATGTTTTAGATGACGCCACTGCCCCCGAAGGTGGCTTCTTCATCGAGCTGGACGACTGAAGTTAAGCTAGTCTAGTCCCAGTCAGCAGACTGGTTCCCTCGTGGAGGGATTTATGTTTGAATAAGGCTTCTTAAGCCAATTTGTTAAACTTGTCTGTACTCAGACATAATTTGCTTCCGCTTTATGTTGTAATGTTGGATCACATGTATGTGATCTCTGTGTGTACTCTATAAGAGTTATAAATAAAATGTACACTTTGTAGAGAATTGCAATGGTACCTGCTGTTCATACAAGGCATGTGTGCTGCGTGTATGTTTATAACATGCATGTCTTTGTATGGGTTTTCGAGACCTTAGTTGTGTTCTGGCTGGCGGTCTTTCATACACCAAGTGGCCCTTAGATGTGTGCTGCTTGGGGCATCGCGATGCGATTGCTCGAGACTCCGTCTCGTGCACACTTTGTGGTATGATCGAGCCCGCCCTAGACCCCGACTAAGTGATCGGGCTGGGTAAGTCTATGTAAGAGTTTTGAGATAGTCGATAGTATGGTTGAGGCGACTTGTCTTTGAATATGGGAGTTCACCACCCATATCATTAGACCTGTGTGCGGACGATGAGGACCCATCACAGTTGATCATCCGGCCTGGATGGGATGCCCCTCACGTACGATGCTTTCCGAGAATGTTCAGTGCTTGGCCTTGTCTGCTTAGACAAGTGGGTGCGGTTCTCGGCTCTCCATATGACTATGTCTTAACTGTACTTGCATACGCTAACCCCGGGTCCCGACAAAAAGTCTTGAGTTGAAATAAATTTAGAAAAATGAAATGGCTTTGTAACAGATGAGTTTTTGTTTGAAACCCTTGTACTTTGAAAGAGATAGTCCAGTTTGACACGAAGTGCATCCAGTTTTTGTCGTAATCCTCTCAACTTTTGCACACATGTTATGTGGGTCAAATTATGATACCATGCCAAGTTTCAACCTTTTATGAATCCAACCAATCAGGAAGAAGTACACGGATCGTGTGTTTCTTTCAAGCGCTTGTGATTCGTTGGATCAGGCTTCTGAGCCGTTGGATCCAACCAATCAGGAAGAAGCACACGGATTGCGTGTTTCTTTAAAGCTCTTGTGAGTCGTTGGATCAGGCTTGTGAGCCGTTGGATCAGGCTTGTCGTTGCCTATATATATAGCCCACCTCTAGGACATTTTCGACAATCAGTTCATCGGCCAAATACAAACCATTCGGATTCGCCTGCATACGTTCGACGGTGCATTTGATATGCTTGCACTCATGAGCCACCGTCGGGCTGTATGCAGGTGAAATCGTGTGTTTTGTTGATCTTATATATATCTAGTTAGAAATCTTTCACTTCATCGACCTTTTGTGAGTGCAGTTGTAGTGCTTTCCAAATTCAAGGTCATTAAGCAAATGAAGTCAGAAAGGGTTTGAAATTTGAGAATTTGGCTTTATTTCTTCTGCTTCTGCGCGGAAAACCTAGAACATGGTGGCATGGTGGCGGCGACGCGGCAAACTTAAAACATTCAACAACTTAACATCTCAAGCCTAGAACATTTTATTGTAAAACACAAAAAAAACTACTCCTCTTCGTCTGAGAAATCGTCTTCGGTGACGGATGAGCTTATGTGATCCTCCAGCGCTATCCAGCGGGGGTCACCGACGGGCCAGTTGGCGGCGCCTCTCGCCAGTTCCTCCTCCGCCATCGCCTTGGCCGCCCGCCGCTCCTCCCGCCATTCATGACGCTCCTGTCGCCGCTCCGCGCTCTCGGCCGTCAGCCTCGTCCAATGTTCCGCCTCCTCTGAGGCTTCACGGGGATGGCTCGCGTACCAATCCTGCATGGCGCGCTGGTCCTGCTCCGAGTCAAGGCCGAGCACCGCTCGTCAACGATGGAGGCGGTGGTCCTCTTCAGTGAGGAGGAGCGGTGGATCTGCTATGTCCTCCGCCTCTTCCAAGCTGCGGAGGTAGCGGTTATTCATCTCCGCGCGCGGGCGGCCGAGCCTCCACGCCGCAACGTCGTACACGCGGGCAGCTAAATATGCATGCCAGAACCTGCCGAGACACACACACTCGTTTTGGCGCAAGTGATCACTGCCATGAATGTGCCGTCCGAGCGCCTGCGGACACCGTGGAAGCTGGGCGGGCGGCGACGGGGCGGCATGGTGGCGATGGCGCGGAACGGGAAGGAGTGCATGAGAAGAGAACTAGTGGGGACTGGCTTTGCGTGGAGGCCTCCACGCCCTTTTAACCTCACACGATTCAGAATCCAACCAACCAAGAAGAAGCACACGGGTCGCGTGTTTGTTTCAAGCGCTTGTGAGCCGTTGGATCCGGCTTGTGAGCCGTTGGATCAGGCTCGCCTGCACCAATCAGGAAGAAGCACACGGATCGTGTGTTTCTTTCAAGCGCTTGTGAGTCGTTGGATCAGGCTTTGTGAGCCGTTGGATCAAGTTCTTAACAAGGCCCGTGATAATGCTGAAAGTAGTGCTCAGAAGAGTTTGTCCGAGAGCAACAATTTGAAAGCTATGATCAGTGCAGGCTCAAAAGGTAGTTTCATTAATATTTCGCAAATGACTGCCTGTGTCGGAAAGCAGAATGTTGAAGGCAGGCATTAATGATACTATGCCAAGTTTTAACCTTTTTTGAGTTGTAATCTGAACCAGGACGCACAATGATAGAATCTTTTAAAAACCGAGTAAATCAAGTTCTTAACAAGGCTCGTGATAATGCTGGAAGTAGTGCTCAGAAGAGTTTGTCCGAGAGCAACAATTTGAAAGCTATGATCACTGCAGGCTCAAAAGGCAGTTTCATTAATATTTCGCAAATGACTGCCTGGACGCACAATGATGGAATCTTTTAACAAGGCTCGTGATAATGCTGGACGTAGTGCTCAGAAGAGTTTGTCCGAGAGCAACAATTTGAAAGCTATGATCACTGCAGGCTCAAAACACAATTTCATTAATATTTCACAAATGACTGCCTGGACGCACAATGATGGAATCTTTTAAAAACCGAGTAAATCAGGTTCTTAACAAGGCTCGTGATAATGCTGGAAGTAGTGCTCAGAAGAGTTTGTCCGAGAGCAACAATTTGAAAGCTATGATCATTGCAGGCTCAAAAGGGAGTTTCATTAATATTTCGCAAATGAATGCCTGTGTCGGACAACAGAATGTTGAAGGCAGGCATTAATGATACTATGCAAGTTTTAACCTTGTTTGAGTTGTAATCTGAACCAGGACGCACAATGATGGAATCTTTTAAAAACCGAGTAAATCAGGTTCTTAACAAGGCTCGAGATAATGCTGGAAGTAGTGCTCAGAAGAGTTTGTCCGAGAGTAACAATTTGAAAGCTATGATCACTGCAGGCTCAAAAGGCAGTTTCATTAATATTTCGCAAATGACTGCCTGGACGCACAATGATGGAATCTTTTAAAAACCGAGTAAAACAGGTTCTTCATAAAACTAAAAAAGTATAGCAGTTTCATTATAGGATGTCAACGAGAAATTTCCTCCACACCCTATACACCGTAAAGGCAAAGTTCCGGTTGCAGCTTAATTAGAAGGCAATTTTGTCCACTAATCAAGATTCAACGGGAACTTTGTCTTAACGATATATAGGATGAAGATGAATTTTTCATGGACAACCTTTATTGAACTCGCTTTGCTACGATAAGTCCACACTGACCCGTGCTTATAAACCAGTCGAACTCCTCTTCGGTTAGCGAGGTGGTACTAAACTTAGTGCACCTTTAGAACCGGTTTGTACTACCAACCGGTTCTAATGCTGCTAGGTGGCCCGCATGCCGAACGGCAACCTGCCACCACATCTTTAGAACCGGTTGGTAGTACAAACCGGTTCTAAAGGGGCGCTAGCAGGGCACCGCTGGGGTGGGGGCCCACCACACGAACCGGTTCTAAAGCCCGGAGCCACGAACCGGTTATATTGGGCCAGTAGAACCGGTTCGTGTTCGAACCATGACCTTTGCTCATATCCAAAGGCATGTTTTGTACTAGTGTATGGAGAATAATTTCTTCATGAAGAACTCCAGTGACACACCTGCAAGCTTAAATAATGAACATAGTTGTGATAAATATAGCAAGTGTTCACATGGATGTCTATCTCCTGCATAACGATTAGCTAAGACATAATTGATAATACCATACGGTATTTTATAAGGCACAATTTCAGTAGGGGTAGGAGTGACCACCACAGTTGTGGGGCGTTTCCCCATAAACAACGATCCAAGAGTAGAGATGTCCATAGGACAAAGAGCAGCAAGAGCAAAACAAAAATAGAAATATAAAAACTTCCTTACTAGCTTCACTTACTAATAGCGCTACGCTCCCCGGCAACGACGCCAGAAAACGGTACTTGATGACCCTCAACTGTAGGGGATCGTTTGTAGCGTTTTCGATAACTAAGAGTGTCGATCCCAATCAGGAGAAGAAGGTATTGGTAAGTGACTTTGGTAAAGAAATAGTTGCAGGAACTGAAAGATAACTTTTTAGGGGTTTTTGATATAAGCAACAAAAAGGTAAAAGCGAGCAAAGTAAAAGGAACTGAGGAGTAAAAATTGGCCCATTCCTTTCGAGCAAAGGAGAGGCCTAGAAACTGAACATATAGAGGCTAAAGCGTTCTTGAGGACACATGGGAGAAATAGTCACATGCTTTCTCCATATTCCGTATCGGTACTATGTGCTGTGTTGATAAGTGTTGAGTGGGTGGATCTATGATAGTACACCCTATAGACTAAGATAAGTGCACTCTTATGATTAAACACCTTGCAAGCATCCGCAAATACAAGATAGTAATTAAGGAAAAAGTCTAACCATAGCAATACGATCGATGATCCATTGTTCCCTTGTGCAAAAGCGTGCGAACGGGGGTTCAGGTTTCTGTCACTCTGGCAACCCACCGAAAGCATTGTTTATACACAATGCATTCCAATAGGTCCTTAATAAGGCGAAGTATTGAGTGTTCGACTCACAGAACACCACTCAGAAAATAACAACACAACTTAAATATCAAACAACACATAATACTTCAACATCATATGACTACTAACAACTAGACTTCTCCCATGTCTTCAAGAACTAAAGTATCTACTCACAAGACATAAAAGAGATCATGATCAGAGGGGATAAATAGATGATAAAAAATCTGGACACAATGATATTTCTCCAACAAAACTCAATAGCATTCATCACACGGTAGTAATCAACACCGGTAGAGTAGAGAGGATAGATAGTACGGATTACAACACAAGTTGAGCTTGTGAGGTGAGATTGGAGGAAGGTGAAGATGGTGCTGATGTTGGGGATGATGTTGATGATGATATCAATGATGCCCGTGACGATGGTGATGACGATAGCGACGATCTCCCCTTTCGGGAGGTGTTCTCCCCGACGAAATCTGCCCGCCGAAGATGTCTTTTCTCCTCTGTTGGTTTCCGCCACGGAGCGGCGGCGGAACCCGCGAGTACTCAACTCCTCTAGGGTTGTTGGACGACGAGGGATAAATAGGCCAGAGGGGGGAGCCTGGGGTGGCCCCAAGGGTCCAGGCGGCCACCCGGCGCAGCCAGGAGTGGGGCCGCGCCAGGGGGCGCCTTGGTTCCTGGTGGCCCCCCTTTCGTCTCCGTTTTGTGTGTCCCTGTCATTCTTTTGGAAAATGACCTCCGTCGATTTTCAGGTAATTTGGACGTCTTCTGTTTCAGCAACTCAACGTCCACTTTTTACCGCTGAATCCTGCGTCTGCTGCTTCGGCATCGGAAAGTTGCAAACTGTGTAAAATAAGCCAAAACAACATAAGAGTAGCATGATATCATGAAATATATCAATGAATAGGAAAGAATTACTATATAAAATAGTGATGCATTTTGGACGGATCAGATGCTTGTTTCTTTATTAAGCCAGGTACAAACAGTCTCCAGCCGACTGCTCGAGTCGACTCAAGACTCGAGGGCTACGCCTCCTATAGGATCCATCGGAGATTGAGATATATTATGTTTCAACGACGGATTATAATTGATCATCACAAATTTTGGTCCATTGATTTCGAAGTTAAAATCCCGGCTCAAATTCCGGTTCATTGAAAAAAAATCTGGCTCTTTCATTGAGTTCCGGATCATCGGTAAAATCCCGGCTCAGATTCCGGTTCATTGGAAAAATTCCGGCTCTCTCATTCAGTTTTGGATCATCGGAAAAATCCTGGCTCCGTTCTCGAGTTCCGGATTATTGGAAAATCTCGGCTCCACAATGAGATTCCGGTTCATCAAAATTTCTGGCTCCTTGACGAGTTTCGACTCATTTAAAATTCCGGATCCTCAGCATTCCCGGCTCATCGAAAAACCTGGCTCCTTTATGAATCCAGGATTATTACAAAATACAGACTTCACAAGAAATCTCGGTAAGACTCAGCACTTCTAGAACCCAGAATTTGTCATTTTATGCATTGCACCTTTATTTTCATATCATGATGCATTGCATCTTCTGCATTCTTAAGTCGACTTTCGTTGCACTAGGCTATCGTCATATCTTTCCCTAATAATAAAGAGAGGGGGTTTTCAATCAACCCGCAGTCCATCAAAACTGAGGGAAAAAATATATCCTTCGCGAACCTGGGCCTTTGCCCGTGGCGCTCTGTGTGCTGTTGTTTTGCCCGCCCGCCGCTGGCTGGCATGGGCCTCCTGTGTGTCTGCCCACAGGCCCAGCCAAAATTAAAAATAAATGTTGAAGCTATGATTCGAACTCAGGACTAGACTATTGTCATAGACTCAAACCAACTAAGCTATGTTCTTACCGATGTAAATACAGATTCGGGCGTAGTCAAATAGTCCCACCTCACCCCCTTGCAACCAATCCTACTAATTTATATACGCTTTTGAGTTGCTGGAATCAAGGAGCTATCACGGGAATTAAATAAGGGAAGGGTGTGAAAACATATATTTCTCTATGGGGCAAAAGAAATACGGAAGGAGAATGGTAGGACATAAATTGACGGGAATTAAATAAGAAAGGAAATAAATTGACAGTGCAAAGGAAAGAAATCGAGACATAGAAAAATATAAGAAATGACAGCGGTAGAAAATCTCTTGAGACAGAGAAAATAAGGAATGGCGTCTCTATCATGGAGAAATAAGGAATGAAAGGAAGGGAGGCATTACACACCTTGTAATATGAACCTTCCATTAAAGGGATCCAAATTCTTCATAAAAATAGTACTCCTTCCGTTCCTTGATATAAGGTGTATAGTTTTCTTAAAAAAGTCAAACGTTTTTAACTTTGACCAAATTTGTAGCAAAAAATATCAACATCTATGATATTTAATAAATACAGTATGAAAATATGTTTCAAGATGAATATAATGATACTATTTTGGTATAATTTATATCGATATATTTATCTATAAATTTGGTCAAAGTTCACTAAGTTTGACTTTTTTAAGTAAACTATACACCTTATATCAAGAAACGGTGGGAGTATATTTTTAACTTAGGATGCATGTTTCATAATATATTTTGATAGATGGATATATAATTTTCTAACAGCTTTATAAAAATAAGGTTACACAATCTATAATATTAATACTTTAATATATTATGACACCCTAATTAATTATCATGTGGAAATAAAATATAAAATTTAAGTGTGAGAATGAACGGGTTTCTTGATTTTTAATAATAAAGAAGGAAATGTATTCCTTTGTTTCATCATCCATCAACCCTTAAATCTCTTTTTTTGTGTTTACGCAAGTAAACGTCATCATATTTTGTTTCTATTTTATTGGTACTGAAAATGAGATGCTTCACGCTGCCAAATTTTTTTGTGATATAGAGGCATGATAAAATTCACCGGGCTAGGACTTCATAATATGTTTTACCTCCCATTGCAATACACGAGCTGATTGTACATCATTAATAGCAGTGGGATCACAAATTAAATGAAGGTAAGGAAGAATTTGTTTTTCCCGTTGCAACGCACGGGCCCTTTTGC
Organism: Bromus sterilis; assembly: GCA_950022295.1. NCBI lineage: Eukaryota > Viridiplantae > Streptophyta > Magnoliopsida > Poales > Poaceae > Bromus > Bromus sterilis. The sequence goes on along the minus strand of OX465595.1, from coordinate 382,918,732 downwards.
TAGTAATACATATATAAGACGACTTTCGTCGCACGGACCCTTTTGCTAGTAATACATATATAAGACGACTTTCGTCGCACTATGACCTCCTCCACCTTCCTCGGTGGCACCACCGGCCACCCTGCAGGTCGCGGCCACCGACCACCGACACGAGCCCGAGATCCGGCTTCCACTAGCTACCCCATCCCCTCTCCAGATCCCCGGCATCGGATTCATGCCGGCAACATCCTCCCGGTGGCGGATCCCGGGCCGCTCCCTGCTACCCTCCTCCCCATGACTGCGACGGCCGGTCCAATCCATGGCGCCCGCTGGCACTGCGCTCCGCCGTGACCTCCAGCCGTCATCTCCCACAGCAAGGGCGGGCTCCCCCCGCGGATCTAGCGGACGTGCTACGGCGGCGGCTCGTCCAAATCGGCGGCGCCCACCTCTTCTGCGGATCCCAGACCGGCAGACGTGCTACGGCGGTGGCTCGTCCAAATCGGCGGCGCCAACCTCGTCCCTGACGCATGACGGCGAGGTCGCTGGGCGCACGGCTCCACTGTTCCAACTCTGTAACGAAGACGCAAGGCTCCACTGCTCCAACTCGCTGGGCGAACAGCTCCACTGCTCCAACTCCTTAGTCGGTCTTGCGGCGCAAGTGGCGCTCCGGCGAGGTGTACAGCACTGCTTAGTCTCCTCCTACTCTATAACGAAGACGCGGCTGTCAACCCGGCCACCCGGCAGTGGAGTGCCTTGCCACGGCTGAGTTGAGCCGCTGAATAGTAGCACAACCGCCACTGGCCTGGGCGCTTTCCCTGCAGCGGCTGCGCAATACATTCCCAGTGCTCTGAATTCTTGCGTGCAGTGTGGCGAAACAGCTCCTGCGGTTCGGTTTGTGTTTGTGTAGTTCATTTTGAATTTCTGCCAGTGTGAGCTGTATGCATGGTGCATGACATTGCCTCTCTGATATGTGCATCGGCAAAATGCATGGTGCTGATTTTTGTGATTCTAAAGAAAAATGCAGTTCTTTTTATTTTATCTAGCAATACATTTCATTTGCGCATGTGGTTCTCTTTGATCATCCCTGAAAAAAAATGATGTTGTTCATAAAAAGAGAAATATAAATAAATTTCTACAACAAGTTTACTTCTTTTTCCGCCCCTTGCAGAGTCTATCACCACCCATGAAAGAAAGCAATTCACGATGTTCATTTGGATTCATTTTCTACAAAATATTTGCAAGGAAAACAATTAAGACTAGTTCATAACAGTGAGTTCATAATAATCATATTATAAATGAGCTCACACTAAAACAATCATCCCTAAGAAGTTTTAGTGATTACATGATCCAGATTCACTATCCGTCCTCGAATATCACAACGGCCGACGGATTAGTTTCAAAGGTAGACAACTAGTTTGTGCGATCACATCCTATATGTGACTCATGCTCGATCTTTCGATCTCTAGTATTCCGAGGCCATATCTACATATGCTAGGCTCGCCAAATTGACCTTAGTGTTATATGCTGCTTAGCAAGGCCATATCGACATATGCTAGGCTTGCCAGGCCCAATCTCATGCGAACTCTAATGTATGTATGACACCCGATCGTCACGGCCTGCCTATCATAAAGAGAACCTTCCAGGTGGTGCACACTTCGGTAGAATATTTATGTTTGGCATTTTATAAGGGATCATCTTATTTAATGCTACCGTCGTGTATCCTATACTAGCAAGTTTTAAGATGTATGATCATGGTGACACTAAGTCTACAGTGTCTCCATTTAAGTTTGTTTCATCATGATGAACGTTTACTACTTTCTAGTAACACATAGCAAAGCTATTACTACATCAAGATTAAGCAAACAACAATAGCCCCCTCTGTAATATAAAGTTAGACGCCTCTATTTTGTATATTGCATGTTTTACGTGGCTGCTAGGGCTTTTCATAGATCAACCGTTTCTACGAACATTAAACCACAACGCTGATTATAGATTGTCTTTATTACACCCCGTACGGGGCCCTCCGTTGCAAATGCCATATCCGCTAAAGTAAGAGAGACAGACACCCCCCAGAGCCACTTTATACGGTACAAGTCGTATGTCAAGCGTGGGACCAGTCTCGCGTAAGCGTACGCGTAAGGTCGGTCGGGGGTCGCTTCATCAAACAATGCCACAGATATAACAAGTACACGTGAGAGGGTAAATGTCACAACCCCAAGTTAGGTATGTGCTACGATTAGCAAGTCACTTTGCATCATGTTAAAAAATTCAAAAGAAATCAATTGAAATCAAATTCAAATGCAAAATGGGAAAAGGAACCCCCCAGATGAATTAATTCAAATGGCCAGATATAAAGTTGCTCCAAAAATTCCTTTTGCATTTTTGAAAAGTCTTATAAATGAGTGTGATCACATATCAAGTGATGTGGGACCAACCCCATGCTCAAACAGGACCTTGGAATTAATCAAAAACCCCTATTTGATTTAAAATTCAAATAATTTGAATTTTAAAAATGTTCAAACTTTACAAGTGGCTAGCCTATTATATTGTTAAGCCATATAAAAAGTTTTAGCATTTAATAAAATGCCTAGCTATTTTATTTAGCAAGGCGCAACAAATAGCAGAAAAGAAAACATAAAAGAAATAAAAAGGAGAGGGCTTACCTGTGTTTCAGCCCAACTCAAGCCTGGCCGGCCCAGCTAGCAGGCCCAGCCCAGTCCAGCCTTGTCGTCTTCTACCCCGCGCGCTGAAGCAGCTCGGTGTCGAGCCAGGGCACACCGTGGACGCCACCACGACGCCCTCGACGTTCTAGGCGCCCCCAGGCTCTATCCCTTCGCCACGGAGACGAGGAGATCACGCCGCATCACTTCCCCCTCCTTCCTGCTGCTCCCGCTCTCTGTGCTTCTCGATTCCTCCGACACCGTACGCCACCGCAGTTCGCCGCCGTTGAAAGTCGCGGCCAACGTGGACTAGAGCTCCATCCAAGATGTCCCCACTGATTGTCGTCGTCGACTTCATCGACTAGCAGAAGACGGCGCCACGATTTGGTCCAGCGAAGACGCAGGCCTCTTCGAATCGTCACCGGCCGCCGGAGATCGAGGTCCTCGATTCGCCGCCACCAGCCCATCCCCGAGCCCGCTGACCGTCTCATCGTCCTCGCGGTGAGCTACTGAGTCGTTCCCCCACCCTCTTGGCGCCCCGCTGTTCTTCTAGCCCTAGCTGTCATGGACACCGGAGCACAGCGCCGCCGCGGTTCATGCCGACGAGCATCCATGAAGCTTTTGAACCCGCAACCTTGTCCAGCGTCTTCACCTTGATCTACTGCTTCAAACGCGACCATCCCCGCTTCAATTAGTACACCGTAGCGAGTTTTTCCCCTTCGGCGTGCCACGGCCGCCGCGGAAGTTCGTCGCCGGCGTCGCTCCGGTGGCCTCCTTGGTCACCCTGGACCGTCCCCGAGACGCGCGACTCCACGGGCTTGCTCCTGGACCTCGCAACGCAAAGAATGGTGGCCGGGAGCAGTGGATCAGTGAGCGCCACCGTGGGTTGGCCACCGGCATCAAGCCACCGGCCGGTTAGTCCTAATCCCCGAGCTAATCCCCTGCTTAATCACACCCTGGGCCACTGACCAGTGGGCCCAGGCCACTAACTAATCCCTGGTTAGTTTAAACTAACCGGGTTAGTTAACTAACCCACTGACAGTGAGGCCCCACATGTCGGCACCCCCCCCACGTCACAGTGACGCAGAGCTGACGCAATAAGTCTTTTTCAATTTAAAAGAAATCTAGAAAATTGCAGAAAATACTTTAAACTTTGGAAATTCATAACTAATTCATTTTAACTCCAAATTGGACAAATAATATGTCTAAAATTATCAGAAAATACAAGGATTCTGAATATGCACTTTTTTCTATGTTTGACCATTTTAAAATGGGTGAACAGTAAAAAACATGCATATGTCATTCTTTTGAATTCAAATTTGGAGTGATTTTGCAAAGGACTTTGCAACACACTTCTTTTAAATGGTTTCATCCACACATCAGAGACTTTACCTCACCTTTGCAACATCACTTCATGCTCAAGCTTTTCAAATGAACATTCATGGATTCAAATGCATTTGAAATTCATCGATAAATCATATGGAGTTTGAATTTGCAACTCAAATGCAATACACTCCATTTAAATGGAATTGACAACACATCAGCACCCCTTACACTATGTTACAACATTTGATCATGTGCTTGAGCATTGCATTCATATTGATTTCTACTTCATGCTTTGTTTGTTCGGATAGAAGTGGAGCCGGAACCGGAGGCCACCCCCTTCGTTGAAGACACTTTCACCGTAACTGAACCTCGTCAGCAAGGCAAGAAAAACCCCATTGATCATGTCAATAAAATCCCACTTCCCTCTCAGTCTCTCTTATGCATTGTTTAGGATGATTACCATGCTATGTTTCTACCGCATAGATGAACCCATTCCGTTGCATGACCTATCATTTGTCACAGTAGTAAGCAAACCACAATCCTAGCAAATGTAGGAGTTGATTGATATCATGTGGCCCCTGCAATTGTTACTGCTTATTGCATGCTTAGAGTGATACAATGTTGATACTGTTATGTGAGTCGGGATGGTAGCAATCATGTTGATGATGGTGGAAATGTGTTGGTGAATCTACCCTAATACAAGGTGAACGATGAGAGGCTGTGTAGGAGTACACAGTGGGTTGTCTCGTTGAACACCGCCCTAAGTCTGAGTTCTTGTGTGGTGATCCAAGATGAAGAGTACAACCACACATTGGGCTCACTGACCCCTCTCAACCTACTAACTCATCCCTTTCGATGTCCAGATGTCGCAGTAGTTCGGAGTTCTGGTAGGTTTGTGGCCTGGCTGCTAAGTGAGAGAACGGCTCAACCGAGACCGGATTATGCACCACGCACACATCATCTGGGTCCACTTAGGTAAACCGGTCGGGTTCACGATAGTGGTAGACAACCCAGGTAGGCGGCTTTCTTGGACTAGATCGGCTATGAGGTAACAGTTGTGGTGAGCATCCTCGCTGACACCCCTTGAATGGTGTCGAGATCAAAGGCGGTAACTGATGGTCATGTGTGTGTAGCGGTACAGCCCTGCAGGGTTAATAAAACTATTCGAATAGCCGCGTCCGCGGTAAGGGACTGCTTGGAAAGCTTAGCTTGATTATTAGACAACTTGAATGGATACTTATAAAACTTGCCAAGATAAGCGTGAGTGCTATGGCGTGCTTTCTCGTGGGGAAGTCGAGGAAGGCATCATAGTGGTGTAATTGGTTGGAGATGTAGTGGACTCGTGTACGCTTCTTACCTCAAGTCTGGTACTCGTAGTTCAGGACTAGCCAAGTCAAAGCTGGCACTTCTGCTTGTGAACCCCACCTCCCTTTACCTTGATACATGTGCATGAGTAGTATAGTTTCTACGTAAGTCTTGCTGAGTACGACTTTGTACTCACGTTTGCTTATTCTATGTTTTAGATGAACCCACTGACCCCGAAGGTGGATTCTTCCTCGAGCTCGACGACTGAAGACCAAGCTAGTGTAGTCCCAGTCAGACGACTGGACCCTCGTGAAGGGCTTGTTTATAAATAAGGCTTCTCTAATCCATTTGTTAAACTTGTCTGTACTCAGACCTACTTTGCTTCCGCATGCTTGTTGTAATGTTGGATCACGGTCTCGTGATCTCTGTGTGCACTCTATAAGAGTTATCAATAAAGATGTAAACTTTGTAGAGAATTGCAATGATACCTGCTGTTCATACTAGGCATGTGTGTTGTGTGTATGATTATATCATGCATGTCTTAGTATGGGTTTTCGAGACCTTAGTTGTGATCTGGCTGGCGGTCTTTTATACACCAAGTGGCCCTTATATGTGCGCAGCTTGGGGCATCGCGATGCGATTGCTCGTGACTTCGTCACGTGCACACTTTGATGTATGATCGATCCCGCCCTAGACCCCGACTAAGTGATCGGGCTGGAGTAAGTCTATGTAAGGGTTATAATACAATCGCTAGTATGGTTGAGGCGACTTGTCTATGAGTATGGGAGTTCACCAACCATATCATTTAGACTTGTGTGCAGACTATGAGGACCCATCTCAGTTGATTATCCGGGCTGGATGGGATGCCCCTCACGTACGATGCTTTCCGAGAACGTTTTGTGCTTGGCCTTGTCTACTTAGACAAGTGGGTACGGTTCTCGGCTCTCCATATGATTGTGTTGTAGCGAGTCTTGCATACGCTAACCCCGTGTCCCGACAGTAACAATCGTAGAATCAACGCCCACATCCCCGATGTGTTCTAACCGTACAACAATACGAAGCATAGATCTAGCTCATGATACCACTGTAGGGTCTCGCAGCAGAAAACAAAAATTTTTCTAACTAGCGTCGCCCTTAACCCAAGATCTATCTAGCTGTAATCCCGTAACGGAAAGACTTGCGGAAACATACCTCGGGGTGTAGTCCGTTGCGCGGGAAACGTTCCCGCAAACGTGGTTGATGAAGCCGTAAACCTTTCACAGCCCGCTGGCTGTGTTAGCACCCTGTTGGGTGGTAGTGACGCACGTGCAACACCTCGTAGTACTCGCACACGTACGGACTCGATGACGACCTCCGTTCTCCGATCCAGCGAAGGTGGCGGAAGCAGACCTCCGGAACCAGAGTTGCAGCAGCACGACGGCGTGCGTATAGTGGAGAAGCCTCAATCCCAGCACAGGTTCCAGACAAGGGGACCCCGGCTTGAGAGAGACGAGAGAGAGGAGAAGACCGGTGAAAACCGATCTCAATTCGGAGTAATATTTATTTTCTCACGAATTTCTGTGTATTAAATATGTGCACCCTGCACATCTATATATAGGCGGAGGGGAGGGAGTCAACCCCTCTCCCCTAGCAAGGTGGGACTAAAGTCCCTTGCTAGGGGGAGGTGGCCAGCCAAGGGAGGAGGGGGGCGCACCCCTCATGGGCCCTAGGGCCCATGGCGCCTCCCTCTCTCTCTCTCTCTTTTCTTTTTTCCTTTATTCCCCTAATGGGCTTCTTTCCCAAAGCTGGCCCATTGCACTTTTTAATTATAAATAAAATGTTATTAATTATTAATTCACTTAATTAATAAATAATACATATTATTACATCTCCCGATGATCCGGAACTCCTTCCAGCTCACTCCGAACAACCTTCGGACCAAAACGGAACTTTTCCAGTACGTCTTTCTATCTTCTCCGGTAACTCCGATAGTTCCGAATAGGTCTCCGATATTAATCGAGCCCTTAAGTGTGTTACCCTACGGTCCGAGAACACTCCAGTCATGACCGAGACAGAGGCTACGGTCAATGATCAATAGCGGGACCTGGATGCCCATAATGACCCCTGTGTATTCCGGAAGTAACCGATTAGACCGTTCACGTTGTATACCATTCCCTTTGTCATGTGATACTAGATTAGTCCAAGATTCGATCAACTGCATCCAATGTATTAGTTCTATCTTGTTACCGACAAATCTTTATTCACTCGTTCCCTGATATTCATCCTTGTGACCTAGTCACACGCTGCGCAGCTTTATGGATGCAATCTCACCGAGTTGGCCATGAAGTATCTTTCCATTATATGGATTGACAAATCCCTCTCTTGAATCAACACTCCTCAACATATCCCATCGGATAGCCCAAGATACACCTTTATGGTCACCATGTTTCAGTGTGACGGTTAATGAACTCAAAGCATCCTCAGAAGATAGCAATTATGCGTGATCTCACGGTCAAAGGAACAGGCTACTACGTTCTGTAATTACAACACTGAACTTTTACGATTTGATCATGTTGAAATGCTTGCATTGGGTAATGTTCATCACGTCATTCATTCAATGAGGTGACCTTACCGTCAATTGACTTGATTGTCCATGATCGTGAAACCACAATCATCAGTTGACGATAAACCAGTCATAATGAGAGGCTGACTAGGAACTCTGGTTGTTTCTATACCACACCTGTATCATTGTTTCATTGATACAGTTCCAGCACAGTATGAAACTGGTCATGAACTTATTTAGATATATTGGAATAATCATATATTATTTGCCTCCAGAGCATATATCCAACACAGATTTGCGTCCAAACTTTACCAACACTCTTCTCTGACCCAGCTCGCAGAGCGTGCAGCAGATTCCGATCCACATCAGGGTACCAACTCATGGCAATAGAGAGAGCGGCTTGTACTCTAGATCGGACATCAGAGTTCAGCAGCACTTCAAGTTGGCGAGGCGCAGCCTTGAGGTTTTGAGCCACGTCATCAGCTGTCTCACCAGCAATCGGCCTGGTTCGGGACTTGAAGAGTAGGTCGTTCAATTTCTGGATTCCAGCCTTGTAGGTGTAGAGAGCACCTTTCACATGGGGCACTCGGGCATCCAGGGCCACAACAAAGTCCTCAGCATCCCAGCCAGCGTCAGGATCAACCACCACACCTCGCACTCGGTAGGCTTCAGAACAGCTTGTTCAGCGGCAATAGTGGAATTGGGCCATGCATCTGGCAAAAGCAATCAGAGAGGAAATGAGATTGGAGTGCATTAGTGTCAGGTCGGAGTGCAACAATAAGCAGAAAGAAGAGAGTACCAGCAAGGGCGATATCCACTCGGTGAAGGCAAGCGAGGGAAAGGTCAACATTTGCTTGGGCAGCTCGGATTTGACGCTGATACTGAACGTCCACGTCTTCTGCGCATTTGATGGCTACATCCCTTTCCTTCATCAGTTGGCCTTCAATTTCGTGTCGAGCATCCACTAGCATCTGCATATCAGCATCATGAGAAGTTCTGGTGGCAGCAAGGTCGTTGGTTTCCTTCCGAATCTTGGCCTGCAGGTCGGTCTCGACATTAGCCAATCGAGCGCGTTCCTTCTCGGCGTCTCCGAGCTGAGTATTCTTCTCCTCGAGCTGGTTCTCCATCTTGGCGATCCTTTTTTGGGCAGCCTCTAGCTCGGGGGCGTGCGCAGCGTCAGCTAAGAGCATAAATGCAGCTAAGTCATCTGAGTAAAAGCAATCGGAAGCAAGCATGTCAGAATTACAAGTTTACCTATTAGCTCCTGGATTTTCACTACTTGAGCATCAGATTTCTTCTTAAAGGTGGCAAGAGATCTATGGCTCGCTGAATAAGCGGACAACGGTTCATCAAAGATAGCCTGGCGTCTATTGCAGATGGCCTAAAAAATGGGTCGGTCAGATCTAGGAAAAAGTAACTGATAACCCACAACTGCAGGGGATCGAGATAGTCTTCGCGGTTAAGAATAACCCAATTTATAGATTCGACTCAAGGGGAGCCAAAGAATATCCACAAGCTTTAACAGTGGAGTTGTCAATTCCACCGCACCTGAGATACACTTACTTGCAACAAGATATTAATAGTAACTGCGATATGGAAGTGATGATAGCAACGGAAATAGTGGTGTTGAAACAGTAATAGTAAAACAGCAAAAGTAAACAACTAGTAACCAGCAGAATTAAAAACACTGTAGGCTAGGGAGATGGATGGTTGGGCGCTGCATGGATAATGCAAATCATGTATTTAACTTGGGGAAAGGCACACAGAAAAGCAATGATCATCTAGGCATAAATCAAACATCAGGCATGTACCCCATAGGTAGTTGTACGTGCTTGCAATAAGAACTTGCACAATATCTTTTGTCCTACCATCCCGCTACGAACAGGCCAAAAGGAACTTATGGAGATTAAGGTGCTCCTATCAAAGAGCACCGGAACAAAGCATTAACAAACAATGGATACATGGAATCCTCAAACTATAGTCCATCCCCTTTGGTGTCCCAAGCTGTCACCTTTGGGATCGCCGGTTCCGGACTATAACAGGTGCATACAACTCATAGATAGGATCAAGAACAAAAATATATTCATGCAAACACATAGGGTTCATATCTGAAATCATGGCACTCGTGCCCAAAGTGACAGGCTTTAAGAACAACAAGTTGAAGCAAAGATGATAAACACCAATCTAGATGATAGGCAATATGCCCCCAACAATCTGATAAATTATTACATGATCTAACTCATCCAATCCCTACCATCCCCTTTGCCTACAACAGGGAATTACTCACACATGGATGGAGAAGCCATGGAGGGAGGATTGAGTGGTGATGATGATGATGATGATGGTGATGATCTCCCCTCACCGGAGGCCAAAACAGCCTCCAAATTAGCCCTCCCGGAGAAGAACAAAGGGTGGCAGCGGCTCTGCGACGCGAATTGGGAAAATGACTTCTGTTTCGGGGTTTCTCCGTCACGGTAATAAATAGGAGCCTCGGTAGGGCACCAGAGGAGGGGGGAGGCCCCCAGGCGGCCAGAGGGCGCGGCCCCACCCCTGGCCGCGCCAGGGGGGCGCCTGGCGCCCCCTTGGCAGCCCTCTGGTCCCACTTCTGGCACAATGGCCCCTCCGGTGCGTGGATTTTCTATGTTTTTTCTGGGAATTTTCTGAGACATCCAAAAATCCATTTTCCTGTGCACAATAAAACCATACAGCCAGCTCTGCTGAAAACAGCGTTAGTCCGGGTTAGTTTCGTACAAATCATGCAAGAATGAGGGCAAAACAATAGCAAACATGTTTGGAAAAGTAGATACGTTTGAGACGTATCAGTAACAAGAAGAAAAGAGTAAGATCCGAGCTGATTGCGAGCAATCGGCCCGAATCTCGGGGACTACACCCAGTGGGTGCGCTGGCACGCCCCCACAGGAAGAAAGAAAGACTTACTGAAGCAGAGTGTTCGGAGGCGAGGATTTGGCCCAAGCTCCAGTGGCAAAGCTCCTAATGTGGGTGGCAAGGCCACCCAATCGATGCATGAGATGGGTTGGGATATGGTCCTCGGAACCGAAAGGGGGAGGAGTGGCAGAGTCGGCAGAGGGTCGGACCGGTGAAACATCGAGGGCGCCAGTGTACGCCTGGCGAAACTGATCAAGAGCTGGCGGGTTGTAGTCGGTGGCTGGCGCACAACGGCGCCGGAAGATGGAGGCATGGCAGCAGTAGCCCTAGCAGGGATGTGAGAAGCAATCGGAAAAGATACCTGAGGAGCGTCAGGTGGAGGAGAAATTGGGTTGATGGTGGCAGCAGTGGCGCCCTCCGATCCGGCGGCAGGAGCTGGGTCTTCAGAAACAGTGGCCCAGGCTGAAGAAGCCTCAGGAAAAGGAGCATCCACACCGGTCAGGTCTACGATCGACACGGCAGAGTGCGCGGCCCCAGACTGAACGACGAGGAGCAGAGCAGCAGTGGCGGATATCGTGGGAGTGGCCGACTGCGTGCCAGAAGTCGGACATGTGGCGGTCGCGGAGGTCGAAGGAGGAGAAGCTGGCGGTGTCGGCTTTGCGGCAGCGGCGGCTTTCTGTTTCTTAGAGCGCTCGGCCTTGGAGGTCTCGGCGACAGATCTTTTGCGGGAGGCGGCAGACACGGTGGAGGTGGCAGAGGTAACGGGGACGGCAGTCGGAGCCACCCCGGGCACCACAGGTGCAACAGCTCGGACAACCCTGCGAAACAAAGAGCAAGTTAAAAGGAGTGGTCGGGAAGTATCAGAAAAAGCGAAAGGAAAAGGAGCCAAATACCCGGCAGCTCGAGGCAGCCGAGCAGCAAAGTTGGCCATGGAAAAGCTCGGGCGAATGATATTCCGTGGTGCGGGAGCCAGCACAAGCCCAGTTGGCTTGGGAGCAGTCGAAGCTGGAGCAGGGCGTCTCACACCCTGTTTGCTTTTCTTCTTGATGACCTTGGAGGTACCAGGGACATCATCAGCTCGGGGGCGCTTTTCCTCAGCCATCGTCTGCACAGTCGGTCGGGACTCTGCGCTGTAGTTCAGCCTATGCATTCGGGTTTTTCGGTTTGGTTCGGTTCGGTTTATACGGTTTGTATACATCGGTTTATACGGTTTTTTACATAGATACGGTTCGGTTTCGGTAATAACCATTTGTTATCGGTTCGGTTTCGGTAATAACCAAATTAACCAAAGTTGACGCGAATTTGAAGTCATCAAATTTTTTATTACATCTACTGGAGTTGGTCCTGTGGAACAAGTTGAAGCTTGATACATCTACTTTAGGCTCATATCATTTTTACCTATAATTGGAGTGGATTTGTTGTTGTTTTGTAGGTGCCAAAGGGGGTAAAGCAGCAACATTCAGCAACAGCAGCAATGTGTAGTGGCAGTAGCAGTGTAGCACTGGAGGCAGCAGCCGAGAAGGGCACGGGATGGTGGCGCCCAGGACGGCCAGAGGTGCTTGGGCACGGGCGTGGTGTCAACGGCGAGGCAAGGGCGTGCCCAGGGAGGGCACAGGGTGGCCAGGGTCAGCTGCGCGCGGCCGGGGGGTGGCGAGCGCTGCGTGGGCGGCCGCCTGAGCGGCGACGGCGTGGGCGCGGGAAGTGGGCGGGCGGCCACGTGCTGGGCACGCTCGCGGGGAGGTGAGCGCGGCGTGGCGAGCAGCGCGACGAGCTCAAGCCCACCGGCGGCCTGGTGCGGTGGCGGACGGACGAACGGACTTGCTGCTCCGCGCAAGGCCTCGACTCCTCGAGGGTCCCGGCTCCGGGCTGCTGCGGTTGAGGTAGGGCACCGCCGTGCCTGAGCAGTAGGGCGCTAGACGCTGGTGGAGCACAGGAGCAGGGCGCCTCTGCCGCTTTTCGCGTGCGTGAGGCGCCGAGGCATGAGTGAGTACGGGACGGGAGTGGGACTAGGGTTGGACTTGGAGACTCGAAGTTGGGTTGGGCCTGCCTGAGGAGTGGAGTGGAAATGACATTGGGCTGGTCGGCTGGGCTTCTTTCGGTTTTCTATCGGTTAATCGGTTTTTTCGATTTTAAAACCTAAATAACCAAACTCCGTATGGTTTTCTATTTTGGAAATTGAAACCTAAACCAAAAACTGATAAAACCTAAATTTTGGTTTCGATTCGGTTTTTTCCGTTCGGTTTTCGATTTCGATTCGTTTTTGCACAGGGTGAGCCGTAGTTACCAGGAGAATCAGCATCGCTACTCCATTCGGCCATGAAGCGTTCGAGGGAGGAATCTGACTCACCCGGCTGATTGAGGCCAAGACCAAAGGAAGAAGTGCGGGCTTTAGTTTCGGAGTCTGAGTCTTCTTCGAGCTCCAAGTCCTCGGCGTCTTCTTCTATGCGGTCGGGGTGATAGGTGGAAGCGGCCTGCCCGTCGTGCATGGCCTTGGAGCCGAGGAATTCCTTAGGGAGAGCAGTCGATCAGAATCAACAGAGAAGCAAAGAAAAGACAATGCAAGATGGGAAGCAGAGGCATACCACGGGGCAAGGTCGGAGTCGTCTATACGCCCTCACTCCGAACACAAAGGGTTTGGTAGCTTTGATGTCGGCGAGAAAGTTCAGTCGGCGAACGAGCTCTGTTTCTGACACTTGGAATGTGGAGATCCGAGTGGGGTCTAGCAACCGGCTCATGTCGTAGATGCGGTGGCATCGGCGCTGCAGATCGGGAGCACTCAGCGGCAGATCCAGGTAGCAACGAGATCGGCGGGTTGTAATCCTTCAACCATCAGCGTTTGAATCCGAGCCATCTGGCGGTCCAGATCGGGGTCTCCTTCCCCCGGTTTCTCGGACCAGTTATGCTTGGTCGGGGGCGGCAGGGAGAACTCCGGCAGGTTCAGCAGGTCCTTCCCCTCAGGCGAGGAGACGTAAAAGAACCCCATCTGCCAGTCTTTGATAGACTATGGCGGCTGGGGATGAGGATACAGTCCGGCCTTGCAAATGTAGATGACAGCAGCTCCGCACTCCGCCATCACCTTCACCTCCTCTTTCTTCTGAGTCTTCGGGTTGACGCTGAACACCCCGGTTCCCACTCAGAAGCTGTGGAAATAGAAGAGCCGGGACCAGAGGCCAACAGTGGGTCGCACTCTAATGTAACCCTCGCACAATGTCACGAAGGCGGAGAGCAGCATAACAGCATTGGCCCCAAGATGATGTGGCTGCAGTCGGAAGAAGTCCAGGAATTCGCGAAAAAACTTGCTCATCGGGAGCCCGAAGCCACGCTCGAAATGTGTGAGGAAGACCACGCGCTCGCCGGCTTTGGGAGTGGGAGCGAGCTCAGGGCCGGGGATGCGAACGTCGAGGTCCTCCGGGATCTTGCGTGACCGGCGGAGGAGAGCGAGTCGCATCTCGGTGCCATTGGAGCCTTTCAAGCAACCTTTCTGGCAGGCGACGGTGGTGCCATCATCCCCCATGGAAGCGTCGGAATCCGTGGCGGGCGAGGAGGAAGAGGACAAAGAAGAAGACGGCGGCGGCGGCGGCGGACACCAAGATCCGCGACCACCAATGGCGACGGAGCAGAGTGGTGGCGGTGGCGGCGGAGAGCATCGGGAGATCGTCGATGGAGCGGATCCAGGCCTCGATGGCGACAGAAGTGGCACCGAAGCGCGAGGCATGGCGGTGGCGGAGGCAGAGGAGAAGTGTGCGAGGAAGAGGATGGATGGAGCGGTGTGTGACGCATCCCCACCCCCGGGCTATTTAAAGAGCCAGCGGGGCGGTAGTGGGATCCGTTGCACCAGCTCGATAACTGGTGTGGCCGCGTGTATTTCCAGGGCATCAACAGATCGGGGCACAGAGGATCCGGCGGACGGGACGGGACGGGACGTGCACGCGTGGCTCGAGGTGGAAGTTATGTACCGTCCATCGTGGCACGTCGCTCCGCATTCCATGGTGAATTCAAAGCGGCAAGTTTTCGGTCAATATTTCGGTCAAACTAACCGTTGACCAGATCGGAAGAGGAGAAGAAGCAATCAAAAAACTTTTCTGGAGCAATCGACAGATCACGAGAAGTCGGCCAGTTGAAGGCAGTCGGTCAGAAGAGCAATCGGCAGGTCGCAAGCAACCAGCCAATTGAGAGCAATCGGTCAGAAAAGCAAACCAGATATAAGATTCAAGAGAAGTATGGAGGAACTTGTGCAGGCCCCGCTGTCTCTTAGTTTGGCGGGACCTCCGCAGCTTCAGGCGCTACTTTCGGGGGAGTGACCCCCGGGTTGGGTCACCCAGGGGAAACATTTTGTCAAGGCAAAGATCACCAACCTGATGGTCGTCGATCTAGTCAAGGGCGAGCTGATCAAGACTTAGCATACAGTGGGCCGAACTGATCAGGTCGGAGGCCGATTGCTCCAAAAGAGCGCAATCGGCCTCAGCTAGGATCATTCGGCCGAAGAGAACAAGGCAGCCTCCGAGCAGAATCCCAGGTCAGACACCTGGTACAAGTTCATTCAATACGCAATACCAGGAGATTCGGGCTGTCAGAGGCGTGCGGTCTCCTCCAGCGGAGATCACGCGGACAGGCCGACAGAACTGAGCTCCTAGCTCTACTGTTCACCTCGTAAGCCCTACAACTAGCGGCATGGAGATCCGCAAGTCTACACCGGTCATCCGGGAACACACGATCTAAGGGACCCAGCTCGTCTGAGGCTGGCAGCTGGGTCCTCTCCTTTGTACATTTAGCTTTGTACCCCGGGCTCGGCCTATAAGAGCCCCGAGTACCCCTCTTGTGTGAGGGACGACGGAGCACTTATTGCAACTTCACCCACCTAAGAGAGAGCAAGGAGAGAGTTTTGCTTAGAGCCCTCTTCTCCTTCATCTCAAACAACTCAAGGAGCAACCATTGTAGCCAGAGTTATTGCATATAGCTAGCTCGGCAGGACTAGGAGTGTTATCTCTACGGAGAGCCTCGAACCTGGGTACATCGCGGTGTCTCACTGTGTTTGTCCCCACTCTCGATTCCGGCTCCATCGAAACCAACCTCGGTTTGTCCCCCTCTTTAGCCATCCCCATGGCATCTGCCATTACCAAATGACAACAGCGCCGAAATAGCTTCTCGCCGTGCAGTGGAGCATCGACGAAGTAGTCAGCGTAGAGCAAGCAATAGACCTCCGATCGATGCCTTTGTTTTCTCTTCCGCCGATCCAGCTTTGAGCCACCTCGCCACGGCTTCGCGTTCTTGGGTAACAGGTCTGCCAGAGCGGCGAGCATCATGAGGTGCTCTTCGTTGTCAGCGTCGACCTCGGCCTCCTCCTCCATCAGCGACGCGAACAGCTCATGATGGCTTCTCGCCCCTCGTTGGTTACCCCAAGTGGAAGGTTGAGATGCAGCGTAGCGGTAATTTCCCTCAGTAAAGATACCAAGGTTTGTCTCCAGTAGGACTCAACGATAAGTACGATAGGTGGCAACGGCGCCAGAAATTATTCTGATGCGTGGAGTTGTCGTGGACCTGCACAAAACAAATAACTTTGCTCCCAACGAGTTCAGAGGAGTTGTCAATTCCTCCGGCCTTGTCGTTTACAAAGGATCAAACGCAAGAGATAAAAAGGTACTAGTAAAAGTAAAAACAGAAAGGTAAATAGTGGGTGTGAACAATGGTATGAAGATGGACCGGAGTCCCGTGATTTTCACTAGTAATGTCTCTCTCCCAAAAGACGATAAAAATGCTAGCGAGGTAAACAAATCACAGTTGGGCAATTGACAGGATTATGAAGGCACCGCAATGCTAACTATGCTGCAAAGAAAGGAAGGGCTCAAAAGCAATGGGCAGTACGCCAAGGTAAGTAGACCGAAATCCATCTGCATCTACTACGAATCATCCACCTTGAGATATCTATCCAGAACATCTCGCTGGTATTAAGTTGCGAATCCCACCCAAAGTGTAAACTCAAAGCAACAGACAACTGCATTAAAATAACTTTGCGTAAAGTAAACAATTCTTGCACCAATAGGCACAATCACTGTTGTTTTATCCCTGGTGGCAACAGCACATCCCCTAGTCTCATGTTTCTGTCACTCAAGCTAGACATCAGGGGGCTGAACCCACAATCGAGCATAACGCTCTCTCTTGGAGTTGCAAGCAAATAACTTGGCCAAAGAAAATACTGCAACGGAGAACATGCAAGAATTTACTCAAGAACAAAATACAAAAGGGCAAACCAAATATATTACTCATCACAATCTGAACATAGTCTCATAATCCATCAGATCCCAACAAACTCAGCATAGCAACAGCAGAAAATTACATAGGTGCCTCAATCATGTGAGGCAGCTCACGAGGTCTCGAAAGTGGAAGCACAAAAGAGGGAGAGGACATCACATAGCTACTGATCACGGACCCATGGTCCAAGGGGGACTACTCACGGTACATACGGGAGACGTCCATGGCTATGGATGGTCTCCCGGAGGGGTGATCTCCTTCCGGCAGGGTGCCGGGGAAGCTTCTCCAGGCAGCCCCGATCTGAAAATGGCGGCGGCGGCGAAACAGAGAGGTTTCCGCGAAAAAGAGTTCTTGTTTAGGGGTTTCTACCCCGAGGGGGTTATATAGGCGAAGGGGGGCGTCGAGGGGCCACCCAGGGCAGCCAGGAGGGTGCCTGGCGCGCCCTAGGGTTGGGGCTGCGCCAGGGACCCTTCTGGCTCCCTGGTGGTGGTCCCGGCTCTCTCCCTTGGTTATTCCGGAAGCTTCCTGCCCGCTGATTTTTAATATAATTTTTGCGGAATTTTTTGGGCACTTTAATCAGCCGGAAAACCTGAAAAACAAAAACAACAGAAAACCAGAAGCTGGCAACTGGGTGCACTGAGTTAGTAGGTTAGTCCAAATTGGTTTAAAAGTGTAATAAAGTTCAACCAAAACATGGCAAAGTCACACAAAACATGCATGGAGCAAGCAGAAATTATAGATACGTTTGGGACGTATCAACATCCCCAAGCTTAATTACTGCTCATCCTCGAGTAGGTAAATGATAACAAGCATAATTTCTGTGGTGACATGCCACACAACCAAATAAGGACTGTTAATTAAAGCAATCAAAGCATGCAATTCAATTCAAGTCTTAACAGGCAAGAGTCTATATTGGCATTAACACAAGCAACAAAAGAACAAAAGGTGCAAGATCTCTTGCTGTCCGTGACTCGAATGTCTCCAGATGGTGTTTGCGTGCAAGCAAGGGACTGGGAAGAAAGAGAAAAAAGGTTGTTGAGAACAACTATCTACTAAAGTTTCACCCTTAGTCTCCTTTGGATTCTTATCTGGACTCGTCCCCAGACCACTAGCCAGGTACAAGTCAAACTTATCCACTCCCTTTCGATATTTTGAGTACTCATGCAATGGATGAGCATGAGCAAGAAAGTTGCCACCTAAAAGGCGAAACAGAAAGAAGAGGAGAAAGACAAAAAGGTGTGTAAAAGGCTCACATCAATGAGGACAATCATAGGCGAGAGAAGGCCATATGATAGATATGATGTGAGGAGTAGGGATTGCCATACAAGGGATGCACATGTGAGCTAAAAGCTCTCCAATGGAACTAGTGGGGGTGCATCTAACTTGCTTGCTCAAGAAGACCTAGAGCTCGTTTGAGGAGGCTCGTCATTGGAATATACAAGCCAAGTTCTATAGTGTAAAAGTTCCCCACATAGCTATATGCATGATGATAATCTCTATGGAGTACAAGGGATAGAAGATGAAGTACTAGTGTGGATCTCTCAAAAGGAATAGTAGTATGCCCCCTTCTCTCTTTTTATTTTTCTTTTTCTCTTTTTTATTTTTTTTTATTTTTTGGTGGCCTCAATGGCTCTTTCTATTTAACTCTCATTTGTCCTCTTTGGGATCTTTTCCTCACTTTAGGGGCAATACTCTATATTTTACAAGAATATAGGAGATATTTCACACTTTACAAAGGTACTCACAAAAAGAAAATGTAACTAATCATGATGCAAATGTATGCCTCTGCCAGGATAGCAGGATCTGCAATGATACTAGCGCGTCATGTAGCAATGATTAGGGCAAGGCCCAACTAGCATGCGGCTCATCGATCAAGCAAGTAGCATGTATGACATGAAGATCAAGTCATGACAGGGTGGATGTTGCATGGCAATGTATCTCGGAAAGGCTATGGAAATGCCTTGTAGGTAGGTATGGTGGCTGTTTTGAGGAAAGATATAATGAGGCTTATGATGACAGAGCGTATCATGCCAAGGGTTTGGATGCACCGGCAAAGTATGCGCCAACTCTCGAGGTGAGAAAAGGGCAATGCACGGTACCGAAGAGGCTAGAAAAAGTATGGGTAGGTGGAAGTGTCAACTTTCGAATACTCACATTAGTCCGAAGAACTCATGCACTTATTATCGGTAACTCTCAATCTAATAGGAGGTTCACAAAGAGACTGGTACCCCGAGGAGGAGTGTATGGGGGTCTGGTTATCCTTGCGCATCCTCGACTCATGGTACGTGAGTGTACTCTAATATTCGAACCCTCCAGAGGTTAGTGATCCATCTAGTAGCTAGAGTTCTCAACAGGGGTTTTTTGGTTTTCGAAAAACACACGGATTGCCCAAAATACGACATCTATCACTAATAGGCAAGAGCTCTTGACACCAAAAGTTCAAACATTACTCTAGTCAATACCTCAAAACTATTGCAAGTTACTACTTCAAAGAGAAAAGCAACTTTAACTACCTACTTTCTAGTCAAGACACATAACTCAGTGCAACAGGCAAACTCTCTAACAAGATAAAACATGCAACCTATAGAAAGTTCAACCTGAAAATAAAAGCTCTAGAAAAACTAAAGCACTACAGCTAAACAGACCAGCAGCTAAGAAAAGAAAAAGAACAACTCACAGCTAAAAGAAATAAGCATGCAAATCCTATGAGGAGTTCTAGTTCAAGTGGAGCGTGTTTCTCTCCCACACAAAAGAGTAAGTTGGGGTCTAACTTGTTACTACAGCAAAGAAAGCAAAACAAACCTAGAAAAGTAAAGAGCGAGACGCTCCAAGCAAAGCACATAACGCATGAAGTGATAAAAATATAGTGCAACGAAAGACAGACCGATGATTGTTGATGAAGAAAGGGATGCACCGGGGGCATCCCCAAGTTTAGACGCTTGAGTCTCCTTGAATATTTATTGGGGGTGCACTTGGGCATCCCCAAGCTTGAGCGCTTGACACTCCTGGATCTTCTTTCATCACCTTCCATCGCGCACTTGAAAACTCCCTTCATACATGACTCATTGTAGGCTGATTAGAGAGGTTAGTACCCTAATAAAATAATTTTCCTCTACTGCAAATAAATATTTCCAGCAAGAGCTACTATTTCTCTTGTCTGCCCAAAAAAGTTTGCAAAGAAAAAGCAAGCTTAAGAATTGCAAAACTGCGAAAAGAAAAACTGGGGAAGAAGCTGAGAAAAACAGAACAGCGGAGAAAGGGGAATTTTTTCGAGGTACTTCTGCAACTCAAATCAAAAAACTTTGAACAGGGGCTAGCAAGCCAATTGTATGGAGCATGCTGTCAAACAATTTCAGATCAAAAAGATGATCTGGTGATTTATCGCGAATTTTCCCGTCAAGAAGACAGAATCTGTTTCTGGACAGCAAGCTCCAACTTTTGAACTTTCAAGCACTCTGAGGCTAAACTTGGCACAAAGCTTGAAAAATAAAGATACAATGATGTTGCTACAGTAGTAACAATCATCAAGACCACTAAGAACAGAACAAAAGCAAAAAGAAAAACCTAAATTCGTTGTGGGCTGCCTCCCGAAAGCGCTTTCTTTAAAGCCATTAGCTAGGCTTAAGGATTATAGAAGATGCTCTCACAAGAATAAGACTTTGAAGCAGAAGAGAGCATGAAGAAGCAAATACGAAACACATTTAAGTCTAACCCACTTCCTATGCATAGGAATCTTGTAAGAAAATAAATCAAAGAAGCACAAAGTGACATGCATAGGAAGGTGGAACAAGAACAACTTCAAAAATTTCATCATAAAGAGAGGTGTTTTTGTAATATGAAAGTTTCTACAACCAAGCTTTCCTATCTCAAAGTAATTTTCAGTAGTATCATGAACAACATCAAGAATATAACTATCACATAAATCATGTTGTTCATGAACTACAAGAACACGTGTATAGTTTTCAACACGGTCTTTAGGATTATAAGATAAATGCAACCCATCACATTGAGCCTTGATAAGAGCACAATTCTCCGGAATATGAGTTGGAGATTTCAAAAGGATAATAGGACAATCAAGTGTGGGTGCAATAGAAAATATTTCATGCTTAACATAAGGAACTATAGAGAGTTCATTTTTGTTAGCATCATCCATAGTGGCATCTTGGCCATCAACAAAGCAAGTATCGAAATTTTCAGAAAGGGATATTTCAAGTGAGTCCTCGGAATCATGGGATTCCTCCTCAAGGCAATCATTGTCCTCTTCTTGGGCAGCAAACATTTTATTTTTTAAATCCTCGAGAATTGGAAGTATAATTCTCGAAGCAATAAGCAAGAACTGCAAAGTTTTCAGGCTCAAAAATAGTATCGTGATACTTTTCAATCAAAGAAGCAATCTCATAGGCACCTTTAAAAGAAACAAACTCTTCAATCTTTTCAACATCAAAGTAATCATAAACACCTTTAGCATAAGAAGATAAGATCTCATTTTCATGAAACTCACATTGGAAAGGGAGGTGTTTATGATCTATATTAGAACAACAAGTGAAATCATAAATGTGGCACAAAAGGTTAGCATGGAAATAAGAAACATGTATTTGATCCCATAAGTGTTTCCCTTTCTGAGATCGGCGGTGCCGCGTATAATGAGCATGCTCATCCAATGATTTTCCCTCAACCAAGTCGGTTGGGTTTTTAGCGCGAGCACAAATTGATCGAAGACGATCCAAGTGAAACATGTCCATCCTACCATATTTGGGTGGTTCATCATCCATGGTGAGGATAGCATAAATAGGCAAAGCAAGACAAAGGCAAAAGGTAGCAACTATTTTTATGGTTTTTCATAAAGGACACTGAGATAAAAACTGAAAGGTAAACTAACAAGACTAAAAAGCAAAGGTAAAAGATAGCGTGTAACTCCCCTATTTTTGATACAGGAGTCCGACAACGGCGCCAGAAATTGGCGGTTATCAGGACTCGCGTATTTGTACTTCCTTTGAGTCCCCGGCAACGGCGCCAGAAATTAGCTTGATGGCTTCTCGCCCCTCGTTGGTTACCCCAAGTGGAAGGTTGAGATGTAGCGTAGCGGTAATTTCCCTCAGTAAAGATACCAAGGTTTGTCTCCAGTAGGACTCAACGATAAGTATGATAGGTGGCAACGGCGCCAGAAATTATTCTGATGCGTGGAGTTGTCGTGGACCTGCACAAAACAAATAACTTTGCTCCCAACGAGTCCAGAGGAGTTGTCAATTCCTCTGGCCTTGTCGTTTACAAAGGATCAAACGCAAGAGATAAAAAGGTACTAGTAAAATTAAAAACAGAAAGGTAAATAGTGGGTGTGAACAATGGTATGAAGATGGACCGGAGTCCCGTGATTTTCACTAGTAATGTCTCTCTCCCAAAAGACGATAAAAATGCTAGCGAGGTAAACAAATCACAGTTGGGCAATTGACAGGATTATGAAGGCACCGCAATGCTAACTATGCTGCAAAGAAAGGAAGGGCTCAAAAGCAATGGGCAGTACGCCAAGGTAAGTAGACCGAAATCCATCCGCATCTACTACGAATCATCCACCTTGAGATATCTATCCAGAACATCTCGCTGGTATTAAGTTGCGAATCCCACCCAAAGTGTAAACTCAAAGCAACAGACAACTGCATTAAAAGAACTTTGCGTAAAGTAAACAATTCTTGCACCAATAGGCACAATCACCGTTGTTTTATCCCTGGTGGCAACAGCACATCCCCTAGCCTCATGTTTCTGTCACTAAAGCTAGACATCAGGGGTCTGAACCCACAATCGAGCATAACACTCTCTCTTGGAGTTGCAAGCAAATAACTTGGCCAAAGCAAATACTGCAACGGAGAACATGCAAGAATTTACTCAAGAACAAAATATAAAAGGGCAAACCAAATATATTACTCATCACAATCTGAACATGGTCTCATAATCCATCAGATCCCAACAAACTCAGCATAGCAACAGCAGAAAATTACATAGGTGCCTCGATCATGTGAGGCAGCTCACGAGGTCTCGAAAGTGGAAGCAAAAAAGAGGGAGAGGACATCACATAGCTACTGATCACGGACCCATGGTCCAAGGGGGACTACTCACGGTACATACGGGAGGCGTCCATGGCTATGGATGGTCTCCCGGAGGGGTGATCTCCTTCCGGCAGGGTGCCAGGGAAGCTTCTCCAGGCAGCCCCAATCTGAAAACGGCGGCGGCGGCGGAACAGAGAGGTTTCCGCGAAAAAGAGTTCTTGTTTAGGGGTTTCTACCCCGAGGGGGTTATATAGGCGAAGGGGGGAGTCGAGGGGCCACCCAGGGTAGCCAGGAGGGTGCCTGGCGCGCCCTAGGGTTGGGGCCGCGCCAGGGACCCTTCTGGCTCCCTGGTGGTGGTCCCGGCTCTCTCCCTTGGTTATTCCGGAAGCTTCCCGCCCGCTGATTTTTAATATAATTTTTGCGGAATTTTTTGGGCACTTTAATCAGCCGGAAAACCTGACAAACAAAAACAGCAGAAAACCAGAAGCTGGCAACTGGGTGCACTGAGTTAGTAGGTTAGTCCAAATTGGTTTAAAAGTGTAATAAAGTTCAACCAAAACATGGCAAAGTCACACAAAACATGCATGGAGCAAGCAGAAATTATAGATACGTTTGGGACGTATCAACTCCTCGTCGTCGGAGTCCATCGTCGGACAGGCAATTGGCCGAACAACCTTTTCAATAGGAGCATTCTTGGTATTTAAAGGAACATTCTGAGGATCAATAGGAGCTTGCTTGGTAAGTAGAGACATGATAAGGTCAACCTTTTCATTTAGAGAGGAGATCTCCTCGACAGAATTTACCTTCTTACCATTTGGAGATCTTTCGGTGTGCCACTGGGAGTAGTTCAGCATCATCTCATCAAGTAGCTTTGCGGCAGCACCAAGTGTGGTTGACATAGAAGTTCCTCCTGTGGCCGAATCTAACAGGTTCCGCGAGGTAAAGTTCAAGCCTGCATAAAAAGTCTGGATAACCATCCAAGTAGTCAGTCCATGTGTGGGGCAGTTCTTGACGAGCTTCTTCATACGTTCCCATGCCTGGGCAACGTGTTCATTATCCAATTGCCTGAAATTCATAATGTTACTCCTCAATTGAATAATTTTAGCAGGGGGATAGTACTTCCCGTTAAAATCATCCTTGCACTTATCCCAAGAATCTATGCTATTCTTAGGCAAGGATTGAAACCAGATTTTAGCTTCATCCCTCAAAGAGAAAGGAAAAAGCTTAAGCTTAACAATTTCACCATCTACTTCTTTGTACTTTTGCATATCACAAAGCTCAATAAAATTATTTAAGTGAAAAGCAGAGCAGCATCAACTCTAGCACCAGAGAATTGTTCTTTCATAACAAGGTTTAGCAAAGCAGGTTTAATCTCATAAGAAGGTGCTGAAGTAGCAGGTGTAGCAATAGGAGTGCAGATAAAGTTACTGTTGTTGTGACTAGTGAAGTCACACACTTGGTGTTTTCATTGGAACCCATAGTAGCAGCAGGTATTTTTGGTATTTTTGATAAGGGACACAAAAGTAAACATTGAAAGGTAAACTAACAAGACTAAAAAGCAAAGATAAAAGATAGTGTGCAACTCCCCTATCTTGTAGGCTGGAATCCCCGGCAACGGCGCCAGAAATTGGCTTGATACGGTGAGGATCTCTCACTCCTCGTTGGTTACCCCAAGTGGAAGGTGAGATGTAGCGTAGCAGCAAATTTCCCCTATACAGAGGATAGGATTTGTCTCCTGTAGGACTCGCAGAGATACAAGAAGGTGGTAAAGTGAACAATGGCGCCGAGGTTGCTAACTTCACCTGGACCTGCACACAGATACAGATAGCTTTGCTCCCAACGAGTACAGAGGAGTTGTCAATTCCTTCGGCCTTGCTGTTTACAAAGGATTAACGCAAAACATAATGATAGTGATAGCAACTGAAAAGTAAATTGAAGGCGTAAACAATAGTATGAAGATGGACCGGGGTCCCGTGATTTGCACTAGTGATGTCTCTCTCCCAAAAGACGATAAAAGTGCTAGCGAGGTAAACAAATCACAGTTGGGCAATTGACAGGATTATGAAGGCACCGCAATGCTAACTATGCTGCAAAGAAAGGAAGGGCTCAAAAGCAATGAGCAGTACGCCAAGGAAGGGCTCAAAAGCAATGAACAGTTGGGCGGATGAAGCCTTTTTCCAACAAATCTTCCAGTTGGGTTTTAAGCTCAGCTAACTCACGTGGGGCCATTTTGTATGGGCGTCTAGAAATTGGTGCGGTTCCTGGGGCAAGATCCACTATAAACTCTACACATCTGTCGGGTGGCTAGGTTTAAGGATTTTGGTTACTGGATGGTTTTCCTGAGGATGACCAAGGTTTACTAGGGGCTACAACAGATATGTCAGAGTAGCAAAGTACCCCAACACGATGGTTAGTGTGGTTCTTCTGGCTAGAAGACATCTAAAGTGGGAGAAAGAGCTGCACTTGAAACACTATAGGTTTCTAGAAGAAAACCTACATCCAACACTATAGAACTGTCGGGCATGCCACCTAGAAAAACTTCTGGAAGGACAACCGAAAGGGGGAGAAGGATTCTTTGCAATTGCATCAGATTATGAAGAAACCTGGAATGACTCGGACAGCATAACGGCTGTAATTGCAAGAAAACAATTTTCTTTCAATGTAGATACATCACTTACATAATACGATGTAAGAAATCAGCATTACAACAATGCTAGGAAAACCGGACACAACTTTCCTACGGCTATAAGGAAGCAAACAACAAGATGTGCTAATCAGACAGAGGAGAGCCTAATCCTATCATCCCGTAGAAAAGATAAGGGTGACTCAGAACTCAGATCGATGAGGGTAAGGAGAAAAAAGAAGCCTTACGTTGTTCCCTTATATACCCAGAGTAACTATATAACTATAGCAAGCTAGACTCGACTTCGGCCAAGGCTGATAATCCTACAGTCAGTCCTGCTCTGATACCAAGTCTGTCGGGACCCGGGGTTAGCGTATGCAAGCCTCGCTACAACACAATCATATGGAGAGCCGAGAACCGTACCCACTTGTCTAAGCAGACAAGGCCAAGCACAGAACGTTCTCGGAAAGCATCGAACGTGAGGGGCATCCCATCCAGGCCGGATGATCAACTGAAATGGGTCCTCATCGTCCGCACACAAGTCTAAATGATATGGGTGGTGAACTCCCATACTCATCGACAAGTCGCCTCAACCATACTATCGATTGTATTATAACCCTTACATAGACTTACTCCAGCCCAATCACTTAGTCGGGGTCTAGGGCGGGCTCGATCATACATCAAAGTGTGCACGAGACAGAGTCTCGAACAATCGCATCGCGATACCCCAAGCTGCGCACATCTAAGGGCCACTTGGTGTATAAAAGACCGCCAGCCAGATCACAACTAAGGTCTCGAAAACCCATACTAAGACATGCATGTTATAAACATACACGCAACACACATGCCTTGTATGAACAGCAGGTATCATTTCAATTCTCTACAAAGTATATATCTTTATTAATAACTCTTACAGAGTGCACACAGAGATCACAAGCATGTGATCCAACATTACAACAAACAAGCGGAAGCAAAGTAGGTCTGAGTATAGACAAGTTTAACAAATGGCTTAGAGAAGCCTTATCTAGAAACAAGCCCTCCACAAGGGAACCAGTCGTCTGACTGGGACTACACTAGCTTGGTCTTGGTCTGAGTCTTCATTCTTCGAGCTTCGGGTAGAAGTCACCATCGGGGTCGGTGGGTTCATCTAAAAATAGATTAAGCAAACGTGAGTACAAAATCGTACTCAGCAAGACTTACATAGGAGCTATACTACTCATGCACATGTATCAAGGTAAAGGGAGGTGGGGTTTCACTTGCAGAAGTGCCAGCTTTGACTTGGCTAATCCTGAACTACGAATACCAGACTTGAGGTAAGAAGCGTACACGAGTCCACTACATCTCTTCAACCAATTACACCACTATGGTTACTTTCTCGACTTCCCCACGAGAAGCACACCATAGCACTCACACTTATCTTGGTGTATTTTAGAAGTATCCAGTTCAAGTTGTCTAATAATCAAGCTAAGCTTTCCAAGCAGTCCATAACCGCGGACGCGGCTATTCGAATAGTTTTGTTAACCCTGCAGGGGTGTACCGCTACACACACATGATCATCATTTACCGCCTTTGATCTCGACACCATTCAAGGGGTGCCAGCGAGGATGCTCACCACAACTGTTACCTCATAGCCGATCTAGTCCGAGAAAGCCGCCTACTTGGGTTGGTTACCACTATCGTGAACCCGGCCGGTTTACCTAAGTGGACCCAAGTGATGTGTGCGTGGTGCATAAGCCGGTCTCGGATGAGCCGTTCTCTCACTTAGCATCCAGGCCACAAGCCTACCAGAACTCCGAACTATTGCGACATCTGGACATCGAAAGGGATGAGTTAGTAAGCTGAGAGGGGTCAGTGAGCCCAATGTGTGGTTGTACTCTTCATCTTGGATCACCACACAAGAACTCGGACATAGGGCGGTGTTCAACGAGACAACCCACCGTGTACTCCTACACAGCCTCTCATCGTTCACCTTGTATTAGGGTCGATTCACCAACACTTTTCTACCAACATCAACATGATCATTCCCATCCCGACTCACATCACAGTAACAACATGGTATCATACTAAGCATGCAATAAGCGATAACATTTGCAGGGGCCACATGATATCAATCAACTCCTACATTTGCTAGGATTGTGGTTTGCTTACTACTGTGACAAAATGATAGGTCATGCAAAGGAATGGGTTCATCTATGCGGTAGAAACGTAGCCTGGTGATCATCCTAAACAATGCATAAGCGAGACATGGGAGGGAAGTGGGATTTTATCGACATGATCAATGGGGGTTTGCTTGCCTTGCTGACGAGGTTCGGGTTCTGGGTCTTCAACGAAGGGGGCAGCCTCCTGCTCCGGTTCCACCTCTACTCGACAAACAACAAGCAAAGTAGCAAAGTAAATACGATGCACAAACACATGATCGAAGTTTGAATCTTGATGTACATGCTTTGATGTGTGAAGCAATTCCATTTAAATGGAGTATATTGCAAATCTAATTGCAAATTCAAACTCCACATTTGAATTCAAATTAACCAAGTTGCATGTGACATTGTTTGATCATTTTGAACCTTTTGGAAAATGTGTATGATATGCCTCTGAAGTGTGGTTGAATTGTAGCATAATTCCAAGGTCCAAGTTGCAATATCATTTGATTTGAATTTGAATTAATTCCAAATAATTCAAATGACATATGCTACTGGTCCCATTTTAAAATCAACTCAAACATAGTTGAAAGTTGCAGTTTTGGATAGCTTATTTTCTCCTGATCATTTTTCATATATTATTTGTCCAATTTGGAGTTAATATGAATTTTCTATGAATTTCCAAAGTTTGGGGTATTTTCTGGAATTTCTGGAATTCTTTAATTCAATTAATCTCTGGAAATTCATTTAAATGATTTATTGCGCCAGGCTGACGTCAGGGGGGGTTGACAAGGGGGTCCCACCTGTCAGAGGCTGGATTAATTAATCCGCTTGTTTTAAATTAATCCAGTGGCTTAATTAAGCCACTCGGCCCACTGGTCAGTGACCCAGGGGTGGGTTAGGAGGTGGATTAGCGAGGGGGGTTTGAGCTAACCCGCCGGCGGCTAAACGGCGGCGACCTTCCAGCACGGCGGCGCTGCACGGGGAGGGCGCTCCCGTGGTCCAAATCGCGTGCTTCGACCACTGAGACGAAGCTCTCGGTGTTGCGCGTCGATGGAGACCGAAAGGGAAGCCTGGGAGGCTCTGTACGCACGCCGGCGTCGAGCTTTGCGGTGGCGGTGCTACTGGCCGGAGGCCGAACTCGCTACAGAGCGTCATTTGGTACGAGCATGGGTGTGTTCGGAGCAGTGGAGCACGGGGAAAGCGATGGACAAGGTGACAGGGTTGATTGCTTAGCGTAGCCTCGTCGACGACGAGCACGGCGGCTCGGTACTCCGGCGTCCATGGCAGCTCGAGCTAGAGGAGGAGAAGGAAGCCGTGGCTTGAGGGGAAACGCTCACCAGGCTACAGGGAACTCGATGAAGTAGTCGACGGAGCCGGTGAGGGAACGTGGACGGAGTATTGAACGGCGACGAGCAGCGGATCCGGCGAGCTCTCGGTGACGATTCCGACGACTAGAAGGGCTCCGGGATCTTGACTCCTTGCAGGGAGACGTAGTCGAGGGTGGCGAAGCTGATGGACAAGTTCTTCTGGTCCCTAGCACACGTTGGCCGCGTCTTCCACGGTGGCGAGTTCCGGCGAGTCCTCGGACGACGACGAAATCGGGCGAGGGAGACTGGGAGGGAGTTCGTGGAGAGGGGGGATGGAGCGGGGAAGGCTCTGGGCGTCTCCAGGCGCGATTACGTGGAAGAGAGGAAGCAGGAGGTGGCCAGGGGCTCGTCGGCGGCCACGGCATGGTCGCCACGCAGCTTCCTGCGTGCTGGCCGGGGAAGACGACAAGCGGAGAGACTGGGCTGGGCCGGCTGGGGGATGAGTTGGGCTTCTTTGCAGGTAAGCCTTTCTTTCTTTTTCTCTCTGTTTAATCTTTCCTTTCTTTTTCTGTAGTTTTGTTTTGGCTCTGATAAAAATATCAAACCATTTTATAAAATGCTGAAACTTTTTATGTGGCATCACAAAATACTAGGCTAGCCACTTGTAAAGTTTCAACATTTTTAAAATTCAAATAATTTGTATCTTAACTCAAATAGGGTTATTTGATTAATTCCAAGGCACTGTTTGAATATTTGAAAAATCTATGAGCATGGGATGGGTCCCACATCACTTGATATGTGATCACACTCATTTATAAGACTTTTCAAAAATCTAACATGAATTTTTGGAAAAGATTTTTATCTGGCCTTTTGAAATAATTCATCTGGGGGGGTTTCCTTCTCCCATTTTGATTTTGAAGTTGATTTCAAATATTTCTTTTGAAATTTTGACATGATGCAAGGTTACTTTGATCCTAGCACATTACCTAACAGAGGGTTCTGACACTGTGCGAAGAAAAGGACGTCCCAAAATAATTGGACAAGAAGGTTCACATTCAATGTCCATAATAGTGAAATCAACGGGAACATAATTGTCATTGACAATGATAAGAACATCGTCGATCTTACCCAAAGGTTTCTTTACGGAAGAATCAACAAGACGAACACCAAAAGAACAAGGATCAAAAGGTTTCAATTCAAGCATATCATTCATTCTTTTTGGCACAACAGAGGTACTTGCTCCAACATCACATAAAGCATAACAAGAGAAGTTATTCAATTTGATTTTTATCATAGGATCCCAACCATCTTCTAGCTTCCTAGGTATGGAGGCTTCTAGCCTAAGCTTCTCCTCCCTAACTTTGATTAGAGCATTAGTGATATGCTCTATGAAGGCAAGATTAAGTGTGCTAGTGTGGGGGTCTCTAGACATCTTGTGTAGGAAACCAATAACTTCAGATAAAGTGCAGTTGTCAAAGTCTAGATCACTACTATCTATCAAGGAGGTAGTGATATCATTTAAGCTCACTTATTTGAAAGCCTCTATGTTCATAGGGGTTTCTTCATCTATGGTTGAGGTGGTAGCATCACCATTGATAGGTCCAGTGGGACTAGGGGTGTGATGGGTGCTAACAGTTTGGACATCCTCAACTACTTTGATAGTGGCTACGGTGTGGTAGGTAGGAAGGCTCTTAATTCTTTCCTCTTCCTTGGGAATGACTTCTGGTTTGGCTGCCATCTGGTTTATCAAGGTAGATTGGGTGTGAGACATGTTTGAAACATAGGTCTCAATGGTAGTGAGTCTAGTTTGGAGGCTGGAAATATCACTATTCAGGCTCTCAAGTTGTTTGCTAATGTTTTGCAGGATAGAGGAGTGCTCATCTAACTGTCTAGAAAATGCCTTATTTTGTTCAAACTGTGTGTGCATATAGCTTTTGGTGGCTTCTTCTATTTCTATAAGTTTCTCATAGTTGGGTAGGTCTCTTTCCCTATAATTCTGACTATAGGAGTTGCTATTACCGTTCCCATAGTTGTTGGACGGAAACGGCCTAGGATTGTTGCTACCAAAATTACTCCTATAAGCATTATTGTTGAAGTTGTTTCTAGAGATAACGTTCACATCTATTTGTTCTTGAGCAACCAAGGAATTTAAAGGAACATTCTGAGGATCAATAGGAGCTTGCTTGGTAAGTAGAGACATGATAAGGTCAACCTTTTCATTTAGGGAGGAGATCTCCTCGACATAATTTACCTTCTTACCAGTTGGAGATCTTTCGGTGTGCCACTGGGAGTAGTTCAGCATCATCTCATCAAGTAGCTTTGTGGCAGCACCAAGTGTGGTTGACATAAAAGTTCCCCCCGTGGCCGAATCTAACAGGTTCCGCGAGGTAAAGTTCAAGCCTGCATAAAAAGTCTGGATAACCATCCAGGTAGTCAGTCCATGTGTGGGGCAGTTCTTGACGAGCTTCTTCATACGTTCCCATGCCTGGGCAACGTATTCATTATCCAATTGCCTGAAATTCATAATGTTACTCCTCAATTGAATAATTTTAGCAGGGGGATAGTACTTCCCGTTAAAATCATCCTTGCACTTATCCCAAGAATCTATGCTATTCTTAGGCAAGGATTGAAACCAGATTTTAGCTTCATCCCTCAAAGAGAAAGGAAAAAGCTTAAGCTTAACAATTTCACCATCTACTTCCTTGTACTTTTGCATATCACAAAGCTCAATAAATTTATATAAGTGAAAAGCAGAGCGGCATCATCTCTAGCACCAGAGAATTGTTCTTTCATGACAAGGTTTAGCAAAGCATGTTTAATCTCATAAGAAGGTGCTGAAGTAGCAGGTGTAGCAATAGGAGTGCAGATAAAGTCACTGTTGTTGAGACTAGTGAAGTCACACAACTTGGTGTTTTCATTGGAACCCATAGTAGCAGCAGGTATTTTTGGTATTTTTGATAAGGGAGGCAAAAGTAAAAACTGAAAGGTAAACTAACAAGACTAAAAAGCAAAGATAAAAGATAGTGTGAAACTCCCCTATCTTGTAGGCTGGAATCCCCGGCAACGGCGCCAGAAATTGGCTTGATACGGTGAGGATCTCTCACTCCTCGTTGGTTACCCCAAGTGGAAGGTGAGATGTAGCGTAGCAGCAAATTTCCCCTATACAGAGGATAGGGTTTGTCTCCCGTAGGACTCGTAGAGATACAAGAAGGTGGTAAAGTGAACAATGGCGCCGAGGTTGCTAACTTCACCTGGACCTGCACATAGATACAGATACCTTTGCTCCCAACGAGTACAGAGGAGTTGTCAATTCCTCCGGCCTTGCTATTTACAAAGGATTAACGCAAAAGATAATGATAGTGATAACAACTGAAAAGTAAATTGAAGGCGTAAACAATAGTATGAAGATGGACCGGGGTCCCATGATTTTCACTAGTGATGTCTCTCTCCCAAAAGACGATAAAAGTGCTAGCGAGGTAAACAAATCACAGTTGGGCAATTGACAGGATTATGAAGGCGCCGCAATGCTAACTATGCTGCAAAGAAAGGAAGGGCTCAAAAGCAATGGGCAGTACGCGAAGGTAAGTAGACCGAAATCCATCTGCATCTACTACGAATCATCCACCTTGAGATATCTATCCAGACCATCTCGCTGGTATTAAGTTGCGAATCCCATCCAAAGTGTAAATCCAAAGCAACAGACAACTGCATTAAAAGAACTTTGCGTAAAGTAAACAATCCTTGCATCCGCGAATACAAGCACCGTTGTTTTATCCCTGGTGGCAAAAACACATCCCCTAGTCTCATGTTTCTGTCACTCAAGCTAGACATCAAGGGGCTGAACCCACAATCAAGCATAACGCTCCCTCTTGGAGTTGCAACAAAATACTTGGCCAAAGTAAAATACGGCAGCGGATAACATGCAAGAATTTACTCAAGAACAAAAATATAAAAGAGAAGAACCAAATATATTACTCATCACAATCTGAACATAGTCTCATAATCCATCAGATCCCAACAAACTCAGCATAGCAACGACAGAAAATTACAATGGTGCCTCGATCATGTGAGGCAGCTCACGAGGTCTCGAAAGTGGAGGCACAAAGAAGGGAGAGATAGATCACATAGCTACTGGTCACGGACCCATGGTCCAAGGAAAACTACTCACGGTACATACGGGAGGCGTCCATGGCTATGGATGGTCTCCCGGAGGGGGTAGCTTCTCCCGGCAGGGTGCCGGAGCAGCTTCTCCAAGCAACCCCGATCTTGAAATGGCGGCGACGGCGGTACAGAGGCGTGATCGCGAAAGAGGGGTTCTCTTTTAGGGTTTCCGTCACGGGGGGCAAATATAGGCGAAGGGGGGCACCGAGAGGGGCCACGAGGCAGTCAGGAGGGTGCCTGGCGCGGCCCAGGGTGGGGCCGCGCCACCTGCCCTGCTGGCTGCCTGGTGGTGGCCCTCCTTCCCTCTTTTGGTGATTCCAGAAGCTTCCGTTGCGCTGATTTTTTATCTGATTTTGCGGGATTTTTTAGAGCACTTTTAATGGCCGGAAAACCTGAAATACAAAAACAGCAGAAAACAGCAACTGGCAGCTGGGTGCACTGGGTTAATAGATTAGTTCAAATATGCTCAAAAGTGTATGAAATTTCAAGCAAAACATGACAAAGTCACACAAAACATGCATGGAGCAAGCAGAAATTATAGATACGTTTAAGACGTATCATTCGGCGTCTTGGGACTGTGACTGGATGATTTTTTTAACACCGACAAAATAAAATGCGCCATGGGGGAGCTGTTGGGGACGCGAGTGAAGATGCTCTCTTTTTTAACGTAAGAAGATGCTCTTAGTTTGCAAACGTACAGGCAAAAAAAACAGAAGACCAAACCAGCATGTAGTAGTACTGTACCACACCTGGTACAAAGCCAAGTCTCTCTGGCCGGCCGCTACGACAAAAATTTACTCCATAAAAGCTGAGGGACTAGTTACATTTATTTACTCTATAAAAGCTGAGGGACTCGTTACATTGCAGAATCGCTGCCGTACGCGGTAATTATTCATGGAAAGCGATGTGTGCCCACTGTTCCCGCGCACTAATACCATGTAACGTGCATCGGTCATTTTCTCCGGGTTTTAAAGATTTGGTTTACTCTGGTGGCTCGTCTTCGGTCTTTTGTGGTAGGTGGAGATGTGGTTTTTGCTCGTGCAAGAGAAAAGATCTGGCGCCCTCGACCTAATCCCTCACTCGTGTGGTCAGCCCGCGCCACAACCTCCTCTCCTCGCCGTCGCCGTCCGCCTACTCCTCACTCTCGGACCCCTCTCCTCTTCTCCCTTGTTGCCATCCCCTCACCACGTGGAAGAGAAGCCGGCGGCCCCCGATTGCCATCCCCTCACCACATGGAAGAGAAGCCGACGGCCCCCGATCTGTGAAAGGAGGAAAGTAAGAGCGTGGAGCTGCGCCGGCGGCCCTCGAGTTGAGAGAGGAGAGGCAGGGTGGAGGAGGAGGGGTTGCGGCAAAGGAGGAGGCCAGTGGCACGGGGAAGAGGAGGGGCCCTGCGGCATCTGCGGGCGCGCTGCACAAGGCGTCGGCGCAGCTGTTCGAGGTAGTGGTGCCTCCGCCATCTCTGCATCCTCCATCCTGAGCGCCTCCTCCTCCACCCCAGCGTCCTCCTTCCGTCAGGTGTGCAGGAGAGGTGGCGAGCTTCTCCGGCGATGGCGGCATCCAGACAAAGTGCGGTGAATCCCTTCCCTCCCCCCCCCTCTCTTCCTTCTTGGATTTGAGGCAATGCTCACAGTATGCGTTCAATATTACATGATTTTTCCTTGGTTGAGTTCATATGCATTCAAGTTTGATGTGAAATTGGGATTGGGATCTCAGCAATGCGTTGAAAATTTATGGTGAAAGTGTCTACATTGGTAATATAATTTTCTGCTTTTTACTAATTGGTTCTGTTTTCAACTTTACTTATATGATTTATACATAATACCCAAAAGGTTAACTTGGGTTCCATTGAATGCATTGCTTATAGGCATTTTACAACACTCAAATTCCATACATCAAACTTTGGATAGGTAAATTGCATTATCTTTTGCTTTGGTTTGAAATACTTTAAACCCAAAACTCGGCTTGCAGGGTTGTGCGTGTAGCGAGCAGGGAGACTGACATGTCGTTCATGACGACGACATCGAGGAGATCAATCTCATGCGGTGGTGAGTTGATATTTTTGTAATCTATTTATGTTCCAACTGGATTCACTACTGTTGATGTGGTGTGGTGTGGTTGATGATTTGCTGGTATCATAGGATCAATGATCAGGCAGATGCTTAAGACTCGTCTTTCATCAAGTATGTGGTGTCTGATGCATTCTTATGCGTGTTCATAATTTCTGTTTGGAAGTGTTTGATATACCGGTATGTTTGTCTGGCTTGTTTATACGCAGGGGTGGAGTTTACGACGGGGTTCATGTGAACATCATGGGGTTTCAAGCTCAGAAGCAGGGATCTGCTCGATCTATTTATGTGGTAATTCCCCTTTTCCACACTCCCTTGTTCTAGATTGTTAGGTGTGTTAGTTAGTTATATTTTTTCTTTATCCTAGATTCCTGGGATAATATTTATGTTTACTAAGATGAATTAAGGCTGGCTAGAAGATCTCATTTCTCTATTTTTTATAGTACATCTGTGACGGGGATCAACCCCGGCAAATCCCATGGTCAGGGACCCTGGGTTAGTCATAAAGAAGGCACAGGTTGGACGATACTCGTCGGCTAACAGGAGTAGTACTTCATGCTCGATATTATTGCGTGAGGGGGCGATTACAGTGAAGGCCAAGGCGAGTTCTCACAAGGCTAGATGAGTAGATGCATCTTGGATTCATCTGGACGCCTCCCCTCCCAGCCTTTATATACTAGGCTAGGTCTCGGGGAGTCCGTACTAGGTTACAAAGATAGTTTCGTAGTTCTAGTCTTGCCTTGTACGCCAAGTTGTGCCTTCCATACTAGTCGCGGACTCCTGCATCGGTGCCTGGTTGGGCCAATCGTGGGCTTGTCGTAGCTTCATAGCGGGCCTTCTATCTTCATACGCACCAGGTAGCCTTACATGCAAGAGTCGTGGGGTCACCCCCTCGTCAGTAGCCCCCGAGTGCCTGGGGGACTCGAAGAGTCACGCAGGGACTCGAATCCATCCATGCTTTATTGTTTGTAGGCGCGGCATCGCCACGGGTCGCTGACAGTTCTGAGCCATGACAATATCTGTTTCGAGGGATTGCTAAGCTGAAAGGGCCCAAGGAGTCGACTGGTCGAGCCTTGGTGAATTGCGCTAGTGGCAAATACCGCAGTAGCCCAATCAAGCTCACGTCCCTCGAGATGAACTTGGAACGACCAGCGTCAAACAAAGTCATGCCGCTGCAGGTCTTATAGGATCAATTGCTGCCAGTCTAAGCACATAGCCTGAGCGCGTCCGCTCGGCTCTTTCTATCATGCGAGCGCATGGAAAATGTCGGGAGTGAAATCGCTCTACGGCAAGTCCCGGCCCGGTCGTTCTGGGCAGCGGGGTCTTACCTACACGCTAAGCTTGCGTGGCATCTGGGTACAGTGTGTCGTAACCCAGGCATAATTGTTTTTGTAGAGGCATGGAGCCTGGTTAGCAATGCACCCACTTGGAATAAACAATCAAGTGAACTGTTTTAGCAGTCACTCGCGGAGCTTGTAATGAACTCAGGCGAGGAAAATAAGAAAGCACCCACTCGGAATGTCGTCGAGTGCGCGAGTAGATCGTATTTGTTGAATTGCTGAGTCTTTTTGCGAGTAGTCACTCGAATGCTTTACTGTCTCCGGGGTGAGGGAGCACCCGAACTCCGAGAGTATGTTGTTTTTTGCTGGTGCGAGTGATCACTCGAGCACATTTTTGCCTTCTGGGTGAGGGACCACCTGGACTCGAATAAAGGTACTCCCGATGGGAGTAAGAGATTTTTTAGAATTAGAAAATTTTGACATCAAGAATTAGCTGGCTTTTGGAATCCTTTGGTTTTTTCCCAACTGCTTTTATCTTGACCCGTCCCTCTTGAGATGTCATGTTGATATGCATTGTCATGTTGTTTGATGACCTATGATGATGTTTGATTTTTTGATCCGTCGCGTCTTCTGGACCGTCATAATGATGGTTTGAATGTCATGTTGCATGTTGCCTGTTGGGTTTCCAAGGCTTGTATGGGAAAGATGCGAGATTTGACGTGTCCTGTAAATAATGTTGACCGTGTGAAGGCATCTTGCCTTGGAATTCGTAACGCCCGGCCCGTTTGGTCTTTGATGCAATGATGGCGCCGCCTGGGCTTCTGCGTGTTTTTTCTGGTTTGCCCTTGGATTGTGCTATAAATACTTCCTATGGTTGCATGTCCTTGGCATCTATTCTTCGCATCTTTCTCTTCTGCTTCTTCTTCATATGGCGCCCAAGCGTGGTGGTGGTGTGACTGGGCGAGGTCGTGGCCGCCGTGGTCGTGGTGGCCGCACGCCTCGTTCTTCACGTGGTGGACGTCATGGTATCACATCGGTGCCTTCTTCTTCCTCCATGGAAGAGGGTTTTTGGCACTATGATTTTCTTTTGCGTGTTCTTAGCCGGAATGCTGCCCGGATTCCTCTTCCCTTCTCGTTTGCCTCCATTGCTTCTGAGCGTAACTTGAGGGGCTTATGGCTCCATCTTCACGGATGCGCTCGTTCTTCTTGGGTGGAGCTGGAAGTTGATAATTCATCCTTGATTTTCCTTGGATCTGGCTGGAGGGCGTTTTCTCGTCGGTTGAATCTTCGTGACGGAGATAGCCTTTGCTGTCGTTTTGACGGCGAAGATACTGTTATTATCCGTGCATTTGATGCCGGTGGCAATCGTCTGGATCCATACTAGGAGGAAACAAGCAGTGGTGATTCCGATGGCTCGAGTGGTGGTTCGCCTGCTTCTCCCGTGTCTTCGTCTTCGGCTGATTCTTCGGCCGATGGTGTTTGCTCTTCTAGTTCTAAGGATGAACTGGACGTCAAGCCGGTCGTCAAGCGGTTGCGTCGGTAGCCGAGGCACCTTGTAGAACTGGAGGACGGCGACCTTCTTCTTCACGGGATGGGTTGCTACTTTGTCTGTGATGATGCCCGTCAGTTTGTGGCATGAAAGTGCCAATTATCTCAGCATGAGCACACATGTAGAAGTTGAATGTAGCCCATCTTGCAGTTCCACGGGTCCTTCTGTAGCGGCAACTGTCGTTTCGACTTCTTTGTAATGAAATGACCGTCTTCGACTCCTTTGTAATGACTGTCTTCGACTCCTTTTAATGAACATGTCTTCGACTCCTTTGTAATGAAAATGTCTTCGACTCCTTTGTAATGAAAATTTCTTGTGATAGCTGTGTCCGGAGCTTCATCTGCTATGTCTTTGTCTTTCTGCATTGCTTCTTCTACCTCTTCCTCTTCGTACCCTGAGATTCTGGGGGCTCCGAATTTTAAGTCGTGCGGCAACACTGCTTCTGCCCCATATACCAAGAAGAAAGGTGTATACTGGGTCGAGCTGTTGGGGGTGGTGCGCAGGCTCCATAGTACTGCGGGGAGCTCCTCTACCCAGTTGCCTGCGGCTTTTTCTAGTGGTGCTAGGAGTCGCTTCTTTATTCCTCCGCATACTAGGCCGTTTGCTTTCTCCACTTGGCCGTTGGACTGCGGGTGTGCGACTGATGCGTAGTTGATTTTGATGCCCAGCTCTTGACAAAAGTTTTGAACTCTGCTGCTGTGAAGTTTGTACCATTGTCTGTGATGATGTTGTGTGGTACCCCGAATCTGAAGATGATTGACTTGATGAAGTTGACTGCCGTGAGGGCTATTGAGCTGGTGATTGGTACTGCTTCGATCCATTTGGTGAACTTTTCTACTGCGACTAGTAGGTGTGTTCGTCCTCCTTTTGATGATTTCTTGAGTGGGCCCACCATGTCGAGTACCCATGTGGCGAATGACCATGATAACGGTATGGTTTTGAGTTTCGATGCTGGGGGGTGCGGCCTGCTGGCGAACTTTTGGCAGGCGATGCAACGCCGTACAATATCCTCTGCGTTTCTCATGGCGGCAGGCCAGTAGAATCCTGCCCGAAAGGCTTTTGCCACGAGTGCTCGACTACTGGCATGATGCCCGCAGGTGCCTTCGTGAATCGCGAGTAGTAGGGCTTTGCCGTCTTCTTCGTCTATACACTTTTGGAGGACCTGAGAAATGTTGCGCTTGTAGAGATTTCTGTTGATTACTTTGAATGCTTTAGATCGTCGACTGATGCGTCGGGCTTCTGCAACGTCTTGTGGTAGAGTGCCTTCGACTAGGAATCGAAGGAAAGGTCTTGCTCAGGCCGGGTCTTCGACTGCTGCTGGTACTTCGACTTCGATTGCTTGACTGTTTG
Organism: Bromus sterilis; assembly: GCA_950022295.1. NCBI lineage: Eukaryota > Viridiplantae > Streptophyta > Magnoliopsida > Poales > Poaceae > Bromus > Bromus sterilis. Next base: position 382,879,267 of record OX465595.1, on the reverse strand, counting down.
TATCGTCAGCTGCGCTCGTTGCTGCCACCTGTGCTGGCTCATTTGTGTCGTCTTCTTCTGCGACTACTTTGGGTTCCGCTGGCTTTGCTTTTATTGATATCTGATTGATGCTCTCGAGGAAAACGCCTAGTGGTATTGGTCCTCGAGTCGATCTGATGTTCGCGAGTTCGTCGGCTTCTGTATTATTTGCTCTGGGGATGTAGTTGATTTCACAGCCGTCGAATGCTCCCTCTAGCGCGTTATAGAGCTTCTGGTAGGCTGCCATGTTGTCTGCAACTGCGGTACAGTCTCTCATCGCCTACTGGACGATGAGGTTGGAGTCGCCATAGATCGATAGGCGAGTGGCACCGCAAGTTTTTGCCATGCGCATGCCGTGAATTAGTGCCTCGTATTCTGCTTCGTTGTTGGAGGCGTTGCTGAAGTTGATATGGAGGATGTATTTGAGCTTCGTTCCTGTGGGGGAGACTAGGACGACGCCTGCTCCGGCTCCTTGTTGTCTTTTAGATCCGTCGAAGTACATCGTCCATGAGTTGGATAGGTCTGGGGGACCTGGTGTTTGGACTTCTGCCCACTCGGCCAGGAAATCTGGGAGTACTTGGGCTTTGATTGATGTCGGGTGTTTGAACTGCAGGTCTCGTGGGCTGAGCTCCATGTTCCACTCAGCGACTCGTCCGGTCGCTCCGGGATTGTTGAGGATGTCCGCGAGTGGTGCACTGCTCACGATTGTGATGGAGTGTTTGTCGAAGTAGTGCGATACTTTCCTGGAGGTCATGATAATGGCGAGCAGGAGCTTATGGTAGTGTGGGTCCCGCTGCTGCGGCTTCGTGAGTAGCGTGCTGAGGTAGTAGATTTGTCTTTGGATGCTCTGGATTTTGCCTTCTTCTGCACGCTCGACGACAAGCACTGTGCTCACAACAGTGCTGTGTGCTGCTATGTAGAGATACAACTTTTCCCTTTCCTTAGGCACCGCCAAGATTGGTGGGGTCGAGAGGGTCTTCTTTAAGTCTGCGAATGCATTGCTGGCTTCCTCGGTCCACTTGAATTTTTCTCCTTTTCTCAGCAGTTTGTAAAATGGTAAGGTCCTTTCGCCTAGCTTGCTGATGAAGCGGCTCAATGCTGCGAGCTTTCCTGTGAGCTTCTGTACTCCACCGATGTTGGTTGGCCTTTGCATCTCGGCGATTGCTTGAACCTTTTCGGGGTTTGCCTCGATTCCTCGGCAGAGACCATGTACCCGAGTAATTTTGTGGCTGGGACGCCGAATACGCATTTTTTGGGGTTGAGCTTGATCCTGTACTTGTTGAGGGCCGCGAATGTCTCGCGGAGGTCGTCGAGTAGTGTGTTTGCGCTTTAGGTTTTGATGACAATGTCGTCTACATAGACCTGGACGTTTCTGCCAATCTGGTCTCTTAGGCATGCTTGCATCATCCGCTGGTATGTGGCTCCGGCATTTTTTAGTCCGAAGGGCATTGTTTGGTAGCAGAATACTCCGTAGGGGGTGATGAACGAGGTGTGCTCTTCGTCTTCTTCCTTCATCCTGATCTGATTGTACCCTGAGTATGCGTCGAGGAAGGGGAGGAGGTCGCATCCTGCTGTGGAGTCAATTATTTGATCGATTCTTGGCAGGGGGAAGTGGTCTTCTGGGCAGTGCTTGTTGATAGGCCCGTAGTCGACGCACATCCTCAGTACCTCGGTGTCCTTTTTAGGGACTAGGACTGGGTTTGCTATCCAGGTTGCTTTCTTTGTCTCTCGGATGAACTGTGCGTCGAGTAGTCGGTTGACTTCTTCTCCGATTGCTCTGCGCTTGGGTTCTGAAAATCGTCGCAGTGCCTGTTTTACTGGTTTGGTGTTTGGCTTGATGTGGAGTGCGTGCTCTGCAAATTCTCGTGGTATCCCGGGCATATCGACTGGGCACCAGGCGAAAATTTTCCACTCTTCGTGAAGGAAGGTTATGAGGGAGGTTGCTTGCTCTTCTGGAAGGTGGGCATATACGCGAACTGTCTTCTCAGGGTCTGTTGGGTGGACTTGGTGTGTGATTGTGTCGCTGTTGATGCTGAAATCGCGACCAAATTCTTTTGTCTCGCTTCAGCTTGCCAGCGGAAATATGCTTTTGTCCGTCATTAAGGCTATTTCTTTGAGCTGTTGTTGGGCTCAAAATGTGTTGGAGACTTTGTGGAAGTCGCGATCGCACTGGTCCGATTTGGTGAAGCTTCCCTTGACTGTGATGATTCCTGCGGGTCCTGGTATCTTGAGCTTGAGATATGCGTAGTGTGGAACCGCCATGAACTGTGCGAATGCTGGTCGCCCGAGTATGGCGTGATACTGCGACTGCCAGTCGAGCACTTCGAACTCGAGCGCTTGCTTTGCGAAATTGCGCTTGCTGCCGAAGATCACATCAAGTTGTGTTGTTCCGATGGAGGTGGCTGCTTCACTCGGAACTACGCCGTATATTGTGGTGCCTGACTTTTTCCAAACTGATCGTGGGATTAACATCTTGCGTAGGGTGCTGGCGAAGATTATGTTTAGACTGCTACCTCTGTCCATGAAGACTTTGTCCATGTCGTATCCTCCGATCTGAGCTTCGAGGACCAGGGGTGCATGCCCAGGCTTTGGGACTGCGGGCGGATGGTCGCACTGTGAGAAGGTGATGTTGGTTTCAGCGCCACTCAGTTGGTAGGTTTCAGTTATCTTTAGGCCTTCGACTTCTTCGACCTCCAAGGTGTAGGTGAAGGGAATATGCCCGAGAGGCAATAATAAAGTGGTTATTATCTTATTCCATGTTTATGATAAATGTTTATTTTCATGCTATAATTGTGTTAACCGGAAACGTTAATACATGTGTGTTTAATAAACAGAGAAAAGGTTCCTAGTAATGCCTCTCTTTATACTAGCTTGTTGATTAACGGATGATCAAGGTTTCCTGGTCATGAACATTGGATGTTGTTAATAACAAGGTCATGTCATTGGAGAATGATGTGATGAACATACACCCACAGTAGTTATAGCAATACGATCATGTCATGAAGTTTCTATTGCTGTATCAAACTTTCACGAAGTAACTCTAATCCTTAGACCATGAGATCACGTCAATCACTGACACCGGAATAGTACTTTGATTCCATCAAACGTCACACCGTAACAGGGTGATTATAAAGGTGTCGTTGGGTACTTGGAAAGTGTTAGTTGAGGCTCGTGGATCAAGAGTGGGATTTGTCCATCCAGATGACGGAGAGATATACTCTGGGCCCTCTCGGTGATATCACATTGACATCGCTTGCAAGCACGTGACTGGCTCACGAGGATGTTATATCACGGAACGAGTAAAGAGTACTTGTCGGTAACGAGATCGAACTAGGTATGGATGATACCAAATTATCGGATCTCGGACAAGTAAAATATCGCGAGACAAAAGGAATTGGTTACGGAGTTTTGGTTCACACGATCACTAGTTCATCGTTGAGTAAGTGGGAGTCATCATGGATCTCCAGATCCCGCTGATGATTATTGATCAGAGAAGAGTCTCTGTCATGTCCATTTTATTCACGAACCATAGGGTGACACACTTAAGGATTCGTTGACGCGTTTGAGTGGATACGGAACGCCAGAGAATATACTGGACAGCACATGGACTGTTTTGATAAAACTGTTGGAATAGTTTCGGTATATCAAAATAGTGCAAGGGGATAATTGTTAATGTGTTCATTGAATGAAGTGTTCATCAATGAAGTACTCATTGAATGAAGTGTTCATTAATTTGAGTGACATTAAACAAGATAATTAAAAGTGTTTTAATGTGATAAACTCTTGGAATTTTGAGTGGAGAATTATGGAAGTTATGGGAATAATGTGTGACCCTTTGTTTTTGTGAGTGGGGAGTCCACCCACATGATGAGGGGAGAGGTGGGGGCACCTCTTGGGGCGTGCTACCCCTTGGGGGCTGCCTCCCCCTCCTATATATAGATGGGTGGAGACCCCTCTACACACTAAATTCCTCCATCTCTCATATGCCCTTTGGTTGGCATCTTCCTCCCCTTGCTAGCTGATCCAGTTTCACGAGTACGGTGCTTAGGCGAAGCCCTGCTCAAGATCTTCTCTACCACCACCACCACTATGTTGTAGTGCTGCTGGAGTTCCCGAGGATCCACTACTTCCGCTGCCCAACTGGAGCAAGGGGCGGAGGTCGTCACTGATCTGTACGTGTGACCGACTACGGAGACGCTGCCCGTTCGTGGCGTCAAGTCTTCATCACGACCTTGAGGTCGGCGAGTATTCGACTACATCACCCACGAGAATAGTTCTCGTTAAAGCTTTTGGTCTTCGAGGGTGAGTCCTTCTCAAACCGTTACAAGTGATCTTCTAGATGTGATCTTGGCTGTTACAACCGTAGGAAAATTTTTGTTTTCTATGCAACGAACCCATCAGTGGTATCAGAGCCTCGTCTATGCGTAGATGCTTTGTACGGTTAGAACACATAGAGATGTGGGCGTTGATCCTCTAGTTGTTACCCTCTTTTGTGCACTTGTTCATATTGCGGCAATGTTGGATAGAAGCGGCCCTAAGCGCAGATTGCGTGTCACGCTTGACATACGGATTGTACCGTATAAAGTGGCTTTGGGGGTGTCAGTTTCTCTAACATTAGTGATATGGCATTTGCAACGGAGGGCCCTGGAAAGGGATGAAAAGAAACAACTAGCGAATCAACGTTGTGGTTCTTGTCCGTAGGTAAGATCGGTTCTTTCCTAGGAAGCCCAAAACCACGTAAAATTTGCAAAGATAATTTAGAAGCGTCTAACTTGTTTTTGCAGGGCATGTGATGTGATATGGTCATTGTTACAAAATTGTTGTATGAAATGAGATTTATTGTAAAAAACCGGCAGGAGCCATATGGTTGTGTTTTTCCTTTTTTAAGGCCTGCGTGCTGTAGATATATCCATGAGATATATTGTAATGGAGAAGGACGACCATGGTGGTGGCGCCATGGACCTTGGTGCCGCGCCGGTGGCATGATGGAGATCATACCAAGACGCACAAAGATGGATATCTATTGCGAGAAGGACCATATCATATCACATTATCCATGCATGTGATGTTTATCCTTTTATGCATCTTATTTTGCTTAGTTACGATCATGATCGCTGCGGTAGCATTATAAGATGATCCCTCTCACTTAATATCAAGATAATTATATGTTCTTCCTTAGTATGCACCGTTAAGAAAGTTCGTCGTTTCGAGACACCACGTGATGATCGGGTGTGATAGACTCTACGTTCGCATACAACGGGTGTTTTCAAGCCTAGCATGTACAGACATGGCCTTGAAACACATGCAAATACTAAGGTTCTACTTGGCGAGCCTAGCATGTACAGACATGGCCTCGGAACATGGACCGAAAGGTTAAGCACGAGTCATATGGATGATATGATGAACCATATTGAGATGCTCGCCATTGCAGCTACACTGCCTCACGTGATGATCGGTCGTGGTGTAGTGAATTTGGTTCGTGTAATCACCAAAGACGACTCGAGGGATGTTGTTTTTGAGTGGGAGTTAGGTGAACTCATTTTATCATGAACTAAATCAAAGTGAATTTGCATAGTTCGTTGTAGTCATTGGCATTTGTTTACTACCTTTGCGCTTAGCTATAATTGAGATAAATGAACTATAGAATTCTGGATATTTAACTTTACGGACTGGTACCGTATTGTTTGAGTGTCAATCTAAAGTTTAAAGTCTTATTGCAAACTTTAGCAAACCTTGCTTACTCCATGAAGTTTAATAATGTGTATTAAATCGAGAGTAACAATTCCAGTGTTAGTGTCTAAGTATCACACTTGCCTCCATGATCCTTGATATTCAAATGCTGTTTGTTATTATCAAGGTTATCTAGGAGCTGAAATGATTGTTTCAGAAACTATCATGTGTGGAAGATATAGCGATATCTGAAACAATGTTTAGTTGCAATGTGATAGAGTAAAATTTAGTGAGAAACATGTTCTCATATTGTATGAGAATTTGTGAAGGTTGGAGACACTATGTGTCCTAATCTCCCAAAAAGGTTTTGGGAACTAATATTGTACTCACAGTTTGTCCCTATGAGCTATGGTAGTTCTGTCATGAAAGTTGTCATGATAGGATGAATGGAAGATGTAGGTAAAATGTTTACTACACTATAAGATTACTAAAGAATGGAATTTGGAAGAACACCAAACATTTGATGACGGTGATCTGCATCAAAGTGAGAATCAAAGGGTGTTAGTATTTGACTAACACACTTTGGATTATGTGTCATATGAATGGTGCCACAAGTGATGTTGATAAATTCTTCTAAAAAGGAAAGGAATTGCTGAAAGAGGATCTGAAAAATATTTTGGCGAAAAGAAAAAGGAAAAGACTGGAAATGTCCAGCTCGGGTATATAGATGATATACATGTTATGGGTATATTCATTGCTTGTTAAACAGTGCGATTCTTGAGTATTGGATACTGATTGGTTGGTATGAAGTGTCATACGGAACAACGCAATACAAGAGTTGCAATGGCCTGAGTAACTAGCAAATGAATATGGGATGATTCTCATCAAGAACAAAATAAAGTGTTATTGTGTTTATCGTTGGAATTAAACCTAGCCTTCAAGATTTATTTGAATAATTGTTATTCTGTTCTGGTGTTATACGAACAATAGTTGTTCAAATTATCACCATATTCATAGAAGATGGATGTACTCTATAAATCTTGTTGGAGAAATCACATCCATAATAACTGATGCTAAACATGTCGCAAGACAAATGATTATAAGATCACTTATGAGTGACACCACCGTTGGAATCATATTGGAAAGAAACACATGAAGAAACTCCATGGTGATGGAATTTTGGAGTCTTTTGATTTTGAATCAATTGACGGTTGTGAGAAATTTCTAGAGATGATTGAAACACCGTTTAAATCATATTGGAAAGATAACATGAAGAAACTCCATGTTGGTGGAATTTTGGAGTCTTTTGATTTTGAATCAACTGACGCTTGTAAGAATTTCCTAGAAATGATTGAAACTCCGTTCATAGGCAAAGAAGAACGGACGACTAACTTATTGGACATTATACATGTTGATGTGTATAGTTCATTATGTGTAGCCATGTGTGGTGGGTCTTATAACTTCATATACTTTAACCAAGGATTTGAGTGGATATATGTGTATATTTACTTGATAAGGAAGAAGTATGAAATGTTTGAAAATGTTCAAATAAATTTCAAGATGAAGTGAAAATCATTGTAACGAGAAAATAAGAGTTTATGATTGGATCATAAAAGAAGATTTTTGAGTTAAAAGTTTAGCAAATGCCTGAGAGTTTAGGAATCGTTCCAAAACTTGCATTTCCCGAAACACCATAGGAGTATGGAGTGTTCGAGAGATGTAATCAAACCTTGTTTGACATGGTAAGGATCAAAGGTGTTATTTATAAAATTGCCATTATATTTTAAGGATTAAGCTTTAGAGACTACCGCTTTTCACTGAAAAGAGCGCCATCGAGATCCGTTGAAATGACACCATATAAGTTATGGAATGGGATAAAACCCAATTTGTCTTTTCTTAAATTTTGGTATGCAAGGCATATGTAAAATGTTTACAACCAAAGTCGGATAAAATGCGTCTTTGTAAGTTATCCCAAAGTAACCGTTGGGTATTCCTCCATAACACTAAAGACAAAAGTGTTTTGTGGCTAAGTGCATCAAGTTTCTTGAGAAGGATTTTTTTGCGAAAAGTTAAGTGGGAGGACAGTAGAACTTCGATTAGGTTGTTGAACCTAAGCTTTATGTGCTAAGTGGCGCAGCGCCGGAAAGTGTCCCGGAAGCGGCCGCAATGCTCTTGGCTCCCGTGTCCCAAAGGTTGTGGTCACGGCGATCTAAGTTCCTATTGAACTGCGTAGTTCGGGTAATCGATCAAATAGTAAGATTTGAGATTGAATCATTGTTATTTGATAATAATGGACCGACTACATGCAAAGAAGCGATGATGGGCCCTGACTCCGTCAAAATGGCTAGGAGCTATAAAATCCGTGATAGTTCCATACACGAGAAACCAACTTTCTGAACTTGGAAGACCCTCTAGATACCGTGTTTGGATCTATAAAGAAACAGACGTGGATGTTCTCACATCTATGAAATATTCGACATATCGTTAAAATGGTTTACGATTATGTTCAAAGAGTTGGCTATGACAAGATTTGATCTTTCATAACGATATTTAGTCTGGACGGATTATTGTAGCAACCACTACATATGCTAATTTTTTTATATGGTAGTTGAACAAACGGAACAACGTTCTTCTAATAGAATGGTTACCTAGGACGTGTACAAGACACGGTCCAAAGGGTTTTGTTAATTCAAAGGATGCTAAAATAGCATGCAAATTTCAATGGTTGAAATAAGCATTCGCGGAGTTGGAATCTTCATCATGATGAAATTGTTAAAACGTTTAGTTTCATCAGAGACGGTGAAGATGCTTGCTTTTGCAAGAAATTAAGTGGGAGCGCTGAGACATATTTCTAATACATTATGTAGAAGACATATTGTTGATTGGACATGATGTATCTTTTATTGACACGGGTGAAGTTTCATTGAAAATTTGATTTTAATGGAAGATTTGGGCAAAACCAGTATATTGGGCTAATATGGTCTATATAGATAGATTGAGGTGCTAATATGGTTGGGCCGAAGTACATATATGAAATATTGAATAAGTTCAATATGGAAATGACGAGAAAGGTTCTTGCCGCATGGAAAAGGTTGAAGCGAGATTCAAGTGTTTTGACACTTGGTGAGTAAAATCACATGAATGATTTGATCAATCATGTACACCATGATATGTACAATTCCAGAATGTCCTATGCTCTAAATGTTATGAGCATATACCAGAATGATTCATAAGATGATCATTGGACAATAGTAAAGATATCCTTACGTGCTTTGGAAGGACTAAGAATATATATTATGTATGTTGGACAATAGTTCATTGTAAAGTGTTACATTGATACTAGTTTTGTCGCAAGATACAATCTAAATTTATCTCAATTTTGGAGGTATGTTAAGGTGGCAAAATGTAATGGAAGAAAGTTCCATGATAGATTTGGAATAGTTCCAAATGGATTTGGATGAGTTCCAAAGTTAAGACATTATAACGAATACTACAACGAAAGGCTAAGTATATGACTGCTCTAGCAGCAGCAAAGGAGGGCATTTGTGTCAAGAAGTTTGTTTGACAAACTAGGTGTAGTTCCAAGCGAGCTAATACTATGAAGATCTATTGTACGACAATAGATTCAACATGTTTTGAGCTCAAGGGACTAAGGTCTCACCGGAGGACCAAATTTATGCAATGCCATCTCATTAGTGAATGAGTGATGCGTAGAGACGCAAAGAAATGCAAATACACACGGACCTGAAGTGTCAGATCTGGAGATTAGGTTTACCACTAGCAATGCGTATGGATAACAGCTGAATGCCATAGGTGTTGGATGCGCAAGTACCAAACTAGATTATTGACTCTAGTGCAAGTGGGAGACTGAAGGGAATATGCCCGAGAGGCAATAATAAAGTGGTTATTATCTTATTCCATGTTTATGATAAATGTTTATTTTCATGCTATAATTGTGTTAACCGGAAACGTTAATACATGTGTGTTTAATAAACAGAGAAAAGGTTCCTAGTAATGCCTCTCTTTATACTAGCTTGTTGATTAACGGATGATCAAGGTTTCCTGGTCATGAACATTGGATGTTGTTAATAACAAGGTCATGTCATTGGAGAATGATGTGATGAACATACACCCACAGTAGTTATAGCAATACGATCATGTCATCAAGTTTCTATTGCTGTATCAAACTTTCACGAAGTAACTCTAATCCTTAGACCATGAGATCACGTCAATCACTGACACCGGAATAGTACTTTGATTCCATCAAACGTCACACCGTAATAGGGTGATTATAAAGGTGTCGTTGGGTACTTGGAAAGTGTTAGTTGAGGCTCGTGGATCAAGAGTGGGATTTGTCCATCCAGATGACGGAGAGATATACTCTGGGCCCTCTCGGTGATATCACATTGACATCGCTTGCAAGCACGTGACTGGCTCACGAGGATGTTATATCACGGAACGAGTAAAGAGTACTTGTCGGTAACGAGATCGAACTAGGTATGGATGATACCAAATTATCGGATCTCGGACAAGTAAAATATCGCGAGACAAAAGGAATTGGTTACGGAGTTTTGGTTCACACGATCACTAGTTCATCGTTGAGTAAGTGGGAGTCATCATGGATCTCCAGATCCCGCTGATGATTATTGATCAGAGAAGAGTCTCTGTCATGTCCATTTTATTCACGAACCGTAGGGTGACACACTTAAGGATTCGTTGACGCGTTTGAGTGGATACGGAACGCCAGAGAATATACTGGACAGCACATGGACTGTTTTGATAAAACTGTTGGAATAGTTTCGGTATATCAAAATAGTGCAAGGGGATAATTGTTAATGTGTTCATTGAATGAAGTGTTCATCAATGAAGTACTCATTGAATGAAGTGTTCATTAATTTGAGTGACATTAAACAAGATAATTAAAAGTGTTTTAATGTGATAAACTCTTGGAATTTTGAGTGGAGAATTATGGAAGTTATGGGAATAATGTGTGACCCTTTGTTTTTGTGAGTGGGGAGTCCACCCACATGATGAGGGGAGAGGTGGGGGCACCTCTTGGGGCGTGCTACCCCTTGGGGGCTGCCTCCCCCTCCTATATATAGATGGGTGGAGACCCCTCTACACACTAAATTCCTCCATCTCTCATATGCCCTTTGGTTGGCATCTTCCTCCCCTTGCTAGCTGATCCAGTTTCACGAGTACGGTGCTTAGGCGAAGCCCTGCTCAAGATCTTCTCTACCACCACCACCACTATGTTGTAGTGCTGCTGGAGTTCCCGAGGATCCACTACTTCCGCTGCCCAACTGGAGCAAGGGGCGGAGGTCGTCACTGATCTGTACGTGTGACCGACTACGGAGACGCTGCCCGTTCGTGGCGTCAAGTCTTCATCACGACCTTGAGGTCGGCGAGTGTTCGACTACATCACCCACGAGAATAGTTCTCGTTAAAGCTTTTGGTCTTCGAGGGTGAGTCCTTCTCAAACCGTTACAAGTGATCTTCTAGATGTGATCTTGGCTGTTACAACCGTAGGAAAATTTTTGTTTTCTATGCAACGAACCCATCAGTAGGCATCTTGCTTTGCTTTCGAGGGTCTTCCTTCTTGGATCATGCAGATTTGTCCATGGGACGTGGGGTATTTCCCCTCTATACTTGGTGCTGGCGACTGCGCGCTTCTTCGAGTGCGTTTGGCTTCACGCTGCTTCTCCTCCTTGAGGCTGTTGGAGAATTCGGTGAATAGGCGGCAATCTCCTAGGGTGTGGCTTGCACTGAGATGTCCCCGACTGTCTTCAAAACAGTGGATCGCGCAAGGTCCTTCCAGTTGCTCTTTAGCTGTGAGTTTGCTGGAGCCGGCGTGCCTTCTTCTCCTTGAGATTTGGAAGATCTGCGAGGGGTCTTCTGCTCGGCTGTGGAATCTGGGTCAAGTTCTATCCCGTCGCTGAGTGATTGGCTCCGGATGAAGTTGGCGAATTCATCTGGCCTCCGATCCGAGTCGTAGCACTCTCCGGTCTGGGTTTCGGAGTCGTTGTCTTGGCGTGCGGTGGGAGTCCGGGCGGTGGCGGGTCGTCGACTGGTGGGCGAGCCTTCTGTTACACGTCGCGACTCTTCGAGTGGTGTCCCCGAGTAGAGTCCTCGCGTTTGCCTTCTGAGTCGTCGAGTTCTTTTCCGTCGGCGATGGATCTGATGGTCGTTGTGGTGCCGGATTTGATTCGGCTGCAGGCTAGATGATCTTGACGAGACGATGGAGATGCTTGTGATGAACTTGAATTCCTCGAGCGGGCTAGATCTGGTTCTAGTCCTCGAGTCTTGATCTGCTGAGGGCGGAACCGTCGAGATCGTGATTCCAACCTGTGTAGTTCCCAAAGACGGCGCCAATTGACGGGGATCAACCCCGGCAAATCCCACGGTCAGGGACCCTGGGTTAGTCATAGAGAAGGCACAGGTTGGACGATACTCGTCGGCTAACAGGAGAAGCACTTCCTGCTTGATATTATTGCGTGAGGGGTGATTACAGTGAAGGCCAAGGCGAGTTCTCGCAAGGCTAGATGAGTAGATGCGTCTTGGATTCATCTGGACGCCTCCCCTCCCAGCCTTTATATACTAGGCTAGGTCTCGGGAAGTCCGTACTAGGTTACAAAGATAGTTTCCTAGTTCTAGTCTTGCCTTGTACGCCAAGTTGCTCCTTCCATACTAGTCGCGGACTCCTACGTCGGTGCCTGGTTGGGCCAAATGTGGGCTTGTCGTAGCTTCCCAGCGGGCCTTCTATCTTCATACGCACCAGGTAGCCTTACATGCAGGAGTCGTGGGGTCACCCCCTCGTCAATCTGCCCCTTTGTTTCATAATCTGATTTTGATTTAACTCTTTAAGTTTTGTCCCAAGTGTACTTCTCCGAAGAAGAAAATGAGAAGAGGAAAAATCTTAAGGAAAATATTGGTGAAGAATAGCAAGGTGAATTCTCTCTCTCTCTCTCTCTATCTATCTATCTATCTCTATTCATCTGATCCATGCTTTGTGTGTTGCCTCTCTGATATACTAAAAATTAAAGCATCACCTAGGAAAAGATAAGATTCTATGACACATCAAAGATGAGCTCATCCAATTTTGTTTTTTCAGTCTCGGGAAAAAATGTATTTCCTGTTCACTAACATTCAGTTCTTTAGCTTGATCATTCTTCTGCAATTATTGTTTGCTGATTCATTCTTTAACATGTTCCCTTTTTTGTTGTACCGGGATTTGCAAGGTCAGATAGTGAGAAGAAATTTGTTATTTTGTGTGCATCCTTGTTGCTATTTCTCCATGTCTTCTTTACCTCGATAGACTAACTTCCATGTGACAAATAAAATTTGTTGGGTTTCCTTGTGTGTTAATCTTTTCATGTAATCATTGTATGGATTATGCACCAGTTCTATGTGAAAAATAAAAATTGTTGGATTCCCTTATCGTTTAAGTTTTCCATTCAACTACTATATGGGTGATTCAACTTTATTTGCTTGTTATAGGATTTGGGTATTCATGGTTCATAGGAGGAGAGTTTATAAAGGAATCAATGGAAAGTAGTTTTGTATTGGCTTTTGTGTTCATAAGATGACACCTCTGTTTGTTTCGGTGTTTCCTAATGTAAATATTCTTAATTTCTTATTCGATTGCATTACAAACTTGGATGGAAAGCCAAACAAATTTGTAGATGCAGTAGTTTCATCGGCAATGATAATGTGAAGCTTTCCGATGTGCGTAGGCCATTAGGAACAGGTCAAGGTCAGTGAACTAGAGAACACTCAGGAAGCCATTTGGGTTATTGATACCATATTGCTCCTATATAAGTCTGAATGGTAATTTACTGTTATTGTTTTTTATTTTTAGCGTTGGCGCCATGGTCGCATCTAATTTCCCTTTGTATGTTTGTGTTTGCAGGCACTTCCGGTTAGCGCGCTGGTTAATTTTTCGTAATAATCCTTCGAACTTTATGGACTTGATGGGCCAGAGGATTTTAGTCAAACTACACAGAGTAGGTTTTCTATAAATATTAGCATTCTATGTTCTGGATGAGCTCAATTTTTCATAATCTTATGGCAACATTTTTGTAAACTTCAAACTACAACTTTTTTGAGTCATTTATATTGGTGTTGTCTTAACTAATTAATGAATTATGATACTATCTCTTTGGAAAAAGCTTAGTGAATGATCAGAGTAAGCTAGATGGAAATGATTATGTCTATTGCTTCATGTTTTTTTTCTTACATAACAGCAGAGTATCTTGCTTGCCATGTACAATGAATGTATATATTATCTCTTTGTCGTTGGGATCATAGCGTATCCTATATTTTCTTAATCCGGTTGGAACATCTAGGTCCATAGCCTGCCATTTATTTAAACTATTCATACATCAAACTTTGGATAGGTAAATTGCATTATCTTTTGCGTTGGTTTGAAATACTTTAAACCCCAAACTCGACTTGCAGGGTTGTGCGTGTAGCGAGCAGGGGACTGACATGTCGTTCATGACGACGACATCGAGGATATCAATCTCATGCGGTGGTGAGTTGATATTTTTGTAATCTCTTTATGTTCCAACTGGATTCGCTACTGTTGATGTGGTGCGGTGTGGTTGATGATTTGCTGCTATCGTAGGATCAATGATCAGGCAGATGCTTAAGACGCGTCTTTCATCAAGTATGTGGTGTCTGATGCAGTCTTATGCGTGTTCATAATTTCTGTTTGGAAGTGTTTGATATACTGGTATGTTTTTCTGGCTTGTTTCTACGCAGGCGTGGAGTTTACGACGGGGTTCATGTGAACATCATGGGGTTTCAAGCTCAGAAGCAGGGATCTGCTCGATCTATTTATGTGGTAATTCCCCTTTTCCACACTCCCTGGTTCTAGATTGTTAGGTGTGTTAGTTAGTTATTTTTTTCTTTATCCTAGATTCCTGGGATAATATTTATGTTTACTAAGATGAATTAAGGCTGGCTAGAAGATCTCATTTCCCTATTTTTTATAGTACATCTGCCCCTTTGTTTCATAAGCTGATTTTGATTTAACTCTTTAAGTTTTTTCCCAGTTGTGTGCTTCTCCGAAGAAGAAGATGAGAAGAGGAAAAATCTTAAGGAAAATATTGGTGAAGAATGGCAAGGTGAATTCTCTCTCTCTCTCTCTTTCTCTCTCTCTCTCTCTCTCTCTCTCTCTATATATATATATATATATATATTCATCTGATCCATGCTTTGTGTGTTGCCTCTCTGATATACTAAAAATTAAAGCATCACCTAGGAAAAGATAAGATTCTATGACAGATCAAAGATGAGCTCATCCTATTTTGTTTTTTCAGTCTCGGGCAAAAATGTATCTCCTGTTTACTAACATTCAGTTCTTTAGTAGTGAAAGTGCAATATATCGACCAAAGGGGGGTGAATGGGAGATTTTCAATTTTGCTACCAGATTTTGATTTTCTTCAGGACTAAAGCAATCATGAAGCTGAAGAAGTACCAAAATCATGAAGAAATTAAACTTCACAGAATGTAATCATAAGGGCAGCTCATCATAATGCAACAGAAATAAATCAATTCAGATAAGCAGAAGTGCTTCAGATGCATAGTATGAAGACTAATAGCAGAGGGAGAGCTGAAGCACAAGCAGTCAACATAGATACTGAAGACATAATACTGAGTCTTAAGAGATTGAAGAGATATCACCAGAAATTGAAGACAATGGTTTGGTAGACCAGTTCAAGTTGTTGTGACAACTCTACGTCTGGTTGGAGAGGCTGAGATTCAACTCAGAAGACATAGTCTTCACCTTGTTCTCCTTGAACTAAAGTCCTCAGACTCCGTCCAATAACTCAGGTGAGTCTTCAAGGTAGACTCCCGAAACCTTTACAGACTCAGTCACTCTGGGAAGTCACAATTGCATCTTGACTTCCTCAGACTGAAGACTTCTACACCGGCTGGAAGATCACAGTCTTCAAGAGTAAAAAGCTTCGGATCACTCAAACCGACTTCCTCAGAAATGCTCAACTACTCAGGCTGGTGGTTTTCCTCACATAGGTTCTTTAGTTTCCTCAGAGGTGGGTTGCTCTCAAATGACAAGTGTCAGTTTTTCTCTCGGAGCAGCCAACCCACAAATGGGGCTGGGGGTGGCTATTTATAGCCGCGGAGCAACCCGAGGTGAAAGGACATAAATGCCCATGCATGCAATTACTCTCATGCCCTCGGAAATGACCGTTGCTAGACAAGTTCTAGCCTCTCACCACGCAACACGTGGCACGGTCAAAGTATTCTCTCTCCAGACTCCTCAACCGAAGTTAGTTACCTCAGTGTCCTGAAGAACAACGTCTCAGACACATGAGGACTGAACTTCTACTGCAGGAGATCTCACTCTCTTCAGGAGAACTGCACTCGCAGTCTCCAGACTCCTCAACCGAAGACAAATTCCTCAGTGTCCTAAAGAATAACGTCTCAGACACCCGAGGAACTGAACTTCTACTGCAGGAGATTTCTCTCTCTTCAGGAGAACTGCACTCGCAGTCTCCAGACTCCTCAACCGAAGACAGATTCCTCAGTGTCCTGAAGAACAACGTCTCAGACACCCGAGGAACTGAACTTCTACTGCAGGAGATTTCCTCAGGGTTTTTCTTCAGGATTCCTAACTGAGCACTTCCTCAGACCTTCGGAACTCGTTTTCTTTAACCCCTCCAACAGTGTGGTGTTTTCCTATGACTCAAGAAGTATAAAAAGTCTTAGCGAAGACTACGCTTCAACTTCGTCTTCAGCGCGAACTTCCTCAGGATCGTCTTCAGCTTCAGCTTCAACCGAACGCTTCAGGATCCTACTTCCTCAGGATTTCGCGCAACTTCATTATTCAGGAAACGCACCGTTTTCTCTAATGTTCCTCAACATTTTGGGGGGTCGACATTGGTGGTTAAACACCTCATCAGGGACTGTTCTCCTGTGTATACTCACAAACACATCAGTCCCTTAACCGTTTTGTCATCAAACTCCAAAACCTCAAGGAGAGGGCACTTGATGCACTTACAATCTCCCCCTTTTTGGTGATTTGATGACAATCAGGTTAAGCTTCAACGGGGATAAAATTATGAGTTTGAAGAATAAAAACTTTGAAGAACATTTTTATCATTAAGCTGGATATAATGAAGCTCCCCCTGAGGATATGCATATAAGTTGAAGAATGTTAATATCTAAAGCATTTTGAGGTATATGAGGAGCTCCCCCTATATCCAGGCATTTCTGAAGCAGTGCATGTTATGAAGTGTTTGAGGAAATTAAACAACGCACTGAGAGAGGTGTTTGCAGAGACAATCACATGCATATATGATAAACTTGAGGAAATAGCATGTGGTAGCTGAGGAATAGTATCAGGCAAACACCAAAATTACAGTTTACAACTCGTTAAAAAAAACTGAAGAACGAGAGTTGTAACTGAAGAACCCCATAACTAAAGACCCGCTTGAAGACTAACATATTTCTCCCCCTTTGTCATAAAATGAACAAAAAGGGAAAAACTGAAGCTAACGCCCCTTTGAAGTTGCGTCAAGGCTGAGGTGAGTCACGCCTGAGGCAGTCCGTTGCGGTGTGAGGGCAGGCAGCAGTGTCTTCAGCTTCTTCAGCAGTCATCTCCTGGTTTGAGGAATAAGAATCCATGGCCGGAGGAGGAGTCGTGCAGCGTCTGAATTGCCTTGGTGGTTTGATTGCTGGAATTGGAGGCTTTTGAAGATCCAACTGTGCAATGTCGTCAGGTGTGAGTACTTCTTTCATCAAGGCATCAAGATGTTGATATGTATGATGAGTATATTGATGCACTTTCTTCACTGAAGAATGCGTCTGAGCCATATAGCTGAGAATCTCAGAAAACTGACGTTTCACCCAATCATGATTACGATCAACTTTCTGATGAAGACTAATCAGAAGCTCTCGATCAGTCATCACTCGAGCCTGAGTTGTATCCTCAGTTGAGGCATGAGTTCTTGTTTCATCAGTTGTGCGAGACTGAGGATGACGAATATTTCCACCGAGGGAATTGGTCGGGAGAACTTCTTCATAGAAGATGCCTTTGCCTTTGTCATTTGTGGCAATTGTATGCTGAAGCACTTCGACAGGCGGCAGATAGGTCCTGTGATTCGGGTGATCAGGTTGATACTCAATTCTTGTTACGGCGCGGATGAGCTTCATGATCCATGGCGCGTATGGCTTCAGGATGTGTGGGTTCTGTGCAGCATCAACAAGAGTTCTGAAGAAGAAGTCAGGAATGTTGATCGGCCCAGACATGCAGAGGTTGTGAAGTATGTTCTTCATGACGCCAACTACTTCTTCAGCTGAGGATTCATAGCCTTTAATGGGGCAGAAGGTTTTCGCCAGAATCCGATACAGTGTGCTCGGCAGATACTGAAGCTCAGAGACTGGAAACTTTGTGCGAGCTGAGGCTTCAGGGGCCTGAGGCTTCATGAGCATGTTCATCAAGTCATCTCGAAGTATTTGAGACCCATAGGAGCAGGCAGCAGGGGAAGTGCGCTGAGGCAACTCAAGAATGTCAATTGCTTCAGGAACAGTGATGGTGTAGTGATGATGCTCAGTCATCCACTCGAGGACCCAGGTGTTGATATCCAGGGGATTTCCTGAAGCATACAACGTGGCATAAAACTGAAGCACAAGCTCTTCATTCCAGTGTATGCATTCAGAGCAGAACTGAAGCAGCTTGGCATGATGCAGATCCTGAAGCACATTGTTGAAGCAAGGAAGGGCTTCCATATCCATCAGAGGGATGTGCTTGTGAGGAAACAGTTTGTTTTGCTTGTAGAGCATGGAAGCATAGTAGTTCTTCTGAGTGGCAGTCCAGAACCTCAGCAGCTTTCGAGGTGGAGCAGAGTGATATGGATTTTGAATCCCCTCTTGAAAGAAACTCATGGCGTTGAAGAAATCAGTAGCATCAAAGCTTGGAGTATCATCAGCTTCAAGGTCACGGAAGAATGGTCGCTTCTGCTTTGGACACAAGGACCGAGCTTGAACTGGGCCTTGAGGTGGGGAAGGCGCTTGAGGCACTTCAATCTGAAGAGTAGCTTGAGGATGAGGCGGAGTCGCTGCAGATGCATCAGGCACAGATGTGTTGATGTCCTTGGGGAGACGAGGTGATGTGGCCTGTTTGTCTTCAGAGCCATCCTTTGAGGCTTCAGCATTTGTACTGGTTTCTGCTTCAGGAGGGGCAGTTGTGCTTTGGTCGGCTTCAGCTTCAGTTTCAGTAGCAGGTGGGTCTGGCTGAGGATCAGTGGTGGTGTTTGCTGCAGCATCAGTATTAACAGCAGAATTTGTTGGAGCACTAGAGGCTTCGGGGTCATCAGTATCAGACGCTGAGGACGATGCACCAACAGAGGCTTCAGACTGCAGAGAAGTGTCAGGAAGCACCTCGGTCACTGTGTTGGAGTGAGGTTCAGGTGAGAAGACAATATGAGTGGGTGAGTTTGTCAGCCCATAGTCCTCATCATAAATGCGAGGAGTTCCATCATCCATAATATCAACGTCCATGTCTTCAACCTCAGTGATAACTGGTGGCGGTGGGGACGGTGGAGTTGGAACAATGGGTTGTGCAGCAGGGGGTGGAGTGAAGACTATTAAGCTGCGCTGAGGATTTTGAGGTGGAGTTGAGGCAGCAGTGATATGAGTGGTGGTATCAGCGGGCTGTGTTGTAGGAGGAGCTGAGGAAAGGGGTGTAGCATCAATGGGATCCTCAACAGCAGGCTTCTTTGCAGCAGGTGGAGTTGAGGGTTGTGCTTCAGGCGTGCGCTTGAGGCTTTTGGCAGAGGCATCCGCAGGCTGTCGAAGCTTCATCAACTTGGTCATCTGTTGTGAGATCCGTTCCTTGGATTGACCAATATAAGCACGATTGGCAGCGAACTCAATGTTGAGACGTTGAACTTCGCATTGATGCTCAGTAAACTCCTGAGGAGTAACTTCAGTGATAGGTTTCTTCTTGAAGTCACTGTGGACTTTCTTCAGTTTGGCCTTCAACTGTTTCTGAAGATCACTTTGATGAATCTCATTTATGAGGAACTGTTGAACATAGAACTTGATGTCTTTCGGAATATCCAAATCATCAAGCGGAGTGTCAGGCTTAACAGACCAAATTTCAATGTACTCCAAGATCTTCTTGGGATCAAGGAGAAGCGGGATTTCTGAACCCGTTGCTTCAGCTTTGCGTCTGGCCGCAGCACGCACGTATTCAATCTTATCAGCTTCAGTGGCGACGAAGCCGGCCAGATCCTCAAATTCATCTTCATCATCAGAGGATTGAGGAGTATGATGGATGGCGCCACGCATAGTAGTTTTCTTTGGTGAAGGACGAGGGCCCCGTTGAAGAACAGTTTTGGTCTTCAGGTGATGCTGAGGCATTGTGGTTGAGGCCTCAGGAGCACCAGATTCATCAGTGCGTATTCTTGAAGAGGGGACAGCACCATCTGTTCGTTGACATGAGGAGCCAACAACTTGAGGCTTAGTTGAGGTCTTAGAGAAAGGTTTCATGCCCGGAGCCTTTTTGCGGTGCTGAGGCGGAGGTTGTTGTCTGGATTGAGACTGATCTTGAGGCGGAATTTGTATTGAAGCAGTCATGTCACGGACAAGATTCTTGACCCGGCTGCGAGTGCGTTTGAGGTATAGCTCATATGCCGCTGGAAAGTCTTCAGGAGTGCGCAGTGTGGTTGGATCAGGAACGACTCCAGGAGCTGGTGGAGGTCGAGCCTTGATACCCAAGGTCTTCAGTGGCGGATTGACTGCAAACATTTCCTCATGTTGAGGATTCAGCCATTGGTAGGCCACCAAACGCTTGGCCCATTCCCTCGTGATCTTCTGAACCCGTTTCTTACGTTCATCACTGGTTTCTCGTTCGGGAGTCTTCAGCTTTTCATATAATTGAGGGGGCAAGTCTTTTGCGGTATCAGTGTGCTTGCGCCGAGGAGGCATTTTCTTCAGCTGAGGAGACTGAGGAATTGTACGTTCGAGCTGAGCTGCAAATGAAGTGAGACTATGAGAACCATACGATTCCTCTGCAGACATGTACCTGTGACAGAATTAAGTTGCGAGGGAAGTGGGGTACGGTTATATGCGTTCATGAGGAATAGGCTGAGGAAAACAAAGGAATGAGGCATAGGTACAGGTCTCAGAAGGCTAGTAGTACAGTTGAGGATGAACTGGCTTGAGGACACAACAGTACTGCGGAATAATATGCTGAGGAATAAGCCACTGAGGAATAAGCATACCAGACTGAGGCGAATGCTGAGGAACAATGAGTCTTCGTCCCCGGCGACGGCGAACTCCGGCGACGTTAGCACTCGAGCTTGAGGAGCTCAAGGACGGTGGCGCGAGAGTGAGAGAAGCGTTGAGGGGTAAATGACCGAAGGAGGGGGTAGAGGGCTATTTATAGAGGGGTAAAAACTGAGGGGTTGCGAAATTAGTGGACGAGATAGCCCCTGATTGTTGGGATCCTCAGTGGATATCGTGATGGTGGATAATTACGGCGTGCGGTAAAATCGCAACAAATTGAAGACAGTTGTAACAGAAAATCCTTGAGGACAAAGGCTGAAGACGAAGACAAATGGTCTCAGGCGAATGATGATGACTTAAGGTCTCAGCCTGAGGAATATGTAATTTCCGGATGAACGCATATGAGATAGGCAGATTAGATAAGTGAGCACAGAGGGATGGGTCCGATCACGTTCACCTAGTTGAAGAAGCAAAAACTGAAGATCAATAACTATAGGTGAACGTTGTTGAGGACAAACACAATAATCATCAGTAATGAAGACTTAGAATCCTGAGGAAAATCAATAACATCAAATCCTGAGGAAGTTGAGGAATACCGAATCCTGAGGTGTTTGGGCGGTGGCGCTACCCATCTTATAGGGAATGAGACACCTAATACCATACAATTGTCGTATGGATCTTGAGTCAATTCCACGTTAATTTTGTCACACTTAGCAAGGTAGTTCCTCATGAGTTTGAGGAGTACGACGCATCGTGTGTTGTGCATCAGGATTCTTCAATATTGTTTAAGCGTTAGGATGTGTGTCCATTCATAGGACGTTTGAGGAATCTAAGATATTTAGCTCACACCTCAGAGTGCTAAATCGCTTCTCATCCAAAGGCTTAGTGAATATATCAGCAAGTTGATCTTCAGTCTTCACGTGGCTGATGACGATATCTTCCTTCAAGACATGATCCCGAAGAAAGTGATACCGTATCTCAATATGCTTCGTCCTCGAGTGTTGTACCGGATTCTGAGAGATCTTGATGGCGCTCTCATTGTCACATAGTAGTGGTACTTTCTTCAGGTTGATGCCGTAGTCCTTCAGGGTTTGCTTCATCCAAAGAAGCTGTGAGCAGCTTGCACCAGCAGCAATGTATTCAGCTTCAGCGGTGGAGAGGGAGACGCAGTTCTGCTTCTTCGATGACCAGCACACAAGAGAACGTCCGAGGAAATGACATGTTCCTGAGGTAGACTTCCGATCCACTCGATCTCCAGCATAATCTGAGTCTGAGTACCCGACGAGATCCAGCTGTGTGCCTTTTGGATACCATAAGCCTAGCGACGGGGTGTGAGCCAAATATCGAAGAATTCGTTTCACCGCTTGGTGATGCGATTCCTTTGGTGCCGCTTGGAATCGGGCACACATGCAAACGCTCAACATTATATCAGGCCTGGATGCACATAGATATAGCAGAGAACCTATCATGGAGCGGTATACCTTTTGATCGTAGTCCTTGCCATTTTCATCGGGGCCAAGTTGTCCGTTTGTAGGCATCGGTGTCTTGATGCCCTTGCAGTCTTGCATTCCGAATTTCCTCAGGCACTCCTTGAGATACTTCTCCTGAGAGATGAAGATGCCATTGCGTTGTTGACGAATTTGGAGTCCTAAGAAGAACTTCAGCTCGCCCATCATCGACATCTGATACTGTTCACTCATCAAGAATGCAAATTCTTCACTGTATTTCTTGTTAGTGCATCCAAATATTATGTCATCAACATAAATTTGACATATGAATAATGCATCATCATATCGTTTTGTGAAAAGAGTTGGGTCGAGGGAACCAGATTTGAAGCCCTTGCTGATGAGGAAGTCCCTTAGTGTGTCATACCAAGCCCGAGGGGCTTGCTTCAGTCCATAGAGGGCTTTCTTCAATCTGTACACCATATCAGGCTTCTTGGTGTCTTCAAAACCTGGAGGTTGAGCAACATATACTTCTTCCTCGATATTACCATTGAGGAAGGCACTTTTCACATCCATTTGATATAACTTGATATTATGATGATTAGCGAATGCAAGCATAATGCGAATGGACTCAAGTCTAGCTACATGAGCGAAGGTTTCACCGAAGTCGATCCCCTGGCCTTGAGTATATCCTTGAGCTACGAGACGAGCTTTGTTTCTGATGACTTGTCCATCTTCATCAAGTTTGTTGCGGTAGATCCACTTCGTGCCGATGACATTGTGAACTCTAGGATCAGGACGTTTGACTAGTTCCCAAACATCATTCAGTTTAAACTGAAGAAGTTCGTCTTGCATTGCCTGAATCCATTCCGCTTCTTGGAATGCCTCGTTGACTTTGGTGGGCTCTGAAATTGATACAAACGAGAAATGCCCACAAAAGTTAGCTATGCGATTAGCTCTTGCACGAGTGAGAGGACCTGGTAGGTTGATGTCAGCGAGGATTTTGTCCACTTGAACTTCATTTGCCACACGAGGAAGTCGAGGAGTATGATCTTGAGGCGCATCTTCGTCACTGCTGTCAGATTCGTTAGCATCAGCTTCAGGTGCTTCAGGAGCTTCAGGCGTATCAGGTGCCTCAGGATCAGGATCGTCATCAGGATTATTCGCTTCAGGATTTGGGTGTTCTTCAGGAGCAGGAGGTATGTGGATTTCTTCAGAATGATCCACAGGAATGATGTCACCAGCACCCATCTTCTTGATCTGTTCTTCAGGTGGTGCTTCACCTAAATCATGTGGCAGGTGCTCTCTTTGGGAGCCATCAGACTCATCAAAACGCACGTCTACAGTTTCAACAATTTTGTAATGACTAATGTTGAAGACTCTGTAGGTGTGCGAGTTGATACCATAACCGAGCATGAAACCCTCACATGCTTTGGGTGCAAATTTGGACTTGTGATGAGGATCACGTATCCAGAGAGGTGCACCGAATACTTTGAAGTAACTTACATTGGGTTTCTTACCGACCATTAACTCGTATGATGTTTTATGGAAGTACTTGTGAAGATATACTCGATTGACGATGTGACACGCAGTGTTGATTGCTTTAGCCCACCACTCGAGTGGAGTATTGTACTCAGCCAGCATCGTGCGAGCCATCTCGATGAGGGTTCGATTCTTCCTCTCAACAACGCCATTTTGCTGAGGAGTGTATGGCGCAGAGAATTCATGAGCAATTCCCAAGTCATCGAGGAATTCTTCCACACCGAAGTTCTTGAACTCAGTGCCGTTGTCGCTTCGAACGTGCTTGATCTTCAGGTTGTAGTTGTTCATGACTCGCAGGGCGAAGCGCTTGAGGATTGCTGGAGTTTCTGACTTATAGAGAAGAAAATGCACCCAAGTGTATCGTGAGAAGTCATCAACAATAACAAGACCATACATGTTACCTCCAAAGCTCAAATACTTTGGAGGACCAAATAGATCCATGTGAAGCAATTCCAGTGGTCTCGTAGTAGTCATGATGGTCTTCGCTGGGTGATTGGCCTTTGTCATCTTTCCAGCTTCGCAGGCACCACAGAGCCGGTCCTTTGAGAATCTGATTTCCTCAATCCCGAGGACATGTTTCTTCAGTACCAGCTTCTGAAGATTTCTCATTCCAGCGTGACCGAGTCTTCAATGCCATAGCCAGCACTCTGAGGCTCGTGCCAAGAGGCATGTAGCAACCTGAGGACCTTCAGAGAAATCTACAATATACAGGTCACCTTTCCTAACCCCACTGAAGACAATGGATTTATTGCTAATCATGAAGACAATACAACCATGTTTTCCGAAGAGAACAGCGAGATCAAGATCACACAGCATAGATACAGACATCAAGTTGTATCCAAGAGATTCAACAAGCATGACTTTATCAATATGTTGGTCTCGAGAGATAGCCACTTTGCCGAGACCCAATACCTTACTTTTACCTTTATCAGCGAAGGTGATGGTTTTCTTTGAAGAAGGACTTAGTGACGATTCCATAAGTAGACTTCTGTCACCAGTCATGTGATTTGTGCATCCACTATCCATCACCCATTCAGTCTTTCCCTGCAAATGAATTAGTATCTCATACAGCAAGTTATGAGCCAGTCTCAGTTTGAGGAGTTTAAGATTCCTCAGAATTAATTCCTCAGAATTAATTCCTCAGGATGTTCCTCAGGATTGATTTTATGAAATCAAACAATATAATTATCCTTCAACTGACTCATTTATTATTGTCCTGGGCATATGATCTGCAGAAACTGTAATTGCCTCAGGACATGTCCCTGCAAGAATGATTAGTTCTTAACCACCCACATCTTTATGGGTGGTCTTGAGGCACATAAGGATTGATGAGGATGGTGAGACCTAATGGGGTGTGAGATGGCAGCATCAGGATAAACAAATGAGTAAGCATTCTTATGAGGAGCTTCCCTGTGAACAAAATGGTTAGCAGATACATGATTATAATCATTTCCTTTTGAGGTATCGTCCTCAGATGATATCCTCAGCTCATTTGCATCTGCATTCACAAGAAGGTTAGTGATGAGGTCCTTTGGCACCCAGATCTTCTTGACTGGAGGACCGTTCCTGCAGTTAGTTCCGATGAATCTGGCAAATACCTCACCATTACCATTCTTAAACAGTTTATAGTTTGAGTCAAATGACTCAGTCATCACGTCTGAAGAAACAGCATCATAACCAGATAAGGTACAGGGATCAGGAGGAGGCATCATTGCTCGAGCCCAAATTGTCTCAGGATATTGTTCAGGTTTCCAGTAAGACCCATCAGGGTTGAGTCTCCGAGTGAATGCGATGCCTTCTTTCCTCGGGTTTCTGTTGAGGATCTGTTTCTTGAGAATGTCACAGAGAGTCTGATGTCCTTTCAGACTCTTGAACATGCCTGTTTCCAGTAGACTCTTCAACCTAGCATTTTCTTCAGCAATGTCTATGGTATCCTCAGATGAGGGGTTAGATACCACAGAAGTAATAGAAATAACAGAGTCTGAAGACATTGAGGAACTAGACACAGATATAATTTGATCACGTTCAATGCATCTTAAACAGGGAGGATTGAATCCTGCTTGTGGCATGATGATCTGTTGGGAGAGGAGTGAATCATTTTCTTTCTTCAGATCGTCATGAGACATCCTTACTCGTTCAAGTTCTTGTTTCCTCATGAGGAACTCATGAGACAGCTTTTCATGATCAGTAAGGAGTGCCTCATGCCGATTGAACAAGTCATCAAACTTTGACTGAAGAATTTTTGATTCATCAGTCAACTTTTGAGTCTTCGTCATTTCCTCAACCAACATATCATCACTTTTGTTTAATGAGAACTGAGTCTTTTCAAGTGCACGTTGTTGCTTAGATGCAAGTTTAGCAAGTTTAGCATAGTTTTCATCAGGTTCTTCATCAGAGGGTTGATCTGATGATGAGTAAGAAGATACCTTGGAGGACTTGGCCATGAAGCAGAAGGAAGGAGTTGTGTCTTCAGCTTCATCATCAGCATGTGATGGACCAAATTCTTCAGTGCTGAATATTGACTTTGAGACAAGTGTCGTGGCAAGAGCCAAACCAGCCACACCCTCAGATTCTTCTGATTCTTCTTCCTCAACATCAGGGTTGGAACCAGATTCTTCCGAATCCAATTCTTTCCCGAGATAAGCGCGAGCCTTACGGGAACTGCTATTCCTGTATCCAGTAGACCTTGAGGATCTTGAGGATTTATTCTTTGTCTTTTCATCAGAACTTTCATCTTTCCCTTTCTTCTTCTTCTTCAGTTTAGCTTCCTTTTCCCATAGAGGACAATCAGCGATGTAATGCCCAGGTTTCTTGCACTTGTGGCAAACTCTCTTTCTAGCTTCGACAGAATCATCATCTTTGCTTTTTCTTGAGGACGATCTTGAGGAATTTCCGAAGCGATTCTTCTTCGTGAACCTTTGAAAATTTCTGGTAAGGAGAGCAAGTTCACGGCTGAGAGTCTCGGGATTATCAGTATCAGCCTCAGACTCTTCATCAGAGGACACTCTTCGTGCTCTAGCTTTTAGCGTGCGGGCCTTAGGCGTGGGGCTGTATAAGTCTCGTTTTTCAGAGAGCTTCAGTTCATGAGCATTGAGGCGCTCGAGAATGTCTGCTGGATCCAGAGTCTTGAAGTCCAGCCTTTCTTGAATCATCAGTGATAGGAACTCAAATGAGTCATCCAGTGACCTCAGCAGTTTCTTCACAACTTCATGATCGGTGATATCAACAGCACCAAGAGCTTGAAGTTCATTGGATATGTCAGTGAGTCTGTCAAAGGTTTGTTGCACGTGCTCATTATCCAGCCTCTTGAACCGATTGAAGAGACTGCGGAGTGTGTCAACTCGTGAGTCTCGTTGAGCTAAGACTCCTTCATTAACTTTAGACAGTCTTGTCCATATCTTCTTTGCAGTATCCAGACCACTGATACGGTTGAACTGAGCCTTATTGAGATGACCACCAATGATGCTTCGAGCTTTTGCATCAAGCTGCCAGTTTTTCTTGACAACTTTGGGAGCATTCATCAGATTTGCTTCAGGAATGCCTTCATCAACAATGTCCCACAGATCCTTGTCAATGGCTTCAAGATGCATCCTCATCTTGTTCTTCCAGTATGGATAGTCTGTTCCATCGAAAATGGGGCAGTTTGAGGCAACGCTCATTGTACCTGAGGTCGACATAACTAAAACTCCAGGTGGTTAAACCGAATCACACAGAACAAGGGAGTACCTCGCTCTGATACCAATTGAAAGTGCAATATATCGACCAAAGGGGGGGTGAATGGGAGATTTTCAATTTTTCTACCAGATTTTGATTTTCTTCAGGACTGAAGCAATCATGAAGCTGAAGAAGTAACCAAAATCATGAAGAAATAAAACTTCACAGAATGTAATCATCAGGGCAGCTCATCATAATGCAACAGAAATAAATCAATTCAGATAAGCAGAAGTGCTTCAGATGCATAGTATGAAGACTAATAGCAGAGGGAGAGCTGAAGCACAAGCAGTCAACATAGATACTGAAGACATAATACTGAGTCTTAAGAGATTGAAGAGATATCACCAGAAATTGAAGACAATGGTTTGGTAGACCAGTTCAAGTTGTTGTGACAACTCTACGTCTGGTTGGAGAGGCTGAGATTCAACTCAGAAGACATAGTCTTCACCTTGTTCTCCTTGAACTAAAGTCCTCAGACTCCGTCCAATAACTCAGGTGAGTCTTCAAGGTAGACTCCCGAAACCTTTACAGACTCAGTCACTCCGGGAAGTCACAATTGCATCTTGACTTCCTCAGACTGAAGACTTCTACACCGGCTGGAAGATCACAGTCTTCAAGAGTAAAAAGCTTCGGATCACTCAAACCGACTTCCTCAGAAATGCTCAACTACTCAGGCTGGTGGTTTTCTTCACATAGGTTCTTCAGTTTCCTCAGAGGTGGGTTGCTCTCAGATGACAAGTGCCAGTTTTTCTCTCGGAGCAGCCAACCCACAAATGGGGCTGGGGTGGCTATTTATAGCCGCGGAGCAACCCGAGGTGAAAGGACATAAATGCCCATGCATGCAATTACTCTCATGCCCTCGGAAATGACCGTTGCTAGACAAGTTCTAGCCTCTCACCATGCAACACGTGGCACGGTCAAAGTATTCTCTCTCCAGACTCCTCAACCGAAGTTAGTTACCTCAGTGTCCTGAAGAACAACGTCTCAGACACATGAGGACTGAACTTCTACTGCAGGAGATCTCACTCTCTTCAGGAGAACTGCACTCGCAGTCTCCAAACTCCTCAACCGAAGACAAATTCCTCAGTGTCCTGAAGAACAACGTCTCAGACACCCGAGGAACTGAACTTCTACTGCAGGAGATTTCTCTCTCTTCAGGAGAATTGCACTCGCAGTCTCCAGACTCCTCAACCGAAGACAGATTCCTCAGTGTCCTGAAAAACAACGTCTCAGACACCCGAGGAACTGAACTTCTACTGCAGGAGATTTCCTCAGGGTTTTTCTTCAGGATTCCTAACTGAGCACTTCCTCAGACCTTCGGAACTCGTTTTCTTTAGCCCCTCCAACAGTGTGGTGTTTTCCTATGACGCAAGAAGTATAAAAAGTCTGAGCGAAGACTACGCTTCAACTTCGTCTTCAGCGCGAACTTCCTCAGGATCGTCTTCAGCTTCAGCTTCAACCGAACGCTTCAGGATCCTACTTCCTCAGGATTTCGCGCAACTTCATTATTCAGGAAACGCACCGTTTTCTCTAATGTTCCTCAACATTTTGGGGGGGTCGACATTGGTGGTTAAACACCTCATCAGGGACTGTTCTCCTGTGTATACTCACAAACACATCAGTCCCTTAACCGTTTTGTCATCAAACTCCAAAACCTCAAGGAGAGGGCACTTGATGCACTTACAAGTAGCTTGATCAGTCTTCTGCAATTCTTGTTTGCTGATTCATTCTTTAACATGTTCCATTTTGTTGTACCGGGATTTGCAAGGTCAGATAGTGAGAAGAAATTTGTTATTTTGTGTGCATCCTTGTTGCTATTTCTCCATGTCTTCTTTACCTCGATAGACTAACTTCCATGTGACAAATAAAATTTGTTGGGTTTCCTTGTGTGTTAATCTTTTCATGTAATCATTGTATGGATTATGCACCAGTTCTATGTGAAAAATAAAAATTGTTGGATTCCCTTATCGTTTAAGTTTTCCATTCAACTACTATATGGGTGATTCAACTTTATTTGCTTGTTATATGATTTAGGTATTCATGGTTCATAGGAGGAGAGTTTATAAAGGAATCAATGGAAAGTAGTTTTGTATTGGCTTTTGTGTTCATAAGATGACACCTCTGTTTGTTTCGGTGTTTCCTAATGTAAATATTCTTAATTTCTTATTCGATTGCATTACAAACTCGGATGGAAAGCCAAACAAATTTGTAGATGCAGTAGTTTCATCGGCAATGATAATGTGAAGCTTTCCGATGTGCGTAGGCCATTAGGAACATGTCAAGGTCAGTGAACTAGAGAACACTCAGGAAGCCATTTGGGTTATTGATACCATATTGCTCCTATATAAGTCTGAATGGTAATTTACTGTTATTGTTTTTTTATTTTTAGCGTTGGCGCCATGGTCGCATCTAATTTCCCTTTGTATGTTTGTGTTTGCAGGCACTTCCGGTTAGCGCGCTGGTTAATTTTTCGTAATAATCCTTCGAACTTTATGGACTTGATGGGCCAGAGGATTTTAGTCAAACTACACAGAGTAGGTTTTCTCTAAATATTAGCATTCTATGTTCTGGATGAGCTCATTTTTTCATAATCTTATGGCAACATTTTTGTAAACTGCAAACTACAACTTTTTTGAGTCGTTTATATTGGTGTTGTCTTAACTAATTAATGAATTATGATACTATCTCTTTGGCAAAAGCTTAGTGAATGATCAGATTAAGCTAGATGCAAATGATTATGTCTATTGCTTCATGTTTTTTTTCTTACATAACAACAGAGTATCTTGCTTGCCATGTACAATGAATATATATATATTATATCTCATTGTCGTTGGGATCATAGCGTATCCTATATTTTCTTAATCCGGTTGGAACATCTAGGTCCGTAGCCTGCCGTTTATTTAAACTATTCATACATCAAACTTTGGATAGGTAAATTGCATTATCTTTTGCTTTGGTTTGAAATACTTTAAACCCCCAAACTCAGCTTGCAGGGTTGTGCGTGTAGCGAGCAGGGAGACTGACATGTCGTTCATAACGACGACATCGAGGAGATCAATCTCATGCGGTGGTGAGTTGATATTTTTGTAATCTCTTTATGTTCCAACTGTTTCGCTACTGTTGATGTGGTGCGGTGTGGTTGATGATTTGCTGGTATCGTAGGATCAATGATTAGGCAGATGCTTAAGACGCGTCTTTCATCAAGTATGTGGTGTCTGATGCATTCTTATGTGTGTTCATAATTTCTGTTTGGAAGTGTTTGATATACCGGTATGTTTGTCTGGCTTGATTCTACGCAGGGGTGGAGTTTACGACGGGGTTCATGTGAACATCATGGGGTTTCAAGCTCAGAAGCAGGGATCTGCTCGATCTATTTATGTGGTAATTCCCCTTTTCCACACTCCCTGGTTCTAGATTGTTAGGTGTGTTAGTTAGTTATTTTTCTTTCTTTATCCTAGATTCCTGGGATAATATTTATGTTTACTAAGATGAATTAAGGCTGGCTAGAAGATCTCATTTCTCTATTTTTATAGTACATCTGCCCCTTTGCTAAATAATCTGATTTTGATTTAACTTTTTAAGTTTTTTCCCAGTTGTGTGCTTCTCCGAAGAAGAAGATGAGAAGAGGAAAAATCTTAAGGAAAATATTGGTGAAGAATAGCAAGGTGAATTCTCTCTCTCTCTCTCTCTATTCATCTGATCCATGCTTTGTGTGTTGCCTCTCTGATATACTAAAAATTAAAGCATCACCTAGGAAAAAATAAGATTCTATGACAGATCAAAGATGAGCTCATCCTATTTTGTTTTTTCAGTCTCGGGCAAAAATGTATCTCCTGTTCACTAACATTCGGTTCTTTTGTAGCTTGACCAGTCTTCTGCAATTCTTGTTTGCTGATTCATTCTTTAACATGTTCCCTTTTGTTGTACCGGGATTTGCAAGGTCAGATAGTGAGAAGAAATTTGTTATTTTGTGTGCATCCCTGTTGCTATTTCTCCATGTCTTCTTTACCTCGATAGACTAACTCCCATGTGACAAATAAAATTTGTTGGGTTTCCCTGTGTGTTAATCCTTTCATGTAATCATTGTATGGATTATGCACTAGTTCTATGTGAAAAATAAAAATTGTTGGATTCCCTTATCGGTTAAGTTTTTCATTCAACTACTGTATGGGTGATTCAGCTTTATTTGCTTGTTATAGGAGGAGAGTTTATAAAGGAATCAATGGAAAGTAGTTTTGTATTGACTTTTGTCTTCATAAGATGACACCTCTGTTTGTTTCGGTGTTTCCTAATGTAAATATTCTTAATTTCTTATTCGATTGCATTACAAACTCGGATGGAAAGCCAAACAAATTTGTAGATGCAGTAGTTGCATCGGCAATGATAATGTGAAGCTTTCCGATGTGCGTAGGCCATTAGGAATAGGTCAAGGTCAGTGAACTAGAGAACACTCAGGAATCCATTTGGGTTATTGATACCATATTGTTCCTATATAAGTCTGAATGGTAATTTACTGTTATTTTTTTTATTTTTAGCGTTGGCGCCATGGTCGCATCTAATTTCCCTTTGTATGTTTGTGTTTGCAGGCACTTCCGGTTAGCGCGCTGGTTAATTTTTCGTAATAATCCTTCAAATTTTATGGACTTGCACTACTGGAAAAATGGTTATAAATAATATGGACATTAATGGCGCACTATACATGTGGTGCGCCATTACTATTTACCATTACATAGTGCGCTATTAGTAACATAAATAGCAGTGGCACACCTGATGAAAAGTGCGCCATTACTATGTTTGACACATATTTCTGAACATAGTAATGACGCACTTTTTACACGTGCGTCATTAGTAAGTTGGGGTACTAATGACGCACCTTTAGAAAAATGCGTCATAACTATATTTGACCAAGGTTTGACCCATTCCTCGACATAGTAATGACATACTTTGTATAGGTGCGCCATTAGTAAGTTGGGTTACTAATGACGCACCTATACAAAGTGCGCCATTACTAACTTTTTTAAAAAATTTTGAATGCGGAAAATTAAAAAAATTAAAAAAATCGAAAAAATAGAGAAAGTTAGTAATGGCGCACTTTGTATAGGAGCGTCAGTACTAACTTTTAAAAAAATTGAATTTTGAAGGCGGAAAAAAACAAAAAAAAAGTTAGTAATGGCGCACTTTGCATAGGTGCGCCATTACTAATTTTTTTATTTTTTTTGAATTTTGAAGGCGGGAAAATAAAAAATTATCAAAAAAATAAAAAAATTAGTAATGGCGCACTTTGTATAGGTGGACCATTACTAACTTTTTAAAAAAATTGAATTTTGAAGTCGGAAAAAAATGTTAGTAATGGCACACTTTGCATAGGTGCGTCATTACTATTTTTTTTTGAATTTTTAAGGCTGGAAAATGAGAAAAATGAAAAATAAAAAAAATTAGTAATGACGCACCTTACGAATAGTGCGCCATTACTAACTTTTTTTGAATTTTGAAGGCGGGAAAATAAAATAAAAAGAATAAAACAAATTAGTAAATAAAATTAGTAACTTTTTTAGAATTTTGAAGGCGGGAAAAAAAAATTAAATTTGAAGGCGTGAATTATTTTGAATTTTGAAGGCGCGATTTTCTTTTGAAATTTTATCAAAAGTTTTGATTTTTTTCATTTTTTTGAAAGTTTTCAAAAAAATATTCTTTTTCTAAAATTTTGAAAAAATATTTTTTTCAAATTTTGGACATCAACAAGGTTTAATAAAATTGATATGATACATATATCAACAAGTGCGTGTTAAGAGAGCTGGTGTTGGGATTGGATAGAACTGAGAAGTTAAGCGTGCTGGGGCTGGAATAGTGTAAGAAAAAAATTAAAAAATGAAAAAATATTCAAAAAAAAAATTGAATTTTTTTTGTTAGTAATGGTGCATTTCTATAGGTGCGCCATTACTAAGTCAGATAGTAATGGCGCATTTGTGGGCCTAGTAATGTGCGCCATTAGTAGCCAAAATAGATGCGCCATTAAAGACCTTTTTTCCAGTAGTGTTGATGGGGTGATGGGCCAGAGGATTTTAGTCAAACTACACAGAGTAGGTTTCTCTAAATATTAGCATTTTATGTTCTGGATGAGCTCAATTTTTCATAATCTTATGGCAACATTTTTGTAAACTGCAAACTACAACCTTTTTGAGTCGTTTATATTGATGTTGTCTTAACTAATTAATGAATTATGATACTATCTCTTTGGCAAAAGCTTAGTGAATGATCAGATTAAGCTAGATGGAAATGATTCTGTCTATTGCTTCATGTTTTTTTTCTTACATAACAGCAGAGTATCTTGCTTGCCATGTACAATGAATATATATATATATATATATATATATATATATATTATATCTCGTTGTTGTTGGGATCTTAGCGTATCCTATATTTTCTTAATCCGGTTGGAACATCTAGGTTCGTAACCTGCTGTTTATTTAAACTATTCATATGGTTCTCATTCAATGAGTCATCTTCTAATTTATTAAAGTCCCTAGGGGTAAAACATGTAGGAATCAATTGAGCTGGGGTTGCTGTTGTGAAATCAATTTTGACTTGGTCCATATGTGGACCGATTGCTTCTTTCACGTGGGTCCTGTTATCTCTATCTCTATCTCTACTATCTAATCTCTACTATCTAAAAAAAGTCTAATGGTTTCTCACGGTCCTTTTTTCGCGTTTTGCCAAACTTTTCGTCAACCATCTATGCCCCACCAATCAGCCTATCTTTGTCTCTATTTTTTTCGTCCGTTTGAAGTTAAGATCTAATCAATCCCGTAAATCTTGTTATTCCTTCCTTCGAAACCTTGACCTTAGATCGTCCTTTTCTCTCCACATGTGTCCATCCCAGGGATTTTCTCACCTAATGAGGCACTCACGGCCGTGACAGTCTTCACGAGGCAGACGCAGCGACGATCAACGCATGTATGGTCTGGTAGCGAGCTGACGAGAACGCGCCGGTGCACCTACTGTCAGCGCCTTGGGCGCGTAACTTTGCAA
The DNA here is from genome assembly GCA_950022295.1 of Bromus sterilis. NCBI lineage: Eukaryota > Viridiplantae > Streptophyta > Magnoliopsida > Poales > Poaceae > Bromus > Bromus sterilis. The sequence continues at coordinate 382,844,591 of OX465595.1, read as the reverse complement.
CATGCAGCCGTCATGGGTGTGCCGGATTGCCTCGCCGATTTTCACCATGGTGCGTGCAGCAGAGAGGAGGATGTCACCGAGGCTGGGAGGGACGGTGGACAGACGGGCGCATTTGCGAGGGCTGCAGGAGGCGAGCGATGGCCGCGGCAGCAGGGCTCGGGCACGCCACGGCATGGGGCGCCTGAGGTTAGAGGAGACGGAGGTGAAGCAGAGGGAGTAAGGAAATGAGAGGGACCGAGGGAGACGCGGAAGGCGGAGCGTCGCTCGCCGGCGGCCGAGCGAGAACGGGTGGGCACGGGGTGTGCGGGATCGAGGCCGCGGGACGAGCCCCTCCCATGGCGGCGGAGAGGATGATTTCCTTACGCCACAGATTTGTTGTTGGGTAAATTCTCCTTCAAAATATTTTTTAATTGGATAAAATCTGGGCATGATTTGATCTGATAAGATTTGATTTTGTGTAAGCTACAGAGAAGGTCATCATGCATAAATATAAGCATGGAGGCATGTTTGTTTTCATCTTGCTTAGAAGACCCGTTAAAAAGATCTACGATGATCACAGTCCTGTCTACTCCAAGGTCTTGTGATACTCTTGGGTTTCAGATAAGCATGGTTATCTTTTAATCTATTAGATTATTAAGACTGCCCACCACTTGTGCAGCATAGCATTTTGGCTTATCTTCAGTATCCTTTTCAATAATTGTATGATTAAAGTAATGTTTGAATTGATCTGTTTAATTTTCTCTATGTGTTTTTTGTTCTGATGCCTTGCTGTTGTTTTATTGACTGCATCCATAAGTTAGGATAGATAAATATGCAGATATTGATATAATACATTTTCAATTAGACTTATTTACTGTATTTTATCAACATCTATGGGACTTTGGTACCCTTTGTTTTTTATTGAAGATTAAAGGGTGGATATTAATTTCATGTAATATTGTGGATTGAATGTAACATACTCTAACTTCTTCTTAATTAATGGGCAAATCTTATGCATGTGTTTCAAAAGAAAAAAGTGGATGTTATAATATTGTCGACTTTGCTGAACATTTGTACAAAAAATTATATATGAACCCTTTGATTATGATGTCTATATATTTTTTGTTCCGTAGCAACGCATGGACATTGACCTAGTCCAGGAAAAAAGATGGTTTGTAGTAGATGTGTTGTCGCCTTCTTCGACGCGTTGGCCGAACGCGTCGCGGCTCGCGGCTGCGGGCGTGTGCGAGGATACGTGATGCGAGTTTTCTGGGTGTAGAGGGTGTAGTGGCGTGCCGCCGCCTACACAGAGGAGAGAGGAGAGATGTCCGTGTGCGGTAGTAGAAGGGAGAGAGTGGAGTTACGAGGCCGTCCACGCCGCCGTGGAACGGTGGAACGCGTGCTGTTCGCGCAGGTCGGCCTGGCCCTCCTCAAACTCAACGACGAGCTGCCCCTGCCGTCGGCGCCGGTGCCCGTGTGTGGAGGACTGGAGGTTCCACCTCGGCAAGGCCAGGCCGACCCTACTGCGTGTGCGGAGCGCTAGGGTCGTGCAGCCGCGTGGCGTCCCCTAGGGGCATCTGGCTGACATGGGACATCAACGGCGGCGCTCTCCCGGACCTCCGCGACAGGTTTCTGCAGCTGTGCAACCTCTTCTTCCACCAGCTCTATGACCTCAACGTGCTGGTGGAGTGGACCACCGTGGGCGCCATGGAGCCCCCGGCCACGGCCACCTCCGGCGGCGCCGCCTTTAAGCGCTTCCTTTTGCTGGCGAGGGAGTGGGATTTCAGGGAACTCATGGTAGGGTACAACGCCTTCCTGTCGGGGCTGTGTGCGGCCGTCCAGCGTAAGCTCGCCTGGTACAAGAGGAAAGAGGCCAAGCAGAATGCCAGTATAAGAAGAAGCAAGACGATGCTTCGTAAGAACAGTTGTAGGGACGAGTGTATTCTAAAATTGGGTGTCACCTAATATAATCTTAGCCCTGTTGGATTTTCCCCCAAATAGTGGGGGGCGGAGAATCTGTTTGTAATCCATGTCCATTCCTTCAAATTCCCCTTCTTCATCTTGGTAACTTGCTACTCCTTCCGTCCCTATTATGGGACGGAGGGAGTACTACTGAAGACACTCCAAATACCAGTTCCTCCAAAGCATGCTTGGTGTATGCTCTAATTCTGTATCCGACACCAAAGTTTGCATCAGGTGATTGATGTGCCAACATTGAGGTGCCACCTGTACTACCAAGACGCTAATCTTTGCCTTGCCAGCAAATTCATTTATTTTTTTTCGAAAGTACGCAAATTGCGTACCCTGGCTTTATAGAAGGATAAAAATACAGTACAAGATATCTACCACTCAATGCGAACAACGAGTGTAGCACAACACCACGACCACCAAACCTAAGTACAACCACACACGACAACACGACAACGACACAAAAAGCCTACCCTAACCGAAAACTTCGCCGTGTCTCGATCGACACCAATCACCTTCAAAGAATAGCAACTCCCGCTTCCTTGAAATCATCAGTGACAACCGTATATAGCGCCGGAAGAGAACGGTAAGGGCCACGGCGAACACCAGAGGAGCGCAACGAAGACCAAGTCCTCTACCCGATGCTCCCAACAAAGAGACGACGTCGCAAACGCCGCCATCGAGCGATCCGAAGAATCAAGGCTTTCACCCGAAGACAACTGCCAACACCAAGCACGAGGGAGAAGGCGACACACTTGCCGACACCTCCAAGGAGGGGAACGACACCCACGAGTGCCATCGACGTCGGCTCGGTCAACCGAGCAAGATCTTAACATGTAATGTTGCGCATATCTCCACTCCACCAAGGTGCCGGGCAACACCGATCAAGAAGCCTCACACCGCCGTCACCAAAGCAAATTGCCGTCGAAGCCACACTGGCATGGCCTAACCCCACCCGCACTGCTGAGTGACCGCGACCGAAACACCACGAACCACGCAGCCGAGGAGCAACAACATCCCTAGGGTTTCCACCGCCACCCCCTCCCGCCGCGGTCGGATCCTGGCTGGGCAAAGCCCGAGCGGGGGGATGATGGCGGCGGTGGGGCGTCCCTTCGTCGCGGCTTGGAGGCGTCGTTTTGGCAGTGGATCTTGAATGGGTGCCTCGGGATGACGTGTGCATGGCAATGGCGCTGATCATGCAGCGATGTGACCTCTACCTTTGGATGTCTTCATGGTCGGTTCAAAGGGATCTGGACGGTGTGTGCTGCCTCGCGGTGGCTTCCCGGCGGCAGATCAAGTTGAGGAGAAGATGGTGGCCTAGCTGCTGAAGTGGGCAAGGATGCCACCATCGACGGCGGTGCCCGTGGGTGTTATGCTCCTCGTTGGAGGCGATGGTGAGGGCGTCCCTCGCTCCTTTGTTTCCGGGGAAAACCTCAGATCTAGGGAGGCTACCATTGACGGTGGCGCATGTGGCCGTCGTAGCCCTCGTTGGAGGCGTTGAAGGGGCCTCCTGCATCGGATGATGGAGACATCTTCGTCGTCAACCCGTGGGGGCATCATCTTTGGAGACGTTCATCGGCTGGACCGACATGTGGACGGCTTGGTGGCTGGGCGCCGGTCTCCGCGTGATTGTCGGGTGGGGACAATGGTGGGGCGGCATGGCATCTACCATCTACGACGACGAATCTCGGCTTCATGGTACAACGGGGTCTCGACGACGGACGCGGGAAGATGAACGCGCGCAGGACGGTGGCGCCGTCTGGCATCATGGTGGCGTTGATGGCAGGCCTCACAAGGTTATGACATTGATTTCTCCTAAATATGGGTATGCGGAAGACGACGGCGACGAAGATTTCTGGAGCGAGTATGCTGGTATGCGCTAAGGGTCAGTTGATCAAACGGTTGTTGATACGTCCAAAACGTATCTATAATTTCTGCTCGTTCCATGCATGTTTTGTGTGATATTGATATGATCTAGATACACTTTCATACACTTTTGATCATATTTGGACTAACCTATTAACTCAGTGCACCCCAGTGCCAGTTCCTGTTTTCTGCTGTTTTTCTATTTCAGTTTTCCCCCATATAAAAAGTGCCAGAAAAATTCGGGAAAATTCAGATAAAAAATCAGCGTGACGGAAGCTTCGAGAAAAGCCCGGGAGGGGCCAGAGGGGGGCCAAGGGGGGCCAAGCGGCCACCCGGCGCGGCCCCACCCCTGGCCGCGCCAGGGGGCGCCTGGGGCCCTGGCCCACCTCTGGCTGCCCCCTTTCGCCTATATATCCCCCGTCACGGGAAAACTCCAGAACGAGAACCCTATTCCGCGAACTCGCCTCTATTCCGCCGCCGCCGCGCTTCCAAGATCGGGAGCACCAGAAGGCCTCTTCCCGGCATCCTGCCGGAGGGAGGATTGACCTCCGGGAGTCTCCTCTCCACCATGGATGCTCCCCGGATGTCCCGTGAGTAGTTCTTCCTGGACCATGGGTCCGTGATCAGTAGCTATGTGATGTTCTCCTCCCCTCTTTGATCTTCATTGTTTAGACCTCGTGAACTGCCCTACATGATCGAGGCACCTTTGTAATATTTCTGCAATTGCTCTGTTGAGTTTGATCGGATCTGATGGATTATGAGATTATGTTCAGATTGTGATAGAGTAATATATTTGGTTTTGATCTTTTATATTTTTGTTCCTAAGTAATTCTTGCATGTTCTCCGTTACTGTTTATTGCTTTGGCCAAGTAGTAGGTAGTGACTCCAAGAGGGAGCGTTGTGCTAGATTGTGGGTTCATGCCTCCCTGATGACACGCTTGAGTGACAGAAACATGAGTCTAGGGGATGTGTTGTTGCCACAAGGGGGAAAACAACGGTGCTTGTGACCGCGGTCACAAGGATTGTTTACTTTACGCAAAGTTCTTTTATTGCAGTTGTCTGTTGCTTTGGGTTTACACTTTGGGTGGGGCTCGCAACTTAATACCAGCGAGATGTTCTGGATAGATATCTCAAGGTGGATGATTAGTAGTAGATGTAGATGGATTTCGGTCTACTTATTTTGGCGTACTGCCCGTGCTTTTGAACCTCTTCCTTTCTTTTGTAGCATAGTTAGCATTGCGATGCGTTCATAATCCTGTCAATTGCCCTTCTGTAATTTGTTTACCTCGCATAGCAGTTTTATCGTCTTTTGGGAGAGAGACATCACTAGCGAACATCACGTATCCCGGTCCATATCCTTATTACTGTTTCCAAGCTATCTTTACTTTTCTGCTTTTACTTGCTATCATTATCACTTGTGTTTTACCCTTTGTGAACAACAAGACCGGAGAGATTGACAACCTCTCTGAACTTCGTTGGGAACAAAGTTATATGTGTCTGTGTGCCGGTCCACGTCAGTCGCGCCGCTGACATCTACTTATCATATCCGGAGTCCTACAGAAGACAAACCTTGGTATCTTCACCGAGGGAAACTCACTGCTAAACTGCATCACGCCTTCCACTTGGGGCTCACCAACGAAGGGCGGGAAGCCGCTAAGCAAGAGAATTTCTGGCGCCGTTGCCGGGGACTCCGAGTGTTAAGATAGGGGAGTTGCACACTACCCTTTACCTTTGTTTTTTAGTCTTGTTAGTTTATCTTTCAGTTTTTATCTTTGTGTCTTTTATCAAAATTTACAAAAAAATTATCTATCTTGCTGTCAGTAGTCCTCCTTGTTTAGATGAACATGTTAGGGCTTGGTTCTTTGCGGGAATCGAAAGTTCTCGATTTCCGTCAAAGGGATGGAGAAAATATGAAGAAGGCTTGGGACAGAATTTTTGAAGCACATAAAAGAATTATGCCTTGGATATCTATAAAGATTGTTCTTAGAAATTTTTACCATGGTATTTTTAAGTGGTGTAAACACTCTCTTGACATTATAGCCGAAGGAGATTTTCTAGAGTGTGATGAAGATAGGGCTCTTGATATTTTGCATAGTCTATCTAGTTATTTTGTTTATGATCGTAGTGTTGATACTGTCATAGATAGACTTGCCACTATTGAAAAAAGACTGGATGCTCTAGACTTGAGTAAAGTTGAGGAACTTAAGTCCAACAAGAAAGAAATGTTGGAAATAGATGATGACTGGGAGCCCTTTGTTAGGATTAGCATCTCTAACCAAAGCTTCCTTGCTCTTTGTGATATTGGATCCACAGTTTCTACTATGCCAAAAATAGTTTATGATTCTTTGAAACTGGATATGGATATATTATCATCTTATCATGAACATTCTAATGGAGATATTTCAGAAATTAAAGGAAAGGTAAAAGAAGTCCAAGTTGCATTCCTTCATAGGACTGCACCAATGGATTTCTTCATCATGGAGCCAAACCAAAGTAACATTGTGCTCGGAAGAGACTTCCTCCGTGCTATGAAAGACTTCATTGATATTGGTAATAGGCACATACGCTTACGCGGTATGGCAAAAGGTAAGTATATCTTTCTTAGTAAGAAGTAGAATGAGCTTATTGAAAATCAATTTGAGGGTTTTTATGATTCTGATCTTGGATACCCTTGATTCTTCTTTTTGCATTATGCCTAGCTAATGGCTTTAAAGAAGCGCTTTCGAGAGGCAGCCCGCAACGAATTTAGGTTTTTATTTTTGCTTTTGTTGTGTATTAATGATTGTTACTACTGTAGCAACATCATTGTATCTTTATTTTTCAACTTTGTGCCAAGTTATAGCCTCTTACGGCAAGGGAAGTAAAAGTTGTGACATGCTGTCCAGAAAACAGATTCTGTCCTCGTGACCAGAAAAATTCCAGAAAAATCCCAGTTCATCTTTTTGAGTTGAATTTTTTACACAGTATGCTCTATACAATTACGAAACTTCCGTATGTTCTTAGTTTTTTGATTTGGGTTGCAGAAGTGCCCCTAAAAAATTCTTTACTATCTGCTGTTCTGTTTTTCACAGATTCTGCCACGTTTGGTCTCTCCTAACTTTTGTAAACCTTAAGCTTGCTTTTTCTTTGCAAAAACCTTTTGGCACTCTTGAGAAACAGTAGCTCTTCAAGAATATCTTTATATCCAGTGGAGAAAAATTATTTATTAAGGGTACTAACCTCTCTAATCAGCTTATGATGAGTTATGTATGAAGGGAGTTTTCAAGCGTGCGATGGAAGATGATGAAAGAAGATCCAGGAGTGTCAAGCGCTCAAGCTTGGGGATGCCCCCATGCATCCCCAACAAATATTCAAGTAGACTCAAGCGTCTAAGCTTGGGGATGCCCCCGTGCATCCCCTTCTCCATCAACAATCATTAGTTCGTCCTTCGTCTCACTATATTTTTATCACTTCATGTGTTATGTGCTATGCTTGGAGCGTCTCGCTCTTAGGTTTTGTTTTTAGTTTTCTTTAGCTTTGCTTGCTGTTCATAACAAGTTAGATCCTTTCTTGCTTTGTGTGGGAGAGAGACACGCTCCACTTTCAAAATCTAGAACACATCATAGGATTCTTCATGCCTATCTTTTTGCTGTTGTGTGTTCTTTATCTTTTCATAGCTACTGCCATGGTTAGTTTTAGTCTTAGTTTGTCTTTAGCAAGAGCCTTGGCTTTTGTTTAGTTTGTTGCTGGAACTCTTTTTAGTTTTCATGTTTATCTTGTTAAAGAGAGTTGGTTGTTGCACTGAGTTGTGTCTTGTTTTGAGAAGTGGGTATTTAAGGTTGCTATTTAATTTTAGTAGTAGCTTGCAATAGTTTTGAGGTATTGTTATGAGTAATGTTTGGACTTTTGGTGTCAAGACCTCTAGCCTATTAGTGATAGGTGTCGTATTTTGGGAAATCCGTGTTTATTTTCAAAACCTACAAAACTAGTTGAGAACTCTAGCTACTAGATGGATCACTACTCTTCTGAGGAGTCGAATATCAGAGAACACTCACGTACCATGAGTCGAGGATGCGCAAGGATAACCAAACCCCCATACACTCCTCCTCGGGGTACTTGTCTCTTTGTGAACCTCCTCACTAGATTGAGAGTTACCGATAATAAGTGCAAGAGTTCTTGAGACTAATGTAAGTATTGAGAGTTGACACTTCCACCTTCCCATATTTTGCTAGCCTTTCACGTGCCGTGCATTGCCTTCTTCTCACTCCGAGAGTTGGTGTCCACCTTCGTCGGTACATCCAAACCCTTGGCATGATACGCTCTGTCATGATAAGCCTCCTTATATCTTTCCTCAAAACAGCCACCATACCTACCTATCAAGGCATTTCCATAGCCTTTCCGAGTTACATTGCCATGCAACTTCCACCTCTTCATGACTTGATCTTCATGTCTTACATGTTCCTGCTACACTGGCAGCGGCATACCCTGCATACATCATGATAGTTACATCTTCTTTATGCTTTTGAGTACCTTGTAAAGTGTGAAAGATCTCCTTTACCTTCTTATAAATAGAGTGTTGCCCTTAACTGAGGAAAATATCCCAAAGTGGACACATTAAAAGATCCCAAAGAGGACAAATGAGAGTTAAATAGAAAGAGCCATTGAGGCCACACAAAAGAATACAAAAAATAAAAAAAGAGAAAAAGAAATAAAAAGAGAGAAAGGGTCAACACTACTATCCTTTTGAGAGATCCACACTAGTACTCCCTCTATATCTTTGTACTCCATAGAGATGATCTTTATACATATAGTTTGGAGAGCTTCCTAGCTCGTATGTACACCCGTTGCATGGCAATCCCTACTCCTCACATTATATCTATCATTTGGCATCTCTTGCCTATGATTGTCCTCATTGATGTGAGCCTTTCTCATCATTTTTGTCTTCCTCCTCCACCATATTCTCTCTTTGCCATCCTAAGTGTCAACTTTCGTGCTTACGCCCATCCATTGCATGAGTGCTCAAAATATCGAAAAAGAGTGGATCAAATTGACTTGTACCTGGCTAGTGGTCTGGGGACGAGTCAAGATAAGATTCCAAAGAGGACCAAGTGTGAAACTTTAGTAGATTGAGTTCTCAACACAAAAATACTTTTTTCTCCTATTCCCTATCTCCTTTCTTGCACACAAACACCATTTGGAGACATTCGAGTCACGGACAGCGAGAGCTCTTGCACCTTTTGTTCTTTTGTTACTTGTTTCAGTGCTAATATAGACTCTTGCATGTTATGACTTGAATTGAATCTCTAACCTTGATTGCTTTACTTTTCAAAGTTCTTTTATGGTTGCTAGCATGTCACCACAGAAATTATGCTTGTTATCATTTACCTACTCGAGGACGAGCAGGAATTAAGCTTGGGGATGTTGATACGTCCAAAACGTATCTATAATTTCTGCTCGTTCCATGCATGTTTTGTGTGATATTGCTATGATCTAGATACACTTTCAAACACTTTTGATCATATTTGGACTAACCTATTAACTCAGTGCACCCTAGTGCCAGTTCCTGTTTTCTGCTGTTTTTCTATTTCAGTTTCCCCCCATATAAAAAGTGTCAAAAAAATTCGGGAAAATTCAGATAAAAAATTAGCGCGACGGAAGCTTCGAGAAAAGCCTGGGAGGGGCCAGAGGGGGGGCCAGGCGGCCACCCGGCGCGGCCCCACCCCTGGTCGCGCCAGGGGGGCGCCTGGGGCCCCTGGCCCACCTCTGGCTGCCCCCTTTCGCCTATATATCCCCCGTCACGGGAAAACTCCAGAACGAGAACCCTATTCCGCGAACTCGCCTCTGTTCCGCCGCCGCCGCGCTTCCAAGATCGGGAGCACCAGAAGACCTCTTCCCGCCACCCTGCCGGAGGGAGGATTGACCTCCGGGAGTCTCCTCTCCACCATGGATGCTCCCCGGATGTCCCGTGAGTAGTTCTTCTTGGACCATGGGTCCGTGATCAGTAGCTATGTGATGTTCTCCTCCCCTCTTTGATCTTCATTGTTTAGACCTCGTGAGCTGCCCTACATGATCGAGGCACCTTTGTAATATTTCTGCAATTGCTATGTTGAGTTTGATCGGATCAGATGGATTATGAGATTATGTTCAGATTGTGATAGAGTAATATATTTGGTTTTGATCTTTTATATTTTTGTTCCTAAGTAATTCTTGCATGTTCTCCGTTACTGTTTATTGCTTTGGCCAAGTAGTACGTACTGACTCCAAGAGGGAGCGTTGTGCTAGATTGTGGGTTCATGCCTCCCTGATGACACGCTTGAGTGACAGAAACATGAGTCTAGGGGATGTGTTGTTGCCACAAGGGGGAAAACAACGGTGCTTGTGACCGCGGTCACAAGGATTGTTTACTTTACGCAAAGTTCTTTTATTGCAGTTGTCTGTTGCTTTGGGTTTACACTTTGGGTGGGGCTCGCAACTTAATACCAGCGAGATGTTCTGGATAGATATCTCAAGGTGGATGATTAGTAGTAGATGTAGATGGATTTCGGTCTACTTATTTTGGCATACTGCCCATGCTTTTGAACCTCTTCCTTTCTTTTGTAGCATAGTTAGCATTGTGGTGCGTTCATAATCCTGTCAATTGCCCTTCTGTAATTTGTTTACCTCGCATAGCAGTTTTATCGTCTTTTGGGAGAGAGACATCACTAGCGAACATCACGTATCCCGGTCCATATCCTTATTACTGTTTCCAAGCTATCTTTACTTTTCTGCTTTTACTTGCTATTATTATCACTTGTGTTTTACCCTTTGTGAACAACAAGACATGAGAGATTGACAACCTCTTTGAACTTCGTTGGGAACAAAGTTATCTGTGTCGGTGTGCAGGTCCACGTCAGTCGCGCCGCTGACACCTACTTATCATATCCGGAGTCCTACGGGAGACAAACCTTGGTATCTTCACCGAGGGAAACTCACTGCTAAACTGCATCATGCCTTCCACTTGGGGTTCACCAACGAAGGGCGGGAAGCCGCTAAGCAGTTGTGCCACTTGCCCAAGTAATGCGGCTTGGCTGAGGCCTCCGGCTTTGGATGCTGTAATTTGGTGTAAGGTCTGGGTATGCGACCCCGACAATCTACACCCCATCATCAATAGGATAGGATAGCGACATTTGTTGTCTGGATGGTGGATTTAGATTTATTGATGTATCACTTTGTAAGGTCGTGTTGAATAATTAATAAAATGTTCGTATGCATCAGCCTGATGCAGAGACTGGGGGTCATCCTCCTTTTCCAAAAAAAATGCCTTGTTTATGTATGTGAATTGTCATTTTCTTATTGTTATATTAAAATTCTCTCATCTTTTATTCTTTACACCATCAATATGTATCATTTTGGGGTAAAATTGAATGCCAATTTTAAGATGCATCGTATGCCCATGCTATAATGAATTTGACGCAAGATTATAATCGAGAAGTTATTATAGTACACAAGCATCGATAGTAGATATCGTCAATAATTTTTTTAATATGCGCAACAACTTGGTATTCTACTTTCACCCTAAATCCTGACATAATTAGTTTGCGTTTTAAGGATCAATATATCTTTAATTTCATTAAACTCCTTAATTTTGGACCCTCCTCATTCAATTGAGGTGTTCAATTTAAAATTGAATACAAGATTTTGACTATGTGTGATTAATTTCTAGATAAATGTGGTCTTTTGATAAATGGTTAGATGATGGGAGCCGTATTGGCAAGAAAGCATCATCTAACACACGTTTAGCATCATCATAATACATGTGGTCCATAACATGTAAAACAAATCATAATACATGTGGTCCATAACATGGTTAATTCCCTCATATATGTGTATTCATTAAAAGTTATTTTCCAATCACACTGTAAAAAAGAATAATATAAACATCACATAAATATAGCACATAGAGATAAGAACTAATGTAACACGAAAAACATAAGCGGCCCAACAAAGCGCGCACCCTCTTCTAGTTAATCTTTATCTCTACTCCTAAAGGGGAGTCCGCACGTGGTCTCGTCTACAGGACTCCCCCTCGATCGATAGCTGCTTCTCCCACCGAGCTAAGAAAAACACCCCGCCGCTCAGCCTTATCAGGCCCGTTGCCCCGCTCCCTTCCCCTCTCCTCTCCCAAATTTTCCAGAGAAATTTGACAAAATGACACACTTTTTTTTGTTCTTTGATCCTATGACACATCTTTGTTTTTATTAGATTAAATGACACAACTTTGATTGATTGCTTGATTAAATGGCACAAATCAAGTTTTTTTCTCCTTTTCCAGCTTTGTGTCCGTATGTTACATATTTTTGGACGATTCTACCCTCGTATCTATTTACATGCCTCCTGGTTGGATCAGTAACATGCATGCATGCGTTTCGTAAAAAAAAGACATGCTTGCATATGCGTACGTATGTAACAGAACAATACAAGTGTGTGTCTCAAACAACGTCGTTATCTCGCCGGCACCTTGCCGTGCCTCCTTCCGGCGAGTCGTCATCTCACTGGCACCTCGCCCAGTCTCTTTATGGTGCGTCGTCACCTTGCGGGCACGTCAATTAGGCATGAGTTTGCCATGGCTGGAGCAGGTTGTTGCTGCTCGCTGGATGACTTTTTATCATGCTAGCTAGCTTGTTGCTGATGGATGAAGCAGGTTGTTGCTGTCGCTAGCTGATGTTAATCCATTAGGCATGAATTCGGTTCAGAAATTTGACAGCATTTTCAACAAAAAATTTGGCATGACCTCTCTTAATTTTGTAACAATTTTACATGTCAAAGGAATATACATATGGCAATCTGTAAAATCAATCGAATAAGCTGCTGCCCATAAACTTGACAATCCAGAATTAATATGTATAAATTTAGATGTCAAGCATAAGGTGAGTCATATCTCAGTTCAGACAGTTCTCACACATACGGCAGCATCACAAAAAATAATAAGACGTAAGAATTTAGTCCAAAAGCATCAACTTCATGAAGTAGTGCATCAATATCATGAAGATCACTACAAGCAGGATGAATCACAGAACGACATGCTACACTCGTTTTCTCTTTCTTGGGGTGATTTTCTTTGCGGCCTTGTGAAAGCTCAAGAATGATCAGAGGGGGAGGGGGGTGAATGATCACTTCTAAAAATTCTAAGGAACTTAGAAGGAAATCATGTAAACATCGTAGGACTAAAGACATCTCGAAGGAAATACAGTATCGAAAGTAATGCAAGGCTCGAAAGGATTTGGAGCGAAGGAAAACATCGAAGACAAACAGGTTACGAGAAAATACTTGAAGTAAATGCTAGAAGGAAAACGAGCCTGACACAGCGATGTTTGGTAAACCAGTTCACACTCTGCAAAGTGCTACGTCTGGTTGGAGGGACTGGTGATTGAACACCTGGAGCAAAACTCTCTCCGTCCTGTTCTCCACTGCAACAAACTCCTCGAGCTTGTCCAGTTTTCACTCGTGGTAGATGATTCAGGACATCTCCGAGACCTTTACAAACTTCCTTCAGCAGTGACAAATACTCTTCGACTGCTTGACAGGCGACGCCTAACCGTCTAGGAGACTTGCAGTTCTCCAAGATAAAAAGATCGGCTAATCTCAACCTAAGTCATAGTGAATTGCTCAACTCAACTCAGACTTGGGATTTTGGTTTTCTCTCGATGAATCTCTCTTGGGATGCTCTCAGACTTCTGTCTTAGAATCTTCAGTGGAGCAGCCGACCCGAAATGGTGGGTAGGTGCGGGGTATTTATAGTTGGCGATCCCGAAGGGTAAAATGACTGAAGTGACCCGATGCAACCGCTTGACGCGTGTCCACAACGGTCGGATTCCAATCACTGCGCAACTTTACTTGAGGAACAAGTAAGCTGACTCACCGACCGAGTTCTCTCTCGAAGGCACGAAGTGCGATGACTTTGCCTTCGAGCTATTCGCTCGACTCGGTAAGATTTCTCTCGGTAGGCTTTTGTGGGTTTTGGTTGAGCAGAGCAAATTCACTTCGACAAAGATCTCAACTAGCAAACCCCTCTTGATAGTACGGTTTTTCCTACGACTCAAGAAATAAAGAGAAACTAGCAAAAAGACTAAGTCTTCGATCAGCTTCAGCTTTCTCCTCGTTGCGCTTTTTCTCGAGAGAGACATCTTCTTCGACGACATTTTTAGGGGTCGTCTTCCTTCAAAGGTTTCGGTAGATAACTGCAGCTTCACTGCAGCGAGTTGTCCTTCGACCTTCTACTTGCAAACTCCATTCTTTCGGAACCTAAGTATCTGTTTATACTCGAAAACAATATTAGTTCCACTTCTGCTTTGTCTAACAATGTTCAAAACCTTCGGGGGCAAAACTTGCTCTTACACCTTGACAATAACTCTTGATGGAGAAGTGGGAGCCCGTGTTTCCATAGAGAGTTGCCTGTAATACATCAATTTCATTAATTAAAAAAATAGAACGAGTGTAGAGATATTAAATTTCTGGGTATTTTTTTCACCTCCTTGTCATTGAACTGGGGCTGCCTTGTAGGATACCCAACGAAGATGTCCCTCCAATAGGGCTGCCAAGAGATGATTGGCTACAAAATAACATTGTTAAAGATAAAAACATGATAGATATATTTTGAAGAGAAGCAAATAAACAATTACCTCCTCGTTACTGGACCAGGGCTACCTTGTGGGATAGCCAATGTAGATCCCTTTTCAAGAGGGCTTCTAAGAGTTGATTGGCAACAGAAAAATGCATTGTTAAAGATAAAAACATAACACATTTGCAGATATACTGAGAAGCAAAACACAAGTACCTTCTCGTCCTAGGGCGAGGACTCGCTTGTGGGATAGTCAATGGAGACATCTCACCAACAGGGCTCCGAAGAGATGTTTGGCTACACAATATGCATTGATTTAGAAAAAATATGTCACGTTCACTTTATGAAACTGAAGAGAAGAAAATAACCTCCTTGTGATGGGGCGAGGACTGGCATGTAGGAGAGCATCTTCTGGGATTGTACATTGAACATCGACTTCAGTGTTTGGTTTCACTTTTCTAGATTTTGGTTTCCTATCAACAAATTCAACCAAGATTGTAAAACAAACAATAGAACGAGGGAAAATATGAGTTCAGAAAATGTGAATCAATAAACACTACCTTTTCTTTACTCCATTAGTTGGGCAACCAGCTTGCCTATGTCCCAATTGCTTACACTTCTTGCACCTATTTTGGCTACCCAATTGACCTTTTGGTTGTGGTTTCTTTTTATAATTTCCTCCTCCCTTTTCAAGGCAACTTTTCAATCTTAACTTCCTTTTTCTTCCTACTGAACTTTTGGGGAGTGGGGCATGCAGTACAAAGTCTAATTCAACATTAGGCCACTGTGATCGATCTGTGAGAGGCTCAATGACCCCCCTATAAGCTGCCCTAAACCTTTCTACGGAGTAGTACTCATGAAGATAATTTTCCATCTTCACGTTCCTTTTCCCAATCAAGAAAACAAGTGCATGTTCACAAGGTTTACCTGTGTGCTGCCACTCAAGGCATGTGCACTCACTTTCTTCTATGTTAACCACATGCCTCAGATTATCTTTGTTGATGTCCCTGACTTCACAATTCCAGTTACTTGCTCTAGTAACTTTCAAGTGCCCAAGCCCTCTTGTTCTGTTGTTCACTTGTTGTACAACTGCCGGTAACATCCTTCCTTGTAGCTTCTCCCCAATTTTTCTCCTTGTTTCAACCAATTTCATTATCTTTCCATTAAGTGTGTCAGCTAGCCCATCTACAGGAAGATCTTTGATTCCTCTTATCCAATTATTAAAGCTCTCTGCAAGGTTGTTATGAATATAATCACATTTGATGTCGGTGTCAAAACTAGACCTCATCCACTTCAAGTTATGATAATCTTTCAAGTATTTCCCCAAAGTTTGACTTGATTCTAGAACCTTTGAGAAGTGGTACTCAAACATTGAAGGTCTATATGTCTTTCCTGCAGCCCACATGCGTCCAATTATGTCACCATGATATCTTTTGGAAAAATTCTGCATCAAATGCCTAAAACACTCCCTCTGCTCTGCTTGAGGGAAAACTTCCTCAACTGCATTTTCCAAGCCTTTGCATGCATCAGTACATATAGCAAGCTTTGAAATTGGCCCCAATGCTCTATGTAGATGTGTCATGAACCATGTCCAATTATCTTCATCTTCAACCTCAATAAAAACAAATGCAACAGGAAACATCCAATTATGTCCATCTAAAGCAGTACATGCAGCTAAATGACCATTCCACTTCCCATTCAATGCAGTTGAGTCTATGCTAAGAAAAGGTCTATATCCACCATGGAATCCATCTACACAAGGCTTAAGCGCCATAAAGAATCTTCGGAAGTAAATTTTACCATCTTGTAGTTTAGTATCGACCTCAACAATGCTTCCAGGAGATCTCAGTTCTATCTCTGCTTTGAAATTGAATAGGTACCGAAAGCTACTACCCCAGGAACCATATATCTCATTCTTTGCTCTCTCTCTCCCCTTC
This sequence comes from Bromus sterilis, assembly GCA_950022295.1. Classification (NCBI taxonomy): domain Eukaryota; kingdom Viridiplantae; phylum Streptophyta; class Magnoliopsida; order Poales; family Poaceae; genus Bromus; species Bromus sterilis. Next base: position 382,828,265 of record OX465595.1, on the reverse strand, counting down.
CATACAGTGTGATAGCCAGTGGTGACATTCCAGTCTTCCTCCAACGTCTCTTGTAAATCCTTGCAACCTATATTCGGAGTTTTCCTCAAGATTTTCTTAGACCGTTCTCGAACCCAATCCTGTGAGGCCATTGCAGAATTAAGCCTGCTGCTTGAAACACATGTGTGTGCCGGTCCTATCTGGTTAACCTGCATACATTTTTTTTCTTAGTATCCATACATCAATATGATTCTACCATAATAGGAAATAACAGAAATAATGAATAGTAAGTTATGTTAGTACCCTGGTCTTCGTCTTATCAGCCATGATGCGACATGTTATTTTCCATGGACAATCCTCAACCATACAATGTGCCATCCATCTACTCTTATTAGCTTTATAAGTCCCAAGGTTGAATTCTTCATTAATTGCCCATTGCCTCACCACCCTCCTACAGTCTATCATTGTTGGAAAGATGGAACCTTTCTTCACATTTGGATGATCTTTGTCATATGTCATTTCTATCTCTTTAGTAACTTGGTCATCAACGGGTATAGCTCCCTCGGCCATTAAATCCTCATTAACATGGCACACAACAACCGGTGCTGGTTCATTTAGTGTTTGAACATTCTCGGCGTCGTCCTCAATTCCAAGTACTACACACATGTCTTCCTGGGACATAGGAGCTATTACCTCATCACCAATAGGAGTTATCTCAATAGCGGACCAATCGATGACAACTTCACCATCCGATTGCACATATCTCTGATTACTAGGAAGAAAATTACAAGTTGTAGAATCACCGACACATGATGCAGTACTAGCATTTGACTGGTAAACGTCGAAACTTGAGCAAATTATATTGTCAACTATCTCACTAGATGGGACATTTTTAGAACAAGATGATGTTGTAACCCCCTTTGCAATGTCCACAACTTGAGCTAGCACAAGCAATTCTCTCTCTTCCCATCTCTCGAGAAATGCAGTCAACAATTTCCAGTAATTATCAATCCTCCCAACTGATTCAAAGTGCTTGTCTTGGCACAAAATATGGACCTCCTGGGCACTCCTCCAAACAACTTTTGACCTAATAAGCTCTACATTTTTTCAACTGTAAAATGTCTCGTGTTAACCTCAAACTCCACGTCATGTTCACCAACTTGATACTCGCTGCCATCATCAAGTTTCGCGACAAATCGGAGAACTCTCACAATTAGTTTATAAATGACAACACGCAACGCGGCACCTTCTCCTCTGAAAAATGGCATGTTTTTTCAAACATAATCAATGATTAGGCCTAGCTACTCATACACATTCGTTTACAAATTTAGAGAATGGTCCAGTTCAAAATTTACTAACCCTTGTACGACTGGCTCCATCAGTACAAGCAACCTGTTATAATTATTGTGAATCCTGCCCACTAGCTCTCCTCATCCACCGTAATAAACATGATCTAGGGTCCCTGCAGGATTCAACTTCATGAGTGCATGCACAAGTGAGAGATGATGGGAGAGAGAGAGAGGGAGCAAGGGAGGGATATGATGTCTCACCGGCAACGACGGAACGGCTGTAGCACAATTAGGAAACCAGCCGGAGAACCGGCAGAATCGGCAGCACGACTGGGAAGGCAACGGCGAGGCAACTGGCGGTGGAGGACTAGCGGCACGCCGTGGGACGAACCAACGAGGCGGCGGCGCAGGGATTGATCTGCTTCCGCCTCGCGTCGTACGTACGTCGCCTTCCAGCTATCACCAAGAGCGATCGTGAATAGATACGAGGGCAGAATCGTCCAACAAAATATGGCATACGGGCCCATACCTAAAAAAGGAGAGAAAAACTTGATTTATGCCATTTAATCAAGCAATCAATCAAAGATGTGTCATTTAATCTAATAAAAACAAAGATGTGTCATAGGATCAAAGAACAAAGAAAAGTGTGTCATTTTATCAAATTTCTCAATTTTCCAGCCGTCGCCCACACCGGCCAGGCGACCTGGTCTCCCACCTCGCCGCCATGCCCCACCCTCTATCTCGCCGGCAAAATCGTCTTCCACCTCGCCGCCATGCTCCACCCTCTCCCCCATCCCCTCACCTTCTTTCCCAACCCTAGGCCCCAGATCGAGCGGCGCCACCACGGCTGCAGCGGTGATCCCAGGCAAAGCTCGCCTGCCGTCCTCCTCCCGGACGACTCCCTTTTCCTCGGATTTGATTGCTCCACGCAGTAAGAACACCATTCCTTAGCTCCAACCATCATCTTCTATTGCTGAATCCCTGATCCCTAACCTCTCGCTCCACCCCTCCGCAATCCCTAACCTCGCCCCCTCCCTCGATCTAGCAGTGCCGCCTGGATCCTGGGGCGACGGAATCCGCGGAAGGGATGCAAACGAGAGGCGTACCTGGCGGTGTGCGGGGAGAGGTCGTGGTCGCTGACAGCCATGGACCAGCGTCGCTGCTCTTCACCGGAGGGCAACCCGCTGCAGCCGCGGCCGCTTACAAGGCCGTAGTGGAGGGTGCCGCTGCGCCGCCTTCGCCCGGTGCCGGTGGCCGTGAGCGAAGAAGGAGGCTATCGCGGTGGTCCATGACCAGATAAGATGGGTCGTGGCCGAGGCGACACCAAGTCTATGTAATTCATGAGCTCGCCCCCGCCGACCAATGTCGCGTGACTGCGAATATCCTCCAGTAATCACCGCGAGCTCGACCCTGCCCACCGACTCCGTGACCCACTGCTTCAGTGCGAACACATCGAGCCACTTCGCCACTGGAGCCCGCCGTCCGCCGGCTTCATCCTCTCATCATGAGGGCAACGGTAGCCAGACCTAGGCCATCACCGGCGGCCAAACAGGTAATTTTTTATGGTAAAATTCTATTCACGCTTCAGATTTTAAGTGAGAAGAGAGAGATGGGATGATATTTTCCATGCTACGATGTTGCTGCTACCATTGGTTGTTGTGCGCGTAGAGAGAATTTTGCATGTTCTGTTGTTGCTGTTGCCATTGTCACAGAAAGAGAGAGATTGTGTCATGTAGTTTTTGCTCATGTTATATCGTTTAACAAAGTATGCTATAAATTATCTTTGTTTTTTCATGCGTTGGGGTGCTCATGGGTGAAAAGGGGTCGGTTTGTCAGAGGCTTATGTTGCTCTGATGTTTCTGTGTGGCAGTCATTTTTGGACTCTACAAGGACTTTGTCGAAGCCCTCTACGAAAACCTCGACGGGCAGGAATATGTTACGGGTAGGCTTGCTTGATGTGAGGCATATATTCGTTGATGTATTGTTCTTGTTTCTTGCTGATGAACCTTGTGCACTGTTCTGTGATAGTGCATATTTCAGATGGACATAAGGTAATATACATATTTTCTCAGGTTAATTCTTATCGTTATGTTGAACCGCTTTTGGATACACAAGGGACAGTCACATGTATCGTTTATATCTATTGAATATATATAATGATGATGGATTATCCCGGATTATCACAGTTTCAGAGCATTCAATGTTCTTAGTGGTGCCGTATATGCTATTTATATTATACATGGCAGGATTACGAGCATGGACAATTGTTTTCATTGCATGAACAGATTAATCACAAGGTTCGTTTGGCATGCTTTGGTTCCTTCCAACTGGAACTTCTTTTCAAACACCCATCTTATTAATTTTAGTTTTAGTAAAGAGGCAAAACATAACAGCTTATCGATAGTTATTTATGGACTGACCATGTACCATGGTAGAAATTTATGGGTAAGACTGTAATCTGAAGACACGTTCTCACTTTTAGTCTCTATTAGGTTTTATGTTTTTTCAATGACCCTCGATTGTTCTACCAGCCATCTGTAGATAAAACTATAATCTGAAGATGCTCTGTGTGAAGGCAAAGCTGATGCCTTTTTTTAACCATTCATTAAAGTGTGGCCAATGTTTTTACATGTTTTTTAGAAGCCTCCTCTGTTTTATTTCGGTTCTAATGATAACCTAATGCTTTTCTCCTTTAAGATGTTTTTTTTCTGAATGAGTGCTTTGATTCTGCTAATATGAAACCTGCATGTACCCAAGTTTGTTAATTTACCGGGTGACACAGTAAGAGAAAGAAGCAGGTTCCAAAGTTGCAGGAGCATATTTAATGGTTTCTTGCTCAATTTTACACTACGCCATGAACTTGTTCTTTGGATTGTCTGAAAATTGGTTGAGTTATTTAATTCAGTTTGGAAAAGAGTGTGGATGGCCATATTTTTGGTCTCCTTTGCTTTAAAAAAAACTGAAATTATTTGATGAGAACCGAAGAAATATTCATTTGTTTTGCTGTGTGGAGCACACATTGAGATTTGCGAGAGTGATGCTTGGAAAACTATCTAAAAATCCTATATATTTATTTCTCAGGTTGTTGAGGATAGCATCATAGTTTCTGCAGTTTGTGAAAGAAGATCTATCTCTAATAACATGAAAGCTTCCATAAGGTTTGTGTTTCACTTCTCACTTGTTGTTTTGAGTCTGCTTGCATACATTTTAGTTTTTTCTTTACCACTTGGTAAGCACAATTGCAACTGCATATATACTTTGTTTATATTGTACAATTCTCATTCGGTTGCTAAAAACATGGGCCCCTTTGTGAGGATTTCGACTGTCTTTGCTTCACTGCTTTAGATAAATGATATCATCAAATATTGATAAAGTTGCATTGATTTTCTTCACCTCTGCTTTGGGTGTTCTGGAGGGGTTGTTACATGTTAAATTACCATGGGTAAATATCGTCACCGATGGGCCACTCGCTTCGGGGAGTGGCAGCCTCGGTAGCACGACTGGGACGCCTCAAGATCTGGCTTGGAGTGTGCGCTCGATGAGATAGCTTCCAACAATGGCAAAGGCATCTGTCCTACTCCTTGGGCAGTCAACCTTATCGTTATCATACAAGCCATCTTTGCCTATTATTCATGCAATTGCGCTATGCTTTGTTATTATGTCCCACCATCAGATTGACAAGGAATTATTAAACGTTGCATTTATACTACCTTTCCTCTGCAGTTACATACCCTCAACTAACTGAGACAATATAACATTTATTTTCTACTGTATTTTCCTCTCAGAATGTTGTGTGCTTACACAGGTTATCATTGCTAGCCACATGTTGTTTGGCACATGTTCACTTAAGTCTGACGTGAGGCTATTTGAAATTGATGCACACATAAATTATAAAATATGCATAAAATCAAGTGTCCAATCTCTACTGTCATCAATTACATTATGTGTGATTAGTTCTCTTAGAGCATTTCCAATAGATGATGTATATTTGGTGATGTAAAACTAGGTGTTGTATAAAAGTAAAACTCCAACTCCAATAGATGATGTAAAATTCAGAGATTAGGCATTAGGCATTTGATCGAGCAGGTGGTGGGTTCCGGCAGAAAGAAACGGACAGGGCAGGCAGGGCGGTGGAGGCTGGGCCGGCGCCGGAGCGGCAGGGCGGTTGAGGTAGGGCCGGCGCCGGAGAGGCCGGGCAGAGGAGGTGCGGCGGTGGAGGCCGGGCCGGCGCCGGAGCGGCAGGGCATCGGCGAGCGCGGCGACCTGGAGGAAGACGGAGGCCGACGTGGCCGCGGTGTCGCCCACGGCCTTGGCCACGGTGCGCGGCTAGCGTGGCGAGGTCCTTGGCGGTGCGGCTTTTATCATTCTAAGTTTAGCATGATTGCGAACATACTTTGGAACTAAAGGCAATATCTATGGAATTCTGTTCCAAATTATGTCCCATTAAGTATTTTTATTAGGAAATATCCTATTAATTTCTTCTTTGTTCAGTTTTACACCAACCATGTGCAACAGGTCAACTGAAAATAGCTATAGCAATAGGCCAACAGTTTCAATGTCAAAGTGGTTTACGTTATTTGGATCTTGGAATAAATATGTACTGCTCTTTGTTTCAAACACTGCAGTTCAAAACATTGATTATGGGATTTTGGGATACACTCCAACCTGTGTCACCACCGATGGATTTTTTATGTTGATTCTTGATGTTGTTACCATCTCTGAAATTTTAGATCCACTGGTCTTGCTGCTATACGTAGGTGTATGTATCAAAAATTTCAAGGTCATTGATTATTGAACAAGGAGGTTCTTCTGGTTAGAACAAAATTGTTCAGGCTTATTTTGAACAACCAAAATAGTTTTGTTTATAATTTTTATTATTCCAACATAATTGTTCGGTAGAAGTGACGACAAGAGAAATATAGTCTGAGCCAGAGCAGTGGAGCATTACTTAGTACATATAATTTACTTGCATGACCACCTTTGAGATTACCAGAGCTGCACATCTGATGTAAAGACTGAAAGGTAGCTCACATATTTAGTTTCTTCTTCCATGAGTTTCTTCTTCCATGATGCAAGCTAGCTACATTTGAGGCTTCTCAACTCTGATTTTCTATTTAGCTTTTGTGATTGGATTATATATCCTACTCGGGTATATATGCTCAACTCTTCTTGCTCTTGAATGGAACAATTGTAGTGGTTTTGATTGATATAAAATACCTTTATGAAATAATAGTGCTCAGTCGGTGCCTTCTGTATAGACATAAAAAGTAGCATAAAATGTCATTAAAATCATTTGTCCTATATTTTTTTGCTCCATTGCCCTATAATTTCAATTTTAATGCAAAATACATTGCAAGTGGATTCAATTTTTTTCATTGATTGAGGTCTATCTTTTCTTGTACATGAATTTTTTTACATGTATTATGTTTATATGCAATAAAAAATTAAAAAGCCCGTAGCAACGCACGAGCATTCTACTAGTTCCTAATAAAAGGGGAGTCCCTACGTCGTCTCGTCGACGAGTTAATTGCAAAAAACCACGACAATTCAGGCGAGTATTGCAGAAAACACATATTTTCAGTTTTGTTGCGAACTAGACTAATTTTTTTGCTAATCTTTTGCAAAAACCACAGATTGTTTGATTTACTTCATTTAAGTATGTTTATGACAGGTGAGGCCTACATGTAAGGGTGACGTGGACGATTATTTTACAGGAAAACCCCTCACTGATTTTTAAAAAAGCAATCGAATCCTCGAATGAATTCTTCGCATGCAATCAGGTCCTCTTCGCGCCGCCAGTGGCCTGGCCATGGCAGCCGGACGGGGCCGCCGCGTCGCCCGTGGCCTGGCCGTGGCCGCCCGGGGTCGTAGCCGCCCGGGAACGGGGCCGCCGCGCCCGCCCGTGGCCTGGCCGTGGCCGCGCGCCACCCGTGGCCGCCCGGGAACGGGGCCGCCGCGCCCTCCCATGGCCTGGCCGTGGCCGCCCGGGAACGGGGCTGCCGCGCCCGCCCGTGGCCGGCGGCGTTCGTATGGAAGAAGAAAGGAGCGGGGGACCTGATTGCATTCTTCAGTTTTTTTGTAGGGATGTTTCTGTAAAATATCATTTTTACATGTGGGTCCCTTCTGTCAGAAAGCGGGTTAAAACGAGCTAACCGCTTGATCTGTGTTTTTTGCAAAAGATTAGCAACAAAATTAGTCTAATTCGTAACAAAACTGAAAATATGTGTTTTCTGCAATACTCGTCCGAATTGTCGTGATTTTTTGCAATTAACTCCTCGTCGACAGGACTCCCGGACAGATCGAAGGAAACCCCCAAGGAAAGTCACGTTGATTTCTCTTCACCCTTCTCCCTCGTCCGATTTCTCAGCCGTCATTACAGTTCTAGGTTTTGTGCAAGCCACGCATCTCTCTTCCTCACCCGCCCCCTCATCCTTGCTCCCTCCGCCTCTCACACTCCACCATGTATTCCCTTGACCCGCGCTCTCGCGCGCGGCCGATGGTGACAGAGCCTCCCCAGTCCCCACATCCGGCGGCTGGAGGAATCGATGGTGAACCGCATCACCACGGGGAGGCGATCCAACGGTCGTCGGCGCCTCGGCGGCGGTGAAGGAGCAGGCCGAGAACATCATCTATGACGGTGCCTCCACCATCTCCGTTACCGTCAAGGACGGCGGCCTCAAGCTCATACATGAGTCCGACCACGACCACGCCATCTGAGTGGGTACGCTCGCTCGAGATGACGACGGCGGCGGCTACTCCTTCTCGGGCAGCCACATCAAGGGGCCGGTCAGCTTCTTCTCGCGCTCGGGCTGCCGCGACTGCGCCGCTGTGCGCGCCTTCTTCCGCCAGTCTGGCCTGCCGTACATGGAGATCAACCTGGACGTGTTCCCGGAGCACTCGGCCGATCTGGCGTCCCGGGCCGGCGCGGCCGCGCGGGTGCCGCAGATCTTTCTGAACGAGAAGCTCCTGGGGCTGGTGGTGCTCAACTCGCTGCGCAACATCGGCGAGTTCGAGCGGCGCGTGCGGGAGCTGGCTGGGAGGCGGTGTCCCGCCGCGGCGCCGCGGGTGTCGTGGTACGGGTTCGACGACGGCATGGAGGAGGAGAGGGAGGACGGCATGGTGGGGATCGTGAGGGTGCTCCGGCACCGGCTGCCCATACAGGACCGGTTCGTTCGGGTGAAGCTGGTGAAGAACTTAGAACTGCTTCTCCGGCGCGGACATGGTGGACGGCATCGTGAACCACTTGGAGTGCAGCAGGAGCAAGGTGAGTTGCACTAGATTATTACTGCCTGCGCTTCTTCTGTTTCGTTTGACTTTATTGTTATTGTGATCGTTGTTAATTTATCCGTCCACGAAGATTTAGACTAAAAAAAGGTCTTGGGTGTGAATGGTTAAGAGAGTAGTAACATTTCTCACAGAATTAATTTGTTAATGGTAGTACCCAATTGCCAATTTACATCAAACAAAATTCACTGTTACATAGTCTTAACCTCCTCTAGCCATTGTTTTCTCAAAGTTGTATTGTGTTTTTGTTGAACACTATGTCCTTCAAATTCAGTTTTTCTTAAGGGCTGACCATATTCCTTTAGAACTAATGCAATGATTTATTATGTCCGATAAAGGCTGGACAATTGGGTATTGGCTGAAACCATTCAGCTTTGGCTCTTACTCATATAGTTAATCATATAAAGTTATTCAATTATGTTTGGCATGGTCTAGAGTTGACTATATGCCATACCCCCTTGTGTTATCTATAGGGCAATTAAATCAGTGGGGGTTTAGCACTTTTTTTCATGCAACATTGTCCTGCCATCACTTTGCATGTGATTAACAAATTATTTTCTTGGTATTTTACCATAGTTCTATAGTTTGCAGTGTAAACTTTGCCCTTACAAGCAAAACTGACACCCAAATCAATGCTCAGGTTAATCTGGGAAATGGAAATCCCTAAAATTGAGGTGGTACCATTTATGCTTCATGTTAATCCTTGGTAATGTTTGGTATCACAAATTTGAGAAAATGTGCAGCTCTCTAGGGCCTCTTTTTATGTTGGTCTGTCATGAGTTTGTGAAAAAAATGTGATGACACTTTCCTCATGAGTCAACTCTAGACCTCTTTTTATGTTGGTCCGTCGACGGGGAGCACGGTCACGGTAAAACCCTTTCCCGTGCGTGTGCCTGAGGTCGACCATGGCAGCACTAATGGACGTCGTCACCGTCGACTAGAGAAACGCAAGTCGTGGCTCACTCCACTGCTACAACGGGGCCGGTCAACATCACGCGGTAGTCATCCTTGCGTTGTCCGTGTGTTCAGGTATTGCATCCCATGTTCCTCTCTCTCACAAACATCCATACTCCATACACACAGTTTTGATCCCCATTTTCGACTGCTCTATACAGTGAAGCAATAGAGTCGTTGATACAATGAGAGCTGGGTCTCATGTCCGCCAGTCGAGCGGCAAGCCGAAGGTGTAGGTCGTTGAACATGATAGTGCCATGTGAGGATCTCATGACCCTCTCACTCCATATGTATACATCTCTTGGCACTGTTCCCCTTTTTGCTAATTGCTCATGTTTGTCATGAACTCATGATCACTATTGTTTTTCTCTTTTTAGTTCTGGATTGCCGTTAAGAATAATTACTCTGATTAGATTTTTCTTGGGTTGGAAAATTGCCAAACCATGTATATATTCACATTTACATATGTTCACATTGTAGGTTGTAGCTCAGATACAGGAACTGAGAGAGCACTTCAGTTTCACCACGAATGTTGGGTGCTTCTCTGGCATGCCTCTTTTATTTTCATTGGAATCTCTTGAGTGCATAATTTTATTTTCAAGTTTTAAAGCATATATAAGGTAAGCATTAATTTTTTTGCATTACCATGCTTCTCATTTATATTTCCTTTGCATGATAGATGATACAAACATTGAGGTATTACTGACATTGGGCTACTACGCTGATTTCCTTTACAATTAATGGACCATGCTATTGTAAATTTTGTCCATATTTTTATGAATTAAAAAAGGTAGGAAATATCTGAGGGGATATACTGCGTATGGTGGTCCGCAGAGAATACATGGTTTCAAGTTTTAACTTTGCGGTGACTGTTGGTTCACTATTCTGCTTTATTTGGTGACAAATTAGAATATTTATTTTTGTTTGGTGGAAAAATTTGCTCAGTCAGTGATTTACAAGTGAGTTCTTCAGATTAATAATATTAACCATACCACATTGCCACTACTGATAGAAAATCAGGGTATATTTTAGTGCCATTTTGTGGCATTACAATGATCAATTTGTACGTAAGAACAATCGAAATTCCCATGCATTTTAGCCCAGTGTTGGAGGACGCAACAATAAAAATGAAATTTTTTTTGGTTCTTTATACTATGGTGGGTAGTGGCACCGATGGTCAGGTGGAGTAGAAGGTGGTATAGGAGGTCGTGTGTCTGCATCAGGCATGCATGACACAAGATTGTGTGCATATGCCTACGTACTAGCTCAAGGCAATTTGGTACTGTCTTCTTGGACAGGTTGAAGACAGGCGAAAAATTTCTGTAGTCGGTATTCAGGAGTTAGATTGGTAGCTAGGCATGTTGGTGCCATCCAGGTGCACGGTTCACAGTCTATCCTCTATCCATCTGAGTTTTTATCTGACCATCTGTCATGATCTTCTTTGCTACCTGCATCCACGAGCAGTTGATGGCTATGTGTTTTACTGTTCTTGGCAATATCCCACATTGTATATTCTGAGTTCTCCAGATTGTGTAGAGGAGCTCATGAAAATTTATTAGTTTTTAAATTTCATGTCAACTTCAAATCCAATACATGTCAAATCTCAGATTATATTATCATATTCAGCATAGTTTCTCTTTTTGACCTGTGCGCATATAATCTGAGATTTGACATATATATTCTTCAGAGTTTCTCTTTTCAAATTGTGTACCCTCCAAAACATGATTCTATACTTTTGGCATAGCTTAGATTTTTGTTGTCACCTCTCGTGGGAAATTCTCTTCTTTACTTCTCTAATATTTTGCTGGACAGTTATATATGAGTGCGCAAGAGCAATATCTCCATCGATGAATGTATGCACAATATTTATGTGCATGATGCAGTGCAAGTTCACTTTCTCATTATCATGTTTTACTTTATTTTTCAAAGACCTATGTAAGTTTGTTTCTTGCCTCTGCCAAAGTATGTTCAGTTTTTCCTGTATTGCAAGATGTTCTTATCTGCAACGGCAGCAGAAAGCTATGTTTGACAGCTAAGAAAGTTCAACTGACTATCCTGTAGTGTCCTGTGCTCATATGTTCTACTCCCTCCTATCCTAAAAAAGTGTCTTGGAAAAACAACTAAGATAGTTATACTTTATAGTGTAACTTGCGACAGTTATTTAGGATCAGAGGTAGTACTAAAGTTATTTGCAACATGTGGGAGGACAAAGCCAGGGGGAAGCGTTCATGCATGAAAATATAGCGTGACATGACAACCTAAGTTGGAAACACAGCCGTGATTGGCCCTCGGACGGTTAAGGTTTTGATTGATTTTTCTAGCGGAGTTGTTTTTGACATTTGTTTTTTCTCACCACTTACTGATGGCTATTGCTATATTTATTCTTGCAGATATTATCCTTCAAGTTTGTATTCTGGTGAATCTGTTTAGTAACTAATAGTACATGTTTTGGCTGGGGGTACTCGTCGTCAATGGTAAATGATAGAAATTAAGGGATGCTTTATTTTGGAAGACTGCAATTAGTAGGGAAACTTACGAAATGGATTGTAGGATTACAACATGTCAAAGTTTTACAGGCCCACCTGCACTGTATCAGATAGAAAACTATCATCGATTCCTACATTTTATTAAGATTTACATTTTTTATGAGCCAAGATTAGCTCGAATCGAAATAGCCTTATTTTTTTTGTTTTCAATGCAGGTAGATGCACAAAGACAATGGGCATGAAGCCATGGAAACTGTTGGTGATTAAATTGTTGTAAATAATTAATGATTTTGATTCTCCATTTTTAAGGGTAATTCGCCATATGTGAATAGATAATCATTGGTGATCATTGATTCAAAAAGACTTTTCACTATATAGCATCCGTGTATCTAGAGTACTTTGGTATATTTGATCACCGTCACTTCTTCAACAAGACTTCTTCACTATTTTAATTAGTGCATGTACATCTTAATTTATTGTTCCGTGGCAACGCACGGACATTTAGCTAGTTGGAAATAGATGACATGTACTTAGAACAAGTTATTATGGAAGCGTTCCTTCTATAGTGCTGAATTACGTATTAATGTATGAAGTAGTACACCCATGATTATACCAAATTTGACTAAACACATTGTGGGGTTAGTTTGTTTTTGTCTCATTTTTCTTGTTGGCAGTTTCTTCAAACTTGCCAAGGCAGCTTTGTCAACCGAATGCATATATCTTCAGTATAGGGAAGGTTAGATTTTTGTATGAAATCCTGGAAATATTCCATTTTGTCAGCAATTTTTTACTTCAAATATTTCATGTTGTGACCAAATACTGGTGGTTCCGCGCGACACTAAATAGATCAATTCATGCGAAACATAAATCGTTCAACTCCTGGTACAACAGTACCGTTTTTGTGATAACTGAGCAACCGTGAATCCAAATCGAGCAAATTTAGTTCCGTTAGAAAGCTATAAAAATCTTAACAACTTTACTTTTAGCCCCAACTTGAAATTATGCACTATTTGTTTTGGTACCAGTTTTGAAAAGAGTTAAACTGTCATGTGGTTTGATTTCTGAAACTAGAAACCACATAATCAAACGCTAGGGTAGGGATTAATAAAGATGTCACCCTTGATGTGGAGACCACAAATTGAAATTTTCGTATTTTTTATGAATCGTTAGGAGACTGCTGAATTTCATTGCTACAGAGGGAGGACCTGGTCAGGTACAAACTAGGCAAGGACAAAAAAACTGAAAAAGACCTGAAAAGAAAGGAAACGAAACTAGGAAAAAGAGGCATGGAGCCGAAACTCTAGCTTATGTACACACCGGGGAGGTAGGCGAGACTCATCGGTGCCAGACCTGCATAAAGCGAGCTTCTGGCCTCGTTGATGATCCTACTGTGTGCACACGGTCATTCCAGCTAGCAGCTACTCACATTGTTAAAGATCCTTCTGTTCCTCGCATTCCATAAGCTTTAGATCTAATTTACTGTTAGTTGTAGTGGGAGTGGTAGTCGCAGTTGACATGGCAGCCAGTGGTATATGCTTAGGTTCAGTTTAGTGTACAGTATGTGCCCCAAAATTCAATTTACTATATGTGGATGGCATGAACAAAAAGTGTTCATAGTTTTCTGTGCAGGGTGGAGGAGCAGCGGCTGTGGGGGAGAGGGGAAGCAGGAGCCTGGAGCTCGAGCAGGAGGCTGGCGGGAGGGCCTCCGGCGAGCAGGAGTCTGGAGAACGAGCACGAGGCTTGCTGGGGTTTCTTGTTCTTATCTTGTGATTTTATCATGTTAAACATTGTTGTAACAAGGCAGCTCATGTACTTGCAAAATCCGCAGAATATGAGGTTGGGTCCTGTTGCTGTAATGATCTAATGAGCCACCTGATGAAATCAAGGCCATCATTTGTAATGAATATGTTTCTACGTGAATGAATGAAAGGTTGTTGTCAATTACTGTATTCAACAAAAAGAACTTCTGATAAATGAGGTATATACTTTAATTGCTGGAATATGTGAAAATGATTGGTGATTCTTATGATCTTATTCACAAGTATTTCTTTGCTTGCTCATTTATTGTAATGTAGACTCTTACGTACAAGTGCTTTGAGATCATTGAGCTTTTTATTTAGTCCAAACTCAAACTCCTACAACTCAAATGTGTATGGATTATACGGAAACGCATCATAGTTGGCAACGCTACAAATAAATAGGGTTTCTCATGCGGCATTTGCGGGTCATCTAGTACAAAGAATAACAGCGGCAAGACAACAACCCAGGGCGCTAAATGGTTGTACAGTACAGGCATTGTAAACATGCAGCCCCATGCGCAGCAGCGCAGACACTCAGGCGGCCACCGTGCCGCTCGCGATCTCAGCCTACTCCACCGAATGCAATGAGTGCATCCTCACAGCCCTCCGGTGCAGGAGATTTTGACCCCCGCCGCGCCAGTGTCTTCCAGCGAGCCGCCGATGGCTGCGCAACCAGCAGGGCAGGCTGCTTGTCGACGAACACAGCCTCCAGCCCTTCAAAGGGATCGACGTGGCCTCTTGACGGAGATGGCGTGCGGCGCAGCGAGCCTTGGGATGCCAGCGTGGGCGTCAGGGAGCTCTCGACACGCTGGGGAGCTTCCAAGGTCCTGCCCTGGGTGATGACCGCCACCTTGAAGCCTGGTGGCCGCTCCGGAGAAGGCGATGGCATAGGCAGCAGGAGACGCGCAGGTTGATTGCCGCCTGCGCCAAGGGACTCGCCGGAGTCGCCACAGCGCCGCGCTTCGAGCTGCGGGAAGAAGGCAGCACAGACGTCGGGGATCCCGGTGGAGCGAGATTGTCCCGGGAGCGCTGCCCCGAGGACTGCGGCGACGGGTGGCGTACTGGGCTGCGCGCTCCGTCAACACCGAAGCAGGATGCGGGGGGGCCACGTCCTAACGCCGGCCACGTCCCGCTCTTGTGTTGCGGGAGAGAGAGAGAGAGAGAGAGAGAGAGAGAGAGAGCGCCGTATGCGCTCACGCCAGCCTTCCTAATCCCGCGCGCCTCCCGGGCCACGATGCCCATCTCAGTCCCCGTCTTCATCGCGCCTGCCGTTGCGATCATTGCGATCGTGGCGGTCAAGTGATTGCGGTGGCCACGGCGACGCTGCGCGGCCAGCTGAAGGCCTGGCTCGCCATCTTTGACCCCCCCTGAACCAGGCTGGCTCGCGGACCACCGGAGGCTGCGTCGTCGTCCCTTACGCCGAAGTGGTCCTCATGCTGGTCGAGGTGGATGAGGACGCGGCGGCGACGATGACCCCGCTCCGCCGGAAGGGTGAGCCACTAGACCTTCGGGATGGCATTGGGCTTGGCCGTCCATGCGCAAAGCGCCAAGTCACTCGTGTCGTTCTTGCCCTCGATGTAGTGATTGTAGTCCAGGAAGCAGCCCCGGCCGATGACAAACGTCGCAATGTACTCGTTCTTCCAGCCGTGCAAAGGGATCCCTTCTCTCGATGCAGAGGCGCGCATGGTGGAGCTGGTCCTCGTTGTCGGCGTTGGCCTCGAGCCGCCAAGCTCGGACGAAGACGCGCTAGTCCTTCCAAGGGAAGTCGCCGCGGCCGACCGCCTCCGCACAGTGGTGCTGGGCTGGCTGGTACAGGAAGCGGATGAAGAACGCCTCGATCCGGGAAGTGGAGTGCCATCAGCCTGGCGCACACCGAAGGTCGTGGCAATGGCCTCCGCCACCTCCTGGCAGGAGATGTCCGCTTGTCCGCTCTCGATCCACGCCACTGCCGCGCTGGTCGAGAGGAGGGCCGACTCGACCTGCATCTATCTCCGGTCGGGGTGACGGGGACGACGACGTCAGGGGGTCGCCGAGACGCGCCATCAAGCCTACGCCGCAGCCGGCGGGTTCTGCACGCGCAGCCGGTTGCAGATGCTCCCAGCCGCGGCCGTGACCCCGGCCTTGAGAGTAGCGGGCGCCAAAGTGCGTGGAAGAGGAGACGGCGCAGGGCGGGAGGCTAGAGAGCTGAGGGGGCGCCACTGATTTTTGATCCTGGGGCTGTGAAGGTGAGAACGAATGAGCACAAACAAGATCAATTATGAGAGAGAGAGAGTGGGGGACAGCTTGGTGATTTGATCGTGCTCAGGCAGCAGCAACATGCCTAGGACAGGACGAAGGAAAGAAGTTTGACCTTTGTCAGTTTGCTACAAGGGGCAAAACACACCTTTTTGCAACCAACGCTGCTGCTGGACATGGACTCATGCACCACCACACCTCCCTAGGTCGCCTGGTACATTGTGAGATTGGTCTACTGGACCATCCTCAGGGAATTACCTCCATACTCTCATCCAACGGACGGAAGAGCACCTTATAAAGCTCCACACTCTCATCCATGGTGAATAAGCTCCACACTCTTACCCGGTCACGCCACAAGCAGCAAAGGGGGCGGGGCGGCCAAGGAGGAAGAGATCACCATGGCGGTTCGTCCCCTACCTTTGGAGCTCTTTTTCTATTGATTATGTGAAGATCTGGCATCTTATCCTCACAGTTTACCTAATCTTGTAGGATGATTTCGTGCTTCTGCATCCAAGGTGGCATGGGTTCTTCACAAACATCCCTCTCCAGGTATACACCTTCGCACTTCTCTCTCTCTCTCTAGCTAGGCAGGCTGCTTGTTGACTGGGTGGGCCGAGAGAGATACGCGAGATCCTAATTTTGGAGCGATTCTGAGTCCTGCTGACCCGCGGCATCGCCGCTTCTCGCACCGCATTTTCTTGGATTTTGTTTGGAATGCTGCGGGTTTCTCTCGTTGCCTCTGTTTCTTTTTTTTTCGAGCGGTTCTTGGCTTCTTTATTGAAGGAAAAAGATTTATTTTTCTTGATTTCCAGTTTTGAAGGTTAAAGTTTGTTTCTTGGTGTGTTTTTTTCAAGGCAAGGGTTCCTTTTATGTTGTTTGTTTCCTGTATTGAAGCAGGCTGGATTTTTTTTAACGTTTCTTGGTTTCCTTTTTGAGGGAAACAATAATGCCCCTTTTATGTTATACAGCAGTATAATCGTTTCTTGTTTTGAGGTCGGAGTTTTCTTGGTTTCCTTTCTGAAGGCCGGAGCTTTCTTGGTTTCCTTTTTGAAGGCCGGAGTTTTCTTGGTTTCCTTTTTTAAGGCAAATGCTCCGTTCTTTCGTGTTAGATTTGTTAGGCGAGGGAGGCGGCATGTGGCCAGTCATACGGTCTGCGAGCGAGTTCCCGCCGGCGTATTGTATGTGTAGATCCCCCTCCCCACCCCCTTTTGTCAGTATTTCTTTCCCCTGTTTCATCAGGTTTTGAGGGGTCAGTGTGATGAACGCCTTATTTTAGGGCGAAATAGATATGATAGATGTTACTGTGGATTTAGTATTCCTATATAAAAAGTATGCTTTTTTGAAGAAAACTCTGAACTTTGACTATATTGTGACTGATTTTTAACAGTGATTTGTGTGCAACAGTACTGATTTTTATGTGACTGATCTTTTACATGTAACTACAGTCTGTAGTATTGAATTTTCAGTTGAACAAGCACATTGCCCAGCACTGAACTTTGGGTCTGAATTTTGTGTGCACTGGAACTAGGTGGATGCACGGGGTTTCTACTCTTCTTCTTGGGGGATTTTGGGGCGCAAGATTTTTTCTTGGCCGCGTGTTTCCTGTCTTTCGATTTGGTCCTTTGCAATCTTTCTTCTCTCTTGATACATTATTGAGTTTATTAATTCTTGATCTCTGTTTCCCAGCGCTCTCTGGAGCTCGTTCGCCAGGGAAGGGATCCCCTCAACGTCAAGCAGATCATAGCGATCTCGGTGAACCATATCCCGTTCCTCCAACCAGATGTCACCGTGATTAAGATTAATGATCGCCTGCTGATGCACCATGACACCTACTTTATTGTGATGACTTCCGATCAGTTCAACGGCTTTGAAGAGCTGCATGGTGCAGCGAATCAAGAATGGTGGGATTACAGGAGGGGTCGTACAGCAAAGGAAACTGAGGGACAAGATCTGGTTGCACCGCGAGAGCCTGGTAGTCGCCACAGCATCAAGGTGAAGAATTTTGTGCTCAAAGGTCCCCTGCGCGAGAGGCACAGATATTACATAGATGAGGCAACATGGGTGCAAACCACCGGCGAGCCTCTGCCTCAGCCGCCTATCACCATACTCCAGTACAAGATGTATCCCAATGTAAAATCACGGGAGGCTCGGCTTGTTTTACTGGAGGCGGAGGACGACCCGCCAATTCCCCACGGGATGACGATGGCTATGCCTTTGAGAAGAAAAGGTCCAGCACCTCAGGTGGTTCCTGGCCAGGGGCCTCAACACGGAGTCCCTGTTCAAGATGGGCAACCTCACCAAAATCTGGGTCTCCAAACTTTGGACCTCGAGGCAACACTTGTTTCCCTTATGGTACGTGTATGTATGTGCTGGCTACGTAGCAATCTCATATTCACTGTCCAGAAGTATACTAATTATCAGCACTTATTCAGGGCTCAACTACTGTAACTGCTGAAAGGACCCTGAAGCTTGAAGAGAAGGTGTCCTCCCTCTGCACCATGTCCTTGCGCTTAATGGTATGTGGATGTAAGAGCCCGTCCTTTCCATCTCAAATGAAGAAATACGATGCTATCTCACATGTTTTGTTCGTTTGTTTGTTCTCAGGATATGTTTCGTGACTTCGCTGAGAACGGCGGCCAAGTGGTTGATGCTGCACTCCCTCTGAAGGTATACATTGTTTAATTAGCTTCAACGTTTTTCATTCCATGACAATGTTCTTTCAGATTATTAGCGTAGCTACTGCAGTTGATGGATGTAGTCATCGGCCAATCTGCTAAGCATGTTTCATCTTCTGTTTTCATAATACTAGAATTATGGCAATACAATGAGGGCAGACGGGATGATCGAGAACTACATCACAACTTCAAAGCAGGTATAGTAATTTAATAAGCATGTGAAGAAGACCCTGGAAAAAATAGAATCATCATCATGTTGATCATCCTTTGAAACTTATTTTTATATGTTTAATAACTGCAGGGAGGAGGTGATAATGTGAGGGGGGGTGAAGCGCTTTCTCTCAAGGTAAAGTACAAATGTACAATCCCCCCCCCCCCTCTATTAAGTAATATTCACATCCATTAAGAATATAGTGTACCACAGTTACATTGTGATTTCCATGAAAGGTATTTAGTTCCTTTAAGAACATTTTGATTTAGTCTCTCATGGTGCGTTAACCAGTAGGAGCACATTTTACAATCTGATGGTCTCTCACTTAATCTGATGACAATTTTGTTTGAATTGTGATGTTGTTTCAAAGTCGTTGTTATGGTCAATCTTCTTAGGATAAAATGAGCTAGTTTACTTTTCAGGGGAAATCTGTCTCTCAGATGGATACACCAGACATATTTGCGGATCTTGTCACTGCTCTATCTAGGTCGCTTTCATCTTTGAAGGTAGGCAGACCCAACATATATGGGCATATGGCATGCATCTCTGTTAACGGTGGACTAACCAATATTACGTTTGCTCTTGACAGAAGCCAAATGCTAACGAGCAAGACCCCACTGGATCCTACAATACATCCGCAGATGAGTATGAATCTGCCCTCTCTTATAACCCATACACGATCCTTGCAGAAGACAGGGTTGCAATGCTGGGTAAGACCAGTAAATCAAGTTTGGTAAACAAGGATGTCTCTTCCAAGGTAGCTAACTTATGCCATTGTAAAACACTCAACTTTATTGTTGCGTAAGCAACGATTGTCAGTTGTTCTGGTAACTAATTCATTTTGCAGGATGCAAGGGTGACTGACCGCACTGCGCTTGAAAGGAAACTGAAAATCATCACTGAAGGTGTAGAGTTACTCAAGGTATAAATCTTGTGCATCAAGCTGTGTTACTATTACCGTGCCAGCTTGACATACATGATTCATGTAGATTGTATATTGTAGAAACGTTTGCAGGTTGCACAAACCAGAGACAAGATGGAGACTGACCGTACTGCGCTTGAAAGGAAACTTCAAATCATCAGCGAAAGTGTTCAGTCACTCAAGGTATAAATCTAATGCATCAAGCTGTCTTATTATGTAGTTTTTTCAGAGCACCCAGCTAGCTCTGGTGTTGTAATTCTGAACCCCCTCTATGCGCAATGAAAGCAGTGCTCACTGCATTTCGTCCCAAAAAAAAAGCTGTCTTATTATTGCCATTCCAGCTTGACATACCTGATTCATTGGGATCCTACTGTTGTAGGAACGTTTGCCGGTTGCAAAAACTGGAGACGAGATGGAGACTGTAACAGCTTTGGAGGAGCAGATGACTTTATACAACAATGCCTTGTTTCTGAAGGTATGTGACAGTATGATTTTTTTTTTGCACCTGTAATGAAGACACCGATATTATGTCTTTTAGAGATCACATTCTCTTTTTGATTTCAGGAGAAAACTGGGAAAGTGGTTGGTGAAGTACTCCCTTCGAAGGTACAGACTATTAAATTGGCTCCACTATTGTTTTCTGTAGCTAGTTAACTTGTTTCCATCAGAGTGTTTTGTCATACTATACCGAAACTGTAGAATTATTAGGGTGTTCCAACTTTTATAACTGGTTTCATTATGTGTCGGTAGACTCTGATTATTGGCATAGCTACTGCAGTTGTTAGTCCCGTAGTAATCTGCTAAGCTAGATTTCACTTCTATTTTCTTAGAAGAAGCCTGAGGAAACAGTGAGGACCGATCGTATGGTCAACAACATCTCGTCTTCCAAGGTAATTAAGATGAAACCATTGTCACAAAATGTTCACTATGGATCATGCTTTGTTACGGGCGCATGAAAAATTATTTTATATGTTTAACCGCAGGGAGGTGATGATAATATGAGGGAGAATGGGCTTTCTCACAAGGTAGTAGCACTATAGTACTCCCTCCGTTCGGAAATAAGTGACATGGTTTTAGGAAGTAGATGCACATATTCGGAAATATTTCCATTCATTGAGGATGGTAGTGTACCACTGTTAGAATTTGATATCCATGCATTTAGGATAATAAAAAGAGAGTTGGTTTCTTTTCAGGGCAACTCTGACTCTGCGCTAGATATAACATACTTATTGGATGAAGTTGTTTCTGCTCTAGCAAGGACATTTGTATTTTTGAAGGTATAGGCTGACACCACACAGCATGCATTTCTCTTAGTGGTGGCATAACCATGGTTATTTTCTTTATTGGCAGATCACAAGTGTTAATGGAGCAGAGTGCAGGGGAGGCTACACTACTTCAACAGATGAGTCTGAATATGAGAGCATTAGCAACCCGCACATGATCGCTGTTAAAGAAAGAGTTGCAATGCTGGATAGGCGTAGAAGTGGCAAATCACCCATTAAATCAAGGGTTAAGGGCAAGGGCACTTCATCTAAGGTAAGCTTAAGCACTTGATATTTTTACCATTCTGTTGTCTAAGCTATAACTGTCAGTTAGTCCTATAATTTCTGTGTTTGGCAGGCCGTGATGATAGGTGAAAGCAGTAGGGAGTGTGAAGATGACTTGAAAACTGCCGCCCAAGGAGTTATGTTTCTCAAGGTATACCTTTTGCTGTGTGATCTATATATCTTACATCTTACATTCTTAAGTTGGTTTCAATTCTCTCAACATGCAAGGTGTGCAATTAAGTCATTCACACATGCCAACTCAGCTATCATGCCATATCATCAAGCATGCAATTAAACTATGATTTCTCCGTCCCTATACTGACGCTGCACCCCCACTATCTTTAACATGGAAGACGGAAACATGGCCTAGGCCCTTCATCTCTCACATGGGCCCTCTGCTCCGTGTCCATATAACCAGCATGCTCTCAAGTTTCAATCCATCGAGCCCTTCTCCACCCATAAAAATTCCAGTCCTTCCCAGGCGGGTGTGTCAGCTGGGCCGCGATCGTCGGGTCAGAGTTCTCTCTGTCTTTGGAATGAACGCCGGTCTGCCTCGGGTCTGGCCTCGCACCACCCATCGTCCAACAAAAAAAGAAACTAGACTATACTCCACAATTTCAACGAGAGAAGGGTGGGGAGGATCCGGGTCAGGATCCCAGGCGACGCCGATGGCGGCGATCTTCTGGGCGCCGCGGCGGCTGACCAGGGGTGTAGTTCACGGTGGTGATGGAGGTGTTATCCCGATCGACTTACTTACCTATGTCCCCGCTGCACCATCTCGCGTCTCTCAAGTTACTGTGTGCCCGCTTTTGATCATTAGCAGCGGTTCAATGATAAGCATACACAACAAACCGGCAAGAAGTTGCAACCTGTTCAGTTCTACAACATCCTGTTCTACAGGAATCTCAGTTCTACAACATCATATGTTCTACAGGAATCTCTCTGCGTGGAGGAACGACCTGGTAGTGAATATTAGGATCGGAGCCCTTTTGCTTAAAACCTGAACAGGCCAGCACTGCAAGGGCTTCAATCTGATGCGTTGTACCACACACGATTCTTCTACCTGCGTATTCCCACGAATCCTATTTCTTTCTAGCCATATGTGCCTTTCAGGATTCACTTCTATTATTTGTGTTATGTTTAGCCTTTTTCCATCTAATACATAGAATGCTAATCTTGCTGCACTCAATCATGCATGTTACATCGATTGGGTTTTTGAGTAACATTCATGCGGAAACTATCCGATTGAGTTTTGCTAATAGCTACCGGATGTTGGATTATTTCTATTGGCCAAGAGTAGCATATTTCTATATCTTCATCTTCCAATTTCTGGAAATCCTAATGACTATAGGATGTGCGATTATTTCTGTATCAAGCAATTCACATGGAATTATGCTTCTACATTATACTCCCTCCATTCCAAATTAGATGATTTTCATTTGTGTACATGTCTAGATACACATGTTAACAAATGGAAGTCATCTAATTTAAAACGGAGGAAGTATATCTTTGCTCCAACTATTCTTGTGATGGAGTGAGTGTAGTGCGGTACAATAGCTTGCATGGAACAATGAATAGGTAGCTTTCTCAGTTCGAGACAAGTCTTTACTGATTTAGAGTTATTAATTTTATATATTTCTCTATTGTTCCTACCAAGAGTAGATCGTGACCCTCTTTCAAACAATAAAATAAAAGCAGGCATTAGTTTTTATTCTGCACAACTTAAATTTAGAACAAGGATTGGTTTTATCCTACACTAACGATTTCTATGTGTTTTAGTTAGTGTAGTTCCAAGTTAGTTATTCCAGGAATATCTACATGGATGATATCTATACCATCTCAAAATCTTTGTTCATAAGAAAAGGGTGCAAAGCTAGCAAGTTAGGCTAACATGTGAAAAGTTTCTCTAATTTACCTACTCTAATGGTACAACATTGGTGTCTTTGTATTTCAAACTAAGAAATATACACATGTGATTTGCTACCATAAAGCACTACGTACTTAGCAAGATATTATCATTTTAGCTCTTTCTTTATTACTTGATATGTGCTCATGTATGTATGTTACAATTCTCTAGAAATATAAACCAGTGTACGTATTATCTATAGTTGTTTATGAGAGTGTTGACAAATCTGACTCGCTATTACTTGCGCTTTACACAGGAACACCTGCTGGCTGTGAAAGCTAGCAATTCTGAAGAAAATGGAGAAGGGGGTGTCATGTTCAAGGCGGGTGCTAGTAGGGGGTCAAGCTCCAGCTTGATGAAAGCTGGAGAAGCTTGATGTCTCTGCGTGGAGGAACGACCTGGTAGCGAATATTAGGATCGGAGCCCTTTTGCTTAAAACCTGAACAGGCCAGCAAATGCAAGGGCTTCAATCTGATGCGTTGTACCACACACGATTCCTCTACCTGCGTATTCCCACGAATCTATTTCTTTCTAGCCATATGTGCCATTCAGGATTCACTTCTATTATTTGTGTTATGTTTAACCTTTGTCCATCTATTACATAGAACACTTCTTCTTCGGTACACCCCCCCTTAAACAAATAGATGGACTAAATCTATCTGTATC
Source organism: Bromus sterilis (assembly GCA_950022295.1). Classification (NCBI taxonomy): domain Eukaryota; kingdom Viridiplantae; phylum Streptophyta; class Magnoliopsida; order Poales; family Poaceae; genus Bromus; species Bromus sterilis. The sequence continues at coordinate 382,804,312 of OX465595.1, read as the reverse complement.
CCTTCACTAAAAAGGGTAGGATAGTCTTTATAAATAGTTGAGCATGTCCATGATACTCCACACAAAATTTGAATGAATTCAAACATCGTTCACACAATGTATCACGTTGACCAATATTTTAAAGTTTTTTCACCTGAAAAACCTTAGAAACCTAGAATAAAATGTCTAAAGGCAATAAAATCCGTCCCAGCCTTGCTTCAGCCTGAAATAGGATACATATGATTCGATTTCTTAAAAAAAGTCAACTTAGATGAAAAGTGAAAAGATAATAATACCCTTTATATATTTAGGGGGGGGGGTGTACCGAAGAACAGCTCTACATAGAATGCTAATCTTGCAGCACTCAATCATGCATGTTATATCGATTGGGTATTTCAGTAACATTCATGCGGAAACTATCCGATTGAGTTTTGCTAATAGCTACCGGATATTTCTGGAAATCCTAATGACTATAGGATGTGTGATTATTTCTGTATCAAGCAATTCACACGGAATTATGCTTCTATATTATACTCCCTTCATTTTAAATTAGATGATTTTATTTATATACATGTCTAGATACACATGTTAATAAATAGAAGTCATCTAATTTAAAATGAAGGGAGTATATCTTTGCTCCAACTATTCTTGTGATGGAGTGAGTGTAGTGCGGTACAATAACTTGCATGGAACAATGAATAGGTAGCTTTCTCAGTTCGAGACAAGTCTTTATTGATTTAGAGTTATTAATTTTATATATTTCTCTATTGTTTCTACCAAGAGTAGATTGTGGCGAATTAACCTATGGTTGAGTTGGTTAGGTGGATGGTTGTATCCCTAGCCCATTAGAGTTTAAATCCTAGATTTCACATTGGTGCTCGTATTTTTCTAAATATATTTTAGATTTTCCGGTGATGTGCTTTCAGTAAAAGGACGTTTTCGTAAAAAACAAGGTGATGACTTTGTTAATCTGAAGATGATGTGCCGGTTTAGTATTACGAAAATGCTCATAGGGGTAGGGTGTGCGTGTGTGTGTTCATACAAATGAGCTTATACTCGTATATATTAGTGTCTTCATTGTATTGTCCCAACGGCCATTTCGTCCCTTGGGCTATAAATACCCCCTCACCCCTACTTGTAGGGTTGACCACTTCATTTGCAAACACCCAAGAACACAAGTGCTCCCTCTCCCTCTCTCCCTCACCAAATCTTGGATCTCGGAGAGTTCCTTGAGAGTTCTTGACGGATCTTTCACCCAGTGATAGATCCGCCACTTCCCCATCTTCCAACCAAAGCAAATCGCGTTTTGAGCAAGTCTTGAGCATTTCCCATTGATCTTGTTACTCTTGGAGGTTGGAGACTCCTAGGCGGGTAGGAGTTCTTCGGAGAGGAATCGACCATTGTGATTACCCCCGTTGAGTTTGTGAGGGTTTGGTGACCACCTTTAAGGTCAACCGGTAGTGGTTGGGAATCGCCTTCGTGGTGATATCTCAAGGGGAATAGAGTGAGCCTTCGTGGTGTTGGTGTGCCTTCGTGGTTTCACCCACTCTCTCCGAACGGTGAGTAGCTTCCCTCCAAGGAAGTGAACATCGGGATACATCGTTGTCTTCGCGTCTTTCGGTTATCCCTACTCTTTCCCCTTATTACTTGTTCTACCGTATTATTTTCCCCTCACTTGCTTTAGTATATTGTGCTTATTGCTTATCGTGTCACAGCTTGTTAATCCTTGAAATTGTTAGGCTCACCTTTATCTTCCGCACTATTGCCTAAAATTGTTAAGTAGTGTTAAAATTTGTAATAAGACCTATTCACCCCCCCTCTAGGTCTATCTCGATCCTTTCAATTGGTATCAGAGCCTCGTGCTCTATTCTTGTGGCTTAACCGCCCTAGAGAGAGATGACCAAGAACGACATCCCGGAAAGTTCGGGTGCCAATGTGGAGGAGGTCGCAATTGCTGCGGATGCCGCGAGTTCGGAAGCCGACAGATTGGTTGCCAAACAAAGGGCCGCCGCACAAGCTGCGTTACCTCCTTCCACGGGGCATGTTAGTTATGAGATTGATGATCCCAAGTTGTTTACCTCCGGAGATATGGAAAAAGCCTTGCAAAAGGCTTTGGACAATCAAAGGAAGGAGATGGAAGCCTCCTTTGCAAGATTGAAGGCTTCGGCATCGGAGTCACAAACTTCAAGTGGTGCGGCCCCTAGGTCCCCACAAGCGACCTTTGTGCACCCCGGTTCCGAGGCTCCCTTGCAAAGACGTGGTCCCTACCAATGGGACTATCCTGCCCCTAAGCTTGTGGAACCTAAGTATAACTTTAACGGCAATCCGCCGGTACTAACCGAGAACACTAACTTTTTGGATTGGAAAAGTCTTATGGAAGATTATCTTAGGTTTGTGTGCGAACCCATGTGGAACCTCATCGACTCCGGGAAAGGCTATTATCCCGTTGATCCAAACAATCTTACTCCAAGTGAAGTGTTTGATCGACATCTCAACCTTGCGGCTATTGGGTTCTTGAAAAAAGGAATGGATGAGTTGACACGTGCACCATTTCTTCATATCACCAATGCCTATGAAATGTGGGATACTCTTCTCATTTTCAAGTCCGGCACCGGGTCGCTTCAAATGACAAGATATGAGACCGCAAAGAATGCATTGCACAACCTTCACATGAAGAAAGATGAGACGTCCCAACAACTTCATATGCGTCTCAAGGTTCTCTCTGCTCATGTCTAGTCCTTCACATGTGAGAAGTCTTTGGATGGATATCAAATCACCAACCGTCACCTTGTGGACAAGATGTTGAATGCTCTCATGGTGTATTCTCATAAAATGGTGTGGGAATTGAGGCGTATGCCCGACTTCTTCAAGATGACACCGGATGATGTGATTGCCACCTTGTTGCAATATGAAGAGCACCTCAAGGAGTCCAAGAGGCTACTTGCCACATATGGTGGTCCGTCCTCAAACCTTGCACTCAAGGCTAGGCTCGAGGAGTTTGATGATGATGAGGAAGAAGATGAGTATGATGATGATGATAACTCCGATGAAACTCCCTCATATGATGATATTGCTCTCTTTGTGAAGTGGTTCACCAAAGGGGACTTCAAGGGAAGATTCCAAAAGAAGAAGACAAGAAACTGCTACAACTGCGAGAAACCGGGACACTTTGCAGAGGAGTGGCCGTATGAGAAAAGAGAGGACAAACCTCGATTTCCTCGGAAGGAAGTTGTCAAGAAGATCCCAAATCCGCTCAACAATAAATTCAAGAAGAAAGCATTGTTGGCACTAGAAGGGTCCGATCCCGAGGATGTTGGTGGTGTTGCCGGAGTTGCTCAAGATACACAAAATACATTGAAGCTCCTCAACAAGGAAGGTGAAGTTGTGAACTACAACTACATGAGTGACTACACCGGCAATGCACACAAGTGCCTCATGGCCAAGTTGGTTGATGATGACACTCCCTCCTCCTCGGCTAAGATCAAGGTAACCCCTATTTATGAGTCCTTCATGTTCTCTTCCGAACCTCATGATGAATTTCATGATGCGGAAAGTGATGATACTCATGCCATTTGTGAAGATTTGTTGTTTGCTAAAGTGAGCAAAGTGATGAGCTCTCTCAAAGGCAACAAGCTCAAAATGTTTCAATTACTTATGGATGTGTTGGGTAATCACTCCACAACCATTAAGGACCTTGAAATCCTCCTCACCGAGGAAAAGGAGAACTATACTCTCCTTGACCGAAAAATTGACTTTGAGGAAGCTCAAAATGATAACTTGTGCAAAGTTGTTCACGCATCAAATGACTTAAATGACAAGCATGTTGCCTCCTTGAAAAAGGCTAATGAAATATGTAAGGAACTTGCTAATGAGATGAGAAATCTTGTGGAGCTAAACACCTCACTTTCTAAGGATGTTGAGGTACTCACCGTGTCTCTCAAGACAAAAGATGAGGAACTCATCACCCTTAAGAAAAATCTTGAGGCTCACAAACTTGCTCATATAAAAACACTTACTAAAATGGCTCCTCCCACTATTGTGCATATTGATGCTTGTGATACTAACTCTTCCCTTGATCAAGCATCTCTCATTGAGGAGAACTTAGCTCTTCATGCTAAACTAAAGAAGGGCCTCTTGACTTGTGCCCCAGGCGAGAAAAACCTAAATGATGTATTAAGTCATCACAAGGAGTCCTTTGCTAAGGAAGGACTTGGGTTTGATCCAAGTACAAGTGTGACAAAGGATGTCACCCTTAGAAAGGAATCAACTCCCCAAAAGGTGATCTTTGTTCGTGAAGGGCACAAGGACAAAGGTAAGAAAGTTGTTGATGAGGTTAGTGTTGGGAATGGGAAGGCCATTAGGGGCAAGCCCACTCCTAACATGAAGAAGGAGAAAATGCCTCCATACTATGTGCTCCGTAAGGCAAAGGATGGAGAGGTGTGTTTGCAAAATTCATTGGGCCCCGTAATGCTTTCCGCTTCTATACCATTTGGGTTCCAAAGACCCTTGTTACTAACCTTAGAGGTCCCATTGCGAAATGGGCACCTCTAACCAAAGCTTAAATCTTTGTGTAGTATGCTATCTCCGGTGGAGTCAAATGGGTGATTGATAGTGGATGCACCAATCATATGACCGGAGAAAGCCGTTTGCTCAAGGACTTCATGGATGCAATTCAACCATACATGAGAATTGTCTTTGGTGGTGGTTACAAGGGAAAGGTACTTGGGTTGGGCAAGGGGGCTATTACAAATGACACGTCTCTTGCAAATGTCATGCTTGTCCAATACCTTCAATACAATTTGCTTTCTGTTCGTCAATTAGCTTCCGTTGGTTATGATACACTATTTTGTCTAACAAGTGTGAAAGTATTTAGGAGAGGTACTCCCTAAGTGGCCTTTGTTGGAGAGTTGGATGGCAACATTTATACGGTTGATTTCTCGAAAGAAAGTACTTACCATGCAACTTATGTAATGGACAAGGCCGACAAGGGGTGGCTATGGCATCGCCGGCTAGCCCATGTCGGTATGAGAAATCTAAAAGATCTCCTAAAGGGTGAACACATCCTTGGACTAACAAACGTGTCTTTTGAGAAAGATCGTGTGTGTAGTGCATGCATAGCAGGGAAGCAACATCAAGAAAAGCATACCCCCAAGAATATCGTATCAACTTCAAGGCCTATGGAGCTCCTTCATGTGGATCTCTTTGGTCCTCCATCATGGGATAGTCTTGGTGGGAAGAAATATGGTCTTGTCATTGTTGATGATTATTCAAGATACACATGGGTGTTCTTTCTCAAGTCCAAGGACGAGACGAAGGCCACATTCATTGATTTTTCCAAGCAAGCACAAAGGAAATACAACATGGCTATCTTGGCAATACGAAGTGACAATGGCTCCGAATTCAAGAACTTCACCTTGGAAGAATTCTTGAGTGATGAGGGGATAGAACATCAATATTCCACACCGTACACCCCTCAACAAAATGGTGTAGCCGAGAGGAAGAACCGTACTCTTGTGGAGATGGCCCGGTCCATGTTGGATGAGTACAAGTCACCATATAGCTTTTGGGCCGAAGCCATCAACACAGCATGTCATGCATCAAACCGGCTCTTTCTTCGCGAGATCTTGATGAATACCCCCTATGAGCTTCTAACCGGTCACAAGCCAAACGTCAAATACTTCTGAGTATTCAGTTGTAAGTGTTTCTTTCTCAATAAGAAAGACCGGTTAGCTAAGTTTCAATCCAAAACAATTAAGGGTATATTTGTTGGGTATGCTTCAAACTCTCACGCCTATAGGGTCTACAACAAATCCACCAGATGTGTTGTGGAAACTTGTGACGTGGAGTTTGATGAATCTAATGGCTCCCATGGGGAGCAAGTTGATCTAAGTGATTTAGGAAATAATGAAGATTCTTCTCAAGACATCTTGGCTATGGGCATTGGAGATCTTGTTCCCATTGCTCAAGTCCCTAGAGATGATGAGGTGTGTGATGGGCAAAGTGTTCCACCACCACAAGCACCTCCTCCTACCACTCAAGATCCGATTTCTCATGATGAGCCCACTATCCAAGAACAAGAACAAGACCCTCCACAATCCGATGTTGTTGCTCAACCACAAGTTGAGGTTGCAGTTGATCCACGTGATCGACTTGACCGCATTTGCTTTGGAGAAAATGATGAAATTGATGATGGCTCCGCCCTTGATGATGAACCAAATATTGTTCATGAGCCCGAATGGCTGGAGCCTATTGAAACTCCAACTTCCATCATGCCATTGGTGGCTAGACGTGTTGATGTTGACAAGATCCTCACGGGATTGGGGCAAGGTATAGTTACTCATCGTCAACTTATGAACTTTTGCACTCACTTCTCGTTTGTGTCTTGCATTGAACCACTTAGGGTTGAACAAGCACTTGAGGATGCAGATTGGCTCATTGCAATGCAAGATGAGCTCACTAGCTTCACCCGGAATGAAGTTTGGTCTCTCGTGGAGAGGCCTTCCAGTCATGATCATAACATCATTGGAACCAAGTGGATCTTCAAAAACAAGCAAGATGAATATGGTAATATCATTCGAAACAAGGCAAGGCTAGTGGCTCAAGGGTACTCCCAAGTTGAAGGCTTGGATTTTGATGAGACCTTTGCTCCCGTTGCTCGCCTTGAATCTATATGCATGTTTCTTGATTATGCTGCATTCAATGGATTTCCATTATTTCAAATGGATGTAAAAAGTGCTTTCCTTAATGGTCCTCTACAAGAGGATGTATATGTAGCACAACCACCCAGCTTTTGTGACCCTCATCACAAGGACCACGTGTACAAACTTCATAAGGCATTATATGGTCTTAAGCAAGCCCCTAGGGCTTGGTATGACCATCTTAGGAATTTTTTACTCGAGGAAGGATTTGTGAGGGGTGTCATTGATGCCACTCTTTTTACCAAGAGAACCAATGGTGAATTGCTCATATGCCAAATCTATGTAGATGACATAATATTTGGTTCTCCTAATCCATCTTTGTGCAAGTGGTTCTCGAAAACTATGACCAAGAACTTTGAGATGTCCATGATGGGGAGCTTGAAGTACTTCCTTGGATTTCAAATCAAGCAATTTGCCGAAGGAACCTTCATCTCTCAAACAAAGTACATTCAAGACATGCTCGTGAAGTTTGGTATGAAGGATGCCAAGCCATGCAAGACACCCATGCCAACCAAGGTATATCTAGATCAAGACCTTTCCGGTATTCCGTTTGATGCTACTCTTTATCGTTCTATGATTGGGTCATTGCTTTACCTTTGTGCATCTAGACCGGATATTATGCTTAGCGTAGGAATGTGTGCAAGATATCAAGCCTCTCCTATGGAGAGTCATCATTTGGCGGTTAAGCGCATTGTTAGATACCTTGTTCATACTCCTTTGTTGGGTCTTTGGTACCCCAAAGAAGCCAAGTTTGATCTCTTGGGGTACACCGATGCGGATTGGGCCGGAGATAAGGTGGATCGTAAGTCAACATCCGGTTCATGCCAATTTCTTGGGCGCTCATTGGTAAGTTGGCATTCCAAGAAGCAAAATTGTGTCTCCCTCTCCACCGCCGAAGCCGAGTATGTGGCCGCCGCAAGTTGTGCTACTCAAGTTCTATGGATGAGGCAAACCTTGAAGGATTATGGCCTCACCTATAAGAAGGTACCCATCTTATGTGACAATGAAAGTGCTATCAAAATTGCCAACAACCCGTGTCAACATCCTCGCACCAAGCATATTGACATTCGTCATCACTTCATACGGGATCACATCCAAAAGGGTGATATTGTTCTTGCACATGTGGGCACCAACAAGCAACTTGCCGATATTTTCACGAAACCATTGGATGAAGCAAGGTTTTGCCAACTAAGGGGTGAACTTGGTATCTTGGAACGTTATAGCTTCTCGGCCTAGGGGTATCTTGCTCTCATTCATGCACATAGCAACTATCTTGTCTAGATGTAGGCATATATGTAGGGGGAGACACTCAATTCATGAGTTCTCTACTCTCTACGTGATGCATAAATGGATCCACACATCAACAATCCGCGTGCTCACCACGGTGAATCCACGTGTAGAGGTTATCGATGGAGTAAGTGTCTTTGGACCCAAGGTACATCTTCGCGGTGTCAAAGCACTATACACTCAAACATGGTGGCTTCGGCCACCGCCTCTCCTTTGTGAAAGGTTTGATTTTCTCATTCATGTGTTCATCCATGGTTATGATTTTGTGTGTTTCTCTACTTGTGGCCCCTGTCAAGGTTGTTTGAAATTACTGTGTCAATTATTTTTACACATTTTCGGGCTTATACGTCAAATCTCAGCAGCACATCGGAAATCCGTTGGATTTCGGACGTCCGACACGTTGGACGTCCGAAACTCGTCGGATTTCCGACATTCCCTGCTGCCTACACCTGATTGCCCTGCCTGACCAACCTGCGCAGCCTCAGCCACCTTCGGAAAGTCGTTGGATTTCGGACGTCCGACACGTCGGACGTCTGAAACGCACCGGAAGTCTGAAGTTGGCTGCACTATATATACTGGCCATCGGGCCGAGGGGGCAGTTTTCTTTCCCCTCAGTCGTTCCTCACTGCATTCCCTCGTGCGCTGCCGCCGCCTGACGCCGCCGCTGGCCGCCCCGGCCTCCCCGGTGCTCCTCTCCTCCGGATCTCTTCACCCATGGTACTTCTCGTCCCAATCTACTCGCTCATCCGATTGGTTTTGCCATTTTTGCTCGGTTTCTTGCCTCATTCTTGCATCTCCTTACTCTAGGGATTCACAATGGTGAGGACGAAAACTTGCGGTCGCAAGAATCGTGAGGCCTCCGGTTCCCGTGGTATGCTCATGCCTATCTTTCCCTCCTTCGTGTGTCACCGTTTTGTTGGTTAGGGTTTCCTTGCTCATATTCCTCCCGTATGGCTAGGTGGTTCCGGGGATGAACCGCCCCGTCTTCATCGCCGCATGAATCAACCGACGTACACGGAGCCTTCCTCGGGCAGTGAGCACACTCCTAGCGCGGAGGATAGCGCCTATGCCTCAGAATTTGAGGATGAGGAGGAGATTGTGGTTGAAGAAGATGATCCCCCAGTGGTGACTCTCCCCTCCAAACTTGGGGTGCGTCGCCCGACTAAGGGTTCCTCGTCGGCGTCCGGTGCTCGTGATGATGAGGATCCTGCCGATGTTCCTCCTATGCCTCCGATACATATCTCATCTGAGCCGGTGCTTGCTACTGGCCGTATGATGGCGGACTACTCAAAGATTTCTTTGGATGCATACCGCAAGCTTCGCTGTGTTAATCAGTTTGATGCTCCTCAGGATTGTTTGGATGGCAGGTTCCGGACCAATGTGCAGGCCGATATCTTCACGTCAGTTGTAGTTCGTCAGGAACTTGCAAACTCTCATGCCTGCATCCGCCTTGACTTCATCCAGGAAAAATCCGGACAAGTTTCCCGGTGTGATGGATATTATTGATTCTGTGGGGCTCGGTCCAGTCTTCAGCTTTCGGCGTGACTGGAACACTTCTGCGATCCTCCAGTTCTATGCCACATGCTACTTCCACACCAATCACCGAGAGATCTCATGGATGACTAGTGAGCAGTAGTGCACGTCCACGTTTGCTCAGTTTCAGAAATCCCTGAACATTCGCTCCTCTGGTGTCCGGATTCATGCAACTAACAAGGAGAAGCCCAAGGGGATCAATGATTGTCTGTGCTTTGTTAAGTCTGGGATTCGTGGTGATGACAGCTATAGGAAGGCAAATGACATATCCATTTGGAAGCAGTCCTATAGGTTCCTGTACCAGTGCGTGCTCAGGACTCTGTATCCCAAGTCTGGTGATAAGACTCATTGCAGCAGCTCTGCTATCACCCTGATGTGCCATATCCATGACACCCCTCTCAAGCGTCTTGATGTGGCCCACTATCTTTGGCACGTGATTCGGATGGCGAGCCTTCAGCAGCGTCGCCAATATCCCCATGCACCCTTCATCATGACACTCATTCAGTACGTCGTCTCCTCTCCATTGGAGATCACTCAGCCTCACGCTGTTTGGTCCATTCCGGAGCACATGTACTTTGATGCTCCTGAGGTTGTCCTGACGCGCCCTGTTCCGATGCACACCACTGTTCGTGGAAACCTTCACCGTCAGTCTGTGGAGCAGGATCCTATGCGTCGTATGGCTCAGTTCTTGGGTAAGGCCCAAGCGGCTATGATGCGCGCTATCTCATTCCACTGACACTCCAACCACACGGTGGTCTCTAGTCTCATCCTGTCCAAGAACTCCCTGAAGGCCCGCCTGCGTGCAGCTAGAGAGGCCAACGTTAGTGATGATGAGCGCCTTCCCGATGCTCCTCCCGCTGATCTTGGCTTCGGTTTTCCTACGGGACCGGAGTTGGAGGATTTCTTCCCTGGAGACCCTGGCGCAAGTGGAAATGGGACTCACTAGTATCGTCAGCGTGTGTGCCCCTTTTTGGTACTTGGTGCCAAAGGGGGAGAGTCATATGTGTTTTACTTATGTTGTCTAGGTGATCGAGACTTGATTATGGGATCTGGTGTGTTAAGACTTGTTTATCTGGTGTGTTAAGACCTGTTTATGTGATCTTTATGTGTACTTTGTGTTATGCATGGTGTTGCTCTTGCGTTTGGCTGGCTTTTGGCTTATGGGTCTATTATGTTTGGGTGAAATCTAATCTGTCATCTCCATAATCAATGATTGCTTGCCTTGATATCATATATTGTGACTCGCCCCAAATGTGTGCATCTTGTGTAAAGTAAAGAATACTATATGCACACATCAAGGGGGAGTTCATAGTAAAACTTGCTCCCACCAAAAGAAAAATCTGAATAATTTTGGGAGCTATATGTATGTTGTCATCAACTACCAAAAAGGGGGAGATTGAAAGTACTATCTTGCCCTTAATTATATTTTAATGTTGATGACAATGTACATATAGAGGACTAATAATGTTTTCCAAGTATATCTCAGGTTTTAGTCCTCGGTTCGTTGTGGTGATGGATCAAGGACCATCTAATCATATCAATATGCTCAAGATACGAATCCAATCCATGTTGAAGCGTAAGATTTTCGGTTTATCTTGAGTATAGGGATCCCCGCACTATTAAGAGGGGATCAGTGGGTTTGTGTTTAAGATTTTCTCAAAGCTAATTAAAACAAAAACATCTCAACACAAAATCGGAGCTCAAATGTAAAAATCCGATCAATGCTTTCGGGCGTCCGACGAGTTTCGGACGTCCGACATTTCAAAGTTTCGGACGTCCGACAGCCATCGGACGTCCGACATCTCATATACCGTTTCTCGTAGGAAAGGTCAGTAGGCATGTAAAAATGCCGGACTTCCGACGTGTTTTGGACGTTCGACCTCTCGGACGTCTGAACTCTGTCGTACGTCCGATGTGCTACTGACCTTTTTCCTCTGGTGTTGGTTGCTGCACTCATATTGAACACTTCGGACGTCTGACCTGGCTCGGACGTCCGACATGTGAACTTTCGGACATCCGACACCTGACAGACGTCCGACACTTACACAACATATTTCCCCAACGGCCATTTCGTCCCTTGGGCTATAAATACCCCCTCACCCCTACTTGTGAGGGTTGACCACTTCATTTGCAAACACCCAAGAACACAAGTGCTCCCTCTCACTCTCTCCCTCACCAAATCTCAGATCTCGGAGAGTTCCTTGAGATTTATTGACGGATCTTTCACCCAGTGATAGATCTGCCCCTTCCCCATCTTCCAACCAAAGAAAATCGCGTTTTGAGAAAGTCTTGAGCATTTCCCGTTGATCTTGTTACTCGTGGAGGTTGGAGACTCCTAAGCGGGTAGGATTTCTTCAGAGAGGAATCGACCATTGTGATTACCCCCGTTGAGTTTGTGAGGGTTTGGTGACCACCTTTAAGGTCAACCGGTAGTGGTTGGGAATCGCCTTCGTGGTGATATCTCAAGGGGAATAGAGTGAGACTTCGTGGCGTTGGTGTGCCTTCGTGGTTTCACCCACTCTCTCGGAACGGTGAGTAGCTTCCCTCCAAGGAATTGAACATCGGGATACATCGTTGTCTTCGCGTCTTTCGGTTATCCCTACTCTTTCCCCTTATTACTTGTTCTACCGTATTATTTGCCCCTCACTTGCTTTCGTATATTGTGCTTATTGCTTATCGTGTCACAACTTGTTAATCCTTGCAATTGTTAGGCTCACCTTTATCTTCCGCACTATTGCCTAAAATTGTTAAGTAGTGTTAAAATTTGTAATAAGACCTATTCACCCCCCTCTAGGTCTATCTCGATCCTTTCACCGATTGCGAACCAGGGGCTGCTATCGTCAGTTCGAGGCTTGATGTGGTCATGCAAGATGCAATCGGCTCCACCTCCTCCGAGCTACCAGTAGCAGAAGCCGAACAACCAGTACTAGAGACAGTTGTCGTAATGGTGATAGTCACTGCGCCTTCATGTGCAGAGCCTTTCCGCGATTTCTTGGTCGATGGAATTTTACCAGCGGATGAAGTGGAAGCTCGGCAAATACAGCGCCGATCTAGAGCATACACCATCATCAACAATGAGTTAGTGCATCACAGCGTGACTGGATTTCTTCAGCGCTGCGTTGAAGAGGACAAGGGGCTGGAACTGCTGCGGGATATCCACCAAGGAGAGTCTGGTCATCACGCATCAGCCACAACAATAGTTTCCAAGGATTTTCGCCATTGTTTCTACTGGCCGACTGCGAAAGGAGCGACAGAAGAGCTAGTGAAACATTGCGACGGCTGCCAAAGATTCAAAGCCAAGAGCCACTTACCAGCCTCAACACTCAAGACCATTCCAATCACATGGCCATTCGCAGTTTGGGGACTAGACATGGTCGGACCATTCAAAACATCCAGAGGTGGCATGATACATTTGCTGGTGGCAGTGGAAAAGTTTACCAAGTGGGTCGAGGCAAGGCCGATCAAGAAGCTCGATGGGCTGACTACGGTCAAGTTCATAGCAGATATCGCAACCAGATATGGACTGCCACTGACGAGGATCAGCCTCGGCAAATCCCATGGTCAGGGACCTTGTGTTAGATCGTAGAGAGAACAGGTTGGCGATACTCGCCGGCTAACAGGAGAATCACTTCCTGCTCGATAATATTATGCGAGGGGGAGATTACAGTGGGAGTCTAGGCGAGTTCGCGCAAGACTACAGGTGATGCTTGTAGATTGGATCTCTTGAGCCGTCACCCCTCCCAGCCTTTACATACTAGGCTGGGTCTCGGGGAGTCCATCTCAGGTTACAAGGATGGTTTCCTAAACTAGCTTCGGCTTGGACGCCAAGTCTTGACCTCCATGCTGGTCGCGGACTCCTACGTCGATGCTTTGAGTGGGCTAGTCGTGGGCCCGTCGAGCCTTCCAGCGGGCCTCTTGTCCTTGTATGCACCAGGTATCCTCACACGCAGGAGTCGTGGAGTCACCCCCTCGTCAGTAGCCCTCGAGTGCCTGGGGGACTCGAAGAGTCGCGCAGGGACTCGAATTCACCCTTGTTCGCTTTGCGCAGCGCGGCTGCGAGTCGCTGGAAGTTTTAGCAATGACAAATGTTTAATTCGAGGGATGCTAAGCTGAAAGGGCCCAAGGTAGTCGACTGGTTGAGCCTTGGTGAATTGCTCTAGTGGAAAATACCTCAGTAGCCCAATCAAGCCCGTGTCCCTCGACACGAACTTGGGAACGACCGGTGTCTAGCAAAGTTCATGCCGCTGCAAGTCTTATAGGATCAATGTTGCCGGTCCTAGTAAATAGCCTTAAGGCGTCCGTTATCGGCTCATCTCTCAATCATGCAAGCGCATGGAAAATGTCGGGAATGAAGTCGCGCTATGGAAAGTCCCGGCCCGACCGTCTGCGCAGTGGGGTCTGACCTACATGCTAAGCTTGTGTGGCATCTGGGTACAACAAGTCGCATCACAGGCATCATTTTTTGTAGAGGCGCGGAGCCTAAATAGAGATGCAGCCACTTGGAATAAACAATCAAGTGAGCTATTAGTGGTCACTCGCAGAACATTTGCGAGCTCAGACGAGGAAAATAAGAAAGCACCCACTCGGAAAGTCGTTGAGTGTGCGAGTAGATCATAGTGTCAAATATTTTGTGGAGTCTTTTATGAGTAGTCACTCGAATGCTTTACTGTCTTCAGGGTGAGGGAGCACCCGATCTCTGAAGGTACGTTTACTTCTGCTAGTGCGAGTGATTACTCGAGCACGTGGCTGCCTTCAGGGTGAGGGAGCACCCGAAAATCTGTTGATGTCATGATTACATGTTGGCGCGAGTGGCCACTCGAGTGCGTCTTTGCCTTCTAGGTGAGGGAGCACCCGAACTCGAATAAAGGTACTCCCGATGGGAGTAAAAGATTTTGAAATCGGAATATTTTGGCACCGAGAGATGGGTAACTTTTGCCAGTCTTTTGTTTGTTCCAATTGTTTTTATCTTGATCCGTCCTTCTTGGGATATCACGTTGATAGGTGTTGACATGATGATGCTTGGTCTTTGATCCGTCGCGTCTTCTGGCCAGGCATAATGACGGCTTGGACGCCGTGCTTCCCGGTGCCTGTTGGATTTCCGAGGCGTGTATGGGGAACATACGATATTTGACGCATTCTTTAAATATTTCTGACCATGTAAATGCATCTTTTGTCTTGGAATTCGTAACGCCTGGTATGGTTGGTCTTTGATTTAATGATGACGCCTCCTGGGCTTCAGCATTTTTTCCTGGTTTGCCCCTTGGCTGCGCTATAAATATCTGTTGCTTTGGGCTTGGTCATCCATTCTTCTCCCCATCTTGTTTTTCTACCTATGGCTCCCAAGTATGGTGGTGGTGCGTCTGGCCGAAGTCGTGGCCGGCGTGGTCGTGGTGGCCGTACCCCTCGCTCGTCTCGTGGTGGGCGCCGTGGAGCTGCGGCGACGCCCTCTTCGTCTTGTGTGGATGATGGTGTCTGGCGCTATGACTTCCTTCCGCGCATTCTTAGTCGCACTGCTACTCGGATCCCTCTTCCATTCTCATTTTACTCCATGATTTCTGAGCTTAATCTGAGGGGTTTGTGGCTTCGGCTTCAAGGGTGCACTCGGTCTCCTGCTTGGGTTGAGCTTTATGTTGATGGCCCTTTCTTGATTTTTCTTGATGCTGGCTGGAGGTCGTTTTCACGGCGCTGTCAGAACCCTCTGTTAGGTAATGTGCTAGGGTTAGCAAGTCTCTTGCATCATGTTAAAATTTCAAAAGAAATCTTTGAAACCAAAATCAAAAGCAAAATGGGAGAAGGAACCCCCCCAGATGATTTAATTCAAAAGGCCAGATAAAAATCTTCTCCAAAAATTCATGTTAGATTTTTGAAAAGTCTTATAAATGAGTGTGATCACATATCAAGTGATGTGGGACCACCCATGCTCATAGATTTTTCAAATATTCAAATAGTGCCTTGGAATTAATCAAAAAAACCTATTTGAATTTGAATTCAAATATTTTGAGTTTCAAAAATGTTCAAACTCTGGATATGACTAACTACTGGTCATGTAATGCCATATAAAAGATTTGAGCATTTATAAAAATGCCTAGCTTTTTATTTGCTAAGCAAAACAAATTTACACAAAAGAAAAAGAAAACAGAAAAGGAAAAGGGGCTTACCTGGAAGCAGCCCAACTTACCCCCCCGCAGCCCAGCAGCAGCCCAGGCCCACCTCCCCCCTTGGCGTCTTCCTCCCCATGCCCCGAAGTTGCTCGGTGGAATGCATGCAGCACTCCACCGACAGCGACGACGAGCCCGGCCACGCAGCTACTTCCCCCTCGTCCCTATCGCATTCCGTGGACGTCTGGAAGACTCCACGATCCACTCTCCCCTCCCCCAGCTCACCCCGTGCTCTCCCACTGCGAGACCCAACGACCACCGAGCGCCGCCGTCGCCATAGCTCCGAGCCCACGCAACCAGTGAGCTCCTCAGGGCAAGACAAGGTGTCCGACGTTCTCCCCGACGACGACAACCTCCTCTGTCAGAAGGAATCGAGCCCCAGAGCTCTGTAGCCAACGTCCCCTTCTTCGTCTTCGCCTCCGGCCACCGCGCGCCATCGACGAATTCGTCACCGTCAAGGCACCCCCGACCTCGCCGTCGCGTTCTTTGCAACCGTGGTGAGCAGGCGCATCGATCCCCTCTGTTTTCCCCTTCCATTTCGTCCTCTACCACGAGCTGCCATGAGAGCCGGAACATGTCGCCGCCATGGTTGACGTTGAGGTCGCCCCAGTGCTCCATCGACTCAACCATTGCGCGCATCATCATCCTGGTGTTCTTGTGCGTTGAACGAGCCCCCGTTTGCCTCGCCCCGTGCCTGTTTTGCGAGTGCAGCTCCAAGCCGTAGCTCCGGTCGCCGCCGAGGTTGAAGACGACGTCACCTGGAGCCTCCCCGACGACGCCCGAGTAGCGCAGGCGATGCGGTTCGTCGCGAGCCACCTTCTGGTGCCCTTGGCGCTTAGAATGGTGGCCGGGAACGTGATCCCGTGCAGCGCCACCGCGTACAGGACCACCGGCGGCTAGCCGCCGGCCTGTCAGGCTGACCCCGGCTAATCACCCCCTAATGACCCCCCCACAGCCTATGACAGATGGGGCCCTGGACCCCTTAACCCCCTGTTAGTTTAAATTAAACGGGGATTAACCCCAGACCCACTGACAGGGTTGGCCCACTTGTCAGCCCCCCCTGACGCCAGCATGAGGTCATGCTGACGCCATAAATGAATTTCCAGAAATTGAAATGAATTAAAGAAATTCCAGAAAATCCAGAAAATAGCTCAAACTTTGGAAATTCATAGAAAATTCATATTAACTCCAAATTGGACAAATAATATATGAAAAATGATCAGGAGAAAATAAGCTATCCAAATATCCAAATTTCAACTTTGTTTGAGTTGAATTTAAAATGTGATCAGTAGCATTTGCTATTTGATTTAAATGGAGTTAAATCAAATTCAATTCAAAAGTTTTTGCAACTTGAACCATGGCAACATGCTACATTTCAACCAAACATCAGAGGAATATCATACACATTTCAAAATGATTCAAATTGATCAAACAATGTCACATGTAACTTGGCTAAGTTTGAATTCAAATTGGAGTTTGAATTTGCAATTCATTTTGCAATATACTCCATTTAAATGGAATTGCTTCACACATCAAAGCATATACATCAAGTTTCAACCTTCCATCATGTGATTGTGCATTGTATTTACTTTGCTACCTTGTTTGTTGTTTGTCGAGTAGAGGTGGAACCGGAGCAGGAGGCTGCCCCCTTCGTTGAAGACCCAGAACCCGAACCTCGTCAGCAAGGCAAGCAAACCCCCATTGATCATGTCGATAAAATCCCATTTCCCTCACATGTCTCGCTTATGCATTGATTAGGATGATTACCATGATGCGTTTCTACCGCATAGATGAACCCATTCCTTTGCATGACCTATCATTTGTCACAGTAGTAGGAAAAACCACAATCCTAGCAAATGTAGGAGTTGATTGATATCATGTGGCCCCTGCAATTGTTAGTGCTTATTGCATGCTTAGAGTGATACCATGATGATACTGTTATGTGAGTCGGGATGGTAGTGATCATGTTGATGATGGTAGAAAAGTGTTGGTGAATCGACCCTAATACAAGGTGAACGATGAGAGGCTGTGTAGGAGTACACGGTGGGTTGTCTCGTTGAACACCGCCCTAAGTCTGAGTTCTTGTGTGGTGATCCAAGATGAAGAGTACAACCACACATTGGGCTCACTGACCCCTCTCGACTTATTAACTCATCCCTTTCGATGTCCAGATGTCGCAATAGTTCGGAGTTCTGGTAGGTCTGTGGCCTGGCTGCTAAGTGAGAGAACGGCTCACCCGAGACAGGCTTATGCACCACGCACACATCACTTGGGTCCACTTCGGTAAACCGGCCGGGTTCACGATAGTGGTAGCCAACCCAAGTAGGCGGCTTTCTTGGACTAGATAGGCTATGAGGTAACAGTTGTGGTAAGCATCCTCGCTGGCACCCCTTGAATGGTGTCGAGATCAAAGGCGGTAAATGATGATCATTGTGTGTAGCGGTACACCCCTGCAGGGTTAACAAAACTATTTGAATAGCCGCGTCCGCGGTTAAGGACTGCTTGGAAAGCTTAGCTTGATTATTAGACAACTTGAACTGGATACTTCTAAAACACACCAAGATAAGTGTGAGTGCTATGGCGTGCTTTCTCGTGGGGAAGTCGAGGAAGGCACCATAGTGGTGTAATTGGTTGAAGAGATGTAGTGGACTCGTGTACGCTTCTTACCTCAAGTCTGGTACTCGTAGTTCAGGACTAGACAAGTCAAAGCTGGCACTTCTGCAAGTGAAACCCCACCTCCCTTTACCTTGATACATGTGCATGAGTAGTACAGCTCCTATGTAAGTCTTGCTGAGTACGACTTTGTACTCACGTTTGCTTATTCTATGTTTTAGATGAACCCACCGACCCCGATGGTGGCTTCTACCTGAAGCTCGAAGAATGAAGACTCAGACCAAGATCAAGCTAGTGTAGTCCCAGTCAGACGACTGGTTCCCTCGTGGAGGGCTTGTTTTTAGATAAGGCTTCTCTAAGCCATTTGTTAAACTTGTCTGTAATCAGACCTACTTTGCTTCCGCTTGTCTGTTGTAATGTTGGATCACATGCTTGTGATATCTGTGTGCACTCTGTAAGAGTTATTAATAAAGATGTATACATTGTAGAGAATTGCAATGATACCTGCTGGTCATACTAGACATGTGTGCTGCGTGTATGTTTATAACATGCATGTCTTAGTATGGGTTTTCGAGACCTTAGTTGTGATCTGGCTGGCGGTCTTTTATACACCAAGTGGCCCTTAGATGTGCGCAGCTTGGGGCATCGCGATGCGATTGCTCGAGACTCCGTCTCGTGCACACTTTTATGTATGATCGAGCCCACCCTAGACCCCGACTAAGTGATCGGGCTAGAGTAAGTCTATGTAAGGGTTATAATACAATCGATAGTATGGTTGAGGCGACTTGTCTATGAGTATGGGAGTTCACCACCCATATCATTTAGACTTGTGTGCAGACGATGAGGACCCATTTCAGTTGATCATCCGGCCTGGATGGGATGCCCCTCACGTTCGATGCTTTCCGAGAACGTTCTGTGCTTGGCCTTGTCTGTTTAGACAAGTGGGTACGGTTCTCGGCTCTCCATATGATTGTGTTGTAGCGAGGCTTGCATACGCTAACCCCGGGTCCCGACAGACTTGGTATCAGAGCAGGACTGACTGTAGGACTAGTAGCCTTGGCCGAAGTCGAGTCTAGCTAGCTATAGTTATATAGTTACTCTGGGTATATAAGGGAACAACGTAAGGCTTGTTTTTTTCTCCTTACCCTTCGTTCTTAGTTCTGAGTCACCCTCATCTTATTCTACGGGAAGATAGGAATAGGCTCTCCTCTGTCTGATTAGAACATCTCGTTGTTTGCTTCCTTATAGCCGTAGGAAAGTTGTGTCCGGTTTTCCTAGCATTGTTTTAATGCTGATTTCTTACATCGTATTATGTAAGTGTTGTATCTACATTGAAAGAAAATTGTTTTCTTGCAATTACAGCCGTTATGCTGTTCAAGTGATTCCAGGTTTCTTCAAAATCTGATGAATTTGCAAAATTCTTCCCTCCTTTTCGGTTGTCCTTTTGGAAGAACTTCTAGGTGGCATTCCCGACAGTTCCATAGAGTTGATGTAGGTTTTCTTCTAGAAACCTATAGTGATTTAATTGCAGCTCTTCCTCCCACTTTAGATGTCTTCTAGCGAGAAGAACCACACTGACTATCGTGTTGGGGTACTTTGCTACTCTGACATATCTATTGTAGGCCCTAGTAAGCCTTGGTTATCCTCTAGGAAAACTCCCCAGTAATCCAACCCCTTAAATCTAGCCACCCGACAGATGTGTAGAGTTCATAGTAGATCTTGTGCCAGGAACCGCACCAATTTCTAGACGCCCATACAAAATGGCCCCACGTGAGTTAGCTGAGCTTAAAACCCAACTGTAGGCTTTGTTGGAAAAAGGCTTTATCCGCCCTAGCTCATCGCCATGGGGTTTCCCCGTTCTGTTCGTAGCGAAGAAAGATGGAACAGAAAGGATGTGCGTAGACTATCGCCCGCTAAATTTAGCGACGATAAAGAACAAATACCCATTGCCCAGGATCAATGATCTTTATGATCAACTTGCAGGATCCTCTGTCTTCTCCAAGATGGATTTGAGATTAGGGTATCATCAAATCAAAATCCGAAACGAGGACATTCCCAAAATGGCTTTTACTACTCGTTATGGTCTTTAAGAGTACACCGTCATGTCCTTTGGTTTAACCAATGCCCCCGCCACTTTCTCACGCATGATGAATTCGATCTTCATGGAGTACTTAGATAAATTTGTTGTGGTTTATCTCGATGATATTCTCATCTACTCGAAGAACGAAGAAGAACATGCCGAATACCTAAGGCTGGTATTGATGAAACTTAGAGAGCATCGCCTGTATGCTAAATTCTCCAAGTGTGAATTTTGGCTACCAGAAGTGACCTACTTAGGCCACGTGATTTCTGCAAAAGGCATTGCTGTGAATCCCGAGAGAGTTCAGGCCGTCCTTGACTGGACTCCACCTGAATCGGTTAAGCAAGTTAGGAGTTTTCTTGGCCTAGCCAGCTACTGCCGTCGCTTCGTCGAGAACTTTTCTAAAGTTGCAAAGCCTCTAACTGAACTCCTCAAGAAAGATAAGAAATTCCTATGGACTCCCAAGTGCGAGGAAAGCTTTCAAGAGCTAAAAAGAAGATTGACTTCTGCACCCGTACTTGCACCTCCAGACACCAAAAAGGATTTCGAAATCTATTGTGACGCATCACGACAAGGGTTAGGATGCATACTTCTGCAAGATCGTCATGTGGTAGCTTATGCTTCACGCCAATTGCGGCCACATGAAGAGAACTATCCTACCCATGACCTTGAACTCGCTGCCGTAGTTCATGCCCTAACAACTTGGCGACATTACCTCCTTGGTAATCGCTGTGAGATCTATTCCGACCACCAAAGCCTCAAATACATTTTCACCCAGCCAGATCTTAATCTCAGGCAAAGACGCTGGATTGAGTTGATAAAAGATTACGACGTAGGAATTTCTTACACCCCAGCCAAAGCCAATGTCATGGGTGATGCACTAAGTCGTAAGTCGTATTGTAACAACCTCATGTTACAACAATATCAACCACTTCTTCATGAGGAATTTCGCAAGCTCAATCTTGAGATTGTTCCTCATGGCTATCTTTCTACCTTGGTGGCGAAACCAACTCTTGAGGATCAAATCATAGTTGCCCAAAGGCGTGCACGAGTTGTTCGCCGGATCAAGGAGAACATTGCTAGCGGAGTTGCTAAATGTTTCTCCACAGATAGCAAGGGAACGGTATTCTTTGAAAATCGTTTGGTAGTACCTAAGAATAGGGAACTAAGGCAACTCATCCTCAAAGAAGCCCATGACACACCCCTCTCGATTCATCCCGGTAGCACAAAAATGTACCGAGATCTATGCCAGAGATTTTGGTGGACTAGGATGAAGAGAGACATTGCTCAATTTGTTGCCGAATGTGATGTTTGTCGTCGCATTAAGGCAGAACATCAAAGACCTGCTGGTACACTTCAACCTTTGTCTATTCCAGAGTGGAAATGGAACAAAGTCGGTATGGACTTCATCACCGGCTTTCCAAAAACTCAGAAAGGAAACAATGCCATCTTCGTTGTCATAGATAGGCTTTCCAAAGTTGCTCACTTACTTCCTGTTCGCGAGTCTATAACTGCTAGCCAGTTAGCGTACTTGTATGTCTCTAGGATTGTATCCCTTCACGGTGTTCCTTTGGAAATCAATTCTGATCGTGGTAGCCTTTTCACCTCTAGATTCTGGGGAAGCTTTCAGAATGCTATGGGAACTCATCTCTCCTTTAGTACGACTTTCCATCCTCAGTCTAGCGGTCAAGTCGAAAGGGTTAACCAAATTCTCGAGGACATGCTCAGATCTTGTGTTATCTCATTCGGAAAGAATTGGGAGAAGTCTCTTCCATTCGCCGAATTTGCTTATAACAATAGTTTTCAATCTAGTTTGAACATGGCTCCTTTTGAACTCCTATATGGACGACGATGTCGAACACCTTTAAACTGGTCAGAAACCGGTGAAAGACAATTCTTTGGACCGGATATGATCAAGGAAGCAGAAGAGCAAGTTTGCATTGTTCGTGATCAATTGAAAGCAGCCCAGTCTCATCAGAAAAGCTACTATGATCGTCATCATAGGGAAGAGAGCTACAATCTGGATGAGAAGGCTTACCTCCGGGTTACTCCTTTGAAGGGAACCCAACGTTTCGGTATCAAAGGCAAGTTGGCCCCATGTTACATCGGACCTTTCCGCATTCTTGCCAAACGTGGAGAAGTTGCCTACCAACTTGAACTACCCCCACACCTTTCCCGAGTACATGATGTATTCCATGTGTCCCAACTCAGGCGTTGCTTCAAGGACCCCATCCGCGAAGTCGACCATGAAACGCTTGATCTCCAAGATGACCTTTCTTATCGAGAATACCCCGTTCGTATTCTTGATTCCACAGAGCGTGTCACTCGTTGTCAGAATATTAGGTTTCTGAAAGTGCAATGGTCACACCACTCTGAGAGAGAAGCTACGTGGGAAAGAGAAGACCGTCTCAGTGCCGAGTACCCCTCCTTCCTCCCGCAGACTTCTGAATCTCGGGACGAGATTCTGTTGAGTGGGGGCGAGTTGTCAGAACCCTCTGTTAGGTAATGTGCTAGGGTTAGCAAGTCTCTTGCATCATGTTAAAATTTCAAAAGAAATCTTTGAAACCAAAATCAAAAGCAAAATGGGAGAAGGAACCCCCCCCAGATGAATTAATTCAAAAGGCCAGATAAAAATCTTCTCCAAAAATTCATGTTATATTTTTGAAAAGTCTTATAAATGAGTGTGATCACATATCAAGTGATGTGGGACCCACCCCATGCTCATAGATTTTTCAAATATTCAAACAGTGACTTGGAATTAATAAAAAAAACCCTATTTGAATTTGAATTCAAATATTTTGAATTAAAAAAATGTTCAAACTCTGGATATGACTAACTACTGGTCATGTAATGCCATATAAAAGATTTGAGCATTTATAAAAATGCCTAGCTTTTTATTTGCTAAGCAAAACAAATTTATAGAAAAGAAAAAGAAAACAGAAAAGGAAAAGGGGCTTACCTGGAAGCAGCCCAACTTACCCCCCCGCAGCCCAGCAGCAGCCCAGGCCCACCTCCCCCCCTTGGCGTCTTCCTCCCCATGCCCCGAAGCTGCTCGGTGGAATGCATGCAGCACTCCACCGAAGCCGCCGACGAGCCCGGCCACGCAGCTGCTTTCCCCTCGTCCCTATCGCGTTCCGTGGACGTCTGGAAGACTCCACGATCTACTCTCCCCTCCCCCAGCTCACCCCGTGCTCTCCCACTGCGAGACCCGACGACCACCGAGCGCCGCCGTCGCCATAGCTCCGAGCCCACGCGGCCAGTGAGCTCCTCAGGGCAAGAAAAGGTGTCCGATGTGCTCCTCGACGACGACTACCTCCTCTGGCAGAAGGAATCGAGCCCCGGAGCTCTATAGCCGACGTCCCCTTCTTTTGTCTTCGCCTCCGGCCACCGCGCGCCATCGATGAATTCGTCACCGTCAAGGCACCCCCAACCTCGCCGTCGCGTTCTTTGCAACTGTGGTGAGCAGGCGCATCGATCCCCTCTGTTTTCCCCTTCCATTTCGTCCTCTACCACGAGCTGCCATGAGAGCCGGAGCATGTTGCCGCCATGGTTGACGTTGAGGTCGCCCCAGTGCTCCATCGACTCAACCATTGCGCGCATCATCATCCTAGTGTTCTTGTGCGTTGAACGAGCCCCTGTTTGCCTCGCCTCGTGCCTGTTTTGCGAGTGCAGCTCCAAGCCGTAGCTCTGGTCGCCGCCGAGGTTGAAGACGACGTCGCCTGGAGCCTCCCCGACGACTCCCGAGTAGCGCAGGCGATGCGGTTCGTCGCGGGCCACCTTCTGGTGCCCTTGGCGCTTAGAATGGTGGCCGGGAACGTGATCCCGTGCAGCGCCGCCGCGTACAGGACCACCGGCGGCTAGCCGCCGGCCTGTCAGGATGACCCCGGCTAATCACCCCCTAATGACCCCCCACAGCCTATGACAGGTGGGGCCGTGGACCCCTTAACCCCCTGTCAGTTTAAATTAAACGGGGATTAACCCCAGACCCACTGACAGGGTTGGCCCACTTGTCAGCCCCCCCTGACGCCAGCATGAGGTCATGCTGACGCCATAAATGAATTTCCAGAAATTGAAATGAATTAAAGAAATTCCAGAAAATCCAGAAAATAGCTCAAACTTTGGAAATTCATAGAAAATTCATATTAACTCCAAATTGGACAAATAATATATGAAAAATGATCAGGAGAAAATAAGCTATCCAAATATCCAACTTTAAACTTTGTTTGAGTTGAATTTAAAATGTGATCAGTAGCATTTTCTATTTGATTTAAATGGAATTAAATCAAATTCAATTCAATAGTTTTTGCAACTTGAACCATGGCAACATGCTACATTTCAACCATACATCAGAGGCATATCATACACATTTCAAAATGATTCAAATTGATCAAACAATGTCACATGTAACTTGGCTAAGTTTGAATTCAAATTGGACTTTGAATTTGCAATTCATTTTGCAATATACTCCATTTAAATGGAATTTCTTCACACATCAAAGCATATACATCAAGTTTCAACCTTCCATCATGTGATTGTGCATTGTATTTACTTTGCTACATTGTTTGTTGTTTGTCGAGTAGAGGTGGAACCGGAGCAGGAGGCTGCCCCCTTCGTTGAAGACCCAGAACCCGAACCTCGTCAGCAAGGCAAGCAAACCCCCATTGATCATGTCTTTAAAATCCCATTTCCCTCGCATGTCTCGCTTATGCATTGATTAGGATGATTACCATGATGCGTTTCTACCGCATAGATGAACCCATTCCTTTGCATGACCTATCATTTGTCACAGTAGTAGGCAAAACCACAATCCTAGAAAATTTAGGAGTTGATTGATATCATGTGGCCCCTGCAATTGTTACTGCTTATTGCATGCTTAGAGTGATACCATGATGATACTGTTATGTGAGTCGGGATGGTAGTGATCATGTTGATGATGGTAGAAAAGTGTTGGTGAATCGACCCTAATACAAGGTGAATGATGAGAGGCTGTGTAGGAGTACACGGTGGGTTGTCTCGTTGAACACCGCCCTAAGTCCGAGTTCTTGTGTGGTGATCCAAGATGAAGAGTAAAACCACACATTGGGCTCACTGACCCCTCTCGACTTATTAACTCATCCCTTTCGATGTCCAGATGTCGCAATAGTTCGGAGTTCTGGTAGGTCTGTGGCCTGGCTGCTAAGTGAGAGAATGGCTCACCCGAGACCGGATTATGCACCACGCACACATCACTTGGGTCCACTTCGGTAAACCGGCCGAGTTCACGATAGTGGTAGCCAACCCAAGTAGGCGGCTTTCTTGGACTAGATAGGCTATGAGGTAACAGTTGTGGTGAGCATCCTCGCTGGCACCCCTTGAATGGTGTCGAGATCAAAGGCGGTAAATGATGATCATGTGTGTGTAGCGGTACACCCCTGCAGGGTTAACAAAACTATTCGAATAGCCGCGTCCGCGGTTAAGGACTGCTTGGAAAGCTTAGCTTGATTATTAGACAACTTGAACTGGATACTTCTAAAACACACCAAGATAAGTGTGAGTGCTATGGCGTGCTTTCTCGTGGGGAAGTCGAGGAAGGAACCATAGTGGTGTAATTGGTTGAAGAGATGTAGTGGACTCGTGTACGCTTCTTACCTCAAGTCTGGTACTCGTAGTTCAGGACTAGCCAAGTCAAAGATGGCACTTCGACAAGTGAAACCCCACCTCCCTTTACCTTGATACATGTGCATGAGTAGTACAGCTCCTATGTAAGTCTTACTGAGTACGACTTTGTACTCACGTTTGCTTATTCTATGTTTTAGATGAACCCACCGACCCCGATGGTGGATTCTACCTGAAGCTCGAAGAATGAAGACTCAGACCAAGACCAAGCTAGTGTAGTCCCAGTCAGACGACTGGTTCCCTCGTGGAGGGCTTGTTTTTAGATAAGGCTTCTCTAAGCCATTTGTTAAACTTGTCTGTACTCAGACCTACTTTGCTTCCGCTTGTCTGTTGTAATGTTAGATCACATGCTTGTGATCTCTGTGTGCACTCTGTAAGAGTTATTAATAAAGATGTATACATTGTATAGAATTGCAATGATACCTGCTGTTCATACTAGACATGTGTGCTGCGTGTATGTTTATAACATGCATGTCTTAGTATGGGTTTTCGAGACCTTAGTTGTGATCTGGCTGGCGGTCTTTTATACACCAAGTGGCCCTTAGATGTGCGCAGCTTGGGGCATCGCGATGCGAATGCTCGAGACTCCGTCTCGTGCACACTTTGATGTATGATCGAGCCCGCCCTAGACCCCGACTAAGTGATCGGGCTGGAGTAAGTCTATGTAAGGGTTATAATACAATCGATAGTATGGTTGAGGCGACTTGTCTATGAGTATGGGAGTTCACCACCCATATCATTTAGACTTGTGTGCGGATGATGAGGACCCATTTCAGTTGATCATCCGGCCTTGATGGGATGCCCCTCACGTTCGATGCTTTCCGAGAACGTTCTGTGCTTGGCCTTGTCTGCTTAGACAAGTGGGTACGGTTCTCGGCTCTCCATATGATTGTGTTGTAGAGAGGCTTGCATACGCTAACCCCGGGTCCCGACAGGCGCCTAAACTTGCGAGATGGGGATACTCTTTGTTGTCTTTTTGATGGTGAAGATACCCTCATTGTTCGTGCGCTTGATGCCGGTGGCAATCGTCTGGATCCATAGTGGGAGGAAACAAGGAGTGACAGTTCTGATGAGTCGAGGGGTGGTTCGCCTGCTTCTCCTGTGACTTCGTCTTCTGCCGACTCCTCGGCTGGTGGTGCTTGCTCTTCTAGTTCTATAGATGAGCTCGACGTCAAGACGGTCGTCAAGAGGGTGCGTCAGTAAGAGGGGCACGTTGTAGAACTGGAGGGCGGCGACTTTCTTCTTCGCAGGCTTAGTTGTTACTTTGTCTGTGGTGATGCTCGTCAAGTTGTGGGACGAAAGTGCCAATTATCTCAGCATGAGCGCACATGTATAAGTCATAATTCCCTGTGATAACTGGTATTGTAATCCGTCTGGTAGCTGCTCGAGTCCCTTTGTAATAAAAACTGTCCTCGACTCCTTTGTAATAGAAAATTGTCTTCGACTCCTTTGTAATGGAAAATTGTCTTCGACTCCGTTGTAATGGAAAATTGTCTTCGACTCCATTGTAATGGAAAGTTGTCTTCGACTCCTTTGTATAGGGTTTATCGGGTGTGTGGCAGTGCTCCCAATGGGAGTAGCCCCCGAGGCTACGTTTGATTTGTAGAATCATGCGTAGGCTGCGAGCTTTTGTCTACCTGGGATGGCCTTTCTTGTGGCTACTTAGTTGTTCCAAACTTTTTATCGGGTGCGCGGAAGTGCTCCCGATGGGAGTAGCCCCCGAGTCTTTAGGTGATCGTTTTGTGATCAGGTGAAGACTAAGGAATTTTTATTTCTTTCTTTGTACTTCTCTTTAAAGATTGCCTGAATAAATTTTTGTGGCCGTGTAAGCAGAATATGTTGAACGTCGAAGGGAGTCCATTCTAGTCTCCAAGTTCTTTTCTCTGGCGTCGCGTGAGCGAAGACAACGTCTCTTGAGGGAGAGTTTGTGCTCGAGCCCCCGAGTGCTTTTAGATAGCGTCGCGTAAGCGAGGACAGCGTCTCTCGGGGGGAGTTTGTGCTCGAGCCCCCGAGTGCTTTTAGGTAGCGTCGTGTAAGCGAAGATAGCGTCTCTCGGGGGGAGTTTGTGCTCGAGCCCCCGAGTGCTTTTAGATAGTGTCGCATAAGCGAGGATAGCGTCTCTCGGGGGGAGTTTGTGCTCGAGCCCCCAAGTGCTTTTAGATAGCATCGCGTAAGCGAGGATAGCGTCTCTCGGGGGGAGTTTGTGCTCGAGCCCCTGAGTGCTTTTAGGTGGTATCAATTGGGAAACACCTTTTATTGCTTGTGAGTCTTTACATGAACTGCCAATCGGTGTGGCTACTGATACTCTTGCTGGGGCATATGAGTAGATTATGGGTAGAACAGGCGCAAGTTTGCGACGTTCCACGGGTTTCCCATGTCTTTGTCAGTCTTCGGATTCTTCAGCCTTTATGCGCCTCCTCCTATGACCTCGGAGATTATGAAGGGTCCTTCCCACTGTGGGGAAAGTTTGTGCACTTTTTCTTGTATTAATCGCAGGACAAGATCTCCTTTGCGGAAGGTTCTGGTCCGCATGCGACTGCTTTGGTATGTGCGTAGTTTGTCAAGGTATCCTTCTGACCTTGCTATGGTTGTGTCCCTTGCTTCGTCTGCGGTGTCTTTATCATCCTGGAGCGCTTCTTCTGCCTCTTCTTCCTCGTATCCTGAGATTCGGGGAGCTCCAAACTTTAGGTCGTGCGGTAGTATCGCTTCTGCTCCGTACACCATGAAGAAGGGTGTGTACTGGGTTGAGGTGTTGGGGGTAGTGCGCAAACTCCACAGGACTGCAGGGATTTCTTCTACCCAGTTGCCTGCAGCTTGTTCGAGTAGTGCGAGGAGCCGCTTTTTTATTCCCCCACACACTAAATCGTTTGCTTTCTCCACTTGGCCGTTGGATTGTGGTGCACGACTGACGCGTAGTTCATTTTGATGCCCAGGTCTTGGCAGAAGTTCTGAAATTCTGTTGCTGTGAAGTTTGTGCCGTTGTCTGTGATGATGTTGTGGGGTATGCCAAATCTGAAGATGATGGACTTGATGAAGTTAACTGCTGTGAGGGCTGTTGAGCTGGTGATTGGCACCTCCTCAATCCACTTGGTGAACTTGTCTACTACTACTAGTAGATGTGTCAGGCCACCTTTTGAAGATTTCTTGAGTGGCCCTACCATGTCGAGTCACTAGGTGGCGAACGACCAGGATAGTGGTATGGTTTTGAGTGCTGATCCTTGGGGCGTGAGGCCTGCTGGCGAATTTTTGGCAGGCGATGCAGCGTCGTACGATGTCTTCCGCATTTTTCATTGCGGTTGGCCAGTAAAACCTTGCGCGAAAGGATTTGTCGACGAGTGCGCGACTGCTCGCTTGGTGCCGCAGGTGACTTCATGGATCTCGAGCAATAGGGCCTTGCCTTCTTCCTCCTCGATGCACTTTTGTAGGACCTGAGAGATGCTGCGCTTGTAGAGCTGTCCGTTGATTACTGTGAATGCCTTAGATCGTCGGCTGATGCGCCGAGATTCTGAGACGTCTTGTGGTAAGGTGCCCTCGATTAAGAATCGAAGTAACGACTATGTCCAAGCTGGGCCTTCGGGTGCGTCTGGTTCTGCTTCTTCGGCTGCTTCGTTGCCTGCATCGTCTGTTGGGCTCACCGCCGCTACTTGTGCTGGTTCATTTGCGTCGTCATCCTCTGCGACTGCCTCTGATGCGGGTGCTTTTGTTTTGATTGACCTCTGTATGATGCTTTCTAGGGAAACGCCTGGAGGGATGGGTCCTCGGGTTGATCCAATGTTTGCGAGCTCGTTTGCTTCTGTGTTATTTTCTCTGGGGATGTAGTTTAGCTCCCAGCCGTCGAATCCTCCTTCCAGGGTGTTGTAGAGATTTTGGTAGGCCATCATGTTTTCTGCGACTACTTTGCAGTCTTTCATTGCATGCTGGACGACTAGGTTGGAGTCGCAGTAAATGGAGAGGCGAGTGGCACCGCAAGCTTTCGCCATGCGCATGCCATGGAGTAGTGCCTCGTATTCTGCTTCGTTGTTTGAGGCATTGCTGAAATTGATCTGAAGTGCGTATTTGAGCTTGGATCCTTTGGGGGAGATTAGGACGACGTCTGCTCCAGCTCCTTGCTGTCTTTTTGACCCGTCGAAGAACATTGTCCATGAGTTGGACAGGTCTGGGGGGCCTGGTTTTTGCACTTCTGCGAACTCGACCAGGAAGTCTGGGAGTACTTGGGATTTGATCGCCGTTGGGTGCTTGAATTGTAGATCGCGGGGACTGAGCTTGATATTCCATCGGCGACTCTGCCAGTTGCTCCGGGATTGTTGAGGATGTCCGCGAGTGGTGCGCTGCTCACGATCGTGATGCGGTGCTCGTCGAAGTAATGTGTTACTTTCCTTGAAGTCATGATGATGGCGTATACGAGCTTCTCGTAGTGCGGATACCGCTGCTGATATTTTGTGAGGAGCATACTTAGGTAGTAGATTGGCCTTTGGATGCTCTGGATTTTTCCTTCTTCCATGCGCTCGACGATGAGCGCCGTGCTGACTACGCTGCTACGTGCCTCTATGTAGAGGTAGAGTGGTTCTTGCTCCTTGGGCACCACCAGGATTGGTGGTGTCGAGAGGGTCTTCTTTAGGTCTGCGAATGCGTTTCGGGCTTCCTCAGTCCACTCGAATTTTTCTCCTTTTCTCAGCAGTTGGTAGAATGGTAGGGTCCTTTCTCCCAGCCTGCTAATCAAGCGGCTCAGTGCTGCGAGTTTTCCTGTTAGTTGCTGTACGCCCCGGATGTTGACTGGTACTTGCATCTTGGTGATTGCTTGGACTTTTTCAGGGTTTGCTTTGACTCCTCGAGCGGAGACCATGTATCCGAGTAATTTTCTGGCTGGGATGCCGAACACGCACTTCTTTGGGTTGAGCTTGATTATGTATTTGTTGAGCGCGGCGAAGGTTTCGCGGAGGTCGTCGAGTAGTGTGCATGCGCTGTGTGTTTTGATGACGATGTCATCGACGTAGACTTGGACGTTTCTGCCAATTTGATCTCTCAGGAATTCGTGCAGCATCCGTTGGTACGTGGCTCCGACATTTTTCAATCCGAAGGGCATTGTTTTGTAGCAGAATGCTCCATAGGGGGTGATGAACGATGTGTGTTCTTCGTCTTCTTCTTTCATCCTGATTTGGTTGTATCCTGAGTAGGCGTCGAGGAAAGATAGGAGGTCGCATCCTGCGGTGGAGTTGATTATCTGGTCTATCCTTCGCAGGGGAAAGTTGTCCTTTGGGCAATGTTTATTGAGGGGCCCGTAGTCGACGCACATCTGTAGTACGTCGGTGTCTTTTTTGGGTACCAAGACTGGGTTTGCGATCCAGGTGGCCTTCTTTGTCTCTCGAATGAATTGCGCGTCGAGTAGTCGGTTAATCTCTTCTCCAATGGCTCTGCGCTTGGGTTCTGAGAATCGATGCAATTCCTGCTTTACTGGTTTGGTGTTTGCACGTATATGCAGCGTGTGTTCTGCAAACTCTCGTGGTATTCCGGGCATGTCAGCCGGGCACCAGGAAAAAAATTTCCATTCTTGGCGGAGGAAAACCATGAGGGAAGCTGCTTGTTCTTCTGGGAGGTGCGCTTAGATTCGAACCGTCTTGTCTTGGTCTGTTGGGTGAACTTGGTGGGTGACTGTGTCGCTGTCGACGCTGAAGTCGCGCTTGAATTCTTTTGACTCACTTCTGGTTGCTAGTGGAAATATGCTTCTATCTATTGCTATGGCTATCTGTTCGAGCTGTTGCTGGGTTCCAAACGTGTCAGAAACTTCATGAAAGTCGCGGTCGCACTGGTCTGATTTGATGAAGCTTCCGTTGACCGTGATGACCCCTGAGGGTCCTGGCATCTTGAGATTGAGGTACGCGTAGTGTGGGACCACCATGAATTGTGCGAATGTGGGTCGTCCTAGTATGGCGTGGTATTGGGACTACCAGTCGAGTACTTCGAACTCGAGGACTTTTCTTGCGAAGTTGCCCTTGTTGCTGAAGATAACATCGAGCTCGATTTCTCCAAGGGAGGTGGCTGCTTCTCCTGGACTACACCGTAGATTGAGACGCATGATTTCTTCCAGACTGACCTTGGGATCAGCATCTTGTGCAGGGTACTAGTGAAGATTATGTTTAAGCTGCTGCCTCCGTCCATGTCGTAGCCACCGATCTGAGCGTTTTGTGCAAGTGGTGCGTGTCCTGGTCTTGGAATTGCGGTTGGGTGATCACTTCGCGAGAAGGTGATGCTGGTTTCTGCGCCATATAGCTGGTAAATTTCTGCTGTTTGGAGGCTCTCGGCTGCTCGGGTCTGCAGTGTATGGGCGTCCTGTTTTGCTTTGGAGGGTCGTCCTTCTTGGATCATGCAGACTCGTCCGTGGGACGCGGGATATTGCTCTTCCGTATTTGGTGCTGGCGACTGCTCGGTTCCTCGGGTCCGTTTGGCTTCGCGCTGCTTCTCCTTCTTAAGACTGTTGGAGAGTTTGGTGAATAGACGACATTCTCTTAGGGTGTGGCTTTCTCGAAGGCGTCCCCAGTCGTCCTCGAAACAATGGATTGTGCATGGTCCGTCCAGTTGATATTTGGCTGAGAACTTGCTTGAGCCGGCTTGCCTTCTTCTTCGCATGACTTGGAACGACTTCGAGAGGTCTTCTGAGCGGGAGTGGAACCTTGGGTCGAGTTCCATTCCGTCGTTGATTGAGTGGTTCCGGATGAATTTGGCGAATTCATCTGGTCTTCGATCTGAATCGTAGTATTCGCCGGTCTGGGTTTCGGAGTTGCTGTCTTGTTCCCCGGCGGGTATCCGGGTGGCGGTGGGTCTTCGAGTGGCTGGCGGGGCTTGTGTCACATGTTGCGACTCCTCGACTGGGTTTCCTGCGCAGAATTCTTGTGCTTGTTCCAGCGTCCTGATTGGCTTTGCGGTCGTGGCTTGTGCTCGACTTCTGGACCGTCGAGTCCTTTTCCGTCGATGACGACTTTGGCAGTTGCCGAAACATTGGACTTCGTTTAGCTGCGAGCCGAGCGATCCTGGTGGAGCGATGGAGAGGTTTGCGATGAATTTGAATTCCTCGAGTGGGCTGGATCTTGTTCGAGTCCTTGAGTTGCGACTTGCTGGAGATGGGACCGCCGAGATTGTGATTCCAACCTGTGTAGTCCCCACGGCCGGCGCCAATTGACGAGGATCAGCCTCGGCAAATCCCATTGTCAGGGACCCTGTGTTAGATCGTAGAGAGAACAGGTCGGCGATACTCGTCGGCTAACAGGAGAAGCACTTCCTGCTCGATAATATTATGCGAGGGGGAGATTATAGTGGGAGTCTAGGCGAGTTCGCGCAAGACTAGAGGTAATGATTGTAGATTGGATCTCTTGAACCGTCACCCCTCCCAGCCTTTATATACTAGGCTGGGTCTCGGGGAGTCCATCTCAGGTTACAAGGATGGTTTCCTAAACTAGCTTCGGCTTGGACGCCAAGTCTTGACCTCCATGCTGGTCGCGGACTCCTACATCGGTGCTTTGAGTGGGCCAGTCGTGGGCCCGTCGAGGCTTCCGGCGGGCCTCTGGTCCTTGTATGCACCAGGTATCCTCACACGCAGGAGTCGTGGGGGTCACCCCATCGTCATCCACATAGCATCATCATGGACAATGGAACAAACTTCGCAAAAGGGGCATTAGCTCCGTATGCGTTCGAGCAGGGCATTCGGCTGGACGTAGCATCTCTAGCTCACCCACAATCAAATGGTCAAGCAGAGCGAGAAAATAGCCTCATTTTGTCTGGAATCAAGCCAAGATTGGTCGAGCCACTTGAGAGAGCACCCGGAGCATGGATTGATGAGCTACCAGCCGTGCTTTGGAGTTTGCGCACCACACCGAACCGCTCAACTGGATTCACTCCCTTCTTCCTCATATATGGCGCAGAGGTAATCATTCCCTCTGATATTGAGTTCGACTCACCACGTCACGCCATGTACACGGAAGCAGAAGCCAAGGAAGCTCAAGAGGACGACGTCGATCTAAGAGAAGAAGCATGTCTCCTGGCCTTGTCCAGGTCGGCAATATACCAGCAGAAGCTGCGCCAGTACCACAACAAGAAGATACGTCCCCTAGCTTGTCGTGAGGGTGATTTGGTGCTCTGCCGAATCCAGAAATCGGCGGGCCAGCAGAAGTTATCCTCTCATTGGGAAGGTCCATTCATCGTCAGTCGGGCACTCAAGAATAATGCATACTACGTCATCGACTGCAGAAAGCCGACCCAATATGTGGACACTTCAGGACAAGAAACGGAGCATCCCTGGAACGCTAAGCAATTGTGCCTGTTTTACAGTTGAGCGGTATCGTTGTAGTGTTCCTTTGCGTTGTTATCAATGAGAATCACCGAGCATCCATGAGATTGCATTCGGTGGGAAATAAAAAATAAAATTTGTGCATTCATTCCCAGCCCCAAGGTCGGCAAAAGCGGACTCGGGGACTGGTCGGTTGCCCCGAAACGGGTATACTTGAGAAAAGAACAAGATGAGTGACGGGTTTGTGGGTGTCAGTTCGAACCGAATGCAGACCGCAGGTCGGCTGTAATGTTGGGTGAACGTGGCCGAGCAGAACCATCAATCGAAAAATTCATGCTCTAGAGTATATGCAGTTCGGGCCCAGCTGACACCAGACACAACCGATTGTGACCAGACCGGCTGGCCAACAGTCGGCAGGTTGCAATCAACCCGTCCGCATTTCCTTACCTTTGTGCCAAGAGCTCAAAGCCTAGAAGTACTTGTCAAATTTCCTTTGAGGTCTATTCTCTGTTCCAGCCGCGGACCGCAGGTCGACTGTACGGTTGGTAGGAATATTGACTAAGGAAGAAAAGAGGCAAAGGAAAAGGCAATAAGCTTGAAAACGCAAACGCAAGAGAGCATTAATAGATAGCAAGAACCAAGTTCAGAAGAAAATGTGGCCGATTGGACGAATGTTGATTATTACATGAAAGTGGCCCTCGGTGGGTGCACTTGAGTTTGACCAAACTGTTTGAAAGTAAAGAAGG
Organism: Bromus sterilis; assembly: GCA_950022295.1. Lineage (NCBI taxonomy): Eukaryota > Viridiplantae > Streptophyta > Magnoliopsida > Poales > Poaceae > Bromus > Bromus sterilis. Next base: position 382,769,285 of record OX465595.1, on the reverse strand, counting down.
TAAATAAATCAAGCCGAACTCAGGCAGTTGGCGCATCTGGAGCAGTTGGAACATCGGTAGAAGGTGCAGCTGCCTTCGGTGCAGGGGTAGCTGAAGCAGTGGGGGTCTTGCCAGTGGCGCCTCCTAGAGCTGAAGTGGCAGTGACTTCGGGATGGGTGATCGGGGCCTCTTGAACCGCGCTCTCCGATTGCTCATCAGACAAATCTTCACCCTCTTTAGAAGTTTGAGCATACTGCGAAGAAGTGGAGGCTGTAGTCCGCCGGCGAGTAGGTCGGGAGTTGTTACCTTCCTCACTGGTGGTGTAGATAAGTTCACTGAGTGATGCTTGTGGGATCGGAGAACCATCGTCATCAAGATAGGGAGTGTGCTCCAAAGGATCGATGGCAACCACAAGCTCCTCAACAGTTTTGTAGATTCGCGGCCAGATCGCACCAACACAGGACTCCGACCCAGCCTGCAGAGCGTGCAGCAAGTTCAGGTCCACATCAGGGTACCAACTCATAACAATGGAGAGAGCAGCATGTACTCCAAATCGGACGACAGAATCAAGCATCACTTCAAGTTGCTGAGGTGCAGCCTTGAGGTTCCGAGCCACGTCAGCTTTTTCTCACCAGCAATCGGTTTCACCCGTGACTTCCAGAGCATGTCATTCAGATATTGGACTCCATTTTTGAAGGTGTAGAGAGCACCCTTAACCAGAGGCAATCGGGCGTCCAGAGCGGTATCAAAGTCTTCTGGGCCCCAATCTGCAGTAGCATCATTAGCTTCTACGCCCTTAGATCGCCTCAGCTCAACGACAACTTCAATGGCAACAGGTGTGGAGTTGTGCCAGGCATCTAGCAAACAAGCAATTGGAAAGAAAGTAAGATCGGAGTACAAGAAAGTTAGATCGGAGAATAAGGAATAAACAAAAAGGAAAGATACTAGCAAGGGCGATGTTAACTCTGTGCAAGCAAGCGAGTGCCAGATCGGCATGGCCTTGGGCAGCTCGGAGTTCCTTTTGGTGTTGGATGGCAGCCTCTTTGGCATTCTTCAGAGCAATATCTCTTTCCTTCATCAGCTGACCCTCTTTCTCAATCCGAGCGTCCAATAGCCTCTCCATATCACTAGCATGAGAAGCCTTCATAGCGGCGAGGTCACTTGTAATTTTTTGGGTCTTGGCTTGCAACTCGGCCTCGACAGTGGTCAACCGGTCGCGCTCCTTTTCAGCATTTCCGAGCTGGATGTTCTTCTCACCGAGCAGGTTCTCTAGCTCATCTATCTTCTTCTGGGCCGCCTCTAGCTCGGAGGAGTGAGCAGCAGAAGCTAAGGATAAAAATGCAACAAAGCCAGAAAGCAGTAGCAATCGGAAGCAAGCAAGTAACAAGCAAAAGTTCACCTTTCAGCTCGTGAATCTTAACAGCTTGAGCGTCAACCTTATTTTTCAGGGTAGCAAGGGTTTTCTGGCCCGCTGAATAAGCGGCCAGCAACTCGTCAAAGACATGCCTACACCTTTCACAGACGGCCTGGAAAATGGCGCAGTCAAGGTTAAGGGCAGAGAATACAAAGTTTAGATCTGAGCTGATTGCGAGCAATCGACCCGAATCTTGGGGACTACACTCACTGGGTGCGCTGGCGCGCCCCCACTAGAGAACAAACTTACCACAGTGGAGTATTCGGTGGCAAGGACCTGATTCAGGGCTCCTATAGCAAAATATTTGATTTGGGTGGCAATGCCGCCCAATCGGCGTTGAATATGGGTGGGAACTCGATCCTGGGATCCAGCAGGCAGAGGAGTCTCGGAGTCGGAGGCAAGAGAATCTGAAACACCATCATCTTTCCCAATATACGCGAGCCAAAACTTATCGGCCCGCGAGAGTTTGTGGATCGCGGCAGGCGTTTGGGACACAACGGCGCTGGAGGACTGAGGAACATCAGTACTAACCTGAGAAGGGATGTGGGAGGCGATCGGGTATGTCACTTGGAGGCCTTCAGGAGGAGGAGCGGTCGGGTTGGCGCGTGCATCAGCGGCGCTCTCCGATCTGGCTGCAGGAGCTACATCTTCAGGAATAGTGGACCGAACTATAGAAGTCCTGGGCGAATCAGCCCCTGCACCAGTCAAGTACACGATCGGCACGTCGGGGCGCACGATCCCGGACTGATCGATCAGAATTGGAGTAGTAGTAGCAACCATGGCGGGAGAAGCTGATTGCAAGCCAGAAGTCAGACCTGCAGCGGCTGCAGAGCTCGAAGGGGGAGCAGTCTGTCACGTCTGCTTCGCAGCAGCAACATCCTTCTGCCTCTTAGTGCGCTTGGCCTTGGAGGTCTCAGCGGCAGGAACCGTTTTGCGAGAAATAGTTGCCTTGGAGTATGTTGCAGAAGCAACATGCCGAGCAGGTGGAGGAGTTCCGGGCACCACAGGAGCAATAGTTAGGACGTCCTTGTATCCCAAAGAGCACAAGTTAACAGAGTGATCGGACAATACCAAAATAAAGCATGAAGGAACAGGAAGAGGACCCGGCAGCTCGGGGGACGTTAGCAGCAAATTTGTCTATGGAGAAGCGTGGAGGAGCAATGCTCAAGGGCACGAGAGTCAGCACAGGGCCAGATGGCTTAGGTGTAGTCAGAGGCGGAGCTTGGCCCCTTGGACCTTGGGACCCTCTCTTCTTAGGGACCTTGGAGGTGCCGGGAGCATCATTTGTTTGTGGGCGTTTTCCCTCGGCCACCGTTCGCGCAGCCGGACGGGACTCTGCGCCATGATCACCAGGAGCGTCATCAGCATCGCTACTACTCCAGTCTGCCATGAAGCGTTTGATGGAGGAATTGGACTCACCCGTCCGATTGAAGCCAACTCCCAAGCTGGAGGTGCGGGCCTCAGTCTCAGGGTCCGACTCCACCACGAGTTCCAAGTCCTCGGTGTCTTCGACCGCGAGGTCGGGATGGTAGGTAGAGAGAGCTTCCCCATCTTGCATAATCCTTGATCCGATAAATTCCTGCGAGAGCAATCGATCAGAATCAACCAAGAGAGCAGAGGAAAAGTGAGTGTAAGACCGGAAGCAGAAGCATAACATGGGAGGCGGCCGAAGCCGATTGTACGCCCTCAACCCAAACTTGAAGGGATCAACCAGATCAACATCAGTCAGCAGGCGCATTTGCCGAGCAAGTTCTTCTTCATCCATGCAGAAGGTGGAGATCCGAGTGGGATCCAGCCTGTTGCTCATGTCACAAATCCCGTGGCACCGGCGCTGCAGGGGGAGCACTCGGCGGCAGATCCAGGTGTCAACCAGGTCGGCAGGGCAAAATCCTTCGGTCATCAGCTCGGTGATCCGGGCCACTTGGCGGTCCAGCTCGGTGTCTCCATTCTCGGTTTTCTCAGAGCAGTTGTGCTTGGTCGCAGGCGGCAGAGAGAACTCTGGCAGGTTCAACAGGTCATCCTTGCCCTCCGGCGTTGAGACATAGAAGAAACCCATTTTCCAGTCCTTGATGGACTGCGGTGGCTAAGGATGGGGGTACGATCCAGATCGGCGAACATAGATAACGGCGGCTCCGCATTCGGCCATCACCTTCACCTCCTTTTTCAGTCTAGTCATTGGGTCCAGGGCGAACGGTCCAGTTCCCACTCAGAGGTGCGCAGATGGAAGAGCTGTACCTACAATCCAACAGTGGGCCGCACTCCGAGGTAGCCCTCGCACAGAGTGACAAAGGCCGAGAGCATCATCACGGCATTGGCGCCGAGGTGGTGCGGTTGCAAACGAAAGAAGTCAAGGAAGTCGCGGAAGAATTTGCTCACCGGAAGCCTGATACGTCCAAAACGTATCTATAATTTTTGCTTGCTCCATGCATGTTTTGTGTGATATTGCTATGATCTAGATACACTTTCATACACTTTTGATCATATTTGGACTAACCTATTAACTCAGTGCACCACAGTGCAAATTCCTGTTTTCTGCTGTTTTTCTATTTCAGTTTTCCCCCATATAAAAGTGCTCCAAAAATTCGGGAAAAATCAGATAAAAAATCAGCGCAGAAGAACCTTCCGGAAGGACCTGAGTGGGGCCAGAGGGCCACCACCAGGGGCCCAGGCGCCCTGGTGGCGCGCCCCAGGGGGGCGCCTGGACCCCTGGTGGCCCCCCGTCGCCTATATATTATCCGTGACGAGAAACCCTCGAAAGAAGAACCCTTTTTCGTGATCTCGCCTCTGTTCCGCCGCCGCCGCGCTTCCGAGATCGGGAGCACCAACAGACCTCTTTCCGGCACCCTGCCGGAGGGAGGGCCGACCTCCGGGAGTCTCCTCTCCACCATGGATGCTTCCCGGATGTATCGTAAGTAGTTTCCTTTGGACCATGGGTCTGTGATCAGTAGCTATGTGATGTTATCATCCCCTCATTGTTCTTCATGGTTTAGACCTCGTGAGCTGCCCTACATGATCGAGGCACTTTTGTAATCTTTCTGCTGTTGCTATGCTGAGTTTGATGGGATCTGATGGATTATGAGATTATGTTCAAATTGTGATTGAGTAATATATTTGGTTCTTATCTCTTATATTTTTGTTCTTAAGTAATTCTTGCATGTTCTCCGTTGCTGTTTATTGTTTTGGCCAAGTAGTAGGTAGTAACCCCAAGAGGGAACGTTATGCTCGATTGTGGGTTCATGCCCCCTGATGACACGCTTGAGTGATAGAAACATGAGTCTAGGGGATGTGCTGTTGCCACAAGGGGGAAAACAACGGTGCTTGTAACCGCGGTTGCAAGGATTGTTTACTTTACGCAAAGTTCTTTTTAATGCAGTTGTCTGTTGATTTGGGTTTACACTTTGGGTGGGGCTCGCAACTTAATACCAGCGAGATGTTCTGGATAGATATCTCAAGGTGGATGATTAGTAGTAGATGCAGTTGGATTTCGGTCTACTTATATTGGCGTTCTGCCCATGCTTTTGAGCCTCTTCCTTTCTTTTGTAGCATAGTTAGCATTGCGGTGCGTTCATAATCCTGTCAATTGCCCTTCTGTAATTTGTTCACCTCGCATAGCAGTTTTATCGTCTTTTGGGAGAGAGACATCACGTATCCCGGTCCATATCCTCATCACTGTTTCCACGCTCATTTACTTTTCTGCTTTTACTTTCAGTTTCTATCATTATCCCTTGTGTTTGATCCTTTGTGAACAACAAGACCGGAGAGATTTACAACCTCTCTGAACTTCGTTGGGAACAAAGTTATTTGTGTCTGTGTGCAGGTCCGCGTCAGTTGCGCCGCTGACACCTACTTATCATCTCCGGAGTCCTACTAGAGACAAACCTTGATATCTTTACTGAGGGAAATTTTCTGCTGTGCTACATCACACCTTCCACTTGGGGTTTACCAACGAAGGGCGAGAAATCACTATCATCACCTCGCACATCAAGCAAAATTTCTGGCGCCGTTGCCGGGGACTCCGAGTGCTAAGATAGGGGAGTTGCACACTACCCTTTACCTTTGTTTTTTATTCTTGTTAGTTCACCTTTCAGTTTTTACTTTTCCGTCCCTTATAAAAAATACCAAAAATACCTTTTACCTTGCTTGCTGATGATATCTTTACCATGGGTGCTGAACCACCCAAATATGGAAGGACAGACATGTTTCACTTGGATCGTCTTCGATCAATTTGTGCTCGCGCTAAAAACACAACCGACTTGGTTGAGGGAAAATCATTGGATGAGCATGCTCAATATACGCGGCACCGCCTATCTGAGAAAGGGAAAAACTTATGGGACCAAATACAAACTTCTTATTGCTATGCTGAGTGTTTATGCCACATTTATGATTTTACTTGCTGCTCTAAGATAGAGCGTAAACACCTTCCTTTCCAATGTGAGTTTAATGAAAATGATATTCCATCTTCTTATGCCAAAGGTGTTTATGATTACTTAGATGTTGAAAAGATTGAAGAGTTTGTTGCTTTTAAAGGTGCTTATGAGATTGCTTCTTTGATTGAAAAGTATTACGATACTATTCACAAGTCTGAAAACTTTGCTGTTCTTGCTTATTGCTTTGAGAATTATACTTCGAATGTTTATATTGAGGATTTTAAAAATAGAATGCTTGCTGCCCAAGAAGAGGCTAATGATTGCTATGAAGAGGAATCTTATGATTCCGAGGACTCACTTGATACATCCCTTTCTGAAGATCTTGATAATTGCTTTGTTGTTGGCCATGATGCCACTATGGATGATGCTTACAAAGATGAACTTGCTATAGTTCCTTATGTGAAGCATGAAATTGTTGCTATTGCACCCACACTTGATTGCCCTATTATTCTTTTGAAATCTACAACTATTCCGGAGAATTTTGCTCTTATCAAGGCTCAATGTGATGGGTTGCATCTATGTTATCATCCTAAAGACCGTGTTGAAAACTATACACGTGTGATTGTAGGTCATGAACAACATGATTTATGTGATAGTTATATTCTTGATGTTGTTCATGATACTACTGAAAATTATTTTGAGAGAGGGAAGTTTGGTTGTAGAAACTTCCATATTACTAAAACTCCTCTCTTTATATTGAAAGTTTTGAAGACGTTCTTGTTCCACCTTCCTATGTTGGTTTCTTTGTGCTTCTTTGATTTATTTTCATACAAGATGCCTATGCATAGGAAGTGGGTTAGGCTTAAATGTGTTTCATATTTTCTTCTTGATGCTCTCTTTTGATTCAAAATTCTTATTCTTGTGAGAGCATCTTCTATAATTTTTTTTGCCTAGCTAATGGCTTTAAAGAAGCGCTTTTGGGAGGCAGCCCACAACGAATTAGGTTTCTTTTTGATTTTGTTGTGTCTTGATATTTTTTACTACTGTAGCAACATCATTGTATCTTTAATTTTCAGCTTTGTGCCAAGTTATAGCCTCTTATGATAAGGGAAGCAAAAGTTGTGACATGCTGTCCAGAAAAAAGATTCTGTCCCTTGACAAACAAATTCGAATAAAATCACCAGATGATCTTTTTGATCTGAATTTTTTTGACAGCATGCTCTCTACAATTGTGAAACTTTCGTATGTTCTGAGTTTTTTGATTTGAGTTGCAGAAGTGCCCCGAAAAAATTCTCTACTACTTGCTGTTCTGTTTTTCACAGATTCTGCCACGTTTTGCCTCTCTTCACTTTTGCAAACCTTAAACTTGCTTTTTCTTTGCAAAAACTTTTTGGCACTCTTGATAAACAGTATCTCTTCAAGAATATCTTTATATACAGTGGGGAAAAATTATTTTATTAAGGGTACTAACCTCTCTAATCAGCTTATGATGAGTTATGTATGAAGGGAGTTTTCAAGTGTGCGATGGAAGATGATGAAAGAAGATCCAGGAGTGTCAAGCGCTCAAGCTTGGGGATGCCCCCATGCATCCCCAATAAATATTCGAGGAGACTCAAGTGTCTAAGCTTGGGGATGCCCCCGTGCATCCCCTTCTCCATCAACAATCATCAGTTCTTCCTTCGTCTCACTATATTTTTATCACTTCATGCGTTATGTGCTATGCTTGGAGCGTCTCGCTCTTAGGTTTTATTTTTAGTTTTCTTTAGTTTTGCTTCTTGTAAGGCCCGATATGCGGTACTGTTCCAGATCTAGGTGTTTCCACCCAGATCCGGGGACGAAGCACATATCGGTCCCACCGCGACATATGACAAAGCCATATGCCCCGGATTTCCAACATGATATCACAACATTACAGATACAGGATACAACATCTCAAACAATCGGCATACAACTGCCTCAAATAAAATACAACAGAGGAAGATACATGTCTGAATACAGACTACAATCAAATGCCTAGTGGCAAAGAGAAAAGCATCGATCCCAAACCACACGGGTCCAGGCCCTCCGCCGGGATCCTCCTAACTAGTCATCGTCGAGTCTCCACGTGAAACGTCGATCACCATACCTGTTGTCGATCAGAACCCTGAAAAGAGTTTGGGGGTAGTATCATGAGTACAGAGGTACTCAGCATCCAACTGTAGTGGTCATCTGACCCAGCAAGGACTTCATCACTCGTCATTCTAGGACAACTAGTAGTTTACGGTAAGGAAGGGGTAAGTGGTGAGGTTGCTGCCGCACTAGCATTATGAAGTGGCTAACGATCTAGAGAGTAAGGTAAGAAGCCAAGCATTCGATGAGGAATCGCCTCCAACAAGTCTTGCTATCAACTACTTACGCAAACATAACACCTATCCTATCCTTGTCCTCCTCTTCGCATCCCGACGAAGAAGAAGCAGTCAAGGCACACACACATTGATCAAGTTATATTAAGATATCTCAGTTGTTGTTGTCTATGAACAAGGAGTAGGTCTCAAGTCGTCCATAACCGTGGACACGGCTTCTCGAAAAGATTTAACCCTGCAGGGGTGTACCAACTTCCCATTACGAGGCTCCGCACGCACGTCCATCACTCTCAGTTTCTACCCATCACAGGCAACCATTTTATGATTTAGTTCCAAGAGATCCGAAATGACAAGTCCCTCTAGCTAACAACGAACAAATCCGGGTGGCCCCCGGGAAGTCGACACCCAATCCAAAAGCTGGCCACGCTCTCGGATCGGACTCTTCCGTCTCAACAGGGTTTGGGTTACCGAGACGCCTCACATGAGGTCTCGGGCCCTCGCCGGCCAAAGGTGGACCAATAGGGAAACAAAGTCCTCACTGGTCCGGGTTGTTTTAAAAGATATCTGCTAGGAGCGACCCGACAAGATATATATGCATGTTTTCAAATGGTAAATCAGCTTGGGCCACCTCTAGAAATGTTTGAAGCTAGATAGGTAAGAAAAGGGGACCCCATAAAATCCCACACGCGGTTAGGCACGCTCAGTCTTAAGACCAATACCCGGAACTCGGATCCTAGGTGACTCGAATGGAACAAAGCGTCGAGGCGGGATAGCCTAGACCTTCCATCCTTCGTCGAATATAGTCAACATTATAATAATCATATCATCAACAATAATATAATAATCAGGTGATATCCCAACCCAAAGAGTAACAGGGTAACAGCGTAGCATCCTAAGCATGCATACTAGCAAAGGCTGAGCAACGAGCAATAGTAACATAGCAGTACAATGTTTGCTGGGAAGGGACATGGCTGTATCGGTTTAAAAGAGGCTGTAAACATGTGGTAGGATCAAACATCGAACCTAACCTAGACTAGCATGCAAACCGCTGGTTGAAATAGAATGGATCATAAGTAATGCAAGTCCTTGCCTGTTGATAAGTCGGGTTCCGAAGGTGTAGTTGATCGCAAGCTCGCATCGTCTCCGAGAGGTACCCGCGGGAGCACACAAGAAGTAAACACTGGAAAGCAATCAACGAGCAAACATCTATTACTATGAGGCAAACACGGGCAAGCATCAACAAGAAGGCAACACGAGACATCGCACCTACCGTCGAGAGCGGTTACTAACAATTTAAGTGGAGTACTCGTCACACACGACGAATACCGCACGTTTACAGTGGTTCAAGTTGCTTAGCTACAGGTGACCAACCAACGGTTATTAACATGGCAACTCAAGCAAGCATGGCATATCACACAAACATGGCAAGAGGTGAAGCATAAATAAACTACCTAGGCTAGTCAATTTAAGTGGGGTGAAATCCTAGACATGCAAACTATTGCGGACCCCACGATAAATATTGCATTTGGTACTGTTTTGCCCTAAACAATATTTTATTATTTTTATTAGCAAGCAAGAACAGAAAAAACACAATCTACATGCAATTCTAGTCAAGTTACATATAATACACATTTTAAACAGAGCAACAGATAAAAAGTTATAGCAGTTACAGTTACAGTGGCAGGCAGTTGTAATTAGCAGTCAAACATCAAGTAAACAAGCTCAAACACAGCAACAAGCAACAAATTACTAAATTAGACACAAAACTAAGCAAGTTTCATATTTTACGCGTCGCAATCGGAGCTACGGTTAAAAAGTTACGGGCACCATAATAAAAACAATACAATCTGCCAATTAAATAAAAAAAACCTAGCAGGGTAAAAAAAAAACCTAAACGGGCCAAAAGCTACTGGCCCAACAGAAAAAAAATAAATAAATAAATAAAAAGAAAAAAGGGCAGCTCACTTTGGGCCGTGGCCCACTGGAGGGGCGGCCTGGGCTGGGCGAGCTGGAGGGGGCGGTTGGGCCTTGTGGGCCGCAGTGGGCGCGCCGGCCCACGCGGGCGCTGGGGAGGCCAGCCGGCTCGGGCGCTCGTGCCTCCCGAGCACGACCGCAGGCGGCGGCGGCTGCCCCCCTGGCCGGCGACGAGGGCGCTCGAGGGGGCACGAAGGGGCGCGGTTGTGGAGGACCTGGCGCGGCGGCGGCGGCCGGATCCGTGCGGGGCCGTGGTCAGGCGGCGGCGGGGCTGCTCCGGGGCGCGCGGAGCTCGGGCGGCATCCAATGGCGAGCGGCGCAGCTGCACAGGGAGAGGAGAGGCCGTGAGAGTGGGAGAGGAGGGAGTCGCGGCGCCTGCTGCTGCCGGCGGCTCGCCGGCGCGGGCGCGGAGGCCGGAGGCGGCGGTTGCCTCCATGGCTGCGGGAGAGAGAGAGAGGAGAGAGGTTGGTGGAGGCGATCTCGGCCGTCAGATCGCCCGATTTGACGGTCCAGATCTGCTGGGCTGGAACAGCTGCGAAAATTGGGGCAAAACTCAGATCTGGGGCTGGCTAAGTGCTTAGGGAAACCCTAAGTGGTGGGGTGGGAGAGTGGTGGTCTTTATATAGCCCCGGTGGCTGGCAGTTTGCAAAAACATCATCGGTTTTATCTCGCGCGCGCGGTGCTCACGATTTTGACCGCCGGGGGTCCGCAGTACCTCCGATTCGGGTAAAACTTCGAACTGCGCGATCAGCGAGTCGAGCTGGCGGCGTTCACCTCGCGCTGGAACCGTTCCGAAAACACTTTCCGGCGCGCTATAAAAATAACCCGTTTAATTATTAAACGGAGTTTTTCGTTCCGTTGGCTGCGGCTGGTCTCGTGCGGTTTTCGCGACGGTGATCGGGTGAAACCCTGTGTCGCAAAGGTCGAGTGTCAGGGTGGCAAGGGTCGGTCTCCGTCCGATACGAGATAAGAGGGGGGAAAATAATCGCCGATTGATAAATCGGGGATGCAAACACCGCAAACAAATCAGACAATCAAACAATTCACACCGAAAACAAAATTTTTAATTTTTGCAAAAACTGGGCTGTTACACTTCTGGTCATAACAAGTTATACCCCATCTTAATTTGTGTGGGAGAGAAACACGCTCTACTCCAATCTAGAACACATCATAGGATTTTTCCTGCTTATCTTTTTGCTGTTGTGTGTTCTTTATCTTTTCGTAGCTGCTGCCATGTTCAGTTTTAGTCTTAGTTTGTCTTTAGCAAGAGCCTTGGCTTTTGTTTAGTTTTTTGCTGGAACTCTCTTTAGTTTTCATGTTTATCTTGTTAAGAGAGTTGGTTGTTGCACTGAGTTGTGTTTTGTCTTGGAAGTAAGTGATTGAGGTTGCTATTTAATTCTAGTAGTAACTTGCAATAGTTTTGAGGTATTGATGTGAGTAATGTCTGAACTTTTGGTGTCAAGAGATCTAGCCTATTAGTGATAGGTGTCGTATTTTGGGCAATCCGTGTTTATTTTCAAAACCTACAAAACTAGTTGAGAACTCTATCTACTAGATGGATCACTAATCTTTGGAGGGATCGAATATTAGAGTACACTCACGTACCATGAGTCGAGGATGCGCAAGGATAACCAAACCCCCATACACTCCTCCTCGGGGTACTTGTCTCTTCGTGAACCTCCTTATTAGATTGAGAGTTACCAATAATAAGTGCATGAGTTCTTCGGACTAATGTAAGTATTGAAAGTTGTCACTTCCACCTTCCCATATTTTGCTAGCCTCTCCCGTGACGTGCATTGCCTTCTTCTCACTCCGAGAGTTGGTGTCCACCTTCACCGGTACATCCAAACCCTTGGCATGATACGCTCTGTCATCATAAGCCTCCTTATATCTTTCCTCAAAAAAGCCACCATACCTACCTATCAAGGCATTTCCATAGCCTTTCCGAGATATATTGCCATGCAACATCCACCTCTTCATGACTTGATCTTCATGTCATACATGTTCCTGCTACACTGGCAGCGACATACATTGCATACACCATGATAGTTACATCTCATTTATGATTTTGAGTACCTTGTAAAGTGTGAAAGATCTCCTTTAACTTCTTGTAAAATAGAGTGTTGCCCTTAAGTGAGGAAAAGATCCCAAAGTGGACACAATAAAAGATCCGAAAGAAGACAAATGAGAGTTCAATAGAAAGAGCCATTGAGGCCACAAAAAAATACAAAAAAATAGAAAAAAGAGAAAAAGAAATAAAAAGTGAGAAAGGGGCAACACTACTATCCTTTTGAGAGATCCACACTAGTACTCCCTTTATATCCTTGTACTCCATAGAGATGATCATTATGCATATAGCTATGTGGGGACCTTCACACTTTAGAACTTGGCTTGCATATTCCAAGGATGAGCCTCCTCAAAAGAGCTCTAGGTCTTCATGAGCGAGCAAGTTAGATGCACCCCCACTAGTTCCATTAGAGAGCTTCCTAGCTCGTATGTGCATCCGTTGCATGGCAATCCCTACTCCTCACATCATATCTATCATTGGGCATCTCTTGCCTATGATTTTCCTCATTGATGTGAGCCTTTCTCATCCTTTTTTGTCTTCCTCCTCCGTACTTCTCTCTTTGCCATCCTAAGTGTCAACTCTCGTGCTTACGCTCATCCATTGCATGAGTGCTCAAAATATTGAAAAAGGAGTGGATCAAATTGACTTGTACCTGGCTAGTGGTCTGGGGACGAGTCAAGATAAGATTCCAGAAAAAGACCAAGTGTGAAACTTTAGTAGATTGAGTTCTCAACAAATAAATGTTTTTCTCGTATTCCCTACCCCCCTTCTTGCACGCAAACACCATTTGGAGACATTCGATTCACGGACAACGAGAGCTCTTGCACCTAATGTTCTTTTCTTACTTGTTTCAATGATAATATAGACTCTTGCATGTTATGACTTGAATTGAATCTCTAACCTTGATTGCTTTAAATTTCAAAGTTCTTATATGGTTGCTAGCATGTCACCACAGAAATTATGCTATTATCATTTACCTACTCGAGGACGAGCAGGAATTAAGCTTGGGGATGTTGATACGTCCAAAACGTATCTATAATTTCTGCTTGCTCCATGCATGTTTTGTGTGATATTGCTATGATCTAGATACACTTTCATACACTTTTGATCATATTTGGACTAACCTATTAACTCAGTGCACCACAGTGCCAGTTCCTGTTTTCTGCTGTTTTTCTATTTCAGTTTTCACCCATATAAAAAGTGCTCCAAAAATTTGGGAAAAATCAGATAAAAAATCAGCGCAGAAGAACCTTTCGGAAGGACCTGAGTGGGGCCAGAGGGCCACCACTAGGGGCCCAGGCGCCCTGGTGACGCGCCCTAGGGGCTGGCCGCGCCAGGGGGGCGCCTGGACCCCTGGCTGCCCCCCTTCGCCTATAAATTCTCCGTGACGAGAAACCCTCGAAAGAAGAACCCTTTTTCGCGATCTCGCCTCTGTTCCACTGCCGCCGCGCTTCCGAGATCGGGAGCACCAGCAGACCTCTTTATGGCACCCTGCCGGAGGGAGGGCCGACCTCCGGGAGTCTCCTCTCCACCATGGATGCTTCCCGGATGTATCGTGAGTAGTTTCCTTTGGACCATGGGTCCGTGATCAGTAGCTAGGTGATGTTCTCCTCCCCTCTTTGTTCTTCATGGTTTAGACCTCGTGAGTTGCCCTACATGATCGAGGAACTTTTGTAATCTTTCTACTGTTGCTATGCTGAGTTTGATGGGATCTGATGGATTATGAGATTATGTTCAGATTGTGATTGAGTAATATATTTGGTTCTTATCTCTTATATTTTTGTTCTTAAGTAATTCGTGCATGTTCTCCATTGCTGTTTATTGCTTTGGCCAAGTAGTAGGTAGTAACCCCAAGAGGGAACATTATGCTCGATTGTGGGTTCATGCTCCCTGATGACACGCTTGAGTGACAGAAACATGAGTCTAGGGGATATGCTGTTGCCACAAGGGGGAAAACAACGGTGCTTGTAACCGCGGTTGCAAGGATTGTTTACTTTACACAAAGTGCTTTTTAATGCAGTTGTCTGTTGCTTTGGGTTTACACTTTGGGTGGGGCTCGCAACTTTATACCAGCGAGATGTTCTGGATAGATATCTCAAGGTGGATGATTAGTAATAGATGCAGTTGGATTTCGGTCTACTTATTTTGGCGTTCTGCCCATGCTTTTGAGCCTCTTCCTTTTTTTTGTAGCATAGTTAGCATTGCGGTGCGTTCATAATCCTGTCAATTGCCCTTCTGTAATTTGTTCACCTCGCATAGCAGTTTTATCGTGTTTTGGGAGAGAGACATCACTAGTGAACATCACGTATCCCAGTCCATATCCTCATCACTGTTTCCACACTCATTTACTTTTCTTCTTTTACTTTCAGTTGCTATCATTATCCCTTGTGTTTGATCATTTGTGAACAACAAGACCGGAGAGATTGACAACCTCTCTGAACTGCGTTGGGAACAAAGTTATTTGTGTCTGTGTGCAGGTCCGCGTCAGTTGCGCCGCTGACACCTACTTATCATCTCCGGAGTCCTACTGGAGACAAACCTTGGTATCTTTACTGAGGGAAATTTTCTGCTGTGCTACATCACACCTTCCACTTGGGGTTTACCAACGAAGGGCGAGAAATCACTATCATCACCTCGAACATCAAGAAAAATTTCTGGCGCCGTTGCCGGGCACTCCGAGTGCCAAGATAGGGGAGTTGCACACTATCTTTTATCTATGCTTTTTAGTCTTGTTAGTTTACCTTTCAGTTTTTACTTTTGTGTCCCTTATCAAAAATACCAAAATACCTACTAATGCTATCTTCACCATGGGTGTGGAACCACCCAAATATGGTAGGATGGACATGTTTCACTTCAGGAAGTGGAGGAGTCTCGGGACTCGGGGGACCGGCGGGGTCCGACTCCGTAGCCACCATCAGGAAGTGGAGGAGTCTCGGGACGCGCGGACTCCGTAGATTTCTTCTTCTTGTATTTATTTTTCTTGGAGGGCTCCGCAAAATCCGGCGCGTCCGCCATATGCCGCGGGGGCGCGTACCGGGGAGGGCGGTCCGCTTCGGAGCGTGGCGAGACACCCACCGACCGGCGCCCAAGCGGCACCACTGGTTCCAGCCGTTGAGGAGGTGACCGGTTGCGGCCCCCTGATACGTCCAAAATGTATCTATAATTTCTGCTTGCTCCATGCATGTTTTGTGTGATATTGCTATGATCTAGATACACTTTCATACACTTTTGATCATATTTGGACTAACCTATTAACTCAGTGCACCACAGTGCCAGTTCCTGTTTTCTGTTGTTTTTCTATTTTAGTTTTCCCCCATATAAAAAGTGCTCCAAAAATTTGGGAAAAATCAGATAAAAAATCAGTGGAGAAGAACCTTCCAGATGAACCTAGGTGGGGCCAGAGGGCCACCACCAAGGGCCCAGGCGCCCTGGTGGCGCGCCCCAGGGCCTGGCCGCGCCTGGACCCCTGGTGGCCCCCCTGGCTGCCCCCTTCGCCTATATATTCTCCGTGACGAGAAACCCTCGAGGCCAGAACCCTTTTTCGCGATCTCGCCTCTGTTCCGCCGCCACCGCGCTTCCGAGATCGGGAGCACCAGAAGACTTCATCCCGGCACCCTGCCGGAGGGAGGGCCGACCTCCGAGAGTCTCCTCTCCACCATGGATGCTTCCCGGATGTGTCGTGAGTAGTTTCCTTTGGACCATGGGTCCGTGATCAGTAGCTATGTGATGTTCTCCTCCCCTCTTTGTTCTTCATGGTTTAGACCTCGTGAGCTGCCCTACATGATCGAGGCACTTTTGTAATCTTTCTGCTGTTGCTATGCTGAGTTTGATGGGATCTGATGGATTATGAGATTATGTTCAGATTGTGATTGAGTAATATATTTGGTTCTTATCTCTTATATTTTTGTTCTTGAGTAATTCTTTCATGTTCTCCGTTGCTGTTTATTGCTTTGGCCAAGTAGTAGGTAGTAACCCCAAGAGGGAACATTATGCTCGATTGTGGGTTCATGCCCCCTGATGACACGCTTGAGTGACAGAAACATGAGTCTAGGGGATGTGCTGTTGCCACAAGGGGGAAAACAACGGTGCTTGTAACCGCGGTTACAAGGATTGTTTACTTTACGCAAAGTGCTTTTTAATGCAGTTGTCTGTTGCTTTCGGTTTACACTTTGGGTGGGGCTCGCAACTTAATACCAGCGAGATGTTCTGGATAGATATCTCAAGGTGGATGATTAGTAGTAGATGCAGTTGGATTTCGGTCTACTTATTTTGGCGTTCTGCCCATGTTTTTGAGCCTCTTCCTTTCTTTTGTAGCATAGTTAGCATTGCAGTGCGTTCATAATCCTGTCAATTGCCCTTCTGTAATTTGTTCACCTCGCATAGCAGTTTTATCGTCTTTTGGGAGAGAGACATCACTAGTGAACATCACGTATCCCGGTCCATATCCTCATCACTGTTTCCACGCTCATTTACTTTTCTGCTTTTACTATCAGTTGCTATCATTATCCCTTGTGTTTGATCCTTTGTGAACAAAAAGACCGGAGAGATTTACAACCTCTCTGAACTTCGTTGGGAACAAAGTTATTTGTGTCTGTGTGCAGGTCCGCGTCAGTTGCGCCGCTGACACCTACTTATCATCTCCGGAGTCCTACTGGAGACAAACCTTGGTATCTTTACTAAGGGAATTTTTTTGCTGTACTACATCACACCTTCCACTTGGGGTTTACCAATGAAGGGCGAGAAATCACTATCATCACCTCGCACATCAAAGCCCAAATCCGCGGTCGAAATACATGAGGAAGATGACGCGTTCACCGGTGGCGGGAGTAGGCACCAGGTCGTCCCTGGGGACGCGAAAGTCAAGGTCCGCCGGGATCTTGCGCGCGCGGCGGAGGAGAAGAATTTGCATCTCCCACACGTTGGAGCCTTTCCAGGCACCACATTGGTCGGAGGCGGCGGCATCATCCCCCATGGATGCGTCAGAATCTGTGGTGGGAGAAGACGAAGACGAAGACGGAGATGGCGGCGGCGGCGGGCACCGAGAACCGCGTCCACCAATGGTGACGGTGAGTGTTGGCGGCGGTGGCATATGTACAAAAGTAGAAACAAAAAGAGTTCATACCGGCTTTCTTTGTTGCATCCCTTCCGTCGATCATCGTCATTACTGCCTTATCACTTTCAAAATCGAACGTAGGAAATATATAATCAAATGCCATCACGGACTCGAGCTGAACTCTGAAAACAAAACAAACTAAAGAGAGAAAGACAATCTTTTTGGGGTTTTTCAAAGGCTAAATAAAAGAAAAAGAAAGGAGAAATATTTTTGGGTTTTTGAAAAATAAAAAACAAAGAAGAATGGGCAAAGACTTCAAAAAGATCAAGGAGAACAAAACGGAAGATACAATGCAAGGGGAGGAGAGTACGTACTCCCCCAAGCTTAGGCTTTCGGCCTAAATTGGGCTCGTCTACTGCGGTTTCGAGGAGCCTCCTGCTCCGGGGTAATGGTAAGTCCAAGGGTTGTATGATCCCTCCGGTGCGTACACTGAAGTCCTCGGATCCTCCCATGAGGAAGGTCCCTCATCCCAACCAGAGGAAGACCCTCCGTCCCATGGGGCGACGGTCACCTCTTGGACGAGTGGATACACCACGCGCTCCTCCTCATCTGGCGCAACCCCCTCCGTGGGGTCGTGAAACTGGTATCTCCCCATGATCTCATCAAACTGGGTATCTGAAAAGCGGTATCCGTTCCTGCGAGAAAAATCAAACACAAGTGGTGCAGGTAGACGTATGATGCGTTCCACATCGCCCTCAAACCGCAAAATATAATCAAGTGCATATCGGTCAGAGGCCCTAGTAACAAAGAAATGCCTCTTCATGGCAACTAAATCAAGACTAACAAAAGGAAAAACTGTATCATCTAGGCGCGGTTCTCCTTGGAGAAACTGCAAAAGAAGTGTGGCATAGACGCCACCAAAGAGACCCCCCTTGTTTCTATTAGCAGCAAGGCATCTGGCAATCAGCGTGCCCACATGATACTCGTGATTCCCTAAGAGGGCGTTCGTCATGATAGAGGTATCATGCGAAGAAGTGCTGCTCATGTTGTCTCGAGCCAACATCCCTCTAGCAATATAATACGCGAAATACCTGAGATGAGGAAACAAAATATTGGAGATCTTATGACGGTTAGTGTTCCTCACTTCAGTGTTGCACAACGAGTCGAGAAGGGTCTTGAGTGCAGCAGTTTGAGAATTTTTCCTCCTCTTCTCTCCTCTGTCGGGCAAACCTAAAGCTTCACAAAAAGTACTCATAGGCATGGTTAGTAACCTTTCATAAATCTGAAATGCAACAACATCATTTTCAGGATAAAATCTGAAACTATTAATAAATATAAAAGTGAGCGTTTCATACTGTATCATACGGCTCGTCACAAGCCGTGTCAAACCTTCTCTGGCACACAGGGCGTCGAACTCCTCCTATATGCTAGCATCCGCCATGAAATCTCTGCATGGAAATGCCATGGCCTTTGCGGGTGATGCATCCAACAGCTCCAAGGGTACGATTTCTTCGTTGTAGCTCACCCTCGTAGCCGAAGGTGAAGCTGTGGACCGCGTAACACAGCTAGAGTGCTCAGGTTTCTTCTTCCCAATCCACCTTCCTAGCCTATCCATTTCTGAAATTTTTGAAAAATCACAAAAACGAAGGTTTAAGCAAAACTAGTTTGGGCAAAACACTCTACTTACTTTACCAAGGCTCAAACTAGCAACCAAACTTAGAAAATAAATTTCTATACAAACATTTAAGCTCAACTAAACAACACCAAGAACTACTAAATACTCACTAATGAAGCCACCAACTAGAAAACTAATTGGAGGGGTGAGGGAGTCACATACCAACGAGTATTTGTTCCAAATTTCAGCTGAAACGAGTGGCTGTAGAGGGAGATCAAAGTTCCATGCTCAGGAACAACAAGAACACGAAACCAGAGCAAGAACACGAGTTTTTGGGGTGAAAGAGAGAGAGTGGAAGAAGAGATGCCAGCAGGGGGTGCTTGTGGTTCCCAGGAGGGTGTGTGGCACGGCTAGGGGCTGGGCCGCGCCACCTGGCCTCCTGGGCCAGGGGTGGACCCCCCCGGTCAGCCACAGGTACTCCCCGATAGCTTTTTACTTGGTAATTTTTATTTTGAATTTTCTGGAATATTCTAGGCAACTTCACTTTAGAGATTTTTTCAAAGTTCAAAAAGCAGCAATTTTTTTCGTAAACTTGAGACAAAAGTTAGAACAAGTGAAGCTTTAAACAAAAACTTTGGGACAACAAGGTGAATAAAAGCTCAAGGAAATGAAAACATAACAAGCTCAGCTTTTTACCTATATAAAACATGCTAGTTAGCAAGGTTGATCAAGTCTTACCAACAAACCGGCGATATATAGAGCAGAAAGTCTCGCCTCTTATGAAGTGATCATTGCACTCTCACTTTGATGGACATTGTCCCTACCATAATTGTTTTTGTCATTCTCACCGTGTGTTCTTTGTCATTCACGTTGAAGGAAACCTTCCCTTTATTGCAATCAATAATGGCACCTGCGGTGTTAAGAAAAGGTCTACCAAGAATAATGGACATGCTCCCATCCTCGGGCATGTTAAGCACAACAAAATCAGTAAGTATTAAGAAATTGGCAACTTCAACAGGAACATCCTCACAAATACCGATCGGGACGACCGTGGACTTGTCGGCCATCTGAAGAGAGATATCTGTAGGAATTAGTTTCTCTAAACAAAGCCTTTTGTAGAGAGAAAATGGCATAACACTCACTCCTGCACCAAGATCACATAAGGCAGTTCTAACATAATTATTCTTTATGGAGCAAGGAATTGTGGGTATACCTGGATCACCGAGCTTCTCAGTAATCTTGCCACTAAAAGAGTAGTTAGCAAGCATAGTAGATATTTCCTCATTAGGAACTTTTCTTTTATTAGTAACAATATCTTTCATATATGTAGAGTAAGGAGGGAACTTAATAGCATCAGTCAAAGGAATTTGAAGAAAAAAAGGTTTCATCCACTCACAAAACTTGTTGTAGTGGTCTTCTTCTTTGGTTTTGACAGACTTACCTGGAAAGGGCATGGATTTCTATACCCATGGTTCTCGTTCCTTCCCGTGTCTCCTTGCAAGGAAGTCTTCTCTAGTGTACTTCTTGCGCTTATCAGGTGCTTCTTATTCTCGAACCTCAGGTGGATCATTCATTTCAGCATCTTTTTCAGGTGCAGCACCGTCTTCAGTCTCAGCATTGGAGGTAGATATGCTGTTTGGATCAACAACATGTTCTTCTTCTTCAATAGGATCATTGGAATTGTCAGCTTCCTTGTGTTTCTTTTTCTTCTTCTTCTTCTTTGGAGAGCTAACAATTTCTTCTTCCTGCACTTGAGAATCTTGCTCGATCCTCTTCGGATGTCCTTCTGGATAGAGAGGGTCTTGGGTGTGTATTCCACCCCGGGTCTTTATACCATAAGCATGTAAATTGTCCTGTTTGACATTGTTAGCAAGCAAATCTTTTTGCACATTAGAAATTTGTTCAAGCTGAGTTTGAACCATATGAAAATGCTTCACAAGACATTTAACATCATTAACTGTTCTTCCTAGAACATCAAGCAAACTTTTGATAGCAAGAGTATTATCATGCAGCCGACCTTGTATCTTTTCATTGAAGTGGCTTTGCTTCATAATAAAATTATCAAGCTCATCTAAACATTGGTCAGGAGGCTTACCTTTAGGAACGTCACTTGCATTGAAATCTAAAAGAGAGTGTACCTCTACCATAGGTGGGTGAGTGGTAGGCTCACACAGCTTCTCAATTGGAGGTAGATTCTTCACGTCTTTAGCTTTAATACCTTTCTCTTTTATAGACTTCTTTGCTTCTTGCATATCTTCGGGGCTTAGGACAAGCATGTCCGTCTTCTTTGGTGGTGGAGGTGGTTCAGGGACGGACCAATCTTTGTGGTTTTTGGCAATCTTGCCCATCAATTCTTCTGCATCGTCCGATGTTCTTTGCCTGAAAACACAACCAGCACAACTATCTAGACATGATTTAGATTTATCATTTAGACCAGCATAAAATATATCAAGTAATTCATTCTTAGGGATCTCATGTCCCGGTCTAGCCTTCAACAAACTGCAAAATCTCCCCCAAGCTTTAGGGAGATGCTCATCCTGCAACTGTTTAAAGTTATAAATTCTTTGTAAAGCAGCATGTTGCATATGAGCAGGAAAATACTTATCAACGAAAGATATAGCCATATCTTGAGGACTTCTAATGGAACCACATGGTAGTGCATCGTACCATGCTCTAGCATCTCCTTTCAAGGAAAAAGGAAGAAGCTTGGTCACATAAAAGTTCCGGATCCTTTCATCAGTAGTAAACAAGCTACCCAACTCAGTGAATTTGGTCAGGTGCTCGATAGCGTCATCATTTTCTCTGCCATAAAAGGGATCAACTTCAACTGTGGATATAAGTGAAAGTTCAACAGAGAAATAATAATTAGGATCAGTGATGCGTATAGGAGATGTAGCAAAAGTAGGATCAGGAGTAAACTTGTTCTTCAAGGAGTGCTTTGCTAGCAACTTCTTTATAGTAGCAGGGTCGGAATCAACACATTCATTAAGCTCCTTGCATAAATCATCATCAAGTATAACATAATCTTCCTCAAGGAGTTTTTCATTAAGGCCAGTAAGATCATGAGTTTTTCCAATAGGGGTTTTGGTAACAGGAATTTGAACTCTCGAGAATCGGGCAACAGCAGCAATCTGTTCTTCAATAAAAGAACCAAGTGAACTAGTAGTCTCAAAGGTAGTAGAAGCATCATCAAAAGTGTCTGACATATTGCCAGACTCAGCAGAAGTAGCATGTAACTGAGGTGAATCAAACTTACTCATAACTGAAGGTGAATCAAGTTTAGCACTAGTGCTAAGAGTAGTACCTCGTCTCGTACGGGATGGTAAGATCGAACCTTGGGGTCTCCTTTCTTACCCATAGTGGATAATGTGCAACAAGCAGGATACTTCAAGTAGACCTGTAAATAAAGCTATGGTCCCCGGCAACGGCGTCAGAAAACAATACTTGATAACCCTCAACTGTAGGGGATCGAGATAGTCTTCGCGGGCAAGATAACCCAATTTATTGAATCGACACTTGGGGACACAAAGAATACGTACATGCTTTGACAATTGAGTTGTCAGTTCAACCGCACCTGAAATAAACACAGGCTTGCACAAAAGTATTAGTAGCAACGGTAATATGGTAGTGGTAGTGTGGGTGATAATAGTGGTGATGAAACAACAAAAGTAAAACAACAAAAGTAAACAACTAGTAACCAGTGGAAAGAAACACTGTAGGCTAGGGAGATGGATGAGAACAAACATGTAATAGATTCTAACACGGGCAAGGCTCACAGAAAAGAAGAATCATCTAGGCAAATATCAAACATCAGGCATGTATCCCAAGGTAGTTGTACGTGCTTGCAATAAGAACTTTGCACAACATCTTTTGTCCTACCCTGCCGCTACGAACGGGGCCAAAAGGAACTTAGGGAGATTAAGGTACTCCTGTCAAAGAGCACCAGAACAAAGCATTAACATTTCATGGATACACAGAATCCTCAAATTATAGTCCATCCCCTTTGTTGTCCCAAGCTGTCACCATTGGGATCGCCGGTTCCGGACCATAATAGGTGCATACAACTCATAGATAGGATCAAGAACACCTCAAACTCAAGAAAGAAAAGGGTGATCAGATCTGAAATCATGGCACTCGGGCCCAAAGTGGCAAGCATTAAGAGAAACAAGTTGTAGCATAGATGATAAACACCAAGTAGATGATAGGCAACATGCCCCCAACAATCTGATAAACTATTACATGATCTAACTCATCCAATCCCTACCATCCCCTTTGCCTACAGTAGGGAATTACTCACAGATGAGAGAAGAAGTCATGGAGGGGTGATGGAGAGGCGATGATGATGACGATGGCGATGATTTCCCCTCACCGGAGGCCAAAGCAGCCTCCAGATTAGCTCTCCCAAAGAAGAACAGAGGGTGGCGGCGGCTCCGTGACGCAGATTGGAAAAGAAACTTCTGTTTCGGAGTTTCCCCATCACGAGAATAAATAGGGCCAAGGTAGGGCACCAGGGGGTGTGGGATCCACCCAGGAGGGTGTGTGGCGCGGCCAGGGGCTGGGCCGCGCCATGCACCCTTCTGGGTGCCCCCTGGCTGCTCTGTGGCCCCCCTTTGGTCTCTCGGAAGCTCCAGGAACGCTGACTTTTTATATATTTTTTGTAGATTTTTCCAGCGTACATAAATATCCAGAAAACTGCACAATATAAAACAGCACTGGTAGCTCTGCTAAAAACATCATCAGTCCGGGTTAGTTTCGTCCAAATCATGCAAGAATGAAGCCAAAACAATAGCAAAAGTGTTTTGAAAAGTAGATACGTTTTTAGCAAATCATCGTCAGATCACTATTCAGTACGCAGTGGCACTATTCACTACGCAAGACCTACAAGCCAACGGTATGGAGAGCCGCAAGTCTACTCCGGGTCATCCGGGGAGCACACGTCATGAGGGTCCCAGCTCTAGTCTGAGGCTGACAGTTGGGTCCTCCCATATTGTATATTTACCTTTGTATCCCGGGCTCGACCTATAAGAGCCCCTGGTACCCCTCCCGCGTGAGGGACGATGACGGAGCACTTATTACACATCACCCACCAGAGAGAGCCGGGAGAGAACTGTGCCTAGAGCCTTCTTTTCCCTCCTCTCATACAGCTCAAGGAGCATTCATTGTAGCCAGAGTTATTGCTTATAGCTAGCTCGGCAGGACTAGGGTGTTATCTCTACGGAGAGCCCCGAACCTGGGTACATCGCGTTGTCTCACTATGTTTGTCCCCACTCTCGATTCCGGCACCATCGACACTCACCCCGGTTTGTCCCCCTATTTAGACATCCAAATGTCATCTGCCGTTACCAAACGACGACAGATCCCTTGGTAGCAAGACCAGCTGATTGCTTTGTAGGCTAATTCAGAGACTAATCCTACTAGGAAACCATGCATTATTTTTGGAGGCAATTAGCAGACTTGCTGAATTGTACCTAGTTTTTAGCCATCATTTGGCTCCTGTGTGTGCCTACACTGCACCTTAAACTCGATGTTAGAGAGTCAATTCTAATTTTATCCAGATTTAGACTACATTTCTATTCATTGACTGTGTTGAGAATGTTAATGGAAGCATACATTGCGTCAAGCCCAGCCAAGACGCGGGCTTCCTAGCGCCGTACACAACGGTGCTGCTCTCGTCCGCTAATGTTTGTTACGTAGCTTGTAAGATTTTTTAGTGCTTGTTAGCTAGTAACTAGTAAGTTGAATGGCCTAATAGTAACTCCAACTACTAATCTAGAATTTATAGGACCCCAAATCATGAAAACGCTCGTTCTCAACCGATTAATAATTGGGCGCGTGTCTGTTGCATCCGTAACCATGGGAGTTGGTCTCGATTGCAGTTTGTGCAACATACCACCATCTTATATCGATAGACTGAGCATTGCAACATGGCGATTGTTATGGTGGCAACACGGGACAGAGTGTGTTTCACATTCTCATAGTTGAGTGTTTGACAACATGATGATAACCCACAAGTGTAGGGGATCGCAACAGTCTTCGTGGGTAGGTATAACCCTAATTTATTGATTCAACATAAGGGGAGCCAAAGAATTCTTATAAGCCTTAGCAGTTGAGTTGTAAATTCAACCACACCTGAAAAAGCACTGGAGAAGATATTTAGTAGCAACGGTGTGTTGACGGGTGTAGCCTTATAGACTTCCCTAATCACCAACACCACAAAGTAGTAACAAAGTAGTAGCAGCAGTGATGACCCACAACCATAGGTGATCTATTGCAGTGTTTTTGATAAGTAAGAGTGTCGAATCCAACGAGGAGCTAAAGGTATTGATAAGTGATTTTGGACAAGGAATAACTGCAAGCAATGAAAGATAACTTTTTAGGGGTTTTCGATAGAAGCAACAATATGATAAAAGCAACCAAAGTAAATAGAGCTAAGGAGAAGCAGGTGGGCCAATCCTTTTGAGGGAAGGATAAGCCTAGCAACTGGACTTATATAAAGCGTTCTTGAGGACACATGGAGAGGTAGTCACGTGCTTTCGCCATACTCCGTATCGATAACAAGTTTTGTGTTGATAAGTGTTGAGTGGGTGGATCTATGCTAGCACACCTTCTAGACTAAGATAAGTGCACTCTTATGATTAAACATCTTGCAAACATCTGCAAATACAAGATAGAAATTAAGGCAAAGCCTAACCACAACAATAAGATCAAGGATCCATTATTCCCTTGCGCAAAAGTGTGCAAACTGGGGTTCAGGTTTTTTTCACTCCGGCAACCCACCATAAGCATTCTTTATACACAATGTATTCCCCTAGGTCCTTAATAAGGAGAAATGTTGAGTGTTCGACTCACACAACACCACTAGGAAAATAACAACGCAACTTAAATATCAAACAACAGAAATTACTTCAACATCACATGACTACTAACAACAAGACTTCTCCCATGTCCTCAAGAACTAAAGTAACTACTCACAAGACATAAAAGAGATCATGATTAGAGGTGATAAATAGGTGGTAAACAATCTG
Source organism: Bromus sterilis (assembly GCA_950022295.1). Taxonomy (NCBI): domain Eukaryota; kingdom Viridiplantae; phylum Streptophyta; class Magnoliopsida; order Poales; family Poaceae; genus Bromus; species Bromus sterilis. The sequence continues at coordinate 382,743,448 of OX465595.1, read as the reverse complement.
GTCATAACAATATTTCTCCAACAAACTCAATAGCATTCACCACAAAGTACTAATCAACACCGGTAGAGTAGAGAGGATAGATAGTACGAGTTACAACACAAGTTGCAATTGTGAGATGAGATTGGATGAAGATGGTGCTGATGTTGGGGATGATGTTGATGATGATCTCGATGATGCCCGTGACGATGGTGATGACGATGGCGATGATCTCCCCTTCCGGGAGGTGATCTCCTCGGCGGAATCTGCTCGCCGGAGAGCCCTTTTCTTCTCTGTAGGTTTCCTCCATGGAGCGGCGACGGAACTCCGTAAAAGCTTCTCTTTTTAGGGTTTTCGGGTGACGAGGAGTATATAGGCCAGAGGGGGGGGGAGCCGGGAGTGGCCCCAGGGCTCCAGGCGCCCTCCCGGCGCGGCCAGGGTGGGGGCCGCGCCAGGTGGACGCCTGGGGCCTCTGTGGCCCCCCTCTGGCCCCTCTTTCGCGAGTCTTCGTCAATCTTCTCAAAAACACCCCCCGTCGATTTTCAGGTAATTTGGAGGTGTTCTTTTTCAGCAACTCAGCGTCCACTTTTTATCGTTGAATGCTGCGTCTGCTGCTTCGGCACCGGAAAGTTGCAAACTGTGTAAAACAAGCCAAAACAACATAAGAACATCATTGTAATGTGAAATATATCAATGAATAAGGAAGAATTATGATACAAAATAGTGATGCATTTTGGACGTATCAACTCCCCCAAGCTTAGACCTCGCTTGTCCCCAAGCGAAAACCGAGCTCGGTAAACCTATCCACAAGTTTAGAGAGTGAAGTGTCGATAAATAGAATACGGACAATAAGCATCATGATTTCTTCACCAAACTCAAACATCCTCAACAACAATCTTCAACTCATAAGGCCCTTATGAAAGAGTAATAACAATTATAAGCAAGAGTAGGGCTAAGGAAACTCATCAAATCGAGGCAAACAAGTCCTTTGGTCAAGGAACAACTAATAACTTTTACTAATGCTCTTTCTTCTTATATTTTGATGAGATAATTTGAAACTTTTTGAAAGAACATGCTATTAGTCCTGAAGTGCAAATGCTAGCACAAAGGAAGATGTTTGCTTCAGCCAGGCTCTGGAAAATAACTTACTTATCAAAAGATAATGTCAACAATGATAAGGCATGGCAAAACTTTAATGCAGCATTATATGGATGAATCCTCGTCAGCATCAAGTGTCTGTTCTCTTTGGGAAAAGAAAGAAGTAGGAAAAACTGACTCAACTAAAACTAAAAGAAAGGCCCTGCTCTAGGGAAGTAGGGAAAACTCAAGTGCTATGCTTAAATCAAACAGAATGAAAACATGTTTTGATAGGTGCATGATTTTTCAACGAATGCTAATAGATAACTCAATTACTTCTCAGATTGGACAAGTTTCGAGGAACGGCTCCCACACGGGGATGATCACATCCCTGCAATCTCCTTTGTTTATCACTGCCAAAGTTTTCTAATTTCTCATGAACAAAGCGTGAAGGAGGGTTTGTTTGTTGTATTATCTTTTGTGAGCTGGGCGCACTCATGCCAGTTCCTCCTCGTATTAGGGGTTTGCAGATTAGACATGCAATCCCGAGATAAAACTTGTCCAACTTAAGAAGATCATGAATTAACTACTACTTCCTCATGAGCTAAAACAGGGGCACAAAATAGAAGATTTGAACATTTAAGGATAACACATAAATTCTATACTTTAGGAGTGGTAGTGGAACACCACGAATAGTAAGGTATGGTGGACTCATATGGGAGATACTGGTTTCAGGGTATGGATGTACAAGCAGAATTCTGCTTAGTACAGAGGTTTGGCTAGCAAAGGCTTTGAGAGAACGGACAATTGATGATGACTTGGATGCAAAGCAATATAAAGCATAAACATTAAAATAAGCATAGCACATCAAGTTGTCTTCCTTGTCAACATAACACCACAAGCATAATAACATAAAGGGTTTGGCTATGTCGCTACTTTGAGAAAATCATGCTTGTTGTTATGACCAAAGCTATGTTTGCCAAGATTAAATAAAGTTTTCAAAGCCATACCTGATATAAGGTCAATACTCCCCATAAGAATCATCATAAGTTCGATTGCGTGAAGATAATACCGAGTGCAGCGAAGGGATCAATAGACTTCTCATTAATATTCCATCATAGAAGACTCCACACTCACGGATACATAACTCTCCAAAAAGGAGTGATAGACCTCAATGCAAACACCTATTTTATAAGATAACTTCCCTAGACATGATACGACTCTACTTGACTCTAAAATACAAAGATAAAGATAAAGATACCGGGCACTCCCCCATGCTTGGAACAAGCTAAGGGGATGCCATTACCCAAGGAGATTTACTCCTCATCCTTGTTCTTGTTGGTCACATATTCCTTGGCGAAGCGCTTCCATGGCAGCTGTTCTCCAGTCTCAAAGGACATTCCCGTCTCTAGGATCCTGCACTCAACACCCAAACCCATGCGCATAAACTTTAGTTCATACTCATAGTTCTGGTTCTGCAGATCATAGATCTGTGCTTGGAGCTCATAAACTTTTTCTTCTATTGCAGCCAAACTTGACCACATCTCCTTCATCTCATTCTTGTGGGAAGCCTCTATCTCGTTCATGATGTCGAAGTTAGCTTCAACACCACGCTCCACCATCTTCTTGAACTTGAAGACCTCATGTTCCATATCCTTCAGCCGCTCCTCGGTGCTCCCTTCCTTGACTGGTCCCTTCAGATCCTCCTTGTGGAGGTCACCATCCTTCACACGAAGGATCCGGGGGTGCTTCTTCACCTCAGAGAGGTAAGGGTTGATGACGTTGACGACGAACTTGTCCTTGGGGGAACTTGGGGAAGCCATGGCACCTAGGTCTAGCTGAAAGCTTTTCTTTCCTTATTCTGCATCTACCGGTGTCTGAAATAGGGCTGCAACGTGTTCTTCATGAGTTGTTGTGTATACGAAATCCACATCAACATTGACAGAGTCTCCTGCTATGTAATGCTTTAGTCTTTGCCCATTCACAACTTGAGGTTTGGTGCCTTCGAAATTGTTAATCTTGATTGCACCCGAGCGGTAGACTTCTTCAATATGAAATGGCCCTTCCCACCTGGAAAGTAGTTTACCTGGAGAAAACCTGAAACGGGACCTAAACAACAAAACTTTATCACCAACATTAAATTCACGTTTAAGAATCCTCCTATCGTGCCACTTCTTTACCTTTTCCTTGAACATTTTAGCGCTCTCGTAAGCTTCACTTCTCCACTCATCTAGAGAAGTCAAGTTCATGAGACGCTTTTGTAAGTTCAAGTATGTGATCAGAGGGGGAGGGGGTGAATGATCACTTCAAATTTTTGCATGAAACTATGAAGTGAAGCATAACTTAACAGCAGAAGAGTTTCAACAGAAAGGTAAACATCAAAGCAGAACATGATTGAAGCATAACATAGCGAATCAAAAGCATTGAATCAATTGCATTGAAGCAGATCACTGAAGCAATTGATAAACTGAATGTAAGTGCGGAAAGTAAAACGAACTCTTGACTCGGCGATGTTTGTTCGACCAGTTCACACTCTGCAAAGTGCTACGTCTGGTTGGAGGGACTTGTGATTGAACACAGGAGCTAACCTCTCTCCGTCCGTATCTCCACTGCACCAATCTCCTTGAGCTTGGTCAGTTCTTCACTCGTGGTTGATTATTGAGGAAATCACCGAAACCTTTGACAAACTGGACTTCGAAGCGACAATAACTCTTCGCTCTCTGAAGAACTACTCTCTAACCGTCTAGGAGAATTGCAGTTCTCCGAGATAAAAAGGCTAGCAAACTTCTTCCTAAGTCATAATGAATCAACTCAGATCAATAGGACTTATGCTTCTGTGGATGGTTTTTGGTTTTGCTTCGGTGGGGTTGCTCTCTCTCTCTCTCCTCTGTAAGGAATTAATCTTGGAGCAGCCACCGGCCAATGAGGGCGGGGGTGGCGTATTTATAGGTGGCAATCCCTAGGTGCGAAATTACTGAAGTGACCCGATGTGACAGCTTGACACCTGTCCCCAACGGTCATATTTCCAATCAAAGGCGCAACTTTACTTGCGGTCCAAGTAAAGCTGACTCACGGACTTGGTTCTGCTTCAGGAGCCGAAAGAACTAAGTCTTCGCTGGTGAAGCATTACCTAGCGCACATGAGATTTCTCATCTCTGGTTTCTCACTGGTTTGGATTCGATCTGAGTCTTTTCATCAAAACCTTCGGAGTCCATTTACTAAACCCCTCTTGATAGTACGATTTTTCCTACGACTCAAAGAAGTGGAAAAGAACTACGCAAAAACAACTAAGTCTTGCGCCATCCTGGTCATCTTCTTCGATGAGACGTGCTTCAGGATTCCTTATCTTTTTAGGGGTCGACATCCGTGATGAGCTTCACTCCAGAGGATATACTTCAGTAAAATTATAAATCTTCGTTGAAACTTTATCACCAACCTATAACTTCAGGAACCTAACCATCTGTTTCACACTAGAAGACTTGTTAGTTCCTCTACTGTTTTGACCAACAATATCCAAAACTCATGGGGTTATAACTTTGCTCTTACAATCTCCCCCTTTTTGGACTATTGTTGACAAAACAGTCATCGATAAAAGATATGGAATTTTGAGTTGAGTTGAGAGCAAACTCTAAGATATGAAGCCTTTGACTCCCCCTGAATGCAAGCATTGAAGATTTATATAATCGAAGAGAATGCTTGTTGAAGAGTATCATCAATGGGAAGCCTAACACATATCTTAGTGAATCAATTGCATATAGATAATATGATTTGAAGAATATGCAATCATCCAATGACCTGTGAACTTTAAAGGATAATAACCACCTGCAAGGTAAACAATAGGAGAGCAACTTGCAAGCACGGGGGTTATTAACATATAGGATGAAGCAGTTCACAATCGAAGTAATACTTAAGTTACAACCCAATCGAAGAGAATGGAATGTTTGTCGTAACTTAGCATGCAAAAGATCGAATCAAAACCCTAAACCCTGCAGCGAATCTAAACTCAATCGATGCTACTTTCTCCCCCTTTTTGTCAATAATTGGACAAAAGGTTGATAGGTAGATCAAGAGCATCTATGCGTCAGCTGCAACCCTGGGACCCTGCACATTGTCTTCTCCTGAAGAAGATGCATCGCCTGAAGTATCGCCTTCGGTCGAAGCAGGTGACTCTTCCTCATCGAATTCCATCGGCGCTTGAAGCAGTTCAAGGTCGCTGTCGTCAAGAGGATCGTCTTCGTGCTTCGAGGTATGGGAGTCTTCATCCGAGAAGGTATCGGGGCGAATCTGTTCAGCATGGTTGACAAAGAGAACTTCATCAATCTTGTCCAGCGAAGGGATCTTGGGGTTGGGGCGGTCGACCGTATCATTTCTGGAGAAGTAACGATGAAGATGTGGATACTCCTTGAAAATCCGATCGGCTTCAAGTTTCTTCACTGAGTTGAATTTCCGTAAACCTTTCCAAGAATGACGCTTCAACACTTTCAAGTACTGGTTGTTGTTCAGGGCAATGTTTCCAACTCTATTAATCTCATCTGACAGATGTTGCATCTGGCGTTGATTTCCTTCAATAAAGATTTCAAGCAGCAGTTGGTTTTGAATTGCAACTTCAACGTGGTACACTTCTTTTTGAAAACGCTTCGACATATTGCGTTCATTGACATGCTGTCTAACGCCGACATATGTGGCAAAAGGATCATTTGGCCGCCTGAAGATATTCATCGTGTCGCGGACAGGGGGACAGAACAGCTTCGGGTGATGCTTCGCAGTGTAATCTTCGCTGCGTCCATGGTTGCAAATGGCTTGCAGCCAAGGGGCATATGGCTTCAGTTGATTTACCAATTCTGCAGCTTGTACCATGTATCGAAGAAAACAATCCTCGAAGTCAAACACATGTCCATGGGTGAGCTTCAATAGAGCATGACGAGTAGGATAGAGAATGTTTGATTCTTCAGTCGCAGTACTGAGAGGCATCAGTGAATTTGACAGGATGTAAAACCAAGTCTTCGAAATGAACACTAGATGCTTCGGGCGAATGTTCGCTGGCATGTGATCTCCAGAGACTTCGGGATCCAAAAGTGATGCAAATTCGGCTTCAGTGGGATCCGGTAACATATGAACCTTTGCAAGTTCTCCTGTGTGTCTTGGTATATTCACTATTTCCATGAATTCATCTGAGTGCATCCGGAACACTTTCCCTTGAATCATCCATTCAAGTATCCATGTGCTAGTATCATCTGGGATTCCAGAGACATATAGTGTGGCATAGAATTGCTTCACTAGCTCTGAGTTGAATGGAGTCTCCATAGCAAACAAACCAGTCAAATTTTGTGCTTCGATAGTTTCCATGATGTTTTGGAAGCACGTCGCAGATGATAGGCTGTGCATGTCCAAGTACTTGTGTCTGAAAAGAACACCTTTCTGGCAGTATAGCTTCGTGTATAGGATTTGCTGTTCGGCGGTCCAGAATCGAAGGTCATCTGCAGTTCTTGGTGAGTCATATGGACTAGTGCCAAAGAATTGAAGCTTCTTGCAATGAACTTCAATGTCAAATTCAGGACCATGTCTTGAAGAAGATCCTTCTCCCAAGAATATGGGAAAAGTCTCTCTGGGATAAACGGAGTCCAGCTGTGTGTCTTGAGCAGGAATGCAGTGCCTTCGTGCATCTGTGATTCGCCTTTGTGGTTGAGTGACGATGGCCAACTCATTTGCTTCGGCTTCTTCTTCGACTTCAGCATTTGCATCGGCTTCAGCATTTGGATCTTTGGCTTCGCCTTCTTTGTCTTCAGACTCCTCAGCAGAGTGAGCTGAAGAGTAATCCTTTTCAGGAATGGCTTGAGGGGGTGGAGAAGGTTGTGGCGCAAAGTTGTCTTGAGCAGACGGTTGAGGAGCGGGTTGTGGTGGAGGAGGAGTTGGAGCACGGGGTGGAGCGACTACGGGGGCGGATGGCTTCGAATTGGGTTTGCCAAGCTTGATGATTTTGCATCGAGGGGGCGATGCCTTTCTTGAGGCCTTCTTGGCCGGATGAGAGCTCACCTCATCAGCTTCTTCAGTGTCAGCAATAAGTCGTCTCTTCCTTGGTTGCAACTTGGGAAGAGGTGAAGCTAATTGCTTGACCATGGCTTCGCGCTTCTTGGAGTCAAGAGCCATGACTGAAGCATTGTGGGTCTTGCAACATTCTTCAATGGAAGACTTAGTCTTGCCAAGATAGACTTGAATATTTTGCTTCGTTTGTTCATTAACAACAACAATCTTTTTCGAAGCAGCAATGGCTTCGCTCTTGAAATCCTCATCAGACTCATCATCTGCTTTCTTCTTGAATTTCAGAATCTTAGCAGTTTATGATCTGTCCCTTGAATGCAAATCCCTCAGCTGAGTGTATAAAGTTTCGAGCATGGCTGAAAGATTTGGAGAAATATAGATATCCCCAATGTCCACAGCTTGGGGTTCAGGCCTAAACAGTCCCATAGTTCACCTTCTCTAGCATCTGGGAAGATGTGTTCACTATGCTCAGCTTCAACATGGGCTTCGGGGACAGGAGCTGCGACTGGCTTCGGGGGAAGGTCCTTCGGTGCCATGTCCACAGCGGCTTCCTTTTGAGCGGCCCTTGCAGCTTTCTCAGCTTTCTTTGTGCGAAGAACATCCAATTGAGCTTGGCGTTTGGCTTCAGCTTCGCTAAGCTGTTTGGCTTTGGCGGCAGCCTTAGCCTCTTGTGCTTTAGCTTCAGCTAGCTTGCGCTTCGCTTCAGCTTGCTGGTTTGCCTCGGCCAGCTCCTTCCTTTGCATTTCAAGATCAACAGCTTCTCTATCAGCGTTCTCTTTCTCTTTGGCTTCTTTCTCAGCCTTAGCTTTGGCTAGAGCTTCGACATGCAGACGTTCAGCTTCGATGCGGTCTCTCTTCCGCAATTCAGCTTCTGACAGCTTCTTTGTGCCAACTTGTGCATAAGTCTGACCAGGCTTAGCCACAGTTGTCTTCGGCTTCGGAGATTTAGCATGCTCAGAAGCTTTGACTTCGGGCACAGCAGCAGGTTTAGCCACAGGCTTTGCCTTTGGGTCATGCCTTTCCTTGGTCCTCTGCTCAGTAGGAACTGGACGGCGGGGAGGCTTGGAGGACAGGGGAGCCTCGACCACCAAGTTCGTCAAATCTATGTTTCTTTTGGGAGCAGGAGGTTCAGTTGGTTCTTGAAACTTAACACCTTTAGGAGCAGTTGGCTTCGCTCCAGCCTTCTTCTTCAGAGGCATCCGAATCAGTTTCTTCTTTGGACTTGGGGGAATGGGAGAGTGCTCTGACTCATCATCTGTTTCATCAGCAGGATCTTCATCGATCGAGTCTTCAAGCTGTGCAGCTGCATCAGCTTCGTCATCTGCTTCGTGTTCAGCCTCCTCTTCAGAAGCAGGAGGGGGTGAATCACTCAGCTTTCGAAGCTTTCTCCTCTTCTTAGGCTTCGATGGTTCGGCTTCATCAAGCCCTGCAGCAGCAAGTGCTTTTGCCTTCTTCTCTTCTCTAATCCTCTTCTTCTCAGCCAAAATAGCAAGCCTCTCTTGCTCTTTAGGATAATCATCCGGGGTCTTGAGTGAATTTGGGTGCGGGACAGCCGGAGGCTTCGGGTAGTACTTCTTCCGGTTGGCTGCAGTGTACTGAGCGCACATGGCGGTGGTGTATCGATAAGGTGGGCTGAAAGCAAATTGCATTGCCCACTTCCAAGTTGGGATACTTTTGTACTTGTACCACCTGATAGCCCAATATCGACGAATCCTCTGCAGTCGAATCTTTCTATCATGATCAGTCTCTTCTGGTGGGGTGTCATAGCCCATCTTGAGGCGAATGGCTTCGGGTATGCCTCGGGCATTATTGACTTCCTTCGTTTTTCCTCCTTTGCCTTTCTGCTTCGGTGGCTCTGGATAGTTTTCGAGCCCTTCAACAATGGGAGATTCATTCCCCATAGCATCCTCTTCGTCAGACATCCTGTGAACAGAATTATAGACAAGAGGGAAACAAGGAGATGGAATGAATAAGCACAGGCAAAGGTTTCGTCCAAAACAAAAGATTTTTGATAGGAGCCCAGATCAATCTAAGATTGGATGCAACTCTGTTTATGAATTTGGCTAGAACCTATTCGAAAACAAGACCTAATCTAATCCAAATCAGAGAATGAATCGTATCTCAAGCACTGACCTGAAGAGATGGGATCACTTTGATGCAAAGAACAGTTTTCCCAAAGAGCAAAGATCAGCACGGATCAAACAGCCCTATAAAAGAAATCAAAACCCTAACAAAACTTAGATCCAAACCCTAGATGAAGAACACGGAGACAAGATTGGATCCAAGAGGCTTTTGTGTACCCTAACTTGGTGACGCAAGGCGGCTATGGCGACGGGGAGCGGAGAAGTGCTCTGCGACGACGGGAATGTCCACCGCGGCGGCGTTCCGGCAGTGAAGCGGCGGCGACGACGACGGGGACGAGAGCTCTGCGGATTTCTCGAGGTGGAAGACGGGGAAATCGGAGAGAATGAGTCGTGGGTGAACCGTTTCGCTGGGTGAACGCCTTAAATAGGCCCGACCTGGAGCGGTTACCAGATCAAATCGAACGGTTCACAACGACTGACTCTTCCGATTCAACGGCTCACATGAAGTGGCGTATCGCGAGCGAATCTCAACGACCCGAAAAAGTCGGGGACTCAACGGCCGAAGAATAAGTCTTGTCCGAGAGCAAAAACTTCGATAAAGTTGGAGGCATTTGATTCGGAACTCAATGATGTTCGAAGCAATATGCTTTCCGTTTCAATTGTGCTTATCATTCAAGATAGAAAAGATTGGGAGCGAATCTGAAAAGAGAGATAGGGTCCGAAACTTATCACTTCGAAGAACAACAACGAAGCTAAAAGTGACAAGCATAGGGGACAAAAGAAACGAACAAATAAAGAACACACAGAACAGAAAGCAAATGGAAAACGAAACTAAATTAAGACGAAGGAAAACTCAATCGAAACTAAACATATAAATACACAACTAAGGTGAATATATACAATGAAAAGTTTTGATCTTACTGAACATTGTGTGAGTCTAAGATGTTTAGCTCACATCTCAATGTACAAAACCTTTTCTCGTCCAATGGCTTCGTGAAAATGTCTGCCAATTGATCTTCAGTTCTTACATGACTAATCTCAATGTCTTCGCGCTGAACATGATCTCGAAGAAAATGATGACGAATATCAATATGCTTCGTTCGAGAGTGTTGCACAGGATTGTGAGCAATCTTGATGGCACTCTCATTGTCACAAAGCAGAGGGATTTTCTTCACAAATATACCATAATCTTTCAGTGTCTGCTTAAGCCAAAGTATTTGAGTGCAGCATGAGCCAGCAGCAATGTATTCAGCTTCAGCAGTAGATATTGAGACACAGTTCTGTTTCTTCGAAGCCCAACACACAAGAGATCTACCAAGAAAATGACAAGTGCCTGAGGTAGATTTCCTGTCAACCCTATCACCAGCCCAGTCTGAATCAGAATATCCAATCAAATCAAACTGAGTACCCTTTGGATACCAAAGTCCCAAAGAAGGTGTATGTGCTAGATATCGAAGAATTCGCTTCACAGCAATATGATGCGATTCCTTCGGATTTGCCTGAAAACGAGCACAAATACAAACTGATAGCATGATGTCAGGTCTAGATGCACATAAGTATAAGAGTGAACCTATCATAGACCGAAACTTCTTCTGATCGAAGGGTTTCCCTTTCTCATCTGCATCAAGAAAACCATTAGTAGGCATGGGAGTTCTAATGGTCTTGCATTCAGCAAGATCAAACTTCTTCAGGCAATCCTTCAAGTATTTCTCTTGTGAAATAAAGGTGCCATTCTTCTGTTGTCGAATCTGAAGTCCAAGGAAAAACTTCAATTCTCCCATCATAGACATCTCATATTTCTTCGACATCATTCTTGCAAATTCTTCGCTGATTTCAGTGTTAGTACAGCCAAATATAATATCATCTACATATATCTGACACACAAATAGATCATTGTTATATGATCGAGTGAAAAGAGTGGGGTCAGTTGTTCCTGGTTTGAAGCCTTTCTTCAGGAGGAAATCATTCAATGTTTCATACCAAGCACGAGGTGCTTGCTTCAGTCCATACAAAGCTTTGTGAAGCCTGTACACCATATCAGGATTCTTCGAGCCTTCAAAACCTGGAGGCTGCATAACATACACTTCTTCTTCGATTTCACCATTAAGAAACGCACTATTGACATCCATTTGATATAGCAATATATTTTTGTGGTTAGCAAAAGCAAGCATGACACGAATGGATTCGAGACGGGCTACTGGAGCATAGGTTTCACCAAAGTCAATGCCTTCGATTTGAGTGTAACCTTGTGCTACCAATCTAGCCTTATTTCTTACCACAATACCATCTTCATCTTGCTTGTTGCGAAATATCCACTTTGTGCCAATAACGTTGTGCTTCGTGGGATCTAGCCTTTCAACAAGTGACCAGACCTTGTTTCTTTCAAATTGGTGAAGTTCTTCCATCATAGCCAATAACCAATCAGGGTCCTTCATGGCTTCATCATATTTTGAAGGCTCTAGCATGGAGACAAAATAAAAGTTTCCACAGAAGTTAGCCAAACGAGTACGAGATCGAGTAGTGGGACGACCTGGTTGATTGATATCTTCAAGGATCGAATCCACATCTACTCTTCTTCGAACTCGTGATAACGTAGTATCATTTTCTTCAGGCTCAGCTTCTACTTCAGGATCTGCATCAGCTTCGGGATCAGCTTCACCTTCAGCTTCAGCATTTCCTTCAGGATTAGCATTTCCTTCGTTCCTTTGACCTTCTTCGTCCTGTTCATCATTAGCTTCAGGATGTTGATCTCCAGCGCCCCGGGCTATGTGTGGGAACATTGGACCATCATCATCCCTAACAGCTTGACGTTGATTGGCTTCAACAGGGCGAATCTCACCAATAGCCATGGACCTTATTACTTCATCAAGAGGAGGTTCATCTAGATCATGAGGCAAATGCTCCGTTTGAGAGCCATTAGTTTCATCAAACCTTACATTCACAATTTCCATAACTTTCCCAAAGTGAGAGTTATAGACTCTGTAAGTGTGAGAGTTTGAGCCATAACCTAAAAGAAAACCTTCATGTGCCTTAGGGGCAAATTTGGAGCTATGATTCATATCTCTAATAAAGCATGGAGCACCAAATACCCTAAGATATGAGACATTTGGTTTGTTACCAGTGATAAGCTCATGTGAAGTTTTCTTCAAGAATTTGTGAAGGTAAACCTTGTTGATGATGTGACATGCAGTATTGATTGCTTCGGCCCAGAACCTAATAGGAGTCTTGTATTCAGCAAGCATAGTTCTGGCCATCTCAATAAGATTTCTATTCTTCCTTTCAACTACACCATTCTGTTGAGGTGTATAGGCAGCAGAGAACTCATGCGTAAAACCATGATCATCAAGAAAATCTTCAATATGAGTATTTTTGAACTCAGTTCCATTATCACTTCGGATATGCTTTAGAGATAATTCATATTCTGTTTGAGCTCTCTTTGCGAATGACTTGAAGATTTCAACCACTTTGCTCTTGTCATCCAAAAAGAAAACCCAAGCATAACGAGAAAAGTCATCAACAATAACTAGACCATATTTTTTTCCTCCCAAGCTTGCATAATTTTGAGGACCAAAAAGATCCATATGAAGCAATTCAAGAGGACGAGTGGTTGTCATGATGGTCTTCGCTGAATGATGTTTCTTCGTAATTTTACCAGCTTTGCAAGCACTGCAGAGACGATCCTTATCGAATCTTACTTCGCTAAGACCGATAACATGATTCTTCTTTACTAAGTTATGAAGATTTCTCATCCCTGCATGACCAAGTCTTCGATGCCATAACCATCCAGATGAAGCTTTTGCCATTAAGCAAGTGGATACAGCAGGGCCTGAAGAAAAATCAACAATGTATAGATCTCCCTTTCGGTAACCCTCGAAGACAAACGTATTGTCATCCTTTGAAAAGACAACGCAACGCGAAGCAGAAAAAAGAACAAGCATACCCATATCGCATAGCTTTGAAATAGACATTAGATTATATCCAAGTGATTGGACTAGCATAACCTTGTCAATGTGCTTATCCTTCGATATGGCAATCTTACCCAAACCTAACACTTTACCTTTGTTGTTATCACCGAAGGTAATGTACTTCAAAGAAGATTGAGATAGTTTTTCCTCGGTGAATAACTCCTTGTCTCCGGTCATATGATTTGTACAACCACTATCCATGACCCATTCGGATCCACCGGAGACATAGCCCTGCAGAAGAATTAGTTCTTCTTAACCACCCACAAACGAGCAGGTGACTGAGAGGACGTTGAAGCACTGGTCGAAGCAATATTAAATCGAACAGGAGTGTATTGCTTCGGTGAACCATCAAGCACACCATAAATGTAAGTCCTCTGCGAACGGTTAGCATAAGTATGAGCATATGCAATCTTAGTATGATTATTATGAGGACGATACGTGTGGCGACCAGTACGATAGTATTGCTTCTACGGAACATTTGATTCGGTCACCAATGGATCATTTCTCGTCTCAAGAGAGTAGAAATGATTCGGTGGTACCGAAGACTTTCCCTGCATAGAATGGTTAGCAGGCAGTTTTTCCACAAGTGCTTTCTGCACCCATATCTGCCTCTTATAGAATCCATTCTTTGGTGGAGTACCTACATACTCAGCTGAAACTTTTCCCTGTTCATCTTTCATGAGTTTGTAGTCTGAATCAATTGATTTATCCACAATGACTTTGTTCATTTTGCAGTCGAAACCTGAAAGGTTAGCAATATCAATGGGTTTCTCCTTCGCTAGAACCCAAACAGTCTTAGGATACTGTTCAGGCTCCCAGTATGTGCCATCAGGATTTATCTTTCTCTCGAAACCAACACCTTCATTCCTGGGATTCCTGTGAAGGAGAGCCTTCCTCAGGATATCACAGAGATATTGGTGTCCTTGCACACTTTTGAACATGCCTGTTTCAAATAAGTTTTTCAACCTGAGGAGTTCCTCGGTAACAGCAGGATTTTCCTCATCGGAGGCATTAGTGTCATCAATAACAATAGGAGCTTTCCCTTTGGAATCAGTTTTGCTTCGTTCCAAACAATCCAACAAGGTGATTCAGTTTTATGATTTGCTTCAGAACCTTGTTGAGCCATGAGAGAGATTGACATTTTCCAATTCTTCATGAGCCTCTTTCAGTTTTTCGAGAGCCATTTTCCTCTGAAGAAATTCATAGGTGAGCTTCTCATAATCAACTGAAAGAAGATCATGCCGAGAGGATAATTCTTCAAACTTTTGCTTCAGAGCAGCATGCTCATTAGTTAAAGCTTGACCTTTCTCAATCTCATCGATCAACAACGTTTCTGATTTCTTAATGGTATTGCTTAGAGAATCAAGTTCATCTTGTTGGATTGAAGCAATTTTAGCAAGTTTAGCATAGCTTATCTTTGAGTCACTTTCATATGAAGAACAATCAGAAGTATCATAGTTTGACTTGGATGAAGATACCTTTGCCTTGGCCATGAAGCAATATGCAGGAGTTTCATCTTCACTACTGTTGTTGGTGAAGAATGAGCTCGAAGCATTGATTGAAGCATCTGCCGAAGCGAAGGCCAAACCAGCAACACCATCTGATTCGGACCCAGACGCAGACCTTGAATCTTGTTCAGCTTCGGAACCAGAGGCTTCGTCTTCAGAGTTCATCTCCTTTCCCAGATAGGCCTTGGCACGGTGAGAGCTGCTTCGACGAGACAAGTAAGTCTTCAATGAAGAACCCTCACGTTTCTTATGCTACTTCTTCCTCTTATCATCATCAGAATCTTTCTTCTTTTCTATTTTTGAACTGGAATCATGTCTCTTTGACTCATGACTTCTGGAGGATCTGTGAGACTTCAATGAAGAGTCTCTGAGTGTATGCTTCGATTTGTTCTCAGCTTCCCACAGAGGGCAATCAGCAATGTAGTGACCTGGTTTCTTGCACTTGTAACAGCAATTGTCCTTTGATGGAGAGCTCTTAGAGGATGAACGGTAGGAAGAATGACTTGAGCTTCTTGAAGGATAACTCTTCTTGGGTGAAGAAAAGCCTTTTCTTTGAAAGCAATTGAAGCGTCTCATGATCAGTTCTAAATCTTTTCCAATGCTTGAGGGATCATCTGATTCGACACCTGAAGCAGAACTGACTTCGGGTGAAGAATGACGCGAAGCTTTTGCTTTCAGGGCATGGGATCTCCTTCGAGAACCATTTATGTCACGTTTCTCTTCTTCTTCCATTTCAAAGGTAGTGAGTCTCTCAAGAACATCAGCAGCAACAAGACGTCTGAAATCTGTCCTTTCCATGATCATCAGCACTATGTGATCAAACGAATCATCCAATGAGAGAAGCAGAGTTCTCACAACAGAGTGAGGTGTAATGTCATCAGCACCGAGGGAAATCAATTCATTAGCAAGAGTTGTGAGTTTGCTGTAAATGGAACTGACTTTTTCACCCTCGTTTCTCTTGAAGCGATAGAATTTGCTTCGGAGAGTGTCAATTCTGGCATCTTTCTGGGTAGAAACACCTTCACCAATCTTCTCAAGATAGTCCCAGACACCTTTGGCAGTTGGAATATTCTTCACTTCATGATACTTTTCAGGTGTCAAGTGATTGGTGATGAAAACCCAAACTACAGAATCAAGATCAATTAGTGTTGCTTCTTCAGGGGTGATCTCCTTCTCATCGGCAACAGTGACTCCATACAAGACAACTTGCCAGGCAGTTGAGTTGATAGCCATGATATTTCTTTTCATCTTGTCCTTCCAGTACGGGTAGTCCTTCCCATTGAAAATAGGAATAGGTTCGCCAGAGCGAATAGCTACGAAAGACATACTAGAAGACATACTTGAAAACACTCCAGGAGGTTAATCCAAATAAAGAGTGCCTAGCTCTGATACCAATTGTAAGTTCAAGTATGTGATCAGAGGGGGAGGGGGTGAATGATCACTTCAAATTTTTTCATGAAACTATGAAGTGAAGCATAACTTAACAGCAGAAGAATTTCAACAGAAAGGTAAACATCGAAGCAGAACATGATTGAAGCATAACATAGCGAATCAAAAGTATTGAATCAATTGCATTGAAGCAGATCACTGAAGCAATTGATAATCTGAATGTAAGTGCGGAAAGTAAAACGAACTCTTGACTCGGCGATGTTTGTTCGACCAGTTCACACTCTGCAAAGTGCTACGTCTGGTTGGAGGGACTTGTGATTGAACACAGGAGCTAACCTCTCTCCGTATGTATCTCCACTGCACCAATCTCCTTGAGCTTGGTCAGTTCTTCACTCGTGGTTGATTATTGAGGAAATCACCGAAACCTTTGACAAACTGGACTTCGAGGCGACAATAACTCTTCGCTCTCTGAAGAACTACTCTCTAACCGTCTAGGAGAATTGCAGTTCTCCAAGATAAAAAGGCTAGCAAACTTCTTCCTAAGTCATAATGAATCAACTCAGATCAATAAGACTTATGCTTCTGTGGATGGGTTTTGGTTTTGCTTCGGTGGGGTTGCTCTCTCTCTCTCTCCTCTGTAAGGAATTAATCTTGGAGCAGCCACCGGCCAATGAGGGCGGGGGTGGCGTATTTATAGGTGGCAATCCCTAGGTGCGAAATTACTGAAGTGACCCGATGTGACAGCTTGACACCTGTCCCCAACGGTCATATTTCCAATCAAAGGCGCAACTTTACTTGCGGTCCAAGTAAAGCTGACTCACGGACTTGGTTCTGCTTCAGGAGCCGAAAGAACTAAGTCTTCGCTGGTGAAGCATTACCTAGCGCACATGAGATTTCTCATCTCTGGTTTCTCACTGGTTTGGATTCAATCTGAGTCTTTTCATCAAAACCTTCAGAGTCCATTTACTAACCCCCTCTTGATAGTACGGTTTTTCCTACGACTCAAAGAAGTGGAAAAGAACTACGCAAAAACAACTAAGTCTTGCGCCATCCTAGTCATCTTCTTCGATGAGACGTGCTTCAGGATTCCTTATCTTTTTAGGGGTCGACATCCGTGATGAGCTTCACTCCAGAGGATATACTTCAGTAAAAGTATAATTTTTGTTGAAACTTTATCACCAACCTATAACTTCAGGAACCTAACCATCTGTTTCACACTAGAAGACTTGTTAGTTCCTCTACTGTTTTGACCAACAATATCCAAAACTCATGGGGTTATAACTTTGCTCTTACAGCTTTTCACCAGCTAATTTCAGGTCAGCATTAAGCTCTCTAATAGCCCAGAAAGCTTTGTGTTCTAGTTCTAATGGAAAATGACAAGCCTTGCCATAGACCATCTTATAGGGAGACATGCCCATGGGGTTTTTGTAAGCAGTTCTATACGCCCACAAAGCATCTCCTAAATTATTTGACCAATATTTTCTATTTCTATTAACTGTCTTCTGTAAGATCAACTTGAAATCTCTATTGGTGAGCTCAACTTGTCCACTAGTTTGAGGGTGGTACGGTGAAGCAATTCTATGATTGACATCGTACTTGGCTAAAGCTTTTCTAAAAGCTCCATGCGTAAAGTGTGAACCCCTATCAGTCATGAGGTACCTGGGTACTCCAAACCTAGGAAAAATTACATCCTTGAGCATTTTCAAAGATGTCTTGTGATCAGCACTTTCAGTGGGGATTGCTTCTACCCACTTGGTTACATAATCCATAGCAACTAAGATGTGAGTGTACTTGTGCGAAGGAGGAAAAGGACCCATAAAATCAAAACCCCAACAATCAAAGGCTCGATCACTAGAGAGTAATTCATAGGCATCTCATTCCTTCTACTAATATTACCAATTCTCTGACACTTATCACAGGACAAGAAAAAATTTCTAGCATCCTTAAAGAGAGTAGGCCAATAAAAACCTGATTGAAGAACCTTATGTGCGGTCCTCTCACCGGCATGATGTCCTCCATATGGACTATCGTGACATTGTCTGAGAATGTCCTTCTTCTTGTGTTCCGGTATGCATCTCCTCACGATCCCATCTGGACCTTCTTTGAAAAGATGTGGGTCATCCCAAAAGTAATGCTTCAAATCGTGGAAGAACTTCTTCCTTTGCTGAAATGTTAAACTTGGAGGAAAAAACTTTGCAACGATAAAGTTAGCTTAATCTACAAACCAAGGATCGGAGAGAGATTGTACTTTTACAACAACTAGCTGTTCGTCTGGAAAACTGTCGTTGACTGGAATGGGATCATGCGGTATATCTTCCATCCTTGAAAGATTATTCTCCACCGGATTGTCTACTCCTTCCCTATCGACAATCCGTAAATCAAATTCTTGAAGAAGGAGTACCCATCGGATGAGTCTTGGTTTGGCATCCTTCTTCTCCATAAGATACTTAATGGCAGCTTGGTCAGTATGAATAATAATCTTAGAATCAACAATATACTGACTAAACTTATCACAAGAAAACACTACTGCTAATAATTCCTTCTCAGTAGTAGCATAATTCTTTTGAGCACTATCAAGGGTTTTGCTGGCATAATATATAACATTCAACTTCTTATCAACCCTTTGCCCTAGAACATCTCCAACAGCAAAATCACTAGCATCACACATAATTTCAAAAGGTAAATTCCAATCAGGTGGTTGTACTATAGGAGCAGTTATTAAAGCTTTCTTAAGAACTTCGAAGGCTTCCTTACAATCTTCATCAAAAACAAAAGGAACATCCTTCTGGAGAAGATTAGTGAGGGGTCTTGAAGTCTTAGAAAAGTCTTTAATAAATCTTCTATAGCAACCAGCATAACCGAGAAAACTACAAATACCTTTGATGTCCCTTGGATAGGGCATCCTTTCAATTGCTTCGATCTTGGCCCTGTCCACCTCAATTCCCCTCTCGGAAATCTTGTGCCCAAGAACAATTCCCTCGTTGACCATAAAGTGGCACTTTTCCCAGTTAAGCACCAAATTTGTCTCCTCACATCTCTGCAAAACTTTATTAAGGTTGTGGAGACAATGGTCAAAAGAGGTTCCATAGACGGAGAAATCGTCCATGAATACCTCCACAATTTCTTCGCCAAAACCATGAAAGATAGCAGACATACACCTTTGAAAAGTAGCAGGGGCATTACATGAACCAAAAGGCATACGCCTGTAAGCATAAGTACCATAGGGACAAGTAAAAGTGGTCTTCTCTTATCAGCAGTGTTAACATGAATTTGAGAGAAACCAGAATAACCATCAAGATAACAAAAGTGAGTATTTTTGGATAACCTTTCAAGCATTTGGTCGATGAACGGCAACGGGTAGTGGTCCTTCCTGGTTGCCTTGTTCAGCTTCCTGTAATCAATACACATTCTATATCCAATAATAATTCTTTGATGTATTAGTTCATTCTTATCATTAGGAACTACAGTTGTACCTCCTTTCTTTGGAACACAATGAACCGGGCTTACCCAATTACTATCGGCTATAGGGTAGATAATACCTGCGGCTAGAAGCTTAAGGATCTCAGTCCTTACAACATCCATCATTTTCGGATTCAACCGTCGTTGATGATCAACAACTGGTTTAGCATCAGGCTCAAGGTTGATGGTGTGTTGACAAATAGATAGACTAATCCCCTTAAGGTCATCAAGGGTATAGCCAATTGCACCTCGATGTTTGCGAAGTACTTCCAATAGTCGCTCTTCTTCATACCCTGAAAGGTTAGAATTGATAATAACATGATATACTTTCTTTTCATCTAAATAAGCATATTTGAGCGTATCAGGAGGAGGTTTAAGATCAAACACTGGATCTTCTTTCGGTTTCGATAAAATTCCCAAAGGCTCAACTGGAAGGTTGTGCTTTAGGATAGCAGGTTGTCTTAAGAATATTTCGTCCAGCTCATTCCTCTCTTGCATATGCAAATCATTCTCGTGGTCCTCCATATATTGCTGCAAAGGATCATTAGGAGGGATAGCAATGGAAGCAATATCTTCAATAATCTTATCATTACTAGGCAAATTAGTACCAAGAGGCTGCGTAGAGAACCTAGAAAAGTTAAATTCATATGGCTCACCATTGAATTCAACAGAAACTTTACCTTTCTTGCAATCTATTATAGCTCCACAAGTTCTGAGAAAAGGGCTACCGAAAATAATAGGACAAAAATTATCCCTTATTGAACCAAGTACTAAAAAGTGGGTAGGATATTTTACCTTTCCGCATAAGACTTCAACGTCTCTCACAATTCCGATAGGAGAGATAGTTGCTCTGTTTGCAAGATGAATAGTAACATCAACTTCCTCAAGTTCAAAAGGTGAAATCTCACCCATGATCTCTTGATAAAGTGAATACGGGATAGAACTAGCACTCGATCCCAAATCACATAGCCCATAATAATTGTGATCTCCTATTTTAACAGATACTACTGGGGTACCTGAAATTGGGCCTTTATTCTTGGCTGTAACAAGGTTAGTGGAAACACCACAAAAATTTATATTGGAATCTAAAGCATTATTAGTAACAAGATCCTTAACCAATGCAACTTGAGGATTGACCTTGATCTGGTCCTCGGGCTCATCAATTCTTCTCTCACTTTTATTTATTATGCCTGTCACAAAAGAGTGCTCCCTTATCTTTGCGGGAAAAGGGGTTTTTTCATACATAACTGTAGGCAAAATAGGTCAGCAACATGAATATCAATAGGTAATTCTTTGAAGGGTTTATGATGTTGATACTTCTTCTTCTTAGAAGAGTCAATATGAGTGGCAAAGTCCTTACAAAAATCAATCATTAGATGGGAATCAAGACCAATCTTAGAGCAAAAGGTATTAAAGTAATCAGTTTTCACATAGCTCTCTATATAATCATGCTCATAATTTATAGTGGGTTCAATACCTTTATCTATTTCCCAATCTTCGGTATTCTTCTGGATCCTTTCAAGGAGATCCCATCTTTCTTCAACGCTTTTAGTCTGAAATACCCCACTAGAGGAGGCATCCAGCATCTCCTTATCCTGACGAGAAAGTCTAGCATAAAAATTTGTAAGTATAGTTTTCTTGGGGAGCTCATGAATATTACATTTGAGCATTAGGGATTTCACTCCCCCAAGCTTGAGCGATGCTTTCTCCGTCACGAGACCTAAAGTTATAGATATAGTTTCTGTCTTGATGAATTTCATGAAGAGGATAAAACTTGGTATAAAAGAGAGACATAAGCTCTTGCCAATCAAGAAAATGAGAGTTATCGAGAAGATTATACAAATCCGAAGCTTTATCTATAAGCGATACGGAGAACAATTTCCTCATGACAAACTCCATTGATACACCTGCAAGCTTAAATAGTGAACATAGTTGTGACAAATATAGCAAGTGTTCACTGGGATGTCTGTCTCCTGCATAACGATTAGCCAAAACAAAATCGATAATACCAGTTGGTATTTTATAAGGCACAATTTTAGTAGGGGGAGGAACAACCACCACAGATGTGGGGTGTTTCCCGGTAAGCACCGATCCAATAGCTAGGTTGTCCATAAGGTCAAAGAGCAGCAACAGCAAAATAAGATCAAAAATATAAAAATTTCCTTACCAGCTTCAATTACCAATAGCGCTATGCTCCCCGGCAACGGTGCCATAAAACGGTACTTGATGACCCACAACCGTAGGGGATCTATTGGAGCGTTTTCGATAAGTAAGAGTGTCGAACCCAACGAGGAGCTAAAGGTATTGATAAGTGATTTTGGACAAGGAATAACTGCAAGCAATGAAAGATAACTTTTTAAGGGTTTTCGATATAAGAAACAATAAGATAAAAGCAAGCAAAGTAAATAGTGCTAAGGAGCAGTAGGTGGCCCAATCCTTTTGAGAAAAGTATAAGCCTGGCAATTGAACTTATAAAGACTAAAACGTTCTTGAGGACACATGGAGAGGTAGTCACATGCTTTCGCCATACTCCGTATAGATAACAAGTTTTGGGTTGATAAGTGTTGAGTGGGTGGATCTATGCTAGCACACCTTCTAGACTAACATAAGTGCACTCTTATTATTAAACATCTTGCAAGCATCCACAAATACAAGATAGAAATTAAGGCAAAGCCTAACCACAACAATAAGATCAAGGATCCATTATTCCCTTGCGCAAAAGTGTGCAAAATGGGGTTCAGGTTTTTGTCACTCCGACAACCCACCATAAGCATTCTTTATACACAATGTATTCCCCTAGGTCCTTAATAAGGCAAAGTGTTGAGTGTTCGACTCACACAACACCACTAGGAAAATAACAACACAACTTAAATATCAAACAACACAAATTACTTCAACATCATATGACTACTAACAACAAGACTTCTCCCATGTCCTCAAGAACTAAAGTAACTACTCACAAGACATAAAAGAGATCATGATCAGAGGTGATAAATAGGTGGTAAACAATCTAGTCATAACAATATTACTCCAACAAAACTCAATAGCATTCACCACAAAGTAGTAATCAACACCGGTAGAGTAGAGAGGATAGATAGTACGAGTTACAACACAAGTTGCAATTGTGATATGAGATTGAATGAATATGAAGATGGTGCTGATGTTGGGGATGATGTTGATGATGGTCTCGATGATTCCCGTGACGATGGTGATGACGATGATCTCCCCTTCCGGGAGGTGATCTCCTCGGCGGAATCTGCCCGCCGGAGAGCCCTTTTCTTCTCTGTAGGTTTTCGCCATGGATCGGCGGCAAAACTCTGTAAAAGCTTCTATTTTTAGGGTTTTTGGGTGACGAGGAGTATATAGGCCTGAGGGGGATCCGGGAGTGGCCCCAGGGCTCCAGGCGCCTTCCCGGCGCGGCCAGGGTGGGGGCCGCGCCAGGTGGCCGCCTGGGGGCCCTGTGGCCCCCCTCTGGCCCCTCTTTCGCGAGTCTTCGTCAATCTTCTGAAAAACACCCCCCGTCGATTTTCAGGTAATTTGGAGGTGTTCTTCTTCAGCAACTCAGCGTCCACTTTTTACCGCTGAATGCTGCGTCTGCTGCTTCGGCACCGGAACGTTGCAAACTGTGTAAAACAAGCCAAAAAAACATAAGAACATCATTGTAATGTTAAATATATCAATGAATAAGGAAGAATTATGATAAAAAATAGTGATGCATTTTGGACGTATCAAGCAGTGATGAGAAAATAGTAACAACGAAGGCAATGAAGATGAAAGATGGATCGGGGTTCAAGGTTTCACTAGTGGTAACTCTCCAAGAAAAAAGAACAAGTGTTGGGTGAACAAATTACAGTTGGGAAATTGACAAAATTGCACTAACTCTAGTCAAAGAACAAACTACAGCCATCCTAGTTTAAGAACCAAATGTAGGCATGTGTTCCTATGTAGTTGTACGTGCTTGCAATAAGAACTTGTGCAACATCTTTTGTCCTACCATCCCGCTACGAACGGGGCCAAAAGGTACTTATGGAGATTAAGGTTCTCCTGTCAAAGAGCACTGGAACAAAGCATTAACACTCTATGAACACATGTGATCCTCAAATTATAGCCCATCCCCTTTAGTGTCCCAAGCTGTCACCATCGGGATCGCCGGTTCCGGACTATAATAGGTGAATACAACCGTAGATAAGATCTAGAACAACAATTGTAATCATGCAACCATAACGTGCTCAGATCTGAAATCATGCTACTCGTGCACTACTAACAAGCATTAAGAACAACAAAATTGCAGCAACAATAATTCACAAACCTCTTAGGACTGAACAAGGTAACAATTCATCGGATCCCAACAAACGCAACACCAATTACATCATATGGATCTCAATCATGTAGGGCAGCTCATGGGAACTTTGTATTGAAGATTTAGGGGGAGAAGATACCACATAGCTACTGCCAAGAACCCGTAGTCCAAGGAGGAACTACTCACGATCCATCATGGGGTGAAGAAGAGTTGATAAAGATGGCCCCGGGGGCCAAGGCCCTCTCCGGCAGGGTGCCGGAGCACGATCTTGGTGACCCTCTAAGCTAGGTTTCGATGGCGGCGGAGATCGGGAGCGCTTCTGGAAAAAGGAGTTCTGTAATCAGGGTTTTCGCGACGTGAGTATAAATAAGAGACAAAGGGAGGCACCAGGGGTGGTCTCAGTCGCCTAGGCGGCCCGGTGGCGCGACCTCCCCCTAGGTCGCGTCGGGTGGCCGCCTCGGTGACTGGTGGCCCCCCTCCGGCTCTCCTTTGGTGATTCCGAAAGGTTCTTTCGTGCTGATTTTTTATATTCTATTCCCGAAATTTATTGGGCACTTTAAGTAATGGGAAAACGTGAAATACAAAAACAGCAGAAAACAGAAAAATGACACTGGGGTGCACTAAGTTAATAGGTTAGTAGAAATATGATCAAAAGTGTATGAAAGTGTATATAAAACATAGCAATAGCACACAAAACATGCATGGGGCAAGAAGAAATTATAGATACGTTTGGGACGTATCAACATCCCCAAGCTTAATTCCTTCTTGTCCTCGAGTAGGTAAATGATAACAAGCATAATTTCTGTGGTGACATGCTAACAACCATATAAGAACTTTTAAGTAAATAAATCAAGGTATGTAATCCAATTCAAGTCATAACATGCAAGAGTTATATATTTGCATTGAAACAAGCAACATAAGAACATAAAGGTGCAAGAGCTCTCGCTATCCATGACTCGAATGTCTCTAGATGAGGTTTGCGTGCAAGAAGTGGGAAATGGGAGTACGAGAAAAAATATGTATTTTTTGACAACTGGATCTACTAAAGTTTCACACTTAGTCTTCTTTGAAATCTTATCTTGACTCGTCCCCAGACCACTAGCCAGTTACAAGTCAATTTTATCCACTCCCTTTCGATATTTTGAGCACTCATGCAATGGATGAGCGTAAGCATGAGAGTTGACACTTAGGATGGCAAAGAGAGAGATATGGTGGAGGAAGACAAAAAGGGTGAGGAAGGCTCACATCAATGAGGACAATCATAGGCGAGAAGGCCAAATGATAGATATGATGTGAGGAGTAGGGATTGCCATGCAACGGATGCACATATGAGCTAAAAATCTCTCAATGGAACTAGTGGGGGTGCATCCAACTTGCTCGCTCAAGAAGACCTAAAGCTCGTTTGAGGAAGCTCATCTTTGGAATATACTAGCCAAGTTCTATAGTGTGAAGGTCCCCACATAGCTATATGCATAAATGATCATCTCTATGGAGTACAAAGATATAAGAGGGAGTACAAGTGTGAATCTTTCAAAGGAATACTAGTGTGGCCCCTTTCTCTCTTTTTATTTCCTCTTTCTCTTTTTTCTCCTTTTTATATTTTTTTGGTGGCCTCAATGGCTCTTTCTATTTAACTCTCATTTGTCCTCTTTGGGATATTTTTGTCCTCTTTGGGATCTTTTCCCCACATAAGGGAAACACTCTATTTTACAAGAAGTATATAAGATCTTCACAGTTTACAAGGTACTCAACATAAAGAAGATGTAGCTATCATGATGTATGCAAATGTATGCCTCTGCCAGTGTAGCAGGAACATGCATGACATGAATATCAAGTCATGAGAAGGTGGATGTTGCATGGCAATATATCTCGGAAAGGTTATGGAAATGCCTTGATAGGTAGGTATGGTGGTTGTTTTGAGGAAAGATATAAGGAGGTTTATGATGACAGAGCGTATCATGCCAAGGGTTTGGATGCACCGGCGAGGTGGACGCTAACTCTCGGAATGAGAAGAGGGCAATGCACGGTACCGAAGAGGCTAGCAAATATTCGGAGGTGGAAGTGTCAACTTTCAATACTTACATTAGTCCGAAGAACTCATGCACTTATTATCGATAACTCTCAATCTAATAAGGAGGTTCACAAAGAGACAAGTACCCCGAGGAGAAGTGTATGTGGGTTTGGTTATCCTTGCACATCCTCGACTCATGGTACGTGAGTGTACTCCAATATCCGATCCCTCCAAAGATTAGTGATACATCTAGTAGCTAGAGTTCTCAACTAGTTTTTGTAGTTTTTGAAAATAAGCACGGATTTCCCAAAATACGACAACTATCACTAATAGGCTAGATCTCTTAACACCAAAAGTTCAAACATTACTCACAACAATACCTCAAAACTATTGCAAGTTACTACTACAATTGAATAGCAACCTCAATTGCCTACTTAAAGTCAAGACACAACTCAGTGCAACTACCAACTCTCTTAACAAGATAAACACGAAAACTAAAGAGAGTTCCAGCAACAAACTAAGCAAAAGCTAAAGCTCTTATAAAAGACAAACATTAAAAATAAAAACTAAACATGGCAGTAGCTACGAAAAGATAAAGGACACACAACAAAAGAAAGATAAGCATGAAATCCTATGATGTGTTCTAGTTTGAAGTGGAGCGTGTTTCTCTCCCACACAAAGTAAGCTGGGATCTAAATTGTTATGAACAGCGAACAAAGCCAAATTAAACTAAAAATTAAACCTAAGAGCGAGACGCTCCAAGCATAGCACATAACGCATGAAGTGATAAAAATATATTGAGACGAAGGACGAACTGATGATTGTTGATGGAGAAGGGGATGCACGGGGGCATCCCCAAGCTTAGACGATTGAGTCTCCTTGAATATTTATTGGGGATGCATGGGGGAATCCCCAAGCTTGAGCGTTTGACACTCCCATATCTTCTTTCATCATCTTCCCTCGCACACTTGAAAACTTCCTTCATACATAACTCATCATAAGCTGATTAAAGAGGTTAGTACCCTTAATAAAATAATTTGCCTCTACTGGAAATAAAGATTTTATTGAAGGGCTACTGTTTCTCAAGATTTCCAAAAAAATTTTGCAAAGAAAAAGCTATTGCAAGACTTGCAAAAGTGAGGAAAGGAAAAACGTGGCAGAATATGTGAAAAACAGATCAGCATGTAGTAAATAACTTTTTGGGGGTACTTCTGCAACTCAAATAAGAAAACTCAAAACATATGGAAGTTTCACAATTGTATAGATCATGCTTTGTAAAAAATTCAGCTCAAAAAGATGAACTGGTGATTTATCATGAATTTTTCCGTCGAGTAGACAGAATCTGTTTTCTGGATAGCATGTCACAACTTTTGCTTCCCTTATCATAAGAGGCTAGAACTTGGCACAAAACTTGAAAATAAATATACAATGGTGTTGCTACAGTAGTAACAACACCCAAGACACAACAAAATCAAAAGAAACATAATCCGTTTTGGGCTGCCTAGCAGAAGCGCTTCTTTAAAGCCATTAGCTAGGCATGAGTGTAACGATGCTCACAAAAGAATAAAAAGTTGAAGCACAAAAGAGAGCATCAATGGAGAAAATATAAACCACATTTAAGTTTAACATGCTTACTATGCATGGGAATATTGTAAGAAAATAAATCAATGAAGCACAAAGTATCAAGCATAGAAAGGTAAAACAAGAGGACCTTCAAGATTTTCAACATGAAGAGAGGTGTTTTTCTAACATAAAAATTTCTACAACCAAATTTTCCTCTCTCATAATAATTTTCAGTAGCATCATGAACAAACTCAACAATATAACCATAACATAAAGCATTATTTTCATTATCTACTAGCACAAAATCATATAAACTTTCTAAGCATAACTCCTCATCATTAAGAACATCCATAGTAGGCAAAAATAGAGGGTTATCATAAGACTTATCAAAATAGCAAGGGTTATCATAAATAACAGTAGTAAAATCATCCTTGCAAGTCTCATTCATAGGGGCATCATGACCACAAGCATCAATTTCATCAAAAAGAGATATTTCAACAGAATCAATAGGATCATAGCAATCAATATAACATTCATCCTCCTTAGGTGAGCATGGAGGGAAATCATATAAAGTAAGAGTCAAAGAGTTACTCTCATTAGTTGGTAGAGATGGGTAGGTACTCCATTCTTCCTCCATTTGTTCGTCACTCTCCTCCTCTTTTTCATCCAAGGAGCATTCAGTTTCAGCAATTTCTTCTTCCGTAGAGTCCTGCAAAGCATTAGTCTCTTCCTCTTGTGGAGAAAACCTTTTGAGACAGTTAGTAATATAAGAATTATCATTAAAATTCTCAAAGCAATATTTAAGTATATCAAGACTCTCAGATTTATAAGGGGCATCTTCAATATTTTCAATAAAGGAAGCAATTTCATAGGCACCCTTAAAGACAACTAATTCTTCTATTTGTGCTATATCAAAGAAATCATAACGATCTTTAGCATAAGAAGCCAATGTTTCGTTATCATTACACCAACATTGGAAAGGAAGGTGTTTAAAAGGCAAGTAGCAACAAGATTCATCACAACAATAAGATTTATCATAATCAGAGCATAAGTTTCTAGCATATCTATCAACTTGAGACATAAGTTTTCATATAAATTTCCCTTTTTCA
This sequence comes from Bromus sterilis, assembly GCA_950022295.1. Lineage (NCBI taxonomy): Eukaryota > Viridiplantae > Streptophyta > Magnoliopsida > Poales > Poaceae > Bromus > Bromus sterilis. The sequence goes on along the minus strand of OX465595.1, from coordinate 382,714,968 downwards.
GACAGGAGGTATTCCTTATAATATTTTTGTTGATCCTCCGTGAATCCACCTTGCCAATAAGATCTAGTTTCAAACAAATTAAGCATTGTAATCAAATAGAGTAATAAGATAAAGTGTACTTATCAAGTGAACTTATAAGTAAAGCTATGCTCCCCGGCAACGGCGCCATAAAATAGTCTTGATAACCCACAAGTGTAGGGGATCACAATAGTTTTCACGGGTAGGTATAACCCTAATTTATTGATTAGACACAAGGGGATCCAAAGAATACTTATAAGCCTTAGCAGTTGATTTGTCAATTCAACCACACCTGAAAAAGCACTGGACAAGATATTTAGTAGCAACGGTGTGTTGACGGGTGTAGCCTTATAGACTTCACCAATCACCAAAACCACAAAGTAGTAACAAAGTAGTAGCAGCAGTGATGAGAACAATAGTAACAACGAAGGCAATGAAGATGAAGGATGGACCGGGGTTCAAGGTTTCACTAGTGGTAACTCTCCAAGCAAAAAGAACTAGTGTTGGGTGAACAAATTACAGTTGGGCAATTGATAAAATTGAACTAACTCTAGACAAAGAACAAACTAGAGCAATCCTAGTTTAAGAACCAAACGTAGGCATGTGTTTCGTATGTAGTTGTACGTGCTTGCAATAAGAACTTGCACAACATCTTTTGTCCTACCATCCCGTTACGAACGGGTCCAAAAGGTACTTATGGAGATTAAGGTGCTCCTTTCAAAGAGCACCGGAACAAATCATTAACACTCTATGAACACATGTGATCCTCAAATTATAGCCCATCCCCTTTAGTGTCCCAAGCTGTCACCATTGGGATCGTTGGTTCCGGACTATAATAGGTGCATACAACCGTAGATAAGATCTAGAACAACAATTATAATCATGCAGCCATAACGTGCTCAGATCTGAAATCATGCTACTCGTGCAGTAGTAACAAGCATTAGGAACAACAAAATTGCAGCAACAATAATTCACACACCTCTTAGGAATGAACAAGGTAACAATTCATCGGATCCCAACAAACGCAACACCAATTACATCATATGGATCTCAATCATGTAGGGCAGCTCATGGGAACTTTGTATTGAAGATTTAGGGGGAGAAGATACCACATAGCTACTGCCAAGAACCCGTAGTCTAAGGAGGAACTACTCACGATCCATCATGGGGTGAAGAAGAGTTGATAAAGATGGCCCCAGGGGCCAAGGCCCTCTCCGGCAGGGTGCCGGAGCACGATCTTGGTGACCCTTGAAGCTAGGTTTCGATGGCGGCGGAGATCGGGAGCGCTTCTGAAAAAGGAGTTCTGTAATCAGGGTTTTTGCGACGCCAGTATAAATAAGAGACAAAGGGGGGGCACCGGGGGTGGTCCCAGTCGCCTAGGCGGCCTGGTGGCGCGGCCTCCCCCTAGGCCGTGTCGGGTGGCCGCCTCGGTGATTGGTGGCCCCCTTCGGCTCTCCTTTGGTGATTCCGGAAGGTTCCTTCACGCTGATTTTTTATATATTTTTCCCGGATTTTATTGGGCACTTTAAGTAATGGGAAAACCTGAAATACAAAAACAAGAGAAATCAGAAACTGACACTAGGGTGCACTGAGTTGATAGGTTAGTCCAAATATGATCAAAAGTGTATGAAAGTGTATATAAAACATAGCAATATCACACAAAATATGCATGGGGCAAGCATAAATTATAGATACGTTTGGAACATATCACATGACTTTAATCGAACCGTGTGCATTCCATGTGAGTTGAACACTGCAACATGCGCCTCGCCTCATTTCGCGATAAAAACATGAAGCACATCGAACGTAGGGCGCAACATAACCTTCCCCATAACCATGTCGATAGAGCTGAGCTTTTGCAACATGAATCCTATTGCGGTCGCAACATAGGCATGTTGAAACAACAATAGAAGTATGGAACAGAGTGCACTACAGCTCAAGCTACAAAGTTCTGAGCTCAATTTGAGCCATGTTGCTAGCGTCTAATACGACAGAGATCTGACGAATGTCGCACACACAATCCAATGGTTGTGGAGGCGGCCGATCTATATATGCAATCCGCATACGACAGGTACGTAATGTCCGCTTGTTCTTGGGTACTACACTAGAAGATTTCCTCCAACATGTCCCTCCTCTTGAGAATGTGATCTTTTTCCTACGCATGTTATGTAGCCTTCGACCTTCCTCCTCCAAATCTTTCCATTCTCGGGCTTGTTCCACCCTCAACATCACCCCATCATGTCCCTAAGAAAACACCAACCCATTACTTTCCCGCAAAAAAACACACAATCCCGTCACCCAACTATATCGACACCTTCGCCCGATCATGTCCTCTCATCTGCCTTCGTCACCAACATATCGTCCTCTCCTTCGCCCTTTTGATTCCTTTCTTGACATAAAGTTCAGCACCATCTCATCGCTCCCGCCAACTATAAACTACACATGGGTGTGCCCACAGACCTCCTTATCCACCTTGCACACCAATAGATCAATGCCTTCGTGGTAGTTTGGATAGCTTCCCCATCTGCGGTACTATATAAAATATAGACTTCTTGGTCCATTCGTAGAATAGAAGGTAATATAGAACCCATCATAACATATGAATTCATACACACACTATCATATGTAGCTGATTTTACAAATCACAACACTTCCACTACCAAAGGTACATCATATATATAATAAGGCATACAAGTGCAAAGATCCAATTACAAGCAAAGACCGCATGGTCACACATTAAGTTGACAATATATAACCTAAAATAAATAGTTCGAGTACAGATAAAAATCCAATAGTGCCTAAAAGGTTCAAACATAAAGCAACAACACTATAGTCCGTCGGTTCTAGGTCATCGACCGAGATCCTCTAAAATATTCTATGCCAAAGGTGATGATATATATATATATATAGGGTGGGTCTATTCTACTAACACCCCATAAGACTTATTCTGCTAACACCTCCTTATTCTGCTAACACACGAAAAATCCTTTCACCCGTCGACCCACGCTCGCGACACAGATAAAAATAACTGGCCCGCTCACCCCACCCGCTGATGCGCGAGGTGATGATAGTGATTTCTCTCCCTTCGTTGGTAAACCCCAAGTGGAAGGTGTGATGTAGCACAACAGAAAATTTCCCTCAGTAAAGATACCAAGGTTTGTCTCTAGTAGGACTCCGGAGATGATAAGTAAGTGTCAGCGGCGCAACTGACGCGGACCTGCACACAGACACAAATAACTTTGTTCTCAACGAAGTTCAGAGAGGTTGTCAATCTCTTCGGTCTTGTTGTTCACAAAGGATCAAACACAAGGGATAATGATAGCAACTGAAAGTAAAAGAAGAAAAGTTAATGAGCATGGAAACAGTGACTAGGATATGGACCGGGATACGTGATGTTCACTAGTGATGTCTCTCTCCCAAAAGACGATAAAACTGCTATGCGAGGTGAACAAATTACAGAAGGGCAATTGACAGGATTATGAACGCACCGCAATGCTAACTATGCTACAAAAGAAAGGAAGAGGCTCAAAAGCATGGGCAGAACGCCAAAATAAGTAGACCGAAATCCAACTGCATCTACTACTAATCATCCACCTTGAGATATCTATCCAGAACATCTCGCTGGTATTAAGTTGCGAGCCCCACCCAAAGTGTAAACCCAAAGCAACAGACAACTGCATTAAAAAGCACTTTGCATAAAGTAAACAATCCTTGTAACCGGGTTTACAAGCACCGTTGTTTTCCCCCTTGTGGCAACAGCACATCCCCTAGACTCATGTTTCTGTCACTCAAGCGTGTCATCAGGGGGCATGAACCCACAATCGAGCATAGCGTTCCCTCTTGGGGTTACTACCGACTACTTGGCCAATGCAATAAACAGCAACGGAGAACATGCAAGAATTACTTAAGAAAAAAAAAGATAAGAACCAAATATATTACTCAATCACAATCTGAACATAATCTCATAATCCATCAGATCCCATCAAACTCAGCATAGCAACAGTAGAAATATTACAAAAGTGCCTCGATCATGTAGGGCAGCTCACGAGGTCTAAACCATGAAGAACAAAGAGGGGAGGAGAACATCACATAGCTACTGATCACTTACCCATGGTCCAAAGGAAACTACTCACGACACATCCGCGAAGCATCCATGGTGGAGAGGAGACTCCCGGAGGTCGGCCCTCCCTCCGGCAGGGTGCCGGGAAGAGGTCTGCTGGTGCTTCCGATCTTGGAAGCGCGGCGGCGGCGGAACAGAGGCGAGATCGCGAAAAAGGGTTCTGGCTTCGAGGGTTTCTCGTCACGGAGAATATATAGGCGAAGGGGGGCAGCCAGGGGGCCACCAGGGGTCCAGGCGCCCCCCTGGCGCGGCCAGCCAATGGGGTGCGCCACCAGGGCGCCTGGGCCCCTGGTGGTGGCCCTCTGGCCCCACCTAGGTTCATCTGGAAGGTTCTTTTGCGCTGATTTTTTATCTGATTTTTCCCGAATTTTTGGAGCACTTATTATATGGGGGAAAACTGAAATAGAAAAACAACAGAAAACAGGAACTGGCGCTGTGGTGCACTGAGTTAATAGGTTAGTCCAAATATGATCAAAAGTGTATGAAAGTGTATCTCGATCATAGAAATATCACACAAAACATGCATGGAGCAAGCAGAAATTATAGATCGTTTTGGACGTATCACCCGCTCGTTCCTATCCCCGCCATTCTTCCTTCTCCACGAAACACCTGCCCCCGGCCACCAACCGCCCTCGCAACCTAGCTTCATCGCATGGCCGCCGCGCACGGAGCCGCACTGCCGCCGACAACTGAAGCCTCCACGCCCTCCCGTGACCACCGCCTGGAGCCGCGACACCGCCGCCTTGACGGGATTCCAGGTCGCGCCGCCGCGCCAGGCCACCCGCAACGGGGTCACCGCGCCCTCTCGTGGCCGCCGCACCGGGCCACCTTGCCCTCCCGTGGCCGCCGCGCCGGGCCACCGCGCCCTCCAATGGTGTGACACCCCGCCTGAATACCACTGTACACAGACGAGTGTCGCCAACACACCAGCCCAGGAATCACTCTGGTGTGCGCGCTTACAACACGTACCAAGAACATAGGCACAACTGTAAAAGGATTCATAAGCCAAAGTGGCTTGAGTCAATACATTACCACCATAGATGGTTCATTACAGAGATGGGGGCAGCGGAATAATAACTTTCTACGGCAGCACGGACTTGGAGCGGCTCTAATCCACAGGGATCTGACTGGGTTACTCTTCCTAGCTCGCAAACGCTCGACTCCTCCTAGGAAAACGGATCCTTAGATAAACCTGAAAATCTGGCGACACGAATAGCCAGGGTTGAAAGCCATGTGAGTACGTTTGAATGTACTCGCAAACAAGCAAACCATGTAACATATACAACAAGCAAAGCAATCCATATTAATGCAAACACTCACTTAAGCATGCCTTAAGTTATTAGAGTGATACTAGTTACCATGGCATAGCAGTTTAATCAATATTAATAAATCATGGCATGAGAAATATTAACATGATGAATCTGAACAATCTTAACATGATGAATATAGCATACTATTAAGATCAAAACCAGAATAATAACAATCAACACATGGAATGATCAATACCACCATAATGAAATGAGCACTCTACCATGATTAAGACTAGTGCAAACAACACATGAAACACTCATGATCATCGCATGACCATGCAGCTTACCTCGGAGTCATCACCGACTCCACGTTCAAGTGACGGGTCATCGCATGACCACTCAACGGATTAGGTGCCCTATGTTACCACCCAATCATTCCAGTCATCGCATGACCATTCAACGGGTTAGGTGTCCTTCGTTACCACCCAACCAATCACATGACCATCCACTTACTACCACCATTATTATACCAGTTTGTGACCTAGTACGAACTGTTTCCCATGACCGAGGACGCGGCTATTCGAATAGATTTTGACTCTGCAGAGTTTGTGCACGTTACCCACATTATGGAGTTCCTCCTCCATCCAGCACCTCGGTACTTGTCCCACAGGATCCTTGGAACTCGCACCGCAGGAGTGGACTAGGACATCTCCAACGAAACCCGACTACCGCGTTACCTCCCTACGGACTCACCGACACACGGTCTTGGGTATCCCTGTGGTTGGGTGTCCACGTTACCACCTCAACCACCCAGCCACCTTGTGGCAACTTGTCCCACTGGGGCTGAGCTCATAACAACTATGGATTTCGAGATTATCACCACCTACCGGGCCAAGGTAGTGTGCGTGCATAATACCCTCTTTGGTGATATACGTAGAAGGCACTACGATAGCACGAGTTAAGGCCCGCCCATACAAGCAAATGTGGCTGCACGGATAAGCTCGGTTCGGTGTCACTTGGTCAATGGTTATTATGTTCATCAAGTTTTAGCATTACCTCTTGCAGCATGAATTAAACAACGCAACATGGCATGAACATAACACTACCACCAAACACGTGCAACCACTAGCATGGCATGGTATGAATATAGTGAGCATGGGTCTTAAAGCATGAATACGGTCAACACATGTAAAACAACCAGCATAGGCATGATATAATTAACATGAACAACATGGGCATGATACTAAACAGTAAGCATGGAATGATCACTTTTAGCATTATCATATCAAGTAGACATGTATAAACAACATAAGCATGATACTTACGAGTGAACATAGCATGATTAACATCAACATAGAACACAAGCATGGCGTAAGCATGTCAAGTTTAATTAGCAGGTCGGTGTTTAGTTCATCGGTTAAGCAACACAATGTAATCATATTTTAAACACAAAAGAACTTCACGGCACAATGCTTAGAGCATATATTAGATGGCTTGCTTGCCTGGGGGGGGGTCGAACAATCCACCGGACGGAAGTGCGGTCACCTTCCGAAAAAGATCCGACGGGACCGGCGGTTCTCCGGCGAAGGCTAACGACAACCAGGGGAAAAAGGGTAAACCAAACAACACAAACACATCATGAAACTTGCACCAACGGAACAGGCTCGAAAAACTGAGAACTTGGGCTTTTGAATCACCTCGATCGGAGTCACGGTCGCGAAGATACGGCCGTTCGTTCGATCAGCAGAAAAATGGGCTTATCGGGTGAACGTCCACAAAATAACCTTTTCGGCCCGGAGAGAGAACGCGCAGAGTCCAAAATACGCTTTCCTTAAAGGAAAGCGCATTCCTGGCCGCAGTGGACGAAAATACGCTTTTGCTTGGGGAAAGCGCATTATGGCCTAAGCAGCACGGAAACACGCCTTCTCCACGGGTAAGCGTATTCTGGAGAATGCACGAGCGTGGGTCCGGGCCGAGCCACTTACACGTGGGGCCCCCGTGTCAGCCCTGTCTCTCTCCTCCTCTGTTTCACTGGATGCAGGAAGGGGAGCGTCGCGGGCGGGGCAGAGCACGACGGCCAAGCCGACCTGGCGCTCGCCGCCGGCGAGGGAGGGTGTGGCCTTGGTCGCAGGAGACCTGCCGGGCGCGGCGCGCCGAGCGGTGCCGGACGGTGGCCGCGGGGCCTCGCGAGGCGGCCGGGGCACTGACCCCCATGGGCAGGCGGGCGGCTGAGGGCACCTCGGCCTGGACAAGACGACAGCGGCGGCGACGGAGCTCCACTCCAGTGGGCCCGGGACCGCAGCTAGGAGGTGGCGGGGAGCCAGGGGCGGCCGTGGGCTGGAGGCGAGCTGGAGGGAGCTGGGGAGGAGGGGCGCGGCAGCAAGCCACGACCATGGCGGGGCACAACCTGAGCTCGAAGGAGAGGAGGTCGGGGTGAACTACGCTGCTGGCTAGGGCGCTGCTGGGGACTCGGGGATGGTCTGCTGCGGCTTATATAGCCACGGGAGGGCTCTGGAGATGGAGCTCGAAGCTCCCAGATCATGGCTACGTGGCGGCCGGCCCATGGCGAACCCCATGTCGGCATGAGCGTCCAGCCGCAAGGGAAAAAAGTGGGAGCGCACGCGGTGCTCAGGATTGGCGTGGGGATCACACAGGGCATGCTTGGACATGAGGACGGGGACAAAATGGATAAGGCTCCAGCGCAAACAGCTGTCAGTGCACTGTGGGTGCACGCTCCAGGCGTGGTCACCAAGGTTTGGTCGTGTCCAGAGCGCCTTTTTGACCAAGGACCATGTCCATTGTGCTATGTAACATATCAGGAGGCAAAAGAACCTCCATTGTCCGACCTGGATGGCACATAGCAGTTGAAAGTGACATGACCTAGGTGGCAACAACAAAGTGTTTGTACTGGACTGGGGGAGGCACACCTGGTGAAATGATCCCAAACTTGGCACAGCTCAATCTTATCCATAGATGATTACCTCTGCAAAGTTTGGGCACAAATGGGTCACTGTACATACCACTTCCTTTACAACTGCACCAACTAGGAAGAAGGTGTTTGTGCTGTGGTGTGGCTAGCACACTGGTCCACTTGGCTTGAAATTTGGCAGAGCTTCATCATACACTAAGATAAGTATGTACACAAATTTTCAGCTCAAATGGACAAGTCTATCTTGCACTTTCTTCACAAAGTTGCCTGCTAGACAGAAACTTTGAGAATTTATTGTGCATTAGTGGCTTGGCCATTAGGGCTCAAATTTGGTGCAACACCATGACATGGTCAGAGGAAGAGGCACAAAAAGTTTGGGAGGCAATGGTCAAAGACAAATAACACTTCCTTTAGAAAGTGCCATTCTGCCCTGAAATTGCAAACAGAAGCTATGCTCATATTTTGAACTATGGAACCCCATGTTTTGGTTGGAATGGCAATGGGTTGGATGCTAGGAGCTCCACAATTCCTTTGAGAACAAATGGGGCAACCGAAATGGTAGCTCCTTTGCAATTGGGCTAAAAGGGAATTATTGGCTTTATAAAGAAAATCACAATTTCCTTTATTCAATCGTAGCCAATATAATTGAGAGAGGTCAAGAGGATAACCAAGATCATCCCCACAAGTTTACACAACCTTTAGATATGTCCAGGTATTTTCCGGGATTTAATTCCATCGATTGGCATCAATGGAATTAAGCTGGTATGAAGAACATTGCACCTGGCTTGGCAATATCCTTGCATATCCGGGATCGAGGTCTGGGGAGGGATCTTGCCTTGCAAAGGGGCGGAGACAAGGGTTGCAAGGTCAAGGATTTTCTGGATTTATCTGGTCATAAACCAGACTCCAGGGGAAAAAGATCGGCAGAAAAAGCTAGGAAGGAATAACAACACAAAAATCGATAACCCGATTTTTGGGCTGTTACAAATGGCCGCCGCTCTGGAGCCACGACGAGGTCCATCCCTCCTATGACCGATCTTCAGGTCCTCGAGGTCGCACTGTCGCACTAAGGGCGCCCGCGACGTGATCTAGCGCGTGATGCCACTGACGAGCATCAAACTGGGGAGAAACGTCGGATCCGTCAAGGCGAGACCCAAATATCTACTTGCTTAAGGGCCCGGCCGGAGTTGACTGGATTCTGCGCCATGGATGAGATTCGGTGGACGCACAACTCCTGCGTCCAAAAAAAAGTAGATGACAGATGCGGCATGCAGTTCGTTGTGGCTTAGCCGTGTAGCACGTTGTTGCTCAGATTGCAGCTCTAGTGTGTTGTGGAGCCGACGTGCACTTCAGTTTGTTTGTAGTTCCAAGTGCAATTGCGGTTCACTATTTATTTTTCTTGATGTTCGTTTTAGTGTTAGTTGCAAGAGGAAATAAACAAAAGGAAAAGATAACAATGCATTACACATTTTCTGTGAAAAAATGCATATATTGCAGTACGTTCATTTATTGATAGTGTTCTGGTTCACTTCTGTTCATCTTTGCAATCCACTCTTGTTCATAAAAAAATCAAAATAAAAATAAGAAAGAAATAAATAAAAAACGTCTGCAGTTCTCCCAATTCAATATTGCAATGTGGTCGCTCGTTAGATGCAGTTCACTTCGTCGCTTTCGGTTTCGCGAAAAAAACTGTAAGATCAAGTTTTGCCCCCGAAGGTTTTGGAGATTGTTAGACAAAGCGGAAGTGGAACTAATATTGTTTTCGAGTATAAACAGATACTTAGGTTCCGAAAGAATGGAGTTTGCAAGTAGAAGGTCGAAGGACAACTCACTGCAGCATAGCTGCAGTTAACTACCAAAACATTTGAAGGAAGACGACCCCTAAAAATGTCGTCGACGAAGAAGTCTCTCTCGAGTAAAAGCGCAACGAGGAGAAAGCTGAAGCTGGTCGAAGACTTAGTCTTTTTACTAGTTTCTCTTTGTTTTCTTGAGTCGTAGGAAAAACCGTACTATCAAGAGGGGTTTGCTAGTTGAGATCTTAGTCGAAGTGAATTTGCTCTGCTCAACCTAAACCCACGAAAGCCTACCGAGAGAAATCTTACTGAGTCGAGTGAATAGCTCGAAGGCAAAGTCATCGCACTTCATGCCTTCGAGAGAGAACTCGTTCGGTAAGTCAGCTTACTTGTTCCTCAAGTAAAGTTGCGCAATGATTGGAATCCGACCATTGTGGACACGCGTCAAGCGGTTGCATCGGGTCACTTCAGTCATTTTACCCATCGGGATCGCCACCTATAAATACCCCGCACCTACCCGCCATTTTGGGGGGGCTGCTCCACTGAAGATTCTAAGACAGAAGTACTGTGAGCATCCCAAGAGAGATCCATCAAGAGAAAACCAAAACCCAAGTCTGAACTGAGTTGAGCAATTCACAGAGACTTAGGTCGAGATTAGCCGATCTTTTTTATCTTGGAGAACTGCAAGTCTCCTAGCCGGTTAAGAGTCCCCTGTCAAGCAGTCGAAGAGTAATTGTCGCTGCTGAAGGAATTTTGTAGAGGTCTCGGAGATTTCCTGAATCATCTACCACGAGTGAAAACTGGACAAGCTCGAGGAGTTTGTTGCAGTGGAGAATAGGACGGAGAGAGTTTTGCTCCAGGTGTTCAATCACCAGTCCCTCCAACCAGACGTAGCACTTTGCAAAGTGTGAACTGGTTTACCAAACATCGTTGTGTCTGGCTCGTTTTCTTTCTAGCATTCACATTAAGTATTTAATCGCTGCATGTTTGCCTTCGATGTTTACCTTCGTTCCCAATCCTTTCGATACATGCATATCTTTCGATACTGTATTTCCTTCGAGATGTCTGTAGTCCTTCGCAGTTTGCATGAATTTCTTCTAAGTTCCTTAGAATTTTTAGAAGTGATCATTCACCCCCTCCCCCTCTGATCATTCTTGAGCTTTTAGTTGGTATCAGAGCTAGGCACTCCCTACGCTCTGCGTATTTTGGTCTAACAACCTGGAGTGTTGTCAAGAATGTCATTTGCAGCTGTTCTCTCGGGGGAACCGATTCCTATTTACAATGGGAAGGACTATCCCTATTGGAAGGACAAAATGAAGAGGAACATCATGGCCATCAACTCTGTAGGTAGCTTCGTCGATCAACGGCTCTTTCTCCTTGAGCTACTCCTAGGTTTTGTTCTTCTCAATAATTGCCTCCTTCACCCGGGTTTTCCATCTGGACAAGGCCTTTCTCATATTCCTGAGGGCCCATGTGTTTACTTTGTTCCCTTTGAGTTTGGTGTTATCGTACGGCTCCGGGAACTTGTATCGTCCGTGCAGCTTGTTGATAAGAAGCTGACAATAATGAATATTCTCACGACTCCCGAGGTTAATCGTGGTGATCGGCACAGTGTTGCGGAGGATCGCCGCGACTTGATGGTCGCACCCTTCCGAAAAACGTTCGGGCTCTTTAGGAATCCTAACGGCGGTCACGACAGTAAACTCTTGCCTGATGGTGCCGACCTTGGTCGGTTTCCGATTCCGCTTCTTCGACTGGGTACCATCTGTGTTGGAGTCACCGGTCCCATCATCCTCGCCGGTGTTCCTCTCGCCGTCTATCGTACCGGCCTCCTCCTCCATGTCATCATCTGATGAGTCGGACTCCGACTCTATGTCCTCCACACACTCCTCCTCGCCCGGAGGTACTTCCTCTTCTCTCTGCTCCTTGACCTCCTCCTGAGAGTATTCCCAAAATTGCATCCTTTTTTTTCCCGGCTGAGAAGAAGGACCGGCGTCAGATCCGGTCGACATGTTTGCACTAGTACAATATTAAGAAATGCAACTACTTAATTAATTAGCACAATAAATAAATGCAACTACTCTCATGTTAAGAAAAATAGCAAAGGTACGTCATGCACGAATTCACGGAAAATTTCGGCATGACCTTTGCTTTTTTTCTTAACATGAGACTGCCCCATTCTCAACCAAAACGGAAGTTAATCAACATTTCGGGAGAAAGGGGATAATGATTTGTACCTGCACAACATATATATAGGCTATACATGAGACAATAACCAGCAACATAGCATTTGTTCTTATCAGATTTCATAACCAGAGTCACCAAATATCAAGTAAAACAGTGGATTGATATATGCTTAACAACATCTATATGAAAAGTGCTGGATTTTTATAAGAACAAATGATATAGCTACTTCATCACTGTCCTAAAATTTTAGTAAAACTAGTACACAACCCTTCATGACCAATTTCACTTCATGAAAACAGAAATGGAAAACATGTCATGTGATCTATAATTAAAATGGTTGAATATAATCAAAAGTTCACTTTATTCAGTTAAAATGAAGTAAATGTTCAGACTTTAGACCAACTATGACATATATATTCACTTTAAGAACTATCTTTTCAGACTTTATTTAATTATCAGCATATCAATAAGAAACCTATTAACTACTTAGTTCTTTTTTTAGGATTAACTCTTTAATTCAATTCTACTAAAGACCGTCTAATGGAGGAATAGAAGTGTTGGCTCTTTGAATTTCTACTAAATGAGCTGTAGAACAGAGCATATAATCTCATACAATTAAATCTAGTTTTCATGTTTGCTATTACTCCATTGGTTCCCTAGCTACTTTAGAGATTTTGCATGGAGTAAACAATAGCTACTTTAGCTACAAAAATAGCGCGCACACACACAACACACACACACACACACACACACACACACACACAGAGGACACACACACACACAGGACAAACACACACACACACACACATAGGACACACACACCTCACACACACACACACACACACACATGACACACACACCTCACAGACTTCTAATTTCATGAAATTGAAACTTATAGCCTATTTTTACTACTCAGTAAATTTAAACCTCATCTTATATGCATCAGATTGAACTTTTGTGATAAAACAATTAACAGGTTATCTGTCCATGAAGATCTAGGACCCAACCTAAAACCTAAAACCAAAGTAACATCACAGGAAAAATGGAGGGGAGGGGGAGCAGGGGAGGGGGGAGTACATGGGCTCCGGTTGCGGGACGACGGGGAGGGGTCGCCGGACGATGGACGACGGCGATGGCTCGAATGGCGGGGGCGGGGGCGGCTCCGTTGGCGGATTAGCACGAAGCTCCGATCGTCGGCGAGGAGAGGGGGGCCTCCTCCGGTGGCGCCGGGCGGCTTCGCTGGAGCGGGGGGCTCCAGTGCGGCGGCGACGGCTCTGATGCGGCGCTAGGGCTCTGGTGCGGCTCGAGTGGGGAATGGACTGTGCATGAGCAAGGGGAGGGGGCCATTGGAGGTTAAGGTCTAGGGGTGGCGCATTTTTCCAAAATGCGCCACCAAGAGGTTTCTTATGCGTGGCGCATTCCGGCAGAATGCGCCTCACATAAGGAACCTCTTGGTGGCGCATTCTGGAAAAATGCGCCACCCGTAAGCACATTTAGTGGCGCATTTATGAAAGATGTGCCACCCCTAAGATTTTTTTTGTATTAATTGGCCTAGCTATCTATCTGGTTTTTTATCACTACTAGTTTTTTTATCGCTACTAAATATCTGGTTTTTTTAGCGAGGCCATGGACTTCCTTCCCATCGGTGTGTTACTCATCCTATCGATCCACGTATCATGCCTTAACCGCGTCGTCGCCGAACCAAGATCCACAAACACAAGGTGTAGCGGCATTTGGAAACATAAGAATGTGATCGTCAATTACAAGGTGTAGATGGCCATTTCATCTTTTTTAAGGAGTTAGGCATGATGCTTCAATTGTGTATCGTCGACATTCATACACTTCAAACTATATGATCCAAACCTAAGAATGTGATCATCAATTACAAAGTGCAGAGTAAATCCATGCAGAGTAAATTTAGAGCTAGATATCTAGCTAGCGTTTCCTCACGATCTTCTTCTTTCCCTTCTTTGTCGTGGTTGAATAATTTAGGCCCGGGACGCCTTCACTTTTCCTCTTGAACTGGAGACCTTTCTTCGGTAGGGTTGTGGTGTATGTATCCTGAGCGGCATAGTCATCTTCCATCTTCGGGTCGCCGTACTTGTCAAAGTCTTGCTCGTTGGCGACTCCATCCATTCCGATTATTTTTCTTTTTCCTCTACTCACTAGAACGCGGCTCGGCTTTGATGGGTGAGTAATGAAGAAGCATTGGTCCACTTGGCTAGCCAGTACCCATGGCTCATTTTTGGCCGGTGACGTTTGCGCCCGCAGGCTTGGATTTGGCTTCGGGTATAACCATGGTGGTGAAGTGTCGGTCTTCTTTTACGACGCTCTTGGCCCATCTCACACGGAACATCGGCACCTTCTCCCCACATTAGTCGAGCTCCCATATGTCCTCGATCCTTCTGTAGAATCTTTCCTTGACGTCATCGGTGTAGAATATCCACGTTATCTATGAGTTCTGGCAATCGCAGTTATTGTCCTTTTCCTTCGTGTAGAATGTGTAGCCGTTGATATCATACGCTTGAGGTCACCAGGTTGCGTGCGGCACCCTGTGACAAGGTGAATATCATCTTTTTGTCCTCGGAAGCGTTCCTTCGCGGGGGATTAGCACGAAGCTCGTCCCTGAACCAAGTCATGAAACCGGAGTTGTGCTCTTTGATTAGTCGTGGATCTAGGTCCATTATCTGCAGGCCCTGGTCACTGTACTTCTTCTTGATTACATCCTTGTGCTTTACTATCCAAGGATCGACCAGCTGGATGTGTTGTAGCGCGACTAGGCTTGCTCTTTCAAAGTCGATGTCTCGACCGTTAAAGTTGACATGCATTGTGCGGCTTCCCTCGTGGTGACCACACCCATCGGTCCTGCCAAAGTGCTTGTTGACGGCCAGACCAACAGGGTTCTCGGTGTTGAGATAATTCGTGCAAAAAGAGATGCACTCTTTAGTTAGAAATCCCTTCGCTATGCTTGCATCTGGACGGGACCTGTTACGAACGTATTTTTTGATGTGTCTATTCATCCTTTCGAACGGCATCATGCTGCGCAGAAACGCAGGCCCGAGTTGGACGATATCTCACGACGTGGATCAGCAGATGCACCATAATGTCGAAGAACGCGGGAGGGAAATAGATCTCAAGCTCGCATACTATGAGCACGATCTCCTCCTGTAGACTTTTGAGTTGCGTAGCGCAAATCGACTTTCGGGAGATGACGTCAAAAAAGTTGCAAAGGACAAACAACATTTTACGGACGTGCTCGTCCATTATCCCTCAGATCGCAACCGGGAGAATCTGCGTCATCAGCACGGCACAGTCGTGAGATTTCATCCTGCTGAAACGCTGCTTCGCCTCATCTAGGTATCTTCTTATCTTCCCCGCGTAGCCGTTCGGAAATTTTACTCTTATGAGGCAGTGGATAAACCGCTTGATCTCCTCCTCGCACAGAGTGAAGCATGTCGGGGGGAAGTGATCAATACTAGTCTTCTTCTTGGTCACCCTTTTTCGTTTGCGAGAGTTTTGCGTTTCCGTATCCTGTTCCTCCTCCGGCTCATCATCGTCGTCACTATGGTGGTGAAGTTCCCTCCTAATGCCCATAAATTTTAAGTCATTCCTTGCTTTTGGCCCGTCCTTGGTCTTTTCTGGCATGTTGAGCAGCGTGCCAAACAAGCTCTCGCACACGTTCTTTGTGATATGCATGAGATCAAGGCTATGAGGACTGCAGAGGAGACTCCAGTATTTCAAATCCCATTAAACAGACCTCTCTTTCCATACCCTCATCAACGGCTGGGTCTTCTTTTTTTTCTTTCCCGGTGCGGGGGCACTCTTTCCAAGTTTTCAGCAAATTTTCGATTTCTTTGCCGCTCCTTTGAGCTGGGGGTGCTCGGAGCTCCTCGCTTCCATCGAACAGATGTCCCTGTTTTCTCCACGCGTGTTTCTTGGGAATCCAGCTCCGAGACCCCTGGAACACGGTTTTTGAAGATCCGGGATCTTTTGGTAGCTGGCGGAACGTTGTATTATCCATGCACCTAACACATGCACAGAATCCTTGGACCACCTTCCCTGAGAAATATCCGTATCCGAGATAGTCGTGCACCGTCGTGATCACCACGGCTTTCATTAGGAAATATTATTTTGCGGCGGCGTCCCACGTATTGACTCCGTCTTTCCATAACGTTTCTAGCTCCTCTTTCAACAACTTCAAATATAGATTGAGTTCTGTACCTGGTTGTTTCGGCCCTTGAACTAGCATACACATTGTTATGTACTTTTTCTTCATGCACTTCCAGGGGGGAAGGTTGTATATGCATAAAAACACGGGCCAGGTACTGTGTGTGCTGCTCTGGCCGCCAAACGGATTGACTCCATCGGCGCTCACACGAATCCTGAGGTTCCTTGGTTCTTCCCCAAAATCTGGGTATTCGGGGTCCAACGCAGACCATTGGCTACCATCTGAAGGGTGCCTCAGCATGTCCTCCTTTTCCGGATCCGGGTTCGGGTCATCCTCTTTTAGCAAACGAGGAGTGATCGGAAAGTACCATACCACTTTTCTAGGAACTTTCTTCCCTCTCTTGTATCGACTAACACCGCACACCAAGCATATGATTTTCGCTTAGTCCTCACCCCAATAAATCATGCAATCATTTATGCAGACATGGTATTTAACGTGCGGTAGATCGAGAGGGCACAGGACTTTCTTGGCCTCAGCGATACTAGTTGGACACGTGTTTCCCTTCGGAAGACGATCGTGCCAGAATGCCATGTTATCATCGAAGCTTTCGTCGGTCCATTTGTGTTTTGCCTTCATCTCCATAGCCCAAAGTATTACATTCAAGCGGGTATCCCCGTCGTTGCATCCTTCATACAACTTCGTAACCGCGTCTTTCTCGAGTTGCGCCATCTTGGCTTTCTCTCTAGCTGCACCTCTTGCGTTCAATGCCTCTTTGACAAGAAGATCTTGAACATGTGGGTCCCGCACCCAACTTGAATCCTCATCATGCCTGACATCTTGATCTTCATGTCCGGCATCTTGATCTACATGATCTGCTTCGACATCTTCTTCATGATCATGTACGGGATGCTCTTAGTCTTCTCGCACGCTGCTGTTGTCTGGTTGCCCTTCCTCATTTACTGGCGCCCCACCATTGACGTCCTCCTCCTCACCAGCTTCATCACTTATCCACCGTGTGTAGCCATCCATCAAACCATTACGCTTCAGGTGTCTTTGCAATATTCTGGAATCAGGCTCGGTCACGCACTGCAGTTTGCATCTCCGACACGGACATCTTATATCCGACCTATTATTCCTTAGCATGTCGTTTGTCGCACATTGCATCCACCTAGCCACGGTGATATCGCTCAGCATCTCGCAGACCATGATCGATCACCTGCGTGCACAGAGAGATCAACACAATTATATATTACAGTCGTCGCCGGAAAAATTTGGCATGACCTTCCCTAATAATGCATGGGAGCATGCGGAGAGTGCGCCAGAAATTTGCCGAAACGGAAATGAATCGACATTTCGGAAAAACATTGGCCACTCAAGATTCACATATACATCAAACCACCATAAGCTTCACATATACACCAAACCACCACAAGCTTCACATATACACTTCACATATACATCAAAACCACAACAAACTTCACATATACATCAAACCACCACAAGCTTCACACATACATGAAACCACCACAAGCTTCACATATACATCAAACCCAAGCTTCACATATACAACAAACCCCAAGCTAATAAAGGCAAGTATATGGGTGATAAATGGAAGAAAAGAGTTTGGGAGGAGGTCCACTTACTTCAATATGAAACAAAATAGATTTAATGCCAAGCATGGATGGATAAATGGAAGAAATGAGGTGGGGAGGAGGACAAAACCGAACAGATCTAGGGTGAGAAGAGTGGATCTAGTTTGAGAATTGTGTGGAGTGAATGAGAGGTGGTAAGTGGGGTGGAGTAGATAAGGGCAGCTCTAGGCATTTAGTGGCGCATATAGCAAGTCAGTGGTGACGCATTGTGGAAATGTGCCACCCCTAAGAACCTTATGGGTCGCGCATTTCCAAAATGCGTCACCCATAAGCTCTTAGGGGTGGCGCATTTTAGAAATGCGCCACCTATAAGGTTCTTAGGGGTGGCGCATTATACAGAATGCGCCACGTATAAGCTCATCCAGGCTGGCCCACTCTTAGGGGTGGTGCACTGGAAAATAATGTGCCACCCCTAAGGTCTTATGGGTGGCTCATTATTTTTCAGTGCGCCACCCCTAACAGATGGTGGCGCATGGCTTATTATATGCACCGCTAATAAAGTTTCCATGTATAGCTATTTCCCTAATAGTGTGTGACACGACCAAAAAATGATACATGTGAGATCTTGGGTATCATTGCATCAATTTGTATTAAAAAAAGTGCATGCTTTTATTCGCAGACACGTGACTTAGCAAAAAAGGTGTGATAGATTGTTGCACCGCACATGTTTTGAAAATATGGATCGGGTGCAACATATGGCACAAAGTTTACAATTTCCTATCGTGTGTGTTGTCTAACTGGTCACCCACGTTTTTTGGGCATATGATTCGATTTTTCGTACCATCTACTTTGTGAACATTACACACATTTCCCCTCTATCATGTGTGATAAGGGATAACTAATAGCTGCATTTAGTACTGGTGATACCTGCCTGGTCGACGGTGAGACGTAGAGGAGCATCGTTGAATAGAGATCGGGCGGTGACAGCGTCGAGGCAGAGAGAGGCGCAGAGGAGCAATCATCGCCTTTCCGTTCTGCCAAACAACCGGAGGAGAAAGCAGGGTGGTGTAATGTCCCCAAACCCGTGGGAGGGGGAGAGGGTATTATGCAGCAAGATACTAGCAGTGCTCTTAACTAGAAAACTCTACTGGTAAGTAATAAAGTAGAGTTGCGTTGTTTGAAACTATACGCATTGTTATTATACGGTCCCGACACTAGCATCTGGCTATCTCTCAAAACCCTTCCTCTTTCTCCTCTCATTTCCCCTCCGCCCCCTTGAGAGTCTTTCTCGCCAGATTCATCCTAGACCGAGCCCGAATCTTCTTTACCGGCACAATCGGAGGAAGAAGATATGGGGAAAGAGCTTGGTGTTGTGTAGTTACTAGTAGTTTGCTTAGTTTTGGCGCTATGTCGAGGGGAGATTCGCCACGGGAGCTCGCGAGCAACTCCCGTGGCTCGTCGTCATCGTCCTTTGCGCTGCCTCCATAGTGTTGGAAGCTGGAGTGCAGCGGATCTACTGAATTTTCCACAAATAACCTCAATGTTTCGTCCCTTCTCTAGAAGACTGGTCGTGTCCAGTTCGTTCATCTATTGGGTGCCATGGTGATACGTCCCAAACGTATCTATAATTTCTGCTTGTTCCATGCTCTTTTAGGTGACATTGCTATGTGTTTTGGTACAATTTCATATATTTTTACACATATTTGGACTAACCTACTAACTCAGTGCACCCAGTGCCAGTTTATGTCTGTTGATGTCTGTGAATTGCAGGTTTTTACCCATATTTACTGAGCTCCAAAAATTCCAAGAAATTTAGATAAAAAATCAGCGCAACAGAAGCTTCGGGAATCACCTAAGGAGGGCCAGAGGGGGGCACCCCCTGCCCAGGCAGCCAGGGGGCGCGGCCCCACCCTAGGCCGCGCCACCAGGGCGCCTGGGGGGAGGGTCCACCCCCTGGTGCCCCCTTTGGCCTATATTTAATCCTCGCTCCGGAAACCCTTGGGAGGAACCCCGTATCGCGATTTTCACCTATGTTCCGCCGTCGCCTCGCTTCCAAAATCGGGAGCACCAGAAGACCTCTTCCTGACACTCTGCCGGAGGGATGATTGACCTCCGGGAGCTTCTCCACCACCATGAGCGCTTCCCAGATGTGCCGTGCGTAGTCCTCCTTGGACCATGGGTCCATGACCAGTAATTATGTGATGTCTTCTCTCCAATCTTGTGCTTCAATTCTTATCCCTTGTGAGATGCCCTACATGATCAAGGCATCTATGTAATTCTCCTGGTGTTGCTATGATGTGTCTGCTGGGATCCGATGGATTATGAGATTATGTACATATTGTGATGAGTTATATATTTGGTTCTCCTTTTATATTTTGTTTTTGAGTAATTCTTGCATGTTCTCTGTTGCTTTTTATTGCTTTGGCCAAGTAGTAGATAGTAACTCCAAGAGGGAGCGTTTATGCTTGATTGTGAGTTCATGCCCTCCCGATGCTAGCTTGAGTGACAGAAACATGAGATTAGTGGATGTGTTGTTGCCACCAGGGAGAAAACTACGGTGTTTACCTTACGCAAAGTTTTTTAATGCAGTTGTCTGTTGCTTTGGTTTAAATTTTGGGTGGGGCTCGGAACTTAATACCAGTGAGATGTTCTGGATAGATATCTCAAGCTGGATGATTAGTGAGCAGATGCAGTTGGATTTCGGCTTACTTGTCTTGGCGTGCTGCTCATACTTTTTAGCCTGTAACTTTCTTTGCAGCATAATTAGCATTGCGATGCGTTTATAATTCGGTCAATTGCCCAGTTGTAATTTGTTCACCCAGCTTAGCTATTTTATCGTCTTTTAGAAAAGAGACATCACTAGTGAACATCATGGGACCCCGGTCCATATTTCCACCATTTTTTACACCTCAAATCATACACTGCTTTATTTCCTTTCAGTTGCAATCACCACTATTATTTCCCGCTTGCGTTTGATCCTTTTTTAAACGACAATTCCGGAGGGATTGAAAACCCTCTGTACTCGTTGGGAGCAAACTTATTTGTTTCTGTGTGCAAGTCTACGTCTTCTGTAAGCGCCAGAGCAGCAGAGACCTACTTATAGATCTTTGGTGTCCTTCTGAATTCGATAAACTTTATCGTCCTCGTGTAAGAGAAATTGCTGCTAGCTACATCTCAACCTTCCACTTGGGGTAACCAATGAGGGGGCGAGCAGCCATCACATGGTGGAGACAACAGAGCGGTGGTTGGGTTCATTCTTTAGCGATTTCGATCGGGTTAGAGCTAAGTATCGTCGATCTATTGAAGGAGCTACGCTGCCTGCCTTCCTACAATTGAAGGGTGGTCTTCTCTTCGGAAGAGCGGCACCGCTCGTGGTGAGGCAGATGATGGGCGGTCTCCTATGTGTTGTCGACATCTTTTCTAGCTGAATGGCAGCCATCCCTCTTTCGTCCTGGACGGTGAGCCAACGGGGAGGAAGTTTGGTCTCTGGTCGGGGGCAAGGCACTAGCCGTGGCAGCTTTACCATCACAAGTGATCGCCTCCCCGGCTACAACGGTGAGCAAACCGAGCAGAGGAAGTGGACCCGATTTTATTTTTTATTTTATGTTAGAGGTATTTCCTGCAAAGTCTAGGGACTTTTCTGTAATATCTAAAATATGTTGGGCAGCTTTGTTAGTCTCTGTAATTTTTGTTGTAGTCTTCTATCTTGACTAATGAAATAGTTGGGGCCTCGAGTCCCTTTCTTGTTTAAAAAAACAACAACATCCAAAATGTGGGCCCCATTGATGTCCAAGAAAAGTAGCACACCGTTGATATTTAGCAAAGATAGCAGCATGTTCTGAGGGAATATTGCTAGCGTTGTTTTGCTGGGCCGGATTGCTAGTGATGCTTACTGGGAATTTTTGATTTTGGCACACACCGCTTCTTTCTACTTAGCAACTTGGTGCAATATTGAGCTTGACATCGCTGGTAAAACTAGAAGTGTCTAGAACAAGTCCAAGGCTGCCAATATAAGGATCCTATAAGAGTTTTACATACTAATGCTCAGTCATCCGATTAAATTCCTACGCGTTAGATTAGATCAATTAACGGGATGAATTGATATACATTGTGAGACTCTAGGCGTAGATCCAACGGCCAACATCGATCCACATAACGAATCATTTTCTGGAACTAATTTAAAATTAATTAGTTACCTTTAACATTTAAATAGCAACTTACGACCCTTATAATTGCTTATTTATATATCCACATAAGATTATTCATCTTGCCAAATGATCCTCATGAAAAATGATATCCGTCAGTGTAGTCAATTTTGAATGACTTAAAATTAAAATTCAAACATAATTAAATTCAAACTTCATTAGGGTTTGATTTGAAAACTATAAGTCCAATTAAGATGAATATCTTTGTAAATTAATTCTATGGACATGTACTTCCAATTCCAATCATTAGAAATCAAATTTTAATAAAATTGAAACTAAATTATATTAAAACCTCTAAATGACTACAAAATACTATCATGGCAGAGTTTTGAGTTTTATTTCAATTGTCATTGAAAATGAAATGATCACAACTAGTGATCTAGGAACCAATATCAAATGAAATATTTTAGTTATGTTTCTAAAGTTCAAAACAAATTGAAACACCCTGAACTCATTTGAGCTTATAGATTCAAATCAGTTTGAATTTAATTCAAACAAAATTCATACATAGCAATCAAACTATAACTTCAAACCAAATGAATCTTTGTTGCATTGATTCATAATCAAACCTTAACTCAAATCCTAAGGTAATTCAAATTTAAGTTCAAATCGATTAAAGCGCGCGTCAACCGCGCCCTTCATACCACCATCTCGTATGGATAGAGCAGAGCATTGCAATACGGGGCTTTTTGCAATGGCAACATAGGACCATTGTACCAATCTTCATGTGCACAAAGTGTAATGTTTGACAGCATGACTTTGATTGAACGATGGATAATTCACATGAGTTGAGCATTGCAACATGAGGCTTGTTACGATGACAACATGGAGCACAACGAACATATATAAGGTGATGCATAACCACGTGGATAGAGCTTTAATGTTCATGTGCAAATTTAGAATATTGAATTGTAAGGATGCAAATTTAGAACCTTTAGGTTAACCTAACCTAAAGGTTCTAAATTTGCATCCTTACAATTCACAAGAATCGAGCTCCACCATCCACCCCGATACCAATCAACGGCAGACGCGCAACAAGTGGAGGGTTGTGTTGGGCTGGGCTCTTGGACTAACCTGAGAGAGGAGATTGCATCAATTGTGATTGATTGCATACATGTCAGGGCACTTATATAGGTACAAGGGGGCGGCCTCTACTTGTCTCCCAAGAATACATGTACAAGAAGAGAGGAGGCCGACGGTAAGTACATGGGCCCAAGTCCTATATAATGCCTATACAACGTATGTTCAACACCCCCCTCCCGCAGTCGAAACGTCGCCGGCGACGCAGAGACTGGACCAGAACCCCTCAAAGGTAGACGTCGGTAGCCCCTTGGTCATGACATCGGCAAACTGTTGAGCGGTGGGAACATGTAGAACCCGAACACGCCCAAGGGCCACCTGCTCACGGACGAAGTGAATGTCGAGCTCGATGTGCTTCGTGCGTCAGTGATGAACTGGGTTGGCGGAGACATTGTCGTAGTAGACGATCGTGGCCTTCGGGATGTCACAAAGAAACTCCTAGAGCCACTGACGAAGCCAGGTGCACTCGGCGATGACATTCGCCACAGCCCGGTACTCCGCCTCGGCACTCGAACGACAAACCGTTGGTTGTCGTTTAGACGAGCACGAAATCAAGGAGGGTCCAAGGTAGATACAGTAGCCGGACGTAGAGCGACGAGTGTCCGGGAAGCCAGCCCAATCAACATCGGAGTAGGCGCGAGGTCGGTGGAGGCCGAGGCCGTCAACGTGAGCCCCAGGGACATAGTGCCGCGGATGTACTGAAGGATGCGGCGCACTAATGTCCAGTGGGAATCACAGGGGCGTGCATGTGAAGGCACACATGTTGGACTGCATACTGAAGGTTGGGGTGTGTCAACGTCAAGTACTGCAAGGTGCCGACAATGGAGCGATAGAACGCGGCGTCAGGTGCGGGGGAACCCTCCAGAGCAGAAACATTGGTCTTCGTGTCGATGGCGTAGTCGCGGGCTTGCAATTAAGCATGCCAGCTGACGAGGGCGTGACCCCACGACTCGTGCGTGTGAGGATACCTGGTGCATACAAGGACAAGAGGCCCGCTGGAAACTTCGACATGCCCACGACTGGCCCGCTCCAAGCACCGACGTAGGAGTCCGCGATCAATATGGAAGCCACGACTTGGGGTTTAAGGCAAGGATAGAATTAGGAAAACACCTCTGTAAACCTGAGACGGACTCTCCGAGACCTACCCTAGTATATAAAGGCTGGGAGGGGGACGTCTCAGGACATCCAATCTACAATCATCACCTCTAGTCTTGCACTAACTCGCCTAGACTCCCACTGTAATCGCCCCCTCGCATAATACTATCGAGCAGGAAGTGCTTCTCCTGTTAGCCGGCGAGTATCGCCAACCTGTTCTCTCTACGATCTAACCCAGGGTCCCTGACCATGGGATTTGCCGAGGCTAATCCTCGTCAATTGGCGCCAACCGTGGGGACTTCACAGGTTGGAATCACGATCTCGGTGGACCCTTCATCAGCATACATCAATTTGATGACTCCCCAAGCACTCAACGACCCCATGGCTCGAGCAGATTCCGATCTATTCGAGTCCCTCGGTTTCGTGGCTCACCTTCCGACCCTGCGACCAGCCTTCGCCGACCTGCGCGCTGGCATCGACCTGACCTTCGGCGGATACCAGATCTACGTCAACCATTGGGGCACTCTTCGCCTCACAGATCGCGCTCGAGCACCCGCGGCGACCAGCGTAACAACAAAAAACGAAGCAACCGCCCACGCGGCAACTCCGCGATTCATCCGCGACTCCTACCCCAACACCAAACTTTGCATCACTCGCGACTACTCGGGTGGACTGCCAACATGGAAAAAACGCACCACAGACGCGACTGGACTAGCAACCAGGGCACTGTTCCAGGTGTTCATGGCAGACACACGCGAGCCAACCTCAGACGACAAAGGCCAGGACGAAGACCCGAGCAGTCATAGAGACGCACGCTCAAACAGCAAAAGCAGTGACCCTAACAATACTGGACAGATCACCGTCACCCTTGGAGAACCAAGAACCATAGCAAGAAAAGAATTCAAAAGACAGGAGCACAACAACTACAAGAACGATGAGCCGGAGAGCAGCAGGCGCCAGATCTCAGAAGCGGCAAAAGAGGACCGTACCATAGAAAAATATACCTGTCCAAAGAAGCAATCGCCAGAGTAAAAAATGCAGTAAACCACGGAAAGCTGCTCCCAGAGAACGCAACCCGCGACGAGCTCAGAGCATACAACAAGCTGGCGAGCGACATCACCGAGAAAACAAGACAGCAGCGACTGGAGCTGGAGAAGCAAGGAAAAATCGCCATCAACTCGAGAACCAACCGCAAAACACTGCCCAAAAGTGACTCCTCCGACCACGGCTCCCCAGCCTGAGGCAAGTCCAGATTCGGCAACTTGAGACGCGCAAATAAGAAGAAAGTTGTCCGCAAACTTGAAGACGACTTCAGAATCGAAGAGGACGATGAAGAAGAAGGGGAACTCACACCATCAGAAGCTCTCATAACTGCCCAGGCATATCTCTCTCGTGGTAAGAAGGACAAAAAGGGAGCAGCAGATCGGAACATGACGATGGCACTCAAGGTGATGAAGGACGCCATCACTGCCTCAGCACCCAAAAAAGCAAGCACAAGATGAGCGCCTCGCTTTCTGACACCAGACATGGACCCCAGCTCACCAGATGACAACGAAGACGACAACAACGACGACCGGCGCAGGCGCTCAAACAGAAGCAAAAAACCATGACAGGGACGACAACGATAACAGACGCAGCAATCGACGAGACGCAGCAATCGACATCACACAGAACAAAATCAACCGAGGAAGACGCAGACGTGCAGCCCGCGAGGAGTACTCAGACGATCTCACATCCAACGAAGAAATAGAACCATGCGGCGCATTATGATTCACACGATCCATACGCGAGACGCGGATGCCGAAAGGTTTCAAACTAAACTCCAAAACGCACAAATACGATAGACTCGAAGAACCAGAGGCATGACTCGACGACTACCTAACAACCGTCAAGTTTCAACGAGGAACAAATATCACGCCAATGCAGTACGTACAACTCATGCTCGAGAGCTCGGCGCGACACTGGGTGAAGAACCTACCACGAGGATTGATCAGCTCATGGAAGCAGTTTCACAGCGCTTTCATCGAGAACTTCAAGTCCACCTATAAACGACCAACATCACTCGAAGAGATGAGAGCCTGTAGGCAAGGAACCAGAGAGTCCCTGCGAGCATACATCCAGCGATGGACCATACTCAAAAACTCAGCCGAGGACATATTAGACGAAAGCGTGATTGATGCATTCCGAAGAGGCCTGCAGCGCATTGACTTCAAAGAGCAACTCGGGCAGATGAAGGTCCGAACACTCGCGTGATTACTAGAACAAGCCAACAAATGGGCCGACGGAGAAGACTCCATCCGAAACGAGTCAGAAATCCAGTCAGCACGCTCAGAGCGCGACTACGACTACTACACCGGAGACAGAGGGTACGACAGAAGAAGAAAATGCCCCAGACGTAACTTCTTCGACGACAGAGGACCCGATATGATCGCGGTTGGTTTCCCAGTCAATAGGGAAGCCAGATATCGAGACGACAACAAGATGCAGCAGAGGTACAACCAAGAAGAAGCACCTCAGGTCCAGAAGAGAGACTGAAGGTCAAGGCAGCCACAAGATGACATCCGAGTGTACCGCTCAGTCAAGGAACAACTCGACGGGCCCTGCACACTACACGGGTTAAAAAATGAGCGCGGAGAGTAAATATCAAGACACACCCTAAGAAATTACAGACGCTTCACTGAGCTCTCAGAAGAAAAATGCCGATCTATAGCACCAACAGCGCAACCCCTAGACAGCATAGCAGTTGGAACAATCGCCCACGATGCACCACCCACACCCGCCGCACCAGCAAGACAGGTGGTAGCCATCCAGGAGCGGCACTCAACACCCGACGAAGAAGAAAAATACCCAGAAGCACAGGGCGAATCTATATGATCCAAGAAGGAAGACCATCAAACAGGTAGCAAAAGCAGGTCACCAGACAAGTCTTCCTCGCAGCCTCTTCACACCCTGCCATCCTAGAATACCTGCACGGATCAGAAACGGACATCACCTTCTCCCAATAAGACCACCCGCCAGCCATCCCACGCCCAGGACACGCCGCTCTGGTAGTTGAGGCAAGAATCGGAAACTACGACATGTCGCGAGTCTTCATGGACGGCGGCGGCGGGATCAACATCATATTCACCAAAACCTTGGAAGAAATGCTCATCCAACATTCAGCAATAAAGACTTCAGGCACAACCTTCCACGGAATCGTGCCAGGCAAAGCAGTCTACCCCATAGGGAAAATAAGCCTGGAAGTCGTCTTCGGCAATGCAAGCAACTTCCGCAAGGAGATGCTAGACTTTGAAGTGGTCAACTAGAAATCACAGTATCACGCCATCCTTGGCTGACTTGCCTTCGCACGCTTCATGGCAGTACCACACTACGCCTACCTCAAGTTCAAGATGCCAGGCCCGCATGGCGTCATCACAATCAGCGGCAGCTTCATCAGATACAATCACTGTGACATAGAGTTCCACAAGATATCAGAAACCTTTGGAGCACTTCTAAACCGTGGAACCGCCCCACAAGAAGAAGCACTCCCCTAGAGGTCAAATCAGCAACCAGAGGACTCGCAGGCATCACAAGCTCAAGACATCTTAGTAGCAAGTTTACTTCCTTAGCGCTATCAAGCCACCGACTCAAATAAAAGGTTGTCTTCAACAACCCGCTCGTGTAAGAACAACATGAAAGATACTACAAATATTTTTCCAAAACAAATTGCTTACGCGACTCAAAAATTGGCACTCCGCGGCTCGCTCGCAGAAGTCACCCTCCGAGGCGTTATTTGCTTACGCGACTCAAAAATTGGCACTCGGGGGCTCGCTCGCAGAAGCCACCCCCCGAGGCGTTATTCGCTTACGCGACTCAAAAATTGGCACTCGGGGGCTCGCTCGCAGAAGCCACCTGTCGGGGATCCGCCCCGGCAAATCCCATGGTCAGGGACCCTGGGTTAGTTGGAGAAGACACAGGTTGGACGATAAGCTCGTCGGCAAACAGGAGGACACACTTCCTACTCGATATATTGATTGTGGAGAGGTTACAGGGGATGCCAAGGCAGATGCGCTCTAGTCTAGGGTTACAGGTGATGTATGATTCGATGGTCTATGCGTTGCCCCTTCTGGCCTTTATATAGTAGACCAGGTCTCGGGGAATCAATCTCCAATTACAGGTAATCTAACCCTAGCTTGTACAGCAAGTCCCTTCACCTTCCTTGTCAGTCGAGGACTCCCAATGTCGGTGCCATCTAATGGGCCAAGGCGTGTCCGGCGGTAGCTCCGTGGGCCTTCAATGACACCGGGTAGGCCCATTAGTAGGAGTCGTGGGGTCACCCCCTCATCATTAGCCCCCGAGTGCCTGGGGGACTCGAAGAGTCGCGCAGGGACTCGAGTTCATCTTCATACGTCCGTGGCTTGTATGCGCGGTGCATCCGCGGTCGCTGGCAGCATGGTGGCCATGACAAAACCTGTTTCGAGGGATGCTAAGCAGAAAGGGCCCAAGGAGTCGACGGATCGAGCCTTAGTGAATTGCGCTAGTGGAAAATACCGCGATCGCCCAATCAAACCCATGTCCCTCGACATGAGCTTGGAATACTGGAGCATAGCAAAAGTCCGGCCGCTTCAGGTCTTACGGTGTTCATTTGCCGCCAGTTGGTTGTGTAGCCTAAGGCGCGTCCGCCCGGCTTTATACTTCATGCGCAACACATGGAAAGGTTGGGAGTGAAATCGCTCTTCGGCAAGTCCCAGCCTGGCCGAACTTCGTAGCGGGGTCTTACCTACACGCTGGTCTTGCGTGGCATCTGGGCACAGCGTGTCGTGGTTCCAGGAATAGGTGTGTTTTTGAGGCGCGGAGCCTTATAGAATTTCACCCACTTGGAACAAATCATCAAGTGAGCTGTTCACTCATCTCACTCGCGGAGCTTGTTTCGAGTGCTCAAGCGAGGAATCCTTCTGCGAGTAATTACTCAAAAGCTATTTTGAGTTTCTTTCAGAGGTGAGGGAGCACCCGAGACTCTTAAGGGTGCGAGTGGTCACTCGAGCACCTTGTGGGTTCATAGGTGAGGGAGCACCTGTAACTCTAGTGCATGCGAGTGATCACTCGAGCACCTTGTTGATCTTTAGATGAATGAGCACCTGGGGACTCTCGAGATGGGCTCCTCCTGATGGGAGTGAGATGTTTTTTCTTTGTTGGAAAAAGATCTGATAAAATCTCTAGGCGTTGGTAGCGTACCTGATACGATTTGCCTGTGACAAGACGTTGGTTGGTCTTCTGCTTTTTTCTTCTGTCAGGATAACCACATCACTGTGTGGTTATTGTCATAGATGCTTGGCAGTGAACCGTCTTTTCGTCTTGACCGGTCATAATGATGAGCTCAGTGGCGTGTGAGCAGCGCCGGTTAGGTTCCCGAGGCGCGCGTTTCCAACGCGCGTGATTTGATGGTGGTATGAACAGCGCGCCCCGTGGGCGAGCATCTTTGGCCTCGGGTTTTGAAGCGTCGGTGTAGTTTTAATTTCTGGATTAAGTGTGGGCACCGCTTGGCCTTGCCGCGTCGGGGCTTCCTTGCGCTATAAATTGTCTTCGTCTTGGTTTGCTTTCCTCCATCTGTCTCCTCTTCTACTTCCCTTTTACTAACTTTACATGGCTCCAAAACGAGGCTCCGGCCGTGGCCGCGTCCGTCGTAGTAGAGGTGGACGTACTCCTCGTTCTGGACGCGGTGGTCGACATGGCACTCCGCTACCAACTTCTTCTTCTTCTTCTGCAGAGGGCTTTTGGCGGCATGACTTCTTATTGCGCGTTCGTGGCCTTAGTGCCACTCGCGTTCTTCTTCCTCCTTCTTTTTCTGCCATTGTGGTCGATCTTGGTTTGGATGGCTTGCTTCTGCGTCTTCAGGGGAACGATCGAGCTCCCTCCTACGTCGATTTGGAGTTTGACCGTTCCCGCTTGGTCTTTCTTGGTTCTGGTTGGAGTTCGTTTTCTCGCCGTTTGGGTTTGCGCGATGGCGATGTTCTTTGCTGTCGATTTGATGGTGAGAGCACTGTTGCCGTCCGTGCTTTTGATCCGAGCGGCAACAGCATGTACCCGCGAGCTCAGGAGTCAAGCAGCGATGTTTCCACAAGGTCGGGGGGTGCTACGCCTTCTTCTTCTTCTTCGACTCCGTCTTCCAGGAGCTCCTCTGGTGGTGATGACTTGGTGGACAGCTCTGGCGAGGACGTCGACGTCAAACCGTCGGCCAAGCGAGCGCGCCAAGAGGCTTCGTAGGGCTGACGACGGCTTTTCTTCGACGGCTGTGTGGCTGCAGCTGGAGAAGAAGCTGGTGGTGCTGCTGCTGCAGAGGGGTTGAAGGAGAAACTCGTGGAGCTGGAGAAGAAGCTGGTGGAGCATCGAGAAATAAGTCGAGCTTCACCTTTTGTGATGTCATTGACATCCTCCACGAGTCCCTTTTCCTCCCGTTGTCTGTGTTGATGTCCTTGTAAAGTAGTCATGTGCTTCATGGGCACACATGTAGAAGTCATAATTCCTTGGCTAATTCCCTCTTGTAGTAGGAGCTGCCTTCTATCCAAATGTAACTGAGTCTTTGTGTCCAAGTTGTGTTTCAGGCTGTTTGAGTAAAGTGTTTTGCCTCTAGTCTTTCCAACATTGTGCACTCGACTGTGCCAGGTCGTCGACTCCTTCTGTTGTGTCTTTAACTGTTTGAAATGTGTTCGACTCCTCCTAGTGTACTGCTTTTGGACGTAGATTCTATCAGGTGCGCGTCAGCGCTCCCGATGGGAGTAGCCCCCGAGGCTTCGTTCGAGTTGTAGAGTCGAACGTAGGCTGAGAGAAACTTGGCCAATTTCCTTTGTCGCCATCCTTGGAGCAGCTGCGGTTGATCTTCGCCGGGGTGAAGTTGGAGATAGTGCTGACTACACCCTTTTCGATTCTCGTGTCCTTTCGCCAGTGCAGCTGGCTGTGGACTGCTTGTTCAAACTCTATTGGGTGCGCGTCAGCGCTCCCGATGGGAGTAGCCCCCGAGGCTACGTTCGAGTCGGAGAGTCAGACGTAGGCTGATATGAACTTTGCGTGATGATCTTCTGCAGTAATCCTCTTATTTTGCTGTGGCGAAGATGTAGACGTTGCCGTTTGCGAAAGCTTTGGGTACTCTTGTTTGTTGCTATGGTGATTCCAGTTTTCAAGTGTTGAATCACGTGGGCGATGGCGTGCTGGGGGGATTTTTCTTAAGCCCCCGAGTGCTTTTTGTCGTAAGATCGTGTAGGCGATAGCAGGGCTCGGGGGGATTTTTCTTAAGCCCCCCAGTGCTTTTTGATGTAAGATCGCGTAGGCGATAGCAGGGCTCGGGGGGATTTTTCTTAAGCCTCCGAGTGCTTTTTGATGTAAGATCCCGTAGGCGATAGCAGGGCTCAGGGGGATTTTTCTTAAGCCCCCGAGTGCTTTTTTGATGTAAGATCGCGTAGGCGATAGCAGGGCTCGGGGGGATTTTTCTTAAGCCCCCGAGTTCTTTTTGATGTAAGATCGCGTAGGCGATAGCAGGGATCGGGGGGATTTTTCTTAAGCCCCCGAGTGCTTTTTGATGCAAGATCGCGTAGGCGATAGCAGGGCTCGGGGGGATTTTTCTTAAGCCCCCGAGTGCTTTTTGATGTAAGATCGCGTAGGTGATATCAGGGCTCGAGGGGATTTTTCTTAAGCCCCCGAGTGCTTTTTGATGCAAGATCGCGTAGGCGATAGCAGGGCTCGGGGGGATTTTTCTTAAGCCCCCGAGTGCTTTTTGATGTAAGATCGCGTAGGCGATAGCAGGGCTCGGGGGGATTTTTCTTAAGCCCCCGAGTGCTTTTTGAAAGCTGGTAATGTTTGGGCAACATATGCTTTATTGCGGTCGAGTGATTACATGAGTTGCCGGTCATGTCCAACCGATTGATGCTAAGGGTAGAACAGTCGCAGGTTTGCGACATTCCATGGATTGCCCACATCTTCGTCCGTCTTTGGGTTCTTTAGCCTGTAGGCGCCGCCTCCGATGACTTCTGATACTATGAATGGGCCTTCCCATTGGGGGGCTAATTTGTGGACCTTCTCTTGTATCAGTCGTAGTACTAAGTCCCCTTTGTTGAAGGTTCTCGTTCGAAGGCGGCTGCTTTGGTAAGTGCGCAGCTTGTCCTGGTATCCTTCTGACTTTGACAGGGCCACGTCTCTTGCCTCGTCGACTGTGTATTTGTCGTCTTGGAGTGCTTCTTCTGCTTCCTCTTCTTCGTACCCCGTGACCCGAGGGGCTCCGAACTTGAGGTCATGTGGTAGTACTGCTTCGGCCCCGTAAACCATAAAGAACGGTGTAAATTGGGTCGCAGTATTTGGCGTGGTCCGTAGGCTCCAAAGTACTGCGGGGAGCTCTTCTACCCAGTTTCCGGCGGCCTGCTCGAGTGGTGCGAGGAGCCGCTTCTTGAGTCCTCCGCATACGAGTCCGTTTGCTTTCTCCACCTGGCCGTTGGATTGCGGGTGCGCGACTGACGCGTAGTTTATTTTAATGCCTAGTTCTTCGCAGAAGTTCTGGAATTCGGCAGCTGTGAAATTTGTGCCATTGTCTGTGATGATGTTGTGTGGCACTCCGAATCTGAAGATTATTGACTTGATGAAGTTCACGGCCGTGAGGGCGGTGGAACTGGTGATTGGCACTGCTTCGATCCACTTGCTGAACTTGTCGACTTCGACCAGTAGATGTGTCCTTCCTCCTTTTGATGATTTCTTGAGTGGGCCAACCATGTCGAGTCCCCAGGTGACGAATGGCCAGGGTAATGGTATGGTCTTGAGCTCTAAGGCCGGGGCGTGCGATCTGTTAGTGAATTTCTGGCAGGCGACGCAGCGTCGCACTATGTCCTCTGCGTTTTTCATAGCTGTGGGCCAGTAGAATCCCGCTCGGAATGCCTTGGACACGAGTACTCGACTGCTTGCGTGGTGCCCGCATGTGCCCTCGTGGATTTCGAGGAGTAGGGCTTTGCCGTCTTCCTCGTCAATGCACTTTTGAAGTATTTGCGCAATGCTGCGTTTGTACAACTGTCTGTTGATCACCGTGAACGCTTTGGAGCGTCTGCTGATGCGCTGTGCTTCAGCCACGTCTTGCGGTAGCGTTCCCTGGATTATGAACCGAAGGAATGGTTTTGCCCAGGCTGGTCCGTCGAGCTCGTCTGCTGCTGTGCCGTCGGGTGTGCTGGTGCCGGTGCCTTCTAACGGGCTTGCTGATGCCACCTGCGCTGGGTTTGTTGCGTCCTCTTCGTCCTCGGCTGTCTCGAGTGCCACCGCCGGTGTTTTGATGGACCTTTGGCTGACGTTTTCCAGGAAAACTCCGGGTGGTATTGGTCCTCGGGTCGATCCGATGTTTGCGAGCTCGTCCGCCTCCGTGTTGTTGGCCCTGGTGATGTAGTTGAGCTCGCAGCCGTCGAAGCTTCCTTCGAGTTCGTTGTAGAGTTTCTGATAAGCTGTCATGTTGTCGGCTAGGGTGTTGCAATTTCTCATCGCCTGCTGGACGACGAGATTGGAGTCCCCGCAGATGATGAGGCGGGTGGCTCCGCATGTTTTGGCCATGCGCATGCCGTGGAGGAGTGTCTCGTACTCTGCTTCGTTGTTGGATGCGTGACTGAAGTTTATCTGGAGGATGTACTTCAGCTTCGTTCCTTTGGGGGAGATTAGGACGACTCCTGCTCCTGCTCCTTGTTGTCTTTTCGATCCGTCGAAGAACATTGACCATGAGTTCGACAGATCCGGGGGTCCTGGTGTTTGGACCTCTGACCACTCGACCAGGAAGTCTGGGAGTACTTGGGCTTTGATTGCTGTTGGGTGCTTGAACTGTAGATCTCGCGGGCTGAGCTCTATGTTCCACTCGGCGACTCGTCCGGTCGCTCCTGGGTTGTTGAGGATGTCCGCGAGTGGGGTGTTGCTCACTATGGTGATCGGGTGCTTGTCGAAGTAGTGTGATACCTTCTGTGAGGTCATGATGACGGCCAGCAGTAACTTCTGGTAGTGTGGATATCGCTGCTGGGACTTGTTCAGTAGCATGCTGAGGTAATAGATTGGCCTCTGTATGCTTTGGACCTTGCCTTCTTCCATGCGTTCGACGACGAGTGCCGTGCTTACTACGCTGCTGCGCGCTGCTATGTAGAGGTAGAGTTTCTCTTTGTCCCTGGGTACCGCCAGAACTGGTGGAGTTGAGAGCGTCTTTTTGATGTCCGTGAATGCTTGGCGGGCTTCCTCTGTCCACTCGAATTTTTCTCCTTTCCTTAGCAGTTGGTAGAAGGGCAGCGTGCGTTCCCCTAGCCGGCTGATGAAATGTCTTAGTGCTGCGAGTCTTCCAGTTAGCTGTTGTACTCCTTTTATGTCAGTCGTCTCTTGCATCTTGGCAATGGCTTGGACCTTCTCGGGGTTTGCTTCGATTCCTCGGGCGGAAACCATGTAACCGAGCAGTTTCCCGGCCGGTACGCCGAAAGCGCACTTCTTTGGATTCAGCTTGATCCTGTATTTGTTGAGTGCTGCGAAGGTTTCGCGCAGGTTGTCGAGTAGCGTGTCTGCTTTGTAGGTCTTGATGACGATATCATCTACGTACACCTGTACGTTCCTCCCGATTTTCTCCTTTAGGCAGGCTTGCATCATCCGCTGGTATGTGGCACCTGCGTTCTTCAGCCCGAAGGGCATGGTCTTGTAACAGAATACACCGTAGGGTGTGATGAATGAGGTGTGCTCTTCGTCTTCTTCTTTCATCCTGATCTGGTTGTATCCTGAATATACGTCCAGAAAGGAAAGCAGATCGCATCCCGCAGTCGAATCGATTATTTGGTCGATCCTTGGCAGGGGAAAGTGGTCTTTCGGGAAGTGCTTGTTCACTGGCCCATAGTCGACGCACATGCGCAGTACGTCCGTGTCTTTCTTGGGCACGAGCACTGGGTTTGCTATCCAAGTGGCCTTCTTGGTTTCTCGGATGAACTGGGCATCGAGCAGTCGGTTGACTTCTTCTCCGATTGCCCTACGCTTGGGCTCCGAGAATCGTCTCAGAGCTTGCTTTACTGGTTTCGCGTTTGGTTTGATGTTTAGAGCGTGTTCGGCGAATTCGCGTGGTATGCCAGGCATGTCGGCTGGGCACCAGGCGAATATCTTCCACTCGTCTCGAAGGAGAGCCACTAGAGCAGTCGCTTGTTCTTCTGGCAGGTGGGCGTACACGCAGACTGTTTTGTCTGGGTTCGTCGGGTGTACTTGGTGCGTGACCGTGTCGCTGTCGATGCTGAAGATAGGACCATACTGTTTTGACTCGCTGCGGCTTGCCAATGGGAAGGTTTTCTTGTCGACGACCATGAATATTTCTCTCAGTTCTTGGTCCGCTCCTAGTGTGTCGGAGATTTTGTGGAAATCGCGGTCGCATTGGTCTGACTTGACGAAGCTTCCGTTGATTGTGAGGACTCCTGTTGAGCCTGGCATCTTGAGCTTGAGATAGGCGTAGTGTGGGACTGCCATGAACTGCGCAAATGCTGGTCGTCCCAATATTGCGTGGTATTGAGATGGCCAGTCGAGCACCTCGAACTCGAGGACGTGCTTGGCGAAATTGCGTCGGTTGCCAAAGACAACCTCGAGCTCGATTGATCCGAGTGATGTTGCTGCTTCTCCTGGTACTACACCGTTTAGTACGGTTCTTGACTTCTTCCATACCGATCGAGGGGTCAGCATTTTATGCAGGGTGCTTGCGAAGATGATGTTCATGCTGCTGCCTCCGTCCATGAAAACCCTATCCATGTCATATCCTCCGATTTGTGCGTCGAGCACGAGAGGCGCGTGTCCTGGTCTTGTTACGGCTGGCGGGTGGTCACCCTGCGAGAACGTGATGACGGTCTCCGCGTCGTGCAGTCGGTAGGTTTCCACTGGTTTCATGTTCTCGGTTGCTGTAGCCTGCAGGGTGTAGGCGTCACGCCGCGCTTGTGGCACCCTGCTTTCCTGTATCATGAGCACCTGCCCATGCGGCGGGCTGCGGCGTTCTTCGGGGCTTCGTGGGGGCGATTGCTCGAGCTCTCGAGCGCGCTTGACTCCTTTGCGTTTTTCGTTCCTGAGGTCGTCGGCCAGCTCGTTGAACAGGCGGCATTCTCCCAGGGTGTGGTTGGATCTGATGCGCCCCCATTCGTCTTCAAAGTTGTGAATTGTGTAGGGTCCTGCAAGCCGTTCTCTGACCGTAAGTTTGCTTGACCCGCCGTGTCTCTTCCTCCTTGAGATTGTGAAGACATGCTCCGGGTGTTCGTAGAATCGGGGGTCTATTTCGATTCCTCGAATTGTGTCCTGATGCTTGATGAGGTTGGCGAATTCGTCCGGCCTTCGCTCCGGGTCGTAGTATTCGCCGACCGGTGTCTCCGAGTCGCTGTCTTGGCTGTCGTTGAGTGCCCGCGTGGCGGTGCGTCGGACGGCCCTTGGCTCCTCGACTGCGTCGTGCGGCTTGCAGGGTTTATCCTCGCTGCAGTTCTCCCTGGCACGCCTCCTGGGTCGTCGATTCCTCCTTTGGCGGCGATATTCTTGGTTGCTGGTGTCAGACTCGTAGCCATCATCGTGATGCTCGGCGGGTGACCGGGTGGTGGTGGGCCGTCGAAAGACTTGCGGGTCTCCTGCTGCGCGTCGCGCCTCCTCGAGTGGGATTCCTGCGTAGGGGTTCCTTGCGGCTCTTCTGGATCGTCGGTTCCTTCGTTGCTGACGCCATGTTTGGTTGCCTCCACTGTACTGAGTCTGATACGGTTGCGACTTGATCGAGACTGCTGGGACGGCGAAGATGTTTGCCGTGACCTTGAATCCTTCGAGTGGGCTGGGTTTGGCTCTTGCCTTTGAGTTGCGATTTGCTGAAGATGGGACCGCCGAGATCGTGATTCCAACCTGTGTGGTTCCCACAGACGGCGCCAATTGTCGGGGATCGGCCCCGGAAAATCCCATGGTGAGGGACCCTGGGTTAGTTGGAGAAGACACAGGTTGGACGATAAGCTCGTCGGCAAACAGGAGGACACACTTCCTGCTCGATATATTGATTGTGGAGAGGTTACAGGGGATGCCAAGGCAGATGCGCTCTAGGCTAGGGTTACAGGTGATGTATGATTCGATGGTCTATCCGTTGCCCCTCCTGGCCTTTATATAGTAGACCAGGTCTCGGGGAATCAATCTCCAATTACAGGTAATCTAACCCTAGCTTGTACGGCAAGTCCCTGCACCTTCCTTGTCAGTCGAGGACTCCCAATGTCGGTGCCATCTAACGGGCCAAGGCGTGTCCGGCGGTAGCTCCGTGGGCCTTCAATGACACCGGGTAGGCCCATTAGTAGGAGTCGTGGGGTCACCCCCTCGTCACCACCCCCGAGGCGTTATTCGCTCATGCGACTCGAAAATTGGCACTCGGGGGCTCGCTCACAGAAGCCACCCCCCGAGGCGTTATTCGCTCATGCGACTCGAAAATTGGCACTCGGGGGCTCGCTCGCAGAAGCCACCCCCTGAGGCGTTATTCGCTTACGCGACTTGAAAATTGGCACTCGAGGGCTCTCTCGCAGAAGCCACCCCCCGAGGTGTTATTCGCTTGCGCGACTTGAAAAGTAGCATTCGGGGGCTTGCTCGCAGAAGCCACCCCCCGAAGCATTATTCGCCTACGCGACTTAAAAATCAACACTCGGGGGCTCGTTCGCCGCAGCCACCCCCCGAGGAGTTACTCGCCGAAGACTTTGAAACTGACAAGACCCGCCCGTATCGCATGGGGTCCATTCATAACAGACAAAGAAAAATAAACCAAAAGGGAACAACGACACACGTTGTCTAGCAGAAGAAGACAGCCCACAACTCAAAAGAAGAACCTACACCAAGCAAAGCCTAATCTCCAGGCTCTGATTTCACTTTACACAGAGCGCCCAGACGACGGTCATTCTCCTCGACCACCCACTTCACAACGTGGCTCGCAGGCTCATCCGCTACGGCGTAATGGTCACCCATAGGCTGAGCTCGACCACCAGGAGGACCTCGAGCCGCGAGCATAATGTCCACACCATGCCAATGACTATGGAAAAAAGAAAAAGCAGAGCGGGCCCCTGCATGAATCTGGTGATTTACTAGGCGACAAAGCTCCGCAGGCTAGAACCAGCGGATAAAATTTAGAGAAAATCTCACCAAGTACCCTGCAACAGTACCCAAGAGCCTGCGGCACCCTTTCAACCCGCCGTCAAAAAATGGCGAACACTCGAGCACGCGACCTATCCATCCAAAAGGGATTGTTTGCCTGCACGACTAGGTAATCCAGCCTCAACAACTCCGACTGCACGGCCTCCTCCTCCTCACGAGATCCTAGCCAGCACTTCGCAAAAAGAGCAATAATCAGAGGCAAGCACAAGGAAAATATCTCGCACAGTCGAGCAGCCGAAGGAAGACGAACTCACCCTTCAGAAGATCAGACAACTTCACCACCCAAGCAACCAGGCCATCCACAACAGCTTCAGCACGTTCACGTTTGGAGCGCTGAACAGCGACAGCACCCTTGAGACGTACAATCTCACGCTCGGCATCTTTCAACCTCAAACAAATGGACTCATAGGCACCCTCGCGAGCATCTTCCTTCCGCAAATTCTAAGCCCGAGAAACGCCCGGGGTCGCCTACCGCAAAGGAGAACAAGTCAAAATAAAAAAGGGGGAGCAACGCAAAATGGACAAAGCAGTTTTCACCACATAAAAGATTCACCATCCCGCAGGAGGTTCATTACAACTTAAAGTCCCAAGACAGGGAACCAAAAACCAGTTCACCCTACTCCTCTCCCTGAGAATTATGGTTATCAGCCTCAACAACCAGCTGCAGCTGGTGGGCAAGCCGAGTGGCTCGAGCACTCTGCTCGTCTATGTAATTAGGCAGGCTATCCACCATGGAATCCTCAATGGGGACATCATGCCCCAAAAGAACAAAAATAGACGTGGCAAGCCCACTCACCACGTTCTCGCGAACCAAGCCATCCAGCTGATCACCGTCCGGACCGAAGGCAGCAACCTGCGAATCAAGACCCTCTGGCCTCTTATCCTCATCCAGAAACATATGCTCATGAAGAAGCTTCAGGAGAGTCGAAGCCCGAGCGCAGACATCCCCACAGCTACAGCAGCACCCGAGAAAGCATCCACAGCACCACTGATGGCTTCTCGCCCCTCGTTGGTTACCCAAAGTGGAAGGTTGAGATGTAGACAACATAAAATTTCCCTCGGTGAAGATACCAAGGTTTGTATCCAGTAGGACTCCGACAATGACAGGAAGGTGACAACGGCGCCAGCACTTAGGCGGTTGACGTGGACCTGCACACGCAACAGATAACTTTGCTCCCAACGAGTACAGAGAGGTTGTCAATCCTTCCGGCCTTGTTGTTTACAAAGAATCAAATGCATGGGATAATAATGATAGTGATAGCAACATAAAATGAAATAAAGCAGGAAATAAATAGCGGGTGTAAACAGTGATGGAAATATGGACCGGGTCCCATGATGTTCACTAGTGATGTCTCTCTCCCAAAAGACGATAAAATAGCCATGCAAGGTAAACAATTTACAATTGGGCAATTGACAGGATTATGTGCGCAAACCAATGCTAACTATGCTACTAAGAAAGGAAGAGGCTCAAAAGCATGGGCGGTACGCCAAAACAAGTAGACCGAAATCCATCTGCATCTACCTACTAATCATGCACCTTGAGATATCTATCCAGAACATCTCGCTGGTATTAAGTTGCGAATCCCACCCAAAGTGTAAACTCAAAGCAACAGACAACTGCATTAAAGAACTTTGCGTAAAGTAAACAATCCATGCACCCGCAAGTACAAGCATCGTTGTTTTCTCCCTTGTCTCAACATCACATCCCCTAGACTCATGTTTCTGTCACTCAAGCTAGTCATCAGAGGGCATGAACCCACAATCATGCATAACGCTCCCTCTTGGAGTTACTACCTACTACTTGGCCAAAGCAATAAACAGCAATGGAGAACATGCAAGAATTACT
Organism: Bromus sterilis; assembly: GCA_950022295.1. NCBI lineage: Eukaryota > Viridiplantae > Streptophyta > Magnoliopsida > Poales > Poaceae > Bromus > Bromus sterilis. The sequence goes on along the minus strand of OX465595.1, from coordinate 382,674,546 downwards.
CAAGAACATAAATATAAAAGAGGAGAATCAAATATATTACTCAAACACAATCTGAACATAGTCTCATAATCCATCAGATCCCAGCAAACTCAGCATAACAACAGCAAAAATATTACATATGTGCCTCGATCATGTAGGGCAGCTCACGAGGTCTAAACCATGAAGAACAAAGAGGGGAGGATAACATCACATAGATACTGATCATGGACCCATGGTCCAAGGTGGACTACTCACGGTTCATCCGGGAAGCATCCATGGTTGTGGAGAAGCTCCCGGAGATGGTTCCTCCCTCCGGCAGGGTGCCGGGAAGAGGGCTCCTGGTGCTCCCGAGCTTGGAAGCGCGGAGGCGGAGGAACAGAGGAGAGATCACGAAAAAGGGTTCCGTCCTCGATGATTTCGGGACGAGAGGGATTTATTGGAAAAGGGGGGGCAGCTAGAGGTGGACCAGGGGCCCCAGGCGCGCCCCCCCTGGCGCGGCCTAGGGGGTGGCCGTGCCAGGTGGACGCCTGGGCCACCCCTGGCTCCCCTCTGGCCCCACTTGGGATCTTCCCGAAGCTTCCTGTACGCTGATTTTTCCTATATATTTCCCAGAATTTTTCTGGCACTTTAAGTAATGGGAAAACCTGAAATACAAAAACAGCAGAAAACAGGAACTGGCACTGGGGTGCACTGAGTTAATTGGTTAGTCCAAATATGATCAAAAGTGTATGGAAGTGCATCAATATCATAGAAATATCACACAAAAGATGAATGGAGCAAGCAGAAATTATAGATACGTTTTGGACGTATCAACATCCCCAAGCTTAATTCCTGCTCTTCCTCGAGTAGGTAGATGTAAACAAGCATAATTTCGGTGGTGACATGATACCAACCATATAAGAATTTTTAAGTAAAGCAATCAAGGCATGCGATTCCATTCCAGTCATAACAGGCAAGAGCCTATATTAGCATGAAAACAAGCAACATAAGAACATAAAGGTGCAAGAGCTCTCGCTGTCCGTGACTCGAATGTCTCCAAATGGTGTTTGCGTGCAAGAAAGGGGATAGGGATATACGAGAGAGTAAAACATAGTTTATTGTTGAGAACTTAATCTACTAAAGTTTCACACTTGGTCTTCTTTGGAATCTTATCTTGACTCATCCCCAGACAACTTACCAGGTGTCAGAACCCTCTGTTAGGTAATGTGCTAGGATCAAGTAACCTTGCATCATGTCAAAATTTTCAAAAGGAATCTTTGAAATCAACTTCAAAATCAAAATGGGAGAAGGAAACCCCCCCAGATGAATTAATTCAAAAGGCCAGATAAAAATCTTTTCCAAAAATTCATGTTAGAGTTTTGAAAAGTCTTATAAATGAGTGTGATCACATATCAAGTGATGTGGGACCCACCCCATGCTCATAGATTTTTCAAATATTCAAACAGTGCCTTGGAATAAAAGAAATAACCCTATTTGATTTAAAATTCACATTATTTGAATTTTAAAAATGTTGAAACTTCATAAGTGGCTAGTCTATATTATTATGAGGCCATATAAAAGTTTTTAGCATTTAATAAAATGTTTAGCTATTTATTTTAGCTAAACAGAACAAATGAAAGAAAGAAAAACAGAAAACAGAAAAGAAAAAAAAGGCTTACCTCAAACGGGCCCAACTCACCGAGGCAGCCCAGCCCAGGGGCAAGGCCGTCTTCTTCCTCGCGCCAGGCAGGCTGCTGCCGCCGTGGAGAGCATGCCGACGACGCTGGCCACCTCCTGCTTCCTCCCCTTCCACGTAGTCGTGCCTGGAGACTCCCAGAGCCGCCCCGCTTCTTTCCCCTCCCTCCAGGAACACCTCCCCTTCCTCTCTCGCCCGATTCATCGCCGCCAGAGAAGCACGCCGGAGCACCGTTGAGCCCCCGCGTGGCCATTGACGCCGAGAAGCCCCAAGACCGTGTCCAAGTTCTTCCTCGTTGTCGTCTTCGTCGAGCAGTGCAAGGAATCGAGCCCGGAGCCCGCGTAGACGCCAGATTCTTCCTCGAGTTCTTGCCGGCCGCAGTGAAGGACTTCGTCAATTCCGCCGTCGTTGAGCCACCCCAGCCCTCGCCACCACCTCTACTGAGTTCCTGGTGAGCTCGGGTTCAAAACCCCTAAACTTCCCCCTTCGATTGCTTCCTCTAGCCTTGGTTGCCATGAGAGCCGAAGCTCCTCGCCGCCGGGATCCATGGCGACATCCACCCGCTAAGAAATCGAACCCGCCTTGTTGTCCAACGTGTTCCCCATGCTCCTCCTCGTCGAACCAACCTAGCCCCGCCTCAAGTCGTGCCCCGGAACGAAATCTCGATCACGGCCGTAGCTAGGTCGCCGCAAAACTTGACGCCGGCGAGCGTACCGTGCACCCCAGCTCTTGGATTCGGTCCCGTTCGACGCGCGCAGGAGAGGGCTTCAAGCTGGTGGTCTTCGCGCTCCAAATGATGGCCGGATCGTGATCCCGTGCAGTGCCGCCGCGGCTTTGGTCGCCGGCGGTTAACCGCCGGTGGGTTAACCCTTAATCACCTGGCTAATGACCCCCTGGGTCACTGACCAGTGGGCCCAGTGGCTTAATTAAGCCACTGGATTAATTAACCCAAAGGATTAACTCACCCAGCCACTGACAGGTGGGACCCTCTTTTCAGCCCCCCCCTGACGTCAGCACTGACGCAGTAAATCAATTTAAATGAATTTCCAGAGATTATTTGAATTAAAAGAATTCCAGAAATTCCAGAAAATACCCCAAACTTTGGAAATTCATAGAAAATTCATATTAACTCCAAATTGGACAAATAATATATGAAAAATGATCAGGAGAAAATTATCTTTCCAAATATGCAACTTTCAACTATGTTGGAGTTGATTTTAAAATGGGATCAGTAGCATATGTCATTTGAATTTTTTGGAATTAATTCAAATTCAAACCAAATGCATTTGCAACTTGAACCATGGAATTTTGCTACAATTCAACCACACTTCAGAGGCATATCATACACATTTCCAAAAGGTTCAAAATGATCAAACAATGTCACATGCAACTTGGTTAAGTTGAATTCCAATGTGGAGTTTGAATTTGCAATTCAAATTGCAATATACTCCATTTAAATGGAATTGCTTCACACATCAAAGCATGAACATCAAGATTCAAACTTCCATCATGTGTTTGTGCATTGTATTTACTTTGCTACTTTGCTTGTTGTTTGTCGAGTAGAGGTGGAACCGGAGCAGGAGGTTGCCCCCTTCGTTGAAGACCCAGAACCCGAACCTCGTCAGCAAGGCAAGAAAACCCCCATTGATCATGTCGATAAAATCCCACTTCCCTCTCATGTCTCGCTTATGCATTGTTTAGGATGATCACCATGATTCATTTCTACCGCATAGATGAACCCATTCCTTTGCATGACCTATCATTTTGTCACAGTCGTAAGCAAACCACAATCCTAGAAAATGTAGGAGTTGTTTGATATCATGTGGCCCCTGCAATGTTACTGCTTATTGCATGCTTAGTATGATACCATGTTGTTTCTGTGATGTGAGTCGGGATGGGAATGATCATGTTGATGATGGTAGAAAAGTGATGGTCAATCGACCCTAATACAAGGTGAACGATGAGAGGCTATGTAGGAGTACACGGTGGGTTGTCTCGTTGAACACCGCCCTAGTACGAGTTCTTGTGTGGTGATCCAAGATGAAGAGTACAACCACACATTGGGCTCACTAACCCCTCTCAACTTACTAACTCATCCCTTTCGATGTCCAGATGTCGCAATAGTTCGGAATTCTGGTAGGTCTGTGGCCTGGATGCTAAGTGAGAGAACGGCTCATCCGAGACCGGCTTATGCACCACGCACACATCACTTGGGTCCACTTCGGTAAACCGGCCGGGTTCACGATAGTGGTAACCAACCCAAGTAGGTGTCTTTCTCGGACTAGATCGGCTATGAGGTAACAGTTGTGGTGAGCATCCTCGCTGGCACCCCTTGAATAGTGTCGAGATCAAAGGCGGTAATTGATGATCATGTGTGTGTAGCGGTACACCCTTGCAAGGTTAACAAAACTATTCGAATAGCCGCGTCCGCGGTTATGGACTGCTTGGAAAGCTTAGCTTGATTATTAGATAACTTGAACTGGATACTTCTAAAACACACCAAAATAAGTGTGAGTGCTATGGCGTGCTTTCTCGTGGGGAAGTCGAGGAAGGCACCATAGTGGTGTAATTGGTTGGAGAATGTAGTGGACTCGTGTACGCTTCTTACCTCAAAGTCTGGTAATCGTAGTTCAGGATTAGCCAAGTCAAAGCTGGCACTTCTGCAAGTGAACCCCACCTCCCTTTACCTTGATACATGTGCATGAGTAGTATAGCTCCTATGTAAGTCTCGCTGAGTACGACTTTGTACTCACGTTTGCTTAATCTATGTTTTAGATGATGCCACTGATCCCGAAGGGGGCTTCTTCATCGAGCTGGACGACTGAAGACCAACTAGTCTAGTCCCAGTCAGACGACTGGTTCCCTCGTGGAGGGCTTGTGTTTAAATAAGGCTTCTTAAGCCATTTGTTAAACTTGTCTGTACTCAGACATAATTTGCTTCCGTTTGTGTTGTAATGTTGGATCACATGTTTGTGATCTCTGTTTGCACTCTATAAGAGTTATCAATAAAAATGTACACTTTGTAGAGAATTGCAATGGTACCTGCTGTTCATACAAGGCATGTGTGCTGCGTGTATGTTTATAACATGCATGTCTTTCTATGGGTTTTTGAGACCTTAGTTGTGCTCTGGCTGGCGGTATTTCATACACCAAGTGGCCCTTAGATGTGCGCAGCTTGGGGCATCGCGATGCGATTGTTCGAGATTCCGTCTCGTGCACACTTTGTGGTATGATCGAGCCCGCCCTAGACCCCGACTAAGTGATCGGGCTGGAGTAAGTCTATGTAAGAGTTTTGAGATAGTTGATAGTATGGTTGAGGCGACTTGTCTTTGAATATGGGAGTTCACCACCCATATCATTAGACTTGTGTGCGGACGATGAGGACCCATCTCAGTTGATCATCCGGCCTGGATGGGATGCCCCTCACGTACGATGCTTTCCGAGAACGTTCTGTGCTTGGCCTTGTCTACTTAGACAAGTGGGTACGGTTCTCGGCTCTCCATATGACTATGTCTTAGCTGTACTTGCATACGCTAACCCCGGGTCCCGACAGACTTGGTATCAGAGCAGGACTGACTGTAGGATAAGTAGCCTTGGCCGAAGTCGAGTCTAGCCTCCTATAGTTATATAGTTACTCTGGGTATATAAGGGAACAACGTAAGGCTTCTTTTTTCTCCTTACCCCCTTCGCTCTGAGTTCTGAGTCACCCTCATCTTATTCTACGGGAAGATAGGACTAGGCTCTCCTCTGTCTGATTAGAACATCTCGTTGTTTGCTTCCTCATAGCCGTAGGAAAGTTGTGATCGGTTTGTTAGAGTGGTTATGCTCCCTGTTTTATTACACCGTATGTAAGTGTTGTTTTTCATGATTGGAAGAAATTTTCATTTCTTACAATTACAACCGTTATGCTGTCCGAGTCATTCCAGGTTTATCTCATAATCTGATGCATTTGCAAACTCCTTTCTGTTTCAGATGGCAGATCTTCCCCCTCGGCAGATTGTTCGTTTGACCAGGTGCCTCGGTGTGCGTGGCCATCCCGCCACGTTGATCGAGATGATGTCCTATGTGGGATATCGATGGTACCTTGAGTACACCGTCGAGGAGAAGTTCCACGACTTCAACCAGACGCAGTTCCACTGCATTGTCAGGATCTACCCGCACCACGTTAGAGTCACCCAACCTATCCACTTTGGACATGGCATTGGCGTTACCGAGAACATGGCTGTGCAGGATGCTGCATACTCATGTATGACACTGCTGAGAGAAGAGCACACTTTGCTGAGAGAGACTTCTTTCCGCTATATTCCTGCTGCACTTGCAGGAGAAGAGGGATATTACACCGGACTCTACTCAGATCACTCTGCAGAGGATTCCGCACTTCAGATGACTGCTAGGTTTGCTAGTGACAGAGATCGTGATGCACGCGCTCTCCGTTTCGAGCTCCACGCCACCCGTGTTCGTATGTATAGAGCACTGACACTCTTGGCACCCTTTGTGAGCGTGGGATCAGTTGAGCATGATGCTATCTACCCAGTGAGGACTCAGATGCCTTCTCGAGTTGCTTGGCCTGAGATTGGAAGCATTTTTCCACCCCGTGGTCCTTTGCTTCCACCCTACGCTGGACCTAGGCCCCATCCTTGCCCAAATGGATATCAAGGTCCACAAGCCTCCGTGTTTTCTGATGGTCACCTCCAGCTACCGGGATACGCGGGTAACTTTTATGAGGACTACTATGGAGATGGAGATGAGTGAGACCGCCTGTGGTCTTACCTAGTGATGATGTAGTAGTATCTTAGTATATTGTATGCAAGGTGTCTAAGATTCCAGAGGCTTAGATAAATAATGTATAGGAAGTCAGAGTGCCTCTGAAGGATGTATCATCTTCATCACGTTTGTATTAGCTTAGTGCTTGTACTAAAATGATGTATGGTTTGTATGACAACTTGTGAATATATGGCTTGTATGCTTTATCATCATGTTGTCAAGATGATTACTTCCTTTGCTCTGTAATCCTTCCAGTACTTCAATACCTTGATTAGATTCTTCAAATCAACTCTGTTTGACTTTGGTTTTCACCTTTAGGATGTCTCAAGGAACCCGTGGCCAGGTTGGTCGTAACCAAGGTCGTGGGAATGACCCGGAGGAAGGCAACCTTCCACCCCCACCTACGATGGCTCAGGTTCTGATGGAGGTCGAGAGGAACCGCCGAGACTCTCACCATCTGTTGGAAGTCATTGCTCGCAACACCACTCAGCAGCGAAATGAGTTGGTGTCCCTGAACGACTTCATCCGACTTCATCCCCCGGTTTTTAGTTACTCCACCGAGCCCCTTGACGCCGATGACTGGCTTCGCAGCATCGAGAGGAAGCTCCAAGCAGGCCGTGTTGCAACTGGTGACAAGGTCAGCTATGCCACCTATGACCTCGAAGGTGCAGCTAGCTCTTGGTGGGAGAACTTTCTGAATATGCGTCCCGTTGGACCGCCTGCATCTTGGGAGGAATTCTGCACGTCCTTCCGCGAGAACCACATTCCCAAAGGTCTCATGGACCGCAAGCGTGAGGAGTTCTGCAACCTCACCCAAGGCAGAAGGACCGTTGACGAGTTTAGTTGTGAGTTCAACCGACTTGCTCGTTATTCTACCGAAGAAGTCTCCACCGACGCAAAGAAGCAAGCGAGGTTCCGTCGTGGCCTCAACACTGGACTCCGTCGTGAGTTCAACCTTCATGACTTTGCCACCTTCCAGGTCCTTGTCAACAAGGCCATCAAGGCCGAGGACATGAACACCCCCAACGACTTCCGCAAACACCCTAGAGATGACAGTTCATCCAGTTCCGGCTCTCAGAAGCGCAAGATCTGGATCCCAAACAGCATGTTCCGCCAGAACAACCCACCGAGGCCATCCTATGTGGCGCCTCGTCCACCAACCCAGTTCCACCCAGCTCCACCAAACAACCCAGCTCCACGCACTGTTTTCGGAGCCTGTTACAAGTGTGGTTAGGCAGGCCACTATTCTCGTGAGTGTCCCCAGAACCAGATCCAGCATCAGAATGCTCCACCCCGTGCCGGAGGCAGCAACAACAACAATGGTCGTGGCAAGCCACCTCAGAAGGTCTACACCGCCAAACCCGCTCCTCCCGCCACTCGTGGACGTGTGAACCAGATCGCCGCCGAAGAGACTGACGACACCACTGACGTCATTCTTGGTACGCTCCCAGTCAATTATGTTCCTACTTCCGTTCTTTTCGACCCAGGAGCATCTCATTCATTCATGTCGGAAAGTTATGCACTTCTTCATGAGTTATCTTTTGTTGAATTGTCCACTCCAATGATTATTCAAACTCCAGGGTCAAGATGGCAAACTAATAGAGTAAGCCATGGTAATCAGATTGAAATTGAGGGTTTAGTATTCCTTGCTTCACTCATAGCCCTCAAGTCTTCAGACATTGATGTCATCCTTGGCATGGATTGGCTATCAAGACAGAATGCCTACCTGGATTGCAAAGGCAAATCCGTGAAACTCACCCACCCTTCAGGCAAAACAGTCAACTATACCTCACCCAGAACAAGGACCCAAGTGCATTCCTTGAATGTACTTCCCCTTCCCGAACTTGAAGATATTCCGGTGGTTCGTGACTTCCCGGATGTCTTTCCTGAAGAGCTGCCGGGCATGCTACCCGATAGATGTGTAGAGTTCATTGTAGATCTTTCCCCAGGAACCGCACCAATTTCTAGACGCCCATACAAAATGGCCCCACGTGAGTTAGCTGAGCTTAAAACCCAACTGGAAGCTTTGTTGGAGAAAGGCTTCATCTGCCCTAGCTCATTGCCATGGGGTTGCCCCGTTCTGTTCGTAAAGAAGAAAGATGGAACAGAAAGGATGTGCGTAGACTATCGCCCGCTAAATTTAGCGACGATAAAGAACAAGTACCCATTGCCCAGGATCAATGATCTTTATGATCAACTTGCAGGATCCTCTGTCTTCTCCAAGATGGATTTGAGATTAGGTTATCATCAAATCAAGATCCGAAACGAGGACATTCCCAAAACGGCTTTTACTACTCGTTATGGTCTTTACGAGTACACCGTCATGTCCTTTGGTTTAACCAATGCCCCCGCCACTTTCACACGCATGATGAATTCGATCTTCATGGAGTATTTGGACCAGTTCGTCGTGGTTTACCTCGATGACATCCTTATATACTCGAAGAACGAAGAAGAACATGCCGAACACCTAAGGCTGGTATTGATGAAACTTAGAGAGCATCGCCTGTATGCTAAATTCTCCAAGTGTGAATTCTGGCTACCAGAAGTGACCTACTTAGGCCACGTGATTTCTGCAAAAGGCATTGCTGTGAATCCAGAGAGAGTTCAGGCCGTCCTTGACTGGACTCCACCTGAATCGGTTAAGCAAGTTAGGAGTTTTCTTGGCCTAGCCAGCTATTGCTGTCGCTTTGTCGAGAACTTTTCTAAAGTTGCAAAGCCTCTAACTGAACTCCTCAAGAAAGATAAGAAATTCCTATGGACTCCCAAGTGCGAGGAAAGCTTTCAAGAGCTAAAAAGAAGATTGACTTCTGCACCTGTACTTGCACCTCCAGACACCAAAAAGGATTTCGAGATCTATTGTGACGCATCACGGCAAGGGTTAGGATGCATACTTCTGCAAGATCGACATGTGGTAGCTTATGCTTCACGCTAATTGCGGCCACATGAAGAGAACTATCCTACCCATGACCATTAACTCGCTGCCGTAGTTCATGGCCTAACAACTTGGCGACATTACCTCCTTGGTAACCGTTGCGAGATTTCTTCCGACCACCAAAGCCTCAAATATATTTTCACCCAGCCAGATCTTAATCTCAGGCAAAGACGCTGGATTGAGTTGATAAAAGATGACGACGTAGTAATTTCTTACACCCCAGGCAAAGCCAATGTCATGGCTGATGCACTAAGTCGTAAGTCGTATTGTAACAACCTCATGTTACAAAAGTATCAACCACTTCTTCATGAGGACTTTCGCAAGCTCAATCTTGAGATTGTTCCTCATGGCTATCTTTCTACCTTGGTGGCGAAACCAACTCTTGAGGATCAAATCATAGTTGCCCAAAGGCGTGCACGAGGTGTTCGCCGGATCAAGGAGAACATTGCTAGCGGAGTTGCTAAATGTTTCTCCACAGATAGCAAAGGAACGGTATTCTTTGAAAATCGTTTGGTAGTACCTAAGAATAGGGAACTAAGCCAACTCATCCTCAAGGAAGCCCATGACACACCCCTCTCAATTCATCCCGGTAGCACAAAAATGTACCGAGATCTACGCCAGAGATTTTGGTGGACTAGGATGAAGAGAGACATTGCTCAATTTGTTGCCGAATGTGATGTTTGTCGTCGCATTAAGGCAGAACATCAAAGACCTGCTGGTACACTTCAACCTTTGTCTATTCCCGAGTGGAAATGGGAAAAAGTCGGTATGGACTTCATCACCGGCTTTCCAAAAACCCAGAAAGGAAACAATGCCATCTTCGTTGTCATAGATAGGCTTTCCAAAGTTGCTCACTTCCTTCCGGTTCGCGAGTCTATAACTGCTAGCCAGGTAGTGGACTTGTACATCTCTAGAATTGTATCCCTTCATGGTGTTCCTTTGGAAATCAATTCTGATCGCGGTAGCCTTTTCACCTCTAAATTTTGGGGAAGCTTTCAGAAGGCTATGGGAACTCATCTCTCCTTTAGTACAACTTTCCATCCTCAGTCTAGCGGTCAAGTCGAAAGGGTTAACCAAATTCTTGAAGACATGCTCAGAGCTTGGGTTATCTCATTCGGAAAGAATTGGGAGAAGTCTCTTCCATTTGCCGAATTTTCTTATAACAATAGTTTTCAATCTAGTCTGAACATGGCTCCTTTTGAACTCCTTTATGGACGACGATGTCGAACACCACTAAACTGGTCAGAAACCGGTGAAAGACAATTCTTTGGACCGGATATGATCAAGGAAGCAGAAGAGCAAGTTCGCATTGTTCGTGATCAATTGAAAGCAACCCAGTCTCATCAGAAAAGCTACTATGATCGTCATCATAGGCAAGAGAGCTACAATCTGGATGAGAAGGCTTACCTTCGGGTTACTCCACTGAAGGGAACCCAACGTTTCGGTATCAAAGGCAAGTTGGCCCCACGTTACATCGGACCTTTCCGCATTATTGCTAAACGTGGAGAAGTTGCCTACCAATTTGAACTACCTCCGCACCTCTCCCGAGTACACGATGTATTCCATGTGTCCCAACTCAGGCGTTGCTTCAAGGACCCTATCCGCGAAGTCGACCATGAAACGCTTGATCTACAAGATGACCTTTCTTATCGAGAATACCCCGTTCGGATACTTGATTCCGCAGAGCGTGTCACTCGTCGTCAGAAGATTAGGTTTATGAAAGTGCAATGGTCACACCACTCTGAAAGAGAAGCTACGTGGGAAAGAGAAGACCGTCTCACTGCCGAGTACCCCACCTACCTCCCGCAGCCTTCTGAATCTCGGGACGAGATTCTGTTGAGTGGGGGCGAGTTGTCAGAACCCTCTGTTAGGTAATGTGCTAGGATCAAGTAACCTTGCATCATGTCAAAATTTTCAAAAGGAATCTTTGAAATCAACTTCAAAATCAAAATGGGAGAAGGAAACCCCCCCAGATGAATTAATTCAAAAGGCCAGATAAAAATCTTTTCCAAAAATTCATGTTAGAGTTTTGAAAAGTCTTATAAATGAGTGTGATCACATATCAAGTGATGTGGGACCCACCCCATGCTCATAGATTTTTCAAATATTCAAACAGTGCCTTGGAATAGAAGAAATAACCCTATTTGATTTAAAATTCAAATTATTTGAATTTTAAAAATGTTGAAACTTCATAAGTGGCTAGTCTATATTATTATGAGGCCATATAAAAGTTTTCAGCATTTAATAAAATGTTTAGCTATTTATTTTAGCTAAACAGAACAAATGAAAGAAAGAAAAACAGAAAACAGAAAAGAAAAAAAAGGCTTACCTCAAACGGGCCCAACTCACCGAGGCAGCCCAGCCCAGGGGCAAGGCCGTCTTCTTCCTCGCGCCAGGCAGGCTGCTGCCGCCGTGGCGAGCATGCCGACGACGCTGGCTACCTCCTTCTTCCTCCCCGTCTACGTAGTCGCGCCTGGAGACTCCCCCAGAGCCGCCCCGCTTCTTTCCCCTCCCTCCAGGAACACCTCCCCTTCCTCTCTCGCCCGATTCATCGCCGCCCGAGAAGCACGCCGGAGCACCGTTGAGCCCCCGCGTGGCCATTGACGCCGAGAAGCCCCAAGACCGTGTCCAAGTTCTTCCTCGTCGTCGTCTTCGTCGAGCAGTGCAAGGAATCGAGCCCGGAGCCCGCGTAGACGCCAGATTCTTCCTCGAGTTCTCGCCGGCCGCAGTGAAGGACTTCGTCAATTCCGCCGCCGTTGAGCCACCCCAGCCCTCGCCACCACCTCTACTGAGTTCCTGGTGAGCTCGGGTTCAAAACCCCTAAACTTCCCCCTTCGATTGCTTCCTCTAGCCTTGGTTGCCATGAGAGCCGAAGCTCCTCGCCGCCGGGATCCATGGCGACATCCACCCGCTAAGAAATCGAACCCGCCTTGTTGTCCAACGTGTTCCCCGTGCTCCTCCTCGTCGAACCAGCCTAGCCCCGCCTCAAGTCGTGCCCCGGAACGAAATCTCGATCACGGCCGTAGCTAGGTCGCCGCAAAACTTGACGCCGGCGAGCGTACCATGCACCCCAGCTCTTGGATTCGGTCCCGTTCGACGCGCGCAGGAGAGGGCTTCAAGCTGGTGGTCTTCGCGCTCCAAATGATGGCCGGAATCTTGATCCCGTGCAGCGCCGACGCGGCTTTGGTCGCCGGCGGTTAACCGCCGGTGGGTTAACCCTTAATCACCTGGCTAATGACCCCCTGGGTCACTGACCAGTGGGCCCAGTGGCTTAATTAAGCCACTGGATTAATTAACCCAACGGATTAACTCACCCAGCCAATGACAGGTGGGACCCTCTTGTCAGCCCCCCTGACGTCAGCACTGACGCAGTAAATCAATTTAAATGAATTTCCAGAGATTATTTGAATTAAGAGAATTCCAGAAATTCCAGAAAATACCCCAAACTTTGGAAATTCATAGAAAATTCATATTAACTCCAAATTGGACAAATAATATATGAAAAATGATCAGGAGAAAATTATCTTTCCAAATATGCAACTTTCAACTATGTTGGAGTTGATTTTAAAATGGGATCAGTAGCATATGTCATTTGAATTATTTGGAATTAATTCAAATTCAAACCAAATGCATTTGCAACTTGAACCATGGAATTTTGCTACAATTAAACCACACTTCAGAGGCATATCATACACATTTCCAAAAGGTTCAAAATGATCAAACAATGTCACATGCAACTTGGTTAAGTTGAATTCAAATGTGGAGTTTGAATTTGCAATTCAAATTGCAATATACTCCATTTAAATGGAATTGCTTCACACATCAAAGCATGTACATCAAGATTCAAACTTCCATCATGTGTTTGTGCATTGTATTTACTTTGCTACTTTGCTTGTTGTTTGTCGAGTAGAGGTGGAACCGGAGCAGGAGGCTGCCCCCTTCGTTGAAGACCCAGAACCCGAACCTCGTCAGCAAGGCAAGCAAACCCCCATTGATCATGTCGATAAAATCCCAATTCCCTCTCATGTCTCGCTTATGCATTGTTTAGGATGATCACCATGATTCGTTTCTACCGCATAGATGAACCCATTCCTTTGCATGACCTATCATTTTGTCACAGTAGTAAGCAAACCACAATCCTAGCAAATGTAGGAGTTTTTTGATATCATGTGGCCCCTGCAATGTTACTGCTTATTGCATGCTTAGTATGATACCATGTTGTTACTGTGATGCGAGTCGGGATGGGAATGATCATGTTGATGATGGTAGAAAAGTGTTGGTGAATCGACCCTAATACAAGGTGAACGATGAGAGGCTGTGTAGGAGTACACGGTGGGTTGTCTCGTTGAACACCGCCCTAGTACGAGTTCTTGTGTGGTGATCCAAGATGAAGAGTACAACCACACATTGGGCTCACTGACCCCTCTCAACTTACTAACTCATCCCTTTCGATGTCCAGATGTCGCAATAGTTCGGAGTTCTGGTAGGTCTGTGGCCTGGATGCTAAGTGAGAGAACGGCTCATCCGAGACCGGCTTATGCACCACGCACACATCACTTGGGTCCACTTCGGTAAACCGGCCGGGTTCACGATAGTGGTAACCAACCCAAGTAGGCGGCTTTCTCGGACTAGATCGGCTATGAGGTAACAGTTGTGGTGAGCATCCTCGCTGGCACCCCTTGAATGGTGTCGAGATCAAAGGAGGTAAATGATGATCATGTGTGTGTAGCGGTACACCCTTGCAAGGTTAACAAAACTATTCGAATAGCCGCGTCCGCGGTTATGGACTGCTTGGAAAGCTTAGCTTGATTATTAGATAACTTGAACTGGATACTTCTAAAACACACCAAGATAAGTGTGAGTGCTATGGCGTGCTTTCTCGTGGGGAAGTCGAGGAAGGCACCATAGTGGTGTAATTGGTTGGAGAATGTAGTGGACTCGTGTACGCTTCTTACCTCAAAGTCTGGTACTCGTAGTTCAGGATTAGCCAAGTCAAAGCTGGCACTTCTGCAAGTGAACCCCACCTCCCTTTACCTTGATACATGTGCATGAGTAGTATAGCTCCTATGTAAGTCTTGCTGAGTACGACTTTGTACTCACGTTTGCTTAATCTATGTTTTAGATGATGCCACTGACCCCGAAGGTGGCTTCTTCATCGAGCTGGACGACTGAAGACCAACTAGTCTAGTCCCAGTCAGACGACTGGTTCCCTCGTGGAGGGCTTGTGTTTAAATAAGGCTTCTTAAGCCATTTGTTAAACTTGTCTGTACTCAGACATAATTTGCTTCCGTTTGTGTTGTAATGTTGGATCACATGTTTGTGATCTCTGTTTGCACTCTATAAGAGTTATCAATAAAAATGTACACTTTGTAGAGAATTGCAATGGTACCTGCTGTTCATACAAGGCATGTGTGCTGCGTGTATGTTTATAACATGCATGTCTTTGTATGGGTTTTCGAGACCTTAGTTGTGCTCTGGCTGGCGGTCTTTCATACACCAAGTGGCCCTTAGATATGCGCAGATTGGGGCATCGCGATGCGATTGTTCGAGACTTCGTCTCGTGCACACTTTGTGATATGATCGAGCCCGCCCTAGACCCCGACTAAGTGATCGGGCTGGAGTAAGTCTATGTAAGAGTTTTGAGATAGTTGATAGTATGGTTGAGGCGACTTGTCTTTGAATATGGGAGTTCACCACCCATATCATTAGACTTGTGTGCGGACGATGAGCACCCATCTCAGTTGATCATCCGGCCTGGATGGGATGCCCCTCACGTACGATGCTTTCCGAGAACGTTCTGTGCTTGGCCTTGTCTGCTTAGACAAGTGGGTACGGTTCTCGGCTCTCCATATGACAATGTCTTAGCTGTACTTGCATACGCTAACCCCGGGTCCCGACACTAGGTACAAGTCAAAATGATCCACTCCCTTTCGATATTTTGAGCACTCATGCAATGGATGAGCGTAAGCAAGAAAGTTGACACTTAGGATGGCAAAGACAGAAAAATGATGGAGGAGGAAGACAAAAAAAGTGTGAAAGGCTCACATCAATGAGGACAATCATAGGCGAGAGAAAGCCAAATGATAGATATGATGTGAGGAGTAGAGATGGCCATGCAATGGATGCACATATGAGCTAAGGTAAGCTCTCCAATGGAACTAGTGGGGGTGCATCCAACTTGCTTGCTCAAGAAGACCTAGAGCTCATTTGAGGAGGCTCATCATTGGAATATACAAGCCAAGTTCTACAGTGTGAAGGTCCCCACATAGCTATATGCATAAATGATAATCTCTATGGAGTACAAGATATAAGATGGAGTACGAGTGTGGATATCTCAAAAGGAATAGTAGTGTGCCCCTTCTCTCTTTTTATTTCTTTTTCTCTTTTTTCTATTTCTTGTATTTTTTGGTGGCCTCAATGACTCTTTCTATTTCTCTCATTTGTCCTCTTTGGGATCTTTAAATTTTTTCCTATTTGGGATCTTTTAATTTTGTCCTCTTTGGGATCTTTTCCTCACTTTAGGGGCAACACTCTATATATTACAAGAAGTATAGAAGATCTTTCACACTTTACAAAAGTACTCAACATAAAGAAAATGAAACTATCATGATGTATGCAAATGTATGTCTCTGCCAGGGTAGCAGGATATGCAATGATACTGGCGCGTCATGTAGCAATGATTAGGGCAAGGCCCAACTAGCATGCGGCTCATCGATCAAGCAAGTGGCATGTATGACATGAAGATCAAGTCATGAGAAGGTGGATGTTGCATGGCAATGTATCTTGGAAAGGCTATGGAAATGCCTTGATAGGTAGGTATGGTGGCTGTTTTGAGGAAGGATATAATGAGGCTTATGATGACAGAGCGTATCGTGCCAAGGATTTGGATGCACCGGCGAAGTATGCGCCAACTCTCGAGGTGAGAAAGGGCAATGCACGGTACCGAAGAGGCTAGAAAAATATGGCTAGGTGGAAGTGTAAACTTTCGAATACTCACATTAGTCCGAAGAACTCATGCACTTATTATCGGTAACTCTCAATCTAATTAGGAGCTTCACAAAGAGACAAGTACCCCGAGGAGGAGTGTATGGGGGTTTGGTTATCCTTGCGCATCCTCGACTCATGGTACGTGAGTGTACTCTAATATTCGATCCCTCCAAAGATTAGTGATCCATCTAGTAGCTAAAGTTCTCAACTAATTTTGTAGGTTTTTCGAAAATAAACACGGTTTTCCCAAAATACGACATCTATCACTAATAGGCTAAAGCTCTTGACACCAAAAGTTCAAACATTACTCATAGCAATACCTCAAAACTATTGCAAGTTACTACTACAATCGAATAGCAACCTCAATTACCTACTTCAAGTCAAGACACAAAACTCAGTGCAACAGGCAAACTCTCTAAACAAGATAAACATGAAAACTCAAGAGAGTCCCAGCAACAAACTAAACAAAAGCTCTTACAAATATAAGCATGAAAACTAAGAGCTAAACATGACAGCAGCTACGAAAAAGATAAAGAACACACACAGCGAAGATAAGCATGAAAATCCTATGTTGTGTTCTAGGGTGAAGTGGAGCGTGTTTATCTCCCACACAAAGAAGTCTGGGTTCTAACTTGTTATCAACAGCAAGCAAAGCTAAAGAAAACTAAAAAGGAAATAAAGAGCAAGACGCTCCAAACATAGCACATAACGCATGAAGTAATAAAAATATAGTGGAACGAAAGAAGAACTGATAATTGTTGATGGCGAAGGGGATGCATGGGGGCATCTCCAAGCTTAGATGCTTGAGTCTTGTTGAATATTTCTTGGGGGTGCACGGGGGCATCCCCAAGCTTGAGCGTTTTACCCTCCTGAATCTTCTTTTATCATCTTCCCTCGCACACTTGAAAACTCCTTTCATACATAACTCATCATAATCTGATTAGCGAGGTTAGTACCCACAATAAAATAATTTTTTCTCTACTGTAAATAAGGATATTCTTGAAGAGATACTGTTTCTCAAGATTGCCAAAAAGTTTTTGCAAAGAAAAAGTAAGCTTAAGGTTTGCAAAACGGAGAAGAGGTAAAAAAGGACAGAATCTGTGAAAAACATACCAGCAGGTAGTAAATATTTTTTTAGGGATACTTCTGCAACTCAAATAAGAAAACGCAGAACATACGAAAGTTCCATGATTGTATATAGAACGCTGTGTAAAATATTCAGATCAAAAAGACGAAATTGGATTTTTCTATGATTTTTCCCGTCCCGAGGACAGAATCTGTTTTCTGGACAACATGTCACAACTTTCACTTCCCTTGTCATATGAGGCTATAAATGGCACAAAGCTTGAAAAGTAAAGATACAATGATGTTTCTACAGTATTAACAAACATCAAGACACAACAAAAGCAAAATAAACCTAATTCGTTGTGGGCTGCCTCCCAAAATCCCTTTCTTTTATGCCTTTAAGCTAGGCAAGAAGATTATAAAAGATGCTCTCATAAGAATAAGGATTTGAAGCAAAAGAGGGCATCAAGAAGAAAATATGAAACACATTTAAGCCTAACCCACTTCCTATGCATAGGAATCTTATAAGAAAATAAATCGAAGAAGCGCAAAGAGACAAGCATAGGAAGATGGGACAAGAACTACTTCAAAATTTTCATCATAAAGAGAGGTGTTTTTGTAACATGAAAGTTTCTACAACCAAACTTTCCTCTCTCAAAGTAATTTTCAGTAGTATCATGAACAACATCAAGAATATAACTATCACATAAATCATGTTGTTCATGACCTACAAGCACACGTGTATAGTTTTCAACACGGTCTTTAGGATTATAAGATAATTGCAACCCATCACATTGAGCCTTGATAAGAGCCGGAATATGAGTTGGAGATTTCAAAAGGATAATAGGGCAATCAAGTGTGGGTGCAATAGAAAAAAATTGATTCTTAACATGAGGAACTATAGCAAGTTCATATCCATAAGCATCATTCATAATGGCATCATGGCCGCAAGAATAAAAGGCATCAACTTCATCAAAAAGGGATATTTCAAAAGAATCCATAGGATCATAATACTCATATAAGGTAAGATTCAAAGAGTTACTCTCATTAGAAGGTATACATGGATAGCTCCATTCTTCCTCCTTTTTTTCTTCACTCTCCTCCTCTTTTCCATCCAAGGAGCTTTCAGGTTCAGCAATTTCCTCTTCCATATAGTCCTGCAAATCATTAGTCTCTTCCTTTGGGGGAGAGATTCTCTCAAGATGATCAAAAATATAATAATTTGCATCGTAATTTTCCAAACAATAGTTAAGTATAGCAAGACTCTCATATTTGTAAGGGGCATCATCAATATTGTTAAGAAGAGAAGTAATTTCATAGGCACCCTTCTAAGCAACAAATTCTTCTATTTGCTCTACATCATCAAAATCATAATTTCTCTTAGCATAAGAAGCTAAGGTTTCACCATCATTGTACTCACATTGGAAAGCAAGGTGTTTGTGCCTTATAAAGCAACAAGATTCATCCCTACAGAAAGATATATTATATATTGAGCACAAGTTTCTACATGCTCATACAACTGGTGTATTTGTTTCCATAAGTGTATCCCCTTTTGAGACAAGCGGTGTTCCTTGTACCACTTTTGTTGATCCTTGGTGAATCCTCCATGCCAATAAGATCTGGTTTCAAAGGAGTCAGACATTGATTGGCAAGTAAGGAACTAGACATACTATTTTTTTTGGATTTTTTATAAGGGAAACTAAAGCAAAAACTGAAAGGTAAACTAACAAGACTAAAAAGCAAAGATAAAAGATAGTGTGCAACTCCCCTATCTTGAAGAGTGGAGTCCCCGGCAACGGCGCCAGAAATTAGCTTTGATGGCTTCTCGCCCCTTGTTGGTTACCCAAAGTGGAAGGTTGAGATGTACACAACAGCAAATTTCCCTCGGTGAAGATACCAAGGTTTGTCTCCAGTAGGACTCAGACAACCACATGAAGGTGACAACGGCGCCAGCAATTAGGCGGTTGACGTGGACCTGCACATGCAACATATAACTTTGCTCCCGACGAGTACATAGAGGTTTTCAATCCCTCCGGCCTTTTTGTTTACAAAGGATCAAACGCACGGGATAATAATGATAGTGATAGCAACAGAAAAGGAAATAAAGAAGGAAATAAATAGCGGGTGTAAACAGTGATGGAAATATGGACCGGGGTCCCATGATGTTCACTAGTGATGTCTCTCTCCCAAAAGACGATAAAATAGCCATGCAAGGTAACCAAATTACAGCTGGGCAATTGACAGGATTATGTGCGCAAACCAATGCTAACTATGCTACTAAGAAAGGAAGAGGCTCAAAATCATGGGCGGTACGCCAAAACAAGTAGACCGAAATCCATCTGCATCTACCTACTAATCATCCACCTTGAGATATCTATCCAGAACATCTCGCTGGTATTAAGTTGTGAATCCCACCCAAAGTGTAAACTCAAAGAAATAGACAATTGCATTAAAGAACTTTGTGTAAAGTAAACAACCCTTGCACCCGCAAGTACAAGAACCGTTGTTTCTCCCTTGTGGCAACAACACATCCCCTAGACTCATGTTTCTTTCACTCAAGCTAGTCATCAGGGGGCATGAACCCACAATCATGCATAACGCTCCCTCTTGGAGTTACTACCTACTACTTGGCCAAAGCAATAAACAGCAACGGAGAAAACGCAAGAATTACTCAAGAACATAAATATAAAAGAGGAGAATCAAATATATTACTCAAACACAATCTGAACATAGTCTCATAATCCATCAGATCCCAGCAAACTCAGCATAGCAACAGCAGAAAGATTACATATGTGCCTCGATCATGTAGGGCAGCTCACGAGATCTAAACCATGAAGAACAAAGAGGGGAGGAGAACATCACATAGCTACTGATCATGGACCCATGGTCCAAGGTGGACTACTCACGGTTCATTCGGGAAGCATCCATGGTGGTGGAGAAGCTCTCGGAGGTGGTTCCTCCCTCCGGCAGGGTGCCGCGAAGAAGGCTCCTGGTTCTCCCGATCTTGGAAGCGTGGCGGTGGCGGAACAGAGGAGAGATCGCGAAAAAGGGTTCCGTCATCGAGGGTTTCGGGACGAGAGGGATATATAGGCGAAGGGGGCATCCAGAGGTGGACCAGGGGCCCCAGGTGCACCCCTGGCGCGGCCTAGGCGGTGGTCGCGCCAGGTGGCCGCCTTGGCCACCCTTGGCTCCCCTCTGGCCCCACTTGGGCTCTTCCCGAAGCTTCCTTTACGCTGATTTTTCCTATATTTTTCCCGGAATTTTTCTGCACTTTAAGTAATGGGAAAACCTGAAATAAAAAAACAGCAGAAAACAGGAACTGGCACTGGGGTGCACTGAGTTCATAGGTTAGTCCAAATATGATCAAAAGTGTATGGAAGTGCATCAATATCATAGAAATATCACACAAAAGATGCATGGAGCAAGCAGAAATTATAGATACTTTTTGGACATATCAACCACAAAGAGTGCCTGATCCTGCAGCAGCCACCTCCACCGCCCCAATACTCGCGGAGCTTGTAAAAAGCAAAAGGATTCAGTACTCAAAGAAGAGCAAACCCCAATGAACGGAAGAAAGGAACGGTCCACGCACCAGCCAAAGATCCCGCCAAGTCCTGCAGGCGCTCGCACTCAACTTTCTCCACCCGGAGAAATTGC
Organism: Bromus sterilis; assembly: GCA_950022295.1. Taxonomy (NCBI): domain Eukaryota; kingdom Viridiplantae; phylum Streptophyta; class Magnoliopsida; order Poales; family Poaceae; genus Bromus; species Bromus sterilis. The sequence goes on along the minus strand of OX465595.1, from coordinate 382,653,487 downwards.
TCCTCCAATCGCTACAACCGCTCGAGCTCGCCACGCTGCGCGTGCAGGTCCCTTTCCTTGGATTCCAAAACATCCCGAAGCTCAGAGAGTTCCTTTTTCGCAGCCTCTGCCCGCTTCTCAGCACCCTTCTTGCGACCTACGAAAAGGACATCAGTCTGATAACCAACTAGCAGCCAAAATAAAGACCAAAAATCAGAATCCCACGTCTCATAGTGGTCAAGCTCCCCTGAACCGAGTCATGAGCATGTCGCCACCGATCAACATCAATCAGCACACGCTCACATATCCAGAACAAAGACTGAATTCAAGTAAAATGCACAAGTCAAAGCCAAGGAAAGAAGAAAATCAAGTCCAAAGACTGCAACCAAGCACACATGATTGCTTGCAGCCTCGGGGGCTACTCCCATTGGGAGCACTATCGTGTCCCCAATGTCAAACAAAGATCAACAAAAGAGAAAGACCAAAGCTAAAGACTTCAACCAATCACAAATGATCGCTTGCAGCCTCGGGGGCTACTCCCATCAGGAGCGCTGTCGCGCCCCAATGAAGTTCAGAAGGGCGAGGAATTCCATACCTGCTCCGCCATACGATCAAAAAACTTTGCCTTATCCTCAGCACAAAGATCCCTCCGCCCCAAGTAATGCTCCTCAGGAACCGCGGGTTTCGCCTCTAGAGGAGAGGCTTCCCCAGTATCAGCAGAAGACCCCCCGGACAGAACGGTCGCAGGAGTTGTCTCCGCACCCGAAACCGCAGGAGTTGCCGAAGGAACCAGCCAATCAATCACCGCACCTGAGTCACCCGGCCGAGTAGCAGCCGCACCAGAACCGGATGACTGAAAATCAGCCGCAGCAGTAATCGTAGAAGAGACAGCAGGAACAGGAGCAGTACTGCAAAATGACACATCATTAGAACAAAAGCCTAAAAACAAGCAGAAAAGCCACACAAGGAAAGGTATACGAACCCGGCAAGTGCAACACTCGGACGCAGCAACATCCCAAACTTGCGCCTCTTTGGGGCAGCCGAAGGAAGACGTGGTACAGCAGAAGGCACGGACGGCGGCAAATCATCACCACCACCCGCCGCGTCGCGGCCACTCGCACTCGAGGAGCAAGCACGTTTGACGCGTAAAGGACTAGAATCCCCAGAGTCCTCAGCAGCCAACGGTTTCCCACCTGTAGACTCGCCAGCATCAGCACCGGAAGTGCCCCCATCACCCGCAGGCACAGGATCAACACCAGCCGCACCAGGCTCATCAAGTATTTCCACATCCTCAAGTTGCGGCGGATTGTTCAACAAAGGAGTATGACCCTGCAGATCAGAACAACATCAGTAATCAACAGGCACAATTCAAAATCACAAAAAAACCTCAAGACAAGTACCTGGGGAAGAGGAAAATCAGTAGCGTAAGGACGAACGAGGCTATCCTCACCAATACTCGTACACTTCATGACTTGCTGGACCCGATTCAAAAGGTCACCATCAGAGAACTCCTCGGGCGAACACCTGGTCAAGTCATTAGGCCCAGTGTATTGCCACATGGGACACACCCGATGCTGAAGCGGCTGGACGCGTCTCCTCACAAACACAAAGATAAGTTGGCCGCCAGTCAACTCATCCTTCAAAGCAGAGATCTTTTGCACCAATGGATCAACAAGAGACACCTCGCGAACAGACAAAAGATGTGCCCACGAAGATCGCTTAACCGCTCGCGCAGCAGGATCAAAAGGTGCAAGACCAAATTGCTGCCCCTCGACGTGCCGATCCTTCAGATAAAACCAACTCTTCCACCATGTATATACGGAATCCAGTTTTTCCAGATCAAAGTAGGCAGCCTTATCTTTAATGTAAATACCCACGCCCCCAATGGCATATTTAGAGTTCGTCCTCTTCACATTGAAAAGGATTTTCCAGATCCCCCAATGGGGATAGATTCCAAAAAAACCCTCACAGAGCGTGATAAAACAGACAATGTGCAGTATCCCATTAGGGGTCAAGTCATGCAGTTGCAATTGATAGGCAAAAAGCAACCCTTGGAGGAAAGGATGAACAGGAAGCGCAAACCCACGAGGGAAGAAGCTCTGAAAGCATACCCGTTTATCCGGACGAGGCGCAGGAACCTCCTCATCCCCAGGAATCCGAGCGGCACCATCTACCACAATGTCGTCCGCTACCAAGTCATCCAGATCTGCGGTTCCGAAAGCAGACCGCTCCCACCTACCACTCATCCCCGCCGACTCCTGCACTGCACTTCGAGGGCGCTTGGACATGGATCTCACCACGAAAACGTGCAAAGAGAAGAGGCAGGAGGCAAAGAACGAAGAAGGAAGAAGAAGGACAAGCAGGGGAAGGCAATGGCTGGGTGAAAACCTAAAACCACCAAACCCCCCGGTATATAACCAACAGTAGGGGCATGCATAATCACTGTTAATCTTGGAACTCAACGGACGTGGCATGACCTACGATAGCCGATAAGCATGGAAAACTCAACTGGCGCATTAACCATACCGCCCACTACGCGCGAAAAACGAGGGCCATCATCACACAGTGCGAAATTTTCGGGCAGCAGGGCGTCAAGTCATTTCCATTCAGACGCCACGGCAACCCAACCTGTCAGGCGGGCCAGCAATGTCACATCTCAGCAATGCGTATTAAGTACGCATCCTTGGTCAGCATCCCGCTCCTCACAAGTTTTTTCATATTATTCTAAAATCTTTTACTCCCATTGGGAGTATCTTTATTCGAGTTCGGGTGCTCCCTCACCTAGAAGGCAAAGACGTGCTCGAGTGGCCACTCGCACCAACAAGTAATCACGACATCAGCAGAGTTTCGGGTGCTCCCTCACCCAGAAGGCAGACACGTGCTCGAGTGATCACTCGCACTAGCAGAAATAAACGTACTTTCAGAGTTCGGGTGCTCCCTCACCCTAAAGACAGTAAAGCATTCGAGTGACTACTCGCAAAAGACTCCACAAAATATTCGACACTATGATCTACTCGCGCACTCGACGACTTTCTGAGTGGGTACTTTCTTATTTTCCTCGTCTGAGCTCGCTAAGGTTCTGCGAGTGACCACTAATAGCTCACTTGATTGTTTATTCCAAGTGGGTGCATCTCTATTTAGGCTTCGCGCCTCTACAAAAATTAATGACTGGGCTGCGACCTGATGTACCCAGATGCCACGCAAGCTTAGCGTGTAGGTAGACTCCGCTGCGTAGACGGCCGGGCGGGACTTGCCACAGCGCGACTTCATTCCCGACATTTTCCATGCGCTCGCATGATTGAGAGATGAGCCGATAACGGACGCATTAAGGCTATTTACTGGGACCGGCGGCATTGATCCTATAGGACCTGCAGCGGCATGAACTTTGCTTGTCACAACCCCAAGTTAGGTATGTGCTAGGATTAAGTCTCACATTGCATTCATGTTAAAAGTTTTAAAAAGAAATTGAAATGGGAAGAGAACGCCCCCCAGATGAATTTAATTCAAATGGCCAGAATAAAAGTTGCTCCAAAAATTCCTTTTGTATTTTTGAAAACTCACATAAATGAGTATGATCACATATAAAGTGATGTGGTAGCATTCCCATGCTCATGGATTTTTCAAATATTCAAACAGGAGCATGGATTTAAATTTAAACCCCTATTTGAATTAAAGTTCAAATTATTTGAATTTTAAAAATGCCCAAACTTTATAAGTGGCTAGCTATATGCATTTCAAGTCCACATAAAAATTTGGGGCATTTTATAAAATGGTTTGCTATTTTTAGCAGAGCCAAAACAAATAAACAGAAAAGAAATAAGAAAGAAAAAACAGAAACCTTACCTGTCGCCTAGGGCGGGCCCAACAGCCGGCCCAGCAGCCTTCTCCTTTGTCTTCTACCTCCCCGCGCTCACAAGCTGCTCGGTGGAAAGCCACCGACGCCGCTTTGCCACCTCCTGCTCACCATGGACGCCCTGAGCCCTCTAGACGCGCCACGACAATGCCCTGGAAGCCCCTCGTCTACTTCCCTCCCTCCTGGCTCGCTCTCATCTCCTCACTCGCCCGTTTCCAGCACCCCCGTAGATCGCCGTCGCCGCCGCAGTTGGAAACTCACGGCCAACGACGACGAGAAACCGCCTAGCCATGTCCACCGTCATCGCCCGCAACGACTTCATCTCGGAGCAGAAGATGGCGAGCTGAATCGTACTGGAGCTGCTGAATCGGGTCGTCGTATTCAACTGCGGCCGCCGCTCTTCGCCTTCAAATACTCCGCCGCCAGAGCCTCCCCGCCTCTTTCTTCTGCACCACCGTGCTCCCTGCACTCTGGTGAGCGAAACCCCCCAAATCCCGCCTATTTCCTCACCCTCTATCCATGGTCGCCATGGAAGCCGAGCACGGATGCCGCCATGGTCGACCTGAAGATCGCTTCCGTGCGTCTCCGTCTTCCCAAGCGTGTCTATGGTGCTCCTGGAGTTCCCAGGATTCCGAGGAGCTAGCGCTCGCCCAAGATGGCGATTGGATTCGACGAGTCCATCGTCGACGTGCCACGACCGCCGCTAGGGCTCAACGTCGACGTGGTTTCGGCGCCTTCCCGTGGCCCTGCGGTGCTAAAACGAGTGTGCGCGAGCACGGGCTATCTTTTGATGGTCTTGGCGCAACGTTTGGCTCACAGAGCCGCCGTCCCCGAGGACGCCGCCTTGCTGGTGGGTCACCGGCGACTCACCGCCGGCGAGGTTCACGTGGCCTGCTTAGCTTCACACTAATCCACTCCCTGTGTCACTGGCTAGTGGGCCCAGGCCACTTAACCTCTTAGTTAAAATAAATCAAAACAGTTTAACTAACCAGAGCCAATGACAGGTGGGGCCACCATGTCAATTTGACTGGGTCCACCCCCCTGATGTCATGATGACTCAGTGCTGACGCAATAATTGGTTAAATCAATTTATTTAAATCCAGAAAAGTCAGAAAAAGCTTTAAACTTTGGAAATTCATAACTAATTCATTTTAACTCCAAATTGTACAAATAATATGTCCAAAATTATCAGAAAAATACAAGGATTCTGAATATGCAACTTGTTTCTATGTTTGACCATTTTAAATTGGGTGAACAGTAGCAAACATGAATATGGCATTCTTTTGAATTCAAGTTTGGAGCGATTTTGCAATTGACTTTGCAACACACTTCTTTTAAATGGTTTCATCCACACATCAGAGACTTTACCTCACCTTCACAACATCACTTCATGCTCAACCATTTCAAATGAACATTCATGGTTTCAAGTGCATTTGAAATTCATCGATAAATCAAATGGAGTTTGAATTTGCAATTCAAATGCAATACACTCCATTTAAATGGAATTAACAACACATCAGCACCCCTTACACCATGTTATAACATTTGATCATGTGCTTCTGCATTGTACATTATGTTGATCACTTTGTTTGTATTGTTTGCTCGGATAGAAGTGGAGCCGGAACCCGAGACCACCCCCTTCGTTGAAGACACCGTACCGAACCTCGTCAGCAAGGCAAGCAAACCCCCATTGATCATGTCGATAAAATCTCACTTCCCTCTCAGTCTCGCTTATGCATTGTTTAGGATGATTACCATTCTACGTTTCTACCGCATAGATGAACCCATTCCTTTGCATGACCTATCATTTGTCACAGTAGTAAGCAAACCACAATCCTAGCAAATGTAGGAGTTGGTTGATATCATGTGGCCCCTGCAACTGTTACTGCTTATTGCATGCTTAGGGTTACAATGAGGATACTTTGATCTGTGAGTCGGAATGGTAGCAATCATGTTGATGATGGTGGAAATGTGTTGGTGAATCTACCCTAATACAAGGTGAACGATGAGAGGCTGTGTAGGAGTACACAGTGGGTTGTCTCGTTGAACACCGCCCTAAGCCCGAGTTCTTGTGTGGTGATCCAAGACGAAGAGTACTACCACATGTTGGGCACATGGACCCCCGCTCAACCTACTAACTCACCCCTTCTCGGTTCAATCAGTCGCAGTAGTTCGGAGTTCTGGTAGGTCTGTGGCACGGTCTACGAAGTGGAAGAACGGCTATTCAGACCGGCTTGGGACCCTGCACACATCTTCTGGGACCACATCGGTAAACCGGCCGGGCGATGTGGACTCCAGCCCAGATAGGCGTCTCCATTGTATTTGAGTTGGCTGTGAGGTAGAAGTTGTGGAAATTTATCCTCGCCGACACCCGCTTGAAGGGTGACGAGATCCCGGCGGTAACTGATAGTTTCATGTGTGTAGCAGTACACCCCTGCAGGGTTAATAAACTATTCGAATAGCCGCGTCCGCGGTAAGGGACTACTTGGAAAGCTGTGCTCGATTATTAGACAACTTCAATGGATACTTATAAAACTTGCCAAGATAAGTGTGAGCGCTATGGCGTTCTTTCTCGTGGGGAGTCGAGGAAGGCACCATAGTGGTGTAATTGATTGGAGATTGTAGTGGACTCGTGTACGCTTCTTACATCAAGTCTGGTACTAGTAGTTCAGGACTAGCCATGTCAAAGCTAGCACTTCTGCAGTGAAACCCCACCTCCCTTTACCTTGATACATGTGCATGAGTAGTATAGTTCCTACGTAAGTCTTGCTGAGTACGAATTTGTACTCACGTTTTCTTATTCTATGTTTTAGATGAACCCACTGACCTCGAAGGTGGATTCTTCCTGGCGCTCGATGACTGATCAAGCTAGTGTAGTCCCAGTCAGACGACTGGTCCCTCATGGAAGGGCTTGTTTATAGATAAGGCTTCTCTAAGCCATTTGTTAAACTTGTCTGTACTCAGACCTACTTTGCTTCCGCATGCTTGTTGTAATGTTGGATCACGGTCTCGTGATCTCTGTGTGCACTCTTTAAGAGTTATCAATAAAGTTTTAAACTTTGTAGAGAATTGCCATGATACCTGCTGTTCATACTAGACATGTGTGCTTCGTGTATGATTACAACATGCATGTCTTAGTATGGGTTTTCGAGACCTTAGTTGTGATCTGGCTGGCGGTCTTTTATACACCAAGTGGCCCTTAGATGTGCGCAGCTTTGGGCATCGCGATGCGATTGCTCGTGACTCTTTCACGTGCATACTTTGATGTATGATCGAGCCCGCCTTAGACCCCGCCTAAGTGATCGGGCTGGAGTAAGTCTATGTAAGGGTTATAATACAATCGATAGTATGGTTGAGGCGACTTGTCTATGAGTATGGGAGTTCACCACCCATATCATTTAGACTTGTGTGCGTACGATGAGGACCCATCTCAGTTGATCATCCAGGCTGGATGGGATGCCCCTCACGTTCGATGCTTTCCGAGGACGTTCTGTGCTTGGCCTTGTCTGCTTAGAGAAGTGGGTACGGTTCTTGGATCTCCATATGATTGTGTTGTAGCGAGTCTTGCATACGCTAACCCCGGGTCCCGACAGACTTGGTATCAGAGAAGGACTGACTGTAGGATTATCAGCCTTGGTCGAAGTTGAGTCTAGCCTTCTATAGTTATATAGTTACTCTAGGTATATCAGGGAAAAACGTAAGGCTTCTTTTTTCTCCTTACCTTCATCGTTCTGAGTTCTGAGTCACCCTCATCTTGTTCTACGGGAAGATAGGACTAGGCTCATCTATGTCTTACAAGAACATCTCGTTGTTTGCTTCCTTGTAGCCGTAGGAAAGTTGTGTTCGGTTGTCTAGAGTCGTTGTGCTTCATGTTTTGAACTTCTTATGTAAGTGTTGTTGAGATATTGCGAGAAATTCCTTTTCTCTTGCAATTACAGCCGTTATGATGTCCGAGTTATTCCAGGTTTCTTCATAATCTGATGCATTTGCAAAATCCTTCTCTCCATTTCGGATGTCTTTCCAGAAGAATTGCTAGGTGGCATGCCCGACAGTTCCATAGAGTTTGTTGTAGGTTTCTTCTAGAAACCTATAGTGATTCATTTGTAGCTCTTCCTCCCACTTTAGATGTCTTCTAGCAAGAAGAACCACACTAACCATCGTGTTGGGGTACTTTGCTACTCTAATATATCTTTTGTAGCCCCTAGTAAGCCATGGTCATCCTCTAGGGAAACTACACAGTAACCCAACCCCTTAAACTATGCCACCCGACAGATGTGTAGAGTTCATAGTGGATCTTATGCCAGGAACCGCACCAATTTCCGGACACCCATACAAAATGGCCCCACGTGAGTTACCTGAGCTTAAAACCCAACTTGAAGCTTTGTGGGCAAAAGGCTTCATCCGCCCTAGCTCATCGCCTTGGGGTTGCCCCGTTCTGTTCGTAACGAAGAAAGATGGAACAGAAAGGATGTGCGTAGACTATCACCCGCTAAATCTAGCGACGATAAAGAACAAATACCCGCTGCCCAGGATCAATGATCTTTATGATCAACTTGCTGGATCCTCTATCTTCTCCAAGATGGATTTGAGATTAGGCTATCATCAAATCAAAATCCGAAACGAGGACATTCCAAAAACGGCTTTCACTACTCGTTATGGTCTTAACGAGTACACCGTCATGTCCTTCGGTTTAACCAATGCCCCCGCCACTTTCTCGCGCATGATGAATTCGATCTTCATGGAGTACCTAGATAAATTTGTTGTAGTTTCTCTTGATGACATTCTCATCTACTCGAAGAACGAAGAAGAACATGCCGAACATCTCAGGTTGGTATTGATGAAACTTAGAGAGCACTGCCTTTATGCCAAGTTCTCCAAGTGTGATTTTTGGCTACCAGAAGTGACCTACTTAGGCCACGTGATTTCTGCAAAAGGCATTGCTGTGAATCCTGAGAGTGTCCAGGCCGTCCTTGACTGGACTCCACCTGAATCAGTTAAGCAAGTTAGGAGTTTTCTTGGCTTAGCAAGCTATTTCCGCCGCTTCGTCGAGAACTTTTCTAAAGTTGCAAAGCCTCTAACTGAACTCCTCAAGAAAGATAAGAAATTCCTATGGACTTCCAAGTGCGAGGAAAGCTTTCAAGAGCTGAAAACAAGATTGACTTCTGCACCCGTACTTGCGCCTCCAGACACCAAAAAGGATTTCGAGATCTTTTGTGACGCCTCACGGCAAGGGTTAGGATGCATACTTATGCAAGATAGACATGTGGTAGCTTATGCTTCACGCCAGTTGTGTCCACATGAAGAGAACTATCCTACCCATGATCGTGAACTCGCTGCCGTAGTTCATGCCCTGACAACTTGGCGACATTACCTCCTTGGTAATCATTGTGAGATCTATTCCGACCACCAAATCCTGAAATATATATTCACCCAACCCGTTCTTAATCTCAGGCTAATACGCTGGATTGAGTTGATAAAATATTATGACTTAGGAATTGCTTACACCCCAGGCAAAGCCAATGTCATGGCTGATGCACTAAGTCGTAAGTCGTATTGTAACAACCTCATGTTACAACAGTATCAACCACTTCTTCATGAGGAATTTCGATAGCTCAGTCTCGAGATTGTTCCTCATGGCTATCTTTCTACCTTGGTGGCGAAACCAACCCTTGAGGATAAAATCATAGCCGCCCAGAAACGTGATAGTGGTATTCGAGAGATAAAGAAGAACATTGCTAGCGGAGTTGATAAATGTTTCTCCATAAATGATCAAGGTGTCGTTTTCTTTGGCACTCGATTGGTTGTACCATGAAAACACAATCTTAGGAGGCTAATTCTTAAGGAGGCCCATGACACACCCCTTTAGATTCATCCTGGTAGCACAAAGATGTACCGAGACCTACGCCAGAGATTTTGGTGGACTAGGATGAAGCGATAAATTGCTCAGTATGTTGCCGAATGTGATGTTTGTCATCGCATTAAGGCCGAACACCAAAGACCTGCTGGCACACTTCAACCTTTGCCTATTACGGAGTGGAAATGGGACAAAGTCAATATGGATTTCATCACTGGCTTTCCAAAAACTCAGAAGGGAAATGATGCCATCTTCGTTGTTGTGGATAGACTTTCCAAAGTTGCTAACTTCCTTTCAGTTCGCGAGTCTATAACTGCTAGCCAGTTAGCGGACTTGTATGTCTCTAGAATTGTGTCTCTTCATGGTGTTCCTTTGGAAATCAATTCTGATCGTGGTAGCCTTTTCACCTCTAGATTTTGGGGAAGCTTTCAGAATGCTATGGGAACTCATCTCTCCTTTAGTACAACTTTCCATCCTCAGTCTAGTGGTCAAGTCGAAAGGGTTAACCAAATTCTTGAAGACATGCTCAGAGCTTGTGTTATATCATTCGGAAATAATTGGGAGAAGTCTCTTCCATTTGCCGAATTTGCTTATAACAACAGTTTCCAATCTAGTCTGAAAATGGCTCCTTTTGAACTCCCCTATGGACGAAGATGTCGAACACCTTTAAACTGGTCAGAAACCGGTGAAAGAAATTCTTTGGGCCGGACATGATCATGGAAGCAAAAGAGCAAGTTCGCATTGTTCGTGATCAATTGAAAGCAACCCAGTCTCGTCAGAAAAGCTACTATGATCGTCATCATAGGCAAGAAAGCTACAATATGGATGAGAAGGCTTACCTTCGGGTTACTCCTCTGAAGGGAACCCAATGATTCGGTATCAAAGGAAAGTTGGCCCCACGTTACATTGGACCTTTCCGCATTCTTGCTAAACATGGAGAAGTTGCCTACCAACTTGAACTACCCCCGCACCTTTCCCGAGTACATGATGTATTCCATGTGTCACAACTTAGGCGTTGCTTCAAGGACCCCATCCGCGAAGTCGACCATGAAACACTTGATCTCCAAGATGACCTTTCTTATTGAGAGTACCCTGTACGTATTCTTGATTCAGTAGAGCGTGTCACTCGTCGTCAGAAGATTATGTTTCTGAAAGTGCAATGGTCACACCACTCTGAGAGAGAAGCCACGTGGGAAAGAGAAGACCGTCTCAGTGCCGAGTACCCCTCCTTCCTCCCGATGACTTCTGAATCTCGGGACGAGATTCTTTTGAGTGGGGGCGAGTTGTCACAACCCCAAGTTAGGTATCTGCTAGGATTAAGTCTCACATTGCATTCATGTTAAAAAATTAAAAAAAGAAATTGAAAGGGGAAGAGAACACCCCCCGGATGAATTTAATTCAAATGGCCAGAATAAAAGTTGCTCCAAAAATTCCTTTTGTATTTTTGAAAACTCACATAAATGAGTATGGTCACATATACTGTCGGGACCCGGGGTTAGCGTATGCAAGTCCCGCTACGACATAGTCATACGGAGAGTCAAGAACCGTACCCACTTGTCTAAGCAGACAAGGCCAAGCACAGAACGTTCTCGGAAAGCATCGTACGTGAGGGGCATCCCATCCAGGCCGAATGATCAACTAAGATGGGTCCTCATCGTCCGCACACAAGTCTAAATGATATGGGTGATGAACTCCCATATTCACAGAAAAGTCGCCTCAACCATACTATCGACTATCTCATAGCTATTACATAGACTTACTCCAGCCCGATCACTTAGTCGGGGTCTAGGGCGGGCTCGATCATACAACAAAGTGTGCACGAGAAAGAGTTTCGAACATTCGCATCGCGATGCCCCAAGCTGCGCACATCTAAGGGCCACTTGGTGTATAAAAGACCGCCAGCCAGATCACAACTAAGGTCTCGAAAACCCATACAAAGACATGCATGTTATAAACATACACGCAGCACACATGCCTTGTATGAACATCAGGTATCATTGCAATTCTCTAGAAAGTATACATTTTATTGATAACTCTCACAGAGTGCACACAGAGATCACAAGTCTGTGATCCAACATTACAACAAACAAGCGGAATCAAAGTAGGTCTGAGTACAGACAAGTTTAAAAAATGGCTTAAGAAGGCTTATTTAAACACAAGCCCTCCACGAGGGAACCAGTCTGCTGACTGGGACTACACTAGATTGGTCTTCAGTCGTCGAGCTCGATGAAGGATCCACCTTCGGGGTCAGTGGGTTCATCTAAAATATAGAATAAGAAAACGTGAGTACAAAGTCGTACTCAACAAGACTTACGTAGGAACTATACTACTCATGCACATGTATCAAGTTAAAGGGAGGTGGGGTTCAAATGCAGAAGTGCCAGCTTTGACTTGGCTAGTCCTGAACTACAAGTACCAGACTTGAGGTAAGAAGCGTACACGAGTCCACTACATCTCTTCAACCAATTACACCACTATGGTGCCTTCCTCGACTTCCCCAAGAGAAAGCACGCCATAGCACTCACACTTATCTTGGCAAGTTGTATAAGTATCCAGTTCAAGTTGTCTAATAATCAAGCTAAGCTTTCCAAGCAGTCCCTTACCGCGGACGCGGCTATTCGAATAGTTTTGTTAACCCTTCAGGGGTGTACCGCTACACACACGTGTCATCCGTTACCGCCTTTTGCGTGTCACCGTTCAAGAGATGACAGCGAGGATGCCACCACAACTGTTACCTCATAGACGATCTATTCCAAGAAAGCCACCTACCTGGGTTGGCTACCACTATCGTGAACCCGGCCGGTTTACCGAAGTGGACCCAGATGATGTGTGCGTGGTGCGTAAGCCGGTCTCGGCTGAGCCGTTCTCTCACTTAGCAACCAGGCCAAACCTACCAGAACTCCGAACTACTGCGACATCTGGACATCGAAAGGGATGAGTTAGTAGGTTGAGAGGGGTCAGTGAGCCCAATGTGTGGTTGTACTCTTCATCTTGGTTCACCACACAAGAACTCGGACTTAGGGCGGTGTTCAACTAGACAACCTACTGTGTAATCCTACACAGCCTCTCATCGTTCACCTTGTATTAGGGTAGATTCACCAACACGTTTCCACCATCATCAACATGATCACTACCATCCTGACTCACATAACAGTATCAACATTGTAACACTCTAAGCATGCAATAAGCAGTAACAATTGCAGGGGCCACATGATATCAATCAACTCCTTCATTTGCTAGGATTGTGGTTTTCTTACTATTGTGACAAATGATAGGTCATGCAAAGTAATGGGTTCATCTATGCGGTAGAAACGTAGCATGGTAATCATCCTAAACAATTCATAAGCGAGACTGAGAGGGAAGTGGGATTTTATCGAGATGATCAATGGGGGTTTGCTTGCCTTGCTGACGAGGTTCAATATCGAGGTCTTCAACGAAGGGGGTGGCTTCCGGTTCCGGCTCCACTTCTATCCGGACAAACAAAGATTGACGTAGCAATCAATATGAATGCAATGTTCAAGCACATGATCAAATGTTATAGAATGGTTTAAGGGTGCTTGTGTGTTGCCAATTCCATTTAAATGGAGTGTATTGCATTTGAAATGCAAATTCAAACTCCATATGATTTATCGATGAATTTCAAATGCAATTTGAATCGATGAATGTTCATTTGAAAAGGTTGATCATGAAGTGAAGTTGTAAAGGTGAGGTAAAGTCTCTGATGTGTGGATGAAACCATTTAAAAGAAGTGTGTTGCAAGGTCATTAGCAAATTCACTCCAAATTTGAATTCAAAAGAATGCCATATGCATGTTTGCTACTGTTCACCCATTTTAAAATGGTTAAACATAGAAAAAAGTTGCATATTCAGAATCCTTGTATTTTTCTGATAATTTTAGACATATTATTTGTCCAATTTGGAGTTAATATGAAATTTCTATGATTTATTGAAGTTTAAGCTATTTTCTAGAATTTCTCTGATTTATTAATTAATTGGAAATTCACTTATTGCGTAGGCATGACGTCACAGTGACGTGGGGGAGCTGACGTGTGGGTCCAGCTTGTCAGTGTCTGGGGTTAGTTAAACTGTTCTGTTAAACGTTTCGGGCTAGCTGGGGTTTTGCCAGGGTGTCTCTGGCCACGTCTCCGTCGACAGCGCGGCGGCTGGAGCTTCTGTCCATGGCAAGAAGACGAGGAAGAGCACGGGGGAGGCAGCGGGAGGAGGAAAACGAGGCGCAACCTCACCGTGATGACGAAGGAGAACACAGAGTCGTTGGGGAGGAGCTTGGCGACGAGTAAATTCTCGTCGAAGCTTCGGTGGCCGACGGCGAGAACTTGAAGCGTGCATCTCCTCCGGTGCGGCTCGGGCTCAATTGGTGCGGAAGATCGAGGGAATCGACGTCGGAGGGCGAAGGACAAGGCGGAGCATCTTGAGGGGCTTGGTCGCCGCGTCGGAGCACGGCCGTGCTCCGGCTAGGGCTACGGGTGCGGCTCTGAATCCTTCGCCGGAGAGAGAGGGGGGGGCCAGAGAGAGGGCAAGGGGTGCGGGGGTGTCCTGCAGCTGCGTGGCGTGCTCTGGGTGCGAGGGGAGAGGCCTAGGAGGCTCTCCTCGTTGAGGTGGCAGACGACATCTCCGTGCCCTCCAGCGAGCTGCTTGGCTCGGCGGGGAGGTAGAAGACAAGCGCGCCCGGGTGGGCTGGGCCGGCCAGAGGGAGTGGGCTTCGCCCCTGGGCGCAAGGTAAGCTTGTGGCTTTCTTTTTCTTTTATTTAATTCTGCATCTTGGTTGACCTAGCTATTAAAATAGCTAGGTATTTTTTATAAATGCCCAAATTATTTTATATGGCCTCATAAAATAGAGAGCTAGCCACTTATAAAATTTGAACACTTTTAAAATTTAAATAATTTGAACTTTCATTAAATTAGGGGTTATTTTAATTTCCAAAGCTACTTTTGGATTTTTGTAAAATTCCATGTGTATGAAGTGGGTCCCACAACACTTGGATCATGATCATACACATTTTTAGAGATTTTACAAACAATCAAATGGATTTTTGGAGAAGATTTTTATCTGGCCATTTGAATTAAATTCATATGGGGGGTGTTCTCTCTCCCATTTCAATTTCTTTTGAAAAATTTAACATGATGCAAAGAGAGACTTGATCCTAGCACAAACCTAACTTGGGGTTGTGACAACTCGCCCCCACTCAATAGAATCTCGTCCCAGGATTCAGAAGTCTGCGGAAGGAAGGAGGGGTACTCGGCACGGAGACGGTCTTCTCTTTCCCACGTGGCTTCTCTCTCAGAGTGGTGTGACCAATGCACTTTCAAAAACTTAATCTTCTGACGACGAGTGACACGCTCTGCGGAATCAAGAATACGAATAGGGTATTCTCGATAAGAAAGGTCATCTTGGAGATCAAGCGTTTCATGGTCGACTTCGCGGATGGGGTCCTTGAAGCAACGCCTGAGTTGTGACACATGGAATACATCATGTACTCGGGAAAGGTGCGGGGGTAGTTGAAGTTGGTAGGCAACTTCTCCATGTTTAGCAAGAACGCGGAAAGGTCCGATGTAACGCGGGGCCAACTTGCCTTTGATACCGAATCGTTGGGTTCCCTTCAGAGGAGTAACCCGAAGGTAAGCCTTCTCATCCAGATTGTAGCTCTCTTTCCTATGATGACGATCATAGTAGCTCTTCTGACGAGACTGGGAGGCTTTCAATTGATCACGAACAATGCGAACTTGCTCTTCTGCTTCCTTGATCATATCCGGTCCAAAGAATTGTCTTTCACCGGTTTCTGACCAGTTTAGGGGTGTTCGACATCGTCGTCCATATAGGAGTTCTAAAGGAGCCATGTTCAGAATAGATTGGAAACTATTGTTATAAGCAAATTCGGCGAATGGAAGAGACTTCTCCCAATTATTTCCGAATGAGATAACACAAGCTCTGAGCATGTCTTCAAGAATTTGGTTAACCCTTTCGACTTGACCACTAGACTGAGGATGGAAAGTTGTACTAAAGGAGAGATGAGTTCCCATAGCATTCTGAAAGCTTCCCCAAAATCTAGAGGTGAAAAGGCTACCACGATCAGAATTGATTTCCAAAGGAACACCGTGAAGACACACAATTCTAGAGACGTACAAGTCCGCTAACTGGCTAGCAGTTATAGACTCGTGAACTGGAAGGAAGTGTGCAACTTTGGAAAGCCTATCTACCACAACGAAGATGGCATCATTTCCTTTCTGGGTTTTTGGAAAGCCAGTGATGAAATCAATAGTGACTTTGTCCCATTTCCACTCTGGAATAGGAAAAGGTTCAAGTGTACCAGCAGGTCTTTGATGTTCGGCCTTAATGCGACGACAAACATCACATTCGGCAATGAACTGAGAAATTTGTCGCTTCATCCTAGTCCACAAAAATCTCTGGCGTAGGTCTCGGTACATGTTTGTGCTACCAGGATGAATCGAAAGGGGTGTGTCATGGGCCTCCTTAAGAATTAGCCTCCTAAGATTATTTTTTCGTGGTACAACCAATTGAGTGCCAAAGAAAACGACACCTTGATCATTCATGGAGAAACATTTAGCAACTTCGCTAGCAATGTTCTTCTTGATCTCTAGAATACCACTAGCACGTTTCTGGGCGGCTATAATTTTATCCTCAAGGGTTGGTTTCGCCACCAAGGTAGAAAGATAGCCATGAGGAACAATCTCGAGATTGAGTTTGCAAAATTCCTCATGAAGAAGTGGTTGATACTGTTGTAACATGAGGTTGTTACAATATGACTTACGACTTAGTGCATCATCCACGACATTGGCTTTGCCTGGGGTGTAAGAAATTCCTACGTCGTAATCTTTTATGAACTCAATCCAGCGTCTTTGCCTGAGATTAAGATCTGGCTGGGTGAATATGTATTTGAGGCTTTGGTGGTCAGAAAAGATCTCACAACGATTACCAAGGAGGTAATGTCGCCAAGTTGTCAGGGCATGAACTATGGCAGCGAGTTCAAGATCATGGGTAGGATAGTTCTCTTCATGTGGACGCAACTGGCGTGAAGCATAAGATACCACATGTCTATCTTGCATAAGTATGCATCCTAACCCTTGCCGTGAGGCGTCACAAAAGATCTCGAAATCCTTTTTGGTGTCTGGAGGCGCAAGTACGGGTGCAGAAGTCAATCTTCTTTTTAGCTCTTGAAAGATTTCCTCGCACTTGGGAGTCCATAGGAATTTCTTATCTTTCTTGAGGAGTTCAGTTAGAGGCTTTGAAACTTTAGAAAAGTTCTCGACGAAGCGACGGCAATAGCTGGCTAGGCCAAGAAAACTCCTAACTTGCTTAACCGATTCGGGTGGAGTCCAGTCAAGGACGGCCTGACCTCTCTCGGGATTCACAGCAATGCCTTTTGCAAAAATTACGTGGCCTAAGTAGGTCAATTCTGGTAGCTAAAATTCACACTTGGAGAATTTAGCATACAGGCGATGCTCTCTAAGCTTCATCAATACCAGCCTTAGATGTTCGGCATGTTCTTCTTCGTTCTTCGAGTAGATGAGAATGTCATCAAGATAAACTACAACAAATTTATCTAGGTACTCCATGAAGATCGAATTCATCATGCGCGAGAAAGTGGCGGGGGCATTGGTTAAACCAAAGGACATGACGGTGTACTCGTAAAGACCATAACGAGTAGTGAAAGCCGTTTTTGGAATGTCCTCGTTCCGGATTTTGATTTGATGATAACCTAATCTCAAATCCATCTTGGAGAAGATAGAGGTCCATCAAGTTGATCATAAAGATCATTGATCCTGGGCAGTGGGTACTTGTTCTTTATCGTCGCTAAATTTAGTGGGCGATAGTCTACGCACATCCTTTCTGTTCCATCTTTCTTCATTACGAACAGAACGGGGCAACCCCATGGCGATGATCTAGGGCGGATGAAGCCTTTTGCCAACAAAGCTTCAAGTTGGATTTTAAGCTCAGCTAACTCACGTGGGGCCATTTTTTGTGGGCGTCTGGAAATTGGTGCGGTTCCTGGCATAAGATCCACTATGAACTCTACACATATGTCGGGAGGCATTCCCGGCAGCTCTTTAGGAAAGACATCCGGGAAGTCACGAACCACCGGAATATCTTCAAGGTCGGGAAGGGGAAGTACATTCAAGGAATGCACCTGGGTTCTTGTTCTGGGTGAGGTGTAGTTGACTGTCTTGCCTGAAGGGTGGGTTAGTTTCACGGATTTTCCTTTGCAATCTAGGTAGGCATTCTGCCTGGATAGCCAATCCATGCCAAGGATTACATCGATGTCTGAAGACTTGAGGGCTATGAGTGAAGCAAGGAATACTAAACCCTCAAGTGCAATTTGATTACCATGGCTTACTCTATTAGTTTTCCATCTTGACCCTGGAGTTAGAATAATCATGGGGGTGGATAATTCAACAAAAGATAACTCATGACGAAGTGCATAACTTTCCGACATGAATGAATGAGATGCTCCGGGGTCGAAAAGAACGGAAGTCGGAACATAATTGACTGGGAGCGTACCAAGAATGACGTCAGTGGTGTCGTCAGTCTCTTCGGCGGCAATCTGATTCACACGTCCACGAGTGGCGGGAGCAGCGGGTTTGGTGGTGTAGACCTTCTGGGGTGGCTTGCCATGACCGTTGTTGTTCCCTCTAGCACGGGGTGGAGCATTCTGATTCTGGAGCTGGTTCTGGGGACACTCGCGGGAGTAGTGGCCTACCTGACCACAATTGTAGCAGGCTCCAAAGACAGTGCGTGGAGGTGGGTTGTTTGGTGGAGCTGGGTGGGACGAAGCTGGTGGACGAGGCGCCACATAGGATGGCCTCGGTGGGTTGTTCTGGCGAAACATGCTGTTGGGGATCCAGATCTTGCGCTTCTGAGAGCCTGAACTGGATGAACCATCATCTCTAGGGTGCTTGCGGAACTCATTGGGGGTGTTCATGTCCTCCGTCTTGATGGCCTTGTTGAGAAGGACCTGGAAGGTGGCAAAGTCATGCAGGTTGAGCTCACGACGGAGTCCAGAATTGAGTCCACGACGGAACCTGTCTTGCTTCTTAGCGTCGGTGGAGACCTCTTTAGTAGCATAACGAGCCAGTCGGTTGAACTCACGACTAAACTCACAACAGTCCTTCTTCCTTGAGTGAGGTTGCAGAACTCCTCACGCTTGCGGTCCATAAGACCCTTTGGAATGTGGTGCTCACGGAATGAAGTGCAGAACTCATCCCAAGTTGTAGGCGGTCCAACGGGATGCATGTTCAGGAAATTCTCCCACCAAGAGCTAGCTGCATGCTCGTGGTGGTAGGTGGCATAGCTGACCCTGTCACCATCCGCAACATGGCCTGCCTGGAGCTTCCTCTCGATGCTGCGAAGCCAGTCATCGGCGTCAAGGGGCTCAGTGGAGTAGCTGAAGACCGGGGGATGAAGCCGGATGAATTCCTTCAAAGACACCAACTCGTTGCGCTTCTGAGTGGTGTTACGGGCAATGACCTCCAGCAAATGGTGAGATTCTCGGCGGTTCCTCTCAACCTCCATCAGAACCTGAGCCATCGTGGGTGGGGGTGGAAGATTTCCTTCCTCCGGTTCATTCCCACGACCATGGGCATGACCAAGGTGGCCACGGTTTCCTTGAGACATCCTGAAGGTTAAAACCAAAGTCAATCAGAGTTGATTGGAAGTGTCTAAACAAGGTATTGATGGTACTGGAAGAATCACAGAGCAAAAGAAGTAATCATCTTGACAACATGGGGATAAAAGCATACAAGCCATATATTCACAAGCTGTCATACAAACCATACATCGTTTCAGTACAAGCTCCAAGCTAATACAAACGTGATGAAGATGATACATCCTTCAGAGGCACTCTGACTTCCTATACATTATTTATCTAATCCTCTGGAACTTAGAACACCTTGTGTACAATATACTAAAGATACTACTACACCCTCACTAAAGTAAGACCACGGGCGGTCTCACTCATCTCCATCTCCATAGTAATCCTCGTAAAAGTTACCCACGTAACCCGGTAGCTGAAGGTGACCATCGGAAAACACGGAGGCCTGTGGACCCTGATATCCATTTCGGCAAGGATGGGGCCTAGGTCCAGCGTAGGGTGGAAGCAGAGGACCACGGGGTGGAAAAATGCCTCCAATCTCGGGCCAAGCAACTCGAGAAGGCATATGTGTCCTGACTGGGTAGATAGCACCATACTCCACTGATCCAACACTCAAAAAAGGAGCCAGGAGTGTAAGTGCTCGATACAGACAAACACGGGTGGCGTGAAGCTCAAAACGAAGGGCACGTGCATCACGATCTCTATCACAAGCGTGCCGAGCAGTGATCTGAAGCAAAGGGTCCTCCAAAGAGTGATCTGTGTACAGTCCGCTGTAATACCCCTCTTCTCCTGGAAGTGCAGCAGGGATATAGAGGAAAGATGTGCCTCCAAGCATAGCGTGCTCCTCTCTCAGTAGGGTAATACATGACTATGCAGCATCCTGCACAACCATGTTCTCAGGCATGCCAATTCCATGTCCAAAGTGGATAGGCTGAGTGACTCCAGTGTGGTGCGGGTAGATCCTGAAAATGCAGTGGAACTGGGTCTAGTTGAAGTCAAGGAACTGCTCCTCAACTGTGTACTCAGGGTACCATCGGTATCCAATGAAGGACATCATCTCGATCAGCATGGCGGGATGGCCACGCACACCGAGGCACCTAGTCAAACGAACAATCTGTCGAGGGGGAAGATCTTCCATCTGAAACAGAAAGAAGGAGTTTGCAAATGCATCAGATTATGGAGAAACCTGGAATGACTCGGGCATCATATCGACTGTAATTGTAAGAAATGTCTTTTCTTGCAATGTAGAAACAACACTTACATACGATGTAAGAAATCAGGAAGCACAACAACACTAGTAAACTGTCACAACCCCAAGTTAGGTATGTGCTAGGATTAGCAAGTCACCTTGCATCATGTTAAAAGTTGCAAAAGAAATCATTTGAAATCAATTTCAAACTCAACTGGGAGAAGAAACACCCCCAGATGAATTAATTCAAAAGGCCAGAAATAAATCTTCTCCAAAAATTCATGTTTGATTTTTGAAAAGTCCTATAAATGAGTGTGATCACATATCAAGTGATGTGGGACCCACCCCATGCTCATGGATTTTTCAAATATTCAAACAGGACCTTGGATTAATTCAAAAACCCCTAATTGATTTAAAATTCAAATAATTCAAATTTTAAAAAGTGCCAAACTTTGCAAATGGCTAGTATATATTATTATGAGGCCATGTAAAAAGTTTTGGCATTTAATAAAATGCCTAGCTATTTCTTTAGCACAGCAAAACAAATTACAGAAAAGAAAAACAGAAAGGAAAGATTAAACAGAAAAGAAAATAAAGAAAAGCTTACCTGACACCTAGGCGAAGCCGGCCCATCCAGCCCAGCCAGCCCAAAAGGGCACAGGGGTCTTCTTCCCCGACCCCGCGCCTCCAAGCTGCTCGGTGGAATGCCACCGAGAGCAGCCGAGCACGTCGTCGTCCCTGCGGTCGCCACCTGCCCCTCCCGAGCCTCCAAGTCGCGCCTAGAGACGCATCCGAGCGTCGTGTGTCCATTCCCCCTTCCCCAGTGCCTATCCACCCCTCTCCTTCCCTCCTGCGAGCTTCCCCAAGAGCAGCCGCCGACCATGGCCATGTGATGTGCGAGGTGATGATAGTGATTTCTCGCCCTTCGTTGGTAAACCCCAAGTGGAAGGCGTGATGTAGCACAACAGCAAATTTCCCTCAGTAAAGATACCAAAGTTTGTCTCCAGTAGAACTCCGGAGATGATAAGTAGGTGTCAGTGGCGCAACTGACGCGGACCTGCACACAGACACAAATAACTTTGTTCCCAACGAAGTTCAGAGAGGTTGTCAATCTCTCCGGTCTTGTTGTTCACAAAGGATCAAACACAAGGGATAATGATAGCAACTGAAAGTAAAAGCAGAAAAGTAAATGAGCGTGGAAACATTAATGAGGATATGGACCGGGATACGTGATGTTCACTAGTGATGTCTCTCTCCCAAAAGACGATAAAACTGCTATGCGAGGTGAACAAATTACAGAAGGGTAATTGACAGGATTATGAACGCACCGCAATGCTAACTATGCTACAAAATAAAGGAAGAGGCTCAAAAGCATGGGCAGTACGCCAAAATAAGTAGACCAAAATCCAACTGCATCTACTACTAATCATCCACCTTGAGATATCTATCCAAAACATCTTGCTGGTATTAAGTTGCGAGCCCCACCCAAAGTGTAAACCCAAAGCAACAGACAACTGCATTAAAAAGCACTTTGCGTAAAGTAAACAATCCTTGCAACCGCGGTTACAAGCACCGTTGTTTTCACCCTTGTGGCAACAGCACATCCCCTAGACTCATGTTTCTGTCACTCAAGCGTGTCATCGGGGGGCATGAACCCACAATCGAGAAAAACGTTCCCTCTTGGGGTTACTACCTACTACTTGGCCAAAGCAATAAACAACAATGGAGAACATGCAAGAATTACTTAGGAACAAAAATATAAGAGATAAGAACCAAATATATTACTCAATCACAATCTGAACATAATCTCATAATCCATCAGATCCAATCAAACTCAGCATAGCAACAGCATAAAGATTACAAAAGTGCCTCGATCATGTAGGGCAGCTCACGAGGTCTAAACCATGAAGAACAAAGAGGGGAGGAGAACATCACATAGCTACTGATCACGGACCCATTGTCCAAAGGAAACTACTCACGAGACATCCGGGAAGCATCCATGGTGGAGAGGAGACTCCCGGAGGTCGGCCCTCCCTCTGGCAGGGTGCCGGGAAGAGGTCTGCTGGTGCTCCCGATCTTGAAAGTGCGACGGCGGTGGAACAGAGGCGAGATCGCGAAAAAGGGTTCTGTCCTCGAGGGTTTCTCGTCACGGAGAATATATAGGCGAAGGGGGAAGCCAGGGGGCACCAGGGGTCCAGGCGCCTCTCTGGCGCGGCCAGCCCCTAGGGCGCTCCACTAGGGCGCCTGGGCCCCTGGTGGTGGCCCTCTGGCCCCACTCAGGTTCTTCCGGAAGGTTCTTCTGCGCTGATTTTTTATCTGATTTTTCCCAATTTTTTGAGAACTTTTTATATGGGGGAAAACTGAAATAGAAAAACAGCAGAAAACAGGATCTGGCACTGTGGTTGTGACGCCCCCAAAATCAATCCGTGTACAGTAATCATACACGCAGGGTACACGGCTGAGATTAGGGTGCCACGGTGAGAATATCACAGCACAACACAAAACACAAAAGGATAAACCAATATGTTACAATAAAGGGGGGTCGCTCGGAGCCGAATACATAAGTTATACAAACCATAATATCTGAGTACAGACATAGTTAGTCAAGTTTTGCCTTAAGAAGGCTAGCACAAATAACATCAGAGATACAAATCAAAAAGGCAAGGCCTCCTGCCTGGGAGCCTCCGAAACTACTCCTAGTCCTGGTCAGCGGGGGTCTCGACGTAGTAGTATCCGCCTCCGGGGTACTCCTGCTCCTGGGCTCCAACGTCGACTGCAGCGGCCGATCAGGCAAAGCGAAAAAGGGGAAATAAAGCAAAGGTGAGTATCTAGTATACCCGCGAGTCTTACGTCCGCTACTAAGCATTATGCATTGTATCAACGGAAAGAAGAGGCTGTATATAGTGGACTGCAAGATAGAAATCAGAATAAGGGTAAGAAGCTAGGCCTATCGAAGACTAGCATCTTCCGACGATGTCTTGCAGCATGAGGTAAGAATCAGCCAACAGTTCATATAAAGAAAAAAGTAACAACGAAGCAGAAGTTGCTGCAACATTGTATAATATAAGTTGTAATGATTAACAATAATAATAATGCCTCCGAGTTCACCTCCTCGACATCCCCGCGAGGAAGAAAACCCGGAACCATACAGTTTAATAATAATAGTTTCTAGTGGTAAGATCCAGCTTCAGCATAAAGCGTCCTGTTACCGTGGACACGGCTATTCGAATAGATTAAACTCCCTGCAGGGGTGCACTACTGTTCAGCCTGCACACTCGGATCTCCAGGGTGGCGGGAACCTGGTTAGGGAACGCTCCACCAAAGCTATCCGACACGACGCAGCCTATCCTAGGCTCAACAGAGAGGCCATCCGCCGGACTATATCCTATGCGCCAAGGGGTCTAGGTCCCTCACCCTTGCACGCTCCTGCACGGTGCGAGTCTGGCCGGTGAAGAAAAAGAAAATCCAAACACACCTGCTGCAGCAAAAATACAAGACCACTTCCCGGCGATCAGGCCGCAGTACTGCTGACGTCTGAAGAGCTTTCGGACAAACTACGACGCAGGGGAGCCCATAACTCCTTATCCCACGTGAAGGTAGTGCGTACAGACCAACGGGTCTCTCAAGTCATCCGCCGAACCATTTAGCATTTTAATTAAACTGCGTGACAACCTTTATCGTTGCCTCGATTTAACCGACCCGCGGTCAACGACAGCAGTCAGGACCACCAGTACATCGGTGCCTGCCCTGTCGTCCCACCAAGTCACTGCGGTTACCAACAAGGTGAACCGTCTCCTTACCTTGTCTCGCGTGTGCTCTTGGTAGAGCTCGACTTTCGTGGTTTGGTAACTCTCGAGAGATACGAGCAGGGGCCAAGCACGCCAGTAACGTCGGTCGTACCC
The DNA here is from genome assembly GCA_950022295.1 of Bromus sterilis. Taxonomy (NCBI): domain Eukaryota; kingdom Viridiplantae; phylum Streptophyta; class Magnoliopsida; order Poales; family Poaceae; genus Bromus; species Bromus sterilis. Next base: position 382,629,084 of record OX465595.1, on the reverse strand, counting down.
TCCCTGTCGTTCCCGACGATATACCTCTCGCGGGCACCGTTGGGTCGCCCGACTTTCTTACCTTTAAGGACAACCGCTGTTCAGGACCCTATGGCGGCAAAACAAAGTCATCTTCGAGTGGAGTACAAGGATTACTCCTGGATAGCTCACACTTGAGGTGACTAGGCATAACCCAGATAGGGGCCTTTGGCGGTGTCTGCTTTGTACCGTACCTGTGCAGTTGTATATATTGTATCCGTGTTCACTCCCATAGTGATCACGGCCCGCTATCTAACCCTAGCTAACAATGCGCAGGGCTCACTGCTGAAATAATACATAAGTAATAATAGGCAGCATAGGATAAAGGAAAGGTACATCAAGGGGCGACAAAATCAGGCTATGCAATTGAATAGGAGTGTAATCGTAGCAGCAGCAGTAACAATGCCTAGTGCAAGAAAGTACGGAAAGGTAGGCGATATCTGGGGAAGAGAATGGCTCTGCTTGCCTGGAAGCTCGACGGTAGGGGTAGGGTCGTCGACGAAGTAGTCGTACCCGGCAGCGGTGTAGTCGGCGGTAGGAGCGGGGTCTACCGAAGATTAAGGGGGGGGGAGGAAACAGTAAATACACAGCAATAATATACAAAAATATGCATGACATGATAGATGAAATGTTAACGGTGTTCTAACGCAGTACAATGTACGTTGCTCGGAGCGGGAATTCATCCGAGGATGAACTACCGGCTCCGGGTGATTACCGGACAGGGTGTCCGGAGGGGGAAGGATCAAGCCGGAGGTGTCGTGGACATCCGACAAAGATAAGGGGGGTGTATCCATGTTAGTTGAACTATTCCGAACAACTTTCATGTTCGGAGTAAATTCATCCGGCAGGTTTTTGGAAATTCATAGAAAATTCATATTAACTCCAAAATTAACATATAATATATGAAAAATGATCAGGAGAAAATAATCTATCCAAATATACAACTTTCAACTATGTTTGAGTTGAATTTAAAATGGGACCAGTATCATTTTCTATTTGGTTTAATTGGAATTTAATCAAATTAAATTCAAATGCTTTTGCAATTTGAATCTTAGCAACATGCCACATTTCATTTGAACATCAGAGGCATATCATACACATTTCAAAATGAGTTGCATTGCTCAAACAATAGCATTTGTAACTTGGATAAAATGAATTCAAATTGGAGTTTGAATTTGCAATTTCATTTGCAATATACTCCATTTAAATGGAATTGCCTCACACATCAGAAGCATATACATCGAGTTTCAACCTTCAACCATGTGTTTGTGCATTGTATTTATATTGCTTCCTTGTTTGTTGTTTGTCGAGTAGAAGTGGAACCGGAACAGGAGGTTGCCCCCTTCGTTGAAGATCCCGAGACTGAACCTCGTCAGCAAGGCAAGCAAACCCCCATTGATCATGTCGATAAAATTCCACTTCCCTCTCATGTCTCGCTTATGCATTGTATAGGATGATTACCATGATGCGTTTCTACCGCATAGATGAACCCATTCCTTTGCATGACCTATCATTTTGTCACAGTAGTAAGCAAACCACAATCCTAGAAAATGTAGGAGTTGGTTGATATCATGTGACCCCTGCCACTGCTACTGCTTATTGCATGCTTAGAGTGATACAATGTTGATACTGTTATGTGAGTCGGGATGGTAGAAATCATGTTGATGATGGTGGAAATGTGTTGGTGAATCTACCCTAATACAAGGTGAACGATGAGAGGCTGTGTAGCAGTACACAATGGGTTGTCTCGTTGAAAACCGCCTTAAGCCCGAGTTATTGTGTGGTGATCCAAGCTGAAGAGTACCACCACATGTTGGGCAAACGGATCCCCGCTCAACCTACTAACTCACCCCTTCTCAGTTCAATGAGTCGCAGTAGTTCGGAGTTCTGGTAGGTTTGTGGCCTGGATGCAAGGTGAGAGAACGGCTCAACCGAGACCGGCTTATGCACCACGCACACATCTTCTGGGACCACTTCGGTAGACCGGCCGGGTTACGAATGTGGAAACCCTCCCAGATAGGCGTCTTCAATGAACTTGAGTTGGCTGTGAGGTAAAAGTTGTGGAGATCATCCTCGCCGACACCCGCTTGAAGGGTGACGAGATCCCGGCGGTAACTGATGGTTTCATGTGTGTAGCAGTACACCCCTGCAGGGTTAATAAACTATTCGAATAGCCGCGTCCGCGGCAAGGGACTACTTGGAAATCTGTGCCTGATTATTAGACAACTTGAACTGGATACTTATAAAACTTGCCAAGATAAGCGTGAGTGCTATGGAGTGCTTTCTCGTGGAGAAGTCGAGGAAGGAACCATAGTGGTGTAATTGGTTGGAGAATGTAGTGGACTCGTGTACGCTTCTTACCTCAAGTCTGGTACTCGTAGTTCAGGACTAGCCAAGTCAAAGTTGGCACTTCTGCAATTGAACCCCACCTCCCTTTACCTTGATACATGTGCATGAGTAGTATAGTTCCTATGTAAGTCTTGCTGAGTACGACTTTGTACTCACGTTTGCTTATTCTATGTTTTAGATGAACCCACTGACCCCGAAGGTGGCTTCTTCATCGAGCTCGACGACTGAAGACCAAGCTAGTGTAGTCCCAGTCAGACGACTGGTTCCCTCGTGGAGGGCTTGTGTTTAAATAAGGCTTCTTAAGCCATTTGTTAAACTTGTCTGTACTCAGACCTACTTTGCTTCCGCTTGTTTGTTGTAATGTTGGATCACATGCTTGTGATCTCTGTGTGCACTCTGTGAGAGTTATCAATAAAATTTATACTTTGTAGAGAATTGAAAATATACCTGCTGTTCATACAAGGCATGTGTGTTGCGTGTATGTTTATAACATGCATGTCTTTGTATGGGTTTTCGAGACCTTAGTTGTGATCTGGCTGGCGGTCTTTTATACACCAAGTGGCCCTTAGATGTGCGTAGCTTGGGGCATCGCGATGCGATTGTTTGAGACTCTGTCTCGTGCACACTTTGTGGTATGATCGAGCCCTCCCTAGACCCCGACTAAGTGATCGGGCTGGAGTAAGTCTATGTAAGAGTTATGAGATAGTCGATAGTATGGTTGAGGCGACTTGTCTGCGAATATGGGAGTTCATCACCCATATCATTAGACTTGTGTGCGGACGATGAGGACCCATCTCAGTTGATTATCCGGCCTGGATGGGATGCCCTCACGTACGATGCTTTGCGAGAACGTTCTGTGCTTGGCCTTGTCTGCTTAGACAAGTGGGTACGGTTCTCGGCTCTCCATATGACTATGTCGTAGCGGGACTTGCATACGCTAACTACGGGTCCCGACATAAACCGAACACAACTTTCCTACGGCTACAAGGAAGCAAACAGCGAGATGTTCTAATCAGACAGAGGTGAGCCTAGTCCTATCTTCCCGTAGAACAAGATGAGGGTGACTCAGAAGTCAGAACGATGAGGGTAAGGAGAAAAAAGAAGCCTTACGTTGTTCCCTTATATACCCAGAGTAACTATATAACTATAGCAAGCTAGACTCAACCTCGGCCAAGGCTGATAATCCTACAGTCAGTCCTGCTCTGATACCAAGTCTGTCGGGACCCGGGTTAGCATATGCAAGTCCCGCTACGAGATAGTCATATGGAGAGCCAAGAACCGTACCCACTTGTCTAAGCAGACAAGGCCAAGCACAGAACGTTCTCGGAAAGCATCGTACATGAGGGGCATCCCATCCAGGCCGGATGATCAACTGAGATGGGTCCTCATCGTCTGCACACAAGTCTAAATGATATGGGTGATGAACTCCCATATTCACAGACAAGTCGCCTCAACCATACTATCGACTATCTCATAGCTCTTACATAGACTTACTCCAGCCCGATCACTTAGTCGGGGTCTAGGGCGGGCTCGATCATACAACAAAGTGTGCATGAGACAGAGTCTCGAACATTCGCATCGCGATGCCACAAGCTGCGCACATCTAAGGGCCAGTTGGTGTATAAAAGACCGCCAACCAGATCACAACTAAGGTCTCGAAAACCCATACAAAGTCATGCATGTTATAAACATATACGCAGCACACATGCCTTGTATGAACAACAGGTATCATTGCAATTCTCTACAAAGTATACATTTTATTGATAACTCTCATAGAGTGCACACAGAGATCACAAGTCTGTGATCCAACATTACAACAAACAAGCGTAAGCAAAGTAGGTCTGAGTACAGACAAGTTTAACAAATGTCTTAAGAAGCCTTATTTAAACACAAGCCCTCCACGAGGGAACCAGTCTGCTGACTGGGACTACACTAGCTTGGTCTTCAGTCGTCGAGCTCGATGAAGAATCCTCATTCGGGGTCAGTGGGTTCATCTAAAACATAGAATAAGCAAACGTGAGTACAAAGTCGTACTCAACAAGACTTACGTAGGAACTATACTACTCATGCACATGTATCAAGGTAAAGGGAGGTGGGGTTCAAATGCAGAAGTTCCAGCTTTGACTTGGCTAGTCCTGAACTACGAGTACCAGACTTGAGGTAAGAAGTGTACATGATTCCACTACATCTCTTCAACCAATTACACCACTATGGTGACTTCCTCGACTTCCCAATGAGAAAGTATGCCATAGCACTCACGCTTATCTTGGCAATTTTTATAAGTATCCAGTTCAAGTTGTCTAATAATCAAGCTAAGCTTTCCAAGCAGTCCCTTACCGCGGATGCGGCTATTCGAATAGTTTTGTTAACCCTGCAGGGTGTACCGCTACACACACGTTTCATCAGTTACCGCCTTTTGCGTGTCACCGTTCAAGAGATGATAGCGAGGATGCCTCCACAACTATTACCTCATAGCCAATCTAGTCCAAGAAAGCCGCCTACCTGGGTTGGCTACCACTATCGTGAACCCGGCCGGTTTACCGAAGTGGACCCAGATGATGTGTGCGTGGTGCGTAAGCCGGTCTCGGCTGAGCCATTCTCTCACTTAGCAACCAGGCCACAAACCTACCAGAACTCTGAACTACTGCGACATCTGGACATCGAAATGGATGAGTTAGTAGGTTGAGAGGGGTCAGTGAGCCCAATGTGTGGTTGTACTCTTCATCTTGGATCACCACACAAGAACTTGGACTTAGGGCGGTGTTCAACGAGACAACCCACTGTGTACTCCTACACAGCCTCTCATCGTTCACCTTGTATTAGGGTCAATGAAAAAAATAGCGTGCTATGACAAAATAGAGTTGTCTCAAAAATATGCTGTTAGCATGCTATTTCGCGCTATAACGTGCTATTATCGAGATATTGTACATAGATGCATTTAGCGAGGCATTGCCCTAAACGCTATAGCGTGCTATTAGCGACGCTATAGCGCGCTATTTTTTTCATTGATTAGGGTAGATTCACCAACACATTTCCACCATCATCAACATGATCACTACCATCCCGACTCACATAACATTATCAACATTATAACACTCTAAGCATGCAATAAGCAGTAACAATTGCAGGGGCCACATGATATCAATCAACTCCTTCATTTTCTAGGATTGTGGTTTGCTTACTACTGTGACAAATGATAGGTCATGCAAAAGAATGGGTTCATCTATTCGGTAGAAACGTAGCATGGTAATCATCCTAAACAATGCATAAGCGAGACTGAGAGGGAAGTGGGATTTTATCGACATGATCAATGGGGGTATGCTTGCCTTGCTGACGAGGTTCAATATCGGGGTCTTCAACGAAGGGGGTGGCCTCCGGTTCCGGCTCCACTTCTATCCGGACAAACAAAGCATGAAGTAGCAATCAATATGAATGCAATGCTCAAGAACATGATCAAATGTTATAGCATGGTGTAAGGGTGCTGGTGTGTTAGCAATTCCATTTAAATGGACTGTGTTGCATTTGAAATGCAAATTCAAACTCCATATGATTTATCGATGAATTTCAAATGCAATTTGAATCCACGAATGTTCATTTCAAAAGGTTGATCATGAAGTGATGTTGTAAAGGTGAGGTAAAGTCTCTGATGTGTGCATGAAACCATTTAAAAGAAGTGTGTTGCAAGGTCATTTGCAAATTCACTCCAAATTTGAATTCAAAAGAATGCCATATGCATGTTTGCTACTTTTCACCCATTTTAAAATGGTTAAACATAGAAACAAGTTGCATATTCAGAATCCTTGTATTTTTCTGATAATTTTAGACATATTATTTGTCCAATTTGGAGTTAATATGAATTTTCTATGATTTATTGAAGTTTAAGCTATTTTCTGGAATTTATCTGATTTATTATTTAATTGGAAATTCACTTATTGCGTAGACATGACGTCACAGTGACGTGTGGGGGGGGCTGACGTGTGGGTCCAGCTTGTCAGTGTCTGGGGTTATTTAAACTGTTCTGTTAAACTAATCCCTAATTAGTTAGGGTCCTGGGCCCACTGGTCAGTGGCCCAGGGGGGGGGGGGATTTTAGCTCGGGGGTTAGGTTTAATGGCGCCGCCGGCTCGGGGTTTGCCGGAGTTCTCGCCGGAATACGAAATAGGGCACGGTGGAGGACTTTGAGGGCACGGACGTGCTCTGCGTGACCATGCACATCGATTGGGGCTAGCTGGGGTTCGCCAGGGTGTCTCTGGGCACGTCTCCGTCGACAGCGCGGCGGCTGGAGCTTCTGTCCATGGCGAGCAGACGAGGCAGACCATGGGGGAGGAAGCGGGAGGGGCAAACGAGGCGCAAGCTCACCGTGATGACGAAGGCGAACACAGATTCGTTGGGGAGGAGCTTGGCGGCGAGTAAATTCTCGTCGAAGCTTCGGTGGCCGGCAGCGAGAACTTGAAGCGTGCATCTCCTCCGGTGCGGCTCGGGCTCAATTGGTGCGGCAGATCGAGGGAGTCGACGTCGGGGAGGACGAAGGACAAGGCGGAGCATCTTGAGGGGCTTGGTCGCCGCGTCGGAGCACCGCCGTTCTCTGGCTAGGGCTACGGGTGCGGCGCTGAATCCTTCGCCGGAGAGAGAGGGGAGGGGCCAGAGAGAGGGCAAGGAGTGCGGGGGTGTCCTGCAGCTGTGTGGCGTGCTCTGGGTGCGAGGGGAGAGGCCTAGGAGGCTCTCCTCGTCGAGGTGGCAGCCGACGTCGGCGTGCCCTCCACTGAGCTGCTTGGCTCGGCGGGGAGGTAGAAGACAAGCGCGCCCGGGTGGGCTGGGCCGGCCAGAGGGAGTGGGCTTCGCCCCTGGACGCAAGGTAAGCTTGTGGCTTTCTTTTTCTTTTATTTAAATCTGCATCTTTGTTGACCTAGCTAATAAAATAGCTAGGTATTTTTATAAATGCCCAAATTATTTTATATGGCCTCATAAAATAGAGAGCTAGCCACTTATAAAATTTGAACACTTTTAAAATTCAAATAATTTGAACTTTAATTAAATTAGGGTTATTTTAATTTCCAAAGCCACTTTTGGATTTTTGTAAAATTCCATGTGTATGAAGTGGGTCCCACAACACTTGGATCATGATCATACACATTTTTAGAGATTTTACAAACACTCAAATGGATTTTTGGAGAAGATTTTTATCTGGCCATTTGAATTAAATTCATCTGGGGGGTGTTCTCTCTCCCATTTCAATTTCTTTTGAAATTTTTAACATGCTGCAAAGAGAGACTTGATCCTAGCACAAACCTAACTTGGGGTTGTGACAACTCGCCCCCACTCAAAAGAATCTCGTCCCGAGATTCAGAAGTCTGCGGAAGGAAGGAGGGGTACTCGGCACGGAGACGGTCTTCTCTTTCCCACGTAGCTTCTCTCTCAGTGTGGTGTGACCAATGCACTTTCAGAAACTTAATCTTCTGACGACGAGTGACACGCTCTGCGGAATCAAGAATAAGAATAGGGTATTCTCGATAAGAAAGGTCATCTTGGAGATCAAGCGTTTCATGGTTGACTTCGCGGATGGGGTCCTTGAAGCAACGCCTGAGTTGTGACACATGGAATACATCATGTACTCGGGAAAGGTGCGGGGGTAGTTCAAGTTGGTAGGCAACTTCTCCACGTTTAGCAAGAATGCGGAAAGGTCCGATGTAACGTGGGGCCAACTTGCCTTTGATACCGAATCGTTGGGTTCCCTTCAGAGGAGTAACCCGAAGGTAAGCCTTCTCATCCAGATTGTAGCTCTCTTTCCTATGATGACGATCATAGTAGCTCTTCTGACGAGACTGGGCGGCTTTCAATTGATCACGAACAATGGTAACTTGCTCTTCTTCTTCCTTGATCATATCCGGTCCAAAGAATTGTCTTTCACCGGTTTCTGACCAGTTTAGGGGTGTTCGACATTGTCGTCCATATAGGAGTTCAAAAGGAGCCATGTTCAGACTAGATTGGAAACTATTGTTATAAGAAAATTCGGGGAATGGAAGAGACTTCTCCCAATTATTTCCGAATGAGATAACACAAGCTCTGAGCATGTCTTCAAGAATTTGGTTAACCCTTTCGACTTGACCACTAGACTGAGGATGGAAAGCTGTACTAAAGGAGAGATGAGTTCCCATAGCATTCTGAAAGCTTCCCCAAAATCTAGAGGTGAAAAGGCTACCACGATCAGAATTGATTTCCAAAGGAACACCGTGAAGAGACACAATTCTAGAGATGTACAAGTCCGCTAACTGGCTAGCAGTTATAGACTCGCAAACTGGAAGGAAGTGTGCAACTTTGGAAAGCCTATCACTACTAGGGAAAATCTTATAGGTAGAGGCTTAACAGTAGTGCCCCTTAAAGACAGGCGCTACTGCTAATTAGCAGTAGCGCACTATATGGACGCTCGCTATTGATATGCCTGTATCAGTAGCACCTCATCTGTGGACCCGCTACTGGTATAGGTGGTCCCCACCAAACCCAGCTGACAAGTTTTAGTAGCAGCGCCCCCCTGGAAAGACTGCTACTACTATCTACTTATCAGTAGCGCCCTTCCGTTACGACCGCTGCTGCTAATGTGGACCCAACTTAACCCAGAGGCCCGCAAATAGCAGCAACGCGTGATCTATTGGGTCGCTACTACTAAAAGAATAGCAGTAGCGCCGTAGCGGTACCGGCGCTACTGGTAAGGCGCAGCAGCCACCTTTCCACCAACCATCCCCCTCCCCCTCCTCTCTCTCCCTCAGTTGCTTCTTCCTCATTCCTTCTCCTACCTCTTGTCCATCTCCATTAATGCATTACACCATCTCATTAATGCACTACACACCATCTTCATTAATGCAATATCTCTCTCTTTCCTTCTAATTTTATCCTCCTCCACCACCACATATCATGCATAAATGCATCTAGCTATCTCTCTTTCTCACCTTTGTCTCCTTCCCCTCACTAGCTAGTGCAAGCTTCTCCCAAGTGTGATATTTTAACAAAAGGTATATACTTTCTCTCTCTCTCTCTCTCTTAATTAATTACTAGCTAGCTAGGTACGTGGATGCATGAGATGTGAGTAAAAAATTGTGCTTTACATCAATGAAAATATTTGTGTGTGTGTATGGGTGTGTGATATGAGAGTTTGCCTATGTTTTGCTGAAATGTTGATTTACTTCCGTTTCGGCGAATTTCGGGCAAGTTCTATATGTCCTATTTTTAGGAAGGTCATGCCGAAATTTTTTATGACTTTGATATGCATATGCATGTCGTTATAATCTTTTGTTTGTATAACTCGTAGGCGACCATGAAGGTCTGTGGAAGGGTGGGTAGATACTTGCGATCCGCAGTGGACGACATGGTTGAAAAAAATGAATAGGAGATTTTATGTCCTTGTCGAAAATGCAAGGAAGGCGTCTGGCTGGACCCCTTTAAGGGTGGACGTTTGAAGGCGCACCTGCTTAGATATGGTTTCATGGATGGCTATACTCGATGGATAAATGAAGATGATGATGACGATATCGACGGTGCAACCGATAACCCCATGGCAGCGGATGAAGAGATGATTGATGGATCCGAAGACGAAGAGGGCGCTGGAAATGACGGCGGAGAAGAGGCCGCACATGGTAATTGCGGAGAAGATCAGACCGAACATGACGGAGAAGATGCGGACATGACGGATCCTTCGTTGCTACGAAATTCAATCGTGCGGGACCCTCATGTTCGAGACCTGCTTCGCAAGAAGACGACTAGCGACAGAGCTGGTTCTAGAGAGGAGGCCAAGTTGGAGCAACTGGAGGTAGACTCGAAGACTCCATTGTATGATGGTTGCGCTCCTGAGGTGACCCACTTGAGTTTCACGCTCGAACTTCTAAAGATGAAGGCTAAAAACAAATGGAGCGACAAAAGCCTCGATGATCATCTCAAGTATCTAAACAAGACAGTTCTTCCCCCGGGGAACCTTTGTCCTACTAGTATCGATGAGGCCAAGAAGATTTTGTGCCCTCTTGATCTGCCGCACATTAGATACCATGCATGCATCAACGATTGCATCATTTATCAGAACGAGAACGCAGAAAAAACCAGTAGTCCGATGTGCAATGCTGATAGATACAAGAAGGCCGGAAAGAAATCTCCTCAGAAAGTTGTATGGTACTTTCCGATCATTCCTCGTCTGCAGCGTTATTTCGTAGATCCTAAGGAAGCTGAGCTCATGCGGTGGCACGTGGTCAGGAAGGTGCCCGATGATGGAGATGATCCGAAGATGAGACACCCTATGGATGGAAGCCAGTGGAGAGCATTGAACGCCGAATATGGACTTCATCTTGATCCAAGGAACGTCATGCTTGGCGTGAGTTCAGATGGCATGAATCCGTTTGGCAAGCAGAACACCAACCATAGCACATGGCCCGTGTTTGTATCGATGTACAACATTCCCCCGTGGAAGTGCATGAAGACAAAGTACATACACATGAGCATTCTGATTCAAGGGCCAAAACAGCTGGGAAATAATATTAATCTATATCTCGAGCTATTGAAAGAGGAGCTAGAAATGTTATGGAAATCACCAGTCAAGACATGGGACGCTTTCGAAAAAGAATATTTCTATATGAAAGCCGTGGTGTTGACGACGGTGCACGATTATCTCGGTTACGGATATGTATCAGGCCAGGTGTGCCATGGATATTGCGGATGCACGAGGTGCATGGATGATACGACGTCTCAGCAGCTAACGAAAGATGGTGGGTCTGCGAAAATCGTGTACATGGGGAATCGAAGATGGCTCGAGAAGAATGACCCGTGGAGAAACCGTGGAGATCTATTCAATGGTGAGACTGAGCATCGAGGACCTCCACGTAAGAGGAGCGGCGCCGAAATTGATGAGTTGTTGAAAAACTGGAAAGAGTGCCCCGCGCCTGGAAAGATGAAAAAACCGGAGCCGCTGCGGAAGGTATGGAAAACAAGGTCTATTTTCTGGGACTTGGAGTACTGGCCCAAACTCGATACACCTCATTGTCTTGATCAATTTCATATCACGAAGAATGTTCTCGAGAGTTTGCTTGGCACACTGATGAACATGGCGGAGAAGACCAAGGATGGGCCGAAAGCAAGAAGAGACTTGGAAGATTTGGAAATAAGGGCAGATCTCCACATGCCCCGTAAAACGGCCGAGACAGAGACGGAGACAGAGATGGGGGACAGCAGGCGGGGCAAAAAAGTAAAGAAGAAGGAAGAGAAATATTGCCCCCCTTCTTGCTTCACCTTCAATACGAAGGAGATAGATCAATTTTTCAAGTGTCTTACCGGAATAAAAGTTAGTTCCGGTTACTGTGGGAAGATAAGCAGATATCTAGACATGCAGAAAAAAGGTTCAGCGGGATGAAGTCTCATGACTGTCACGTGATGATGACGCAGATACTACCGGTTGCCCTTAGAGGGATAATGGACAAGCACGTCCGTGACATGCTTACTGGTTTCTGTAATTTTTTCGATGTTATCTCTCGAAAGTCGATCAGTTCGAAGCAGCTCACAAGGATACAGGAAGAGATTGTTGTCATACTATGTGAGCTCGAGATGTACTTCCCGCCCGCGTTCTTTGACGTCATGGTGCATCTGTGTGTCCACATTGTGGACAACATCATCGACCTTGGCCCGTCATACCTGCACAACATGATGCCGTTCGAGAGGATGAATGGGGTCATCAAAGGATTCGTTCGTAACATGTCCCGACTAGATGGAAGCATCATACAGGGCTATCTGACACAAGAGTGCATCTCTTTCTGCGAGAATTATCTAAGAAACGGAGACGACGACATCCCTGTTGTTGGTTTGCCTGTTAACAAGTACCATGGGAGGCTCGGAGGAGAAGGTCACACCAACGGTCGGAGGGAACTGCATGTCGACCACTCGGATCGACGCAATGACTTTGACAAGGCAAACTTAGTAGTGCTACAACATCTTGACGTGGTAGACCCTTTCGTGACACTGCACAAAGAAAGCATCGCCAAGAAGTACCATGACCAGGGCCTACGCAAGACGGACGCCGAAGTTACTAGAGATCACAACTCCACTTTCTTTCCTTGGTTCAAAGAGCATGTTCTTGCCAATCCCCCGGAAGAGGGGTCTACAGACGCATTGCTCATATACGCCTTAGCACATGGCCCTGCTGTCAACTTCCTCACCTATCAGGCATATGATATAAACGGATACACGTTCTATACGGAGGCCAGAGATATGAAAAGTGATTTCCAGAACTCGGGGGTGACGATAGAATGCATGACTGACGACAACGGCTCAACTGAAAGATATTACGGAAGGGTCGAAGAGATCTGGGAGCTTAACTACTCTGGAATACACAATGCGACGATGTTCCGTGTCAGATGGGCTAAGAATGTCGAAAGAGAAAACCGGTATTTCACTACTATGTCTATACCCGACGCCAAGAGCGCTACCGTGAACGTCATCGCCAAAAATGAGCCATGGATACACGCTAAGCACGTGACACAATGTTTCTACATAACCGACCCGAGAAATCCCAGCCGTGTTGTCGTGAGGAGAGGAAAAAGAAACATCGTCGGAATGGATGGAGTCGCCAACATAGAAGACTATGACCAGTACAGCAACCCGATGAGGGAAGATGACGACGACGATGAAGCATATGTCAAAGGAAGAATGAAGACTACATTACTTATGAAAGATCGTACTCCATGGAAAAGGAAAAGTCACAACGAGGGTCTAAATTATTCGGAAACGAACAAAAAAGGAAAGAAACTAATCACTAAGAAACGTCCTCGACGCTGAGAAACTAAATGTGTGTTGTAATCTATATATGTATCTATTTTGTATACTTGCACTTTAACCGCGTTATCGATCGGTCAAATTATATATTGCCGCTGTTAAATATACATTATATAAATTGTATCGGTCGTTGTTCGGAAAAAAAATTAAAAAGGAAATGGAAAGAGGGAAAAAATGCCAGCAATATCAGTAGCGGGCCCTGTCAGCACGTGCTACTGCTAAGGTTTAGCAGTAGCGGGCCCTGTCAGAGCGGGCTACTTCTAAACTTAAGCGGGTCACCTCTAAGTTTTAGCAGTAGCGGGTCCTGTCAGAGCGCGCTACTGCTAAACTTAGCAGTAGCGGGCCCTGTCAACGCGCGCTACTGCTACGTTTAGCAGTAGCACGCCCTGACAGGGCCCGCTACTGCTAAGTTTCACTTAAACCGGTCGGGCAGGTTCTTCTTTTCATTCCCCTCTATCTCTCCCTCTCGAACTTCTCCCCAGCCACCATCGTCGTCACCGCGCCTCCCCGCCCTCGTCGTCGTGCCTCCGCCGCCCTCGTCGCCTCGCCTCCGCGGCCGCCGTCGTCGTCTCCGCGCCTCCCTGCCCTCGTCGCCTCGCCTCCCCGGTATGCCTCGCCTCCCCGCCCTCGTCGCCTCGCCTCGCCTTGCCTCCATGGCTAACTTCTAGTGCTAGTAGTAGGTTTGTGCTGCCTGTGGATGCTTCACAATTCATCTGACGTTGTTGAGTGAAGTGGTGCTTGTTCATGGTCTAGTTTTCGTATATTCATGAGCTGCAATGTGTAAGAATTCGATCGAGTACGCTCATACTCTTCAAACTCATACGGATGAAAAGCAGAGCAATTCGGAATTTCTCCTTTTTTGTGTGTGTGTGTGTTGATTACAAGTGACTGTTATGTGGTTGCATGAAATCTAGGCTTTGTTTCGATAACCTTTGGTGGCTACTGACTGCATGCTTGTGTTGATGATGCACAAATTAACCATGCCGAATTTCTCTGCTTTTGAAAGATTAGCAAAGTGCATGTTCTTCTCTGCTTTATTTTAGTATTTGTTAAGTGGCCTTGTGAATAGTTCATATTTAGGAGAATATTTATGCCTCACATCACTAGTAGTTAAATAAAAATGTATGACTATATTGTTGTATTTTCTGTGTTGCAGTTGTTATTAGTTCCTCCTCTTACTTAATTGGTTTCAGTTGAGCTGTTAAGCTTGTTGGAAAGATGCTTTGATGGGACGTTGTAGCACAGTTGCTGCTGTTAATAACTCGGGCAGTGCAGTGCAGTGCAGTTGTTATTTGAACTTTTGGAGTTGAAAATGCAAATGAAATGATATTGTGTACGAATTTTCTTCTTTTTTCCATATGTAGGGATCCGAGGGGCCTATGTTTTGCCAGAATGTTGATTTATTTCCGTTCCGGCAAATTTCAGGTTCCCGATATGTCCACTTTTTAGCAAAGGTCATGCCGAAATTTACCGTGAATTTCGACATGACTTGTGCTACAAAGTATGACATATCGAGTGCTCGGTATTTGATAGGACGACATTTAGTCCTTTTTTATAGTTTGAGAATTAAACTTGGAGACTAAATATATCTTAGGAAACATGTCGACCAACGACGAAGCCGGTGCAAATGAAGATTTTGACTACCAGCAGCATAAACACGCCTTCCTCGACCATATGTCTTCTCAGCTACGAGACAGAGGTCCAAATGCCGCTAGTGCGACGGACGCCGAAATCGAGTCCGACAGCACTACTGATGGCACCGATGGCACTGACACCGGCGCCACCGACACCGGCGGCGCTGAAGCCGCTAATGAACCAGCAAATAAGAAGAAGGAGAGGGTACGAAAACCAAACAAGCTCGGCACCGACAAACTGCTAGTGACAGAGGTGCATCCTGGCAAATTCGAGCCAATAGCGCCGGCGGAAGCTCGCAAGTGCTACGGCAACCAAAGTCGGATGCATCCTACGGGAAACCGCGAGCATCAACGACTATGACTTGAGGAGTATACCAAATATGGAACATTTACTCCTTACGAAGCTGCACAACAGATTCAAGTTCCCGGATCGTGATGAGAGCAAAACTCCGTGGGATGATGATGCCATGACTGACATAAACGCCGCCGCCATGGTCAAGTTCAGCAACGCATTGTCCGCATGGAAAGTGAGGGTGAAACGAGTGATTGAGAAGAACAAACCTTTGTCCAAGATTTTTGCGGACAATCCATCACTTACGGAAGCTGAGTTCTTAAAATTCAAGGACACTTGCGCTACCGACGAAGCCAAGCTTAGGTCCGTGAAATTCAAGGGGCTTCAGAAAAGGAACACGGGGAAACACCGCCTCGGAAGCCGTGGTTACATTGGCAAAAGGCCCATATGGGACAAGGAGGACGCGGAACGTGAAGCCGCGGGGATCCCAGACCCCTTGGCGGAGTTCACAGACCCGCAGGAGTATGACTTCATCAGGGCCCGCTACAAGTGGGACTCGAAGAAAAATGTTTGGTCCACGGACGCGCCCACGAGGGAATTGATGAGATTACTGGTAATATTTTTTTCCCACCTTATATTAGCTTCTCATCAAGTCAGAATACACGTTGTAGTAACATTTGTAAATGGTCCACGTTTCTTTCGCAGAAAGAGCAACACAAGCTTGATGCCGAAAGAGACTCATCGTCTTAGTCGACGATGAGGCCCAAGTGGGACACCCATCTCAACCGGGCCTTGAACATAATGAAGGGCCTCCCTTTGGACCCTCGGCCGCAGCATGGACATGTGCACGATGTCGGAGACGGTGCCCAGTGGAAGCACTACTACCACGAGGACCCTGAGGCCAAAAGGCAGAGAAGGAAGTTTAGTCAGGTCAACATCGACGAGAAGGTGAAGCTTGCGGTTGAGAAAAAAGCAGCTGAGACCGAACAAGCGACCAAACAAGAGATGATCAAGTCGGCAGTCAATGCAGCTTTAGCTGCCTGTAGAGATGAGTTCGCAGCTTCGGTTTCATCCTTGATCCCGGCTTTTATCGAGTGGACGAAGCAAAATCCAGACAAAACGGCAGCGGATTTTCCCCGTACTAGCTTCGTCGGGAGCAACTCGGTGAACATCGCACCAGCGGGGCCTGCTCTCGCATCCGGACATGCTCCATTAGCCTCTCATAGCAGCCCGTCCTCTGTCTCTGGCGTGCTAGGCAGGCCTTCGCCTTTGGCCGAGCTCGACGCCCTCACGGTAATAACGCGTCACACCAACATATCTATAATATATCCCTTTTTCGTTGCCTTTTGGATGTCTGACGCCGTAGACATTTTTTCGCAGGCTGAGAGAACCCCGTGCACCTTACTATACATGATCAATGGCCAGACGGTGGATGTGGGAAAGGCAACGATAATAAATCCCACGGATCGGATGATCCACACCATGCAGATGCCCAATACCACTTTCAAGGTTTCCGTGGCGAGTGTCAAACCGGGCCATGAGGATTCGGCTCCTCCGGTACAACTCGGGGGAGAGGAAGACGAGACCCCTAAGCGGCTTGCAGACTGCAAGGGCTATTTCATCCTATGGCCGAAGGGTCTTCTTCGTGTCGAGTCGGCCGCCGTGATGACCACACCAACGACAACACATCCCCAAGAAGGTATGAACACCACCACCCCGCCTCCGCAATTATTAGCGCCGTCTGTTATGCTGGGTGAGAGCGGCGAGCGACGCGAGGAAGGCGGTCCAAGCAGAGTGGATCGTGATTTCTCCCCCGTGCTCCAGCAAGCAATGGATGATGACATGGACGAGGATGGTGACCCTATGCAATTCCTCAACACCGCCTTCATTAATCAGGAAGTAGAAATGATGAGTCAGCCATATGACTCGGCCAATAAGGAGTATGTGGACGAGGAGATGGATATTCTGTCGGAGCAGGAGCATCCTAGGTCTGAGTGCAAAAAGTCTCTCTTCGTGCAACCCTTGCAGGACAAGCCTCCAGATGCCGCCTCAAACCAGCATGAACAACCCTTGCTCAGCCCGTCAACACTTGGGTTGGCGATCAAGGGCACTATGAAAGGCTCATCACAACCTCTCCCCCAGAAGAAGCCGAGTAAGAGACCGAATAGGAAAGACTTAGCTGCCACAAAGGCTGTCAATGCTTCTAGCAGCAAGTCGGTTCCGCCAACCGGTTTTGCAGACCGTGTACCGATGAAAGGTACGGCGTTGATCCATGTCGCGGGCGAGCCAATCCTCCCGCTGAAACCGCTGGAGAGCATATCAGGGGATCTCAGGAGACTGCACGACCATGTACTATCAACAGAGAAAAGCCTTCTCGCGTCGAAGGATCCAGGATATCCACTTTATGCGGTGCGTGTGCCTCCGGGCATGGGCTACGTCGACACGGCGCCTGCTGAAGTGTTCTTCCTGCGGTTTGATCACATCTTTGAGATGTTCCTCACTAGGCGGCTCGATTTTACGATCGTCCGCCTTTTTGCGCTCCATATGAGCTTTGTCATCAAAAGAGAGGAAATCTCGCAAATCGCGGTGGCAGATCCATACTACATGCATGAGTCCTTCTTGTCGCTCGGTGACTATGAACTTAAAACTGCTAGGGAGTACATCGAAAATTTCATGCTGATGAATAAGGAGAAGGAAATGGTTCTCGTGCCTTATCATCCAATGTAAGTCATTGCCCGATTGCCTTTACATTTCAATCATTCCTTTGCTCATATGGAGGCTAGCTAATTTGAGGTGCATTTATTTTGTGCAGCGAGGGGCACGCCGTCCTTATCGTTCTTTTCCCGCGAGTCTCCCATGCCGTGTATTTCGACTCGTCTAGGAACTTCAAAAGGAAGGACTACACCAAAGTAATGAGTCTTCTGGATTTCGCTCTCCAGGGCTTCGGCATGAGGGGTGGCCACATCGATAAAAAGTCACGAAGGAAGGGCGTGCCGTGTTTCTCGCATAAAACCAACTTCTCCAGTATCCATCAACCGGAAGGAAGTACAAATGATGGATACTATGTCATCCATCTCATGATGGAGTTCAGAAAGGATCAGCAACGTCTTCGCATGGCAAGCAAAGATGACAATCATATCATGATATGGGCAAAAAACTTAGCCGGACCGGATTATAAAGTAAGAGATGAATTCTTTCGCATCCTGAAGGATATTGCAACCATCATCATGAAAGAATTCGTCGACAAGAAGGGGATGCTCTACCACGGCCCAATATCGCGAGCTGATGTTAAAACTCGTGTAGGAATGCAGCTTTTGGACATTACGCCGTTCAATAAGCTAGGGTGCGTCCTCCCAGATATGGATGGATGGAAGTTGTAGTGTATTGTCTATGCCGATGATGATGTCTCGGTTGAATTTATACTTTTGGAAGAGATATGAAACCTTTGTGATGTAATTTAACGGTCATGTTGAACTACTTGCGTAACGCTTGCTAGCTAGTGAATTAGTTGGGGTACCATGAACAACGTGTGTATATTATATTATGTATGTTACTTTATGTTGCATCTATTCACTAACTTTTTGTCTTCGTGTTTCTCAAGTATATTATGTTGTGTACTATTGTTGAATTCCAATAATGAATATGCATCTCTAATAGGTACATAGATCATCGATGGCGAAGAAGTGCTATGCCGTGTACATAGGGAAGGTTCCAGGAGTGTACGATGAGTGGCCAGAGTGTCAGGCCCAAGTGCACCGGTTCCCGGGCGGCAGCCAAAGAGGGTTCAATACCAGAGAGGAAGCGGAAGCTAGTTACTTGAGATTTACGCTAGCGCGAGATGAAGATCGGAGACGGCGCTTCATGAGCTACTACATAATTCCACTCTTCCTCATAGTGACCGCTCTTCTAGTATATATCATAGTTTAGATGGATGATGAAACTTGCTTGTAGTTGCATGTATTTAAGATATTGTGACAACTTCTATCACTATTTTAGAGATGACATGATGAGAGACATCATTTGTGTTGGATATGAGAGATCATGATGATATATATATATGGTCATCAGATTATTGTATGTATATGATATGATGAGATTTGTACTCTGTAGAAAACCTGTGTATGTGTATGAGACTATATTGTATAATACATGTACAAATACAGCAAAAATACGATGGGAAAAAGAAACAGAAAATGAAAAATAAATACCAGTAGGGCCCTGTTACCTGTACGCGCTACTGGTATTAGTAGTAGTGGGCTCTAAGGGGGGCGCTACTGGTGTAGTAGTAGCGGGTGCGTACGCGCGCTACTGCTACAAGTTAGCTGTAGCGTGCTAGCAGTAGCGCGCCCTAGGGCGCCACTGATAAGCCAAAAGGGGGCGCTACTACTAGCCTTTCTCCTAGTAGTGTATCTACCACAACGAAGATGGCATCATTTCCTTTCTGGGTTTTTGGAAAGCCAGTGATGAAATCTATAGTGACTTTGTCCCATTTCCACTCTGGAATAGGCAAAGGTTGAAGTGTACCAGTAGGTCTTTGATGTTCGGCCTTAATGCGACGACAAACATCACATTCGGCAATGAACTGAGAAATTTGTCGCTTCATCCTAGTCCACCAAAATCTCTGGCGTAGGTCTGTTGGGGTTCGCAGCAGAAAACACATTTTTTTATAACTAGCGTTCCCATAACCCAAGATCTAGCTAGCCGTATTACCGTAACGGAAAGGAGTGCGGAAATAACATACCTCGGGGTGTACTCCGTTGCGCGGGAAACGTTTTCGCAAACGGGTTTGATATAGCCGATCAAGTTTCACAGCCCCCTGGCTGTGTTGAGCACCCGGATGGGTGTGCCACACGTGTAGCACCTCGTAGTACTCACACACGTACGAGACTCGATGACGACCTCCGTTCTCCGATCCAGCGAAGGTGGCGGAAGCAGACCTCCGGAGCCAGAGTTGCAGCAGCACGACGGCGTGCGTATAGTGGAGACATCCCCAACCCAGTGCTGACTCCAAACAAGGGGACTCCGCTCATAGGAGGGAGAAATAGGGAGAGAGAGATCTACATAATTTATCTGTATTTTTCTGGAATTATCTGTTATTGAAAAACGGGGACCCTCCACAACTATATATAGGGGCAAACGGGGTGCGCGGGCACTTAGCTAGGCGAGGTGGTACTATTACCACCAGCCTAGCCGTGCCTTGCATGCGGCCGGCGGCGCACAAGGCCAAATGGCCAAGTGGCCTTGGTGGCCGTGGTGGCACATGGGCCCATGGCCCATGGCGCCACCGACCCCCCTTTTTTTCTTTATTCTTGTTTTTCTTTCTTCTTTCTTAAAGAAAAAACAAAACTCAAAAAGAATATTATTTCATTAAATATTTAAATTATATTTTAATATTTAATTCATTAATTAAATAATAAAACATATCTAAATAACTTTCCGAACAATTCGGAACCACGAAACTTTTCCGTCTCCCCTCCGAACCGATTTCGGAGTTCTCTCTTATTCTCCGGTAACTCCGATAGTTCCGAAAAGGTCTCCGATTTCATCGAGCCCTTAAGTGTGTTACCCTACGGCCGAGAACACTGCAATCATGACCGAGATGATGCTACGGTCAATGATCATCAGCGGGACCTGGATGCCCATAATGACCCCTGTGCATTCCGGATATCAACACCGATTGGACCTTACGCCGTATAGCATTCCGTTTGTCAGCGATACTGGATTGTTCCAAGATTCGATCAATGATATCCTATGTCTGGTTCAACCTCATTCTGAACAAATCCTTATTCACTCGTTCCCGTGATATTCATCCCCGTGACCTAGTCACACGCTACGCAGCTTTATGGATGGAATCTCACCGAGTGGGCCCCGAGTATCTATCCATCATATGGATTGAAAAATCCCGCTCTTGTAAACAATACTCCTCAACATATCTCCACGGAATACCCAAGATACAACCGTTATGACCCGCATATTTCAGTCAGGTGGTGGGATGTAAGTCAAAGCATCCGGGAACATAGCAATTATGCACGTACTCACGGTCAAAGGAACAGTCTACCACGTTCTGTAATTACAACACTGAACCTTCACAAGATTTGATCATGTTGTAATGCTTACTTTGGGTAATGTTCATCACGTCACTTAACCAGTGAGGTGACCTCATAGTCAAGAGACTTAATTGTCCATGATCGCGAAACCACGACCATCATGTTGACCATGAACTAGTTATCGATGTAGAGGCTAACTAGGAACTCTGGGGTTTTCTATACCACACATGTATCATTGTTTCACTGATACAGTTCTAGCACGGTATGAAACTGGTTATGAACTTTCTTAGATATATTGGAATAATCATATATTATTTGCCTCTAGAGCATATATCCAACAGTCTCCCACTTGCACTAGAGTGCTAATAATCTAGCCGCATTTTTCCGATCATAATCATCTTATCACATAATTGTTCATTGATCATGCATGCTCATGGAAGAGGTTTCGTCAACGAACTGCACCAAATCAGATTCGTATGTTTCCTTTGCAACCGGTACAGGTCAAAAGCTCTTTTGACATACCACTCATTATGGCTTGCAATTGTAATCTTGCATTACATTCAAATCTATTATCCTTTCTATATTTTAGAGAATAGTCCTCAGTATTCCTCATATACTGAATGCATGGACTTTATTCAGATTCTGTGTTTTACTCCTAAAGCACACCGGAATCTGTTTTTCTTCCAAGAACTTTTGAGTCATTTTGTTGTTGGATTCACAATGCATGTTATATGGTAGAATCTTATGTCAAGAACATATAAGATCACATGTCCAGTACATGGTGCATCTCTATTCTTCCATCAAGACATTTCTTGTGATATTTGGATTTCATCCATTATATAATTTCTAGCCACAAGAACCTGTTTCTTGTCTTAGAAGATTATTCCAACCTTTACTTCGTTTCATTATACGTATGTTAATCTACTCATATAGATTTCAACGTGTAATGTGTTGGTATTTCACATAAAAGAAGATTCTTGCAATCTTGTATTTTATTTGCCTTATGCTCTATATATATCATAATGCACATATGTATATAAGACGATTCTCTATATACACAATCAATGCATATCCATATATATACATATGAGATCATTCTTCACACATATCAATGCATATATGTTTGAGACAATGATCATGCTCCCACTCAAATATATCCATCATATACTCATATATTTGTGGTTCAGCTTTCATCAAGTCATTTTATTGTTCACTATGCCTCACATAATGACAATGCTTCCAAAGCTCCCACTTAGAAAATGCCCTCTACATTCCAAGTTTCCGGGAAGTCTTCAAAGCTCCCACTCAGTTTCATGACACTGCAGGCCCATTCAATATTTTGTTCATCACAAAATTACTTGATCAAATCAAGGATGAGGGTTCCTGTCTTGGGGTACTATAGTCCATCCTTTTAACGAAATAACCTTCGTCATGCCCATTGCAATTCTCTTTCAAATCCCAAATTTGACTGAGATGCAATTTCAGGCTATGGTCCATCGTAGTGTAAATGAAATATTTTATTGATTAAAGCATGCCTACTTTTCCGTAGTCAATCACCATTGAACTTTGGTCATAACCAAATAATGCCTTATGCCCATTACATTATTCTCAATAACTCTCCAATTTGTCGAGAATTTGAAATAACTGATTTATTTCACAGGACGTGAGCCATCCTATATGTAACTCAATATTATTTCATTTCTCCTCGTGTTCTAGGCTACCATCATTCCTTTGTGTTTCAAGCAATGTTATTCCCTATTAATAAGACTCATGATTATTGTTCGTACAGAACGTATTCATGACAACCTTCTAACTTCAGCAGTGGCTTCAACTCATATACCAAGATCAATCATCTTTGGCATATCCTTCCTTATATAGCGTCATTACAGCGGAACACGTTTCCATTGCAATACTCTGATATTCTGAAGGCAAGGTCCAATACCCCGGTCAAAGTTTCCATTATCTCCCATTGGATCCGTGTCGAGAGACTTCTTCTCGCGTTACCAATCAAGCAACACACAATTTTTCTATTCGGGGAGAATATGTAATTTCAATTTCTTGTAGTTTTATTACAAAGAAATTCTTTCTTTTAAGAAACCTTATAACACCATCAGTTATGGAGCTATCATGTCTCGTTAGATTCAGGATGGTTTCCTATTCTTGAAGTGGGTGTTTTAACTTAATGAATTAAACAACCTTATTCGACAATAACTATAGTGCTAGGGAAAAGAACGTTTAGACCATACTATGGTTTAGTATGACTACGAATGGTTTAAGTAGTCTAGCACTTTCAACTTCCATCGTAGGTTGTGTTACAACTTCCACAAGTCTCCCATTATGTCAATATCAATATTTATCACTCCGGATCGTAGCGTAGTGATATGTATCCTTGTATTCTCACTTCTCACTGTGATTCCTGAATCTCAGTTTTATGATCTCAATTGAATACAACTTTCAATTACTCATATGAAGTCTTTAATGATAACTCACGTGCCCATTTAGTACATCATTTATGTATAATGATTGGCACAAGTTCTACTTGCTAGAACCTTGTCATGGTTATATTTATTGCAGAGGTTCATAGATCGTGTATCTAATCCATCTCATGCAATCAAGTTATGATTTTCATTCGATAATGAACTCACAAGTTAATAGATCATACATTTAATGAATTCATCAGTTATGAAGTTAGCTCATGTAATCAAATCTTTGACTTGTTATAATCAAGGCAACTTTATCATTAAACATTGAATATTTCTTGAAAATAATAGTAGTATTATAAATGCTTTCTATCATATCATAAATCAAGACGTAATCAATGTATAAGCACACTTTTATTCATAAAGATGGAACAACTGACTTGTCTCATTACATGAAAAACTTTGTCTCACGAGATGCAAGACACACAACTAAGTGTTCATACTATAATGATTACATAAGATTTATCTAATACTCTAAGTATCTCCTATGATAGATGTCTCGACGGAATCCATGCTGGCCATCAACTGACTTGATATCCATCAATCCTCGATTTCACCTCTTCCCGTCCATGCAACGGCAGGTCCTGTTTTCATAAAACAGAATAAGTATCAGATACTCATTTACTTCAAATGTTGTATAAGGGAATAAAAATTTATAAAGTATATCAAGTATATACCTTCTCCATCCACGACTTCTGCATCCTCGATAGGAGCAATGTCCGCGGCCAAGAGATCAGTCATGAAGTTCTGGAGACTTATATCAGCTCCTCTTCCGACATAGCTATGAACATAATCACCATAACTCGGAGGGAGTGAGTGCAATAACGTGTTTATTGCAAACTCTTCCGTGGTGCTTTCGTTCATTGTCCAATATTCATAGTCCTCAACCAGGGTCAGGTACATCTCATGCATCCTGTCCAAGTGATCACCAAGGCTTGTGCGTTCTTCCATCTTTGTAGATAGAAACTTGCTTTCTAACTCAAATCTGGCAACTCTGAACTCACGTACGACCATTGTCTTTAGCTTGTCCATCATGTCATATGAGCCAGTGTCCTGAAACTGTATGCCCAAAACCTCTGACATGCTGAAGATCATGACATTCCTGACTATGGAGCATTTCTGTCGGCGAGCATAATGATCATGTATCTCTTGATCGCCAACATGATTGTCCGGATGTTCTTCCACATGCACTTCTATTGTAAACAATATGTTTGCTCTCTTGAGTGACGTCTTAAGGCGTAAGTACCAGTCAGCAAAGTTTGACCCATTTTCTCTAAGTCTTTCACCATGTAAGAAGGAAACCATTTCAAGGTACTGGGTACTATCCATTTTCTACAAATATAATTGCAAGGAACACAATTAAGACTAGTTCACAACAATGAGTTTATATAATCATATTATAAATGAGCTCGCACTAAAACAATTCATCCCTAGGAAGTTTTAGAGATTACATGATCCAGATTCACTGCCCGACCTTGAATATCACACGGCCGACGGGTCAGTTTCAAAGGTAGACAACAACTTGTGCGATCACATTATCTTATATGTACTGTGACTCATGCTCGATCTTTCGATCTCTAGTATTCCGAGGCCATATCTGCATATGCTAGGCTCGCCAAATTAACCTCCATGTTATATGCTGCTCAGCAAGGCCATATCTGCATATGCCAGGCTTGCCGAACCCAACCTCATGCGAACTCCATTGAATATGTAGGACAACTCCGGTATGTGCGGAGCATCAAGCCATATGGGAGAACCTTCCAGGCGGTGCACACTTCGGTAGAATACTTGTGTTTGGCTTTGTCAAGGGATCATCTTATCACATGCTACCGTCGTGTATCCTATACTAGCAAGTTTTAAGATGTCTGAGCTATGGCAACACTAAGTCTACAGTGTCTCCATTTTAGTTTGTTTTATGATGACGATTACTACTTACTAGTAACACATAGAAAAGCTATCGCTACATCACAAACAAAAGAATGATAGCCCCCACTTAGCAATACAAGGTTTAGACGGTCTAGTTGTATATTGCAAGTTTTATGTGGCTGCTAGGGCTTTCATAGTTAAACATGTTTTAACCTACGAGTCAACCACAACGTCAACCATACGATTGTCTCTGTTACACCCCGCACGGGGCCCTCCGTTGCAAATGCCACATCCGCTAAAGTAGAGAGACAGACACCCCCCAGCCACTTTATACGGTACAAGCCGTATGTCAAGCGTGGAACCAGTCTCGCGTAAGCGTACGCGTAAGGTCGGTCGGGGGCCGCTTCATCAAGAAATGCCGCAAATGTGAACAAGTACACGTGGGAGGGTGACAATCATACAATCAACGCCCACATCCCCGATGTGTTCTATCCGTACAGTAATACTAAGCATAGACCTAGCTCATGATACCACTGTTGGGGTTCGCAGCAGAAAACACAAAATTTTCTAACTAGCGTTCCCATAACCCAAGATCTAGCTAGCCGTATTACCGTAACGGAAAGGAGTGCGGAAATAACATACCTCGGGGTATAGTCCGTTGCGCGGGAAACGTTCCCGCAAACGTGGTTGATGTAGCCGATCAAGTTTCACAGCCCCCTGGCTGTGTTGAGCACCCGGATGGGTGTAGTGCCACACGTGTACCACCTCGTAGTACTCGCACACGTACGAGACTCGATGACGACCTCCGTTCTCCGATCCAGCGAAGGTGGCGGAAGCAGACCTCCGGAACCAGAGTTGCAGCAGCACGGCGGCGTGCGTATAGTGGAGACATCCCCAACCCAGTGTAGACTCCAAACAAGGGGAGTCTTCTCATAGGAGGGAGAAATAGGGAGAGAGAGATCTACAGAATTTATCTGTATTTTTCTGGAATTTTCTGTTATTGAAAAATGGGGACCCTCCACATCTATATATAGGGGCAAACGGGGTGCGCGGGCACTTAGCTAGGCGAGGTGGTACTATTACCACCAGCCTAGCCGTGCCTTGCATGCACATGGCCGTGGCCATGCATGCGGCCGGCGGCGCACAAGGCCAAATGGCCAAGTGGCCTTGGTGGCCGTGGTGGCACATGGGCCCATGGCCCATGGCACCACCCACCCCCTTTTTTTCTTTATTTTTTTCTTTCTTCTTTCTTAAAGAAAAAACAAAACTAAAAAAGAATATTATTCCATTAATTATTTAAATTATATTTTAATCTTTAATTCATTAATTAAATAATAAAACATATCTAAATAACTTTCCAAACAATTCGGAACCACGGAACTTTTCCGTCTCCCCTCCGAACCGATTTCGGAGTTCTCTCTTATTCTCCGGTAACTCCGATAGTTCCGAAAAGGTCTCCGATTTCATCGAGCCCTTAAGTGTGTTACCCTACGGTCCGAGAACACTCCAGTCATGACCGAGATGAGGCTACAGTCAATGATCATCAGCGGGACCTGGATGCCCATAATGACCCCTGTGCATTCTGGATATCAACACCGATTGGACCTTACGCCGTATAGAATTCCATTTGTCATCGATACTGGATTGTTCCGAGATTCGATCAATGACATCCTATGTCTGGTTCAACCTCGTTCTGAACAAATCCTTATTCACTCATTCCCGTGATATTCATCCCCGTGACCTAGTCACACGCTGCGCAGCTTTATGGATGGAATCTCACCGAGTGGGCCCCGAGTATCTATCCATCATATGGATTGACAAATCTCGCTCTTGCAAACAATACTCCTCAACATATCTCCACGGAATACCCAAGATACAACCGTTATGACCCGCATATTTCAGTCAGGTGGTGGGATGTAAGTCAAAGCATCCGGGAAGATAGCAATTATGCATGTACTCACGGTCAAAGGAACGGTCTACCACGTTCTGTAATTACAACACTGAACCTTCACAAGATTTGATCATGTTGTAATGCTTACTTTGGGTAATGTTCATCACGTCACTAAACCAGTGAGGTGACCTCATAGTCAAGAGACTTAATTGTCCATGATCGCGAAACCACGACCATCATGTTGACCATGAACTAGTTATCGATGTAGAGGCTAACTAGGAACTTTGGGGTTTTCTATACCACACCTGTATCATTGTTTCACTGATACAGTTCTAGCACGGTATGAAACTGGTTATGAACTTGCTTAGATATATTGGAATAATCATATATTATTTGCCTCTAGAGCATATATCCAACAAGGTCTCGGTACATCTTTGTGCTACCAGGATGAATCGAAAGGGGTGTGTCATGGGCCTCCTTAAGAGTTAGCCTCCTAAGATTGTTTTTTCGTGGTACAACCAATCGAGTGCCAAAGAAAACGACACCTTGATCATCCATGGAGAAACATTTAGCAACTCCGCTAGCAATGTTCTTCTTGATCTCTCGAATACCACTATCACGTTTCTGGGCGGCTATAATTTTATCCTCAAGGGTTGGTTTCGCCACCAAGGTAGAAAGATAGCCAAGAGGAACAATCTCGAGATTGAGTTTGCAAAATTCCTCATGCAGAAGTGGTTGATACTGTTGTAACATGAGGTTGTTACAATACGACTTACGACTTAGTGCATCAGCCATGACATTGGCTTTGCCGGGGGTGTAAGAAATTCCTACGTCGTAATCTTTTATCAACTCAATCCAGCGTCTTTGCCTGAGATTAAGATCTGGCTGTGTGAATATGTATTTGAGGCTTTGGTGGTCGGAAAAGATCTCACAACGATTACCAAGGAGGTAATGTCGCCAAGTTGTCAGGGCATGAACTACGACAACGAGTTCAAGATCATGGGTAGGATAGTTCTCTTCATGTGGACGCAACAGGCGTGAAGCATAAGCTACCACATGTCTATCTTGCATAAGTATGCATCCTAGTCCTTGCCGTGAGGCGTCAAAAAAGATCTCGAAATCCTTTTTGGTGTCTGGAGGCGCAAGTACGGGTGCAGAAGTCAATCTTCTTTTTAGCTCTTGAAAGCTTTCCTCGCACTTGGGAGTCCATAGGAATTTCTTATCTTTCTTGAGGAGTTCAGTTAGAGGCTTTGCAACTTTAGAAAAGTTCTCGACGAAGCGACGACAATAGTTGGCTAGGCCAAGAAAACTCCTAACTTTCTTAACCGATTCAGGTGGAGTCCAGTCAAGGACGGCCTGAACTCTCTCGGGATTCACAACAATGCCTTTTGCAGAAATTACGTGGCCTAAGTAGGTCACTTCTGGTAGCCAAAATTCACACTTGGAGAATTTTGCATACAGGCGATGCTCTCTAAGCTTCATCAATACCAGCCTTAGATGTTCGGCATGTTCTTCTTCGTTCTTCGAGTAGATGAGAATGTCATCAAGATAAACTACAACAAATTTATCTAGGTACTCCATGAAGATCGAATTCATCATGCGCGAGAAAGTGGCGGGGGCATTGGTTAAACCAAAGGACATGACGGTGTAATCGTAAAGACCATAACGAGTAGTGAAAGCCGTTTTCGGAATGTCCTCGTTCCGGATTTTGATTTGATGATAACCTAATCTCAAATCCATCTTGGAGAAGACAGAGGATCCAGCAAGTTGATCATAAAGATCATTGATCCTGGGAAGTGGGTACTTGTTCTTTATCGTCGCTAAATTTAGCGGGCGATAGTCTACGCACATCCTTTCTGTTCCATCTTTCTTCGTTACGAACAGAACGGGGCAACCCCATGGCAATGAGCTAGGGCGGATGAAGCCTTTTTCCAACAAAGCTTCAAGTTGGATTTTAAGCTCAGCTAACTCACGTGGGGCCATTTTGTATGGGCGTCTAGAAATTAGTGCGGTTCCTGGCATAAGATCCACTATGAACTCTACACATCTGTCGGGAGGCTTCCCGGCAGCTCTTCAGGAAAGACACCCGGGAAGTCACGAACCACCGGAATATCTTCAAGGTCGGGAAGGGGAAGTACATTCAAGGAATGCACCTGGGTTCTTGTTCTGGGTGAGCTGTAGTTGACTGTCTTGCCTGAAGGGTGGGTTAGTTTCACGGATTTGCCTTTGCAATCTAGGTAGGCATTCTGCCTGGATAGCCAATCCATGCCAAGGATTACATCGATGTCTGAAGACTTGAGGGCTATGAGTGAAGCAAGGAATACTAAACCCTCAATTGCAATTTGATTACCATGGCTTACTCTATTTTTGCCATCTTGACCCTGGAGTTTGAATAATCATGGGGGTGGACAATTCAACAAAAGATAACTCATGACGAAGTGCATAACTTTCCGACATGAATGAATGAGATGCTCCGGGGTCGAAAAGAACGGAAGTAGGAACATAATTGACTGGGAGCGTACCAAGAATGACGTCAGTGGTGTCGTCCGTCTCTTCGGCGACAATCTGATTCACACGTCCATGAGTGGCGGGAGGAGCGGGTTTGGTAGTGTAGACCTTCTGGGGTGGCTTGCCATGACCGTTGTTGTTCCCTCCGGCACGGGGTGGAGCATTCTGATTCTGGAGCTGGTTCTGGGGACACTCGCGGGAGTAGTAGCCTGCCTGACCACATTTGTAGCAGGCTCCAAAGACAGTGCGTGGAGCTGGGTTGTTCGGTGGAGCTGGGTGGAACGAAGCTGGTGGACGAGGCGCCACATAGGATGGCCTCGGTGGGTTGTTCTGGCGAAACATGCTGTTGGGGATCCAGATCTTGCGCTTCTGAGAGCCTGAACTGGATGAACCATCATCTCTAGGGTGCTTGCGGAAGTCATTGGGGGTGTTCATGTCCTCCGCCTTGATGGCCTTGTTGACAAGGACCTGGAAGGTGGCAAAGTCATGCAGGTTGAGCTCACGACGGAGTCCAGAATTGAGTCCACGACGGAACCTCTCTTGCTTCTTAGCGTCGGTGGAGACCTCTTGAGTAGCATAACTAGCCAGTTGGTTTACCTCACGACTAAACTCGTCAACGGTCCTTATGCCTTGAGTGAGGTTGAAGAACTCCTCACGCTTGCGGTCCATAAGACCCTTTGGAATGTGGTGCTCACGGAATGAAGTGCAGAACTCATCCCAAGTTGTGGGCGGTCCAACGGGATGCATGTTCAGGAAATTCTCCCACCAAGAGCTAGCTTCACCCTCGAGGTGGTAGGTGGCATAGCTGACCCTGTCACCATCCGCAACATGGCCTGCCTGGAGCTTCCTCTCGATGCTGCGAAGCCAGTCATCGGCGTCAAGGGGCTCGGTGGAGTAGCTGAAGACCGGGGGATGAAGCCGGATGAAGTCGTTCAAAGACACCAACTCGTTGCGCTGCTGAGTGGTGTTACGGGCAATGACCTCCAGCAAATGGTGAGAGTCTCGGTGGTTCCTCTCAACCTCCATTAGAACCTGAGCCATCGTGGGTGGGGATGGAAGGTTGCCTTCCTCCGGTTCATTCCCACATCCATGGGCACGACCAAGCTGGCCACGGGTTCCTTGAGACATCCTGAAGGTCAAAACCAAAGTCAAACAGAGTTGATTGGAAGAGTATAAACAAGGTATTGAAGGTACTGGAAGAATCACAGAGCAAAAGAAGTAATCATCTTGACAACATGGGGATAAAAGCATACAAGGCATATATTCACAAGCTGTCATACAAACCATACATGGTTTCAGTTTAAGCTCCAAGCTAATACAAACGTGATGAAGATGATACATCCTTCAGAGGCACTCTGACTTCCTATACATTATTTATCTAAGCCTCTGGAACTTAGAACACCTTGCGTACAATATACTAAAGATACTACTACACCCTCACTAAAGTAAGACCACGGGCGGTCTCACTCATCTCCATCTCCATAGTAATCCTCGTAAGAGTTACCCGTGTAACCCGGTAGCTGAAGGTGACCATCGGAAAACACGGAGGCCTGTGTACCCTGATATCCATTTGGGCAAGGATGGGGCCTAGGTCCAGCGTAGGGTGGAAGCAGAGGACCACGGGTTGGAAAAATGCCTCCAATCTCGGGCCAAGCAACTCGAGAAGGCATCTGTGTCCTGACTGGGTAGATAGCATCATACTCCACTGATCCAACACTCACAAAAAGAGCCAGGAGTGTAAGTGCTCGATACAGACGAACACGGGTGGTGTGAAGCTCAAAACGAAGGGCACGTGCATCACGATCTCTATCACAAGCGTGCCGAGCAGTGATCTGAAGCAAAGGGTCCTCCAAAGAGTGATCTGTGTATAGTCCGGTGTAATACCCCTCTTCTCCTGGAAGTGCAGCAGGGATATAGCGGAAAGATGTGCCTCCAAGCATAGCGTGCTCCACTCTCAGCAGGGTAATACATGAGTATGCAGCATCCTGCACAGCCATGTTCTCAATGTCGGGACCCGGGTTAGCGTATGTAATTCCAGTCACGATGCAATCACATGGAGAGCCGAGAGCCGTACCCACTTGTCTAAGCAGACAAGGCCAAGCACAGAATACTCTCGGAAAGCATCGTACATGAGGGGCATCCCATCCAGGCCGGATGATCAACTGAGATGGGTCCTCATCACCCGCTCACAAGTCTAAATGATTATGGGTGGTGAAATCCCATACTCATAGACAAGTCACGTCAACCATGTTATCGATTGAATCATAACCCTTACATAAACAAACTCCAGTCCGATCACTTAGTCGGGGTATAGGGCGGGCTCGATCATACAACACAGTGTGCACGTGATAGAGTCACGAGCAATCGCATCGCGATGCCCCAAGCTGCGCACATCTAAGGGCCACTTGGTGTATAAAAGACCGCCAGCCAGATCACAACTAAGGTCTCGAAAACCCATACTAAGACATGTATGTTATAATCATACACGCAGCACACATTCCTAGTATGAACAGTAGGTATCATCACATAACTCTGCAAAGTACTTATTTATTGACTTAGACATAGAGCATACAAAGATCACATGTCTGTGATCAACATTACATCATACAACGGAAACAAATTAGGTCTGTGTACAGACAAGTTTAACAAATGGCTTAGAGAAGCGTTGTTCAACTTACATGCCCTTCCACGAGGGACCAGACTGCTGTCTGGGACTATACTACCAAGGTCAACGTCGAACTTCAGGTCGGTGGCTCCATCGGGGTCTGGGTTCTCATCTAAAACATAGAATAAGCAAACGTGAGTACAAAGTAGTACTCAGCAAGACTTACATCGGAACTATACTACTCATGCTCAAGTTTCAAGGTAAAGGAGGTGGGGCTCAACATGCTGAAGTGCCAGCTTTGACTTGGCTAGTCCTGAACGACGAGTACCAGACTTGAGGTAAGAAGCGTACACGAGTCCACTACCAAGTCTCCAACCAATACACCACTATGGTTACTTCTTCGACTTCCCCACGAGAAAGCACGCCATAGCACTCACGCTTATCTTGCGAGTTTTATAAGTATCCATTCAAGTTGTCTAAGATCAAGTAGAGGTCTCCAAGTAGTCCATAACCGCGGACACGGCTATCCGAATAGTTTATTAACCCTACAGGGGTGTACATCTTCACACGCGTGTCATCACTTATCGGCTCTTTCTTGTCACCCTTCAAGCGGGTGTCAGGCGTGGATGAAACCAAGGCACTACCCTCACATCACCTTCTCTAATCCAGGAGTCGACTACCTGAGTTTGTCACCGCTCGAGAGTCCGGCCGGTTCCACGAAACGGACTCAGATAATGCAAGGGACCGAGAAGCCACCTTTGACAGATGGTTTCACTGCCTCACAGGTCCACCCACATATCTATAGTTAGGTCAAATGGAAAGCCCGAAAACTAGTGTGACTCCTGGACCGGATCGGGTATGTAAAGAGGCCAAACGGGGCTCCCATAAACCGTACATGTGGTCATACTCTTTGTCTTGGATCACAAAACAGGAACTCGGGGCCTAGGGCAGTGTTCAACGAGACAACCCACTGTGTACTCCTACACAGCCTCTCATCGTTCACCTTTGTTTAGGGTGGATTCACCAACACGTTATCATCAACATCACTGTGTTCATTCCATCCCGACTCACAATCATAACATCCTCATTGTATCACTAAGCAGCAATAAGCTGTAACAGTTGCAGGGGCCACATGCTCATCATTCAACTCCTATATCTGCTAGGATTGTGGTTTGCTTAATACGGTGACAAAATGATAGGTCATGCATCGGAATGGGTTCAACTATGCGAAAGAACGTGTCTCGGTGATCTCCTAAACATGCATAAGCGAGATTGAGAGGGAAGTAGGATTTTATAGACATGATCAATGGGGTTTGCTTGCCTTGCTGACGATACACGGGTCTTAACGGTGGTCTTCTTCTTCGGGGGTGATCCCCGTCTCGGCGAAGCTATTACCGACACAATCATCAACAAAGGGGGGGACAACTTTGGAAGTAAATGCACAAGCACATGATAAGTTTTTCCATGATGTGAATGGTACTGGTTTGTTGACAATTCAATTTAATTGAAGTGTATTGCAAAGGATTTGCAAATTCAAACTCCAAATTCAAATTCCAATTAAGCCATATACACATTTTCTACTGTTCACCCATTTTAAAATGGTCAAACATGAATTTTTTTTGCATATTCTTCATCCTTGCATTTTTCTGATAATTTTTCATATATTATATGTTTAATTTGGAGTTAGTATGAATTAGCTATGAATTTTAGAAGTTTAATACATTTTCTGTAATTTTCTGGAATTTCTTTAAATTCTTTTCTAATTACTGCGTCATGCCTGCGTCACAGTGACATCAGGGGGGGCTGACGTGTGGGGCCCTAAGGTCAGTGTCACATGGGCTAATCCCTCTCTGATTAGTTTAAACCCCAATTAACTAGCGGCTTGGGCCCACTGTCAGTGGCCCAGGGGGGTGATTAGGCACGGGGTTAAGGGCTAAGTGCCCGGCGGCTTGACGCCGGCGGCTCGGGTACGGCGGAGCATCGCCGGACTGCGGCTGCAGGCCACGGGAGGTCACGGGGAGGGCACGGGAGGGTTCCCCTCGCTCGTGCGCGTCGCGTAGAGCACGCGGGGGACCTTGAGGAGGCCCCGGTCCACGCCGGCGACGAGAGGCGCGGCGGCCGGAACTACTGGAAGAAGGCGACGGCAATTGGGGGCACGAGAAGAGGCGCCGAGAGGGGGAAAACGTCGAGGGTCTCACCCTGAAGCTGATGAGGAGGTCGGGGAGGCCGGAAAAATGCGAGGTGGCGGCGCAATCGACGGTGAGGTCCTGCGGGTCTGGCAGTGTCTCGTCATCGAATTCAACGTCTCGGGGGCGTTCCGGCTGGTGATCTCCTTCGGGGTGACGAAGTAGATGGGGGTGAGCTCACTGGACAGGTCGGGGCGGCTCCTCGTCGCCGTTGGCCGCGTCGGGCACGGCGGCTTGCTCCGGGGCTTCTCTGCCTACGGCGTTTTTCGAGCGAGAGAGAACGGGAAGATGGCCGGAGAAGAGGGGAGAGGTGGAGGGATCTTTGGGGACCTGCGTGGCGAGAGGAGGAGGCAGGGAAGGGCCTAGAAGGCGGCCGGCGTCGCGGTGGCGTCGCCGCACGCTCTCTGCTCGACAGCGAGCAGCTTGAGGAAGAGGACAAGAGAGGAGGAGGTGGGCCTGGGCCGTGGTGCGGCTAGTTGGGCCGAATACCAGGTAAGCCTCTTTCCTTTTTTATTTCTTTTATGTTTTCTTTTCTGTTATTTTGTTTTTCCTAGAATTAAATAGCTAGGCATTTTAGAAAAATGCCCAAACATTTTTATAAATCCTAGGTGACCAGTAGCAAGTCACTTGTAATATTTGAGCATTTTTGAAATTCAAAACATTTGAATTTCAAATCAAATAGGGGTCAAATTTAATTTCCAGGGCACATTTTGAATTTTTGAATATTCCATGGGCATGGGAAAGAACCCAAACCACTTTTAAAATGATCACCATCATTTATAGGAATTTTCCAAATATTCAAATGATTTTTGGAAAAAGATTTTTATCTTGCCATTTGAATTAATTTCTCAGGGCTTTTCTTTTCCGCATTTTTGAATTTCATTTGAATTTTTGCATGATGCAAAGGACTCAAGCAACCCTAGCACTTACCTAAACTTGGGTTGTGACAACTCGCCCCCACTCAAAAGAATCTCGTCCCGAGATTCAGAAGTCGTCAGGAGGACGGTGGGGTACTCGGCACGGAGGCGGTCTTCTCTTTCCCAGGTTGCTTCTTTCTCGGAGTGATGTGACCATTGCACTTTGAGGAACTTGATCTTCTGACGACGGGCGAAACGCTCTGCTGAATCAAGAATACGAACAGGGTACTCTCGATAAGAAAGTTCATCTTGGAGATCAAGCGTTTCATGGTCGACTTCGCGGATGGGGTCCTTGAAGCAACGCCTGAGTTGTGACACATGGAATACGTCATGTACTCGGGAAAGGTGTGGAGGTAGTTCAAGTTGGTAGGCAACTTCTCCACGTTTAGCAAGAATGCGGAAAGGTCCGATGTAACGTGGGGCCAACTTGCCTTTGATACCGAATCTTTGGGTTCCCTTCAGAGGAGTAACCCGAAGGTAAGCCTTCTCATCAAGATTGTAGCTCTCTTCTCTATGATGACGATCATAGTAGCTTTTCTGACGAGACTGAGCTGCTTTCAATCGATCACGAACAATTCTAACTTGCTCTTCTGCTTCCTTCATCATATCCGGTCAAAAGTGTTGTCTTTCACCGGTTTCTGACCAGTTTAGGGGTGTTCGACATCGTCGGCCATAGAGGAATTCAAAGGGAGCCATGTTCAGATTAGATTGATAGCTATTGTTATAAGCAAATTCGGCGAAGGGAAGAGACTTCTCCCAATTCTTTCCGAAAGAGATAACACAAGCTCTAAGCATGTCTTCCAAGATTTGATTAACCCTTTCAACTTGACCGCTAGATTGAGGATGAAAAGTTGTACTAAAGGAGAGATGAGTTCCCATAGAATTTTGAAAACTTTCCCAAAATCTAGAGGTGAAAAGGCTACCACGATCAGAATTGATTTCCAAAGGAACACCGTGAAGAGACACGATTCTAGAGACATACAATTCTGCTAACTGGCTAGCAGTAATAGACTCGCGAACTGGAAGGAAGTGAGAAACTTTGGAAAGTCGGTCAATGACAACGAAGATGGCATCATTTCCTTTCTGGGTTTTTGGAAAGCCGGTGATGAAGTCCATACAGACCTTGTCCCATTTCCACTCGGGAATAGAAAATGGTTGAAGAGTACCAGCAGGTCTTTGGTGTTCTACCTTAATGCGATGACAAACATATCATTCGGCAACAAATTGTGCAATATCTCTCTTCATCCGGGTCCACCAAAATCTCTGGCGTAGATCTCGGTACGTTTTTGTGCTACCGGGATGAATGGAGAGGGGAGTGTCATCAGCTTCCTTAAGGATCAGCTGCTTTAGGTCTTCATTCTCAGGAACTACTAAACAATTTTCAAAGAATATTGTTCCTTGATCATTTGCAGAGAAACATTTAGCAACTCCGCTAGCAATGTTCTGCTTGATCTCTTGAATACTACTATCTTGTTTTTGGGCGGCTATGATTTGATCCTCAAGGGTTGGTTTCGCCACCAAGGTAGAAAGGAATCCATGAGGAACAATCTCAAGGTTGAGCTTGCGAAATTCGTCATGCAGAAGTGGTTGATACTGTTGTAACATGAGGTTGTTACAATACGACTTACGACTTAGTGCATCATCCATGACATTGGCTTTGCCTGGGGTGTAAGAAATTCCTAAGTCATAATATTTTATCAACTCTATCCAGCGTCTTTGCCTGAGATTAAGATCTGGCTGGGTGAAAATATATTTGAGGCTTTGGTGATCAGAATAGATCTCACAACGATTACCAAGGAGGTAATGTCGCCAAGTCTTCAGGGCATGAACTACGGCAGCTAGTTCAAGATCGCGTGTAGGATAGTTCTCTTCATGTGGACGCAACTGGCGTGAAGCATATGCTACCACATGTCTATCTTGCATAAGTATGCATCCTAACCCTTCCCGTGAAGCATCACAATAGATCTCGAAATCCCTTTTTGTGTCTGGAGGCGCAAGTACGGGTGCAGAAGTAAATCTTCTTTTTAGCTCTTGAAAGCTTTCCTCGCACTTGGGGGTCCATTGGAATTTCTTATCTTTCTTGAGGAGTTCAGTAAGAGGCTTTGCAACTTTGGAGAAGTTCTCAACGAAGCGGCGACAATAGCTTGCTAGGCCAAGAAACCTCCTAACTTGCTTAACCGATTCAGGTGGAGTCCAGTCAAGGACGACCTGAACTCTCTCGGTTTTGACTGCAACACCTTTTGCAGAAATCACGTGGCCTAAGTAGGTCACTTCTGGTAGCCAAAATTCACACTTGGAGAACTTGGCATAAAGGCGGTGCTCTCTAAGTTTCATCAATACCAACCTAAGATATTCTGCGTGCTCTTGTTCGTTCTTCGAGTAGATGAGAATGTCATCAAGATAAACCACAACCAATTTATCTAGATACTCCATGAAGATCGAATTTATTAAGCGCGAGAATGTGGCGGGGGCATTGGTTAAACCGAAGGACATAACGGTGTACTCGTAAATACCATAACGGGTAGTGAAAGTCGTCTTGGGAATGTCCTCGTTTCAGATTTTGATTTGATGATAGCCTAATCTCAAATCCATCTTGGAGAAGACAGAGGATCCTGCAAGTTGATCATAAAGATCATTGATCCTGGGCAGTGGGTACTTGTTCTTTATCGTCGCTAGATTTAGCGGGCGATAGTCTAAGCACATCCTTTATGTTCCATCTTTCTTCGTCACGAACAGAACGGGGCAACCCCATGGCGATGAGCTAGGGTGGATGAAGCCTTTTTCCAACGAAGCATCAAGTTGGGTTTTTAGCTCAGCTAATTCTATATGGGCGTCTGGAAATTGGGGTTTTTCCTGGTATAAGATCCACTATGAATTCTACACATCTGTCAGGGGGCATCCCTGGCAGCTCTTCGGGAGAGACATCCGCGAAGTCACGAACCACCGGAATATCTTCAAGGTCAGGAAGGGGAAGCACATTCAAAGTATGCATCTGGATTCTAGAGCTGGGTGATGTGTAGTGAATGATCTGGCCTGAAGGATGGGTGAGTTTAACTGATTTGGCTTTACAATCAAGGAAAGAATTCTACCTTGATAACCAATCCATTCCTAGGATGACATCAATGTCCGAAGACTTGAGGGCTATAAGAGAGGCAAGGAATACTAAACCCTCAATTGCAATTTGATTGCCATGTCTTACTCTATTAGTTCGCCATTTGGAACCAGGAGTTTGAATGATCATTGGAGAAAACATTTCTTCAAAAGGAAATTCATGCCGAAGTGCATAACTCTCCGACATGAATGAATGAGAAGCTCATGGATCGAAAAGAACGGAGGCGGGAACATGATTGACTGGGAGTGTGCCAAGAATGACGTCAGAAGTAGCAATGGTTTCCTCAACTGAGATTTGGTTCACATATCCACTACTTGTGACTGAAAGCTTTGCTGGGATGGTTTTGGTGGTTGATTTCTTTGGAGGCTTATGACTAGGTCGACGTGGTGCCACCAACATTGTAGGGCATTGTCGGAAGTAATGGCCTGTCAGACCACACGTGAAACACATCCTTCCTGAATTGCTGGGAGCATGATTACTTGATTGCACACCATCATTCCTAGGAGGAACAATGTGTTGAGGTGGATGGCATATATTGGATGGTGGCCTCTGAAGAAAGTTTTGAGGTATGGCACCAGTTGGAATCCATATTCGGCGTTTCTAAGGGGCTGAACTTGAAGAAGGAGCAAGCTCAAGAGCATGCTTGCGGGACTCTTCGAACACTTCATTGCCATGCTCAGCTCTAAAGGATCTGTTTACTAAATCCTCAAAGGTGGCAAATTCAAGGAGGTCGAGATCATGGCGAAGGATAGGTCTAAGTCCCTTACGGACCCTTGCCTGCTTTCTGGCATCGGTGGTGATCTCATCTTGGGCATAACGAGCAAGACAGTTGAACTCTCTCACATACTCATGCATGGACATCTCTCCTTGATTCAGATTGCAGAACTCTTCCTTCTTGCGCTCCATTAACTCATCTAGAAGGTGGTACCCTCGAAAGGCATCGCGGAACTCCTGCCAAGTCACTACGTGACCATCTGGCTGCATAGCAACATAGTTCTCCCACCATTGAAGAGCAGCACCTTCCAAGAAGTATACCGCGAAAATAACTCGATCATCGGGAGCAACATGTGCCGTGTCAAGCTTACGCTCGATGGAACGGAGCCAATCATCAGCTTCAAGGGGCTTAGAAGAACATCGGAATACTGGTGGCTTGAGGAGGATGAAGTCCTGAATGCTCACAACCACATTGCAATGACGTGAGGTATTATGCTCGATGAGCTCCAGAAGGCGTGTTTGATCACGTTGATTCCGCTCAGCTTCCATCATGATTTCCGCTGCAGAAGGCGGTGGTGGAGGTGCATCGTCATTTCGATTCCGAACACTATCTCGATTGCGACGAACAACACTACGAGTTCCACCTGACATCCTGTGTGATAAAATCAACAATCAGAACAGGTTGTATGATGGAATCAAAGACAAGAAGACATGATTTAGGCGGAAAGATTGTAATGCAAGGGCAAAGATTCATAGAAACACGGGATAAATCGGGCAGCATAACGGCTACACCGGAATGGAAAACAAGACAACCTCGAGGAGATTGGACAGGACTTCTTCAAGGAACTCAACAACACGAAGACTCTGGACGACCACAACAATCCTACGGCTACAAGGAAGCACTCAACGAGATGCTCTAGTCAGACATAGATGAGCCTAGTCCTATCAACCCGTAGAAAAGATAAGGGTGACTCAGAACTTAGATTGATGAGGGTAAGGAGAAAAAGAATCCTTAAGTTGTTCCCTTTGTACCCAAGTAACTATATAACTATAGAGTGCTAGACTCGACTTCGACCAAGGGTTTGAATAATCCTACAGACAGTCCTGCTCTGATACCAAGTCTGTCGGGACCGGGTTAGCGTATGTAATTCCAGTCACGATGCAATCACATGGAGAGCCGAGAGCCGTACCCACTTGTCTAAGCAGACAAGGCCAAGCACAGAATACTCTCGGAAAGCATCGTACGTGAGGGGCATCCCATCCAGGCCGGATGATCAACTGAGATGGGTCCTCATCGCCCGCTCACAAGTCTAAATGATTATGGGTGGTGAAATCCCATACTCATAGACAAGTCGCCTCAACCATGTTATTGATTGAATCATAACCCTTACATAAACAAACTCCAGCCCGATCACTTAGTCGGGGTCTAGGGAGGGCTCGATCATACAACAAAGTGTGCACGTGATAGAGTCACGAGCAATCGCATCGCGATGCCCCAAGATGCGCACATCTAAGGGCCACTTGGTGTATAAAAGACCGCCAGCCAGATCACAACTAAGGTCTCGAAAACCCATACTAAGACATGCATGTTATAATCATACACGCAGCACACATGCCTAGTATGAACAGTAGGTATCATCACATAACTCTACAAAGTACTTCTTTATTGACTTACACATAGAGCATACAAAGATCACATGTCTGTGATCAACATTACATCATACAACGGAAGCAAATTAGGTCTGAGTACAGACAATTTAACAAATGGCTTAGATAAGCCTTGTTTAACATACATGCCCTTCCACGAGGGACCAGACTGCTGTCTAGGACTATACTACCAAGGTCAACGTCGAACTTCAGGTCGGTGACTCCATCGGGGTCCGGGTTCTCATATAAAACATAGAATAAGCAAACGTCAGTACAAAGTCGTACTCAGCAAGACTTACATCAAAACTATACTACTCATGCTCAAGTTTCAAGGTAAAGGAGGTGGGGTTCAACATGCAGAATTGCCAGCTTTGACTTGGCTAGTCCTGAACTACAAGTACCAGACTTGAGGTAATAAGTGTACACGAGTCCACTACCAAGTCTCCAACCAATACACCACTATGGTTACTTCCTCGACTTCCCCACGAGAAAGCACGCCATAGCACTCACTCTTATCTTGCGAGTTTTATAAGCATCCATTCAAGTTGTCTATGATCAAGTAGAGGTCTCCAAGTAGTCCATAACCGCGGGCACGGCTATCCGAATAGTATATTAACCCTGCAGGGGTGTACATCTTCACACGCGTGTCATCACTTATCGCCTCGTTCTTGTCACCCTTCAAGCGGGTGTCGGACGTGGATGAAACCAAGGCACTACGCTCACATCACCTTCTCTAATCCAGGAGTCGACTACCTGAGTTTTTCACCGCTCGAAAGTCCGGCCGGTTCCACGAAACGGACTCAGATAATGCAAGGGACCGAGACTCCACCTTTGACAGATTGTTTCACTGCCTCACAGGTCCACCCACATATCTATTGTTAGGTCAAATGGAAAGCCCGAAAACTAGTGTGACTCCTGGACCGGATCGGGTACGTAAAGAGGCCAAACGGGGCTCCCATAAACCCTACATGTGGTCATACTCTTTGTCTTGGATCACAAAACAGGAACTCGGGGCCTAGGGCAGTGTTCAACGAGACAACCCACTGTGTACTCCTACACAGCCTCTCATCGTTCACCTTTGTTTAGGGTGGATTCACCAACACGTTATCATCAACATCACTGTGTTCATTCCATCCCGACTCACAATCATAACATCCTCATTGTATCACTAAGCAGCAATAAGCTGTAACAGTTGCAGGGGCCACATGCTCATCATTCAACTCCTATATCTGCTAGGATTGTGGTTTGCTTAATACGGTGACAAAATGATAGGTCATGCATCGGAATGGGTTCAACTATGCGAAAGACCGTGTCTCGGTGATCTCCTAAACATGCATAAGCGACATTGAGAGGGAAGTAGGATTTTATAGACATGATCAATGGGGTTTGCTTGCCTTGCTGACGATACACGGGTCTTAACGGTGGTCTTCTTCTTCGGGGGTGATCACCGTCTCAGCGAAGCTGTTACCGGCACAATCATCAACAAAGGGGGGGACAACTTTGGAAGTAAATGCACAAGCACATGATAAGTTTTTCCATGATGTGAATGGTACTGGTTTGTTGACAATTCAATTTAATTGAAGTGTATTGCAAAGGATTTGCAAATTCAAACTCCAAATTCAAAATCAAATTAAGCCATATACACATTTTCTACTGTTCACCCATTTTAAAATGGTCAAACATGAAAAAAAATTGCATATTCTTAATCCTTGCATTTTTCTGATAATTTTTCATATATTATATGTTTAATTTGGAGTTAGTATGAATTAGCTATGAATTTTAGAAGTTTAATACATTTTCTGTAATTTTCTGGAATTTCTTTAAATTCTTTTCTAATTACTGCGTCATGCCTGCGTCAGAGTGACATCAGGGGGGGCTGACGTGTGGGCCCCTAAGGTCAGTGTCACATGGGCTAATCCCTCTCTGATTAGTTTAAACCCCACTTAACTAGCGGCCTCGGCCCACTGAAAATGGCCCAGGGGGGTGATTAGGCACGGGGTTAAGGGCTAAGTGCCCGACGGCTTGACGCCGGTGGCTCGGGTATGGCGGACAATCGCCGGATTCCGGTTGCAGGCCACGGGAGGGCACGGGGAAAGCACGGGAGGGTTCCCCTCGCTCGTGCGCGTCGCGTAGAGCACGCGGGGGACCTTGAGGAGGCCCCAGGCCACGCCGGCGATGAGAGGCGCGGCGGCCGGAGCTACTGGAAGAAGGCGACGGCGATTGGGGGCACGAGAAGAGGCGCAGAGAGGGGGAAAACGTCGAGGGTCTCACCCTGAAGCTGATGAGGAGGTTGGGGAGGCCGGAAAAATGCGAGGTGGCGGCGAAATCGACGGTGAGGTCCGGCGGCGTCTCGTCGTCTAATTCAACGTCTCGGGGGCGTTCCGGCTCGTGATCTCCTTCGGGGTGACGAAGTAGATGGGGGTGAGCTCATTGGACAGGTCGGGGTGGCTCCTCGTCGCCGTTGGACGCGTCGGGAACGGCGGCTTGCTCCGGGGCTTCTCTGCCTACGGCGTTTTTCGAGCGAGAGAGAACGGGAAGATGGTCGGAGAGGAAGGGGAGAGGTGGAG
Organism: Bromus sterilis; assembly: GCA_950022295.1. NCBI lineage: Eukaryota > Viridiplantae > Streptophyta > Magnoliopsida > Poales > Poaceae > Bromus > Bromus sterilis. The sequence continues at coordinate 382,585,452 of OX465595.1, read as the reverse complement.
GGATCTTTGGGGACCTGCGTGGCGAGAGGAGGAGGCAGGGGAGGGCCTAGAAGGTGGCCGGCGTCGCGGTGGCGTCGCCGCGCGCTCTCTGCTCGACAGCGAGCAGCTTGAGGAAGAGGACAAGAGAGGAGGAGGTGGGCCTGGGCCGTGGTGCGGCTAGTTGGGCCGAATACCAGGTAAGCATCTTTCCTTTTTATTTCTTTTATGTTTTCTTTTCTGTTATTTTTTTTTGCCTATAATTAAATAGCTAGGCATTTTAGTAAAATGCCCAAACATTTTTATAAATCCTAGGTGACCAGTAGCAAGTCACTTGTAGAATTTGAGCATTTTTTAAATTCAAAATTTTTAATTTCAAATGAAACAGGGGTCAAATTTAATTTCCAGGGCACATTTTGAATTTTTGAATATTCCATGGGCATGGGAAAGAACCCAAACCACTTTTAAAATGATCACCATCATTTATAGGAATTTTCCAATCATTCAAATGATTTTTGGAAAAAGATTTTTATCTTGCCATTTGAATTAATTTCTTAGGGCTTTTCTTTTACCCATTTTTGAATTTCATTCGAATTTTTTCATGATGCAAAGGACTCAAGAAACCCTAGCACTTACCTAAACTTGGGTTGTGACACTCGGTCATGCCAATGCCATGTCCAAAGTGGATAGGCTGAGTAACTCCAGTGTGGTGCGGGTAGATCCTGACAATGAAGTGGAACTGGGTCTGGTTGAAGTCAAGGAAGTACTCCTCAACTATGTACTCGGGGTACCATCGGTATCCAATGAAGGACATCATCTCGATCAGCATGGAGGGATGGCCACGCACACCGAGGCACCTAGTCAAACGAACAATCTGCCGAGGGGGAAGATCTTCCTTCTGAAATAGAAAGAAGGAGTTTGCAAATGCATCAGATTATGAAGAAACCTGGAATGACTCGGGCAGCATAAGGCTGTAATTGTAAGAAATGTCTTTTCTTGCAATGTAGAAACAACACTTACATACGATGTAAGAAATCAGGAAGCACAACAACGCTAGTAAACTAAACACAACTTTCCTACGGCTACAAGGAAGCAAACAACGAGATGTTCTAATCAGACAGAGGTGAGCCTAGTCCTATCTTCCCGTAGAACAAGATGAGGGTGACTCAGAACTCAGAACGATGAGGGTAAGGAGAAAAAATAAGCCTTACGTTGTTCCCTTATATACCCAGAGTAACTATATAACTATAGCAAGCTATACTCAACCTCGGCCAAGGCTGATAATCCTACAATCAGTCCTGCTCTGATACCAAGTCTGTCGGGACCCGGGGTTAGCGTATGCAAGTCCCGCTACGACATAGTCATATGGAGAGCCAAGAACCGTACCCACTTGTCTAAGCAGACAAGGCCAAGCACAGAACGTTCTCGGAAAGCATCGTACGTGAGGGGCATCCCATCCAGGCCGGATGATCAACTGAGATGGGTCCTCATCGTCCGCACACAAGTCTAAATGATATGGGTGATGAACTCCCATATTCACAGACAAGTTGCCTCAACCATACTATCGACTATCTCATAGCTCTTACATAGACTTACTCCAGCCCGATGACTTAGTCGGGGTCTAGGGCGGGCTCGATCATACAACAAAGTGTGCACGAGACAGAGTCTCGAACATTCGCATCGCGATGCCCCAAGCTGCGCACATCTAAGGGCCACTTGGTATATAAAAGACCGCCAGCCAGATCACTACTAAGGTCTCGAAAACCCATACAAAGACATGCATGTTATAAACATACACGCAACACACATGCCTTGTATGAACAGCAGGTATCATTGCAATTCTCTACAAAGTATACATTTTATTGATAACTCTCACAGAGTGCACACAGAGATCACAAGTCTGTGATCCAACATTACAACAAACAAGCGGAAGCAAAGTAGGTCTGAGTACAGACAAGTTTAACAAATGGCTTAAGAAGCCTTATTTAAACACAAGCCCTCCACGAGGGAACCAGTCTGCTGACTGGGACTACACTAGCTTGGTCTTCAGTCGTCGAGCTCGATGAAGAATCCAACTTCGGGGTCAGTGGGTTCATCTAAAACATAGAATAAGCAAACGTGAGTACAAAGTCGTACTCAGCAAGACTTACGTAGGAACTATACTACTCATGCACATGTATCAAGGTAAAGGGAGGTGGGGTTCAAATGCAGAAGTGCCAGCTTTGACTTGGCTAGTCCTGAACTACGAGTACCAGACTTGAGGTAAGAAGCGTACATGAGTCCACTACATCTCTTCAACCAATTACACCACTATGGTGCCTTCCTCGACTTCCCCACGAGAAAGCACGCCATAGCACTCACGCTTATCTTGGGAAGTTGTATAAGTATCTAGTTCAAGTTGTCTAATAATCAAGTTAAGCTTTCCAAGCAGTCCCTTACCGCGGACGCGACTATTCGAATAGTTTTGTTAACCCTGCAGGGGTGTACCGCTACACACACGTGTCATCAGTTACCGCCTTTTGCGTGTCACCGTTCAGGAGATGACAGCGAGGATGCCACCACAACTGTTACCTCATAGCCGATCTAGTCCAAGAAAGCCGCCTACCTGGGTTGGTTACCACTATCCTGAACCCGGCCGGTTTACCGAAGTGGACCCAGATGATGTGTGCGTGGTGCGTAAGCCGGTCTCGGCTGAGCCGTTCTCTCACTTAGCAAACAGGCCACAAACCTACCAGAACTCTGAACTACTGCGACATCTAGACATCAAAAGGGATGAGTTAGTAGGTTGAGAGGGGTCAGTGAGCCCAATGTGTGGTTGTACTCTTCATCTTGGATCACCACACAAGAACTCGGACTTAGGGCGGTGTTCAACGAGACAACCCACTGTGTACTCCTACACAGCCTCTCATCGTTCACCTTGTATTAGGGTAGATTCACCAACACATTTCCACCATCATCAACATGATCACTACCATCCCGACTCGCATAACAGTATCAACATTGTAACACTCTAAGCATGCAATAAGTAGTAACAATTGTAGGGGCCACATGATATCAATCAACTCCTTCATTTTCTAGGATTGTGGTTTGCTTACTACTGTGACAAATGATAGGTCATGCAACGGAATGGGTACATCTATGCGGTAGAAACGTAGCATGGTAATCATCCTAAACAATGCATAAGCGAGACTGAGAGGGAAGTGGGATTTTATCGAGATGATCAATGGGGGTTTGCTTGCCTTGCTGACGAGGTTCAATATCGGGGTCTTCAACGAAGGGGGTGGCCTCCGGTTCCGGCTCCACTTCTATCCAGACAAACAAAGCATGAAGTAGCAATCAATATGAATGAAATCCTCAAGCACATGATCAAATGTTATAGCATGGTGTAAGGGTGCTGGTGTGTTGCCAATTCCATTTAAATGGAGTGTATTGCATTTGAAATGCAAATTCAAACTCCATATGATTTATCGATGAATTTCAAATGCAATTTGAATCCATGAATGTTCATTTGAATAGGTTGATCATGAAGTGATGTTGTAAAGGTGAGGTAAAGTCTCTGATGTGTGGATGAAACCATTTAAAATAAGTGTGTTGCAAGGTCATTTTTAAATTCACTCCAAATTTGAATTCAAAAGAATGCCATATGCATGTTTGCTACTGTTCACCCATTTTAAAATGGTTAAACATAGAAACAAGTTGCATATTCAGAATCCTTGTATTTTTCTGATAATTTTAGACATATTATTTGTCCAATTTGGAGTTAATATGAATTTTCTATGATTTACTGAAGTTTAAGTTATTTTCTGGAATTTCTCTGATTTATTATTTAATTGGAAATTCACTTATTGCGTAGGCATGACGTCACAGTGACGTGGGGGGGGGGATGATGTGTGGGTCCAGCTTGTCAGTATCTGGGGTTAGTTAAACTGTTTTGTTAAACTAATCCCTAATTAGTTAGGGTCCTGAGCCCACTGGTCAGTGGCCCAGGGGGGATTAGCTCGGGGGTTAGGTTTAATGGCGCCGCCGGCTCGGGGTTCGCCGGAGTTCTCGCCGGAATACGAAATAGGGCACGGGGGAGGACTTGGAGGGCAAGGGCGTGCTCTGCGTGACCATGCGCATCGATTGGGGCTAGCTGGGGTTCGCCAAGGTGTCTCTGGCCACGTCTCCGTCGACAGCGCGGCGGCTGGAGCTTCTGTCCATGGCGAGCAGACGAGGCAGAGCATGGGGGAGGCAGCGGGAGGGGGCAAACGAGGCACAAGCTCACCGTGATGACGAAGGCGAACACGAAGTCGTTGTGGAGGAGCTTGGCGGCGAGTAAATTCTCGTCGAAGCTTCGGTGGCCGGCGGTGAGAACTTGAAGCGTGCATCTCCTCCGGTGCGGCTCGGGCTCAATTGGTGCGGCAGATCGAGGGAGTCGACGTCGGGGAGGACGAAGGACAAGGCGGAGCATCTTGAGGGGCTTGGTCGCCGTGTCGGAGCACCGCCGTGCTCTGGCTAGGGCTACGGGTGCGGCGATGAATCCTTCGCCGGAGAGAGAGGGGAGGGGCCAGAGAGAGGGCACGGAGTGCGGGTGTGTCCTGCAGCTGCGTGGCGTGCTCTGGGTGCGAGGGGAGAGGCCTAGGAGGCTCTCCTCGTCGAGGTGGCAACCGACGTCTCCGTGCCCTCCACCGAGCTGCTTGGCTCGGCGGGGAGGTAGAAGACAAGCGCGCCCGGGTGGGCTGGGCCGGCCAGAGGGAGTGGGCTTCGCCCCTGGGCGCAAGGTAAGCTTGTGGCTTTCTTTTTCTTTTATTTAATTCTGTATCTTGGTTGACCTAGCTAATAAAATAGCTAGGTATTTTTATAAATGCCCAAATTATTTTATATGGCCTCATAAAATAGAGAGCTAGCCACTTATAAAATTTGAACACTTTTAAAATTCAAATAATTTGAACTTTAATTAAATTAGGGGTTATTTTAATTTCCAAAGCCACTTTTGGATTTTTGTAAAATTCCATGTGTATGAAGTGGGTCCCACAACACTTGGATCATGATCATACACATTTTTAGAGATTTTACAAACAATCAAATGGATTTTTGGAAAAGATTTTATCTGGCCATTTGAATTAAATTCATCTGGGGGGTGTTCTCTCTCCCATTTCAATTTCTGTTGAAAATTTTAACATGATGCAAAGAGAGACTTGATCCTAGAAAAAACCTAACTTGGGGTTGTGACATATAAAGTGATGTGGTAGCATTCCCATGCTCGTGGATTTTTCAAATATTCAAACAGGAGCATATGGACTTAAATTTAAACCCCTATTTGAATTAAAGTTCAAATTATCTGAATTTTAAAAATGCCCAAATTTTATAAGTGGCTAGCTATATGCATTTCAACTCCACATAAAAATTTGGGGAATTTTATAAAATGGTTTGCTATTTTTTAGCAGAGCCAAAACAAATAAACAGAAAAGAAATAAGAAAGAAAAACAGAAACCTTACCTGTCGCCCAGGGCGAGGCCCAACAGCCGGCCCAGCAGCCTTCTCCTTTGTCTTCTACCTCCCCGCGCCCACAAGCTGCTTGGTGAAAAGCCACCGACGCCGCTTTGCCACCTCTTGCTCGCCCTGGACGTCCCGAGCCCTCTAGACGCGCCACGACGACGCCCTGGAAGCCCCTCGTCCACTTCCCTCCCTCCTGGCTCGCTCTCATCTCCTCACTCGCCTGTTTCCAGCACCCCCGTAGATCGCCGTCGCCGCCGCACTTGGAAACTCACGGGCAACGACGACGAGAAACCGCCTGGCCATGTCCACCGTCATCGCCCGCAACGACTTCATCTCCGAGCAGAAGATGGCGAGCTGAATCGTCCTGGAGCTGTCGAATCGGGTCGTTGTATTCAACTACGGCCGCCGCTCTTCACCTTCAAATACTCGGCCGCCAGAGCCTCCCCGCCTCTTTCTTCTACACCACCGTGCTCCCCGCACTCCGGTGAGCGAAACCCCCCAAACCCCTCCTATTTCCTCACCCTCTAGCCATGGTCGCCATGGAAGCCGAGCACGGATGCCGCCATCGTCGACCTGGAGCTCGCTTCCGTGCGTCTCCGTCTTCCCAAGCGTTTCTATGGTGCTCCTGGAGTTCCCAGGATTCCGAGGAGCTAGCGCTCGCCCAAGATGGCGCTTGGATTCGACGAGTCCATCGTCGACGTGCCATTACTGCCGCTAGGGCTCAACGTCGACGTGGTTCCGGCGCCTTCCCGTGGACCTGCGGTGCTAAAACGAGTGCGCGCGAGAACGGGCTATCTTTTGATGGTCTTGGCGCAACATTTGGCTCACAGAGCCGCTGTCCCCGAGGACGCCGCCATGCTGGTGGGTCACCGGAGAATCACCGCCGGTGAGGTCCATGTGGCCCGCTTAGCTTAACACCAATCCACCCCCTTGTGTCACTGACTAGTGGGCTCAGGCCACTTAACCTCTCTGTTAAAATAATTCAAAACAGTTTAACTAACCAGAGCCAATGATAGGTGGGTCCACCATGTCAGTTTGACTGGGTCAACCCCCCTGATGTCATGTTGACTCAGTGCTGACAAAATAATTGGTTAAATCAATTTTTTTAATCCAGAAAAGTCAGAAAAAGCTTTAAACTTTGGAAATGCATAACTAATTCATTTTAACTCCAAATTGTACAAATAATATGTCTAAAATTATAATAAAAATACAAGGATTCTGAATATGCAACTTGTTTCTATGTTTGACCATTTTAAATTGGGTGAACAGTAGCAAACATGCATATGGCATTCTTTTGAATTCAAATTTGGAGTGATTTTGCAAATGACTTTGCAACACACTTCTTTTAAATGGTTTCATCTACACATCAGAGACTTTACCTCACCTTTACAACATCACTTCATGCTCAACCATTTCAAATGAACATTCATGGTTTCAAATGCATTTGAAATTCATCGATAAATCAAATGGAGTTTGAATTTGCAATTCAAATGCAATACACTCCATTTAAATGGAATTGACAACACATCAACACCCCTTACACCATGTTATAACATTTGATCATGTGCTTGTGCATTTTACATTATGTTGATCACTTTGTTTGTATTGTTTGCTCGGATAGAAGTGGAGCCAGAACACGAGACCACCCCCTTCGTTGAAGACACCGTACCGAACCTCGTCAGCAAGGCAAGCATACCCCCATTGATCATGTCGATAAAATCCCACTTCCCTCTCATTCATGCTTATGCATTGTTTAGGATGATTACCATGCTACGTTTCTACCGCATAGATGAACCCATTCCTTTGCATGACCTATCATTTGTCACAGTAATAAGAAAACCACAATCCTAGCAAATGTAGGAGTTGGTTGATATCATGTGGCCCCTGCAACTGTTACTGCTTATTGCATGCTTAGGGTTACAATGAGGATACTTTGATCTGTGAGTCAGAATGGTAGCAATCATGTTGATGATGGTGGAAATGTGTTGGTGAATCTACCCTAATACAAGGTGAACGATGAGAGGCTGTGTAGGAGTACACAGTGGGTTGTCTCGTTGAACACTGCCCTAAGCCCAAGTTCTTGTGTGGCGATCCAAGACGAAGAGTACTACCACATGTTGGGCACATGGACCCCCGCTCAACCTACTAACTCACCCCTTCTCGGTTCAATGAGTCGCAGTAGTTCGGAGTTCTGGTAGGTCTGTGGCACGGTCTACGAAGTGGAAGAACGGCTATTCAGACCGGCTTGGGACCCTGCACACATCTTCTGGGACCACATCGGTAAACCGGCCGGGTTCACGATGTGGACTCCAGCCCAGATAGGCGTCTCCATTGTATTTGAGTTGGCTGTGAGGTAAAAGTTGTGGAAATTTATCCTCGCCGACACCCTCTGGAAGGGTGACGAGATCCCGGTGGTAACTGATAGTTTCATGTGTGTAGCAGTACACCCCTGCAGGGTTAATAAACTATTCGAATAGCCGCATCCGCGGTAAGGGACTACTTGGAAAGTTTTGCACGATTATCAGACAACTTCAATGGATACTTATAAAACTTGCCAAGATAAGTGTGAGTGCTATGGCGTGCTTTCTCGTGGGGAGTCGAGGAAGGCACCATAGTGGTGTAATTGGTTGGAGATTGTAGTGGACTCGTGTACGCTTCTTACCTCAAGTCTGGTACTCGTAGTTCAGTACTAGCCAAGTCAAAGCTTGCACTTCTGCAGTGAAACCCTGTAAGTGCATCAAGTGCCCTCCCCTTGAGGTTTTGGAGTTTGATGACAAAACGGTTAAGGGACTGATGTGTTTGTGAGTATACACAGGAGAATTCCCTGAAGAGGTGTTTAATCACCAATGTCGACCTCACAAAATGTTGAGGAACATTGAAGAAACGAAGGTTTTCCTGAAGAACGTATTGGCGCAAAATCCTGAAGAAACAGGATCCTGAAGACTCCGAATCCTGAAGAAACAGGATCCTAAAGACTTGGAATCCTGAAGAAACCGGATCCCAAAGAATTGAGAAACTGAAGAAAGTTGTGCCATACTGAAGACATGTCAAGATGAAAATCAAGCTGAAGCGTAGTCTTCGTTAAGTCTTTTTCTTTCTTGAGTCGTAGGAAAACATCTTACTGTTGGAGGGGTTGAAGAAAACGAGTTCCGAAGGACTGAGGAATTGCTCAACTAGGAATCCTGAAGAAAAACCCTGAGGAAATCCCCTGCAGTAGAAGTTTAGTCCTCGGGTGTCTGAGACGTTGTTCTTTAGGACACTGAGGTAACTAACTTCGGTTGAGGAGTCAGGAGATCGCCAGTGCGATTCTTCTGAAGATTGTGAGGAGAGAGAATACTTTGACCGTGCCACGTGTTGCGTGGTGAGAGGCTAGAACTTGTCTAGCAACGTTCATATCCGAGGGCATGAGAGCAATTGCATGCATGGGCATTTATGTCCTTTCACAAGGGGTTGCTCCCCGGCTATAAATAGCCGCCCCCAGCCCCAGTTGTGGGTTGGCTGCTCCGAGAGAAAAACTGACACTTGTCATTTGAGAGCATCCCACATCTGAGGACACTGAAGAACCTAAGTGAGGAAAACCACCAGTATGAGTAGTTGAGCATTTCTGAGGAAGTCGGTTCGAGTGATCCGAAGCTTTTTACTCTTGAAGACTGTGATCTTCCAGCAGGTGTAGAAGTCTTCAGTCTGAGGAAGTCAAGATGCAATTGTGACTTCCCGGAGTGACTGAGTCTGTGAACGTTTCGGGAGTCTACCTTGAAGACTCACCTGAGTTATTGGATGAAGTCTGAGGACTCTAGTTCAAGGAGAACAAGGTGAAGACTATGTCTTCTGATTTGAATCTCAGCCTCTCCAACCAGACGTAGAGTTGTCATAGCAACTTGAACTGGTCTACCAAACCAAAGTCTTCAAACACTGGTGCTATCTCTTCAATCTCTTAAGCTTCAGTACTTGTTATGTTGACTTCTTATGCTTCAGTTCTCCCTCTGCTCTAAGTCTTCATACTCTGCATCTAAAGCACTTCTGCTTATATGATTTGAGTTATTTCTGTTGCATTGTGATGAGCTGCCCTAATGATTACATTATGTGAAGTTTTATTTCTTCATCATTTTGGTTACTTCTTCAGCTTCGTATTGCTTCAATCCAGAAGAAAACCAAAATCTGATAGTAAAATTGAAAATCTCGCTTTGACCCCCCCCCCTCTGGTCGATATATTGCACTTTCAATTGGTATTAGAGCGAGGTACTCCCTTGTTCTGTGCGATTCGGTTTAACCACCTGGAGTTTTAGTTATGTCGACCTCAGGTACAATGAGCGTTTCCTCAAACTGCCCCATCTTCGACGGGATAGACTATCCATACTGGAAGAACAAGATGAGGATGCATCTTGAAGCCATTGACAAGGATCTGTGGGATATTTTTGATCAAGGCATTCCTGAAGAAAATCTGATGACTGCTCCTGAAGTTGTCAAGAAGAACTGGCAGCTTGATGCAAAAGCTCGAAGCATCATTGGTGGTCATCTTAACAAGGCTCAGTTCAACCGTATTAGTGGTCTCGATACTGCAAAGAAGATATGGACAAGACTGTCAAAAGTCAATGAAGGAGTCTCTGCTCAACGAGACTCACGAGTTGATACACTCTGCAGTCTCTTCAACAGGTTCAAGAGGCTGGACAACGAGCACGTGCAGCAAACCTTTGACAGACTCACTGACATATCCAATGAACTTCAAGCACTGGGTGCCGCTGATATCATAGATCATGAGGTTGTGAAGAAACTACTGAGGTCACTAGATGACTCATTTGAGTTCCTATCGCTGATGATTCAAGAAAGGCCTGACTTCAAGACGCTGGATCCAGCTGACATTCTCGAGCGCCTTAATGCTCATGAACTGAAGCTCTCTGAAAAACAAGATTTGTACAGCTCCACGCCTAAGGTCCGCGCGCTAAAAGTTAGAGCATGAAGATTGTCCTCTGATGAAGAGTCCGAGGCTGATACTGATGATCCTGAAACCCTCAGCCGGGAACTTGCTCTCCTCACCAGAAAGTTCCAAAGATTCACGAAGAAGAATCGCTTCGGAAATTCCTCAAGAAAAAAAAGATGATGATTTTGTCGAAGCAAGAAAGAGAGTCTTCCACAAGTGCAAGAAACCTGGGCATTACATCGCTGAGTGTCCTCTATGGGAAAAAGAAGCTAGACTGAAGAAGAAGAAGAAAGGGAAAGATGACAGTTCTGATGAAAAGACAAAGAAGAAATCCTCAAGATCCTCAAAGCCTACTGGATACAGGAATAACAATTCTCGTAAGGCCCGCGCATATATCGGCAAAGAATTGGACTCTGAAGAATCTGGTTCCAACCCTGATGCTGAGGAAGAAGAATCTAAAGAATCTGTGGGTGTGGCTGGTCTGGCTCTTGCCACGACGCTTGTCTCCAAGTCAATCTTCAGCACTGAGGAATCTGGTCCATCACATGTTGATGATGAAGCTGAAGACACAACCCCTGCCTTCTGCTTCATGGCCAAGTCCTCCAAGGTGTCTTCTTACTCATCATCAGATGATCCCTCTGATGAAGAACCTGATGAAAACTATGCTAAACTTGTTAAACTTGCATCTAAGCAACAACGTTCACTTGAAAAGATGCAGATCTCACTAAAAAAGAGTGATGATATGTTGGTTGAGGAAATAACGAAGACTCAAAAGTTGAGTGATGAATCAAAAATTCTTCAGTCAAAGTTTGATGACTTGTTCAGTCGCCATGAGGCACTCTTCACTGATCATGAGAAGCTGACTTATGAGTTCCTCATGAGGAAGCAAGAACTTGAACACGTAAGGATGTCTCATGACGATCTGAGGAAAGAAAATGATTCACTCCTCTCCCAACAGGTCATCATGCCACAAGAAGGATTTAATCCTCCCTGTTTAAAATGCATTGAACATGACCGTATTACCTCTGTGCCTAGTTCTTCAATGTCTTTAGACTCTGTTATCTCTATTGCTTCTGTGGTATCTAACCCCTCATCTGAGGATACCATAGACATTATTGAAGAAAATGCTAGGTTGAAGAGTCTACTGGAAACCGGCATGTTCAAGAGTCTGAAGGGATATCAGATTCTCTGTGACATCCTCAAGAAACAGATCCTCAACAGGAACCCGAGGAAAGAAGGTTTCACATTCACTCGGAAACTCAACCCTGATGGGTCTTACTGGAAACCTGAACAATATCCAGAGACCACTTGGGTTCGGGCAAAGATGCCTCCTCCTGATCCCTATACTTTATCTGGTTATGATGTTGTTTCTTCAGATGTGGTGATTGAGTCTTTTGACTCAAACTATAAACTGTTTAAGGATGTTAAAGGTGAGGTATTCGCCAGATACATCGGAACTAACTGCAGGAACGGTCCTCCAGTCAAGCAGATCTGGGTTCAGAAGGACCTCATCACTAACCTTCCTGTGAATGCAGATGCAAATGAGCTGAGGGTATCATCTGAGGACGATACCTCAAATGGAAATGGTTATAATCATGTATCTGCTAACCATTTTTTTCACAGGGAAGCCCCTCATAAGAATGCTTATTCATTTGTTTATCCTGATACCACCATCTCACATCCCATTAGGTCTCATCGCCCTCATCAGTCCTCATGTACCTCAAAACCACCCATTAATATGTGGGTGGTAAAGAAGAACTGATCATATTTGCAGGGACATGTCTTGAGGCAATCATAAGTTTTGCAGATCATATGCCCAGGACAACATCATTTGAGTAAGTTGAAGGATATTTATATTTTTTGGTTTCATAGAATCAATCCTGACGAACGTCCTGAGGAATTAATTCCGAGGAACCATAAATTCCTCAAACTGAGACTGGCTCATAACTTGTTGTATGAGTGATGTGCGAGGTGATGATAGTGATTTCTCGCCCTTCGTTAGTAAACCCCAAGTGGAAGGTGTGATGTAGCATAGCAGAAAATTTCCCTCAGTAAAGATACCAAGGTTTGTCTCCAGTAGGACTCCGGAGATGATAAATAGGTGTAAGTGGCGCAACTGACGCGGACCTGCACACAGAGAAAAATAACTTTGTTCCCAACGAAGTTCAGAGAGGTTGTCAATCTCTCTGGTCTTGTTGTTCACAAAGGATCAAACACAAGGGATAATGATAGCAACTGGAAGTAAAACCAGAAAAGTAAATGAGCGTGGAAACAGTGATGAGGATATGGACCGGGATACGTGATGTTCACTAGTGATGTCTCTCTCCCAAAAGACGATAAAACTGCTATGCGAGGTGAACAAATTACAGAAAGGCAATTGACAGGATTATGAACGCACCGCAATGCTAACTATGCTACAAAAGAAAGGAAGAGGCTCAAAAGCATGGGCAAAACGCAAAAATAAGTAGACCGAAATCCAACTGCATCTACTACTAATCATCCACCTTCAGATATCTATCCAGAACATCTCGCTGGTATTAAGTTGCGAGCCCCACCCAAAGTGTAAACCCAAAGCAACAGACAACTTCATTAAAAAGCACTTTGCGTAAAGTAAACAATCCTTGCAACCGCGGTTACAAGTACCGTTGTTTTCCCCCTTGTGGCAACATCAGATCCCCTAGACTCATGTTTCTGTCACTCAAGCGTGTCATCAGGGGGCATGAACCCACAATCGAGCATAACGTTCCCTCTTGGGGTTACTACCTACTACTTGGCCAAAGCAATAAACAACAACGGAGAACATGCAAGAATTACTTAAGAACAAAAATATAAGAGATAAGAACCAAATATATTACTCAATCACAATCTGAACATAATCTCATAATCCATCAGATCCCATCAAACTCAGCGTAGCAACAGCAGAAAGATTACAAAAGTGCCTCGATCATGTAGGGCAGCTCACGAGGTCTAAACCATGAAGAACAAAGAGAGGAGGAGAACATCACATAACTACTGATCACGGAACCATGGTCCAAAGGAAACTACTCACGATACATCCGGGAAGCATCCATGGTGGAGAGGAGACTCCCGGAGGTCGGCCCTCCCTCCGGCAGGGTGTCGGTAAGAGGTCTGCTGGTGCTCCCGATTTAGGAAGCGCGGAGGCGGCGTAACAGAGGCGAGATCGCGAAAAAGAGTTCTTCTTTCGAGGGTTTCTCGCCACGGACAATATATAGGCGAAGGGGGGCAGCTAGGGGTCCAGGCGCCCCCCCGGTGCGGCCAGACCCTGGGGCGCGCCACCAGGGCGCCTGGGCCCCTGGTGGTGGCCCTCTGGCCCCACTCAGGTCCTTCCGGAAGGTTCTTCTGCGCTGATTTTTTATCTGATTTTTCCCGAATTTTTGGAGCACTTTTTATATGGGGAAAAACTGAAATAGAAAAATAGCAGAAAACAGGAACTGGCACTGTGGTGCATTGAGTTAATAGGTTAGTCCAAATATGATCAAAAGTGTATGAAAGTGTATCTAGATCATAGCAATATCACACAAAACATGCATGGAGCAAGCAGAAAATATAGATACGTTTTGGACGTATCAACATCCCCAAGCTTAATTCCTGCTCGTCCTCGAGTAGCTAAATGATAACAGTATAATTTCTATGGTGACATGCTAGCAACCATATAAGAACTTTGAAAAGTAAAGCAATCAAGGTTAGAGATTCAATTCAAGTCATAACATGCAAGAGTCTATATTAGCATTGAAACAAGTAACAAAAGAACATTAGGTGCAAGAGCTCTCGCTGTCCATGACTCGAATGTCTCCAAATGGTGTTTGCGTGCAAGAACGGGGATAGGGAATACGAGAAAAACATTTATTTGTTGAGAACTCAATCTACTAAAGTTTCACACTTGGTCTTTTTCTGGAATCTTATCTTGACTCGTCCCCAGACCACTAGCCAGGTACAAGTCAATTTGATCCACTCCTTTTTTAATATTTTGAGCACTCATGCAATGGATGAGCGTAAGCACGAGAGTTGACACTTAGGATGGAAAAGATAGGAGTACGGAGGAGGAAGACAAAAAAGGATGAGAAAGGCTCACATCAATGAGGACAATCATAGGCAAGAGATGCCCAATGATAGATATGATGTGAGGAGTAGGGATTGCCATGCAACGGATGCACATACGAGCTAGGAAGCTCTCTAATGGAACTAGTGGGGGTGCATCTAACTTGCTCGCTCATGAAGACCTAGAGCTCTTTTGAGGAGGCTCATCCTTGGAATATGCAAGCCAAGTTCTAAAGTGTGAAGGTCCCCACATAGCTATATGCATAATGATCATCTCTATGGAGTACAAGGATATAAAGGGAGTACTAGTGTGGATCTCTCAAAAGGATACTAGTGTTTCCCCTTTCTCTCTTTTTATTTCTTTTTTCTCCTTTTTCTATTTTTTGTATTTTTTTGTGGCATCAATGGCTCTTTCTATCTAACTCTCATTTGTCCTCTTTGGGATATTTTATTGTGTCCACTTTGGGATCTTTTCCTCACTTAAGGGAAACACTCTATTTTACAAGAAAGTAAAGAAGATCTTTCACACTTTACAAGGTACTCAAAATCATAAAGAAGATGTAACTATCATGATGTATGCAATGTATGTCGCTGCCAGTGTAGCAGGAACATGTATGACATGAAGATCAAGTCATGAAGAGGTGGATGTTGCATGGCAATATATCTCGGAAAGGCTATGGAAATGCCTTGATAGGTAGGTATGGTGGCTGTTTTGAGGAAAGATATAAGGAGGCTTATGATGACAGAGCGTATCATGCCAAGGGTTTGGATGTACCGGCGAAGGTGGACACCAACTCTCGGAGTGAGAAGAAGGCAATGCACGGCACGGGAGAGGCTAGCAAAATATGGGAAGGTGGAAGTGTCAACTTTCAATACTTACATTAGTCCGAAGAACTCATGCACTTATTATCGGTAACTCTCAATCTAATAAGGAGGTTCACAAAGAGATAAGTACCCCGAGGAGGAGTGTATGGGGGTTTGGTTATCCTTGCGCATCCTCGACTCATGGTACGTGAGTGTACTCTAATATTCGATCCCTCCAAAGATTACTGATCCATCTAGTAGCTAGAGTTCTCAACAAGTTTTGTAGGTTTTAAAAATACACACAGATTGCCCAAAATACGACACCTATCACTAACAGGCTAGAGCTCTGACACCAAAAGTTCAGACATTACTCACATCAATACCTCAAAACTATTGCAAGTTACTACTAGAATTAAATAGCAACCTCAATCACCTACTTCCAAGACAAAACACAACTCAGTGCAACAACCAACTCTCTTAACAAGATAAACATGAAAACTAAAGAGAGTTCCAGCAACAAACTAAACAAAAGCCAAGTCTCTTGCTAAAGACAAACTAAGACTAGAACATGGCAGCAGCTACGAAAAGATAAAGAACATACAACAGCGAAAAGATAAGCAGGAAAAATCCTATGATGTGTTCTAGATTGGAGTGGAGCGTGTTTCTCTCCCACACAAAGTAAGATGGGGTCTAACTTGTTATGACCAGCAAGCAAAACTAAAGAAAACTAAAAATAAAACCTAAGAGCGAGACGCTCCAAGCATAGCACATAACGCATGAAGTGATAAAAATATAGTGAGACGAAGGACGAACTGATGATTGTTAATGGAGAAGGGGATGCACGGGGGCATCCCCAAGCTTAGACGCTTGAGTCTCCTTGAATATTTATTGGGGATGCATGGGGGCATCCCCAAGCTTGAGCGCTTGACACTCCTGGATCTTCTTTCATCATCTTCCACCGCACACTTGAAAACTCCCTTCATACATAACTCATCATAACCTGATTAGAGAGGTTAGTACCCTTAATAAAATAATTTTTTCCCACTGGATATAAAGATATTCTTGAAGAGCTACTGTTTCTCAAGAGTGCCAAAAAGTTTTTTGCAAAGAAAAAGCGAGCTTAAGGTTTGCAAAAGTGAAGAGAGGCAAAACGAGGCAGAATCCGTGAAAAACAGAACAGCAGGTAGTAGAGAATTTTTTCGGGGCACTTCTGCAACTCAAATCAAAAAACTCAGAACATACGAAAGTTTCACAATTGTATATAGCATGATGTCAAAAATTCAGATCAAAAAGATGATCTGGTGATTTTATTCGAATTTTTCTGTCAAGGGACAAAATCTGTTTTCTGGACAACATGTCACAACTTTTGCTTCCCTTATCATAAGAGGCTATAACTTGGCACAAAGCTGAAAAATAAAGATACAATGATGTTGCTACAGTAGTAACAAACATCAAGACACAAAAAAAGCAAAAAGAAACCTAATTCGTTGTGGGCTACCTCCCAAAAGCGCTTCTTTAAAGCCATTAGCTAGGCATAAAGATTATAAAAGATGCTCTCACAAGAATAAGAATTTTGAAGCAAACGAGAGCATCAAGAAGAAAATACGAAAGACATTTAATTCTAACCCACTTCCTATGCGTAGGCATCTTATAAGAAAATAAATCAAAGAAGCACAAAGAAACCAACATAGGAAGGTGGAACAAGAACAACTTTAAAACTTTCAACATAAAGAGAGGAGTTTTAGTAATATGGAAATTTCTACGACCAAACTTACCTCTTTCGAAATAATTTTCAGTAGTATCATGAACAACATCAAGAATATAACTATCACATAAATCATGTTGTTCATGACCTACAAGCACACGTGTATTGTTTTCAACACGGTTTTTAGGATCATAAGATAGATGCAACCCATCACATTGAGCCTTGATAAGAGAAAAATTCTCCGCAATAGTTGGAGATTTCAAAAGGATAATAGGGCAATCAAGTGTGGGTGCAATAGCAACAATTTCATGCTTAACATAAGGAACTATAGCAAGTTCATCTTCGTAGGCATCATCCATAGTGTCATCAAGGTCATCAACAAAGCAAGTATCAAAATCATCAGAAAGGGAAGTATCAAGTGAGTCCTCGGAATCATAGGATTCCTCTTCATAGCAATCATTAGCCTCTTCTTGGGAAGCAAGCATTCTATTTTTAAAATCATCAATATAAGCATTGGAAGTATAATTCTCAAAGCAATAAGCAAGAACAGCAAAGTTTTCAGACTTGTGAATAATATCGTAATACTTTTCAATCAAAGAAGCAATCTCATAAGCACCTTTAAAAGCAACAAACTCTTCAATCTTTTCAACATCAAAGTAATCATAAACACCTTTGGCATAAGTAGATAGGATCTCATTTTCATTAAACTCACATTAGAAAGGAAGGTGTTTACGCTCTATATTAGAGCAGCAAGTAAAATCATAAATGTGGCATAAAGATTCAGCATAGCAATAAGAAACTTGTATTTGATCCCATAAGTGTTTCCCTTTCTGAGATAGGCGGTGCCGCGTGTAATGAGCATGCTCATCCAATGGTTTTCCCTCAACCAAGTCGGTTGGGTTTTTAGCGCGAGCACAAATTGATCGAAGACGAGCCAAGTGAAACATGTCCATCCTACCATATTTGGGTGGTTCCACACCCATGGTGAAGATAGCATTAGTAGGTATTTTTGGTATTTTTGATAAGGGACACAAAAGTAAAAACTGAAAGGTAAACTAACAAGACTAAAAAGCAAAGATAAAAGATAGTGTGAAACTCCCCTATCTTGGCACTCGGAGTGCCCGGCAACGGCGCCAGAAATTTTGCTTGATGTGCGAGGTGATGATAGTGATTTCTCGCCCTTCGTTGGTAAACCCCAAGTGGAAGGTGTGATGTAGCACAGCAGAAAATTTCCCTCAGTAAAGATACCAAGGTTTGTCTCCAGTAGGACTCCGGAGATGATAAGTAGGTGTCAGCGGCGCAACTGACGCGGACCTGCACACAGACACAAATAACTTTGTTCCCAACGAAGTTCAGAGAGGTTGTCAATCTCTCCGGTCTTGTTGTTCACAAAGGATCAAACACAAGGGATAATGATAGCAACTGAAAGTAAAAGCAGAAAAGTAAATGAGCGTGGAAACAGTGATGAGGATATGGACCGGGATACGTGATGTTCACTAGTGATGTCTCTCTCCCAAAAGACGATAAAACTGCTATGCGAGGTGAACAAATTACAGAAGGGCAATTGACAGGATTATGAATGCACCGCAATGCTAACTATGCTACAAAAGAAAGGAAGAGGCTCAAAAGCATGGGCATAACGCCAAAATAAGTAGACCGAAATCCAAGTGCATCTACTACTAATCATCCACCTTGAGATATCTATCCAGAACATCTCGCTAGTATTAAGTTGCGAGCCCCACGCAAATTTTAAACCCAAAGCAACAGACAACTGCATTAAAAAGCACTTTGCGTAAAGTAAACAATCCTTGCAACCGCGGTTACAAGCACCGTTGTTTTTCCCCCTTGTGGCAACAGCACATCCCCTAGACTCATGTTTCTGTCACTCAAGCGTGTCATCAGGGGGCGTGAACCCACAATCGAGCATAGCATTCCCTCTTGGGGTTACTACCTACTACTTGGCCAAAGCAATAAACAGCAACGGAGAACATGCAAGAATTACTTAAGAAAAAAAATATAAGAGATAAGAACCAAATATATTACTCAATCACAATCTGAACATAATCTCATAATCCATCAGATCCCATCAAACTCAGCATAGCAACAGCAGAAAGATTACAAAAGAGCCTCGATCATGTAGGGCAGCTCATGAGGTCTAAACCATGAAGAACAAAGAGGGGAGGAGAACATCACATAGCTACTGATCACGGACCCATGGTCCAAAGGAAACTACTCACGATACATCCGGGAAGCATCCATGGTGGAGAGGAGACTCCCGGAGGTCGGCCCTCCCTCCGGCAGGGTGCCGGGAAGAGGTCAGCTGGTGCTCCCGATCTCGCAAGCGCGACGACGGAGGAACAGAGGCGAGATCGCGAAAAAGGGTTCTTCTTTCGAGGGTTTCTCGCCACAGAGAATATATAGGCGAAGGGGGGCAGCCAGGGGGGCCACCAGGGGTCCAGGCGCCCCCCTGGCGCGGCCAGACCCTGGGGCGCGCCACCAGGGCGCCTGGGCCCCTGGTGGTGGCCCTCCGGCCCCACTCAGGTCCTTCCGGAAGGTTCTTCTGCGCTGATTTTTTATTTGATTTTTCCCGAATTTTTGGAGCACTTTTTATATGGGGGAAAACTGAAATAGAAAAACAGCAGAAAACAGGAACTGGCACTGTGGTGCACTGAGTTAATAGGTTAGTCCAAATATGATCAAAAGTGTATGAAAGTGTATCTAGATCATAGCAATATCACACAAAACATGCATGGAGCAAGCAGAAATTATAGATACGTTTTGGACGTATCAGTGAGATACTAATTCCTTTGCAGGGAAATACTGAATGGGTGATGGAAAGTGGATGCACAAATCACATGACTGGTGACAGAAGCCTTCTTATGGAATCATCTCTGAGTCCTTCTTCAAAGAAAACCATCACCTTCGCCGATAAAGGTAAAAGTATGGTATTGGGTCTCCGCTGAGTGGCTATCTCTCGAGACCTACACATTGATAAAGTCATGCTTGTTGAATCCCTTGGATACAACTTGATGTCTGTATCTATGCCATGTGATCTTGATCTCGTGGTTCTCTTCGGAAAATATGGTTTTGCTGTCTATATGGCTAGCGATAACTCCATTTTCTTCAGTGGAGTTAGGAAAGGTGATCTATATATTGTAGATTTCTCTGAAGGTCCTCAGGTCGCTACATGCCTCATGGCTCGAGCCTCAGAGTGCTGGCTATGGCATCGAAGACTCGGCCATGCTGGAATGAGGAATCTCCAGAAGCTGGTGCTGAAGAAACATGTCCTCGGGATTGAGGAAATCAGATTCACAAAGGACCGGCTGTGTGGTGCTTGCGAAGCTGGAAAGATGACCAAGACCAAGCATCCTGCCAAGACCATCATGACTACTACTCGTCCTCTTGAGCTTCTTCATATGGACCTCTTCGGTCCTCCTAAGTACTCAAGCTTCGGAGGAAATTGCTATGGTCTCGTTATTGTTGATGACTTCTCACATTACACTTGGGTGCATTTTCTCACTTTTAAGTCACAAATCCAAGTTGTCTTCAAACGCTTCGCCAAGCGCATCATGAACAACTACTGCCTAAAGATCAAGCACATTCTAAGCGACAACGGCACCGAATTCAAGAACTCTGGCGTACAGGAATTCCTCGATGAGATGGGCATCACTCATGAGTTCTCGGCTCCATACACTCCTCAGAAAAATGGAGTCGTTGAAAGGAAGAACAGAACCATCATCGAGATGGCTCGAACGATGCTTGTTGAATACAACACGCCTCTCATATGGTGGGCTGAAGCAATCAACACTGCCTGCCACATCGTCAATCGGGTGTATCTTCATAAGTTCCTCAAGAAAACGTCATACGAGCTAATGGTTGGTAAGAAACCCAATGTAAGTTACTTCAAGGTCTTCGGCACACCTTGTTGGATTCGTGAGCCTCATCATCAATCTAAATTTGAGCCTAAAGCCTATGAAGGCTTCATGATTGGCTATGGCCTCGAATCGCACACCTACAGAGTCTTCAACAAAAATCATCATAAAATTGTTGAAACTATAGACGTGCGGTTTGATGAATCTGACGGCTCCCAAAGAGAGCACCTACCACATGATTTAGATGAAGCTCCACCTGAAGAACAGATCAAGAAGATGGGTGCTGGTGATATCATTCCTGTGGACCATCCTGAAGAAACACACATACCTCCTGCTCCTGAAGAACATCCAAATCCTGATGCAAATAATCCTGATGATGATCCTGATCCTGAGGTTCCTGATACCCCTGAAGCTCCTGAAGCACCTGAAGCAGATGCAAATGAATCTAATAGCAGTGACGAAGATGTGCCTCAAGATAATCCTCCTCGTCTTCCTCGCGTGGCGAATGAAGTTCAAGTGGACAGAATCCTCGCCGACGTCAATCTACCAGGTCCTCTTACTCGTGCAAGAGCTAATCGTATAGCTAACTTTTGTGGGAATTTCTCGTTTGTATCAATTTCAGAGCCCACCAAAGTCACCGAGGCATTCTGAGAAGCGGAATGGATTCAGGCGATGCAAGACGAACTTCTTCAGTTCAAACTGAATGATGTATGGGAATTAGTCAAACGTCCTGATCCTCGAGTTCACAATGTCATCAGCACGAAGTGGATCTACCACAACAAACTCGATGAAGATGGACAAGTCATCAGAAACAAAGCTCGTCTCGTAGCACAACGATACACACAAGTCAAGGGGATCAACTTCGGTGAAACCTTCGCTCCTGTTGCTAGACTTGAGTCCATTCGTATTATGCTTGCATTCTCTAACCATCATAATATCAAGTTATATCAAATGGATGTGAAAAGTGCTTTCCTCAATGGTAATATCGAGGAAGAAGTATATGTTGCTCAACCCCCAGGCTTTGAAGACGCAAAGAAACCTGATATGGTGTACAGATTGAAGAAAGCTCTCTATGGACTGAAGCAAGCCCCTCGGGCTTGGTATGACACACTAAGGGACTTCCTCATCAGCAAGGGCTTCAAATCTGGTTCCCTCGATCCAACTCTTTTCACAAAACAATATGATGATGCATTATTCATATGTCAAATCTATCTTGATGACATCATATTTGGATGCACTAACAAGAAATACAGTGAAGAATTTGCATTCTTGATGAGTGAACAATACTAGATGTCCATGATGGGTGAACTGAAGTTCTTCTTAGGGCTTCAAATTCGTCAAAAACGCAACGACATCTTCATATCTCAGGAGAAGTACCTCAAAGAGTGCCTGAAGAAATTCGGCATGCAAGACTGCAAGGGTATCAAGACACCGATGCCTACAAATGGACAACTTGGCCCTGATGAAAATGGCAAGGACTACGATCAAAAGGTATACCGCTCCATGATAGGTTCTCTGCTATATCTATGTGCATCTAGGCCTGATATAATGTTAAGCGTTTGCATGTGTGCCCGATTCCAAGCGGCACCTAAGGAATCGCATCACCAAGCGGTGAAACGAATTCTTCGATATTTGGCTCACACCCCGTCGCCAGGCTTATGGTATCCAAAAGGCACACAGCTGGATCTCGTTGGGTACTCAGACTCAGATTATGCTGGAGATCGAGTGGATCGGAAGTCTACCTCAGGAACATGTCATTTCCTCGGACGTTCTCTGGTGTGCTGGTCATCGAAGAAGCAGAACTGCGTCTCCCTCTCCACTGCTGAAGCTGAATACATTGCTGCTGGTGCTAGCTGTTCACAGCTTCTTTGGATGAAGCAAACCCTGAAGGACTACGGCATCAACCTGAAGAAAGTACCACTACTATGTGACAATGAGAGCGCCATCAAGATCTCTCAGAACCCAGTACAACACTCGAGGACGAAGCACATTGAGATTCGGTATCACTTTCTTCGGGATCATGTATTGAAGGAAGACATCGTCATCAGCCACGTGAAGACTGAAGACCAACTTGCTGATATATTCACTAAGCCTTTGGATGAGAAACGATTTAGCACTCTGAGGTGTGAGCTAAATATCTTAGATTCCTCAAACGTCCAGTGAATGGACACACATCCTAACGCTTAAATAAAATTAAAGAATCCTGATGCACAACACACGATGCGTCGTACTCCTCAAATCATGAGGAACTACCTTGCTAAGTGTGAAGAAATTAACGTGGAATTGACTCAAGATCCATACGACAAGTGTATGGTATCAAGTGTCTCATTCCCTATAAGGTGAGTAGCTCCACCACCCAAATTCCTCAGGATCTGTTGTTCCTCAGTTTCCTCAGTTAAAGTCTTCATTGCTGATGATTACCGTGTTTTTCCTCAACAGCATTCACCTATAGTTTTTGTTCTTCAAGATTTGCTTCTTCAACTAGGTGAATGTGATCGGACCCTTCTCTCTGTGCTCACTTATCTCGTCCATCCATCTGTAGTATGCGTTCATTTGAAACTTCAAAGCTTCACTTCTTGAAGCCTCAATCCTGCTAATCTTCAAGCTGATTTGTCTCAGCTTCAAAAATCCTGAAGCCTCCACTTGAAGAATAGACTAACCATGTCGTTGCGATTTTCACGCTCGTCGTGCTCATCCAGTAGAGTAGATAAACACAAATCCGAACCGTCAGGGGTATTCCCATCTTTTCACCTCAAAACTTACCGTGCCTATATATACCGCACCCCTGCGGTCATTTACCTCTCTTCACCTCATTCTCATCTCGCGCCGCCGTCCTTGAGCACCTCAAGCTCTCGTACTCACGTCACCGGAGTTCACTGTCGCCGGAGAAGAGCTTGTGGTTCCTCCGCATTTGCCTCAGTCCTAGTACGCCTATTCCTCAGTGGCTTATTCTTCCGATGCTTATTCCTCAGTACTATTGTGTCCTCACGAATCCTCCAATCCTCAACAGTATTGCTTGCTTTCTGAGAACTTTTCCTATGCCTCATTAATTTGTTTTCCTCAGCCTATTCCTCATGAACGCATATAACTGTACCCCACTTCCCTCGCAACTTAACTCTGTCACAGGTACATGTCTGCTGAGGAATCGTATGGTTCTCATAGTCTCACTTCATTTGCAGCTCAGCTCGAACGTACAATTCCTCAGTCTCCACCGCTAAAGAAAATGGCTCCTCGGCGCAAGCTCACTGATACCGCTAAAGACTTACCTCCTGCGCTATATGAGAAGCTGAAGACTCTCGAACATGAAACCGCGGGTGAACGAAAGAAACGAGTTCAGAAAATCAATCCTGGGCATGAGGAATCATTCGCTGTCAATCCACCACTGAAGACCTGGAGCATCAAGGCTCGTCCTCCTCCTGCACCAGGTGTTATTCCTGATCCTTCAACCCTGAAGACCCGTGATGACTTCCCTGAGGCTTATCAGCGTTACCTCAAGCGAACGGCACATCTCGCCCGTAATCTGGCCCGTGACTTGGCTGCCTCAGTATAGCTTCCGCCTCAGCCTCAGCCATAGCCTCAGCCTCAGCCGCAACCTCAACCTCAGGTTCAGCATCGCAAAAAGGATCCTGGCATCAAGCCGTCAAAGAAGTCCTCGGCTCAAGCTCGTGGTTCCTCATGTCAACGCATGGCCGGCGTTGCCCCCGCTTCAAGGATTTGAACTGATGAATCCGGCAGTGCTCCTGAGGCCTCAACCACAATGCCTCAGCCGCTGTTGAATACCAAAACTGTTGTTCAACGTGGCCCTCGGCCCTCACCAAAGAAAACTGCTATGCGAGGCTCCATTCATCATACTCCTCAGAGCTCTGATGATGAAGATGAATTTGAAGACTTGGCCGGCTTCATCGCCACTGAAGAAGCCAAGATTGAATATGTGCGTGCTGCAGCCAGACACAAAGCTGAAGCAACTGTGTCTGAAATCCCGCTTCTCCTTGATCCCAAGAAGATTTTGGAATACATCGAAATTTGGTCTGTCAAGCCTGATATTCCTCTTGATGATTTGGACATCCCTAAAGACATAAAATTTGATGTTCAACAGTTCCTCATCAATGAGATTCATCAACGAGATCTTCAGAAACAGTTGAAGGCTCAACTGAAGAAATTCCAAAGTGACTTTAAAAAGAAACCTGTTACTGATATTACTCCTCAGGAGTTCATAGAGCACCAGTGCGAAGTTCAACGCCTCAACACTGAGTATGCAGCCAACCGTGCCTACATCGGCAAATCCAAGGAACGGATATCTAAGCAGATGGCTAACTTGATGAAGCTTAAATAACCTCAGGCCTCAGTTCCTCCTGCTACTTCAGCACCTCAGGCTGACCTAACTGAGGAACTTGCCCAAAGCCTCAACCGCAGGTCTGAAACTGATCCACCCAGTACTCCCCCAGCTGCCAAGAAGCCTTCTGTTGAAGCGCAAACTGCTGAGCCCATCGAGGCCAGGCCCATTTCTTCTGCTCCTCCTACTTCAAGAGCGCCTGAAGCATCTGCAACACCTCCTGCTGCTTCCATTCCTCAGGAAAATAGTGAGCGCGGGCTGGTTGTGTTCACTCCACTGTCCAAGACACCTGCTTCAGCGTTAGCCACCCCGATCATTTCAATGCCTCTCTCTCCCATTCCTCCAGTCATCACTGAAGCTGAAGAAATGGATGAAGATGTGGATATTGGTGACTTGGTCACCCCTCGGGAGGTTGATGAAGCATATGAGCTGGAACACTTCAACTCGCCCTCCCACACCGTGTTCTCTCTGGAACCTCATTCTCCCTCAGTTACAGTTGTTTTATCCGACACGTCTCAACACTCTAAAGACTCTGTGGATGCCTCTGTCTCCCCTGGCACTGAAGAAACTAACCCATAGGCCACTAGTGCCCGTAGTACTGCTTCTCCTGTAGCTTCTGCTCCTGGCCCAGACACTCAGAATGTTGAAGCTGATCCAGTGGTTCCTAAAGCTCAACCCATGGATACTGAAGCTCGTGTTGCGGAGCCTGAAGTAGAACACATCACAAATGCTCCTCCTGAAGCAGAAAACAGTACCACTGCTCATCCTGAAGCTTCAAAGGATGGATCTGAAGATAAACAGGCCACATCACCTCGTCTTCCCAAGGACCTCAACATGTATGTGCCTGAAGCCTCTGCAGCGGCTACGCCTCAGCCTCAAGTCTCTCTTCAGATTGAAGTGCCTCAAGCGCCTCCACCACCTCAAGGCCTAGTTCAAGCTCGGTCCTTGTGTACGAATCAGAAGCAACCATTCTTCCGTGACCTTGAAGCTGATGATACCCCACGCTTCGATGCTTCTGATTTCTTCAATGCTATGAGTTTCTTCCAAGAGGGGATTCAAAATCCTTATCATTCTGCTCCACCTCGAAAGCTGCTGAGGTTCTGGACAGCCACTCAGAAGAACTATTATGCTTCAGTTCTCTATAAGCAAAACAAATTGTTTCCTCACAAGCATATTCCTCTAATGAATATGGAAACCATTCCCTGCTTCAACAGTGTGCTTCGGGATCTACATCATGCCAAGATGCTTCAGTTTTGCTCCAAACGCATCCACTGGAACGAAGAGCTTGTGCTTCAGTTTTATGCAACTCTGTATGTCTCTGGCGATCCTCTGGATATCACCACCTGGGTCCTCGAGTGGATGACTGAGCATCATCACTACACCATCACTATTCCTGAAGCAATTGACATTCTTGAGTTGCCTCAGTGCACTTCCTCAACTGCTTGCTCCTATGGGTCTCCAATTCTTTGAGATGACCTGATGAACATGCTTATGAAGCCTCAGGCACCTCAAGCCCCAGCTAGCACAAAGTTCCCAGTTTCTGAGCTTTTGTATCTGCCAAGCACACTGTATCGGATTCTGGCGAAGACCTTCTGCCCCATTAAAGGCTATGAATCCACTGCTGAAGAAGTCATTGGCATCATGAAGACCATCCTCCACAACCTCTGCATGTCTGGATGAATCAACGTTCCTGACTTCTTCTTCAAAACTCTGGTGGATGCAGCATAGAATCCTCATATCCTGAAGCCTTACGCACCATGGATCATGAATCTCATCCGAGTCACGACTGGTACTGATTTCCAACCTGATCACCCGAATCATAGGACCTATATGCCGCCTGTTCAAGTGCTTCAGCATACGATTGCTTCTAATGATAAGGGCAAAGGCATATTCTATGAAGAAGTTCTCCCGACCAATTCCCTTGGTGGAAACATTCGTCATCCTCAGTCTCGCACTACTGATGAAACCAGAACTCATGCCTCAACTGAGGACACGACTCAGGCTCGAGTGATGACAGACCGAGAGCTTCTGATTAGTCTTCATCAGAAGGTTGACCGAAATCATGATTGGGTGAAGCGTCAGTTTTCTGAAATCCTCAGCTACATGGCTCAGACGCATTCTTCAGTGAAGAAAATGCATCACTATGCTCATCATACATATCAACATCTCGATGCCTTGATGAGAGAAGTACTCACCCCCGCAGACATTGAAAAATTGGGTCTTCAAAAGCCTCAGATTCCTGCCATCAGACCCCCAAAGCAATTCAGACGCTGCACAACTCCTCCTCTGGCCATGGACTCTTATTCTTCAAACCAGGAGTTGACTGCTGAAGAAGCTGAAGACACTGCTGCCTGCCCTCACACTGCAACGGTTTGCCTCAGGCGTGACTCACCTCAGCCTTGAAGCATCTTCAAAGGGGCGTTAGCTTAAGTTTTTCCCTTTTTGTTCATTTTATGACAAAGGGGGAGAAATCTGTTAGTCTTCAAGCAGGTCTTAGTTATGGGGTTCTTCAGTTACAACTCTTGTTCTTCATATTTTTTTGTAACGAGTTGTAAACTGCTATTTTGGTGTTTGGCTGATACTATTCCTCGATTACCTCATGCTATTTCTTCAAGTTTATCATATATGCATGTGATTGTCTCTGCAAACACCTTTCTCAGTGCGTTGTTTAAATTCCTCACACACTTCATAACATGCACTGTTTCAAAAATGCCTGGATATAGGGGGAGCTCCTCATATACCTCAAAATTCTTTAGATATTAAACATTCTTCAATTTATATGCATATCCTCAGGGGGAGCTTCATTATATCCATCTTAATGATAAAAATGTTCTTCAAAGTTTTTATTCTTCAAACTCATAATTTTATCCCCGTTGAAGCTTAACCTGATTGTCATCAAATCACCAAAAAGGGGGAGATTGTAAGTGCATCAAGTGCCCTCCCCTTGAGGTTTTGGAGTTTGATGACAAAACGGTTAAGGGACTGATTTGTTTGTGAGTATACACAGGAGAACAGTCCCTGATGAGGTGTTTAATCACCAATGTCGACCCCTCAAAATGTTGAGGAACATTGAAGAAACGAAGGTTTTCCTGAAGAACGTATTGGCGCAAAATCCTGAAGAAACAGGATCCTGAAGACTCTGAATCCTGAAGAAAGAGGATCCTGAAGAAACTGGACCCCGAAGAATTGAGATCCTGAAGAAAGTTGCGCCATACTGAAGACATGTCAAGATGAAAATCAAGCTGAAGCATAGTCTTCGTTAAGTCTTTTTCTTTCTTGAGTCGTAGGAAAACATCATACTGTTAGACGGGTTGAAGAAAACGAGTTCCGAAGGTCTGAGGAATTGCTCAACTAGGAATCCTGAAGAAAAACCCTGAGGAAATCTCCTGCAGTAGAAGTTCAGTCATCGGGTGTCTGAGACGTTGTTCTTGAGGACACTGAGGTAACTAACTTCGGTTGAGGAGTCAGGAGATTTCCAGTGCGATTCTTCTGAAGATTGTGAGGAGAGAGAATACTTTGACTGTGCCACGTGTTGCGTGGTGAGAGGATAGAACTTGTCTAGGAACGGTCATATCCGAGGGCATGAGAGTAATTGCACGCATGGGCATTTATGTCCTTTCACAGGGGGTTGCTCCCCGGCTATAGCCCCAGTTGTGGGTTGGATGCTCCGAGAGAAAAACTTACACTTGTCATTTGAGAGAAACCCACCTCTGAGGACACTGAATAACCTAAGTGAGGAAAATCACCAGCCTGAGTAGTTGAGCATTTCTGAGGAAGTTGGTTCGAGTTATCAGAAGCTTTTTACTATTAACGACTATGATCTTCCAGCCGGTGTAGAAGTCTTCGGTCTGAGGAAGTCAAGATGCAATTGTGACTTCCCGGAGTGACTGAGTCTGTGAAGGTTTCGGGACTCTACCTTGAAGACTCACCTGAGTTATTGGACGGAGTCTGAGGACTCTAGTTCAAGGAGAACAAGGTGAAGACTATGTCTTCTGAGTTGAATCTCGGCCTCTCCAACCAGACGTAGAGTTGTCACAGCAACTTGAACTGGTCTACCAAACCAAAGTCTTCAAACACTGGTGCTATCTCTTCAACCTCTTAAGCTTCAGTACTTGCTATGTTGACTTCTTATGCTTCAGTTCTCCCTCTGATCTAAGTCTTCATACTCTGCATCTGAAGCACTTCTGCTTATCTGATTTGAGTTATTTTTGTTGCATTGTGATGAGCTGCCCTAATGATTACATTCTGTGAAGTTTTATTTCTTCATCATTTTGGTTACTTCTTCAGCTGCGTATTGCTTCAATCCTAAAGAAAACCAAAATCTGATAGTAAAATTGAAAATCTCCCATTCACCCCCCTCTGGTCGATATATTTCACTTTCATACCCCACCTCCCTTTACCTTGATACATGTGCATGAGTAGTATAGTTCCTACGTACGTCTTGCTGAATACGACTTTGTACTCACGTTTGCTTATTCTATGTTTTAGATGAACCCACTGACCCCTAAGGTGGATTCTTCCTGAAGCTCGACGACTGATCAAGCTAGTGTAGTCCCAGTCAGACGACTGGTCCCTCGTGGAAGGGCTTGTTTATAGATAAGGTTTCTCTATGCCATTTGTTAAACTTGTCTGTACTCAGACCTACTTTGCTTCCGCATACTTGTTGTAATGTTGGATCACGGTCTCGTTATCTTTGTGTGCACTTTGTAAGAGTTATCAATAAAGTTGTAAACTTTGTAGAGAATTGCAATGATACCTGCTGTTCATACTAGACATGTGTGCTGCGTGTATGATTATAACATGCATGTCTTAGTATGGGTTTTCGAGACCTTAGTTGTGATCTGGCTGGCGGTCTTTTATACACCAAGTGGCCCTTAGATGTGCGCAGCTTGGGGCATCGCGATGCGATTGCTCGTGACTCTGTCACGTGCACACTTTGATGTATGATCGAGCCCGCCCTAGACCCCGACTAAGTGATCGGGCTGGAGTAAGTCTATGTAAGGGTTATAATACAATCGATATTATGGTTGAGGCGACTTGTGAGTATGGGAGTTCACCACCCATATCATTTAGACTTGTGTGCGGACGATGAGGACCCATCTCAGTTGATCATCCGGCCTGGATGGGATGCCCCTCACGTTCGATGCTTTCCGAGGACGTTCTGTGCTTGGCCTTGTCGGCTTAGACAAGTGGGTACGGTTCTCGGATCTCCATATGATTGTGTTTTAGCGAGTCTTGCATACGCTAACCCCGGGTCCCGATATTGCTAGACACTGGTCGTTCCCAAGTTTGTGTCGAGGGACATGGGCTTGATTGAGCTACTGAGGTATTTTCCACTAGCGCAATTCACCAAGGCTCGACCAGTCGACTACCTTGGGCCCTTTCAGCTTAGCATCCCTCGAATTAAACATTTGTCTTGGCTAAAGCTGCCAGCGACTCGCAGCCGCTCTGCGTAAAGCGAACAAAGATGAATTCGAGTCCCTGCGCGACTCTTCGACAGGCCCACGACTCCTGTGTGTGAGGATACCTGGTGCATACAAGGACAAGAGGCCCGATGGAATCTTTGACAGGCCCACGACTGGCCGCTCCAAGCATCGACGTAGGAGTCCGCGATCAATATGGAAGCCACGACTTGGCGTTTAAGGCAAGGATAGAATTAGGAAAACACCTCTGTAAACCTGAGACGAACTCTCCGAGACCTAGCCTAGTATATAAAGGCTGGGAGGGGGACGTCTCAGGACATCCAATCTACAATCATCACCGCTAGTCTTCCGCGAACTCGCCTAGACTCCCACTGTAATCGCCCCTCGCATAATACTATCGAGCAGGAAGTGCTTCTCCTGTTAGCCGACGAGTATCGCCAACCTGTTCTCTCTACGATCTAACCCAGGGTCCCTGGCCATGGGATTTGCCGAGGCTAATCCTCGTCAATTGGCGCAGATCGTGGGGACTTCACAGGTTGGAATCACGATCTCGGCGGCCCCTTCATCAGCATCCATCAAGTTGACGACTCCCCAAGCACTCGACGACCCCATGGCTCGAGAAGATTCCGATCTATTCGGGTCCCTCGGTTTCGTGGCTCACCTTCCGGCCCTGCGACCAGCCTTCGCCGACCTGCGCACTGGCATCGACCTGACCTTCGGCGGATACCAGATCTACGTAAACCATTGGGGCACTCTTCGCCTCACAGATGGCGCTCGAGCACCCACGGAGACCAGCCTAACAACCAAAAATGAAGCAACCGCCCACACGGCAACTCCGCGAGTCAACCGCGACTCCTACCCCAACACCAAGCTTTGCATCACTCGTGACTACTTGGGTGGACTGCCAACATGGAAAATATGCACCACAGACGCGACTGGACTAGCAACCAGGGCACCGTTCCAGGTGTTCATGGCAGACACTCGCAAGCCAACCTCAGACGACAAAGGCCAGGACGACGACCCGAGCAGTCATAGAGACGCACGCTCAAACAACAAAAGCAGCGACCCTAACAATACTTGAAAGATCACCGTCACCCTTGGAAAACCAGGAACCATACCAAGAAAAGAATTCAAAAGACAGGAGCACAACAACTACAAGAACGACGAGCCGGAGAGCAGCAGGCGCTAGATCTCAGAAGCGGCAAAAGAGGACCGTACCATAGAAAAAATATACCTCTCCAAAGAAGCAATCGCCAGAGTAAAAAACACAGTAAAGCACGGGAAACTACTCCCAGAGAACGCAACCCGTGACGAGCTCAGAGCATACAACAAGCTGGCGAGCGACATCACCAAGAAAACAAGACAGCAGCGACTGGAGCTGGAGAAGCAAGGAAAAAATCGCCATCGACTCGAGAACCAACCGCAAAACGTTGCCCGAAAGTGACTCCTCCGACCACGGCTCCCCTGCCCGACGCAAGTCCATATTCGGCAACTTGAGAGGCGCAGATAAGAAGAAAGTTGTCCACAAACTTGACGACGACTTCAGACTCGAAGAGGACGATGAAGAAGAAGGGGAAATCACACCATCAGAAGCTCTCATAACTGCCCAGGCATACCTCTCTCGTGCTCAGAAGGAAAAAAAGGGAGCAGCAGATCGCAACATGACGATGGCACTCAAGGTGATGAAGGACGCCATCACTGACTCGGCACCCAAAAAAGCAAGCACAAGACGAGCGCCTCGCGAGCTGACCCCAAACATGGACCCCAGCTCACCAGATGACGATGAAGACGACAGCAACGACGACCAGTGCATGCGCTCAAACAGAAGCAAAAAACCATGACAGGGACGACAACGACAACATACGCAGCAATCGATGAGACGCACGCGACGACATCACACAGAACAAAATCAACCGAGGAAGACGCATACGCGCAGCCCGCGAGGAGTAGTCGGACGAGCTCACATTCGAGGAAGAAATAGAACCATGCGGCGCATTATGCTTCACGCGGTTCATACGCGAGACGCGGATGCCGAAAGGTTTCAAATTAAACTCCACAACGCACAAATACGACGGACTCGAAGAACCAGAGGCATGGCTCGACGACTACCTAACAGCCGTCAAGTTTCAACGAGGAACCAATATCACGGCAATGCAGTACGTATAGCTCATGCTCGAGAGCTCGGCGCGACACGGATGAAGAACCTACCACGAGGATCGATCAGCTCCTGGAAGCAGTTTCGCAGAGCTTTCATCGAGAAATTCAAGTTCACCTATAAACGGCCAGCATCACTCGAAGAGATGAGAGCTAATCCTCGTCACCAGCCAACTCGATGAGCTCGTGATCTTACTTTTGCTGGTGCAAAAAGAAGTCGTCGGCCCGTCGGACCACCTCTGTGCCTAGGAAGTAGTGCAGCGGTCCCAAGTCCTTGAGGCCGAACTCGGCACGGAGGCGAGCAGTGAGCTGCTGAAGAAGCTCGGTTGATGAAGTCGTCAAGATGATATCATCGACATATAGAAGCAGGTGCGCAGTGGCAGCTCCATGATTGTAGACAAAGAGTGAGGCGTCGGAGCGGGTGGACCAGAAACCCAGCTGCTGAAGGAATGTCGCCATACGCTGGTACCACGTGTGGGGTTTTGCTTCAGCCCGTAGAGAGACCAAGAAAGCACGCACACGTGGTCGGGATTCTCAGCATCGACGAAGCCCGTGGGCTACTGACAGTAGACCTGCTCAGCAAGGTGACCATGCAGGAAGGCGTTGGAAACGTCCAGCTGGTGAACGGGCCAAGTGCGAGAGACGACCAACTGGAGCATGGTGCGGATCGTTCCTGGTTTGACAACCGGGGCGAAGGTGTAGGTGAAGTACATGCCCGCACGCTGTCGAAAGCTACGAACCACCCAACGCTCTTTGTAGCGCTCGAGTGTGCCATATGATCGTGTCTTGAGCTTAACGACACACTTGCCGTTGATGACATTGGCCCGTGGGGGCGCGGGACCAACTTCCAAGTACGGTTGCGGAGCAACGCGTCGAACTCCTCGCGCATTTCCGCAAGCCAATGAGGATCGCGAAGAGCAGCACGAACGGAGGACGGCACCGAGGCTGGCGTCGAGGTGGAGGCGGCACACGGGTACTCGTTGGAGGGGTAGCGCGAGCTGGGGCGGTGCACACCCGCCCGGGCCCGGGTGATGACGCCGACGGGTGGAGCATTCGGCGAGGCGTCGGGCGAGGATGGTGGCGAGCCCGACGCGTAAGAGTCGGCCGACGGGGAGGAGGAGCCCGCTGACGCGTCATCGGAAGGAGGCGCGGCTCCGGGGTACGCGGCACCATCGTCCGCCAGGCGCGTGGCGGAGGAGGCGCCCGAGGCCGACTCCACCTCGGCAGCGTCAGGAGAGTCGGCGGAGGGAGTCGGGAATGGGGGTGCCAGGGGCGGGCGCCGTACTATGGAGGTGGGGAGCGGTCGCGCCTAATGTGTGCTCCAGGCAGGCGACACGACGGGTGGGTCCATGGAAGACGGCTCCGATGTGGGTACCTGGTGAAACGAGAAAACACCCTCGTCAAAGTACATGTGTCGTGAGGTGATGACCCGATGGGAGCCAGGATCATAGCACCGGTAACCTTTGGTGTTGGAAGGATATCCAAGGAATATGCAAGGAAGTGATCGGGGTGCGAGTTTGTGAGGGGCGGTGGACGCAATGCTAGGGTAGCAAAGGCAGCCGAAGACCCTAAGGCCATCATAGGATGGAGGTGTACCAAAGAGAAGGTGGTGAGGGGCGTTGTTCCAACGGGTACGACACGGGCGGATATTGAGGAGGAGAGTGGCGGTGGCGAGTGCATCGGGCCAGAACCTAGGAGGGATGTGGGCATGGAAAAGAAGGGTGCGTAGACAATCATTAAGGGTTTGGAGGATGCGCTCGGCGCGACCATTATGCTGGGAGGTGTAGGGACAGGTTATGCGAAAGATGGTGTCGTGGGATGCAAGGAGATCACGAACTGCGGAGTTGTCAAATTCTTTCCCGTTGTCTTTTTGAAGGGCAAGAATGGGACGACCAAACTGGGTGGATCACTAGTGCAAAACAGGTCATTAGAACCGGTTCTAGGGTGCCTTTAGAACTGGTTTTTGAAACCGGTTCTAAAGGCTCGGTGCTAAAGAATAAAGCCTTTAGAACCGGTTCCCCACGAACCGGTTCTAAACCAGCTCCAGCCAGGCCACGTGGTTGCACGGCAGCGTGAGGGTTTGGGCACCTTTAGCACCGGTTGGTAACATAAACCGGTTCTAAAGGTTTCGTGGTTTAAGGGTCCGTTTGTTATTTTCTTTTGGGTTTAATAGTTTTGTTTTTGGATTATTAATTAAATGTTCTCCGCAATCTTGTTATTTAATGAAGATGATCAATATATGAATATATCAAGCGGTTCCTGCGTCATACACTTACAAGATGTGTATCTCGGTACATATGCTTCACAACATCTCATACACACAGACAATATAGTCTAAATATATCGATCACATCTCATATATATATAGGACAATATATAATTTAATTTCAATAAGAACAAGTACGAAAGCCATTATATCCAACACAAAGATTTTTCCTAGTTTAACTTCGATAACCTAATTTGTTCAGATACACTACTAATAAATATATATAGGACATAATTCTTCGAATTCACTCCTAATATATAGGATCTAATCAAACACGCGAAGGTAAAAAGAAATAAACCCAAAAAGGACGTCCATATTCTCCACGATAGATGATAGAGAACAACTTGTCTCCAAGTTTTTTCTTCTTCTGGACCACTATCTTTAACCATGCTTTGATTTTGACACAACCATCTGATCCACTTTTAGTGTAGTAATCATGTTTGAAAGGTTCTGTCCAAGGTCGTGCACAAACAATTGTAACTTTGCCATTCAATCCCAGCATCCATTTAGGCATACAAGTTCGCGGTATCTTCTGTTGAAGAACATACATATTAGTAGCATAGTTAGCAATGAGTATAATTAATAAAAATCTCTTTTTGAAGAAGATATAGGCTACTGAGAGAGAATGATAAAAATCATACCAGGCTAGGCCATTTAAGCATATAGGTCTCCAACTTAAGGACAAATGGCACATATGCTCCAAAAGGACGGCCAACCCTTAAATAGTTCGCATACGAAGATACCACTTTAATAACTTCGATAAATGCATCTTGTTCATTCATACTTAGGTCGAAGCCATTGTTATAGAAGGTACAATCAAAAATATCTTGTACTTCTTCCATGGCAAGAACATAAGCTGGCAATTATAAATGAGTTGTCAAACATTTGGAATCAAAGAAAAATAAGTTGTAGAAGTAACAAAATTGTTGTTTAACAAACTCACATGAACATCGAACTGGAATCATGTCGCCTAGTTCCATCGAAATTTCATCATCACGAAAAACATTGGATCCTCGATGGCGGCGTCCAAGATCAAATGTTATTTTCATATTATCATGAAATGCATATGTCTTGCATAATGCATCCCATTTTGAACAGCCAAAGAATGTGGCATTTTGTTGATTAAAGATCTTAACCTTAAGAACGAAATGTTTCGTCTTAATGTTAACTTCTTTACTAATAGTTTCATCTAAATCTTGAATATTGATCTTGTCACAAATGTGGCGTCTTGCAAAGCAAGGGATGCACTAGTTGAATTAGAAAAAAAATGATATGTATCAACATAAACTTAAGTCATGCATGCATGCACCATAACAAGAACATGTCGTGCAAGTTACATACCATAACATTTTGGAACCAGGACCTAAGCGTGATGAAGAAGTATGTGTCTTCTTCATCAAACACGGGATCGTTGCATCGACCCGAGTCGTCTTGACAAATCTCGCACTTGGGATGAGACATACTATGTGTTCATAATTATAAAATTAATTCCAAGTAATAAAAATATAATGAAAATTATAAAAATATAACATGAGAATTAATGCAAATTGTGCCTCATTGGTAACAAAATAGATCAAGAATGTCCGTTCTATCAATTTTTTGTTTAACAAAAAAATCCTCCACTTTCTTTTTACTTGTGTTCTCTGAAAACATACAAACTTGTGGAACCCTAATTTACACTATAGCTTGCACCGTCAAATTCTCTCTAAAGCCACGACCAATTTCACTTCAAAGAACAAAGCACCATCTAACTATCTCTCTGTTTTGGCAATACACAAAATAATCCTAGCAATTTCAACAATTTCAACACCAATAATCCTAGAAATAATCAACACCAATTTCACTTCAAAAAATCACATGGCGGCATAGATTATTGCACACAACCTATCAATTGCACATGGCAATCCTAGCATTCCTGAGCAGAATATGAACATAGAGGAGGAGGGGAGGGTTACCGGACGCTGGACGGCGGCGATGGCTTGAACGGTGGGGGCGGGGGCGGGGGCGGCTTGAACGGTGCGGGCGGGGGCGGCTCCGGTGGCGGCCGTCGGCGAGGAGAGTGGGCGGCTCCTGGCGGCGTGGACGGCAACGGCAACGTGGACGGCGACGGCAAGGCAGCGTAGCAGCCTGGCGGTGTGGTTCGATCTAAAGCGGTGGGCGGAACTGACGCTAAGTGCTGGTATATATAAAGCATGGACCTTTAGCACCGGTTTGTAGCTCCAACCGGTTCTACTGGCTCTTTAGAACCGGTTTCACTCACAAAACGGTTCTACAGGTCACCAATTTCATCCATTTTTCGGCCAAAAATACACGCGGGAAGGGGAGGGACCTTTAGCAGCGGTTCGTGGTTGAAACCGGTTCTAAACCTTTAGTTTTTAGATTTAGATTTATTTTTATATTTTGACTAGCTATTAGAATAGTTGGAGTTTTTTAATGAATCTTTTTATTTTAGTTTAAAACATAATTATAAATATTCTGTTAGTGGCAATGGTTTTCAAATTTAAATAGTTTCAAGTTGAATTCTTTGGAAATACTAGTTTGTGAAATACTTTAAAATAGTCAAAAAATCATTAAATGCATGAAAAATAGCAAATGAAGTCAGAAAGGGTTGAAATTTTAGTATGTGGCTTTGAATGGTGCATATTGAATCCAAAAAATGTCTTGAGTTGAAATAAGTTTAGAAAAATGAAATGTCTTTGTAACAGATGAGTTTTCGTCTGAAACCCTTGTACTTTGAAAGAGATGGTCCAGTTTGTACATGAAGTGCATCCAGTTTTTGCCGTAATCCTTTCAAATTTTGCACACATGTTAGGTGGGTCAAATGATGATATCTTTCCAAGTTTCAACCTTCTCTGAGTTCAGTTGCAGTGCTTTCCAAATTCAAGGTCATTTACCTCAAAATAAATCATTAAATGCATGAAAAATAGCAAATGAAGTCAGAAAGGGTTGAAATTTTAGTATGTGGCTTTGAATGGTGCATATTGAATTCAAAAAAAGTCTTGAGTTGAAATAAGTTTATAAAAATGAAATGTCTTTGTAACAGATGAGTTTTCGTCTGAAACCCTTGTACTTTGAAAGAGATGGTCCAGTTTGTACACGAAGTGCATCCAGTTTTTGTCGTAATCCTCTCAACTTTTGCACACATGTTATGTGGGTCAAATGATGATACCTTGCCAAGTTTCAACCTTTTCTGAGTTCAGTTGTAGTGCTTTCCAAATTCAAGGTTAGTTAGCTCAAAATAAATCATTAAATGCATGAAAAATAGCAAATGAAGTCAGAAAAGGTTGAAATTTTAGCATGTGGCTTTGAATGGTGCATATTGAATGCAAAAAAGTCTTGAGTTGAAATAACTTTAGAAAAATGAAATGTCTTTGTAACAGATGAGTTTTTGTCTGAAACCCTTGTACTTTGAAAGAGATGGTCCAGTTTGTACACGAAGCGCATCCAGTTTTTTCCGTAATCCTCTCAACTTTTGCACACATGTTATGTGGGTCAAATGATGATACCTTGCCAAGTTTCAACCTTTTATGAGTTCAGTTGTAGTGCTTTCCAAATTGAAGGTGAGTTAGCTCAAAATAAATCATTAAATACATGAAAAATAGCAAATGAAGTCAGAAAGGGTTGAAATTTTAGTATGTGGCTTTGAATGGTGCATATTGAATGCAAAAAAAAATCTTGAGTTGAAATAAGTTTAGAAAAATGAAATTTCTTTGTAACAGATGAGTTTTTGTTTGAAACCCTTATACTTTGAAAGAGATGGTCCGGTTTGTACGCGAAGTGCATCCAGTTTTGTCGTAATCCTCTCAACTTTTGCACACATGTTATGTGGGTCAAATGATGATACGTTGCCAAGTTTCAACCTTTTCTGAGTTCAGTTGTAGTGCTTTCCAAATTCAAGGTCAGTTAGCTCAAAATAAATCAATAAATGCATGAAAAATAGCAAATGAAGTCAGAAAGGGTTGAAATTTTAGTATGTGGCTTTGAATGGTGCATATTGAATGCAAAAAAAGTCTTGAGTTGAAATAAGTTTAGAAAAATGAAATGTTTTTGTAACAGATGAGTTTTCGTTTGAAACCCTTGTACTTTGAAAGAGAAAGTCCAGTTTGTACACGAAGTGCATCCAGTTTTTGCCGTAATCCTCTCAAATTTTGCACACATGTTATGTGGGTCAAATGATGATACCTTGCCAAGTTTCAACCTTTTTTGAGTTCAGTTGTAGTGCTTTCCAAATTGAAGGTCATTTAGCTCAAAATAAATCATTAAATGCATGAAAAATAGCAAATGAAGTCAGAAAGGGTTGAAATTTTAGTATGTGGCTTTGAATGGTGCATATCGAATGCAAAAAGGTCTTGAGTTGAAATAAGTTTAGAAAAATGAAATGTCTTTGTAACAAATGAGTTTTCGTTTGAAACCCTTGTACTTTGAAAGAGATGGTCCAGTTTGTACACGAAAGTGCATCCAGTATGGCTCGCGTGCGCCCAAAGGGCCGGCCGGGTCTCGTGCGGCATTGGTCCCGGTTCTTCTGGGGGCATATGTCCTGGTTCCAGCCAAGAACCGGGACCAATGCACCTCACTCTTGGCCCACAAGCATTAGTCCCGGTTTGTGCACTAGTACAAAACAGGCCTTTGGATATGAGCAAAGGCCACGGCCCGAACATGAACCGGTTCTACTGGCCGAATTGCACCGGTTCGTGAGGCTGGGCTTTAGAACCGGTTCGTGTGGTGGGCCCGAGCCCAACGGCAACCTGCCACCACACATGTAGAATCGGTTTGTAGTACAAACCGGTGCGAAAGGTGTGGCGGCAGATTGCCGTTGGGCTGGGGGGGGCCGCTAGAACCTTTAGCACCGGTTGGTGCTACCAGCCGGTTCTAGTGTCCCACCTTTAGAACCGCCTGGTGCTACCAACCGGTGCTAAATATATAGCTATATATACTCCTTCTTCTTTAACATGAGCCGGCCAAGCTCATTCTCTGTTTTTTAAGCTCACTTCTCTCTTTGCTCAAGTTCATCCTCCATTTTGGCCAAGATTTGTGAAGATTTGAAGAAAACCTTCTACATCCAAGTGTTCACAAAGGTTAGCAGCTTTGTCCTCTCTCATTTTTGCTAGATTAGCTTGTGCTATGCTCTATATGTGTAGATTTGTGGACTTTAGTTTGGGAGATAGCTATATAGTGATATGTGGAGTTTATTTTATTTATATGCACTTTGATCTCAAGTTAATTAGTATGCATATTTGTAGTGATTGCTTAGTGCCTTCCCGCACACGGACGCATAGTTACCACCGTCGATCGCCCCCATCGTCCCTCTTCACTGGCACCACCTTGGTGAGCCTCTATATATGTGTTTCTTATTTTTTTATATAAGAAATTTTATTTGTATGATTTAGATAGATACTTGTCTAATTTTATTACTTGTATGATTCTTTGTTATACATAGTGCGATGGTTATGGTATCCGCGCATGTCGGCCCTCATCCTGTCTATGATTCGGATGTGGTATATATATATTAATCTTTTATAACTATTAATTTGTTCCATTTTTCGTGTTTGACAATGATGACCAATTAAGTTGACATAGATATTTTTATCTAGGAGGTATGTGAACCGGAGATTGAAACTGACCCTCTGGTTGAGCGGTTAAATTTAGTTGAAAAAGAAAACGAGTATTTGAAAGAAAATTGAAAAAAGTTGAAGAAGAGAAGATGATATTAGAGTTGTATGTTGTCGATGTCGTCGGCGATCACAAGAACAAGATGGATGTAATGCGCATGAAGATTAGGAAAATTAGAAAATATGCCCTTACTAAAGAGGCTTGGTATCATTATGCTGTTGGAGCAATTGGTACCTTTGTTGCGATATTTA
This sequence comes from Bromus sterilis, assembly GCA_950022295.1. Lineage (NCBI taxonomy): Eukaryota > Viridiplantae > Streptophyta > Magnoliopsida > Poales > Poaceae > Bromus > Bromus sterilis. Next base: position 382,544,603 of record OX465595.1, on the reverse strand, counting down.
TCGCATTTATTATTGCATTTAAATGCTTTAGGTAGATAGTTTTATGTTGTTTTTATGATAATAAGTATGTGTATGAACTTTATGTATGATCAACTTTATGTATGAACAACCTTTATGCATGTATGATCAATTTTATGTATATGAATTACTTGTATTAATTTTATCTGTACGATGTTGTGCCATTATGAAGATGAGTCGGCAATGGATGTACGACGAAGACCGACGCTCTGGCGAGTTCATTAATAGCTTGCATAGTTTTCTGCAAGTGGCTGAGGCTAACAAGCGGGATGGTTTTATGTGTTGTCCATGTGGTGTCTGCAAGAATAATAAGAGCTACTCTAACTCAAAAGATATTCACCTCCATTTGTTTAAGCATGGTTTCATGTCCGGCTATAACTGCTGGACCAAGCACGGAGAAAGAGGGGTTCTGATGGAAGAGAATGAAGAAGATGAGGATGATGACAGGTATCCTGGGTTCCAGCTGCCTGAATACGGTGGTACAATGGGGGAACAGAATGAAGAACAAGAGAAAGAACAAGAAGGTGAAGAAAAGGCATCACATGAGCCTGATGATGAGCTTCGACGTGTCATTGTTGATGCACAGAGAGGATGCGAAAGAGAAAGGGAGAAGTTGAAGTTCAATCGCATGTTAGAGGATCACAAAAAAGGATTGTACCCAAATTGCGAAGAGGGAAACACAAAGCTCGGTGCCGCACTGGAATTGTTGCAATGGAAGGCAGAGTATGGTATACCTGACAAGGGATTTGGGAAGGTACTGAAAATATATAAGAAGAGGCTTCCAAAGGATAACGAATTTCCTGACAACACTTACGAAGCAAAGAAGCTTGTCTTCCCTCTAGGACTAGAGGTGCAGAAGATACATGCATGCCCTAATGGCTGCATCCTCTACCGTGGTGAGTACGAGAATTTGAATGAATGCCCGGTCTGCTGTGCATTGCACTATAAGATCAGACGAGATGACCCTGGTGATGTTGAGGGAGAGCGCCCCAGGAAGAGGGTTGCTGCCAAGGTGATGTGGTATGCTCCTATAATACCACGGTTGAAACGACTGTTCAGAAACAAAGAGCATGCCAAGTTGTTGCGATGGCACAACGAAGACCGTAAGAAAGACGGGAATTTGAGACACCCCGCAGATGGGTCACAATGGAGAAAATCGAGAGAATGGAAGAAAAGGAAAATGGCAAGTTTACAAAGGAACCCAGGAACATATGGTTTGGTTTAAGTGCAGATGGCATTAATCCTTTTGGGGAGCAGAGCAGCAATCATAGCACATGGCCCGTGACTCTATGTATCTACAACCTTCCTCCTTGGAAGTGCATGAAGCGGAAGTTCATTATGATGCCAGTGCTAATCCAAGGCCCTTAGAAACCCTGCAACGACATTGGTGTGTACCTAAGGCCATTAGTTTAAGAACTTTTACTGTTGTGGGCTAAACCAGGTGTACGTGTGTGGTATGAGAAAAAACAGGAGGAATTTGATCAACGAGCATTGCTGTTTGTAACCATCAATGATTGGCCTGCTCTTAGTAACCTTTCAGGACAGACAAACAACGGATACAAGGCATGCACACACTGTTTAGATGAGACTAAAAGTATATATTTGCCCAACTGCAATAAGAATGTGTACCAGGGACATCGTCGGTTTCTTCCGACCAATCATCCCTTAATAAAGAAAGGCAAGCATTTCAAAGGCGAGGCAGATCACCGGAAGAAACCTGTTCGCCGTACTGGTGATGATATACTTGATATGGTCATGGATTTACCAGAGCAAGTAGTCTTTGAAAAGGGTCCTGGTGGAAAATCTGTTCTGCATGACGCTGACGGACACGCATCCATGTGGAAGAAGAAATCTATATTTTGGGACCTACCATATTGGAAACACCTAGATGTCCGCTCTGCAATCGACGTGATGCACGTGACAAAGAATCTTTGCGTGAACCTGCTAGGCTTCTTGGGTGTGTATGGGAAAACAAAAGATACACCGGAGGCAAGAGAGGACAAGAAACATATGAACGAAAAAGAAGGCATGCCCCCAAAGCAGTACGAGGGTCAAGCCAGCTACGCTCTTACCAAAGCAGAGAAGGAAATATTTTTTGAATGGATGCTCAGTATCAAGGTCCCGTCTGGCTTCTCGTCGAACATAAAGGGAATAATAAATATGACAGAGGAAAAGTTTCAGAACCTAAATTCTCATGACTGCCACGTGATTATGACGCAACTGCTCCCGGTTGCATTGAGGGGGCTTCTACCAGAAAATGTTCGATTAGCCATTGTGAAGCTATGTGCATTCCTCAATGCAATTTCTCATAAGGTAATCAATCCAGAAAGTCTACCAAGGTTACAAAATGATTTGGTCCAATGTCTCGTCAGTTTTGAGTTGGTGTTCCCACCATCCTTCTTCAATATTATGACGCACGTTCTGGTTCACCTGGTCGACGAGATTGAAATTCTGGGTCCTGTATTTCTACACAATATGTTCCCCTTTGAGAGGTTCATGGGAGTCTTAAAGAAATATGTTCGTAACCGTTCTAGGCCAGAAGGAAGCATCTCCATGGGCCATCAAACAGAGCAGGTCATTGAGTTTTGTGTTGACTTTATTCCTGACCTTAAGCCGATTGGTCTTCCTGAATCGCGGCATGAGGGGAGAATGGGTGGAAAAGGCACGCTAGCATCGCGCCCAATAATATGTAGGGACGCAGAATCTTGGAAGAAAGAACACAATATTGTTCTACATAATTCTGCCTTGGTGGCCCCGTATATCGATCAACACGAGAATATTCTACGCTTAAAAAACCCGGAGCAGTCTGAAGTCTGGATTAAGAAGGAACACAATAGGACTTTCAGCGGTTGGTTGCAAGACCATCTCACGGGTAACGACACTGTTAAAGAGGAGTTCTACTTGTTGTCCGGCACACCATCTTTGACTATAATGACTTTCAAAGGGTACGAGATAAATGGGAATACATTTTACACGATCCCCCAAGATGAAAAGAGCACCAACCAAAACAGTGGTGTCTCCTTTGATGATGCAATCAACAATAAGCAAAAGGTCACATATTATGGTTACATAGAGGAGTTATGGGAACTTGACTATGGACCTGATTTTAAGGTCCCTTTGTTTCGGTGCAAATGGTTCAATCTGACAGGGGTAAAGGTAGACCCGCAGTACGGAATGACAACAGTGGATGTCAACAATCTGGGGTGCAGAGAGGAACCATTCGTCCTAGCCAATGATGTGGCTCGGGTTTTCTATGTGAAGGACACGCCTAGCAAAACGAGAAAAGGAAAGATAAGGAAGCGAATACATCATACGGTGAGCCAAAGCGCCACATAGTTCTTTTAGGGAAAAGAAACCTTGTGGGAGTGGAGGACAAGACAGACAAGTCAGAAGATTATGAAAAGTTTCATGAAATTCCTCCCTTCACAGTAAAGATTGACCCAAGCATCGTGTTAAATGAAGAAGATTGTCCATGGTTACGGTGCAAAAAGAAAGGGAAACACGCGAAGAAATAGTATGCAGGGAATCTGAATGATTTGTATTCGGTCGATGAACTAAAAGATTTCTATGTGTAGAACAAAACACAAGGTTTCCCCTGCATACAACCCGACGGTGGCTCATGAGTGCAAGCATATCAATGCACCATCGGACGTATGCAGGGAATCCGAATGATTTGTATTCGGTCGATCATGAACTGAAATATTTCTATGTGTAGAACAAAACACAAGGTTTCCCCTGCATACAGCCCGACGGTGGCTCATGAGTGCATTTAATGATTTATTTTGTGCCAAATGACCCTGAAAATGGAAAGCATCTACAAATGAACTCAGAAAAGGTTGAAACTTGGCATGGTATCATCACTTGACCCATATAACATGTGTGCAAAAGTTGAGAAGGTTACGACAAAAATTGGATGCACTTCGTGTACAAACTGGAGCATCTCTTTCGAAGTGTAAGGATTTTAGACGAAAACTCATATGTTACAAAGGCATTTCATTTTTCCAAACTTTTTTGAACTCAAGACTTTTCGTGCATTCAACATGCACCATTCAAAGCCACATACTAAAATTTGAACCCTTTCTGACTTCATTTGCTATTTTTCATGCATTTAATGATTTATTTTGTGCCAAATGACCCTGAAAATGAAAAGCATCTACAGATGAACTCAGAAAAGGTTGAAACTTGGCATGGTATCATCACTTGACCCATATAACATGTGTGCAAAATTTGAGAGGGTTACGACAAAAACTGGATGCACTTCTTGTACAAACTGGAGCATCTCTTTCAAAGTGTGAGGGTTTTAGACGAAAACCCATCTATTACAAAGGCATTTCATTTTTCTAAACTTTTTTGAACTCAAGACTTTTTGTGCATTCAATATGCACCATTCAAAACCACATACTAAAATTTGAACCCTTTCTAACTTCATTTGTTATTTTTCATGCATTTAATGATTTATTTTGTGCCAAATGAATTCAAAAGAATTACTAAAAACAAATAATCAATAAATATAAAGTATATATCTTTAGTACCGGTTTGTGATACAAACCAGTGCTAAAGGTCTCCACTCTTCCCGCTGAAAATTTTCCCGAAAAATTGAGTAAATTGGAGACCTTTAGCACCGGTTTGTGTTAGCAACCGGTGCTAAAGGGTCTTTACTACCGGTTTGTGATACAAATCGGTTCTAAAGGTATCCGCTATATAGCCCCGCCTCCTCACGGGGCAAACCACCGCCGCCCAGATCGAAACTTGATGCCCCCAGGCTGCTGCGCTCTGCCGTCGTCATCGCCCTCTCCGCCAGGCTGCTGCGCTCCGCCGCCGACGTCGCCCTCACTCCGCCGCCGTCGTCGCCCTCGCCGTCTCCGCCGTTCCTCGCCTTCGTCTCCGCCGCCGCCGCCGCTGGTGAGCTCTCCTCTTCCCCCCTGTCCTACCACATGCATGTGTCCACGGCGAGCTCCGCCGTCGTAGTACCCCGCCGAGGATCGAGGAGGATACTAGATGAATATTTTGCTAGATGAAAATGTTGCTAGATGAACAATTTTGCTAGATGAACATTTTGCTAGATGGACATTTTTGCTAGATGGACTTTGCTAGATGAATATTTTGCTGGATGAAAAGATGTTGCTAGATGAATAATTTTGCTAGATATGAACATGTTGTTAGATGAACATTTTGCTAGATGAATTTTTTTGTTGTAAGCCTTGTAGTCAAGTATATATATGAAATTTTGTTAGTATATATATTGTTATAAATATTATTACTATATATATTGTTCTAAATATTATTAGTATATCTACAATACCTAAATAGTTCATCCCCACTAACCTTTCTATCTTGACATGCAAGCTATCCACATGATCAAGTAGGTCCACCATGCAAAACAAATCCACTAACTATGCATGCAAATGCTTCCATTAATTGCATGCACATGCAAACTAAATAAATAATAACTTTTTATGCACTTAGTCTCACAATTTATAAGAGACTTTTTTTTATAAAAAAACAAATTATGAGTTATCTCATATTTTATTTTTCTATGCACATCTATAATTGATATTATCGCTTTAGCCTTAGCCAATGGTGGAGATGTCTTCACTATGTCTACTCAACATTATTTTCATCTCATATTGTCTCTCACCATATATTCTCAAGCTAATAAATTAAAAAAAACAAAAATCATACTCATTTTTTTGGATTTTCATCAAATTTCTTACATTTTTTCTTTAAACAGTATTGATTTCAAAAGAGATTTTATAATCAAATTATATTACTCTTAATAGTTTTTCTCATGTTTCAAAAAACATTTTTCTTATATTAAAAAAAACCATTTTTCTTATAATTTTTTTCTGAAAAATTCCCGCAGCAACGCGCGGGGTATCATCTAGTATATATATATGACATGTTCTACAATTTGAGCTATAGATCAATAGCTATTAACATGAAAATATTAAGATATTTTTAGTTGTAATTTTATTAGTTTCATTAGTGAGAATGCCTGGCCCGCATCCTCGTTACCATCGCGCTCCGGGAGTTCTTGACGGGATGCGCAATGTCTGGGACTGGGCTCCGCCGGGATGGCACTGGAAGGTCGTTTCCGGGGTGCGTCGCTTAGAGAGGAATCTGGGTCTTGTCGTCGACCAGGATCTTCTTTGGTGGCGGTCGCGTGGTTCCTTCTCTTTGGGTGTCCACCGCCAGCCGGAGCCGACGTCGTTTACTGTTTTAGCTAGTGATATGTTATATATATATGTACTAGCTGTAGTGATCGACATATATATTAGTGTTGCATATATGTGAACTGGATTATTCGAGATGTAAGTTGGATTATTATTCTAATATTATTGTTGCATGTGAACTTGAATATTTGAGATGTCATTTTCTATATTTGCTTATACTAAATTGTTTTATCTTTTTCTGCATCTCGTCGATATTAGTTAAGCTATGGGCGACGTGTTCAATAGCGGCAGAGAGCAAGAAGATATGTACGAAATTATCGCCGAGGCCAATATCGATCCTCATGATGACGCCGATATCGGTCCTCATGATGACGCCAATATCGATGATGACGGCTCACGATATCTGAACGATTCCGGTGAGGGAATGTTCGACAAAGGAGAAGAACAAGATCTTCAATTAACAACAAAGTCTGCCGAGGTATATATATAAATATATATATAAGGCCTCTGGTGATCATAAAATTTACAAATAATTGATTTTATCACTAATAGTTAACAAATATTTCTTCTTCTAGAAAGCCGGATCGAGAAAATCTTCTTCAAGCAAAGAAAAACGTTGCTCGGCCAAATTGCCGCGGGATGATGTAAAGTACAACATCGATGGGATCAGTTTGAGTGGCCAGCCGAATGCTCCGGAAGCTCACGTGAAGAAATGGATAGCTATATTCGGAGTAATTGTTAGAGATAACATCCCGATTAGCACTCAAGAATGGCATCAGCCAAAGGAAGGTGGAAACAAGAGTTTTGTCAGCGATAGAGCAAAAGAGTATCTTTGGGCTAAACTCTTATCATATTTCACCCTACCAGATTGGGAGACACCAGACGATGTGTTGAAAGTCAAGCATGCTGCTCTTAAGAAGATGGGAGAACTATTCCGATCTTGGAAGGTAAAGCTATGGTCCAAATACGTCGCTAATAATAAGAAGACTCCAATTTTCACTGGACCACTAGCGAAGGTACAAGCACATTGGGACAAATTTGTGGAGAACAACGAATCAGATCAAGCTAAACTTCGGTCGGAAATAAACAAGATTAATGCTGAGAAGCATCAGCTTTTCCATACCATGGGGACAGGTGGCTACAAGTACGTGTCGCTTAAGTGGGAAGCATTTGAGAAGAAGCTGATTGCTGCAGGGGTCACTCCAGTCACAATATATTTTCCACCCAGGTGCAGGAGTTGGTTTTTTGGGCATGGGGGAAAGTTGGACCCAAAGACAGGGAAGGTGATTATAAAGGCAAGTCTTAAAGGAGCCGATTAAGAGATACTAAATGCAATTGATGATGCTAGGAATGGGATTTTCATCCCCAAGAGAGAGAACGACGAGCTTACACGCGCCCTCAAGAATCCTGAACATCCGGGATGAACGCGAGGCGTAGGCGTTGTTCCATGGTACGAGGGGTTTGCGGAGTATAAAGATACTTAAAAAAAGTCGTGCAAGAAAGAAGAAGCTGGAAGCAGACCGTCTTTCAAAGTTGGAAAATGCTATGAAGGATATGCAGGAGCGCCTACAGGCGTCACTTAGCCAGCAACCGCAGCCAACTCAAGATCCACCTAAAGCAACTACCGTCCCATGTATGACGAAAAGCAGTGTGGGCTCCACGGGGGTCGATGATGGTCACTACCCCGTGGATGATATCATAGAGCAAAAACGTTGCGAGCTAATCTTCAAAATGAACAATATATCCATTAAGGTGGCGGACGGCTTTGCTTTAACGAATCCACCTGGAGCACTGCACCACTGCAATACGATTCCACCTGGCTATGCTCGTGTCGGGGTGGATGAAGTTGTGGCGGAATATCAAGAACTAAACCTTGATATTCCTGGAGGTGAAGGGCAGAAGACCCTTAGAGAAGCCAAATAAAGTGGTATCTATCTATGGAGAAAACAATGGATCATATTTCCATCCATTATGTCAAGTCCAACGCGTTCGACATCAAGTTCACCACCACCCCCCGAGATGGATTGCATCCCGACTCCGCAGCACCAGCCGAGTCCTGCACCCCTCCCAGAGATGGAGTGCAGTGCGACTCCGCAACATCAGCCGAGTCCTGCACCATCCATCCCCGAGATGGAGCACAGTGGGACTGATCCGCTGCGACGTCAGCCGAGTCCCGCACCATCCATCTGATGGATTCTCGCCCCTCGTTGGTTACCCCAAGTGGAAGGTTTGAAATGCAGTGCAGCAGCAAGTTTCCCTCGGTGAAGATACCAAGGTTTGTCTCCAGTAAGACTCCAGAGATGATAAGTATGTGTCAGCGGCGCAACTGACGCGGACCTGGACACAAACACAAATAACTTTGTTCCCAACGAAGTTCAGAGAGGTTGTCAATCTCTCCGGTCTTGTTGTTCACAAAGGATCAAACACAAGGGATAATGATAGCAACTGAAAGTAAAAGCAGAAAAGTAAATGAGCGTGGAAACAGTAATGAGGATATGGACCGGGATACGTGATGTTCACTAGTGATGTCTCTCTCCCAAAAGACGATAAAACTGTTATGCGAGGTAAACAAATTATAGAAGGGCAATTGACAGGATTATGAATGCACCGCAATGCTAACTATGCTACAAAAGAAAGGAAGAGGCTCAAAAGCACGGGCAGTACGCCAAAATAAGTAGACCGAAATCCAACTGCATCTACTACTAATCATCCACCTTGATATATCTATCCAGAACATCTCGCTGGTATTAAGTTGCGAGCCCCACCCAAAGTATAAACCCAAAGAAACAGACAACTGCATTAAAAAGCACTTTGCGTAAAGTAAACAATCCTTGCAACCGCAGTTACAAGCACCGTTGTTTTCCCCCTTGTGGCAACAACACATCCCCTAGACTCATGTTTCTGTCACTGAAGCGTGTAATCGGGGGGCATGAACCCACAATCGAGCATAACTTTCCCTCTTGGGGTCACTACCTACTACTTGGCCAAAGCAATAAACAGCAACGGAGAACATGCAAGAATTACTTAGGAACAAAAATATAAGAGATAAAAACCAAATATATTACTCAATCACAATCTTAACATAATCTCATAATCCATCAGATCCCATCAAACTCAGCATAGCAACAGCATAAAGATTACAAAAGTGCCTCGATCATGTAAGGCAACTCACGAAGTCTAAACCATGAAGAACAAAGAGGGGAGGAGAACATCACATAGCTACTGATCACGGACCCATGGTCCAAGGAAAACTACTCACGAGACATCCGGGAAGCATCCATGGTGGAGAGGAGACTCCCGGAGGTCGGCCCTCCCTCCGGCAGGGTCCCGGGAAGGGGTCTTCTGGTGCTCCCGATCTCGGAAGCGCGGCGGCGGTGGAACAGAGGAGAGATCGCGAAAAAGGGTTCTCTTTTCGAGGGTTTCCCGTGATGGAGAATATATAGGCGAAGGTGGGCAGCCAGAGGTGGACCAGGGGCCCCAGGCGCCCCCTTGGCGCGACCAGGGGTGGGGCCGCGCCGGGTGGCCGCCTGGGCCACCCCAGGCTCCCCTCTGGCCCCACTCGGGCTCTTCGCGAAGCTTCCTGTACGCTGATTTTTTATCTGATTTTTCCCGAATTTTTGGAGCACTTTTTATATGGGGGAAAACTAAAATAGAAAAACAACAGAAAACAGGAACTGGCACTGTGGTGCACTGAGTTAATAGGTTAGTCCAAATATGATCAAATGTGTATGAAAGTGTATCTAGATCATAGCAATATCACACAAAACATGCATGGAGCAAGCAGAAATTATAGATACGTTTTGGACGTATCAACATCCCCAAGCTTAATTCCTGCTCGTCCTTGAGTAGGTAAATGATAACGGCATAATTTCTGTGCTGACATGCTAGCAACCATATAAGAACTTTGAAAAGTAAAGCAATCAAGGTTAGAGATTCAAATCAAGTCATAACATGCAAGAGTCTATATTAGCATTGAAACAAGTAACAAAAGAACATTAGGTGCAAGAGCTCTCGCTGTCCGTGACTCGAATGTCTCCAAATGCTGTTTGCGTGCAAGAAGGGGGATAGGGAATATGAGAAAAAGTATTTTTGTGTTGAGAACTCAATCTACTAAAGTTTCACACTTGGTCTACTTTGGAATCTTATCTTGACTCGCCCCCAGACCACTTGCCAGGTACAAGTCAATTTGATCCACTCCTTTTTCGATATTTTGAGCACTCATGCAATGGATGAGCGTAAGCACGGGAGATTACACTTAGGATGGCAAAGAGAGAAGTATGGAGGCGGAAGACAAAAAGGATGAGAAAGGCTCACATCAATGAGGACAATCATAGGCAAGAGATGCCAAATGATAGATATGATGTGAGGAGTAGGGATTGCCATGCAACGGATGCACATACGAGCTAAGAAGCTCTCCAATGGAACTAGTGGGGTGCATCTAACTTGCTTGCTCATGAAGACCTAGAGCTCGTTTGAGGAGGCTCATCCTTGGAATATGCAAGCCAAGTTCTATAGTGTGAAGGTTCCCACATAGCTACATGCATAATGATCATCTCTATGGACAAGGATATAAAAGGAGTACTAGTGTGGATCTCTCAAAAGGATAGTAGTGTTGCCCCTTTCTCTCTTTTTATTTATTTTTCTCTTTTTTCTAATTTTTTTTGGTGGCCTCAATGGCTCTTTCTATTTAACTCTCATTTGTCCTCTTTGGGATCTTTTATTGTGTCCCCTTTGGGATCTGTTCCTCACTTAAGGGCACCACTCTATTTTACAAGAAGATAAAGGAGATCTTTCACACTTTACAAGGTACTCAAAATCATAAAGAAGATGTAACTAACATGATGTATGCAATGTATGTTGCTGCCAGTGTAGCAGGAACATGTATGACATGAAGTTCAAGTCATGAAGAGGTGGATGTTGGATGGCAATATATCTCGGAAAGGCTATGGAAATGCCTTGATAGGTAGGTATGGTGGCTGTTTTGAGGAAAGATATAAGGAGGTTTATGATGACAGAGCGTATCATGTCAAGGGTTTGGATGTACCGACGAAGGTGGACACCAACTCTCGGAGTGAGAAGAAGGCAATGCACAGCACAGGAGAGGCTAGCAAAATATGGGAAGGTGGAAGTGTCAACTTTCAATACTTACATTAGTCCGAAGAACTCATGCACTTATTATCGGTAACTCTCAATCTAATAAGGAGGTTCACAAAGAGACAAGTACCCCGAGGAGGAGTGTATGGGGGTTTGGTTATCCTTCCGCATCCTCGACTCATGGTACGTGAGTGTACTCTAATATTCGATCCCTCCAAAGATTAGTGATCCATCTAGTAGCTAGAGTTCTCAACTAGTTTTGTAGGTTTTGAAAATACACATGGATTGCCCAAAATACGACACCTATCACTAATAGGCTAGAGCTCTTGACACCAAAAGTTCAAACATTACTCACAACAATACCTCAAAACTATTGCAAGTTACTACTGAAATTAAATAGCAACCTCAATCACCTACTTCTCAAAACAAGACACAACTCAGTGCAACAACCAACTCTCTTTAACAAGATAAACATGAAGACTAAAAATGAGTTGCAGCAACAAACTAAACAAAAGCCAAGGCTCTTGATAAAGACAAACTAAGACTAAGACTAAACATGGTAGCAGCTATGAAAAGATAAAGAACACACAACAGGAAAAAGATAAGCAGGAAAAATCCTATGATGTGTTCTAGATTTCGAAAGTGGGGCGTGTTTCTCTCCCACAAAAAGTAAGAAGGGATCTAACTTGTTATGAACAGAAAGAAAAGCTAAAGAAAACTAAAAATAAAACCTAAGAGAGAGACACTCCAAGCATAACACATAACGCATGAAGTGATAAAAATATAGTGAGACGAAGGACGAACTGATGATTGTTGATGGAGAAGGGGATGCACGGGGGCATCCCCAAGCTTAGATGCTTGAGTCTCCTTGAATATTTATTGGGGATGCATGGGGGCATCCCCAAGCTTGAGCGCTTGACACTCCTGGATCTTCTCTCATCATCTTCCATCGCACACTTGAAAACTCCCTTCATACATAACTCATCATAAGCTGATTAGAGAGGTTAGTACCCTTAATAAAATAATTTTCCCCCACTGGATATAAAGATATTTTTTGAAGAGCTACCGTTTCTCAAGAGTGCCGAAAAGTTTTTACGAAGAAAAAGAAAGCTTAAGGTTTGCAAAAGTTAGGAGAGACAAAACGTGGCAGAATCTGTGAAAAACAGAACAGCAGGTAGTAAATAATTTTTTAGGGATACTTCTACAACTCAAATAAAAAAACTTAGAACATACGGAAGTTTCGTAATTGTATAGAGCACGCTGTGTAACAATTTCAGCTCAAAAATATGAACTGGGATTTTTCTGAATTTTTTCTAGTCACGAGGACAGAATCTGTTTTCTGGACAGCATGTCACAACTTTTACTTCCCTTGCCGTAAGAGGCTATAACTTGGCACAAAGCTAAAAAATAAAGATAAAATGATGTTGCTACAGTAGTAAAAAACATAAAGACACAACAAAAAGCAAAAAGAAACCTAAATTCGTTGCGGGCTGCCTCCCAAAAGCGCTTTCTTTTATGCCCTTAAACTAGGCATGATGCAAAAGAAGAATCAAGGGTCTCCAAGATCAGAACCATAAAAACCTTCAAATTGATTTTCAATAAGCTCATTCTTCTTCTTCCTAGGAAAGAGGTACTTACCTGTCGCCATACCGCGTAAGCGTATGTGCCCGTTACCAATATCAATGAAGCCTTTCATAGCACGGAGGAAGTCTCTTCCGAGCACAATGTTACTTTGGTTTGGCTCTATGATGAAGAAATCCATTGGTACAGTCCTATGAAGGAATGCAACTTGGACTTCTTTTACCTTTCCTTTAATCCCTGAAATATCTCCATAGAACTTTCATGATAACATGATAATTTATCCATATCTAGCTTTAAAGAATCATAAACTATTTTTGGCATAGTAGAAACTGTGGATCCAATATCACAAAGAGCAAGGAAGCCTTGGTTAGAGATGCTAATCCTAACAAAGGGCTCCCAATCATCATCTATCTCCAACATTTCTTTCTTGTTGGACTTAAGTTCCTCTACTTTCCTCAAGTCTAGAGCATCCAATCTTTTTTCAATAGTGGCAAGTCTATCTATGATAGTATCAATACTACGATCATAAACAAAATAACTAGATAGACTATGCAAAATATCAAGAGCCCTAACTTCATCACACTCTAGAAAATCTCCTTCAGCTATAATGTCAAGAGAGTGTTTACACCACTTAAAAAGACCATGGTAAAAATTTCTAAGCACAATTTTTATAGGTATCCAAGGCATAATTCTTTTATGTGCTTCAGAGATTCTGTCCCATGCATTCTTCATATTTTCTCCATCTCTTTGACAGAAATCGAGAACTTCCGATTCCGGCAAAGCTCCTAGCCCTAACATGTTCATCTAAACAAGGAGGACTACTAACAGCAAGACAAATAATTTTTTTGTGCTTTTTGATATAAGACACAAAGATAAAAACTGAAAGGTAAACTAACAAGACTAAAAAACAAAGGTAAAGGGTAGTGTGCAACTCCCCTATCTTAGCACTCGGAGTCCCCGGCAACGGCGCCAGAAATTTGCTTGATGGCTTCTCGCCCCTCGTTGGTTACCCCAAGTGGAAGGTTTGAGATGCAGTGCAGCAGCAAGTTTCCCTCGGTGAAGATACCAAGGTTTGTCTCCAGTAGGACTCCAGAGATGATAAGTAGGTGTCAGCGGCGCAACTGACGCGGACCTGCACACAGACACAAATAACTTTGTTCCCAACGAAGTTCAGAGAGGTTGTCAATCTCTCCGGTCTTTTTGTTCACAAAGGATCAAACACAAGGGATAATGATAGCAACTAAAAGTAAAAGCAGAAAAGTAAATGAGCGTGGAAACAGTAATGAGGATATGGACCGGGATACGTGATATTCACTAGTGATGTCTCTCTCCCAAAAGACGATAAAACTGCTATGCGAGGTAAACAAATTACAGAAGGGCAATTGACAGGATTATGAACGCACCGCAATGCTAACTATGCTACAAAAGAAAGGAAGAGGCTCAAAAGAACGGGCAGTACGCCAAAATAAGTAGACCAAAATCCAACTGCATCTACTACTAATCATCCACCTTGATATATCTATCCAGAACATCTCGCTGGTATTAAGTTGTGAGCCCCACCCAAAGTATAAACCCAAAGCAACAGACAACTACATTAAAAAGCACTTTGCGTAAAGTAAACAATCCTTGCAACCGCAGTTACAAGCACCGTTGTTTTACCCCTTGTGGCAACAGCACATCCCCTAGACTCATGTTTCTGTCACTGAAGCGTGTCATCGGGGCGCATGAACCCACAATCGAGCATAACGTTCCCTCTTGGGGTCACTACCTACTACTTGGCCAAAGCAATAAACAACAACGGAGAACATGCAAGAATTACTTAGGAACAAAAATATAAGAGATAAAAACCAAATATATTACTCAATCACAATCTGAACATAATCTCATAATCCATCAGATCCCATCAAACTCAGCATAGCAACAGCATAAAGATTACAAAAGTGCCTTGATCATGTAGGGCAGCTCACGAGGTCTAAACCATTAAGAACAAAGAGGGGAGGAGAACATCACATAGCTACTGATCACGGACCCATGGTCCAAGGAAAACTACTCATGAGACATCCGGGAAGCATCCATGGTGGAGAGGAGACTCCCGGAGGTCGTCCCTCCCTCCGGCAGGGTCCCGGGAAGGGGTCTTCTGGTGCTCCCGATCTCGGAAGCACGGCGGCGGCGGAACAGAGGAGAGATCGCGAAAAAGGGTTCTCTTTTCGAGGGTTTCCCATGACGGAGACTATATAGGCGTAGGGGGGCAGCCAGAGGTGGACCAAGGGCCCCAGGCGCCCCCCCTGGCGTGGCCATTGGTGGGGCCACGCCGGGTGGCCGCCTGGGCCACCCCAGGCTCCCCTCTCGCCCCACTCGGGCTCTTCGCGAAGCTTCCTGTACGCTGATTTTTTATCTGATTTTCCCGAATTTTTGGAGCACTTTTTATATGGGGGAAAACTGAAATAGAAAAACAGCAGAAAACAGGAACTGGCACTGTGGTGCACTGAGTTAATAGGATAGTCCAAATATGATCAAAAGTGTATGAAAGTGTATCTAGATCATAGCAATATCACACAAAACATGCATGGAGCAAGCAGAAATTATAGATACGTTTTTGACGTATCACCATCCCCGTGGAGCGCAGCGCGACTCCGCCGCATCAGTCGATTCCACCACAACCACCCCACATCGCGAGTCCGTAGCGCCAACCGATCCCACCATCTCCCCCCTTGATGGATAGAAGGCAAACACGGCAATCAAAAATTAATTGACCTTCGCCGTGTCATAGCAGTCCACCGAAGAAGAAAACAAAGAAAGCTAAACCCCAGAAGAGTCCGCCGGTCTTACCCTGGGATAGGAGTGTAGCTGAAACCAAGGCCATAGTGGATGAAGCCGTGGCGAAGCACCTTGCACCGAAACCTCCCCCGCCACCGAAGGAGAAAATACCCGAGGTAACAGTACAACACTTCTTGAAGATGTTTGAACCCCCTGTTAAGACCGTGTTCTCGGACTACGAACGCTCTATTAACAAGTCTTTTCTGCAAAAGGGTTCAAGAAGCAGCCACTCAGGCAGTAAAAAATGCGGGAAAACTGTTGCCCAACTCGGAGAACAGACAGTGCAATCAATAGCCCCGCTCAAGGTGAATACCAAGCAACAGGAAGAGATAACCGACGAACAAAGAGCATTTGCTAGAGAGGCGGGTCTTACTATTGAACAATTTTTAAACCTTGATGACTTGTCCGGTGAGCCATCTCCAAAAAGGAAATATGCAAAAGGGGAGCCTATGGTCACTGAAGAAGAATAGAAGCTATTATCAACGCAAATGCGCAACTTGCATAAGTGGTACATCAAAGAAGCTATATCGTTCGAGATGACCGGCTTCTGGATTCCGATCAGGCCAGATTATCTCGACAATGGAACTGGTGACGTGTGGATTGCAAATGAAGAATTATTTCAGTTATTCCATCAATTGGCACTCGACAAATCTATCGTCAGTTTGTATTGTCTGTAAGTGATTTCTTTCTAGCTCAGCTCGTACGTCATTGACTGTATTATCCTCACTATATATATTCTTTTGTGTGTGGTATTACGCAGAATGAAGATGTACGAAATGAGAAAAGCTGGAGTCGTTGGCATTGGGTTCATTGACCCAAATACCATACATGAAGTAACAGTAAAACATAATACAGATTTCGTGGAGACCCGTTTGCTTAAAAGTTTGAGGGATCTACATGCAGAAGAACATATACTATTTCCTTACAACTTCAAGTGAGTGTCATTATTTTGTACTACAAATTATAGTTTTTCTTACTCGATATTGTTATATAAGTGATACCCACTTACGTGTGGGCAGCTATCACTTCATCCTGCTAGACATTGAAATGGAAAAAGGAAGGGTTACAGTAATGGACTCACTACGTAAAGATATTAGTGAGTATAAAGAAATTAAGAACTCATTCGCCAGGTAATTTTAATCATTATCACACATGTAGGCTTCTTTAGTGTTCACTTTAAGTTTCTTTTATATCAAGTAATTAACTCCTTTATTCATTTTCTTTGACGGCAGAGTTTGGGGAAAGTTCAAAAAACTCGAGCGCGGTGAATGGAAGGAGAAGCTGACATGGCAGTACGATAAATATGTGAGAGAACATTCGATTTAATTATATTTCTAGTTTCAATATACCATTATCATATATATGCTTGATTATTAAATCTGTTTGAATTCTATTTTTTTGTGAAGTGTATGAGGAAGACATCGGGGACTGAACCTTGTGCTTACATCGTAATGGAGAACATTCGCTATATGACCCAAAAGTTTAATCAAAGAACAATGATGGTACGTAAATACTATCTAGACTTTGTTCTTACCATATGTAATATATTCATATATTGATCATCTTCTTTAAATAATAAGATTGGGGAGAAGCGGGATAAACTCGACATAAATGATCGCATGCGAGCACTTCAAGAGGAAATAGCGGGATTTCTTCTTCGTGAAGTCATAAATAAGTCGACCGGAGAATTCCCTTACCATATGTAATAGGAAACTGGTGTGTTGTCCATATAATGTAACTGTATGTATATTCAAATGCCCTCCACTGTTGTGGGCTCGAGGCAAGCAAAGAGGTGTGGTGGTGAGGCACTAGTACTATATATGATCGATGTATATATATGTTCGAGGTACGATAATTCTACTATATATGATGGTTCTAGCTAGCTACGAGATATTCTACATGTATATATATATGCATTGTACATTATGTAATAGCGTAAAATAAACAGTAGTCCTAAACCCAAAAGAAAAGAATTAATAAACCCTAAACCCTAAACTATTAAAACCAAAAAGAAAATAATTACAAAAAACTTAAACCTCTAAACCTTTAGAATCAGTTTGTGTTACAAACCGGTGCTAAAGGTTCCCGAGCCCTTGCGCCCGACCTGCCACCACGTGGCTGGCTGCAGAGATTTTAGAACCGGTTCGTGAGCAACTAGTTCTAAAGGGGTTAACCCTCTAGCACCGAACCTTTAGCACCGGTTGCCAAAACCGGTTCTAATGGCCTCCCAGAACCGGTTCTAATGACCTGTTTTGCACTAGTGGTGGATCGACCCGGGACTAAAGTCACGCCCACAAGCATTAGTCCAATTTCAGGGTCATTTAGCTCAAAATAAATCATTAAATGCATGAAAAATAGCAAATGGTGGCGGCGACGCGGCAAACTTAAAACATTCAACAACTTAACATCTCAAACCTAGAACATAAAAAAACTACTCCTCCTCGTCGTCGGAGAAATCGTCTTCGGTGTCGGAGCTGATGTCATCCTCCTGCGCTATCCAGTGGGGGTCACCGAGGGGCCAGTTGGCGGCGCCTCTCGCCAGTTCCTCCTCCTCCATCGCCTTGGCCACCCGCCGCTCCTCCCGCCATTCATGACGCTCCTGTCGCTGCTCCGCGCTCTCGGCCGCCAGCCTCGTCCAGTGTTCCGCCTCCTCTGAGGCTTCACGGGGATGGCTCGCGTACCAATCCTGCACGGCACGCTGGTCCTGCTCCGAGGTGAGGCCGAGCACCGCTCGTCAATGATGGAGGCTGTGGTCCTCTTCAGTGAGGAGGAGCGGCGGATCTGCCATGTCCTCCGCCGCTTCCAAGCTGCGATAGTGGCGGTTATTCATCTCCGCGCGCGGGCGGCTAAATATGCATGCCAGAACCTGCCGAGACACACACGCTCGTTGTTGGCGCAAGTGATCACCGCCATGAATGTGCCGTCCGAGCGCTCGGGGCCGCCGTGGTAGTTTGGTGGGCAACGACGGGGCGGCATGGTGGCGGTGGCGCGGAAGGGGAAAGAGTGCACGAGAAAAGAACTAGTGGCGACTGGCGTTGCGTGGAGTCCTCTTCCACGCGCTTTTAACCGTACACAATTTTGATCCAACCAATCAGGAAGAAGCACACGGATCACGTGTTTCTTTCAAGCGCTTGTGAGTCGTTGGATCAGGCTTCTGAGCCGTTGGATCCAACCAATCATGAAGAAGCACACGGATCGCGTGTTTCTTTCAAGCGCTTGTGAGTCGTTGGATCAGGCTTCTGAGCCGTTGGATCCAACCAATCAGGAAGAAGCCAACGGATTGCGTGTTTCTTTCAAGCGCTTGTGAGTCGTTGGATCAGGCTTGTCGTTGCCTATATATATATAGCCCACCTCTAGGACATGTTCGACACTCAGTTCATCGGCCGAATACGTACAAACCATTCGGATTCGCCTGCATACGTTCGACGGTGCATTTGATATGCTTGCACTCATGAGCCACCGTCGGGCTGTATGCTGATACGCCCAAAACGTATCAATAATTTCTGCTTGCTCCCTGCATGTTTTGTGTGATATTGCTATGATCTAGATACACTTTCATACACTTTTGATCATATTTGGACTAACCTATTAACTCATTGCACCCTAGTGCCAGTTCCTGTTTTCTGCAGTTTTTCTATTTCACTTTTCCCCCATATAAAAAATGCCAGAAAAATTCCACGAAAAATACATAAAAAATCATCGTACAGGAAGCTTCCGGAAGAGCCCGGGAGGGGCCAGAGGGGGGCCAAGGAGGGGCCAGGAGGCCACCCGGCGCAGCCCCACACCTGGTCGCGCCAGGGGGGCGCCTGGGGCCCCTGGCCCACCTCTAGCTGCCCCCCTTCGCCTATTTATCCCCCGTCACGGGAAAACTCAAGAAGAGGAACCCTATTCCGCGAACTCGCCTCTGTTCCGCCGCCGCCGCGCTTCCAAGATCGGGAGCACCAAAAGACCTCTTCCAGGCACCCTGCCGGAGGTAGGATTGACCTCCGGGAGTCTCCTCTCCGCCATGGATGCTCCCCGGGTGTCTCGTGAGTAGTTTTCCTTGGACCATGGGTCTGTGATCAGTAGCTATGTGATGTTCTCATCCCCTCTTTGATCTTCATTGTTTAGACCTCGTGAGCTGCCCTACATGATCGAGGCACCTTTGTAATATTTCTGCTATTGCTATGTTGAGTTTGATCGGATCTGATGGATTATGAGATTATGTTCAGATTGTGATAGAGTAATATATTTGGTTTTTATCTCTTATATTTTTGTTCCTAAGTAATTCTTGCATGTTCTCCGTTGCTGTTTATTGCTTTGGCCAAGTAGTAGGTAGTGACTCCAAGAGGGAGCATTGTGCTAGATTGTGGGTTCATGCCTCCCCGATGACATGCTTGAGTGACAGAAACATGAGTCTAGGGGATGTGTTGTAGCCACAAGGGGGAAAACAACGGTGCTTGTAACCACGGTTACAAGGATTGTTTACTTTACGCAGAGTTCTTTTTAATGCAGTTGTCTGCTGCTTTGGGTTTACACTTTGGGTGGGGCTCGCAACTTAATACCAGCGAGATGTTCTGGATAGATATCTCAAGGTGGATGATTAGTAGTAGATGCAGATGGATTTTGGTCTACTTACTTTGGCGTACTGCCCGTGCTTTTGAACCTCTTACTTTCTTTTGTAGCATAGTTAGCATTGCGGTGCGTTCATAATCCTGTCAAATGCCTTTCTGTAATTTGTTTACCTCGCATAGCAATTTTATCGTCTTTTGGGAGAGAGACATCACTAGCGAACATCACGTATCCTGTTCCATATCCTTATCACTGTTTCCACGCTACATTTACTTTACCGCTTTTATTTGCTATCATTATCCCTTGCGTTTTATCCTTTGTAAACAACAAGACCGGAGAGATTGACAACCTCTCTGAACTTCGTTGGGAACAAAGTTATCTGTGTCTGTGTGCAGGTCCGCGTCAGTTGCGCCGCTGACACCTACTTATCATCTCTGGAGTCCTGCTGGAGACAAACCTTGGTATCTTCACCGAGGGAAAACTGCTGCTGCACTACATCTTAACCTTACACTTGGGGAAACCAACGAAGAGGCGAGAAGCCATCAAGCAAGTTTTCTGGCGCCGTTGCCGGGGACTTCGGTCTACAAGATAGGGGAGTTGCACACTATCTTTTATCTTTGCTTTTTAGTCTTGTTAGTTTACCTTTCAGTTTTTATCTCGGTGTCCTTTATGAAAACCCACAAAAATAGTTGCTACCTTTTGACATTGTCTTGCTTTGCCTATTTATGCTATCCTCACCATGGGTGATGAAACACCCAAATATGGTAGGATGGACATGTTTCACTTGGATCGTCTTCGATCAATTTGTGCTCGCGCTAAAAACCCAACCGACTTGGTTGAGGGAAAATCATTGGATGAGCATGCTCATTATACGCGGCACCGTCTA
Source organism: Bromus sterilis (assembly GCA_950022295.1). Taxonomy (NCBI): domain Eukaryota; kingdom Viridiplantae; phylum Streptophyta; class Magnoliopsida; order Poales; family Poaceae; genus Bromus; species Bromus sterilis. The sequence goes on along the minus strand of OX465595.1, from coordinate 382,523,483 downwards.
TCTCAGAAAGGGAAACACTTATGGGAACAAATACATGTTTCTTATTGCCATGCTAAACTTTTGTGCCACATTTATGATTTTACTTGTTGTTCTAATATAGATCATAAACACCTCCCTTTCCAATGTGAGTTTAATGAAAATGAGATCTTATCTTCTTATGCTAAAGGTGTTTATGATTACTTTGATGTTGAAAAGATTGAAGAGTTTGTTGCTTTTAAAGGTGCCTATGAGATTGCTTCTTTGATTGAAAAGTATCACGATACTATTTTCGAGTCTGAAAACTTTGCAGTTCTTGCTTATTGCTTCGAGAATTATACTTCCAATTCTTATATTGAGGATTTTAAAAATAAAATGTTTGCTGCCCAAGAAGAGGCCAATGATTGCTTTGAGGAGGAATCCCATGATTTCGAGGACTCACTTGAAATATCCCTTTCTGAAAATTTTGATACTTGCTTTGTTGATGGCCAAGATGCCACTATGGATGATGCTGACAAAAATGAACTCTCTATAGTTCCTTATGTTAAGCATGAAATTGTTGTTATTGCACCCACACTTGATTGTCCTATTATCCTGTTGAAATCTCCAACTCATATTCCGGAGAATTGTGCTCTTATCAAGGCTCAATGTGATGGGTTGCATTTATCTTATAATCCTAAAGACCGTATTGAAAACTATACATGTGTGCTTGTAGGTCATGAACAACATGATTTATGTGATAGTTATATTCTTGATGTTGTTCATGATACTACTGAAAATTATTTTGAGAGAGGGAAGTTTGGTCGTAGAAATTTCCATATTACTAAAACTCCTCTCTTTATGTTGAAAGTTTTAAAGTTGTTCTTGTCCCACCTTCCTATGTTGGTTTCTTTGTGCTTCTTTGATTTATTTTCTTATAAGATGCCTATGCATAGGAAGTGGGTTAGAATTAAATGTCTTTCGTATTTTCTTCTTGATGCTCTCGTTTGCTTCAAAATTCTTATTCTTGTGAGAGCATCTTCTATAATCTTTAAGCCTAGCTAATGGCTCTAAAGAAGCGCTTTCGAAAGCAGCCCGCAACGAATTTAGGTTTTTCTTTTTTCTTTTGTTCTGTTCTTAGTGGTCTTGATGATTGTTACTACTGTAGCAACATCATTGTATCTTTACTTTTCAATCTTTGTGCCAAGTTTAGCCTCATCCGGTAAGGGAAGTAAAAGTTATGACATGCTGTCGAGAAAACAGATTATGCCCTCGTGACTAGAATAATTACAGAAAAATCTCATTTCATCTTTTTGAGCTGAATTTATTACACAGCGTGCTCTATACAATTACGAAACTTCCGTATGTTCTGAGTTTTTTTATTTGAGTTGCAGAAGTACCCCTAAAAAAATCGTTTCCATCTGCTGTTATATTTTTCACAGATTCTGCCACGTTTTGTCTCTCTACTTTTGCAAACCTTAAGCTTTCTTTTTCTTTGCAAAAACTTTTTGGAAATCTTGAGAAACAGTATCTCTTCTTGTAAATATTTATTTCCAGTGGAGAAAAATTATTTATTAAGGGTACTAACCTCTCTAATCAGCTTATGATGAGTTATGTATGAAGGGAGTTTTCAAGTGTGCGATGGAAGACGATGAAAGAAGATCCAGGAGTGTCAAGCGCTCAAGCTTGGGGATGCCCCCATGCATCCCCAATAAATATTCAAGGAGACTCAAGCGTCTAAGCTTGGGGATGCCCCCGTGCATCCCCTTCTCCATCAACAATCATCGGTTCGTCCTTCGTCTCACTATATTTTTATCACTTCATGTGTTATGTGCTATGCTTGGAGCGTCTCGCTCTTAGGCTTTATTTTTAGTTTTCTTTAGCTTTGTTTTCTGTTCATAACAAGTTAGATCCTTTCTTACCTTGTGTGGGAGAGAAACACGCTCCACTTTCAAATTTAGAACACATCATAGGATTTTTCCTGCTTATCTTTTTGCTGTTGTGTGTTCTTTATCTTTTCATAGCTACTGCCATGTTTAGTTTTAGTCTTAGTTTGTCTTTATCAAGAGCCTTGGCTTTTGCTTAGTTTGTTGCTGGAACTCTTTTTAGTTTTCATGTTTATCTTGTTAAAGAGAGTTGGTTGTTGCACTGAGTTGTGTCTTGTTTTGAGAAGTAGGTACTTGAGGTTGCTATTTAATTCTAGTAGTAGCTTGCATTGGTTTTGAGGTATTGATGTGAGTAATGTTTGAACTTTTGGTGTCAAGATCTCTTGCCTATTAGTGATAGGTGTCGTATTTTGGGCAATCCGTGTTTATTTTCAAAACCTACAAAAACTAGTTGAGAACTCTAGCTACTAGATGGATCACTACTCTTCTAAGGAGTCGAATATCAGAGAACACTCACGTACCATGAGTCGAGGATGCGCAAGGATAACCAAACCCCCATACACTCCTCCTCGGGGTACTTGTCTCTTTGTGAACCTCCTTATTAGATTGAGAGTTACTGATAATAAGTGCATGAGTTCTTCGGACTAATGTAAGTATTGAAAGTTGACACTTCCACCTTCCCATATTTTGCTAGCCTCTCCTGTACCGTGCATTGCCTTCTTCTCACTCCGAGAGTTGGTGTCCACCTTCGCCGGTACATCCAAACCCTTGGCATGATACGCTCTGTCATCATAAGCCTCCTTATATCTTTCCTCAAAACAGCCACCATACCTACCTATCAAGGCATTTCCATAGCCTTTCCGAGTTACATTGCCATGCAACTTCCACCTCTTCATGACTTGATCTTCATGTCATACATGTTCCTGCTACACTAGCAGCGGCATACATTGCATACTTCATGATAGTTATATCTTCTTTATGCTTTTGAGTACCTTGTAAAGTGTGAAAGATCTCCTTTACCTTCTTGTAAAATAGAGTGTTGCCCTTAAGTGAGGAAAAGATCCCAAAGTGGACACATTAAAAGATCCCAAAGAGGACAAATGAGAGTTAAATAGAAAGATCCATTGAGGCCACCAAAAAAATAGAAAAAAATAGAAAAAAGAGAAAAAGAAATAAAAAGAGAGAAAGGGGCAACACTACTATCCTTTTGAGAGATCCACACTAGTACTCCCTCTATATCCTTGTACTCCATAGAGATGATCATCATGCATATAGCTATGTGGGGACCTTCACACTATAGAACTTGGCTTGCATATTCCAAGGATGAGCCTCCTCAAACGAGCTCTAGGTCTTCATGAGCGAGCAAGTTAGATGCACCCCCACTAGTTCCATTGGAGAGCTTCTTAGCTCGTATGTGCATCCGTTGCATGGCAATCCCTACTCCTCACATCATATCTATCATTTGGCATCTCTTGCCTATGATTGTTCTCATTGATGTGAGCCTTTCTCATCCTTTTTGTCTTCCTCCTCCACCATATTCTCTCTTTGCCATCCTAAGTGTCAACTCTCGTGCTTACGCACATCCATTGCATGAGTGCTCAAAATATCGAAAAGGATTGGATCAAATTGACTTGTACCTGGCTAGTGGTCTGGGGACGAGTCAAGATAAGATTACAAAGAATACCAAGTGTGAAACTTTAGTAGATTGAGTTCTCAACACAAAAGTACTTTTTCTCGTATTCCCTATCCCCTTTCTTGCACGCAAACACCATTTGGAGACATTCGAGTCACGGACAGCGAGAGCTCTTGCACCTAATGTTCTTTTCTTACTTGTTTCAATGCTAATATAGACTCTTGCATGTTATGACTTGATTTGAATCTCTAACCTTGATTGCTTTACTTTTCAAAGTTCTTTTATGGTTGCTAGCATGTCACCACAGAAATTATGTTGTTATCATTTACCTACTCGAGGGCGAGCAGGAATTAAGCTTGGGGATGTTGATACGTACAAAACGTATCTCTAATTTCTGCTTGCTCCCTGCATGTTTTGTGTGATATTGCTATGATCTAGATACACTTTCATACACTTTTGATCATATTTGGACTAACCTATTAACTCAGTGCACCCCAGTGCCAGTTCCTGTTTTCTGCTGTTTTTCTATTTCAGTTTTCCCCCATATAAAAAATGCCAGAAAAATTCCGGGAAAAATACAGAAAAAATCAGCGTACAGGAAGCTTCCAGAAGAGCCCGGGAGGGGCCAGAGGGGGCCAACGGGGGGCCAGGAGGCCACCCGGCGCGGCCCCACCCCTGGCCGCGCCAGGGGGGTGCCTGGGGCCCCTGGCCCACCTCTGGCTGCCCCCCTTCGCCTATTTATCCCCCGTCACGGGAAAACTCCAGAAGAGGAACCCTATTCCGCGAACTCGCCTCTGTTCCACCGCCGCCGCGCTTCCAAGATCGGGAGCACCAGAAGACCTCTTCCCGGCACCCTCCCGGAGGGAGGATTGACCTCCGGGAGTCTCCTCTCCGCCATGGATGCTCCCCGGATGTCTCGTGAGTAGTTTTCCTTGGACCATGGGTCCGTGATCAGTAGCTATGTGATGTTCTCCTCCCCTCTTTGATATTCATTGTTTAGACCTTGTGAGCTGCCCTACATGATCGAGGTACCTTTGTAATATTTCTGCTATTTCTATGTTGAGTTTGACCGGATCTGATGGATTATGAGATTATGTTCAGATTGTGATAGAGTAATATATTTTGTTTTTATCTCTTATATTTTTGTTCCTAAGTAATTCTTGCATGTTCTCCGTTGCTGTTTATTGCTTTGGCCAATTAGTAGGTAGTGACTCCAAGAGGGAGCGTTGTGCTAGATTGTGGGTTCATGCCTCCCCGATGACATGCTTGAGTGACAGAAACATGAGTCTAGGGGATGTGTTGTTGCCACAAGGGGGAAAACAACGGTGCTTGTAACCACGGTTACAAGGATTGTTTACTTTACGCAGAGTTCTTTTTAATGCAGTTGTCTGTTGCTTTGGGTTTACACTTTGGGTGGGGCTCGCAACTTAATACCAGCGAGATGTTCTGGATAGATATCTCAAGGTGGATGATTAGTAGTAGATGCAGATGGATTTCGGTCTACTTACTTTGGCGTACTGCCCGTGATTTTGAACCTCTTCCTTTCTTTTGTAGCATAGTTAGCATTGCGGTGCGTTCATAATCCTGTCAAATGCCTTTCTGTAATTTGTTTACCTCGCATAGCAATTTTATCGTCTTTTGGGAGAGAGACATCACTAGCGAACATCACGTATCCCGGTCCATATCCTTATCACTGTTTCCACGCTACATTTACTTTACCGCTTTTATTTGCTATCATTATCCCTTGCGTTTTATCCTTTGTAAACAGCAAGACCGGAGAGATTGACAACCTCTCTGAACTTCGTTGGGAACAAAGTTATCTGTGTCTGTGTGCAGGTCCGCGTCAGTTGCGCCGCTGACACCTACTTATCATCTCTGGAGTCCTGCTGGAGACAAACCTTCGTATCTTCACCAAGGGAAAACTGCTGCTGCACTACATCTCAACCTTACACTTGGGGAAACCAACGAAGGGGCGAGAAGCCATCGTATGCAGGAGAAATCGTATGTTTTGTTGATCTTACATATATCTAGCTAGAAATCTTTCACTTCATATCGACCAAATACAAATCATTTGGATTCCCTGCATACATCCGACGGTGCATTTGATATGCTTGCACTCATGAGCCATCGTCGGGCTGTATGCAGGGGAAACCTTGTGTTTTATTTTATTGGAAAAAAAAGTATAGCAATTTTATTATAGGATATCAACGGAAGATTACTCCACACCCTGTACACCATAAAGGACAATTTCAGTTAAGCCCCGATTGGCTGGCAAATCTAGCAATCTGCCCACCAATCAAGGTTCAACCGAAATTGCCTTTACAGTATACAGGATATAGATGAATCACTCGTGGACAACCTTTATTAAACTTGCTATGCTACGATAAGTCCACTCTGACCCGTGCTTATAAACCGGTCGAACTCCTCTTCGGTTAGCGAGGTGGTACTAAACTTAGTGCACCTTTAGAACCGGTTTGTACTACCAACCGGTTCTAATGCAGCTAGGTGGCTCGCATGCCGAACGGCAACCTGCCACCACATCTTTAGAACCGGTTGGTAGTAAAACCGGTTCTAAAGGGGCGCTGGCAGGGCACCGCTGGGCTGAGGGCCCACCACACGAACCGGTTCTAAAGCCCGGAGCCACGAACCGGTTCTATTGGGCCAGTAGAACCGGTTCGTGGTCGAACCATGACCTTTGCTCATATCCAAAGGCATGTTTTGTACTAGTGGATATATAGGAGTAGAAAGCAGTGAGTGTGGCGAAGGCATCAAACTTGCGACGAAGGGGAAAGCCCACACAACGTCAGAGAAGTCATCAAGTATCACAAGATAATAGAGATAGCCCATGTTGCTAGCAACCGGGGAGGTCCAAACATCACTATGAATCAACTGGAACGAAAAAGTGGAGATAGTGGTAGACACACTAAAGGGAAGACGAACATGTTTGCCAAGACGACAAAGCCTCACAGGTATGATCGGCAATCTTACTACATGAGAAGGAAAAACTATGGAAAATTTTACGTAAAATGGTAGAGTTGGGGTGGCCCAGGCGAGCATGCCACAAGTCGACGCCGGCGGCGAAAGAGACTGGACGTGTAGTGATGGAGGCGGGGTGGTTCACTGGGTAGAGGTCGCCTAGGCTATCACATCGGTGGAGAACCATACGAGTATGGGCGTCCTTCATAGAAAAACCAGTGGCGTCAAATTCAACAGTAACAGAATTCTCACGAGCAAGACGACTAACGGAGCAAAGGTCGGTAACGAGGTCAGGAGACACAAGAACATTAGACATGTTAATAGGGGTGGATATGAAAGGAAACGAGGTATGACCAACATGTGTAATAGGAAAAGAAGAGACGTTACCAACGGTGATGCGGGTGAGGGTATTGACAGGGGTGGAAGAAGTGAGGTTATCGGGTTGATATGTCATGTGAGTTGTGGCGACAGTATCCATGTACCAATTACCGCCAGCATCGTAGTTGCTCGACGAGGGAGCCGAGTGAAGGGCAGCGAGGTGGGCGGGGTCCCACGTCGAGGGGGGCGACGATGTGAAGGCACCGCCATACGAGAACCCACCGTAAAGCGGTGGCGGCACGGGGTAGCCACCGGCGACCGGCGGAGCTGGCATGGCCGCGGACCCGGCGGCGCCAGGGCGGCAAGGTAGCCCTGGTGGCACGACATTGAGAAGCGGCGGCGACCCAAAGGAGTGGCGGCGGCCCGAATGGCAGCGACGGCGGCTCAGGAGGAGCGGCGGCACCCGGGAACAGTGGCGCACCCGGTAGGGGCGGCGGCTCAGGGAGGAGCGGCGGCGCCCGTGGCGAGCAGCGGTGGCCCAGATGGCGGCGGCAGCGCAGGAGGAGTGGCGGCAGCCCGGAAATAGCTGTTAATCGAGTATGGAAGCAAGTAGGTGGATGGATCGGTAGTAGCTGGATGGATTAGTCGCTGCGTACGTACAGGAGATGAAGCAGCTGGATGGATCGGGAGTAGCCTGATGGATCGTAAGGAAGCAGCTGGATGGATCAGAAGAGCAGCGGCTGCATACGTACCGGAGAGGAATTTGGTGTAGCGGTTGAAAGGAGTTGTCGCGGCAGCGTTGGAGAGCAGTGGCGGCCGGGTTCACTACTAGGAAAAGGTGGCGAAATGCGTCACACATAAGAGTCTTAGGGGTGGCGCATTCTGAAAATGCGTCATTATTAAAAAAAATTAAATTTTGACTTTTGAATATGGATTTGGAAAACAAATTTTTTTGTCTTAGTCTCAGGTTAGTATGCTTAATCTCAGGTCAAACTAACCTCCATGGTCACCCATCCTAGCACTACTCCAGCTTCTCGATTCTATTCAACTCCCACTCCAGCTCACCTAGCAGGCAATTGTTGATATATCTATCATATAAATCCTATTGAACCATGTTGATGTCTAGGACATTGTTGATGTTCATGGGTGTGCTAAATTTTCAATATTTTTTGAAACATTCTCGATTGGACCATTAACATATTTTGATAAAAAAATTGACAATAAATTTTTTTAATTTTTTTTAATGTTACTAGCTAAAATTTTCAACTTTTTTTTGAAACTTTCCGATCGGTCATCTAGCCTATTTTGAATAAAAAAAATAAAAAAATTACTTTTAAAAAATTCAAAAAAATTTCCGTTATTAGTGGCGCATTTCATACAAAATGCGCCACTACTAAGTTCAAAAAAAATTCAATTTTTTTTCATTTTTTTGGCCTTCAGATCTTCAAACGCCCGTAACTTTTTTCTGTTAGGTTTTTGAGGATTCAAAAAATTTTCAACGGGTTATCCCCCGTTGGATTTGGATATAACTTTTCGAGTAGATGATTTTTCATATAAAAAACTTTTTCATCGGAGGTCGTATGCAAAAGTTAAGCCCATTTTACAAAATTCTCGAGAGATTTTACAAAAAAAGTTGAAATTCATATTTGTAAATTTTCTAACAACTAGACCACATATCATATGAGAAACTTATTTTCTTTTATTTTTTTGACATTTCTATCATTTTCTTTTATTTTTTCTCACATTGAAAAGGCGGTCCATTAGGGGGGTATTTGGGAATTTTCCCGCACAGTTTTTTCTTAATAGTGGTGCATATGCAAGATGCGCCACCCCTAAGAGCTTATGGGTGGCGCATTCTGGATGCGCCACTAATAATTCCTTAGGGGTGGCGCATTTCCAGAATGCGCCATCCATAAGCTCTTAGGGGTGGCGCATTTTTCAAATGCGCCACCTATAAGGTTCTTAGGGGTGGCGCATTTCTCCAAATGCGCCACGTATAAGGGGATCCAGGGCTGACCCACTCTTAGGGGTGGCGCATTTTGGAAAATGCGCCACCTATAAGAGCTTATGGGTGGCGCATTTTTTACCAGTGCGCCACCCCTTACAACATAGTGGCTCATTACATATAAAATGTGCCACTAATAAGGTTTCAATGTTTAGCTATTTCTCTAGTAGTGGTTGGTGCGGCGGCTGCAGGAGAGGGCTGCGGCTAGATGGAAGAGAGGCAACGGCGACACATCGCGATGGTGGCGGCCGAGCAGCACGACGGCGGTGGCGGTGATGGTTAAGGCGGAAGCTAGGTCAGAGGAGACGAGGGAAACTGATACCATACAGAGAGGATCAATTGTAATTGATTGCATACGTGTCGGGGCACTTATATAGGTACAAGGGGCTGGTCTTTACTTGTCTCCCAAGAATACATGTATAAGAAGGGAGGAGACCGACCCAAGGCCTATATATATAATGCCTATACAACGTATGTTTAACATAACTTATTCTTTCTTTCATATTAGTCCTTTCGGGTCCTATACCCGTTTTCTAGGGTCTCATATTCCTCTTCTGAGTTTTCCTCTTGAGTCCTACATTCTTATTCTAGGGTCTTATATCTAAATTGAGTAACATTTGGCCTAATCACGGGGAGGGTTGAGTTTTGGCACCTACCTTTGAGATTTTTTCTCAAACTAAATAAATAAATAAATACATAAATAATCGGAAAGGGGTGTCCCGGCCTCTGCATCAATTGATGCACACAGCCAATTTATTAAAAGAATTAAAAATAGTTCAAATAGTCCAACAAAGTAAACTAAATGTGAAGCAAAAAGACCACAACCGGTCGGTAACAAAATAAAAGATTACATGACTCATCAACCACATAATCTATTAGTGTGATGCCACCCAAATCGGTTGAACAATGCATGTGCAACCATCTCCAAATGGCTGCACCCAGAGGCCATGAGCTCCATAGCGTCCCCACCTGTAGTAAGGACCACGTACGGATTGAAGAAGTAGTTCTGAAGATAACCTGCAAAAAATTGGGAGATCGTGATCTGTTAAAAACACAATCATTCCGACAATTCCAAATTACCCAAAGTAAGGCATAAACCCCTACACGGATATGACCCTTAAGTTTTTTATTAATGCCAGCCAACCAGTTCCCAAACAAATTAGTGATACTAGTTGGAGGTGATAAATTATAAGCCACATGTATAATACGCCAAATCAACATAGTAAAATGGCAAGATATAAAAAGATGTTGAATTGTTTCCTCTTGATCACAAAAAAAACATTTTTTACATCCTTTCCAGTTTCTTCTAGCCAGGTTATCCTTAGTGAGAATCACTTCTCGTTGAACAAACCACATGAAAAAATTTATCTTTAGTGGAACTTTAATTTTCCAAATATGTTTTCTACGGAACCTCGTCCCCATATTAATGAGATCCGCATACATATACTTAACAGTAAAGACCCTGTTAGTATTTAGTCTCCATCTAAATACATCTGGAGAATGAGAAAGATTTATCATCATCAATCTTCGAACCAAGTGTAACCATGACGTCCATTTATCTCCATTCAAGGCCCTCCTAAATTGGATGTTAAAAGGAGTTGATCCAAGAACAGATTGAATCGTAGCATCTTTTCTATGCACCACATTATAAAGCGAGGAATATTGTACCGCAAGAGGAGAGTCAACAAGCCAGGTGTCTTCCCAAAAATTTGTAGATTGGCCATTCCCAATCGCAAATGATCCTCACATGAAGAACGCATTCTTGACCTTTATCAAGCATTTCCAAAAAGGTGAATCTGAAGGTTTTGCCTCCACCTGAGACAAATTCTTGGAATATAGATATTTATTGTGAAGTAATTCTTGCCAAACACCCCCCTCGTTTTGTATCTTGAATAGCCACTTACTAAGCAGGCACAACTTCTTAATTTCCAAATTTTCGATGCCCAGACCTCCTTGATCTTTAGGTCTGCACAAGATATCCCATTTATCCAATCTATATTTTCGTTTGTGTTCATCACATTGCCAGAAGAATCTGGACCTATAGAAATCTAATCTTTTCAACATCCCTTTTGGTAGTTCAAAGAAAGACAACATAAACATGGGAAGGCTTGTGAGAACGGCATTGATAAGGGTTAATCTTGCCCCATATGACATGAGCTTACCCTTCCAACAACTCAATTTTTTTTCGAACCGGTCTTCAATGATTTTCCATTCTTTATTAGAAAGTTTACGGTGATGAATGGGAATTCCAAGGTAGGTAGACGGAAGAGAGCCAACTTCACAACCGAATAATTGTCTATATTGGTTCTCTGTTTCTTTGGCCTTACCAAAGCAAAACAAGTCACTCTTATGGAAGTTTATCTTTAGACTCGAAAGTTGTTCAAAAAGGCAAAGTATTAGCTTCATATTAGCAGCCTTTTGCAAATCATTTTCCATAAAAAAATTTGTATCATCGGCATATTGTAGGATAGACACCCCCCCCCTTGCACTAGGTGTGGGATGAGTCCACCGACCTGGCCATCCTCCTTGGCCTGTGCGATGAGAATTGCCAACATATCCGCCACAATATTAAAAAGGATTGGAGACATAGGATCCCCTGTCCTAATCCCTTTAAGGTTTGGAAATAATGACCAATGTCATCATTAACCTTGATACCAACTGACGGGGATCAACCCCGGCAGATCCCATGGTCAGGGACCCTGGGTTAGTCATGAGAGGCACAGGTTGGACGATAGCTCGTCGTCAAACAGGAAGGCTCGCTCCTGCTCGATATTATTGATGGGGGAGATGCGATTAAAGTGGATGCCAAGGCTGGAGCGCTCAAGGCTAGGGTTACAGATGATATTAGATGTCTTTGGCGTCGCCCCTCCTAGCCCTTATATACCGGGCTAGGTCTTGGGGAGTTCATCTACGTTTACAGGTAAGCTTTCCTAACCCTAGCTTGCTCCGTACGGCAGGTCTTCACACCTTCCTTGTGAGTCGTAGACTCCTACGTCGGTGCCAACTAGCGGGCCGAGGCTATATCCTTACGGGCCTTCTGTCTTCATGGACACCAGGTAGGCTTATCCGTAGGATTCGTGGGGTCACCCCCTCGTCAGTAGCCCCCGAGTGCCTGGGGGACTCGAAGAGTCGCGCAGGGACTCGAGTACATTTATTTGTCGTTCATTGGTATGCGCGGTAAATCCGCGGGTCGCTGGCAGTCTGGTGGCCATGACAAAACCTGTTTCGAGGGATGTTAAGCTGAAATGGCGCAAGGAGTCGACTGGTCGAGCCTTGGTGAATTGCACTAGGGCAAATACCGCAGTAGCCCAATCAAACCCACGTCCCTCGACGTGAGCTTGGAACACTGTTGTCGAGAAAAAGTCACGCCGCTTCAGGTCTTACGGTGTTCAGTTTCCGCCAGTAATGTGCATAGCCTAAGGCGCGTCCGCCCGGCTTTTCTATCATGCGCAGCGCATGGGAAAGGTTGGGAGGGAAATCGCTCTTCGGCAAGTCCCAGCCCGGCCTAACTTCGCAGCGGGGTCTTACCTACACGCTAATCTTGCGTGGCATCTGGGCACAGTGTATCGTGTTCCAGGAATGTGTGTTTTTGAGGCGCGGAGCCTTATAGCATTGCACCCGCTTGGAACAAAACATCAAGCGAGCTGTTCACTCATTCACCCGAGGAGCTTGTTTCGAGTGCTCAGTCGGGGGGGGTTCGCGAGTAATCACTCGAATGCCGTTTCGGCTCTTGAGGTGAGGGAGCACCTGAGACTCTTAGCGCCGTATGATCTTGGCGAATGCATGTTTGTCTTACGTCGGGTTGAGGGAGCACCCGAGACTCTCATAAGTGTGAGTGGTCACTCGAGCACATGGCTGACCTTTAGGTGAGGGAGCACCCGGGACTCTTTATGATGTACTCTCCCGATGGGAGTAAGATGTTTTTCTTCCTTGGGGAAAAGATCTGAAAGATGGAATCTCTGAGCCTTGATGTCCGTTGGTTTTCTTTGCCGCTCGTCAGGATGACGATGCCTCTTCTTGATGGCTGTCAGGGATGCCTCGCCAGTGACCCGTCATTTCTTCGTGACCGGTCATAATGATGGCCGTTGTGGCGTGCAGCAGGCGCTGGTTGGGTTTCCGATACGTGCGTTGGGAACGCGCATGAACTGACGCGTCTCATGCACAGTGCGTCCCGTGGGAAAGCATCTTGGTCTTGGAATTTGAGACGCCTGCGACGTTTGGTCTTTGGATTAATTGCTGCTTTCGTCTCGGCTTCTCCTGTGGGAGGTTTTGTGTTCTATAAATAATGCATTCTCTTCCACTTCATTTCACCTCCATCCATCTTGCTCCTTTGCCCTTCCTTCTTCTCTTCTTCTTCTCATGGTTCCTAGGAGGGGTGTTGGTCGTGACCGTGTTCGTCGTGGCCGTGGTAGCCGTGCACCACGCTCATGCCGTGGTGGTCGTCATGGTGAGGCGCCAGTGCCTTCTTCCTCTCCCTTGGAGGAGGGTTTCTGGCGCTATGATTTTCTTTTGCATGTCCGTGGTCGGGGCGCGAGTGGCGTTCTTCTTCCTTCTTATTTTTCCGCCATTGTCTCTGAACGTGGCTTGGATGGCTTGCTTCTTCATCTTCAAGGGAGCTGTCGATCTCCTTCTTATGTTGATTTGGAGGTTGATAGCTCCCGCTTGATTTTCCTTGGCTTTGGTTGGAGTTTGTTTACTCGGCGGTTGAATCTACGAGATGGTGATGACCCACAACCGTAGGGGATCTATTGCAGCGTTTTCGATAAGTAAGAGTGTCGAACCCAACGAGGAGCAGAAGGTAATAGTAAGTGACTTTGGCAAGGAGATAACTGCAAGCACTGAAAGATAACTTTTTAGGGGTTTTCTTGGTATAAGCAACAGATAAGTAAAAGCGAGCAAAGTAAATGCACTGGAGAGTAAAGAGTGGCCCAATCCTTTCTGAGCAAAGGGGAGGCCTAGCAACTGAACTTATAAAGGCTAAAGTGTTCTTGAGGACACATGGGAGAGGTAGTCATGTGCTTTCGCCATATTCCGTATCGGTACTATGTGTTGTGTTGATAAGTGTTGAGTGGGTGGATCTATGCTAGTACACCCTCTAGACTAAGATGAGTGCACTCTTATGATTAAACACCTTGCAAGCATCCGCAAATACAAGATAGTAATTAAGGCAAAAGCCTAACCATAGCAATACGATCGGTGATCCATTGTTCCCTTGTGCAAAAGCGTGCAAACTGGGGTTCAGCTTTCTGTCACTCCGGCAACCCACTGTAAGCATTCTTTGTACACAATGTATTCCCCTAGGTCCTTGATAAGGCGAAGTGTTGAGTGTTCGACTCACACAACACCACTAGGAAAATAACAAGACAACTTAAATATCAACCAACACATATTACTTCAACATCATATGACTACTAACAACCAGACTTCTCCCATGTCCTCAAGAACTAAAGTAACTACTCACAAGACATAAAAGAGATCATGGTCAGTGGGGATAAATAGATGAAAAACAATCTGGAACAATAATATTTCTCCAACAAAACTCAATAGCATTCACCACAAAGTAGTAATCAACACCGATAGAGTAGAGAGGATAGATAGTACGGATTACAACACGAGTTGCAATTGTGAGACGAGATTGGATGGAGGTGGAGATGGTGCTGATGATGGGGATGATGTTGATGATGATCTCGATGATGCCCGTGACGATGGTGATGACGATGGTGATGATCTCCCCTTCCGGGAGGTGATCTCCCCGGTGGAATCTGCCCGCCAGAGAAGGATTTTCTTCTCTGTAGATTTCCGCCACGGAGCGACGGCGGAACTCCGTAAACTCTCCCTCTTTTAGGGTTTTCGGGCGACGAAGAGTATATAGGCCAGAGGGGGGAGCCGGGAGTGGCCCCGGGGGTCCAGGCGCCCTCCCGGCACGACCAGGGTGGGGGCCGCGCCAGGTGGCCGCCTGGGAACCCTGTGTCCCCCCTCTAGTCGCTCTTTTGCGTGTCTTCGTGATCCTTCTGGAAAATAGCCTCCGTCGATTTTCAGGTAATTTGGAGGTATTCTTCTTCAGCAACTCAGTGTCCACTTTTTACCGCTGAATTCTGCGTCTGCTGCTTCGGCACCGGAAAGTTGCAAACTGTGTAAAATAGGCCAAAACAACATAAGAATAGCATCATATCATGAAATATATCAATGAATAAGAAAGAATTACTATATAAAATAGTGATGCAATTTGGACGTATCAACTCCCCCAAGCTTAGACCTCGCTTGTCCCCAAGCGAGTGCTAAGCTCGGTAAACCTGTCCACAAGTTTAGAGAGTGAAGTGTCGATAAATAGAATAAGGACAAGAAGCATCAAGGTTTCTTCATCAAACTCAAGAATCCTCAACAGCAACCTCAACTCATAAGGCCCTTATGAGAAAGTAATAACAATTATAATCAAAAGTAGGGCTGAGGAAACTCATCAAATTATGGCAAACATATCCTTGGTCAAAAGACAACTAATAACTTTCACTCTTGCTCTTTCTTTTTAATGAAACACTTTGAAGCTTTTGAAAGAACATGTTATTAGTCATGAAGTGCAAATGCTAACACAAAGGAAGATGCTTGCTTGGCAAAAGCTTTCGCAGAAACTTACTTATCAAAAGATAATGTCAACAAGGATATGGCATGGCAAAACTTAATGCAGCTCTATATGGATGAATCCTCATCAACATCAAATGTATGTTCTCTTAGGGAAAAGAAGGAAGTGGGACAACTGACTCAACATAAAGGTGGAAGAAAGACCTTGTTCAGGGCAAGCAGGGAAAACTCATGTGCTATCCTTAAATCAAACAGAATGAAAATAAATTTTGGGGCGGTGCATAGTTTGTCAACGAATGCTAATAGATAGCTCAATTACTTCTTAAGATGGACAAGTTTCAAGGAACGGCTCCCAAGTGGGGACGATCACATCCCCTTAATCTCCTTTGTTTATCACTGCCAAAGTTTCTGATTTCCCATATACCAAGCGTGAAGGAGGGTTTGTTTGTTATATTATCTTTCGAGCTGGGCGCACCCTTGCCAGTTCCTCCTCGTATTATGGGTTTGCAGATTAGACATGCAATCCCGGGGTAAAACTTGTACAACTTAAGAAGATCATGAATTACCTACTACTTCCTCATGAGCTAAACAAGAGGCACAAAACAGATGATTTTGAACATTTAAGGATAACACATAAATTATATACTTATAGGAGTGGTAGGGGAATACCACGAATAGGAAGGTATGGTGGACTCATATGGAAGGTATTGGTTTCAGGGTATGGATGCACAAGCAGAAATCTACTTGGCAAAGAGTTTGGCTAGCAGAGGCTTTGAGAGAACAGACAATTGATGCTAATTTAGATGCAAAACATATAAGGCATAAACATTAAGGTAAGCATAACACATCAAGTTGTCTTCCTTGTCAACATAACACTTCAAGCATAATAACATAAAGGTTTTGGCTATGTCGCTACTGGAGAAAACATGCATGTTGTCATGACCAAAGCTATGTTTGCCAAAATTAAATAAAGTTTTCAAAGCCATACCTGATATAAGGTCAATACTCCCCATAAGAATCGTCATATGAGGCCGATTGCGCGAAGAGAATACCGAGTGCAGCGAAGGAACTAATATACTTCTCATTAATATTCCATTATAGACGACTCCACACTCACAGATACAATCTCTCCACAGACGGAGTGATAGACCTCGAAGCAAACACCTATTTCATATAATAACTTCCCTAGACATGATACGACTCTACTTGACTCCTAAATACAAAGATAAAGATAAAGATACCCGGCACTCCCCCAAGCTTGGAACAAGCTGAGGGGATGCCATTACCCGAGGAGATTTACTCCTCATTCTTGTTCTTGTTGATTCTTCAAATCTTTGATGACACGGCGAAGGGTTTGGTTTTCCTCCTCCAAAATCTCCACTTGCACCTTTAGTACACGGAAATCTTCACACAGTTGATTGGTGATGCGGTAAGCTTCGGATATGGTAGAAATCGTACGTTGATCTTCAAGTACAGGGGCCGTTCCTGAAAGGTTAAGAGAAAGATCATAATAAGGTTGGACACTCCCCACCATGATGGCGTTGCTTGATCTTCCTCCTTGTGTTGATGGACCCCCTGATTGCTGGGCGGTGATAATCTTGACTTCTTCTCTTACGGAACGCTCCATCTCCGCTCGCCTTGCAGCGATTTCTTCTTCTGTGGCCCAATCTATGTATTTCCCTTGGTTGAGATCTTTCTGAACTTCACGTAGACGTCGTCCCATGAAGTCTTCTCCACTTGAGCCACAAGAATACATCTCTAACAATAACTTTTTACCCTGGCAAAAACAGATTGAAGAGAAAACACACGAAATCGCGAGATACGTTGCCGTAACGATCCGGGCAAATATATAGCAAAAATTTCTGCAGCAAAAGGAAGGTAACGAGCCAAAGTGGGGTCGGAGACGGACTCCTAGGTGCCCAGGCGGCCTCCCGGCGCGGCCAGGAGGTAGGCCGCGCCAGGGGGGGCGCTTGGGCCCCCTGGAGCTCCACTCCGGCTCCACTTAGGCCTCAAATTTTCCTAATTTTGCAAAAACTCATAATATGGAACTTTTATGGCGGTTCGCGATGTTTCCTTACCGTAATACATACATTTTCTTATTTTGCTTCTGTCGGTGTCTGAAACAGGGTTGCAACATGTTCTTCATGAGTTGTTGTGCGTATTATATTTACATCAACGTTGAAGGGATCTCCCGCCATGTAATGCTTGAGTCTTTGCCCATTCACAACTTGAGGTTTGGTGCCTTCAAAATTGTTAATTTTGATTGCACCAGACCGGTAGAATTCTTCGATATGAAATGGCCCTTCCCACCTGGAAAGTAGTTTACCTGGAGAAAACCTGAAACGGGATCTAAACAATAAAACTTTATCACCAACATTAAATTCACGTTTCAGAATCCTCCTGTCATGCCACTTCTTTACCTTTTCCTTGAACATTTTAGCGCTCTCGTAAGCTTCACTTCTCCACTCATCTAGAGAAGTCAATTTCATGAGACGCTTTTCACCAGCTAACTTTGGGTCAGCATTAAGCACTCTAACAGCCCAGAAAGCTTTGTGTTCTAACTGTAATGGCAAATGGAAAGCCTTGCCATAGACCATTTTATAGGGAGACATGCCCATGGGGTTTTTGTAAGCAGTTCTATACGCCCACAAAGCATCTCCTAACTTATTTGACTAGTCCTTCCTATTTCTGTTAACTGTCTTTTGCAAGATCAACTTGATCTCTCTGTTGGTGAGCTCAACTTTCCCACTAGTTTGAGGATGGTACGGTGAAGCAATTCTATGATTGACATCGTACTTGGCTAAAGCTTTTCTAAAAGCTCCATGCGTGAAGTGTGATCCTCCATCAGTCATGAGATACCTAGGTACACCAAACCTAGGGGAAATTACATCTTTGAGCATTTTCAAAGATGTTTTATGATCGGCACTCTCAGTGGGGATTGCCTCAACCCACTTGGTTACATAATCAACAGCAACTAATATGTGAGTGTACTTGTGCGAAGAAGGAAAAGGACCCATAAAATCAAAACCCCAGCAATCAAAAGGCTCAATCACTAGTGAGTAATTCATAGGCATCTCATTCCTTCTACTGATATTACCAACTCTCTGACATTTATCACAGGCTAAAACATAATTTCTAGCATCTTTAAAGAGAGTAGGCCAATAAAAACCTGATTGGAGAACCTTATGTGCGGTTCTCTCACCGGCGTGATGTCCTCCATAGGGACTATCGTGACATTGCTTGAGAATGTCCTTCTGCTCGTGTTCCGGTATGCATCTTCTCACGATCCCGTATGGACCTTCTTTGAAAAGATGTGGGTGATCCCAAAAGTAATGCCTCAAATCATGGAAGAACTTCTTCCTTTGCTGAAATGTTAAACCTGGAGGCAAATACTTTGCAATGATAAAATTAGCATAATCTGCAAACCAAGGATCGGAAAGAGATTGTACTCTAACAACGGCGAGTTGTTCGTCTGGAAAACTGTCGTTGACTGGGATGGGATCATGCGGTATATCTTCCATCCTTGAAAGATTGTCCTCTACAGGGTTGTCTGCTCTTTTTCTATCAACAATCTTTAAATAAAATTCTTGAAGGAGGAGCACCCATCTGATGAGTCTTGGCTTGGCATCCTTCTTCGTCATAAGATACTTAATGGCAACATGGTCAGTATGAATAATAACTTTAGAATCAACAATATACTGCCTAAACTTATCACAAGCAAACACTACTGCTAAGAATTCCTTCTCAGTAGTAGCATAGTTCTTTTGAGCACTATCAAGGGTTTTACTAGCATAATATATAACATTCAACTTTTTATCAACCCTTTGTCCTAAAACAGCTCCAACAGCAAAATCACTAGCATCACACATAATTTCAAAGGGCAAACTCCAGTCAGGCGGTTGTACTATAGGATCGGTTATTAAGGCTTTCTTAAGAACTTCGAAAGCCTCCTTACAATCTTCATCAAATACAAAAGGAACATACTTCTGGAGAAGATTAGTGAGGGGTCTCGAGGTCTTAGAAAAGTCTTTAATAATTCTTCTATAAAAACCAGCATGACCGAGAAAACTACGAATACCTTTAATGTCCCTTGGATAGGGCATCCTTTCGATAGCTTCAATCTTCGCCTTGTCCACTTCAATTCCCTTCTCGGAAATCTTGTGGCCAAGCACGATCCCTTCGTTAACCATGAAGTGGCACTTTTCCCAGTTTAGAACTAAGTTTGTATCCTCGCATCTCTGCAAAACTTTATTAAGATTGTGGAGACAGTGGTCAAAGGAAGTTCCATAGACGGAAAAATCGTCCATGAAGACTTCCACAATCTCCTCACAGAAACCATGAAATATTGCAGACATACATCTCTGAAAAGTAGCAGGGGCATTGCATAAACCAAAAGGCATACGCCTATAAGCATAAGTACCATAAGGACAAGTGAAAGTGGTCTTCTCTTGATCGGCAGTGTTAACATGAATTTGAGAGAAGCCTTAATACCCGTCAAGATAGCAAAAGTGGGTGTTGTTGGACAGCCTCTCAAGCATCTGATCGATAAAGGGCAGCGGGTAGTGGTCCTTCCTAGTTGCCTTGTTCTACTTCCTGTAATCCATACACATTCTATATCCAATAATAATTCTCTGAGGTATTAGTTCATTCTTATCATTAGGGACTACAGTTGTCCCTCCTTTCTTAGGAACACAAGGAACTGTACTTACCCACTTACTATCAGCTATAGGGTAGATAATACCTGCGGCTAGAAGCTTGAGGATTTAGGTCCTCACAACATCCATCATCTTTGGGTTCAACCGTCGTTGATGATCAACAACAGGTTTAGCATCGGGCTCGCGGTTGATAGTATGTTGACAGATAGATGGACTAATTCCCTTAAGGTCATCAAGGGTATAGCCAATTGCACCACGGTTTTTTCGAAGTATCTCCAATAATCGCTCTTCTTCATATACTGAAGGTTTAGAGTTGATAATAACAGGATATACTTTCTTTTCATCTAAATAAGCGTACTTGAGCGTATCGGGAAGAGGTTTGAGATCAAACACCGGGTCTTCTTTTGGTTTGGATAGAATTCCTAAAGGTTCAACCGGAAGGTTGTGCTTCAGGATAGCAGGTTGTCTCAAGAAGATTTCATCAATTTCATTTCTTTCCTGCATATGAGTATCATTCTCGTGGTCCTCCATGTATTGCTGCAAAGGATCATTAAGGGGAATAGCAATAGAAGCAATACTTTTAATAATTTTATCATCATTAGGTAATTCAGTACCACGAGGCTGCTTAGAGATCTTAGAAAAGTTAAATTCATATGGCTCACCATTGAATTCAACGGAAACTCTACCTTTCTTGCAATCTATAATAGCTCCACAAGTTCTGAGAAAAGGTCTACCAAAAATAATAGGACAAAAACTATCCTGTATTGAACCAAGTACGAGAAAGTCGGTAGGATACTTTACCTTTCCGCATAGGACTTCAACATCTCTCACGATCCCGATAGGAGAGATAGTAGCTTTGTTTGCAAGATGAATAGTAACATCAATCTCTTCAAGTTCATAGGGTGAAATCTCACCCATGATCTCTTGATAAAGCGAATAAGGAATCGCGCTAGCACTTGATCCCAGATCGCATAGCCCGTAATAATTGTGATCTCCTATTTTAACAGATACAACTGGCGTACCTGAAATTGGGCTTTTATTCTTAACTGTGACAATGTTAGTTGAAACAGCACAAAAATTTATAATAGAATCTGAAACATCATTAGTAACTAAATCTTTAACCATAGCAACTTGAGGATCGACTCTGATCTGGTCCTCAGGTTCGCCTGTTCTTCTCTCACTTTTATTTATTATGCCTGTCACAAAAGAGTGCTCCCTTATCCTTGAAGGAAAAGGGGGCTGTTCATATATAACTGCAGGCAAAATAGGATCAGCAACGTGAATATCAATAGGCACTTCTTTGAAAGGCTTATGGTACTGGTCCTTCTTCACCTTAGAAAAATCAACATGAGAGGCAAAGTTCTTACAAAAATCAATCATTAGATGGGAATCCAGACCAATCTTAGAGCAAAAGGTATTAAAATAATCAGTTTTCACATAGCTCTCAATATAATCATGCTCATAATTTATAACAGGTTCAATACCTTTATTGATTTCCCAGTCTTCAGTATTCTTCTGGATCCTTACGATGAGATCCCATCTTTCTTCAACACTCTTTGTCTGAAATACCCCGCTAGAGGAGGCATCCAACATTTCCTTATCCTGACGAGAAAGCCTGGCATAAAAATTTGTAAGTATAATATCTTTGGGGAGCTTATGGATAGGACATTTGAACATTAGGGATTTAAGCCTCCCCCAAGCTTGAGCGATGCTCTCTCCGTCGCGAGACCTAAAGTTATAGATGTAATTCCTGTCTCGATGAAATTCATGAAGAGGGTAAAACTTTGTATAAAAGAGAGACATAAGCTCTTCCCAATTAAGAGAATGTGAGTTATCAAGGAGCTTATACTAATCTGAAGCTTTGTCCGTAAGCGATATGGAGAATAATTTCTTCATAACGAACTCCAGTGACACACCTGCAATCTTGAATAATGAACATAGTCGTGATAAATATAGCAAGTGTTCACCTGGATGTCTGTCTCCTGCATAGCGATTAGCTAAGACATAATCGATAATACCAGATGGTATCTTATAAGTCACAATTTCAGCAGGGTCAGGAGTGACTACCTTAGTTGTGGGGCGGCTCCCCAAGAACAACGATCCAAGAGTAGGAGTGTCCATAAGGACAAAAACAGCAACAACAAAACTAAAAACAGAAATATAAAAAATTTCTTACCAGCTTCACTTACTAATAGCGCTACGCTCCCCGGCAACGGCGCCAGAAAACGGTACTTGATGACCCACAACCGTAGGGGATCTATTGCAGCGTTTTCGATAAGTAAGAGTGTCGAACCCAACGACGAGCAGAAGGTAATAGTAAGTGACTTTGGCAAGGAGATAACTGCAAGCACTGAAAGATACCTTTTTAGGGGTTTTCTTGGTATAAGCACCAGATAAGTAAAAGTGATCAAAGTAAAGGCACTGGAGAGTAAAGAGTGGCCCAATCCTTTCTGAGCAAAGGGGAGGCCTAGCAATTGAACTTATAAAGGCTAAAGTGTTCTTGAGGACACACGGGAGAGGTAGTCATGTGCTTTCGCCATATTCCGTATCGGTACTATGTGCTGTGTTGATAAGTGTTGAGTGGGTGGATCTAGGCTAGTACACCCTCTAGACTAAGATGAGTGCACTCTTATGATTAAACACCTTGCAAGCATCCGCAAATACAAGATAGTAATTAAGTCAAAAGCCTAACCATAGCAATACGATCGGTGATCCATTGTTCCCTTGTGCAAAAGCGTGCAAACTGGGGTTCAGGTTTCTGTCACTCCGGCAACCCACCGTAAGCATTCTTTGTACACAATGTATTCCCCCAGGTCCTTGATAAGGCGAAGTGTTGATTGTTCGACTCACACAACACCACTAGGAAAATAACAACACAACTTAAATATCAACCAACACATATTACTTCAACATCATATGACTACTAACAACCAGACTTCTCCCATGTCCTCAAGAACTAAAGTAACTACTCACAAGACATAAAAGAGATCATGATCAGTGGGGATAAATAGATGATAAACAATCTGGACACAATAATATTTCTCCAACAAAACTCAATAGCATTCACCACAAAGTAGTATTCAACACTGATAGAGTAGAGAGGATAGATAGTACGGATTACAACACGAGTTGCAATTGTGAGACGAGATTGGATGGAGGTGGAGATGGTGCTGATGATGGGGATGATGTTGATGATTATCTCTATGATGCCCGTGACGATGGTGATGACGATGGTGATGATCTCCCCTTCCATGAGGTGATCTCCCTAGAGGAATCTGCCCGCCAGAGATGGCTTTTCTTCTTTGTAGGTTTCCACCACGGAGCGGCGGCGGAACTCCGTAAACTCTCCCTTTTTTAGGGTTTTCGGGCGACGAAGAGTATATAGGCCAGAGGGGGAGCCAGGAGTGGCCCCGGGGGTCCAGGCGCCCTCCCGGCGCGGCCAGGGTGGGGCCGCGCCAGGTGGCCGCCTGGGCACCCTGTGGCCCCCCTCTGGTCGCTCTTTTGCGTGTCTTCGTGATCCTTCTGGAAAATAGCCTCCGTCGATTTTCAGGTAATTTGGAGGTATTCTTCTTCAGCAACTCAGCGTCCACTTTTTACCGATGAATCCTGCGTCTGCTGCTTCGGCACCAGAAAGTTGCAAACTGTGTAAAATAGGCCAAAACAACATAAGAATAGCATCATACCATGAAATATATCAATGAATAAGAAAGAATTACTATATAAAATAGTGATGCAATTTGGATGTATCAGATGGCGATATGCTCAGCTGTCGTTCTGATGGCGAAAGCGTTGTCACTGTCCGCCCGTTCGATCCGAGCGGAAATATCATGGATCCTCACTGGCAGGAGTCGAGAAGCGATAGCTCCACAAGGTCGAGGAGTCCTGCGCCTGCATCATCTACGGCTCCGTCTACTGGCGACTCCTCAAGTGGTGGTGGTGAGCCTTCTTCAAGTGCTTCCTCCTCTGGCTCTGAAGAGGACCTCGATGTCAAGCCATCGATCAAGCGGGTGCGCCAGGCGACCTTGTAGAACTGGAGGCGGCCTCATCTTCGCTGGCAACCCGGAGAGGAGGTTGTTCGTCCGGAGAAGAAGGCATGCGGCCGCAGCTAGAGAAGAAGCTGGTGGAGCAGGAGAAGAAGCTAGTGGAGCATCGACAAATAAGTCGAGCTTCACTCTTTTGTTATGTCATTGACATCTTCAGCTAGCTTGCTTTTCCTTTGTCTGTGGTGATGCTCTTTTACTAGGGTCGATTGCTCCTCGTGAGCACACATGTGGAAGTCTTAATTCCTTGGGTGATTCCCTCTTGTAACAGGAGCTGCCTTCTATCCAAATGTAGTTGAGTCCTTTTTGTACTGAATATGATCCTTATGATGTAAACTATGCTTGATCCTTTGCAATGGAATTTATATTTGGGCCTTTATGCAATCGAAAACTGTGTTCGAGTCCTTGACGATCAGGAGCTGTCTTCGATTTCTTTGGAACCGAGAGTTGTGTTCGAGTCCTTTGCGGCCGAGAGCTGTCTTCGAGTCCGTCCAATACTTTGCACTGTGGGTTCTATCGGGTGCGCGATAGCGCTCCCGATGGGAGTAGCCCCCTAGGCTACGCTTCAGTCGAAGGGTCGAGTGTATCCTAAATTTTTTTTCCTTTGTCGTTAGTTCCTGTCTTTTATCGGGTGCGCGGCAGCGCTCCCGATGGGAGAAGCCCCCGAGTCTTTAGGTGATCGTTGGCGATCAGGTGAAGACTAAATGAGCCTGTGTCTTGTGCTTCCTCCAAAGTTTCTT
The DNA here is from genome assembly GCA_950022295.1 of Bromus sterilis. Lineage (NCBI taxonomy): Eukaryota > Viridiplantae > Streptophyta > Magnoliopsida > Poales > Poaceae > Bromus > Bromus sterilis. The sequence continues at coordinate 382,498,699 of OX465595.1, read as the reverse complement.
CAGAGTACTTGGTGCTCCATCTAATTGTGGCCATGTCTTTCGAGCCTTGTTTTCAGCAGGTGGGGCTGGCCGGGTATTTTTGCTTGAGCGTTTTTTAAGCTTCAGACTGCGCGAACGGTCTTCGGGAGGCGATGGTCCTCGAGCTCCCGAGTGCTTGGATGTAGAGGTCGCGTGGGTGACGATAGTGTCCTTCGGGGGGAATTCTTATGCTCGAGCCCCCGAGTGTTTTTGTGGTAGAGGTCACGTGAGCGTCGATGGTCGTCTCTCGGGTGGGGGTTGTACTCGAGACCCCAAGTGCTTTTGATGAAGATCGCGTAAGTGGCGGTAGCGTCTCTCGGGGGGATTTATGCGTAAGCCCCCGAGTGCTTTGGTTTAGGATCGCGTGGGCGATAGCGTCTCTCGGGGGGGGGGGATTTTGTTCTTAAGCCCCCGAGTGCTTTGATTAAGATCGCGTAGGTGATAGCGTCTCTCGGGGGGATTTTGCTCTTAAGCCCCCGAGTGCTTTGGTTAAGATCGCGTAGGCGATAGCGTCTCTCAGGGGGATTTTGCTCTTAAGCCCCCGAGTGCTTTGGTTAAGATCGCGTAGGCGATAGCGTTGCTCGGGGGGATTTTTCTCTTAAGCCCCCCGAGTGCTTTGATTAAGATCGCGTAGGCGATAGCGTCTCTCGGGGGGATTTTTCTCTTAAGCCCCCGAGTGCTTTGATTAAGATCGCGTAGGCGATAGCGTCTCTCGGGGGGGATATTGCTCTTAAGCCCCCGAGTGCTTTGATTAAGATCGCGTAGGCGATAGCGTCTCTTGGGGGGATTTTGCTCTTAAGCCCCCGAGTGCTTTGGTTAAGATCGCGTAGGCGATCGCGTTGCTCGGGGGGATTTTATTCTTAAGCCCCCGAGTGCTTTGATTAAGATCGCGTAGGCGATAGCGTCTCTCGGGGGGATTTTTCTCTTAAGCCCCCGAGTGCTTTGGTTAAGATCGCGTAGGCGATAGCGTTGCTCGGGGGGATTTTATTCTTAAGCCCCCGAGTTCTTTGAGATGGAAGTATTTGGGAAACATTTATTTTATTGCGGTCGAGCGGCTACATGAGTTGCCAGTCATGTCTGACCGATGGGGACTATGGATAGAACAGTCGCAAGTTTGCTATGTTCCATGAGTTGCCCACGCCTTCGTCTGTCTTTGGGTTCTTCAGCCTTTAGGCGCCTCCTCCGATGACTTCTGAGACTATGAATGGTCCTTCTCATTGGGGGGCAAGTTTATGGACCTTCTCTTGTATCAGTCGTAGGACTAGGTCACCTTTGTTGAAGGTTCTAGTGCGCAAGCGACTGCTTTGGTAGGTGCGTAGCTTGTCTTGGTACCCCTCTGATTTTGTCAGGGCTGTGTCTCTTGCTTCGTCAGCCATATCTTTGTCATCTTTTAGTTCTTCTTCTGCTTCTTCTTCTTCGTATCCGGTGACCCGGGGTGCTCCGAACTTGAGGTCATGTGATAGGACTGCCTCTTCCCCGTACACCATGAAGAAGGGTGTGTACTGGGTCGCGGTGTTTGGTGTAGTACGTAGGCTCCATAGGACCGCGGGGAGTTCTTCTACCCAGTTGCCTGCGGCTTGCTCGAGTGGTGCGAGGAGCCATTTCTTGATTCCCCCGCAGAGAAGGCGTTTGATTTTTCCACCTGGCCGTTGGACTGCGGGTGCGCGACTGATGCATAATTGATTTTGATGCCCAATTCTTCGCAGAAGTTCTGAAATTCTGTGGCTGTGAAGTTCGTGCCGTTGTCCGTGATGATGTTGTGTGGCACTCCGAATCTGAAGATGATCGACTTGATGAAGTTGACAGCTGTGAGGGCTGTGGAGCTGGTGATGGGCACTGCTTCAATCCATTTAGTGAACTTGTCGACTGCGACGAGCAGGTGTGTCCTTCTGCCCTTTGATGATTTCTTGAGTGGGCCCACCATGTCGAGTTCCCAAGTGGCGAACGGCCAGGATAGTGGTATGGTCTTGAGCTCTGATGCGGGAGCGTGTGGCCTGTTTGCGAATTTCTGGCAGGCGACACAACGTCGCACGATTTCTTCTGCGTTTTTCATGGCTGTGGGCCAATAGAACCCGGCTCGGAATGCTTTGGACACGAGTACTCGACTACTCGGATGGTGCCCGCAGGTGCCTTCGTGGGTTTCAAGCAGTAGGGCTTTGCCGTCCTCTTCGTCGATGAACCTTTGAAGTATCTGGGTGATGATGCGCTTGTATAGTTGTTTGTTGATCACCGTGAATGCCTTGGATCGTCGGCTGATGCGTTGTGCTTTGGCCACGTCTTGTGGTAGCGTTCCTTCGATTAGGAATCAGAGGAACGGTTTTGTCCAGACGGGTCCTTAGAGCTCTGTCGGAGCTGTGCTGTCGGGTGTGTTGGTGCTTGTGCCTTCTGATGGGGTTGCTGCTGCCACCTCCGCCAGGTCTATTGCATCCTCGCCGTCCGCGACTGCTTCAGGTGCTGCTGCCTGTACCTTAATGGATCTCCGGCTGATGCTTTCGAGAAAAACGCCGGGTGGTACAGGTCCCCGGGTCGAACCGATGTTCGTGAGCTCGTCAGCTTCTGTGTTGTTGTCCCTGGTGATGTAGTTGAGCTCGCAACCGTCGAAACTTCCTTCGAGTTCGTTGTAGAGATTTTGGTAGGCCGCCATGTTGTCGGCTATTGTGTTGCAGTTTCTCATCGTCTGCTGGACGACGAGATTGGAGTCCCCGTAAATTATGTGGCGAGTGGCTCCGCACGTTTTGGCCATACGCATGCCATGGAGGAGTGCCTCATATTCTGCTTCGTTGTTGGAGGCGTGACTGAAGTTGATCTGGAGGACATATTTCAGCTTTGTTCCTTTAGGGGAGATGAGCACAACTCCTGCCCCGGCTCCATGTTGTCTCTTGGACCCATCGAAGAACATTGACCATGAACTTGATAGGTATGGGGGGCTTGGTGTCTGAACCTCCGTCCACTCGACCAGGAAATCTGGGAGTACTTGGGCTTTGATGGCTGTTGGGTGCTTGAACTGCAGGTCCCGTGGGCTGAGCTCAATGTTCCACTCGGCGACTCATCCAGTTGCTCCAGGTTTGTTGAGTATGTCAGTGAGTGGTGCGCTGCTCACGATTGTGATAGGGTGCTCGTCGAAGTAGTGGGACACCTTTCTTGAGGTCATGACGATGGCCAGTAGTAGCTTCTGATAGTGTGGGTAACGCTGCTGGGATTTGGTCAGGAGCATGTTGAGGTAGTAGATTGGTCTCTGGATGCTCTGGACCTTGCCTTCTTCTGCGCGTTCGACAACGAGTGTTGTGCTTACTATGCTGCTACGTGCTGCCACGTAGAGGTATAGCTTCTCTCGTTCCTTGGGTACCGCCAGGATTGGTGGGGTCGAGCGTGTCTTTTTCAGGTCCGCGAATGCTTGGCAGGCTTCCTCCGTCCCCTCGAATTTCTCGCCTTTCCTGAGCAGCTGATAGAAAGGCAGCGTGCGTTCTCCCAGCCTGCTGATGAAGCGGCTTAGGGCTGCGAGTTTTCCAGTGAGTTGTTGTACTCCTTTGACGTCGGTTGGTTCTTGCATGCGGGTGATGGCTTGGACTTTCTCAGGGTTTGCCTCGATTCCTCGGGCAGAGACCATATAGCCAAGCAGCTTTCCCGCCGGTACGCCGAATGCGCACTTCTTTGGGTTGAGTTTGATTCTGTATTTGTGTCGGGACCCGGGGTTAGCATATGTAATTACGGTCACAATGCAATCACATGGAGAGCCGAGAGCCGTACCCACTTGTCTAAGAAGACAAGGCCAAGCACAGATCACTCTCGGTAAGCATCGAACGTGAGGGGCATCCCATCCAGGCCACATGATCAACTGAGATGGGTCCTCATCGTCCGCTCACAAGTCTAAATGATTATGGGTGGTGAATCCCATACTCATAGACAAGTCGCCTCAACCATGTTCTCGATTGAATCATGACCCTTACATAGACTTACTCCAGCCCGATCACTTAGTTGGGATCTCAGGCGGGCTCAATCATACAACAAAGTGTGCCACGTGACGGAGTCACGAGCAATCGCATCGCGATGCCCCAAGCTGCGCACATCTAAGGGCCACTTGGTGTATAAAAGACCACCGGCAAGAACACAACTAAGCTATCGAACCCCACACTAAGACATGCATGTTATAATCATACACGCAGCATACATGTCCAGTGTAAACAGCAGGTAATCACAACATGAACTCTACAAACTCAGTCTTTATAACTTCTGCTAAACAGAGCAGACATAGTAGTTGTATTACAAGCAGAGATCACATGATTGTGATCCAACATTACATCAAACCACAACGGAAGAAAATTATGTCTTAGTAAAGACAAGGTTAACAAATGGCTTAATAAGCCTGAAAGAAAAATACAACGACCCTCCAAAGGGCACAGGCTGCTGTCTGGAACTATACGACCTGGTCCACGTCGAGCTCGAGGTAGAGGCCACCATAAGGGTCAGTGGTCTCGTCTCTAAAACATAGAATAATCAAACGTGAGTACAAAGTCGTACTCAGCAAGACTTACATAGGAACTATACTACTCATGCACATGTATCAAGGCAAAGGGAGGTGGGGTTTCACTTGCAGAAGTGCCATCTTTGACTTGGCTAGTCCTGTACTACGAATACCAGAGAGAGGTAAGAACGTACACGAGTCCAAGTAACATTCTCCAATCAATACTCCACTATGGTGCCCCTCTCGACTTCCCCACGAGAAGGCATGCCATAGCACTCACACTTATCTTGGCAAGTTTTATAAGAATCCGGTTCAAGTTATCTATGATCAAGTAAAGGTCTCCAAGTAGTCCATAACCGCGGACACGGCTATTCGAATAGTTCATTAACCCTGCAGGGGTCTACTGCTACACACACGCCTCATCAGTTACCGCCTGGGGATGGACCCTTCAAGTGAGTACCGGCGAGGATGCTGCCACGACACTTCACTCACGGCGCCATCTCTAGTCCTATGGAGTCGCCTATTTGAGTTGGGACAACAATCGGAATCCGGCCGATTTTTCCGATGCGGACTCAAACGTTGTGTGACCGCCATCAAGCTCAACTCGATCATGATCACTTGATTCAACGTGCCCACAACCTACGCCAACCACTTACCTTGGTTCCACCTACTTGAGATCGTTAAAGGGCGAACTACTTGCGACTCCTGGACAGGTCCGGGGTGAGGTACTAGGCCTAGAGGGGTCAGTGAGCCCAATGTGTGGTCGTACTCTTAGTCTTGGATAACAACACAAGAACTCGGGCTTAAGGCAGTGTTCAACGAGACAACCCACTGTGTACTCCTACACAACCTCTCATCGTTCACCTTTGTTTAGGGTAGATTCACCAACACGTTACCACCATCATTCACATGATCACTACGATCCCGACTCACAGATCAAAGTAGCCTCAAGTAACAACTCTAAGCATGCAATAAGCAGTAACAGTTGCAGGGGCCACAAGATAACAACCAACTCCTACATCTGCTAGGATTGTGGTTTGCTTACTACTGTGAAAAAATGATAGTTCATGCAAAGGAATAGGTTCAGCTAGCGGTAGAACGTATCATGGTGATATCCTAAACATGCATTTGCGATAAAGAGAGGGAACTGGGATTTTATCGACATGATCAAAGAGGGGGTGCTTGCCTTGCTGACGATCACGATGTAACACTCTCCGGACGTGAGGTTGAACTCGTCTCCGAGATCAACTCTACCGAGAAGAAGCAATCACCGAAGCACTGGAAGTAAAGCACAATCAAGATAGTACAATGCACATTCAATATGCAAAACAAAGCATGGCAAGGTACTGATGTGACCTAGGTTTAAATTACAACATGTTAATTGAAGTTGATTTGAAAAGTGAATTCAAAATCAAAATCCAAATGGTATTCAAATTTTTCCAATTTGCATTGGCTAATGTTTGTTCATTAAACCCATGTGATTATGTGTGTGAATTGCTTCTGAAGTATAGGTGATCATCTTAGCATTTCAATGTTTAAAGTTGGAATAGCAATTGAATTCATTTTGAATTAAATCCAATTAAATCAAATAGAAAAAGCTACTGATCCCTTTTTAAGATCAACTCCAACATAGCTGAAAGTTGGAAATTTGGATAGAGGATTTTCTCCTGATAATTTTTCATATATTACACTTTGAATTTGGAGTTATAGTTTAAAAGATGTTCAATTTCAAAGTTTAGGCCATTTTCTGGAATTTCTGTATTAAATTAATGATTTTGTATTTACTGCGTCAGCACTGCATCATGCTGACGTCAGGGGCGTTGACTGGTCCAGCTGACTAGTGGGGCCCGGCTGTCAGTGGCTGGAGGCTTAATTAAGTTTCTGTTAAAATAAACACTGCTTAATTAGGGGCCCTGGGCCCAGTGTAAGCGAGAGGAGGGGGGTGGTTAGCTGGGCCATTAGGGCCTCTAATGGCGTCTGTCGCCGGAGCCACTGGAGCTCGTCGGAGCTCTCGCCGGAGAGGGATTCAGGGCACGGGGAGAGGAGAGAAGAGTGCGGGGAGGTGCTCCGCGACATCGCGCATGCGTTGGAGCTAGGCGGAGGTCAAGTGGGCGCTCGGGGCCACGGCTTCGTCGACGGAGTCGGCGGCTGAAGCTCCTGGTCATGGAAAAAGGCGGCAGGGAGCACGGGGAGAAACACGGCTGGGGGGAAACGGAGCTGGGAGCTCACCAGAAGGCGATGACGCACTCGACGGAGCCCGAGGAAGGTCGGGGACGGAGAATTTGAGCTCGGGTTTGACGGCGGCCGGCGGGGAAGTGGCGATGTGGGCGTCTTCCTTGGGGCGCCTAGGCTCGAATTGACGGCGGGGAACGATGAAAACGATGGCCGCGGTGCGTCTAGACACGGTGGCGCGGCGAATGGGGCACGGTGGCCGCGCGGACCACGACGGCGTGCTCCGGCTGGAGCTCGGGATCCCGCGAAAATGGCGACGAGGGGGAAGCGGAAGGACCAGGGAGAGGGGGGAAAGGAGAGGGGCGACTTCCAGGCGTCCACGTCGAAGAGAAGGAGGCAGGGGGGCTCCACGGCGAAGCAGGAGGTGGCGCCGGCCATGGCATGCAGGGCACGCAGCTCTCTGCTTACCTGGCCGGTGTAGAAGACGAAGATGCCCCTAGTGGGCTGGGCCAGACCAGAAGGTAAGTGGGCTGCCCAGTTAGGTGGGCTTTTGCCCTTTTTCTTTTGTTTTTCTTTTAATTCTTTCCGTTATTTGTTTTGCCCATTTAAAATAAATACTAGGGCATTTTATAAAAACCCCCAAATAATTTTATAAACTCTAGGTGACTTAGTATTAGTCAACCCCAAGTTTTGGGAATTTTTGAAATTCAAATTATTTGAATCTCAATTCAAATAGGCATTTGATTTAATTTTCAAGCCACTATTTGGATTTTTGAAAAATCTATGAGCATGTGATTAATCCCAAATCACTTTTAAAATGATCACACTCATTTTTAGGATTTTTCAACACATCCAAAAGAATTTTGGAAAAAGATTTATTTATGGCCTTTTTATTTAATTCGTTTAGGGCTTTTCTTTTCCCCATTTCTTTTTCTTTTGCATTTTTTTCAAGATGCAAAAATGCAAGCTAGGTTAAACACAAACCTAATTTAGGGTTCTGACAACTCGCCCCCACTCAAAAGAATCTCGTCCCGAGATTCAGAAGTCGCCGGGAAGAGTGTGGGGTACTCAGCTCGTAGACGATCCTTTCGTTCCCAGGTGGCTTCTTTCTCTGAATGATGTGACCACTGCACTTTGAAAAATCTGATCTTCTGACGTCTAGTGCTACGCTCGGCTTCATCAAGAATACGAACAGGGTACTCTCGATATGAAAGGTTATCTTGGAGATCAAGCGTTTCGTGGTCTACTTCGCGGATGGGGTCCTTGAAGCAACGCCTGAGTTGAGAGACGTGGAAGACATCATGAACCTGGGAGAGGTGAGGGGGTAGTTCCAATTGGTAGGCAACTTCTCCACGTTTAGCGAGAATGCGAAAGGGACCGATATAACTTGGGGCCAACTTTCCTTTGATACCGAAGCGATGGGTACTCTTCAGAGGAGTAACCCGTGTTGGGGTTCGGGGCAGAAAACACAAATTTTTCATAACCTACGAGACCCATACCCAAGACCTATGCTATGCTGATGCAAGTAACGGACAGAAATAGATCACATACCAGTATGCAGTCCGTTAAGCGGGAAATGTTCCCGCATGAACGTGGTTAGTGTAGTCGTACCGGCAATCCCCGATGCCGCGCAGATCCACGATGACTCCTGTAGCCACCCGATCCTTGTGGACCGATGACGGGATTACCTCCCCGTCGGAACGTTGCTGATTAAGACCTCGCGATACGACCACGACGATGAAGTAGCACCACAAGTGTAGTGCCTCGCGGGATTATACACATACAGTATACCCGACGTCCCTCCGGGCTCCGAACCAGTAGAGCAGCGGAAAGAAGATGGATTCGGATCCCGATTCCAGCAGCACGACGGCGTGCGTATAGTGGAGAAATCCCCAACCAAGTGTAGACTCCAAACAAGGGGAGTCCACTCGAGGAAGGAGAAAGGAGGGAGAGAGAGATGAGAGAAACTTGTCTCAAATCAATTTGTATGAAGAAAAAGGGCACCCTACCCCTCCTTATATAGGCCAAGGAGGGGTGCCACCCCCCCTCCACTTCCGGGGTGGGACTAATCCCAAGGGAGGGAGGGTTTTGGCGCAGCCCTAGGGGGGTGGGCCCCCTTCATGGCGCCATGGCCCATGGGGGAGGACTCCCTCTCCCCCTAATGGTCCCTATGAGGCCCATATGCCTTTTCTTCCATTTTTAATTATATTTAAATAAATTTTAATATTTAATTCAGATAATTAAATAATAAAACATATATTAAACATTATTAAATATATTTTGAACCTTTCAAAATACCCAGAACAACTTCGGGCCTTCATCGGAACAATTCCGGTCATCACCGAAACAATTCCGGTGTTCTCTCCAATTTCTCCGGTGATCCCGAATCAATCCTTACTGCGTCGAGTACCCTTAAGTGTAACACCCTACGGTCCGAGAAACAGCAGACATGATCGAGACAACTCTCATTGATCAATGACTAATCAATTGGACCTGGTTACAATCCTTGATAGCCCCTGCGCTTCCATCGAATGAACTTCAATCGCTGTTGGATCCGTTAACCGTGTGCCTGTTCCCTTTGTCCTGTGGTACTTTGCTTGTCCGAGGTTTGATCATCGGTATCCAATATACCTAGTTCGTCCTCGTTCTCAACAAACAAGTTTACTCGTTCCCGTGATATTACAACTCCGTGACCTAGTCACACGTTTGCAAACTTTATGATGTAACATCACCGAGTGGGCCCAAAGTACCTATCCGTCACACGGATGGACAAATCCCTCTTTGATCTATTTGCATACTCATTAACATATCTATTCGGAATAACTGAAGTACTCCTTTATGGCCAGCATATTTCAGTCAGGCAGTGGGTAGCAAATCAAGGAATCCTAATAGACAGTAATTACGTATGATCATTACGGTCTAAGGATCTGGTCAATACGTTATAGTTATCGCAATGTCGAACTATGTGACTTGATCACATCGCAACACTTCTGGTGGGTGTATGTCCATCATATCATTATCCAATGATACGACTCCATTGTCAACAGACGCCATTGTCTCATGATCAGGAAACCTTGATCATCAATCGCCCAATGGACTAGTATACTAGGGTTAACTAGGGACCTGGTTGTTTGTATACCACACCTGTATTAATGTTTCCGCTTAATACAGTTATAGCATAGTATCAAACGTATTATGAACTAATGGAATATGCTCGATAAAACATATTTTATTTGCCTCTAGGGCACATTCCCAACAGTCTCCCACTTGCACTAGAGTACAAATAATCTAGTTGCATTTTCTCTGGATCATAACTCCTTATTGATCATGCTTGCCCGTGGAAGAGGTTGTATCAACGGTCTGGGTACCATTCAGAATCGTATGTCCTTTTTCAAATCATAATGTCACCTAATTTGACATTCCTTCATTATCCACTATAATGATGAGGTATATATATTTGGCGGTGAAGTGAGACTTCGTTTGCTGTGTCATAGTAATGACATCCGGTGGGTCACGCGGACTTTCCCATAGTCATGCACACTTGAAACTCACTCAATCAGAAGTCGAACTTCTTAAGCCATAATATAACTCCTGCTACTTCTAAAGCAGCCACATCAATGTAGATTCAATCCTTAGTGCATTGTATGCAACTTTGATGTCTAACCATGTTTCTTTCAACTTAGGCATTCATTAGTATGATATCTCAATTTTCTAGGTTAGTGTCAAAACTTGAACCAGCATAACATTTATGGTCAAGTCCACTATACTTTACAAATTTGAGATGTATCCTCAGTTCTCTACAGACACTGAAGGATAAACTTAACTCTTTGTTCAATGATTTACTCATAAATCATATCACAACATGTTCTTACTACTAAGAACTTGGGTCACATTACGTCGAGTACATAACTCTGGTTTTATATGAAAGAACCTATGACAAAGGCATAGAGGATCCAACACATCCATTTCTTTCATTAACCATTAACCATTGTTATTGTACTGAGATTAACTCAACACTTCTCTTGGATATACAAGTAAGGACCACTTCTTGACTTGTCCCATTCTGAACTCCTTCATAATCTTATCCAGGAAAGTATTACGACTCAATGTTATTAAACACATACCTATCTTAATAGATCTTCAATGCTTAATACTTATTCATCTTCATTTATGAAAGATTCAAATAATCATTAACACCAACTGCACCATTCATAATATGTTATCCATATATGAGAATGTTATCATGCTCCCACTCAAATATGTCATGCACATATTAAGTTATAGGATAACACTCATATTGCTCCCACTCAAATATGTCGGCCACATATAAGACAAGGATAACATCCACATGGCTCCCACTTAGATATGTCAGACACATATTAAGTTCAGGATACTAACCACATGGCTCCTACTCAAATATGTCATTTACATATGAGTCTAGGATAATACTCCCATAGCTCCCACTCAAAATATGTCGTCTACATATTAAGTTTCAGGAAACTATTCAGCTCCCACTCAGTTTCATGCAAATGCATGTTTCCTCGATATTTTGGTTAAGTCCAAAATCCTTTGATCGTCCATCAAAATGCGAATTCAGTTTACGAGAAACTAGTATCCATATGTTTTTCCAAAACCTTCTTGTTGTACCAATTACAACACTTCTTCAAATACGGGATTTGAGGAAGTCACGGTATTGATAACAATCCTAGATCAATCGTAGTGAATATCCCTTTGACTCAAGCATTGCTACACATTGTAGTCAACCCATTGAATTTGTCAGAAACAATCTTTGTGACAAACCAATCTTGACGTCCCTTTGATGTTCACATTTATTCCTCATAACTCTGAAGTTATTGTGAATATCAAGTAACCTCCTTACTTGATAAGATTCAAGCAATCTTAAATGTAACTCAACATAGGATTCATGACTCGTAGTCATATCTCGTACTTAGGTCCACCATCGCTTCTTTGTAGTTCGTAGGAATGTCTTGTTCCATTAACGTGACAAGTGAATCATGAATATCATTTTGCACCAGGGGAAAATATATATTCTTGAATCCTACCTTTCTCAGTAAAAGCTCCCATCAGAAGATCATGATCATTATCATTAGTTTCTCCTCTTATTGTAGAGCTTTGCTTCCAGAACATATTCCGTTGCACTACTCTGACATTTGGAGGCAAGGTCAATTACCTTGGTTGAACTTTCACTTTTATTCCATTACCACATTTATCAAGAACAATTCTTGACAAACACCAATCATAGCAATACAAGTTTTGCTCCTTTTTGGTTCTAGCTGTGGAAGATGTATCCATAGTTGTCTAAGGATACACTACAAAGATAATTTATCTTACATAAATCAAGCTTCCTAGAAACCACAACACACCCATGACATATATAGTGTTGGTTTCCACGAACTCAGATGGTTCCCTATGAAGAAGTGAGTGTTTGCATATTTGTCAGGACCCGGGGTTAGCGTATGTAATTCCAGTCACGATGCAATCACATGGAGAGTCGAGAACCGTACCCACTTGTCTAAGCAGACAAGGCCAAGCACAGAACGTTCTCGGTAAGCATCGAACGTGAGGGGCATCCCATTCAGGCCAGATGATCAACTGAGATGGGTCCTCAACGTCCGCTCACAAGTCTAAATGCTTATGGGTGGTGAATCCCATATTCATAGACAAGTCGCCTCAACCATGTTATCGATTGAATCCTAACTCTTACATAGACTAACTCCAGCCCGATCACTTAGTCGGGGTCGAGGGCGGGCTCGATCATACAACAAAGTGTGCACATGACGGAGTCACGAGCAATCGCATCGCGATGCCCCAAGCTGCGCACATCTAAGGGCCACTTGGTGTATAAAAGACCGTCAGCCAGATCACAACTAAGGTCTCGAAAACCCATACTAAGACATGCATGTTATAAACATACACGCAACACACATGCCTAGTATGAACAGCAGGTATCATCACATTACTCTACAAAGTACTCTTTATTGATATACATATCGAGCATACAAAGATCACATGTCTGTGATCACATTACATCATACAACGGAAGCAAATTAGGTATGAGTACAGAAAAGATTAACAAATGGCTTAGAGGAGCCTTGTACAATAAACATGCCCTTCCACGAGGGACCAGACTACTGTCTCGGGCTATGCTAACTTAGTCAACGTCGAGCTTCAGGTCGGTGACTCCATCAGTGTCCGGTTTCTTATCTAAAACATAGAATAAGCAAATGTGAGTACAAAGTCGTACTCAGCAAGACTTACATCAGAACTAAACTACTCATGCTCAAGTATCAAGGTAAAGGGAGGTGGGGTTTCATCATGCAGAAGTGCCAGCTTTGACTTGGCTAATCCTGAACTACGAATACCAGACTTGAGGTAAGAAGCGTACACGAGTCCACTACATCTCCAACCAATACACCACTATGGTTACTTCCTCGACTTCCCCACGAGGAGCACACCATAGCACTCACGCTTATCTTGCGAGTTTTATAAGTATCCATTCAAGTTGTCTAATAATCAGGTACAGGTTCCAAGTAGTCCTTAACCGCGTACGCGGCTATTCGAATAGTTTTGTTAACCTTGCAAGGGTGTAAGATACACACACATGACCATCGGTTACCGCCAGGTCTCGCCACCGTTCAAGAGGTGACAGTAAGGATGTTCACCGCGACACTTCGCTCACAACCGGTCTATTCCAGGAGTCGACTATCTGAGTTTGCCTCCGCTCGAGAGCCCGGCCGGATCAACGAAACGGACTCAAACAATGCAGGTGACCGAGACGCCACCTCTGGCAGATGGTTTTCCTGTCTCACAGGTGCACCCACATATCTATATGATGCAACCATTTCCTTCGTTCTTTTTCTATGCACATGTCAAATGGAAAGCCCGAACTAATGTGACTCCTGCACGTCGACACGGATCAAGGTACTAGGCCGAGAGGGGTCAGTGAGCCCAATGTGTGGTTGTACTCTTTGTCTTGGATTACCATACAAGAACTCGGTGCTTAAGGCGGTGTTCAACGAGACAACCCACCGTGTACTCCTACACAACCTCTCATCGTTCACCTTGTATTAGGGTGGATTCACCAACACGGTTTCACTTTCATCAACACCATGTTCACTATCATCCCGACTCACATCAAAAGCAACCTCATTATACCACTAAGCATGCAATAAGCATTAACAGTTGCAGGGGCCACATGATATCAATCAACTCCTATGTCAGCTAGGATTGTGGTTTGCTTACTACTGTGACAAGATGATAGGTCATGCATCGGATATGGGTTCAACTATGTGGTAGAATCGATACAAGATGTTATCCTAAACATGCATAAGCGAGACTGAGAGGGAAATGGGATTTTATAGACATGATCAATGGGGTTTGCTTGCCTTGCTGACGACACACGGGGTTTAACGGTGGTCTTCTTCTTCGGGGTGATCACCGTCTCAGAGGCACTGTTACCGGCACAATCATCAACAAGAGGGTGGCAACATTGTAATATAATGCACAAGCACATGATATAGTTGTCCATGATGTGAATGCTAGTGATTTGTGGCACATTTGATTTAAATGAAGTGTATTGCATTTGAAATGCAAATTCAAATTCCACATATGATTTCAATTTAACCAAAATGCATTTTAAAATGTTTGATCATTTGAAACCATGTGATCATGTGTGTGATATGCTTCTGAAGTTCAGGTGATCATGTTTGCATTGTAATGGTTAAAATTTGAATTGCATTTGAAATAAATTTGAATTAATTCCAATTAAGAAAAATAGCAAAAGCTACTGGTTCCATTTTAAAATCAACTCAAACATGGTTGAAATTTGCATATTTGGATAGAGAATTTTATGCTGATCATTTTTCATACATTATTTGTCCAATTTGGAGTTCATATGAATTTTTTATGATTTATTGAAGTTTGGCTATTTTTCTGGATTTTCTGTAATTATTAAAATCATTTCTAAATTTCTGGAATTTGAATTATTGCATCAGCATGATGCAATGATGACATCAGTGGGGGGGCTGACATGTGGGTGCACCCTGTCAGTGGCCCACTTCTTGATTTTTGTTTAATTAAGAGAAACAGAGGATTAGGGGGGGGAGGTTGCCCCACTTGTCATGGACTCAAGGGGGGGGATTAGGCCAAGGATTAGGGGGCTCTAATGGCAGGCCCGCCGGAGGGTTGCCGGAGCTTCTCCGGAGTGGAGTTTTAGGGCACAGGTGGGTTAGCTGGGGGCACTGGGAGAAAGCCCTCGACGCCTCGCGTCTTCTGCGACTACTGGGGGCTCGAGGACACGGCAGCGACGAGACCCGCGGTGGCCGGAGCATACTCCTCGGCGAACTGGCGATTGGGACAACAAGGGGGAGCACGGGAGGGCGCAGAAGAACGGGGAGCTCACCCAGAGTGTGCTGAACCCGTCGAGAAGGCCGGAGAGGCGATGATGGCGCGTCAATTGCTCGCCGGAGCTTGCTGTGGCCGGCGGCAAATCCTTGAAGCTGGCAACGTCTTCGGTGCAACTCGAGCTCGGGCGAAGCTTCAGATCGACGAAGTCGACCGCGGGGCGTCGTGTAGACACGGCTTCGGCGCTCCAGGGGCACGGTGGCCACGCGAACGAAGAACGATGGTGAGGACAGGCGCTTGGGAACTCTGGATCTCGCCGGAGAGCAACGGGGAGGAAACAGCGGAGGGGGGAAAAGGTTGCGGGGGGTCTAGGGCGTACTCGTGGCGCGCTTAGAGGCCAGTGGAGGGTCCAGGGGGGACGTGGCCCTCACCGACGTCGGCATGCTCGCCACCAAGCAGCTTGTCGACGTGGCTGGGAAAACGACAAGGCCAGGTGGGCCTGGGCCGTGGGGGGGTTAGTTGGGCCCGAGGCCTGTAGGGGTGGGCTAGCTTTCCTTTTTCTTTTTCTCTGTGTTTTTGCTTCTGTTTTCCTTTTCTGTTGTTTGTTTTGCCCCAAATAAAAATAGCAGAGCATTTTTAAAAATCATGAAAACTTTTATGTGGGCTTATAACATATATAGCTAGCCACTCATAAGTTTCGGTGATTTTGAAAATCAAACAATTTGAATTTAAATTCAAATTGGAGTTTAATTAATTTCCAAGCCCTACTTGGAATATTTGAAAAATCTTGGTGCATGCAGTGGGACCCACTTCACTTTATATGTGATCATGCATATTTATAAGACTTTTAAAAAATACCAGAGCAATTTTTGGAAGAAATTTTTGTCTGGCCATTTGATTTAATTTCTCAGGGCTTTTCTTTTCCCCAATTTTGAATTTCTTTTGAACTTTTTGCATGATGCAAAGGTGAACTCAAACCCTAGCACTTACCCTAGTTGGGGTTCTGACAACTCGCCCCCACTCAAAAGAATCTCGTCCCGAGATTCAGAAGTCGTCGGGAGGAAGGTGGGGTACTCGGCACGGAGGCGGTCTTCTCTTTCCCAGGTTGCTTCTTTCTCAGAGTGATGAGACCATTGCACTTTGAGGAACTTGATCTTCTGACGACGAGTGACACGCTCTGCGGAATCAAGAATACGAACAGGGTACTCTCGATAAGAAAGGTCATCTTGGAGATCAAGCGTTTCATGGTCGACTTCGCGGATGGGGTCCTTGAAGCAACGCCTGAGTTGTGACACATGGAATACATCATGTACTCGGGAAAGGTGCGAAGGTAGTTCAAGTTGGTAGGCAACTTCTCCACGTTTAGCGAGAATGCGGAAAGGTCTGATGTAACGTGGGGCCAACTTGCCTTTGATACCGAATCTTTGGGTTCCCTTCAGAGGAGTAACCCGAAGGTAAGCCTTCTCATCAATATTGTAGCTCTCCTCTCTATGATGACGATCATAGTAGCTCTTTTGACGAGACTGAGCGGCTTTCAAACGATCACAAACAATGCGAACTTGCTCTTATGCTTCCTTGATCATATCCGGTCCAAAGAGTTGTCTTTCACCGGTTTCTGACCAGTTTAGGGGTGTTCGACATCGTCGTCCGTAAAGGAGTTCAAAAGGAGTCATGTTCAGACTAGATTGGAAACTGTTGTTATAAGAAAATTCAGCAAATGGAAGGGATTGCTCCCAATTCTTTCCGAATGAGATAACCCAAGCTCTGAGCATGTCTTCAAGAATTTGGTTAACCCTTTCAACTTGACCGTTAGACTGAGGATGGAAAGTTGTACTAAAGGATAGATGAGTTCCCATAGCATTCTGAAAGCTTCCCCGGAATCTAGAGGTGAAAAGGCTACCACGATCAGAATTGATTACCAAAGGAACACCGTGAAGAGACACAATTCTAGAGATATACAAGTCCGCTAACTGGCTAGCAGTTATAGACTCGCGAACTGGCAGGAAGTGAGCAACTTTGGAAAGCCTATCTATGACAACGAAGATGGCATCGTTTCCTTTCTGGGTTTTTGGAAAGCCGCTGATGAAGTCCATACCGACTTTGTCCCATTTCCACTCTGGAATAGGCAAAGGTTGAAGTGTACCAGCAGGCCTTTGGTGTTCTGCCTTAATGCGACGACAAACATCACATTCAGCAACAAATCGAGCAATGTCTCTCTTCATCCTGGTCCACCAAAATCTCTGGCGTAGATCTCGGTACATTTTTGTGCTACCGGGATGAATTGAGAGGGGTGTGTCATGGGCTTCTTTGAGGATGAGTTGCCTTAGATCTCTATTCTTAGGTACTACCAAACGTTTTCCAAAGAATACCGTTCCTTTACTATCTGTGGAGAAACATTTAGCAACTCCGCTAGCAATGTTCTCCTTGATCCGGCGTACACCTCGTGCACACCTTTGGGCAACTATGATTTGATCCTCAAGGGTTGGTTTCGCCACCAAGTTGAAAAGAGATCCACGAGGAACAATCTCGAGATTAAGCTTTCGAAATTCCTCATGAGGAAGTGGTTGATACTATTGTAACATGAGGTTGTTACAATACGACTTACGACTTAGTGCATCAGCCATGACATTGGCCTTGCCTGGGGTGTAAGAAATTCCTAAGTCATAATATTTTATCAACTCTATCCAGCGTCTTTGCCTGAGATTAAGATCTGGCTGGGTGAATTTGTATTTGAGGCTTTTGTGATCAGAATAGATCTCACAACGATTACCAAGGAGGTAATGTCGCCAAGTCTTTAGGGCATGAACTACGGCAGCGAGTTCAAGATCATGGGTTGGATAGTTCTCTTCATGTGGCCGCAACTGGCGTGAAGCATAAGCTACCACATGTCTATCTTGCATAAGTATGCATCCTAACCCTTGCCGTGAAGCATCACAATAGATCTCGAAATCCCTTTTGGTGTCTGGAGGTGCAAGTACGGGTGCAGAAGTCAACCTTCTTTTTAGCTCTTGAAAGCTTTCCTCGCACTTGGGAGTCCATAGGAATTTCTTATCTTTCTTGAGGAGTTCAGTCAGAGGCTTTGCAACTTTGGAGAAGTTCTCAACGAAGCGGCGGCAATAGCTTGCTAGGCCGAGAAAACTCCTAACTTGCTTAACCGATTCAGGTGGAGTCCAGTCAAGGACGGCCTGAACTCTCTCGGGATTGACTGCAACACCTTTCGCAGAAATCACGTGGCCTAAGTAGGTCACTTCTGGTAGCCAAAATTCACACTTGGAGAACTTGGCATAAAGGCGGTGCTCTCTAAGTTTCATCAATACCAACCTAAGATGTTCTGCGTGCTCTTCTTCGTTCTTCAAGTAGATGATTATGTCATCAAGATAAACCACAACAAATTTATCTAGGTACTCCATGAAGATCGAATTCATCAAGCGCGAGAATGTGGCGGGGGCATTGGTTAACCCGAAGGACATGACGGTATACTCGTAAAGACCATAACGAGTAGTGAAAGCCGTTTTTGGAATGTCCTCGTTTCGGATTTTGATTTTATGATAGCCTAATCTCAAATCCATCTTGGAGAAGACAGAAGATCCTGCAAGTTGATCATAAAGATCATTGATCCTGGGCAGTGGGTACTTGTTCTTTATCGTCGCTAGATTTAGCGGGCGATAGTCTACGCACATCCTTTCTGTTCCATCTTTCTTCATTACGAACAGAACAGGGCAACCCCATGGCGATGAGCTAGGGCGGATGAAGCCTTTTGCCAACGAAGCATCAAGTTGGGTTTTTAGCTCAGCTAACTCATGTGGGGCCATTCTATATGGGCGTCTGGAAATTAGGGCTATGCCTGGTATAAGATCAACTATGAACTCTACACATCTGTCGGGTGGCATTCCCGGCAGCTCTTCAGGAAAGACATCCGGGAAGTCACGAACCACCGGAGTATCTTCAAGATCTGGAAGTGGAAGCACATTCAAAGTATGCATCTGGATTCTAGAGCTGGGTGATGTGTAGTCAATGGTCTGGCCTGAAGGATGGGTGAGTTTAACTGATTTGGATTTACAATCAAGGAAAGCATTCTGCCTTGATAACCAATCCATTCCTAGGATGACATCAATGTCCGAAGACTTGAGGGCTATAAGAGAAGCAAGGAATACTAAACCCTCAATTGCAATTTTATTGCCATGGCTTACTCTATTAGTTTGCCACTTTGAACCAGGAGTTTGAATGACCATTGGAGAAAACATTTCTTCAAAAGGAAACTCATGACGAAGTGCATAACTCTCCGACATAAATGAATGAGAAGCTCCTGGATCGAAAAGAACGGAGGCGGGAACATGATTGACTGGGAGTGTGCCAAGGATGACATCAGAAGCAGCAGTGGTTTCCTCAACTGAGATTTGGTTCACATAACCACTACTTGTGACTGAAAGCTTTGCTGGGATGGTTTTGGTGGTGGATTTCTTTGGAGACTTGGGTCGAGAATGACGTAATGCCATCAAGACCTGAGGGCATTGACGATAGTAATGGCCTGGAAAACCACACTTAAAGCACACCCTGTCTGAATTGCTGGGAGTGGGATTGCTTGGGTGTACACCATCATTCCGGGGTGGAATAATGTGTTGGGGTGGATGGCATATATTGGATGGTGTCCTCTAAAGAAAGTTTTGAGGTATGGCTCTGGTTGGAATCCAAATTCGGCGTTTCTGAGGGGCTGAACTTGAAGAAGGAGCGAGCTCAAGAGCATGCTTGCGAGACTCCTCGAACACTTCACTGCCATGCTCAGCTCTGAAGGATCTGTTGACTAAATCCTCAAAGGTGGCAAATTCGATGAGGTTGAGATCATGACGAAGGATGGGGTTAAGTCCCTTATGGAACCTTGCCTGCTTTCTGGCATCGGTGGTGATCTCATCTTGGGCATACCGGGCAAGACGGTTGAACTCTCTCACATACTCATGAATGGACATCTCTCCTTGAGTCAGATTGCAGAACTCTTCCTTCTTGCGCTCCATCAATTCATCTAGAATGTGGTACCCTCGAAAGGCAACACAGAACTCCTGCCAAGTCACTACGTGACCATCTGGCTGCATAGAAACATAGTTCTCCCACCATTGAAGAGCAGCACCTTCCAGAAAGTATGCCGCGAAAATAACTCGGTCATCGGGAGCAACATGTGCAGTATCAAGCTTACGCTCGATGGAACGGAGCCAATCATCAGCTTCAAGGGGCTCAGAAGAACATCGGAATACCGGTGGCTTGAGGAGGATGAAGTCCTGAATGCTCACAACCACATTGCAATGATGGGCGGTATTCTGTTCGATGAGCTCCAGAAGGCGTGTTTGATCGCGTTGATTCTTCTCAACTTCCATCATGATTCCCGCCGCAGAAGACGGTGGTAGAGGTTCATCATCATTTCGATTCCGAACACGGTCTCGATTCCGACGAACAGCACTACGAGTTCCACTTGACATCCTGTGTGATAAAGATCAACAATCAGAACAGGTTGAATGATGGATTCAAGGATAACAAGACATGATGAAGGCGGAAAAGATTATAATGCGAAGGCAATGATCCACAGAAACTTGGAACAAATCCGGCAGCATAACGGCTACACCGGGATGGAAAACAAGACAACCTTGAGGAGATTGGACAGAACTTACTCAAGGAACTCAAAGACATGAAGTCTCTGGACAACCACAACAATCCTACGGCTATAAGGAGGCAATCAACGAGATGTTCTAGTCAGACATAGATGAGCCTAGTCCTATCATCCCGTAGAAAAGATAAGGTGACTCAGAACTCAGATCGATGAGGGTAAGGAGAAAAAAAAAGCCTTACGTTGTTCCCTTATACCCAGAGTAACTATATAACTATAGAGTGCTAGACTCGACTTCGACCAAGGGTTTGGTAATCCTACAGACAGTCCTGCTCTGATACCAAGTCTGTCGGGACCCGGGGTTAGCGTATGTAATTCCAATCACGATGCAATCACATGGAGAGCCGAGAACCGTACCCACTTGTCTAAGCAGACAAGGCCAAGCACAGAACGTTCTCGGTAAGCATCGAACGTGAGGGGCATCCCATTCAGGCCGGATGATCAACTGAGATGGGTCCTCAACGTCCGCTCACAAGTCTAAATGCTTATGGGTGGTGAATCCCATATTCATAGACAAGTCGCCTCAACCATGTTATCGATTGAATCCTAACTCTTACATAGACTTACTCCAGCCCGATCACTTAGTCGGGGTCTAGGGCGGGCTCGATCATACAACAAAGTGTGCACGTGACGGAGTCACGAGCAATCGCATCGCGATGCCCCAATCTGCACACATCTAAGGGCCACTTGGTGTATAAAATACCGCCATCCAGATCACAACTAAGGTCTCGAAAACCCATAATAAGACATGCATGTTATAAACATACATGCAGCACACATGCTGTAACACCCTCAGATGCTTGTAACAGTAATCATCATCACTGTTGACTATCACTGTTTGCTAATCACTGTTATCCCCTGTCCCTAATCAAACTTTGCTTCTGCTCTTTTCAAACCATGCTGGTTGGTAATCAAAACCCAAAGCCCAATGCATCTTGCTCATCAAGAAACCAAACCCTAGTTGAAACTACTTTGAATGAAAATTAAAACAAAAGTGTTGGAATAAAGTTGTTCCAAAAATCATGGAACTATTTTTGTAAATTGCCTAAAATCATTATAATCATGTTGGAACAACTTTGGTAATTTTGTAGTTACAAAAATTTCCAAACAATTCAAACAGTAGGTTAAAACCCTTACTTGGGGCATTTAATATTTAAAATAAATATCTAATGAATTTATTTTGCTACAAAAACTTTTGTGGCACTGACATATAATGTTATACTAATATTGGGACACCTAACACATTTTACAAAAATGCCTAAGCTGGAAAATTAATTACCAAAAGAGAAATCAGAAAAGGAAAGACAAAGAAAAATAAAAAAAACCTAAAACCCGCCTAGGGCGCAAGCCCACCCCAGCCCACCTACCCCCATCCCCTACCTCTCACCTGCCCCCTCCCCCACCCCGTACACGCACGGCATGGCCATGGCCACTGTGGCCATGCGCCCACCTCACCTGCTCCCCCTCCTCCCTCACCTGCTCCCTCGGTGTGGATAAGGCCCCCCCCTGGACCCTAGCCCTCCCTCCCCTCGCAGGATCCCTTCTCCTCCTCTTCCTCCCGCACGGCCCGAGCCCGCCATGGCCGCGTCATCGTAGCCGCCGTGGCCATCGTGCTCCCCGGTGTGGTGGAGCTTGTCCAGGAGCCTGCTGGTGGACGTCCTCGTCTTCCCCCGCGGTCAATCGACGCCGAAACGCTCCGAGCTCGCGCAATCGACGTCTTCTTCTACCTCCAGCCACCGGCATACCGCTTCAATTCCGGCCGCCCCAGCCCTCCGTCGAGCCCTCTGCCACCGTCTTCTTCCTCCTGGTGAGCGTCCAGTGGCCCCCGGCCCATCCCCTCTCCTCCCCGCGCGCCGTAGCGTCTCCGCCGCGAGCACGGGCTCCGCCGTCCGCCATGGGTGTCGGGCACGCGCGCCCGGTGCTCCTCCGCTCGCCCCTTATGCCCAGAGTGACGCCAGGCTAAGCGGCCGTTCGAGCGGGCCCCGGCACGCTGGCTCTCGTGGTCTCTGCGCGGGCGCCGCCGCGTCCTGTTGCCGGCGTCGAGCCGCCGGCCAGGCTGGTGCGGCCAGGAACATTAGATGGCTAAACCCCCCTTAATCAAATTAACCCCTGTTAGTAAATAGAGACACTTACATGTGGGGTCACCCCCTGATTAAATAGTTAAAATAGTTTTATTAGTTTAGTAGTCAATGGCAGGTGGGCCCTCTGTTAAATTAGTTAGTTTAAATAAACAGAAGTTTAAATGTTAGTATGACATGTGGGTCCAGAGACATTTCCTGTTTTAATTAAAAGTTTTTATAAATAACAGAGGCTGACATGTGGGTCCCACATGTCAGCACTGTTCTGGATAATGTTTTGGATAATGTTTAATAAATAATAAAAGAAATTCAGAAAATCATTTAATTTGATTTAAACTTTGAAATTCAATAACTTTTAAACCGTAACTCGGATTCAAAAACTTTATACATGAAAGTTGATCAGAAAAATATAATGAATACGAATATGCTATCTGTATGTCTACCACACCCCTCTAACACAATGAACATCGAACATTCCCCCTCCGGACCGTCTGTCCGATAAATTGTCCGGTACTGTTAGAGTGCCCGGATGAATTTATTCCGAACACGAAAGTTGTCCGGAATGGTTCAACTAACACGGATACACCCCCCTTATGTTTGCCCGATAACCACGACACCTCCGGCTTGATCCTTCCCCCTCTGGAAACCCTGTCCGGTAATCACCCGGAGCCGGTAGTTCATCCTCTGATGAATTTCCGTTCCGAGCAACGTGCATTGCACTGTGTTAGAATACCGTTAACATTTCATCTATCATGTCATGCATCTGTTTGTACTTGCTTTCTGTGTATTTACTGTTTCTTCCCCCCCCCCTTAATCTCCGGTAGACCCCGCTGCTGCCGTCGACTACACCGCTGCTGAGTACGACTACGCCGTCGACGACCCTACTACTACCGTCGAGCTTGCAGGCAAGCAGAGCCATTCTCTTCCCCAGATATCGCCTATCTTTCCGTACTTTTCTTGCACTAGGCATTGTTACTGCTGCTGCTACGATTACAATCCGATTCAATTGCATAGCCTGATTTTGTCGCCCTTGATGTGCCTCCCTTTATCCTATGCTGCCTATTATTATTATTATGCATTATTCAGCAGTGAGCCTTGCGCATTGTTAGATAGGATTAGATAGAGGGCCATGATCACTCAGGGGAGTGAACGCGGATACAAATATTATAACTGCACAGGTACGGTACAATGCAGACACCGTCTAAGGCCCCTATCTGGGTTATGCCTAGTCACCTCAAGTGTGAGCTATCAAGGAGTAATCCTTGTACTCCACTCGAGGCTGACTTTGTCTTGCCGCCATAGGGTCCTGTAAACGGTTGTCCTTCAGGTAAGAAGTCGGGCGACCCAACGGTGCCCGCGAGAGGTATTGCGACGGGACGACAGGGAGGGTACGACCAGTGTACCGGTGTGCTTGGCCCCTGATCGTTGGCCGCGAGAGTTACCAACCCCGAAAGTCGAGCTCCTCCAGGATCACACGCGAGACAAGGTAAGGAGACGGTTCACCTTGTTGGTAACCGCAGTGACTTGGTGGGACGACAGGGCAGGCACCGATGTACTGGTGGTCCTGGCTGCTGTCGTTGTCTGCGGGTCGGTTAAGTCGAGGCAACGATAACGGTTGTCACACAGGTTAATTAAAATGCTAAATGGTTCAGTGAATGTCTTGAGTTGGCTATATGCCATGTACGCACTACCTACCCGTGGGAACTACGAGTTATGGGCTCCTCTGCTTCTTAGTGTCGTCCGAGGACTCTTCAGACGTCAGCAGTACCGCGGCCTGCGCCGGGAAGTGGTGTTGTCTTATTTTCTCGCGCGATGGTGTCTTATTTGGGTTTGCTTTAACTTCACCGGCCAGCCACGCACTGTGCAGGAGTACGTTCGGGTTGGGGTCCAAGGCCCGGCGTACTTAGGATTTAGACCGGCGGATGACCTCTCTGTTGAGTTTGAAAGATGGGCTAGGAAGTGTCGGATAGCCTCGGTGGAGCGTTCCCTAACAAGGTTCCCGCCACCCTGGAGATCCGTGCGTGTAGCGTAACACAAGTGCACCCCTGCAGGGAAGATTGATCTATCGATAGCCGTGTCCACGGTAACAGGACGCTTTATGCTGAAGCTGGATCTTACCACTAGAAACTATTATTATTAAACTGTATGGTTCCGGGTTTTCTTCCTCGCGGGGATGTCGAGGAGGTGAACTCGGAGGCATAGTTAATTATTACAACTTATTATTATACAATGCTGCAGCAACTTCTGCTGCGTTGTTACTTTACGCTTTATATAAACTGTTGGCTGATTCTTACCTCATGCTGCAAGACATCGTCGGAAGATGCTAGTCTTCGTTAGGCCTAGCTTCTTACCCTTGCTCTGTATTTCTGTCTTTCAGTCCACTATATACAGCCTCTTCTTTCCGTTGATACAATGCATAATGCTTAGTAGCGGACGTAAGACTCGCGGGTATACTAGATACTCACCTGCTTTGTTTCCTTTACTGTTTTTCCTGATCGGCCGCTGCAGCCGACGTTGGAGCCCAGGAGCAGGCGTACCCCGGAGGCGCCTACTACGACGTCGAGTTCCCCGTTGACCAGGAGTAGTTCGGTGGATCCTAGGCAGGAGGCCTCGCCTTTTCGTTCTGTATCTCTGATGTCATTTGTGCTAGCCTTCTTAAGGCAAAACTTGACTAACTATGTCTGTACTCAGATATTATGGTTTGTATGACTTATGTATTCGGGTCCGCGTGACCCCCTCTATTGCAATATATTTGTTTATCCTTTTGTGTTTAGTGTTGTGCTGTGATATTATCACCGTGGCACCCTAATCTCAGCCGTGTACCCTGCGTGTATGATTACTGTACACGGGTCTGATTTTGGGGGCGTCACACATGCCTAGTATGAACAGCAGGTATCATCACATAACTCTACAAAGTACTCTTTATTCATATACATATCGAGCATACAAAGATCACATGTCTGTGATCACATTACATCATATAACGGAAGCAAATTAGGTCTGAGTACAGACAAGATTAACAAATGGCTTAGAGGAGCCTTGTACAACAAACATGCCCTTCCACGAGGGACCAGACTGCTGTCTGGGACTATGCTAACTTAGTCAACGTCGAGCTTCAGGTCGGTGACTCCATCGGGGTCCGGTTTCTTATCTAAAACATAGAATAAGCAAACGTGAGTACAAACTCGTACTCAGCAAGACTTACATCAGAACTAAACTACTCATGCTCAAGTATCAAGGTAAAGGGAGGTGGGGTTTCATCATGCAGAACTGCCAGCTTTGACTTGGCTAATCCTGAACTACGAATACCAGACTTGAGGTAAGAAGCGTACACGAGTCCACTACATCTCCAACCAATACACCACTATGGTTACTTCCTCGACTTCCCCACGAGGAGCACACCATAGCACTCACGCTTATCTTGCGAGTTTTATAAGTATCCATTCAAGTTGTCTAATAATCAGGTACAGGTTCCAAGTAGTCCTTAACCGCGGACGCGGCTATTCGAATAGTTTTGTTAACCTTGCAAGGGTGTAAGATACACACACATGACCATCGGTTACCGCCAGGTCTCGCCACCATTCAAGAGGTGACAGCGAGGATGTTCACCACGACACTTCGCTCACAACCGGTCTATTCCAGGAGTCGACTATCTGAGTTTGCCTCCGCTCGAGAGCCCGGCCGGATCAACGAAACAGAGTCAAACAATGCAGGTGACCGAGACGCCACCTCTGGCAGATGGTTTTCCTGCCTCACAGGTGCACCCACATATCTATATGATGCAACCATTTCCTTCGTTCTTTTTCTATGCACATGTCAAATGGAAAGCCCGAACTAATGTGACTCCTGGACGTCGACATGGATCAAGGTACTAGGCCGAGAGGGGTCAGTGAGCCCAATGTGTGGTTGTACTCTTTGTCTTGGATTACCATACAAGAACTCGGTGCTTAAGGCGGTGTTCAACGAGACAACCCACCGTGTACTCCTACACAGCCTCTCATCGTTCACCTTGTATTAGGGTGGATTCACCAACACAGTTTCACTTTCATCAACACCATGTTCACTATCATCCCGACTCACATCAAAAGAAACCTCATTATACCACTAAGCATGCAATAAGCATTAACAGTTGCAGGGGCCACATGATATCAATCAACTCCTATGTAAGCTAGGATTGTGGTTTGCTTACTACTGTGACAAGATGATAGGTCATGCATCGGATATGGGTTCAACTATGCGGTAGAATCGATACAAGATGATCTCCTAAACATGCATAAGCGAGACTGAGAGGGAAATGGGATTTTATAGACATGATCAATGGGGTTTGCTTGCCTTGCTGACGACACACGGGGTTTAACGGTGGTCTTCTTCTTCGAGGTGATCACCGTCTCGGAGGCACTGTTACTGGCACAATCATCAACAAGAGGGTGGCAACATTGTAATAGAATGCACAAGCACATGATATAGTTGTCCATGATGTGAATGCTACTGATTTGTCGCACATTTGATTTAAATGAAGTGTATTGCATATGAAATGCAAATTCAAACTCCACATATGAATTTCAATTTAACCAAAATGCATTTGAAAATGTTTGATCATTTGAAACCATGTGATCATGTGTGTGATATGCTTCTGAAGTTCAGGTGATCATGTTTGCATTGTAATGGTTAAATTTTGAATTGCATTTGAAATAAATTTGAATTAATTCCAATTAAGCAAAATAGCAAAAGCTACTGGTTCCATTTTAAAATCAACTCAAACATTGTTGAAATTTGCATATTTGGATAGAGAATTTTATGCTGATCATTTTTCATATATTATTTGTCCAATTTGGAGTTCATATGAATTTTTTATGATTTATTGAAGTTTGGCTATTTTTCTGGATTTTCTGTAATTATTAAAATCATTTCTAAATTTCTGGAATTTGAATTATTGCATCAGCATGATGCAATGCTGACATCAGTGGGGGGGCTGACATGTGGGTCCACCCTGTCAGTGGCCCACTGCTTGATCTCTGTTTAATTAAGAGAAACAGAGTATTAGGGGGGGGGGGGGTTGGCCCCACTTGTCATGGAGTCAAGGGGGGGGGATTAGGCCAAGGATTAGGGGGCTCTAATGGCAGGCCCGCCGGAGGGTTGCCGGAGTGGAGTTTTAGGGCACGGGGGGGTTAGCTGGGGGCACTGGGAGGAAGCCCTCGACGCCGCGCGTCTTCTGCGACTACTGGGGGTTCACGGGGGGGGGGGGGGCTCGAGCCCACGGCAGCGATGAGACCCGCGGCGGCCGGAGCATACTCCTCGGCGAACTGGCGATTGGGACAACAAGGGGGAGCACGGGAGGGCGCAGAAGAACGGGGAGCTCACCCAGAGTGTGCTGAACCCGTCGAGGAGGCCGGAGAGGCGATGATGGCGCGTCAATTCCTAGCCGGAGCTTGCTGTGGCCGGCGGCAAATCCTTGAAGCTGGCAACGTCTTCGGTGCAGCTCGAGCTCGGGCGAAGCTTCAGATCGACGAAGTCGACCGCGGGGCGTCGTGTAGACACGGCTTCGGCGCTCCAGGGGCACGGTGGCCACGCGAACGAAGAACGGTGGCGAGGACAGGCGCTCGGGAACTCTTGATCTCGCCGGAGAGCAACGGGGAGGACACAGCGGAGGGGGGAAAAGGTTGCGGGGGGTCTGGGGCATACTCGTGGCGCGCTTAGAGGCCAGGGGAGGGTCCAGGGGGGACGTGGCCCTCGCCGGCGTCGGCATGCTCGCCACCGAGCATCTTGTCGACGCGGCGGGGAAAACGACAAGGCCGGGTGGGCCTGGGCCGTGGGGGGGTTAGTTGGGCCCGAGGCCTGTAGGGGTGGGCTAGCTTTCCTTTTTCTTTTTCTCTGTGTTTTTGCTTCTGTTTTCCTTTTCTGTTGTTTGTTTTGCCCCAAATAAAAATAGCAGAGCATTTTTAAAAATCATGAAAACTTTTATTTGGGCTTATAACATATATAGCTAGCCACTCATAAGTTTCGGTGATTTTGAAAATCAAACAATTTGAATTTAAATTCAAATTGGAGTTTAATTTAATTTCCAAGCCCTACTTGGAATATTTGAAAAACTTGGTGCATGCAGTGGGACCCACTTCACTTTATATGTGATCATGCATATTTATAAGACTTTTCAAAAATACCAGAGCAATTTTTGGAAGAAATTTTTGTCTGGCCATTTGATTTAATTTCTCAGGGGATTTCTTTTCCCCAATTTTGAATTTCTTTTGAACTTTTTGCATGATGCCAAGGTGAACTCAAACCCTAGCACTTACCCTAGTTGGGGTTCTGACAATATTAAATTAATAACTCTAAACAATAATAACGTAACTTGGTAAGAGATAACTTAGACCATACACTTTTCGATAGAATATGATCACAATGTTCAGGCACGTCAATCATATTGAAGTGTCTCAAGACTTTGCAATTTGTGGAACAACTTTCACACAAGTCTTTATGCCCAAGACTAACTCAAAACATTTGTCACTTTGATCAAATCGTAGAGACTTGTCTTTCTTGTTAATTTAATATGCATCTTTACTCTAAAATCCCTTTTGATCATATCAAATTATTTCAGACTCATGTTTCATTAGTGAATACATATATTCATCTAAGTCCACATATGAAGTTCACAAAATAATGAAATTCACTACATGCTTATATAAAATACATCACAATGTATGATATTCAACAATCAGTACACAATCTGTTTTACCAGAATGCGAGGTTTTAGTCATCTCACCTAAAAGGCATGGTTTGTATGTGTCAAGAGATCAAGTATCTTAAGACATCATCATACCATTCATGACTTAAACTGTAGTGTCATTATTAAGCCTGGATATTTCTTGGCATTACAATATTTATTATAAATGATCAAACAACTATCATCAATATAAGAATAACTCATTCATAATCGTAATGTGACCATAAGAGATATCATTCATAAAAGGAGAACAACTGACTTGTTTCTCACTAATATGAATAATTGTCTTCGCGAGATGCAAGACACACTAATAAAGTCCTCATTCAAACGATCATAAAATTTATTCATATATTAATCAATTGATAGATGTAGAGGGAGAGTGTTGTCGACCATCAACTATCTTGATTACCGTCAGCACACATTGTCACCTCATCCCTTCCAAGCCACTCTCAAGCAGTAAGTTCAAGCATCGAATACTTAATCAACCGCAATTAGTGTTTCGTGGGAAAGACATTTATAACTCGTATATCAAATATACCTTCTCCGTCAATGACCATTCCTGCATTGGTTCTACTCTTAAAGTTCTTAACTTTAACCATGACCTCATGACAGGTGAACGATTCTCCTTCATGACATAGTCCAGACATGGTCTTTCTAACTGGGAGGAAGCGGATGCAACTCCCCAGTTATCGCAAAGTAACCAGTCATTCAGTAGTCCAAGTTATACATAAGGTGTTCCATGTATCTTATACATTTTCCAAGTGACTTTCTCAGCAGGTTGTTCCTTCCACCATAGTTGAAAGAAACCCCGTCCATATACTCATATTCCATTACTCTGATTTGTGACCAAGTGCTTTCAAGTTCACCTAGCACGTCATACGTGTTGGTTAACATGCATTCACAATTCAGATTCCATAGAATGAATTATGGTGTATTGGACAGTCATTCATAAGTGACGGTGAGTGCGATACTCATCATCATCTTCCTTGATTACGGAGTTGTCAGGTGTATCTCCTAGCAGTTCTTCGTATTATGTTTAGCAAGTCATTACTAATGAGTATGTCTCTAATGGTGTTGGTACACATCAATGAAGTAAGACCCATTTACCTTAAGTTCTATCATACTAAAAGAGCCATAGTTCTAAAAATTGGTATGACGTTATCTACAATGATATTTGCTAAGACATGAAGATTAAGTTCATAATATGGAGTTCATGTTTCAAAAACAATTCTGGAAATCCCACTCAGACAAACATCCCTCATAGTTTATTCTAAGTGATTACACGATCCTTGAAGAACATACCTCCCCCGTGTGACACGACCATCAGTATGTTGTTCAAGGTAGGCCATCATGCCAAACACATCATCCATGTGACTCATGCTCGACCTTTCGGTCTCTTGTGTCCCGAGGCCATGTCTGCACATGCCAGGCTCGCCACAATAACCTTAGTGAGTATATGCCGCGTATGCAAGGCCATGTTTCTGGACATGCTAGGCTTGCTCCACCCATCTCTTGTGAACGTAAAAATGTTTGACACCCGTGTGACACGTGATGCCTCCATAATGAAGAACTTTCCAGATGGTGCTTCACTAAGGAAGGACACTTTGTTGGATTAGTGAGGGATCATCCTATTATGCTACCGTCGTATATCTAACATATTAGCAAAACAGGATGCAACAGTATAAATCATACATGCTATGATTCCCCCCGACATGCAAATTAAAGTTGAAAACGCCTTTCTACTTTATCTTTTGCAAGTTTTACGTGGCTGCTAGGGGTTTCGAGAAAAGAACCGTTTCTATCCTACGAAAACAAGCCACAACACCAATCCACAATTGTCTCTATTACACCCCTGTCGGGGCCCTCCGTTGCAAACATCTTCACATTGCTAATGCAGAGAGACAGACACCCCCCCAGCCACTTTATATGGTACAAGCCATATGTCAAGCGTGGAACCAGTCTCGCGTAAATTCGTAAGGTCGGTCGAGGGCCGCTTCATCAAACATTGCCGCAACGCTAAATGATTACACGTGAGAGGGTAACAATTGGAGAATTGATGGCCACATACTAGATGTGTTCTATCCGTACAATACATCTACGCATAGCCTTGCTCTGATACCACTGTTGGGGTTCGGGGCAGAAAACACAAATTTTTCATAACCTACGAGACCCATACCCAAGACCTATGCTATGCTGATGCAAGTAACGGACAGAAATAGATCACATACCAGTATGTAGTCCGTTAAGCGGGAAACGTTCCCGCATGAACGTGGTTGGTGTAGTCGTATCGGCAATCCCCGATGCCGCGCAGATCCACGATGACTCCTGTAGCCACCCGATCCTTGTGGACCGGTGACGGGATTACCTCCCCGTCGGAACGTTGCTGATTAAGACCTCGCGATACGACCACGACGATGAAGTAGCACCACAAGTGTAGTGCCTCGCGGGATTATACACATACAGTATACCCGACGTCCCTCCGGGCTCCGAACCAGTAGAGCAGCGGAAAGAAGATGGATTCGGATCCCGATTCCAGCAGCACGACGGCGTGCGTATAGTGGAGAAATCCCCAACCAAGTGTAGACTCCAAATAAGGGGAGTCCACTCGAGGAAGGAGAAAGGAGGGAGAGAGAGATGAGAGAAACTTGTCTCAAATCAATTTGTATGAAGAAAAAGGGCACCCTACCCCTCCTTATATAGGCCAAGGAGGGGTGCCACCCCCCCTCCACTTCCGGGGTGGGACTAATCCCAAGGGAGGGGGGGTTTTGGCGCAGCCCTAGGGGGGTGGGCCCCCTTCATGGCGCCATGGCCCATGGGGGAGGACTCCCTCTCCCCCTAATGGTCCCTATGAGGCCCATATGCCTTTTCTTCCATTTTTAATTATATTTAAATAAATTTTAATATTTAATTCATATAATTAAATAATAAAACATATATTAAAAATTATTAAATATATTTTTGAACCTTTCAAAATACCCAGAACAACTTCTGGCCTTCATCGGAACAATTCCGGTCATCACCGGAACAATTCCGGTGTTCTCTCCAATTTCTCCGGTGATCCCGAATCAATCCTTACTGCGTTGAGTACCCTTAAGTGTAACACCCTACGGTCCGAGAAACAGCAGACATGATCGAGACAACTCTCATTGATCAATGACTAATCAATTGGACCTGGTTACAATCCTTGATAGCCCCTGCGCTTCCATCGAATGAACTTCAATCGCTGTTGGATCCGTTAACCGTGTGCCTGTTCCCTTTGTCCTGTGGTACTTTGCTTGTCCGAGGTTTGATCATCGGTATCCAATATACCTAGTTCGTCCTCGTTCTCAACAAACAAGTTTACTCGTTCCCGTGATATTACAACTCCGTTACCTAGTCACACGTTTGCAAACTTTATGATGTAACATCACCGAGTGGGCCCAGAGTACCTATCCATCACATGGATGGACAAATCCCGCTTTGATCTATTTGCATACTCATTAACATATCTATTCGGAATACCTGAAGTACTCCTTTATGGCCAGCATATTTCAGTCAGGCGGTGGGTAGCAAATCAAGGCATCCTAATAGACAGTAATTACGTATGATCATTACGGTCTAAGGATCTGGTCACTACGTTATAGTTATCGCAATGTCGAACTATGTGACTTGATCACATCGCAACACTTCTGGTGGGTGTATGTCCATCATATCATTATCCAATGATACGACTCCATTGTCAACAGACGCCATTGTCTCACGATCAGGAAACCTTGATCATCAATCGCCCAATGGACTAGTATACTAGGGTTAACTAGGGACCTGGTTGTTTGTATACCACACCTGTATTAATGTTTCCGCTTAATACAGT
Organism: Bromus sterilis; assembly: GCA_950022295.1. NCBI lineage: Eukaryota > Viridiplantae > Streptophyta > Magnoliopsida > Poales > Poaceae > Bromus > Bromus sterilis. Next base: position 382,465,381 of record OX465595.1, on the reverse strand, counting down.
TATAGCATAGTATCAAACGTATTATGAACTAATGGAATATGCTCGATAAAACATATTTTATTTGCCTCTAGGGCACATTCCCAACAACCCGAAGGTAAGCCTTCTCATCCAGATTATAGCTTTCTTCCCTATGATGACGATCATAATAGCTTTTCCGACGAGACTGGGCTGTTTTCAACTTCTCACGAACAATGCGAACCTGCTCTTCCGCATCCTGAATCATATCCGTTCCAAAGAATTGTCTTTCACCGGTTTCTGACCAGTTTAGGGGTGTTTGACATTTCCGTCCATAGAGAAATTCAAAAGGAGCCATGCCCAAACTATAGTGGAAGCTGTTGTTATACGCAAATTCGGCAAAAGGAAGAGAATTCTCCCATTTCTTTCCGAAAGAGATAATACAAGCTCTGAGCATGTCTTCGAGAATTTGATTTGACCCTTTCTACTTGACCACTGGACTGAGGGTGATAAGCGGTGCTAAAGGAAAGGTGGCTTCCCATAGCATTCTGGAAACTTTCCCAAAATCGAGAAGTGAAAAGACTACCACGGTCTGAATTGATTTCCAAAGGAACACCATGAAGTGACATGATTCGGGAGACATTCAAGTCCGCTAACTGGCTAGCAGTTATGGACTCGCGAACTGGAAGGACGTGAGCAACTTTGGAAAGACTATCTATGACAACGAAGATGGCATCATTTCCTTTCTGGGTTTTTGGAAAACCAGTGACGAAGTCCATACCGACTTTATCCCATTTCCACTCGGGGATAGGAAAAGGTCTAAGAGTACCAGCAGGTCTTTGATGTTCTGCCTTAACGCGACGACAAACATCACATTCAGCAATAAACTGAGCAATTTCTCTCTTCATCCTAGTCCACCAAAATCTCTGGCGTAGATCTCGGTACATTTTTGTGCTACGGGGATGAATCGAGAGGGGTGTGTCATGGGTTTCTTTGAGGATGAGTTGCCTTAGTTCCCTATTCTTAGGTACTACCAAACGATTTCCAAAGAATACCGTTCCTTTACTATCTGTGGAGAAACATTTAGAAACTCCGCTAGCAATGTTCTCCTTGATCCGGCGAACACCTCGTGCACGCCTTTGGGCAAATATAATTTGATCCTCAAGGGTTGGTTTCGCCACCAAGTTGAAAAGAGATCCACGAGGAACAATCTCGAGGTTGATCTTTCGAAATTCTTCATGAATAAGTGGTTGATACTGTTGTAACATGAGGTTGTTACAATACGACTTACGACTTAGTGCATCAGCCATGACATTGGCTTTTCCTGGGGTGTAAGAAATTCCTAAGTCATAATCTTTTATCAACTCAATCCAGTGTCTTTGCCTGAGATTAAGATCTGGGTGGGTGAAAATGTATTTGAGGCTTTGGTGGTCGGAATACATCTCACAACGATTACCAAGGAGGTAATGTCGCCAAGTTGTCAGGGCATGAACTACGACAGCGAGTTCAAGATCATGGGTAGGATAGTTCTCTTCATGTGGCCGCAACTGGCGTGAAGCATAAGCTACCACATGTTGATCTTGCAGAAGTATGCATCCTAACCCTTGCCATGAGGCATCACAATATATCTCGAAATCCTTTTTGGTGTCTGTAGGCGCAAGTACGGGTGCAGAAGTCAATCTTCTTTTTAGCTCTTGAAAGCTTTCCTCGCACTTGTGAGTCCATAGGAATTTCTTATCTTTCTTGAGGAGTTCAGTAAGAGGCTTTGCAACTTTGGAGAAGTTCTCGACGAAGCAGCGACAATAGCTTGACAAGCCAAGAAAACTCCTAACTTGCTTAACTGATTCAGGTGGAGTCCAGTCAAGGACGGCCTGAACTCTCTCGGGATTGACAGCAATGCCTTTTGCAGAAATCACGTGGCCTAAATAGGTCACTTCTGGTAGCCAAAATTCACACTTGGAGAACTTGGCATAAAGGCGGTGCTCTCTAAGTTTCATCAATACCATCCTAAGATGTTCTGCGTGCTCTTCTTCGTTCTTCGAGTAGATGAGAATGTCATCAAAATAAACTACAACAAATTTATCTAAGTACTCCATGAAGATCGAATTCATCAAACGCGAGAATGTGGCGGGGGCATTGGTTAAACCAAAGGACATGACGGTGTACTCGTAAAGACCATAACGAGTAGTGAAAGCCGTTTTGGGAATGTCCTCGTTTCTAATTTTGATTTGATGATAACCTAATCTCAAATCCATCTTGGAGAAGACAGAGGATCCTGCAAGTTGATCATAAAGATCATTGATCCTGGGCAGTGGGTACTTGTTCTTTATCGTCGCTAGATTTAGCGGGCGATAGTCTACTCACATCCTTTCTGTTCCATCTTTCTTCGTTACGAACAGAACGGGGCAACCCCATGGCGATGAGCTATGGCGGATGAAGCCTTTTGCCAATGAAGCTTCAAGTTGGATTTTAAGCTCAGCTAACTCACGTGGGGCCATTCTATATGGGCGTCTGGATATTGGTGCGGTTCCTGGGATAAGATCTACCACAAACTCTACAGATTTGTCAGGTGGTATGCCTGGCAGCTCTTCTGGAAAGACATCCGGGAAGTCACGAACCACCGGAATATCTTCAAGATCAGGAAGTGGAAGCACATTTAAAGAATGCACCTGGGTTTTAGAGCTTGGTGAGGTGTACTTGATTGTCTGGCCTGATGGATGGGTTAGTTTCACTGACTTGGCTTTACAATCAAGGACAACATTCTGTCTTGATAACCAATCCATTCCTAGGATCACATCAATGTCTGAAGACTTGAGGGCTATAAGTGAGGCAAGGAATATTAAACCCTCAATAGCAACTTCATTTTCATGACTCACCATGGTGGTGTGCCATCTGGATCCAGGGGCTTGCACAACTAAGGGTGTGGATAACATCGAAAAAGAGATGACATGTGACAGTGCAAAGTCCTGGGATATGAATGAATGAGATGCTCCTGGGTCAAACAGAACCGAAGCTGGGGTGGAATTGACAGGAAGGGTTCCGAGTACAACATCGGTTGACTTGTGGGAATCTAGAATGGATACATGATTCACATAACCATATTCATAAACAGGAGGCTTGACATTGGAAGTCTTGGGTGGTGGCTTACCACGACGAAAGGCTTGCTTTGGTTTAGGTGTGGTGGCTACATGATTTTGAGGACACTCTCGAACATTGTGGCCTGATTGTCCACATTGGAAACAAACACCACGTGGAATGAAAGGAACTTGAGCACTAGATTGTCCAACAAAATTCCAAGGAGGAAGTTTGGGTTGAGGTGGACGATATATGGTGGTTGGGGGTCTAGAAGCACTTACAGCATGACTGACGTCACTGAAGGGAATCCATACACATCGTTTTCGAGAAACTGGGCCAGAAGATTGGGCAAACTCACGATCACGCTTGCGAGACTCTTCATACAACTCATTTCCATACTCGGCCTTGAAGGATTTGTCGACCAAGTCCTTGAAGTTGACGAACTCGTGAAGATTCAGGTCATGACGAAGGACGGGGCTAAGTCCCTTGCGGAACCTTGCTTGTTTCTTGGCATCGGTGGATACTTCTTCTTGGGCATAACGTGCTAGACGAGTGAACTCAGTCCTATACTCATGAACAGTCATCTTTCCTTGGGTCAGATTGCAAAATTCTTCTCTCTTGCGCTCCATCAGCTGATCCGAAATATGATATCCTCGGAAGTCATCACAGAACTCTTGCCAAGTCACCATGTGACCAATTGGTTGCATTGCCACGAAGTTCTCCCACCACTGATGAGAAGCACCTTCCAGAAAGTATGCCGCGAATAGCACACGATCACCGGGAGCAACATGGGCTGTCTCAAGCTTACGCTCGAGGGAACGAAGCCAATCATCGGCATCAAGGGGCTCGAAAGAACATCGAAATACTGGCGGGTTGAGGAGAATGAAGTCATGGATGGTGACAACACTGTGACGCTGACGAGAAGTGTTCTGCTCAATACGCTCTAGAAGACGTGTCTGATCACGACGATTCTGCTCAGCCTCCATCATGATTTCTGCCGTTGAGGTTGGTGGTGGAGGTTCTTCACCGTCTATGTTACCGGAACTGGGGTCAACACCTTGATTTGCACCTGACATTCTGTGTGATAAGAATCAACAAACAGAATAGGATTTAGGACACAATTCTATGCTAAGATAGAAGACTATAATGCAATACAATCAAAGCCACAAACGGACAGCATAACGGCTGCACCGGGATTGAAATTGAGACAACCTACAGAATGACGGACATCACTTCCACAGGAAAACTATGGAATGATGACTCAAAAGGACCACAACACTCCTACAGCTACAAAGAAGCAATCAACAAGATGTCCTAGTAAAGACATAGATGAGCCTAGTCCTATCTTCCCGTAGAATAAGATAAGGATGACTCAGAACTCAGATCGATGAGGATAAGGAGAAAAAAGAAGTCTTACGTTGTTCCCTTATACCCAAAGTAGCTATATAACTATAGAATGCTAGAATCGACATCGGCCAATGGTTTGATAATCCTACAGGCAGTCCTGCTTTGATACCAAGTCTGTCGGGACCCGGGGTTAGTGTAACAGCCCAGTTTTTGCAAAAATTAAAAAAAATTGTTTTCGTTGTGAATTGTTTGATTGCCTGATTTGTTTGCGGTGTTTGCATCCCCGATTTATTGATCGGCGATTATTTTTCCCCCTCTTATCTCGTACCGGACGGAGACCGACCCTTGCCACCCTGACACACGACCTTTGCGACACCGGGTTTCACCCGATCACCGTCGCAAAAACCGCACACGACCAGCCATCGCCACCGGAACAAAAACCCGTTTATTAGTAAACGGATTATTTTATTGGGGCACCGAAAAATGTTGTCAGAATGTCACCGTAGTGAGGTACGATCAACGGGCTCGACGCACTGAGCGCGTGGTTCGAGATTTCGTCGGAATCGGAGTCCGTACGGGGTCTCGGCGGTCACGAACGCGATCACCGGACACGCGAGAGGGGTACCGAGGCCGTTTGCGTAAACCAGCCAGCCAACCTGCTACATAATGACCCCCACCTCCCAACCAGCCAATTAGGGTTTAATCTAATGGAAAATTGCAGCCACCCCCCTCTAAAAGTCCACAAATCTTCCCAACAGTCCCCCACAGCTCGAAACCCTAGATCCAAAGCCACCAGAGCCGTTTGATCTGCAGATGGACGGCCCCAGAGGCGTCCACGTCGCCCCAAGGAGTCTCCTTCACCTCTAGCCGGATCCCAGCCGCCCCGGGCCTCGCAGGGCCGGATCTGGGCCCGGGGAGCCCGCCTCGTGCAGCCGCCGCCGTGGGCAAGCCGAGCCGTCGCCGGACTCCTCCTCACCTCCGGCCGCCGGCACGCCACCAGGCCGCCGCGCCACCCTCTTCTCTCCTCCCCGCGACCTCTCCTTCCCTCTCCTCCCCCTGTCCTCTCACCGGCCGCCCTCGTTTCTTCTCCGAAGGTCGCCGGTTCCCTGCATCGCGCCGCCGCGCCATGGATTCCAGCTCGAGCCCGTGCTGCCCCGCCCGGATCCGAAGACCGCCGCCGCCTTGGCCTCCTCGGCCGCTGCCGCGCGCCAGCCCCTGCACCACCTCGCCTCGCCTCCCCGTGGGTCTCGCCGGCGGGCAGAACCAGCGCCGCCCCGCTACTGATTGGATCGGGAGGGAGCTCCCGTGCCCCCCCTGTCGCCCGTGTGGGCCGGCCAGTCCCAGGCGGCCTAGCAGCCACGGCAGCCCAGGCCGGCCACCTCCAGGCCACTTGGGCCAGGCCCAAGGTGAGGCTGCCCCCGTTTTCTTTTTTTTATTATTATTTAGATCTGTTTTTATTTCTATGTTGGGCCCAAATAGGACTAGATTCGGCCCGTTTAGGTTTATTTTTGTCTCTGATAGGTTTTTTTATTTAATTTAGGCAGTTTGTATTAGGATTTTTGCGGTAGCTGTAACTTTTCACCGGTAGCTCCGATGGAGACGCTTTCTACATGAAAGTTGCTCCGTTTTGCGTGTAGATTATTAAAATGTTGTTTGTTTCCATGTTTGAGCTTGTTTACTTGCTGTTTAACTGCTAATTACACTGCCTGCCACTGTAAACTGTAACTGCAATAACTTTTTATCTGTTGCTCTGTTTAAAATGTTTCTTATATGTAACTTGACTAGAATTGCATGTAGATTGTGTTTTTGCTGTTCTTGCTTGCTAATCAAAATAATAAAATATTGTTTAGGGAAAAAACAGTACCAAATGCAATATTTATCGTGGGGTCCGCAATAGTTTGCATGTCTAGGATTTCACCCCACTTAAATTGACTAGATCAGATAGTTTATTCTTGCTACACCTCTTGCCATGTTTGTGTGCTATGCCATGCTTGCTTGAGTTTCCATGTTAATAACCGTTGTTTGGTCACCTGTAGCTAAACAACTTGAACCACCGTAAATGTGCGGTATCGTCGTGTGTGACGAGTACTCCACTTAAATTGTTAGTAACCGCTCTCGACGGTAGGTGCGATGTCTCGTGTTGCTTCTTGTTGATACTTTCTCGTGTTTTCTCCGTAGTAATAGTGGTGCACCGTTGATTGCTTTCCAGTGTTTACTTCTTGTGTGCTCCCGCGGGTACCTCTCGGAGACGATGCGAGCGTGCGATCGACTACACCTTCGGAACCCGACTTATCAACAGGCAAGGACTATACATTACTTATGACCCATTCTATTTCAACCAGCGGTTTGCATGCTAGAATAGGTTAGGCGATGTTTGATCCTACCACATGTTTACAGCCTCTTTCAAACCGATACAGCCATGTCCCTTCCCAGCAAACCTTGTACTGCTATGTTACTGTTGCTCGTTGCTCAGCCCCCGCTTAGTATGCATGCTTAGGATGCTACGATGTTACCCTGTTACTCCTGGGTTTGGGATATCACATTATTATTATTGTTGTTGATGATATGATTATTATAAATGTTGACTATATTCGACGAAGGATGGAAGGTCTAGGCTATCCCGCCCCGACGCTTTGTTCCATTCGAGTCACCTAGGATCCGAGTTCCGGGTATTGGTTTTAAGACTGAGCGTGCCTAACCGCGTGTGGGATTTTATGGGGTCCCCTTTTCTTACCTATCTAGCTTCAAACAGTTCTAGTGGTGGCCCAAGCTGATTTACCATTTGAAACTCATGCATATACGTCTGTCGGGTAGCTCCTTGCAGATGTCTTTTCAAAACACCCCGGGCCAGCGAGGACATAGCTTCTCTGTTGGTCCAATCTGACCGGCTGAGGACCCGGTCTCATAAGAGAACTAACCGGTAATCCAAACCTGGAGCAGACGGTAGAGACCAGATCTAGAGCGCGGCCGGCTCCTGAGCTGGATGTCGACTCACCGGGGGCCACCCGGATTTGTTCGTTGTTAGCTAGAGGGACTTGTCGTTTCGGATCTCTTGGAACTAAATCATAAAATGGTTGCATGTGATGGGTAGAAACTGAGAGTGATGGACGTGCGTGCGGAGCCTCGTAATGGGCAGTTGGTACACCCCTGCAGGGTTAAATCTTTTCGAGAGGCCGTGTCCACGGTTATGGACGACTTGAGACCTACGTCCTGTTCATAGACAACAACAACTGAGATAATCTTAATATAATTTGATCAACGTGTGTGTGTGCCTTGACTGCTTCTTCTTCGCCGGGATGCGAATAGGAGGACAAGGATAGGATAGGTGTTATGTTTGCGTAGTAGTTGATAGCAAGACTTGTTGGAGGCGATTCCTCATCGAATGCTTGGCTTCTTACCTTACTCTCTAGATCGTTAGCCACTTCATAAATGCTAGTGCGGCAGCAACCTCACCACTTACCCCTTCCTTACCGTAAACTACTAGTTTTCCTAGAATGACGAGTGATGAAGTCCTTGCTGGGTCAGATGACCACTACAGTTGGATGCTGAGTACCTCTGTACTCATGATACCTCTGTACAGTTGGATAGAAGTTTCACGTGGAGACTCGACGACGACTAGTTAGGCGGATCCCGGCGGAGGGCCTGGACCCGTGTGGTTATGGGGATCGATGCTTTTTCTCTTTGCCAGTAGGAATTTGATTGTAGTCTGTACTCAGACATATATCTTCCGCTGTTGTATTGTATTAAGGCAGTTGTATGCCGATTGTATGAGATGTTGTATCTTGTATCTGTAATGTTGTGATATCATGTTGGAAATCCGGGGCATATGGCTTTGTCATATGTCGCGGTGGGACCGATATGTGCTTCGTCCCCGGATCTGGGTGGAAACACCTAGATCTGGAACAGTACCGCATATCGGGCCTTACAGTTAGCGTATGTAATTACGGTCGCAATGCAATCACATGGAGAGCCGAGAGCCATACCCACTCGTCTAAGCAGACAAGGCCAAGCACAGATCACTCTCAGTAAGCATCGAACGTGAGGGGCATCCCATCCAGGCCACATGATCAACTGAGATGGGTCCTCATCGTCCGCTCACAAGTCTAAATGCTTATGGGTGGTGAATCCCATACTCATAGACAAGTCGCCTCAACCATGTTATCGATTGAATCATAACCCTTACATAGACTTACTCCAGCCCGATCACTTAGTCGGGATCTCGGGCGGGCTCAATCATACAACAAAGTGTGCCACGTGACGGAGTCACGAGCAATCGCATCGCGATGCCCCAAGCTGCGCACATCTAAGGGCCACTTGGTGTATAAAAGACCGCCGGCAAGAACACAACTAAGCTATCGAACCCCACACTAAGACATGCATGTTATAATCATACACGCATCATACATGTCCAGTGTAAACAGCAGGTAATCACAACATGAACTCTACAAACTCAGTCTTTATAACTTCTGCTAAACAGAGCAGACATAGTAGTTGTATTACAAGCAGAGATCACATGATGGTGATCCAACATTACATCAAACCACAATGGAAGCAAATTATGTCTTAGTAAAGACAAGGTTAACAAATGGCTTAAGAAGCCTGAAGGAAAAATACAACGACCCTCCAAAGGGCACAGGCTGCTGTCTGGAACTATACGACCTGGTCCACGTCGAGCTCGAGGTAGAGGCCACCATCAGGGTCAGTGGTCTCGTCTCTAGAACATATAATAAGAAAACGTGAGTACAAAGTCGTACTCAGCAAGACTTACATAGGAACTATACTACTCATGCACATGTATCAAGGCAAAGGGAGGTGGGGTTTCACTTGCAGAAGTGCCAGCTTTGACTTGGCTAGTCCTGTACTACGAATACCAGAGAGAGATAAGAACGTACACGAGTCCAAGTAACAGTCTCCAATCAATACTCCACTATGGTGCCCCTCTCGACTTCCCCACGAGAAGGCATGTCATCGCACTCACACTTATCTTGGCAAGTTTTATAAGAATCCGGTTCAAGTTATCTATGATCAAGTAAAGGTCTCCAAGTAGTCCATAACCGCGGACACGGCTATTCGAATAGTTCATTAACCCTGCAGGGGTGTACTGCTACACACACGCCTCATCAGTTACCGCCTGGGGATGGACCCTTCAAGTGAGTACCGGCGAGGATGCTGCCACGACACTTCACTCACGGAACCATCTCTAGTCCTATGGAGTCGCCTATTTGAGTTGGGACCACAATCGGAATCCGGCCGATTTTTCCGATGCGGACTCAAACGTTGTGTGACCGCCATCAAGCTCAACTCGATCATGATCACTTGATTCAACGTGCCCACAACCTACGCCAACCACTTACCTTGGTTCCACCTTCTTGAGATCGTTAAAGGGCGAACTACTTGCGACTCCTGGACAGGTCCGGGGTGAGGTACTAGGCCGAGAGGGGTCAGTGAGCCCAATGTGTGGTCGTACTCTTAGTCTTGGATAACAACACAAGAACTCGGGCTTAAGGCAGTGTTCAACGAGACAACCCACTGTGTACTCCTACACAGCCTCTCATCGTTCACCTTTGTTTAGGGTAGACTCACCAACACGTTACCACCATCATTCACATGATCACTACCATCTCGACTCACAGATCAAAGTAGCCTCAGGTAAAAACTCTAAGCATGCAATAAGCAGTAACAGTTGTAGGGGCCACAAGATAACAACCAACTCCTACATCTGCTAGGATTGTGGTTTGCTTACTACTGTGACAAAATGATAGGTCATGCAAAGGAATAGGTTCAACTAGCGGTAGAACGTATCATGGTGATATCCTAAACATGCATTTGCGAGAAAGAGAGGGAACTGGGATTTTATCGACATGATCAAAGAGGGGGTGCTTGCCTTGCTGACGATCACGATGTAACACTCTCCTGACGTGAGGTTGAACTCGTCTCCGAGATCAACTCTACGTAGAAGAAGCAATCACCGAAGCACTGGAAGTAAAGCACAATCAAGATAGTACAATGCACATTCAATATGCAAAACAAAGCATGGCAAGGTACTGATGTGACCTAGGTTTAAATTACAACATGTTAATTGAAGTTGATTTGAAAAGTGAATTCAAAATCAAACTCCAAATGGTATTCAAATTTGTCCAAGTTGCATTGGCTAATGTTTGTTCATTAAACCCATGTGATTATGTGTGTGAATTGCTTCTGAAGTATAGGTGATCATCTTAGCATTTCAATGTTTAAAGTTGGAATAGCAATTGAATTCATTTTGAATTAAATCCAATTAAATCAAATAGCAAAAGCTACTAATCCCTTTTTAAGATAAACTCCAACATAGCTGAAAGTTGGAAATTTGGATAGAGGATTTTCTCCTGATCATTTTTCATATATTACACTTTGAATTTGGAGTTATAGTTTAAAAGATATTCAATTTCAAAGTTTAGGCCATTTTTTTGAATTTCTGTATTAAATTAATGATTTTGTATTTACTGCGTCAGCACTGCATCATGATGACGTCAGGGGCGTTGACTGGTCCAGCTGACCAGTGGGGCCCGGCTGTTAGTGGCTGGGGGCTTAATTAAGTTCCTGTTAAAATAAACACTGCTTAATTAGGGGCCCTGGGCCCAGTGTCAGCGAGAGGAGGGGGGTGGTTAGCTGGGCCATTAGGGCCTCTAATGGCGTCTTTCGCCGGAGCCACTGGAGCTCGTCGGAGCTCTCGCCGGAGAGGGATTCAGGGCACGGGGAGAGGAGAGAAGAGTGCGGGGAGGTGCTCCGCGACATCGCGCATGCGTTGGAGCTAGGCGGAGGTCAAGTGGGCGCTCGGGGCCACGGCTTCGTCGACGGAGGCGGCGGCTGAAGCTCCTGGTCATGGCAAAAGGCGGCAGGGAGGACGGGGAGAAATACGGTTGGGGGGAAACGGAGCTGGGAGCTCACCAGAAGGCGATGACGCACTCGACGGAGCCGGAGGAAGGCCGGGGACGGCGAATTTGAGCTCGGGTTTGACGGCGGCCGGCGGGGAAGTGGCGATGTGGGCGTCTCCCTTGGGGCGCCTAGGCTCGAATTGACGGAGGGGAACGATGAAGACGATGGCCGCGGTGCGTCTGGACACGGTGGCGCGGCGAATGGGGCACGGTGGCCGCGCGGACCACGACGGCGTGCTCCGTCTGGGGCTCGGGATCCCTCGAAAATGGCGACGAGGAGGAAGGGGAAGGACCAGGGAGAGGGGGGAAAGGAGAGGGGTGACTTCCAGGAGTCCACGTCGAAGAGAAGGAGGCAGGGGGGCTCCACGGCGAAGCAGGAGGTGGCGTCGGCCATGGCATGCAGGGCACACAGCTCTCTGCTTGCCTGGCCGGTGTAGAAGACGAAGATGCCCCTAGTGGGCTGGGCCAGGCCAGAAGATAAGTGGGCTGCCCAGGTAGGTGGGCTTTTGCCCTTTTTCTTTTGTTTTTCTTTTAATTCTTTCTGTTATTTGTTTTGCCCATTTAAAATAAATACTAGGGCATTTTATAAAAAAAACCCAAATAATTTTATAAACTCTAGGTGACTTAGTATTAGTCAACCCCAAGTTTTGGGAATTTTTGAAATTCAAATAGGCATTTGATTTAATTTCCAAGCCACTATTTGGATTTTTGAAAAATCTATGAGCATGTGATTAATCCCAAATCACTTTTAAAATGATCACACTCATTTTTAGGATTTTTCAACACATCCAAAAGAATTTTGGAAAAAGATTTATTTTTGGCCTTTTTATTTTATTCATTTAGGGCTTTTCTTTTCCCCATTTCTTTTTCTTTTGCATTTTTTTTCAAGATGCAAAAATGCAAGCGATGTTAAACACAAACCTAATTTAGGGTTCTGACAATTTGTTGAGCGCCGCGAAGGTTTCGCGCAGGTCGTCGAGTAGTGTGGCTGCTTTGTAGGTCTTGATGACGATGTCGTCCATGTAGACTTGCACGTTTCCTCCAATTTGCTCCTTCAGGCAGGCCTGCATCATTCGCTGGTAAGTGGCGCCTGTGTTTTTGAGCCCGCAGGGCATGGTCCTGTAGCAGAATACGCCGTAGGGGGTGATGAACGATGTGTGCTCTTCGTCTTCTTCCTTCATCCTGATCTGGTTGTATCCTGAATAGGCATCAAGAAAGGAAAGTAGATCGCACCCTGCTGTTGAGTCGATTATCTGATCGATTCTAGGAAGGGGGAAGTGATCCTTCGGGCAATGCTTGTTGACTGGTCCGTAGTCGACACACATGCGCAGCACAGTCGTGTATTTCTTGGGCACCAGCACTGGGTTGGCTATCCAGGTGGCTTTCTTTGTTTCTCGGATGAACTGGGCATCGAGTAACCGGTTGACTTCCTCTCCGATTGCTCTGCGCTTGGGCTCCGAGAATCGTCTCAGCGCTTGCTTCACCGGCTTCGTGTTTTGCTTGATGCGTAGGGCGTGTTCCGCGAATTCGCGTGGTATCCCAGGCATGTCGGCTGGGCACCAGGCGAATATTTCCCACTCATCCCGAAGGAAAGCGACGAGAGTCGTCGCCTGCTCCTCTGGTAGGTGAGCGTACACGCGGACTGTTTTGTCCGGGTCCGTCGGGTGCACTTGGTGAGTGACTGTGTCGCTGTCGATGCTGAAGTCGCGTCCGTACTCCTTTGTTTCGCTTCGGTTCACCAATGGGAAGGTACTCTTGTCCATTACCATGGCTATTTCTCTGAGTTCTTGTTTGGCTCCGAATGTGTCGGAGATTCTATGGAAGTCACGATCACATTGATCTGATTTGATGAAGCTTCCGTTGATCGTGAGGACTCCTGATGATCCTGGCATCTTGAGCTTGAGGTAGGCGTAGTGTGGGACCGTCATGAACTGCGCGAATGCTAGCCGTCCCAATATGGCGTGATATTGCGATTGCCAGTCGAGTACCTCGAACTCAAGGACGTGCTTTGCGAAGTTGCGTCGGTTGCCGAAGACAACTTCGAGTTCGATGACTCCGAGGGATGTGGATGCTTCTCCTGGGACTACCCCGTGTAACTCGGTGCTTGATTTTCTCCATACTGATCGTGGGATCAGCATCTTTTGCAGGGTGCTGGCGAAGATGATGTTCATGCTGCTGCCTCCGTCCATGAAGACCCTATCCAAGTCGTACCCTCTGATTTGTGCATCGAGCACTAGGGGCGCGTGCCCCGGTCTTGGGACTGCGGGTGGATGGTCATCCTGTGAGAACGTGATGCTGGTCTCCGTGTCATGTAGCTGGTAGACTTCGACTATGTTTATGCTCTCAGCTTCTCTAGCCTGCAGGGTGTGGGCGTCGCATTGCGCTTGCGGTACCTTTTCTTCTTGCATCATGAGCACCTGTTCTTGCAGCGGGCTGTGACCTCCTTCCGGGCTTGAGGGCGGCGATTGTTCGGGTCGCCGGTTGCGCCTGTCTTCTTTCTGCTTCTCCTTCTTGAGGTCGTCGGCTAGCTCGTTGAACAGGCGGCAGTATCTCAAAGTGTGACCTGACCTGACGCGTCCCTAGTCATCCTCGAAGCTGTGGATCGTGCAGGGTCCTGCTAGCTGCTCTCTAGCCGTGAGTTTGCTAGATCCGGCGTGTCTCTTCCTTCTTGATATTCCGAAGATCTGCTCGTGATCCTCCGGGTGTTCGTGGAAGCGAGGGTCGGTTTCGATTCCTCGACTCATGTCTTGGTTCTTGATGAGGTTGGCGAATTCATCCGGCCTTCGATCTGGGTCATAGTACTCGCCCACAGGTGTCTCGGAGTCGCTGTCTTGGTTTGCGGCACGTGCTCGTGCGACGGCGTGTCGTCGAGTGGTCGTCGGTTGTGCGGCTGCGTGATGTGGCTCGTTCGTTGGAGCCTCGCCGTAGATCTCCCGTGCGCGCCTTTTGGGTCATTGATTCCTTCTTCCTTGGTGATGGTTCTGTTGATCGCTGGTTTCGATCTCGTAGTCGTCGTCTTGATGTGCGGCGGGTGCCCGGGCGGCGGTGGGTTGTTGAAAGATTTGCGAGTCCTCCGCTGCGTGCCGCGGTTCGTCGAGTGGAATTCCTTCGTAGAGGCCCCTTGTCGTTCTTCTGGGTCGTCGATTCCTTCGGCGCTGGCGCTGCACTTGGTAGTTACCGTAGTGTTGGTCCTGGCACAGCTGTAGCCCGAGCGGTCTTGATGGGGTGGCAGAGATGTCCGCCGTGATCTTGAATCCTTCGAGTGGGCTAGATCTGGTTCTTGCCCTTGAGTTGTAGCTTGCTGAAGATGGGACCGCCGAGATCGTGATCCCAACCTATGTAGTTCCCACAGACGGCGCGAATTGACGGGGATCAACCCCGGCAGATCCCATGGTCAGGGACCCTGGGTTAGTCATGAGAGGCACAGGTTGGACGGTAGCTCGTCGGCAAACAGGAAGGCTCGCTCCTGTTCGATATTATTGATGGGGGAGATGCGATTACAGTGGATGCCAAGGCTGGAGCGCTCAAGGCTAGGGTTACAGATGATATTAGATGTCTTTGGCGTCGCCCCTCCTAGCCCTTATATACCGGGCTAGGTGTCGGGGAGTTCATCTACGTTTACAGGTAAGCTTTCCTAACCCTAGCTTGCTCCCTACGGCAGGTCTTCGCACCTTCCTTTTGAGTCGTAGACTCCTACGTCGGTGCCAACTAGCGGGCCGAGGCTGTATCCTTATGGGCCTTCTGTCTTCATGGACACCAGGTAGGCTTATCCATAGGAGTCGTGGGGTCACCCCATCGTCACCAACGCTCCCTCCTTTGACGAAGGAATCAACTTGTTGACACCATTCAGCGGCAAAGCCCTTCATACGCAAAGCTTGCTGAAGAAAAGTCCATTTGATTTTATCATATGCCTTTTCAAAGTCCACTTTAAAGATAACTCCATCAAGTTTCTTTTTGTGAAGCTCATGAATAGTCTCATGAAGGACAACTACCCCCTCTAGGATATTGCGTCCTCGCATGAAAGCAGTTTGCGTAGGTTGAACCACTGAATGTGCAATAGTGGATAGCCTATTAGTACCAACCTTCGTGAATATTTTAAAGCTGACATTCAACAAACATATAGGTCTAAATTGCTCAATTCGAATTGCATCCTCCTTCTTTGGGAGCAAAGTGATAATCCCAAAATTGAGGTGAAACAAGGAAAGATCGTCATTAAAAAGATCTTCAAACATGGGTAGGAGGTCGCCTTTAATAGTCCCCCAACATTTCTGGTAGAATTCAGCTGGGAACCCATCTGGTCCCGGAGCTTTATTCCTTTCCATTTGATTAATGACATCAAAAATCTCTTTCTCTAAGAAAGGTGATGTCAAGATAGCATTTTCCTCAGGAGAAAGTTGGATAATGTCCTGGACCACCTCTTCGTCCATAGTAACGAAGTTAGAGGTCGGCGGCCCAAACAGTCGCTTATAATAGTTGGTAATATATGCTTTCAGCAAATCCTGACCCACAATAGTCCCTTCATCTTGTTCCAGTTCATATATCATGTTTTCCTCCGCTTTCCATTTGCAATCAAATGAAAAAACTTAGTATTGTTATCTCCCTCACAAACAGAATTTACTTTAGCACGTCGAGACCATTTGAGTTCTTCCTCGCGCATGAGCTTGGTTAAAAAAATCATCCGCCTCCCTCTTGGCCGCATATTCTTCCAAACTAAGGGTAGAAGATTCGGCCTTGATGTCTAAAGCATTAACAATATTCATCAGGCGCTCTTTTTCTTTCTTATAAACACCGCTTATGTTCTTAGACCATCCCCTAAGGAATTGTCTAAGGTGTCGTATCTTATATTGCCAACGTTCAATATTAGTATTACCCCTTGTCTCTTTTGACCACTCTTGAGCCACTAATTCATGGAAACCTTCCCTCTCAAACCATGATATCTCAAATGAGAAGGCTCCACTGTTCCCCAAATGAGTCACCTCACCGGAGTCCAAAAGAAGTGGAGTATGATCAGAAATACTTCTCTGCAAAGCTCGAACAGTGACAAAGGGGTATTTTTGTTCCCAGTAAACGCTCATCAACACACGATCCAATTTTTCATATGTCGGTCTTACAAGATTATTGGCCCATGTATACTGTCGACTTGATAGATCAATCTCTCTCAGATCTAGGTTTTCAATAATCGCGTTAAACATAAATGGCCATCTTGCATCAAAGTTGTTATTATTCTTCTCATCCTGCCGCCGAATGATATTGAAATCTCCCCCCCCCCCCAACAACATGGGAAGAGACTCAGACCCACAAATTCTAACCAACTCTGCCAAGAAATCTGGCTTATGCTCAGATTGGGCAGCCCCATAAACCTCCACAAGTGCCCAAGAGAAGCCATCCCCTCTCGAACGCACATGGAATTTCACCGCAAAGTCCCCAGCCTCCATATTAAGAACTTCAAGTGTCGACTTATTCACACCAAGCAAAATACCGCCAGACCTACCCCTCGGTGATAGACAGTACCAAATAAAATCACGACCCCCACAAAGGGAGTTTAGAAAAGGTGGTGTAAAGTTAGATCGCCCAGTCTCCATGAGTGCGATAAAATCTAAGTTTTGTTCCTTAGAAGTATCTGAAAGAAATTGACGTTTAGCCAAGTCCCGAAGAGCTCTGCTATTCCAAAATATTCCTTTCATTGATCATGAAATTTCTTTGTATATTTCTTACGCGTACTACGTCTCACTGCAGAAAGATCATACTTCTTTTGTATACGCTTATTAGGGGCTTTAACAGGTTTACCTAGAACATCCATTTGACATTCCGGTGATCTAACCTCCTCAGGAACCAAGTCCTTCCATAAGCTCTGAATAAATGGGAGTGAAAGACCTAGAGGATCATCATCCTCAACTGGAGTTTCAGCAGCCTTTTTCTTAACATAATTAAAACCCTCTCGGTTTCAGTGTTCAACAACTCATTAATGGACGATGCGACCTCATGCCCGTCCTTGCCTAATGAAACCCCAATATTTGAAGCTTTCCTAACAATATCATCTTCCGAAAAAGAAAGAACAGAAAAACTTTTAAGCCCGCCCCATTTGCAGATCATCGGCATCCGGTTGTGCTCAAATTCTTGCACTCGAACGACCCACTGTAGCAGGGTCCGGAATCCCACCAAATGTTGCCACCTCAACATCTGATGGATAGGAGGAAGTCTTGGCCAGAGAAACACTAGAAGACATCGACGAAATCATCGAAGAAAGTCCAGCAGGCCCCAAGTAGGCATTGGCAAGACCAACTCCTGTATCATTACCTTTCAAGACTGAAGCGGAGGTCACATGAGCAGGTTGTTGCGGTCCTGTCATAGAAGCCGTCCCCACGATCGAAGTCGTACCTGACGGAGCATCAGCAACCAGATGCTGACTGACCGCCGGCAGCTCGGCCTTCTCTTCTTATTGAACCTGACCATCAGCCGAAGCAGCAGCAACCACATGCAGATTGGCCGCTGGCAACTCAACCAGTTCCCCTATTCTCACATTTCCATCAGAATTAGTAGAACCAATGTGAAGCCCACCTAAGTCTCGCGTACAACTTCTGCATGTTCCTTCAAATTATCATCAGGCTGCCCAAATAGCATGTGCTTTCCCGTGGATTTACATGCATGTGAGTCACCATGAGATTGCCCGACTAGCTTTCCTTGTCCAGCGGAGACGTCACCCATATGTAGACACCTCACAGACCGAGGCCGCTCTTGCACCGACACTTGTGATGGCAGTGCATCCGCGGGTTCCAGCCGAGAAGAAGTCGGTGAAGGTCCTCGAGAATCAGGCGGAGTGGCCAGTACAGAAGATGACTGGCAGACCGCTGCGGTCAGAGCCCCGGTCCCTCCGACCGGCGATGACCGACTTACAGGAGTTGACCCCCCCCCCCCCCCCCCCCCCCCGCCGGAGCCATAAACGGTGGACGCTCCCTACACGGTACAGACGACACTATATCCTGCCGGCTACATCAACTGATACCGGACCTGCGCAGAAGACCGCCGCGCCATAGCCTTGAATTTTGCCAACATAGGATGGGCCGAGGAAGAACCCGATGACGCCACACGAAGATCCTCCTCCTGAGTCATCTAGTCATCTTCCACCATCGGTCATGGGACAATAACCAACTTTTAGTAGAAGAAGAAGATGGAACAGAGAGTTGTGCACCCAAAGCTTTACTTGTTCCTGAATCCTTTCCTTCAGGCGTTCGAAGAGAAGCAGACTTGGAAATATTCTGGCTAGGATTAGAACTTGGTTGGTTGCTAGATTTGGTACGCTTGGTACGGTCATCACCGCCCTCTGCAGACCCGTCGTCAGGCTTCTCTGAATTAATGTTATCAACATTCTAACCATCATTTCTCTTATTAGGAGTGTGACCTTCCACAATAATTTTTAATTCAAACCCCTCCTCATCATATAACCATTCAGTAGAATCTGGAATGGCGTCCACATTAAGCACTCCTACTTTAGCCCGAAGAACACCATGAAGTCGGGAAAAAGGCATATCCAGCTCTTTTGTTTTGCCAATTAAGTGACCAACATCCCAAAGAGCAAAAAAATCATCAAATGCCTTTGAGGGAACACCTTGAAATCTGATCCAGACATCCACCAAATGAAATGAAGCCACATCACGTTTAATCCAATCCGCAAACTGGAGAGAACATGGGCTATTAGGTACCTTGAAAGTACCAAAAATAATCAATCTTTGCAATTCAGCCTTGTTAGAAAAATCAGCTCTAAAAGTTCCATCACCCATATCAGTAACGTCCCAAAGAAAATCCTCTGGCACCAATCGTTGTAATTGTGCAACCACCTAAGCAGCAGACATCACACCATCGATATCCCAAATCATTCCCGCCTTAGCATTCATGTATCGAGGTCGGATGTTAGGCGATCTTTTTGTCTCAAAAAACATTAGATGATGACTACAAACACCATATGTAGTAATCATCGGCTTCGGCATAGTAAGCAACGGACACTCCTTACAAGGATGTTCAGGTTTCTGGCAATAATCACACAACACTGTCGTGCAATCAGCTAGGAGATGACCATGAATGCTACACTTATAACAAGAAGCCTTTTCTTTCTTCTTAGATAATTTGGGGACTAATGTAGCCCCCTCAGCAGCCGCGCTTGGCTGAGAACCATTAGAACCAACACTATTCCCTAGAGCAGCAACGGATGAAGCCTGGGTGGCTGTACCACCGGAACCGGTGCCAAAGGCAAAAGTGGTTGAAGAGCCGTAGTTTTCGCCACCGCGTCCGCATGAGCCTGCCCGTGGGTGTCACCGCCCTCGCCGTCATTACGTCGAGGAGGGGGATCACGGCTGCGTCGACCACATCCATTTCCCTGATACCTCGGACGTTGATGCAGAAAATTAGGACGATACCTCGGCGGATCACCATAGCCTCGATCAAAATTCCCGAAGTAGGTATTATCATCAAAATTCCCATGGAACCTACCTCCTTCGTACTGGGTGCCATTGTTAGAATATTGGGCCCATTAGTGGGCAGCCCATATAAACAAGCCTGAGAAATCTCAAATTGGCCCATGTGCAATGACAGATTTTGAAGGTGCAAGTGGTGCTAAAGTTTAGTACCACCCCGCTAGTTTTCGGAGAGAAACACCTTTTTATAAGGTGGAGTGCACGCACACTTGGTGTGCAAGTAAAAAGAGAAGGCTCTCCCTCGCGCACTCCTCCTCCTCCTTCGCCGCCGTCCGTCCGTCCGTCACGTCACGCCGCGCCGCGCCGCGGGTTGCGGGAATGAGCAGAGCCGATGTCTATAAGTTTTGCTTACCCGGGTCGCTACCGGATTGTGGTCTACTGAACCGACTCAAACGAAACGGCGACGTGGACGGCCCACGTTCGTACGCGTTAGGGTTTCCCGAGCTGCTCTATATATTGCCGTCCGCTGCGTTGCATCGAAACCCCCGAACCAATCTAGTCTGCCACACCTTGTGCCTTGCGCCGCCATCGTAGTCTACTTCATCCCGAGCGCCGGCGTTTGGGAGAGCAGGTATCCGGAACCAGTCGCCTTTGTGATCCTGTACGGGAGAGGGCGAATTAGGTTTTTGGGAAGCGCTCTGCACGACTGCTCGCCGCTTCCACCACGGGTCGTCCTCCAGCCGGAGCTGCGGATCTTCTCCGCAGGCGTCGTCTTCTTCGACCTGTCATCAACAACGTCATCGTCAACAACCTCACCGCCGATCTCGCCGCGGTGAACTTGTCTGTCTCCTCTGCAAACGTTCGGTACGTGCGGCATATTCCGAACTATATGTTTACTATGAATATGTTCGCGTATGTGTTGCTACTGTCCATGTTGATCAATGCATCTAGTATGTTTGTGTTCACATGTTAGTAGCTACTGTAGTCATGTTAACTATTCTGGAATTAATCATGAAATTATTGCCTAATTATCCAACAATCCAAAAAACCTAATTGTAGGCAATTTCGTGATTCAACTATGGCTGATTATACCGATGCAATGAAACCTGATCGCTTCACCGGTGGTATGGGCTTTAAGAGATGGCAGATTAAGTGCCAGCTGTGGCTCGAGGCCATGGGTGTGTGGGAAGTTAGTAATGGTCCTTCTGGAGGAACTCAATCTGAGGAAGCTC
Source organism: Bromus sterilis (assembly GCA_950022295.1). NCBI lineage: Eukaryota > Viridiplantae > Streptophyta > Magnoliopsida > Poales > Poaceae > Bromus > Bromus sterilis. The sequence goes on along the minus strand of OX465595.1, from coordinate 382,444,450 downwards.
AGAATATGTTCAAGAAAGACACTACTATCTTCCGTGGCTGTGTTCTGAGTGTTCTTGATGCTCGTCTGTGTGATGTGTATATGCACATAGAAGACGGCAAAGAGCTCTGGGATGCGCTGAAGGCAAAATTCGGTGCAACCGATGCAGGCAGTGAGTTGTACATCATGGAGAGCTTTCACGACTACAAGATGGTGAATAACCGTGGAGTAGTCGAGCAGGCTCATGAGATACAGTGCATTGCGAGAGAGCTTGAACTCCTCAAGTGTGCCTTACCTGACAAGTTTGTGGCTGGGTGCGTTATTGCAAAGTTGCCTCCTTCATGGAGGAACTTCGCCACAGCCCTCAAACACAAGAGAACGGAGATATCGGTCGAAAGTCTGATAGCGTCTCTTGATGTTGAGGTGAAAGCTCGGGCTAAGGACACTGCTGAGAAAGGTGGTGAAGGTCAGTCTATGGCCAACATGGTGCAAAGAAACCCTCACCACGGCAAGAGCAAGGCCAAGTGCAAACCTGCTTTCAACATGCCAAACAAGACTACTTCCTTCAAGAAGAAGAAGAAGAAGATGTTGAACAAATCTGAGCTAGAGTGCTACACTTGTGGAGAGCTCGGCCACTTCTCTGTGGACTGCCCAAATCGAGCATACAAGAAAGGGAAGAAGGCCAGGAACGTCAATGTCGTGACCGCTAGAAACACTGATGGGTATGGTAATTTACCGTATGTGCTTTTAGTATTTCAATCTCCATGTTGGTGGATTGATACGGGTGCTAATGTTCACGTGTGTGCTGACATCTCTATGTTCATTTCTTATCAGTTCAAGCGGGATTCCACCGTAATAATGGGGAATGGGTCGCGTGCTTCTGCTCGTGGTGTTGGCACGGTAGATCTGAAGTTTACTTCGGGGAAGATCGTGCAGCTGAGGAACGTGCAGCATGTCCCTACTATGAACAAGAATCTCGTTAGTGGTTCTCTTCTTTGCAGAGATGGGTTTAAGTTAGTCTTCGAGTCCAATAAAGTTATAGTGTCAAAGTTTGGAAAAATTATTGGTAAAGGTTATGAGTGCGTAGGTTTGTTCCGCTTTTCGTTATCGGATTTCTGTAATAAGTTAGTGATACGTCCCAAATGTATCTATAATTTCTGCTTGCTCCATGCATGTTTTGTGTGATATTGTTATGCTTTTGATACACTTTCATATCTTTTTATAACATATTTTGGAACTAACCTATTAATGGTTGCAAGAGTGCACAAGTTCTTATTTTTCTACTTTATGTGTAGGAATTACTTGGATAAAGGAAAAATCACAAAAAGGAGCCTTGTAGGAGTTGGACTCTAACTGTCCCGAAATCCGTCCCCACCAGACAGGTTTTAAAGATCGACACGGAAACGCTAGAAGACGGCCTCAAACGGAAAAACTTAAAACTACAAAGTTGTAGGGAATTTTTTTCCGGTGGATTCAGACATAAAATTTGGCCCAATCGGAGTTCGTACGCTTCCAGAAACCCCGAAATACAGAAGACGTAATCTGGATGACGGGAATCCGAGAGTCTATATAAAGAGAGGAAACCTAGGTCAAAGGGCACCACTAAAATTCCTCCCCCTTGGCAGACGTCTTGAGGGGGAGATCAATCTCCATAGCAGCACCATCTCCAAGGAAGAAGAAGGGGCCAAGGGCCGCTGCCCCCAAGGGTCGTGGCCACCGCCGTGGTCGTGGGCGCCGCCGTCGCCGTCTCCTTCATCTCCTCCGGGCTGCACCTCTCCATCAAAAACTCTCCCTCTCACCATGTCCATGTGTGAGTAGTTCCTACTCGGGGCTAAGGCTTGTATCTTGATCTATGTGGTTTCTCTCTCTCCTATGATGTGATCTTTGTTGTGATCATTGGCTATGTTAATCTAGGGTGATCCCACGATGTTTCCCCTTCTTCTATGTATTGGATTGATGTACTCAATTGATCTTATCTAGTATAATCCCCGAGACCATGATGACAGCTGATCTATTACACATGGATTAGAAGAATATTTTCATGAGTGATTTCCTCTTTTGTGTGTGGATTGAAGATTGAGAGTCTTTTGGTGCTTGTCTTTGATTATCCTTTAGATATGTTGTGGTGATTGTGGTACTCTCTTTGGATGGCCGCGGTGACATTGGGAAATCCATAGATTGAGAACTACAAACTTTGAGGTGTGCTTTTGTAGCCCTACATAATTCTCGTCCTCTCTTGACCACAAAGGATTGACCTCCGAGTGCATATCCATTGCATGTTTTATGGGAAATATCATGTGATTAGACTATGTTAATGTTGTTGGGAGTTGCCACTAGTGAAAGTATGAAGCCTAGGCCTTGTTTCCACCATTGCAATACCATTTGTGCTCACGTTTACCACTTGTTTCTTTGCTACACTTTTTATTACAGATTTATATTACCTTGTTTTGCCAAACCTATCACCTATATTTTATCATCTCTTCGCCGAACTAGTGCACCTATACAACTCCTAGTTGTATTTTGTGTGTTGGGGACACAAGAGAATTTTTGTATCTTAATTGCAGGGTTGCTTGAGAGAGACCATCTTCAACCTCTACTTCCCTGAGTTTGATAAACCTTAGGTCATCCACTTGAGGGAAATTTCTGTTGTCCTACAAACCTCTGCGCTTGGAGGCCCAACATAGTCTACAAGAATACAAGCGTGTGTAGACATCAGTCAGTAAACCATATTTGTGGCAGTGTAGATTCAGATGCTAATGTTTGGCACTCTCGTTTATGTCATGTTAATTTTGGTTTAATGAGTAGACTTTCCATCATGAGTTTAATTCCTACTTTCGCTATTGCCAAAGGTTCTAAGTGCCATTGTTGTGTGCAATCTAAGCAACCTCGGACGCCTCATACGGCCGCCGAGGAGAGAAACCTGGCACCTCTAGAACTCGTACATTCTGATCTGTGTGAGATGAATGGCGTGTTGACAAAAGGTGAAAAGAGATATTTCATGACTTTAATTGATGATGCTACTAGGTTTTGCTATGTTTATTTGTTGCAAACTAAAGATGAAGCTTTAGACTACTTTAATATCTATAGAGCGGAAGTAGAAAATCAATTAGAGAGAAAAATCAAACGTCTTAGGTCGGATCGTGGTGGCGAGTATTTCTCCAATGTGTTTGATGAATTCTGTAAGGAACACAGTATTATTCACGAGAGGACGCCTCCCTATTCGCCCCAATCAAACGGGGTTGCTGAGAGGAAAAACTGCACGCTGACCGACTTGGTGAACGCCATGTTGGACACTGCTGGTTTATCTAAGGCATGGTGGGGGGAGGGTTTATTGACTTCGTGTCATGTCCTAAATAGAGTTCCTAAAAAGAATAAAGATAAGACACCTTACGAGGAGTGGTCTGGGAGAAAACCATCACTTTCTTATTTCCGCACTTGGGGGTGCTTAGCAAAAGTCAATGTTCCAATTCCTAAGAAACATAAACTTGGACCAAAGACAGTGGATTGTATCTTTCTAGGCTATGCACAGCGTAGCATCTACTATAGATTTTTAGTGGTTAAATTCGAGGTTCCTGACATGCATGTTGATACTATTCTAGAATCTCGTGATGCAACATTTTTTTAGAACATGTTTCCTATGAAGAATATGCATAGCATTGCTAGAGTTTCTTCTGAAATATTTGCTGAATCTAGTACACCTATTGATATTTCTGAACAACCACATGTTGAGGAAGTCTTTGAGAAGGATGACAATGAAGCTCCCAGGAGGAGCAAGAGACAGAGGGTTGAAAAATCCTTTGGTGATGATTTCATTGTGTACCTTGTGGACAATACTCCTACGACCATTGCAGAGGCATTTGCATCTCCTGATGCGGATGACTGGAAAGAAGCTGTCCATAATGAGATGGACTCGATTCTTTCTAATGGAACGTGGGAATTACCTGAACGACCCTACGGCTGTAAACATGTGGGTTGTAAGTGGGTGTTCAAGAAGAAGCTAAAGCCTGATGGTACGATTGAAAAGTATAAGGCACGGCTTGTAGCCAAGGGCTACACCCAGCGTGAAGGCGAAGATTATTTTGACACCTATTCACCTATTGCTAGACTTACCACCATTCGAGTACTACTATCCCTGGCTGCCTCCTATGGTCTGATCGTTCATCAAATGGACGTAAAGACAACTTTCCTTAACGGAAAGTTGGAAGAGGAAATTTATATGGATCAGCCTGATGGGTTTGTGGTAAAAGGTGAAGAAAGAAAGGTGTGCAAATTGTTGAAATCTTTGTATGGGCTGAAGCAAGCACCTAAGCAATGGCATGAGAAGTTCGACAGAACTCTAACTTCTGCGGGCTTCGTCATTAATGAGGCTGATAGGTGTGTTTATTATCGCCATGGTGGGGGCGATAGTGTTATATTATGCTTGTATGTTGACGATATACTAATTTTTGGAACAAGCATGATAGTGATAAATGAGGTCAAGTCTTTTCTATCAAAGAGCTTTGATATGAAAGATCTGGGACAAGCTGATGTGATCCTGAACATTAAGCTGATTAGGGATGAGAGTGGGATTACGTTGCCGCAATCACACTATGTTGAGAAGGTCTTGAACCGCTTTGGTTTTATAGACAGCAAGCCTTCTCCAACACCCTATGACCCCAGTGTAACACTCAGAAAAAATAAGAAAGAATCGAGACATCAACTAAGATATTCTCAAGTGATCGGTTCACTCATGTACCTTGCAAGCGCGACGAGACCTGACATCTCTTTTGCTGTGAGCAAATTGAGCAGGTTCATGTCTAACCCGGGTATTGATCATTGGCATGCACTTGAAAGGGTCATGCGCTATCTGAATGGTACAATGAGTTATGGGATTCACTATTCAGGGCACCCTGCCGTGCTTGAGGGATATTGTGATGTGAACTGGATCTCAGATGTTGATGAGCTCTATGCCACAAGTGGATATGCGTTTCTTCTTGGTGGTGGCGTAGTATCATGGAGGTCTTGCAAACAGACCATATTGACGAGGTCAACCATGGAAGCAGAACTTGCTGCTTTAGATACAACTTCTGTTGAGGCAGATTGGCTGCGTGAGCTCTTGAAAATTGCGAGAGTCTTGGTTGTTGTATCATGAAGGATACCGGCCGCCATTGCGCCCAGCAGATCCCCCAAAGCCACGACCACCACCACCGGAGCTTCCTCCTCGATGGTCGCCGCCTCCGCTGCTCGAACCACGTCCAGCCGACACATCTGACGAAGCTGGAGGCACCTGGGGGCATAACCCCTTGGCCATGACCAGCATGAAAGTCAGAACCCCGTCCAGCCATCACGACGTCCGCGAAGCTATGCAGATCGCCGGAATACCAGATCTTTGCAGCTTTCCCACGACAAAAGAGACGGTAACCTAGCCGCTCCCAACGCAAGACTTGCCGAATATTACTCCCTCCGATCCATAATAAGCGTCGCTGTACTAGCTTAGTACAAAATGAGCGACGCTTATTATGGATCGGAGGCAGTACAAGATTTGTTCGGCACAATCAGAGGCGAAATGAGGGCATGTCCCTCGTGCGTGCTTCCCATAACGGAGCCCTGGGCCACAAGCATATCAAGATGGGCCGCTGCAGACCCGAGTTGAGATCCATGCGAAAACTTTCCTTCGAGATGATGATATCCAGTTGCCTCGGTCGCTTCCGACTCCGGCAATGGCATCGACGCCGGTCCAGAGAACGAGGAGGCCACCCCCTTCGTTCCCCGAATGCCTTGAGGCCTACCAGTAGGAAATTCACGATGTGGCTTACCCTTACTTTTTTGATGCGCTACCTTAGTCCAAGAGCTATCGAGGATGTCCGCGAGAGTGACGATGGGACAATTGACCGCCGGTGGAGGGCCTCTCTAGGGCTTGGATGAACGCCGCGCCGCAACCCTCCGTACCAGGTCAGCCGCCATGGCCACGCTGGATCCGAAAACTCCATCTTGACGATGCTCCTCCCTCGCCGGATCAGAGGCCGGAATCCAAATAACCGCCCCGGCCTCTTCCGCCGAATACCCCGCGACTCGAAGGTCATCAACCCAGCGAGAAGGGGTGGCCGCCCCAGCCGGTAGACCTTCATCCCCGTCGGGATCGCACTCATCTTCAGATTCGCCAGTGAGCGCCCAAAATCGCCCCCAACGGTCATCTTGAGGCAGGACATTATAAATAAATAAATAAATAGGTTTTAGACCCTCCATGCGTCCATCGGCTAGCTGCAGAGGGGGGGGGGGGGGGGGGGGACAAGATCACAAACAGCATAGCTAGCTCCGACCTCCGAAGCATACATGCACAAACGACGCCATCTGGATTCCCGAGCAACACTGAGAAAGCTAAGCCCCGTACGTCTGGCTCCATCCGTAAGAAATTAACGTGCAAAATCCATCGACGTAAGCAAAGCAAAGACAAGGCTTCGATGATACCAATCTGCTGTCACATACTCATGTTTATTCCTAGCTACTAGCTCCGGAAAGCATACGTTTCTCACGAGGTCGTCGTCCCAAAACGAGCCATCCCTCTCTGATCACCCTGCCTACATATATACGCCCCCAAATCAACCAAGAAACACAAGGCAATCACGCGCCACCATTACCCTAAGAACCCGATCTTGACTAGCAAGCAGGTAATAAGGCAATGGAGAGCGTGAAGCTGCTCAACTGCTTCGTGAGCCCGTTCGGGAACAGGGTGCGCATCGCGCTGTCCAAGAAGGGCGTGCAGTACGAGGAGACGGCCGAGAACATGGTCACCAAGGGCCCGCTGCTGCTCTCGTCCAACCCCGTCCACGCCAAGGTCCCCGTCCTCCTCGTCGGCGGCAAGCCCGTCTGCGAGTCGCTCGTCATCCTCGAGTTCATCGACGAGGCCTTCGCCGGCACCGGCGAGCCGCTCCTCCCCGCCGACGCCCACGCGCGCGCCACCGCCCGCTTCTGGGCGGCCTACGTCGATGCCAAGGTATGTTCCTCCTCCCCCCTCCAACATACGCTCACCGATCCATTTCACAGTGCTGCGTACGAAGCTTCACTGATCCGGCCATTTCGCAGATGCCGGAGTGCGCCGGGAAGATCTGGAAGGTGCCGAAGGGCGCGCCGTCGGTGGAGGAAGGGAAGGAGCAGATGGTGGGCGTGTTCAAGACGCTGGAGGGCGAGCTTGGCGAGAAGCCCTACTTCGGCGGCGACGCGCTCGGGTACGCGGACGTGGCGCTGGTGACCTTCACCCCCTGGTTCCTGACCTACGAGCGGCTCGCCGGCTTCAGCATCGCGGAGGAGTGCCCGGCGCTGACGGCATGGGCGGCGCGGTGCACCAAGGAGAACGAGTGCGTCGCCAAGTCGCTGCCGGACTCCGAGGCCGTGTACCAGTTCGTGTGCGGCATGAGGAAGCACTTCGGCCTCGAGTAGCCTTGCTCGATCTGGCTATTACTGTCTTGGGTGAAATAAGCTAGCTAGCTGTGGCTCCGGCTAGCCGGCCGGCGATCGCGCTTGCGCGAGTCACATGCATGCTCGCGCATGCGTGTGATCGTGCGTCTCGTAATTGTCGACTGGCAGCTGGGGTTGGATCTGGCTGCAATGTTGTTTCCTCCGTCTGATTTGTTTTTGTGTTTTGCGCATGGTGGTCGATTTCTAGTTTCTCGTTAGAGCCGTCCACCATGGATCGTAGTCGGTGTTGCTACTTGATGTCATCTCTCCACATGTAATCTGTACCTGATCAGAGAAATAAAAAATAACAGGCACGTCACCTGTTGCCGCCCAATCGTTCCAACGTGTGTGCGTTTGTTTTCAGCTAAATCAATCGATGTGCGCATCTTCCTCGATCGACCTCACGAGCTAGGGTTCTAGGAAATTTGGAGTAGAGGAATAAGCTATTTGTCATGTTAGGGCATTTTTAATGCGGATCCTCAAATTTTTTGCATTCATTCGGCCGGCTATTCGAACTAGTTTTATCATCTAATCGGTTCTGTCTCCGTTGGCAGCTATGTGTTTGTCTGTTTTTTCACAAATTTGAACAATATTTAGATTCAAAAAATATAGATGAATATTAGAGAATGTGATTTAGATGGTCGTCTCCTGTAACGGTGTTTGTGGACTGATCTGAATGTAACATTCTATTTAGAGATTGGCGATATAAATATCGTGACTGTTCAATCACAGGTTGATTCTTCGAATATACTTTTGGCATATGTTGAACATGCTCTAAGTGCAACTCGGATCAGGGGCCATAAACTTTCGGAACCGATCGTGACTGCATGCGTCCAAACTCACATGACACGGTCAATAGTACTTTCTCCGATTATTATTTTCTTTGCATATAAGATTTGTATGAAGTTAAACTTCATCAAGTTTGACCGAGTTTATAAATTTTTTTATTTACAATACAAATTTCATATCATTAAATGCATCATGCACTTTTGGGACATTGTCAAAAAGGACCTCCTTAATATGTTTAAGGAATTCCATAAAGGAGATTTAAGAATTTGTAGGCTTAATTATGCTATGCTTGCTTTAATTCCAAAGGAACTTGATGCTACTTCTATTAAGAAGTTCAGGCCAATTAGCTTGCTTAATTGTAGCTTCAATTTTTTTACCAAGGTTCTAACTAACAGGATAGTTGTCATTCTTCAAAGGCTAGTTGCCAGCAACCAATCTGCATTCTTAAAAGGCAGGTTTATATTGGAAAGTGTAGTCAATGCACATGAAGTTTTGCACTCTGTGCATTCTTCTAGGCAGCAGGGCCTCGTGCTGAAATTAGACTATGAAAAAGCATTTGACAAAGTTAACTTAGAATTCCTAACTGATCTCTTGAAAGCTAGAGGTTTTGGTGATAAGTGGATAACATGGATCCATGATATCACTCATCATGGGTCTATGGGAGTCAAGCTTAACAACACTGAAAGTGGATTCTTCACCACTGGCAAATGGCTTAGGCAAGGGGATCCTCTGTCCCCTCTATTGTTTAATATTGTACTACCTCTGGTCCTAAAAAACTGTCGCAAGTAACACTACGAGTTATAGCTACCTCAGTTGTTTTTTCACGTCACTTTTTTAGGATCGGAGGGAGTAGTTGATGCTCTCACTAGAATGCTGGCAAAAGCTTCCAATCACAAGTTGATTGGTGGCCTCTGCCAAGAGGTTTGTGAGGGTGGCATTATGTGCCTGCAATATGCAGATGATACCATATTGTTTCTAGATACTAACATAGTTTATGCTGAAAATCTGAAGATGGTTCTCCACTGCTTTGAACAAGTATCAGGCATGAGGATCAACTATAGTAAGAGTAAGCTCATCCCTATCAACATAGAGGGTGAAGATCTCACTCCCTTTGTGGAATGTTTGGGATGCTCTCAGGGTAATTTTCCCATTAAATATTTAGGCATTCCCCTACATTATGACAAACTCATTAGAGAGGACATCCAACCCCTGCTTGATAAGATCCTAAAAAGGATTGCAGGATGGAGAGGCAAGATGTTGTCCTATAGGGGAAGACTTATCCTCATCCAGGCCTGCCTAGCAAGCATGCATTCCTGTTTACCTCCTCACATTTTTAAATTCCCTAAATGGGCCATTGAGCTAATTAACTCTCAGATGGACAACTGTCTTTGGAATGACTTTGAGGGGAATAGGAAAATACATCTAGCAAACTGGAGGCTAGCTTGTATGAAAAAGGAATTTGGAGGCCTTGGTATTCCAAACCTTCAAGAAGTCAATCTCTGCCTACTGGGATCCTGGGTTAAGAGATATATAGAAGGTTCTCTTCCTCTAGGAGAGCTAACATTTTTGTTCAAAGCACTAACCCAAATATCTCAAGGTTCTGGAAGGGTGTAAAATCAATAATCCAGGCTTTGAAGTTTGGGTATAGATGGAATGTAGGTGATGGGCATAAGATTAGATTGTGGGAGGATACTTCGTTTGGCAACTCTCCCCTTTCTGTCCAATTTTGGCCTATCTATGTGATCTGCAATGAGCAAAATATATGCTTAGCAGAGGCCTGGGATGGCTCTACTTTAAAACTATCCTTTAGGAGGAATTTTTCTAGGAAAATGATGGAACAATGGTTCCCGCTAGAGGAGGTTATAAAATTTGTGACATTCACAACTGATGTGGATTCACTTATTTGGCAACTAGAAAACAAAGGCATTTATTCAACAAGCTCTTTGTATCATGTCACTAATTTTAGAGGTATCCTGCCTGTTTACCCCCCTGCAGTGTGGAAACTTAGAGTTCCCCCTAAAATTCATGTTTTCATGTGGCTACTCTCTAATAAAAAATTAATGACTAGAGATAACCTTAGGAAAAGACACATTATAAAATCTTTAGATTGTGTCTACTGCAACTGTTATGAGTCTGTGCACCACGTGTTCTTTGAATGTGTGGTAGCTAAATGCATCTGGAGCTTTGTTGGCTCTGATTTTGATTGTGAGATTGGTAATAACTTCGAATCTGTAGCTAGGTTCTGGTTATCGAATAATAACAATTCTGCTTTAAATATAGTCACATCTGATGTCATGTGGACGATCTGGAAAAATAGAAATTCCATGATCTTTGACAATGCCTATTGAGTCTCAACTACTCAGGTCTGGAGAGAGAGATCCTAAGAGCACTCAGGTACTGGTCAATCCTGGCGACAGAGAGGGGCAAAGAGAGGCTGACCAACTTCATTTGCTCTCTGGAATCATTTGTCAGGAGGCCCGTGTTAATCACAAGTGGTTGAATGGTAGCCTGAGAGCTACGTGGGCATGTCAAGATGAGTTCTCTTCACCGGTGAAGACCCTAAGCAGTAGGGCCTCAACAAGGAGCCCAAAATCACCGTTGGACGTGTGTTTGTTGCCGCAAGCTCTGAGCAATGGGCATGTCTTGAAGACACCAAAGACTGCAAATTGAAGAGAACCTGCTTTTCGGTTGCTGTTTGCACCCCTGCGAGGTTTCATTTGCATTGTACGTAGTTGTTATTTTGCTTGCATTGTTTAGCTTTATAAGTGTTTTGGATGTAATAATTGACACTCTTAGCTGGCAAGAACCACCTGAAGATTATTGTGGGAGATGGATGTATGGTTTGATTTATTTGAAATGAAACCGAGGGTTTGGCCCATGTTTATCTAAAAATATATATATATTGAGTAAAAGAAAGGGAGCTGCCCCCCCCCTTTCTGATTTCATTTATAGAAATCAGCATAGAAGTCAGTTTACAAACCCAGTTCAATCCAAACTTAAAACGACTAAGCAGCAACAATCTGAAGCTTTGTCAGGCTATCAGATGTATCATAGATCGCGCAGGACCAGAGGAGCGAGTGAAATAAAGTCTTGGACATATAGCAGCAAAATATTAAGCTAAAACATAAAAGAGTAGCAACAACACTTCTAGCAGAAGTAGATCATCTCCCAGCTTCTTTCTCAGCATCAGTTTTGGATCCTGAGAACGCCAGGCCTCCACCCTTGAGAGGATTTGAAGACCTCACTTGCCACCTGGTTTATGACCTTTGCTTCCAGCATCAGTACATTTTCTCTTTCCTTTTTTCTGCAAGAGAGAGCATCAACATTTTTCTTATTATTAAACACCAAATCATTTCTAACTCTCCAAATGCTCCAAAACAGAGAAAAAAACCCAACCAAAACTAAACTCCTGCCAGTTTTAGCAAAAGACCTAAGCCAAACCCCCAGGCAATCTGCTAAGTTGGCAGGTATATTGTGAAGACTGAAGGAGCATCTAAATAAAGACCAGATCAACTTGGCCATGGAGCAATTGAAAAAGAGATGATCTATGCTTTCCTCTTTTGCACAGAAAACACAACAACCATCTCCTTTCCAGCCTCTCCTTTTTAAATTGTCTTTAGTAAGGATGCTTCTCTTACAGACTAACCAGCTAAAATTTTTATCTTGGAAGGTACCTTGATCTTCCACACAAATTTGTGTGGAAAAGTCAGTTCATTTCCTACCAGTTTTCTATATAGAGAATTTATAGTGAATTTACCATTACCAGTTAACAGCCACTGCACCCTATCTTTTTTATCATTCAAAATTATCTCTTCACATCTCTCCACACAATTATTCCATAAGCCTAAAGACTCTCCATATAAGGTTCTTCTAAAAGTAAAATTGCATAATCCTAGATTGAAAGCTTCAACCACAGAGCAATTTTTGTTAAAGCTGAGTTCAAATAGTCTAGGGTAAGCATCTTTTATAGGTTTATCATCTAACCATAGATCTTCCCAGAATCTGGTGTTACAACCATTTCCCACCAATTTTCTACAATTATTATAGAATAAATGTTTCACAGCTAGAAGACTTTTCCAAAAGTAGGAGTCTCCAGCCATAGGTTTAATCCCACAGATGCTTTTATTCCTAACATATTTACTCAAAAGCACCTCCTACCATAGTCCATTTTCAGTTTCTAACTTCCAAAACCACTTATCTAGCAATGCTTTGTTCATAAGATCAAGATTAAGAATGCCCAGACCCCCTTGATCTCTAGGTAAACAGCAGGTTTTCCAATTCACAAGATAATACTTCTTTTTTCCTTCATCATCCTGCCACACAAGTCTTGATCTGAAAAAATCTAGTTTCTTTCTAACCACTACAAGCAGGATATAGAAGGACATTGTCGGGGGACTGGTACCCGGGTAGGCTAACCCAAGCGGAAGTAACCTTTCAAGACAAGGATGGGCCGATTGGACCGCAGCTGGGCCGAGCTGGGCAGATGTACGACCGATTGCTCCAAGGCAATCAGCTGTGTCAAATGCCAGAAGTCGGCCCAGGCGCAATCGGCCCACCCTTTCCTTCACCAAGACAATCATCCGATTGGTCGGCAGCTGGTCCGGGGTTGATACCTAGCAAGTCGATTGCCCAGAGCAATCGACCTCGCCAGGAACCACCAGTCGGACCAGGCGCAATCGGAACCACCTACCACCCAGTCGGGAGTATGGTTACGAGGTCATAAATACCATATCCCGAGATATCTGGGTGGCAGGAAGGCCAAGTCACATCGAGGACTTGCTGGAGATACGGTGTCGACCTCCCCGCCGATTCCGCGGAGAGGCCGACAAGACCATACTCCCTAGCTCCACTGTTCATCCCTACATCCTACAAGCCTACAGCATGGGCCGCCGCTCGTAGGCTCCGGATCACCCGGAGAGGAGCAGTCGGTGGGCCCAGGCCGATTAGAGGATGACATCTGGGCCCCTTCGACAATAAAGTTACCGAAGTACCCTGGGCTCACGCTATAAGAGCCAGGGTACCCCTCCTGCGTGAGGGACGATCCGCACTAGAGCACCATAACTCGTTTCCCCCCAGTTCATTCACTGCTCGTAGTTACTCCTCAGGGAAGCAGGTGAGAGCCTTGCCCACGGCGGCGGAGCTCACCTTCCCCTGAGAAGATAGAGAAGCAGTTATTGTAGCCAGATCATTGATATACAAGAGACAAGAAGGAGTAGGGGTGTTATCTCTCCGGAGAGCCCCGAACCTGGGTACACCGTGGTGTCTTCACCGTGCTTGTGCCCAACCCGATTCCGGCACCATCGACATCCTCTCCCTCGAGTCTTCCCCTTCACTTTAGCCATCCCATGGCATATGGCGTTACATATCGACGACAGTTGGCGCCCACCGTGGGGCAGACCGAGGCGTCGACTGGAGTAAAGATCCGGACGGGATTTTCCTCTGCATCGGGCGGGAGCCACGCCTCTGGCCTGATTCTAAGGCGTGGGGCAATCGACTATGTGGTGGACTGCTCGGCGCGGTACGGGGCTGGGGCACCCCTGCCTCCCGGCGTGTCGCTGCAAGTTGGCAGTCGTCGCCTCTTCATCGGCAGCTTCCCCGAAGCGTATCCTAGAAATATTCACATCTTCTCGTGTGCCACGGATCCGCTCCTGGCCAGGGGCTGCAGCGCAGCACCTGGTAGAGAGAGAGGCCGAGCGCACGCTGCCGTCATGATGGCGGGAGCATCTTCATCCACTAACCGAGACCCAGCGAGTGCGGCTAGGAAGGCCAAGGAGGTAGCTGATGCCGCAGAGCGAATCGGCACCAGTGCATTGCGGGATGTGTTATACACACCCGTGAACAGGAATGGTGATCCGGAGCAGGTGCACACGGAGCTGGAAACAGCACGGCTCGCCCTGGCTCGCAGAGCTGAGCAAGTGTTAGCAGAGGAGCGCAGGTTGGGAGCCATCACAAGGGAGTACAATGCAGCGCATGCAGGACCGCGTCGACCGATTGAGCCCGCGGTCCTGGAAGATCTGCGAAGCCGAGGCAGGGCAGTCAACCAGCAGCTGTCGGGAGCCGAGCAACCGGAGCGTCCGAGAAGGCCAGTGCAACCGGAGCAACCGGCGCAATCGGCATTCATCCAAAGGCCAACTTACAGCACACCAGACAAGAACTTGAGAGCAGCCGAGAAGATAGCGCTTGAGCTAGAAGACCTGGAAGGAGATGAGCGGCGTGAGCAGTCGCGCCGAATGCGCGAGCTGATAGCAGCCGCAAAGGAGCAGAGGCTTGTAGCAATGGGCGATCAAAATGCAGAACCAGAGGCGTCAAGAGGAACTGTGAGGCCGAATGCGGGAGCTAGTCAGCGACCGAATGCATCGCGCCAGAACATGCACCAACCCGCGCCATCTCGGCACGAGAGTAAGGTTAGAAGCAATCGGCCACCCCCAGCAGCAAGCAGAAGAATGGAAGAGCCCGCTGTCAATAGCAGGCGCAATGAAATGCCACAGCAATCGGCGCCAAGACCAGCAATTAGCGCTCGGCTTGGCCCTCGCCAAATCGGCCAAAATGATGCAAGGCATCGCATTGAGCTCCTGGAGAAGGAGGCTCAGGAAGATGAAGAAGGAGAAGCTGGCCCACCATGTTTCGGTCATCGCATTCGGACGGAAAAATTTCCCAAAGGCTTCACGCTGCCGAGAGACACTCCCAAGTACAATGGTTCTGTGAAGCCTGAAGACTGGCTATCTAATTATCTGACAGCAGTTCGCATTGCAGGAGGCAATCGGCGTGTAGCAGTCCGCTACGCACCTTTGATGCTGCAGGGGTCGGCTAGGACGTGGTTGAACAGTTTGCCCAAGGACAGTGTGAACTGCTGGGAGGATTTCACGACCGCATTCATCCACGACTTCACGAGCACATACGAGAGGCCCAATCTCCCGCGGCAGTTAGCTCTGTGTGTGCAAGGCAAGGACGAACCCCTCCGAGATTACTTATCTCGGTGGATCAAGCTGAAGAATTCATGCGAAGGAGTCCACGAAATTCAGGCCATTCAGTATTTTACTGATGGATGCCTAGCTGATTCAATGCTGAAGCACAAGCTGCTCCGCAAAGACTTCACATCGCTCGCCGAGCTCATGAAGGTGGCAAATGCGTTCGCTATGTCCGATTCTGTGATGCGCCCTATCCAACTCGGAGTTGGAGGTGTGATCCAGTCACCAGGGGCTCCGCAGTCAGACATAGGGAACCAAGGCCTCAGTCAGAAGGAAAGGAGGGAGAACAACCGCAACAACAACAACCACAACCAGTAGAACAGTGGCAAGCGCAAGGATGAGCAGCCCGATACTCAGTATGGCAGTCGGCAGGTGGCCGCTGTCCAGAATGAGGAAGATCCAGCAGCTGCAGGAGGCAGTCGGAAGATGCGACCAAACGTGAGACCCCCGGGACAGATGAAACCCAAGTACACATTCGAGGACATGCTGGACGCGCCGTGTAAGTTGCACAGCACGCCGAGCAGGCCGTCTGCGCACACTACTCGGCAATGTGACTTCGTGAGAAGAATTGCGAAGGGAGAAGCTTTACCACCTCCACCCCCACCACCACCCCAGAACAGAGGACCACCTCAGCAGCAGAACCAGTTCCCGCAGCAAGATGCCGCCTACATGATTTTCACCAGCGAGTCCGCAGACAAGGGCAGTCGGAGAGCCCGAGCAGCGGAAGTCAACGCCACCATGCCACCGATTCCCCAGTTTGTGTATTGGTCCGAATTTCCTATATCCTGGGACAGAGCAGATCATCCCACCATTTTGCCGAATCCGGGCAACTATCCGCTGGTGGTGGACGCTCTGTTCGCAGGACCAAGGTTTTCATGCAAATTTTCCCGAGTGCTTGTTGTTGGAGGAAGCACAATCAACATTCTGTATAGACATACAATGGTCAAGCTAGGGCTCACGGAGAGAGATCTAGAGCGCAGTCGGACGACTTTCCATGGGATTGTCCCGGGATTGTCTTGCACCCCCATGGGCCGCATTCGGCTGGACGTCATATTCGGCACGGAGGAGAATTCCAGAAGGGAGCCGATTTGGTTTGAGGTCGCCGACCTCAGCAGTCCTTACCATGCGCTGTTGGGGTTGCCGGCCTTCGCCAAGTTCATGATCAATGCACAACAGACATACCTGAAGATGAAGATCCCAGGGCCAAACGGTATCATCACGGTCACCGGGGACTTCAGGAAGTCCCTCGAGTGCACATCCGCTGGCAGCAGTTTGGCTGACTCGTTAGTGGTCGAGACGGAGAAGCGTCAGCTCAGCAAAGTGATCGCAATGGCGCAAGCACAGAACAAGAATCCACTCCCAGTCGGCCCGGCAAAAAGAGTAGATGAGGAATCGGCGTTTCAGTCGGCCAAGGACAACAAGAAGATCGCTCTAGATCCCTCCGACTCAACCAAGTTTGTTGTAGTCGGAGCAGGACTCAGCGATAAATAGGAAAGCGCGCTCGTCGAGTTTCTCCGTGAGAATCGGGACATCTTTGCATGGTCTCCACAGGACATGCCTGGTGTGCCGAGAGAACTCGCCGAGCACAAGTTGCACATTCGGCCAGGCTCGAAGCCGGTCAAGCAACCCTTGAGATGTTTTTCTCAGGACAAGAGAAGGGCAATCGGCGAAGAAGTGGCGAAGCTGCAGGCTGCAGGTTTCATCATGGAAGTATTTTACCCCGAGTGGCTGGCGAACCCAGTCCTCGTCATGAAGAAGAACAAGACTTGGCGCATGTGTATAGATTACACTTGCCTGAACAAGGCATGCCCAAAAGATCAGTTTGCTCTGCCCCGTATTGATCAAGTGATTGATTCTACGGCCGGCTGCGAGCTGTTATCCTTTCTGGATGCTACTGCTGGGTATCACCAGATCAAATTGGCTGTGGAAGATCAGATAAAAACGGCATTCATAACCCCCTTCGGAGCCTATTGCTATATCACCATGCCGTTTGGTCTGAAGAAGGGAGGTGCCACTTATCAGCGCACGATTCAGAGATGCACACACTCTCAGCTCGGCAGAAATCTCCATGTTTACGTGGACGATTTAGTGGTGAAGTCGGCAAAGGGAATCACACTGTTGGATGATCTGAAGGAAACATTTGCAAACCTGAGAACTTATCAGATCAAGCTCAACCCGGAGAAGTGCGTATTTGGAGTTCAAGCCGGCAAACTCTTGAGGTTTCTCGTTTCCGAGAGAGGAATCGAATGCAACCCTGAGAAGATAGCCGCAATAGAGCGCATGGAGCAGCCCAAAACCCTGAAGCAAGTGCAGAAGTTCACCGGTTGTCTCGCATCCCTCGGCCGATTCCTCAGTCGGCTGGGTGAAAAAGAAATCCCGTTGTACCAATTGATGAAGAAGACGGAGAAGTTCACTTGGACCCCTCAAGCAAATGAAGCATTCCGAGAGCTCAAGCGCATGCTTTCCACGGCACCGATTCTGGCTGCCCCGATTGAAAAGGAACCAATGATGTTATACATTGCGGCAACCAATCGGGTGATCAGTGCAGTAATGGTGGTGGAGCGGCCCGAGAAGGACAAGGCACAGCAAATTCAGCGTCCAGTATACTACATTAGCGAAGTGCTCTCGGCATCCAAGCAGAACTACCCTCACTATCAGAAGATGTGCTATGGAGTATACATGGCAGCCAAGAGGTTGAAGCCATACTTTCAAGCTCACTTGATCACCGTCGTCAGTTCGGCTCCTTTGGCCGACATCATGGGAAGCAGAGATGCAACCGGAAGGGTGGCGAAGTGGGCAATCAAAGTCGCTAGTCATGGCATCCAATATGAGCCGAGAACGGCAATCAAGTCACAAGCATTGGCCGATTTCCTAGTGGACTGGGCTGAAACTCAGTACATGCCACAGCTCCCAATGTCGGATTCCTGGCGAATGCATTTCGACGTCTCCAAGATGAAGAATGGCCTAGGGGCTGGTGTGGTGCTCACTTCACCAAGAGGAGATCAACTGCAATATGTGCTCCAGATTCACTTCGCAACATCAAACAATGTCGCCGAATACGAAGCCCTTGTGCATGGCATCAAACTTGCCAAGGAAATCGGTATTCGGAATATCGAGTGCTTTGGTGATTCCGACCTGATGGTACAGCAGTGCTCGGGCACTTGGGATGCAAAGGATGCTAACATGGCAAGCTATCGCTTCCTGGTGCAGCAGATCAGCGGATATTTTGAAGGTTGTGAGTTCCATCACGTGCCAAGAGCAAACAACGAAGCAGCAGATGCATTGTCCAAGCTCGGCTCAACAAGACAAGCAATTCCGCCAGGCATATCGTTGGAACACATCAAGAAGCCGTCCATCATACCATCTCCAGAGTCGGAGTCCATCTTTATCTCGGAGACCGATCTTGAAGCATTAAGAAAGGAAAAAGAGGTTCAACCGGCCAAGCCAGCAACCATGAAGAAGCAGTCGGGCGCTCGGGGTGTCTCGGCAACAGCACCAGGGGCTGCCGACTGCGGGCCAGGGGCTGCAGAGGAACAAGAGAAGAGCAAAGCCAGAGGGAAGCGAGTAGAGGCTGCGCCCGAAGGCACAACCTCCGAAGAACCAATGACATCAGAAATTGCCGACTGCAATGATGAAGCTCCGACTCCAGGGGCTGCCGAATGCGCGCCAGGCGCCGCAGTCGGCAGGTCAGAAGCGGAGATAGAGATGGCAGAAGTGCAAGAGGCCGAGATCATGGAGGCCGGTAATCAAGAAACTGAGGTCCTAAAAGAAGTCCCACCCCAGCATGCAGTAGTAATGGCAGTGGTCAGTGCGCCATCATGGGCACAGCCGATTAGAGATTTCCTAGCAGACGGAGTCCTCACAGAAGGTTTGGCAGAGTCAAGGCAAATCAGCCGCCGGTCTTGGGCATACACAATAATCAACAATGAGTTGATGCGCAAGAGTGCGACTGGTATCCTCCAGAGATGTGTGGAAGAGGACAGAGGCTTGGAGCTGCTCAGAGACATTCATCAAGGCGAATGCGGTCATCATGCGTCTGCAAAGGCCATTGCCAACAAAGCATTCCGACATGGTTTCTACTGGCCGACTGCCCTCGCAGCGGCTGAAAATCTGGTGAAGTACTGCAAGGGTTGTCAGCGTTTCAAGGCAAGAAGTCAACAGCCAGCATCGGCACTAAAGACAATCCCAATAGCATGGCCGTTTGCAGTGTGGGGTTTGGACATGGTCGGACCGTTCAAGAGAGCTCGAAGTGGCATGACACATCTTCTGGTTGCAGTGGACAAATTTACCAAGTGGATTGAAGCTAGACCGATCAAGAAGCTGGATGGACCGACTGCAGTTAGGTTTGTGGCCGACATTTTATGCAGATATGGTGTGCCCAACAGCATCATCACCGACAACGGCACAAACTTTGCGAAGGGTGCACTGGCCCGATATGCATCTCAGCAGGGCATTCGGCTTGATCTCGCGTCTGTGGCGCACCCGCAATCAAACGGTCAAGTCGAAAGAGCAAATGGACTAATCCTGTCGGGTATCAGGCCCAGATTGGTAGAGCCACTCGAGAGGGCACCCGGAGCATGGATTGAAGAGCTTCCCGCAGTACTTTTCAGCTTAAGGACCACACCAAACAGGTCGAATGGATTCACTCCTTTCTTACTAGTGTATGGTTCAGAGGCAGTCATCCCGTCCGACATCGAGTTCGACTCACCTCGGCATGCCCTGTACACCGAAGAAGAAGCCAGATTGGCATGAGAAGACGGCATCGACCTCAAAGAAGAAGCTTGCCTGTTGGCCTTGTCCAGGTCAACAGTCTATCAGCAGAAGTTGCGGCACTACCACAGCAAGAAGATTCGTCCTCTCGCTTTCCGAGAAGGAGACATGGTGCTACGCCGAATCCAGAAGTCAGATGGGCAGCACAAGCTATCCTCACCTTGGGAAGGGCCATTCGTTATCAGCAGAGCGCTCAAGAACAATTCCTATTATCTGATCGACTGCACAAAGGGAACTCGGCACAAGGACACGTCAGGAGCAGAGACGGAGCGGCCGTGGAACGCCGAGTTGTTATGTCCGTTCTATAGTTGAGCGGCAGAAGTTTATGTAAGCCATTCGGCAAACAATCAGTAAAAGTTATCATGCCTCGGAAAATGAGCATTCGAGTGTCTTTGTATAATTTCATTCAAAAAGCTAGCCACGATCGGCGACGCTCAGTCATACCCGAGATGTGTATAACACACCCGGGGACTGGCCGACCACGAGGTCAAGAAAATAAGCCATCACGGCACGGGGACTGCATGCTGATACTCAATCGGACACCTAGCTTGAGCACAAATCACTAAAAAGGTTTGTGGCATTGAGAAGGGTCGCGATTGGGGCAGTCGGCAGTGCGAATCCTCGGGAAACAATCCGAAAATGGCCACCAAGGGCACATTCGATGAGACAAAGCTACCGATTGCGCTGCGAACCAGGACACAGAGCCCGGTAGCGCACAATCGGCGCCTACTATTGCAGAATCCTTTGCGTTAAAATCTTGTTGTGTAAAAAATAAAAACTTATCGAACCTTGGCTGGTAGTCTACCGTTGATTCGATTGCAGACCGCATGACGGCAGCAGGGTCGACACGGTAGACATCCCCAAGTGTAGCCGATAAAGGAAACCGACAAAGACGCAAAGTTGATCGCACAAGTAGAAGCAAAAGCCAAGCAATCGGATCGAATAAGAAATAGCAGGCCCAAGGCCGAATAAGTGCATTACATCGAAGTAACACCCAGTGGGTGTCGACAGAATTAAAAGTGTGTCTTACAAAATAAGATAAATCCAATCTAGTATCGGCAAGCTACAACAAGTAACACAGTTGACAGCATGACTCAGGCAGTTGGAGGCACTGAGCTAGAAGACGGAGCAGTCGGATCCGATTGCGCTTCAGAAGTTGTGGCACCAGTCTGCTTGGATCGTGGAGATGTTTGAGATGAGACGCTATCGGAGAGCTCTTCGGCCAGGCCAGAGATGGTAGGAGCGGGGAGCGGGTTCCCTCCCTCATCGAGATACGGAGTATACTCGTATGGAGAGAACCAGTTTACCATAGTACTGGCCAGCCGATTGACTTCGGCATAGGTCTTCTCAAGCAGATCGGAGGCGCTTTCTCAGAGGCTGTAAAGTTGGGAGGTTTTCACCTGAGGGTACCAACTCGGCACGGTCTGAAGGGCGGTTTCCGCGCCAGTCCGACCGGCAGAGTTCAGCAGCACATCGACTCGCCGTGGGATGGCCTTCAAGAGCGTCCGAGTCTGCTCAGTGGTAGCATTCGGAGCTTCCCCCTTGTCAGAATCTTCCTCATCTTGTATCTCCCCCTCGTGGATCTCGGCAGAGGAGTCAGCAGCATTCTTCATCTTCTGAAGTCCGACTTTAAGCTCAGTCAGCGACCACAATGATTCAGCAATCCTCAGGATGCCGAGCTTGAAGGACAGGGCAATGCCCTTGATAACAGGAATGCGGGCTTCGGTGCCAATCAGATATTCATGCCGGGTCCAGACGTTATCTTCACGGTCGCAGGTCCCTCCGGCGGCAATGGTGTCCTCTCGGGACTTGGCGACGGCCGCGTAGGCAGCGGCTTCGGACTCGGGCCAAGCTTCTGTGTCACGAAAAGGAAGTATGAACAATAAGATAAGAGAGGAGAGCAATCGGAAAGCGCATAAGGTGCAAGAAACACTCACCGCTAAGAAGAACGTTCATTTCGATCATTGTATCGCAGAAGCCCTTGGCTCGGCGGCGCTGCCGGGTGGTCTCCTCATAGCTGCGTTTCTCCAATTCTTCAAACTTGGCAGCATGTTCATCGCGATCTCGCCGAATGGAGTCACGGGCGGCGACTTCTTCATCCCTTTCGGCTTGCAAGGCCTCTCGGGCGGCAATAGCAGCATCTCTCTCGGCAATGAGGCCATCACCGGCAGCCGTCACGGCAGCGATGTCGGCCAAATGTTTTCTCTCAAGGGCGGCCATTTCCGAGCGAAGACCCTGGATAGTACGATTGAGATCGTTTTCTACTCCCTGCAGTCGGGTCGCCTCTTCCTTGGCTTTGGCGAATGCTGGACCATACTGGTCAAGTTCTGCAGTCAATTCAGCAATTCGGCCTTGAAGATCATCTACCATGGGAGAAGAAGCTAGTAGAAAGCATGAAGATATGAGAACAAAAGCAAGTGTTTAATCGGAGAGAAGGCGGAGAGGGTAGAGAAGTTACCTTTCAGTTTAGCAATCTCAGCCGACTGGTTGTTGACCTGCAGCTGAGCCTGGGCAAGAGTTCGGAGGCTGGCAGTGTATGCATCAAGGAGCTTCTCGAAGACCTCACGTTTTTCTTCCATAACAGCCTAAGAGGAACAGCAAGATGGGATTAGAGACACGGAAATCAGCAAAATCAGTTAAAGATCCGAATCGATTGCAACCAATCGGCCCGAATCTCGGGGACTACACCCAGTGGGTGCGCTTGCGCGCACCCACCGGAAGGAAAGTTTCCCGATTGAGGAAGGAAAGCGATAAAGCAAAATCAGTTAAAGATCCGAACCGATTGCAACCAATCGGCCTGAATCTCGGGGACTACACCCAGTGGGTGCGCTTGCGCGCACCCACCGAAAGGAAATTTTCCCGATTGAGGAAGGCAAGCGATAAAGCAAAATCATTTAAAGATCCGAACCAATTGCGACCAATCGGCCCGAATCTCGGGGACTACACCCAGTGGGTGCGCTTGCGCGCACCCACCGGAAGGAAAGTTTCCCGATTGAGGAAGGCAAGCGATAAAGCAAAATCAGTTAAAGATCCGAACCGATTGCAACCAATCGGCCCGAATCTCGAACCTCACGAGCAAAAGGAAGACTAAGAGAAAGCCAAGAGTTACCGTGTGATGAGAGGTGAGCTGTTGGAGGTCCCGGGCAAGGGCGGCGGCAAAATTATTCACCCGGCTCAGAGCAGTCGTCACAGGGTCTTGAGGACGATGCGAGGCGTCAGGCTCGGTGCCGACGTGACGGGCTCGAGAGTACTCGGCCCGGAATTGATCCACCTAGCGCATAAGAATTTCCGAGGCGGAAGAGGTCGGCGTTTGCCTTTGCCGGCTGTCGGCGCGGCCTTGGCGACCTTGCTGGGAGCCATACCAGCATAGGAGCTAGTGGTCGAGATGCGCTTTACCGGCACCTTTGGAGGTTTGGCACGAGGAGCTGCATCAGAATCATCAGCCTTTGAGACACTTTCATCATCACTCCATTCGGCCAAAAATTGCTCAAGGGAAGGGTCAGGCGTACCCCCTTGAGCCGGCAGCCGGGTGTCGGCCCTTAGAGGATTGGCGGTCTCGGCATCATCGCCCTCGGCGTCCATGGAGTCGGAGGATCCTCCGGAAGACTCGCCATCATCTTCGTCATCATCACCAGACTCGGCGGAGGGTATCTTGCCGTTATATTCGAAGTCGGCGGGGTCTTCCTCCGCGCGGTCGGGGGCGTATTCGCCAGCTTCCTGGCCATCCTCCATTAGGTCGGACTGAATAAAATGCTGGAAAGAAAGTGGAAGTGATCAGAGCAATCGGAAGAAAGAGCAGTCGGAGGAAAAAGCATTCGGGGCATACCACAGGCGACTTCTGCTGGCGGGTGAGGTAATCAAGCCCGAAGCGGAAGGGGTCTGGCAATGGGCTAGAGGTAATAGCTTTCACTCGGGCGCAGAGATCTTCAGTCTTCACTCGCCACGTGCAGAGCCGAGTGGGATCTCGGAGACCTGACATGTCGCAGAGGCGGTGCACTCGGCGCTGCAGGGGGAGAATCCGAGCTTGAAGCCAAGCGGCTACCAGGTCGGTGGGGAGGAGCCCTTCTTGCTCCAGCTGGGTGACCCTAGCAACCTGATCATCGACATCGAGGTCTCCGACGCCGTACTTCAGTGGCCACAGATGCTTCTCAATCGGCCGGGCGAGGGAGAACTCGGGCAGGTTGAGAAGATCGGGGCCTTGGTCGGGCGACTTGACGTAGAAGAACGAGGTTTGCCAGTTCTTGCAGGACTGGACAATCTCGGGAATTTTATACCTCTGCTTGCCGGCTGCGACGAGACAACTACCGCAATCGGTCATGTCAGTCGGGTACGATGGCTCGCCGCCTTCGATGGTGGAGGGCACCACAGTTCCTGTCCGGGCGTTATGAGCTCGGAGGTTGAAGAAGCGTTTCCAGAGGGCGATGCTCGGAAGGCAGCCGAGGTACCCCTCGCAGAGTGTCATGAACCCCGAGAGGATCATGATGAAGTTGGCCGCGAGATGATGGGGTTGCAGTCGGTGGAAGTCAAGAAATCCGCGAAGAAACGAGCTGGCGGGAAGGCCGAATCCACGCTCGAAGTGAGCAAGGAACACGACCCTCTCGCCAGCACGTGCGCTGGGCACGACCTCGGCCTTGCCAGGGATGTGCCACTCGACCTCCGCGGGCATATGACGGGCGCGGATCAGGGCCTGGACGGCGTCGGCGGTGGCCTGAGAACCCCTCCAGCACCCGCGGCTCGCCTGTGACACATCTCGCCGGGGCGCCATGGCTTTCACAGACGAGGAAAGAAGGAGAGAAACAGAGGGAGGTGGAGCGCGAAAGCGGCGGCAGAGAGTCACTGCGGAGGCGGCGGAGGCGCTAAAGAGCACGAGTCCGTGGCCGGAGCAGGTCCAGGGCACAGAGGTTCGCGGCAGAGAGTTTTGCGAGGAGTAGCAATGGAGCAGAGGAGAGGGAGCTCGAGGTTGAAGATGGCGTCTGAGGAGAAGGAAGAGGCGAAGGCCCCCCCCCTGTGGCTTATATGGGCGGCGGGGGGGGGGGGGGAAGTGGGATGCGTCTGCGGCTGTGTGGCTCGGTGTGGCCTAGGGCACAGGAAGGGCAACCGGCAAACCAGCGCAGAGGATCCGGGCGCAAAAGGCGAGGCTTGCGACGTGGGGGTCAGGCCCTGCAGTTATGTCAAGTCACGCGTGGGTCGTGGGTCCCATCTCATTGATCACGTCCCGGAATAATCGGAGGTAACCGTTGGAATGAAATCGGCGAGGGATGTTCTGCCAGAAAAGAGAAGACAGAAGCTGGGAACAAAACAAACCCAATCGGACGAGAAGCTTGGTCAACCGAGTGTGATCTCCGAGTCGGCCAACGAGCTCGGAACGACACATTCGATGAGGCCATAGCAGTCGGAGGATGTCAAGAGAGAGATAAAAAACTGCAAAGGCCCCGCGATCGAGCGACCGTGGGACCTTTACAGCTTTAGGGGCTACTGTCGGGGGACTGGTACCCGGGTAGGCTAACCCAAGCAGAAGTAACCTTTCAAGAAAAGGATGGGCCGATTGGAACGCAGCTGGGCCGAGCTGGGCAGATGTACGACCGATTGCTCCAAGGCAATCAGCTGTGTCAAATGCCAGCAGTCGGACCAGGCGCAATCGGCCCACCCTTTCCTTCACCAAGACAATCATCCGATTGGTCGGCAGCTGGTCCGGGGTTGATACCTAGCAAGCCGATTGCCCAGAGCAATCGACCTTGCCAGGAACCACCAGTCGGACCAGGCGCAATCGGAACCACCTACCACCCAGTCGGGAGTATGGTTACGAGGTCATAAATACCATATCCCGAGATATATAGGTGGCAGGAAGGCCAAGTCACATAGAGGACTTGCTGGAGATACGGTGTCGACCTCCCCACCGATTCCGCGGACAGGCCGACAAGACCATACTCCCTAGCTCCACTGTTCATCCCTACATCCTACAAGCCTACAACATGGGCCGCCGCTCGTAGGCTCCGGATCACCCGGAGAGGAGCAGTCGGTGGGCCCAGGCGGATTAGAGGATAACATCTGGGCCCCTTCGGCAATAAAGTTACCGAAGTACCCTGGGCTCACGCTATAAGAGCCAGGGTACCCCTCCTGCGTGAGGGACGATCCGCACTAGAGCACCATAACTCGTTTCCCCCCAGTTCATTCACTGCTCGTAGTTACTCCTCAGGGAAGTAGGTGAGAGCCTTGCCCACGGCGGCGGAGCTCACCTTCCCCTGAGAAGATAGAGAAGCAGTTATTGTAGCCAGATCATTGATATACAAGAGACAAGCAGGAGTAGGGGTGTTATCTCTCCGGAGAGCCCCGAACCTGGGTACACCGTGGTGTCTTCACCGTGCTTGTGCCCAACCCGATTCCGGAACCATCGACATCCTCTCCCTCGAGTCTTCCCCTTCACTTTAGCCATCCCATGGCATCTGGCGTTACATATCGACGACAGACATCATGTACAAAGGCATATTAGTGAGGCAGGATTGGACTAAAGCAGTCCTTCCTGCCATATTCAGTACCCTTCCCTGCCAGCATCCTGATACGTCCCAAACGTATCTATAATTTCTGCTTGCTCCATGCATGTTTTGTGTGACTTTGCCATGTTTTTCTTGAACTTTCATACACTTTTGAACCTATTTGGACTAACCTATTAACTCAGTGCACCTAGTTGCCAGTTTCTGTTTTCTGCTGTTTTTGTATTTCAGGTTTTCCGGCCATTAAAAGTGCTCCAAAAATTCCGGGAAAATATATAAAAAATCAGCGCAACAGAAGCTTCCGGAATCACCAAGAGAGGGAGGGGGCCACCACCAGGCATCCAGGAGGGCAGGTGGCGCGGCCCCACCCTGGGTCGCGCCAGGGACCCTCCTGACTGCCTCGTGGGTCCCCTCGATGCCCCCCTTCGCCTATATTTACCCCTCGGGGTGGAAACCCCTAATATCGATCTCTTTCTCGCGAACTCCCCTCTGTACCGCCGCCGCCGCCGTTTCAAGATCGGGGATGCCTGGAGAAGCTGCCCCGGCACCCTGCCGGAAGGAGGAACCCCCTCCGGGAGACCATCCATAGCCATGGACGCCTCCCGGATGTGTCGTGAGTAGTCCCCCTTGGACCATGGGTCCGTGACCAGTAGCTATGTGATGAATCTCTTCCCCCTTTGTGCTTCCACTTTCGAGTCCTCGTGAGCTGCCTCACATGATAGAGGCATCTATGTAATTTCTGTTGTTGTTATGCTGAGTTTGTTCGGATCTGATGGATTATGAGACTATGTTCAGATTGTGATGAGTAATATATTTGGTTCTTCTATTTTATATTTTTTTCTTGAGTAAATTCTTGCATGTTCTCCGTTCCGGTATTTGCTTTGGCCAAGTATTTTATTTGCAACTCCAAGACAGAGCGTTATGCTCGATTGTGGGTTCAGCCCCTTGATGTCTAGCTTGAGTGACAGAAACATGAGACTAGGGGATGTGTTGTTGCCACCAGGGATAAAACAACGGTGCTTGTACCTGCGGGTGCAAGGATTGTTTACTTTACGCAAAGTTCTTTTAATGCAGTTGTCTGTTGCTTTGAGTTTACACTTTGGGTGGGATTCGCAACTTAATACCAGCGAGATGTTCTGGATAGATATCTGAAGGTGCATGATTCGTAGTAGATGCAGATGGATTTCGGTCTACTTACCTTGGCGTACTGCCCATTGCTTTTGAGCCCTTCCTTTCGTTGCAGCATAGTTAGCATTGCGGTGCCTTCATAATCCTGTCAATTGCCCAACTGTGATTTGTTTACCTCGCTAGCACTTTTATCGTCTTTTGGGAGAGAGACATAACTAGTGAAAATCACGGGACCCCGGTCCATCTTCACATTATTGTTCACACCCTCAATTTACTTTCAGCTTTTACTTTCCTTTGCACCTTTTATCTCTTGTGTTGATCCTTTGTAAACGACAAGGCCGGAGGAATTGACAACTCCTCTGTACTCGTTGGGAGCAAAGTTATTTGTTGCTGTGTGCAGGTCCACGACAACACCCTAGTCAGGAAGCAATTTTTGGCGACGTTGACACCTACTTGTATCTCCTGAGTCCTACTGGTTCGATAACCTTGGTATCTTCACCGAGGGAAACTTGTTGTTGCACTGCATCTCAAACCTTCCACTTGGGGTAACCAACGATGGGCGAGAAGCCATCAAGCAAATTTCTGGCGCCGTTGCCGGGGACTCAAGTCTACAAGATAGGGGAGTTGCACACTATCTTTTATCTTTGCTTTTTAGTCTTGTTAGTTTACCTTTCAGTTTTTGCTTTAGTGTCTTTTATCAAAAATCCAAAAAAAAGTATGTCTAGTTCCTTACTTGTCAAACAATGTCTGACTTCTTTGAAACTAGATCTTATTGGCATGGAGGAATCACCGAGGATCAACAAAAGTGGTACAAGGAACACCGCTTGTCTCAAAAGGGGATACACTTATGGAAACAAATACACCAGTTGTATGAGTAAGCTAGAAACTTGTGCTCAACATATAATATATCTTTCTGCAGGGATGAATCTTGTTGCTTTATGAGGCACAAACACCTTTCTTTCCAATGTGAGTACAATGATGATGAGACCTTAGCTTCTTATGCTAAGGGAAACTACGATTTTTATGATGCAGAGCCAATAGAAGAATTTGTTGCTTATAAGGGTGCCTATGAAATTACTTCTCTTCTTAGAAATATTAATGATGCCCCTTACAAATATGAGAGTCTTGCTATACTTAACTATTGTTTGGAAAATTATAATGAAAATTATTATATTACTGATCATCTTGAGAGAATCTCTCCCCCAAAGGAAGAGACTAATGTTTTGCAGGACTATGGAAGAAATTGCTGAAACTGAAAGCCCCTTGGATGAAAAAGAGGAGGAGAGTGACGAACAAAAGGAGGAAGAATGGAGCCATCCATGTCTACCTTCTAATGAGAGTAACTCTTTTAATCTTAGCCTATATGAGTGTTATGATCCTATGGATTCTTTTGAAATGTCCCTTTTTGATGAGGTTGATGCCTTCTATGCTTATGGCCGTGATGACACTATGGATGATGCTTACGGAGATGAACTTGCTATAGTTCCTCATGTTAAGCATGAAATTTTTGCGATTTCATCCACACTTTATTGTCCTATTATCCTTTTGAAATCTCCAACTCATATTCCGGAGAATTGTGCTCTTATTAAGGCTCAATGTTATGGGATGCATTTATCTTATGATCCTAAAGACCGTGTTGAAAACTATACACGTGTACTTTTAGGTCATGAACAACATGATTTATGTGATAGTTATATTCTTGATGTTGTTCATGATACTACTGAAAATTACTTTGAGAGAGGAAAGCTTGGTTGTAGGAACTTTCATATTACAAAAACACCTCTCTTTATGATGAGAATTTTGAAGTTGTTCTTCTTCCACCTTCCTATGCATGTCACTTTGTGCTTCTTTGATTTATTTGCTTACAAGATGCCTATGCATAGGAAGTGGGTTAGGCTTAAATGTGTTTCATATTTTCTTCTTGATGCTCTCGTTTTCTTAAAATTCTTATTCTCTTGTGAGAGCATCTTTTATAATCTTCAAGCCTAGCTAATGGCTCTAAAGAAGCGCTTTCGGGAGGCAGCCCGCAACGAATTTAGGTTTTTTTTTTGCTTTTGTTCTGTTCTTAGTGGTATTGATGATTGTTACTACTGTAGCAACATCATTGTATCTTTACTTTTCAAGCTTTGTGCCAAGTTTAGCCTCAGATTGCAAGAAAGGTCAAAAGTTGGTGCTTGCTGTCCAGAAACAGATTCTGTCTGCTTGACGGAAAAATTCTCAATAAATCACCAGATCATCTTTTTGATCTGAATTTTTTTGACAGCATGCTCCATACAATTACCTTTCAGGCGTCTGTTCAAAGTTTTTTTTTTTTGAGTTGCAGAAGTACCTCGAAAAAATTCTCCTTTCTCTGTTGTTCTGTTTTTCTCAGCTTCTGCCCCGGTTTTTCTTTTCGCAGTTTTGCAATCCTTAAGCTTGCTTTTTCTTTGCAAACTTTTTTGGGAAGGCAAGAGAAACAGTAGCTCTTCCTGGAAATCTTTATTTGCAGTAGAGGAAAATTATTTCATTAGGGTACTAACCTCTTTAATCAGCCTACAATGAGTTATGTATGAAGGGAGTTTTCAAGTGCGCGATGGAGGATGATGAAAGAAGATTCAGGAGTGTCAAACTCTCAAGCTTGGGGATGCCCATGTTCACCCCCAATAAATATTCAAGAAGACTCAAGCGTCTAAGCTTGGGGATGCCCCGATGCATCCCCTTCTTCATCAACAATCATCAGTTTATCCCTCGTTGCATTATATTTTTATCACTTCATGCGTTATGTGCTTTGCTTGGAGCGTCTCGCTCTTTACTTTTCTAGGTTTGTTTTGCTTTCTTTGCTGTAGTAACAAGTTAAACCCCAACTTAATCTTTTGTGTGGGAGAGATTCACGCTCCGCTTGAACTAGAACTCCTCATAGGATTTGCATGCTTATTCTTTTAGCTGTGAGTTGTTCTTTTTCTTTTCTTAGCTGCTGTTCTGTTTAGTTGTAGTGCTTTAGTTTTTCTAGAGCTTTTCTTTTGTCTTAGGTTGAACTTTCTATAGGTTGCATGTTTTATCTTGTTAGAGAGTTTGCCTGTTGCACTGAGTTCTGTGTCTTGACTGAAAGTAGGTAGTTAAAGTTGCTATTCTCTTTGTAGTAGTAACTTGCAATAGTTTTGAGGTATTGACTAGAGTAATGTTTGAACTTATCGTGTCAAGAGCTCTTGCCTATTAGTGGTACATGTCGTATTTTGGGCAATCCATGTGTTTTTCGAAAACCAAAAAACCCCTGTTGAGAACTCTAGCTACTAGATGGATCACTAACCTCTGGAGGGTTCGAATATTAGAGTACACTCACGTACCATGAGTCGAGGATGGGCAAGGATAACCAAACCCCCATACACTCCTCCTCGGGGTACCTGTATCTTTGTGAACCTCCTGATTAGATTGAGAGTTACCGATAATAAGTGCATGAGTTCTTCGGACTAATGTGAGTATTCGAAAGTTGACACTTCCACCCACCTATACTTTTCTAGCCTCTTCGGTACCGTGCATTGCCCTTTCTCACCTCGAGAGTTGGCGCATACTTCGCCGGTGCATCCAAACCCTTGGCATATGATACGCTCTGTCATCATAAGCCTCCTTATATCTTTCCTCAAAAAAGCCACCATACCTACCTACAAGGCATTTCCATAGCCTTTCCAAGATACATTGCCATGCAACATCCACCTTCTCATGACTTGATCTTCATGTCATACATGATACTTGCTTGATCGATGAGCCGCATGCTAGTTGGGTCTTGCCCTAATCATTGCTACATGACATGCTAGTATCATTGCATATCCTGCTACCCTGGCAGAGGCATACATTTGCATCATGATAGTTACATTTTTCTTTATGTGAGTACCTTTGTAAAGTGTGAAAGATCTCCTATATTCTTGTAAAATATAGAGTATTGCCCCTAAAGTGAGGAAAAGATCCCAAAGAGGACAAAATCAAAAGATCCCAAAGAGGACAAATGAGAGTTAAATAGAAAGAGCCATTGAGGCCACCAAAAAATAAAAATAAAAAGAGAAAAAGAGAAAATAAAAAAAATAAATAGAGAGAAGGGGGCATACTACTATTCCTTTTGAGAGATCCACACTAGTACTTCATCTTCTATCCCTTGTACTCCATAGAGATCATCATCATGCATATAGCTATGTGGGGACCCTTCACACTATAGAACTTGGCTTGTATATTCCAATGATGAGCCTCCTCAAACGAGCTCTAGGTCTTCTTGAGCAAGCAAGTTAGATGCACCCCCACTAGTTCCCTTGGAGAGCTTTTAGCTCACATGTGCATCCGTTGTATGGCAATCCCTACTCCTCACATCATATCTATCATATGGCCTTCTCTCGCCTATGATTGTCCTCATTGATGTGAGCCTTTCACCCCTTTTTGTCTTCCTCCTCCACCTTCTTTCCGTTTCGCCTTTTAGGTGTCAACTTTCTTTCTCACGCTCATCCATTGCATGAGTGCTCAAAATGTCAAAAGGGAGTGGATCAGTTTGACTTGTACCTGGCTAGTGGTCTGGGGACGAGTCCAGATAAGAATCCAAAGGACACCAAGTGTGAAACTTTAGTAGATAGTTGTTCTCAACAAACTTTTTTCTCTTTCTTCCCAGTCCCTTGCTTGCACGCAAACACCATTTGGAGACATTCGAGTCACGGACAGCAAGAGCTCTTGCACCTTTTGTTCTTTTGTTGCTTGTGTCAATGCTAATATAGACTCTTGCTTGTTAAGACTTGAATTGAATTGCATGCTTTGATTGCTTTACTTAAAGGATCTTATTTGGTTGTGTGGCATGTCACCACAGAAATTATGCTTGTAATCATTTACCTACTCGAGGACGAGCAGGAATTAAGCTTGGGGATGTTGATACGTCCCAAACGTATCTATAATTTCTGCTTGCTCCATGCATGTTTTGTGTGTCTTTGCCATGTTTCGCTAGAACTTTCATACACTTTTGAACCTATTTGGACTAACCTATTAAATCAGTGCACCCAGTTGCCAGTTTCTGTTTTCCGCTGTTTTTGTATTTCAGGTTTTCCGGCCATTAAAAGTGCTCCAAAAATTCCGGGAAAAATATATTAAAAATCAGCGCAACAGAAGCTTCCGGAATCACCAAGAGAGGGAAGGGGGACCACCACCAGGCAGCCAGGAGGGCAGGTGGCGCGGCCCCACCCTGGGCCGCGCCAGGGACCCTCCTGACTGCCTCGTGGGTCCCCTCGGTGCCCCCCTTCACATATATTTACCCCTCGGGGTGGAAACCCCTAATATCGATCTCTTTCTCGCGAACTCCCCTCTGTACCGCCGCCGCCGCCGTTTCAAGATCGGGGCTGCCTAGAGAAGCTGCCCCGGCACCCTGCCGGAAGGAGGAACCCTCTCCGGGAGACCATCCATAGCCATGGACGCCTCCCGGATGTGCCTTGAGTAGTCCCCCTTGGACCATGGGTCCATGACCAGTAGCTATGTGATGAATCTCTTCCCCGTTTGTGCTTCCACTTTCGAGTCCTCGTGAGCTGCCTCACATGATCGAGACATCTATGTAATTTCTGCTGTTGCTATGCTGAGTTTGTTGGGATCTGATGGATTATGAGACTATGTTCAGATTGTGATGAGTAATATATTTGGTTCTTCTCTTTTATATTTTGTTCTTGAGTAAATTCTTGCATGTTCTCCGTTGCGGTATTTGCTTTGGCCGAGTATTTTATTTGCAACTCCAAGAGAGAGCGTTATGCTCGATTGTGGGTTCAGCCCCTTGATGTCTAGCTTGAGTGACAGAAACATGAGACTAGGGGATGTGTTGTTGCCACCAGGGATAAAACAACAGTGCTTGTACCTGCGGGTGCAAGGATTGTTTACTTTACGCAAAGTTCTTTTAATGTTGTTGTCTGTTGCTTTGAGTTTACACTTTGGGTGGGATTCACAACTTAATACCAGCGAGATGTTCTGGATAGATATCTCAAGGTGGATGATTCATAGTAGATGCAGATGGATTTCGGTCTACTTACCTTGGCGTACTGCCCATTGCTTTTGAGCCCTTCCTTTCTTTGCAGCATAGTTAGCATTGCGGTGCCTTCATAATCCTGTCAATTGCCCAACTGTGATTTGTTTACCTCGCTAGCACTTTTATCGTATTTTGGGAGAGAGACATCACTAGTGAAAATCACGGGACCCCGGTCCATCTTCACATTATTGTTCACACCCTCAATTTACTTTCAGCTTTTACTTTCCTTTGCACCTTTTATCTCTTGCGTTGATCCTTTGTAAACGACAAGGCCGGAGGAATTGACAACTCCTCTGTACTCGTTGGGAGCAAAGTTATTTGTTGTTGTGTGCAGGTCCACGACAACACCCTAGTCAGGAAGCAATTTCTGGCGATGTTGCCACCTACTGGTATCTCCTGAGTCCTACTGGTTCGATAACCTTGGTATCTTCACCGAGGGAAACTTGCTGCTGCACTGCATCTCGAACCTTCCACTTGGGGTAACCAACGAGGGGCGAGAAGCCATCACATCCACATCTACTTTCTACTTTAGATAGTACCCCATCCCATTGTTTGTTAGCAATTCTGCCTTTGGTAACTGGTATCCCTAAGTACTTCAAAGGGAGATCCCGTAATCCACAAGCAAAAATGTTATGATATTCTTCTATCTGTGAGGTAATGTCTCCAATTGGAAACAAATCACTTTTGTGATAATTTATAGTCAAGCCAGACATCTGCTCAAAAGCTCCAAGAACGAAATTAAGTTTTTTAGCATCCTCAATATCATCTTGTAAAAGGAAAATTGTGTCATTTGCATATTGCACTATATTCTCACCTTTTTATAGATGGTCAACCATCACTCCTTTGACTATGTTTTGATTTCTAGATTTTTCCATAATGATGGCTAAAGCATCAACAGCTAGGTCAAACAATAGTGGAGATAAGGCATCTACTATCCTTTGTGAGTTTTGAAATAGGGCCCAATATGATCATTAACCTTAATTCCAACTTTTCCACCAATCATTGATTTCATTATCCAATCACACCATTTATCAGGGAAGCCTTTCATTTTCAGCATTTGATAAACAAAAGGCCATTTGATTTTATCATAAGCTTTCTCAAAATACACCTTAAACAAGATAGCTTTTTGTTTGCCCACATGGATGTAGTTAATGGCTTCATGCAAGACCACCACTCCCTCCATGATATATCTCCCTTTGATAATGCGGTCTGGTTTCTAGAAATAACAGGCCCTACCACTTTACTTAATCCATTCATTAGCACTTCAGTGATGATCTTAAAGCTAACATTTAATAAACAAATAGGCCTAAATTTTTGGATTTTTTTAGCATCTTTCACTTTTGGAATTAAAGTGATGATGCCAAAATTAAGTCTAGCTAAATCAAAATCCCCTTTGTGCAAATCATCAAGCAATGCCTTCAGATCCCATTTGACAATCTCCCAAAAATGGACTTTTATTTTTCTCCATTTTAAATACTACTTCTTTAATTTCCTCCATGGAGAACTCAACTAATAGCATTTCAGATTCCAAACTGGATATCTGTGGCATTTGTTGGTCTCTAAGCGAAATAGTGGAATTTTCAGAAGCTCCAAATAGCCCTTTCTAAAAATTTGTGATATATGAGATTAAGTTCTCCTCTCCTTCAATCACCTGACCATCTTGATCTAGAGAAAGGATTCTATTTTTCCTTTTTCTGCCATTAACCTTGGCATGATATTATTTTGAATTGCAATCACCATCTTTGATTTCATTGCTCTTATATCTTTGGAGCCATCTCAATTCCTCTTGTTCTAATAGCCTATTAAGATGTGCTCTCAACTATTTGTGTTCAGTGTAATCATGGGCAAACAGGCCCATAACTTCAGCATTCTTGTCAATCAAATCTAATTTAGCAATAACTTCCAATTTAAGTTTTCTACTTAAGGCTTCAGCATTCTTGATCCATCCTTTCATCTTCCTCCTAATGTTTCTGATCCTAAGCTGCCATCTATCTAAACTGTTTGCAGCATTAGGTTTACCCCCAATTGTTGCAAACAAAGTCTCTAAATCCTTCCTTGAGCATCCAGGAGTTCTCAAACCTAAAGATAGGAGATTTGAAAGAACATTCCCCAGTGTCTACAATTAGAGGGGTATGTTGATACGTCTCAAACGTATCTACTTTTCGAAACACTTTTGCTATTGTTTTGACTTCATTCTTGCATAATTTGGACGAAACTAACCCGGACTGACGTTGTTTTCAGCAGAGCTACCAGTGCTGTTTTTATTTTGTGCAGGTTTCTGGATATTTAGGTACGCTGGAAAAATCCCAAAAAAATATATTAAAAATCAGCGTTCCGGAAGCTTCCGTCAGGCCAAAGGGGGGCCACAGGGCAGCCAGGAGGCAGCCAGGAGGGTGCCTGGCGCGGCCCCACCCCCTGGTCGCGCCACCTGCCCTCGTGGGTGGGTCCCACACCCCCTGGTGACCTACCTTGGCCCCTATTTATTCTCCCGTCGAGGAAACGTCGAAACAGAAGTCGCTTTTTCGATCTACGCTGCGGAGCCGCCGCAACCCTCTGTTCTTCTCCGGAGAGCTAATCTGGAGGCTGAATTGGCCTCCGGTGAGGGGGAAATCATCGCCATCGTCATCGTCATCACCTCTCCATCACCCATCCATGAATTCTCCTTTCATGTGTGAGTAATTCCCTGCTGTAGGCAAAGGGGATGGTAGGGATTGGATGAGTTACATCATGTAATAGTTCAATCAGATTTGTTGTGGTCATGTTGCCTACCATCTACTTGGTGTTTATCATCTCTGTTACAACTTGTTGCTCTTATTGCTTGTCACTTTGGGCCCGAGTGCCATGATTTCAGATCTGATCACCCTTTTGTTTCTTGAGTTTGTGGTGTTCTTGATCCTATCTATGAGTTGTATGCACCTATTATAGTCCGGAACCGGCGATCCCAGTGGTGACAGCCTGGGACACCAAAGGGGATGGACTATAATTTGAGGATTCCGTGTATCCATGAAGTGTTAATGCTTTGTTCCGGTTCTCCGCTATAGGAGACCTTAATTTCCCTAAGTTCCTTTTGGCCCCGTTCGTAGCGGGAGGGAAGGACAAAAGATGTTGTGCAAAGTTCTTATTGCAAGAACGTACAACTACCCTGGGATACATGTCTGATGTTTGATATTTGCCTAGATGATCCTTTGTTTTCTGTGAGCCTTGCAAAAGTTAGAATCTGTTGCATGTTCGTTCTCATCCAAGCAACGCCCAACCATCCATCTCCCTAGCCTACAGTGTTTTCTTTCTGCTGGTTACTAGTTGTTTACTTTCGTTGTTTTACTTTTGCTGTTCCACTACCACTATCACCACTATTATCACCACCACTACTACCACCGTATCACAGTTGCTCCTAATACTTTCGTGCAAGCAAGTGTTTATTTCAGGTGCGGTTGAATTGACAACTCAATTGTCAAAGCCTGTACGTATTCTTTGTGTCCCCAAGTGTAGAATCAATAAATTGGGTTATCTTGCCCGCGAAGACTATCTCGATCCCCTACAGTTGAGGGTTATTAAGTATTGTTTTCTGGCGCCGTTGACGGGGACCATAGCTTTATTTATAGGTCTACTCGAAGTATCCTACCTGCTGCACGTTATCCATTATGGGTAAGAAAGGAGACCCCAAGGTTCCGATCCTACCATCCCGTACGAGACGAGGTACTGCTCTTAGCACTAGTGCTAAACTTGATTCACCTTCAGGTATGAGTCAGTTTGACTCACCACGATTACATGCTACTTCTGCTGAGTCTGGCAATATGTCAGATACTTTTGATGATGCTTCTACTACCTTTGAGACTACAGGTTCACTTGGTTCTTTTATAGATGAACAGATTGCTGCTGCTGCCCGACTTTCGGGTGATGAAATTCCTGTTACCCAAAATCATATTGGAAAAACTCATAACTTTGCAGGCCTTAAGGAAAAGCTCCTTGAGGATGATTATATTATACTTGATGATGATCTTTGCAGGGAACTCAATGAATGTGCTGATTCCGACCCTGCCACTATAAAGAAGTTGCTAGCAAAGCACTCCCTGAAGAACAAGTTTACTCCTGATCCTACTTTTGCTACGTCACCTATATGCATCTCAGATCCTGATTATGATTTCTCTGTTGACCTTTCACTTATATCCACAGTTGAAGCTGATCCTTTTTATGGCAGAGAAAATGACGATGCTATCGAGCACCTGACCAAACTCACCGAGTTAGGTAGCTTGTTTACTACTGATGAAAGGATCCGGAACTTTTATGTGACCAAGCTCCTTCCTTTTTCTTTAAAAGGAGATGCTAGAGCATGGTATGATGCACTACCATGTGGATCTATCCAAATCCCTCAAGACATGGCTATATCTTTCGTTGATAAGTATTTTCCTGCTCATATGCAACATGCTACTTTACAAAGAATTTATAATTTTGAACAGTTGCAGGATGAGCATCTCCCTAAAGCTTGGGGGAGATTTTGCAGTTTGCTGAAGGCTAGACCGGGACACGAAATCCCTAAGAATGAATTAATTGATATCTTTTATGCTGGTCTAACCGATGGGTCTAAATCCTATCTCGATAGTTGTGCTGGTTGTGTTTTCAGGCAAAGAACACCGGACGATGCCGAAGAACTGATGGGCAAGATTGCCAAAAACCATGAAGATTGGTCCGTGCCTGAACTACCTACACCACCAAAGAAGAGGGGCATGCTGGTCTTAATCCCCGAAGATATGCAAGAAGCAAAGAAGTCCATAAGAGAAAAAGGTATTAAAACTCAAGATGTAAAGAATCTACCTCCGATCGAGAAGCTGTGTGAGCCTACCACTCACCCACCTACGGTAGAAGTACATTCTCTTTTAGACTTCAATGCAAGTGACATACCTAAAGGTAAACCTCCTGACCAATGTTTAGATGAGCTTGATAATTTTATTATGAAACAGAATCACTTCAATGAAAAGATACAAGGTCAGTTGAATGAAAACACGCTTACTATCAAAAGATTGCTTGATGTTCTAGGTAGAACAGTTAATGATGTTAAATGTCTTGTGAAGCATTTTCATATGGTTCAAACTCAGCTTGAACAAATTTCTAATGTGCAAAAAGATTTGCTTGCTAATAATGCCAAACAGGACAATTTACAAGCTTACGGTATAAAGACCCGGGGTGGAACACACACCCAGGACCCTCTTTATCCAGAAGGACACCCGAAGAGGATCGAGCAAGATTCTCAATTACAGGAAGAAGAAATTGTTAGCTCTCCAAAGAAGAAGAAAAAGAAAAAGAAACACAAGGAAGCTGACAATTCCAATGATCCTATAG
This sequence comes from Bromus sterilis, assembly GCA_950022295.1. Taxonomy (NCBI): domain Eukaryota; kingdom Viridiplantae; phylum Streptophyta; class Magnoliopsida; order Poales; family Poaceae; genus Bromus; species Bromus sterilis. Next base: position 382,405,542 of record OX465595.1, on the reverse strand, counting down.
AAGAAGAAGAACCAGCTGTTGACCCAAACAGTATATCTACCTCCGATGTTGAGACTGAAGATGGTGCTGAACCTGAAAATGATGCTGAGAAGAATGATCCACCCGAGGTTCGTGAAGAAGAAGCACCCGATAAGCGCAAAAAGTATACAAGAGAAGAATTCCTAGCAAGAAGACACGGTAAGGAACGAGAACCATGGGTGCAGAAACCCATGCCTTTCCCAAGCAAGTCCGTCAAAACCAAAGAAGAAGAGCACTACAACAAGTTTTGTGAGTGGATGAAACCTCTTTTTCTTCAAATCCCTTTGATTGATGCTATTAAATTACCACCTTACTCTAAATATATGAAGATATTGTCACTAATAAAAGAAAATTCCCTAATGAGGCAATATCTACTATGCTTGCTAACTACTCTTTTAGTGGCAAGATTCCTGAGAAGCTCGGTGATCCAGGTATACCCACCATTCCTTGCTCCATAAAAAATAATTATGTTAGAACTGCTTTATGTGATCTTGGTGCAGGAGTGAGTGTTATGCCCTTTTCTCTCTACAAAAGACTTTGTTTAGAGAAACTAATTCCTACAGGTATCTCCCTTCAGATGGCCGACAAGTCTACGGCCGTCCCTATCGGTATTTGTGAGGATGTTCCTGTTGAAGTTGCCAATTGCTTAATACTTACTGATTTTGTTGTGCTTGACATGCCCGAGGATGGGAGCATGTCCATTATTCTTGGTAGACCTTTTCTTAATACCGCAGGTGCCGTTATCGATTACAATAAAGGGAAGGTCACCTTCAACGTAAACGATAAAGAACACACGGTGTATTTTCCAAAGAAGATCGACAAAAGGCATGGCCTTAACTCCATCGAGAATATCGAGACCGTGAACATTGGAGAATGGGATTGTCCACTACATGTATACCACAAATACAAAACAATTATGGTGGGGACAATGTACATTAAAGTGAGAGTGCAATGACCACTTCATAAGAGGCGAGACCTTTTGCTCTATATGCCACCGGTTTGTTGGTAAGACTTGATCAACCTTGCTAGCTAGCAAGTTTTATATAGGTAAAAAGTTGAGCTTGTTATGTCTTCATTTCCTCTAGCTTTTATTCTCCTTGTTGTACCAAAGTTTCTATGTTTAAAGCTTCACTTGCTCTAACTTCTCTCTCAAGTTCACGAAAGTTTTTGCAGCTTTTTGAACTTTGAAAAAATTTCTACAGTGAAGTTGCCCAGAAAATTACAAAAAAATTATATTTGAAGTTTCCAGGTAAAAGGCCACCAGAGGGCACCTGTGGCTGACCAGGGGGGGCACCACCAAGCCAGAAGGCCAGGTGGCGCGGCCCAGCCCCCTGGCCGCGCCACCCACCCTCCTGGGTGGGCCCCATGCCCCCTGGTGGCATCTCTCTTCTCACTCTCTCTCTCTTTCTGCCCAAAAACTCGAGTTCTTCCTCTGGTTTTCTCGTTCTTGCTGTTCTTGAGCTCGTACCTTCGATCTCCTCTTCCAGCCACTTGTTTGAGCTGATTTCTTGAACAAGTGCTCCCTGGTATGTAACTCCCTCACCCCTCCAATTAGTTTTCTAGTTGGTGGCTTCTTTAGTGAGTATTTAGTGGTTCTTGGTGCTGTTTAGTTAAGCTTAAAAGTTTAAGTAGAAATTTATTTTTCAAGTTTTGCAGCTAGTTTGAGCCTTGGTTAAGTGAGAAGAATGTTTTGTCCAAACTAGTTTTGCTTAAATCTTTGTTTTTGTGAATTGCTAAAAATTTCAGGAATGGAGAAGTTAGGGAGGTGGCTTGGGAAGAAGAAGCCCGAGCACTCAAGCCGTATAACACGTTCTGCAGCTGCACCTTCGTCCACGAGAGCTAGTTACAATGAAGATATCGTACCCGTGGAATTGTTGGACGTGTTTCCCGCGAAGCCCATGGAATTTCCATGCGACGATTTCATGGAATACGCCGGCATTAAGGAAGAGTTTTATGCTCTTTGCGAGAATGCAGGTTTGACACGGCTTGTTACGAGCCGTGTTCCTCAGTATGAAACACTCACAGCCGTTTTTGTTAACAGTTTCAGATTTTATTCTGACAATGATATTGTGGTGTTTCGACTTTATGATCAGTTGCTAACCATGCCTTTGAACATATTTTGTGAAGTTTTAGGCTTACCAAGCTTGGTTGAGAAGAAGAAGAGGAAGAATATTCCAACCGTTGAGATCAACACCCTCCTCGACTCCTTCTGCAACACTGAAGTGAGGAGGTCCAATCGGCAGAAGATTTCTAACATTATGTTTCTCATCTCAGGTACTTTGCCTATTATGTTGCGAGGGGAGTGTTGGCTCGAGACAACACGAGCAGCACTTCCACGCCCGATACAACTATTATGGTAAATGCTCTTTCAGGTAAGCATGAGCATCATGTGGGTACGCTCATTGCGAAGCGCCTTGCTATTAATAGTACCAAGGGAGACGTCTTCGGTGGGGTTTATGCCACACTTCTTTTGCACTCCGTTCAGGGAGTGTCGCGCCCAGATGATGCTATCCTTCCTTTTACTAGTCTTGACTTGGCTGCCATGAAGAGGCATTTATTTGTTACTAAGGCCTCTGACCGCTTTGCACTTTATTATATCTTGCGGTTCAAAGATAATGTGGAACGCCATGTCCGTCTACCTGCACCACTTGTGTTTGATTTTTCTAGCAGGAACGGATTTCGGTTTTCGGTGGCCGAGTTCGATGAGATCATGGGGAGATACCAGTACCACGACCCCACAGAGGGGGTCGACCCAGATGAGGGGGAGCGCGTCGTGTATCCACCCGCTTAGGAGGAGCACGAGGTGCATTCGCCAGTCCAGGAGGAGACCGTCACCCCCTACGGTGAAGGATCTTCCTCTGGATGGGAGTCGGGACCTTCCACCTCAGGGTGGGATAATCCCATGGTGTCGGTGTACGCCCCCGACTTCCCCTACGACCCATGGATGCACCAGTACTACCCGGGAGCAGGAGGCTCCTCGGGACAACAGTAGAAGAGCCCAACTTAGGCCAAAAGCCTAAGCTTGGGGGAGTACGTGCTCTTCTCCTCCTTCCATTTGTATCTCCCGTTGGTTCGCTTTTATCTTTTTCTAGTTTGTGCCTGCTCTTCTTTGTTCTTTTAGTTTGCAAAAACCCAAAAATATTTCTTCTTTCTTTTGTTTTCGTTAAACCTTAAAAAACCCAAAAATATGTTTCCTTTGCTCTTTAGTTTGCTTTGTTTTCAGAGTTCAGCTCGAGTCCGTGATGATTATAATTTCCTACGTTCGATTGTGCAAGTGACAAGGCAGTAATGACGAGATCGACGGAAGGGATGCAGCAAGGAAAGCCGGTATGAACTCTTCTTGTTTCTACTTTTGTACATATGCATGTACTTATGATTAGAGACCAGCTTGTAGCGACATAGTGCTATGTTTACAATGCTTTCCCAGTGGTTCATGCTTTCTTTGTGGTTAGTCTCAAATAGCTAGAGTTTATAATGTGTTGCTTGAAATGATTGACATGCATTGCATTGTTCATGGTGTGGCATATTGAAGTGGTATTTCCCTCCGGGGGATTCTTGGATTGACTTGGCACATGTTCACGCATGTTAAGACTAAAAAGTCTGTTCTGCCTCGATGATCTTTTTACTTTAGAGTAGTTATATCACTTTCATGCCCGATTCAATGTTACTTTGTCGCTCTGCATGATTATGACCGTTATGCTCTCTGGTTGGTCGCTTCCCAGTCTTTTGCTAGCCTTCCTCCAGCACCAAGCGGAATTCTGCTTGTGCTTCCACAATCACCTTTCTAAACCCAGTTGTTCCATTTGAGTCCACCATACCTACCTATATATGGTATTTACGTGCCATCCCTAACGAAGACTTTCATGTACCATCTCAAAACCTTATTCAAAAGTTTCCTTTTTGTAACCGTACAAGCTCATGGTGCGGTAAAGGGAAATCAGTATCTTTCATGCCAAAAAGATTTGACGGAAGTTTTAACTAGTCAAATGCAAAAGAGAAAAGTTGCACTTCCCCCATACTTGATGATGGAATGAAATGAGCCAAATGCTGCTAAGGATAGATGGAACGAGAAACAAACTCCTTCCATACTTGAGGCAAAAATAAAAGGCATCATTGACCATCAAAGGATAGATGGAGTTGGGAACAAAAGTGTAAGCAAAAAAAAAGAGAGAAAAAAAGAGTAAAAAGATACAGTTGGCATGGAAGATATTGGGAGATCTTTACCGTTCACCGTTGACTGGAAAGTTGCACTCTCAAAAAGAAATTTATCTCTGTTTTAAAGCTGCGAGCTCTGGTACATGTTTAGTCTTTGCTTCCTTTCACGGGTTTTCAACTTGCCATCAAAAGCCACGGTTCGAGAGTCTCCACCTTCCTTTCTCCAAAGCACCAACTATGAGAGCATAATTGTCATTCTTAGTGTAACATGCATTGTCCCAAAGTACTACATTGTCTTCTGCATGATTGTGATGTTTCTTATTCTGAGTTCTGAGTTCTAGTCTCCTTTAAAACTCCGGAGGAGCTTCTGCATTTATGTTTTGCTTCACTCATGGAGGCTAGCGAGATACCACTCTGATATGTTCATGCTATGTGCAGTGTGATCTTGAATTGATTTTCAGCAGCATATTATTTACTTTACGTTTGTTTGTGACTGATTACATGAAAGAAGGATTGCTTCGTGCATTGTCCTTGTAGCATGGTGTCAAAACTTGCTGAACTCTTTCGTAGTACATGCTTATATACATCTAGTGAAGCAAAAGAGTTTGTCAAAGTTTTCTTTGTCGCGTCTAGTTCGTTGAACTGAATTGCTTGAGGACAAGCAATAGCTAAGCTTGGGGAGTTGATATGTCTCAAACGTATCTACTTTTCCAAACACTTTTGCTATTGTTTTGACTTCATTCTTGCATAATTTGGATGAAACTAACCCGGACTGGCGCTGTTTTCAGCAGAGCTACCAGTGTTGTTTTTCTTTTGTGCAGGTTTCTGGATATTTAGGTACGCTGGAAAAATCCCAAAAAATTATATTAAAAATCAGCGTTTCGGAAGCTTCCGTCAGGCCAAAGGGGGGCCACAGGGCAGCCAGGGGGCAGCCAGGAGGGTGCCTGGCGTGGCCCCACCCCCTGGCCGCGCCACCTGCCCTCCTGGGTGGGTCCCACACCCCCTGGTGACCTACCTTGGCCCCTATTTATTCTCCCGTCGAGGAAACGTCGAAACAGAAGTCGCTTTTTCGATCTACACTGCGGAGCCGCCGCAACCCTCTGTTCTTCTCCAGAGAGCTAATCTGGAGGCTGAATTGGCCTCCGGTGAGGGGGAAATCATCACCATCGTCATCGTCATCACCTCTCCATCACCCATCCATGACTTCTCCTTTCATGTGTGAGTAATTCCCTGCTGTAGGCAAAGGGGATGGTAGGGATTGGATGAGTTAGATCATGTAATAGTTCAATCAGATTTGTTGTGGGCATGTTGCCTATCATCTACTTGGTGTTTATCATCTCTGTTACAACTTGTTGCTCTTATTGCTTGTCACTTTGGGCCCGAGTGCCATGATTTCAGATCTGATCACCCTTTTGTTTCTTGAGTTTGTGGTGTTCTTGATCCTATCTATGAGTTGTATGCACCTATTATAGTCCGGAACCGGCGATCCCAGTGGTGACAGCCTGGGACACCAAAGGGGATGGACTATAATTTGAGGATTCCGTGTATCCATGAAGTATTAATGCTTTGTTCCGGTTCTCCGCTGTAGGAGACCTTAATTTCCCTAAGTTCCTTTTGGCACCGTTCGTAGCGGGAGGGAAGGACAAAAGATGTTGTGCAAAGTTCTTATTGCAAGCACGTACAACTACCCTGGGATACATGCCTGATGTTTGATATTTGCCTAGATGATCCTTTGTTTTCTGTGAGCCTTGCCCAAGTTAGAATATGTTGCATGTTCGTTCTCATCCAAGCAACGCCCAACCATCCATCTCCCTAGCCTACAGTGTTTTCTTTCTGCTGGTTACTAGTTGTTTACTTTCGCTGTTTTACTTTTGCTGTTCCACTACCACTATCACCACTATTATCACCACCACTACTATCACCGTATCACAGTTGCTCCTAATACTTTCGTGCAAGCAAGTGTTTATTTCAGGTGCGGTTGAATTGACAACTCAATTGTCAAAGCCTGTACGTATTCTTTATGTCCCCAAGTGTCGAATCAATAAATTGGGTTATCTTGCCCGCGAAGACTATCTCGATCCCCTAAAGTTGAGGGTTATCATATGTTCAGAAAGATCTCTTGCCAAGGAGGTCAGAAAAAGCTAGAGGGTAGTGTTCCTCCCAATCTGGGCAGAAAATCACTCTATCTAATTTTTTAAAAGTTGGGTCTTCCATATTATTTGCCCATGTATATTGTATGTCAGTTAAAGGTAACTCTCTTAAACCAACATGCTCAATATTATTTTGATACATTCTAGAGAGCTCAGATAGAAAAGAAGCTTTGCCAGAGACTTGAGCATCTCCATAAACTGTTATCAAATCTTACATTCTTAAGAAGTTTCTCCCCACTACTACCAATTCTCTCAACATGCACACACTTCACATCATCATGCATGCCACATCATCCTCCACTAGCATATTTCTCTCAACATGCAACATCATCCAACATGCATTAGAAAGACTCACCTTAATATGCCACTATGCATAATAAAAACCCACATGCAACATGCATATATGTGAATTTTTATTTTATTATGATATTTATATTAAATCCATATATTAGTTTAAACGTTATTGTTTTAAATATACATGCTTCATTTAACCAAACATTTTCACTCAAATATTTTGTAAAAAGGTTCTGCAACAATGTGCGGGGCATCATCTAGTTCCCTTTAAATTTGGCAATCTTATCAAATAGAAGAACTCTTACAAAATATTCTCCAGTCTCAACCTTCTCAACTACAAACTTATCTTGACCGCTATTGGTGACTAGGATATTACCCCCTCCAGAGACTCCCACCTTAGCCCCAAAAGCCTCAGTAGAATCCTAGCTCTCATCGAGATCAAGTTTTTCATTGTAGTTGTCAGTTTCAGTCTCTCCCTCGTTTCTTTCCAGCTCTCTTCTTTCAGCATCATCAAACTCAGCATCTATATTAGTTAACTCCTGTTCCATGGCTTCATTTCTATCCATCTTCTCGGCAATTTCCTGAAGCAGTGTTCTAAAAAAAGATATTGATATACTTTCTTATAAAGTTTATCAAACATGAGGAAGTACGACGTCGCAAGCCACATCCCCATGACGTGCCACATCCAGCGTAACGGCGCGGTGACGTCCGGGGAAAGAGAAGGTGGGTCCCGCATCAGACCATATACAATGCAAGGTGCTTAGAAGAGGTGCTTAAAAAAAACTAAATTATTCTCTAAGCACTGGTGCTTAGATGTAAAGAGTAGACGCTTAATTAGACACCTCTTCTATAGAAATGAGCACTAGTGCTAAAAAAAGATCAGTTTATTTTGCTAAGCACTCCCCTAATCATGTTGCATAGTACAAGGCCTCATTAGCCCAGGCCGGTGGAGCGCGATCCGAGCGATTGCCATGCGCGCACGCCGCCGCCGCTCCACCTTTCTCCCTGTGCCGGCGTTGTTCCGTAACCAAAACGGCAGTCGCTCGACGGCGCCGAGGCCGAGGCGGACGGATAACTCTCCCGACTCCGCGCCATTCCTCTGCCACCCAGATGCCGTGAGCCACTTTTGTTCCGCATCCCAAGGACGGAAGCAACCGCGGACGGACGGAGCCGTCTTCTGTCTGGACTCTCCCTCCCTCCTTCCGGCACTACAGTACACACCTACTCCATAGAAGAAGAGGAAGAAGGAGGCCGGACTGGGCTCGCACTGCCACGCCTCCTACGTACGACGCCTCAACACTCCACAGCCTAGAAGTGAGGGAGAGGGCAAAGATGGCGGCGGCGGCGGCGGCGGCGGCGGCGGCGGCGGCGATGGCCCGACGGGGCGCGGCGATGGTACTGGCGCGGAGGGGGATGTGCTCCGCCTCGGTGGAGCGCGCCGCGGCGGCGCTGTCGTCGGAGGAGCTCATACGGATGGAGCGGGACTGCAGCGCGCACAAGTACGGTGATCGCCTCTCTACTAGAGTAGATCGCGTCCTCTCCCCCTCTCCTCTCCTGTATGCCCTCGCACGCCTTGTGCTTGCGTAAATGTCTTCCTGCCAAATTCCGTCCACCATTTTCTCCCATCGCGCGCGCAGCGGGAATTCGGCGCTTTGGGGTCGGATTTATATGAGTTGGAATTGTCTTCCCGGGCTCCATTTCGGTTAACCACTTCATGTTGAGTTAGTACCGCGGCTCCCCAAATGGAAGTAACCAGTCGCCAAATCAACTCGTATGTCAGTCAATTTTGGGATGTTTGTTTCTTACCAGTACCCACTGTATATCATAGTGGTCACACTGACTCAACGGTGTCGCCATTCTTTCCAACCAGTAGAAATTCGCACTTGCTTTGAATACCCCTCGGATCGCTTGCTGCTGCATTTGGTCGGGATGCCCACATCTCTTAGTACTTTCTTTTTTTCCATTGGCAGAAAAAATAAATGAGATTACGACCCAAAATCTTGTTGTTTATGTACCAACAAAGTCATGCTTTCTGTTTTGATGATACGATTACCCGAATTCCTAGTCTGAAATTCTTGCTGTGCTCAACATTTCACTGCTTGCAGCTACCATCCGATTCCCATGGTGTTTTCCAAAGGGGAAGGTTCGCATATATTGGACCCTGAAGGCAACAAATATATCGATTTCCTCTCTGCTTATTCTGCAGTCAATCAGGTATTTTCTCAGCAATTACTAGGCATTTTAACTGAATGCTATTTGACTCTCACCATATCCAAACACACACAGCAGTTTAGTTGCTGTGCATTATTAGAGACTTTTCTTTTATGCCCATGAATGATGTAGGTCTGTCAATTCTTTTGTAGGGCCATTGCCATCCAAAAGTCCTAAAAGCTTTGATAGAACAAGCACAAAGGCTTACACTTAGTTCCAGAGCCTTCTATAATGACAAATTCCCAGTCTTTGCGGAGTATTTGACGAGCATGTTTGGGTATGACATGATGTTGCCAATGAACACTGGGGCTGAAGGAGTGGAAACAGCTATTAAATTGGCAAGAAAATGGGGTTACGAAAAGAAAAATATACCCAAGAACGAGGTATGACTTCACGATATGATAAATGTTTCGTTTTTATCATATTAGGCTTTTTCAAATATGTGCTGGTGCTTCAATGGATTTCTGACCTATAAATATAAATGCCAACATGCTTAGCTTTCAAATCAGCTCTGACTAGATGAGGTTGCATCTGTTTACCATATTCTCTTCCCTGGATGGCTTGTTAACTCTTATGGCTTCCTCGTAAAATAAATGAACTGTCATGGATGATGATGTTTTGGTTAGTTGTTTATTTTTTGTAATCAAGCGAGTAAATACATCTTATAATCCGTTTGATGATGTATCACAAGAAATCTAGAGGAAACCATTGCATAACAGAATTTATCTAACTTCAATATTATTTACCATACAGAGTAGTATACTTATCACAAGTTAAAAGTTTCCTTTCTCACAGCATCTTCAAAATAAGCGTGTCATCTGTCGTAGCCCCCAACCTAGGCCTACATGTTGTGATTGCTGATATACCTGTGCTTTAGTATAATGGTGTTGCTCTTAGATAAATTCTCTTGCTTATTTTATCTCGATATATCCTGGAAACAAATATACATATCATATAATTATATTAAATAAATGGAAATAAGCTTAATGAAAGATGCAAAAAAGCTGCTGAAGTACAGTCTGTATTCCTACTTGTTCCTTAGTGTTTGAGCTCTGTGATACAACTAAAGAAAATCCATATTTTATGTCTTCGCAAATGCACTGGTTAATACCTTGAGAGGCTGGAAGTCACATTAATACCTACTTTCTTCAAATGTTTGGATATTTGCAGGCTTTAATTGTCTCCTGCTGTGGATGTTTCCATGGTCGGACTTTGGGTGTTATCTCTATGAGCTGTGACAATGATGCCACTCGTGGTTTTGGTCCTTTGGTTCCTGGTCATCTTAAAGTTGATTTTGGGGACATTGATGGATTGGAGAAAACCTTTAAAGGTACCCGATCCGTTGAGCTCTGTCAAGTGCCATCCATATGCTACTGTTATTAGTGTGTAGAAGCATGCTGACAAATAATATTTGGTTCAGAGCATGGGGATCGGATATGCGGTTTTTTGTTTGAACCAATCCAAGGAGAAGCTGGGGTATGAATCTCAGTCACTGGCCATTTGCTTAAGAATTTCTAGATATCCCCCCTTTTGCTAGTTATTTCCTATATAGCTGGAAACTAATTGTACCCTAATTTGTGTTGCATAGTGGTACTGTGTCAATATTTAACTCATTTCAAGAATTTAATTAATTGGAGGAGCTTGTTAGCTCTGCATGATGTGCACTTTTTTGGGCACATCTAAGGGTATAACTAACAAATGGTAGATATGCTTGTGCACATTTTCCAGCTTAAATGTTAAGCTGCACTAGATGTGGTAGCAATAAATAATCAACAGTAGAATATTAGTCTTGCAAAAAGGAAAACACAGAAAAAAGGTACTTTATGCCATGGATAGATATAGGACATTAGGGGATCATTTCATTGCAATCTTTCTTGGTTTGTAAGTTGCAAGTGATCAGACCCAAGCATCGGGGTTCAATCACCTTGCCATATCTGTCTGACATGATTGGAGAACATGTATATATGGATATTTTAAATCATTTGGCTGTATTCAGGTTACTTGATTAGTTCATTTACAAAGCAAAAAATAAACAGTGAGTAATTAGTTCCTTTGCTAACTAAAGTGCTAAACAAAGAGGGGCTAATTTTACTACAAAAATAGGTGGTGTTTATGGTGCCTGTATCCAAGTTTTACTATTATCATGATTGTCTGCTGTCTTGATGCCATTTTATAATTATATCCTTATTCTCTTGCAACTTTGTGTAGGTAGTACTCCCACCGGATGGTTATTTGAAAGCTGTCAGAGATTTGTGTTCTAGGCACAACATTCTGATGATTGATGATGAGATCCAAACTGGCATAGCTCGAACTGGCAAAATGTTGGCATGTGACTGGGAAGACGTACGACCTGATATGGTGGTAAGTGTCTTTTCTGGTGCACTCTGCTTATCTCCTCTTCTCACTTCACAAGTACCTGGTGGTGAGGTGGTACTCTCTATTTATCTTTTCATCTCGCTGGTGGATGAGGTCTTCATTCTGCTGTAGGATAGCAACGACAATTTTGATTTTTGACTATGTATCTCAACTCTCCAGATTCTAGGCAAGGCACTTGGTGCTGGAGTAGTTCCAGTCAGTGCAGTTTTGGCGGACAAGGATATCATGCTGTGTATCAAGCCAGGAGAACATGGAAGGTATGAACCACTTCTTTTTTTTCCGTTTTTTCCAAAGAGATGTTAAATGTAAGGTGGTTCAGTTTTATCTTTTGTGAGCATAAATCTCGACATGCTGTCATCTAGTTTTGCCCATGACACTAGGAAATTACACTCTAGATGCAGCTATATGATTTCCTTGTTGTTTGGAGTTCTTTTTTATGTATGTCTTGATCAATTGCAGTACATTTGGTGGAAACCCACTGGCAAGTGCTGTGGCAATGGCATCACTGAAAGTGGTCAAAGATGAAGGTCTTGTTGAAAGGTACATTCATTTATAATAAGAAACACCAATGATCGGCTAAATCATCGCAATGATCCTTTCTTCTTCTGACCATTTACTGAACTGCAGAGCCGCGAAGTTAGGTCAGGAGTTCAGAGATCAGTTGCAAAAGGTTCAACAGAAATTTCCTAATATTATTAGGGAAATTCGTGGGAGAGGTTTGCTTAATGCAGTAGACCTTAGCAACAAAGCTCTATACCCTGCTACTGCATATGATATTTGCATCAAGCTAAAGGAGAGGGGCATTCTAGCAAAGCCCACGCATGACACCATAATCCGACTAGCCCCTCCCCTTTCGATCAGGTATGACCCACTTGCCCATGTGTTATCATGCTTCATTCTCTTGTGTTATTCGGAAGTCTGCATGTACTGGCATCGTATCATGTGGTGATATTTGGTTGCTAATCTCCAAACCCTGTGGTTGTAGTCCCGAGGAGCTCGCAGAAGCATCAAAGGCACTCAGCGATGTGCTCGAGCATGACTTGCCACAGATGCAGAAGCTAATCAAAAAGCCAGAATTGGAAGCAAAAACACCAGTCTGCGATAGGTGCGGTCGGGATTTATAAGGGCAACCGTCCGTCATAGCAAAAAAGAGGTACCAATAATTTCAGACACACCATAGCCCAGAATAACAGAACATGGATTTCTACTGTGGTATACGGCTCCTTTTGTCGCGTTTTCTTCTCAGAAGACATGACATTGCTACGCTGACTGTAAATAAATAGAATTTGTCTATCCACCAATTTGCCCATTCTCGTTATGTATAATAACGTTGCGTCTCTCTTGTTATATGCTTTTTTACCCTCATGCTCATCACCGAGGCAGTGAGCAATGAAGTTTTGCTTGAGATGTTGGTGTTTTGTTTCGTGATTACCTGAAACGTGATTAGCGACGAGATTGCCCCTAGCTGGGAACCAAACGTGGGCTCAGAAATAAGAAATTTCCCAAGCAACACTGGTGTTCTTGTTACAAAATGGGTCTTCAATGTGTTTTTTTTTTTGTGAAATCAGGTCTTCAATGGTTTTGAGTTATGCCTATGGTATCAACACAGTATGTTTTTATTGTCACGCTGATCACGCAGTAGTATTGCTATTATTGTCTGTTTTCATTTGCCAGCTTTGGGCGGGGCCAACAGAACAGAACCTCCTACATTTAGGCATTGCCGTTGGAAGATAAGCATGCCAATTAATCTTCGAAGTGCTTTAACCTTGTTCTCGTCTCCTCCTTTTATCTTTTCCCTTTCAAATTAATTAGCATCTAAAGATTAAAGGGCTTGGGATTCTGAAAGAATCGCCCAAGGATCAGATAAGTAGTGCTCTGAAGGCCAACAAATTCGCATGGATCTTGGCGACGCTGGCGATGGACGCTGACGCCCAGGCGCCGTCGTCGCCGCCGCCGCCCCGGTCCGCCCGGTCGAGGTCGTCGAGCTGGAGCAGCGGCGGGAGCGGGGGCGGGGGCTTCGAGTACACGAGCCTCCGGGACGTGATGACGGAGCCTGGCCACGGCGGCGGCGACGGCAGCAGCTCCTCCGACGTCCACGAGTTCGACACCTCCAACATCCCCATCCGCAACCAGCTGCTGAAGCACGCCGCGTCGGCCTACCTCCAGTCCGCCATCGTCGTCACGCCGCGCGAGAGGGGGTGCATGAGCAAGGTCTGGCGCCGGATGGTGCAGCGCCGCCGGTGCCGCATCCTGCTCCTGCCCTGCCCCGGCTGCGAGTGCGACGTCGACGTCAACCCCGTCCGCCGCTGCGCCGCCGCGTTGGCCAGCCTCTGCGGCTGCCTCACCTGCGTGTGGTGGACGTAGCGCCACAGGCCTGACGCACGAGCTGTCGTTGCCGCCGCCCGTTCGGTCATGCATGCATGCGTGCTGATGCTTTTTACCTGAAAACTGAAAATGATTACTAGTACCTGTGAATATGAACATGAATTGTTTAGCTGATTTTGTTCTTCGACGTTCTTAGATCGCGCCGGTGTTATTTGCACATATTTAGTAGTGGGGTTATTTAACTTTAGTTTGTTGGAGTTGTAAATTATTACTACCTCCGTTAAATCAAATGTGACTTTGGTGGAATTGTATATTATTGGGGGTTTCTCTTTCTTTTCCTTCAAAGTAATCTGGCCTGGGATTGCTAAACTTGAGTTTGTTGGAGTTGTAAATTATTAATACATCCATTGAATCGAGTATGACTTGGTGAAATTTTAGATTGGGGGGCTTCTCTTTCATTTCTTTCATAGTAATTTAGCTTAATGGCACAGGGAGAACCTTCTCGAGCTTTCAAATGTTAACAATACAAGAGAAACAATGTGCAAACAAATTCCAGCTTGTGTCCCTTTGGGGGAAAGAAGGAGAATGGTTAGCACAATTTTAATGTTGTGCATCAAAACGTTTTTAAAAGTTCAGATCACACGATCTAGACACCTTTTGGCATTCAATGTCGTGCATCAAACATTCACGGACCGTTCTGAAGTTTAAATTGCGGCAAACCAAAAGTAAACCGAGAAGGGGGGGGGGGGGGGGGGTACGGTTGCCCGAGCCAGGAGATCACGTCATCGCGGAGCTAAGGAGAAAGCGGCAACGACGGTAGAGGCGAACGAGACGATGACACGACGACTGGAGATCCTTTAGTGGGATTGACCAAGATGTTAAGGCATAACACTTTGACATGGTGGTTAGGCTTGGCCCAAAAGGTAAGAGGGGGTAACTTTATTTCCTTTTTCTTTTAAAACATTCAAACAACCTTTTGAAATGTTTGAAGGTCTGAACTTGTTTGAAACCTTTTGAATAAACTTATAAGGCTTCCTTGGATTATTCCAGACCTAGATAAAAATATTTGCAAGATTTTTATTTTAAATTTTTATATCTATAAATACAAAATCAATTTTGATTCAAATAGGGGTTTGAACTACAAATATATTATTTTGCTTTTCAAAAAGTAATATTTAATTGTAGCTTCCAAATATTAGCGGAAGAATATATACAAGTTTTCAAGAGATTTCACCATGTGAAATCCACCCATTTTAATAGACCTCATATCAACCAAATAATTATAATTTTAGTTGGGAGTTTTGTCCACCCAAAATTTCTTCAAAATTTACATGGAGACTACTCACATATTGGGGAAGCTATGATAGTTTGTTCATGATTCCTGAAGGACATATATTGTTGCATCATTTTTTGGATGCATTTTATAATAACAAAGATTTGAATTATCTTCATTTTCACAATTAAACAAATGAAAATATCCAATGATCATGATGTACATTAGGACTCCTAATTACTAGCTAAAGTGAATTAAAAATACTAACTAAAGTGGGGTTGTTACAGTGTTACTGGTAGGACTATCAAAATTGTGGAGGATGTTTAGTAACACTCCATAAAATCAATGAATTAACTATAATTTTAGCTGGAGTTTGTCCATCCAAAATTTCTTGAATATTTACATGGAGAGTACACACATATAGGGAAAGCTATGATAGTTTGTTCATGATTCCTGAAGGACATACATTATTGCATCGTTTTCTTGGATGCATTTTCTAACAACTATCGTTTTGAATTATCTTCATTTCACAGTTAAAGCAATGAAAATACCCAATGATCATGACATTAGAACTTCTAATTACTAGCTAAAGTGAATTAAAAAAATTACTAACTAAAGTGAGGTCGTTACAGTGTTACTGGTAGGACTATCAAAATTGTGGAGGATGTTTAGTAACACTCCATCAAAGTTTTTTTGACACAATAAGATACGGATGCTCACAAATATGTGCATACATTCGTTTTACCTTTGAGAGACTGATCCGAACGGTTTTGAGATTGACGAAATCATTACAGTCGCTCGCTACGAACGAAGGCATCACCTCGCACTGTACTAGTGTACACATTTCCACTCTTTTTTTCAGGGTTAAATTTCCACTAATTACACCGTTTTGGCACAAGTGAATGGCATTATGTGTGTCTATCTTGCAGGTGTTTTCAGGCTTGCTGAACGTAAACATGGGCGATTTTCATACAACGTTATTTTTTTTCATATAGTGGAATTATGAATTTGCATCTCTCAGCAAATTTTCGATGCTTGCCCCCTTTCGATTTTTCTTATTTTTTGTGAATGAATACGAGTGAAATTAATGGTCCGCTAGTCTTTGAAATATCCTGGCGTCGTTTTCCAAGGGGACAGATGAAATCCAAGAGTTTCTCAACAAAAAAAAAGTTGAAATCCAAGCCCATCTTGGCGCGGTGCACACGTGTTGGCAGGAGATAGTTGGGGGCCTCCGCTTCTCCAGTGTTTGACCATTAACAAACAGTTGGCCGGTTTTTCTGCTGCGTCCAGCTGAAAATCTCCAACCAAACGAAACAGATCACCATGCATGCGTGCATGAATCGGAGATTAGATAAATCACAAACTGCTTCACAAAATACAGATGCCAGTTTTCTGAATTATGTTCCTAAATCACGCGAGGTAATCCTCCTCCTGTTCCTCCTCTTTGCGCGATCCATCCAACCAATCACAAGATTGATGATCCTGATCTGGGCCGTCTCCAGATGATTGTTGTTGATGACCTGCGACGAGATCGAGTGCATCTGCTTCATTTGTATGATGATGGTTCTTGAGGTTGCAGTTGCTCCCTGACGGCCTTGGATGGTAGTGGAGAGGAAGATGCAGCCTTCTTCGCCGCCGCCGGAGCACAGGAGGGTGGTCCGCTTCGTCACCTTCCTGGCCCTCTCCCTCCTGGCCTTCTCCTGCTGGGCTCTCGTCAACTCCCGGATCAACAGTGCGATCCTCATAGCCGATGCCGACAAGGCGCCGCTGCTCGCCGGCGATGACGATGGCGGACGCGGTAATGGCGGGGACCTTCCTGCGTCGATCCCGCTGGCCGTGCCATCCACGTCCAGTAGCGAATCGATGGAGAGTGCTGTCAGGACGGGCGGTCCGGTTGTTCGAGAGACGCCGTTGGCAGGAGGAGGAGGAGGGAGCGAGCGATCATGCGACGCGGAGAGCGCGCAGCTCAGGGTGTACCTGTACGACCTTCCACCGGAGTTCCACTTCGGCATGCTGGGGTGGGACGGGAAGGCGGCGGCGGCGGCGTGGCCGGACGTCAACGACACCCGCGCCGTGCCGCACTACCCCGGCGGGCTGAACCTGCAGCACAGCGTCGCCTACTGGCTGACGCTCGACATACTGTCCTCCACCCTGCCCCGCGGTCCGGGCGGCAAGAGCAGGCCCTGCGTCGCCGTGAGGGTGACGAACGCGAGCCTCGCCGACGTCTTCTTCGTGCCCTTCTTCGCGTCGCTGAGCTACAACCGGCACTCGAAGCTCCAGGGGAGGGAGAAGGTGAGCAGGAACAGGGTCCTGCAGGCGGAGCTGGTGAAGTACCTGATGAGGCAGGAGGAGTGGCGGCGGTGGGGCGGCAAGGACCACCTCGTCGTCCCGCACCACCCCAACAGCATGATGCAGGCCAGGAGGAAGCTCAGCGCCGCCATGTACGTGCTCTCCGATTTCGGTCGGTACCCGCCGGACGTCGCCAACCTGAAGAAGGACGTCATCGCGCCTTACAAGCACGTGGTCCGGTCCCTCGGCGACGACGAGTCGCCGGCGTTCGGGCAGCGGCCGGTCCTGGCTTACTTCCAAGGAGCGATCCACCGGAAAGACGTAAGTGCCAGAACTTCTCTGTGCTGTGCCCTGTCGTCAAGGTGAGCTGAGCTGAGGTCCATGCTACTGGTTAATTAACAATGGCGGTTTAATTCTTCAGGGTGGGAAGGTCCGTCAGAAGCTGTACCAGCTCCTCAAGGACGAGAGGGACGTGCACTTCACCTACGGGAGCGTCCGGCAGAACGGGATCAGGCGGGCCACCAAGGGCATGGCGTCGTCCAAGTTCTGCCTGAACATCGCCGGCGACACGCCGTCGTCGAACCGGCTCTTCGACGCCATCGTGAGCCACTGCGTGCCGGTGATGATCAGCGACGAGATCGAGCTCCCGTTCGAGGACGTGCTGGACTACTCCGAGTTCTGCGTGTTCGTCCGCGCCTCCGATGCCGTGAGGAAGGGCGCCCTGCTGCGCGTTCTCCGGGGAGTCACCCGGGAGCAGTGGACTGCCATGTGGACAAGGCTCAAGGAGGTGGCACATCACTTCGAGTATCAGTACCCATCCAAACCAGACGATGCCGTTCAGATGATCTGGGGAGCTGTGGCGCGCAAGATGCATTCTCTCAAGCTGCAGCTTCACAAGAGCGCTAGGTATCAGAGAACGCATTCAGAATCATGAACGTTTAGACCTAGCTATCTCGCAGTTTTGATCCCAATTAAGTGAGAGCTGCCAAGGTCTCAGTTAGATTGACATTGACATTTATCACAGTGACGCAAGTGTCCGAGTATTTGCTTAGGAAAGCCTTCATTTGGTAGTAGTAGTAGTATTGTTTTTTTGCCATCAATTAAAACGATGATGGGGATGGTTTTTTCCCTTTTTTGTAACGGTGATGCTGTGAAATAATTTTGACAGGATGTAAGTATTAGCATATGATGTCCACATGGAAAATATTACAGGATACAGTTCCACAGCTGGGAAATTAGGAACGTTATACAAATTACATATTCTAAGTTAATTATAATGCAGGTATAGAAGCCTGTAGCAAATTTCAGATTTCTGGAGTTCAGATGGCAATGCTACAGGAGAGCAAGGCACTGGTGGTCATGCACTCATGCTTCGACCTTGGGTTCAAATGCTTTGAAAAAGGTGTGCATTCTTCATCATTCCCAAGGCGTCAATAAAAATTGTTGTAAATTTTCTCCAAAAATCCTCCTCGCTTTTCACATGTACGGGTATACAAGGCCATACTATTATGTATGCGTCTTCTTTTTATAAAGAACGCTTTATTAACTCAAAATATAAGTATAATGATATACTATTTACATTTTGGGAGCGACTAGGGCTCATGTGCATGTGATTTAACTAAGTCACATGCGATGATGTCAGTTCACATGTTTTTTTAACTGGACTTTTGTTTGTTTGTTTGAGTTTGATAGTTTGTCTAGTGGGCTTCAATGAAAAGGAAAAAAGGGTGCATGTAGTTGCAATACTTTTTAATTCGGTTTGAATTTTGCTGTGCGTGTAGTTGTGTATTAGTTTGTATATATTTTGAAAATATTTTTTAATTTAATTTTATTTGATTTTTTATGAGAAAATAAATAATGAAAATTGAAGTGTTTCTATATTTTTATTGAAAACTTAAAATTTCGGGCAGAAAAAATCAAAGCCCATCACAAATGGGGTAAAAAGGATAAAAGAAAAATGATTTGTTACAATTGTATTAAAAATGTTGAAGAAATAATCTCATACTGTATAAAAAATGTGTATCTCATAATCTATATTTTTAAAATAAAAATATTTGCATACAATTGTTAGAAAACAAATTGTATCCTACACGGCAAACAATTGAGGATATATTGTGTATGTGAGGGAGGATGCAAAATTTAAGAAAAAAAAAGCACAACCGTACCAAAAAAATTTACTACAATAAATGTAAATAAGTTGGACATAGTTGCGACTCGTTGGTGAACTTGTAACTGAGAAAAAAAATCGGATCCAGTTACGACTCGTTGATGGACTTGCAACTGAGGAAAAAAAAGTCAGACCCAGTAGTGACTCGTTGGTGGATTTGCAACTAAGAAAAAAATTGAACCAAGTTGCGACTCGATGATGGACTTGCAACTGAGAAAAAAGTCTGAACCAGTTGCGACCCATTGGTGGGCTTGCAACTGAGAAAAAAATCGAAACCAGTTGCGACTCGTTGATGAACTTGCAACTGAAAAAAAATTGACCCAGTTGCGACTCGTTGATGGACTTGCAATAGAGAGAAAAATGTCGGACCCAATAGCGACTCGTTCGTAGACTTGCAATTGAGGAAAAAATCGAACCAAGTTGCAAATCAATGATGGACTTGCTACTGAGAAAAAAATCGAACCAAGTTGTGAATCGATGATGGACTTGCAACTGGGAAAAAAGTCGAAACCAGTTGCGACTCGTTGGTGGGCTTGCAACTGAAAAAAAATCGAAACCAGTTGCGACTCGTTGGTGAACTTGCAACTAAGGAAAAAAAGTTAGACCCAGTTGCGACTCGTTGGTGGATCTGCAACCGAGAAAAATATCGAACCAGTTGTGAATCGTTGGGGGACTTGCAAATGAGAAAAAAAAATCCGGATCCAGTTGCAACTTGTTGGTGGGCTTGCAATTGAGAATAAAACCGGACCTTGTTGTGACTCAATAGTGGACTTGCAACTGAGAATAATAAGTCAGACCTAGTTGTGACTCGTTGGTGTACTTGCAATTAGAAAATAAACGAACCAAGTTGCGACTCGTTGGTGGGCTTGCAACTGAGAAAAAAATGGGAACCAGTTGCGACTCGTTGGTGGACTTGCAACTGAGGAAAAAAAAGTCGGACACAGTTGCGACTCGTTGGTGAACTTACAACTGAGAAAAAAAAATTGGACCCATTTGCGACTTGTTGTTGGACTTGCAACTAAGAAGAAAAATGTCGGACTCAGTTGCGACTCGTTGGTGGACTTGCAACTGAGAAAAAAACGAACCAAGTTGCGACTCGATGATTGACTTGCAACTCGAAAAAAAGTTGGAACCACTTGCGACTCGTTGGTGGATGCAACTGGAAAATCGGAACCAGTTGCGACTCGTTGGTGGACTTGCAACTGAGAAGAAAAAAACTCAGACCCAATAGCGGCTCGTTGGTAGACTTGCAACTGAGAAAAAAAAATCAAACCCAGTTGTGACTCGTTGGTGGACTTGAAAATGAGAAAAAAAATCGGATCCCGTTGCAACTCGTTGGTGGACTTGCAACTGAGAAAAAATCGTACTTAGTTGCGACTCATTGGTGGACTTGCAACTGAGAATAATAAGTTCGACCTAGTTGTGACTCGTTGATGTACTTGCAATTAAGAAAAAACAAACTCAGTTGTGACTCGTTGGTGGACTTGCAAAACCCCTCAAGTTGCGAGTCGGTTGTCGACTTGTAACTAGGGCACAAAATGAAAAAGTCAAAGGCCGAGTTGCGCGTCGGTGATCGACTTGCAACTAAAATAGAAAAAATGAAAAATTCATCCCCTCGGACCCCCATCCCCCGGTGGCGAGACGGTCGTCAACTTGCAACTGAATCATATAATTAAAAAAATCAAATACCCAATTACGATTTTTTAGGAACACAGTACAACTCTGACGCTCACATACACGATTATACAATCACCCCTATGACGCACACACGCATACCATACCCCTATGAGCATCTTCGCAATACTGAGCCGGTACATCATCTTGAGATTAACGAAGCCTCCACCTCGTCTTCGACGAGAACGTCTCCTCCCACTAAAAGCGCATCACCGAAAGCCCTGGAATAAATCCAGGAAAATGCGAGCACCATTGTCAAATCTGGGATTTGAACTCTGGTGGGCTGGGGATACAATCATCCACCTAACCAACTCAACCACAGGATGATTCGCTACCCAATTACGATTTGATGGGTGACTTGCAACTGGATTGTGCGCGAGTCGATGAGCTACTTGCAACTCGGTTGGCGAAAATTTCTTATTGCAAGTCGACGAGCGACATGTAAATGGGTTATAAAAAACGATTATGACTCAATGAACGACTTGTAACTGACTTATGCAAAAAAAAAGAAATAAAAAAGGAGAAATAAAACATAATTCTTACGAAATCTTAAGTTTTTCAAATAAATTGTAAAATTCAAATCAAGCAAATAAATATATAAAGTGTGAAGGAAAAATGAAAATAAAAACATCACAACTCGAATCTAGGTAACAAAACATACACCATGTATCAAAAAAATGTTTTCAAATTTTATAAAAATATATACAAAAATCATATTCATGAATTCGAATAAAAGGAAAATAATATAAGATGAAATGACAATAAGAAACAAAATAAAAACAACAAAATAATTTGTGATCAAGATATGCACACCTTTTAAGACGAATAGATCGAACAGTCACAAACTTAAATAAGACATCACTAAAGTTTATCTACATAAGAAAAATGCATTGTGCATCCAACAACAGAATGACTCAAAAGTTCTTGGAAGAAGAACAGATTTCGATGTGCTTTAGGAGTAAAACACAGAATCTGAATAAAGTCCATGCATTCAGTATATGAGGAATACTGAGGACTATTCTCTAAAATATAGAAAGGATAATAGACTTGAATGTAATGCAAGACTACAATTGCAAGCCATATTATGGGTCTATATGGAATTAGAGACATCACCAAAGACATGAAAGAAAATGTGAGCAAAATTCACGGCACTACAAATATAATACTACTTAAGAAAGTAGACGTATGGATAAAAGTTTAGCGTTAGAAGTATTGGACTTCTGGTTGAGTGTATTTCCCAGTATATATGACTAAGGATGAGTCTTCTAAAGACTGGACCAAGAGATCATTGGAGGATACTGTGAAATAATAGTCTCACTCTCCCGCGAAACTTATATCCAACCATTATATGATAATGAGTGGTATGTCAAAAGAGATTTTGACCTGTACCAGTTGCAAAGGAAACATACGAATCTGAATTGGTGCAGTTCGTTGACGAAACCTCTTCCATGAGCATGCATGATCAATGAACACTTATGTGATAAGATGATTATGATCGGAAAAATGCGGCTAGATTATTAGCACTCTAGTGCAAGTGGGAGACTGTTGGATATATGCTCTAGAGGCAAATAATATATGATTATTCCAATATATCTAAGCAAGTTCATAACCAGTTTCATACCGTGCTAGAATTGTGTCAGTGAAACAATGATACATGTGTGGTATAGAAACCCCCAGAGTTCCTAGTTAGCCTCTACATCGATAACTAGTTCATGGTCAACATGATGGTCGTGGTTTCGCGATCATGGACAATTAAGTCTCTTGCCTATGAGGTCACCTCACTGGTTAAGTGACGTGATGAACATTACCCAAAGTAAGCATTACAACATGATCAAATCTTGTGAAGGTTCAGTGTTGTAATTACAGAACGTGGTAGACCGTTCCTTTGACCGTGAGTACGTGCATAATTGCTATCTTCCCGGATGCTTTGACCTACATCCCACCACCTGACTGAAATATGCGGGTCATAACGGTTGTATCTTGGGTATTCCGTGGAGATATGTTGAGGAGGATTGTTACAAGAGCGGGATTTGTCAATCCATATAATGGATAGATACTCGGGGACCACTCGGTGAGATTCCATCCATAAAGCTGCAGCGTGTGACTAGGTCACGGGGATGAATATCACGGGAATGAGTGAATGAGGATTAGTTCAGAATGAGGTTGAACCAGACATAGGATGTCATTGATCGAATCTCGGAACAATCCAGTATCGCTGACAAAGAGAATGCTATACGGCGTAAGGTCCAATCGGTGTTTGATATCCGGAATGCACAGGGGTCATTATGGGCATCCAGGTCCCGCTGATGAACATTGACCGTAGCCTCATCTCGGTCATGACTGGAGTGTTCTCGGACCGTAGGGTAACACACTTAAGGGCTCGATGAAATCGGAGACCTTTTTTGCGGAACCATCGGAGTAACCAGAGAATAAAGGAAACAACATCGGAGAAGTACCGTGTTGAACCGAACAAGTTCGGAGTGAACCGGAAGGTGTTCCGGAGCACCGGGAGATGGAATATTATGTTTTATTTATTAATTAATTGAATTAATAATTAAAATCATTTTATTTCTAATTATTATGTGCAATGGGCCTTAGTGGAGAAAAAGGCCCATTAGGGGAAGAAATAAAAGGGAAAAAGAAAAAGGAAAAGAAAGGGAGTGGGGGGAGGCGCCATGGGCCCTAGGGCCCATGAGGGTGGCGCCCCCTCTCCCCCCTTGGTCGGCGCCCCCCCTAGCATGTGGGATAGTCCCACATTGCTAAGGGAGGGGGGTTGACTCCCTCCCCTACCCCTATATAAAGAGGGTCATGGTGCATGTGACGCCCCCAAAATCAATCCGTGTACAGTAATCATACACACAGGGTACACGATTGAGATTAGGGTGCCACGGTGATAATATCACAGCACAACACTAAAAACAAAAGGATAAACAAATATGTTACAATAGAGGGGGTCACACGGACCCGAATACATAAATCATACAAGCCATAATATCTGAGTACAGACATAGTTAGTCAAGTTTTTCCATAAGAAGGCTAGCACAAATCACATCAGAGATACAGATCGAAAAGGCGAGGCCTCCTTCCTGAGATCCACCGAACTACTCCTGGTCGACGGGGAACTCGACGTCGTAGTAGGCGCCTCCGGGGTACTCCTGCTCCTGGGCTCCAACGTCGGCTGAAGCGGCCGATCAGGCAAAACAGTAAAGGAAATAAAGCAGGTGAGTATCTAGTATACCCGCGAGTCTTACGTCCGCTACTAAGCATTATGCATTGTAGCAACGGAAAGAAGAGGTTGTATATAGTGGACTGAAAGACAGAAATCCAGAGCAAGGGTAAGAAGCTAGGCCTAACGAAGACTAGCATCTTCCGACGATGTCTTGCAGCATGAGGTAAGAATCAGCCAACAATTTATATAAAGCATAAAGTAACAATGCAGCAGAAGTTGTTGCAGCATTGTATAATAATAAGTTGTAATGATTAACAATGCCTCCGAGTTCGCCTCCTCGACATCCCCGCGAGGAAGAAAAACCCGGAACCATACAGTTTAATAATAATAGTTCCTAGTGGTAAGATCCAGCTTCAGCATAAAGCGTCCTGTTACCATGGACATGGCTATTCGAATAGATTAATCTTCCCTGCAGGGGTGCACTTATGTTACGCTACACGCACGGATCTCCAGGGTGGCGGGAACCTTGTTAGGGAACGCTCCACCGAGGCTATCCGACACTTCATAGCCCATCTTTCAAACTCAACAGAGAGGCCATCCGCCGGTCTAAATCCTAAGTACGCCGGGCCTTGGACCCCAACCCGAACGTACTCCTGCACGGTGCGTGGCTGGCCGGTGAAGTTGAAGCAAATCCAAATAAGACATCACCGCGCGAGCAAATAAGACAACACCACTTCCCGGCAATCAGCCCGCAGTACTGCTGACGTCTGAAGAGTCCTCAGACGACACTACGAAGCAGAGGAGCCCATAACTCGTAATTCCCACGGGTAGGTAGTGCGTACATGGCATATAGCCAACTCAAGACATTCACTGAACCATTTAGCATTTTAATTAACCTGCGTGACAACCGTTATCGTTGCCTCGACTTAACTGACCCGCAGACAACGACAGCAGCCAGGACCACCAGTACATCGGTGCCTGCCCCGTCGTCCCACCAAGTCACTGCGGTTACCAACAAGGTGAATCGTCTCCTTACCTTGTCTCGCGTGTGCTCCTGGAGGAACTCGACTTTCGTAGTTTGGTAACTCTCGCGGCCAACGATCAAGGGCCAAGCACACCGGTACACTGGTCGTACCCTCCCTGTCGTCCCGTCACAATACCTCTCGCGGGCACCGTTGGGTCGCCCGACTTCTCACCTGAAGGACAATCGTTGTTCAGGACCCTATGGCGGTAAGACAAAGTCAGCCTCGAGTGGAGTACAAGGATTACTCCTTGATAGCTCACACTTGAGGTGACTAGGCATAACCCAGATAGGGGCCTTTGGCGGTGTCTGCTTTGTACCGTACCTGTACAGTTGTATATATTGTATCCGTGTTCACCCCCCTGAGTGATCGCGGCCCTCTATCTAATCCTAGCTAACAATGCGCAGGGCTCACTGGTGAATAATGCATAATAATAATAGGCAGCATAGGATAAAGAAGGATCATCAAGGGGCGACAAAAACAGGCTATGCAATTGAATAGGATTGTAATCGTAGCAGCAGCAGTAAAAATGCCTAGTGCAAGAAAGTACGAAAAGGTAGGCGATATCTAGGGAAGAGAATGGCTCTGCTTGCCTGCAAGCTCGACGGTAGTAGTAGGGTCGTCGACGAAGTAGTCGTACTCAGCAGCGGTGTAGTCGACGGCAGCAGCGGGGTCTACCGGAGATTAAGGGGGGAAGAAACAGTAAATACACAGCAAGCATATACAAACAGATGCATGACATGACAGATGAAATGTTAACGGTATTCTAACGCAGTGCAATGCACATTGCTCGGAACGGAAATTCATCTGAGGATGAACTACCGGCTCCGGATGATTTCCGGACAGGGTGACCGGAGGGGGAAGGATCAAGCCAGAGGTGTCGTGGGTACCGTACAAACATAAGGGGGTGTATCCGTGCTAGTTGATCTATTCTGAGAAACATTCGTGTTCGGAATAAACTCATCCGGGCACTCTAATAGTACCGGACAATTTATCGGACTGTCGGTCCGGAGGGGGGACGGTTCGATGTTCGTTGTGTTAGAGGGGTGTGATAGGCATACGGATAGCGTATTCATATTCGTTATATTTTTCTGATCAATTTTCATGTATAAAGTTTTTGAATCTGAGTTACGGTTTAAAAGTTATTGAATTTCAAAGTTTTAAATCATTTAAATGATTTTCTGAATTTCTTTTATTATTTATTCAACATTATCCAGAACATTATCCAAAACAGTGCCTGACATGTGGGACCCACATGTCAGCCTCTATTTATTTATAAAACATTTTAATAAATCAGAAATGCCTCTAGGCCCACATGTCAGTGACTAGTTTTTATAATTTTATTTATTTCTAAATGACTGACAGCTGGGGCCCAGTTGTCAGTGTCACAGAGGTAATTATCAAGTTTAATTTATTTAAACAGCCCACGGGGGCCCACTATCAGTGACTGGGAGGGGGGGTTAACTTTTGTTCAGTTAACAGTGGGGTTAGTCGGGGGGGGGGGGGGTGACCCACATGTCAGTGGCTTATCCGAGGGGGATTAGTGCTAAGCACGTATCTGACCAGGGGGCCCCGCATGGCAGCGACTGGGAGGTCCGCCGGAGTCGCGCCGGCGACTGGACTCCGGCGAACTCGAGCTGGAGCTCGATTTACTGGGCCATATTGCGCGATTATTTTTGCATTCGATCGAGTAGAGTGACCTGCGTCGATCTGGGGTGGGGGAGAGTGATGGGGCGGTCCAGGTCGAGCTCTGCTTCAAAAATGGCGGAGCAGCCGCTCGGGCTCCAATGGTGAACTACGACACGCTACGAAATCGAGCTAACTACCGGTCCAAATCGAACGCACGCATCACAAGGGTCCTACTGGTGCACTTGGCGCGGGCTGGGACGGACCAAGTCGGCGGCTACGACGACGTGCCACGGCGGCCGGAGCAAGAGAATTGGGGGAAAAGGCTACGGGATTATCGAGCACCTACGGATAGTTGGCGATGACAGAGGTGCTCACCACGAACGCGTCGGGGTTGGCAGCGGGCTCGGGGAGGGGCTGAGGCGGCCGGAATCGGTCGCCGATCTCGGCGGCTGGAGCTTGAAGACGACGAAGATTCCGAGTGCTGTGGTGGCTCCCGGCAGCAACGGGCTGCACTGGAAGACGGGGTCGACGGCGGCGAGTGTGATGGACACGATGGCTTGGGCTAGTTCGTCGAGTGGCCGCGGGTGGCCACGACAGTGAACGGCGGCGGCTCGGGAGGATTTTCCCCGAGGCGTGCGAGGCGAGGAGGAGGGGAATGGGGATGCGGGGTTGTCCAGGGGGTGGCTGGGGGCTGCCTTATCCCGTCGGCGTCGGGAGGGAGCAGGTGGAGGCGGGGCCATCTCGCCAGCGTCGTCGGCGAGCTCGGCCGTACGGGAGCAGGTGGGGGGGTGGTTCGGGAAGAAGACAAGGGATGGGGGGTGGGCTGGGCTGAGGTGGGCCTCGCCCCAGGCGAGCTTTAATCATTTACCTTTTTCTTCTTATTTTCCATTCTGTTCTTTTCCTTTTGTATTGGTTTTAATTGCTTTAACATTTTTTTAAAATGTGTGACCTGGCCCATAATTAGGAGTGTATATTTCTAGAGTGCCACAAAAAGTTTGGGCTTAAAATAAAACCATTTACCATTTCTTTATAATATTCAGTTGTCAAAATAAAGAACCATAACCACATGTTTTGCTTGGTGTTTGGATTGTTTGAATTTTCCAGTGGCAAAATAAAATACCATAACCACATGGGCATGACCCAATGATTATTAGTGATTTTATAAAAGTGGTCCCATGATTTTTGGGCAAAGTTTAATTGCAACATATTTTTCATAGCAACCAAAAGGCATTCCTGAATATGATCAAAGGCAAAGTGGGTCATGGCAAGGTTTGCATAGTGATTAGCAACAGTGATTAGTCCACAGTAAAAGTGATTACTGTTATAGGCAACTGAGGGTGTTACAATTCTCCCCCACTACAAGAATTCTCGTCCCGAGAATTTAAGTGGTAGCGAGGAAAAGATCGGGGTATTTATCGAGAAGGCGATCTTCACGTTCCCAAGTGGCTTCATCTTCAGAATGATTCGACCACTGAACCTTGAGGAACTTGACGGTCTTGTTGCGGGTTCGACGTTGAGACTGATCGAGAATGCGGCTCGGATGTTCTCGATAAGTCAAGTCTTGTTGCAGCTCGATCATATCATGCTCCACTTCGCGGATAGGATCCTTGAAGCAGCGACGGAGTTTCGACACGTGGAAGACATCGTGGACTTGGGAGAGGTTCGGCGGCAATTCCAACCGGTATGCCACGGGTCCACTCCTGGAAAGGATACGGAGCGGGCCAATGTAGCGAGGAGCCAACTTGCCCTTGATACCGAAGCGATGAGTGCCCCTCATGGGAGTGACACGGAGGTAAGCGTATTCACCAGGTTGATACTCCATTTCACGGTGTTTGCGGTCATAATTGCTCTTCTGACGAGACTGTGCGGCCTTGAGATTTTCTTGCACAATGCGAACCTGATCTTCCGCTTCTTGGACAAGATCCGGTCCGAAGTAGGGTCGTTCCCCAGTTCCTGACCAATTCAGGGGGGTTCGACATTTATGTCCGTATAGAACTTCGAAGGGGGCCATCTTCAAGCTAGCCTGATAGCTATTGTTGTACGAGAATTCCGCGTACAGGAGGGCATCCTCCCATTTCATGCCGAAAGAAAGGACACAAGCGCGAAGCATGTCTTCCAGCACTTGATTAACTCGTTCAACTTGGCCTTGCGACTGGGGATGATAAGCGGTGCTGTGATTCAGACGAGTCCCGAAAGCTTCCATGAAACTATTCCAGTATCGTGAGGTGAAAATGCTGCCACGGTCTGAACTGATCTCCATCGGAATATCGTGGAGTGACACAATTCGGGAGATATACAAGTGTGCTAACTGACTAGCAGTGATCGTCTCCTTGACCGGCAGGAAGTGTGCAATCTTGGAGAATCGGTCGATGACGACAAAGATGGCATCGTTACCTTTCTGTGACTTAGGAAAACCGGTGACGAAGTCCATTTCGACTTTGTCCCACTTCCAATCAGGAGGAGGGAGTGGTCTCAACCAACCAGCAGGTTTCTGATGTCCGGCTTTGACGCGACTGCAAACGTCACATTGAGAAACATAGCGGGCGATGTCTTGCTTCATGTAAGGCCACCAGTACCGTTGACGAAGGTCTTTATACATCTTGGTACTGCCAGGGTGGATTGACAAGGGAGAATTATGGGCTTCTTCCATGATATCCGGACCACAGTTAATGATGGCCGGGCTCACAGGAACTACTAAGCGGCCCTTGAAGTACACAGTATCACCATCATTGGCACCTATGGTAAAAGAGGAGGGCTTTCCTTCTGCGATGTCCTGCTTGATCTTCACAATGTCAGGGGCCAGAGATTGTCTACTCTTGATGAGGGCGTCGAGTTTTGACTCGAGAACCAGGTTATTGACATAACCTTGAGGAACAATCTCGAGGTTCAACTTGCAAAACTCTTCATACAGAAGTGGTTGCTGCACCTGAACCTCAAGTTCAGAACATTAAGCTTTGCGGCTCAAGGCATCGGCCATCACATTAGACTTGCCAGGGGTATATGAAATATCCATGTTGAAGTCGGCTATTGTCTCGAGCCATCGTTGTTGACGAAGATTCAGGTCTGGCTGAGTAAACAGGTACTTCAGACTTTGGTGGTCGGTGTAGACCTCGCAACGATTACCGACGAGGTAATGTCGCCACAGCTTCAATGCATAAATTACTGTTGCCAATTCGAGGTCATGTGTTGGATATTTGTCTTCGTGAGCACACAACTGACGAGAGCCATAAGCAATCACTTTGCGCTCTTGCATTAGGACACAGCCTAATCCTTGACGAGACGCGTCGCAATATATCATGAAGTCCTTCTGAGTATCGGGGGGAGCGAGCACCGGGGGAGAAGTTAGCTTGTCCTTGAGTGGTTGGAAACTTTCTTGACATTTATCTGTCCACTCAAACTTGACGCCTTTGTGAAGCAGATTACTCAGAGGCCTGGCAATCTTGGAGAAATTCTCGACGAAACGGCGGCAATAGCTAGCGAGCCCGAGAAAACTGCGGACTTGCTTGACGGTCTTGGGAGGAGTCCAGTCAAGAATAGCCTGGATACGTTCTGGGGTGACGGCAATGCCATCCTTGGAAATCACATGCCCAAGGTAGGTTACTTCGGGAAGCCAGAACTCACACTTAGAATACTTAGCGTAGAGTTTGTGTTCTCGAAGCTTCTCCAGTATAAGACGAAGATGTTCAGCATGTTCTTCTTCATTCTTGGAATATATCAATATATCATCCAGATAAACCACGACGAACTGGTCGAGGTACTCCATGAAAATATAGTTCATCAATCTGGAGAAGGTGGCTGGAGCATTGGTTAAGCCAAAGGACATGACAGTGTACCCGTATGAACCATAGCGAGTAATGAAGGCAGTCTTCGGAATGTCCTCATCACGGACTCGGATTTGGTGATAACCCAACCTCAAGTCGAGTTTAGAAAACACCTTGGATCCGGCAAGTTGATCATACAGATCGTTGATCCGAGGAAGTGGGTATTTGTTCTGGATGGTGGCTTGGTTAATGGGCCGATAATCTTGGACCAATTGGTTTGTCCCATCGCTCTTCTTGACAAAAAGCGAAGGTGCTCCCCAAGCCGAGAAACTGGGGCGAATGAATCCTTTCTGAAGTGCTTTGTCGATCTCCTCTTTAAGTTCAAGGAGTTCATGTGGCGGCATCTTGTAAGGACGCTTGGCAATAGGGGTGGTGCCGGGCCTCAAGTCGATGACAAATTCGACTTCTCTGACCGGGGGTATTCCCGGCAGTTCTTCTGGGAAGACGTCGGGAAAATCGCGAACGACCGGAACATTCTCGATGCCTTCGAGGGGGGCGGCATTCAAAGCATTCATCATAAATATCTGTGTTTCAGCATTACGGATCACTCGGGTGGTGTGTTTAACAATCTCGCCGGAGGGGTGAAAAAGTTGGACAGACTTGGTGCCACAATAGAGTGCGGCATCGTGAAACTTCAACCAGTCCATTCCCAGAATGAGGTCTATGGTGGAAGACTTCAGAACGATGGGGGAAGCAAGGAATTCAATCCCTTCAATTTCAACAATGGTTCCGGGCACTATCTTGGTGGTTTGACATTGGCCTATCGGGGTGCAGACAACCATCGGTGGGTTCATCTTTTCCAATGCGAAGTTATGCGACAATGCAAATGCTTCCGACATGAATGAATGCGATGCTCCTGTATCAAATAAAACGGTAGCAGGTACGGAATTAACGAGAAGGGTACCCATCACGGTAGCGGGTTTTTACTGAGCTTCTTCAACATTGACGTTATTAGCATGTCCACGAGCATAAGCAGCAGACCCAGTATTATAGTTGGGGGTCCTGTTGTTGCCACGACCATTTCCACGGCCAGCGGGGTGAACTACCAGTTGCTTCTGTTTCTGGGGGCACTCCCTGGAAAAATGCCCAGGTTGGCGGCACGTGAAGCATAATCCATCCTGAGGACGAAGGGGGGTAGCATTGGGTGGTGCAGGCAGAGCTCTTGGCATCTGCGGTGGCGGAGGCAGACAGGGTGCAGCATAAGACGGACTTGGAGCAGGGACAGGTGAATGGGTCACACTGGTAGGGAGCCAGATACGACGCTTCTGCGTTGCGCCCGAAGATGAGCCAACGTCACGATAACGCTTCAGAGAGTTCTTGTGCTCCACCTGTGCAGTCTCGACAGTGATAGCCTTGTTCACCATGGTGGAGAAGTTGGCGAAATCATGAACGGCAAGAGCGAGCCTGAGGTCTGGGTTGAGGCCACGACGGAACTTCTGCTGCCTGCGAGCATCAGTGGTGATATCTCCTTCCGCATAGCGAGAGAGATTGAGGAACTTGCGCTGATAGGCTTCAACAGTCATGTCGCCCTGAGTGAGGTTACGGAATTCTTCCGCCTTACGATCCATGATCCCCTGAGGAATGTAGCGGGCGCGGAAGGCAGACTGAAATTCATCCCAAGTGATGACTTCTTCAACTGGCAGGGATTGCTTGTGGGTGCTCCACCACTGAGCAGCGGCGCCTTTCAGATGATAAGACGCAAAGTTCACATAGTCGGCTGGATCGACATTAGCGGACTCTAGCTCGTGAGTGATGTCGCGAAGCCAGTCATCAGCATCCAATGGTTGAACAGTGTTGCGGAACATAGTGGGGTTGAGGCGGGTGAAGTCGTGCAGAGTCACGGTGGCATGCTGATGGTGGTGCCCATTCTGATTCGGCTGGGGGAACTGAGCCATGATATTCTGCATGAACTGACGGTTCATCTCGAACTGCTGCATCATCGCGGCCATGTAATCCGGCGGCGGAGGTGGGTCGTTGGCAGCACGACCACGACCACCACGACCAACCATCCTGCTAGAATTTAACAGGGGCATATCAGCGATGAAAATTTAACGAGATACCGGAATCAAGCCTGAAGTAAAAATGACAACGAAAAGGGAGGCGCAGATATGTATAGGAGTAGTCATATAAGACATACACATTCACACACAGAGTTATTCAAAAATCGGGCAGCGTAACGTCGTAGAAATTAAGGAAAAATGACTCACTAGGCGGCGCGCAGACCGCGGTAAGGATTACACGACGCAACATAGATTCCACTATGTCAATCACGCTGCAAGAAAACTGTTGGCCACAGGAGTTAATGCCAGAGGACGCGCGGCCTGCCCAGAATGAGAATGGGATCCGCGGTCCGGGACCTGGGGTATGACTCCTGCGACACGACTCAATCAATAGGGGAAGCACCAAAAACGCCGGGTGGAATCAAGAGAACGTGATCCTAATGTCAGATTTTGTAAAACTTACCAGCAAGGATAAGAGAGCAGAGTCCCGGAGCATAGGTAAGGAGAAAAGGATCCTAATACCATAGATATCACACGTAGTGACATCGATGTGGGCCCGTAAGCCAAATATTAAGTAGAAAAATAGTTTTTCCAAGTCTAGACTCGACTTCGACCAAGTAGTGGTGGGGTGGCTTCCTACAGGCAGTCGGCTCTGATACCAACTTGTGACGCCCCCAAAATCAATCCGTGTACAGTAATCATACACACATGGTACACGATTGAGATTAGGGTGCCACGGTGATATCATCACAGCACAACACTAAACACAAAAGGATAAACAAATATGTTACAATAGAGGGGGTCACACGGACCCGAATACATAAGTCATACAAGCCATAATATCTGAGTACGGACATAGTTAGTCAAGTTTTGCCTTAAGAAGGCTAGCACAAATCACATCAGAGATACAGATCGAAAAGGCGAGGCCTCCTTCCTGGGATCCACCGAACTACTCCTGGTCGACGGGGAACTCGATGTCGTAGTAGGCGCCTCTGGGGTAC
Source organism: Bromus sterilis (assembly GCA_950022295.1). Taxonomy (NCBI): domain Eukaryota; kingdom Viridiplantae; phylum Streptophyta; class Magnoliopsida; order Poales; family Poaceae; genus Bromus; species Bromus sterilis. The sequence goes on along the minus strand of OX465595.1, from coordinate 382,371,968 downwards.
TCCTGCTCCTGGGCTCCAACGTCGGTTGAAGCGGCCGATCAGGCAAAACAGTAAAGGAAATAAAGCAGGTGAGTATCTAGTACACCCGCGAGTCTTACGTCCGCTACTAAGCATTATGCATTGTATCAACGGAAAGAAGAGGTTGTATATAGTGGACTGAAAGACAGAAATCCAGAGCAAGGGTAAGAAGCTAGGCCTAACGAAGACTAGCATCTTCCGACGATGTCTTGCAGCATGAGGTAAGAATCAGCCAACAGTTTATATAAAGCATAAAGTAACAATGCAGCAGAAGTTGCTGCAGCATTGTATAATAATAAGTTGTAATGATTAACAATGCCTCCGAGTTCGCCTCCTCGACATCCCCGCGAGGAAGAAAAACCCGGAACCATATAGTTTAATAATAATAGTTCCTAGTGGTCAGATCCAGCTTCAGCATAAAGCGTCCTGTTACCGTGGACACGGCTATTCGAATAGATTAATCTTCCCAGCAGGGGTGCACTTGTGTTACGCTACACGCACGGATCTCCAGGGTGGAGGGAACCTTGTTAGGGAACGCTCCACCGAGGCTATCCGACACTTCATAGCCCATCTTTCAATCTCAACAGAAAGGCCATCCGCCGATCTAAATTCTAAGTACGCCGGGCCTTGGACCCCAACCCGAACGTACTCCTGCACGGTGCGTGGCTGGCCGGTGAATTTGAAGCAAATCCAAATAAGACATCACCGCGCGAGCAAATAAGACAACACCACTTCTCGGCAATCAGCCCGCATTACTGCTGACGTCTGAAGAGTCCTCGGACGACACTACGAAGCAGAGGAGCCCATAACTCGTAATTCCCACGGGTAGGTAGTGCGTACATGGCATATAGCCAACTCAAGACATTCACTGAACCATTTAGCATTTTAATTAACCTGCGTGACAACCGTTATCGTTGCCTCGACTTAACTGACCCGCGGACAACGACAGCAGCTAGGACCACCAGTACATCGGTGCCTGCCCCGTCGTCCCACCAAGTCACTGCGGTTACCAACAAGGTGAACCGTCTCCTTACCTTGTCTCGCGTGTGCTCCTGGAGGAACTAGACTTTCGTAGTTTGGTAACTCTCGCGGCCAACGATCAGGGGCCAAGCACACCGGTACACTGGTCGTACCCTCCCTGTCGTCCCGTCGCAATACCTCTCGCGGGCACCGTTGGGTCGCCCGACTTCTCACCTGAAGGACAATCGTTGTTCAGGACCCTATGGCGGTAAGACAAAGTCAGCCTCGAGTGGAGTACAAGGATTACTCCTTGATAGCTCACACTTGAGGTGACTAGGCATAACCCAAATAGGGGCCTTTGGCGGTGTCTGCTTTGTACCGTACTTGTACAGTTGTATATATTGTATCCGTGTTCACCCCCCTGAGTGATCGCGGCCCTCTATCTAATCCTAGCTAACAATGCGCAGGGCTCACTGCTGAATAATGCATAATAATAATAGGCAGCATAGGATAAAGAAGGATCATCAAGGGGCGACAAAAACAGGCTATGCAATTGAATAGGATTGTAATCGTAGCAGCAGCAGTAACAATGCCTAGTGCAAGAAAGTACGGAAAGGTAGGCGATATCTGGGGAAGAGAATGGCTCTGCTTGCCTGCAAGCTCGACGGTAGTAGTAGGGTCGTCGACGAAGTAGTCGTACTCAGCAGCGGTGTAGTCGACGGCAGCAGTGGGGTCTACCGGAGATTAAGGGGGGAAGAAACAGTAAATACACAGCAAGCATATACAAACAGATGCATGACATGACAGATGAAATGTTAACGGTATTCTAACGCAGTGCAATGCACATTGCTCGGAACGGAAATTCATCTGAGGATGAACTACCGGCTCCGGATGATTTCCGGACAGGGTGACCGGAGGGGGAAGGATCAAGCCGGAGGTGTCGTGGGTACCGTACAAACATAAGGGAGGTGTATCCGTGCTAGTTGATCTATTCTGAGAAACATCCGTGTTCGGAATAAATTCATCCGGGCACTCTAACGGTACCGGAAAATTTATCGGACTGTCGGTCCGGAGGGGGGACGGTTCGATGTTCGTTGTGTTAGAGGGGTGTGATAGGCATACGGATAGCGTATTCGTATTCGTTTTTTTTTCTGATTAATTTTCATGTATAAAGTTTTTGAATCTGAGTTACGGTTTAAAAGTTATTGAATTTCAAAGTTTGAAATCATTTAAATGATTTTCTGAATTTCTTTTATTATTTATTCAACATTATCCAGAACATTATCCAAAATAATATCCAAAACAGTGCCTGACATGTGGGACCCACATGTCAGCCTCTATTTATTTATAAAACATTTTAATAAATCAGAAATGCCTCTAGGCCCACATGTCAGTGACTAGTTTTTATAATTTTATTTATTTCTAAATGACTGACAGCTGGGGCCCAGTTGTCAGTGTCACAGAGGTAATTATCAAGTTTAATTTATTTAAACAGCCTAGGGGGGCCCATTGTCAGTGACTGGGAGGGGGGGTTAACTTTTGTTAAGTTAACAGTGGGGTTAGCCGGGGGGTGACCCACATGTCAGTGGCTTATCCGAGGGGGATTAGTGCTAAGCACGTATCTGACCAGGGGGCCCCGCATGGCAGCGACTGGCAGGTCCGCCGGAGTCGCGCCGGCGACTGGACTCCGGCGAACTCGAGCTGGAGCTCGATTTACTGGGCCATATTGCGCGATTCTTTTTGCATTCGATCGAGTAGAGTGACCCGCGTCGATCTGGGGTGGGGGAGAGTGATGGGGTGGTCTAGGTCGAGCTCTGCTTCAAAAATGGCGGAGCAGCCGCTCGGGCTCCAATGGTGAACTACGACACGCTACGAAATCGAGCTAACTACCGGTCCAAATCGAACGCACGCATCACAAGGGTCCTACTGGTGCACTTGGCGCGGGCTGGGACGGACCAAGTCGGCGGCTACGACGACGTGCCACGGCGGCCGAAGCAAGAGAATTGGGGGAAAAGGCTACGGGCTTATCGAGCACCTACGGATAGTTGGCGATGACAGAGGTGCTCACCACGAACGCGTCGGGGTTGGCAGCGGGCTCGGGGAGGGGCTGAGGCGGCCGGAATCAGTCGCCGATCTCGGCGGCTGGAGCTTGAAGACGACGAAGATTCCGAGTGTTGTGGTGGCTCCCGGCAGCAACGGGCTGCACTGGAAGACGAGGTCGACGGCGGCGAGTGTGATGGACACGATGGCTTGGGCTAGTTCGTCGAGTGGCCGCGGGTGGCCACGACAGTGAACGGCGGCGACTCGGGAGGATTTTCCCCGAGGCGTGCGAGGCGAGGAGGAGGGGAATGGGGATACGGGGTTGTCCAGGGGGTGGCTGGGGGCTGCCTTATCCCGTCGGCGTCGGGAGGGAGCAGGTGGAGGCGGGGCCAGCTCGCCAGCGTCGTCGGCGAGCTCGGCCGTACGGGAGCAGGTGGGGGGTGGTTGGGGAAGAAGACAAGGGATGGGGGGTGGGCTGGGCTGAGGTGGGCCTCGCCCCAGGCGAGCTTTAATCATTCACCTTTTTCTTCTTATTTTCCATTCTGTTCTTTTCCTTTTGTATTGGTTTTAATTGCTTTAACATTTTTTTAAAATGTGTGACCTGGCCCATAATTAGGAGTGTATATTTCTGGAGTGCCACAAAAAGTTTGGGCTTAAAATAAAACCATTTACCATTTCTTTATAATATTCAGTTGTCAAATGGGGTTGTTTTGCTTGGTGTTTGGATTGTTTGAATTTTCCAGTGGCAAAATAAAATACCATAACCACATGGGCATGACCCAATGATTATTAGTGATTTTATAAAAGTGGTCCCATGATTTTTGGGCAAAGTTTAATTGCAACATATTTTTCATAGCAACCAAAAGGCATTCCTGAATATGATCAAAGCCAAAGTGGGTCATGGCAAGGTTTGCATAGTGATTAGTAACAGTGATTAGTCCACAGTAAAAGTGATTACTGTTACAGGCAACTGAGGGTGTTACAGTGCACATATTTAATTAAGCCAAATACACAATAAATCGGATTAAATTAGTATTTACTCCGAATTGAGATCGGTTTTCTCCGGTCTTCTCCCCTCCCTTGTATCTTTCACGGTGGGCTCCCTAGTGTGAGCCTATAGTGGAATTGAGGCTTCTCTACTAGAATCGGAGGCCGTCGTGCTACCGAAGCTCCGTCCGGAGGTCTGCTTCCGCCACCTTCGCTGGATCGGAGAACGGAGGTCGTCATCGAGTCTCGTACGTGTGCGAGTACTACGAGGTGCTACACGTGTGGCACTACACCCATCCGGGTGCTCAACACAGCCAGGGGGCTGTGAAACTTGATCGGCTACATCAACCACGTTTGCGGGAACGTTTCCCGCGCAACGGACTACACCCCGAGGTATGTTATTTCCGCACTCCTTTCCGTTACGGTAATACGGCTAGCTAGATCTTGGGTTATGGGAACGCTAGTTAGAAAAATTTGTGTTTTCTGCTGCGAACCCCAACAGTGGTATCATGAGCTAGGTCTATGCTTAGTATTACTGTACGGATAGAACATATCGGGCATGTGGGCGTTGATTGTATGATTGTTACCCTCCCACGTGTACTTGTTCACATCTGCGGCATTGTTTGATGAAGCGGCCCCCGACCGACCTTACACGTACGCTTACGCGAGACTGGTTCCACGCTTGACATACGGCTTGTACCGTATAAAGTGGCTGGGGGGGTGTCTGTCTCTCTACTTTAGCGGATGTGGCATTTGCAACGGAGGGCCCCGTGCGGGGTGTAATAGAGACAATCGTATGGTTGACGTTGTGGTTGACTCGTAGGTTAAAACCTGTTTAACTATGAAAGCCCTAGCAACCACGTAAAACTTGCAATATACAACTAGACCGTCTAAACCTTGTATTGCTAAGTGGGGGCTATCATTCGTTTGTTTGTGATGTAGCGATAGCTTTGCTATGTGTTACTAGTAAGTAGTAATCGTCATCATAAAACAAACTAAAATGGAGACCCTGTAGACTTAGTGTTTCCATAGCTCAGACATCTTAAAACTTGCTAGTATAGGATACATGAAGGTAGCATGTGATAAGATGATCCCTTAACAAAGCCAAACACAAGTATTCTACCGAAGTGTGCACCGCCTGGAAGGTTCTCCCATATGGCTTGATGCTCCGTACATACCGGAGTTGTCCTACATATTCAATGGAGTTCGCATGAGGTTGGGTTCGGCAAGCCTGGCATATGCAGATATGGCCTTGCTGAGCAGCATATAACATGGAGGTTAATTTGGCGAGCCTAACATATGAAGATATGGCCTCGGAATATTAGAGATCGAAAGATCGAGCATGAGTCACAGTACATATAAGATAATGTGATCGCACAAGTTGTTGTCTACCTTTGAAACTGACCCGTCGGCCGTGTGATATTCGAGGTCGGGCAGTGAATCTGGATCATGTAATCACTAAAACTTCCTAGGGATGAATTGTTTTAGTGCGAGCCCATTTATAATATGATTATATGAACTCATTGTTGTGAACTAGTCTTAATTGTGTTCCTTGCAATTATGTTTGTAGAAAATGAATGCACTAGAGCAACGTGAACTATCTTTCTTCATGGAAGGTGAAAGACTTAGAGAAAATGGGTCAAACTTTGTTGACTGGTACTTACGCCTTAGGACGTCGCTCAAGAGAGCAAACATCTTGTTTACAATAGAAGTGCATGTGGAATGTCATGATCTTCAGCATGTCAGAGGTTTTGGGCGATCAAGGGATACTTGATCATTATGCTCGCCGACAAAAATGCTCCGTAGTCAGGAATGTCATGATCTTCAGCATGTCAGAGGTTTTGGGCATACAGTTTCAGGACACTGGCTCATATGACATGATGGACACACTAAAGACAATGTTCGTACGTGAGTTCAGAGTTGCCAATTTTGAGTTAGAAAGCAAGTTTCTATCTACAAAGATGGAAGAACGCACAAGCCTTGGTGTTCACTTGGACAGGATGCATGAGATGTACCTGACCCTGGTGGAGGACTATGAATATTGGACAATGAACGAAAGCACCACAGAAGAGTTTGCAACAAACACGTTATTGCACTCACTCCCTCCGAGTTATGGTGATTATGTTCATAGCTATGTCGGAAGAGGAGCTAATATGAGTCTCCAGAACTTCATGACTGATCTCTTGGCCGCGGACATTGCTCCTATCGAGGATGCAGAAGTCGTGGATGGAGAAGGTATATACTTGATATACTTTATAAATGTTTACTCCCTTATACAACATTTGCAGTAAATGAGTATCTGATACTTATTCTGTTTTATGAAAACAGGACCCGCCGTTGCATGAACGGGAAGAGGTGAAATCGAGGATTGATGGATATCAAGTCAGTTGATGGCCAGCATGGATTCCGCCGAGACATCTATCATAGGAGATACTTAGAGTATTAGATAAATCTTATGTAATCATTATAGTATGAACACTTGGTTGTGTGTCTTGCATCTCGCGAGACAAAGTTATTCATGCAATGAGACAAGTCAGTTGTTCCATCTTTATGAATAAAAGTGTGCTTATACTTTGATTACGTCTTGATTTATGATATGATAGAAAGCATTTATAATACTGCTATTATTGTCAAGAAATATTAAATGTTTAATGATAAAGGTGTCTTGATTATAACAAGTCAAAGATTTGATTGCATGAGGTGACTTCATAACTGATGAATTCATTAAATGTATGATCTATTAACTTGTGAGTTCATTATCGAATGAAAGTCATAACTTGATTGCATGAGATGGATTAGATACACGATCTATGAACCTCTGCAATAAATATAACCATGACAAGGTTCTAGCAAGTAGAACTTGTGCCAATCATTATACATAAATGATGTATTAAATGGGCACGTGAGTTATCATTAAAGACTTCATGTGATTAATTGAAAGTTGTATTCAATTGAGATCATAAAACTGAGATTCAGGAATCGCAGTGAGAAGTGAGAATACAAGGATACATATCACTACGCTACGATCCGAAGTGATAAGTATTGATATTGACATAATGGGAGACTTGTGGAAGTTGTACCACAAACTACGATGGAAGTTGAAAGTACTAGACTACTTAAACCATTCGTAGTCATACTAAACCGTAGTATGGTCTAAACGTTCTTTCCCCTAGCACTATAGTTATTGTCGAATAAGGTTGTTTAATTCGTTAAGTTAAAACACCCACTTCATGAATAGGAAACCATCCTGAATCTAACGAGACATGATAAATCCATAACTGATGGTGTTATAAGGTTTCTTAAAAGAAAGAATTTCTTTGTAATAAAACTACAAGCAATTGAAATTACATATTCTCCCCGAATAGCAAAATGTGTGTTGCTTGATTGGTAATGCGAGAAGAAGTCTCTCGACACGGATCCAATGGGAGATAATGGAAACTTTGAGCGGGTTATTGGACCTTGCCTTCAGAATATCAGAGTATTGCAACGGAAGCATGTTCCGCTGTAATGACACTGTATAAGGAAGGATATGCCATAAATGATTGATCTTAGTATATGAATTGAAGCCATTGTTGAATTTAGAAGGTTGTCATGAATACGTTCTGTACAGAACAATAATCATGAGTCTTCTTAATAAAACAATAAAGATTAACATTGCTTGAGACACAAAGGAATGATGGTAGCCTAGAACACGAGGAGAAATGAAATAATATTGAGTTACATATAGGATGGCTCCTGTCCCATGAAATAAATCGGTTATTTCATATTCTCCACAAACTGGAGAGTTATTGAGAATAATGTAATGGGCATAAGGCATTATTTGGTTATGACCAAAGTTCAATGGTGATTGACTACGGAAACGTAGGAATGCTTTAATCAATAAAATATTTCATTTACACTACGATGGACCATAGCCTGAAATTGCATCTCAGTCAAATTTGGGATTTGAAAGAGAATTGCAATGGGCATGACGAAGTTATTTCATTAAAAGGATGGACTATAGTACCTCAAGACAGGAACCCTCAACCTTGATTTGATCAAGTGATTTTGTGATGACTAAAATATTGAGTGGGCCTGTAGTTTCATGAAACTGAGTGGGAGCTTTGAAGACTTCACGGAAACTTGGAATGCAGAGGGCATTTTCTGAGTGGGAGTTTTGGAAGCATTGTCATTATGTGAGACATAGTGAACAATAAAATGACTTGATGAAAGCTGAACCACAAATATATGAGTATATGATGGATATATTTGAGTGGGAGCATGATCATTGTCTCAAACATATATGCATTGATATGTGTGAAGAATGATCTCATATGTATATATATGGATATGCATTGATTGTGTATATAGAGAATCGTCTTATATACATATGTGCATTATGATATATATAGAGCATAAGGCAAATAAAATACAAGATTGCAATAATCTTCTTTTATGTGAAATACCAACACATTACATGTTGAAATCTATATGAGTAGATTAAGATACGGATAATGAAACGAAGTGAAGGTTGGAATAATCTTCTAAGACAAGAAACAGGTTCTTGTGGCTAGAAATTATATAATGGATGAAATCAAAATATCACAAGCAATGTCTTGATGGAAGAATAGAGATGCACCATGTACTGGACATGTGATCTTATATGTTCTTGACATATGATTCTACCATATAACATGCATTGTGAATCCAACAACAGAATGACTCAAAAGTTCTTGGAAGAAGAACAGATTCCGATGTGCTTTAGGAGTAAAACACAGAATCTGAATAAAGTCCATGCATTCAGTATATGAGGAATACTGAGGACTATTCTCTAAAATATAGAAAGGATAATAGACTTGAATGTAATGAAAGATTACAATTGCAAGCCATATTATGGGTCTATATGGAATTAGAGACATCACCAAAGACATGAAAGAAATGTGAGCAAAATTCACGGCACTACAAACATAATACTACTTAAGAAAGTAGACGTATGGATAAAAGTTTAGCGTTAGAAGTATTGGACTTCTGGTTGAGTGTATTTCCCAGTATATATGACTAAGGATGAGTATTCTAAAGACTGAACAAAGAGATCATTGGAGGATACTGTGAAATAATAGTCTCACTCTCCCGCGAAACTTATATCCAACCATTATATGATAATGAGTGGTATGTCAAAAGAGCTTTTGACCTGTACCAGTTGCAAAGGAAACATACGAATCTGAATTGGTGCAGTTCGTTGACGAAACCTCTTCCATGAGCATGCATGATCAATGAACACTTATGTGATAAGATGATTATGATCGGAAAAATGCGGCTAGATTATTAGCACTCTAGTGCAAGTGGGAGACTGTTGGATATATGCTCTAGAGGCAAATAATATATGATTATTCCAATATATCTAAGCAAGTTCATAACCAGTTTCATACCGTGCTAGAACTGTGTCAGTGAAACAATGATACAGGTGTGGTATAGAAAACCCCCAGAGTTCCTAGTTAGCCTCTACATCGATAACTAGTTCATGGTCAACATGATGGTCGTGGTTTCGCGATCATGGACAATTAAGTCTCTTGACTATGAGTTCACCTCACTGGTTAAGTGACGTGATGAACATTACCCAAAGTAAGCATTACAGCATGATCAAATCTTGTGAAGGTTCAGTGTTGTAATTACAGAACGTGGTAGACCGTTCCTTTGACCGTGAGTACGTGCATAATTGCTATCTTCCCGGATGCTTTGACCTACATCCCACCACCTGACTGAAATATGCGGGTCATAACGGTTGTATCTTGGGTATTCCGTGGAGATATGTTGAGGAGTATTGTTACAAGAGCGGGATTTGTCAATCCATATAATGGATAGATACTCGGGGCCCACTCGGTGAGGTTCCATCCATAAAGCTGCAGCGCGTGACTAGGTCACGGGGATGAATATCACGGGAACGAGTGAATGAGGATTAGTTCAGAACGAGGTTGAACCAGACATAGAATGTCATTGATCGAATCTCGGAACAATCCAGTATCGCTCACAAAGGGAATGCTATACGACGTAAGGTCCAATCGGTGTTTGATATCCGGAATACACATGGGTCATTATGGGCATCCAGGTCCCGCTGATGATCATTGACCGTAGCCTCATCTCGGTCATGACTGGAGTGTTCTCGGACCGTAGGGTAACACACTTAAGGGCTCGATGAAATCGGAGACCTTTTTTCGGAACCATCGGAGTAACCAGAGAATAAAGGAAACAACATCGGAGAAGTACCGTGTTGAACCGAACAAGTTCGGAGTGAACCGGAAGGTGTTCCGGAGCACCGGGAGATGGAATATTATGTTTTAGTTATTAATTAATTGAATTAATAATTAAAATCATTTTATTTCTAATTAATATGTGCAATGGGCCTTAGTGGAGAAAAAGGCTCATTAGGGGAAGAAATAAAAGGGAAAAAGAAAAAGAAAAAAAAAGGAGTGGGGGGGGGAGGCGCCATGGGCCCTAGGGCCCATGAAGGTGGCGCCCCCTCTCCCCCCATAGCCGGCGCCCCCCCTAGCATGTGGGATAGTCCCACATTGCGAAGGGAGGGGGGTTGACTCCCTCCCCTACCCCTATGTAAAGAGGGCCATGGTGCACATATTTAATTAAGACAAATACACAATAAATCGGATTAAATTAGTATTTACTCCGAATTGAGATCGGTTTTCTCCGGTCTTCTCCCCTCCCTTGTCTCTTTCACGGTGGGCTCCCTAGTGTGAGCCTATAGTGGAATTGAGGTTTCTCTGCTAGAATTGGAGGTCGTCGTGCTGCCGAAGCTCCGTCCGGAGGTTTGCTTCCGCCACCTTCGCTGGATCGGAGAACGGAGGTCGTCATCGAGTCTCGTACGTGTGCGAGTACTACGAGGTGCTACAAGTGTGGCACTACACCCATCCGGGTGCTCAACACATCCAGGGGCTGTGAAACTTGACCGGGTACATCAACCACGTTTGCGGGAACGTTTCCCGCGCAACAGACTACACCCCGAGGTATGTTATTTCCGCACTCCTTTCCGTTACGGTAATACGGATAGCTAGATCTTGGGTTATGGGAACGCTAGTTAGAAAAATTTGTGTTTTCTGCTGCGAACCCCAACAAGTCCAAGGGGTCACCTCCTTGTCCCCTTGTTCCCTTGTTCCCTTCTCCCTTGTACTTGTTGTCCCCCTTGTACTCTCTTCCTCACCCCCTTGTCCCCTTGGACCTTCTATATAAAGGCCCCAAGGGTGCTCACGGTAGAGGGTTCCTTCCTCATTTCCCCCCTTCTCTCACAAGTAGAGAGAGCAAGAGCTCTCTTCTCCTCTCACGGCTAGGAGTGGAAGAGTAGTAGAGTAGTAGAGTAGCAGTGGCTTGGCTAGCAGTAGCAAGTCAGCTCGGCCAGGAGCAAATTAGTTTAACAGATACAGCTCAAGGAGCACCTCTGTACAGATAGTTGCATATAGTCCAGACATGCAGGAGTAGGGGTTTTATCTCTACGGAGAGCCCTGAACCTGGGTACATCGCAGTGTTCCCAATCTCGCCTCCGGTATCAGCGACATCAACCTCGGTTTGTCCCCCTCTTTAGCCATCCCCATGGCATCTGTCGTTACATAGTGAAGACAGTTGACGCCCACCGTGGGGTAGGCCGAGGCGTCGACTGAAGTATTGATTCGGATGGAACCATTCTTTTCATCGATTGTTTCTTCTTCATCAACAATTTTCATCAGCGCCAAGTTTTGAATCTGGATCCAGCAGGCTGGACGCCCGGAGGTTGCATTTCGCGTCCGGGCATCGCCAACCGCATCCGTCTCCGGAGTTGCCAAGTTCAGCCGCCGGGTCAGATATATTCTCCGAGCTAAGTTTCTTCCGCCGCCCGAGCTGCGCGCGCCCTGCGCCCGAGTCGGCCCCGTTTTCCTTCGAGTGCCCCGCTCACCCCGCGCGCCCCCTCCTCTCCCTGCGAGCTTGGCTGCGTCTCCTCCAACTCGCGCCGTCCGAGCTCCCCTGCCGAGTGCACCTCCTGCTTCGCCGGTTGTGGCCAGCCCGGCCTCCGTGTCGCCGGCTGTGCCCAAGTCCAGCCGAGCTCCTCCAAGGCATCCCCAAGCGCCATCCCGGCCGGCCGACATGGCTCCTCGGCTGCTGTGGATGATCCGCTGCCGACTGCAGCAATAAGGCAGAGAAAAATTCCAGTTTCAGAGAAGTTTAGAAAATTCAGAGAAAAGCAGCGGCTCGCCACGCCCCGTCGATTTCTTCCGTCCTCACCCGGTACCCGAGCGGCCTGCTGCCGGCCTCTCCGACTGCCGTCCTGCACTCGCTCGGCTCCGATTGTGAAGTCTCCGTGTGCGGCAGAGAAAAATTCAGAGGAAAAAGAGAAGTCAGATTCAGGCCAAGTTTCCCCGTATATAATGGCCATACATTGCCCATATATTCGCCGAGCTGGTACAATCCCGCCGAGTGCGCGCCTCCACCTGCGGCTCGCCGAGCTCTTCCAACCTGGCGGCGCCCGGTCCGCGGCCGACTGCTCTCGCGTTTGGGTCGCTGCCGATCCTCTCCGACCGGCTTTCTTCGCGTGCGTCCGCGTTGTCTGCCGTCTGCAGCTCCCCCGCGCGCCCCGCAGCCGACTGCTCTCGTGTTCGGGCCGGCTGCAGCTCCCCCTGCGGGCGCTCCTTCAACCGTGCGAGCGTCCGCCCTCTTGCTGCCTGTGCTCCGCTGTGCTAGCCTGCTCAAGACAAAGCGTACGCACAGAGCTGGCCTTTAAAAGGCGAATGGATGAACAATACAAGCTGATGGATCAACAGTATACTAGTACTATACGTACACTTTGGCGTTTTCATCTCGCCCGTGCCTGCGCCATAGCTCTCCGGTTGCAGGTTGCGCCACCGGCCGCGCCTCATCCGCCACCCCTCCGCCTGCTGGCCGCCGGCCTCGGCTGGCCTGGCCGACTGTGTTCTGTGCGTTTCCCGGCCGACTGCTCCCGTTAGCGGCAGAAAATTCAGAGATAGAGAAGAGAAAATTTAGAGGAAGAAAAGTTTCCAGAAAAAGAAGGGTTGCGTTCCACCCGGTTTCGTCCGCGCCGAGCTGTTCCAGCTCAACCTCTGCCCAGCTCGGCCCCCGCTGGCCTGGGCTCCAGCTCGTCCTCCGCCCACCTCGGCCCCCGCCGGCCTCCCCAGCCAGCTCGGCTCCCGTTCGACCATGACCGGCCTCCGATTGCTGAAGAAAAGAAAGAGTGCCGAGGTAAAATACTGAAGAAACAAGTTCAGAGGAGCTAAAGAAAGTCAGAGGTAGCACTCAGCTCGGCAAAAAAAAAACAGAGGCGCAGCTCGGCTGTTGCTGTTGCTTTAGGCCGATTGCTCTCCGATCGTTGGCAAAGTGCTAGTGAAACCGGACCGATTGTGTTTTTCTCGGCCAGTTGACTGCAGAAAAAAGTAAGTCGTTGGACCGATTGCGTTTGCTCGGCCAGACGACTGCAGAAATGAAAAAGAAAATAGGCCACTGGTCCGATTGCTCCTCTGCTCGGCCAGTTGAGTGCAAAATAAAGAAAAGAAAAAAAGTGAGAAAGACTGATCGGCTGTTGCATCCGTTTGCGCCTGTCTGGCCATCCGATTGCAAAAAAAAAGTACTCATCGAGTCACCCGGAGGCTCGAAGATGGCACCCTCCGGATGACTCACCAAGTCACCCGAAGGCTCGAAGATTGCACCTACCGGATGCTCGTCGAGTCACTCGGAGGCTCGGAAGACGAGTGCACCGCCTGCTACAACAACAGAAGACTCTCCGGATGACTCACCAAGTCACCCGGAGGCTACACCCAGTGAGTGCTCCAGCTGCACCAAAATATTCAATGTGAGTTTTCACTCAATAGCGCTTATCATAGCAAGTATGTCGGATAAACCCGAGTAGTCTTCGGGGATTATCTCCGTGTTAATTCTAGTTGGCTGCACGCAGTCGGCCGGGACTGGCTGTCTCCGGGCAGGCCGGATAACCCAAATCGTTATTTCCCACAGATGGATTAGTAGTGTGTAGGATACCAAAGGCTCACTCTTCGAGCCAGCTGCAGACCGCAGGTCGGCTGTAATGCTGGTAAGAGCAAAACCTGAAGGTCACCGCACATGAAAAAACATCCAAAGAGAGAACAGCTTGGGCGACCCGATCGCATTCCTTTTGAGAAGTTGGCTCGGTTGAGTTTCCTCCCCGAAGTCTAAGTACTGTATACTCTATCTCGCGGCCCACTCTTCGATCCAGATGCAGACCGCAGGTCGGCTGTAATGCTGGAGAGAGCAAAAGCCAACGGGTGGAATGAACATAAAAATGTCTGAAGGGCTCGAGCTAAGCCGAGTCGGCCTTCCGCCGCACAATCTATACTTCAGAAGAATAGTGAAAATTTGATATGTCTGTACTGACTAACTCTATCTTATGCATGATCGTTTCCGGGGGAAAACTGCTGAGACCCTCGACGCCATCGACTACAACAGAAGCAAGAGAAGATCCGAGCCAACTGCACGCAGTCGACCCGAATCTCGGAGGCTACACCCAGTGGGTGCGCTGACGCGCCCCCACCGGAAAGAAGCAAGTGAAGATCCGAGCTGATTGCACGCAGTCGGCCCGAATCTCGGAGGCTACACCCAGTGGGTGCGCTGACGCGCCCCCACCGGAAAGAAGCTGCCCCAAGGGCAATTATCATCCATCTACACCGACAAGGAAGAAGCCCCCGGATGACTCTCCGAGTCACCCGGAGGCTCGGAGGCTACTATCGGGGGAATATACCCCCCGGTAGGGTCAAGCAGAAGGAATAATCTTCGAAAGCATCGGGCGCCGATTGCAACCTCAGCTCAGCTCGGCGTCTGCCGAGTGCGCCCCCAGCTCGGACCGCCGACTGCCCGCGCATCCGGCCGACTGCTCGTCTGCCGGTTGCCCGCAGCTCGGTCTGCCCCGGAAGTTAACAGAAGACAATACAAGACAAGAGATGACATATTTAGTCACATCAGCAATAGTGAAGTTGGTACAAGGGAATAGTGTAGTTGGTCCAAGGGGTCACCTTCTTGTCCCCTTGTCCCCTTCTCCCTTGTACTTGTTGTCCCCCTTGTACTCTCTCCCTCACCCCCTTGTCCCCTTGGGCCTCGTATATAAAGGCTCCAAGGGTGCTCACGGTAGAGGGTTCCTTCCTCATCCCCCCCCTTCTCTCACAAGTAGAGAGAGCAAGAGCTCTCTTCTCCTCTCACGGCTAGGATTAGAAGAGTAGCAGAGTAGCAGTGGCTTGGCTAGCAGTAGCAAGTCAGCTCGGCCAGGAGCAAAGTAGTTTAACTGATACAGCTCAAGGATCACCTTTGTACAGATAGTTTCATATAGTCCAGACATGCAGGAGTAGGGGTTTTATCTCTACGGAGAGCCCTGAACCTGGATACATCGCAGTGTTCCCAATCTCGCCTCCGGTACCAGCGACACCAACCTCGGTTTGTCCCCCTCTTTAGCCATCCCCATGGCATCTGCCGTTACATATCGACGACAAAGGAGCACACACAAGTATGAATAGATTGATGACTCAAAAGACTAAAAGCGTATTGTTGCTGGGCTAAGAAAAAAATTCCCAGGTGTTGCCTACCGTGAACGCGAACCTAAAAATGTTTTTTCTCTCCTAAAAAATATATGTAAAAAAAAAATCAATACATGATTTCATGCTTTGTTTTTCATCATCAAAAAAATCTCAACAAAAAAAGAAAACACATGTCCCCTAAAATAAAATAAAAACAAGTCTAGTGACAACGGCACAACGCTACGAGAGGAGCCAGCTTGTCAATGCCCTGTCACCCCTGCTGTTGTGTGGCCCAGGCAAAAAAAAGGCAAGGCAATTCGAGCCCACTAACCGATTCGGTCCGCCGGCCGAAAAAACACACTAGGCTGGACAAAAGAAAACGATTCGGCTGTAAATCGCTTAGCGCGAAAAATAAAGCAAAAACAGATCCAATGGACCAGCACATGCATGTGACTTAAATAATTCTCATGCGCATGTGAAATAGCAATCCGGATACATTTTTCATGTACATGTGTCTTCTGTTTAGCTTATTAATTAGTTATTTATGCACCCACTTTCATTCTCATAATAGATGGTTGTTGAGGGTATCACCAACTCTATGCACCTCCTCACGTTATACAAACTCAACCAGTCCAGCTCATATATAAGTACATCTCTTTTGCCTCTGCATGCCTAATACATATTTCTGTTATCCGGTCTGAAGTCCAAGTTATTACTCCCTATCCTAGTCTCCTAGTCTTGGTTGATACTACAAAAGTGAGAGGTGATGAGTTAAAAGAGCAGGAATTATTAAGTTCATGATTGCTGACGAGTACCTATGAGCATTACTGTCGAGAAAAAAAGTTTTGAGCATGAAGGGCGTCAGGACAAATTATCTTAGCCAATTCAACAGACCGATAAGGGTCACAAGTGAGGCAAGAACAGACTCAAGCTTGATGTCTGCCGAACAACTTCTAGACACAGAAACGCGGGACGATACATTATGTACTTTGCAGCCATACCTTGTCGTGATTGCTTATGAGCTTCCACGTTGTTGGTGAGCGCTGCTACTTCTCCTTCTCTCGCAAGGTCTGGCATTTAGTTGCCATTGTCCTCAATACTCATGTTGTCACCATTGTTTTTTCTTGGTGGGCACAAACCCGCCGGTTGAACAGTCAAGACTTTACAGGCTTGTGACATCCAATTACATTGCTAG
Organism: Bromus sterilis; assembly: GCA_950022295.1. Classification (NCBI taxonomy): domain Eukaryota; kingdom Viridiplantae; phylum Streptophyta; class Magnoliopsida; order Poales; family Poaceae; genus Bromus; species Bromus sterilis. The sequence continues at coordinate 382,355,261 of OX465595.1, read as the reverse complement.
AAATTTGTGGAAAGAGCGTACGGTTGTTCGATGAGATATCTTCATAGCCAACAATTGTCCTTCACCTTATCAAACAAGATATTCTCCAACCTGCAATTACAATGCATTTGCTCTGATTTCGAGATGAAATCGCCATTGGGGCCTCACCAGTCACCAGTGTGCTCTTAGTGCTTAATTATGGATGTGGGAATGAAAATAGTGTTTTTTTATTGTGTTGTTTCAGTCGCAGTTGTAGCTCTTTTCTCCTAGGCGTACATGATTATTAACTAGCAGTGAGCCCATAATTGCTTTGTTTATGGGGAGCATCTTCAAAATTCAAGAATACCCGGTTCCTTTCTTTAAGAGTTGTTTTGATTATCATCTTAGTTCTTATGGATATGGCTTAAAAATAGTTTGGTTGATCGGGTTTATTTACGTTGTTTCCTTCTAGTACACCGGTACAACGCCATAAATCGTCATGTGCCTTTTCATGTCTTATGCACGTGTCTACTATTCATGTTATAAATTATTTTTTCTTGCATCATTCTTATTTTTGGAATATGGGGTTTTTAAGGATCTCACCGACTCTACCCATCTCCTGAACCCATACTAAATCAGCTAGACCAGGTCATATATACATATCTTTCTCTCATGCCTACCGAAGTTGCATATATATTTGTTCTTATCTGGTCTTAAGTCGACGTTGTACACTGCTATCTTAATCTCATCATATAGGTGTTGTCAACCAAAAGATACTTCAAAAATGAGATACGGTGACTTAAAAGGAGCAGGGATGGTTAAGTACATGTATGTTGATGAGTGCATATGGACTTGCTGTCAAGCAAATGATAATGAGTTTGGGCATGGATGGCAGCAGGAGAAATTATGGTAGCCAATTTAGATAAGTGTCACATAAAGGTTCTGAAGTGGCTTGCTCGGCATGAGTCATAGGTGTCCATACTCTCAAGTCTAAACATGTAGCAGAGTGCTTTATGTAATCCGTAGCCTGACCTCGCTGATGTTCCATCCTCTGCAGTGGTGAGTGTTACTACTTCTAAAGGTGTGCAATATCTACTTGTAGTTCCAGCTGAATACATGGTGATGAGCAATACCAACTATTTTCACAGAGACTATGAATTCACGCTTGCATTACCCTCTCTGCTATGGGAACCCTCTGCTATGATGAGCAGACTATCTCACGATTCATGAATCATTCGCAGTTTTCCATAAAATAAGAGAACCAGTCACATCATTACTATTAAAAGGGAATTCGCAGTTTTTTTTTTCAAGTCATGTGTTTTCTATTCGTACCGTCCAAAGCAAACGAAACCAGAAACCGAAAGCTGGACGCACAAGGAAAATACCAGCTGAATCGGTTGATTCAAACTCTCCAAACGCAGAGGAGGAGCAAAGATACGCTGCCGCCGGCATCGCCTCTTCTGCCACGCCCCTGTCCAGAACCGTTACCACCGGTCATCCTCTCTCCTTTGCCGGCCCCGTCCTCCCTTAGCCAAGTGTCGTCGATCGTCCTTTCCTGTCACCGGCGCTGTCGAGCAGCAATCCTCTCCTGCATCGGCGCCCTGGAAAACTTCCATCGCAGACTCTCCGATCCTTCCCATAACAGAATAGCAGATCTGATATGTGTCTTCATATCTAAGCTAGCTGTAGAAGAGCATGGAGTACATACGTCTTGATGAGTTAATGGTTATTCATGCAGTTCCAGTAGCCGCCGGCAGGGATGGATGAATGTGAGTACTATCACTTTGTGAGAGTCATGTCTTGCATCATAAATGCTTGTGACAATGCATGCACGTACGCCCCGAACGAAAATGAACTGCTACCCGTGGATGAGACGAAACCCGCAATGAACGAACGAAAATGAACGCCTTGAGGCTTGACCACCCGCAATGGACGGCAACGCCACGTTCTTCAAGCATTCATGTTGTTTTTGGTGCTCGTGACGATCGATGATATGCAACCGCGGCACGATGCTTATTATCGGTGGGAGATATAAGGGCCAAGTGCAACCTGGCGACACGCAACAGGTCGTATCGCATGTATCTAACTGTCAACCTGATGTTCGAAACGAATGAATCGTTTGAGTTGTTTTTCCCTCATAGTTATCAAATTATCGTATAAATTATGTAGTGTGATGTTGCTCAAAGATGGTCATGTCGACATCGATATTATCTTAGTCGTAACCGGGTTATGCTAGCTGCTGCTATGACAACAGCCTCCTACTTTCTCGAACATGCTCATTACGTACCGTATCTTTGCTACTACTTGTAAATGTTGTTTCCCATGATTTTTTTTTAAATTTCCCGTATATTATGGACACATGGGCATCATAATTTGTTCTACTTTAAGATTTACTTTAACTATTTAAAGCATGATGTTTGCATCCAAACCAAAATGTTATTTTAATCAATAGTTGCACAAAGCTATTCTATAAGTAGAATCGTCTTACCACTTTAAAATTCATCAGAGTTCAGTTGATGATATTTATTTTTCTCCCGTTACAACGCACGGGCAAATTTGCTAGTCTATGGGTAGTATTTTAGTAAACGTCAAACTCGGGAAAAAAAAGTTAGAAGGTCTAAAGATTTAAAAAGGAAAACACGGAATAAAAGGCGACCAGCTAAAGATTTAATTTGAGCAATTGAAATGTCGGGAGAACACGATACTACTTTTTAAGTCTTTTTATGTTTCTCATAGTACTTTGAACCGTTAGTTATGGCATAATGGATTAATGGACATGCATCATGTCTGAAAGCAAACTTCAAATCCTTACCCCACCGCTAGAACAGAGTATTAGAAGTTCAGAAATCCACTTTCAGTGGCCGAAATTGCCCTATGATCTGTGATGCATTTGTGACTTTTGGGTATCCTTGTATAATGACCTTTCTTGCAAACAATGTTTCATTCTTGTACGGGTGTGCGTCCCAGTCTAAAATCTAAGTAACGGTGAAACACTTACTAAATTATTTTTACTCTTGCCGATTCTATTATAACTCAGGGAGTAACTTTTTTGCTTGTATTTGTTGAAAATTTTGCAAAATATAATTGTTTTCAAATAGCCACCACAACAGCCAAACATAAATGCAACACATCCCTCTTGATAGACGATTGCCTGGACGATGGAACATGTAAGTACATTCTAGTTGATGCCGGAAATACATGTAGAGAGCAAGTTCTCCGGTGGTTTCTTCACCACGAAGTTACTTCCGTTGAGTCGGTGATATCCTCATATTTCACTCTCTATCAATTTAAGTTTTCACGATCGGTGCAAACAGATGGCAGCAAGACTAAGATGGTACTTTTGCAAGTGCAAATTATACTGACTCATGACAAGGCGGATGTTATCTTACATGCTGCGGGTGTTTAGATGGTACAGTCAAGTCACCGTACAAATAGTATTGATCAAGTCCCAATTTTGCTCACCCAATTCACAGTGGATAGGTCACCATATCTTTCCTAGTGTGATATCATATCATAGTAGTCATCATACCACCATGTATTAAGAAAAGTATTACATAATCAGTGGATTGTAGAGTGATTATGTGGTACTAGCAAATAATAACTTCAGCCCCCCAAACTTTCTGGTTATTCTTTGTGTTTACATTCTCATAAATCTTGATCGATTTCCTCCATATTTTTTTATTGGAGTGCATTCCCGATTTAGCCTTTTGCTGCAGCAATTTCATAGCCTGGTATTGGACTACTTAACCTTCGTATACTAGAAACTAACAAATTGCATGGGGTGGTAAGTTTGTCGCACACGTTCGTCGTCTGAAAAATTGCAAACCTTTCTCACAAGTAAATTGATATGTTGTCAAATATGTCAATACATTTTTTGTGATATTTGAAACGGGAAATGCTCAAAGTTGCCATCATACTCTTAGTGAGATGTTATTCGGATTTAGATTTAACCCCGATCAACATTGCTTGAAGGCTTAAGCTTTTAAGTTTCTAGACATATCAGTTTTTTTCTTAAGACTAGGCTACTCTCCATGAACGAGTATATAGCGAAAAACTACCAGAATTCGGGACATTATTTTAAAAATCTACCACTTTTAAAAAATCTTCGCTGATAACTACCATATCAGAGGCAGTCGTTTTCAAGAAACTACAAAGTGACATTGACAACTGTCTTAGCAATTTTTAACCACGGTTATGACAATTGGGACCCATTTGTCAGATTTCTTTTAAAAAAAGCAAATCGGGTCCCTAGAAGAAATGTAAGCAATCAGGTCTCCTCCTCGTACTCCCTTCCTCACCGCCGGCAACAGCGTCCTCCTCGGCTCCGGCGCCGGCTGCGCCGCCCAACGGCCCCGGGGCCTCCGGACTCGATCTCGTCGAGGATGGGCTTGAGGGAGGGGTCGTCCTTCTCCGTCGCGGCCGAGCCACGCGGTGGATGGGTCGCGGAAGAAATCCGCAGGGACGTCGGCGGGGAGCGGCATGACGGGGCTATATCTAGGCTTGACCCACTCGCGGAGGAACGGGTCGGAGGCGTTCTTGGGGAAGGCCACGTTCTGGACCTGCTCGCCGTCCGCGCTGATGCTGATGTAGAGGATGGCCGGGATGCCGCCGGGGAGGATGGTGGCGGAGCCCGACCAGAAGCCGTTGTTGTCGAACGGTCGCTCCAGTTCACGAGGTCTCCGGAGACGGAGTGGCCCCAGGACAGCTTGAGTGGTGCGGGCAGCGTGAGTGAGCCTGCGCCGGCGGCCCGCAGGACGGCGCGGCGGGGTGCGGCGGCCGAAGGGAGTGGCGGCGAGCGGATGGAGTGGGCGCCGGCCGGCCGGAGCAGGAGGGAGGAGGGGCGGCGGGGCTCTGTGCCGAGGAAGGGTTGGGGAAGAAGGCCTGGGGCTTTATTTCAATGCAAGGATTCAATTTTTATTTTATTTTCTGTAAGTTTTTTTTTGCAAATACATGAAACTGTTCCGGAATGTCATAAACAGGCGCCACTAACAAGTGACTTGGATTTTTTTTAAACGACTACCTTTGACATGGTAGTTATCTAAAAGTGATGGATTTTTAAATGACATCTCGAATTCTGGTACTCCCTCCAATCCATATTAATTAACGCACACTCAGTATAACTTTAGTACAAAGTTATACTAAGTGTGCGTCAATTAATTTGAATAGTAAGGAGTAGTAGTTTTATGCTATATACTTCTCCATAAGCCAAACAAAATTATTCAACCAAAGCTACATCCTACCTAATAGTTGCATTTCATTAAAAAAATCTCGAGCATGAGCACCTCAAGTCGGAAAAGAGAAAAAGGCAATTGCACGTATGTGTGTTAAGATATCAAAATCAAGCAACGCATTATAGATTATGTAGTCTTGATGATATCATGAGGATCTACCTAAAATAACTACTAATTGGAATGAACCATGAGTTTGAACATGACAGAAAAGATCACATTCTAGTGGAATGATTAGAAAGGCGTGCAGCTGATTAAAAGTCTAATTATTTCATCTATGTTCGGGTCTGATGTGCAAACTCGAGCGACACATGGAAAAGACATTTCAGTGCAACTAGCCAAGGGTGACCTTTGTATCTTTCTCGATCTTTAGTAAAGTACTCCTGTTCACAAATATAAGATGTTTTGAATATATTTCGATAAACTTGTGGAAACAATGGTGTGATACCAAGAGTTACTTTATTCTGTAACTCGCTTAACATAGGAATCTCAAGTATGTTTACACATACTGATATAACAACTAAAACGACTAGTTGGTCCTAGCTACAGTTGGAAGGATGATACTATAGAGACCGTGTCATGCACTCATGTTTCGACCATAGGTTCAGATGCTTTAAAATGGTGTGCATTTTTTTAAATTACCACCTCGGAGGCCTCGATAAAAATCGTCGTAAATTTTCTCCATACAATATCCTCGGTTTTCACATATACATGTATACAAGGCCATACTATTAGGTACGTCATATTTTATATAAAAAGTGCTTTACTAACTCAAAATGTAAAATACAATGTCATACTACACACATTTTTTATGTACATGTGTATTCGGTTCAGCTTATTAATTACTCATTTATGCAGCCACTCTCAATCTCAAAGCAGGGGGTTGTTGAGGGTCTCACCGACTCTATGCACCTCATCGCTTGATAATAACTCAGCCGGCCCAGTTCATATATACATATCTTTCTCTTATGCATGCTTAAGTACATATTTCTTGTATCCAGTCTAAAGTTTAGGTTATTACTCCCCTATCCTAATCTCCTGGTCTTGGGTGATCATAAAAAAGTGTGAGACAATGATTTAAAGAGTAGGAATTATCAATTCATGATTGTTAAGGAGTACCTATGAGCTTATTGTCAAGAAAATGAGTTTTGAGCATGAAGGGCATCAGAATAAATCATCTTAGCCAACCCATCAGACCGATACGCGTGCCAGCAAAAAGCAGAGTAGGTTCAAGCTTGATGTCCGTTGAAAACCTTCTAGACACAGAAAGGCAGGACGATACATTATGTACTTTGGAGACAAACATCGTTGTGATCGCTTATGAGCATCCATGTTGTTGGTGAGCACTGCTACTTCTCCTTCTCTCGCGAATTCTGGCATTTTGTGGCCAACCGACGTGCCAATACGGCCATTGCCGTCAATGCTCATGCAGTCACTGTTGTTGCTTCTTGGTGGATTCAACCTGCCGGATGGACATCCAAGACATTGCAGGCTTGCAGCTGCCATTTATACTGCTTGGAATATGTGGAAAGAGTGTAACAGACAGGTGTTCGATGAAGTTTCTTCACGGCCGACGAATGTCCTTCACCTTATCAATTAGGGTCCTCTCCATCCTACAACTAAGATGCATTGGATTTCTGATCGCGAGATGAGATAACCACACGAGTTAGACCAGTGTACTCTTAGAGCTTATGGATATGAGAATGAAAATGGTGTTTTTCATTTGTGTTGTTTCAATCTTAGTTGTTGCTCTTTTCTTCTAGGCATACATAACAGTGAGCCCGTAATTGCTTTGTTTATGGGGATTATCTTCAAAATTCAAGTATGCATGGTTTCTTTATTTAATAATTATTTGGATTAGTTCATATCAGTGCTTATGGATATGGAGTGAAGGTGGTTTGATCGGTCCGGTTTATTTAGTTGTTTCCTTCTAGTACACTGGTACAAGGCCATAAATCGTGACATGCCTTTGCCTGTCTTATGCATGTGTTTACTCCTCATGTTATTAATTATTATTTTCTTGCATCGTTCTCATTCTTGGAACATGGGGGAGTTGAGGATCTCACCGACTCTACCCACCTCCTGGACCCATACTAAATCAGCCAGACTATCTCATATATGCATATCTTTCGTTCATGCCTGCCAAAGTTGCATATTTTCTTATCTGATCTCAAGTCCTCATTGTACACTGCTATCTTAGTCTCAACATATAGGCGTTGTCGACCGAAAGATACTTCAATAATTAGAGGTGAAGACTTAAAGAGCAACAACGATTAAGTTCATGTTTGTTGATAAGTGCATATGAGCTTTGCTATCAAACAAATGATAATGTGTTTGGGCATGGATGCCAGCAGGAGAAATTATGCTAGGCAGTCAATCAGACTGATAAGCGCTTATGAGATGTCTTGCACTTGATGTCTGCGAAACATCTACATGATGCGTAGGGCACCCATACTCTCAAAATGAATGAGCCTAATCTCGCTGCAAATCCATCTTGTTTATCGGTGAGCGTTGCTAGTTCTAAAGGTGCAGTGTGACCAGTGTCCACTTCCAGTTCCAACTTCCAACTAGGAAAGATAGGGCGACTTGTCCACTTCATAGTTGTCAACTAGTCATCATACCACATGTACCTGTTTGAGGAAGGTTGTTGATTCTACAGTGTTGCAGCAAGATTCCATCCTTGGTGAAACGAGAGTTTGAGGAAGGCGATAATGTAGCTCAACTCGATTGGACCATACCTGAGAGTGATGTCGACAAACCTTTCACACAAGTAAATCGATATAGTATCGTCAAATCTGCTTATACATTCTTTTGTGATATTTGAACAAGGAAATGCTTAAAGTTGCCATCTTACTCTTAGTGAGGTTTTATTCAGATTTATATTTAACGTTGATTAACATTGCCTCAAGGTTGAAGCTTCTGTGTTTCTAGGCATATCAAAAAAAAATGTTTAAGCCATTCTACTAACCATGAACCCAACCTAATAGTAACATATTACAAGCAAAGCTACATCATGAACGCGTAGTTGCATTAATGAAATCAGGAGCATAACTTCCTCAATTCGGAAAAAGAAAAATAAGCAATTGCATATATGTGTGTTGAGATATCAGAACCAAGCATCAAGGGATCAACCTTATTTTTGTACCTGTAATAAGCAATAACTGTTGGACATATTAGCAATTTTCCAAGCAATTTAATCCCTATATAAATCATGAACATGACGCATGCAAGATTAAACTTATACTGATACTTAACCATGCAACTCAGATCTACGCAGATAACACATATATGTACGCAGATAATAAGCATGACATAGATGAAAACAACGATGAACGGGGTGAGTAGATCATACCCTCCGTTCGGCCAGATCGCAGCAGCGGATGCGCTGCTAGCAGCAACAAGTTCGTCGGCAATCTTCTTGGCAGCGGCGGCTTCCTCCTGAGCGAGCTTCTCGGCGGCGGCCTTCTCAGCTTCGGTAGACATGGCGACATAGAGGAAGTAGTCGAAGTAGACGAGTCGGAGCGGAAGCGAGCAGTCGCGTCGTAGACGCTCCCCAAAAACCTTATTGTTCCTCTCCCGGTGCAGGATCGCAAGGAGCACGGTTCCGGAGGCCTGCTCTCCCGCACAGCCGTGCACGCGGCGGACGGGATGGGATCGCCGGAGGCAGCGGCAGTGCGTGGAACGACGTGGGCTGTGCGCGAGGAAGAACAGATGCGATCTATTCTGTTGTATTGCGGCTAGGGTTACCGCAGCTTCTTTTATACACAGCCGAGGTAGGGCGACGTGGGACTGGATACCCGCGACCGAGTCGGCCCACGATTGACGTCTCAGATCGTGCAACGGTTAACTCGTGATTAATTGCATTAACTAAAAATTAATGCCAATTAATTAGCCGTTTCTGACTGGCAAAAATTAAGCGCACACATGACATAGGTTTTAGCTCGGCTCGGCTCAATTCCGCAAACCGCGGCGCGCGCGCGCGTCGCGTCGTGACGAGGCGAGGCGTGGCGAGGCGGGCGGCGGAGGAGCGCGCGTGAGCTCTCACTCTTCTACTTGCTCAATAGCATGTAGGAGAGCTCACCTTATAAAGAGGTGCAACTCACCCTCCACTTCCAGGGTGGGACTAAACTTAGCACCACACCCATGTCATTTTTCCCACATGGGCCCTTAGAGATTTTCTGAAATTGTTAGATGGGCCTAAAGCCCATGCATTATTTCAACAATCCCCCACCAGATCTCAAGGTCCCATGGTATTGTCCTCAGTTCCAAACACTGTTTGATATATCAGTATTTTCAGTGGAGACCAGTTAAGGTTGAACATCCACCTAGAGCAAAGAATTCCTTCACAACTGAACAATGGACTATGCCTTGAATTGACAGTTTGGCGTAAAGAAGTTTCACTCCTTGTCTTACCGATACTAGGCTGCCGAAGGCTGACCCCGCGGGTGGAGCATATTAGTCACACTCCTTGCCTATTCATGAGCTTCCTAGAGATTACCCTATCTCATAGACTGTGACCAGCAGTCGGGCTCATATAGGTGTGTTCTTCCAGAGATCGCTCTGTAGGATAGCATCTCGCTTATGAAAGCCTCAGAACACATTAAGACAAAAGTCAACCTACCATACAGTTACCGAGAGTATTGCATCTCCAACGAAGTGGGTAGTAAAATTACTCTCCTCAGTTAACCACTAGCTTGTTTTCCCAGGTCCTATTTCACGGGATCTCCGATCTTGTAGGTTGGGTTACCACCACGGAAACTCATGTGGGTCTCATACCCATCTCCCTCGATGCATTGTCTATCACAATGCGTGATAGACCTTTGGTGAAGGGATCTGCCAGATTCTTAGCCGATTGGATGTAATCCAATGCTATTACTCCGGAGTTTCTCAAATGTCTGACAGACTTCAATCTCCTTCTTATATGCTTTGTGGATTGCATGTTGTCCTTTGAACTCTTTTCCTTAACAATCACCGTTTGATTATCACAGTTCATAAGGATAGCCGGAATCGGCTTTTTAACCACTGGCAAGTCCATCAAAAGCTCTTGAAGCCATTCTGCTTCAGTGCAGGATTTATCAAGTGCTGTGAGTTCTGCTTCCATTGTCGACTTCGTTAAGATAGTCTACTTGCAAGACTTCCATGAAACAGCGCCACCTCCAAGTGTGAACACATATCCACTTGTGGCCTTCATCTCATCAGCATCAGAAATCCAATTTGCATCACTATACCCTTCAAGTATCGACGGGTATCCGGTATAGTGAAGTCCATGGCTCATTGTACCCTTTAGATAGCGCATAACTCTTTCAATACCATGCCAATGAACATCTCCCAGATTTGAGACAAACCGGCTCAATTTGCTCACAGCAAATGCGATGTCAGGACTCGTAGCGCAAGCTAGGTACATGAGTGATCCAATCACTTGAGAATATCTCAACTGATCTACAGCTGTGCCTTCGAACTTTCGAATCCGCACACTAGGATCATATGGCGTTGGAGAAGATTTGCAATCTGAATATCCAAAGCGACTCGGAATATTCTCAACGTAGTGGGATTGCAAAAGCGTAATTCCACCCTCATTATCTCTCAATAGCTTGATGTTCAAGATAACATCAGCCACACCAAGATCTTTCATCTCAAAGTTTTGAGATAGAAATGTCTTAACCTCCTCAATGACTTTGAGGTTGGTTCCAAATATCAGTAGGTCATCAACATATAAGCACAGTATAACTCCTTCGCCCCCACCATGGCGATGGTATACACATTTGTCAGCTTCACTTACAAGGAAACCAGAAGATGTCAAAGTTTTATCAAACTTCTCATGCCACTGCTTAGGTGCTTGCTTCAGGCCATATAAAGATTTCAATAGCTTTCACACCTTTCCTTCCTGACCATCTACTACAAAGCCATCTGGCTGTTGCATGTAGATTTCCTCGTCTATCTCTCCATTTAGGAAAGCCGTCTTAACGTCCATTTGATGGACGAGAAGACCATGCGAGGCAGCCAACGAGAGTAATACTCGAATGGTTGTCAGTCTGGCCATCGGTGCATAAGTATCGAAGAAATCTTCTCCTTCCTTCTGGGTATAGCCCTTAGCCACGAGCCTAGCCTTGTATTTTTCAATACTGCCATCAGGCCTAAGCTTCTTTTTGAACACCCATTTACATCCCACAGGTTTGCAACCATAGGGACGGTCAGTGATTTCCCATGTTCCATTAGCCAAGATGGAATCCATCTCGCTACGAACCGCATCTTTCCAGTAGTCAGCATCCGGTGATGCATAAGCTTCTGAAATAGAAGTGGGAGTATCATCCACGAGGTACACAATGAAATCATCACCAAAGGACTTTGCAGTCCTCTGTCTCTTGCTCCTAATAGGAGCTTCATCGTCTTCCTCCACAGGATTATCATCATGAGTTCGTTCATAATATTCCATCGGAATGGCGGGTTCAGGAATCTCATCAGATTCCTGTCTAGAAGTGCTTTGCATATCTCTCATGGGAAATATATCCTCAAAGAATGTAGCATCTTTAGACTCCATAATCGTACTGACCTTCACGTCAGGTACCTCAGATTTCACCACTAGAAATCTATATCCAACGCTGTTCTTAGCGTAGCCCAGAAAAACGCAGTCCGCGGTCTTTGGTCCAAGCTTACGCTTTTTGGGGATCGGCACATTGACTTTCGCCAAACAACCCCAAGTACGCAAGTATGAGAGTGTCGTTCTTTTCTTCTCCCATAATTCATAGGGAGTGATCTCGTTATCCTTCACGGGAACCTTATTCAGGACATGACAAGATGTCAATATAGCCTCCCCCCACCATGCCTTGGATAAACCCGATGTATCTAACATGGCGTTAACCAAATCTGCTAGAGTACGGTTTTTCCGTTCGGCAACCCCGTTTGATTGGGGTGAGTAGGGAGGCGTCCTCTCATGAATAATTCCATGTTCCGCACAGAAAGAATTAAAATCATTAGAAAAGTACTCTCCACCACGATCAGACTGAACCCGTTTAATCTTTTTCTCAAGTTGGTTCTCAACTTCTTCTTTATAGATTTTAAAGTAGTGCAGAGCCTCATCTTTAGTGTTTAACAGATACACATAGCACAATCTAGTGGAGTCATCTATCAATGTTATGAAGTATTTCTTTCCACCTTTAGTCAACACACCATTCATCTCGCATAGATCAGAATGTATGAGTTCTAGTGGCGCCAAGTGTCTCTCCTCCGCAGCCTTGTGGGGCTTGCGAGGTTGCTTAGCTTGCACGCATGCATCACACTTAGAACCTTTGGCTAAAGTGACACTCGGGATTAAATTCATCTTAGCTAGCCGCGTCATACAACCGAAATTTACGTGACAAAGACGTGAATGCAAAATCTCAGATTCATCAACGATAGAATGTATATGATTCACGACGTTATTACATAAATCCTCTAGGGAAAGGCGGAACAAACCTCCGCATTCATAACCTTTACCAATGAATAATCCATATCTAGACAAGATTGTTTTATTCGACTCGAATACTAATTTAAACCCTTCTTTACATAGAAGGGAGCCACTAACGAGATTCTTTCTGATATCGGGGACATGCTGCACGTTCTTCAGCCGCACGGTCTTTCCCGAAGTAAGCTTCAGATCGACCATACCAACACCAAGAACAGAAGCATGTGCGCCGTTCCCCATCAGTACGGACCTGGTTCCTGTGGTCTGGTAAGAAGAAAACAAGGATATGTCAGCACACACATGAACATTTGCACCTGTGTCAACCCACCATTCAGTAGATTGATAAACTGAGAAAACAGTAAATAAATTACCGTACCCAGGTGCACCATTGTCCGTGTTGCCCATGACCACATTGACAGAATTGGAATTCTGCGCTGGCTTCTTATACTTGTTCAGGCACTTTTTAGCCCAGTGCTCCAGTGAGCCACAAGTGAAACAACCATCATCCTTCTTGTTGTTCTTCTTCCCCTTCTTCTTGAAGGTAGTATTATGTTGGACTTTGTTCTTTCCCTTGAACTTATTCTGAAAGTTCTTCTGCTGCACCATGTTGGCAGTAAAAGTTCCCTCAGTCCCCTTTTGGTGTGAGTCTTTTGCACTTGAGTTCTGCTCCACACTCAGATGGCCAATAACATCCTCAACTGAGAATCCTCGCCTCTGGTGCTTCAGAGTGGTGGCAAAGCTCCTCCAAGATGGAGGGAGTTTAGCAATTATGCATCCCGCGACAAACTTGTCCGGTAGATCACACTTGAGGAGCTCAAGCTCTTTCACGATGCACTGTATCTCATGGGCCTGTTCCAACACAGGACGGTTCTCGACCATCTTGTAATCATGGAACTGCTCCATAGCATACAACTCGCTCCCGGCATCAGTTGCTCCGAACTTTGCCTCGAGTGCACTCCATAAGTTCTTGGCATCACGCATATGTAAATATGCGTCGACTAATTTGTCTCCTATCACGCTAAAAACTGCTCCAACAAAGACGATGGAGGCGTCCCTGAACGCCTTCTCCTGTTGAGGAGTAATCGTTCCAGTGGGAGTCTCTCCAACGACCCAGAAGACATTCATCGACGTGAGCCAAAAAATAGTCTTTGTTTGCCAATGCATAAAATTTTGACCCGTAAAAGGGTTCGGTTTCAGTGTCGCAGCAAAACCAGGAGATGAAAATTGCCTATAAAAATAAGGTTTTTGGATTGTTGGATATATTAGCAATTTTCCAAGCAATTTAATCCCTAGATAAATCATGAACATGACGCATGCAAGATTAAACTTATACTGATACTTAACCATGCAACTCAGATCTACGCAGATAACACATATATGTACGCAGATAATAAGCATGGCATAGATGAAAACAACGATGAACGGGGTGAGTAGATCATACCCTCCGTTCGGCCAGATCGCAGCAGCGGATGCGCTGCTAGCAGCAGCAAGTTCGTCGGCAGTCTTCTTGGCAGCGGCGGCTTCCTCCTGAGCGAGCTTCTCGGCGGCGGCCTTCTCAGCTTCGGTAGACATGGCGACGTAGAGGAAGTAGTCGAAGTAGACGAGTCGGAGCGGAAACGAGCAGTCGCGTCGTAGACGCTCCCCAAAAACCTTATTGTTCCTCTCCTGATGCAGGATCGCAAGGAGCACGGTTCCGGAGGCCTGCTCTCCCGCACAGCCGTGCACGCGGCGGATGGGATGGGATCGCCGGAGGCAGCGGCAGTGCGTGGAACGACGTGGGCTGTGCGCGAGGAAGAACATATGCGATCTATTTTGTTGTATTGCGGCTAGGGTTGCCGCAGCTTCTTTTATACACAGCCGAGGTAGGGCGGCGTGGGACTGGATACCCGCGACCGAGTCGGCCCACGATTGACGTCTCAGATCGTGCAACGGTTAACTCGTGATTAATTGCATTAACTAAAAATTAATGCCAATTAATTAGCCGTTCCTGACTGGCAAAAATTAAGCGCACACATGACATAGGTTTTAGCTCGGCTCAATTCCGCAAACCGCGGCGCGCGCGTCGTGACGAGGCGGGCGACGGAAGAGCGCGAGTGAGCTCTCACTCTTCTACTTGCTCAATAGCATGTAGGAGAGCTCACCTTATAAAGAGGTGCAACTCACCCTCCACTTCCGGGGTGGAACTAAACTTAGCACCACACCCATGTCATTTTTCCCACATGGGCCCTTAGAGATTTTCTGAAATTATTAGATGGGCCTAAAGCCATGCCTTATTTCAACAATAACATCCATGCTAACGTGTTATTTATTATGCTTTGCTGACTGGAATGAACCATGAGTTTGACCGACAGGTGTGTGGTTGCTTAAATTATTTCATCTCTGTTCCTGTCTGATGTGCATACTCCGAAGACAGTTAAGAGAAGGAATTGCAGTACGTTGGGTTTTTTTAATGAGGTATACCAAATAGATTTGGTACTTTCCAACAGTTTCCTTGGTGTCATTGTAGATTACTGCAAGTGCAATCTGTTAGAAATAATTAACATGTGTTAATTATGGGGTAAATATACCCTTGTAACTTCCACCCCTTCATGAAGAGGCACCTTTTCATGGTGTCCTTCCATCTGTATATATATCACATCATCCAATGAAAGAGATAGAGTTGATTCATTTGTTTACTCTCTAGTTTTCCTCTCAACACGTTATCAGCACGCCTCTACCGAGAGCAAAGGAACAACGACAGAGAAGCGTCGCCCCATCGTCGACGGAGACCGTGAGAGGCCCTGCTGCCCGCAGGCTTCTGGTTCTGGTGCGGCTTTCTCGTTCTGCACGACGGCGGTGCCCACCTGCGCACCATCTCACAACGCAGGCAACGCCAACATCAGAATTGCTGTCGGTGCAGATCCCCTAAGCATCGATGCAAGAATCTCTGGACATACATACATCCCTAAAAGAGGAAAAATGGATCAAATTATTGTTCAATTTATCTTTGTATTCTTGCAATCAATCCAAGATCTAATAACTACTTGTATTTTGTGAATCGCTTCACCCGGCGTGTGCCCATGGTGAGACGGATTGATCGTTCCTGAACAGAAACAAGAAGAATGGGCGAAGGAATCGTTCCTAACCAAAAACATGAGGAAAAGAGAAAGGAATAAAGAAGATCGGGTTAAATTAACCCGTATGTCCTCACCAAAGGTTAGCGCTTGCATCTCCATCCGTTTCATCCATCGTATGGTTGGCAGCCCGCACGGCGGCGACTCATAGCCCGGCCCACTGCCTCCGCGCCGCCGGCCGCAGCGCTCCAGGCTTCACACCCGGTCATGCGCCGCGCTCCGCCCTTCGGCCTCCCCGACACCGGACGCGCACCCTCTCGGCCGCCGGCCTCCGTGCCACGCTCCGCAGGCCCGGCCATGCGCCGCGCCGCGCCCGGCTGCCCTTTGCTGCGTCGCGCTGTACTCTGCGCTCGTGGCCACCTGGCCACTGTCCGGCCATGCCGCGCACGAGGCTGTCCAGCCCCCACCGTGCATGTGGCCGCCACGCGCCCATGGTTGCTCGGCCTTTGCGCCGCACCTCACACCCAGTGTACCGCCCACGCCCGGCCTCCGCGCCTCGCGTGCCGGCCCCGTCCGGCCGCACCAGGCCGTGGCCGCCCCTGGTCACACCCGCCTGCGGCGGTACCGGCGACGTGCTCGTACGGTCCTCGGCTTAAGCGAACCAATCTGAACGATTGGTAACCATCCAAGAAAGGATAAAACCTTATCCATTCATCTTTTTGCAATAAAATCCCTACGTGTACAGGATTTAGCAAAAAAGGACGATAACAATGGTCTAAAGTCTAAACCCATTTTTTGCAACAATACTTGTGATATTTTGCAAGAAGATTTTATGCTATTTACTAGCATTTATCTGTTGAGTATTGTGCTTCAGAGTAAAATAATGATATAAATAATTTCTATGCTCGTAAATATTGAAATTATTTATATCTATTATTTGCAATTGAGATTTTTAATCTCTTGCAATGATAAATTAAGTACTTCTACAGTACTGTTTCTCCGTTGAGTACGCGGTGCTCCGGAATATTTCTATGCCATGTTAAACACATGTCAAGAATAATACGTCTATTTGCAATTGAGATTTTCAATTTCTTATAAATACATATGCAAAATTCAAGGTGATTTCTTCAAATTGATGTTTGGGATCACAAGGTAGTCATATGGATTTACTGCGTACGCGGATTATCGATGACTACTAATAAAGCCTACATTTTGTCGCCTCGACATTATGATTGCTTTACAAAGTGCTCTCCCATACATTTTACTAAGTCATGACATAAGGCATTAGAAGATAATATCTATTGATTTCATCAGATTATACTTCCTAGTGCTGCGAGATCTACTCCATTTTGGAGATTATCTTCAAGGTGTCATCCTTAGCAATTTGAGATTCACACTAATAATTTCAAGCCACCTTGAAATATATTAATTTTGTAATATTAAGATGTATTTATATTACGCAATTATGTAATATAAATAAATTACCGGGTTTTTTCACCGGAGATGATATGTTCTATGTGTTTATCACATTGCCATTTTTCAAGAACATGTCTTAGTGGTCGAGATTTATTTCTCTCGCACAAAATATGATATGTTCTATGTGTTTACCACATTGTCATTTTTCACGAACATGTCATAACGGTCGAGATTGATTTCTCCCGCACTATAGACTTGCAAAATTTTGACAATTACATCTACCTTATTATATTAGGAAAACACTAGGTAATGAGTTTGATCTACTGCCCATGTGCAGACTATCACTCTTACAGAGAGGCCTACGTTTTGTCAATCTCGACAAACGATTACCTCCAACGTGTTTTTCCTTATATAAACTGTGACATACACAAGGTAATACAACCATGTGCATCTACTGACATTGTCAGATTATGCAACCTATTACTGTGAGATCTATATGATCTTCAACGTGTCATGTTCCCACAATTGAGGTTGAGCATTTTTAAGTTATACACTTGAGTCAAATTTTTGTATTTTTATTACAAACCATGATGGTTTTTAATTTACAAACCATGATGGTTTTTAATTTACTACTGGTAAATTAATTATTTTTGATTTGCCCCTATAAGTAATCGATGGCTAACAATATGAGGCTCTTGCCCTCAATGGCCACAACTTATTTAAGCGGTTAATGGACATCAAGATCAGCCTTGCAACCCATGGGATACCGCGTGCAAAAGCCGCGCCACCAGGATGAAAAGGACCTCAAGGGTAATGGTTTGAAACTCACTTCAAACCCTCAACTTGACACCATCAAGCTGTCACGAGACCGTATGAGCATGGAGAGCATGATGATTGAATATGCATCAACCAACATGTTTGGAGACTATACATTTAGTCTCTTAGTCTCTTTAGTGATCTATTTATTTATGTCCATTTATGATGTTCAAATAGGAACATGATTATTGTTGTCATCATATATTGTATATCACAATATATTGTATCAACACTTTGATACAAATACATTTGTATGTATTCTATATATATATTATAGAGGTTTTCATACTGAAAATTTTCAAATCTATATATAGATTTCTACGGGGGTCAATCTGTTGAAAGATGATATGTGCCATGTGGACATATGCACCACAACTCTATATTCAGGGAAATATAATGTTTCGAAATATTCAAACAATCGCTGGACGCGATGATGTAATTATCGACTTTGGTCATAATTATTATCCCGATGGGTACTCGAATGTTATCAAAGATGCTCTATTGTGTCTCCATATAACTTGTACCCTAATACTATAGAGATATCCGTAAAAATAGTTTTCATAGCGAAACTTATGATGACAACAAAGAGAAAATCTCCTCTTCACAATATACGGATATGACAAATCCATTATTTTCTTATCATCTGGATTGCACTATACATACTACAAAACCTGTAGCATTTGCTGCATACATGATAGCTTCCATAATGTCTTCAACATGACAAACTTGGCATACTCTCCTTGGTCATTTCGACATTGGGTTGAAACAGAAACTATCAGCAATTTTTATTGATCATGACAAAATGATGCTACATTCTAACATATTTGGATTTTATGTGCATTACATGCAATGCAAGGAAGCTAACTTTAAGGCGCATACACCTTAAAGTCTACGTTGAACCACTCAAACTCCTTGAATTCATCAAGTCGAGGTACGTGGCTCTTTCCAACCATTGACTAGACTATTTAGGTATTCCATGGTTCTAAAAGACACATTTACATGATGTCTCATGTGTGCATTTAGCCACACTAAAACCATTGGCTCATTATACTGAACATTGATTTCAAGAAAATCGAATGGACAATGTCACAAAATTCTTCTTGTGTGCCTTTAATATGGCCCTAGAACTAAATTTTAGCACTTTGTCCTATGTGTCTAGACTCAATATGGTTTGGTAGAATCCTTTATCCAAATAATTAAGCTCATTATATGATCTTACTTTAAAATTGTAACTTACCAACTTTACGTTGGAGTCATGAAGTTTTACACGCTCATGACAAACCGCATAAAATTATTCCTCTTTATCTTTGATACGTGGAAATCTCTCAAGCATTTCCCATCTGCGATAATTCGGTTATACACCAATATCACCACACGGCATACATCATTGGCCCCCTCAACATATATGTGGGATCTATGTGAGGAATAACTGTATTTCCATCAATACCTCAAGCCCCTCTCAGGGGGAGTTATTCTAGGCCAGTATGCTACTACACCGAGGAATATTTCCAGACATTAGGGGGAGAATTCAAGTACCATGCATAATGCCAGGAAATTAGTGGCATGTTCAACACATTTCTGCCTCAAATCCATGTACTCAAAGATCTGAACCATGCGTTCAGAAGATTTGCAATACATTGCAAATATCCTGCCAAATTCATTTACTGAATATAAAGGTGTCACACAATCCTACAATCCTGCAAAAATATGCCTGAAAGAGTGAAGGTACCAACAAAAATCACTCCACTCCCCGTTCAAAGCAACAGGGGGGAAGCATGGCAACGGTACACCAGGATTCAGCTTCTCGCAAGCAAGGATATTAAGGCCATTCAATCAGTAAATGCAAGTCAACTTCACGTTGATAGACACCTAGTGGGTAGTATACACCCAGTGGATGGGAAACCTCCACCAACCCAGGTCATAGTGCACACAATGGCCGGGACATCGGAATACCCGACTCAACCGCATTGGGAAATCGCGAGCAGTCACCATGGGTAACGATATTTCCATCAACTATATATAAACATATATATTCTGGAGAAACATTTAACCGGAAGTCTACAATTATCGACATACATTTCTCAACTAGATTGCAAAAACCTTTCAAATGATTCATGTCCAAAGACCATGGCCATGGCAAAGTGTGAACAACACTCGGACTGAACTCAAGCAAAGGATGCAATTCTAAGAAGAAATAATCTTGCTCAATAAGGGAAGGTATTCACATTAGCAATACCTACACCTGTTTCTTCTAGAAACAGAATGAGAACACCGAGGTGGTGAAACATAGAGCAAGTATTGTAGCACAAGGGTTTACGCAGATACCCAATTATTCTCCAGAAGTGGAATCTCTTTCCGATAAATTATATCATTGGCAGTATAAAATCATCTATCTGTGCAGTTGATAGATGTAGTGATCACATATCCGTGTGGCTCACTAGATTCAGACATATATGATTGATTTCCGATGGAATCTCAATTCTGAATCGAATTAAAAAGTGCAACATACATTGTGTAAAAATCAGTAAGTCACCATACGACTTATTGTTGTCGGTACATATGGTACCACCGACGTAGTGAGTTCCTTATACACAAGGATTACTCCTACAATGATGATTATTCATGTTTATGTGTCATACACAGTGACTACTCCTGCAATGACTACACATGTAATCATCTAAATGATGGATTTTAATATGAAGGATTTGGGTAAAACCAAAATACCGCTCGTTACTACAACTTGAGCACCTTCATTCATTCAGTATGGTATACTATATTGTCTATATTCAGAATATATTGAAGAAATTCATTGTGGACAAATCTTATCCGTCAGTAACTCTCATGGCAGTTCCTTATCTAGACGTAGAGAAAGATCTCCAAGAGATGATGGAAATGAGATATTGGAACTCAACGTTTCATAAATGCCATTGGATCCACCAAATACAATTGGTTGGGACTCAAGAATATCTTTCGATATCTCCAAGGCATCAAAAATCTTTTCCTAATTTTCCAGTTTCAAGGAAATATGAATACCAATATCATTGGATACATTGATCAGATCCTCATTATGCAGATCATAGACAAGCTTAGTGTTCCTACAAGGTGTGGAAGTCATTTCATGAAAGTCTTTGAAATAGAACTTAGTGGCTACATCCACTAACGATTATCTCAAAGATAATATTGCTTGTGTTGCCAGGATGCAAACATGTTATATAGCAAGCAATATCACTATTGCTCATCTTGCAAGTCAAATCATACAACAAACTCATACGTTTGTTCACAAAGTCTCTACCAACTTCGACATCCAGAAAATGTTCCTGGAATTGGTATTCGACGACTTCGAGATATGCAAGAATCAGGGGGAGTATCTTCCTGAATTGCTCTTGTTCAATGCATCATATTATACTCTTTTTCCCTTTATGAGTTTACTTCACAGGTTCTCGTCAAGGTTTTTAATGAGGTAATATCAACACAAGATCATATGTCATACTTCCTGTTTTCCCCACCGGGGTTTTTAAGAAAGTATATACGACATATTTATTGTCCTTTTAATTCTATGAGTTTTCCTCATATCGAGTTAAAACGGGCAATAAGCTGTATATGTTGCGGCAGTTTCTCCTTATTTTTCCCACTGGGTTTGAAGGAGTTTTGGCAACATATCAAACACTATACTCCTCATATTTTTCCCACAGGGTTTTTGGAGGAGTCTCTAATCAAAATGATAATTTTGGATGGACAAGTGTAGATTAGGGGGAGTGTTAGAAATAATTAACATGTGTTAATTATGGGGTAAATATACCCTTGTAACTTCCACCCCTTCATGAAAAGACACCTTTTCATGGTGTCCTTCCATCTGTATATATATCACATCATCCAATGAAAGAGATAGAGTTGATTCATTTGTTTACTCTCTAGTTTTCCTCTCAACACAATCCATATATCTCCTCGCGTATCTCAAATGGAAACAAGGTTGCCACCGTGTACCAAAGCGGCCATTACTTGATGCTATGTTTGTGTGGCATGCCCACATCTTGCTGTAATTGCTCCAACTTGATGTTGATTGACTAAACACAGTTTACTTCTGCAATCGCCAAAACCTAACTCGAATTGAATCCACGTTCTGACTGATGTGCAGCTCGATCAGAAAACAGGGCACCTTGCATGCCAGTTTAGCAACGCGAGCTTCTAACAAACATTTGAGAAGGCAGTACGCAACACAATGTTTGATCAAACTATAGATACGTAACTATTGGGCATCAGTACTTTCAGCTGAAACGAACAGAGCATCAATTTTCAGATAACTTGGAAAACACTGGTAATTACTAAAGAACATGAAATATCCAATTTGCAAAACGAGATTATGATGATTAGCATTCCAACCACAAAATATGATCTCCATAAACATGACCGGTGATTTAGGAAAAGTGTACAATAAACAAGTAGAAAGATCAACAAATCATGTGTTTGATCTACGGAGCCTATCATGCAACACTACAGCAATTTACACGATAGGCGGAAAATGTTCACTCAGCAGAGACGACTAGCATAAGCTTCCCTGCTTTCACTCCTGGTCCAGGTCAAAGGCAACAACTTCTTCAGTGACATCCACAACCTCCTCCGCCTCAATCTCCTTGTATTCCGCCTCTTCTTCCTTGTCGCTCTCCTCCCCGCCCCTCAGTTCCATCCTGTATGCTCGCTCCTCCTTGTGCAGCTGCTTCCACTTCGCAACCCATGCTTCCCATTGTTCTTGAAGCAGCATCCGTCTCTTGCGCTCCAGCTCACCCACCTGGTTGAACACGTCCTGATCCTCTTGTTCATACTTCTTGCTGTACCGCTTGATGTTCTTTGCGATATCCTCCTCCTTCTCAGGAGTAAGTAGTGATGGCGGCCTTGGGCGCCATTGGAACTGTTTCATCATGCAAAAAGGCAAGCAAGGCTTAATACAGAGAGGGATACAGCAATGCATGCATGCATGGATTCAAAGAACAAAGGATGGAAGCTTTACCTGGTAGAAGTGATCCTTTGAAATCTTGTAAATTGGCTTGCCATTGAAGGACCAAATTTGAAAACCATTCTCCATCTCATGAACCGAGGTAACTGCAGTTGCGAGAAATCTGAACAAGCAAGTTCCAAAACCATCTTAGTTCTCCATGGTAAATGAAACACATTTTAGTTATAATAAATTAGAAGGAAATCAATTCATGGAGAATGAAACACACTGTTATTATTACACTATTTGTTACTTTCTACTAATAAGACCAATCGATATGAGGGTGAGCGCCTTAACAGGTGAAGAAAATTACAAATTCCATCTATTTCAGCTGAGCTCCTGTTCCTAGTGTTCAGGGTGTAATAATTCATATAACCTATTCAGTCCATGATTATTATTGCTTTAACAATTGATTTTGTAAACTTCCCCAGATAGTGACGTCAAGAAAAATTTCATTAAGTGATAAGGTCACCTTCCAGTAGGATCCCACATGATGTCAGTCGCCATAAAATGTTCTCCTGTCGCCATGGTCTCAAAATCATCAACATTGTAGAACTCCAGCTGGCCATTGAAACCCTTCAGCCCTGCCAGAACAATGAAACGACCAGCAGGAGACCAGAACAATGCATTCGCCTGCTTGCCCTTGAGTGTAATGAGCTTGGACACACGACTAACATTATTGTTTACTGCTCGCATGGTGTAGAAACTTATATCAGGCTTAGGCCCTTCACCATGGATGACAGCAAAGCGATGACCTTTAGGCTCCCATGCAAAGGCAATTATCTTGTCATTCTTGTTGTCCAATTCAAAGACCTCAATTGGGATGTCCCGTTCCTTGATTCTGAACAGCTCAAACCCAGTGTAAATGCTCTTCTTTGTCTTTGTGTACCTGTCTACCTGGACAGCCAGATATTCTCCATTGTTCTGCCAGTACATTTTGCAGTCGCTAACACTGAAAAGGTTTTTCTGCCGAATCTCCTCTTTGCCCGGAATTTGCACAAGACTCACCTGTGACACAAAGCACATATTTTAGCATTGAATGCTAATTGAATAATCATCTTCAAAGAGGTAACTGCAGCAATTTCTACTTACCCTGGCAGGCTGATTTCCACCACCCAATTCAGGCACAAAGAGTGATATGATAGGATCAGTGGGAGACCAACTAAAGTCAACCACATTTTCCACCTTCAAGGACTTCTTCTCGATAAGAGAGAACGTCTCAGTCTCATAAACAGATATAATATTCTTTCCAAGCCTAGCAAAATACTTATCATCTCTTCCACCACCCCACCTTAATAAACAAATTAAAACATAAATCAGAAACACAGCGTCAAACATTCAAACCATGACAACATAATAAGGCATGCATTCATACTGTTCAAAAAAAATAAGGCATGCATTCATTCACTTCAAAGTACAGAACTATGGTTTCACCTGAAGATAGGCCATGAAACACCAGAGACACCCATATTTCCACCAGTAGTGAAATCATCAGCGCTGCCCTTGAAGTCCCGCATTACTTTTCCAGTCCGTACATCAAAGATATTCAGTAGAACCCTCTAAAAGTATAACAATGCAAGTCAGATAGGATCATAAGGATCAAAGATATGAACTTAAAATAAGTTCACACTGACTTACATGTGTGTCTCTAGGGTTGCTGGGCTCCTGGCTGCTGTAAGTAATCAAATATTTCTCACCGGGAGAGAAATCAATGAGTTTCACCTGTCACATGTAACTGTCAGCTATAATAAAACTACATATTGCATAGATTTAGTTTCAGCACAAACCAGTACCTGTGGGTGAGCAAAGCGCATTAGACGGACAAACTTATCATCACCGCCCCACACCTGCGCGCCCTGCCTATGCACCGTCGCCAAGTGTGTTCCAAGAGGGGACCATTGAATATAACTATCCGTCCAGTACTGCCAAAAAAGTATATAGGATATGCATGAAAGTTAGTTTTCCTTATAGAACAGGCCTCCATGAGTGTTATTTTCCATTTTCCAATGAAACTAAAAGCAAAAGGTAAATCCAAAAACGACTGAAATACCTGCTTTTGGTACACAAGCTCAGGCATTGCCCGCCTGGCGTCGTTCCAGTACACTTCTGTGAACGTACCAGCACGGATCACAAACTGATCTCTGGCCTTATCATCAGTTAGCCACTTCAGAAGATTTTCCTGCAACACACACATACATAACAGTCAAGTTACACGAAACCTCTAGTGATGTCAAGAAACAAACATGTGCACGTGTGTGTGGTTGTGGGTGGTAGAAAGTACATACTCCAGGAGTGTATGGCTTGATTTCAGCAGGCGCCCACTCATCAGGAACTTTCATGTACTTCTCAAAGTCATCAAACATATTAACAGCAAATATGTGAGACTTGTCCAGTTTGTAGCCATTTGTTTTTTCCCTAGCAAGCTCAGCTTCCTGCACATTGTCAAATAATCATCTTCAATCAAGCAAGAGAAACATGGATAATTTGACAATTCACAGAACCCAAAACAATTTGCGAAAGCAAAAGTGTTGGTAAATTTGGATGGACATTTAATTATATTTGGTCATGAGTCATGACTGCAGAACACTATCAGATACTAGCAATAATCCAGTAAAACTAAGTACAAATAGTCTTGATTCAAGCAATCATCTTTCTACATAAAAAACCCTACAATTAAGCAATCAAACATACTATAGCAAAACAAAGATGTTTTCATGCATGTTACCCCTCTACTGATTATCTTCTTTCGATCCACGCTAACTACTAGTACAAACGTTAGCCAGGGTAGAGAGTTCAAATGGAAAGGGGTGACATGACTTGCAAAGGTAACAGAATCAAGGCATTAACTCATTCCATCACACAGACAAGTAAATAAATGTAACTGACAAGAAGCAACGAACCTGTGGAGTATTATACTCAATGAAGCAGTAGCCATGAGTCTTCTTCGTTTCTGGGTCTGTGGGCATCCAAAGCCCACCTTCTTTGATCACACCAATTTGACTATATATCTTGCGTACAACATTCTCCAGCTTTTCATACTTTTCTGGGGGAACAACCGGCAGATTGTCGACCACAATAATGTTTGCAAAGCCCATCTCAAGCTCTGGAATGTCTTCATTCTGAAGTAAATCCTCATCATCACTGCAAACCATGATCGAAGGGCAACATGGGTAACAAAATTAAGAAATACTCAAAGCCAGGAAAAGTATAAATTAATAATGTGAAGCTTCCCCAGAATTAGTTTCACTCGAGTGCAAAGTGAATGGTTAGGCAAAATTGGGAGTATTATAAGTCATTCTTCTCAAACATGTTCAACCTTTGATGTAGCTACCCTAATCATTGGTGATTAGTGGCATAAGACAATATGTTATGCATATGAAAGCAGTAAAGTACCAATTGCATAACCAAAACAGCAACACATGTTTGCAGCTATGCACAGCCAAATAACCCCAGCAAGCCAACCAACCAAGACAGTACATAGTTAGACCATGTATAAATCAAGCCATACTAAGAACATACAGGGTACCATATAGAGTATATTAATATAGTACTGTTGAACACAAACCAGTAGGGCTACGCAAAGCAAGCAAGTATTCTGTTCGAAACTACCCACCACTCAGCAAATAAAATCATTATTTCACAAATTCTAACAATCCTAGAGCAGGAGCTCGCATCCCGATGAAACAAAAGCTAATAGGACAGGAGACGTGAACCAGAGCTTGATGGATCTGGAAGCAGGGGCGGGGGCGGGGGCGAGGGTAGATACCTGAGGATATCGAAGTCCTCGCCGGGCGGGAGGGTGATGGAGTCGATATCGACGGAGTCGAGATCGATCCCCAGCTCCCGCGCGCGCGCATCTATGGCTTCCATGGAGATTGCTAGCGCCATCTTCACCTGCCTACATGCACCGTTGGATCGTCGGCGAGAATGAGTTTGGGAGACGCCCGGGGATGAGCGGCGGGGGCGAGGATGCGGAGGACGGCGAGATGCGGCTGGGGGAGGCGCTGGTCTGGATGGAGGCGGCGGAGGGGAGGGCTAGGGTTTTGGATGTGAGGGCGTTGGACTCGTGTGGGGCGCTGATTTTATTTTTTTATTGAGATAATATACCATGCGCCAAACTTGGGCATGTGGGTTACTTAAACGGGCCGACACATGACCCTATGGCACGCGCCAACAAACGGAACCGTGCGTGTCTGGTGGGCCAGGGGGTTAGGCACGCATGCCGGCCTGGTACTATCCAGTTTTTTTTTTACAAACAAAAAATTAATTTGTCTCAAAAAAAATTCATGAACTTAATTATATATTAAAAAAAATAGAAGGTTAAACGGGCAGCAAAGCTGACCCGTTTAATCTATATCTCTTATAAAGCAAAACTCCACTATAGATCATTTAAGTTGTCTATCTTAACATTCAAGGTATCCACATCATCCATTCTCTTAGCCAATCAATTGTCCATGTTACCCACTATAGGATCATTTAAGTTGTCCATCTTCACATACAAACTATTCATATCATCCATTTCTTAGCCAACCGATTGTCCATGTCATCTTCACTAATATTTTTATTCATCTCTATATGCAAACTCCACATCAACCATTTTTTAATTATTTTATTGTACGCTAATAATTGTTAATACATACATGTTTTGTACTAAATAAATTTAGTATCTCGACTATGACATAATGAATTTTGCATGCTCACTTAATGTATCATACTTTTATACCTTTTTTATTTCCGTAATATAACTTTTAAAGGAATTCCCGCTGCAACGTCCGGAGTATCTATAATACTTAAATAGTTCATCCCTACTAACTTATTTATCTTGACATGCAAGCTATTCACATTATCAAGTAGGTCCACCATGTAACTCTTTCATTAATTTTTCATGCACATGCTCCTATTAACTTTGCATGTGAATGCATCCTATCACAAATAAATAATAACTTTTTTATGCACTCAACCTCACAATTTATAAGCATATTTTTTATAGAAAATCTATTATGAGTTACGTCGCATTTTATTTTCCATGTGATTTTTTATACACATCCATAGTTGCCATCATCGTTTTAGGTTTAGCCAAGGTGGACACATCGTCATTGTCTCTACTCTCTACATCGTCATTGTCTCTACTCTCAACATTGTTTTCGTTTCATATAATCTGGCTGATATATTGCCAAGTAACCAAATTAACAAAACAAAAATCAAACACATTTTTAGTTTTTTCATCAAAATTTCTCTCACATGTCCTAAAACATTAAATTCATTCTTAACAGTTTCCGCAGCAACGCGCGGGGCATCATCTAGTATTTCTAGTATATATGATGTGCATGGCCTAGAGTGGCCGTCCGGATGCCGGTACGAAACGGCTCATCTATAATACCTAAATAGTTCATCATTACTTACATATTTATCTTGACATGCAAGCTATCCACATCATCAATTGGTTCACCATTTAAAAATATTTTCCACCAACTCTACAAGCACATGCTCACATTAATTTTGCATGCACATGCAACCTATCACAAATAAATATTAAACAAATCGTGCACTCAACCTCACAATAAATAAACTTTTTATAGAAAATAAAATTATAATTTACCTCGCATTTTATTTTTCTATGTGACAATTTTTTATCAATGCATTTTTGTAGTTGTTATCATTGTTTTAGATTTATTAGTTAAGGGTAAGGATGTCTCCATTGTCTCTTCTCAACATTCTTTTTGTCTCATATCATCACATCTTATATCGTCAAAGTAATAAATTAACAAAATAAAAAACACATATATTTTTGGATTTTTCATCATTCTTTCTTAGATTTTTTACTCTAAATTATATTTTATTTCAAAGAAGAATTTATAATAAAATTATACCATGTTTCAAAGGATTAGGCTTGCAATCAAAACAGTTGTGGGGTCAGCTGACCCCACGGCTCACACGTAGAATCGCCGATACTCGTATTGTATATACATGGGTTCACGTGCAACATTCTATTTTTTTCTAAAGTACAAAACTCTTGTTCTCTCTTATGAGCAATGAAAGTTAGGGGTTTATGTCTAATGAAACTTTTTGGTCATTTTCATCAAACTATTGAATACCTTATCAATTTTCCTACCAATGATTTTACCCGAGTGCTTTAAACAATTTTGATCTCTTCTATTGAACTCATTACCACCCTCATAAGTGCTCAAATGTATGGATGGATCTAGCCGATACCTTTGCACGGACAAATCATGAATACTTTCTTGTTCATGTGAAGTTGTAAATCGATTCACATGTAGTCCTTCAAATCTTTTGCAACCATCACATACCACTTAAAAGGGATGGTCTGGGCTTCGTGGTATGGTGTCTGGACCGGTCGTAAGGCGGTGCTTGAAGTGTTGTCTGATTGTCTCAACGGTTTGTCGTCAATCTGTATCATGTCATTTGATACATGAGGAGGTGTGTTTGTAGTCATCACCCGAGGATTAGCCATCATGGTGAACCACGTAAAAAACAAGATGTGTTTTGTCTACTTTCTACTATTATCTATTCGCGTATCTTCTAACATGGGACAATGTCAAAAGGTAAGTACCTAGCTCACGGTTGCAATTTGACTTAATCGAGCGGTTTAACGTGCATGGAGGCACTTTTAATTGCCTTTGGTCTCAAATTGATGCGAGCATAGGTGGCCACGAACCGTATAGAGATGTCCGAAGCACGTCTAGGAAGACGATCCATGCAATTATGCTACTATTGTTAGGGGATTTATCGTCAAGCAAAGATGTTCGATCGAACAGGAAAACTAGTCCGTGGACACTTATGCGGGAGCCGACCATTCAACCTTGATCGTATTCGTCCGCCAAAATATTAATAAAAATACGATAAATTCACAATAATTTCAAACAAATTTCACTCATCACAATAATTTCAAGTGAAATTTGGAAAATTTAGATTGAATCAAAAGCAAAATCATTACAATTCGGGAATATTTTACATAGCCAGATGACA
The DNA here is from genome assembly GCA_950022295.1 of Bromus sterilis. Lineage (NCBI taxonomy): Eukaryota > Viridiplantae > Streptophyta > Magnoliopsida > Poales > Poaceae > Bromus > Bromus sterilis. Next base: position 382,325,372 of record OX465595.1, on the reverse strand, counting down.
TTACGTTTGTTAAACTAGTTTAATACTTAAATATAAAATTTTTACCGAATTCTACATTCTTCGCCACACCATCGTTCTCCACCTTCATCTCCTCCGGTTGCTCCTCATCGTCCTCGAGGCCGTCAAAGATGGCGTCTGACGGGGATCAACCCCGGCAAATCCCATGGTCAGGGACCCTGGGTTAGTCATAGAGATGGCACAGGTTGGACGATACTCGTCGGCTAACAGGAGAAGCACTTCCTGCTCGATATTATCATGTGAGGGGGCGATTACAATGGAGGCCAAGGCGAGTTCTCGCAAGGCTAGGATGAGTAGATGCGTATTGAGATGATCTGGACGTCTCCCCTCCCAGCCTTTATATACTAGGCTAGGTCTCGGGGAATCCGTACTAGGTTACAGAGAAGGTTTCCTAGTTCTAGTCCTGCCTTGTACGCCAAGTCGCACCTTCCATGTTAGTTGCGGACTCCTGCGTCGGTGCTTGGTTGGGCCAATCGTGGGCTTGTCGTATCTTCCCAACGGGCCTTCTGTCTTTACACGCACCAGGTAGCCTCACACGTAGGAGTCGTGGGGTCACCCCTCGCCAGTAGCCCCCGAGTGCTTGGGGGACTCGAATTCATCTGCACTTTATTGTTTGTAAGCGTGGTATCGCCACGGGTCGCTGGCAGTTTTTATCCATGACAATATCTGTTTCGAGGGATTGCTAAGCTGAAAGGGCCCAAGGAGTCGACTGGTCGAGCCTTGGTGAATTGTTCTAGTGACAAATACCACAGTAGCCCAATCAAGCTCATGTCCCTCGACATGAACTTGGAACACTGGTGTCAATAAAAGTCATGCCGCTGCAGGTCTTATAGGATCAATTGCCGCCAGTCTAAGCACATAGCCTGAGCGCGTCCGCTCGGCTCTTTCTATCATGCGAGCGCATGGAAAAGGTCGGGAGTGAAATTGCTCTGCGACAAGTCCCGGCCCGGCCGTTCTGCGCAGCGGGGTCTTACCTACACGCTAAGCTTGTGTGGCATCTGGGTACAATGTGTCGTAGCCCAGGTATAATATTTTTTGTTTTGAGGCACGGAGCCTGATTTAGCAATGCACCCACTTGGAATGAACAATCAAGTGAGCTATTTTAGTCGTCACTCGCGGAGCTTGTAGTGAACTCAGGCGAGGAAAATAAGATAGCACCTACTCAGAATGCCGTCGAGTGCACGAGTAAGTCATGCTTGCTGAATTTCTGAGTCTTTTTCTGCGAGTGGTCACTCGAATGCTCTTCTGCTTTTGGGGTGAGGGAGCACCCGAACTCTGAAAGTATGTTGTTTTCTGCTGGTGCGAGTGATCACTCGAGCACATTTTGCCTTCTGGGTGAGGGAGCACCCAGACTCAAAGGGGTTCTCCCAATGGGAGTAAAAGATTATTTCAAATAATATGGAAAAGCTTGTGCAGAGCTGAATGCTAACCGAAGATGCGTGCTTGAGACGCGTTTTACTGGTCGTCCTGACAGGTTGGGTCGCCATGTCAAGTGAAAATGAAGTGTCTTGACGTCAGTGGCCCGAAAATTTCGCGCTGTGTGATGATGGCCCTCGTTTTTCGCACGCGTTGGGCGGTATGGTTAGTGCGCCGGTTGAGTTTTCCATGTTTCTCGGCTATCGTGGGATCATGCCACGTCTGCTGGACTCCAGAACGAGCGGTGGCGATTTGCTTGCTCTGGCTGTTGGTAAAATACCGGGGAGTCTGGTTTGTTTAGGTTTTCACCCAGCCGCAGTCTTCTCTTTCTTCTTCTTTCTTCGCTCTCTGCCTCCTGCCTGCCTTTTCGTGCGATTTGTTGGCTTAGATCCATGTCCAAGCGTCCTCGCAGTGCTGCACAAGAGTCGGCGAGGATGACCGGCAGATGGGAGCGCTCTGCTTTTGGTACTGCGGATCTGGATGAGCTGGTGGCCGACGGCGTGGTGGCGCATGGTGCGCCCGGATTCCTGGGGATGAAGAGGTTCCTGCACCTCGTCCAGATGAGCGGGTATGCTTTCAGAGTTTCTTCCCCCGTGGTTTTGCTCTTCCCATTCATCCTTTCCTCCGGGGATTGCTTTGCGCCTATCAGTTGCAACTGCATGATTTGACTCCCAATGGGATTCTGCACATTACCTGTTTCATTACGCTCTGTGAGGGTTTTTTGGGGATCTATCCCCATTGGGGCCTCTGGAAACGTCTCTTCAATGTGAAGAGGACAAATTCTGAATATGCCATTGGGGGTGTGGGTATATCCATCAAGGAGAAATCTGCCTACTTTGATCTGGAGAAGCTGGACCCCGTCTTTTCATGGCGGAGGAGTTGGTTTTATTTGAGGGACCAGTGTGTTGCGGGTCAGCGGTTTGGTCTTCCCCCTTTCGATTCTGCTGCGCGGGCAGTTAAGCGATGTTCATGGGCGCACCCTTTGTCTGCTCGCGAGTCGTCTCTTGTGGAACCGTTTGTGCAGAGAATTGCTGATTTGAAGGATGAATTGACTGGCGACCAACTTATCTCCGTGTTTGTCAAGAGACGTGTGCAGCCGCTTCAGTACCAGGTGCGTCCCATGTGGCAATACACCGGGCCTGATGACTCGACCAGGTGTTCGCCCGAGGAGTTTTCTGATGACGACCTTTTGGCCCGGGTTCAGCAAGTCACAAAGTGTACGAGCATTGGGGAGCAGAGTCTTGTTCGTCCTTACTCTGCTAACTTGCCTCTTCCTCAGGTATTTATCTTTGATTTATTTTTGTGCTGTTGGCGCGTTTCTGTTGACTGCTGATGTTGGTTTGATCTGTAGGATCACGTTCCGTTGTTGAACAATCCGCCGCAGCCTGAAGATGCGGCTATACTTGATTAACCTGGTGAGGTTGATGTTGATCCTGTGCCTGCGGGTGACGGGGTGCTTCTGGCGCTTCGGGTGTTGTTGCTGTCGAGTCCATGAGTGTTCCACCGCCAGTTGCGGATGATTCTAGGGACTCAAGTCCTCTTCGTGCCAAACGCACTCGCCATGCGAGTGGTCGTGATATGGCGGGTGACGGTGATGACTTCCCAGCAGTCGTGCGGCCTGCTGTGTCGTGTCCTCCTTGTGTTGCCTCGAAGAAACGCAGGTTCGGGGTATTGCTGCATCCAGGCGCTGCGCCTGCTGGGTTAGTATACACTTCTACTTTGTCGTCTCTGGTTTTCATTGTGTTGGCTTGTGTTCTGAAGATAAGCCATTTTGTAGGACTGCTCCTACTCCGGCTGCTTCCTCTGTGAGTGTTGGTGTTGTCGCTACTCCTTCTACTGATTCAGGTGCGGTGTCTGGTCGGCTGGCGGGTTCTGCTACTCCTGCGGCTTCGAGTGCTCGGACGGCTCCTGTGACTGCAGGCGCAGAGGGGACTCCTGCGAATGCTCCGTCTGGGGGGTCTGCCGCGGCTGTTGCGGCTCCTGAAGAGGAATTTCCTTCGGACGTTAAACCTGTGATTCCTGAAGAGCACTTCTTGGAGTGGCGCGATCTCTCCGTTGAGGATAAGGCAAAAAAAATGATCGCATGGCTGAGCAGGTGCGTGCTTTATTTCTCTTTCTGATCTTTGCAATAGTATCCCCCGAGGCTGTAAGTAGTCACTTGTGAGTGGTTGTAGTTTGGGTCGTTGGTCTTCCTTTTGTTGGTCTTGTACATATTGGGAGCACGGCAGTGCTCCCAATGGGAGTAGCCCCCGAGGCTGCAAGCAATCATTTGTGATTGGTTGTAGTCTCTGATTTTCTTCTTTCATGTGCTCTTGTCTTTATGTATTCCCTTGGGTGCAGCCTTTGTTCCGGATATGCGAACGTGTGCTGACTGAAACTGATCGGTGGCGACGCGCTCATGATTCGGTCCAGGGGAGCTTGACTGCTATGAGACGTGAGATTCTGGTTCTTGGTTTTTGGTTTTTTGGCCGGTTGATTTTGTCTGACTGCTGATGGCGAGAGAGTGTTAATACTCTTCAAGCCCTCGTTGATTACCCCAAGTGCAGGGTGAGATATAGTGCAGCGGCAAGTTTTCCCTTGGCAAAGATACCAAGGTTTTTCTCCCGTAGGACTCCGAAGGATACAAAAAGGTGGTAAAGTGAACAATGGCGCCGAGGTTGCTAACTTCACCCGTGTGACAGACTCAAAAGGTAACTTAATCTTTTTCCTAGGGAAATGTTCCATCCCTTTCTTGAGAGGGAATTGGAATTTGATAATCCCTTCTTTCATGTCAATAACAGCACCAACTGTGCGAAGAAAAGGACGTCCCAAAATAATTGGATGAGAAGGTTCACATTCAATGTCCATAATAGTAAAATCAATGGGAACATAATTGTCATTGACAATGATAAGAACATCGTCGATCTTCCACAAAGGTTTCTTTACGGAAGAATCAACAAGACGAACACCAAAAGAACAAGGATCGAAAGGTTTCAATTCAAGCATATCATACATTCTTTTGGGCATAACAGAGGTACTTGCTCCAACATCACAAAGAGCATAACAAGAGAAGTTATTCAATTTGATTTTTATCATAGGATCCCAACCATCTTCTAGCTTCCTAGGTATGGGGGCTTCTAGTCTAAGCTTCTCCTCCCTAACTTTGATTAGAGCATTGGTGATATGCTCTGTGAAGGCAAGATTAAGTGTGCTAGTGTGGGGGTCTCTAGACATCTTGTGTAGGAAACCAATAACTTCAGATAAAGTGCAGTTGTCAAAGTCTAAGTCACTACTATCTATCAGGGAGGTAGTGATATCATTTAAGCTCACTTGTTTGAAAGCCTCTATGTTCATAGAGGTTTCTTCATCTATTGTTGAGGTGGTAGCATCACCATTGATAGGTCTAGTGGGACTAGGGGTGTGATGGGTGCTAACAGTTTGGACATCTTCAACTACTTGGATAGTAGCTACTGTGTGGTAGGTAGGAAGGCTCTTAATTCTATGATCTTCCTCTTTTTCTCTAGCCCATCTTTCTTTAAGTTTAGCCATCATCCTAATATTTTCATTGATTTGTAACTGGATAGCATTAATAGGAGTGACCTTACTCTCCTCAAGGGGATAGGTTCTGATTTTTAACATCTCAACATCAAGGGCTAAGTTATCCACCTTCAAACAAAGATTATCTAATTTAACTAGTTTTTCTTCCACATTCTTGTTGAAGGCTTTTTGGGTAGTGATAAAGTCTCTAAGCATACTCTCTAGTTCAGAGGTGGGGTTCTTGCTGCTAGGATAAGTGTTGTTGTTCCCATAGTTGTTGGATGGGAAAGGTCTAGGATTACTAGCAAAGTTGCCCCTATAAGCATTATTGTTGAAGTTGTTTCTAGAGATAAAGTTCACATCTACTTGATCCTGAGCAATCAAAGAATTTAAAGGAACATTTTGAGGATCAATAGGAGATTGCTTGGTAAGTAGAGACATGATAAGGTCAACCTTTTCATTTAGAGAGGAGATCTCCTCGACAAAATTTACCTTCTTACCAGTTGGAGATCTTTCGGTGTGCCATTGAGAGTAGTTCAACATCATCTCGTCAAGTAGCTTTGTGGCAGCACCAAGTGTGGTCGACATAAAGGTTCCTCCCGCGGACGAATCTAACAGGTTCCGCGTGGTAAAGTTCAAGCCTGCATAAAAGGTCTGGATAACCATCCAGGCAGTCAGTCCATGTGTAGGGCAGTTCTTGACAAGCGTCTTCATACGTTCCCATGCCTGGGCAACGTGTTCATTATCCAATTGCCTGAAATTCATAATCTTACTCCTCAATTGAATAATTTTAGTAGGGGGATAGTACTTCCCGATAAAAGCATCTTTGCAGTTATCCCAAGAATCTATGCTACTCCTAGGCAAAGATTGAAACCAGATTTTAGCTTCATCCCTCAAAGAGAAAGGAAAAAGCTTAAGCTTAACAATTTCACCATCTACTTCTTTGTACTTTTGCATATCACAAAGCTCAATAAAATTATTTAAATGCAAGGCAGCATCATCTCTAGCACCAAAGAATTGATCTTTCATAACAAGGTTTAGCAAAGCAGGTTTAATCTCATAAGAAGGTGCTGAAGTAGCAGGTGTAGCAATAGGAGTGCAGATACAGTCCCTGTTGTTGTGACTAGTGAAGTCACACAACTTAGTGTTTTCATTGGAACCCATAGTAGCAGCAGGTATTTTTGGTATTTTTGATAAGGGACACAAAGGTAAAAACTGAAAGGTAAACTAACAAGACTAAAAAGCAAAGATAAAAGATAGTGTGCAACTCCCCTATCTTGTAGGCTGGAGTCCCCGGCAACGGCGCCAGAAAACTTGCTGATGGCAAGAGAGTGTTAATACTCTTCAAGCCCTCGTTGATTACCCCAAGTGCAGGGTGAGATATAGTGCAGCGACAAGTTTTCCCTTGGCAAAGATACCAAGGTTTGTCTCCCGTAGGACTCCGAAGGATACAAGAAGGTGGTAAATTGAACAATGGCGCCGAGGTTGCTAACTTCACCTGGACCTGCACACAGATACAAATAACTTTGCTCCCAACGAGTACATAGGAGTTGTCAATTCCTCCGGTCTTGCCGTTTACAAAGGATCAACGCAAGAGATAATGATAGTGGCAACTGAAAGTAAAGACTGAAAGTAAATTGAGGGTGTAAACAATGATATGAAGATGGACCAAGGTCACGTGATTTTCACTAGTGATGTCTCTCTCCCAAAAGACATTAAAAGTGCTAGCGAGGTAAACAAATCACAGTTGGGCAATTGACAGGATTATGAAGGCACTGCAATGCTAACTATGCTGCAAAGAAAGGAAGAGCTCAAAAGCAATGGGCAGTACGCCATTGTAAGTAGACCGAAATCCATCTCCATCTACTACGAATCATCCACCTTGAGATATCTATCCAGAACATCTCGCTGGTATTAAGTTGCGAATCCCACCCAAAGTGTAAACTCAAAGCAACAGACAACTACATTAAAAGAACTTTGCGTAAAGTAAACAATCCTTGCATCCGCGGATACAAGCACCGTTGTTTTATCCCTGATGGCAACATCACATCCCCTAGTCTCATGTTTCTGTCACTCAAGCTAGACATCAAGGGGCTGAACCCACAATCAAGCATAACGCTCCCTCTTGGAGTTGCAATAAATCACTTGGCCAAAGTAAAATACGGCAACGGAGAACATGCAAGAATTTACTCAAGAACAAAATATAAAAGAGAAGAACCAAATATATTACTCATCACAATCTGAACATAGTCTCATAATCCATCAGATCCCAACAAACTCAGCATAGCAACAGCAGAAAATTACAAAGGTGCCTCGATCATGTGAGGCAGCTCACGAGGTCTCGAAAGTGGAGGCACAAAGAAGGGAGAGATAGATCACATAGCTACTGGTCACGGACCCATGGTCCAAGGGAAACTACTCACGGTACATACGGGAGGCGTCCATGGCTAAGGATGGTCTCCCGGAGGGGGTAGCTTCTCCCGGCAGGGTGCCAGAGCAGCTTCTCCAGGCAGCCCCAATCTTGAATCGACGGCGGCGGTACAGAGGCGAGATCGCGAAAGAGGAGTCTGCATTAGGGGTTTCCACCCCGAGGGGTAAATATAGGCAAAGGGGGGTGTCGAGGGGACCCACCAGGCAGCCAGGAGGCCTCCTGGCGCGGCCTAGGGTGGGGTCGCGCCAGGGACCCTCCTGGCCTCCTGGTGGTGGCCCCCCTCCGCTCCTTTTGTGTTTCCGGAAGCTTCCGTGTCGCTGGTTTTTATCTGATTTTCCGGATTTTTTGGAGCACTTTTAATGGCCGGAAAACCTGAAATACAAAAACAGCAGAAAACAGCAACTGGCAGCTGGGTGCACTGGGGTAATAGATTAGTCCAAATATGCTCAAAAGTGTATGAAAGTTCAAGCAAAACATGGCAAAGTCACACAAAACATACATGGAGCAAGCAGAAATTATAGATACGTTTGGGACGTATCAACATCCCCAAGCTTAATTCCTGCTCGTCCTCGAGTAGGTAAATGATAACAAGCATTTCTATGGTGACATGCCACACAACCATAAAAGGACTTTTAAGTCAAGCAATCAAAGCATGCAATTCAATTCAAGTCTTAATAAGCAAGAGTCTATATTAGCATTGACACAAGCAACAAAAGAACAAAAGGTGCAAGAGCTCTCGCTGTCCGTGACTCGAATGTCTTCCGATGGTGTTTGCGTGCAAGCAGGGGATAGGGAAATACGAGAGAAAAAGTAATTGTTGAGAACAACTATCTACTAAAGTTTCACACTTAGTCTCCTTTGGATTCTTATCTTGAATCGTCCCCAGACCACTAGTCAGGTACAAGTCAAACTGATCCACTCCCTTTCGATATTTTGAGCACTCATGCAATGGATGAGCGTGAGCAAGAAAGTTGACACCTAAAAGGCGAAACAGAAAGACGGTGGAGGAGGAAGACAAAAAGGTGTGAAAGGCTCACATCAATGAGGACAATCATAGGCGAGAGAGGGCCATATGATATATATGATGTGAGGAGTAAGGATTGCCATGCAACGGATGCACATGTGAGCTAAAAGCTCTCCAAGGGAACTAGTGGGGGTGCATCTAACTTGCTTGCTCAAGAAGACCTAGAGCTCGTTTGAGGAGGTTCATCATTGGAATATACAAGCCAAGTTCTATAGTGTGAAGGTCCCCACATAGCTATATGCATGATGATGATCTCTATGGAGTACAAGGGATGGAGGATGAAGTACTAGTGTGGATCTCTCAAAAGGAATAGTAGTGTGCCCCTTCTCTCTTTTTATTTCTTTTTCTTTTTTTTCTATTTTTTTGTATTTTTTTGGTGGCCTCAATGGCTCTTTCTATTTAACTCTCATTTGTCCTCTTTGGGATCTTTTCCTCACTTTAGGGGCAATACTCTATATTTAACAAGAATATAGGAGATCTTTCACACTTTACAAAGGTACTCACATAAAGAAGATATAACTATCATGATGCAAATGTATGCTTCTTCCAGGATAGCAGGAACATGTATGACATGAAGATCAAGTCATGAGAAGATGGATGTTGCATGGCAATGTATCTCGGAAAGGCTATGGAAATGCCTTGTAGGTAGGTATGGTGGCTGTTTTGAGGAAAGATATAAGGGGGTTTATGATGACAGAGCGTATCGTGCCAAGGGTTTGGATGCACCGGCGAAGTATGCGCCAACTCTCAAGATGAGAAAGGGCAATGCACGGTACCGAAGAGGCTAGAAAAAGTATAGGTGGGTGGAAGTGTCAACTTTCGAATACTCACATTAGTCTGAAGAACTCATGCACTTATTATCGGTAACTCTCAATCTAATCAGGAGGTTCACAAAGAGACAAGTACCCCGAGGAGGAGTGTATGGGGGTTTGGTTATCCTTGCGCATCCTCAACTCATGGTACGTGAGTGTACTCTAATATTCGAACCCTCCATAGGTTAGTGATCCATCTAGTAGCTAGAGTTCTCAACAGGGGTTTTTGGTTTTCGAAAAACACATGGATTGCCCAAAATACGACATCTATCACTAATAGGCTCGAGCTCTTGACACCAAAATTTCAAACATTACTCTAGTAAATACCTCAAAACTTTTGCAAGTTACTACTACAAAGAGAACAGCAACTTTAACTGCCTACTTCTAGTCAAGACACAAAACTCAGTGCAACGAGCAAACTCTCTAACAAGATAAAACATGCAACCTATAGAAAGTTCAACCTAAAACAAAAGAAAAGCTCTAGAAAAACTAAAGCACTTCAACTAAACAGAGCAGTAGCTAAGAAAAGAAAAAGAACAACTCACAGATGAAAGAGTAAGCATTCAAATCCTATGAGGAGTTCTAATTCAAGCGGAGCGTGTATCTCTCCCACACAAAAGAGTAAGTAAGCTGGGATCTAACTTGTTACTACAGCAAACAAAGCAAAAACAAACCTAGAAAAGTAAAGAGCGAGACGCTCCTAGTATAGCACATAACGCATGAAGTGATAAAAATATAGTGCAACGAGAGACGAACTGATAATTGTTGATGAAGAAGGGGATGCACGGGGGCATACCCAAGCTTAGACGCTTGAGTCTCCTTGAATATTTATTGGGGGTGCACATGGGCATCCCCAAGCTTGAGCGTTTGACACTCCAAGATCTTCTTTCATCATCTTCCATCGCGCACTTGAAAACTCCCTTCATACATAACTCATTGTAGACTGATTAGAGAGGTTAGTACCCTAATAAAATAAAAAAATTCTCCACTGGAAATAAATATAATCTCGAAGAACTACTGTTTATCAAGATTGCAAAAAAGTTTGTGCAAAGAAAAAGCAAGCTTAAGGTTTGCAAAAGTAAGGAGCGACAAAACGTGGCAGAATTTGTGAAAAACAGAACAGCAGATAGAGAAGAATTTTTTAGGGATACTTCTGCAACTCAAATCAAAAAACTCAGAACATACGCAAGTTTCGTAATTGTATAGAGCACGCTGTGTAAAAATTTCAGCTCAAAAAGAGAAACTGGGATTTTTCTCTGATTTTTCTAGTCACGAGGACAGAATCTGTTTTTTGGACAGCATGTCACAACTTTCACTTCCCTTGTCGTATGAGGCTATAAAAGGCACAAAGCTTGAAAAGTAAAGATACAATGATGTTTCTACAGTAGTAAAAATCATCAAGACCACTAAAAACAGAAGAAAAGCAAAAAGAAAAACCTAAATTCGTTGCGGGCTGCCTCCCGAAAGCGCTTATTTAAAGTCATTAGCTAGGCTTAATGCAAAAGATCAAGTCTTTTCAAGAAAATAACTAGCCCATGTGACGGACTCAAAAGGTAACTTAATCTTTTTCCTAGGGAAATGTTCCATCCCTTTCTTGAGAGGGAATTGGAATTTGATAATCCCTTCTTTCATGTCAATAACAACACCAACTGTGCGAAGAAAAGGACGTCCCAAAATAATTGGATAAGAAGGTTCACATTCAATGTCCATAATAGTACAATCAACGGGAACATAATTGTCATTTACAATGATAAGAACATCGTCGATCTTCCCCAATGGTTTATTTACGGAAGAACCAACAAGACGAACACCAAAAGAACAAAGATCGAAAGGTTTCAATTCAAGCATATCATACATTCTTTTGGGCATAACAGAGGTACTTGCTCCAACATCACAAAGAGCATAACAAGAGAAGTTATTCAATTTGATTTTTTATCATAGGATCCCAACCATCTTCTAGCTTCCTAGGTATGGAGGCTTCTAGTCTAAGCTTCTCCTCCCTAACTTTGATTAGAGCATTGGTGATATGCTCTGTGAAGGCAAGATTAAGTGTGCTAGTGTGGGGGTCTCTAGACATCTTGTGTAGGAAACCAATAACTTCAGATAAAGTGCAGTTGTCAAAGTCTAAGTCACTACTATCTATCAGGGAGGTAGTGATATCATTTAAGCTCACTTGTTTGAAAGCCTCTATGTTCATAGAGGTTTATTCATCTATGGTTGAGGTGGTAGCATCACCATTGATAGGTCCAGTGGGACTAGGGGTGTGATGGGTGCTAACAGTTTGGACATTTCAACTACTTGGATAGTAGCTACTGTGTGGTAGGTAGGAAGGCTCTTAATTCTATGATCTTCCTCTTTTTCTCTAGCCCATCTTTCTTTAAGTTTAGCCATCATCCTAATATTTTCATTGATTTGTAACTGGATAGCATTAATAGGAGTGACCTTACTCTCCTCAAGGGGATAGGTTCTGATTTTTAACATCTCAACATCAAGGGCTAAGTTATCCACCTTCAAACAAAGATTATCTAATTTAACTAGTTTTTCTTCCACATTCTTGTTGAAGGCTTTTTGGGTAGTGATAAAGTCTCTAAGCATACTCTCTAGTTCAGAGGTGGGGTTCTTGTTGCTAGGATAAGTGTTGTTGTTCCCATAGTTGTTGGATGGGAAAGGTCTAGGATTACTAGCAAAGTTGCCCCTATAAGCATTATTGTTGAAGTTGTTTCTAGAGATAAAGTTCACATCTACTTGATCCTGAGCAATCAAAGAATTTAAAGGAACATTTTGAGGATCAATAGGAGATTGCTTGGTAAGTAGAGACATGATAAGGTCAACCTTTTCATTTAGAGAGGAGATCTCCTCGACAAAATTTACCTTCTTACCAGTTGGAGATCTTTCGGTGTGCCACTGAGAGTAGTTCAACATCATCTCGTCAAGTAGCTTTGTGGCAGCACCAAGTGTGGTCGACATAAAGGTTCCTCCCGCGGACGAATCTAACAGGTTCCGCGTGGTAAAGTTCAAGCCTGCATAAAAGGTCTGGATAACCATCCAGGCAGTCAGTCCATGTGTAGGGTAGTTCTTGACAAGCGTCTTCATACGTTCCCATGCCTGGGCAACGTGTTCATTATCCAATTGCCTGAAATTCATAATCTTACTCCTCAATTGAATAATTTTAGTAGGGGGATAGTACTTCCCGATAAAAGCATCTTTGCAGTTATCCCAAGAATCTATGCTACTCCTAGGCAAAGATTGAAACCAGATTTTAGCTTCATCCCTCAAAGAGAAAGGAAAAAGCTTAAGCTTAACAATTCCGCCATCTACTTCTTTGTACTTTTGCATATCACAAAGCTCAATAAAATTATTTAAATGCAAGGCAGCATCATCTCTAGCACCAAAGAATTGATCTTTCATAACAAGGTTTAGCAAAGCAGGTTTAATCTCATAAGAAGGTGCTGAAGTAGCAGGTGTAGCAATAGGAGTGCAGATACAGTCACTGTTGTTGTGACTAGTGAAGTCACACAACTTAGTGTTTTCATTGGAACCCATAGTAGCAGCAGGTATTTTTGGTATTTTTGATAAGGGACACAAAGGTAAAAACTGAAAGGTAAACTAACAAGACTAAAAATCAAAGATAAAAGATAGTGTGCAACTCCCCTATCTTGTAGGCTGGAGTCCCCGGCAACGGCGCCAGAAAACTTGCTGATGGCAAGAGAGTGTTAATACTCTTCAAGCCCTCGTTGATTACCCCAAGTGCAGGGTGAGATATAGTGCAGCGACAAGTTTTCCCTTGGCAAAGATACCAAGGTTTGTCTCCCGTAGGACTCCGAAGGATACAAGAAGGTGGTAAAGTGAACAATGGTGCCGAGGTTGCTAACTTCACCTGGACCTGCACACAGATACAAATAACTTTGCTCCCAACGAGTACATAGGAGTTTTCAATTCCTCCGGCCTTGCCGTTTACAAAGGATCAACGCAAGAGATAATGATAGTGGCAACTGAAAGTAAAGACTGAAAGTAAATTGAGGGTGTAAACAATGATATGAAGATGGACCAAGGTCACGTGATTTTCACTAGTGATGTCTCTCTCCCAAAGACGATAAAAGTGCTAGCGAGGTAAGCAAATCATAGTTGGGCAATTGGCAGGATTATGAAGGCACCGCAATGCTAACTATGCTGCAAAGATAGGAAGGGCTCAAAAGCAATGGGCAGTACGCCAAGGAAAGTAGACCGAAATCGATCTGCATCTACTACGAATCATCCACCTTGAGATATCTATCCAGAACATCTCGCTGGTATTAAGTTGCGAATCCCACCCAAAGTGTAAACTCAAAGCAATAGACAACTGCATTAAAAGAACTTTGCGTAAAGTAAACAATCCTTGCATCCGCGGATACAAGCACCGTTGTTTTATCCCTGGTGGCAACAACACATCCCCTAGTCTCATGTTTCTGTCACTCAAGCTAGACATCAAGGGGCTGAACCCACAATGAAGCATAACGCTCCCTCTTGGAGTTGCAATAAATCACTTGGCCAAAGTAAAATACGGCAACGGAGAACATGCAAGAATTTACTCACGAACAAAATATAAAAGAGAAGAACCAAATATATTACTCATCACAATCTGAACATAGTCTCATAATACATCAGATCCCAACAAACTCAGCATAGCAACAGCAGAAAATTACAAAGGTGCCTCGATCATGTGAGGCAGCTCACGAGGTCTCGAAAGTGGAGGCACAAATAAGGTAGAGATAGATCACATATGTGACACCCTGGATTTTGGAACTTGCTTTTTCCAAAAACTTTGCCGATTTATTTCTGGATTTGCGATTGGATTTGATTTTGATCACCTCTTTGGACTTGAAACTTGAGCATATTTTCTTTCCATGCTCAAGTGACCCTTGAATCCAAGCCTCTCCATGTCATTCCATGGACCCATCTCATCCAGGCCACCATTTTATTCAAGCCATATATTCCTTTTTCCAGTAAAAGGGATATTCCTATTAGTTGAGGTTTGTGAAGCAACCCCTATTTATATTGCTCCATAAATCCCCAAATAATTCCCACATGTCATTGACATCATATCTTGCCAAATTCTCCAAAAACATTTCATAGCTCAAGTGGATATTTTCTCTAGAAAAATTCATTTGTCTATGGGGGCAGAATGAAGCTTTGTGAAGGGAGTGCCATTTATATTGATCCATTTCTGATGAAACTTTTTTTGCAAACTCATATGATCATATCATTGATCTCCACCAAATTCCACCACCATTTGCTTAGCCAAACTCCTACAATAAATTCCCAAAGTTTGGATGCAGCAAGGGGGCATTGTGAAAAAAGTGCATGATAGGGGATCCCATTTGCCTTGAAACTTTTTGAGCATGATCCTACCACCAAATAACTCCACAAAACCAAATATGAGACAAATCCAATCACCCATGTGTGTGCACCACCATGTTTAAGTTTCTGACCAGTGGACCACATTGTGAAGCAAGTGCTAGCTATGTGTGTCCAATGGCTATGAAATTTCATACACATGTGAACCATGCCAAATAAACAAGCTACACCAACTTTCAGCAAATTCCACCAAGCCTATGAGATGCTAGCTTCAACATTGCATGTCTGGTCTATTTGGACATTTGCAAAGGAAGTACTAGCTATCTTGCTCCAAATGAGATGAAACTTGGTGTACATACTCATCCTAGTGTATGATTGAGATATGCAAAATATCATGCCTAGGGGAGCAATGTACAAGACACAACCCAGTACAAACACCTTCTGCAGCATTGGGGCATTTACAAAGGAGGTGTGTGCAAACTTGTTTCAATTGAGCCCAAACATTCCAGAAGCCTAGTCCTTTGTACCCTATAGCCAGTTGACAACACCATCCACACCCACTGTACACCAGTTAATCCCAAATTGCTGCCCAAGTTTGCAACAACAACCTTATCTTTGAAGATATGATCACCCTGTAGCTACTTTTGACCAACCAAGCCCAGATCAGTGACCAGTGTTGAAAGTATCATGTGTTAGACATGCTTGGCCACGAAGAAACCCACTGGGTGCACAGACCCCTTGGTGAGCACGCGTTTGGCCGCGCCCGGCGTGCTCTGCGCGTGCCCGAGCCTCTGGATGCGTCCAACACGTGTTGCATGCCGTCCGCGTCGCCTTGCTGCTGTCCACCCGCGCCGCACGGGCCTCCTTTGCACGTGCCCGCACCCCAGCCCCTTATCCTCGCCGGATTCTCGCCGGCCGCTCGCCGCAAAGCACCACCCGTGGCCACAGTGTCCATTGACCTGTCCCTGTCGCCATGGCCTCTCCCCCTCGGTTCCTTGTGCACTGCTCGCGCGTGAGCATCTTCTGCAACCCCTAGAACCGCCTCGAAGCTCCCCGAACCCCGCCACATCACCGCCCGGCCGTGGCCGCAGCTGTTGTCGTCGCCCGGCTCGGCCATCGCCGCCCCGCTATATAAGGCACCCCCAGCCTCGCCTTGATACACCAGAAGCACTCCTCCACTTCCAATCGAGCCCCGAGCCCAAGTTGTTGCAGTCGGAAAGGCTTCTTCCCCGCCTCCGGCCACCACCCCGCCGCTCGGCCCCCTCCGTCTCCAGCCACCTCCTGTGCCTCCCCCGCCTCCAAGCCAACGCGGTTGAGCTCCCCTTGCCCTCCCGACCCTTACCAAACTCAGCTCGGCTCGATTCGTGGCCGGAATCGCCGACGGCTTCAACCTCGTCGGAGGTCCGTAGCTCTGCGCCGCCGCGAAGACGAGCTCGACGCCGTCCGACCACCGTTTGAAGCGCCACAGGTATGGGCGTGACCGCGTGGACCTTCTCGACCACCCCACGCCTTCGCCGCCTTCGGACGTGGCCTCCTCGCCGGAGTTAGCCGCCGGTGAGAGCCCCTGCCCCTGTTTCTCTCTCTCTCGATCTGACAGGCTGGCCCACCTGGCAGCCTCTGTCTTCCCCCCAAAGAGGTATAAGTGGAGGCGTATGCCCAGTTTACGCCTTTGACGTCACCCCCCCTGGGAAATTCCAGAAAATTGATTTAAATCAATTATTTTGACCCAAGTTTGACCATGATTATCTTTTAATCTATAAGTCCAAATGAGATGAATCTTTTTGCATTCTTTTGCTCTTAACCTCCTCTTTAATGTGGCATAGGTCTTGTCCCATGATTTTCTGTTGTTATGTGCTGGTCAAATAAAAGGTGGTGTTTGAATTTTTCGCCGTACCTTTTTATAAAATGTTTTGCAGGACTTTGCTGGTATTGAAGAACCGGGAGTATTTAACACTCCTCGGGTGAAAGGCAAGCCACAATAACCTTTGCACCCTTGCAAAGCTTTGACGTGCTTTTAAAATTGCTTTACAGTGATGTGCTTATATCGTTGACCGTGATCATGTTTCCACGCTATGATTGATGTTATCATTGCCATGCTATCCTTGATTTGCTACTACTATACTATGTTTTGTCATGTACATCCATGCTATTCTTTGATCATATTATTGCCATGTTATGTTCTGCATCATCGTAACCACAATATACCAACACCATGTTAAGTTGCTCATGTTATTTCTATGCTAGTTCATGCTATGCATGAGTTGTGCTTAACTGCATTCATAATATTGCCATGCTAATAACTTAATCTTTGTAACACGGATAAGTTCACCATCTAAAATGTGTTTGATCATATCTGAAACTGTCATGTTAATATGCTATGCATTGTTATTATTGATACTCATGTTGCACCTGATGCTTGTGTTCGCTGTTGGAGATATGCTTCGTGACAAGTTGATCAGGTGCCACCGAACCGGGCTTATCCGTGCAGCCACATTTGCCTGTATGGGCGGGCCTTGATTCGGTCTGCCGGTGGGTTCTCTTATTTGTATCACCAAAGAGGGGAGGCTACGCGCACGCGCTGCCCTGATCAGGCAGGCGGCGGTAGCCTTGACAGCTCGAGTATGTTTTGCGCGCGGTCCCTGACGGGAGACAAAGTTTAAGAGTGGTTCTGGTGGTAACGAAGGACACCTAACCACAGGTGGTTCTGGTGGTAACGAAGGACACCTAACCATGGGGGCTACCCAAGACGGGATGTCGGTGATACGGTAAGAGGGACACTTGGTATATCGGTCTCGTTGGAGATGTCCTAGTCCACTCCCGCGGTACGAGTTCCAAGGATCCAGTGGGACAAGTACCGAGGTGCTGGATGGAGGAAGAACTCCATAGTGTGGGTAAAGTGCACAAACTCTGCAGAGTCAAAATCTATTCGAATAGCCGCGTCCTTGGTCATGGGACACAGTTCGTACTAGGTCACACCTTATGATCAACATGAGTTCGGTGGTAAGTTTGTTGTAAGTGGATGGTTCTGCGATAAGTGGATTGGTTGGGTGGTAACGAGGGACACCTAACCCGTTGAATGGTCGTGCGATGATCCATTTGGTCATGCAACAACCCGTGGAAGTGATTGGTCACGAAGTGACCCGGTGCTTGAGTCTGTAAGGACTCCGAGGTAAGCCACGTGATCATGCGACGATCATGTGGGATCCATTGTGTGTGCATTAGTCTTAATGTTGATAATATGCTTGATGGATATCTGTTTGCAGGATATTGTTGCTCACCTGTTCAATTCACTAATATACTTTAACTTGTTGCCATGTTATTGTTTTGCCTTGTTGCATGG
The DNA here is from genome assembly GCA_950022295.1 of Bromus sterilis. Classification (NCBI taxonomy): domain Eukaryota; kingdom Viridiplantae; phylum Streptophyta; class Magnoliopsida; order Poales; family Poaceae; genus Bromus; species Bromus sterilis. The sequence goes on along the minus strand of OX465595.1, from coordinate 382,307,481 downwards.
TTGTTGTGAGCTTGCAAGTACATTCAATGTACTGACATGGCGTGTTATGCCAGATTTGCAGGCCATGCTTTGGATGCGTAGGACGACGTTCCCAGTGTTTGCGAGCTAGGAGGTGTCCCAGCCAGTGTCCCTGTGGATTGGAGTTCATCATCGCCGTTATTGTTCCGCTGTCGTCGATATTCCGCTGCTAGAGAGTTATACTGCTGCTTGGTGTGGAGCTGAGGCTATCTTGAGGAGCAAGCGGTGTCTCCGCTAGCGTTGTAATAGGCCTCGTGTACCCCTACCATCGGTAATAGAAAGCTGTTCAGTTCTATATCAATCAGTGTCGTGTTCCAGAAGACTTGATCTCTGGGCTGGTGCACGGGGCGTTCCGGTCCTCTGAGCCGGGGTGCCACAACGGTTGGTATCAGAGCATGACTGGCTGTAGGACCCACTAGCCCGCGCGAACGTTAGAAGGACGTTAGATTGACGTTAGAGCTAGAGTATAGCTTGCTTGTGTGATGCTTTTTCCTGCTGCATTTGTTTGCTTCGTATATACGGTATGTTTTCGCTAACGATCTGATCTGACGAGTGTAGATGGCGGAGTACCCGGTGGGCTACACAGGATCCTCGTCCGCAACCAACTTTGACTACCTCCTTGCAGACGTTTGGTGGACTCTCTACCCCAGTGGAGAGCTTCCCAGGTACCAAGTTTCCCAGACGCCGACCGGAGGGCAGCTGCTTGAGTACCGTGCCAGCGTCTATGTGGCCGCCACCATCCCCATCGGTGTGCGCTCCTACAACTTTCAGGGTGGACTCGCTTCTACCCCGGATCGTGCCATTCAGCTTGCCGCGATGGCGGGCCTGTTAGGACTACGCCACCAGGAGAGTGCGATGCATCAGAATTGCGCCTTCCACTTCTACCTCACCTTGGGAGCAACTCCGCAGCAAGTAAGGTTTCCTCGCCCTTTGGCGGAAGCCGATGCGACGGTGATCACCATGTCCCGCTACATGATCTCCCAGTACGCCCTCATCGTCGAGCTAGTCCGTGATGCAAGGGATGCAAGGAGAGCTCTTGCTGCAGCCTTGTCGTTGTCGACTTCTCCGCCCACTCCTGCCACCCCCGGCAACCCGCCGTCAGATCAGAACGCCTGAGTTTCGCGTAGTCCGTGATGCATGAGTAGTAGTAGTGCATGTTGCCTGTTGCATGTTGATGCGTGTAGCAATAAGTTGAGATCTTGCGTGTGATCTCAGTGCTTGTTCAGTGTTGCTGTTCTTGCTTAATTCTCGTTGTTGGTTCATTGTTCCTCGGCAGTTACTAACTCTGTTTTGGCAGGTGTTAGATGACTTGGACGGACCCTTGCTTGTTGTTCTTCGATATTGGCACCACGTCTAGTTCTGAGCTGATGCATCGTCGGCCGTCCGAGTGGATGCCTGTTTTACATTTATCTTTTCAACAACCGACCCGTGTTCTGAGCGGCTTTTCGGCCGTCTCGGGCAGTTGTTGAGTTTCTTTTCGCAGTGGAGACCCTATGCTCTGAGCTGTTTTCTCGGCCGTCTTAGGGGACCTTTGCATTCGTTTTATCAACATTGCCTCATGCTCTGAGCTAATTTCGGTCGGCCGTCTTGAGCAATGCTTGAGCTACTCCAGTACAAGTCCCAGATCCGAGTTGTAAAGACCGTTCTGGTGGCTACTGGGTTATTCGCTATTTTCTTTGCAAGGAGTCCGGATAATCATCAACCACCGCTAAAGCTGATGAAGTAGCAAGCCGCTTGTCGTTTGCTTTTGCCCCGTGGTTTTCTTCGTTGGTTCTTCGTTTGGTTCTTTGGTGTCACTTTCTCCGCCCCGATGAAAAGTTGCTCATAACCCCACATACCTCGAAGAACCAGTGCAATACCGTAGAGCAGCGTGAAGACACCAAGTCAAGGACCCACACCAGCTTGCAGCAGGAGTATTCAACCCCATATGAGTTCTGCTTGAATAAATCAAGTATGCATCAGTCCGGTGCTCGTTATAGCCATGAAGAGCCCATCAACGGAAGACCACCGAGAAATGAAGAAAATCAACCAGACATGAATGACGCATACCCGGTTGCATCTCACGCATTTTGCTCAAGTGCGAACCATGCGGCAACCATCAGGCCTGCATTTCTTCTACAACCAGAATAACCTGAAGACTCAGACAGTCAAAGGCCGCAATGATGCGGGAAATCAGCAAGTCAAACAGGACTTTTACCCAGTTGTGTGGGAAGCTTATGGCTCACGATTGGATGCTACCCAAGCCATCACTTGAATCAAGTTCGCATGAACCATGACAGCCGCAGAGATTCATGCAAAGATAAGCAAAGACTGTGACCCACGAGCATATGCACCTAAGGCATGACGAACACCATCTACAGTCCGATGCAACAGAAATTATTTCAGTATATTCCGGAAGGTGGCCAAGACATATCATGAAGCCCAGATGATCAGAAGGATGTTTCTCCCTCACCAGCCAACAGCCAGAAGCCTATCAGACACCGTGGTCAGATTTGCCTCCACGTCATTGAGGGAAAGCTTCCAGCAGAAGGAACTTCAGCCTTCCGTGACAGGGTACCAGGCACATCCGACTTGTACAGTGTGTCAGCCTTCCTCCACAAGCCACCGACAGAATCTTACAGTGCAAGACACTCGATCGTGCTTGGTACGCCACAGGGATGGACTCCAGCACAAGCCGCTCGGTCGTCTAAAGTAAATTGCCGCAGAAACTTCCAGCAGAAGGGATCGGTATGTTCACAATGAAAGAGGCAAACTTCCGGGACAAGACAACCCATCTTCGTCAGTAAGTCATTAAGAAGGCTTCCAAGGCAAGACAACTAGTCTTCTCCAGCAAGCTATCGAGGCAGCTTCCCGTGTACGACACCCTGCCTTCCTCGATACGCCACCGGAGCAAGCTTCCGGGGTACGGTACCCAACCTTCCCCAGCAAGCTACCCCAAGCTTCGCGGGCAAGATACCAGTCTTCCTCGACGCATCATCATACGTGCAACAGTATTGCCAGAAATACAGCCATGCAGGACAGTGAAGACTTCAGCATCGTCAGGACCCGCATATGGTTACGGGCATTCTTATAAAGTATGAAAGCTACCCCGGTGCGGATACCACCATGCTCGTAATCAAGGAAGAATTATGCACATGAACGACGGTGAAGGACCGCATTCCTCTGGAAACAAGTCAGCAAAAGAGGCGGATACACATCTCATCCTGGAAGAAAGACTGACAAAGTCACCCTGAAGAAAAGAAGCAAGGAGCATTGAATCCTGCTCCCGTGATGAAGGTTGGCTCCTCACGACCGACAAGGCCTCGAAGCAGAATAATCTGGAGACCCCGTTCATCGCAACCAAGGTTATCGGGATGAAACAAGAGACAAAAGGTGATGGTAACCTGTCTATCTCAAAGATTGCGGCAGAACAATAAGTAGTTATGCAACAAGGAAAGAAGCCTGACTAAAGAAAAGCCAGTACAAGAAAGGTGATTGCCGCAGAAGCAAGACCCAGGACAAACAAACATGGTAGATGTCAAACCTTGCTGCAGTCCGAGCAAGCGTGACACCTCGCAAGTTGTCAGGGGTATGCAACTCTCAAGCCCGACAGGTTAGGCAGAATGAATCGCATGGACCTCAAGTCAAATTGGCCGCGATCAGTTGAAGTCATGTGGACCGCCGTGGATATCTACCACAAAGAAAGCTCATTCACTATGGGCTAAGGACCGTGTACCGATCCAGTTAGCCTGATCAGTTACTCAAGGAACCGGATTGAAGCGTATCATGGCCTATCGCCACCCGGATAGGGCCACCAGTCAGGCAAACCTCAGCATGAGTACATGTCCAGAATTTGTGCCCCGCCCCGAATACTTGAGCACGGTGGGCAGGCCAAAAGAAATGCGAGGCAATCCCACGTGCCGTCAGTCAAGGTCACAATAGTAAACATTCTGAGATACCAACTACCGATGAAGGTCAAGCTTTCATCCAAAAGGCCAATGCACATGATTCAAGACCGTACCACGAATAACGTGAGGTACCCTAGACACAACATGGGTTCAGCCTATGACAAGACATCCCGTTATCGTACAAGTCAGAAGATGTGAGGATGGAAATAAGCATGAAAGGATGTGAGATATCAAGGAAGAACATTCTGTCAGAGCTACAGATCGGGTGAAGTAAACCCCTTCAGCAGATATATTGGATGATACCATGGGAACAGTTTGCGGTAGAAAGGAAATCCGAGAAGCAACAAGTTTCCGAAGGACGGTAAGTTTGCGATGGTGATGACCCTCAACGTAGAGGGATCTATTGCAGTGTTTTCGATAAGTAAGAGTGTCGAACCCAACGAGGAGCAGAAGGTAGTAGCAAGTGACTTTGGTAAGGAGATAACTGCAAGCACTGAAAGATAACTTTTTAGGGGTTTTCTTGGTATAAGCGACAGGAAAGTAAAGACGAGCAAAGTAAAAGGTACTAGATAGTAAAGATTGGCCCAATCCTTTCTTAGAAAAGGAGAGGCTTAGCAACTTGAACTTATAAAAGCTAAAGTGTTCTTGAGTACACACGGGAGAGGTAGTCATGTGCTTTCGCCATATTCCGTATCGGTACTATGTACTGTGTTGATAAGTGTTTGGTGGGTGGATCTATGCTAGTGCATCCTCTAGACTAAGATGAATGCACTCTTATGATTAAACACCTTGCAAGCATCCGCAAATACAAGATAGTAATTAAGGCAAAAGCCTAACCATAGCAATACGATCGGTGATCCATTGTTCCCTTGTGCAAAAGCGTGCAAACTGAGGTTTAGGTTTCTGTCACTCCGGCAAACCACCGTAAGCATTCTTCATACACAATGCATTCCCCTAGGTCCTTAATAAGGCGAAGTGTTGAGTGTTCGACTCACACAACACCACTAGGAAAATAACAACACAACTTAAATATCAACCAACACATATTACTTCAACATCATATGACTACTAGCAACTAGACTTCTCCCATGTCCTCAAGAACTAAAGTAACTACTCACAAGACATAAAAGAGATCATGATCAGTGGGGATAAATAGATGATAAACAATCTAAACACAATATTATTTCTCCAACAAAACTCAATAGCATTCACCACAAAGTAGTAATCAACACCGATAGAGTAGAGAGGATAGATAGCACCGATTACAACACGAGTTGCAATTGTGAGACAAGATTGGATGAAGATGGAGATGGTGTTGATGATGGGGATGATGTTGATGATGATCTCGATGATGCCCGTGACGATGGTGATGACGATGGCGACGATCTCCCCTTCCGGGAGGTGATCTCACCGGCGGAATCTACCCGCCAGAGATGGCTTTTCTTCTCTGTAGGTTTCCTCCACGGAGCAGCGGCGGAACTCCGGAAACTCTCTCCTTTTTAGGGTTTTTGGATGACGAGGGGTATATAGACCAGAGGGGGGAGCCGGGAGTGGCCCCGGGGGTCCAGGCGCCCTCCCGGCGCGGCCAGGGGTGGGGCCGCGCCAGGTGGCCGTCTGGGCACCCTATGGCCCCCTCTGGTTGCTCTTTTGCGTGTCTTCGTGATCCTTCTGGAAAACAGCCTCCGTCGATTTTCAGGTAATTTGGAGGTGTTCTTCTTCAACAACTCATCGTCCACTTTTTACCGCTGAATCCTGCGTCTGCTGCTTCGGCACCGGAAAGTTGCAAACTGTATAAAATAAGCCAAAACAACATAAGAATAACATCATATCATGAAATATATCAATGAATAAGAAAGAATTACTATATTAAATAGTGATGCATTTTGGACGTATCAGATGGTTCCCTGAGCAACCAAATCTCGAGGACGAGATTTTCTAAGGGGGGTAGGTTTGTGACACCCTGGATTTTGGAACTTGCTTTTTCCAAAAACTTTGCTGATTTATTTCTGGATTTGCGATTGGATTTGATTTTGATCACCTCTTTGGACTTGAAACTTGAGCATATTTTCTTTCCATGCTCAAGTGACCCTTGAATCCAAGCCTCTCCATGTCATTCCATGGACCCATCTCATCCAAGCCACCATTTTATTCAAGCCATATATTCCTTTTTCCAATAAAAGGGATATTCCTATTATTTGAGGTTTGTGAAGCAACCCCTATTTATATTGCTCCATAAATACCCAAATAATTCCCACATGTCATTGACATCATATATTTCCAAATTATCCAAAAACATTTCATAGCTCAAGTGGATTTTTCCTCTAGAAAATTTCATTTGTCTATGGGGGCAGATGAAGCTTTGTGAAGGGAGTGCCATTTCTATTGATCCATTGCTGATGAAACTTTTTGTGCAAACTCATATGATCATATCATTGATCTCCACAAAATTCCACCACAATTTTGTTAGCCAAACTCCCACAATAAATTCCCAAAGTTTGGATCTAGCAAGGGGGCATTGTGAAGCTAGTGCATGATAGGGGATCCCATTTGCCTTGAAACTTTTTGAGCATGATCCTACCACCAAATAACTCCACAAAACCAAATATGAGCCAAATCCAATCACCCATGTGTGTGCACCACCATGTTTAAGTTTCTGACCAGTGGTCCACATTGTGAAGCAAGTGCTAGCTATGTGTGTCCAATGGCTATGAAATTTTATACACATGTGCACCATGCCAAATAACCAAGATACACCAATTTGAAGACAATTACACCAAACCTATGAGATTCTAGCTTCAACATTGCATGTCTGGTCTATTTGGACATTTGCAAAGGAAGTACTATCTATCTTGCTCCAAATGAGATGAAACTTGGTGTATATACTCATACTAGTGTATGATTGAGCTATGCAAAATATCATTCCTAGGGGATCAATGTACAAGACACAACCCAGTACAAACACCTTCTGCAGCATTGGGGCATTTACAAAGGAGGTGTGTGCAAACTTGTTTCAATTGAGCCCAAACATTCCAGAAGCCTAGTCCTTTGTACCCTATAGCCAGTTGACAACACCACCCACACCCACTGTACACCAGTTAATCCCAAATTGCTGCCCAAGTTTGCAACGACAACCTTATCTTTGATGATATGATCACCCTGTAGCTACTTTTGACCAACCAAGCCCATATCAGTGACCAACGTTGAAAGTATCATGTGTTAGACATGCTTGGCCACGAAGAAACCCACTGGGTGCACAGACCCCTTGGTGAGCACGCGTTTGGCCGCGGCCGGCGTGCTCTGCGCGCGTGCCCGAGCCTGTTGACGCGTCCAACACGTGCTGCAGGCCGTCCGCGTCGCCTTGCTGCTGTCCACCTGCGCCGCACGGGCCTCCTTTGCACGTGCCCGCACCCCAGCCCCTTATCCTCGCCGGATTCTCGCCGGCCGCTCGCCGCCAAGCACCACCCGTGGCCACAGTGTCCATTGACCTGTTCCTGTCGCCATGGCCTCTCCCCCTCGGCTCCTTGTGCACTACTCGCGCGTGAGCATCTTCTGCAACCCCTAGAACCGCCTCGAAGCTCCTGATGTCCACGCACGCTTCTATTCTTGTAGACTATGTTGGGCCTCCAAGCGCAGAGGTTTGTAGGACAACAACAATTTCCCTCAAGTGGATGACCTAAGGTTTATCGAACTCAGGGAAGTAGAGGTTGAAGATGGTCTCTCTCAAGCAACCCTGCAATTAAGATACAAGAAGTCTCTTGTGTCCCCAACACACCTAATACAACTAGGAGTTGTATAGGTGCACTAGTTCGGCGAAGAGATGGTAAAATACGAGTGATAGGTGTGGCAAAGCAAGGTAATATAAATCTGTAATAAAAAGTGCAGCAAAGAAACAAGTAACAAAAGTGAGTGCAAACGTTGTAACAATGATGGAAACAAGGCCTAGGCTTCATACTTTCACTAGTGGCAACTCCCAACAACATTAACATAGTCTAATCACATGATATTTCCCATAAAACATTCAATGGAGACGTACTCGGAGGTCATTCCTTTGTGGTCAAGAGAGGATGAGAATTGTGTAGGGCTACAAAAGCACACCTCAGAGTTCGTAGTTCTCAATCTATGGATTTCCCAATGTCACCGCGGCCATCCAAAGAGAGTACCACAATCACCACAACGTATCTAAAGGATAGTCAAAGACAAGCACCAAGAGACTCTCAATCTTCAATCCACACACAAAAGAGGAAATCACTCATGATAATATTCTTCTAACCCATGTCCAATAGACCGCTGTCACCTTGGTCTCGGAGATTATACTAGATAAGATCAATTGAGTACATCAATCCAATACATAGAGGAAGGGGAAATATCATGGGATCACACTAGATTAACATAGCCTATGATCACAACAAAGATCACATCATGGGAGAGAGAGAGAAACCACATAGATCAAGATATAAGCCTTAGCCCCGAGGGGAACTACTCACACATGGACATGGTGAGAGGGAGAGTTATTGATGGAGAGGTGCAGCCCGAAGGAGATGAAGGAGACGGCGACGGCGGCGGCCACGGCGGCGGCGACGGCCACGGCCACGACCCTTGGGGGCAGCGGCCCTTGGCCCCTTCTTCTTCCTTGGAGATGGTGCTGCTGTGGAGATTTATCTCCCCCTCAAGACGGCTGCCAAGGGGGAGGAATTTTCGTGGTGCCCTTTGACCTAGGTTTCCTCTCTTTATATAGACTCTCGGATTCCCGTCATCCAGATTACGTCTTCTGTATTTCGGGGTCTCTGGAAGCGTTCGAACTCCGATTGGGCCGAATTTTATGTCTAAATCCATCAGAAAAATATTCCCTACAACTTTGTAGTTTTAAGTTTTTTCGTTTGAGACCGTCTTCTAGAATTTCCGAGGCGATCTTTAAAACCTGTCTGGTGGGGACAGATTTCGGGAGAGTTAGAGTCCAACTCCTACAAGGCTCCTTTTTGTGATTTTTCCTTTATCCAAGTAATTACTACACATAAAGTACAAAAACAAGAACTTGTGCACTCTTGCAATCATTAATAGGTTAGTTCCAAAATATGTTATAAAAAGATATGAAAGTGTATCAAAAACATAGCAATATCACACAAAACATGCATGGAGCAAACAAAAATTATAGATACGTTTGGGACGTATCAGCTCCCCGAACACCGCCACCTCACCGCCCGGCCGTGGCCGCAGTTGTTGTCGCCGCCCGGCTCGAGCATCGCCGCCCTGCTATATAAGGCACCCCCAGCCTCGCCTTGATACACCAGAAGAACTCCTCCACTTCCAATCGAGCCCCGAGCCCAAGTTATTGCAGCCGGAAAGGCTTCTTCCCCGCCTCCGGACACCACCCCGCCGCTCGGCCCCCTCCGTCTCTAGCCACCTCCTATGCCTCCCCCGCCCCCAAGCCAACGCGTTTGAGCTCCCCTTGCCCTCCTGACCCTTCCCAAACTCAGCCCGGCTCGATTCGTGGTCAGAATCGCCGACGGCTTCAACCTCGTCGGAGGTCCTTAGCTCTGCGCCGCCGCGAAGACGAGCTCAACGCCGTCCGACCACCGTTTGAAGCGCCACGGGTACGGGCGTGACCGCGTGGACCTTCTCGACCACCCCACACCATCGCCGCCTTCGGCCGTGGCCTCCTCGCCGGAGTTCACCGCCGGTGAGAGCCCCTGCCCCTGTTTCTCTCTCTCTCAGGATCTGACAGGGCTGGCCAACCTGGCAGCCTCTGTCTTCCCCCCGAAGGGGTATAAGTGGAGGCGTATGCCCAGTTTACGCCTTCGACGTCACCCCCTGGGAAATTCCAGAAAATTGATTTAAATCAATTTAAATCAATTATTTTGACCCAAGTTTGACCATGATTATCTTTTAATCTATAAGTCCAAATGAAATGAATCTTTTTTCATTCTTTTGCTCTTAACCTCCTCTTTAATGTGGCATAGGTCTTGTCCCATGATTTTATATTGTTATGTGCTGGCCAAATAAAAGGTGGTGTTTGAATTTTTCGCCGTACCTTTTTATAAAATGTTTTGCAGGACTTTGCTGGTATTGAAGAACCGGGAGTATTTAACACTCCTCGGGTGAAAGGCAAGCCACAATAACCTTTGCACCCTTGCAAAGCTTTGACGTGATTTTAAAATTGCTTTACAGTGATGTGCTTATATCGTTGACCGTGATCATGTTGCCACACTATTATTGATGTTATCATTGCCATGCTATCCTTGATTTGCTACTACTATACTATGTTTTTTCATGTACATCCATGCTATTCCTTGATCATATTATTGCCATGTTATGTTCTGCATCATCGTAACCACAATATACCAACACCATGTTAAGTTTCTCATGTATTTCTATGCTAGTTCATGCTATGCCTGAGTTGTGCTTAACTGCATTCATAATGTTGCCATGCTAATAACTTAATCTTTGTAACACGGATAAGTTCACCATCTAAAATGTGTTTGATCATATCTGAAACTGTCATGTTAATATGCTATGCATTGTTATGATCTGATACTCATGTTGCACCTGATGCTTGTGTTCGCTGTTGGAGATATGCTTCGTGACAAGTTGATCAGGTGCTATCGAACTGGGCTTATCCGTGCAACCACATTTTCCTGTATGGACGGGCCTTGATTCGGTCTGCCGGTGGGTTCTCTTATTTGTATCACCAAAGAGGGGAGGCTACGCGCTGCCCTGATCAGGCAGGCGGCGGTAGCCTTGACAGCCCGAGTATGTTTTGCGCGCGGTCCCTAATGGGGGACAAAGTTTAAGAGTGGTTCTGGTGGTAACGAAGGACACCTAACCACAGGTGGTTCTGGTGGTAACGAAGGACACCTAACCATGGGGGCTACGCAAGACGGGATGTCGGTGATACGGTAAGAGGGACACTCGGTATATCGGTCTCATTGGAGAAGTCCTAGTCCACTCCCGCGGTACGAGTTCCAAGGATCCTGTGGGACAAGTACCGAGGTGCTGGATGGAGGAAGAACTCCATAGTGTGGGTAAAGTGCACAAACTCTGTAGAGTCAAAATCTATTCGAATAGCCGCATCCTCGGTCATGGGACACAGTTCGTACTAGGTCACACCTTATGATCAACATGAGTTCGGTGGTAAGTTTGTGATAAGTGGATGGTTATGCGATAAGTGGATTGGTTGGGTGGTAACGAGGGACACCTAACCCGTTGAATGGTCGTGCGATGATCCGTTTGGTCATGCAACGACCCGTGGAAGTGATTGGTCACGAAGTGACCTGGTGCTTGAGTCTGTAAGGACTCCGAGGTAAGCCACGTGATCATGCGACGATCATGTGGCGTCCATTGTGTGTGCATTATTCTTAATGTTGATAATATGCTTGATGGATATTTGTTTGCATGATATTGTTGCTCACCTGTTCAATTCACTAATATACTTTAACCTGTTGCCATGTTATTGTTTTGCCTTGTTGCATGGTTGTTGTGAGCTTGCAAGTACATTCAATGTACTGACTTGGCGTGTTATGCCAGATTTGCAGGCCATGCTTTGGATGCGTAGGAAGATGTTCCCGGTGTTTGCGAGCTAGGAGGTGTCCCAGCCAGTGTCCCTGTGGATTGGAGTTCATCATCGCCGTTATTGTTCCGCTGCCGTCGATATTCCGCTGCTAGAGAGTTATACTGCTGCTTGGTGTAGAGCTGAGGAGCAAGTGGTGTCTCCGCTAGCGTTGTAATAGGCCTCGTGTACCCCTACCATCGGTAATAGAAAGATGTTCAGTTCTATATCAATCAGTGCCATGCTCCAGAAGACTTGATCTCTGGGCTGGTGCACGGGGCGTTCCGGTCCTCTGAGCCGGGGTGCCACAACGGTTGGTATCAGATCATGACTGGCTGTAGGACCCGCTAGCCCGCGCGAACGTTAGAAGGACGTTAGATTGACGTTAGAGCTAGAGTATAGCTTGCTTGTGTGATGCTTTTTCCTGCTGCATTTGTTTGCTGCATATAGACGGTATGTTTTCGCTAACGATCTGATCTGACGAGTGTAGATGGCGGAATACCCGGTGGGCTACACAGGATCCTCGTCTGCAACCAACTTTGACTACCTACTTGCAGACGTTTGGTGGAATCTCTACCCCAGTGGAGAGCTTCCCAGGTACCAAGTTTCCCAGACGCCGATTGGAGGGCAGCTGCTTGAGTACCGTGCCAGCGTCTACGTGGCCGCCACCATCCCCATAGGTGCGCACTCCTACAACTTCCAGGGTGGACCCGCTTCTACCTCGGATCGTGCCATTCATCTTGCCGCGATGGCGGGCCTGTTAGGCCTACGCCACCAGGAGAGTGCGATGTATCAGAATCGCGCCTTCCACTTCTACCCCACCTTGGGAGCGACTCCGCAGCAAGTAAGGTTTCCTCGCCCTTTGGCGGAAGCTGATGCGGCGGTGATCACCATGTCCCGCTACATGATCTCCCAGTACGCCCTCATCGTCGAGCTAGTCCGTGATGCAAGGGATGCAAGGAGAGCTCTTATTGCAGCCTTTTCATTGTCGACTTCTCCGCCCACTCCTGCCACCCCCGGCAACCCGCCGTCAGATCAGAACGCCTAAGTTTCGCGTAGTCCGTGATGCATGAGTAGTAGTAGTGCATGTTGCCTGTTGCATGTTGATGTGTGTAGCAATAAGTTGAGATCTTGCGTGTGATCTCAGTTCTTGTTCAGTGTTGCTGTTCTTGCTTAATTCTCGTTATTGGTTCATTGTTCCTCGGCAGTTACTAACTCTGTTTTAGCAGGTGTTAGATGACTTGGACGGACCCTTGCTTGTTGTTCTTCGATATTGGCACCACGTCTAGTTCTGAGCTGATGCATCGTCGGCCGTCCGGAGTGGATGCCTGTTTTACATTTCTCTTTTCAACAACCGACCCGTGTTCTGAGCTGCTTTTCGGCCGTCTCGGGCAGTTGTTGAGTTTTTTTCGCAGTGGAGACCCTGTGCTCTGAGCTGTTTTCTCGGCCGTCTTAGGGGACCTCTGCATTCGTTTTATCAACATTGCCTCATGCTTTGAGCAGATTTCGGTCGGCCGTCTTGAGCAATGCTTGAGCTACTCCAGTACAAGTCCCAGATCTGAGTTGTAAAGACCGTTCTGGTGGCTACTGGGTTATTCGCTGTTTTCTTTGCAAGGAGTCCGGATAATCATCAACCACCGCTAAAGCTGATGAAGTAGCAAGCCGCTTCTCGTTTGCTTTTGCCCCGTGGTTTTCTTTGTTGGTTCTTCGTTTGGTTCTTTGGTTTCACTTTCTCCGCCCCGATGAAAAGTTGCTCATAACCCCACATACCTCGAAGAACCAGTGTAATACCGCAGAGCAGCGTGAAGACACCAAGTCAAGGACCCACACCAGCTTGCAGCAGGAGTATTCAACCCCATATGAGTTCTGCTTGAATAAATCAAGTATGCATCAGTCCGGTGCTCGTTATAGCAATGAAGAGCCCATCAACGGAAGACCACCGAGAAATGAAGAAAATCAACCAGACATGAATGACGCATACCCGGTTGCATCTCACACATTTTTCTCAAGTGAGAATCATGCGGCAACCATCAGGCCTGCATTTCTTCTGCAACCAGAACAGCCTGAAGACTCAGACAGTCAAAGGCCGCAATCATGCGGGAAATCAGCAAGTCAAACATGACTTTTACCCAGTTGCGTGGGAAGCTTATGGCTCACGATTGGATGCTACCTAAGCCATCACTTGAATCAAGTTCGCATCAACCATGACAGCTGCAGAGATTCATGCAAAGATAAACAAAGACTGTGACCCACGAGCATATGCACCTAAGGCAGGACGAACACCAGCTACAGTCCGATGCAATAGAAATTATTTCAGTATATTCCGGAAGGTGGCCAAGACATATCATGAAGCCCAGATGATCAGAAGGATGTTTATCCCTCACCAGCCGGCAGCCAGAAGCCTATCAGACACCGTGTCAGATTTGCCTCCACGTCATTAAGGGAAAGCTTCCAGCAGAAGGAACTTCAGCCTTCCGTGACAGGGTACCAGGCACAACCGACTTGTACAGTGTGTCAGCCTTCCTCCACAAGTGCAGTGCAAGACACTCGATCGTGCTTGGTACGCCACAGGGATGGACTCCAGCACAAGCCGCTCGGTCGTCTAAAGTAAATTGCCGCAGAAACTTCCAGCAGAAGGGACCAGTATGTCCACAATGAAAGAGGCAAACTTCCGGGACAAGACAACCCATCTTCGTCAGTAAGTCATTAAGAAGGCTTCCAAGGCAAGACAACTAGTCTTCTCCAGCAAGCTATCGAGGCATCTTCCTGTGTACGACACCCTGCCTTCCTCGATACACCACCGGAGAAAGCTTTCGGGGTACGGTACCCAACCTTCCCCAGCAAGCTACCCCAAGCTTTGCGGGCAAGATACCAGTCTTCCTCGACGCATCATCATACCTGCAACAGTATTGCCAGAAATCCAGCCATGCAGGACAGTGAAGACTTCAGCATCGTCAGGACCCGCATATGGGTACGGGCATTCTTATAAAGTATGAAATCTACCCCGGTGCGGATACCACCATGCTCGTAATCAAGGAAGAATTATGCACATGAACGACGGTGAAGGACCGCAATCCTCTGGAAACAAGTCAGCAGAAGAGGCGGATACACATCTCAGCCTAGAAGAAAGACTGACAAAGTCACCCTGAAGAAAAGAAGCAAGGAGCATTGAATCCTGCTCCCGTGATGAAGGTCGGCTCCTCACGACCGACAAGGCCCCGAAGCAGAATAATCTGGAGACCCCGTTCATCGCAACCAAGGTTATCGGGATGAAACAAGAGACAGAAGGTGATGGTAACCTTTCTATCTCAAAGATTGCGGCAGAACAATAAGCAGTTATGCAACAAGGAAAGAACCCTGACTAAAGAAAAGCCAGTACAAGAAAGGTGATTGCCACAGAAGCAAGACCCAGGACAAACAAACATGGTAGATGAAAAACCTTGCTACTGTCCGAGCAAGCGTGACACCTCGCAAGTTGTCAGGGGTATGCAACTCTCGAGCCCGACAGGTTAGGCAGAATGAATCGCATGGACCTCAAGTCCAATTGGCCGCGATCAGTTGAAGTCATGTGGACCGTCGTGGATATCTACCACAAAGAAAGCTCATTCACTATGGTCTAAGGACCGTGTACTGATACGTCCAAAATGTCTCTATAATTTCTGCTTGCTCCATGCATGTTTTGTGTGATATTGCTATGATCTAGATACACTTTCATACACTTTTGATCATATTTGGACTAACCTATTAACTCAGTGCACCCCAGTGCCAGTTCCTGTTTTCTGCTGTTTTTCTATTTCAGTTTTCCCCCATATAAAAAGTGCCAGAAAAATTCAGGAAAATTCAGATAAAAAATCAGCGTGACGGAAGCTTCGAGAAGAACCCGGGAGGGGCCAGAGGGGAGCCAGGGGGCCCAGGCGGCCACCCGGCGCGGCCCCACCCCTGGCCGCGCCAGGGGCCGCCTGGGGCCCCTTGCCCACCTCTGGCTGCCCCCTTTCGCCTATTTATCCCCCGTCACGGGAAAACTCCAGAAGCAGAACCCTATTCTGCGAACTCGCCTCTGTTCCGCCGCCGCCGCGCTTCCGAAGATCGGGAGCACCAGAAGACCTCTTCCCGGCACCCTGCCGGAGGGAGGATTGACCTCCGGGAGTCTCCTCTCCACCATGGATGCTCCCCGGATGTCTCGTGAGTAGTTTTCCTTGGACCATGTGTCCACAATCTGTAGCTATGTGATGTTCTCCTTCCCTCTTTGATCTTCATTGTTTAGACCTCGTGAGCTGCCCAACATGATCGAGGCACCTTTGTAATATTTCTGCTATTGCTATGTTGAGTTTGATAGGATCTGATGGATTATGAGATTATGTTAAGATTGTGATAGAGTAATATATTTGGTTTTTATCTCTTATATTTTTGTTCCTAAGTAATTCTTGCATGTTCTCCGTTGCTGTTTATTGCTTTGGCCAAGTAGTAGGTAGTGACTCCAAGAGGGAATGTTGTGCTAGATTGTGGGTTCATGCCCCCCGATGACACGCTTGAGTGACAGAAACATGAGTCTAGGGGATGTGCTGTTGCCACAAGGGGGAGAACAACGGTGCTTGTAACCGCGATTACAAGGATTGTTTACTTTACGCAGAGTTCTTTTTAATGCAGTTGTCTGTTGCTTTGGGTGGGGCTCGCAACTTAATACCAGCGAGATGTTCTGGATAGATATCTCAAGGTGGATGATTAGTAGTAGATGCAGATGGATTTCGGTCTACTTACCTTGGCGTACTGCCTGTGATTTTGAACCTCTTCCTTTCTTTTGTAGCATAGTTAGCATTCCGGTGCGTTCATAATCCTGTCAATTGCCTTTCTGTAATTTGTTTACCTCGCATAGCAATTTTATCGTCTTTTGGGAGAGAGACATCACTAGCGAATATCACGTATCCCGGTCCATATCCTTATCACTGTTTCCACGCTACATTTACTTTTCTGCATTTACTTTCAAGTTGCTATCATTATCCCTTGCGTTTTATCCTTTGTAAACAACAAGACCGGAGAGATTGACACCCTCTCTGAACTTCGTTGGGAACAAAGTTATCTGTGTTTGTGTGCAGGTCCGCGTCAGTTGCGCCGCTGACACCTACTTATCATCTCTGGAGTCCTGCTGGAGACAAACCTTGGTATCTTCACCGAGGGAAAACTGCTGCTGCACTACATCTCAACCTTCCACTTGGGGTAACCAACGAAGGGGGCGAGAAGCCATCAAGCATGTACCGATCCAGTTAGCCTGAGAAGTTACTCAAGGAACCAGATTGAAGCGTATGATGGCTTATCGCCACCCGGATAGGGCCACCAGTCAGGCAAACCTCAACATGAGTACATGTCCAGAATTTGTGCCCCGCCCCAAATCCTTGAGCACGGTGGGTAGGCCAAAAGAAATGCGAGGCAATCCCACGTGCCGTTAGTCAAGGTCACAATAGTAAACATTCTGAGATACCAACTACCGACGAAGGTCAAGCTTTCGTCCAAAAGGCCAATGCACGGGATTCAAGACCGTACCACGAATAACGCGAGGTACCCTAGACACAGCATGGGTTCAGCCTATGACAAGACATCCCGTTATCCTACAAGTCAGAAGATGTGAGGATGGAAATCAGCAGGAAAGGATGTGAGATATCAAGGAAGAACATTCTGTCAGAGCTACAGATCGGGTGAAGTAAACCCCCTCAGCAGATATATTGGATGATACCATGGGAACAATTTGCGGTAGAAAGGAAATCCGAGAAGCAACAAGTTTCCGAAGGACGGTAAGTTTGCGATGGTTCCCTGAGCAACCAAATCTCGAGGACGAGATTTTTCTAAGGGGGGTAGGTTTGTGACACCCTGGATTTTGGAACTTGCTGTTTCCAAAAACTTTGCTGATTTATTTCTGGATTTGCGATTGGATTTGATTTTGATCACCTCTTTGGACTTGAAACTTGAGAATATTTTCTTTCCATGCAAACTTGTTTCAATTGAGCCCAAACATTCCAGAAGCCTAGTCCTTTGTACCCTATAGCCAGTTGACAACACCACCCACACCCACTGTACACCAGTTAATCCCAAATTGCTGCCCAAGTTTGCAACGACAACCTTATCTTTGAAGATATGATCACCCTGTAGCTACTTTTGACCAACCAAGCCCATATCAGTGACCAGCGTTGAAAGTATCATGTGTTAGACATGCTTGGCCACGAAGAAACCCACTGGGTGCACAGACCCCTTGGTGAGCACGCGTTTGGCCGCGCTCGGCGTGCTCTGCGCGCGTGCCCGAGCCTCTGGAAGCGTCCAGCACGTGCTGCAGGCCGTCCGCGTCGCCTTGTTGCTGTCCACCCGCGCCGCACGGGCCTCCTTTGCACGTGCCCTCACCCCAGCCCCTTATCTTCGCCGGATTCTCGCCGGCCGCTCGCCGCCAAGCACCACCCGTGGCCACAGTGTCCATTGACCTGTCCCTGTCGCCATGGCCTCTCCCCCTCGGCTCCTTGTGCACTGCTCGCGCGTGAGCATCTTCTGCAACCCCTAGAACCGCCTCGAAGCTCCCCGAACCCCGCCACCTCACCGCCCGGCCGTGGCCGCAGCTGTTGACGCCGCCCGGCTCGGGCATCACCGCCCCGCTATATAAGGCACCCCAGCCTCGCCTTGATACACCAGAAGCACTCCTCCACTTCCAATCGAGCCCCGAGCCCAAGTTATTGCAGCCGGAAAGGCTTCTTCCCCGCCTCCGGCCACCATACCCGTCGCGCGGCCCCCTCCGTCTCCAGCGACCTCCTGTGCCTCCCCCGCCTCCAAGCCAACGCGGTTGAGCTCCCCTTGCCCTCCTGAACCTTCCCAAACTCAGCCCGGCTCGATTCGTGGCCGGAATCGCCGACGGCTTCAACATCGTCGGAGGTCCGTAGCTCTGCGCCGCCGCGAAGACGAGCTCGACGCCGTCCGACCATCGTTTGAAGCGCCACGGGGACGGGCGTGACCGCGTGGACCTTCTCGACCACCCCACGCCATCGCCGCCTTTGGCCGTGGCCTCCTCGCCGGAGTTCGCCGCCGGTGAGAGCCCCTGCCCCTGTTTCTCTCTCTCTGGATCTGACAGGGTTGTCCCACCTGGCAGCCTCTATCTTCCCCCCGAAGGGGTATAAGTGGAGGCGTATGCCCAGTTTACGCCTTCAACGTCACCCCCCTGGGAAATTCTAGAAAATTGATTTAAATCAATTTAAATCAATTATTTTGACCCAAGTTTGACCATGAATATTTTTTAATCTATAAGTCCAAATGAGATGAATCTTTTTGCATTCTTTTGCTCTTAACCTCCTCTTTAACGTGGCATAGGTCTTGTCCCATGATTTTTTGTTGTTATGTGCTGGTCAAATAAAAGGTGGTGTTTGACTTTTTCGCCGTACCTTTTTATAAAATGTTTTGCAGGACTTTGCTGGTATTGAAGAACCGGGAGTATTTAACACTCCTCGGGTGAAAGGCAAGCCACAATAACCTTTGCACCCTTGCAAATCTTTAACGTGCTTTTAAAATTGCTTTACAGTGATGTGCTTATATCGTTGACCGTGATCATGTTGCCACGCTATGATTGATGTTATCATTGCCATGCTATCCTTGATTTTCTACACTATACTATGTTTTGTCATGTACATCCATGCTATTCTTTGATCATATGATAGCCATGTTATGTTCTGCATCATCGTAACCACAATATACATACACCATGTTATGTTGCTCATGTTATTTCTATGCTAGTTCATGCTATGCCTGAGTTGTGCTTAACTGCATTGATAATGTTGCCATGCTAATAACTTAATCTTTGTAACACAGATAAGTTCACCATCTAAAATGTGTTTGATCATATCTGAAACTGTCATGTTAATATGCTATGCATTGTTATGATCTGATACTCATGTTGCACCTGATGCTTGTGTTCGCTGTTGGAGATATGCTTCGTGACAAGTTGATCAGGTGCCACCGAACCGGGCTTATCCGTGCAGCCACATTTGCCTGTATGGGCGGGCCTTGATTTGGTCTGCCAGTGGGTTCTCTTATTTGTATCACCAAAGAGGGGAGGCTACGCGCACGCGCTGCCCTGATCAGGCAGGCGACGGTAGCCTTGACAGCCCGAGTATGTTTTGCGCGTGGTCCCTGACGGGGGACAAAGTTTAAGAGTGGTTCTGGTGGTAACGAAGGACACCTAACCACAGGTGGTTCTGGTGGTAACGAAAGACACCTAAGCATGGGGGATATGCAAGACGGGATGTCGGTGATACGGTAAGAGGGACACTCGGTATATCGGTCTCGTTGGAGAAGTCCTAGTCCACTCCCGCGGTACGAGTTCCAAGGATCCTGTGGGACAAGTTCCGAGGTGCTGGATGGAGGAAGAACTCCATAGTGTGGGTAAAGTGCACAAACTCTTTAGAGTCAAAATCTATTCGAATAGCCGCGTCCTCGGTCATGGGACACAGTTCGTACTAGGTCACACCTTATGATCAACATGAGTTCGGTGGTAAGTTTGTGGTAAGTGGATGGTTATGCGATAAGTGGATTGGTTGGGTGGTAACGAGGGACACCTAACCCGTTGAATGGTCGTGCGATGATCCGTTTGGTCATGCAACGACCCGTGGAAGTGATTGGTCACGAAGTGACCCGGTGCTTGAGTCTGTAAGGACTCCGAGGTAAGCCACGTGATCATGCGACGATCATGTGGGGTCCATTGTGTGTGCATTATTCTTAATGTTGATAATATGCTTGATGGATATCTATTTGCATGATATTGTTGCTCACCTGTTCAATTAACTAATATACTTTAACCTGTTGCCATGTTATTGTTTTGCCTTGTTTCATGGTTGTTGTGAGCTTGCAAGTACATTCAATGTACTGACCTGGCGTGTTATGCCAGATTTGCAGGCCATGCTTTGGATGCGTAGGACGACGTTCCCGGTGTTTGCGAGCTAGGAGGTGTCCTAGCCAGTGTCCCTGTGGATTGGAGTTAATCATCGCCGTTATAGTTCCGCTGCCGTCGATATTCCGCTGCTAGAGAGTTATATTGCTGCTTGGTGTAGAGCTGAGGCTAGCCTGAGGAGCAAGCAGTGTCTCCGCTAGCGTTGTAATAGGCCTCGTGTACCCCTAACATCGGTAATAGAAAGTTGTTCAGTTCTATATCAATCAGTGCCGTGCTCCAGAAGACTTGATCTCTGGGCTGGTGCACGGGGCGTTCCGGTCCTCTGAGCCGGGGTGTGAAAGTGCAATATATCGACCAGAGGGGGGTGAATGGGAGATTTTCAAATATCTCGACGAATTTCTATTTCCTCAGGACTGAGGCAATACGAAATTGAGGAAGTTGAAACCCGAGGAAGAACAAATGAAGTACAAAAGCAATGACGTGAATGGAAAACAACCTATTGCACAACTAAAGTAAGATTGAAGCACGAACTGAGGAATCAGTGCAGAGTGAAGTCAGAAGTAAAGCATCAGGATAAGTCAGCAGTGCATAAACGTAATAACTGAAGTTGAAGAAATAACACCAGGGCACTGAAGACGAAGACTTGATGAACCAGTTCGAGTTACTGTGACAACTCTACGTCTGGTTGGAGAGGCTGAGATTGAACTCAGAAGACATAGTCTTCACCTTATTCTCCTTGAAGTAAAGTCCTTAGACTCCGTCCAATAACTCACGTGAGTCTTCAAGGTAGACTCCCGAAACCTTCACAGACTCAGTCACTCCGGGAAGTCACAATTGCATCTTGACTTCCTTAGACTGAAGACTTCTACACCGGCTGGAAGATCACAGTCTTCAAGAGTAAAAAGCTTCGGATCACTCGAACCGACTTCCTCAGAAATGCCCAACTACTCAGGCTGGTGGTTTTCCTCACATATGTTCTTCAGTGTCTTCAATGAGGTGGGTTGCTCTCAAATGACATGTGTCAGTTTTTCTCTCGGAGCAGCCAACCCACAAATGGGGCTGGGGGTGGCTATTTATAGCCGCGGAGCAACCCCAGGTGAAAGGACATAAATGCCCATGCACGCAATTACTCTCGTGCCCTCGGATATGACCGTTGCTAGACAAGTTCTAGCCTCTTACCACGCAACACGTGGCACGGTCAAACTATTCTCTATCCTCACAATCTTCAGAAGAATCGCACTGGCGATCTCCAGACTCCTCAACCGAAGTTAGTTACCTCAGTGTACTGAAGAACAACGTCTCAGACACCCGAGGACTGAACTTCTACTGTAGTATATTTCCTCGGAGTTTTCTTCAGGATTTCTAATTGAGCACTTCCTCAGAAATACATAACTCATTTTCCTCAACCCCTCCAACAGTGCGGTGTTTTCCTACGACTCAAGAAGTATAAAAAGTCTTAGCGAAGACTACGCTTCAACTTCATCTTCAGCGCGAACGTCCTCAGGATCGTCCTCAGCTTCAGCTTCAACCGAACGCTTCAGGATCCTGATTCCTCAGGATTTCGCACAACTTCATTCTTCAGGAAACACACCAGATTCTCCAATGTTCCTCAACATTTTGGGGGGGTCGACAACGATGGTTAACCTCATCCTCAGGGACCGTTTTCCTGTGTATACTCACAAACACATCAGTCCCTCAACCGTTTTGTCATCAAATACTCCAAAACCTCAAAGGGGCACTAGATGCACTTACAATCTCCCCCTTTTTGGTGATGACAATCAGGTTAAAGCTTCAACGGGATAAAATAAATATTTTTGAGGAAAAACTTGAAGAAAACAATTCATTGTTTCCGGATATAGAGATGCTCCCCCTGAGGATATGCATGTTTTGAAGACTTGATACAATTTTTGAAAAACATGAGGAGCTCCCCCTATATCCCGGATTGTTTGAAACAGTGCATCATATGAAGTAATTTGAGGAATCAAACATAGCACTGAGTAATGTGGTTGCTGAGGAATAACATGAGTAATAGATAAACTTGAAGAATAGCATGAGGTAACTTAAGAGTATCAGAAACCACACAAAATATCAGGGTACAACTCATTACAAAAATGATCAGAAGAACGAGAGTTGTAACTGAGGAACCCATAAGAACCCGCTTGAAGACAACTAAATTTCTCCCCCTTTGTCATTAAATGAACAAAAAGGAGAGACTACTGCTAACGTCCCAAAGAAGTGCCTCAGGGTTGATCATCAGGACGGAGGCACGCCGTGCCAGTGTGAGGACAAGCAGCAGTGTCTTCAACTTCTTCAGGTGAGAATTCTTGTGCTAAAGAGTAGGAGTCCATCGCCAGAGGTGGTGTCTTGCTTTTGGTGAACTGACATGGAGGCCGAATCTCAGGAAGCGGAGGCTGTCTGAGGCCAAGCTTGGCGAGGTCTTCAGGAGTGATCACCTCAGTCATAAGAGCATCAAGTTGCTGATACGTATGATGAGCATACTGATGAACCTTCTTCTGAGTTGTATGCATCTGCGCCATATAGCTGAGGATGTCACCAATCTGACGCTTCTTCCAGTCATGATTCCGATCCACCTTCTGATGCAGACTGATGAGGAGCTCGCGATCAGTCATCAGACGAGCTTGAGTTATTTCCTCAGTTGAGGCATGAGTGCGCTCCTCATGAGTGTTGACGAATATTGCCACCGAGCGAGTCCTGAGGAAGTACGGCTTCATAAAAAAGGCACTTTGCCCTTGGCATTAGCGTCAATAGTGTGTTGAAGCACTTCAACCGGAGGAACGTACGGGCGATGATTAGCCCGGTCAGCCTGGAAGTTCAGGCCAGTCTTAATGCAGATAAGCTTCATAATCCATGGAGCGTATGGCTTCAGAATGTCCGGAAGAAGAAGTCCGAGACATTAATTGGAGCCGACATGCAGAGGCTGTATAGAATGTTCTTCATGATGCCCACGACTTCCTCAGCAGATGATTCATATCCCTTGATGGGGCAGAAGGACTTTGCCAAAATTCTATAAAAGGTGTTGGGCAGATACTGAAGCTCAGAAACGAGGAACGGTGTTCGAGGTGGAGCTTCAGGAGCTTGTGGCTTCATCAGCATATTCATCAGGTCATCCCGAAGAAGTGGAGCACCATATGTGCTTGGAACTGAGGCTTCATAAGGAGGAAGCTGAAGAATGTCCACAATCTCAGGTACTGAGGCAGTGTAATGTTGATGCTGAGTCATCCATTCAAGTACCCATGTATTGATCTCTTTGGGGTCCCCTAAGACATATAATGTGGCATAGAACTGAAGCACAAGTTCTCCATTCCAGTGGATGCACTCGGAGCAAAACTGAAGCAGCTTGGCATGATGCAAGTCCTGCAGCGCATTGTTGAAGCAAGAGATGGCCTCCATATCCAAATGAGGAATATGTTTATGAGGAAAAACCTTTTGAGCCATGTAGAGGTCTGAGGCATAGTAGTTCTTCTGAGTAGCCGTCCAGAACCTCAGGAGCTTGCTGGGTGGAGGTGAATGATATGGATTTTGAATCCCAACCTGAAAGAAGCTCATGGCGTTGAAGAATGCATCCGTGTTGAAGTTGGGACGAGCATCAGCTTCAAGATTTCTATAGAATGGATTCTTCTGCTTCGGACATAGGGAGATGGTTGAGGCAGTCTCCTGACGAGCTGGTGATGCTGAGGCTGAGTGTGGCTGAGGTGGAGAAGCATGGCCTTCAGCATGTGACTCGGGTACAACCTTTGGTGAAGTGGCAGGTGTTGAGGGAGAGGTGACTTGGCGATCCTCAGTGCGATCAAGTGCAGCCTCAGTACCAGCATTGGTGCTATGCTCGGCTTCAGCTTCAGCGGCGGGGGGATCAGTCTTAGGATCAACTGTTGTTGTCGCCGCAGCATCAGTATCAGCAGTTGTTGTTGCCGCAGCATCAGTATCAGCAACAGAATTGGTGGGTGCACTTGTGGCTTCTGGTTCATCAGCATCAGACGCTGAGGACGATGCACCAACAGATTCTTCAGACTGCCGAGAAGTATCAGGAAGCACCTCGGTGACGGTGGGGGAGTGAGGCTCTGGGGAAAAGATAGCATGAGTGGGAGAGTTTGTCAGCCCATATTCCTCATCATGGACGCGAGGAGTACCATGATCCATAATGTCCACGTCCATGTCTTCAATCTCAGTGATAATCGGTGGAGGTGGGCACTGAGGTGTTGGAACAATGGGTGTTGTAGCAGTGGGTGGAGTGAAGACAATTATGCTGCGCTGAGGATTTGGAGGTGGAATTGAGGCAGCAGTAATGAGAACAGTGGTATCAGCGGCCTTTGATGCCGGAGGAGCTGAGGAGAGTGGTGTAGCATCAATTGGGTCCTCAACAGTGGGCTTCTTCGCGGCAGGTGGAGTTGAGGGTTGGGCCTCGGGCAGGCGCTTGAGGCCTTTGTCTGAGGCAGCAGGGGGTACTGAGGCAGCAGGCTGTCGAAGCTTCATCAATCTTTCCATCTGCTGAGACATCCGTTCCTTGGATTTGCCGATATAGGCACGGTTGGCGGCAAACTCAGTGTTGAGGCGTTGAACTTCACATTGATGCTCTATGAACTCCTGAGGAGTAACATCAGTGATAGGTTTCTTTTTGAAGTCACTGAGGACTTTCTTCAGTTGCGCCTTCAATTGTTTCTGAAGATCACATTGATGGATCTCATTGATGAGGAACCGTTGAACATAGAACTTTATGTCTTTAGGTATGTCCAAATCATCAAGAGGAGTATCAGGCTTGACAGACCAGATTTCAATGTATTCTAAGATCTTCTTGGGATCAAGGAGAAGCGGGATTTCAGACCCAGTTGCTTCAGCTTTGCGTCTGGCTGCAACACGCACATATTCAATCTTGTCTTCTTCAGTTGCGACGAAGCCGGCCAAGTCTTCAAATTCATCTTCATCATCAGAGCTCTGAGGAGTATGACGCATGGTGCCTCGCATGGCAGTTTTCTTTGGTGAAGGCCGGGAGCCGCGTTGAACAACAGTTTTGGTCTTCAACAGGGCCGAGGCATTGTGGTTGAGGCCTCATGAGCACTGCCAGATTCATCAGTTCGAATCCGTGAAGCAGGGGCAGCACCGTCTGTGCGTTGGCATGAGGCACCAGAAGCATGAGGCTGTGCTGAGGACTTCTGTGAGGACTTGATTCCAGGTGCCTTTCTGCGATGCTGAGGCGGAGGTTGTGGCCTGGGTTGAGGCTGAGCCTGAGGTGGAATCTGCACTGAGGCAGTCAAGTCACGGACCAGAGTCTTTACTCGACTTGCACTGCGCTTGAGGTATTGTTGATAGGCATCAGGAAAGTCATCAGGAGTTCGCATAGTTGTGGGATCAGCAGTGACGCCAGGTGCAGGAGGAGGTCGGGCCTTGATACCCAAGGTCTTCAGCGGAGGATTGACAGCAAACATTTCCTCATGCTGAGGATTAACCCATTGGTATGCAACCCATCGCTTGGCCCATTCCCGCGTGATCTTCTGGACCCTTTTCTTACGATCACCCGAGGTTTCACGTTCGGGATTCTTCAGCTGCTCATAGAGCTCAGGAGGCAGGTCTTTGGCAGTATCAGTGTGCTTACGGCGAGGGGCCATTTTCTTCAGTGGTGGAGACTGAGGAATTGTACGTTCGAGCTGAGCTGCAATGAAGTGAGACTATGAGAACCATACGATTCCTCAGCAGACATGTACCTGTGACAGAATTAAGTTGCGAGGGAAGTTGGGTACGGTTATATGCGTTCATGAGGAATAGGCCGAGGAAAGAAAATTAATGAGGCATAGGTATAGGTCTCAAAAAGCTGGCAGTACAGTTGAGGATTGAAGTTTTGAGAACACAACAGTACTGAGGAATAAGCAACCGAGGAATAAGCCACTGAGGAATAAGCGTACCAGAACTGAGGCGAATGCTGAGGAACCACGAGTCAGTTCTTCCCCGACGACGGCGAACTCTGGCGACGTTGGCACGAGAGCTTGAGGAGCTCAAGGACGGCGGCACGAGAGAGAGAGGAGAGGTGGGGGGGGGGAAATGACCGTGGGGTGGATGGGTATTTATAGAGAGGTGAAAGTTGAGGGGTTGCGAAATTTGTGGACAAGATTGCCCCTGATGGTTGGGATCCTCAGTGGTTATCATAATGGTGGATAAGCACGACGTGCGGTAAAATCGCAACAGATTAAGGAAAAACGTAACTGATAATCCTCAATTTTGGGAACCTGAGGACAAAGGCTGAGGATGAAGACAAATGGTCTCAGGCTGAGGAATTCATGATTTTTTTCAAACGAACGCATATGAGATAGACAGAATGGATAAGTGAGCACAGAGAGACGGGTCCGATCACTTTCACCTAGATGAAGAAGCAAATGCTGAAGAACAATAACTATAGGTGAACGCTGTTGAGGACAAACACGATGATCATCAGAAATGAAGACTTCAACTGAGGAACCTGAGGAACAACAGATCCTGAGGAATTTGGGCTGTGGAGCTACCCACCTTATAGGGAATGAGACACTTGATACCATACACTTTGAGTATGGATCTTTAGTCAATTCCACGTTAATTTCTTCACACTTAGCAAGTTAGTTCCTCATGATTTGAGGAGTACGACGCATTGTGTGTTGTACATCAGGATTCTTCAATATTGTTTAAGCTTTAGGATGTGTGTTCATTCACTGGACGTTTGAGGAATCTAAGATATTTAGCTCACACCTCAGAGTGCTAAATCGCTTCTCATCCAAAGGCTTAGTGAATATATCATCAAGTTGGTCTTCAGTCTTCACGTGGCTGATGACGATGTCTTCCTTCAACACATGATCCCGAAGAATGTGATACCGAATCTCAATGTGCTTCGTCCTCGAGTGCTGTACTGGGTTCTGAGAGATCTTGATGGCGCTCTCATTGTCACATAGTAGTGGTACTTTCTTCAGGTTGATGCCGTAGTCCTTCAGAGTTTGCTTCATCCAAAGAAGCTGTGAGCAGCTAGCACCAGAAGCAATGTATTCAGCTTCAGCAGTGGAGAGGGAGACGCAGTTCTGCTTCTTCGATGACCAGCACACCAGAGAGCGTCCGAGGAAATGACATGTTCCTGAGGTAGACTTCCGATCCACTCGGTCTCCAGCATAATCTGAGTCTGAGTACCCAACGAGATCCAGCTGTGTGCCTTTTGGATACCATAAGCCTAGCGACGGGGTGTGAGCCAAATATCGAAGAATTCGTTTCACCGCTTGGTGATGCGATTCCTTAGGTGCCGCTTGTAATTGGGCACACATGCAAACTCTCAACATTATATCAGGCCTAGATGCACATAGATATAGCAGAGAACCTATCATGGAACGATATACCTTTTGATCGTAGTCCTTGCCATTTTCATCAGGGCCTAGTTGCCCATTTGTAGGCAACGGGGTCTTGATGCCCTTACAGTCTTGCATCCCGAATTTCTTCAGGCACTCCTTGAGGTACTTCTCCTGAGAGATGAAGATGCCGTTGCGTTGTTGATGAATTTGAAGCCCTAAGAAGAACTTCAGTTCACCCATCATGGACATCTGGTACTGTTCACTCATCAAGAATGCAAATTCTTCACTGTATTTCTTGTTAGTGCATCCAAATATGATGTCATCAACATAGATTTGACATATGAATAATGCATCATCATATCGTTTTGTGAAAAGAGTTGGATCGACGGAACCAGATTTGAAGCCCTTGCTGATGAGGAAGTCCCTTAGTGTGTCATACCAAGCCCGAGGGGCTTGCTTCAGTCCATAGAGGGCTTTCTTCAATCTGTACACCATATCAGGTTTCTTTGCGTCTTGAAAGCCTGGGGGTTGAGCAACATATACTTCTTCCTCGATATTACCATTGAGGAAAGCACTTTTCACATCCATTTGATATAACTTGATATTACGATGGTTAGCGAATGCAAGCATAATACGAATAGACTCAAGTCTAGCAACATGAGCGAAGATTTCACCGAAGCCGATTCCCTCGACTTGTGTATATCCTTGTGCTACGAGACGAGCTTTGTTTCTGATGACTTGTCCATCTTTATCGAGTTTGTTGCGGTAGATCCACTTCGTGTCGATGACATTGTGAACTCGAGGATCAGGACGTTTGACTAATTCCCAAACATCATTCAGTTTGAACTGAAGAAGTTCGTCTTGCATCTCCTGAATCCATTCCGCTTCTCGGAATGCCTCGGTGACTTTGGTGGGCTCTGAAATTGATACAAACGAGAAATGCCCACAAAAGTTAGCTATACAATTAGCTCTTGCACGAGTGAGACGACCTAGTAGATTGACGTCGGCGAGGATTCTGTCCACTTGAACTTCATTCGCCACGCGAGGAAGACGAGGAAGATGATCTTCAGGCACATCTTCGTCACTGCTATCAGATTCATTTGCATCTGCTTCAGGTGCTTCAGGAGCTTCAGGGGTACTAGGAGCCTCAGGATCAGAATCGTCATCAGGATTATTTGCATCAGGATTTGGATGTTCTTCAGGAGCAGGAGGTATGTGTGTTTCTTCAGGATGATCCACAGGAATGATATCACCAGCACTCATCTTCTTGATCTGTTCTTCAGGTGGAGCTTCATCTAAATCATGTGGCAGGTGCTCTCTTTGGGAGCCGTCAGATTCATCAAACCGCACGTCTACAGTTTCAACAATTTTATGATGATTTTTGTTGAATACTCTGTAGGTGTGCGATTCGAGGCCATAGCCAATCATGAAGCCTTCACAGGATTTAGGCTCAAATTTAGATTGATGATGAGGCTCATGGATCCAACAAGGTGCGTCGAAGACCTTGAAGTAACTCACATTGGGTTTCTTACCAACCATTAGCTCGTATGAAGTTTTCTTGAGGAACTTATGAAGATACACCCGATTGACGATGTGGTAGGCAGTGTTGATTGCTTCAGCCCACCATATGAGAGGCGTGTTGTATTCAGCAAGCATCGTTCGAGCCATCTCGATGAGGGTTCGGTTCTTCCTTTCAACGACTCCATTTTGCTGAGGAGTGTATGGAGCCGAGAACTCATGAGTGATGCCCATCCCATCGAGGAATTCCTGTACGCCAGAGTTCTTGAATTCGGTGCCGTTGTCGCTTCGAATGTGCTTGATCTTGAGGCTGTAGTTGTTCATGACGCGCTTGGTGAAGCGTTTGAAGACAACTTGGGTTTCTGACTTAAAAGTGAGGAAATGCACCCAAGTGTAACGTGAGAAATCATCAACGATAACAAGACCATAGCAATTTCCTCTGAAGCTTGAGTACTTAGGAGGACCGAAGAGGTCCATATGAAGAAGCTCAAGAGGATGAGTGGTAGTCATGATGGTCTTGGTAGGATGCTTGGCCTTGGTCATCTTTCCAGCTTCGCAAGCACTACACAGCCGGTCCTTTGAGAATCTGATTTCCTCAATCCCGAGGACATGTTTCTTCAGCACCAGCTTCTGGAGATTCCTCATTCCAGCGTGGCCGAGTCTTCGATGCCATAGCCAACACTCTGAGGCTCGAGCCATGAGGCATGTAGTGACCTGAGGACCTTCAGAGAAATCTACAATATACAGATCACCTTTCCTAACTCCACTGAAGACAATGGAGTTATCGCTAACCATATAGACAACACAACCATATTTTCCGAAGAGAACAACGAGATCAAGATCACATAGCATAGATACAAACATCAAGTTGTATCCAAGGGATTCAACAAGCATGACTTTATCAATGTGTTGGTCTCGAGAGATAGCTACTCTGCCGAGACCGAATACCTTACTTTTACCTTTATCGGTGAAGGTGATGGTTTTCTTTGAAGAAGGACTCAGAGATGATTCCATAAGAAGGCTTCTGTCACCAGTCATGTGATTTGTGCATCCACTGTCCATCACCCATTCAGTCTTTCCCTGCAACGGAATTAGTATCTCATACAGCAAGTTATGAGCCAGTCTCAGTTTGAGGATTTTATGGTTCCTCAGAATTAATTCCTCAGGACGTTCCTCAGGATTGATTCTATGAAACCAAACAATATAAATATCCTTCAACTGACTCAAATGATGTTGTCCTGGGCATATGATCTGCAAAATTTATGATTGCCCCAGGACATGTCCCTGCAAAGATGATCAGTTCTTCTTTACCACCCACATCTTAATGGGTGGTTTTGAGGTATATGAGGACTGATGAGGGCGATGAGACCTAATGGGACGTGAGATGGTGGTATCAGGATAAACAAATGAGTAAGCATTCTTATGAGGGGCTTCCATTCTTATGAGCTGATACATGATGATAACCATTTCCATTTGAGGTATCATCCTCAGATGATACTCTCAGCTCATTTGCATCTGCATTGACAGGAAGGTTAGTGATGAGGTCCTTCTGAACCCAGATCTGCTTGACTGGAGGACCGTTCCTGCAGTTAGTTCCGATGTATCTGGCGAATACCTCACCATTAACATCCTTAAACAGTTTATAGTTTGAGTCAAAATACTCAATCACCACATCTGAGGAAACAGCATCATAACCAGATAAAGTATAGGGATCAGGAGGAGGCATCTTTTCCCGAACCCAAGTGGTCTCTGGATATTGTTCAAGTTTCTAGTAAGACCCATCAGGGTTGAGTTTCCGAGTGAATGCGACACCTTCTTTCCTCGGGTTCCTGTTGAGGATCTGTTTCTTGAGGATGTCACAAAGAATCTGATGTCCTTTTAGACTCTTGAACATGCCGGTTGAAAGGATCGGAATGTCGACTAGAGGGGGGGGGGTGAATAGGCGACTAACACTTTTTTTAACTTTTCTTAACAAATTAAGCTCAACAATGAATATAGGTTGTCTAGATATGCAACTATGTGAGCACCCTATATGACAACAACTAAAGACTGACAAGCAAGCAACAAATGAGCAAGGAAAGTAACTTGCGCAAAGTAAAGGTAAAGGGGAACACGGGAGACAAGGATATGTTTCCGAAGTTCCTTCTCTTTCGAGAAGTATGTCTCCGTTTGGAGAGGGTGAGGAGCACAATGCTCACACGAAGCCAACGAGGGCCACCCTATTTCTCCTCACTCTCTTACCGATGTAAGATGCCGTGATCCACTACGAGGTGGCCTTGAAGGTGGCAACCAAACCTTTACAAACAAGGTTGGGGCAAACTCCACAACTGAATTGGAGGCTCCCAACGAAACCACGAAGCTTCACCACAATGGAATGTGGCTTCGAGGTGACCTCTTCCGTCTAGGGCACCAACGCACCCAAGAGTAACAAGATCCACACGGGATTAGTGGGGGGAATCAAATATCCTTTGGTGGAAGTGTAGATCGGGGCCTCCTCTTCCAAACCCTAGAGAATCAACAAGTTTTGATGGCTAGGGAGGGAGATCGGGCAAGAATGGAGCTTGGGCGTCAATGGAGATGAGAGCAATAAATTGAGGTGTGTCTCAATGGGGAAGAAGACCCCCTTTTATAGGTGCCCTTAAATGCAGCCGTTGGCTGTCCACCAACCATGGTAGTACCGCTACCGCGCTGCGGTACTACCGGACCGAGAGCAGTACTACCGCTCCACGGTACTACCGAGCCCCAGTGCCGCCCCCACTACCTCAGAGTCCAGTGGGAATCCGGTAGTGGATGCGGTACTGGTGCACGGTACTACCGCAGAGCGGTACTACCGCTCCGAGGGCGGTACTACCGCTCCACGGTACTACCGAGACCCAGTGCCGCCTCCACTACCGCAAAGTCCAGTGGGAATCCGGTAGTGGATGCGGTACTGGTGCACGGTACTACCGCAGAGCGGTACTACCGCTCTGGGCGCGGTACTACCACCCCACGGTACTACCGCCCCACGGTACTACCGAGCCCCAGTGCCGCCTCCACTACCGCAAAGTCCAGTGGGAATCCGGTAGTGGATGCGGTACTGGTCCACGGTACTACCGTGGAGCGGTACTATCGCCCTGGAAGAACCATGGAGCCACATCCAAGAGCCCCCACACCTCCATGACGCAACCGAAATAAGTGGGTGCACAAAGTGAGACCGTGTGATGATTCGACCCACCATTTCCAACGCGGATCCCCTCTTCATAGTACGGTTTTCCTACGACTCAATTAACACAAAAGGAGATCAAAAGAAAAACTCCGTCTTCACGTTTTGTACACCGAGGGGATAATAACCGTCTTGTGCCAATAATGTCGTTATCTAAAATGCTCATTGCACCCGGTTAGTCTGCAAATGTGTTGTCATCAATCACTAAAACCAATCAAGGGAAAACATGCCCTATCAATCTCCCCCTTTTTGGTGTATTGATGACAACACAAGATTTGCACAATAAAAATAGGGCAATATAAAACAACATGCCATTAGTTTATAAACTATAGACAGGCTCCCCCTTAATGTGTGCATAATTTTAGATATGCCTCTGGAATGCAAGACACACACATAAGGAGGACACTCCCCCTATATTTTATAAACTAGGCCATACTAAGCTAGACAAAACAAGTATGTGAGCATAAGGATAACATGTCATAACATAGCACGACATAAACAAGACAATAAGAGTACGAACATAAGATAGCATATGTCTCACACCATATATCACGGAAGTCTCACAAGACGGACTAAAAACCAAAGAAATAAACGGAGTTCACAAGCGGAGCAGATGAGACAAATAAAACACGCTTGTGACTCGCCCACCCCTGAGAAGATGCAAATCGGAATCCTAGACCTCTCTCCCCCTTTGGCATCGAGATGCCAAAAAGGCAGAGAATGACCTAGCGTCCCAAGGTGAGGAACTACTCGTCGTCCTGGTCGTAGTCCTCGTCATCGTCAGACTCCTCGGACGCCATTGCTGCCTTTGTGTCATCTGTAGCAGGCTGCTGAGTAGTGGACGAAGGGCCAGGCATGTCATCGGTGAGGTCCCATGCGCTGAACTGGGAGATCCACTTGTCCTCGGGAGTGATGCTCCGCTCGGACCCACTCGAGACGTGCATGCCCTGCTGTCTGTAGAAAGCCTTCTGCAGTCCCATGTTCTTCTTCTCCCTCTCGTGGTCCTCATACAGGCGGTGCTGAACATCAGTCTGAAGGCAGAAGAGCTGCTTCACCTTCCTGGTGAGCTTGGCCGCCCAACCGGGCTGCTCCGGACCCTGTGCAGAAGACGAACCACCAGCACCAAAACTCGCACCAGAGCGTGTGCGGGGAACACTACCTCCACCGGCCGCCTGCTCCTCCCGAATCTCCTCATTAGACCTGGCAGGTGAAGGGGAACCATGCGCAGGACCATGACCGCCAGCCCAGTTGTCCTTGATGCGCAGCTGAACCTCCTCGTGAGCAGTCAGAGGCCCATCTGGAAGGCGCTCAACAGCAAAGGTGGCTGCCCACGTGATCTCGAAGAGGACCTGAAGATACGGGCCATAAATGGGAACCTTACGTTCCATCACAGCAGCAAGAAGCTCCTCCCACATGATGTCACATACATCCAAGGTCTGCGTGGTGCCCTTGTGCTCCTCACAGAGAAGGAGCATGTCCACCAGATGGCCGTGAACCATGTCCAGATTGCCCACACGGGGAAACAGAGAAGTCCGGAAAATGCGATGCATGATGTCCAAGAACAGGCAAAGAACCACTCTGTACTTCTGCTGACCCTTGGCATCGATATAAGGAATTGACTTCTGATACGGCCCTAGCATGCTCTTGGGCTTGACAGTAGCTGAAGCATAGGGGCTCACACCAACGGGCGCCTCTGATGTGGAGACGGGAATGTGCAAAGCTGTCATGAACTCTCCCCATGTGCACCTGACTTGCTCGTCCTTGCACATCCAATTGATGGTCCGATTAGTGTTATTGGTGAAGTACACTGTAGCAAAGAACCGGGCAAGAAGCTCGGCATCGAACCGCTTGTTGAAAGAGATGATGTCCAGAATCCCAAACTGCTCGCAAAGATCATATGCCTCTCCAAAGTAATCGGGGTGAGCCCGCATGTGTCTCAGCTGGACAGACTTCACGTGTGGAACAAACTTGTTCTTCCTGTGCATCATAACCTTGTGGAACACATCCCTCTGAGTCTTGTTCCAGAACTGGGTGCCAACTAACTCTGGGTCTTGCTCTTCACGGTAAGGGTTGACACAATGGTAGGCCCTGTACTCAGGGAGAGAAAGCTCTGCCACCTGCTTGACCGGTTCCTTCTTCTTGTGAGCAACCTTCTTGAAGTTGCTACCGGGTTGACCCGGGGCCTTGCGCTTGGGATTCCGACGAGAGCCATCACTTAACCAACATCAACAGAGAGAAACGGAAAAGCAAACCACATGAGATGCAAAAGGCCGGACACAAGTGGACAAGGCAGGTCTGTTGGGGAGGTTTAAGATTGAGGGAACCCGGTAGTACCGCGCAAGCGGTAGTACCGCAATGGGACCAACGGTAGTACCGTTCTGGAGCAGAGGGCACAGATCTGAGATCCGGTACTACCGGGGTTCCAAAAACTCAAACCACTCCAACACATCTACTCCATTCCTATCTAGCGGTCTATCCATGTTCTCAAAATGCCTAGGCATAGCCAAAAACCTAGTGGATCTACAAGTATTGCCCTAGCCACAAAGTTCAACAAAACTGAACCAAAGGAGAAGAGAACGGGGGCAATACCGGTATCCATGGCACCCGGGGGGGATGGGGAATGATCCCACTGGAGAAGAACAAGGAAGGACGGCACGGATGCGGCACACCGGGAGGGGGCGCCGCTGCTGCAGAGGAGAGGAAAAACGAAACTGAAGGGGGAATGGGGAGGAACTCCCCGTACCCCTTAAGTTATAGGATTCCTCGGTACAGTGGTAGTACCGCACCAGGCGCGGTAGTACCGCGAGAGCGGTAGTACCGTGACTGCTGCGATAGTACCGCTGGAAGCAGAAACGTCCACCAAGGAAAACAATGAGGGGGGGGGGGCTATTGCATCGAAAGTCTTAGGGGGAAGGGCTTGGGATGACTCAAAACACAGCAGCTGGATGTAAAACACTCCGAGACAAAACAACAACGAGAAAATGCAAGATAGAACTCGGAGTGATCAAGATGCAACAAAACAACCTGAACACAAGAGAGAAGCCCAAAAGCGAACCAATCCTCCCAACGAGAGGGGCTATGGCCGAAGCCACCATGTTTGAGCGTATTTGGTATGACACCACAAAGATGTATCTTGGGTTCATTGCCAATGCTCTTCTTTGAAGCACCGTTGTCACCTTGGGTGACCATGACGGCCGCCGAACGAGACCATAGTGAAAGAATTTTATCCCTTTCCGCATAATAGGTGGAGTGGTTGCCTATGAATTAAGCAACACTCCCCCTATGTCCATGCCTACATCCAAGCCCTTCCCCCTAAGACACTTGGTCCCAATAACATTATGATCACCTTTGGGTCTCTCCACTAATGTCCACACCTTGTTGCGCTTGATGTTATTGAGTTCATCATGCATGGCCTCAAGCCAATCCGGATCTTCAAGCGCCTCACCTACCTTTTGGGGTTCAACACAAGAAACAAATGCATTATGGGCACAAAAGTTTCTCAATTGACTATGAGTGGTTACCCCCTTTTGGATGCTTCCGAGCACTTGATCCACCGAAAGATCTTGTGATTTTAACCGGGATGCAATCTTGAGTGCTCGGCGAACTCTCTCTTCTTCCAAGGTATCTTGTGAGGGAGCTAGAGGGCCAACTTCGGAAGAAGGAGCATCCTCAAGGACTTGCTCATCATCTTGAGCTTGCCCTTGAGAGAGAACAAGATCTTGATCATCATTTGGTGCACCACCATCTTCAATGATTTGATCTTGACCTTGATCTTGTTCGGGCGAGAGAGGGCCTTCGTCTTGTTCTTGGTTTGCTTGTGAATCTTGAGGAGGTGATGGCTCCACGTGCGTAGAGCATTGTCCTTCTCCTTCCACCACAAGGGGTTCCTCAATGGGTAGGAAATGACCCACACCCATTATTCTTATGGCTTGAGGAGGAATTTCATCACCTACATCATTAAGATCACCTTGCCCCACTTGGGAGCCATTATGTTCATCAAACTCCACGTTGCTAGATTCTTCAACAAGTCCGGAAGACTTGTTGTAGACTCTATAGGCGTGAGAGTTTGAAGCATAACCAACAAATATGCCCTCATTTGTCTTAGACTCAAACTTAGAAAAACGAGCACCTTTCTTAAGAATGAAACACTTACACCCGAAGACCCGAAAATACTTGATGTTGGGCTTCTTCCCGGTGATGATTTCATACGGAGTCTTGTTCAAGATCTTGCAGAGATAAAGACGGTTGGTTGCATGACAAGCAGTGTTGATGGCCTCTGCCCAAAAGTTGTATGGACTCTTGAACTCCGCCATCATTGTTCTTGTTGCATCAATCAGAGTGCGGTTCTTCCTCTCCGCAACACCATTTTGTTGAGGGGTATAAGCAGCGGAATATTGATGTTTGATCCCCTCATCTCCAAGGAATTCATCCAAGGTGTAGTTCTTGAACTCGGTGCCGTTGTCACTCCTAATTACCAAAATCTTTGAATTGTGTTGACGTTGAGCTTCATTGGCAAACTCGATGACGGTTTGTTGGGTCTCACTTTTCTTCTTGAAGAAGTAAACCCATGTATATCTTGAATAATCATCAACAATAACTAAGCAATACTTCTTCCCGCCAAGACTATCATATGACGGAGGCCCAAAAAGATCCATGTGAAGGAGCTCCAAAGGCCTCTTGGATGAGATGATATTCTTGACGGGGTGTTTCTTCTCATGAAGTTTCCCTTCAATGCATGCCCTACAAGCACGATCTTTGGCAAAGCTAACATTTGTTAGTCCAATGACATGCTCATCCTTGAGAAGTGTTTGCAAAGACCTCATATTGACATGGGCTAGTCGGCGGTGCGAAAGCCATCCCACATCAACTTTAGCCATTAGACACATGGCAGTTTTAGTGGGGACTTTGGAGAAGTCCACCACGTACATACCGTCCTCCACGTGTCCAACAAAGGCTACTTTAAGAGTTTTGCTCCACATTAGGGTGACCATGTCTTTATCAAAGAAAGTACAAAGTCCCATCATGGCAAGTTGACGAACGGGAAGTAAATTAAAGGCACAAGTCTCAACTAGCAATACTTTCTCAATGGACGAGTCCGGAGAAATTACTACTTTGCCGAGACCTAATACCTTTGACGTGTTTGCATCTCCAAATTGGACACGAGTGGTTCGAGATGGTCCGAAATCAATGTCCACGAACATGTCCTTGCTTCCGGTCATATGACTTGTAGCCCCGCTATCAAGTATCCATGTACCACCACCGGAAGCCGCCACCTACATGAGATCAATGCTTGGATTTAGGTACCCATTCATGAATGGGTCCTCTCGCGTTAGTAACAAGGGTCTTAGGCACCCAAATGGACCATGCAATATACTCATCAAAGGAACCAACAAATTTGGCATAAACATGCCCATTATTAGTGCAATAGAGAATGTAAGAAGGGTTAGTTGGTCCGACAAAGTCATTGGGAATGGCATCACTTCTCTTGGTCAATCTATCCTCAATGGCCTTTGCCACCTTTTCTTGAGGCTTCTCCCCTTCCTTCACAAAAGTGACTTCCTTTGAAGGAGGAGGGGCATTGCCTTTCCTCTTTTTGTTCTTCCTCTTCTTGTTCTTCTTCTTTGATGAACTCGCACCAAAACCAATGCCTTCCTTGCCAATGACCTCCTTTTGGGAACTCAAGAGATCATTAAGGTTCTTCTCTCCTTGAATGCACGAGACAAGTCCCTTCTCAAGTTGTGCCTTCAACCTAGCGTTTTCCTCAACAAGAGGAGCATGCTCACAACAAGAGTTAGAGGAACTAGGTTTCTCTACCACAATAATAGGATAAAAGGTAGTGATTTGCTTAGTGAGTTGCATACTTGTTTCATCATGAGCCTTCTTGAGAGTCATGAGTTTGTGTTTCAAGGACTTGTGGTCCTTTTCAACTTTCTCATGATCCACAAGAAGTCTTTCATGAGCCTCAAAAAGTTCATCATTTTTAGTCTTGAGATCACAAGCAATAGCATTAGAATGTTTGAGGTCAAGTTTTAGCTTAGAGATATCAATAGCATACGTCTCATCTCGAGACAACTTAAGCTCACACTCTTCTTCGAGAGAATGAGATAGCTCCCCTATCTCATCCGCATAGTCGCGACTATGACCTTGCAACTCGGTGACAGTCTCATCTAGTTGCTCAATGTGAGCATGAGCTTCACCAATTTGTTCCAAGAGAGCCACAAAGTGTCCCTTGGCAACGCCGTTGAGCTTGGACAAGAACAGCTCGGATTCATTTTCTTCTTGAGCTTTGGGCTCCTCATTGTCCTCCACACAATCCAACAATGAAGGGTTAGTGGGAGTAAACGGTTTAGAGTGAGGAGTTACCGAGGTGGTCTTGGCCATAAGGCACTTGTGGATGATGTGAGGATTCTCGTTGGGGGAGTTGAAGAGAGACGCTGATGAGGGGGAGTCAATGGCGATAGCAATGGTGGCGGTTGCCACAATCTCACCACTTTCTTCATCATCCTCATCATCGGAATAGTATTCTTCTTGAGCCACCAACACGCGTTGTGGCTTCTTCTTCACAAAGGTCTTGTTCAATGGTGGCTTGTTCTTTTCCTTACAGATGAGCTTTCCACCGTGGTCTTCTCTCTTCTCATAAGGACAATCCGCAACAAAATGACTCACATTGCCACAATTGAAGCAAGTCCTTATTCGTTGGACCTTTGGCTTGAAGCTACTTGTGTTGGACTTGAAGTTCTTCTTGTTGCCCCAAAATTGTCTTGAGGCTAGAGCCATGTGCTCATTGTAAGCATACTTGGTGTCCTCCGGACCCACATCCTCTTCATCTTCATCTTCCTCAACTTGAACCTCCTTGGCCTTCAAGGCGAGAGACGACATCTTGGAGCCACTTTGGCGAGCCAATTTTAACTCGGCCGTGGAGTCCAAGATTTCCATGGCAACAAATTCATCCAAGACTTGGTTTGAACTCAACTCACGAAAGTCGGGCCTTTGACGAATGACCTTGGTGATATGCTTCTTGTGAAGGAGCATAGCCGTGATGAACTTTCTCTTTATCCATCCATCGTCGGTGTCCATGCTCCCATGGTCCGTCATGGAATTTGCAAGAGCCACCAACCTTTGATGAACATCCTCGGAAGACTCCCCTTCATTCCTGACAAAGTGATTGGCTTGATCTTGAATCTTGGCAAACTTTGAGAACCGTATGCTAGTGCTTCCCATGAGAGTCCTCTCAAGAATATCCCACATCTCCTTGGCCGTTTCACACTTTAGGACAAGATTGTATTTCTCTTCCTTCAACCCATTTCCTATCACGAGCATAGCATGACTGTTGATGGTGTTGTCTCGATATTCTCTTGGGGTCAAGTTGTGGCAGTCACGAGGAGTGAATCCCTCCTCAACGATGCGCCACAGTTCCACGGAAGACCCCTTCAAGTGTCTCTTCATGCGATGAGCCCAAACCGTATAAGCATCTTTGTTAAGGATGGGAATAATGCCTGCATGTGCAAAATGGGGTTCAGGTAGAGGTAGAGAGTTATAAGTAACAGGGGGAGCCACCGCGGAATGAATACCCGATCCATTTCCTGTACGAGGAATGGATCGGATATCATTCCTACCATCATCATTAGATTGGGATATGACATCTCCTCCACCCAACGTTGGAATGTTGGGGATGATGGTAGGGTTGCTCTCCGTGGGCATCTTTGACATGAGACAACTAAGCATATCGGTAACTTTGTTCATGTGAGCCTTAATGGCGGACATGCCTTCATTGTACTCATGTCGAGAGATGGATGAAGAGTTATCCTTCCCGAGCGTATTCGTGAATCCCTCGATACTTTGATTCCCTTCCAAAAGAGAAGGGTTCGAAGTATCCCCTGGAAGCTCAACCTATACCGGTTTATCCTCTTGCGACATCCTCTTAAGGCGGTAAAGCCCTTAATAAGAGACGAGGCTCTGATACCAATTGAAAGGATCGGAATGTCGACTAGAGGGGGGGGGGTGAATAGGCGACTACCACTTTTTTTAACTTTTCTTAACAAATTAAGCTCAACAAGGAATATAGATTGTCTAGATATGCAACTATGTGAGCACCCTATATGCCAACAACTAAAGACTGACAAGCAAGCAATAAATGAGCAAGGAAAGTAACTTGCGCAAACTAAAGGTAAAGGGGAACACGAGAGACAAGGAATGTTTCCGAAGTTCCTTCTCTTTCGAGAAGTATGTCTCCGTTTGGAGAGGGTGAGGAGCACAATGCTCACACGAAGCCAACGAGGGCCACCCTATTTCTCCTCACACTCTTACCGATGTAAGATGCTGTGATCCACTACGAGACGACCTTTAAGGTGGCAACCAAAACTTTACAAACAAGGTTGGGGCAAACTCCACAACTGAATTGGAGGCTCCCAACGAAACCACGAAGCTTCACCACAATGGAATGTGGATTCGAGGTGACCTCTTCCGTCTAGGGCACCAACGCACCCAAGAGTAACAAGATCCACACGGGATTAGTGGGGGGAATCAAATATCCTTTGGTGGAAGTGTAGATCGGGGCCTCCTCTTCCAAACCCTAGAGAATCAACAAGTTTTGATGGCTAAGGAGGGAGATCGGGCAAGAATGGAGCTTGGGCGTCAATGGAGATGAGAGCAATAAATTGAGGTGTGTCTCAATGGGGAAGAAGACCCCCTTTTATAGGTGCCCTTAAATGCAGCCGTTGACTGTCCACCAACCACGGTAGTACCGCTTCAGAAGCGGTACTACCGCGCTGCGGTACTACCGGACCGAGAGCGGTACTACCGCTCCACGGTACTACCGAGCCCCAGTGCCGCCCCCACTACCGCAGAGTCCAGTGGGAATCCGGTAGTGGATGCGATACTGGTGCACGGTACTACCGCAGAGCGGTACTACCGCTCCACGGTACTACCGAGCCCCAGTGCCGCCTCCACTACCGCAAAGTCCAGTGGGAATCCGGTAGTGGATGCGGTACTGGTGCACGGTACTACCGCAGAGCGGTACTACCGCTCTGGGCGCGGTACTACCGCCCCACGGTACTACCGAGCCCCAGTGCCGCCTCCACTACCACAAAGTCCAGTGGGAATCCGGTAGTGGATGCGGTACTGGTCCACGGTACTACCGTGGAGCGGTACTACCGCCCTGGCAGAACCAGGGAGACATATCCAAGAGCCCCCACACCTCCATGACGCAACCGAAATAAGTGGGTGCATAAAGTGAGACCGTGTGATTATTCCACCCACCATTTCCAACGCGGATCCCCTCTTCATAGTACAGTTTTCCTACGACTCAATTAACACAAAAGGAGATCGAAAGAAAAACTCCGTCTTCACGTTTTGTACACCGAGGGGATAATAACCGTCTTATGCCAATAATGTCGTTATCTGAAATGCTCATTGCACCCGGTTAGTCCGCAAATGTGTTGTCATCAATCACTAAAACCAATCAAGGGAAAACATGCCCTAGCACCGGTTTCCAGTAGACTCTTCAACCTAGAATTTTCTTCAATAATGTCTATGGTATCCTCAGATGAGGGGTTAGATACCACAGAAGCAATAGAAATAACAGAGTCTGAAGACATTGAAGAACTAGGCACAGAGGTAATACGGTCATGTTCAATGCATTTTAAACAGGGAGGATTAAATCCTTCTTGTGGCATGATGATCTGTTCGGAGAGGAGTGAATCATTTTCTTTCCTCAGATCGTCATGAGACATCCTCACGCGTTCAAGTTCTTGCTTCCTCATGAGGAACTCATGAGCCAGCTTCTCATGATCGGTGAGGAGTGCCTCATGACGACTGAACAAGTCATCAAACTTTGACTGAAGAATTTTTTATTCATCAGTCAATTTTTGAGTGTTCGTCAATTCCTCAACCAACTTATCATCACTCTTGTTTAGTGAGATCTGGATCTTTTCAAGTGCACGTTGTTGCTTAGATGCAAGTTTAGCAATTTTAGCATAGTTTTCATCAGGTTCTTCATCAGAGGGATCATCTGATGATGAGTAAGTAGATACCTTGGAGGACTTGGCCATGAAGCAGAAGTCAGGGGTTGTGTCTTCAGCTTCATCATCAACATGTGATGGATCAGATTCCTCAGTGCTGAAGATTGACTTGGAAACAAGCGACGTGGCAAGAGCCAGACCGGCCACACCCTCAGATTCTTCAGATTCTTCTTCCTCAGCATCAGGGTCGGAACCATATTCTTCAGAGTCCAATTCTTTGCCGAGATATGCGCGAGCCTTACGGGAGTTGCTATTCCTGTATCCAACAGACTTTGAGGATCTTGAGGATTTCTTCTTTGTCTTTTCATCAGATTCAGCAGGTGGCAGTCATTGACTCGGTGGAGTCAGCCCAGAAGGCCCTGGATGAACTGATCGCAAGAGAAGGCTCCACAACATCTCTCTTGCCTCTGTTCGACTCGGTCGAAGAAGAAGGCATGGCGGCATCTGACCCCGAGTCAGGTGCCGAGCAAGAGGGCAGCAGCGACGCCCAGTCGCAGTTGCAGAAGTGTGCATGGCCGAGACTCCGCTGTAACAGCCCAGTTTTTGCAAAAATTAAAAAATTTGTTTTCGGTGTGAATTGTATGATTGCCTGATTTGTTTGTGGT
Source organism: Bromus sterilis (assembly GCA_950022295.1). NCBI lineage: Eukaryota > Viridiplantae > Streptophyta > Magnoliopsida > Poales > Poaceae > Bromus > Bromus sterilis. Next base: position 382,264,465 of record OX465595.1, on the reverse strand, counting down.
GTTTGCATCCCCGATTTATCGATCGGCGAATATTTCTCCCCGTATTCTCGTATCGGATGCGTGACCGACCCCTTTCCACCATAGCACACGACTTTGCGACACCGGGATTTCACCCGAGCACCGTCGCAACCGGCACAGGACCAGCCATCGCCACCGGAACGAAAACCCCGTTTATTTAATAAACGGATTATTTTATGGGGCGCCGAAAAATGTTGTCAGAATGTCACTGCAGAGAGGTACGATCGACGGGCTCGACGCGTTGAGCGCGTGGTTCGAGATTTCGTCGGAATCGGAGTCCGTATGCAACTTCGGCGGTCACGAACGTATTCACCGGACACGCGAGAGGGGTACCGAGGGCGTTTGCGTCAACTGGCCAGCCAACCTGCCTATATAAAGACCACCAGCCTCCCACACCCAATTAGGGTTTACCCCATGAAAAATTGCAGCCACCCCCCTACTCTGCCTCAAAATTTACCCCCAAATCCCTCTCTCCCTCGAAACCCTAACCAACCTCCAAATTTCAGCCATCAGATCTGAGATCTGTGGCTCAAATCACAGCCACGTGGCCCTCCACCTCCTCCCGCAGCAGCCAGGGTGCCCGGGCCCCGCAGGGCCGCCGCCGGGCCCGCCAGGCCCATCTGGCCGCGCCGCCCGTAGCCTCCACGCCAGCGGCCGCCACGACTCCGGCGACCACGGCGAGCGCCGCCGCCGCGCCCAGGTCGCTCCGGCCCCTCTCCTCCCTGTCCTGCTCCCTCCCTCACCTCTTCTCTTCCTCCTCTCTATCCAGGACGCCGCCCGACGCCGCCCGACGCCGCGCTGCGCCATGGCCGGCGCGCCATGGAGCTCGAGCTCGTCGGCCCCTCTGTTCGTCGTCCTCGCGCCCGGATCCGAAGACCGCCGCCGCCTTGGCCTCCTCGGCCGCTGCCGCGCGCCAGCCCCTACACCACCTCGCCTGCCCCGCCGCCCTCGCTGGCCGGCAACCACCAGCCCGGCGCCGCCGCCACGAGCTCCTGCTCGGGACCGAACCAGGTCGGGAGCGAGCGGCTGCCCGAGCGAGCCAGGCCAGCCGGGTGGGCCGCCAGCCCAGCCGCCCCCACGGCCCACTCCAGGCCACCGCAGCCCTAGCCCAAGGCCAGGCCAGCCGGCCAGATGGGCCTCGGCCCATGAGGTCTTCCCCTTTTATTTTTTTCCCTAGCCCTCTGTAATTTCTGCTAAGTCCTATTATTTTTGCTGCTGATTCAACTATGCACTGTAATTTCCCGTTGATCCGTAGCTCGTATGACGTTGCCCTCAAAACGAAAGTTGCTCAGAATTGTGTGTACTTTAATTCATCTTTTGTGAGCATTTGCATTTGAGCTCATCTTGATTGTGTAATTGTGTGCTGAACAGGGCATCAGGCCGTTAATTGCATTTATTTCCTGTTATTGTGCTGCTGTTATTATTTTGTTGCAACTTTGCATGATGATTGTAACAAATCCATGAGGCCTATTGCATTGATTCCTTTTGCGTTGCGTTAAGCAATGTTTCTAATTCAGTTTCATGCATTCACATGCCATATTTGCTTGCTGCATCATGTTTATATCTTGCTCCAAAGTAGCTATCCTGATGTTATTGTGCTGTTATTGCTGAAACTGTTATTTTGTTGCAACTTCGGATGACGATTGCTTCGCAACCGTTCATCGGAATTGAGTGATTCCAAATGCATATTGTTAAGAACGACGTCTACTTTCATCCCATGTATGGATATGTCATGTTGCTGCACTTTTGCATATAGATTTACCCCTGTTTATACAGCATGTGTGCATAAATTGTTTTGCTTATATCTTTTTAACCGTAACTCCGTTTGGAGTGTTCTTTAGATGTAACTTGACTAGAATTGCTTGTAGATTGTGTTTTTGCTGTTCTTGCTTGCTAAATAAAATAATAAAATATTGTTTAGGCAAAACAGTACCAAATCCCATTTTTATCGTGGGGTCCGCAATAGTTTGCATGTCTAGGATTTCACCCCACTTAAATTGACTAGCTTAGGTAGTTTATTTTTGCTACACCTCTTGAAATGTTTGAGTGCTATGCCATGTTAACAACCTTTTGCTCACCTGGTGTAGCTAAAAAACTTGAACCACCGTAAACGTGCGGTATCGTCGTGTGTGACGAGTACTCCACTTAAATCGTTAGTAACCGCTCTCGACGGTAGGTGCGATGTCTCATGTTACTTCTTGTTGATGCGTGCTCTTGTATTGCTCCGTAGTAATAGTGGTGCACAGTTGATTGCTTTCCAGTGTTTATCGTCTTGTGTGCTTCCGCGGGTACCTCTCGGAGACGACGCGAGTTTGCGATCGACTACACCTTCGGAACCCGACTTATCAACAGGCAAGGACTATACATTACTTATGATCCATTCTATTTCAACCAGCGGTTTGCATGCTAGTATAGGTTAGGTTCGATGTTTGAACCTACCACATGCTTACAACCTCTTTCAAACCGATACAGCCATGTCCCCTCCCAGCAAACCTTGTACTGCTATGTTACTATTGCTCGTTGCTCAGCCCCTGCTTAGTATGCATGCTTAGGATGCTACGATGTTACCCTGTTACTCCTTGGTTTGGGATATCACATTATTATATTGTTATTGATGATATGATTATTATAATGTTGACTATATTCGACGAAGGATGGAAGGTCTAGGCTATCCCGCCCCGACGGTTTGTTCCATTCGAGTCACCTAGGATCCGAGTTTCGGGTATTGGTTTTAAGACTGAGCGTGCCTAACCGCGTGTGGGATTTTATGGGGTCCCCTTTTCTTACCTATCTAGCTTCGAACATTTCTAGTGGTGGCCCAAGCTGATTTACATTTGCAACGTGTGTGTGCTGGTTGGATCCCCAGTTGTTTCCAAACCAAACCAGGGCCAGGAGGACATAGTTTCTTGGCTGGCCCAAAACTGACCGGCGAGGGCCCGGTCCCCATATGAGGCTTCACCGGTAACCCAAACCCTGTTGAGACGGAAGAGTCCGATCCGAGAGCGTGGCCAGCTTTTGGATTGGGTGTCGACTCCCCGGGGGCCACCCGGATTTGTTTGTTGTTAGCTAGAGGGACCTGTCGTTTCGGATCTCTTGGAACTAAATCATAAAATGGTTGCCTGTGATGGGTAGCAACTGAGAGTGATGGACGTGCGTGCGGAGCCTCGTAATGGGCAGTTGGTACACCCCTGCAGGGTTAAATCTTTTCGAGAAGCCGTGTCCACGGTTATGGACGACTTGAGACCTACGTCCTGTTCATAGACAACAATAACAGAGATAATCTTAATATAACTTGATCAACGTGTGCGTGTGCCTTGACTGCTTCTTCTTCGTCGGGATGCGAAGAGGAGGACAAGGATAGGATAGGTGTTATGTTTGCGTAGGTAGTTGATAGCAAGACTTGTTGGAGGCGTTTCCTCATCGAATGCTTGGCTTCTTATCTTACTCTCTAGATCGTTAGCCACTTCATAAATGCTAGTGCGGCAGCAACCTCACCACTTACCCCTTCCTTACCGTAAACTACTAGTTGTCCTAGAATGACGAGTGATGAAGTCCTTGCTGGGTCAGATGACCACTACAGTTGGATGCTGAGTACTTCTGTACTCATGATACTACCCCCAAACTCTTTTCAGGGTTCTTGATCGACAACAGGTATGGTGATCGCCGTTTCACGTGGAGACTCGACGACGACTAGTTAGGCGGATCCCGGCGGAGGGCCTGGACCCGTGTGGTTATGGGGATCGATGTTTTTCTCTTTGCCACTAGGCATTTGCTTGTAGTCTGTACTCAGACATTATCTTCCGCTGTTGTATTATATTTGAGGCAGTTGTATGCCGATTGTATGAGATGTTGTATCCTGTATCTGTAATGTTGTGATATCATGTTGGAAATCCGGGGCATATGGCTTTGTCATATGTCGCGGTGGGACCGATATGTGCTTCGTCCCCGGACCTGGGTGGAAACACCTAGATCTGGAACAGTACCGCATATCGGGCCTTACATTCGCCCTCTCAGCCATCGCCAGCTCGGGACAATCACGCCCGAGATGAAGCTAACAGCCCATCCAGGGCAGGCACTCGGGATCCGACCCGGCGTGTATCCGCTTTCCGAAGGTTAGAGCTCGAAGAGACAAGTCAACAGCCTCGCGGTCTTACTCGAGAGGAGCGGGAGGAAGCCGAAGCGGCCGAGCGGCTGCTAAACACCCCCATTGACACAAGCACTCCAGAAGGGCGAGGCATGGAGGCAGCCAGATTAACTAATTTGGCTGAGCGAGAGCGCCTGGACGAGCTAGAAAACACTTTGGAGCATCAAACTCGGGAGGTAGCTCGGCTCAGGCAAAGCAGAACAAGTCGGCAACTGCGGGGCCCAAGCCGAGAACATTTCCGAGCTATGGGTACCCCAGTGGAAAATCTCATAGCGGCAACCCGGATTGCAAATTCTCTGTAGCCCAATGAATCGGCGGCAGAGGAAATCCAGCTCCTGGCGTTTTTGTTGCAGACCGCAGTGGATCAGAACGCTGCTGTCAATCAATCACAACATCGAATCCATTCCCAGGTCCCCCCTGCAAGAACGTCAATGTCGGTGCACACACCCTATGGAGAAGCGCGGAGAAGCAAGAATAATTCGCCTCGGCGCAGAGATGAACCCCGAGGAGATCATCGTCAAGGGCAGTATCGGCATGAAGACCACAGGAGGGCAGAGGCTCGCGGGACAGGACGTCCCGCACCAAGGAGAGAGGAGTTCCCTCGGTGACAGGATGACCGTTATTTTGATGTTGAAGACGACGTCCGAAGCCATCTAGTACAGAGCCGATTCGACCGCGCCAGGTCACACCGCCAGGACCAAGCTCGACCCTCAATGGCCACAGGGCCAGTTTGCTTCAGCGAAAGGATTCGGTCTACCCCCATTCCGCCCCACTTCAGGATAGCTCAAGGGGTGGATAAATACCGAGGTGATGCTAAGCCCCAGACATGGTTAGATGATTACAGAATAGCCGTGCAAATCGGAGGAGGAGGTGATGAGATAGCTATGATGCACCTGCCGCTAATGCTAGAAGGCTCATCTCGGGCATGGCTAAATCAACTCCCCCCTAGTACAATCTGGGTTTGGGAAGACCTCTAGAAGGTGTTCATCAAGAATTTTGAAGGAACCTACAAGAGTCCTGGAGGTCTAACCGAGCTGCAATTATGTGTCCAGAGCAACACCGAGTCTACCCGGGACTACATCCAGAGATGGATCACACTCCACAACTCGGTTGAAGGCGTCTCCGAGTTCCAGGCCATTCACGCCTTCAAACAAGGGGTCAAGTACAGGGAATTAAGTCTCAAGTTGGCAAGATCACCTCATGTCACCTCACTCGGGAAGCTGATGGAGATAGCGAACAAGTACGCCAACGGCGAAGAGGAGATTCAGCAGAAGAACCATCAGCATAGAGGAGGCGGTAACTCGGCGCCTAACCCCAAGCACAAGACCACATGCAACAACAAGCGAAAGGCAGAAGATGCCCCAACGGACGCAAAGCTAGTGGCCGCAGCAAATGCTTCGGGCCTTCATGGCAAGGGTCAGGCACGCAAGGAGTGGCAACCGCGGCAGAAAAAGCCGTCCAATGATGATGAAGTCCTGGATCAACCTTGTCCTCTTCACACCACCCGAGATGCCGAAGGAAAACTGGTTATCCCGAAGCACACAGCTCGGCAATGTCGCCTGATCAAAAGGGCGGCCGAAAATGCAAGGACAGGTCCTCAGCAAGATAAGGACACCGGAAAAAAAGAAAGCGCCCAGCTCGGATCTGGACAACGAAGGTTTCCCAAGAGAAGACGGAGTGCTGGTCATCTTCGCAGGACGTGAGTCAGAGAGGGTAGAAAAGATAAGGTTCAGAGAATTCAACTCGGTAGCTCCGGCGGTACCGAGTTACATGAAGTGGGCCGATGTCCCAATCACTTTCGACCAGTCGGATCACCCTCCTCACATCCCTCACCCGGGAAGGCACGCTCTGATTGTTGATCTTTTGGTGGAAACAGGTAATGGGAACTTCAGGATCAGAAACGTCTTGATGGATGGTGGCAGTGGAATGAACATCCTATATGCAAGCACCCTGAAGAGCATGAACATCCCAATGTCCAAGCTCCGCAAAATCTATCTGGAATTTCATGGGATAATCCCGGGGAAAAAGGCGTACTCACTCGGAATGATCTCCCTCAATGTGGTCTTTGGTACTCCGAGTAACTTCCGGAAAGAAAAGATCACCTTTGAAGTAGTGGACTTCCCGAGTGCATACCATGCCTTACTCGGGAGGCCAGCCTATGCAAAATTCATGTCCATCCCCTGTTACGTCTATCTGAAACTAAAGATGCCTGGCCCGCATGGCATGATCACTGTCTCGGGATATTACAAGCAAGCCGAAGAACTGCTGCAGAAGGGATCCCTGATAGCTGACCAGCAAATGGCTGAGGTCGAGTTGGCCGAGTATAAAAAAAGCCGCTGACTCATTCGAGTTACTGCAACCAAAGAAGACATCTTCATTCGAGTCAGCCGGAGAGACCAAGAGGGTACAGATACATCCCACAGATAAAGACAAATACACCAACATTGCAACCGATCTGGATCCCCAATAGGAACTCGAGCTCGTCAACTTCCTCTGTGAGAATTGGGACATCTTCGCATGGAAGCCTGCCGATATGCCTGGAGTCCCAAGGGAGTTGGCCGAGCACAAGCTACACGTGGATCCGGAAGCAAGACCGGTGAAAGTGTCCCTCCGGCGGTTTTCCTCCCAGAAGAGGAAGGCCATCGGACAGGAGATAGCTAGACTATTAGCAGCCGGATTCATTAGGGAAATCTTCCACTCCGAGTGGTTAGCAAATCCTGTAATGGTTCCGAAGAAAGATAAATCTTGGAGAACTTGTGTTGATTTCCGTCATATCAATAAAGTTTTTCCAAAAGACCATTTCCCTCTTCCTCGCATTGACCAGATCGTGGACTCCACATCAGGTTGCGAGAGATTATGTTTCCTCGATGCATACTCGGGTTACCACCAAATCCGACTATATGAACGAGATGAGCTTAAAACAACATTCATAACACCATTCGGATGTTTTTGTTATATCACGATGCCATTCGGACTAAGAAACGCAGGCGCCACGTACCAACGCATGATGCAGAATTGCCTGATCAGGCAAATCGGCAGAAATGTGGAGGTCTACGTGGATGACATCGTGATCAAGTAAGTTAAAGGAAGCAGTTTGCTAGACGACTTAGCGGAAACTTTTCAGAGCCTCCGAGCCTACAGCATCAGGCTCAACCCTGAGAAATGCATTTTTGGTGTGCCAGCGGGGAAACTACTCGGATTCATGGTCTCCGAGAGGGGAATAGAAGCCAACCCGAAAAAGACTGCAGCAATTCAAAACATGAAGCCTCCCAAGAAGCTCCGAGACGTCCAGAAATTGACGGGTTTCCTTGCAGCACTCAGTAGGTTCATCTCCAGACTGGGAGAGAAAGCCCTACCTCTCTACCAGCTGATGAAAAAATCACCAAATTTCGTCTGGACAGAGGAAGCCCAAACAGAGTTTGAAGAACTGAAAAAACAACTGTCAACTCGACCGGTCCTGGCAGCACCTCAAGAAAAAGAGCCGCTCTTGTTATATATTGCAGCCACAAGCCGAGTTGTCAGCGTAGCTATAGTGTCGAAGAGAGAAGAAGAAGGAAAGTCACAAAAGGTACAAAGACCGGTGTACTTCATCTCCGAAGTCCTCACACCATCCAAGCAGAGATATCCCCACTACCAGAAGTTAGCAATGGGAATTTACTTGGCATCACAGAAGCTCGCACATTACTTCCAGGATCATTCCATCACAGTGGTCTCTGAAGCTCCCCTGGCAGAAATCATGAACAACAAATACTCAACAGGCAGAATAGAAAAATGGAGTTTGGATCTACTACCCTTTGACCTCAATTACCAAGCCAAAAAAGCAATCAAGTCACAAGCACTGGTGGATTTCTTGGCCTAGTGGATTGAGGTCCAACATCCCCCACAGCCAACACCAGAGCATTGGACGATGTTCTTTGATGGGTCTAAGATGCTGCATGGCGCAGGGGCAGGGGTGGTACTGGTCTCACCAAGGAAGGACGAGATGAGATACGTCCTCCAAATCCATTTCCCAGCAACAAATAATGAAGCCGAGTATGAATCTCTTCTGTACGGTATGCGAATGGCCATTTCACTCGGAATCAGGAGACTTATGATATATGGAGATTCAGACCTAGTAATCAACCAAGTAATGAAAGAGTGGGACATCCGGAGCCAGCAATGACAACCTACTGTGTAGCAGTGAGAAAATTGGAGAAATTTTTTGATGGGTGGAGCTCCATCACATTCCAAGGGTTAAAAATCAGGCAACAGATGACCTAGCCAAATTGGGTTCTACCAGGGGTCAGATCCCGCCAGGGATCTATCTGGAGCACCTGCACTCTCCAACAGTCAAGGAAGATCCTTTCCTGGAGGCCGATCCAGACATGCTGCCCGACAAGAACATTCCCAAAAAAGAAGATATACCTGCAGTTGTTGACATGGTGTTTGATGTGGAGGTCATTGCTTGGTGTGCGAGGTGATGATAGTGATTTCTCGCCCTTCGTTGGTAAACCCCAAGAGGAAGGTATGATGTAGCACAACAGAAAATTTCCCTCAGTAAAGATACCAAGGTTTGTCTCCAGTAGGACTCCGGAGATGATAAGTAGGTGTCAGCGGCGCAACTGACGCGGACCTGCACACAGATGCAAATAACTTTGTTCCCAACGAAGTTCAGAGAGGTTGTCAATCTCTTCGGTCTTGTTGTTCACAAAGGATCAAACACAAGGGATAATGATAGAAACTGAAAGTAAGAGCAGAAAAGTAAATGAGTGTGGAAATAGTGATGAGGATATGGACCGGGATACGTGATGTTCACTAGTGATGTCTCTCTCCCAAAAGACGATAAAACTGCTATGCGAGGTGAACAAATTACAGAAGGGCAATTGACAGGAGTATGAACGCACCGCAATGCTAACTATGCTACAAAAGAAAGGAAGAGGCTCAAAAGCATGGGCAGAACGGCAAAATAAGTAGACCGAAATCCAACTGCATCTACTACTAATCATCCACCTTGAGATATCTATCCAGAACATCTCGCTGGTATTAAGTTGCGAGCCCCACCCAAAGTGTAGACCCAAAGCAATAGAAAACTGCATTAAAAAGCACTTTGCATAAAGTAAACAATCCTTTCAAACCGCGGTTACAAGCACCGTTGTTTTCCCCCTTGTGGCAACAACACATCCCCTAGACTCATGTTTCTGTCACTCAAGCGTGTCATCAGGGGGCATGAACCCACAATCGAGCATAACGTTCCCTCTTGGGGTTACTACCTACTACTTGGCCAAAGCAATAAACAACAACGGAGAACATGCAAGAATTACTTAAGAACAAAAATATAAAAGATAAGAACCAAATATATTAATCTATCACAATCTGAACATAATCTCATGATCCATCAGATCCCATCAAACTCAGCATGGCAACAGCAGAAATATTAAAAAAGTGCCTCGATCATGTAGGGCAGCTCACGAGGTCTAAACCATGAAGAACAAAGAGGGGAGGAGAACATCACATAGCTACTGATCACGGACCCATGGTCCAAAAGAAACTACTCACGGCACATCCGGGAAGCATCCATGGTGGAGAGGAGACTCCCGGAGGTCGGCCCTCCCTCCGGCAGGGTGCTGGGAAGAGGTCTGTTGGTGCTCCCGATCTCGGAAGCGCGGCGGCGGCGGAACAAAGGCGAGATCGCGAAAAAGGGTTCTTCTTCTGAGGGTTTCTCGTCACGGAGAATATATAGGCGAAGGGGGGCAGCCAGGGGGCCACCAGGGGTCCAGGCGCCCCCCTGGCGCGGCCAGTTCCTAGGGCGCGCCACCAGGGTGCCTGGGCCCCTGGTGGTGGCCCTCTGGCCCCACTCAGGTTCTTCCGGAAGGTTCTTCTACGCTGATTTTTTATCTGATTTCCCGAATTTTTGGAGCACTTTTTATATAGGGGAAAACTGAAATAGAAAAATAGCAGAAAATAGGAACTGGCACTGTGGTGCACTGAGTTAATAGGTTAGTCCAAATATGATCAAAAGTGTATGAAAGTGTATCTAGATCATAGCAATATCACACAAAACATGCATGGAGCAAGCAGAAATTATAGATACGTTTTGGACGTATCAACATCCCCAAGCTTAATTCCTGCTCGTCCTCGAGTAGGCAAATGATAATAGCATAATTTCTGTGGTGACATGCTAGCAACCATATAAGAACTTTGAAAAGTAAAGCAATCAAGGTTAGAGATTCAATTCAAGTCATAACATGCAAGAGTCTATATTAGCAATGAAACAAGTAACAAAAGAACATTAGGTGTAAGAGCTCTCGCTGTCCGTGACTCGAATGTCTCCAAATGGTGTTTGCGTGCAAGAAGGGGGATAGGGAATACGAGAAAAATATTTATTTGTTGAGAACTCAATCTACTAAAGTTTCACACTTGGTCTTTTTCTGGAATCTTATCTTGACTCGTCCCCAGACCACTAGCCAGGTACAAGTCAATTTGATCCACTCCTTTTTCAATATTTTGAGCACTCATGCAATGGATGAGCGTAAGCACGAGAGTTGACACTTAGGATGGCAAAGAGATAAGTCCGGAGGAGGAGGAAGACAAAAAAGGATGATAAAAGCTCACATTAATGAGGACAATCATAGGCAAGAGATGCCAAATGATAGATATGATGTGAGGAGTAGGGATTGCCATGCAACGGATGCACATATGAGCTAGGAAGCTCTCCAATGAAACTAGTGGGGGTGCATCTAAATTGCTCGCTCATGAAGACCTAGAGCTCGTTTGAGGAGGCTCATCCTTGGAATATGCAAGCCAAGTTCTATAGTGTGAAGGTCCCCACATAGCTATATGCATAATGATCATCTCTATGGAGTACAAGGATATAGAGGGAGTACTAGTGTGGATCTCTCAAAAGGATAGTAGTGTTGCCCTCTCTTTTGATTTTTTTTCTCTTTTTTGTATTTTTTTGTATTTTTGTGTGGCCTCAATGGCTCTTTCTATTTAACTCTCATTTGTCCTCTTTGGGATCTTTTATTGTGTCCACTTTGGGATCTTTTCCTCACTTAAGGGCAACACTCTATTTTAAAAGAAGGTATAGGAAATCTTCACACTTTACAAGGTACTCAAAATCATAAAGAAGATGTAACTATCATGATGTATGCAAATGTATGCCGCTGCCAGTGTAGCAGGAACATGTATGACATGAAGATCAAGTCATGAAGAGGTGGATGTTGCATGGCAATATATCTCGGAAAGGCTATGGAAATGCCTTGATAGGTAGGTATGGTGGCTGTTTTGAGGAAAGATATAAGGAGGCTTATGATGACAGAGCGTATCATGCCAAGGGTTTGGATGTACCGGCGAAGGTGGACACCAACTCTCGGAGTGAGAAGAAGGCAATGCACGGCACAGGAGAGGCTAGAAAAATATGGGAAGGTGGAAGTGTCAACTTTCAATACTTACATTAGTCCGAAGAACTCATGCACTTATTATCGGTAACTCTCACTCTAATAAGGAGGAGTGTATGGGGGTTTGGTTATCCTTGCGCATCCTCGACTCATGGTACGTGAGTGTACTCTAATATTCGATCCCTCCAAAGATTAGTGATCCATCTAGTAGTTAGAGTTCTCAACTAGTTTTTGTAGGTTTTGAAAATACACACGAATTTCCCAAAATATGACACCTATCACTAATAGGCTAAAGCTCTTGACACCAAAAGTTCAGACATTACTCACATCAGTACCTCAAAACTATTGCAAGTTACTACTAGAATTAAATAGCAACCTCAATTACCTACTTGCAAGACAAAACACAACTCAGTGCAACAACCAACTCTCTTAACAAGATAAACACGAAAACTAAAGAGAGTTCCAGCAACAAACTAAAAAAAAGCCAAGGCTCTTGCTAAAGACAAACTAAGACTAAAACTAAACATGGCAGTAGCTACGAAAAGATAAAGAACACACAACAACAAAAAGATAAGCAGGAAAAATCCTATGATGTGTTCTAGATTGGATTGGAGCGTTTTTCTCTCCCACACAAAGTAAGATGGGGTCTAACTTGTTATTACCAGCAAGCAAAACTAAAGAAAACTAAAAAATAAAACCTTAGAGGGAGACGCTCCAAGCATAGCACATAACGCATGAAGTGATAAAAATATAGTGAGACGAAGGACGAACTGATGATTGTTGATGGAGAAGGGGATGCACGGGGGCATCCCCAAGCTTAGACGCTTGAGTCTCCTTGAATATTTATTGGGGATGCATGGGGGAATCCCCAAGCTTGAGCGCTTGACACTCCTGGATCTTCTTTCATCATCTTCCATCGCACACTTTAAAACTCCCTACATACATAACTCATCATAAGCTGATTAGAGAGGTTAGTACCCTTAATAAAATATTTTTCCCCACTGGACATAAAGATATTCTTGAAGAGCTACTATTTCTCAAGAGTGCCAAAAAGTTTTTGTAAAGAAAAAGCAAGCTTAAGGTTTGCAAAAGTGAAGAGAGGCAAAATGTGGCAGAATCTGTGAAAAACAGAACAACAGGTAGTAGAGAATTTTTTTGGGGCACTTCTGCAACTCAAATAAAAAAACTCAAAACATACGAAAGTTTCACAATTGTATAGAGCATGCTGTCAAAAAATTCTGATCAAAAAGATGATCTGGTGATTTATTCGAATTTTTCTGTCCAGGGACAGAATCTGTTTTCTGGACAGCATGTCACAACTTTTGCTTCCCTTATCATAAGAGGCTATAACTTGGCACAAAGCTGAAAAATAAAGATACAATGATGTTGCTACAGTAGTAACAAACATCAAGACACAACAAAAGCAAAAAGAAACCTAATTCGTTGTGGGCTGCCTCCCAAAAGCGCTTTCTTTTATGCCTTTAAGCTAGGCATGATGCAAAAGAAGAATCAAGTTTTATCAAGAGAAAGAGAATAACTAGCCCGTGTAACGGACTCAAAAGGTAACTTGATTTTCTTTCTAGGGAAGTGTTCCATCCATTTCTTGAGAGGGAATTGGAATTTTATATTCCCCTCTTTCATGTCAATAACCGCACCAACGGTGCGAAGAAAAGGACGTCCCAAAATAATTGGACACAAAGGTTCACACTCTATATCCATAACAATAAAATCAACGGGAACATAGTTGTCATTGACAATGATAAGAACATCGTCGATCTTCCCCAAAGGTTTCTTTACGGAGGAATCAACAAGACGAACACCAAAAGAACAAGGCTCAAAGGGCTTCAATTTAAACATATCATAAATTCTTTTGGGCATAACGGAGGTACTAGCTCCAACATCACATAAAGCATAGCAAGAGAATTTATTTAATTTAATTTTGATCATAGGGTCCCAACCATCATCTAGCTTCCTAGGTATGGAGGCTTCTACTCTAAGCTTCTCCTCCCTAGCTTTGATGAGAGCATTTGTGATATGCTCCGTGAAGGCAAGATTAAGTGTGCTAGTGTGGGGGTCTCTAGACATTTTGTGTAGCAAGCTAATAACTTCTGAGAGGGTGCAACTATCAAAATCAATATCACTACTATCAAAGGTGGTAGTAGTGTCGTCTAGGCTCACTTGTTTGAAACCCTCTATGTTCATAGGAGTTTCTTCATCTTCGGTTGAGGTATTAGCATCACCATTAATAGGTCCAACGGGACTAGGAGTGCATTGGGTGCTAATAGTTTGGTTGTCCTCAACAATTTGGATAGTGGCAACTGTGTGGTGTGTAGGAAGGCTCTTAATTCTATCCTCTTCCATAGGGATAACTTCCGGTTTGGCTGCCATTTGATTTATCAAAGTAGATTGGGTGTGGGACATATTCGAAACATGGGTTTCGGTGGCGGTAAGTCTAGCCTGGAGATTAGAAATCTCACTGTTCGGCTATCAAGCTGACGAGGGGGTGACCACACGACTCCCACTAATGGGCCTACCCAGTGTCATTGAAGGCCCACGGAGCTACCGCCGGATTCGCCTTGGCCCACTAGATGGCACCGACATTGGGAGTCCTCGACTGACAAGGAAGGTGCAGGGACTTGCCGTACAAGCTAGGGTTAGATTTCCTGTAATTATAGATTGATTCCCCGAGACCTGGTCTACTATATAAAGGCCAGGATGGGCAACGCAAAAGGGGGACATCGCCTGTAACCCTAGCCTAGAGCGCATCTGCCTTGGCATCCCTGTAACTTCTCCACAATCAATATATCGAGCAGGAAGTGTATCCTCCTGTTTGCCGACGAGCTTATCGTCCAACCTGTGTCTTCTCCAACCAAGCCCAGGATCCCTGACCATGGGACTTGCCGGGGCCGATCCTCGACAATTGGCGCCGACCGTGGGGACTACACAGGTTGGAATTACGATCTTGGCGGTTCCATCTTTAGCAAATCGCAACTCAAGGGCGAGAGCCGGGCCCAACCCACTCGAAGGATTCAATGTCACGGCAGACATCTTCGCCGTCCTAGCAGTCTCGATCGAGTCGCAACCGTATCAGACCCAGTACAGTAGAGGCACAGCAACGAAAGAACCGACGACCCAGAAGGGCCGCAAGGAACCCCTACGCAGGAGTCCCACTCAAGGAGGCGCGACGCACAGCAGGAGACCCGCAGGTGTTTCGACGGCCCACCACCACCCGGGCACCCGCCGAGCATAACGATGATGGCTACGAGCCTGACACCAGCAACCAAGAATATCGCCACCAAAGGAGGAATCGACGACCCAGGAGGCGCGCCAGGGAGATCTGCAACGAGGACAAACCCCGCAAGCCGCACGACGCAGTCGAGGAGCCAAGGGCCGTCCGATGCACCGCCACGCGGGCACTCAACGACAGCCAAGACAGCGACTCGGAGACACCGGTCGGCGAATACTACGACCCGGAGCAAAGGCCGGACGAATTCGCCAACCTCATCAAGCATCAGGACACAATTCGAGGAATCGAAACAGACCCTCGATTCTACGAACACCCGGAGGACCACGATCATGTCTTCACAATCTCAAGGAGGAAGAGACACAACAGATCAAGCAAACTCACGGTCAGAGAACAGCTTGCAGGTCCCTGGACAATTCACAACTTTGAAGACGAATGGGGGCGCATCAGATCCAACCACACCCTGGGAGAATGTCGCCTGTTCAACGAGCTGGCCGACGACCTCAGGAACGAAAAACGCAAAGGAGTCAAGCGCGCTCGAGAGCTCGAGCAATCGCCACCACCAAGCCCCGAGGGGCGCCGCAGCCCGCCGCACGGGCAGGTGCTCATGATACAGGAAAGCAGGGTGCCACAAGCGCGGCGTGACGCCCACACCCTGCAGGCTACAGCAACCGAGAACATGAAACCAGTGGAAACCTACCAACTGCACGACGCGGAGACCATCATCACGTTCTCACAGGATGACCACCCGCCAGCCATACCAAGAACATGACATGCGCCCCTCGTGCTCGACGCACAGATCGGAGGATATGACATGGATAGGGTTTTCATGGACGGAGGCAGCAGCATGAACATCATCTTCGCAAGAACCCTACAGAAAATGCTGACCCCTCGGTCGGTATGGAAGAGGTCAAGCACCGTACTAAACGGCGTAGTACCTGGAGAAGCAGCAACATCACTCGGATCAATCAAGCTTGAAGTTGTCTTCGGCAACCGACGCAATTTCGCCAAGCACGTCCTCGAGTTCGAGGTGCTCGACTGGCCATCTCAATACCACGCCATATTGGGACGACCAGCATTTGCGCAATTCATGGCAGTACCACACTACGCCTATCTCAAGCTCAAGATGCCAGGCTCAGCAGGAGTCCTCACGATCAACGGAAGCTTCATTAAGTCAGACCAATGCGATCGCGATTTCCACAAAATCTCCGATACACTAGGATCGGAACAAGAACTGAGAGAAATAGTCATGGTTGTCGACAAGAAACTCTTCCCATTGGCAAGCCGCAGCGAGTCAAAGGAACATGGTCCTATCTTCAGCATCGACAGCGACACGGTCACGCACCAAGTACACCCGACGGACCCAGACAAAACAGTCCGCGTGTACGCCCACCTGCCAGAGGAACAAGCGACTGATCTCGTGGCTCTCCTTCGAGACGAGTGGAAGATATTCGCCTGGTGCCCAGCCGACATGCCTGGCATACCACGCGAATTCGCAGAACACGCTCTAAACGTCAAACCAAACACGAAACCAGTGAAGCAAGCTCTGAGACGATTCTCAGAGCCCAAGCGTAGGGCAATCGGAGAAGAAGTCAACCGATTGCTCGACGCCCAGTTCATCCGAGAAACCAAGAAGGCCACTTGGATAGCAAACCCAGTGCTCCTACCCAAGAAAGACACGGACGTACTGCGCATGTGCGTCAACTACGGGCCAGTGAACAAGCATTGCCCGAAAGACCACTTTCCCCTGCCAAGGATCGACCAAATAATCGATTCGACCGCGGGATGCGATCTGCTTTCCTTTCTGGACGCATATTCAGGATACAACCAGATCAGGATGAAAGAAGAAGACGAAGAGCACACCTCATTCATCACACCTTACGGTGTATTCTGTTACAAGACCATGCCCTTGGGGCTGAAGAACGCAGGTGCCACATACCAGCGGATGATGCAAGCCTGCCTAAAGGAACAAATCGGGAGGAACGTACAGGTGTACGTAGACGATATCGTCATCAAGACGTACAAAGCAGACACGCTACTCGACGACCTGCGCGAAACCTTCGCAGCACTCAACAAATACAGGATCAAGCTGAATCCAAAGAAGTGCGCCTTCGGCGTACCGGCTGGGAAACTGCTCGGCTACATGGTCTCCGCCCGAGGAATCGAAGCAAACCCCGAGAAGGTCCAAGCCATTGCCAAAATGCAAGAGCCGACTGACATAAAAGGAGTACAACAGCTAACCGGAAGGCTCGCAGCATTAAGCCGATTCATCAGCCGGCTAGGGGAACGCACGCTGCTTTTCTACCAACTGCTAAGGAAAAGAGAAAAATTCGAGTGGACAGAGGAAGCCCGCCAAGCGTTCGCGGACCTCAAAAAGACGCTCTCAACTCCACCAGTTCTGGCGGTACCCAGGGACAAAGAGAAACTCTACCTCTACATAGCTGCACGCAGCAGCATAGTAAGCACGACACTCGTCGTCGAACGCACGGAAGAAGGCAAGGTCCAAAGCATACAGAGGCCAATCTATTATCTCAGCATGCTACTGAACAAGTCCCAGCAACGATATCCACACTACCAGAAGTTACTGCTGGCCGTCATCATGACTGCATGAAAGGTGTCACACTACTTCGACGAGCACCCGATCACCATAGTAAGCAGCGCCCCACTCGCGGACATCCTCAACAACCCAGGAGCAACGGGACGAGTCGCCGAGTGGAACATAGAGCTCAGCCCGCGAGATCTACAGTTCAAGCACCCAACAGCAATCAAAGCCCAAGTACTCCCAGACTTCCTGGTCGAGTGGGCAGAAGTACAAACACCAGGACCCCCGGATCTGTCGAATTCATGGTCAATGTTCTTCGACGGATCGAAAAGACAACAAGGAGCAGGAGCAGGAGTCGTCCTAATCTCCCCCAAAGGAACGAAGCTGAAGTACATCCTCCAGATAAATTTCAGCCACGCATCCAACAACGAAGCAGAGTAGGAGGCGCTCCTCCACGGCATGCGCATGGCCAAAACATGCGGAGCCACCCGCCTCATCATCTACGGGGACTCCAATCTCGTCGTCCAGCAGGAGATGAGAAATTGCGACGCCCTAGCCGACAACATGGCAGCGTATCAGAAACTCTACAACGAACTCGAAGGGAGTTTCGACGGCTGCGAACTCAACTACATCACCAGGGCCAACAACACAGAGGCAGACGAGCTCGCAAACATCGGATCGACCCAAGGACCAATACCACCCGGGGTTTTCCTGGAAAGCATCAGCCAAAGGTCCATCAAAACACCGGCGGTGGCACTCGAGACAGCCGAGGACGAAGGAGACGCAACAGACCCAGCGCAAGTAGCATCAGCAAGCCCGTCAGAAGGCACCGGCACCAGCACACCCGACGGCACAACAGCAGACGAGCTCGACGGACCAGCCTGGGCAAAACCATTCCTTCGTTTCATAATCGAGGGAACGCTACCGCAAGACGTGGCCGAAGCACGACGCATCAGCAGACGCTCCAAAGCGTCCACGGTGATCAACAGACAGTTGTACAAACGCAGCATTGCGCAAATACTTCAAAAGTGCATCGACGAGGAAGACAACAAAGCCCTACTCCTCGAAATCCACGAGGGCACATGCGGGCACCACGCAAGCAGTCGAGTACTCGTGTCCAAGGCATTCCGAGCGGGATTCTACTGGCCCACAGCTATGAAAAACGCAGAGGACATAGTGCGGCGCTGTGTCGCCTGCCAAAAATTCGCTAACAGGCCGCACGCCCCGGCCTCAGAGCTCAAGACCATACCGTTATCCTGGCCATTCGCCACCTGGGGACTCGACATGGTCGGCCCACTCAGGAAATCATCAAAAGGAGGAAGGACACATCTACTGGTCGCAGTCGACAAGTTCACCAAGTGGATCGAAGCAGTACCAATCACCAGTTCCACCGCCCTCACGGCCGTGAACTTCATCAAGTCAATAATCTTCAGATTCGGAGTGCCACACAACATCATCACAGACAATGGCACAAATTTCACAGCTGCCGAATCCCAGAACTTCTGCGAAGAACTAGGCATTAAAATAAACTACGCGTCAGTCGCGCACCCGCAATCCAATGGCCAGGTGGAGAAAGCAAACGGACTCGTATGCGGAGGACTCAAGAAGCGGCTCCTCGCACCACTCGAGCAGGCCGCCGGAAACTGGGTAGAAGAGCTCCCCGCAGTACTTTGGAGCCTACGGACCACGCCAAATACTGCGACCCAATTTACACCGTTCTTTATGGTTTACGGGGCCGAAGCAGTACTACCACATGACCTCAAGTTCGGAGCACCTCGGGTCACGGGGTACGAAGAAGAGGAAGAAGAAGAAGCACTCCAAGACGACAAAGACATAGTCGACGAAGCAAGAGACGTGGCCCTGACAAAGTCAGAAGGATATCGGGACAAGCTGCGCACCTACCAAAGCAGCCGCCTTCGAACCAGAACCTTCAACAAAGGAGACCTAGTACTACGACTGATACAAGAGAAGGTCGACAAATTAGCCCCCCAATGGGAAGGCCCATTCATAATATCAGAAGTCATCGGAGGCAGCGCTTACAGGCTGAAGAACCCAAAGACGAACGAAGATGTGGGCAATCCATGGAATGTCGCAAACCTGCGACTGTTCTACCCTTAACATCAATCGGTTGGACATGACCGACAACTCATGTAACCATTTGACCGCAAATAAAGCATATGTTGCCCAAACATTACCAGCTTTCAAAGCACTCGGGGGCTTAAGAAGAAATCCCCCCGAGCCCTGCTATCGCCTACGCGATCTTACATCAAAAAGCACTCGGGGGCTTAAGAAGAAATCCCCCCGAGCCCTGCTATCGCCTACGCGATCTTACACCAAAAAGCACTCGGGGGCTTAAGAAGAAATCCCCCCGAGCCCTGCTATCGCCTACGCGATCTTACATCAAAAAGCACTCGGGGGCTTAAGAAAAATCCCCCCGCGCCCTGCTATCGCCTACGCGATCTTACACCAAAAAGCACTCGGGGGCTTAAGAAGAAATCCCCCCGAGCCCTGCTATCGCCTACGCGATCTTACACCAAAAAGCACTCGGGGGCTTAAGAAGAAATCCCCCCGAGCCCTGCTATCGCCTACGCGATCTTACATCAAAAAGCACTCGGGGGCTTAAGAAGAAACCCCCCCGAGCCCTGCTATCGCCTACGTAATCTTACATCAAAAAGCACTCGGGGGCTTAAGAAAAATCCCCCCGAGCCCTGCTATCGCCTACGCGATCTTACACCAAAAAGCACTCGGGGGCTTAAGAAGAAATCCCCCCGAGCCCTGCTATCGCCTACGCGATCTTACACCAAAAAGCACTCGGGGGCTTAAGAAAGATCCCCCCGAGCCCTGCTATCGCCTACGCGATCTTACACCAAAAAACACTCGGGGGCTTAAGAAAGACCCCCCCGAGCCCTGCTATCACCTGCGCGATCTTGCATCAAAAAGCACTCGGGGCTTAAAAAGAAAAATCCCCACGAGAGATACTATCGCCTAAAACTCAGGGACCCGAGCACAAGAACTCCACCCAGAGGACGCGACCTCTACATCCGAGCACACGGGAGCTCGAGGACCATCACCTCCCGAAGGACCGTTCGCGCAGTCTGAAGCTTAAAAAATGCTCAAGCAAAAACACCCGGCCAACCCCATCTGCCGAAAGCAAGGCTCGAAAAACATGGCAACAATCAGATGGAGCACCAAGTACTCTGAAGAAAACTTTGGAGGAAGCACAGGACACAAGACTCATTTAGTCTTCACCCGATCGCCAACGATCACCTAAAGACTCGGGGGCTACTCCCATCGGGAGCGCTGCTGCGCACCCAATAAAAAGATAGAAACCAACGGAAGAACGACAAGGGAAACAAATCTAAAGGCTACGCCTGACTCTGCAATTCACCTCGGAGGCTACTCCCATTGGGAGCACTGTCGCGCACCCGATAGAACCCACATTGCAAAGTTCGGGCGAACTCGAACACAACTCCCGATCAGGACTCGAACACAGTTCTCGCCCGAGCAAAAGCCCAAAGATAAAATTCTGTTGCGAAAGACTCAAGCACAGTTTACATCACAAGAGTCATTTTCAGTACAAAAGGACTCAAACTACATTTGGATAGAAGGCAGCTCCTGTTACAAAAGGGAATCACCCAAGGAATTATGACTTCTACATGTGTGCCCATGAGGGGTAACCGACTCTAGTACAAGAGCATCATCAAAGGAGGAGTCGAAGCAGCAGGCTCATGATGTCAATGACATAACAAAAGGTGAAACTCGACTTATTTGCGGAGCCATTGAAGGCGATGCTCCACCAGCTTCTTCTCCAGCTCCTCTAGCTTCTCCTCCAACTCCGCCCAAGCTGTCGGCGAAGATGACGCCGCTGCCTCCAGTTCTACAAGGTCGCCTGCCGCGCTTGTTTAACTGGTGGCTTGACATCGAGGTCTTCTCCAGAGCCAGAGGGGGAAGCAGTTGAAGACGGCTCACCATCAGCACCAGAAGAGTCCCTGGAGGACGAAGCAGTCGAAGACACAGGCGAAGGACCCCCCGACCTTGCGGAAACGTCGCTGCTTGACTCCTGAGCTCGCGGGTCCATACTGTTGCCGCTCGGATCAAAAGCATGGACGGCAACAGTGCTCTCACCATCAAACCGACAACAAAGAACATCGCCATCGCGCAGACCCAAACGGCGAGAAAACGAACTCCAACCAGAGCCAAGAAAGACCAAGCGGGAACGGTCAAACTCCAAATCGACATAGGAGGGAGCTCGATCGCTCCCCTGATGATGCAGAAGCAAGCCATCCAAACCAAGATCGGCCACAACGGCAGAAAAAGAAGGAGGAAGAAGAACGCGAGTGGCATTAAGGCCACGAACGCGCAATAAGAAATCATGCTGCCAAAAGCCCTCCGCAACAGACGAAGAAGGTGGTAGCGGAGTGCCATATCGACCACCGCGTCCAGAACGAGGAGCACGCCCACCTCTACCACGACGGACGCGACCACGGCCGGAGCCTCGCTTTGGAGCCATGAAAAGTTAGAAAAAGGGAAATAAAAGAGGAGACAGATGGAGGAAAGCAAACCAGGACGAAGCCAATTTATAATGCAAGGAAGCACCGACGCGGCAAGGCTAAGTGATACCCGCACTTAAAGCTATGCCAACGCTTCAGAACCCGAGGCCAAAGATGCTCGCCCACGGGGTGCGCTGTTCATACTACCATCAAATCACGCACGTTGGAAACACGCGCCTCGGGAACTTAACCGGCGCTGCTCGCACGCCACTGAGCTCATTATCATGACCGGTCAAGATGAAAAGACGGTTCACTGCCAAGCATTTATGACAATAACCACACAGCGACGTGGTTATCCTGACAGGAAAAAAAGCAGAAAACCAACCAACGTCTCGTCACAAGTAAAGCTTATCAGGAACGCCACCAAAACCCAAAAAATTTATCAGATTTTTTTTCCATCAAAGAAAAAACTTCTCACTCCCATCGGGAGGAGCCCATCCCGAGAGTCCCCAGGTGCTCACTCATCTGAAGCTCAACCAGGTGCTCGAGTGATCACTCGCACACACTAGAGTTACAGGTGCTCCCTCACCTGTGGACCCACAAAGTACTCGAGTAACCACTCGCACCCTTAAGAGTCTCGGGTGCTCCCTCACCTCTGAAAGAAACTCAAACAACTTTCGAGTAATTACTCGCAGAAGGATTCCTCGCCTGAGCACTCGAAACAAGCTCCGCGAGTGAGATGAGTGAACAACTCACTTGATGATTTGTTCCAAGTGGGTGAAATGCTATAAGGCTCCGCGCCTCAAAAACACACCTATTCCTGGAACCACGACACACTGTGCCCAGATGCCACGCAAGACTAGCGTGTAGGTAAGACCCCGCTGCGAAGTTCGGCCGGGCTGGGACTTGCCGAAGAGCGATTTCACTCCCAACCTTTCCATGCGCTGCGCATGAAGTATAAAGCCGGGCGAACGCGCCTTAGGCTACGCAACCAACTGGCGGCAAATGAACACCGTAAGACCTGAAGCGGCCGGACTTTTGCTATGCTCTAGTATTCCAAGCTCATGTCGAGGGACATGAGTTTGATTGGGCGATCGCGGTATTTGCCACTAGCGCAATTCACTAAGGCTCGATCCGTCGACTCCTTGGGCCCTTTCTGCTTAGCATCCCTCGAAACAGGTTTTGTCATGGCCACCATGCTGCCAGCGACCGCGGGTGTACCGCGCATACAAGCCACGGACGTATGAAGACGAACTCGAGTCCCTTCGCGACTCTTCGAGTCCCCCAGGCACTCGGGGGCTACTGACGAGGGGGTGACCCCACGACTCCCACTAATGGGCCTACCCGGTGTCATTGAAGACCCACGGAGCTACCGCCGGATTCGCCTTGGCCCGCTAGATGTCACCGACATTGGGAGTCCTCGACTGACAAGGAAGGTGCAGGGACTTGCCGTACAAGCTAGGGTTAGATTTCCTGTAATTATAGATTGATTCCCGGAGACCTGGTCTACTATATAAAGGCCAGGAGGGGCAACGCAAAAGGGGGACATCACCTGTAACCCTAGCCTAGAGCGCATCTGCCTTGGCATCCTTGTAACTTCTCCACAATCAATATATCGAGCAGGAAGTGTATCCTCCTGTTTGCCGACGAGCTTATCGTCCAACCTGTGTCTTCTCCAACCAAGCCCAGGGTCCCTGACCATGGGACTTGCCGGGGCCGATCCTCGACACAAGCTGTTCACTAATGTTTTGCAGAATGGCAGTATGCTCACCTATTTTCTTAGAGAAGGCTTTGTTTTGTTCAAACTGGGTGTGCATATAGTTCTTAGTGGCTTTCCCTATTTCTACCAATTTCTCATAGCTAGGTAGGTCTCTTTTCGTATAAGCAGGATTATAGGAGTTGTTGCTAGGGTAGGTGTTGTTGTTCCCATAGTTGGATGGAAACGGTCTAGGATTGCTAGCAAAATTACCCCTATAAGCATTGTTGTTGAAGTTGTTTCTAGCAATAAAGTTCACATCTACTTCTTCTTGGGCAACCAAAGAATTTAAAGGGACATCACGAGGATCAATAGAGGGTTTCTTAGTAAGTAGAGACATAATTAAATCAACTTTTTCATTGAGAGAGGTAATTTCCTCGACAGAGTTTACCTTCCTACCTGTTGGAGCGCGTTCGGTGTGCCATTGGGAATAATTGGTCATCATCTCATCGAGAAGCTTCGTGGCAGCACCAAGTGTAGTTGACATAAAGGTTCCTCCCGCGGCCGAATCTAACAGATTCCGCGAGGTAAAGTTCAAGCCTGCATAAAAAGTCTGGATAACCATCCAAGTAGTCAAACCATGTGTAGGGCATTTCTTAACAAGAGATTTCATTTTTTCCTAAGCTTGGGCAACGTGTTCATTATCCAATTGCTTAAAATTCATAATGTTACTCCTTAATCGGATAATTTTAGCAGGTGGGTAGTACTTCCCTATAAAAGCATCTTTGCACTTATCCCAAGAATCTATGCTATTCCTAGGCAAAGATTGAAACCAGATTTTAGCTTCTCCCCTTAAAGAGAAAGGAAAGAGCTTGAGCTTAACAATATCACCTTCTACTTCTTTATACTTTTGCATATCACATAATTCAACAAAATTGTTCAAGTGTAAAGCAGCATCATCTCTAGCACCCGAGAATTGATCTCTCATAACAAGGTTTAGCAAGGCAGGTTTAATTTCATAAGAGGTAGCTGAAGTGGCAGGTGTGGCAATGGGGGTGCAGATAAAGTCTTGGTTGTTGTGACTAGTGAAGTCACACAACTTGGTTCAGTGGAACCCATAGTAGCAGCAAGTGTGGCAGATTTTTTTGTGATTTTTGATATAAGACACAAAGATAAAAACTGAAAGGTAAACTAACAAGACTAAAAAAACAAAGGTAAAGGGTAGTGTGCAACTCCCCTAACTTAGCACTCGGAGTCCCCGGCAACGGCGCCAGAAATTCTTTGCTTGATGTGCGAGGTGATGATAGTGATTTCTCGCCCTTCGTTGGTAAACCCCAAGAGGAAGGTATGATGTAGCACAGCAGAAAATTTTCCTCAGTAAAGATACCAAGGTTTGTCTCCAGTAGGACTCCGGAGATGATAAGTAGGTGTCAGCGGCGCAACTGATGCGGACCTGCACACAGACGCAAATAACTTTGTTCCCAACGAAGTTCAGAGAGGTTGTCAATCTCTCCGGTCTTGTTGTTCACAAAGGATCAAACACAAGGGATAATGATAGCAACTGAAAGTAAAAGCAGAAAAGTAAATGAGTGTGGAAACAGTGATGAGGATATGGACCGGGATACGTGATGTTCACTAGTGATGTCTCTCTCCCAAAAGACGATAAAACTGCTATGCGAGGTGAAAAAATTACAGAAGGGCAATTGACAGGATTATGAACGCACCGCAATGCTAACTATGCTACAAAAGAAAGGAAGAGGCTCAAAAGCATGGGCAGAACGCCAAATAAGTAGACCAAAATCCAACCGCATCTACTACTAATCATCCACCTTGAGATATCTATCCAGAACATCTCGCTGGTATTAAGTTGCGAGCCCCACCCAAAGTGTAAACCCAAAGCAACAGAAAACTGCATTAAAAATCACTTTGCATAAAGTAAACAATCCTTGAAACCGCGGTTACAAGCATCGTTGTTCTCCCCCTTGTGGCAACAACACATCCCCTAGACTCATGTTTCTGTCACTCAAGCGTGTCATCAGGGGGCATGAACCCACAATCGAGCATAACGTTCCCTCTTGGGGTACTACCTACTACTTGGCCAAAGCAATAAACAAGAACGGATAACATGCAAGAATTACTTAAGAACAAAAATATAAAAGATAAGAACCAAATATATTACTCTATCACAATCTGAACATAATCTCATAATCCATCAGATCCCATCAAACTCAGCATAGCAACAGCAGAAAGATTACAAAAGTGCCTCGATCATGTAGGGCAGCTCACGAGGTCTAAACCATGAAGAACAAAGAGGGGAGGAGAACATCACATAGCTACTGATCACGGACCCATGGTCCAAAAGAAACTACTCACGGCACATCCGGGAAGCATCCATGGTGGAGAGGAAACTCTCGGAGGTCGGCCCTCCCTCCGGCAGGGTGCCGGGAAGAGGTCTGCTGGTGCTCCCGATCTCGGAAGCGCGGAGGTGGCGGAACAGAGGCGAGATCGCGAAAAAGGGTTCTTCTTCTGAGGGTTTCTCGTCATGGAGAATATATAGGCGAAGGGGGGGCAGCCAGGGGGCCCACCAGGGGTCCAGGCGGCCCCCTGGCGCGGCCAGCCCCTAGGGCGCCTGGGCCCCTGATGGTGGCCCTCTGGCCCCACTCAGGTTCTTCCGGAAGGTTCTTCTGCGCTGATTTTTTATCTGATTTTTCTTGAATTTTTGGAGTACTTTTTATATGGGGGAAAACTGAAATAGAAAAACAGCAGAAAACAGGAACTGGCACTGTGGTGCACTGAGTTAATAGGTTAGTCCAAATATGATCAAAAGTGTATGAAAGTGTATCTAGATCATAGCAACATCACACAAAACATGCATGGAGCAAGCAAAAATTATAGATAAGTTTTGGACGTATCAGTCATTCCCCCCGAGTGGACACTTCCAATCCTTGCCTATCTGCAAAAACAAGAGCTGCCTGATGACGAGATAGAAGCCAAGCAAATCGTCCGCAAATCTAAGTCTTACTCGGTGATCAACGGAGAGCTATACAGAAACAACATCACTCATGTCCCCCAGCGATGCATCTCCGAGGAGGAAGGCCGCTGCATCCTACAGGACATCCATGCGGGGGATTGCGGCAACCATGCCTCAAGTCGGACGTTGGTGGCAAAAGCTTTCCGAGCTGGTTTCTTCTGGCCGGAAGCCCTCAGCGAAGCTCGATACATTGTGGACCACTGTGAAGGCTGTCAATTTTATGCCAACCAGCCCCACAAACCTGCCTCCGAACTGAAGACAATCCCACTAGCCTGGCCATTTGCAGTATGGGGACTGGATATGATCGGACCACTCCGAACGGGTAAGCACGGTTTCACCCACATTTTGGTCGCAGTAGACAAGTTTACAAAATTGATAGAAGCAAAACCTATCAAGGCCCTAGACTCCGCCACAACAGTCAGCTTTATGCAAGGCATCATACATCGGTTTGGTGTTCCACATGACATCATCACTGATAATGGGTCAAATTTCAACTCGGCCGAATTCAAGAAATTGTGTTGGACCAATGGTATTCAGGTCAACTTCACCTCAGTCGCACACCCACAGTCCAATGGCCAAGTCGAACGAGCCAACGGATTAATACTCAAAGGAATCAAGCCTCGGCTACTTCGGGAACTAAAGGAAGCAGCGGGAGCCTGGGTTGATGAAATCCCTTCGGTCTTGTGGGGATTACGTACAACTCCCAATCGCTCAACTCGGTCAACCCCTTTCTTCCTCGTCTACGGTTCAGAAGCAGTTCTTCCAAGCGACCTCAAGCACAATGCCCCTCGTGTAAGCCAGTACACAGAAGCCGAAGCCGAAGAAGCACGACAAGATGGCGTTGATCTCTTGGAAGAGGAACGAAACCTAGCTCTCACCCGCTCGGCGTTCTATCAGCAAGACCTTCGCCGATACCACGTCCGACATGTCCGAGCTCGCTCCTTCCAAGAGGGCGACATGGTACTTCGCATTAAGCAAACTTCAGACCATAAACTAGCTCCCCCATGGGAAGGCCCATATGTCATCTCTAGAGTACTGCACAATGGGGCCTATCACCTGTACGATGTAACTAATAGGATAAAAGAGCCTCATGCATGGAACGCCCAGTTACTGCGCCGTTTCTATGCATGAGCACGCTTGTAAGATCTGAATAAATATTATTTCGTACACATAGTGTGCCTCGCTCAATCTGTTTTTCATAACTCCCAATCAGGTTTTTCATCCGAGCTGCGCGCAGCTCGGACGAGAACTTAGAAAACTTATTATAAGTGCTCACCAACGCCCAATGGGCCTGGGGAAGCACAACATCATCTGCATTGAGGATCTTATCTACAATATAATCAATAGCAAATTTTTCTAAGTACTTTCAAGTCTCAGGAGACTTGGGGGCTGCTTAAAGTTACAAAACCTAGTTTTCTTCCGAGCTGTGCGCAGCTCAGACGAAAACTCCCAATCAGGTTTTTCCTCTGAGCTACGCGCAGCTCGGACGAGAACTTAGAAAACTTATTATAAGTGCTCACCAACGCCCAACGGGCCTGGGGAAGCACAACATCATCTGCATTGAGGATCTTGTCTACAAGATCATCAATAGCAATTTTTTCGAAGTACTTTCAAGTCTCAGGAGACTTGGGGGCTGCTTAAAGTTACAAAACCTGGTTTTCTTCCGAGCTGTGCGCAGCTCGGACGAAAACTCCCAATCAGGTTTTTCCTCCGAGCTGCGCGCAGCTCGGACGAGAACTTAGAAAACTTATTATAAGTGCTCACCAACGCCCAATGGGCCTGGGGAAGCACAACATCATCTGCATTGAGGATCTTGTCTACAAAATCATCAATAGCAAATTTTTCTAAGTACTTTCAAGTCTCAGGAGACTTGGGGGCTGCTTAAAGCGATAAAATCAGGTTTTCTTCCGAGCTGCGCGCAGCTTGGATGAAAACATAGAAAATTCATACAAGAAGAAAAGCAAGCATCAACAGACAAATTCGTTTCCCGCTAAGAAACACGAGTTCATCAATCAAACAAAGGAGTGCCACGCCACACAACCACACAGTGTAACTTATTACAGATCCACTCGGCATCCTGAGGCAAATTTCAAACAAGTGTTTTTCACTATTCTCCACTCATTCCTCGCCCGCCTCGTCGGACTCACTGGTAACGCCAGTTGACTCAACAAAGAAGTCCAGATCGGGCATCAAGGCAATTCGGCTGGCAGTTTCAGCACAGCGCGGAAGGAAGGAGGTGCAGCTCTGACCTTCTTTCAGATCTCCACCGCCAACCCGCTCAAGATTATGGACCCGCTCCGGAAAACGCGCTTTGGTCAAGGCCAGCGCGTAATTTGCACCGCTCCGTGCCGCTGAGCGTTTCCAGCGGGCCAGTTGATGATGGGCCTCTCGGAGGACGCGCACAACAGTGTCCAATTTCACCCTGCTTCCCTCATCAGGTGACAACTTGCTCTTCAAAGCCAAGGTAGCACCCATAACTTCTTCAGCAAATTTCTTCGCTTTAGCGCACCTCATGGTCAGCAGACCCCGAGCCAGAGCAAATTCCATTGTCACTGGCGTGTAATTATCCCTCTTCATCATTTCCGCAAAGTCGGCCATGCGCGCTTGCTCGGCCTCCGGGTCCGTCCCATATGCTGCATCAAAGGAGAAGATGAGTACACAATAGCCGACTTGGGAACATTTCCCCATCATAACTCGGATCGCAAAACTCACCAGATAAGGTTTCACTGAAAACGGAAAACCGCCCAGCGCAATACTCTTCAGCTGTCTTCACCGCCTTCCGAGTTGTTTCCAACTCCGCTTCATGTTTTTTCTCATCCTCGACACGCAGCTCGGATAACTTCTCCAAATCCGACTCAAGTTTCGCGATAATGCTTCGTTCTCCTTCACCGCCTGTTTATAATAATGCAAACTTGTCTCCAAAGCCTTCTGAGCCTTGGCCCGTTTTTCAACCTGATCTATCTCCTTCTTCATCTTCGCAACGAAATCATCATTCTCTTTAACCTTGGCATCAAAAGCTTTATTCGCCGCTTCTGCAAACAGAAGTCAAAACGGATACATAGGACGATGACATAAACTAATACAGGAACGCAAGGGTACTTACCATTGTCTTCAGCATGCTGCTTCTTAAGTTTGTTGTGCTCTTCAAGTAGCACCTCGTACGCACTCTTGGCAACAGTGTTCTCCTCCTGCAACTTCACGAAGGCCGACCCAAGCTTGCATGCCCCCTATGAAGATAAGAGGAATACCATGCTGAATTAAAAACCTCCTATCAAAATACTCCGAATAACTTCGCAAAGTTACTCGGAGCCTTGGGGGCTACACCCAGTGGGTGCACTAAGAAGTGCTCCCACCGGAAGTTCACTGAATTAAAAACCTCCTATGAAAAGACTCCGAATAACTTCGCAAAGTTACTCGGAGCCTTGGGGGTTACACCCAGCGGGTGCACTAAGAAGTGCTCCCACTGGAAGTTCACTGAAATAAAAACCTCCTATCAAAAGAATCCGAATAACTTTGCAAAGTTACTCGGAGCCTTGGGGGCTACACCCAGTGGGTGCACTAAGAAGTGCTCCCACTGGAAGTTCACTGAAATAAAAACCTCCTATCAAAAGACTCCGAATAACTTCGCAAAGTTACTCGGAGCCTTGGGGGCTACACCCAGTGGGTGCACTAAGGTGTGCTCCCACTAGAAGTTCACCGAAATAAAAACATCCTACCAAAAGACTTCGAATAACTTCACAAAGTTACTCGGAGCCTTGGGGGCTACACCCAGTGGGTGCACTAAGAAGAGCCCACAAAATAACGACAAAACGCCCAAAGGACATTCCGACACCCAGTGGGTAGGAAAACTTACGTAAGTACTCACGTGCATGTTGGACTTCACCAATTCGGCCTCGGACGCTAGCTCCCGCAGCCGCAACTCAAATTGAGTCGCCCTAACCAAAGACTCCTTCAAACCACCAACAATAGCACTCTCCACTGGGGCCCCGACTGGAATGGTCACCGAGACAGCAGGTCCACCCCCTCGAGCAGCCGCCGAGGCGACAGGGATCTCCTTAACACCCTCCCCAGCCGGAGCAACAGGTGCGGTAGCTCGGGAACCAGACCCAGAGGACACCGTCCCCTCAGGAACAATCACCTCAGGAGGAGTGACCCCAGCTGCGGCGGGCTCGGTAACAATCCGAGTTGGGTCAGCAGTAGAGTCAACATCCATGTCTGCGGCAGATACAACAAACAATTAGAAGCGAAAAGACGATAGTGGTAAAAGCCTCAACAAAAACAGCGAAGAACTCTCACCAACGGCCGCAGTGTCTTCTGGAATAGTGTCCATACCAGGAAAATCAGTCACCTCGCAAGTACTAACATCCTACAAAGCTTCGACCTCGGGATCCTCGATCCCAGGTAACGTCTCAGAACCACTCGGATGAACACTGCAAAATAAAATAGCTGAGGACGGGCCTGGGAAACCAATAGAGCATTAAAGCATATGAAAACCAACAACATTACTTGTGAACGGTCTTCAAGCTACACCTCGGGGGAGCAACCTTAGCCGGACCAGCTCCAGCCCCCTTGGCCTTCTCAACAGCAACACCCCTGGGGGGATTAACCTCTCGGCCCCCAAGTGTGACAAGCTTTTTCTTCTTCATGGGCGCAACCTTCCCAGAACTGAGGCTCAAGGGCGGAAGTTTCCCGCTGCCCTCTTCGCCACTCAGAGTATGAGCCCTTTTACGGGTCCGATTAAGCCCTTCCCGTGCCGACTCGCGGTCCTGATTGTTCTTGGAACGTTGCTCGGACGCCGCCTGAGCCCGAGCCACCTCGGACTCCAGCTCCTCCCCCGCCTCAACTCCGACTCCCGCACCAGCGGTACTATCTTCATCGTCCTCGACAGGATGCTGCGGAGCCATAGGAATAGGAGAACGGAACTGGGTAAAATCCTAGCAAAAATAAGGGAGTTCGAGTCAGAGCCAACAAGTGAAACACATTCAAGATACATATGGCACAAGTCGGCATACCAAGGTGGGAGGATTATCGATGCTGAGAGGTCTCACTCGGCCAGACGTCTGAAGACCATGGGTCACGCTGGTTATTATTTTCATTTGAAGCTCAGATTCGTCCAGAGGCATCTCGGTATTGCTATATCGGGTGTCGTCCTGCAACCCGGAATATGTCCACATTCCCCGAGCCCTGGCCTGGAGAGGCTGAATCTTCCGAACCACAAAGGTGGCTATCAGATCCATGGCGTCTAAACCGTTTTTCTTCAGCTTGATGACTTCACGCATCAAGGGGAGCACCTGCTCCTTATCAGCATTGGTGAGTCGGGGGTTCCAGCCCTGGGAGGAAGTTAGCCTAACGTCCGAGTAAGGAGGCAAGGTACGGACCCCTGGCCCCTCGGCCACCTTGCAGTAAAACCAACTATTCTGCCAGTTCTTGACAGAATCGGGCACACTAGAGGGAAAATACCGCACCCCTTGTTTCTTAGCCAAAAACAGGCCGCCGCACAGGTGATTGAACTCCACGCCGCCACCTTACCCATACTTCTTCGCCTTCTGAGGCTTGATGGCGTATATGCTACGGAAAAGGTGCCAGTGGGGTTCTATGCCTAAGAATCCCTCACAAAGGGTGAAAAAGCTAGAGAGAAGGGTAACGGCGTTGGGCACAATGTGATGAAGCTGAACACCCGTGAAAGCCAAAAAATCCAAGAAGAAAGGATGTGGAGGAAGAGAAAATCCGCGGTCCACATGTGAAAGCAAAAGGACTCTCTCACCGTCCTGTGGAGCAGGCTCGTCTTCCCCAGCTGCGGGAAGGCGACAAACCTCGCGGGGAACCAAACCGGCGTCCTGGTACCCCAGCAGCATGTCCTTCACGATCGACGGAAGCCATTCCCCCGTAAACATGGTCTCGGCGGCAGAAGGGCAGCGCGAATGGCGGGCTCCCAGGATGGAGCATGAGCGGCCGGCCAAGGTGGCCTCGGCGGCGAGATCGAGCGGACAAGGAAGAGGCCAAGCGAGAGGGAGAAGTGGGAGCGGCTGCGCGGGGGGAAATGAGCAGATCTTCCCCAAACCGAAAGGTAGGGGAAGTTTTATAGCTCGAAGGGGCAACCGCCACGCGTCAGATCCGCACCCCATTATGGGCTTGCCGGTTGCCCTCCCCATAAAACCGCTCCACTTCCCCATAATCCCTCCCACTTCCCCACGGGAAGTTAATTATTACCCTATAAGACCTCCACGGAAATCGAGGAGACAGGCCCAAATAGTGCGCCCACTTACCTGGGCAAGAAGATTCTCTGACAAGGTAAGATCCTCTGTAAGAGACCGAATCTGATTTCGATCCGAAGCTTGAAACCACCCCAACTACTCGGAAGGTACGAAGCATAACACCCACCGACCAAACTCTCCGAGTACGCCATCACTCAGAAGAAATTACTAAGCTCCCGCAACGATCGAGTAAGCTGTCACTCAGAAGTACCACGAAAAGAACCACTTGAGGGTTCTCCACGAAATGAAAAATCTCGCGCTCGATTACTCGGGCAAAAATCCGAGTAACTAACTCGCTGGTGACCCGTCTCTGACGTAGAATGCCAGGCCACCAGTAAGACCCGACGCAGGGGGTAAAGAATCAATGTCCCAGATGGCATGGCCTTAGGACTCGTCACGATGTCCTAGGGCATTGGACTTTACAAATTTGGTTCATATGGAGTTTAAGGCCTTTTTACTCCGAGACACGCCTTCCGAGGCCTCAATCCACCTCTTCCGAGAGACGTTTGAGTGTCGCCAAATTTTTCCGCTAACCTACCCAACTCATACTCGAGGGAAAAGTTCAAACATCAATAAAGCCCTTCCGGGCCTCTTCCTGAGTTTAATCTTCGCATACCTCAGAAAGCCTGACAAACGTTGGCCACCTCAATTACGAGCACCCGGAAGCGCTTGGGGGCTACTATCGTGGTAATACTAAAGGCATACCCCTAGGCAAGATAAACCAAGGGTTATCCTTAAGCCCTTGGTTCTCCAAACACACCCAACAAAATAAGATCAGTAAAAAACATGGAACATTAACAACCTCCGAGTAACAACTTACTCGGAGATCAAAAGCCGCTTCCGAGTACGCAGCTACTCGGAAGCCCAGCATGACCCGAGTAGATCGACACTCGGAAGCGACCGGGGAGTCTTCCCTCACTCGGAGGACGGGAACGCAACGGAAAGGAAGCATTCAATGCTGCAGGAGTTTCTCCTCCTTTATTAGTAGTAATGGGCAGACCGTTTTTGTATTTAAGTACGCATTCAATCTTGTAATTAAGACCCATTTAAACCGAGGCATTAAGGAGGCAGGGGCGCACTCTATATAAGCCCCCCCTCCCCTCCGGCGTGGGCCCCCCTTCCCTTCTGAAGAAAAGAACACCCCAGTCAGCCTGGGACAGGACTAAGGTTTTTATCTCTACGGAGAGGCCTAACCTGTATAATTCCCCTTCGTCAACCCTCTCTACATAAAGATTCATTTAGCTCCTTCCATACCCCTATATCTATTGTCAGGATTATATCCATGACACCGAGTGCCAATTTTTTAAAGTCGCGTTTCCGAAGAACGCCTCGGGGGGGGTGGCTGCTGCGGCGAGCCCCCGAGTGCCATTTTTTTAAAGTCGCGTTTGCGAAGAACGCCTCGGGGGGTGGCTGCTGCGGCAAGCCCCCGAGTGCCATTTTTTATAGTCACGTTTGCGAAGAACTCCTCGGGGGGTGGCTGCTGCAGCGAGCCCCCGAGTGCCATTTTTTCAAAGTCGCGTTTGCGAAGAAAGCCTCGGCGGGTGGATGCTGCGGCGAGCCCCCCGAGTGCCATATTTTTAGAGTCGCATTTGCGAAGAACGCCTCGGGGGTGGCTGCTGCGGCGAGCCCCCGAGCGCCAATTTTTTAAAGTCGCGTTTGCGAAGAACGCCTCGGGGGGTGGCTGCTGCGGCGAGCCCCCGAGTGCCATTTTTTTAAAGTCGCGTTTGCGAAGAACGCCTTGGAGGGTGGCTGCTGCGGCGAGCCCCCGAGTGCCAATGAAAAGAAATTTCTGAAGAATATTTTCAATATATCTTCTTTGTTTCTTACACGAGGGGGGGGGGCTGTTGCTTGAAGACAACCCCTTTATTTGGATCGGTGGCTTAGTAGCCCTAAGAACGGTAAACTGTTGTGGCTCCCTTTTGCTTCTATGGTAGAGCCTCTTCTTCTGGTGTTGCAGCTCCATTGGCTTGGTGTGCTCCAAAGGTTTCTGATATTTTGCAGAACTCTTTGTCGCAGCGGTCAGATCCGACGAAGCTGCCGCTAACTGTGATTACTCCTCGCGGGCCTGGCATTTTCATCTTGAGGTAGGCATAGTGTGGCACTGCCATGAAACACGCGAAGGCTGGGCGTCCTAGGATGGCATGGTATTGTGATTTCTAGTTGACCACTTCGAAGTCCAATGTTTCTTTGCAGAAGTTGCTCATGCTGCCAAAAATCACCTCAAGACTTATTTTTCCGAGGGGATAGACCGATTTCCCTGGCATGATTCCGTTAAACGTTGTGCCTGAAGTTTTTAGTGCTGAGTTTTGGATGAGCATTTCTTCCAGGGTTCTGGTGAATATGATGTTGATTCCGCTGCCGCCGTCCATGAAGACTCGTGACATATCGTAATTTCCGATTCGTGCTTCGAGTTCTAGTGC
The DNA here is from genome assembly GCA_950022295.1 of Bromus sterilis. NCBI lineage: Eukaryota > Viridiplantae > Streptophyta > Magnoliopsida > Poales > Poaceae > Bromus > Bromus sterilis. The sequence goes on along the minus strand of OX465595.1, from coordinate 382,229,250 downwards.
GGCGTGTCCTGGGCGCGGGATGGCTGGCGGGTGGTCTTCTCGGGAGAAGGTGATTTCAGTCTCGGATCCGCGCAAGTATTCTGGGACAGCGGGGTGTGAAGAGACTGCAAGGAAAACTTGTCTGGTGACCTGCTTCTGCTGCCTGTTTGATGGTCTTCCTTCTTGTATCATGTAGATCCGGCTGTGTGCTGATGGCGGTGAAGTTAATAGGTTCAGTGGGATTGCCTCCCCTGTTAACCGCGCCAATAAACGATTCTTGATAACCCACAAGTCTAGGGGATCAATTGTAGCTTTTCGATAAATAAGGATGTCGATCAGAGCGAGGAGCAGAAGGTGCTGATAAGTGACACTGGATAAGGAAAGGATGCACACACTCAAAGGTAAATATTTAGGTTTTTTTGGTTTAAGCAACAGAAAAGTAAGAGACAAGCAAAGTAAACGGGGTAACTGAGGAGTAGCAAGTGGCCCAATCCTTTCACAAGGGTAAGCCTAGGAACTAAACTTATAAAAGCTAAAGCGTCCTCGAGAACACACGGGAGAGATAGCCAAGTTACTTTCACCATACTCTGCCAAGTAATATGTATTGTGTTGATAAGTGTTGGTGGGTGGATCAATGCTAGTACACCTTCTAGACTAAGATAAGTGTACACTTATGATTACACACCTTGCAAGCATCCGCGAATACAAGTTAGTAATTAAGGCATAATCCTAACCACAACATTACGATCAAGGATCCATAACTCCCTTGTGCAAAAGTGTGCGAACTGGGGTTCAGGTTTCTGTCACTCCGGCAACCCACCATAAGCATCCTTTGTGCACAATGTATTCCTCTAGGCCCATGAAAGGTGAAGTGTTAAGTGTTCGACTCACATAACACCACTAGAGAAATAACAATACAACATAAGTATCAAACAACACATAAAACTTAGACATCATATGACTACTAATAACTAGATGATGTGCGAGGTAATGATAGTGATTTCTCGCCCTTCGTTGGTGAGCCCCAAGTGGAAGGCGTGATGTAGCACAGCAGCAAATTTCCCTCAGTAAAGATACCAAGGTTTGTCTCCAGTAGGACTCTGGAGATGATAAGTAGGTGTTAGCGGCGCTACTGACGCGGACCTGCACACAGACACAAATAACTTTGTTCCCAACGAAGTTCAGCGAGGTTGTCAATCTCTCCGGTCTTGTTGTTCACAAAGGATCAAACACAAAGGATAATGATAGCAACTGAAAGTAAAAGCAGAAAAGTAAATGAGCGTGTAAACAGTGATGAGGATATGGACCGGGATACGTGATGTTCACTAGTGATGTCTCTCTCCCAAAAGACGATAAAACTGCTATGCGAGGTGAACAAATTACAGAAGGGCAATTGACAGGATTATGAACGCACCGCAATGCTAACTATGCTACAAAAGAAAGGAAGAGGCTCAAAAGCACGGGCAGTACGCCAAAATAAGTAGACTGAAATCCAACTGTATCTACTACTAATCATCCACCTTGAGATATCTATCCAGAAAATCTCGCTGGTATTAAGTTGCGAGCCCACCCAAAGTGTAAACCCAAAGCAACAGACAACTGCATTAAAAAGCACTTTGCGTAAAGTAAACAATCCTTGCAACCGCGGTTACAAGCACCGTTGTTTTCCCCCTTGTGGCAACAACACATCCCCTAGACTCATGTTTCTGTCACTCAAGCGTGTCATCGGGGGGCATGAACCCACAATCGAGCATAACGTTCCCTCTTGGGGTTACTACCTACTACTTGGCCAAAGCAATAAACAGCAACGGAGAACATGCAAGAATTACTTAGGAACAAAAATATAAGAGATAAGAACCAAATATATTACTCAATCACAATCTGAACATAATCTCATAATCCATCAGATCCCATCAAACTCAGCATAGCAATAGCATAAAGATTACAAAAGTGCCTCGATCATGTAGGGCAGCTCACGAGGTCTAAACCATGAAGAACAAAGAGGGGAGGAGAACATCACATAGCTACTGATCACGGACCCATGGTCCAAGGAAAACTACTCACAAGACATCCGGGAAGCATCCATGGTGGAGAGGAGACTCCCGGAGGTCGGCCCTCCCTCCGGCAGGGTGCCGGGAAGAGGTCTTCTGGTGCTCCCGATCTCGGAAGCGCCGCGGCGGCGGAACAGAGGAGAGATCGCGAAAAAGGGTTCTGTTCTCGGAAGTTTCTCGTGACGGAGAATATATAGGCGAAGGGGGGCAGCCAGGGGGGCCACTAGGGGTACAGGCGCCCCCCTGTCGTGGCCAAGCCCTAGGGCGCGCCACCAGGGCGCCTGGGCCCCTGGTGGTGGCCCTCTGGCCCCACCAAGGTTCTTCCAGAAGGTTCCTTCACGCTGATTTTTTATCTGAATTTTCCCGAATTTTTGGAGCACTTTTTATATGGGGGAAAATTGAAATAGAAAAACAGCAGAAAACAGGAACTCAGTGCACCACAGAAAAGTGCCAGAAAAATTCGGTTTTTCTATTTCAGTTTTCCCCCATATAAAAAGTGCCAGAAAAATTCCGGGAAAAATACATGAAAAATCAGCGTACAAGAAGCTTCGAGAAGAGCCCGGGAGGGGCCAGAGGGGAGCCAGGGGGCCCAGGTGGCCACCCGGCGCGGCCCAACCCCTGGCCGCGCCAGGGGGGCGCCTGGGGCCCCTGGTCCACCTCTGGCTGCCCCCCTTCGCCTATTTATTCTCCGTCGCGGGGAAACTCCAGAAGAGGAACCCTATTCCGCAAACTCGCCTCTATTTCGCCGCTGCCGCGCTTCCGAAGATCGGGAGCACCAGAAGACATCTTCCCGGCACCCTGCCGGACGGAGGATTGACCTCCGGGAGTCTCCTCTCCACCATGGATGCTCCCAGGATGTCTCGTCAGTAGTTTTCCTTGGACCATGGGTCCGTGATCAGTAGCTATGTGATGTTCTCCTCCCCTCTTTGATCTTCATTGTTTAGACCCCGTGAGCTGCCCTACATGATCGAGGCACCTTTGTAATATTTCTGCTGTTGCTATGTTGAGTTTGAAGGGATCTGATGGATTATGAAACTATGTTCAGATTGTGATAGAGAAATATTTTTGGTTTTTATCTCTTATATTTTTGTTCCTAAGTAATTCTTGCATGTTCTCCGTTGTTGTTTATTGCTTTGGCCAAGTAGTAGGTAGTGACTCCAAGAGGGAACGTTATGCTAGATTGTGGGTTCATGCCCCCCGATGACACGCTTGAGTGACAGAAACATGAGTCTAGGGGATGTGCTGTTTCCACAAGGGGGAAAACTACGGTGCTTGTAACCGCGGTTACAAGGATTGTTTACTTTACGCAAAGTTCTTTTTAATGCAGTTGTCTGTTGCTTTGGGTTTACACTTTGGGTGGGGCTCGCAACTTAATACCAGCGAGATGTTCTGGATAGATATCTCAAGGTGGATGATTAGTAGTAGATGCAGATGGATTTCGGTCTACTTATCTTGGCCTACTGCCCGTGCTTTTGAGCCTCTTCCTTTCTTTTGTAGCATAGTTAGCATTGCGGTGCGTTCATAATCCTGTTAATTGCCCTTCTGTAATTTGTTTACCTCGCATAGCAGTTTTATCGTCTTTTGGGAGAGAGACATCACTAGTGAACATCACGTATCCCGGTCCATATCCTCATTACTTTTTCCAAGCTATATTTACTTTACTGCTTTTACTTGCTATCATTATCCCTTACGTTTTATCCTTTGTAAACAACAAGACCGGAGAGATTGACAACCTCTCTGAACTTCGTTGGAAACAAAGTTATCTGTGTATGTGTGCAGGTCCGCGTCAGTTGCGCCGCTGACACCTACTTATCATCTCTGGAGTCCTACTGGAGACAAACCTTGGTATCTTCACCGAGGGAAAACTTCTGCTGCACTACATCTCAAACCTTCCACATGGGGTAACCAACGAAGGGCGAGAAGCCATCAAACATCCCCAAGCTTAATTCCTGCTCGTCCTCGAGTAGGTAAATGATAACGGCATAATTTCTGTGGTGACATGCTAGCAACCATATAAGAACTTTGAAAAGTAAACCAATCAAGGTTAGAGATTCAATTCAAGTCATAACATGCAAGAGTCTATATTAGCATTGAAACAAGTAACAAAAGAACATTAGGTGCAAGAGCTCTCGTTGTCCGTGACTCGAATGTCTCCAAATGGTGTTTGCGTGCAAGAAGGGGGATAGGGAATACGAGAAAAACAATTTATTTGTTGAGAACTCAATCTACTAAAGTTTCACACTTGGTCTTTTTCTGGAATCTTATCTTGACTCGTCCCCAGACCACTAGCCAGGTACAAGTCAATTTGATCCACTCCTTTTTCAATATTTTGAGCACTCATGCAATGGATGAGCGTAAGCACGTGAGTTGACACTTGGGATGGCAAAGAGAGGAGTATGGAGGAGGAAGACAAAAAAGGAGGAGAAAGGCTCACATCAATGAGGACAATCATAGGCAAGAGATGCCAAATGATAGATATGATGTGAGGAGTAGGGATTGCCATGCAACGGATGCACATACGAGCTAGGAAGCTCTCTAAAGGAACTAGTGGGGGTGCATCTAACTTGCTCGCTCATGAAGACCTAGAGCTTGTTTGAGGAGGCTCATCCTTGGAATATGCAAGCCAAGTTCTATAGTGTGAAGGTCCCCACATAGCTATATGCATAATGTGTTGGATATATGCTCTAGAGGCAAATAATATATGATTATTCCAATATATCTAAGCAAGTTCATAACCAGTTTCATACCGTGCTAGAACTGAATCAGTGAAACAATGATGCAGGTGTGGTATAGAAACACCCAGAGTTCCTAGTTAGCCTCTACTTCGATAACTAGTTCATGGTCAACATGATGATCGTGGTTTCGCGATCATGGACAATTAAGTCTCTTGACTATGAGGTCACCTCACTGGTTAAGTGACGTGATGAACATTACCCAAAGAAAGCATTACAACATGATCAAATCTTATGAAGGTTCAGTGTTGTAATTACAGAACGTGGTAGACCGTTCCTTTGACCGTGAGTACGTGCATAATCACTATCTTCCCGGATGCTTTGACTTACATCCCACCACCTGACTGAAAGATGCGGGTCATAACGGTTGTATCTTAGGTATTCCGTGGAGATACGTTGAGGAGTATTGTTTACAAGAGCGGGATTTGTCAATCCATATAATGGATAGATACTCAGGGCCCACTCGGTGAGATTCCATCCATAAAGCTGCGCAGCGTGTGACTAGGTCACGGGGATGAATATCACGGGAATGAGTGTATAAGGATTTAGTTCGGAACGAGGTTGAACCAGACATAGGATGTCATTGATCGAATCTCGGAATAATCCAGTATCGCTGACAAAGGGAATGCTATACGGCGTAAGGTCCAATCGGTATTGATATCCGGAATGCACAGGGGTCATTATCGGCATCCAGGTCCCGCTGATGATCATTGACTGTTGCCTCTGCTCGGTCATGACTGGAGTGTTCTCGGACCGTAGGGTAACACACTTAAGGGCTCGATGAAATCGAAGACCTTTTCGGAACCATCGGAGCAACCAGAGAATTAAGGAGACAATATCGGAGGAGTACCGTATTGAACCGAAACAAGTTCGGAGTGAGCCGGAAGTGTTTCCGGAGCACCGGGAGATGAAATAATATGTTTTAGTTATTAATTAATTGAATTAATAATTAAAATCATTTTATTTCTAATTAATATGTGCTATGGGCCTTAGTGGAGAAAAAGGCCCATTAAGGAATTAAAGGGAAAAGAAAAAAGAAAAGAAAAAGGGGGGGAGGCGCCATGGGCCCTAGGGCCCATGAGGGGTGCGCCCCCTCTCCCCCCTTGGCCGGCCAACTCCCCCCTAGCAAAGGGTTTAGTCCCACATTGCTAGGGGAGGTGGGTTGACTCCCTTCCCCAGCCTATATAAAGACAGGCAGGGTGCACATAATTAATACACAGAAATTCGTGAGAAAATAAATATAACTCCGAATTGAGATCGGTTTTCTCCGGTCTCCTCCCCTCTCTGGTCTCTTCCACGGTGGGCTCCCTAGTGTGAGCCTGTAGTGGAATTGAGACCTCTCTGCTAGAATCGGAGGCCGTCGTGCTGCCGAAGCTCCGTCCGGAGGTCTGCTTCCGCCCCCTCCGCTGGATCGGAGAACGGAGGTCGTCATCGAGTCTCGTACGTGTGCGAGTACTACGAGGTGCTGCACGTGTGGCACTACACCCATCCGGGTGCTCAACACAGCCAGGGGGCTGTGAAACTTGATCGGCTACATCAACCACGTTTGCGGGAACGTTTCCCGCACAACGGACTACACCCCGAGGTATGTTATTTCCGCACTACTGTTCGTTACGTTAATACAGCTAGCTAGATCTTGGGTTAAGGGAACGCTAGTTAGAAAAATTTGTGTTTTCTGCTGCGAACCCCAACAGTGGTATCATGAGCTAGGTCTATGCTTAGTATTACTGTACGGATAGAACACATCGGGGATGTGGGCGTTGATTGTATGATTGTTACCCTCTCACGTGTACTTGTTCACATCTGCGGCATTGTTTGATGAAGCGGCCCCCGACCGACCTTACGCGTACTCTTACGCGAGACTGGTTCCACGCTTGACATGCGGCTTGTACCGTATAAAGTGGCTGGGGGGGTGTCTGTCTCTCTACTTTAGCGGATGTGGAATTTGCAACGGAGGGCCCCTTGCGGGGTGTAATAGAGACAATCGTATGATTGACGTTGTGGTTGACTCGTAGGTTAAAACCTGTTTAACTAGGAAAGCCCTAGCAGCCACGTAAAACTTGCAATATACAACTAGACCGTCTAAACCTTGTATTGCAAAGTGGGGGCTATCGTTTGTTTGTTTGTGATGTAGTGATAGCTTTGCTATGTGTTACTAGTAAGTAGTAATCGTCATCATAAAACAAACTAAAATGGAGACACTGTAGACTTAGTGTTGCCATAGCCCAGACATCTTAAAACTTGCTAGTATAGGATACACGACGGTAGCATGTGATAAGATGATCCCTTAACAAAGCCAAACATAAGTATTCTACCGAAGTGTGCACCACCTGGAAGGTTCTCCCATATGGCCTGATGTTCCGTACATACCGGAGTTTTCCTACATATTCAATGGAGTTCGCATGAGGTTGGGTTCGGCAAGCCTGGCATATGAAAATATGGCCTTGCTGAGCAGCATATAACATGGAGGTTAATTTGGCGAGCCTAGCATATGCAGATATGGCCTCGGAATACTAGAGATCGAAAGATCGAGCATGAGTCACAGTACATATAAGATAATGTGATCGCACAAGTTGTTGTCTACCTTTGAAACTGACCCGTCGGCCGTGTGATATTCGAGGTCGGGCAGTGAATCTGGATCATGTAATCACTAAAACTTCTTAGGGATGAAATGTTTTAGTGTGAGCTCATATATAATTTGATTATATGAACTCATTGTTGTGAACTAGTCTTAATTGTGTTCCTTGCAATTATGTTTGTAGAAAATGAATGCACTAGAGCAACGTGAACTATCTTTCTTCATGGAAGGTGAAAGACTTAGAGAAAATGGGTCAAACTTTGCTGATTGGTATTCACGCCTTAGGACGTCGCTCAAGAGAGCAGACATCTTGTTTACAATAGAAATGCATGTGGAAGAACATCCGGACGATGATGTTGGCGATCAAGAGATACTTGATCATTATGCTCGCCGACAGAAATGCTCCGTAGTCAGGAATGTCATGATCTTCAGCATGTCAGAGGAGTTGGGCATACAGTTACAGGACACTGGCCCATATGACATGATGGACACGCTAAAGACAATGTTCGTACGTGAGTTCAGAATTGCCAGATTTGAGTTAGAAAGCAAGTTTCTATCTACAAAGATGGAAGAACACACAAGCCTTGATGATCACTTAGACAGGATGCATGAGATGTACCTGACCCTGGTGGAGGACTATGAATATTGGACAATGAACGAAAGCACCACGGAAGAGTTTGCGATAAATACGTTATTGCACTCACTCCCTCCGAGTTATGGTGATTATGTTCATAGCTATGTCGGAAGAGGAGCTAATATGAGTCTCCAGAACTTCATGACTGATCTCTTGACCACGGACATTGCTCCTTTCGAGGATGTAGAAGTCGTGGATGGAGGAGGTATATACTTGATATACTTTATAAATGTTTACTCCCTTATACAACAAGTGCAGTAAATGAGTATTTGATACTTATTCTGTTTTATGAAAACAGGACCTGCTGTTGCATGGACGGGAAGAGGTGAAATCAAGGATTGATGGACATCAAGTCAGTTGATGGCCAGCATGGATTCCACCAAGACATCTATCATAGGAGATACTTAGAGTATTAGATAAATCTTATGTAATCATTATAGTATGAACACTTAGTTGTATGTCTTGCATCTCGCGAGACAAAGTTATTCATGTAATGAGACAAGTCAGTTGTTCCATCTTTATGAATAAAAGTGTGCTTATACTTTGATTACGTCTTGTTTTATGATATGATAGAAAGCATTTATAATACTACTATTATTGTCAAGAAATATTCAATGTTTAATGATAAAGTTGTCTTGATTATAACAAGTCAAAGATCTGATTGCATGAGGTGACTTCATAACTGATGAATTCATTAAATGTATGATCTATTAACTTGTGAGTTCATTATCGAATGAAAATCATAACTTGATTGCATGAGATGGATTAGATACACGATCTATGAACCTCTGCAATAAATATAATCATGACAAGGTTCTAGCAAGTAGAACTTGTGCCAATTATTATACATAAATTATGTAGAATGGGCATGTGAGTTATCATTAAAGACTTCATATGATTAATTGAAAGTTGTATTCAATTGAGATCATAAAACTGAGATCTGGGAATCACAGTGAGAAGTGAGAATACAAGGATACATATCACGACGCTACGATCCGAAGTGATAAATATTGATATTGACATAATGGGAGACTTGTGGAAGTTGTACCACAAACTACGATGGAAGTTGAAAGTGCTAGACTACTTAAACCATTCGTAGTCATACTAAACCGTAGTATGGTCTAAACGTTCTTTCCCCTAGCACTATAGTTATTGTTGAATAAGTTGTTTAATTCATTAAGTTAAAACACCCACGTCATGAATAGGAAACCATCCTGAATTCTAAACGAGACATGATAGCTCCATAACTGATGGTGTTATAAGGTTTCTTAAAAGAAAGAATTTCTTTGTAATAAAACTACGAGCAATTGAAATTACATATTCTCCCCGAATAGCAAAATTTGTGTTGCTTAATTGGTAATACGAGAAAAGTCTCTCGACACAGATCCAATGGGAGATAATGGAAACTTTGACCGGGGTATTGGACCTTACCTTCAGAATATCAGAGTATTGCAACGGAAGCATGTTCCGCTGTAATGACGCTATATAAGGAAGGATATGCCAAAGATGATTGATCTTGGTATATGAGTTGAAGCCATTGTTGAATTTAGAAGGTTATCATGAATACGTTCTGTACAGAACAATAATCATGAATCTTCTTAATAAAACAATAGGGAACAATATTGCTTGAAGACACAAAGGAATGATGGTAGCCTAGAACACGAGGAGAAATGAAATAATATTGAATTACATTAAGGATGGCTCACGTCCTGTGAAATAAATCGGTTATTTCATATTCTCGACAAACTGGAAAGTTATTGAGAAAAATGTAATGGGCATAAGGCATTATTTGGTTATGACCAAAGTTCAATGGTGATTGACTACGGAAACGTAGGAATGCTTTAATCAATAAAATATTTCATTTACACTACGATAGACCATAGCCTGAAATTGCATCTCAGTCAAATTTGGGATTTGAAAGAAAATTGCAATGGGCATGACGAAGGTTACTTCGTTAAAAGGATGGACTATAGTACCTCAAGACAGGAACCCTCAACCTTGATTTGATCAAGTGATTTTGTGATGACCAAAATATTGAGTGGGCCTGCAGTTTCATGAAACTGAGTGGGAGCTTTGAAGACTTCCCGGAAACTTGGAATGCAGAGGGCATTTTCTGAGTGGGAGCTTTGGAAGCATTATCATTATGTAAGACATAATAAACAATAAAATGACTTGATGAAAGCTGAACCACAAATATATGAGTATATGATGGATATATTTGAGTGGGAGCATGATCATTGTCTCAAACATATATGCACTGATATGTGTGAAGAATGATCTCATATGTATATATATGGATATGCATTGATTGTGTATATAGAGAATCGTCTTATATACATATGTGCATTATGATATATATATAGAGCATAAGGAAAATAAAATACAAGATTGCAAGAATCTTCTTTTATGTGAAATACAAACACATTACACGTTGAAATCTATATGAGTAGATTAAGATACGGATAATGAAACGAAGTGAAGGTTGGAATAATCTTCTAGACAAGAAACAGGTTCTTGTGGCTAGAAATTATATAATGGATGAAATCCAAATATCACAAGCAATGTCTTGATGGAAGAATAGAGATGCACCATGTACTGGACATGTGATCTCATATGTTCTTGACATATGATTCTACCATATAACATGCATTGTGAATCCAACAAAAGAATGACTCAAAAGTTCTTGGTAGAAGAACAGATTCCGATGTGCTTTAGGAGTAAAACACAGAATCTGAATAAAGTCCATGCATTCAGTATATGAGAGGCATACTGAGGACTATTCTCTAAAATATAGAAAGGATAATAGACTTGAATGTAATGCAAGATTACAATTGCAAGCCATATTATGGGTCTATATGGAATTAGAGACATCACCAAAGACATGAAAGAAATGTGAGCAAAATTCACGGTACTACAAACATAATACTACTTAAGAAAGTAGACGTATGGATAAAAGTTTAGCATTAGAAGTATTGGACTTCTGGCTGAGTGTATTTCCCAGTATATATGACTATGGATGAGTCTTCTAAAGACTGAACCAAGAGATCATTGGAGGATACTGTGAAATAATAGTCTCACTCTCCCGCGAAACTTATATCCAACCATTATATGATAATGAGTGGTATGTCAAAAGAGTTTTTGACCTATACCAGTTGCAAAGGAAACATACGACTCTGAATTGGTACAGTTCGTTGACGAACCCTCTTCCATGAGCGTGCATGATCAATGAAACACTTATGTGATAAGATGATTATGATCGAAAAATGCGGCTAGATTATTAGCACTTTAGTGAAAGTAGGAGACTGTTGGATATATGCTCTAGAGGCAAATAATATATGATTATTCCAATATATCTAAGCAAGTTCATAACCAGTTTCATACCGTGCTAGAACTGCATCAGTGAAACAATGATGCAGGTGTGGTATAGAAACACCCAGAGTTCCTAGTTAGCCTCTACTTCGATAACTAGTTCATGGTCAACATGATGATCGTGGTTTCGCGATCATGGACAATTAAGTCTCTTGACTATGAGGTCACCTCACTGGTTAAGTGACGTGATGAACATTACCCAAAGAAAGCATTACAGCATGATCAAATCTTATGAAGGTTCAGTGTTGTAATTACAGAACGTGGTAGACCGTTCCTTTGACCGTGAGTACGTGCATAATCACTATCTTCCCGGATGCTTTGACTTACATCCCACCACCTGACTGAAAGATGCGGGTCATAACGGTTGTATCTTAGGTATTCCGTGGAGATGCGTTGAGGAGTATTGTTTACAAGAGCGGGATTTGTCAATCCATATAATGGATAGATACTCAGGGCCCACTCGGTGAGATTCCATCCATAAAGCTGCGCAGCGTGTGACTAGGTCACGGGGATGAATATCACGGGAACGAGTGTATAAGGATTTAGTTCAGAACGAGGTTGAACCAGACATAGGATGTCATTGATCGAATCTCGGAACAATCCAGTATCGCTGACAAAGGGAATGCTATACGGCGTAAGGTCCAATCGGTATTGATATCCGGAATGCACAGGGGTCATTGTGGGCATCCAGGTCCCGCTGATGATCATTGACTGTTGCCTCTGCTCGGTCATGACTGGAGTGTTCTCGGACCGTAGGGTAACACACTTAAGGGCTCGATGAAATCGGAGACCTTTTCAGAACCATCGGAGCAACCAGAGAATTAAGGAGACAATATCGGAGGAGTACCGTATTGAACCGAAACAAGTTCGGAGTGAGCCGGAAGTGTTTCCGGAGCACCGGGAGATGAAATAATATGTTTAAGTTATTAATTAATTGAATTAATAATTAAAATCATTTTATTTCTAATTAATATGTGCTATGGGCCTTAGTGGAAAAAAGGACCATTAAGGAATTAAAGGGAAAAGAAAAAAGAAAAGAAAAAAGGGGGGAGGCGCCATGGGCCCTAGGGCCCATGAGGGGTGCGCCCCCTCTCCCCCCTTGGCCGGCCAACTCCCCCCTAGCAAAGGGTTTAGTCCCACATTGCTAGGGGAGGTGGGTTGACTCCCTTCCCCAGCCTATATAAAGACAGGCAGGATGCACATAATTAATACACAGAAATTCGTGAGAAAATAAATATAACTCCGAATTGAGATCGGTTTTCTCCGGTCTCCTCCCCTCTCTGGTCTCTTCCACGGTGGGCTCCCTAGTGTGAGCCTGTAGTGGAATTGAGACCTCTCTGCTAGAATCGGAGGCCGTCGTGCTGCCGAAGCTCCGTCCGGAGGTCTGCTTCCGCCCCCTCCGCTGGATCGGAGAACGGAGGTCGTCATCGAGTCTCGTACGTGTGCGAGTACTACGAGGTGCTGCACGTGTGGCACTACACCCATCCGGGTGCTCAACACAGCCAGGGGGCTGTGAAACTTGATCGGCTACATCAACCACGTTTGCGGGAACGTTTCCCGCGCAACGGACTACACCCCGAGGTATGTTATTTCCGCACTACTGTTCGTTACGGTAATACGGCTAGCTAGATCTTGGGTTAAGGGAACGCTAGTTAGAAAAATTTGTGTTTTCTGCTGCGAACCCCAACATAATGATCATCTCTATGGAGTACAAGGATATAAAGGGAGTACTAGTGTGGATCTCTCAAAAGGATAGTAGTGTTGCCCCTTTCTCCCTTTTTTTGTATTTTTTTGTGGCCTCAATGGCTCTTTCTATTTAACTCTCATTTGTCATCTTTGGGATCTTTTATTGTGTCCACTTTGGGATCTTTTATTGTGTCCACTTTGGGATCTTTTCGTCACTTAAGGTCAACACTCTATTTTAAAAGAAGGTAAAGGAGATCTTTCACACTTTACAAGGTACTCAAAATCATAAAGAAGATGTAACTATCATGATGTATGCAATGTATGTCGCTGCCAGTGTAGCAGGAACATGTATGACATGAAGATCAAGTCATGAAGAGGTGGAAGTTGCATGGCAATATATCTCGGAAAGGCTATGGAAATGCCTTGATAGGTAGGTATGGTGGCTGTTTTGAGGAAAGATATAAGGAGGTTTATGATGACAGAGAGTATCATGCCAAGGGTTTGGATGTACCGGCGAAGGTGGACACCAACTCTCGGAGTGAGAAGAAGGCAATGCACGACACGGGAGAGGCTAGCAATATATGGGAAGGTGGAAGTGTCAACTTTCAATACTTACATTAGTCCGAAGAACTCATGCACTTATTATCGGTAACTCTCAATCTAATAAGGAGGTTCAAAAAGAGACAAGTACCCCGAGGAGGAGTGTATGGGGGTTTGGTTATCCTTGCGCATCCTCGACTCATGGTACGTGAGTGTACTCTAATATTCGATCCCTCCAAAGATTAGTGATCCATCTAGTAGCTAAAGTTCTCAACTGGTTTTGTAGGTTTTGAAAATAAACACAGATTACCCAAAATACGACACCTATCACTAATAGGCTAGAGCTCTTGACACCAAAAGTTCAAACATTACTCACAAAAATACCTCAAAACTATTGCAAGTTACTACTAGAATTAAATATTAACCTCAATTACCTACTTTCAAGACAAAACACAACTCAGTGCAACAACCAACTCTCTTTAACAAGATAAACATGAATACTAAAAAGAGTTCCAGCAACAGACTAAACAAAAGCCAAGGCTCTTGCTAAAGACAAACTAAGACTAAAACTAAACATGGCAGTAGCTACGAAAAGATAAAGAACACACAATAGCAAAAAGATGGGCAGGAAAAATCCTATGATGTGTTCTAGATTTTGAAAGTGGAGCGTGTTTCTCTCCCACACAAAGTAAGAAGGGATCTAACTTGTTATGAACATCAAGCAAAGCTAAAGAAATCTAAATATAAAACCTAAGAGCGAGATGCTCCAAGCATAGCACATAGCGCATGAAGTGATAAAAATATAGTGAGACGAAGGACGAACTGATGATTGTTGATGAAGAAGGGGATGCACGGGGGCATACCCATGCTTAGACGCTTTAGTCTCCTTGAATATTTATTGGGGATGCATGGGGGCATCCCCAAGCTTGAGTGCTTGACACTCCTGGATCTTCTTTCATCATCTTCCATCGCACACTTGAAACTCCCTTCATACACAACTCATCATAAGCTGATTAGAGAGGTTAGTACCCTTAATAAAATATTTTTTCCCCACTGGATATAAAGATATTCTTGAAGAGCTACTGTCTCTCAAGAGTGCCAAAAGGTTTTTGCAAAGAAAAAGCAAGCTTAAGGTTTGGAAAAGTGAAGAGAGGCAAAACATGGCAGAATCTGTGAAAAACAGAACAGCAGGTAGTAAAGAATTTTTTAGGGGCACTTATGCAACTCAAATCAAAATACTAAGAACATAATAAAGTTTCACAATTGTATAGAGCACTCTGTCAAAAAAATTCAGATCAAAAAGATGATCTGGTGATTTGATTCTATTTTTTCTGTCAAGGGACAGAATCTGTTTTCTGGACAGCATGTCACAACTTTTGCTTCCCTTATCATAAGAGGCTATAACTTGGCACAAAGCTGAAAAATAAAGATACAATGATGTTGCTACAGTAGTAAAAAACATCAAGACACAACAAAAGCAAAAATAAAAACCTAAATTCGTTGCGGGCTGCCACCCGAAAGCGCTTTCTTTTATGCCTTTAAGCTAGGCATTAAAATTATAGAAGATGCTCTCATAAGAATAAGAATTTGAAGCAAAAGAGAGCATCAAGAAGCAAATATGAAACACATTTAAGCCTAACCCACTTCCTATGCATAGGCATCTTGTAAGAAAATAAATCAAAGAAGCACAAAGTGACATGCATAGGAAGGTGGAAAAAGAACAACTTCAAAACTTTCAACACGAAGAGAGGTATTTTAGTAATATGGAAGTTTCTACAACCAAACTTCCCTCTCTCGAAATAATTTTCTGTAGTATCATGAACAACATCAAGAATATAACTATCACATAAATCATGTTGTTCATGACCTACAAGCACACGTGTATTGTTTTCAACACGGTTTTTAGGATTATAAGATAAATGCAACCCATCACATTGAGCCTTGATAAGAGAAAAGTTCTCCGTATTTGGAGATTTCAAAAGGATAATAGGAAATCAAGTGTGGGTGCAATAGCAACAATTTCATGCTTAACATAAGGAACTATAGAGAGTTCATTTTTGTCAGCATCATCCATAGTGGCATCTTGGCCATCAACAAAGCAAGTATCAAAATTTTCAGAAAGGGATATTTCAAGTGAGTCCTCGGAATCATGGGATTCCTCCTCAATGCAATCATTGGCCTCTTCTTGGGAAGCAAACATTTTATTTTTTAAATCCTCAATATAAGAATTGGAAGTATAATTCTCGAAGCAATAAGCAAGAATTGCAAAGTTTTCAGACTCGAAAATAGTATCATGATATTTTTCAATCAAAGAAGCAATCTCATAGGCACCTTTAAAAGCAACAAACTCTTCAATCTTTTCAACATCAAAGTAATCATAAACACCTTTAGCATAAGAAGATAAGATCTCATTTTCATTAAACTCACATTGGAAAGGGAGGTGTTTATGATCTATATTAGAACAACAAGTAAAATCATAAATGTGGCACAAAAGTTTAGCATGGCAATAAGAAACATGTATTTGATCCCATAAGTGTTTCCCTTTCTGAGATAGGCGGTGCCGCGTATAATGAGCATGATCATCCAATGATTTTCCCTCAACCAAGTCGGTTGGGTTTTTAGCGCGAGCACAAATTGATCGAAGACGATCCAAGTAAAACATGTCCATCCTACCATATTTGGGTGGTTCAACACCCATGGTAAAGATAGCATCAGCAAGCAAGGTAACAGGTATTTTTGGTATTTTTGATAAAAGACACAAAAGTAAAAACTGATAGGTAAACTAACAAGACTGAAAAACAAAGGTAAAGGGTAGTGTGCAACTCCCCTATCTTAGCACTCGGAGTCCCCGGCAACGGCGCCAGAAATTTGGCTTGATGTGCGAGGTAATGATAGTGATTTCACGCCTTTCGTTGGTGAGCCCCAAGTGGAAGGTGTGATGTAGCACAGCAGCAAATTTCCTTCAGTAAAGATACCAAGGTTTGTCTCCAGTAGGACTCCGGAGATGATAAGTAGGTGTCAGCGGCGCTACTGACGTGGACCTGCACACAGACACAAATAACTTTGTTCCCAACGAAGTTCAGAGAGGTTGTCAATCTCTCCGGTCTTGTTGTTCACAAAGGATCAAACACAAAGGATAATGATAGCAACTGAAAGTAAAAGCAGAAAAGTGAATGAGCGTGTAAACAGTGATGAGGATATGGACCGGGATACGTGATGTTCACTAGTGATCTCTCTCTCCCAAAAGACGATAAAACTGCTATGCGAGGTGAACAAATTACAGAAGGGCAATTGACAGGATTATGAACGCACCGCAATGCTAACTATGCTACAAACGAAAGGAAGAGGCTCAAAAGCACGGGCAGTATGACAAAATAAGTAGACCGAAATCCAACTGCATCTACTACTAATCATCCACCTTGAGATATCTATCCAGAACATCTCGCTGGTATTAAGTTGCGAGCCCCACCCAAAGTGTAAACCCAAAGCAACAGACAACTGCATTAAAAAGCACTTTGCGTAAAGTAAACAATCCTTGCAACCGCGGTTACAAGCACCGTTGTTTTCCCCCTTGTGGCAACAACACATCCCCTAGACTCATGTTTCTGTCACTCAAGCATGTCATCGGGGGGCATGAACCCACAATCGAGCATAACGTTCCCTCTTGGGGTTACTACCTACTACTTGGCCAAAGAAATAAACAGCAACGGAGAACATGCAAGAATTACTTAGGAACAAAAATATAAGAGATAAGAACCAAATATATTACTCAATCACAATCTAAACTTAATCTCATAATCCACAGATCCCATCAAACTCAGCATAGCAATAGAGGAAAGATTACAAAAGTGCCTCGATCATGTAGGGCAGCTCACGAGGTCTAAACCATGAAGAAAAAAGAGGGGAGGAGAACATCACATAGCTACTGATCACGGACCCATGGTCCAAGGAAAACTACTCACAAGACATCCAAGAAGCATCCATGGTGGAGAGGAGACTCCCGGAGGTCGGCCCTCCCTCCGGCAGGGTGCCGGGAAGAGGTCTTCTGGTGCTCCCGATCTCGGAAGCGTGGCGGCGGCGAAACAGAGGAAAGATCACGAAAAGGGTTCTATTCTCGGAAGTTTCTCGTGACGGAGAATATATAGGAGAAGGGGGGCAGCCAGGGGGCCACCAGGGGTCCAGGCGCCCCCTTGGCGCGGCCAAGCCCTAGGGCGCGCCACCAGGGCGCCTGGGCCCCTGGTGGTGGCCCTCTGGCCCCACCCAGGTTCTTCCGGAAGGTTCCTTCACGCTAATTTTTTATCTGAATTTTCCCGAATTTTTGGAGCACTTTTTATATGGGGGAAATCTGAAATAGAAAAAACAGCAGAAAACAGGAACTGGCACTGTGGTGCACTGAGTTAATAGGTTAATCCAAATATAATCAAAAGTGTATGAAAGTGTATCTAGATCATAGCAATATCACACAAAACATGCATGGAGCAAGCAGAAATTATAGATACGTTTTGGACGTATCACTAGACTTCTCCCATGTTCTCAAGAACTAAAGTAACTACTCACAAGACATAAAAGAGATCATGATCAGAGGTTATAGATGGGTGGCAAACAATCTGGACACAATGATATTTCTCCAACAAAACTCAATAGCATTCACCACAAAGTAGTAATCAACACCAACAGAGTAGAGAGGATAGATAGTACGGATTACAACACAAGTTGCAATTGTGAGATGAGATGAGATAGTGATGGAGATGGTGCTGATGTTGGGGATGATGTTGATGATGATCTCGATGATGCCCGTGACGACGATGATGATGATGGCGACGATCTCCCCTTCCGGGAGGTGATCTCCCCGGCGGAATCTGCCCGCCGGAGATGGCTTTTCTCCTCTGTAGGTTTCCGCCCCGTGGCGGCGGCGAAACACGGAAACTCTTCTGTACTTAGGGTTTTCACCCCAGGCGGGTCTTATAAGCGAGAGGGGGCATCGAGGGGGGCCACCAGGCATCCAGGAGGGTGCCTGGTGCGGCCAGGAGGGGGGCCGCGACAGGCACCCTTCTGGCTTCCTGCTGGGTCCCCTCACCTCCGTCTTCGGTGCTCCCTAGTCAACTCCCATAAAAACGATCCCCGTAAATTTTCATCGCATTTGGACTTGATCTGATTCAGCAACTTGGTGTCCACTTTTCACCGCTGAACCCTGGTTCTGCTGCTTCGGCATCGGAAGGTTGTAAACTGTGTAAAACAATCCAAAACAACATAAGAACAATACTTTAAAGTGGAATATATCAATGAATAGGATAAAATTATGATATAAAATAGTGATGCTTTTTGGACGTATCAACTCCCCCAAGCTTAGACCTCGCTTGTCCCCAAGCGATTACTGATCTCGGTAAACCTGTCCACAAGTTTAGAGAGTGAAGTGTCGATAAAAGAATACGGACAAGAAGCATCAAGATTTCTCACCAAACTGAAGCATCCTCAACAGCAACCTCAACTCATAAGGTCCTTATGAGAAAGTAGTAACAATTATAACAAAGTAGGACCTGGAAAACTCATCAAATCATGGCAAACATAGCCTTGGTCAAGGAACAACTAATAACTTTTACTTTTTCTCTTTCACTTATAATGGAACTAGTTGAAGCTTTGGAAAGAACACGTTATCAGTCAAGAAGTGCACAAGTTAACACAAAGGAAGATGTTTACTCAGCACAAGCTTTTGCAAACAAATCACTTATCAAAAGATAATGTCAACAAAGATGTAACATGCTAACTTTCAATGCAGCTTTGTATGAAAGAATCTTTATTAACATCAAGTGTATGTTCTCTCTCAAGAAGGAAGGAAGTAGGAAGGACTGACTCAACACAAAATAAAGGATAAACCCCGTGCAAAAGGGTAAGCAGGGAAAACTCATGTGCCATCTCTAGATCAAACAGAATAAAAACAGACTTTTGGGAGGTGCATGATCCGTCAACGACTTCTGATAGATAACTCATTCACTTCATGCTTTGGACAAGTTTCGAGGAACGACTCCCATGTGGGGATGATCACATCCCCTTAAATTCCTTTGTTTATCACTCATCAATGGGCGAAGGAACTTGTGCGTTAGTATTTATCTTTTACGAGCTGGGCACTCATGCCAGTCCCTTCTCGTATTAGGGGTTTCCAGATTACACGTGCAATCCCAAGATAAAACTTGTCCAAATTAAGAAGATCATGGGTTACCCACAACTTCCTCATGATCTGAATCAGTGGCACAAAACAGAAGATTTTGAACATCCAGAGATAGCACACAAATTATATACTTTAGGAGTGGTAGTGGAATACCACAAATAGGAAGGTATGGTGGACTCAAGTGGATGATGTTGGTTTCAGAGTATGGAAGTACAAGCATAATTCCGCTTAGTACAGAGTTTTGGCTAGGATGGCTTTGAGAGTGTCGGGGGATTGGTACCCGGGTAGGCTCACCCAAGCGAAAGCAACCTTTCAAGACAAGGATGGACCGATTGGGCTGCAGCTGGGCCGAGCTGGGCAGGCATACGGCTGATTGCTCCAAGGCAATCAGCCGTACCGAATGCCAGCAGTCGGCCCAGGCGCAACCAGTCCACCCTTTCGTCACCAAGACGATTATCCGATTGACCCGCAGCTGGGCCGAGGTGGGCATCGGCACGGCCGATTGCCCAGAGCAATCGACCCTGCCGAGAACCATCAGTCGGCCCAGGCGCAATCGGTACAACCTACTACCCCTGGAGAAGTTGACCCTAAGATCAGTCGAGGGTATAGGTACGAGGTCATAAATGCGCAATACCGAGAGATCGGGGTGGCAGAGAAGCCAAGTCACATCGAAGATCTGGCAGAGATGCGTTGTCGACCTCTCCGCCGATTCCGCGGACAGGACGACAAGACTACACCTTCTAGCTCCATTGTTCACCGTCATGACCTACGAGTCTACAGCATGGGCCGCCGCTCGTCGGGTCCGGATCACCCGGAGAGGAGCAGTCGGTGGGCCCCAGCCGATTAGAGGATGACAGCTGGGCCCAATCGGTAGTGAAGTTACCGATTTACCCCGGGCTCACACTATAAGAGCCCGGGGTACCCCTCCTGCGTGGGGGACGATGCACACATTCGCACCATTACTCACATCTCACTCAGTTCATTTACTGCTTGTAGTTCCTCCTCAGGGAAGCAGGAGAGAGCCTTGCCCACGGCAGCTCTCACCTTCCCCTGAGTAGATAGAGAAGAAGTTATTGTAGCCCAGTTCCATTGATATAGAAGAGACAAGCAGGAGTAGGGGTGTTATCTCTCCGGAGAGCCCCGAACCTGGGTACATCGTGGTGACCGTCACCGTGTTTGTGCCCAACCCGATTCCGGCACCATCGACATCATCTTCCTCGCGTCTTCCCCTCACTTTAGCCATCCCCATGGCATCTGCCGTCACATATCGACGACAGTTGGCGCCCACCGTGGGGCAGACCGAGGCGTCGACTGGGGTAAAGATCCGGACGGGATTTTCCTCTGCATCGGGCGGTAGCCACGCCTCTGGCCTGATTCTTAGGCGTGGGGCAATCGACTATGTGGTGGACTACTCGGCGCGGTACGGGCCGGTGCACCCCTGCCGCCCGGTGTGTCACTGCAGGTTGGCAGTCATCGCCTCTTCATCGACAGCTTCCCCGAGGCATATCCCAGGGAGATTCGCGTCTTATCGTGCATCACGGATCCGCTCTCGACCAGGGGCTGCACGGCAGCACCTGGCGGAGAGGACGGCCGTGTGCATGCAGCCATCATGATGGCGGGGGCGTCTTCATCAAGCAATCGCGGCGCAGCGAGTGCGGCTAGGAGAGCCAAGGAGGCAGCTGACGCAGCGGAGCGAGTCGGCACCAGCGCGTTGCGGGATGTGTTGTACACACCCGTGAACAGGAGTGGGGATCCCGATCAAGTCCATACTGAGCTGGAAACAGCACGGCTTGCTCTCGCTTGCAGGGCCGAGCAGGTGCTGGCAGAAGAGCGTAGGCTGGGAGCCATCACAAGGGAGTACAACGCGGCGCATGCCGGACCGCGTCGGCCGATTGAGCCCGCGGTCTTAGAAGATTTGAGAAGCCGAGGTCGGGCAGTCCATCAGCAGTTGTCGGGAGCCGAGCAACCGGAACATCCGAGGAGGCCGGTGCAGCCAGAGCAGCCGGCGCAATCGGCGTTCATCCAGAGGCCGACGTACAGCACGCAGGACAAGAACCTGAGAGCAGCCGAGCAGATAGCAATCGATCTAGAGGACCTAGAGGGAGATGAGCGGCGAGAGCAGTCGCGCCGAATGCGCGAGATGCTGGCAGCTGCAAAGGAGCAGAGGCTCGTGGCAATGGAGAATCAGAATGCAGGACCTGGGGCATCAAGAGGAACTGTGAGGCCGATTCCGGAAGCTAGCCAGCGACCGAATGCATCGCGCCAGAACAGACACCAACCGGCCCCGTCTCGGCATGAAAGCAGGGTCAGAAGCAATCGGCCACCCCCAGCGGCAAGCAGGCGCAATGACATGCCTCAGCAGTCGGCACCAAGACCAGCAATCAACGCCCGACTTGGCCCTCGCCAAATCGGTCAGAATGACGCCAGGCATCGCATTGAGCTCCTAGAGAAGGAAGCTCAAGAAGATGAAGAAGGAGAGGCTGGCCCGTCGTGTTTCGGTCATCGCATTCGGACTGAGAAGTTTCCCAAAGGCTTCACGCTGCCGAGAGACACACCCAAGTACAATGGTTCTGTGAAGCCAGAAGATTGGTTGTCTGATTACCTGACCACAGTTCGCATTGCAGGGGGCAGTCGGCGCGTAGCAGTCCGCTATTGTCAGAACCCTCTGTTAGGTAATGTGCTAGGGTTAACCAGCACTCCTGCATCATGTCAAAAGTTTAAAAGAAATCTTTGAAATCAAATTCAAAAGAAAAATGGGAGAGAGAACACCCCCCCAGATGAATTATTTCAAAAGGCCAGATAAAAATCTTCTCCAAAAATTCATGTTAGATTTTTGAAAAATCTTATAAATGAGTGTGATCACATATCAAGTGATGTGGGACCCACCCCATGCTCATAGATTTTTCAAATATTCAAATAGTGCTTTGGATTTAAAGAAATACCCCTATTTGATTTAAAATTCAAATCATTTGAATTTTAAAAATGTTCAAAGTTTATAAATGGCTAGTATATTATTTGATGAGGCCATATAAAAATTATGAGCATTTAATTAAATGGTTTGCTAATTTTCTTAGCTAGCCTAAACAAATTACAGAAAATAAAAACAGAAAGGAAAGTTTAAACAGAAATAAGAAAAGGCAGAGAACCTTACCTGTTGCACTGGGCGAGGCCCACCTACCTTGGCCCAGCTAGGCCCAGCCGCCACCCGGGCTATCGTCTTCCTCAGGCAGCCAGGCAGTTGCGTGCCCGGCATGCCACGGACGCCACGCCACCTGCTTGCCTGGCGCCTCCCCGGCCTCGTTAGCGCATCTGGACACGTCCTGGAGACGCACCGCTCCTTTTCCCTCCCTCCAGAACCATCTCCCCCTCCTCTCTCGCCCGTTCCGCCGACACCCGTGCAGATCGCCGGAGCGCGACGCCGAGCACACGCAGCCAACGACGACGAGAGCCTTCACCGAGCTGTCCCACGTGTTAACCATCAAGTGCTACCTCAACCTGCAGAAGATGGCGAGCAAGGCGCCTCCATAGCCAGCGAATTCGAGCTCGAGCCGCTGCCGGAGCCGAAAGAGATCGACGTCGATTTCGTCGCCGTCGAGCCACGCCAGCCCTCGCCACCACCTCCGTTGAGTTCCTGGTGATCTCACGGTCAAAACCCCTAACCTCTCCCCCTCGATTGCTTCCTCTGTCACCGTTAGCCATGGTCGCCGGAGTACCGAGCCGCCACGGTTGTCATCGGCGAACAACTGTTATGCAAGCGAGCCTCCAAGCCTGTCCGTCGTCTTCGCTGTGACCTCACGCATCGAACGAGCTAAAGCTTGTTGGATTTGGAGCACTGTGGTGACGTTTGCCTCTTCCCCGTGTTTCTGTTGCCGCCGGCAAGGTCACCGCCGTCGCTGTGGTCATCGTCTTGGACACCCGCGCGCACCAGGTGACGTGCGAGCGCATGGGCTACGTCCCTGTGGTCTCGGCGTAGCGGATGGTGGCCAGGAGAGGGAGAACGCAGAGCGCCGCCGCGTCTGTGACGCCAGCGTTTAGCCGCCGGCAGCCCCGCCGACGTGGCCGTGCTTAGGTACTTAACCCCACCTGGGTTAAGTGACCCTAGGTCACTGCCAAGTGGGCCTAGTGGCTTAATTAAGCCACTGGTTAAATAAACCAGCAGGGATTAGCCCCCTGAGTCATTGACACCCCTGGCCCACATGTCAGCCCCCCCTGATGCCAGCATGAGGTCATGCTGACGCAGTAAACCTTTTCCAGAAATTGAAAAGAATTAAAGAAATTCAGAAAATTCCAGAAAATCCAGAAAATAGCTCAAACTTTGGAAATTCATAGAAAATTCATATTAACTCCAAATTGGACAAATAATATATGAAAAATGATCAGGAGAAAATAAGCTATCCAAAAATCCAACTTTCAACTATGTTTGAGTTGATTTTAAAATGGGACCGGTAGCATATGTCATTTGATTTATTTGGAATTAATTCAAATTCAATTCAAATGCTTTTGCAACTTGGACCATGGAATTAGGCTACATTTCAACCACACTTCAGAGGCATATCATACACAATTCAAAATTATTCAAATTGATCAAACAATGTCACATATAACTTGACTAAGTTTGAATTCAAATTGGAGTTTGAATTTGCAATTCAATTTGCAATATACTCCATTTAAATGGAATTGCTTCACACATCAAAGCATTTACATCAAGTTCCAACCTTCCATAATGTGATTGTGCATTGTATTTACTTTGCTACTTTGCTTGTTGTTTGTCGAGTAGAGGTGGAACCGGAGCAGGAGGCTGCCCCCTTCGTTGAAGACCCCGAACCCGAACCTCATCAGCAAGGCAAGCAAACCCCCATTGATCATGTCGATAAAATCCCACTTCCCTCTCATGTCTCGCTTATGCATTGTTTAGGATGATTACCATGATGCGTTTCTACCGCATAGATGAACCCATTCCTTTGCATGACCTATCATTTTGTCACAGTAGTAAGCAAACCACAATCCTAGCAAATGTAGGAGTTGATTGATATCATGTGGCCCCTGCAATTGTTACTGCTTATTGCATGCT
This sequence comes from Bromus sterilis, assembly GCA_950022295.1. Lineage (NCBI taxonomy): Eukaryota > Viridiplantae > Streptophyta > Magnoliopsida > Poales > Poaceae > Bromus > Bromus sterilis. The sequence goes on along the minus strand of OX465595.1, from coordinate 382,204,444 downwards.
TAGAGTAATGCTATGATGATGCTGTTATGTGAGTCGGGATGGTAGTGATCATGATGATGATGGTAGAAAAGTGTTGGTGAATCGACCCTAATACAAGGTGAACGATGAGAGGCTGTGTAGGAGTACACGGTGGGTTGTCTCGTTGAACACCGCCCTAAGTCCGAGTTCTTGTGTGGTGATCCAAGATGAAGAGTACAACCACATATTGGGCTCACTGACCCCTCTCAGCTTACTAACTCATCCCTTTCGATGTCCAGATGTCGCAATAGTTCGGAGTTCTGGTAGGTCTGTGGCCTGGATGCTAAGTGAGAGAACGGCTCATCCGAGACCGGCTTATGCACCACGCACACATCACTTGGGTCCACTTCGGTAAACCGGCCGGGTTCACGATAGTGGTAGCCAACCCAAGTAGGCGGCTTTCTCGGACTAGATCGGCTATGAGGTAACAGTTGTGGTGAGCATCCTCGCTGGCACCCCTTGAATGGTGTCGAGATCAAAGGCGGTAAATGATGATCATGTGTGTGTAGCGGTACACACCTGCAGGGTTAACAAAACTATTCGAATAGCCGCGTCCGCGGTTATGGACTGCTTGGAAAGCTTAGCTTGATTATTAGACAACTTGAACTGGATACTTCTAAAACACACCAAGATAAGTGTGAGTACTATGGCGTGCTTTCTCGTGGGGAAGTCGAGGAAGGCACCATAGTGGTGTAATTGGATGGAGAAAGTAGTGGACTCGTGTACGCTTCTTACCTCAAAGTCTGGTACTCGTAGTTCAGGATTAGCCAAGTCAAAGCTGGCACTTCTGCAAGTGAAACCCCACCTACCTTTACCTTGATACATGTGCATGAGTAGTATAGCTCCTATGTAAGTCTTGCTGAGTACGACTTTGTACTCACGTTTGCTTAATCTATGTTTTAGATGAAACCACTGACCCCGAAGGTGGCTTCTTCATCGAGCTGGACGACTGAAGATCAAGCTAGTCTAGTCCTAGTCAGACGACTGGTTCCCTCGTGGAGGGCTTGTCTTTAAATAAGGCTTCTTAAGCCATTTGTTAAACTTGTCTGTACTCAGACATAATTTGCTTCCGCTTGTGTTGTAATGTTGGATCACATGTTTGTGATCTCTGTGTGCACTCTATAAGAGTTATCAATAAAATTGTATACTTTGTAGAGAATTGCAATGATACCTACTGTTCATACAAGGCATGTGTGCTGCGTGTATGTTTATAACATGCATGTCTTTGTATGGGTTTTCGAGACCTTAGTTCTGATCTGGATGGCGGTCTTTCATACACCAAGTGGCCCTTATATGTGCGCAGCTTGGGGCATCGCGATGCGATTGTTCGAGACTCTGTCTCGTGCATACTTTGTGGTATGATCGAGCCCGCCCTAGACCCCGACTAAGTGATCGGGCTGGAGTAAGTCTATGTAAGAGTTATGAGATAGTCGATAGTATGGTTGAGGCGACTTGTCTTTGAATATGGGAGTTCACCACCCATATCATTAGACTTGTGTGCGGACGATGAGGACCCATCTCAGTTGTTCATCCGGCCTGGATGGGATGCCCCTCACGTACGATGCTTTCCGAGAATGTTCTGTGCTTGGCCTTGTCTGCTTAGACAAGTGGGTACGGTTCTCGGCTCTCCATATGACTATGTCTTAACTGGACTTGCATACGCTAACCCCGGGTCCCGACATCTATGCACCTTTGATGTTGCAGGGTTCAGCTCGGACTTGGCTGAATAGTCTGCCCAAGGACAGTGTAAACTGTTGGGAAGATTTCACAAGTGCATTAACTTCACAAGCACATATGAGCGGCCCAACCTCCCGTGGTAGTTGGCTCTTTGTGTGCAAGGCAAGGATGAACCCCTCCGAGATTACTTATCTCGGTGGATCAAGTTGAAGAATTCATGTGAAGGAGTCCATGAGATCCAGGCCATTTAGTACTTCACGGATGGATGCCTGGCCGATTCAATGTTGAAGCACAAGTTGCTCCGCAAGGATTTCACATCGCTCGCCGAGCTCATGAAGGTGGCCAACTCGTTTGCTGTGTTCGATTCTGCGATGCACCCTATCCAGCTCGGAGTTGGAGGTGTCATTCAGTCACTAGGGGCTCCGCAGTCGGACACAGGGAACCAAGGCCTCAGTCGGAAGGAAAGAAGAGAGAACAACCGCAACAACAATAACAACCAGCAGAACAATGGCAAGCGCAAGGATGAGCAGCCAGACACTCAGTACGGCAGTCGGCAGGTGGGCGCTGTTCAAAATGAAGAGGATCCAGGGGCTGTAGGAGGCAGTCGAAAGATGAGACCCAATGTGAGGCCCCCGGGACAGATGAAGCCCAAGTACACGTTTGATGATATGTTGGATGCACCGTGCAAGTTGCACGGCACTCCCGGCAGGCCGTCTGCGCATACCACTCGGCAGTGTGATTTCGTGAGAAGGATTGCGAAGGGAGAATCTTTACCACCTCCACCCCCACCACCACCCCAGAACAGAGGACCACCTCAGCAGAAGAACCAGTTCTCGCGGAAAGACGCCGCTTAGAAGATTTTCACCAGCGAGTCCACCGACAAGGGCAGTCGGAGAGCCCGAGCTCAAGAAGTCAACGCCACCATGCCACCGATTCCTCGGTTCATGCATTGGTCTTAATGTCCCATATCCTGGGACAGAGCAGATCACCCAACCATCTTGCCGAATCCAAGCAACTACCCGCTTGTGGTTGATGCTCTGTTTGCAGGACCAAGTTTTCATGCAAGTTCTCCCGAGTGCTCGTCGATGGAGGAAGCACAATCAACATTCTGTACGGAGACACCTTGATCAAGCTGGGACTCACCGAGAAGGATCTGGAGCGCAGTCGGACGACATTCCATGGGATTGTCCCTGGGTTGTCTTGCACCCCCATGGGCCGCATTCGGCTGGACGTCATATTTGGCACAGAGGAGAACTTCAGGAGGGAGCCGATTTGGTTCGAGGTCGCCGACCTCAGCAGTCCTTATCATGCTCTGTTGGGATTGCCCGCATTTGCCAAGTTCATGTTCAACGCACAGCAGACTTACCTCAAGATGAAGATCCCAGGGCCAAATGGCGTCACCACTGTCACCGGGGACTTCAGGAAGTCCCTCGAGTGCACGTCGGCTGGCGGCAGTTTGGCTGACTCCCAAGTGGTTGAAACAGAGAAGCGTCAGCTCGGCAAAGTGATAGAAATGGCACAAGCACAGAACAAGAATCCACTCCCAGTCGGCCCAGCCAAGAGAGCAGATGAGGAATCGGCTTTTCAGTCGGCCAAGGACAGCAAGAAGGTCGCTCTAGATCCCTCCGACGCAACCAAGTTCGTTGTAGTAGGAGCTGGACTTAGCGACAAATAGGAAAGTGAGCTCGTCGAGTTTCTCCATGAGAATCGGGACATCTTCGCATGGTCTCCACAAGACATGCCTGGTGTGCCAAGAGAACTCGCCGAGCACAAGCTACACATTCGGCCAGGCTCGAAGCCGGTCAAGCAACCCCTGAGACGTTTTTCTGAAGATAAGAGAAGGACAATCGGGGAAGAAATTGCGAAGCTGCAAGCCGCAGGTTTCATCATGGAAGTGTTTTACCCCGAGTGGCTGGCGAATCCAGTCCTCGTCATGAAGAAGAACAAGACCTGGCGCATGTGTATCGATTACACTTGCCTGAACAAGGCGTGCCCGAAAGATCCGTTTGCTCTGCCCCGTATTGATCAAGTGATTGATTCTACGGCCGGCTGCGAGCTTTTGTCTTTTCTGGATGCCACAGCTGGCTATCACCAGATCAAACTTGCTGTAGAAGATCAAATAAAGACTACATTTATAACCCCTTTCGGGGCTTATTGTTATATCACCATGCCTTTTGGTTTGAAAAACGGAGGTGCCACTTATCAGCGCACAATTCAGAGATGTACACACTCCCAGCTCGGCAGAAATCTCCACGTCTATGTGGATGATCTGGTAGTGAAGTCGGCCAAGGGAGTCACACTCCTAGAATACCTCCGAGAGACATTTGCTAATCTGAGAACTTACCAGATCAAGCTCAATCCTGAGAAGTGTGTTTTTGGGGTCCAAGCCGGCAAGCTCTTGGGATTTCTCGTTTCCGAGAGAGGAATCGAATGCAATCCCGAGAAGATAGCTGCAATCGAGCGAATGGAGCAACCCAAGAACCTGAAGCAAGTACAGAAATTCACCGGTTGCCTCGCTTCGCTCAGCCGATTTCTCAGTCGGCTGGGTGAAAAAGCAATCCCGTTGTATCAGTTGATGAAGAAGACGGAGAAATTCACCTGGACACCTCAAGCAAGCGAAGCATTCCAAGAGCTCAAGCGCATGCTCTCCACTGTGCCGATTCTGGCTGCCCCGATTGAGAAGGAGCCAATGATGTTGTACATTGTGGCAACCAATCGGGTGATCAGTGCAGTTATGGTGGTGGAGCGGCCCGAGAAGGAAAAGGCACAGCAGATTCAGCGACTTGTGTATTATATCAGTGAAGTGCTCTTGGCGTCCAAGCAAAACTACCCTCACTACCAGAAGATGTTCTATGGAGTATATATGGCAGCCAAGAGATTGAAGCCATATTTTCAAGCCCATCTAATCACGGTCGTCAGCTCGGCTCCGTTAGCCGACATCATAGGAAGCAGAGATGCAACCGGAATAGTGGCGAAGTGGGCAATCGAGATCGCCAACCATGGCATCCAGTATGAACCGAGAACAGCAATCAAGTCGCAAGCATTGGCCGATTTCTTGGTGGACTGGGCTGAAACTCAATATATGCCATCCGTCCCAGGATCGGACTTCTGGCGAATGCATTTTGATGGATCCAAGATGAAGAGCGGCCTAGGGGCGGGCGTAGTGCTTACTTCACCAAGAGGAGATCAACTACACTATGTACTCCAGATTCACTTTGCAGCATCAAACAACGTTGCCGAGTACGAAGCCCTTGTGCATGGTATCAAGCTGGCCAAGGAAATCGGCATTCGGAATATTGAGTGCTTTGGTGACTCTGATTTGGTGGTACAGCAGTGCACAGGAACCTGGGACGCAAAGGATGCAAATATAGCAAGCTACCGTTTTCTAGTGCAGCAGATCAGTGGGTACTTTGAAGGATGTGAGTCCCACCATGTGCCGAGAGCAAACAACGAAGCAGTAGATGCCTTGTCCAAACTCGGCTCAACAAGGCAAGCTATCCCGCCAGGCGTGTCACTTGAGCACATCAGGAAGCCGTCCATCATGCCGTCTCCAGAGTCCGAGTCCATCTTCATCTCGGAGACTGACCTCGAAGCGTTGAAGAAGGCAAAAGAAGCTCAACCGGCAAAGATTCCAACTCTGAAGAAGCAGTCAAGCGCCCAAGGTGCTTCAGTCTCAGCAGAGCCGATAGTACCAAGGACTGCCGATTGTAGACCAGGGGCTGCCGAGTGCAGCAAGAAGAACAAGGCAAAAGGGAAGCAAGCAGAGGCAGCACCAGATGGCATAGCCTCAGGAGAGCCAATGACATCAGGCACTGCCGATTGCATTGAAGAAATTCCAGTTCCAGACGAGCAGCCATCACCAGGGGCTGCCGAATGCGTGCCAGGCACCGCAATCGGCAGTTCCGAGACAGAAGTCGAGATGGCAGAGGTTCAGGAGGCTGAAATCCAAGAGGCCAGTGGCCAACAAGCCGAGATCCAAGAAGAAGTCGCACCCCAGCAAGCAGTAGTGATGGTAGTCGCCAGTGCGCCATCATGGGCACAGCCGATTAGAGATTTCCTAGCGGACGGAGTCCTTCCAGAAGACGAAGCCGAGTCAAGACAAATCAGTCGCCGATCTTGGGCATACACAATAATCAACAACGAGCTAGTGCGCAAGAGTGCAACTGGTGTCTTTCAGAGATGCGTAGAAGAAGATAGAGGCTTGGAGTTGCTCAGATACATCCATCAAGGTGAATGCCGTCATCACGCCTCAGCAAAAGCCATTGCCAGCAAATCTTTCCGACATGGTTTCTATTGGCCGACTGCGCTTGCAGCGGCCAAGAACTTGGTGAAATATTGCAAGGGCTGCCAGCGGTTCAAGGCAAAAAGTCATCAGCCAGCATCAGCATTGAAGACAATCCCAATAGCATGGCCGTTTGCGGTGTGGGTTTTGGATATGGTTGGTCCATTCAAGAGGGCCCGAAGTGGCATGACACATCTCCTGGTTGCAGTGGACAAGTTCACCAAGTGGATTGAAGCCCGCCCGATCAAGAAGCTTGATGGTCCGACTGCGGTCCGCTTCGTGGACGACATCGTGTGCAGATATGGCGTGCCCAATAGCATCATCACCGACAACGACACCAATTTTGCAAAAGGCGCACTGGCTCGGTATGCGTCTCAGCAGGGCATTCGGCTCGATCTTGCGTCTGTGGCACACCCTCAGTCAAATGGTCAAGTAGAAAGAGCAAATGGCCTCATCCTCTCGGGTATCAGACCCCGATTGGTGGAGCCACTTGAGAGGGCACCCGGAGCATGGATTGAAGAACTCCCAGCAGTACTGTTCAGCTTAAGGACCACGCCAAATAGGTCGACTGGATTCACCCCTTTCTTCCTGGTATATGGGTCAGAAGCAATCATCCCATCCGACATCGAGTTTGATTCACCTCGGCATGCCTTGTACACCGAGGAGGAAGCCAAGTTGGCACGAGAAGACGGCGTTGATCTCAAGGAAGAAGCCTGCCTGCTGGCCTTGTCCAGGTCGGCAGTCTACCAGCAGAAGTTGCGGCACTACCACAACAAGAAGATTCGTCCTCTCGCCTTCCGAGAAGGCGACATAGTGCTACGCCGAATTCAGAAATCGGATGGGCAACACAAGCTGGCCTCACCCTGGGAGGGACCATTCGTCATCAGCCGCGCACTCAAGAACAACTCGTACTATTTGATCGACTGCACCAAGGGCACTCGACATAAGGACACGTCAGGAGTAGAAACAGAGCGGTCGTGGAACGCCGAGCTTTTATGCCCGTTCTATAGTTGAGCGGCAGAAATTTATGTACGCCATTCGGCAAACGATCAGTAAAGCTATCATGCCTCTGAAAAAGAGCATTCGATTACCTTTGCATAATTTCATTCGAAAAGCTAGCCCAAGTCGGCAACGCTTAGTCATACCCGAGACGTGAATAACGCACTCGGGGACTGACCGACCACGAGGTCAGAAAAATAAGCCAACGAGGCACGGGGACTGCGGGATGGCACTCAACTTAGCACCTGACTTGAGCACAAGTCACGAGAGTGGTTGTGGCATTAAGAAGGGCAGCGGTTGGGGCAGTCGGCAGTACAAATTCCCGAAGAACAGGTCGAAACGCTCTAAAAAGAGCATAGACCATAAAGTCAGTTACCGATTGTGCCGCAGACCGGTGCATCGAGCACGGCAGCGAGCAATCGGCTCCTAATATTGCAGAATCCTTTGTGTTAAATCTTTTCGTGTAAATTCAAAAAACTTATCGAACCTTGGCTGGAAATCAACCTTCGATCCGATTGCAGACCGCAGGTCGGCGGCAACATGGACAAGGCATGACACCCCCTAGTACAGACCGATAAAAGAAACCGACAAAGACGCAAAGTCGATCGCACAAATAAAACTTGCAACAAGCAATCGGATTGGATAGAGATAACAGGCCTAAGGCCGAATAAGTTCATTACATCGAAACCACACCCAGTGGGTTTTGGTGGAATTAAAACCATGTCTTACAAGCAACTATTCCGAAAGTAAAAATAAGATAAGGCCGATCAGAGGTCGGCGGCAGAGGTAGAGGGCGTCGGCGGCGGCCCGGCTCAAGAAGTCGGGGCAGTTGATGGCGCAGAGCTAGCAGTCGGAGTAGTCGGATCGGCTTGCGCAGTGGCGGCATCCGGCTCCGACTGCGCGTCAGTAGATGTAGCTCCAGTTGGCTTGGATCTCGGAGATGTATGAGAAGAATCGCTGTCAGAAAGCTCATCGGCCAGGCCAGGGATGGTAGTTGCTGCTAGCGGGTTCCCTCCCTCGTCGAGATACGGAGTATAATCATAGGGATAAATCCAGTTCACCATAGTGCTGGCTAGCCGATTCACCTCAGCATAGGTCTTCTCAAGAACGTCGGCTGCGTTCTCTCTGAGGCTGTAGAGCTTGGGAAGTTTCACTTGTGGATACCAGCTCAGCACAGTTTGAAGAGCAGTCTCCGCACCAGTCCGACCAGCAGAGTTAAGCAAGACATCAATCCTACGTGGGATGGCCTTCAGAAGAATTCGAGTCTGCTCGGTGGTAGCATTCGGTGCCTCTCCCTTGTCAAAATCTTCTTCGTCCAGAGTTTCCGGTTCGCAGGTCTCGGCGGAGGAGCCGGCAGCATGCTTCATCCTCTGGAGCCCAACCTTAAGCTTAGTCGGCGTCCACAGCAACTCGGCAATCTTCAGAATGCCAAGTTTGAAAGACAGTGCAACCCCCTTAATGACAGGAATGCGAGCCTCCGTGCCGATCATATATTCGTGCCGAGACCAGACGTTATCATCAAGTTGGACGGTCCCTCCGGCTGCGATGGTCTCCTCTCAGGACTTGGCTACCGCTGCATAGGCGGCTGCTTCAGATTCGGGCCAGGCCTCTGCATCACAAAAGGAAAGTATGAGTAAGAACACAGAAGAAGGAAGCAGTCGGAAAATGCACTCGGAGGCAAGGAACACTCACCGCTAAGAAGGACGTCCATATCGGTCATGGTGTCGCATAAACCCTTGGCCCGGCGGCGCAGTCGGGTCGTTTCTTCATAATTGTGCTTTTCCAACTCTTCGTATTTGGCAATATGCTCGTCACGATCTTTCCGGATGGAGTCTCGGGTAGCAACGGCGGCATCCCTCTCGGCCTGCATCGCTTCTCGGGCGGCTACAGCTGCATCTCGTTCAGCGCAAAGTCCATCGCCAGCAGCAGCCACAGCAGCCAGGTCATCCGAGTGCGTCTTCTTCAGAGCAGCCAGCTCGGAGCGGAGGTTTTGTACGGTTCGAGACAAATCGGTTTCCACCCCCTGCAGTCGGGTCGTCTCTTGCTTGGCTGCGGCGAGTGCGGGCCCTTGCTGATTGAGTTCAGTGGTCAACTCGGCGATTCGGCCTTGAAGGTCACCCACCATGGGAACAGAAGCTAGAGGAAGACACAAAGATGTTAGTACAAGAGAAATTATCAACCAAGGGAAGATAGAAGTAGTGAAGAGGTTAACTTTCAGCTTATTGATCTCGGCCGACTGGTTGTTGACCTCGAGCTGGGCCTGAGCGAGGGTTCGAAGGCTGGCGGCATAGGCTTCGAGGAGTTTCTCGAAGACATCGCGTCGTTCCTCCATAACAGCCTAAGAAGAAAAGCAAGATGAACTTTAGAGGCACAGCAGCCAAAAGAGGATCCGAACCGATTGCTAACAATCGGCCCGAATCTCGGGGACTACACCCAGTGGGTGCGCTTGCGCGCACCCACCAGAAGAAAAGTCTCCCGATCGGAGGAAGGCAGGAGAAAAAGCAAAGAGCATAAAAGATCCGAACCGATTGCTAACAATCGGCCCGAATCTCGGGGACTACACCCACCGGAAGAAAATTCTCCCGATCGGAGGAAGGAAGGAGAAAAAGCAAAGAGCATAAAAGATCCGAACCGATTGCTAACAATCGGCCCGAATCTCGGGGACTACACCCAGTGGGTGCGCGCACCCACTGGAAGAAAAATCTCCCGATTGGAGGAAGCCATAAAGGAAAGTTGAAGAACTCACCGCATGATGGCGGTCGAGCAGATGGAGGTCCTTAGCCATGGCGGTGGCGAAGTCGTTCACCCGGTTGTAAGCCACCGTCAGGGGACCCTCAGAGGAAACCGAGGAGCGGCGTGGAGCATCAGATTCGGCGCCGACATGTCTGGTGCGAGAGTACTCGGCCCGGAACTGGTCCACCGAGCGCATCAAGATTATTGACGCAAAAGAGGTTGGCGGCGGCGGAGGAACTTGAATCACAGCGGCAGAGGAAGTGATGGTCGAGACCGGTGGCACCGACATCACCGGAAGGCCGGAGGCATCCGGTTGTGGCTGCGACGAAATCGGGCAAGAAGAAGTTGAAGGACCCGTCGCCACAATCGGCGAGGTAGTTGTCATAATCGGCGACATGGTCTTTGCGATCGGCGAGGTGATTGTCAGGATGGGCGAGGAGATAGTGGTAACAGGGGCGGAGACTGGGTCGGAGCGTAGTGGCGGAGATGGAGCAATCGGACCGACCGATCGCGCTCCTTCGCCACCAATAACTCCCTGGTCGGCCGTGCTCTTGGAGGTCTTGGAGGCAGTGACGGAGGCAGTAGTTTTCTGGGCAGTTTCGAGGCGGGCCTTCTTGGGGGCGCGCTCGGCATCCTTGGAAGTTTGATGTGAAGCCGGTTGCCGTTTGCGAATTGTAGCAGCAGACGCGGCGGGGGAGATGACTGCGCCGGCATGGGCAGGAATGCCGGCATCGATGTCATCAAGACCAATCGGCTCCCTGAAAAAAGAGAAAGAAGAGAGGAATCAATATAAGAGAAGACAGTAAGATTCAAAGCATGAAGATAAGGGCATACCCGATTGTTCTCGGCGCGCCCGTTGGCATCCGACATCTCAGCGGGGCGACGTTCAGAGGGCTTGACCAGTCGGCACTCGAGCGGCCGTCACCTGAGGCTGTTTGCCTTTGAAAGCAGTCGGCACCGTCTTAGTGGCCTTGCCGAAAGCGACACCAGAGGAGGAGCTGGTTGCCGAGGCGCGTTTGGTCGGCACCTTCGGAGGCTTGGCGTGAGGAGCTGCATCAGAATTACCAACCTTTGATACACTATCGTCATCACTCCATTCGGCCAGAAATTTCTCAAGGGAAGGGTCAGGTGTTCCGCCTTGAGCCGCAGTATGGATGTCGGCGTTCTTGGGGTCGGCAGCCTCGGCGTCAGCATCGTCAGCAGGATCGTCGGATTCGGAGGATTCACCGTCATCGGCGCCGTCATCTTAGGATTCAGAGGGGGGAACCTCACCATTGTACTCGAAGTCCGCGGGGTCATCTTCCTCACGGTCGGGGGCGTACGTGCCGGTCACCTGGCCGTCTTCCATCAGGTCGGATCGAATGAAATGTTGAGCAAGAAAAAGAAAGTTATTAGAGAAGCTAAGTATGAGGAAAAAGCAATCGGAGAAAGGGAGCAGTTGGAGCATACCACGGGTGGTTTCTTTTGGCGGCTGAGGTACTCAAGGCCGAAGCGGAAAGGGTCGGGCAAAGGACTGGATGTGATAGTCTTCAACCTGGCGCAGAGGTCTTCGGTTTTCACCCGCCATGTGCAGAGCCGAGTGGGATCTCGGGGGCCCGACATATCGCAGAGGCGGTGCACTCGGCGCTATAGAGGGAGCACTCGGGCTTGAAGCCAATCAGCTGCAAGGTCAGTCGGCAGGAGTCCCTCCTTCTCCAATTGGGCAATCATGGCGACTTGGGCATCAACGTCGCAGTTTCCGACACCATACTTGAGCGACCATTGATGCTTCTCAGTCGGCCGGGCGAGGGAGAACTCGGTCAGGTTCAGGAGATCGGGGTCGTGATCGGGCGATTTGACGTAGAAGAAGGTGGTCTGCCAGTTCTTGCATGATTGGACAATCTCGGGACTTTTGTACTTATGCTTGTCGGCTGCGACAAGGCAACTGCCGCAATCGGTCATGTCGGTCGGAAATGTCGGCTCGCCACCTTTCGTGGCAGACAGCACCACAGCTCCTGTCCGAGCATTGTGAGCTCGGAGGGTGAAGAACCTCTTCCAGAGAGCAATGCTTGGGCGGCAGCCGAGATACCCCTCACACAGAGTGACGAAGTCGGAGAGGATCATGATGAAGTTCGCCGCGAGATGATGCGGTTGCAGCCGATGAAAATTGAGGAAATCGCGAAAGAAGGTGCTGGCAGGGAGTCCGAATCCACGCTCGAAGTGAGCGGGGAAGACGACCCTCTCGCCAGCACGCGCGGTGGGCACAAGCTCGGCGCCGGGAGCACGCCACTGGACTTCGGCCGGCATCTTGCGGGCGCGAACCAGAGCTTGGATGGCCCCGGCGGTGACAGTGGATCCCTTCCAGCACCCGCGGCTGGCCTGGGAGGTGTCTCGCCGGGGCGCCATGGAGCTTGCGGGTGGAAAGAGAAGGAGGACGAGGAGCACAAGAGCAGCGGTGAGAGGTTACCACGGTGGCGGAGTAGCACGCGAGTGCGCGGCCGGAGCGGGTCCCGTGCGTGGAGGTGGAGCTGCAGGCACGACGGAGAGCTTCTGGCGGAGCAGCAATGGCGTGCACGAAGAGCAAGAGGCGGAGGAGGAAGAAGGCGTCTGCGAGAAGGAGGAGTCCAAGCCCCCCCCCCCTGTGGCTTATATGGGCGGCGGGGGAGGGGAGTGGGATCCAGCTGTGGCTGTGTGGCTCAGTGTGGCCCAGCCCACAGGAAGTTCAACCGGCAAATCGGCGCAAGAGATCCCAGCGTGGGAGCCGAGGCGTGCGACGTGGGGTCGAAGCGTGCGGTTACGTCAAATCGCGCATGGGTCGTGGTTCCCAGCCCATTGACTGCACCCCGGAAGAATCGGAGGTAACCGTTGGAAGGCAATCGGCGAGGGATATTATTCTCAAAAAATGAAGACAGAAGTCGGAGACAATTCAAATCAAATCGGACGAAATCTTGGCTAGCCGAGTGTGAGCTCCGAGTCGATCGACGAACTCGGAAGGACGCACTTGAGGAGGCCATGGCATTCGGAAGATGTTGGAGAAAGATTGAAAACTGCAAAGGCTCCGCAGTCAAATGACCGTGGGACCTTTACAGCTTTAGGGGCTACTGTCGGGGGATTGGTACCCGGGTAGGCTCACCCAAGCGAAATCAACCTTTCAAGACAAGGATGGACCGATTGGGCTGCAGCTGGGCCGAGATGGGCAGGCGTACGGCCGATTGATCCAAGGCAATCAGCCGTACCGAATGCCAGCAGTCGGCCCAGGCGCAACCGGTCCACCCTTTCGTCACCAAGACGATTATCCGATTGACCCGCAGCTGGGCCGAGGTGGGCATCGGCACGTCCGATTGCCCAGAGCAATCGACCCTGCCGAGAACCATCACTCGGCCCAGGCGCAATCGGTACAACCTACTACCCCTAGAGAATTTGACCCCGAGATCAGTCGAGGGTACAGGTACGAGGTCATAAATGCGCAATCCCAAGAGATCGGGGTGGCAGAGAAGCCAAGTCACATAGAAGATCTGGCAGAGATGCGTTGTCGACCTCTCCGCCGATTCCGCGGACAGGACGACAAGACTGCACCTTCTAGCTCCACTGTTCACCATCATGACCTACGAGTCTACAGCATGGGCCGCCGCTCGTCGGGTCCGGATCACCCGGAGAGGAGCAGTCGGTGGGCCCCAGCCGATTAGAGGATGACAGCTGGGCCCAATCGGCAGTGAAGTTACCGATTTACCCCGGGCTCACACTATAAGAGCCCGGGGTACCCCTCCTGCGTGGGGGACGATGCACACATTCGCACCATTACTCACATCTCGCTCAGTTCATTTACTGCTTGTAGTTCCTCCTCAGGGAAGCAGGAGAGAGCCTTGCCCACGGCAGCTCTCACCTTCCCCTGAGTAGATAGAGAAGCAGTTATTGTAGCCCATTTCCATTGATATAGAAGAGACAAGCAGGAGTAGGGGTGTTATCTCTCCGGAGAGCCCCGAACCAGGGTACATCGTGGTGACCGTCGCCGTGTTTGTGCCCAACTCGATTCCGGCACCATCAACATCTTCTTCCTCGCGTCTTCCCCTCACTTTAGCCATCCCCATGGCATCTGCCGTCACATATCGACGACAGAGAGACCAGACAATTGATGACAACTTAGATGCAAGCAATACAAAGCATAAACATTAAAACTAGCATGAAACATCAAGTTGTCTTCCTTGTCAACATAACACTTCAAGCATAATAACACAAAGGTTTTGGCTATGTCGCTACTTTGAGAAAAACGTGCTTGTTGTTATGACCAAAGCTATACTTGCCAAGATTTAAATAAAGTTTTCGAAGCCATACCTGATATAAGGTCAATACTCCCCATAAGAATCAGCTCATAATGTCGATTGCGTGAAGAGAATACCGAGTGCAGCAAAGAAACCAATAGACTTCTCATTAATATTCCTTCATAGACGACCCCACACTCATGGATACAAAGCTCTCCAAAAAAGGAGTGATAGACCTCAAAGCAACACCTATTTCATAAAGTAACTTCCCTAGACATGATACGACTCTACTTGACTCCTAAAGAAAAAGATAAAGATAAAGATACCCAGCACTCCCCCAAGCTTGGAACAAGCTAAGGGGATGCCATTACCCAAGGAGATTTACTCCTCTTTCTTGTTCTTCTCAGTCACGTACTCCTTGGCGAAGCGCTTCCATGTCAGTTGTTCTCCAGTCTCGAAGCAAATTCCCGTCTCCAAGATCCTGCACTCAGCACCTAAACCCATGCGCGGAAACTTTAGTTCATACTCACAGTTATGGTTCTGCAGATCATAGATCTGTGCTTGGAGTTCATAAACTTTTTCTTCTAGTGCGTCCAAACTTGACCACATCTCCTTCATCTCCTTCTTGTGGGAAGCCTCGATCTCATTCTTGATGTCGACGTTAGCTTCAACACCGCGCTCCACCATCTTCTTGAACTTGAAGACCTCATGTTCCATCCCCTTCAGCCGCTCCTTGGTGCTCCCTTCCTTGACTGGTCCCTTCAAATCTTCCTTGTGGAGAACACCGTCCTCCACATAAAGGACCTGGGGGTGCTTCCTCACCTCAGCGAGGTAAGGGTTGATGACGTTGACGACGAACTTGTCCTTGGGGGAACTTGGGGAAGGCATGGCACCTAGATCTGCTGAAAGTTTTCCTGGCAAAAATAGACCGAGAAAGAAAACACGCGAAATCGAGAGATACGGTGTCGGGACTATCCGCGCAAATATATAGCAAAAATTTCTGCAACAGAAGGAAGGTTTCAAGCCTAGGTGGAGTCGGAGTCCAGGGCACCCAGGAGGGTGCCTGGCGCGGCCAGGAGGCCTCCTAGGCCCCCTGGAGTTCCTCTCCGGCTCCACTCGGGCTTGGAATTTTCCTAATTTTGCAAAAACTTTGAAAAGTAAACTTTTATTGACGTTCGCGATGTTTCCTTACCGTAATACATACCTTTTATTATTCTGCTCCTGCCGGAGTCTAAAACTGGGCTACAACATGCTCTTCATGAGTTCTTATATATATCATGTTTACATCCGCATTGATTGGATCACCTGCCATATAATGTTTGAGTCTTTGTCCATTCACTACTTGAGGTTTGGTGCCTTCGAAATTATTGATCTTGATTGCACCAGACCGATATACTTCTTCGATAAGAAAAGGCCCTTCCCATCTGGAAAGTAGTTTACCTGGAGAAAACCTGAAACGAGATCTAAACAACAAAACTTTATCACCAACATTAAATTCACGTTTCAGAATTCTTTTATCGTGCCACTTCTTTACCTTTTCCTTGAACATTTTAGCGCTCTCGTAAGCTACACTCCTCCACTCATCTAGATAAGTCAAGTTCATGAGACGCTTTTCACCAGCTAACTTTGGGTCAGCATTTAGCTCTCTGACAGCCCAGAAAGCCTTGTGTTCTAACTCCAATGGTAAATGGCAAGCCTTTCCATAGACCATTTTATACGGAGACATGCCCATGGGGTTTTTGTAAGCAGTTCTATACGCCCACAAAGCATCTCCAAACTTCTTTGACCAGTCCTTTCTAGAACTGTTTACTGTCTTCTGTAAGATCAACTTGATCTCCCTATTGGTGAGCTCAACTTTCCCACTAGTTTGAGGGTGGTACGTTGATGCAATCCTATGATTGACATCGTACTTGTCTAGAGCTTTCCTAAAAGCTCCATGCATGAAGTGTGACCCTCCATCTATCATGAGGTACCTTGGTACTCCAAACCTAGGAAAAATTACATCCTTGAGCATTTTCAAAGATGTCTTGTGATCAACACTCTCAGTGGGGATTACTTCAACCCACTTGGTTACATAATCAACAGCAACTAAGATGTGTGTGTACTTGTGTGAAGGAGGAAAAGGATCCATAAAATCAAAACCCCAGCAATCGAAAGGTTCGATCACTAGTGAGTAATTCATAGGCATCTCATTTCTCCAGCTAATGTTACCAACTCTCTGACACTTATCACACGATAGAACATACCTTCGGGCGTCCTTAAAAAGAGTAGGCCAATAAAAACCTGATTGTAAAACTTTATGTGCGGTCCTTTCACCGGCATGATGTCCTCCATAGGAACTATCGTGACATTGTCGAAGAACGTCCTGTTGCTCGTGCTCCGGTATACATCTTCTCACGATCCCATCTGGACCCTCTTTGAAAAGATGTGGATCATCCCAAAAGTAGTGCCTCAAATCCGTGAAATGTAAAACCTGGAGGCAAAAACTTTGCAACGATAAAATTAGCATAATATGCAAACCAAGGGTCGGAATGAGATTGTACTTTTACAACAGCAAGCTGTTCATCTGGGAAACTGTCGTTGACTGGAATAGCATCATGCGGGATATCTTCCATCCTTGAAAGATTATATGCCACCGGATTGTCTTCTCCTTTTCTATCGACAATCTGTAAATCAAATTCTTGAAGGAGTACCCATCTAATGAGTCTTGGTTTGGCGTCCTTTTTCTGCACAAGATACTTAATGGCAGCATGGTCAGTATGAACAATAACTTTAGAATCAATAATATACAGTCTAAACTTATCACAAGCAAACACCACTGCCAATAATTCCTTCTCGGTAGTAGCATAATTCTTTTGAGCACTATCAAGTGTCTTGCTGGCATAGTGGATGACATTCAGCTTCTTGTCAACCCTTTGTCCTAAAACAGCTCCAACAGCAAAATCACTAGCATCACACATAATTTCAAAGGGCAAATTCCAGTCAGGTGGTTGTACTATAGGAGCGGTTATCAAGGCTTTCTTAAGAACTTCAAAAGCTTCCTTACAATCTTCATCAAATACTAAAGGAGAATCCTTCTGGAGAAGATTGGTGAGGGGTCTCGAGGTCTTAGAAAAGTCCTTGATAAATCTTCTATAGAAACCAGCATGACCTAGAAAACTACGAATACCTTTGATGTCCCTTGGATAGGGCATCCTTTCAATAGCTTCAATTTTTTCCTTGTCCACTTCAATTCCCCTTTCGGAAATCTTGTGTCCAAGAACTATCCCTTCGTTAACCATGAAATGGCACTTCTCCCAATTGAGCACCAAATTCGTTTCTTCGCATCTCTGCAAAACTTTCTTAATATTGTGGAGAAAGTGGTCGAAGGAGTTTCCATAGACGGAAAAGTCGTCCATGAAAACTTCTACAATCTCCTCACAGAAACCATGAAATATTGCAGACACACACCTCTGAAAAGTAGTAGGTGCATTACACAAACCAAAAGTCATACGCCTATAAGCATAAGTACCGTAAGGACACGTAAAGGTGGTCTTCTCTTGATCCGCGGTGTTAACGTGAATCTGGGAGAAGCCATAATACCCATCGAGATAGCAGAAGTGGGTGTTTTTAGACAGCCGCTCGAGCATCTGATCAATAAAGGGCAGAGGATAGTGGTCCTTCCTGGTTGCCTTGTTCAACTTCCTGAAATCAATACACATTCTATATCCAATAATAGTCCTCTGAGGTATTAGCTCATTTTTATCATTAGGAACAACAGTTATACCTCCTTTCTCAGGAACACAATGAACGGGACTTACCCACTTACTATGAGCTATTGGATAGATGATACCTGTGGCTAGAAGTTTTAGAACCTCCGTCCTAACCACGTCCTTCATCTTTGGGTTCAACCGTCGTTGATGATCAACAACTGGTTTAGCATCGGGCTCGAGATTGATAGTATGTTGGCAAATGGATGGACTAATAACCTTGAGATCATCAAGAGTATAGCCAATAGCACCTCGGTGTCTGCGGAGTGTCTCCAATAATCGCTCTTCTTCATACCCTGAAAGGTTAGAATTGATAATAACAGGATATACTTTCTTTTCATCTAAATAAGCATACTTGAGCGTATCGGGTAGTGGTTTTAGATCAAACATCGGGTCTTCTTTTGGTTGCGAGAGGATTCCTAAAGGTTCAACCAGGAGGTTGTGCTTCAGGATAGGAGTTTGTCTTAAAAATATGTCTTCTATTTCATCCCTCTCCTGCATATGTATGTCATTCTCGTGGTCTTCCATAAATTTCTACAAAGTATCATTAGGAGGAATAGCAATAGAAGCAATTTCTTCAATAATCTTGTCATTACTTGACAAGTCAGTACCACGAGGCTGCTTAGAAAACTTAGAAAAATTAAATTCATACGGCTCACCGTTGAATTCAACAGAAACTTTACCTTTCTTGCAATCTATTATAGCTCCACAAGTGCTGAGGAAGGGGCCTACCAAAGATAATAGGGCAAAAACTATCTTGCACTGAACCAAGTACAAGAAAGTCAGTAGGATATTTTACCTTCCCGCAGAGTACTTCAACATCTCTCACAATCCCAACTGGAGAGATTGTTTGTTTATTTGCAAGATGAATCGTGACATAAATGTCTTCGATCTCACACGGCTGAATCTCGTGCATGATCTCTTGATAAAGTGTGAAGGGAATAGCGCTGACGCTAGATCCAAAATCACATAGCACATAGTAATTATGATCTCCTATTTTGACAGATACAACTGGTGTACCTGAAATTGGGCCTTTGTTCTTGGTTGTGGCAATGTTAGTGGAAACAACACAAAAACTAATAGTGGATTCTTCAATATCACTTGTTACAAGATCCTTGACCATTGCCACTTGAGGCTTGACCTTGATCATGTCCTCAGGTTCGTCAGTGGTCCTTCCGTTTTTGTTTAGAATACCTGTAACAAAAGAGTGCTCCTTTATCCTTGAGGGATAAGGAGGCTGTTCATACACAACTGCAGGTAAAACAGGATCAGTAACATTAATCTCAATAGGTGACTCCTTGAAAGGTTTATGATGTTTACTCTCCTTCTTCTTAGAAGAATCAATATGAGAGGCAAAGTCCTTGCAAAAGTCAACCATTAGCTGGGAATCAAGACCAATTTTAGAGTAAAAGGTATTAAAGTAATCAGTCTTCACATAACTCTCAATGTAGTCATGCTGATAGTTTATAGCGGGTTCAATACCTTTATCAATTTCCTAGTCTTCAGTGTTCTTCTGGATCCTTTCTACAAGATCCCATTTTTCTTCCATCCTTCTGGTCTGGAATACCCCACTAGAGGAGGCATCCAACATCTCCTTGTCCTGACGAGAAAGCCTGGCATAAAAATTTGTAAGTATAATTTCCTTGGGGAGCTCATGGTTTGGGCATTTGAGCATCAGGGACTTCAGTCTCCCCCAAGCTTGAGCGATGCTCTCTCCGTCGCGAGACCAAAAGTTGTAGATGTAGTTCCTGTCTTGGTGAATTTCACGAAGAGGATAAAACTTTGCATAAAAGAGAGACATAAGCTCTGACCATTCAAGAAGATCAGAGTTATCGAGTAGCTTATACCAATCTAAAGCTTTATCTTTGAGTGATATGGAGAATAGTTTCTTCATGACGAACTCCATCGTTACACCTGCAAGCTTAAATAAAGAACATAATTGTGATAAATATAGCAGGTGTTCTCCCGGATGTCCTTCTCCTGTATAACGATTAGACAAGACATGATCAATAATACCAGGTGGTATTTTATAGGGCACAATTTCAGTAGGGTTAGGAGTGACCACCACAGTCGTGGGGCGGCTCCTTACCAACAACGAACCAACAGTAGCAGAGTCCATAAGGACTGAAAGCAACAACAGAAAATAAAGACTTCCTTACCGGCTTCACTTACCAGTAGCGCTACACTCCCCGGCAACGACGCCAGAAAAGCTCGTTGATGGCGGTAAAGTTAATAGGTTCAGTGGGATTGCGACCCCTGTTAACCGCGCCAATAAACGATTTTTGATAACCCACAAGTCTAGGGGATCAATTGTAGCTTTTCGATAAATAAGGATGTCGATCCCAGCGAGGAGCAGAAGGTGCTGATAAGTGACACTGGATAAGGAAAGGTTGCACACACTCAAAGGTAAATATTTAGGGGGTTTTGGTTGAAGCAACAGAAAAGTAAGAGACAAGCAAAGTAAATAGGGTAACTGAGGAGTAGCAAGTGGCCCAATCCTTTCACAAGGATAAGCCTAGGAACTAAACTTATAAAAGCTAAAGCGTTCTTGAGAACACACGGGAGAGATAGCCAAGTTACTTTCACCATACTCTGCCAAGTAATATGTATTGTGTTGATAAGTGTTGGTGGGTGGATCAATGCTAGTACACCTTCTAGACTAAGATAAGTGTACTCTTATGATTACACACCTTGCAAGCATCCACAAATACAAGGTAGTAATTAAGGCATAAGCCTAACCACAGCATTACGATCAAGGATCCATAACTCCCTTGTGCAAAAGTGTGCGAACTGGGGTTCAGGTTTCTGTCACTCCGGCAACCCACCATAAGCATCCTTTGTGCACAATGTATTCCTCTAGGCCCATGAAAGGTGAAGTGTTAAGTGTTCGACTCACATAACACCACTAGAGAAATAACAACACAACTTAAGTATCAAACAATACATAAAACTTTCAACATCATATGACTACTAATAACTACACTTCTCCCATGTTCTCAAGAACTAAATTAACTACTCACAAGACATAAAAGAGATCATGATCAGAGGTGATAGATGGGTGGCAAACAATCTGGACACAATGATATTTCTCCAAAAAAACTCAATAGCATTCACCACAAAGTAGTAATCAACACCACCAGAGTAGAGAGGATAGATAGTACGGATTACAACATAAGTTGCAATTGTGAGATGAAATGGGATGGTGATGGAGATGGTGCTGATGTTGGGGATGATGTTGATGATGATCTCGATGATGCCCGTGACGATGATGATGATGATGGCGACGATCTCCCCTTCCGGGAGGTGATCTCCCCGGCGGAATCTGCCCGCCGGAGATGGCTTTTCTCCTCTGTAGGTTTCCGCCCCGTGGAGGCGGCGAAACACGAAAACTCTTCTGTACTTAGGGTTTTCACCCCAGGGGGGTCTTATAGGCGAGAGGGGGCACCGAGGGGGGCCACCAAGCATCCAGGAGGGTGCCTGGCGCGGCCAGGAGGGGGCCGCGCCAGGCACCCTTCTGGCTGCCTGCCTGGTGGGTCCCCTCACCTCCGTCTTCGGTGCTCCCTAGTCAATTCCCATAAAAACGACCCCCGTAAATTTTCATCGCATTTGGACTTGATCTGATTAAGCAACTTGGTGTCCACTTTTCACCGCTGAACCCTGGTTCTGCTGCTTCGGCATCGGAAGGTTGTAAACTGTGTAAAACAAGCCAAAACAACATAAGAACAATACTTTAAAGTGGAATATATCAATGAATAGGATAAAATTACGATATAAAATAGTGATGCTTTTTGGACGTATCATGTGCTTCCGGGTATTTTTCTTCCTCGGGTGTCGTGCCCCGTTCTTGGATTACTGCTACTTGCCTTGCTGGTATGGAAGATGCTGGCGGTGCATCGTGGGCGATGGTTCTGACTGCCACGCTTGCGAGAGGCCGTGCTGCTGCTGTTGCGGATCGACTTTTTTCTTCGGAGAGTTCGATAAATCGCCTGCAGTTCCAGAGGGTGTGTCCTGACTCCTGACATGAGCTCTCCGCGCTCGTTTCTGAACCCGTGTATTGTGCATGGTCCGTCCAGCTGTTCTTTAGCCGAGCGATATGCTCGGGTGTCATCTCGTGGCTGCCTCGTTCTCCAATCCCGTTTTTGAATTTGGGGTGCTTCTTCTTGGTTGTCCCTGTGCTGTATTCTCCTGTCATCGCGATGTCTGCCTTCTCTGGCATCTGGGAAGCCGGCCGCGACCATGTCGGGTCCTCTGTCGTCGTAGAAGTTGCGCCTCGGGCGTTTCCTTCTTCTGTCGAATCCTCTGTCGCTGGTGTGGTAGTCGTAGTCCCGTTCTGAGCGCGCTGTCTGGATCACCGATTCGTTCCGTACGGAGTCTTCTCCATCTGCCCAGTTGTTGGCTTGCTCGAGCAGTCTTGCGAGTGTTCGGACTTTCATCTGTCCGAGCTGTCCCTTGAAGTCAATGCGTTGCAAGCCCCTCCTGAATGCATCGATTGCGCTTTCATCTGAGATGTCCTCGGCTGATTTTTTGAGTATGGTCCATCGTTGGATGTATGCTAGTAGGGATTCTCTTGATCCTTGTCTGCAGGCCCTCAGATCCTCGAGTGATGCCGGTCGTTTGTAGGTGGACTTGAAGTTATCGATGAAAGCGCTGTGGAACTGCCTCCAGGAGTCGATTGATCCGCTGCTAGGTTCTTCAGCCAGTGTCATGCTGAGCTCTCGAGCATGAGTTGTATGTACTGCATTGCTGTAATATTGGTTCCGCGTTGGAATTTTACGGCCGTTAGGTAGTCGTCGAGCCATGCTTCTGGTTCTTCCAGTCCGTCGTACTTGTGCGTTGTGGAGTTTAGCTTGAAACCTTTTGGCATCCTTATTTTCCGTATGGATCGTGTGAAGCACAGTGCTCCGCATGGTTCTACGTTTTCGTCGGAAGCTTGCTCGTCCGAGTACTCTTTGCGGGCTGCTCTCCTTCGTCTTCCACGATTGACTTTGCTTTGTGTTATGTCGTCGCGTGCGTCTCGCCGATTGTTGTTGCGTCTGTTGCTGTTGTCGTCGTTGTCGTGGTTTTTGTTTTTGTTTGGGCGCTTGCGCCAGTCGTCGCTGCTGTCGTCGTCGGGTGAACTGGGGTCCCTGTCCGGGGTCTGCTCGCGGGGAGCCCGTCGTGCGCCTGCTCTTTTGGGGGCTGAGATGGCGTATTTCATTATTTTGAGTGCCATCATCGTGTTGTGGTCTAAGTTGCCTTTCTTGATTTTCTGAGCACGAGATAGGTACTCTTGGGCAGTGAAAAGGGCTTCGGCTGGCATGAGTTGTTCTTCCTCGTCGTCGTCCTCTTATAGCTTGAAGTCGTCATCTAGCTTGCGGGCCACCTTCTTCTTGTCCGTGCATTTTAGATTGCTGAATCTGGATCTGTCTCGGATGGGGGAGTCATAGTCGGAGTAGTCGCTTCTGGGAGGTGATCTGCGGTTGCTCCTTGAGTCGATGGCAGACTTTCCTTGTTTCTCTAGTTCTAAGTGTTGTTGTCTTGCTCTCTTGGTGGCGTCACTTGCCAGCTTGTTGTATGCTCTGAGCTCGTCTCGCGTTGCGTTCTCCGGGAGTAGTTTGTCGCGCTTCACTGCGTCCCTTATTCTGGCGATTGCTTCCTTGGATAGGTAGATCTTTTCTACGTGATGGTCCTCTTTCGCTATGCCTGGGGTCTGATGCTTGCTGCTTTCTGGCTCGTTGCTCCTGCGATTGCTATGCTCCACTCTTTGGTATATTTTCTTTGGTATGGTTCCTGGTTCTCCAAGCGTGACGGTGACCTGGCCAATGTTGTCAGGATCACTGTCTTTGTTATTCGAGTGGTTGTCCCGGAGACTGCTCGGGTCGTCATCTTGGTTTTTGCCATCTGTGGTTGGCTCGTGGATGTCTGCCATGAACACTTGGGACAACGTCTTGACTGTCGTCTTGCTTGTGCGCATGTTGCGCTTCTTCCATGGACCACTCGAGTAGTCGGGCTGGGGGTCGTGGCTGACTCGCGGAGTCTTCACGCGGGTGGGTGCTGCTTCGATTGTTGATGTAGGATCTGCCGTCGCGGGTGCTCGAGCGCGATCCGTGAGACGGAGGGCTCCCTAGTGGTTGATGTAGATTTGATATGCTCCGAAAATCAGGTTGACTCCAGTGCGCAGGTCGGCGAAAGCCGGTCGAAAGGCCGGGAGGTGAGCCATGAAACCGAGGGATCCGAACAGATCGAAGTCTACCCGGATCGTAGAGTCGATGAGTGATGATGAAGTCGCTGCCTTGACGGCTGCCGATGATGGGGCCTCCGAGATCGCGATTCCAACCTGCGAAGTTCCCACAGACGGCGCCAATCGACGGGGATCAACCCCGGAAAATCCCATGGTCAGGGACCCTGGGTTAGTCATAGAGATGGCACAGGTTGGACGATACTCGTCGGCTAACAGGAGAAGCACTTCCTGCTCGATATTATCAAGTGAGGGGGCGATTACTGATACGGTGAGGATAGTTCTCACTCCTCGTTGGTTACCCCAAGTGGAAGGTGAGATGTAGCGTAGCAGCAAATTTCCCCTATGTAGAGGATAGGGGTTGTCTCCCGTAAGACTCGCGGAAATACAAGAAGGTGGTAAAGTGAACAATGGCACCATTCACAACCGAGGGTTGCTAACTTCACCTGGACCTGCACACAGATACAAATAACTTTGCTCCCAATGAGTACAGAGGAGTTGTCAATTCCTCCGGCTTGCTATTTACAAAGGATTAACGCAAGAGATAATAATGATAGTGATAGCAACTGGAAAGTAAACACTGAAAGTAAACAGTAATGTGAAGATGGACCGGGGTCCCGTTATTTTCACTAGTGATGTCTCTCTCCCAAAAGACGATAAAAGTGCTAGCGGGGTAAACAAATAACAGTTGGGAAATGACAGGATTATGAAGGCACCGCAATGCTAACTATGCTGCAAAGAAAGGAAGGGCTCAAAAGCAACGGGCAGTACGCCAAGGTAAGTATACCAAAATCCATCTGCATCTACTAGGAATCATCCACCTTGAGATATCTATCCAGAACATCTCGCTGGTATTAAGTTGTGAATCCCACCCAAAGTGTAAATCCAAAGCAACAGACAACTGCATTAAAAGAACTTTGCGTAAAGTAAACAATCCTTGCATCCTCGGATACAAGCACCGTTGTTTTATCCCTGGTGGCAACAACACATCCCCTAGTCTCATGTTTCTGTCACTCAAGCTAGACATCAAGGGGCTGAACCCACAATCAAGCATAACGCTCCCTCTTGGAGTTGCAAAAAATCACTTGTCCAAAGTAAAATACGGCAACGGAGAACATGCAAGAATTTACTCAAGAAAAAAATATAAAAGAGAAGAACCAAATATATTACTCATCACAATCTGAACATAGTCTCATAATCCATCAGATCCCAACAAACTCAGCATAGCAACGGCAGAAAATTACAAAGGTGCCTCCATGATGTGAGGCAGCTCACGAGGTCTCGAAAGTGGAGGCACAAAGAGGGGAGAGGAACATCACATAGCTACTGGTCACGGACCCATGGTCCAAGGGGAACTACTCACGGTACATACGGGAGGTGTCCATGGCTATGGATCGTCTCCCGGAGGGGGTAGCTTCTCCCGGCAGGGTGCCGGAGCAGCTTCTCCAGGCAGCCCCGATCTTGAAGCGGTGGCGGTGGCGGTACAGAGGAAAGATCGCGGAAAAGAGATCGATATTAGGGGTTTCCACCCCGAGGGCTAAATATAGGCCAAGGGGGGCACCGAGAGGGGCCACAGGGCAGCCAGGAGGCCCCCTGGCGCGGCCTAGGGTGGGGCCGCGCCAGGGACCCTTCTGGAGTCCCTGTGGTGGCCTCCCTTCCCTCCTTTGGTGTTTCCGGAAGCTTCCGGGTCGCTGATTTTTTATCTGATTTTTCCGGATTTTTTGGAGCACTTTTAATGGCCGGAAAACCTGAAATATAAAAACAGTAGAAAACAGCAACTGGCAGCTGGGTGCACTGGGTTAATAGATTAGTCCAAATATGCTCAAAAGTGTATGAAAGTTCAAGAAAAACATGGCAAAGTCACACAAAACATGCATGGAGCAAGCAGAAATTATAGATACGTTTGGGACGTATCAACATCCCCAAGCTTAATTCCTGCTCGTCCTCGAGTAGGTAAATGATAACAAGCATAATTTCTGTGGTGACATGCCACACAACCATATAAGAACTTTGTAAGTAAATCAATCAAAGCATGCAATTCAATTCAAGTCTTAACAAGCAAGAGTCTATATTAGCATTGACAAAAGCAACAAAAGAACGAAAGGTGCAAGAGCTCTCGCTGTCCGTGACTCGAATGTCTCCAGATGGTGTTTGCGTGCAAGCAGGGGACTAGGAAAAAGAGAGAAAAAAGGTTGTTGAGAACAACTATCTACTAAAGTTTCACACTTAGTCTCCTTTGGATTCTTATCTTGACTCGTCCCCAGACCACTAGCTAGGTACAAGTCAATTTGATCCACTCCCTTCCGATATTTTGAGCACTCATGCAATGGATGAGCGTGATCAAGAAAGTTGACACCTAAAAGGCGAAACATAAAGAAGGTGGAGGAGGAAGACAAAAAGGTGTGAAAGGCTCACATCAATGAGGACAATCATAGGCGAGAGAAGGCCATATGATAGATATGATGTGAGGAGTAGGGATTGTCATGCAACGGATGCACATGTGAGCTAAAAGCCCTCCAAGGGAACTAGTGGGGGTGCATCTAACTTGCTTGTTCAAGTAGACCTAGAGCTCGTTTGAGGAGGCTCATCATTGGAATATACAAGCCAAGTTCTATAGTGTGAAGGACCCCACATAGCTATATGCATGAATGATGATCTCTATGGAGTACTAGTGTGGATCTCTCAAAAGGAATAGTAGTGTGCCGCCTTCTATCTTTTTATTTTTATTTTTCTCTTTTTTCTATTTTTTTTGTATTTTTTGTTGGCCTCAATGGCTCTTTCTATTTAACTCTCATTTGTCCTCTTTGAGATCTTTTGATTTTGTCCTTGATGAGGGGGTGACCCCACGACTCCTATGGATGAGCCTACCCGGTGTACCCGAAGACAGAAGGCCCACAGAGATGCCGCCTGGGCCCAACCTTGGCCCACTATTGGCACCGACGTAGGAGTCCACGACTCATAAGGAAGGCGCAAACTTGCCATACGGTACAAGATTAGGGTTAGGAAACCTCATCTGTAATCCTGGACGGACTCCCCGAGACCTAGCCTAGTATATAAAGGCTAGGAGAGGAGACGTCGAGATCATCCAATACACAATATGTAACCCTAGCCTTGTGCGCACTAGCCTTGGCTTCCCTGTAATCGCCATCTCCAATCAATAACATCGAGCAGGAACGTATCCTCCTGTTAGCCGACGAGCTATCGTCCAACCTGTGCCTCTCATGACTAACCCAGCGTCCCTGACCATGGGATTTGCCGGGGCACATCCCCGTCAATTGGCGCCGTCTGTGGGAACCGCACAGGTTGGGAACGCGATCTCGGCGGCCTCACCAGCATCTTCAACACCGCCGACGCGATGACTTCACCAACACTTTTCGATCTAACGACCCAGGCGGAATCCGATCTGTTTGGGTCCCTCGGCTTCATGGCCCATCTTTCGACCCTCCGACCAACCTTCGCCGACCTACGCTCCGGCATCAACCTGACCTTCGGAGCATATCGGATCTACATCAACCACTGGGCGCCCTCCGCCTCACGGACGACGCCCGAGCACCTGCGACGACATCTACAGCAACAATCGACGCAGTCGCCACCCGCGCAGCCACCCTTCGAGCCAGCCGCGACTGCCCACCCAACCCAAGGCTTCACGTCACCCGCGACCGCTCGGGTGGAACTCCGGCCTGGAAAAGCAGCATCACGCGCGCGAGCAATAAGGAAGTCAGGGCACCATCCCAGGTGTTCATGGCAGAAACCGACGCACCACCAGCAAACAGCAAGGGCCAAGACGACGACCCGAACACTCGCCAGGTCAACGACAACACAAAAGAGTCCGGAACCACCAGCAAGACCGTCGTGAAGCTGGGAGAAGTAGGAAGCATACCAATGAAAGTACCATAGGGACAAGAAATGGGCAACCACAAGGGCAACGAGCCATCAAGCAGAAAGTAACAAACCCCGAGTACGGCGGTGGACGACCCTCCCAAAGAGCGAATATACCTGTCCAAAGAATCAACGGCAAGAGTAAAGGACGCAGTCGAACACGGCAAGTTACTACCGGCAAGCGCAACAAGGGACGAGCTCAGGGCATACAATAAGTTGGCAAGCGAGCTAACCCAGCAAGCGAGACAACGGCGCCTAGAGCTGGAGAAGCAAGAAAGGGTGGCCGCCAAGCGGAAAAGCAATCGCAAGCCACCTCCAAGAGACGACTCTCCGGATCACGGTTCCCCTCTCCGCAATAAATAGAAATTCAGCAACCTACGACGAACAGACAAGAAGAGAGTGGTTCGGAAGCTCGACGATGACTTCAATCTAGAAGAGGAGGACGACAAAGAGGAACCCCTCACTCCAGCAGAAGCCCTTATCAGCGCCCGAGACTACCTGACTCGCGCCCAGAAAAATAGGCAAAACAGACCAGACCGCAACACATCAATGGCCTTGCAGATAATGAAAGACGCCATCGCCGCCTCAGCACCCAAAAAACCAAGTGCAAGGCGGCCGACCCGCGAGAGGACACCAGACAGGGACCCCAGCTCACCCGATGACGACGACAGCAACGATGACTTGCGCAAACGCTCTGGCAAAAACAGGAAGCACGACAGCGACGACAACGACAACAGGCGCCGCAGCAGTCGACGAGACGCGCGCGACGACATCACACAGAACAAAGTCAACCGCAGCACATGAAGACGCGCAACACGTGAAGAGCACTCGAACGAAGAATCCTTCGACGAAGAAATTGATCCATGCGAAGCATTATGCTTCACGCGTTCCATACGCGAGACGCGAATGCCGAGCGGGTTCAAATTGAACTCCACAACGTTAAAATACAATGGACTCGAGGAGCCAGAGGCATGGCTCGACGACTACTTAACAGCAGTCAAGTTCTAGCGAGGGACCAACGTCACGGCAATGTAGTATGTGTAGCTCATGCTCGAGAGCTCGGCACGACACTGGTTGTAGAATCTCCCGCGAGGATCCATCAGCTCATGGAGGCAGTTCCGTGAAGCCTTCATAGAAAACTCGAGGAGCTGCGAGCATGCAAGCAAGGAACCAGGGAAACCCTGTGAGCCTACATCCAGCGGTGGACCATACTCAAGAATTCAGCAGAAGACATATCAGACGAAAGCGCAATCGACGCGTTCAGGCGAGGCCTGCAGCGCATCGAATTCAAGGAACAGCTCGGACAGATGAAAGTCCGAACACTCGCACGGCTGCTGGAGCAAGCCAACAGCTGGGCGGACGGCGAGGATTCCATTCGCAACGAAACAGAGATCCACACCGCACGCTCAGAGAACGACTACGACTACCACAATGGAGAAAGAGGACTCGACCGACGAAGGAAGCGATCCAGGCGCAATTTCTACGATGACAGAGGACCCGACATGGTCGCCGCCGGGTTCCCAGACGACAGAGATGGCAGGCATCGCGACAACGGCAGAACACAGAGAAGATACAACCTCAAAGGCGCGCCCCAAGCTCAGAAACGAGACTTGAGGACGAGGCAGCCGCGCGACAGCACTAGAACATACCGTTCGGCCAAAGAACAACTCGACGGACCATGCTCGATACACGGATTCAGAAACGAACGTGGGGAGCTCGGATCAGGACACACACTCAGGAACTGCAGAAGCTTCAACGAGTTGGCTGAGGAAAAAAGTCGATCTGCGACAACAGTGGCCCAGCCACTCGCGAGCATAGCAGTCGGGCCCATCGCCCACGACGCACCACCAGCCCCTCCCCTACCAACGAGGCAAGTGGCCACAATCCAGCAATAGCGCAGAACACCAAATGCAGAAGAGCAGTACCCAGAATCCCACGGAAGAATCTACATGATACAAGAAGGCAGGCCTTCAAATAGGCATCAGAAGCAGGTCACAAGACAAGTTTTTCTCGCAACCTCCTCGCACCCCGCTGTCCCGGAGTACTTGCGCGGGTCCGAGACAGATATTACCTTCTCTCGGGAGGACCACCCGCCCGCCATCCCTCGGCCAGGACACGCCGCGCTAGTGCTCGAGGCCAGAATTGGGAACTACGACATGTCGCGAGTATTCATGGACGGCGGCAGCGGGATCAACATCATCTTCACAAGGACACTAGAAGAAATGCTAATCCAGAGCTCTGCGCTGAAATCCTCAAGCACAACCTTCCACGGGATTGTGCCAGGAAAAGCAGTCTACCCTCTGGGAAAAATAAGCCTGGAAGTGGTCTTTGGTAATGTGACCAACTTCCGCAAGGAGACCCTAGACTTTGAAGTGGTCGACTGGAAGTCGTAGTACCATGCAATCCTCGGGCGATCAGCCTTCACCCGCTTCATGGCAGTGCCGCACTATGCTTACCTTAAGCTAAAAATGCCAGGCCCTCATGGGGTCATCACAGTCAGCGACAGTTTTGTTAGGTCCGACCGCTGCGATAATGAATTCCACAAGATATCAGAGGCCTTTGGAGCCCACCAAGCCAGCGAGACCACGGGACCCGCAGAAGAAGCGCTCCCGTAAAAGAAGCCACCACCCGGAGGACCCGAGCACTCGGAGAAGAAGCTAACTAGCCCCTAAGGTCACCACGCTGCCGTTTTTAATAAAGGGGACTGCCCTCATCAGACCCCCCCCCCTCCCATTCTTACTAAATGTAAGAAGCACCAGGAAGAATATTGAAAAATGTTTTTCCAAAAATTGATTCATTGGCACTCGGGGGCTCGCCGCAGCAGCCACCCCCAAGGCGTTCTTCGAAATCGCGACCTTAAACAAAATTGGCACTCGGGGGCTCGCCGCAGCAGACACCCCCGAGGCTTTCTTCGCAATCGCGACCTTAAACAAAATTGGCACTCGGGGGCTCGCCGCAGCAGCCACCCCCCGAGGCGTTCTTCGCAATCACGACCTTAAACAAAATTGGCACTCGGGGGCTCGCCGCAACAGCCACCCCCCGAGGCGTTCTTCGCAATCGCGACCTTAAGCAAAATTGGCACTCGGGGGCTCGCCGCAGCAGCCACCCCCCGAGGCGTTCTTCGCAATCGCAACCTTAAACAAATTTGGCACTCGGGGGCTCGCCGCAGTAGCCACCCCCCCAGGCGCTCTTCGCAATCGCGACCTTAAACAAAATTGGCACTCGGGGTCTCGCCGCAGCAGTCACCCCCCGAGGCGTTCTTCGCAATCGCGACACGCACGGGCTCGCCACAGCAGCAAAACCCTTTACTGCAAAAAACAAGACAACAAAGGAATACGGTACACCAAGAAGAAGCATATACAAAGAAAGGAAGCATCTAACCCCCAGGCTCCATCTTCTCCTTAATAAGGGCACCCAGATAACGATCGTTCTCTTCGCAAACCCGCTCCACAACTAGGCGCGCAGGCTCATCAACCGCCGAGTAATGCTCATCCATTGGGTAATCCCTACCACCTGGAGGACCCCCCCCCCCCACCACCACTTGAGAAATATCAGCTCCCGGCCAATGACTATGGACCAAGCCCAAGGCAGCATGGGCTCCAGCATGAATCTGGTGATTCATCAGGCGACGCAGCTCTGCAGGCTGAGAAAATACATGGCAGAGAGTCTCAAAGGACGATGGCACCACCTGCATCGGATAAAACTCAGAGTGGATCCCACCCAGCACCTGTTGACAGTACCGCAGAGAAGCCGGCACCCTCTCAACTCGAAGACGAAGCACAAAAATGCTCGAGCATGAGCCCCATCTTCCCAGAAAGGATTGCTCGCCTGCACATCAGGATCATCCAACCGATACAGCTCCAACTGGATGGCCTTCTCTTCATCCCGGGACCGCCCCGCCAGCACTTCGAAAAACAGAATCAAAATCAAGACGACGACGGGAAAGCTAATAAATGCAGTCGAGCAATCGAGCAGAAGCCAGACTCACCTCGCAGGAGGTCAGACAACTTCACCACCCACGAAGAAAGACTATCCAGCACAGCCTCAGCACGCTCGCGTTTGGAACGATGGACTGCCGCAGCCCCCTTCAAGCGAACAACTTCCCGCTCAGCGTTTCTCATCCTCAAGCACACGGACTCGTACGTGCCCTCGCGAGCGTCCTCCTTCAACGAACTCCAAGACCGAAGCACGCCCGGGGCGGTCTACCGCAAAACGAGCAACAAAGAAAGGACAATCAAGCTCAACAGCAGAACTGGCCAGACAGTTATTCCAACCAAAGTAGCACAGATTCACCACCACAGAGCAGGCATATTACAACCCGAAGTTTCAGACGACAAGACACGGCTACGTCCCCCCTTGCCTGCAGAAGAGGGATACTGAGTATCCACAACGTCCTGCAGGCGACGAGACAGGACAGTGGCTCGCGCGCTCTGCTCGTCAGTATAAGCAGGGACAGTCTCAACCAGAGAGTCATCAATGGCAATTCCGTGCCCCATAAGAACAACAAGGGACGTGGAAAGACCACTCACCACGTTCTCCCCAACTAGATCCTCCAAGAGGTCCCCGCTATCACCAAATGCAGCAATGCGGGCGTCCAGACCAGCTGGCACCTTTGTGCCCTCCGGCGTGAGGTGTTCATGAACAAGACCCACAAGAGTGGAAGCCCGAGCACAGACCCCCTTGGCAACATCAACAGCGTCCGACATGGCATCCACGGCCCCTCGGAGAACTCCAGACCCCGATGCAACCACTTCCGCCGCACTCGCACCCGTAGAGGCTGCACCAGGCAACAAAAATCACTACGGGAAGATAAAGAGACAGAAGCACCCAGCAACGGAACGACGACTTACACACA
Organism: Bromus sterilis; assembly: GCA_950022295.1. Lineage (NCBI taxonomy): Eukaryota > Viridiplantae > Streptophyta > Magnoliopsida > Poales > Poaceae > Bromus > Bromus sterilis. The sequence continues at coordinate 382,171,797 of OX465595.1, read as the reverse complement.
AGCGAGTCCGCCAAAACCCGAAGACGCTCGCGCTCGACTGCCTCCGCTTGCACAAGCGCATCCTCAACCCGACGCAGGCGCACCAGCTCCTCGTGCTGATCATGCAGCTCCTTCTCCTTGGAAGCCAAAGCGGCCTTAAGGTTGGAAATCGTTCTCTCCGCCTTCTCGGCCAGCTTCTCGGCAGTTTGATGACGGTCTGGAAAACAAGAAAGTACTCAGAACGGAAGACCCAGAAGTTCAAGCACGGAAGCACAGGAAGAAATACTCACTACTCATGGCAGACAAGGCATCCTGGGAAGAATTGTGGGCCTGCTGCCAACGCTCAGCTTCAACCACCAGACGCTCACAGTGCTGGAACACTGGCTACTCGAAGAAATCAAAACTTAAGGACAGAACCAAAGCAGGACTACAACCAATCGCAAACGCTTGCTTGCAGCCTCGGGGGCTACTCCCATCGGGAGAACTGGCCGTGCTCCCAAGGACGACACAAAGAAAAACAGAACCAAGGCAAGACTACAAGCAACCGCAAGCACTTGCTTGCAGCCTCGGGGGCTACTCCCATCGGGAGCACTGCCGTGCCCCCGATGACAAAAACTACACAAGCAAACAGGAAAAAAACTCACCAGCCCAGCTATGCGGTCGAATAAGCGGACTTTGTCTTCCACAACAAGATCAAGACGACCCAAGTAAGGACGATCTGGAGCAGCAGGCTCGGCATCAGAAGCAACAACACAATACGACACAGGTAGAGCGGCAGCAGGAATCACACCCGCAGCCAGGGGAGCAGGAGTCACCGACTGTACGGTCTGACCAACGGCAGCCGAAGAATCCCCAGTATGCTTGACGGCTACTCCAGAGTCAGTCGACTGTAGGTCGACAGCAGCCTCACTAGTGGAGGAAGCAACCGGAGCAGTCGCAGAGCTACAAGATAAACGCCATCGGACAAAAGAACAGAGGAAAAAACAGCACCAGCAAAGTCAAGCATATGCTTACCCGCCACACGCAGAGCGAGCACGCAACAACCTCCCAAACCTGGGCCTTTTTCACGCAGCAACAGGAGGAGACGGCTCAGCAGACGACACAGACAGCGGGCCAGCACCACTCGTCGCGTCAAGATCCTCGGCACCCGAAGGCCGCGACCGCTTGACACGAAAGGGCGCCGATTCCTCACTATCTCCGTCCCCCGGCAGCTCGACCCCCGTGGACTCGTCAGCACCAGTGGCACCCGCGAGCACGCTGGCACCAGCGCTCGGCGCAGCATCGTCAGCAGCGGAAGCATCCGTCTCCTCGTGAATATCAGCATCCTCCGTCTGCGGAGGGTTGCACAACACAGGAACATGATCCTACAAAAGCAAATAGCATCATCAGCAAGCAGTCAAACAAGCATCTCAAATCAAACGAGAAATTCAAAAAACGCGAACCTGCGGCAGTGCGTGAACAGAAGAATAAGGAAGGATGAAACCCATCTCGGAAACGCTCGAGCACTTGGTCACGTACTGGATCCAGGCCGAGAGGCCATCGGCATCAAGCTCCTGACGGAAGCATCTCGTCGAGTCCTCGAGTCTCTCATATTGCCACATGGGACGGGCTCGAGACTGCAATGGTTGAACGCGCCTCCCAATAAAAACAGGGATGAGCTGCCCACCGGTCAAGTTGTCCTTCACTAGAGCAACCCTCTCCAAGAATGGAGCCACTTCAGATGGCTCTTTCGCAGACAAAGAATGGGACCATGAAGCCTGCTTGACTACTCGCGCTTCAGAATTAAAGGGAGCAAGCCCAAAACGCTGCCCAGCAACGTGTTGATCCTTCAGATAGAACCAACTTTTCCGCCAAGCACTGACGGAGTCAAGCATCTCCAAATCAAAGTACGATTTGGAGTCCCTAATGGATATACCCACCTGCCCCACAGCATACTCAGAGTTCGTCCTCTTTATACAAAATAGGTGCTTCCAGAGCCCCCAATGGGGATAGATCCCCAAGAAAGCCTCACAAAGGGTAATAAAGCAAGCAATGTGCAAAATCCCATTGGGAGTTAAATTGTGCAGCTGAAGCCGATAGGTGTACAGCAAACCACGAACAAAAGGGTGAATCGGAAGGGCAAACCCGCGAGGGAAGAACGCCTGAAATCACACCCGCTCATCTGTCGTAGGAGCGGGAATAGGTTCATCCCCCGGAATCCGCACGGCATCTCCAGCCACCAAGCCATCAGCAATCAGCGAGCCTAGATCCGCAGCCCCAAAGATCGAGCGCTCCCATTTGCCAGACATCTTGGCCGATTTCGGAGCAGCACGGGAGCGTGTTGTCATCAATCCCGCAGCAAGCAGCAAAAGGAGGAAGGAGAAGACCTAAGAACAGGGGAAATCTAGAAGCGAGAGGAGAAGGCAATGGCTGGGTAAAACCTAAAATTTACTCAGCCGCTCGGTATTTAACCACCAGCCAGGCGAGCAGGGGCACCGTTCAATCCCAGCATCCAGTAAACGTGGCATGATCCCACGGCAGGCGAAAAACATGGAAAAACCAATCGCTACAGTAACAGCACCGCCCACTACGCGCGCAAAAAGAGGACCATAATCACACGAAGCGAAAATTTCGACGGGACAGCGCCAAGTCATTTCCTTTGACAGGCTACAGTGCTCAAACATGCCAGAAAAACCAAACAAGCGTCACATCCCAACAAGGCGTATCGGGTACGCTTCCCAGCCTCAGAATTTCAACCTTTTAAATCATTTTCCGATGGGCAAAAACATTTTACTCCCATCGGGAGCATCTCCACGAGAGTTTCGGGTGCTCCCTCACCTAAAGGATAAATATATGCTCGAGTGATCACTCGCACTCACAGAGTCCCGAGTGCTCCCTTACTCGAAAGAAGAAGAAAAACGCTTGGGTACTCTATCACCCGAAAGGAAAAGAAAATACGTGCTCGAGTAATTACTCGCACTCATGAGAGTCTCGGGTGCTCCCTCACCACGAAAGAAGATAAGCTGACCTGCACTCGCCAGACCGAGCGATCCCAGAGTATCGGTTGCTCCCTCACCCCGAGAGAAAAAACAATACTCGAGTGATTACTCGCAAAACTCTATGCACCCGAACACTCAAAGACCTCCCGAGCTAGTACTCCTCTACATTACTCCTCGCCCGAGCGCTTGACCAAGCTCTGCGAAGGACTGCTAAAACAGCTCACTTGATTGTTTATTCCAAGTGGGTGCATTATCAACTAGGCTCCGCGCCTCAATAAAAAATACATATTCCTGGAACACGACACACTGTGCCCAGATGCCACGCAAGCTTAGCGTGTAGGTAAGACCCCGCTGCGCAGATCGGCCGGGCTAGGACTTGCCACAGAGCGATTTCACTCCCAATCTTTCCCATGCGCTTGCATGATAGAAAAAGTCGGGCGAACGCGCCTAGGCTACTAACTTTACTGGCGGAAATTGATCACTGTAAGACCTGCAGCGGCTTGACTTTTGCTCGACACCAGTGTTCCAAGCTCATGTCGAGGGACATGGGTTTGATTGGGCTACTGCGGTTTTTTCCACTAGTGCAATTCACCAAGGCTCGACCAGTCGACTCCTTGGGCCCTTTCAGCTTAGCATCCCTCAAAACAGGTTTGGTCATGGCCCCAGACTGCCAGCGACCCGCGGTTGAACCGTGCATACATCAAAACGACGCAAGAATGGACTCGAGTCCCTGCGCGAATCCTCAAGTCCCCCAGGCACTCGGGGGCTACTGACGAGGGGGTGACCCCACGACTCCTATGGATGAGCCTACCCGTTGTACCCGAAGACAAAAGGCCCACAGATATGTCGCCTGGGCCCAACCTTGGCCCACTATTGGCACCGACGTAGGAGTCCACTGAAGGGAATATGCCTAAGAGGCAATAATAAAGTGTTTATTATATTATTCCTTGTTTATGATAAACGTTTATTTCTCATGCTAGAATTGTATTAACCGGAAACGTTGATACATGTGTGTTTAATAAACAAACAATGGTTCCTAGTAAAGCCTCTCTTTTAACTAGCTCGTCGATTAACAGATGATCAAGGTTTCCTGATCATGAACATTGGATGTTGTTAATAACGGGATCATATCATTAGGAGAATGATGTGATGAATATATACCCAAACTAAGTATAACAATACGATCAAGTCATTTAGTTTATATTGTTATATCTTGCATTCGAAGTAATCTTGTTCCTTAGACCATGAGATCATGTCAATCACTAATACCGAAAGAATACTTTAATGACATCAAACGTCACACCGTAATAGGGTGACTATAAAGGTGGTGTTAGGTATTCGGAAAGTATTAGTTGAGGCTCATGGATCAAGAATGGGATTTGTCCATCCAAAATGACGGAGAGATATACTCTGGGCCCTCTCGGTGATATCACATTGAAACCGCTTGCAAGCACGTGACTAGGTCACAAGAATGTCATATCACAGAACGAGTAAAAGAGTACTTGTCGGAAACGAGATCGAACAAGGTATGGTTGATACCGATGATCGGATCTCGGACAAGTAAAATATCGCGAGACAAAGGGAATTAGTTACGACGTTGATGGTTCACACGATCACAAGATTCATCGTTGAATATATAGGAGTCATCACGGATCTCCAGATCCCGCTGTTGATTATTGATCGGAGAGGTGTCTCAATCATGTCTGTATTATTCGCGAACCGTAGGGTGACACACTTAAGGTTTGATGATGCATTTTGAGAGGATAAGGAATATTGAAGAATGTTTTGGACAGCACCGAAATTTTTTCGGGTAAAATTGAAATAGTTCAAGGTGTTTTTGTCGGATGGTTGTTAATAGAATTAACAAATGATTCGAGGTGCAATGTGCAAATGTTTGTTAATAGGATTAACAAATATTAAATAAAGAAATAGAAATGTTTTATTTATTTATTAAAGAAAACCTTTGGATTTTCCAAGTGGACAATTAAGGGAGCATGGGTGGGTGTGAGTGTGGCTTCCACTCACATCAAGAGGGGAAGAGGTGGAGGCACCATGAGTTGGCCGCCCCCCCCCCTCTTGGGCTGCCCACTCCTCCCCTATAAAAAGGAGGGTGAGGGCTTCCCCTCCCATACATTTGCCTCACCTCCCTTCCTCTCCACCCGCTGCTCCATACCATGGTCTTCCGCTTGGCGAAGCCCTAACCGTGGGATTCTTCACAGCATCACGTTGTTGTGCTGCTGGATTTCCGGGGATCCTCTACTTCCGCTGCCCCGCTGGATCGAGGGAACGGAGGTCGTCATCAAGCTGTACGTGTGACCGAGCACGGAGACGCTCAGCGTACATCATCGCGATCTTGAGATCGGCAAGTGAACCATCAACGTTCACGGCTTGTGACCGAGCACGGAGACTTGATCGTCATCAAATTGTTTTCCTTGCTACGAACCCTTCATCCACGACTCATAAGGAAGGCGCAAACTTGCCATACGATACAAGATCATGGTTAGGAAACCTCATCTGTAATCCTGGACGGGCTCCCCGAGACCTAGCCTAGTATATAAAGGCTAGGAGGGGAGACGTCGAGATCATCCAATACACAATCTGTAACCCTAGCCTTGTGCGCACTAGCCTTGGCTTCCCTGTAATCGCCATCTCCAATCAATAACATCGAGCAGGAACGTATCCTCCTGTTAGCCGACGAGCTATCGTCCAACCTGTGCCTCTCATGACTAACGCAGGGTCCCTGACCATGGGATTTGCCGGGGTACATCCCCGTCAGTCCTCTTTGGGATCTTTTCCTCACTTTAGGGGCAACACTCTATATTTTACAAGAATATAGGAGATCTTTCACACTTTACAAAGGTACTCACATAAAGAAGATATAACTATCATGATGCAAAGGTATGACATGAGGATCAAGTCATGAAAAGATGGATGTTGCATGGCAATGTATCTCGGAAAGGCTATGGAAATGCCTTGTAGGTAGGTATGGTGGTTGTTTTTAGGAAAGATATAAGGAGGCTTATGATAACAGAGCGTATCGTGCCAAGGGTTTGGATGCACCGGCGAAGTATGCGCCAACTCTCGAGGTGAGAAAGGGCAATGACGGTACTGAAGAGGCTAGAAAAAGTATAGGTGGGTGGAAGTGTCAACTTTCGAATACTCACATTAGTCCGAAGAACTCATGCACTTATTATCGGTACCTCTCAATCTAATCAGGAGGTTCACAAAGAGACAAGTACCCCGAGTAGGAGTGTATGGGGGTTTGGTTATCCTTGCGCGTCCTCGACTCATGGTACGTGGGTGTACTCTAATATTCGAACCCTCCAGAGGTTAGTGATCCATCTAGTAGCTAGAGTTCTCAACAGGGGTTTTTGGTTTTCGAAAAACACACGAATTTCCCAAAATACGACATCTATCACTAATTGGCTTGAGCTCTTGACACCAAAAGTTCAAACATTACTCTAGTCAATACCTCAAAAGTATTGCAAGTTACTACTACAAAGAGAATAACAACTTTAACTACCTACTTCTAGTCAAGACACAAAACTCAGTGGAACAGGCAAACTCTCTAACAAGATAAAACATGAAACCTATAGAAAGTTCAACCTAAAACAAAAGAAAAGCTCTAGAAAAACTAAAGCACTACAACTAAACAAAGCAGCAGCTAAGAAAAGAAAAAGAACAACTCACAGTTAAAAGAATAAGCATGCAAATCCTATGAGGAGTTCTAATTCAAGCGGAGCGTGTAGTTCTCCCACACAAAAGAGTAAGATAGGATCTAACTTGTTACTACAGCAAACAAAGCAAAAACAAACCTAAGAAAATTAAAGAGCGAGACGCTCCAAGCATAGCACATAACGCATGAAGTGATAAAAATATAGTGCAGCGAGGGACGAACTGATAATTGTTGATGGAGAAGGGGATGCACGGGGGCATCCCCAAGCTTAGACGCTTGAGTCTCCTTGAATATTTATTGGGGATGCATGGGGTAATCCCCAAGCTTGAGCTTTTGACACTCCAAGATCTTCTTTCATCATCTTTCATCACGCACTTGAAAACTCCCTTCATACTTAACTCATTGTAGACTGATTAGAGAGGTTAGTACCCTATTAAAATAATTTTTCCTCTACTATAAATAAAGATAATCTTGAAGATCTACTGTTTCTCAAGATTGCCAAAAGGTTTTTGCAAAAAAAAGCAAGCTTAAGGTTTGCAAAAGTAGAGAGAGACAAAACGTGGCAGAATCTGTGAAAAACAGAACAGCAGATAGAAACGAATTTTTTAGGGGTACTTCTGCAACTCAAATCAAAAAACTTAGAACATACGGAAGTTTCGTAATTATATAGATCACGCTGTGTAAAAATTTCAGCTCAAAAATATGAACTGGGATTTTTCCATGATTTTTCTAGTCAGGAGGACAGATTCTGTTTTCTGGACAGCATGTCACAACTTTCACTTCCCTTGTCGTATGAGGCTATAAAAGGCACAAAGCTTGAAAAATAAAGATACAATGATGTTGCTACAGTAGTAAAAATCATCAAGACCACTAAGAACAGAAGAAAAGCAAAAAGAAAAATCTAAATTCGTTGCGGGCTGCCTCCCGAAAGCGCTTCTTTAAAGCCATTAGCTAGGCTTAATCCAGAAGATCAAGTCTTTTCAAGAGAATAACTAGCCCATGTGAAGGACTCAAAAGGTAACTTAATATTTTTCCTAGGGAAATGTTTCGTCCCTTTCTTGAGAGGGAATTGGAATTTGATATTCCCCTCTTTCATGTCAATAACAGCACCAACTGTGCGAAGAAAAGGTCGTCCCAAAATAATTGGACAAGAGGGCTCACACTCAATGTCCATAATAGTGAAATCAACGGGAACATAATTGTCATTGACAATGATAAGAACATCGTCGGTCTTCCCCAAAGGTTTCTTTACGGAAGAATCAACAAGACGAACACCAAAAGAACAAGGATCAAAAGGTTTCAGTTCAAGCATATCATACATTCTTTTGGGCATAACAGAGGTAGTTGCTCCAACATCACAAAGAGCATAACAAGAGAAGTTATTTAATTTGATTTTTATCATAGGATCCCAACCATCTTCTAGCTTCCTAGGTATGGAGGCTTCTAATCTAAGCTTCTCCTCCCTAACTTTGATTAGAGCATTGGTGATATGCTCTGTGAAGGCAAGATTAAGTGTGCTAGTGTGGGGGTCTCTAGACATCTTGTGTAGGAAACCAATAACTTCAGGTAAAGTTAAGTTGTCAAAGTCTAGGTCACTACTATCTATCAAGGAGGTAGTGATATCATTTAGGTTCACTTGTTTGAAAGCCTCTACATTCATAGAGGTTTCCTCTTCTAAGGTTGAGGTGGTAGCATCACCATTCATAGGTCCAGTGGGACTAGGGGTGTGATGGGTGCTAATAGTTTGGACATCCTCAACTACTTGGATAGTAGCTACTGTGTGGTAGGTAGGAAGGCTCTTAATTCTCTCTTCTTCCTCTTTTCTCTAGCCCATCTCTCTTTGAGTTTAGCCATCATCCTAATATTTTCATTGATTTGTAACTGGATAGCATTAATAGGAGTGACCTTACTCTCCTCAAGGGGAGTGGTTCTAATTTTTAACATCTCAACATTAAGGGCTAAGTTATTAGCCTTCTAACAAAGATTATCTAATTTAGCTAGTTTTTCTTCCACATTCTTGTTGAAGGCTTTTTGGGTAGTGATAAAGTCTCTAAGCATACTCTCTAGTTCAGAGGTGGAGTTTTTGGTGCTAGGATAAGTGTTGTTGTTCACATAGTTGTTGGATGGGAAAGGCCTAGGATTGTTGCTACCAAAATTACTCCTATAAGCATTATTGTTGAAGTTGTTTCTAGAGATAAAGTTCACATCTACTTGTTCTTGAGCAATCAGAGAATTTAAAGGAACATTTTGAGGATCAATAGGAGCTTGCTTGGTAAGTAGAGACATGATAAGGTCAACCTTTTGATTTAGAGAGGAGATCTCCTCGACAGAATTTACCTTCTTACCAGTTGGAGATCTTTCGGTGTGCCACTAAAAATAGTTCAGCATCATCTCATCAAGTAGCTTTGTGGCATCACCAAGTGTGGTTGACATAAAAGTTCCTCCCGCGGCCGAATCTAACAGGTTCCGCGAGGTAAAGTTCAAGCCTGCATAAAAAGTCTGGATAACCATCCAGGTAGTCAGTCCATGTGTGGGGTAGTTCTTGACAAGCGTCTTTGTAAGAGCAAAGTTTTTTCCCCGTGTGTTTTGGATATTGTTGAACAAGACAGTAGAGGAACTAACAATGTTTTCTAGTGCAAACAGTTGTATAGGTTCCTGAAGGACAAGCTAGGTGATAAAGCTTCAGGGAAGGTCTTCAAGTTATCGAAGCATTACCCCCTGAGCAAAGCTTAATCACGGAGGATGACCCCCAAAAATGAAGGTGTCCTGAAGCTCAATTCATTGAAGGAAATGAAGAAGACGGCGCAAGACTTAAATGTTTTTGTGTAGTTCTTTTTCTGTTCTTTGAGTCATAGGACAAACCGTACTATCAAGAGGGGTCTTTAGTTTGTGGACACCGAAGTCATTGAGAAAATGCTCAGATCAAATCCAAACCAAGTGAGAAGCCTGAGCGAAGAAATCTCATGTGCACTGAGTTAAGCTTCAGTAGCAAAGACTTCGTTCTTTGGCTTCTGAAGCAGAACTAAGTCTGTGAGTCAGCTTTACTTGTTCCGCAAGTAAAGTTGCGCAGTGATGACAAATCCGACCGTTGTGCACACGTGTCAAACTGTCACCTCAGGTCAATTTGGTCATTCCGCACCTCGGGATCGCCAAATATAAATACGCCGCCCCCTCCTCCGTTTGCGGGTGGCTGCTCCAAGAATATTCTTGAGAGAGATTGAAGAGAGCACCCCCAAAGACTTCACCGAAGCAAAACCCAAAATCCAGAGTACTGAAGCCTAAGTCCCATTGATCTGAGTAGATTCGATATGACTTAGGTGAAAGCTTACTAGCCTTTTTTATCTTGGAGAACTGCAATTCTCCTAGACGGTTAGAGTGTTGTTCTTCAGAGAGCAAAGAGTTATTGTCGCCTCGAAGTCCAGTTTGTCAAAGGTTTCGGTGATTTCCTCAATAATCAACCACGAGTGAAGAATTGACCAAGCTTAAGGAGTTTGGTGCAGTGGAGCAACAGACGGAGAGAGATTTGCTCCAGGTGTTCAATCACCAGTCCCTCCAACCAGACGTAGCGCTTTGCAGAGCGTGAACTGGTCAAACAAACATCGCCGAGTCCCAGTTCGTTTTACTTCGAGCATTTACCTTCAGTATTGCATCTGCTTCGCAGTTATGCTTCAATGTGTTTTGATTAACTGCATTTAGTTTCGCTTCCAGTTTAACTTCGCTATTCCACCCTACTTATGCTTCACTTCAATAGTTTCAGTAGAAAATTTTGAAGTGATCATTCACCCCCTCCCCCTCTGATCACATACTTGGACTTTCAATTGGTATCAGAGCTAGTCACTCCCTACACTCTATGTGTTTTGGATTAACCTCCTGGAGTGTTTTCATGTATGTCTTTCGCAGCTATTCGCTCCGGCGAACCTATTCCTGTTTTCAATGGGAAGGACTACCCGTACTGGAAGGATAAAATGAAGAGAAATATCATGGCTATCAACTCGACTGCCTGGCAAGTTGTCTTGTATGGAGTCACTGTTGCCGATGAGAAGGCCATCACTCCTGAAGAAGCAAAACTGATTGATCTTGATTCTGAAGTTTGGGTTTTCATCACCAATCACTTGACACCAGAAAAGTATCATGAAGTGAAGAATATTCCATCTTCCAAAGGTGTCTGGGACTATCTTGAAAAGATTGGTGAAGGTGTTTCTACCCAGAAGGATGCCAGAATTGACACACTCCGAAGCAAATTCTATCGCTTCAAGAGAAACGAGGGTGAAAAAGTCAGCTCCATTTATAGCAGACTCACAGCTCTTGCTAATGAGTTGATTTCCCTCGGTGCTGATGACATTACTCCTCACTCTGTTGTAAGAACTTTGCTTCGCTCATTGGATGATTCGTTTGATCACATTGTGCTGATGATCAAGGAAAGGACTGATTTCAGACGTCTTGTTGCCGCTGATATTCTTGAGAGACTCAATACTTTTGAAATGGAAGAAGATGAGAAACGTGACATAAATGGCTCTCGAAGAAAAACTCATGCCTTGAAAGCAAAAGCTTCGCGTCATTCTTCACCCGAAGTCAGTTCTGCTTCAGGTGTCGAATTAGATGATCCTGCAAGCATTGGAAAAGAGTTAGCATTGATCATGAGACGCTTCAACCACTTCCAGAGAAAAGGTTTTTCTTCACCGAAGAAGAGTTATTCTTCAAGAAGCTCAACTCACTCATCTCACCGCTCATCCTCAAGAAGCTCTCCATCGAAAGACAACTGCTGCTACAAATGCAAGAAACCAGGTCACTACATTGCTGATTGCCCTCTGTGGGAAGCTGAGAACAAAGCAAAGCATTCGCTCAGAGACTCCTCAACCAAGTCCCACAGATCTTCCAGAAGCTATGAGTCCAAGAGACATGATTCCAGTTCGAGAAGAGATAAGAAAAAAGATTCTGATGATGATAAGAGGAAGAAGTATCATAAGAAGCGTGAGGGTTCTTCATCGAAGACTTACTCGTCTCGGCGAAGCAGCTCTCACCGTGCCAAGGCCTATCTGGGAAAGGAGATGAACTCCGAAGACGAAGCCTCTGGGTCCGAAGCTGAATCAGGCTCAAGGTCTGGGTCTGGGTCCGAATCAGATGGTGTTGCTGCTTTGGCATTCGCTTCAGCAGATGCTTCGACTAAAGCTTCGAGCTCATTCTTCACCAACAACAGTAGTGAAGATGAAACTCCTGCATATTGCTTCATGGCCAAGGCGAAGGTATCTTCATCCAAATCTAACTATGATACTTCTGATTGTTCCTCATATGATAGTGATTCAAAGATAAGTTATGCTAAACTTGCTAAAATTGCTTCAATCCAACAAGATGAACTTGATTCGCTAAGCAAAACCATTAAGAAATCAGAAACTCTGTTGATCGATGAGATAGAGAAAGGTCAAACTTTGACTAATGAGCATGCAGCTCTGAAAGAAAAGTTTGGAGAATTATCCTCTCGGCATGATCTTCTTTCAGTTGATTATGAGAAGCTCACCTATGAATTTCTTCAGAGGAAAATGGCTCTCGAAAGACTGAAAGAGGCTCATGAAGAGTTGGAAAATGTCAATCTCTCTCTCATGGCTCAACAAGGTTCTGAAGCAAATCATAAAACTGATTCACCTTGCTTAACTTGTCTGGAACGAAGCAAAACTGATTCCAAAGGCAAAGCTCCTATTATTATTGGTGATACTAATGCCTCTGATGAGGAAAATCCTGCTGTTACCGAGGAACTCCTCAGGTTGAAAAACTTATTTGAAACAGGCATGTTCAAAAGTGTGCAAGGTCACCAGTATATTTGTGACATCCTGAGGAAGGCTCTCCATCCCAGGAATCCCAGGAATGAAGGTGTTGGTTTTGAGAGAAAGATGAACCCTGATGGCACCTATTGGGAACCTGAGCAGTATCCTAAGACTGTTTGGGTCCTAGCGAAGGAGAAACCAATTGATATAGCTAACCTTTCAGGTTTTGACTGCAAAATGAACAAAGCTATTGTGGATGAATCACTTCATTCAGACTACAAGCTCATCAAAGATGAACAGGGAAAGGTTACTGCTGAGTATGTTGGTACTCCTCCTAAGAATGGCTTCTATAAGAGGCAAATATGGTTGCAGAAAGCACTTGTGGAAAAACTGCCTGCTAACCATACCATGCAGGGAAAGCCTTCGGTACCACTGAATCATTTATATTCTCTAGAAACGAGAAACGATTCACTGGTGCCCGAATCAAATGTTCCGCAGAAGCAATACTATCACACTGGTCGTTATACTTATCATCCTCATGATAACAGTACTAAGATTGCATATGCTCATTCTTATCCTAACCATTTGCAGAGGACTTACATTTATGGTGTGCTTGATGGTACACCGAAGCAATACACTCCTGTTCGCTTTAATATTGCTTCAACCAGTGCTTCAACATCTTCTCAGTCATCTTCTCGTTTGTGGGTGGTTAAGAAGAACTAATTCTTCTGCAGGGCTATGTCTCCGGTGGATCTGAATGGGTCATGGATAGTGGTTGCAAAAATCATATGACCGGAGACAAGGAGTTATTCACCAAAGAAAAACTATCTCACTCTTCTCAGAAGTACATTACCTTCGGTGATAACAACAAGGGTAAAGTTTTAGGTTTGGGTAAGGTTGCCATATCGAAAGATAAGCACATTGGCAAGGTTATGCTAGTCCAATCCCTTGGATATAATCTTATGTCTATTTCTAAGTTATGTGATATGGGTATGCTTGTTCTATTTTCTGCTTCGCGTTGTGTTGTCTTTTCACAGGATGACTATACGTTTGTCTTCGAGGGTTACCGAAAAGGAGATTTATACATTGTTGATTTTTCTTCGGGCCCTGTTGTATCCACATGCTTGATGGAAAAAGCTTCATCTGGTTGGTTATGGCATCGAAGACTTGATCATGCAGGGATGAAAAATCTTCATAATCTAGTGAAGAAGAACCATGTTATTGGCCTTAGCGAAGCAAAATTCGATAAGGATCGTCTTTACAGTGCTTGTGAAGCTGGTAAAGTTACGAAGAAACATCATTCAGCGAAGACTATCATGACTACTACTCGTCCTCTTGAATTGCTTCATATGGATCTTTTTGGTCCTCAAAATTATGCAAGCCTGGGAGGAAACAAATATGGTCTTGTTATTGTTGATGATTTCTCTCGTTATACTTGAGTTTTCTATTTGGATGACAAGAGCAAAGTTGTTGAAATCTTCAAGTCATTCGCTAAGAGAGCTCAAACCGAATATGAATTATCTCTGAAGCCTATCCAAAGTGATAATGGAACTGAATTCAAAAATACTCATATTGAAGATTTTCTTGATGATCATGGTTTTACTCATGAGTTCTCTGCTGCTTATACACCTCAACAGAATGGTGTCGTTGAAAGGAAGAATAGAACTCTTATTGAAATGGCCAGAACCATGCTTGCTGAATACAAGACTCCTATTAGGTTCTGGGCCGAAGCAATTAACACAGCATGTGATATCATCAACAAGGTTTACCTTCACAAATTTCTGAAGAAAATTTCACATGAGCTTATCACTGGTAACAAACCAAATGTTTCGTACCTTAGGGTATTTGGTGCTCCTTGCTTTATTAGAGATATGAATCATAGCTCCAAATTTGCCCCTAAGGCACATGAAGGTTTTCTTTTAGGTTATGCCTCAAACTCTCACACTTACAGGGTCTATAACTCTCACTTTGGGAAAGTTATGGAAACTGTGAATGTGAGGTTTGATGAAACTAATGGCTCTCAAAAAGAGCATTTGCCTCATGATCTAGATGAACCACCTCTTGATGAAGTGATCAGGTCCATGGCCATTGGAGAAATTCGTCCTGTTGAATCCAATGCTCGTCAAGCTAATAGGGATGATGATGGTCCAATGTTCCCACACATAGCCCGGGGCGCTGGAGATCAACATCCTGAAGCAAATGATGAACAGGACGAAGAAGAACAAGGGAACGAAGGAAACGCTGAAGCTGAAGGTGAAGTAGATCCTGAAGCTGAAGCAGATCCTGAAGCAGAAGCTGATCCTGAAGCAAATGATTCAGCCTTATCACGAGTTCGAAGAAGAGTTGATTTTGATTCGATCCTCAAAGAAATTCATCAACCAGGTCGTCCCACAACTCGCTCTCGTACTCGTTTGGCTAACTTCTGTGGAAACTTTTCGTTTGTCTCCATGCTAGAACCTTCAAAGTTTGATGAAGCCATGAAGGATCCAGATTGGTTAACTGCTATGCTCGAAGAACTTAATCAGTTCGAGCGAAACAAAGTCTGGTCCTTAGTTGATAGACCTGATCCAACGAAGCACAACATCATTGGTACAAAGTGGATTTTTCGCAACAAGCAAGATGAAGACGGTATAGTGGTAAGAAACAAAGCACGATTGGTAGCACAAGGATACACCCAAATTGAAGGTATCGATTTCGGCGAAACTTATTCTCTAGTTGCTCATCTCGAATCCATTCGTGTTATGCTTGCTTTTACAAATTTCAATGGTATTCTACTTTATCAAATGGATGTGAAAAGTGCTTTTCTTAACGGAGAAATCGAGGAAGAAGTGTATGTTATGCAGCCTCCAGGTTTTGAAGACCCAAAGAAACCCAACATGGTGTACAGGTTACACAAGGCCCTCTATGGGTTGAAGCAAGCACCTCGTGCTTGGTACGACACATTGAAGGATTTCCTTCTGAAGAAAGGCTTCAAACCAGGAACAACTGACCCAACACTTTTCACTTGATCTTATAATGGTGATTTGTTTGTATGTCAAATTTATGTAGATGATATCATTTTTGGATGCACTAACACTGAAATCAGCGAAGAATTTGCCAATATGATGTCGAAGAAATATGAGATGTCAATGATGGGTGAACTGAAGTTTTCCCTTGGACTTCAAATTCGTCAACAGAAGAACGGCACATTTATCTCTCAAGAAAAATATCTCAAGGATTGCCTGAAGAAGTTTGGTCTTACTGAGTGCAAAACTATCAAAACTCCAATGCCTACCAATGGCTTCTTAGATGCATATGAGAAGGGCAAAGCCTTCGACCAGAAGAAATATCGGTCTATGATTGGATCTCTTTTATATCTTTGTGCATCTAGACCTGACATTATGCTTTCAGTATGTATTTGTGCTCGTTTTCAGGCCAATCCAAAGGAATCACATCACACTGATGTAAAGTGAATTCTTCTGTATCTTGCTCACACACCAACCTTGGGTTTGTGGTATCCCAAGGGAGCTCAGTTTGATCTTATTGGCTATTCTGATTCAGACTGGGCTGGTGATCGTGTGGATAGGAAATCAACTTCAGGGACTTGTCATTTCCTTGGAAGATCACTTGTGTGTTGGGCTTCAAAGAAGCAAAACTGTGTTTCCATATCTACTGCTGAAGCTGAATACATTGTTGCTGGATCATGTTGTACTCAGATTCTATGGCTGAAGCAAACACTGGAGGATTATGGTATTCATGTGAAGAAAATTCCACTTCTATGTGATAATGAGAGTGCAATCAAAATTGCTCACAATCCTGTGCAACACTCTCGCACGAAGCATATTGACATTCTCCATCATTTTCTTCGTGATCATGTTCAGCGTGAAGATATTGTTATAAGTCATGTCAGAACTGAAGATCAACTGGCTGACATATTTACGAAGCCATTGGATGAGAAAAGGTTCTGTGCGTTAAGGTGTGAGCTCAATATATTGGACTCACGAAATGTACTGTAAGATCGAACCTTTTTCTCCTGTATATATCCATTTACTTCGTTGCTCACTTTTTGGTTTCGTTGTTTGATTTTGTTTCGTTTATTCTATTTTATTTCGCTTGGATTTAGTCCTCTATGCTTATCACCTTTTGCTTCGTTTGGTTTTTCTTCAAGGTGATAAGTTTCGGACCCTACCCCTTCTATTCTTCTTCTTTCTTATTCTGTCTGTCCAAAGTGGTTGAGCACAATTGAAACGGAAAGTATTTTGCTTCAAACATCCTTGAGTTCCGAATCAAATGCTTCCATTTTTATCGAAGTTTTACTCAAGTCGAGGACTTATTCTTCGGTCGTTGAGATCCCATCAAATCCGGGTCGTTGAGATTTTCTCGCGATTCGCCACGAAATCCACGTCGTACAATTCGGAGAGACGGACGCTGGGAGCCGTTCGATCTGATCTGACAACTCCTGTCAGACCGGCCTATATAAGGCATCCCACCCCAGCGAATCCTTCTCACCTTCTCATTCGCATCTCTCCGGAACCCTATCTCCCGAGCGCACCGCCGAGCTCTTCGTCTCCGCCGCCACTCTCGCCGCTTCACTGCCGGAAGAGCGCCGCCGTGGACTTCACGCCGTCGATGAGCACGTCCTCCCCGCTCATCGCCGCCGTAGCAGCTCGTCGCCACTGAGTTAGGGTACGCCGAGCCCTCGATCCGATCTCTTCTTCTCTTTTCTCTTCCTTTTCTCGATCGGATCCCAATTCTTAGTTTTTTTTTGGGATGATTTCCTTAGTTTCTTTGATCCGTTGGATCGTTGCACTGTTGGGAAACTTGTTTCTAATAGCAAAAGCTTCCCATCCCGATTCAGGTTAGAACTTAGGGTTAGATGTTGTCTGTTCTGTGTTAGGGTTTGACACTCGTTTGAGGTTGCTAAGTCTAGCTCAGAACAGATTGGATATCTCTCTCATATTCTTCACTGAATCTCTTGTCAAAACCTTTTGTTTTTGAATCGAAACTTTTGCTGGTGCTCATTCCATACTTGCCTTTTCCCTCGCTACCTTTATGCTTTTCACAGGATGTCTGCAGAGTTAGGCTTCGGGAATGAGTCACCCAATCTTGACCACATAAACGAAGCAGAACGGTCTGCTCCGAAGAAGAAAGGTGGCAGAACGAAGGAAACCAACAATGCCAGAGGCATCCCCGAATCCATTCGCCGTGAACTGGGGTATGACACGCCTCCTGAAGAAACCAAGGATCAGCGCAAGAATCGCTTGCAAAACATTCGCCGGTACTGGGCTGTTAGATGGTACAAGTACAAGAGAATTCCTGACTGGAAGTGGGCTATGCAATTTGCCTTCAGTCCACCCTTTCAATATACTTCGGCCATGTGCAGTCAGTACACCGAAGAAAATCGCCACTTATATTACCCAGTTCCACCAAAGTTTCCACACCCCAACACTCTCAAGACTCCAGCTGACTTTCCTGAAGAGGAAGAACGTTTGAGGATTGCTGCTGAAAACAAGAGACTGAAAGAAGAGAAGAAGGCAGCCAAGTTGGCAGAAGCTGAATCCCATGATGTTGGGCCTAGCTCGAAGAAGAAGAAGAAGCTGCAGAAGAAATCTGGTTTTCCTCCTCATGCTACCACTAAAGATGAGGAGCAAGCAAGACAAGAACAAGCACCTCTGGAGGATTCAATGTTGGACGAATCAAATGCTGCTGACAATGAATCAGAATCTGAAGCAGATGATGAATCTGATGATCCTGCTCCCCCCAAGAAGCAAAGGCTTCAGATTCCATTGAAGAAAAATCCAGGAGAAAAACCTGCTGCTAAGGGGATTAAGATTCAAGACCCCAAGGACAAGCCCTCAGCTCGCCCCACCATTGACCTATCTAACTTGGTGGTTGTGAAGCCCTTGGCATCCAAGCCACCGGCTGATGCTCTCAATACTGAGAAGCGATCGAAACAGCGGCATGACCCTGCTAAGAAACAACCTGTAAAGGCTTCGGCACCAACGAAGCCCAAGAAGTCTGCCCCACCAAACCCTTCAGCGAAGACAAAGCTCACTGAAGAAGAATTGAGACAGAAAGACCTCGCTGAGGCACTGGAGCGCAGCATTCTTGCCAGAAGTTCTGCAGAAAAGAAGAAAGCAGATGAGGACGCTGCGAGAAAACAAAAGGAGTTGGACTCCGCCAGACTGGCTGCAGAGAAGGCTGAGACGAAGCGCAAGCTCGCCGAAGCCGAAAAGAACGAAGAGAAAGCTGCCGCTGAAGCTAAACAGCTGGCCGAGCTTGAAGCAAAATGCAAGGCCACTTTAGACAGCCTCAGGACAAAGAAAGCTGAGAAAGCGGCTCGGGCAAGTCAGAAAAAGCCCGTTGTTGATATGACTCCCCCCACTGAAGCTAATCCATCGAAGAAGAAAGGCATATCTCTGCCTGAAACTCAAGCTGAAGCTGATCGCCATAGTGAACATCTGTTCCCTGACCCACGCGAAGGCGAACTATGGGATCAATTGGGCATCACTGAAGCCCTTTGGGAAAAATGTGCTGCTGAAGAGCCTGAAGTTGTTGATCTTGGAGAAATTTACATCTCAAGCTCCATCGAAGCAATGATCTCCACAATGATCAGTCAGTTGAAGGATTTGCATTCAAGAGATAGGGATGAAATCAAGAAGATTCACAACTATCAGAAGCGCGCTGAATCTAAACCAGATGAAGAATTCAAACAGCACGCTCTGAAATTGCTTCAGCAAGTGACGGACGTCAATTCCACCACCAAGAATAATATCAAAATCTTCAAAGGCAAAGTCAAGGCCGCTGTGGATGAAATGGTGAAGACCCATAATGCATCCATTATGGAAAGGGATTCAAGGAAGCGAAAGGCTTCGCCCGAAGCTGAACCAGTTGTTGCACAACCATCGGTTGTAAAGCCTACTGCTTCAAAGGCTTCGGGTCCTTAACCCAAGAAGAAAACCACCAAGAAGAGGAAGGTTACTTTGGCTTCAGCTGCCGACATGGACACCAGTGATGAACAGCCGAAGGAAAATCCTGAAGAAGTTCCCACTCCTACTCCGAAGCCAAAGCCATCCAAGCCCACACCAAAGCCTTCAACTCCTCCCACAAAAACTCCCACACCTCCTCCTACCAAAACCACCCCCAAACCAACTCCACCTCAAAGAGCACCTACCCCAACTCCATCAACTGCACGCACTCCCACACCAATTCCACCCCGTGCACCCACACCCATCCGTGCTCCAAACCCCTCACCACAAAGAATTCCCACTCCACCAGCTGCTCCCGCACCACCTCCATCACCTCCCCATGAAGAAAATGCACCATCCCCAAACCACTCGAGAACCCATGTCACCCGAGACTTTTCCCCTGCCAGAACTGCTCAGGACTCCGAATCCAATGTGCCTCAAACCGAAGCACATGACGACGAAGAAGAACAAGTTCAGATACTGAATCTGTCGCAAGAGCAAGCGCTTATAGTCGCTCAAACTGCTGGCCCTTCTAGAGCCAATCCAATTGCTCCTCTGCAAAGGTTTCGCGCGCATTCGCGCCCCTGCCAAGATACCCAGCTTGACTCAAACTACCCTCGTGAAACTTTTCCCATTTTCAAGGGCGCTGGTTATTCTTCAAGGCATGGCCCGGACTTCAACTTGGAACAGCATCAGAAGCGCCACCGGTTCTTTGGTGTCAGTCTGTATGCTTCAGATCGCACCGCAGATGATCTTCACTTTTGGACTGCAGAGCAACAAATCCTATACACCAAAGTCTTCTGTCAGCAAGGAGTTCTGTTTAGGCATAAATTTCTGGATATGCGAAGTCTTTCCACTGCCACTTGCTTTCAGAACGTCGCCGAAACTATTGAGAATCAGAATTTGACTCGGCTGTTTGCTTTAACCACTCCCTTCAATTCTGAACTCATCAAGCAATTCTATGCAACTCTTTATGTTTCTGGCGAAGCAAATGAACCCAGCTCATGGACGCTGGAATGGATGATTCAAGGTAAAATCTTCAGAATGTCCTCTGCCGAATTCATGGAGATTGTCAATATTCCAAGGCATTCTGGAATCCAAGAAAAGATTCACTTAGAACCTGACCTGGCTGAAGAAGAATTTGCTACTCTGTTGGACTCTGAAGTCTCTGCAAGCTCCCTTCCTGAAAACATTTGCCCGAAGCATTTGAACTTCATCTCCAGGACTTGGTTCTACATCTTGTCCAACTCATTGATCCCTTTGAGTACTTCTTCGGAAGAATCGAACATTTATCCAGAGACAAGGCATGCCATTATGAAGCTCACTCATGGTCTCATCTTTGATTTTGAGGATTGCTTCATTAGGAACTTGGTTCATGCAGCTGAGCTACCATTCACACTGAGACCTTATGCTCCCTGGCTGCAAGTTGTCTGCGATTATGGAAGGAACGAAGACTTTGTGGCTCGCCATCATCCGAAGCTTTTCCTTCCACCAGTGCGTGACACTTTGGCACTGCTGAGGAAGCCCAATGATCCTTTTGCCACATATGTTGGCGTGCGCCATGAAGTCAATGAGCGAAACTTATCCAAGAAGTTCCAGAAAGACTGCCACCACTTTGAAGTTAATCTTCGGTCGCAGCAAATGCTTGACAGCTACATTGAAGCCAATGAGCGCCAAATGCAATTTCTTGCTGATGAGATCAACCGAGTTGGCAACATTGCACTCAACAACAATCAGTATTTGCGTGTTCTCAAACGTCTTTCCTGGAAGGGGCTCCGAAAATTCAACTCTGTCAAAGGCCTTCGTAAAGATCGCATCTACAAAGAGTATCCGCACCTCCAGCGAAACTTTTCTCGTGATGATACAGTTGACCGCCAGAATCAGAAGATCCCTCCCCTGCACAAGATTGATGAAGTGTTCTTCGTCAATGAACCTGAACCCATCCGGCCTGATACCGTCTCGGAAAATGACTCCATTACTTCAAAGGACGACGACGGCCTCGACGACGGCGACCTCGACATCAACCTCATCACCCAGACGCGCCACGAAGCTCTTCCTTCGTCTTCTTCCGAAGAAGAATCCTCCTGCGATCAGTCTTCATCGGATGAGTCTTCGTCAAGCTCAGCTTCGTCGGGTTCCCAGCATGTTGATGCCGCTAAATACATCTCTCGTACCTTTTTCTCAACCTTTTTTCCAATCATTGACAAAAAGGGGGAGAATGAGGGCATCGATGAGTTTAGATTAGCATCGGGGAAAGGGTTTGTCATTTGCTTTTGCTTCGTTTGGTTAAGCTACAACAAACATTCCATTCTCTTCGATTGGGTTGTAACTTAAGTTTAACTTCGGTCCTTCTACTCCTGTGATACGCTTCAGTTTTAATAACCCCTTTGCTTGCAAGTATTGCTTCGTATCTTCTATCTTGCAGGTGGTTATTATTTTCTAAGTCACAGGTCATTGGAAGCAATTGCATACATTATTGGATATATATCTTCAACTGCAATTGTCTTCACTAAGATAGTTGTTTTGCTCTCCACCGAAGAAATTTCATTCAAGCATTAACTTTGATTATATAAATCTTCGATGCTTGAATTCAGGGGGAGCCAAAAACTTCATATCTTAGAGTTTGTCCCATCACTTCACAAAAACTTTAATATCTTTTATCGATGCCTGTTTTTTCAACAATAGTCCAAAAAGGGGGAGATTGTAAGAGCAAAGTTTTGCCCCCGTGTGTTTTGGATATTGTTGGACAAGACAGTAGAGGAACTAACAATGTTTTCTAGTGCAAACAGTTGTATAGGTTCCTGAAGGACAAGCTAGGTGATAAATCTTCAGGGAAGGTCTTCAAGTTATCGAAGCATTACCCCTTGAGCAAAGCTTAATCACGGAGGATGACCCCCAAAAATGAAGGTGTCCTGAAGCTCAATTCATTGAAGGAAATGAAGAAGACGGCGCAAGACTTAGATGTTTTTGTGTAGTTCTTTTTCTGTTCTTGGAGTCATAGGACAAACCGTACTATCAAGAGGGGTCTTTAGTTTGTGGACACCGAAGTCATTGAGAAAATGCTCAGATCAAATCCAAACCAAGTGAGAAGCCTCAGCGAAGAAATCTCATGTGCACTGAGTTAAGCTTCAGTAGCAAAGACTTCGTTCTTTGGCTTCTGAAGCAGAACTAAGTCCGTGAGTCAGCTTTACTTGTTCCGCAAGTAAAGTTGCGCAGTGATGACAAATCCGACCGTTGTGGACACGTGTCAAACTGTCACCTCAGGTCAATTTGGTCATTCCGCACCTCGGGATCGCCAACTATAAATACGCCGCCCCCTCCTCCGTTTGCGGGTGGCTGCTCCAAGAATATTCCTGAGAGAGATTGAAGAGAGCACCCCAAAGACTTCACCGAAGCAAAACCCAAAATCCATAGTACTGAAGCCTAAGTCCCATTGATCTGAGTAGATTCGAGATGACTTAGGTGAAAGCTTACTAGCCTTTTTATCTTGGAGAACTGCAATTCTCCTAGACGGTTAGAGTGTTGTTCTTCAGAGAGCGAAGAGTTATTGTCGCCTCGAAGTCCAGTTTGTCAAAGGTTTCGGTGATTTCCTCAATAATCAACCACGAGTGAAGAACTGACCAAGCTCAAGGAGTTTAGTGCAGTGGAGCAACGGACGGAGAGAGATTTGCTCCAGGTGTTCAATCACCAGTCCCTCCAACCAGACGTAGCGCTTTGCAGAGCGTGAACTGTTCGAACAAAAATCGTCGAATCCCAGTTCGTTTTACTTCGAGCATTTACCTTAGTATTGCATCTGCTTCGCAGTTATGCTTCAATGTGTTTTGATTCACTGCATTTAGTTTCGCTTCCAGTTTAACTTCGCTATTCCTCCCTACTTATGCTTCACTTCAATAGTTTTAGTAGAAAATTTTGAAGTGATCATTCACCCCCTCTCCCTCTGATCACATACTTGGACTTTCAGTCTTCATACGTTCCCATGCCTGGGCAACGTGTTCATTATCCAATTGCCTGAAATTCATAATGTTACTCCTCAATTGAATAATTTTAGCAGGGGGATAGTACTTCCCGATAAAAGCATCCTTGCACTTATCCCAAGAATCTATGCTATTCTTAGGCAAGGATTGAAACCAGATTTTAGCTTCATCCCTCAAAGAGAAAGGAAAAAGCTTAAGCTTAATAATTTCACCATCTACTTCTTTGTACTTTTGCATATCACAAAGCTCAATAAAATTATTTAAGTGCAAAGCAGCAGCATCTCTAGCACCAGAGAATTGATCTTTCATAACAAGGTTCGTCAAAGCAGGTTTAATCTCATAAGAAGGTGCTGAAGTAGCAGGTGGAGCAATAGGAGTGCAGATAAAGTCACTGTTGTTGTGACTAGTGAAGTCACACAACTTGGTGTTTTCATTGGAACTCATAGTAGCAGCAGGTATTTTTGGTATTTTTGATAAGGGACACAAAAGTAAAAACTAAAAGGTAAACTAACAAGACTAAAAAGCAAAGATAAAACATAGTGTGCAACTCCCCTATCTTGTAGACTGGAGTCCCCAACAACGGCGCCAGAAATTGGCTTGATACGGTGAGGATAGTTCTCACTCCTCGTTGGTTACCCCAAGTGGAAGGTGAGATGTAGCGTAGCAGCAAATTTCCCCTATGTAGAGGATAGAGTTTGTCTCCCGTAGGACTCGCAGAAATACAAGAAGGTGGTAAAGTGAACAATGGCGTCGTTCACAACCGAGGGTTGCTAACTTCACCTGGACCTGCACACAGATACAAATAACTTTGCTCCCAACGAGTACAGAGGAGTTGACAATTCCTCCGTCCTTGCTGTTTACATAGGATTAACGCAAGAGATAATAATGATAGTGATGGCAACTGGAAAGTAAAGACTGAAAGTAAACAGTAATGTGAAGATGGACGTCTCTCTCCCAAAAGACGATAAAAGTGCTAGCGAGGTAAAGAAATAACAGCTGGGAAATTGACAGGATTATGAAGGCACCGCAATGCTAACTATGCTGCAAAGAAAGGAAGGGCTCAAAAGCAATGGGCAGTACGCCAAGGTAAGTAGACCGAAATCCGTCTGCATCTACTACGAATCATCCACCTTGAGATATCTATCCAGAACATCTCGCTGGTATTAAGTTGTGAATCCCACCCAAAGTGTAAATCCAAAGCAACAGACAACTGCATTAAAAGGACTTTGCGTAAAGTAAACAATCCTTGCATCCGCGGATACAAGCACCGTTGTTTTATCCCTGGTGGCAACAACACATCCCATAGTCTCATGTTTCTGTCACTCAAGCTAGACATCAAGGGGATGAACCCACAATCAAGCATAACGCTCCCTCTTGGAGTTGCAACAAATCACTTGGCCAAAGTAAAATACGGCAATGGAGAACATGCAAGAATTTACTCAAGAAAAAAATATAAAAGAGAAGAACCAAATATATTACTCATCACAATCTGAACAATGTCTCATAATCCATCAGATCCCAACAAACTCAGCATAGCAATGGCAGAAAATTACAAAGGTGCCTCGATCATGTGAGGCAGCTCACGAGATCTCGAAAGTGGAGGCACAAAGAGGGGAGAGGAACATCACATAACTACTGGTCACGGAACCATGGTCCAAGGGGAACTACTCACGGTACATACGGGAGGTGTCCATGGCTATGGATGGTCTCCCAGAGGGGGTATCTTCTCCCGGCAGGGTGCCGGAGCAGCTTCTCCAGGCAGCCCCGATCTTGAAGCGGCGGCGGCGGTACAGAGGTGAGATCGCGGAAAAGAGATTGATATTAGGGGTTTCCACCCCGAGGGCTAAATATAGGCGAATGGGGGCACCGAGAGGGGCACCGAGAGGGGCCACAGGGCAGCCAGGAGCCCCCTGGCGCGGCCTAGGGTGGGGCCGCGCCAGGAACCCTTCTGGAGTCCCTGTGGTGGCCCCCCTTCCCTCCTTTGGTGTTTCCGGAAGCTTCCGGGTCGCTGATTTTTTATCTGATTTTTCTGGATTTTTTGGAGCACTTTTAATGGCCGGAAAACTTGAAATCCAAAAACAGCATAAAACAGCAACTGGCAGCTGGGTGCACTGGGTTAATAGATTAGTCCAAATATGCTCAAAAGTGTATGAAAGTTCAAGAAAAACATGGCAAAGTCACACAAAACATGCATGGAGCAAGCAGAAATTATAGATACGTTTGGGACGTATCAATTACAATAGAGGCCAAGGCGAGTTCTCGCAAGGCTAGGATGAGTAGATGCATATTGAGATGATCTGGACGCCTCCCCTCCCAGCCTTTATATACTAGGCTAGGTCTCCGGGAATCCGTACTAGGTTACAGAGAAGGTTTCCTAGTTCTAGTCCTGCCTTGTACGCCAAGTCGCACCTTCCATGTTAGTTGCGGACTCCTGCGTCGGTGCTTGGTTGGGCCAATCGTGGGCTTGTCGTATCTTCCCAGCGGGCCTTCTGTCTTTACATGCACCAGGTAGCCTCACACGTAGGAGTCGTGGGGTCACCCCCTCGTCAGCATCGATCCTCGTTGTTGCTCGGGAGACGGCGGTTTACTTGTACCTCACACTTCGACTGAATGGAGTCGTCTTGTTCCACTGTGATGGGTTCTCCAAGACGGACACCTCAACGGCGCATGTTCGGCATCTCCCAACATAGATGTCGCCAGTGTGCTGGAGTAAGCACCTTCTCCTCCGCCTCCTCATCATCCTCCTCCTGCTGTCCCGCGTCCTCCTCCCTCACCATGCGTCAGACCTCCTCCTGCTGCTGCTGCACGTCCTCCTCCCTCGCCACTTTATAAGATTGAGTGTGAAAGAGTTTGGTTGTATTTGAAATGGCTATGTAGGCTCGTTGCGCCACTTTATATAGTCGCGGACAGGAAGACGGGCGGGCAGCCGACTTCAATAACGCCGGGGTAGGCTTCTTGGTCATCGCGTTTGAATTGAAGACGCACTGTCGCTTTGAATCCATTAGAGCATGTACAATAGTCCTACTCAGCGGGCTATAAGGGACTCCACATCAGCAAAAATCTGAGCTGGAAGGAAGATTAATGAGGAGAGATAAGAGAGCGGGCGCTTCGTCAATAGCCCGGCTACACACAGCAACCAAGAAGTATTCGCCCGCTTGCAGCCTTCTCCAAGCGCTAGAGACGGCTCCTTCCTCCATCGCCTCTCTCTTCACATGCAAATATTAAATGCATATTCCTTTATTAGGCTCAGTTTTACAGGTAAGTTAAAGCCAATCTATTGTACGGGCAGGCTCTATAGATGATGTGGAAGTGATTTGTAGCCGGTTGTGTTATTAACCATGCTCTTATGTTGCGTATTCGTCATTGAACACACGCAAACAACGGAGCGTTGACGACATCATCATCGCTTCGGAGCCGTTTCGTCGCGTCTTTCCGGCATTAACGTGAGCCTGGAGAACAAAGCTCTGGCCGGAACCATTCGGCAGCATCTCTCCGTGATTAAACGGCAACACCAACCGCTTCACACGCGAATGGGTTTTAGGTGGGATCTAGCCACGTGTCGGGCGAGGACTTTTTGACGGTTCGGACTCTTGCAAAGCCTTTCTGTTTGTGTTAGATTTACGGAAAAAGGATACACATATCATCCCATACAAATACAAAATCGTGTGGGGTGATAAAAATGATTCGAATAACTCAATTCGAACGGATGGGGATGATTTGAGGATTAGTATTAGAGTTTCTCTGAATGCTACTAATCCTCACCAGTCACTATACACGCAACCACACAACATGCACATACCATTTCTTTGCATCATTTTTACTCATTCAGATCCTCATGAGCCTAATTCATTCACCTCATACAATAACCAGCGCTCTATTTGTCAAGTTTGGTTATTGTATGAGGTGAATGAAACGCGCTCTATTTGTCAACCTCATCCAAAGATCTTGTGAAGTGATTACATAGTTTTATCGCAAAAAAAAGAAGTGATTACATAGTTGTGAGCCCTAGCTATAATCTGAAGGGGGGGAATATATGGAACCGACCGCTCTTAGCCATACTTCATGTACACTTCCCACACATACACACACAAATCCAGTGGACTGAAAACCACGGTGGAAAATACAAGAGCATGAGGCAACGAGAGTGCAAAACGCCTAGAACGTTCGTGTTCGTCGATCGGCAGGCCTAGAACACCGGAAACACTTTGGGAAGGGCACAATCTACCGATTAAATCCGAATAGCTCCTGCAGCGTAGCTCCAGCTACCCAACCTGGGGACTTCCATAGTTCCATTGATCGGAGCCACCTACCAGGCTACCAGTAGCTAATAAGCCAGCGACCAGAATCAACGGAACTTCCCAGCTTTCTCTCCCATTCCGCTATCCTCCACAGCACAGAGACGTTGAGCAGCGGAACGGCCGGGAGAGAAACCTGGGGAGACTCACTCGTACTAGTGTCCGTGTGCCTGCCTGCCTACCAGCTGCTGCATGCCATGGCAAGCAAACAATGTTTCGTGTAACATCGCAATCCATTGCCTGTAAAGGCGGGCGATGATGGTTAGATCGATCGATCGATCCTCGGGTTCGGCGAAGGGAATTCAGCAGCCACTCCGGCTAATGATGAACGCTGCAGCTTTCTTGTGCCCGTGGGGTAAAGTAAAGCTGCACGCGAGAGCCTGAATTACTAATCATCGAGATCTTGAATGCTTGATCTCCGCTGCTACTGCTACTTAGCATAATTTAACCATGAATGACTGAAGGAGCGATGCACGATTGTTACTGATTGTCATCATTTAGAGTGCGTGGATAAGACCAGAGCCATAATTTAACCATGAAGCTCGATCGATTTGTCAGATCGAACTCCATCTCCATGCACTCACGATGCTTTTCGCTTTTTATCCCCTCTCCTTTTAGTCGGATAATGACAGCGCTCCATGAAACCCATGTAGCAGTTCCACAGTTTCATTTGTCTGATCGATTTTTACAGACGTTTTCACAGTCGAAGGAGATCATCACACACATTCTTCTTGCATAGACAGGCGTACAGTGTACTGTTGGCTGGATCTGAATTAAGCTTTACACCACCATATATGAGACCGAGACAGGCGACCGACCGCCGCCCGTGACCGGGAAGGACCAGGGCGGCGCGGCGCGGCGCACGGCACAACCACAATGTACCCGACGACACGGAGCATATCGATGGAACAAGCCGCTGTACGTCGGGCGATAAGACGAGAGCGGTAGAGAAGAGACAGAGACACGGCGCATGGCATGCATGGGACTGTGAGGGGGGAGATGGCGATGGCGATGGCGGTGTCTCACCTCCCGGCAAGCCAAGCCGGGGAGGCACGGCAACGTGGCCGCGACCACCAGCGGCGAAAAGCTGCCGGCCGGTGCGCCGCGCCATGATTGACAAGCGGCGGCCCTCCCTCCCTCCTCCCGCCCGCCCGCGCGCGTACAAGAGCCAAGCTGGCTGTCACCTGCGCGCCATAGGGGGGTGGTGACCACCCTACATGGTACATGTGTGCGCACGACGCGCTCGGATATACTACGCCACAGCGCCATGCATAATCGGCCGGGGACGACGACACACGACCTCTCCTGTTCCTGTCGACCGCCGGTACGTCCTCCGGCCGGCCACTCCCCTCCGCTCGTCCGTATCGGCGCCGGGGCACGTGGGCCGTCCCCTCGTTATTCCCTTGGCTTGGCCGTGGGGCTCCCGACCGGCGTCGATGCCTTTTTGCATGCCGTCGACGTCGCCGGATCCATGATAGATCTACGTACAGGGCGTCGCCATGCATGGATGTATGCATGTGACCGGTGACCGTCCGGCGACCGGTACGTACTACGGTACAACGGACATGAGTAGTGCTGGCTATACCTACAAGTGCCCACACGTTACAGCGAGGAAAGATCTAATGGAGCGCCATGTGCTTGGAGGGATGGATGTTCTGGACATGGAAAGATACCGCACATCCACATGTTCCTTCCTCTCCGAATGAATGAGTAAAATTCGTCTGCTTGAATTTTCTCATGAACGATCCATCATGAATAAAATTTTCTCATGAACGTGACATCATGAATAAAATTTCAACACTAGAAATAAGAATAATTACAACCAAGTTCCTAGAAATGTTCACTTACTGATGCTATTATTCACATAAAAAATCTATTTTTTATGTGTATGTCAAAATTAACTTGATTTTTTACATGATGGACACATAGCCCACTCAAAAGAAAAATCTTAAAGGAAGTACATCTCTTGTTTGTAATCCATCCCTGGAAGATAGACTTGAAGTGAGGTAGTTAGAATCGTGATTCTGAATTGTGTTGAAGTTTCAATGGTAAAATCACAAATCATATAATCAAAGGATTCATGTGGATTATAAAGTCATAGAACCATGCAGTGAAATCGCGATTCTAGCTACCTTGCTCGTAAGAGCCTATTTGACCTCGACCAATAAGTATAGACTTAATTGATCATGCAAGTGATTTGATGGATGCCCACTTACTGAAAAATAACTATAAGATAGATCCCTCCTTTTTTTTTGGCAGCTAGATTTCATGGTTCTCCTCGCTTCAAGTGGGTATTGATTTTATTCTTTGAGGCAGTACATATAGCATACTGGCTCAAAACGAGGATGAATTTCACCCACTTGTGGCCTATGTAGTGCACAGAGATTAGTCTGAGTTAAGTTAAAAGTTAGCTTTATTCACATATAATCTTATAGTTAAATTGGTAGCAAAACTCGGAATAGCCCTTTAACGCGAGGGACTAGCTAAAAGTAAGTTACCTGAAAAAATAATTGAACAATTTTTGAGACATTCGATCTAAATCGAACGACAATGGTTCCTCTTCTATCTTCTATCTTCAGCCTTTGCTTCCTCCGACCCTTCTTCTTCCTTCAGCCGCCACTCCTCGAGTGGTCGCCTTAGGCTCGCCACCTTTCCTCTTCTTCGGTTACGACGACACGCCTTGATGACGCTTGTTTCTATGTCCCCACATTCGACAAGGGGCCCGTCTGATGCGATCAAGAAATCAACAAAAGGAACAACCCTCCTCCCACGTTCACACTTGTTAACCCTCAAACCCAACTCAAAACTCGGTGTGGCGCTTTCGTTTCGTCCTCGGTGTTTGCACCCCGCCTGCTCCTTCGTTCTCCCACAAAATCGACTGGCAAAAATCAGGCGGCTCACGTATAGCTATAGCTTTTACATGAAGGGAGGTTGAAAGCACAAGGAAAGTCAAGTGTGGGATTTATATTGAATTCATGAAAAGGAGATTGGAGGAGGGATACCGATAGGTTCGATCGAGGGTAGGTTCAGGGAACACACGAGGGGTTCTGCTCCAACTTTGAATCGGGGAATTAAACCGATCACTACAATAAGTAACTTATATCAAGTTAAATGTAACTAGTCCCAAGTTAAATTGTGTCAACCGGGTCATGCACGCAATCATTTTACCATTAGTTCATCCAAAGGCTCTTAACCAAAAAAGCGTAATCGATCATAAACTCAAGAGCTACCAAACCATTGTGCACCCCTAGTTGCGGGTGAGCTTGTGTCTGGTGGTTGGGTGTCTTCCCACCCGGCTACGTTTGCAAGTTAGCAACGGATGCAACTATTACAAAAACTGTCCTGATGATGGCCATGTCCAAACCGAAGACAGGCCGCCGCCTCCATCGTCCATCCTAGTGACATGACATGACAGCTCAACTCAGATCCTTCGTTAACCATCATCATTCATCAGTGTGTACGCATCTCCCAACCCTTAACAATTAGTAGCTCAGAAAAAAAAAACATAACAAGGAAATTCCAGTTCGATCTAGATTTATACTACTCAGAATCAGAAGCCCCACTTGTTTACCAGCCGATAAGACGCGTTTAGCACCAGCCATCAGGTGCTAGCTAAGCTCGAATAGTCATCAGGTGGTTTGATCCACCGGCCATGCCGACATGTTACATGTATGATCAAGCCAAGCTGGTTAAGACTTAAGAGCTGGATCCGTAATTAAATTAACCAATATCATAGTACTAGTAGTAATTAACAGGAATACTAGGGTATAGTTCTTGTACAGCGGTGGGGTAATTAGTCAACGAGATTCTACTACTACTAGTAGCAGGATGGCTAGCTAGCTGTTTAATTCGTCGTGCCTCGACGATGATGATGCGCAACAGAAAAAATGCTCAGAACTGCTCGAACAGCTGGTGCACGTCCGGCGACGCCTTGCCGCGCTGCTGGTGCAGGGCCGCCGGCGGCGGCACGACGGGCGGGGACGCCGACCTCAGCAGCGCGAAGTTGAGGCCCTTGAAGAACGGGTGCGCCTTCACGTCCGCGGCGCCGCGCCGCGAACCCAGCCGCGCCTTGGGGTCCTTGTCCAGGAGCCGCGCCATCAGGTCCCGCGCCGCCGCGGCCTCCGCGTGCGCCGCCGTGCCGGCCAGCGGCGGGCACTCCAGCGGCGCGCGCACGATGTTGCGGAGCGTGGCCTCGTTGGTGGCCCCCACGAACGGGGTCCGCCCGTACAGCAGCTCGTACAGGAACACGCCGTACGCCCACCAGTCCACCGACGCGCCGTGCCCGCCGCCGCTCGCCACCTCCGGCGCCACGTACTCGTGCGTGCCCACGAACGAGCTCGACCGCGCGTCCACGGGCTCCGCCACGAACCGCGGCCGTGGGCGCGGCCGCGGCGCCGCGCGCCGCCTCCACTTCATGAGCCGGAGGAGGTGCACCTCGGGGAAGCAGGCCGGGATCGGCCTCTTCGCGTCGACGTCGTCGTCGTCCTCGCCTGCCACGTTCCACGCCTCCTCGAGCGCCGGCGACGCGGTGGACTCCAGCGACAGGTCGAAGTCGGTGAGCATGATGTGGCCGTCTCCCCGGATGAGCACGTTCTCCGGCTTGAGGTCGCGGTACACGATGCCCATCATGTGCAGGTACTCCAGGGCCAGCAGCACCTCGGCGGCGTAGAACCGCGCGGAGGCGAGCGGGAAGCGGCGGGCGGGCATGCGGTGGCGGAGCGAGTGGAGGTCCCCGCCGGGGCAGAACTCCATGACGATGCAGGAGTAGTCCGTGCCGGCGTCGAAGTCGGCGAACATGGTGGGCAGGAACGGGTGGTCGAGCCGGCGCAGGACCCGCTTCTCGGCGGCAGCGCGGCCGAGCTTGCCCTTCTTGGCGAGCGCGCGGCGGTCCACCACCTTCATGGCGTAGGCGCACGACTGGTCGCCCTCGGCCTCGAGGCGGCAGAGGTAGACGGTGCCGATGTCGCCCGCGCCGACGCGGCGGACGAGGGTGAAGTCCCGCGGGCCGAGCGGCGCCGCGGCGGCACGGAAGGGCGCCCACGCCACGTCGCCCGCGCGGTGCGGGCGCGGCGGGGAGGAGGTGGGAGTGGCGGCGGGCGAGTCGACGGAGAAGGCGGAGGAGCAGCGGCCGGCGACGCTGGCCGTGCCGCTGCTGCTGCTGCTGCTGGCGCTGCTGCTCGCGGAGCTGGAATTGGGCGCCGCCGCGGTGTCCACCGCCGACATGTCGGGGAGCTGGAGCATGGCGGCGTTGGGAGGTTTGGGCGGGGACGGAGACGGTGTGGTTGGAGTTGGAGCGGCCATTATATAGCGCGCGCGGGGATGTTGCTCGCGTTGGATGGACAGATGAGATGAGATGGGATCTGTGAGCGACGTTTGGTTTTTCTAATGGAGGTTTGCGCGTTCGGAGAAGGTGGTTGCAGGTGGTTTTATAGGCGAACGAGAGTGAGCTGAGCCTGAGCAGCATGGGGGATGGGGGAGGTCAGGTTTCGGATGGTTGGCCACGTGGACGTTCCACGTAGCATGACACACGTACGCTATGGTGAGCATCTACAGCCGCAGACCCTAAATCCTGCCTTTCAAACGTTCGCGGATGGGGTCGGGCGTTCGCGGGCAATGGTAGAATAACCCTTCTTTTTCTATTTTTACATTCGAACACATTATATTTTATACCTTAAATCTATATAAAACGTCTAAAACTAAATTTTAGGTACTATTGAGATCAACTAAACTAAACTAAATTAAATGTCGTCGTTGGAGATATCGACGATCTCGGTGCCAAACAATGAGCCCATGGGTGACAGTCATAACTGCGATTATTACGATTTCGATGGCTCTTCCTACGCTTTCACGTCGTTATCCGCCTCTAGATCGATGAACATGTCACCAATCTCCTCCTTTCGTCAACGGATGAAGCGGGCAGTTGACCTTCACTTCAGCCTCAAATTTGATGGAGGCGAGGATGATCGCCTGCTTCGCCGCGTTCGCCTCCTCGGTTTGGATAAAGGCGAGGACGGTAGGTGGATGCGGGGGAAATGCCTCTCTCGCATCATCATAATCCTCCCTTTCCAATTGCTTTCTACATAGCAGCGTCCTGCTCCACCTCCGACTCTGCCTCCTTCTCCTCCTCTCGCTTCGACGAGTATAGATGATGGACGGCAGCGGTCTGGGCATCCCGAGCCTTGTTCTCCTTCTCAAGTTGCCGTTACCTTTTCGGCGTAAGCATGGCATATGTGGTGATGAACCAACGAGGCATGGCTTTGCTTTGGGTGAAAGGGGAAGAAAATAGACGGAAGTGTCGTTGGCAGATGGGAGAGGA
This sequence comes from Bromus sterilis, assembly GCA_950022295.1. Classification (NCBI taxonomy): domain Eukaryota; kingdom Viridiplantae; phylum Streptophyta; class Magnoliopsida; order Poales; family Poaceae; genus Bromus; species Bromus sterilis. Next base: position 382,137,873 of record OX465595.1, on the reverse strand, counting down.
GTGAAATGAGGACGGGTAGAATTTGCATGCCCATGTCTGGCTTAAATAGTTGGACGATAGTCCTCGAGTGGACCGCTGGAGTGGAGCCACGTGGCGTCCTCAATGCGTTTTTACTGGTTGACCGTCCCATGTAGAACCTGAATCGGGCATGATGAATACGCCTGAACCTCCCTATATCCACCTTAGATTTAGGATGGATATAAATAGTCCGTTTGAATCACATTATTGCGATCGATTATTGATCAAACCATCCACCTAGTCATATAAAGAGGATATTAAGAGCTTGAATGTAGATGCTCTAACACTGAACCTTCTAATTATTGCCTGATCTTACCTTTGATAAAGGATTGAATGGTGTGAACCTTGGTTGGTAAAAAGGAACCGCCGCCTATGACATGTTTAGCAATATCTTAACCCACGCTATCAACGACATAGCAAATTCTTTTATGTATGTATACTCGTTAGAAATTACTCCTTAATCCCAGGTAAAAAGAACCACTCAAATACCAATAAAAATGTACAATACAACTCAATAAACATAAGCAACACGGTGAACCGCACACCGCCTTTCTAGTTCGCAAATAAAATCGAAGGACTTGGTTAGTCAAATCGAAATGACTAGACATCTTTGGCTTGAGACTGAATACATCCGTGGGCACTTTCATCTTTTGCTGTAGGGGAAATCAAGACAGCATAGTTCGAGGCAGCAATGGTCCTTGCTCTTTACTTAAAGCGAAAGTATATATGGCAAGCCCACACTAACGAACCCTCCTCACCAAGCGCTAGCTGCTGTGGGTTGCCGCGGATGGCAACCGTCCGGAGAAAAGGCGACCTTTTTCCGGTGCAAGTCTCGCAGTTCCACCGAGGGCCTTTGCTGGATTGAAGAAAGAGACGCGGAGGATACTTCGCACTACACTCATTAAAGAATTTTCGACGACGAAGATTTTGAAACCTTTTATAAATTTTGGAATCGAGTGGTTTTGATTATTTTCTCATTCAACTTGATTTTGTATTTGTTTGTGGATCGATCCGTGTTTTCATTTTTTTTGTAAATCGAAAACAAAATGGAAAAAGGTTTGCAGGAGTTTGAATTGCAATAATGTAGGACGCCCACACCCTTACCCGCTCAAATTCCTCTTCCAGATCATTTTTTATCCACTATATCATGCACATCCTCTTTGATTTGCATTTGCACCCTCCTCGTTCAACGTTCGATATATTCTTCAATCCCCGTCCACGCATTGTCTAGCGTCTGCAATCTCTATCAGCATGTCTGCTCGTCTAGAACCATGTTGAATGAAAAAAAATCATCGAATGGACATCGACAGACGGCGCCAATTGACGAGGATGGACCTCGGCAAATCCCATGGTTAGGTAGCCTGGATCGATTGAGAGATGAAGGGTGCGTCGTTGGTGATCTTGTCGGCAAACAAGGACATGGGTTTTACCCAGGTTCGGGGCCCTCGTGCGGTAAAACCCCTACTCCTGCTCGATTTACTATATGAAAAATGTGTTTACAGATGTGGATCCGGCGAGATTGCTCAAGCCGTGAGGTGTTGCAAGATGGGATTGGGATGTCCCTAGACGTTCCCCTCCCAATCTTTATATACTAGGCTGGGTCTCGAGGAGTCCGTCTAGGGTTCCAGGAGAATTCCTATATTACTTGTCTTGTACGCCAAGCCATGGACTCCACGTCGGTCTTGGACTCCATATCGGTTCACTCGCCGATGCCTCGAATGAGCCCACCAGGCTGATGTTGGGCCTTCATGAGGCTTCTAGTGGGCCACCAGTCTTGACACGCATCGGATACCCTCATGGAGGGGAGTTGTGGGGGTATTCCGTCGTCACCGCCCACCCTGGGTTCGTCTGCATCCAGGTATCCTTCGTCCCTTTGTTGATGCCGTTCATGATGAAATCATATTCGATGATAGAGGATGAATTACCGTGCAATGCGTGGTTGACCATATTTATGAACTTCATAAACATTCAGTTAGGAGGAGACTTGATCTTTTGGTAAAACGACCATTCTTCATTTCATGGGCGAAAGCATGTCTATTGGTTCGCTCAGAGCTTCTATAGTGCGACAATGGTGTCATTTTTACAAGGAAAATGCTTAGAAACAGCTTGTGTGTAACTTTGGGAGACGACAATGGAATCTAAGTTTGGTAGTCGACACGCAAGGTAACTATTCTCATGCGCCCACACGGGACATACCCATCTGATTTGCAACATGAAACAGTCTTATAACCACCTGGCCCACCACGCGGATGTTGCGGTCTGACCAACACAAACCATATCGAAGAGTGCTCACCGGATTGCACCATCACCTACATGTTGTGATGTCAACACTCTTCGTGTTGCAGCCAACGAAATCTGCAACGTTACCTACTCTGAATTGTGATAGGAACACGACTCCTGTTACAAACATTTTGATACAACTGACGGTGGCTCGTGGATCGGACATCTCTCGACACGGAATCAAAATAAACTTGCGACACAATGCAGGCATTTTCTTTCCTACCATCGGTTTGACCGCTCAATTCTTCGGGGAAATTAAAGGTGGCTAAGCTATTCAATCCACCGAAAAGGGATGCTTGGGCACAAAGTCGTAATTCCTCCTTTTTAGTGGTACCAAGTCGTAATTCCAGACAAGGCAATATGCGGTGATAAACCTTTTTCTCCCTCTATGGCTGCGATTCGGCTTCTTCTTCACCATCTACCACAATTGTCGGCAAGCCACCTCTCTATGAAGTTCAACAGTGGAGGGAGACACTGCACTCCAGACAAGATAAGGAATGCAACAAGGGCGAGCAGAGCCAGGAGATCGACGAGAGATCTATGCCCATCCAACGACGCTTGACCGAGCGAGCGAGCGAGCATCGTATCCCCGCCAGGTTCGTTCCCGGCCAAGCAGATCAAATCAATCAATCGCCAGGGCACCTAGTCCGTCCCATCCATGCAACGGGGCCGCCCAACGTAGTAACCACCATATGTACATACAGTTGACACACGCACGCCCCGGCCCGCCGGAATCCCTCAACAGCGCCCGCCGGTGCCGGTGCGCAGGCGAATAAAAGGATCTGCGCTGTGCGCCGCGCAGCGGCCACCGCCCGCTGCCGGGGCGTGCGGCGGCAGCGGGGCAGGGCATCGGTTCCGCCTGTCGACCGGCCACAGGCGATGCGCGCGCTCAGCAAGGGTACACGTCCACAGTCCACTCCCCGCTGTGCGTCCATGGCGACGCGCGCGCACGTGCGACAGAGAGGGAACTGTCAAACTGTGCGCCGATGGCGAGCCGCGGCCGGCGCCGGAGACAGGACGCATCTCGATGGGGGGTCGCGTTTCTCGCGGGAAAGGGATGCGCCTCGTCCGTCTCTGCGTGCGCGCCGGGCGAGGCGAGTGCGTGGTGGCTGTGCGCCGTCGCCGTCGCGTTGAGCTCATGGTTTTGTTCTGCTGACCGACCAAGTCATATTCCGTGCCCAGTGAGTCTTGTCTCGCCGGTGACTAGCCACATGCATGCAATATGCACCCCTCAAGTTGCCAGATCTTCTGCATCCAAATGGTTCGGCTAATCTGTACACACCGCTAATTAATCAGGTTAGTATGTATGTACACTTCGTACGTACTGCAGATGTGGAAGAAAGATACACAAGCTAGCCAGATGTGACAACCTTTGTCTGCTCTCCGCTGAGAAATAAAAACAGTGTGATGTGTGAAGGGATAAGAGCTAGCTAGAACTCCATCTAGTAGGAGTATATCTTATGATGCGATGATCAGTTCACCAACCTGTGCAGAGGCAGTCCGGCCAGCTCGGCGCCCTACAACCAAAGTCCCACACCATTAAGGGGCTGCGCCATTTTAAACAGCATCAGTACACTCCATGACTGCAGTTTGTCTGCCCAAACGCCAACCGCAGCCACACCAACCAAAGCAAAGCCAACGACCCAGGACGACGATATATATTTTTATCTCCCCTCTTTCTCCAAACCAATTCAAGTTGCTTCATGCCAAAGACACAAGATACATATGATCTACCACTAAGTACTCCTACTGGACTAGTTAATCAGTAGCTAAGCATGCATGAGCGTTGGACACCTAGCTATCTCTCTCTTTATCTATCATTATACCATCCCTTTCCCTTTTGCAAAGTTGTTAATCAGTTCTACTAGTAGCTAGTTGTCATCCAAGTCGTGGCGCATATCAAGCTTTTTTAAGATCTCCCCATTTAGTTTTTTGACCGCTTTCATGAAAAGGAAACAAATTTGGCGGTTTATTAGCATGGGTGGGGGCCGGAAAAGGGAGAAGTCCACATGATCCACACTCCAAAGCATAGACATGCTGCAAACCCGATCAGGGAATATGAGACGATTATTCGCGGGCATATGGTAGAGGGGGCCATGGCTCAGTGGTTCAAGGGGCAGAGAGGATTATGCAAATTAACTGAAACTTGTTCCTCATGCATGGACCCCTGCCTGTCCCCTCCAATATTCTGTGGTGTGTTCCTGCTGGACAGTGCATGCATGGAACCAGCAGCAGCAGCTCGGCTTCTGAATACAAATATATATGAATGACCTTAAAACTCTTTCCTTTTCTTGGAAGAAACCTTATTGGACCACTACCTGTTTTGGGTTGTTCGCCGATAAGAATAGTGGAGTAGTGTGCTCACTTTCTTACATACTCTGAAAACAAGGGTCGTCTTGTCCCTTTAATTTGGGCCGATCGAGCTGTTGAGACATTCTAACTAATGGCCATATATGCCGAGACAAGCAGCTAAAAAATACTTGATGAAACGACGAAAAAGGCGTCTCAAGGTCGTCGTCGTCGTTTCACTCAAACTCTGGAGTCGATCGATCCGAACGCAAAGGCCATGATTTCTGAACAATGGGCTGGGTTAAGTAGCAGAGGTAATGCCTGGAGCTGCATCACTGTCCTGTCTGCCTCGGCGATTGACTTTGCTGAGAGTGAGAGAGGAAAGATACCGACAAGCTTCACTGGCGCAGCCCGTAAAGAAACGGCGCGGCGCGCATCACGCAGTAACTTCGAAATGCTAATATAAAAACTACTAGGATCAAACAGATCGATCGCGCGATCTGCAGCAGGGTCGTAGTAGCTAGAATGCTAGATACAGGTGGATTATCACATGCGATATTGCCTGCCTGCCTGGAGGCCATCTAGGGGCTGGGCGATGCAGGCAGTATGCAAGGCAGCGATAAACTAATCCATGCATGGATCCGTTGATAATATATTACGGATGATCAATCGACGGTGGCTTCTGCGATGGATCTCCCCAAAGACAAGTAAAGCTGGGATCATGCATGGGGACAGGGGCGCCAATATTCGCGCTGCCTTGGTAGGGCGACAAGCCGTGCAGGGGTGTGATGCGATGCCCTGCCGTGTCCATCATGGATCACCTAAGAACCCTACACCCTCTCACTAACTGTGTATCTAAATACAAGGAATCCAGCTTGTGAATCTTAAAGCCGGATTGTCCCCAGCCTCCTCTCTCATATAATTGTCATTAGCTAGGGTTGCTAGCTAGCGTGTTCTTTTTAATTAGTTGGGGCATTGCATTAAGAGGGGTGCGTGGCCAACTCATGGCGGCATGGGCACATGGCCGGCTGACCTCGAGGAGGAAAATGTCGTTCGTGTGTGGCGACGTGAGATGGAGGAGGAGCGTGTGTTGTGCGTAACTGCCTCGCTCTGGGTATGCAAAGTTGACTTGAGCGTGAGGTTTTCTTCCTGCTGAGGAGGAGTGGTAATTGCGTATTCCCTCGCGACACTTATTATGGATTGGAGGGAGTAGTACGTACCTGCCTCGTAGGCCTACATAAACAAGCTTGGGCCATTACACTAACCAAAATGAGCAATGTTACACACACGGACTATTACGGGCATTTTGCAGGCATGATTTGATTGGATAAGGGAGAAGGATTAGCTTCATCCGGTTGAAATTCAGAAGGGGAGATTGGAGAGAATTAAGAAAAGATCACGTAAGAACCCGTAATTACCCGTGACTGTGTAGCATTTTTTGAACAAAAATAAGATGGTACTTTCTACTTTGGTTCATTTGTACGTATGGAGGAATGAAATTTACAGCCAAGTTGATTTTGCCTTTTATGCAACTCAACTTAACGGGAGTTTCCACTTTCTACTGGGAGTCTACTCATTCAGTTTTGAACAACTCATATACGTTCCCTCTCCAGAGATATAACGCTTTTCATTTACAATTGCTAGAAGAAGTGCCGACCAGTTCCTCTACAACGCTTTCTGCTCGTAGTCTATGGTGATGAAAAGAAAATTTTGGGCTTCTATTCGAGCACGTATGGGCCTGGCCCAATACAAAGTGCTGCTGTACACACAGCTGAGCGCAAAGCCTTGGAGGGCCAGCGGCAGGCAGGAGGGACGACGGGCAGCACGCCAGCGCCTGTCTAGAGAAAAGATAGTACCACCTCGGAAGTTTCCGTGAAGATACACCAGCTTAAATAGCGGAGCCATGCGCTACACAGCACGACCTTACTTGAACAGGATCTGTTCTATAGGATCCTTTACTAATAAGGAGGCAAGCCCAAAAGCGTGGTTGATGAAGTCTGACCTGTGGGCCAGAGCGTGATTAACGGCCCTGATCACACCGGTTGGTGTGGTCTAACGGCTGTAGAGGATCGTTCCTGGTGTGCTTCTGGCCGACCTGGACGGCCCACAGGTTGTCTGACATGCTCCTAATCTTTTTTCTTTTTGCTCTTCTGTCTACTGTCTTAAACCACTTGTCTCTTGCTCATGTGAAACCTACATGATGTTTACACGTTACAGCTTCTTTGCAGTCCTCTTGACCCGCTTAGGTCTCTGTTCTTCAATCTTCAGCCGATTCTGAGAAGATCGTTGCTGCGCTGCAGCTGAATATATAGGACGAAGAAACAGAAGCAGGGGGAGGACACCCCGGTCGTTCAGAACATTGGGTATCATCATCATCAAGTTTCTTCATACCCAATTGGAGCAGGTTCTGCTTGATTACTCGCTGCATGGTGGTGCGCTCAGACAATGTGGGTGCACGTATGTAGGCTGCAGAATGCCAAAGTGCCAAGGCTTTTATCCATGCAAAAATTCCAGAGGGAAGCACCGAGCGCAGGGTGAAGAAACGTGTTGTAACAGAATTCTGCCTGCTGAAGTAGACCAAGGTCCCACCAAACAAACCAATCCCACATCTTGTGACTGAACATAAGTTTTTCCTCTGCACAACCAAACGACTATTCTAAAAAACCAATCTTGTGGCATGATGCTATTCATGTGTTTTCGACATCATCTGAATCAAAGAGGTCCTGATCTATCTCTAGTTAATTACTCGCTCTTCCTTAAATACTTTGACAATGATAGTTGGGTCACAAAAAATGAAATACAATAACTCAATTTTACAGTAGTCCTTTGACATTTGCGATCAATCTGATACACCTTTGTTTAACTGAGCAATAAAATGGGGTCGTTTCATTTTAAAAAAAACATGAATGTTACACTGAATATACTACTACGTACTTAGGTTTCTCAAAGTTCAACACCAACATTGAATTTGCTGGATCAGGGTGTGTGTCCGCTAACTTTCTGTTATATACACGTCGCCTGATGCACACGGTCACATCATGCAGCTTGACATAGGCCCTTTTTCTGTCTGAATTACAGGATGAGGATACAGGGCACATACCAGGGCAACACTGAAGAATTGCTAATAGGCGTAAGAACGACATTAGAAAGACAAATGATTCCATATGAGAAGTTCAAGTTTCCGCAGAAATGATTTACGGCATATCGTAATTTGATATTTTGATTAGCCGCGTCCCCTTTCCCCGGAAATTCCATCTGCGGTAACTGCATTGTACCAAGAAAACAGTATGCATTTCATGATTATTATGCACATGGTACATGCTAATAGTAACTTCTCGTGACCTGACCTCGATTAGTAAATGAACAAGTTGCATACAAAAATCACTGTATCTGAATAAATTTGTTGCACAGCATCTTGAATAGTGGATGTGGGTTTAAAACATGGTTTAAAATAGCGGGAGAAGTGATATATCGGCGGGCTTTTTTGGCAGCTATTTGCCGATATTTGACACAAGAGAATCCCGATATATCATAGATATATCCCTCTATTTGCCGATATTCAAGGAAGAAAATTAATATCGGCGAGCTTTCCTAGCAGCTATATCGCCGATATATCGGTCATTTCGCGGGCTATCCTAAATCATGGTTTAAAACAGCTCTTCTATAAGTTTGAAATATGAGAATGGCATAATAACATAACTTTTAGAGGCTAAAAGATGAGTTTTGGTACTTACATATTACAGAAAAAACTGGAAAGCGTAAAGAAAGGATCAAAGTACTCCTAGAGTCACCCGCTTTGTAACATTTAAGAGTTTGTACAACACCCATTGGATTACTTCCAATTCAACACCTGGAATCTAACTACATTATGTGATGATATTATTTTTAGCCTACAGAAAATCACAAAAAAGTCATCATCTTTGTTCCCAAATACAACATCATGTAATGCACTAATCACCGTGTGTTGCAATACAAATTAGTGACCCATATGAAGCCATCTAATAGCACTCCAATCCCTATCTTTCGCCGAAGTGGAACAAACAAAGGCCGGGTGACTTCAGCAATTACCAGTACACATATCCAAATTGTGGTCTTTTTACACGTTTTGTGACAATATATAAGTCATTATACGGAACGATGATATGCTAAAAAGGAACGCTGTACAGCTGTCTGGAAACTGGTCGTAAACTATAACTGGTAGGTGTTTAATTAAGCCTTGAGATATTGTATCGTTCTTACAACTGATGAGGGATTAGCAACTTATCCCTCCCAGCATCCAGCATACAATAGACAACTCAAGGATATAATCATCAACCACTACAACATCCCGTGTAATAACTAGACTATGCGCTGACAGTGAGTACAATGAATTAGCCAGAGTTCTAAACTGAACTTCCTATTTCCAGTAATGAGAAATGTACCACTATAGATTCAGAACAACACAGAATCATTTCAAATCGACCTCACAATCAGGGTATGTGGCGACGTGAGGAGGAGGATGGAGGAGCGTGCATTCTGCGTAACTGCTTCGTTCCGTGTATGCTACCGGTCGACTTGCGAGTGATTTGATGTCTTGATGAAATTTACATCCAAGTTGATTCTGGCTTTATTCAACTGAACTTCATCCGCAAAAATCTGAAAAAATGAACTTAACGGATGTTTCCACTTTCTACTGGAAGACTACTCTTTGAGTTGAGCTGCTAGAGCTTGTACCCTGGTAGACAGTTCCATACCATTTCCCACTCGTCTATGAAAGGAAGCCACCGTCATAAGTTCATAACAATAGTAGTAGGAGAAAAGAAAAACGTGGGCTCCTAATCCAAAGCACGCATGGGCCCGGCCCATTACGAAGGGGCAGCACATTGTGTACAGCTTCAAGGAGCAAAATCGCGGAGCGGCAGCGGCAAGAGGGACGGGCAGCGCGCCAGCGCCTAGAGAAAATATAGTACCACCTCGTAAGTTTCCGGGAGGATACACCAGCTTAAATAGCGGAGCCATGTGCTTCTTAGCACGACCTTACTTGAACAGGATCTGTTCTATAGGCTCGTACCGCTGCATCCTTCACTAATAAGGAGGCAAGCCCAAAAGTCTGGTTGATGAACTCTGACCTGTGGGCCAGAGTGTGATTAACGGCCCTAATCACACCTGTTGATGTGGTCTATGTGCTGTAGAGGATCGTTCTTGGCAGCCTTCTAGGCTACCTGGACGGCCCACATGTTGTCTGACAGGCTCCCTAATCTTTTTGTTTTTGCTCTTTTTGTGTCTGCTGAAGCCACTTGACAATTGAGTATTTCTGGTGATCTTGCTTCAAAAGAAATGTTTCTGCAGATCTCTCTGCATATCTGGCTGATTCTTGCACACGAACCTTACCTTGCTTGATGAGGCGTAGGTGAGGATTTACTTACAGATTCGAATGTCTGAAGCATTTTTATTCAGCTGGGAGGCATGGAAAACAAGATGAACCTTGCTAGATGTAGGCCAAAGAAACGGAAGCATGGCTTCTGTGAAGAACGTTGCTGCGCTGCAGCTGAATGTATGGTTGCAGGGGAAGACACCAAGTCGGTCAAAACATTGGGCATCATCGTCATTATTCTTCATACGCTGTTGGAGCATATTCTGCATTCTGCTCTATTACTTGCTGCATTGTGGTATGCTCAGCCAAAGTGGGTGCAGAATGTGGTATACCAGAATTCTTCCTGCTAAAGATAGTGTGACTTAGATCCAATGAGCAAACGAATTTTACATTTTGTGAAGAATCGTATGTTTTTTCCTTTGCGCAACCGAACAACCATGCAATACTTTGGCATGACACGTCATTCCAACGCTTTTGGAATCATGTTAATAAAAGAGGATCCGATCTCTAGCAAATTACTGAATCGCCTTATATACTTTGGCCCATGATAGTTGGGTCACCAAAAATGGAATACAATAACTCAGTTTACAGTAATCCTTTGCCATTTGAGATCAATCAGGTACACCTTTGTTTAATTGAGCAATAAAATGGGTTCGTTTGATTAAAAAAAGAAGATGAATGTTACACAGAATATACTACGTACTTAGGTTTCTCAAAGTTCAGCACCAACTTTGAATTTGCTGGATCAGGGTGTGTGCCTGTCCGCTAAATTTTCTGTTATACACGTCTCCTGTTGCACACGGTCACATCATGCGGCTTGACAGTAGGCCCCTTTTTCTGTCTGTATTACAGGATAAGGACACAGGGCACAAAGCAGGGCAACACTGAAGAATTGCTAATTGGCGTAAGAACGACATTAAAAATTCAAATGATTCAGAGAAATTCAAGTTTCCGCAGAAATGATTTATGGCATATCGTAATTTGATATTTTGATTAGCTGCGTCCCCTTTAACCTTAGCATCAGGAAATTTCATCTGCGGTAACTGCATTGTACTCCCCAGAAAACAGTATGCATTACATGATTATTATGCACATGGTACATGCTAATAGTAACTTCTCATGACCTAGATCAGTAAATGAAAAATTTGCATAAAAATCACTGTATCTGAATAAATTTGTTGCACAGCATAATTGAATAGTGGATGTGGGTTTAAAACCACTCTTCTACAAGTTTGAAATGTGAGAATGGCATAATAGCATAGCTTTTAGAGGCTAAAAGATGAGTTTTGGTACTTACATATTACAGAAAAATCTGGAAAGCGTAAAGAAAGGATCAAAGTACTCCTAGAGTCACCCGCTTTGTAACATTTAAGAGTTTGTACAACACCCATTGGATTACTTCCAATTCAACACCTAGAATCTAACTACCTTATGTGATAATATAATTTTTAGCCTACAGAAAATCACAAAAAAGTCATCATCTTTGTTCCCAAATACAACATCATGTAATGCACTAATCATCGTGTGTTGCAGTACAAATTAGTGAGCCATATGAAGCCATCTAATAGCAGTCCAATCCCTACTTTCGCTGAAGTGGAATAAACAAAGCCCGGGTGACTTCAGAAACCATCCTCTAGTACACATATCCAAATTGTGGTCTGTTAACACCTTTTGTGACAATATATAAGTCATTATACGGGACGATGACATGCTAAGAGGAACCCCCTAAAGCTCTCCCCGAGTTTCAATGGAAGTTTACATCCAAGTTAACTTGCGAGTGATTTGATGTCTTGATGAAATTTACATCCAAGTTGATCCTGGCTTTATTCAACTGAGCTTCACCTGAAAAAAATTAAAAAATTGAACTTAACGAATGTTTCGACTTTCTACTGGAAGTCTACTCTTCGAGTTGAACAGCTCATATGCGTACTCTGCTTGTACCCTGGTATAGTAGACAGCTTCATACCATTTTCCACTCGTCTATGAAAGGAAAGCCACGGTCATAACACAATAGTACGAGAAAACAAAAACGTGGGCTCCTATTGAAGCAAGCATGGGCCTGGCCCAATACAAAGTGCATGGAGCAAAAATGACGGACGGCCAGCGGGCAGGGGAGGGACGGGCAGCGCCCCAGCGCCTAGAAAGATAGTACCACCTCGGAAGTTTCCGGGAGAAACTACCAGCTTAAATAGCGGAGTCAGGTGCTCAGTACCACGACCTTACTTTAACAGGATCTGTTCTACAGGCTCGTACCGTTGATGAACTCTGACCTGTGGGCCAGAGCGTGATTAACGGTCCTGATCACACCAGTTGGTATGGTCTATCGGCTGTAGAGGATCGTTCCTGGTTCGCTTCTGACAGGCCCACAGGTTGTCTGACAGGCTCCCCTAATCTTTTTGTTTTTGCTCTTTGGTCTACTGTCTTTAGCCATTCTTAATCTTTTCCTGGGAGGCATGGAAAACAAGATGAACCTTGCTAGATGCGAATGCGCTACAGAACTCGCTTCTGAGAAGATCGTTGTGCTGCAGCTGAATGTATTGTGGTTGCAGAGTGAGGACACCCAGTCGTTCAGAACATTGGGCATCATCAAGTTTCTTCATGCCCCATTGGACCATATTCTGCTTGATTACTTGCTGTATGGACGGTGGTGTGCTCATACAAAGTGGGTGCACGTCTGTTCACGCAAAATTTCCAAAGGGAAGCACCAAGCGCAGGGTGGAAAATATGTGTTAGTACCAGAATTCCGCCTTCTGAAGATCTCAACGAACAAACGAATCCTACAACCAAACGACTATTCTAAAAAAAACCAATCTTGTGGCATGACGCTATTCCTGTGTTTTCGAAATCATCTGAATCAAAGAGGTCCTGATCTATCATCTCTAGTTAATTATGCTTGCCCTTAAATACTTTGGCCCATGATAGTTGGGCCACACAAAAATGAAATACAGCAACTCAATTTCACAGTAGTCCTTTGCTATTTGCGGTCAATCTGATACACCTTTGTTTAACTGAGCAATGAAATGGGGTCGTTTGATTAAAAAAGAAGTCATGAATGTTACACAGAATATACTACGTAGTTACGTTTCTCAAAGTTCAGCACCAGAATTGAATTTGCTGGATCAGAGGGTGTGTGTCCGCTAACTTTTCTGTTCTACACGTCTCCTGTTGCACACGATCACATCATGCGGCTTGACAGTAGACCCCTTTTTCTGTCTGAATTACAGGATAAGGACACAGGGCACATAGTAGGGCTACACTGAAGAATTACTAATAGGCGTAAGAACGACATTAAAAAGTCAAATGATTCCATATGAGAAGTTCAAGTTTCCGCAGAAATGATTTACGGCATATCGTAATTTGATATTTTGATTAGCCGCGTCCCCTTTCCCCGGAAATTCCATCTGCGGTAACTGCATTGTACCAAGAAAACAGTATGCATTAGATGATTATTATGCACATGGTAGATGCTAACAGTAACTTCTCATGACCTCGATCAGTAAATGAACAATTTGCATACAAAAATTACAGTATCTGAATAAATTTTCTTCACATCATCTTCACGAGTGGATGTGGGTTTAAAACAGCTGTTCTACAAGTTTGAAATATGAGAATGGCATAATAACATATCTTTTACTCCTAGAGATGAGTAGAAGCTAAAAGATGAGTTTTAGTACTTACATATTAAAGAAATAAATTGGAAAGCGTAAAGAAAGGATCAAAGTACTCCTAGAGTCACCCGCTTTGTAACATTTAAGAGTTTGTACAACACCCATTGGTTTATTTCCAATTCAACCTTATGTAATAATATTATTTTTAGCCTACAGAAAATCACAAAAAAGTCATCAGCTTTGTTCCCAAATACAACATCATGTAATGCACTAATCACCGTGTGTTGCAGTACAAATTAGTGAGCCATATGAAGCCATCTAATAGCACTCCAATCCCTAGCTTTCGCCTAAATGGAATAAACAAAGGCCGGGTGACTTCAGAAACCATCGTATATCCAAATTGTGCTATGTTTACACCTTTTGTGACAATATATAAGTCCTTACACGGAACTATGACATGCTAAGAGGAACCCCCTAAAGCTGTCCACTGGAAGGTGGAAACTGGCCATAAACTTAACTGGGTAGGTGTTTAATTAAGCCTTGAGATATTGAATCGGTCATTTACAACTGATGAGAGAGTAGCAACTTATCCCTCCCAGCACCCAGCATAGAATACACAACTCAAGGATATAATCATCAACCACTACAGGATCACGTATTCACGTGTAATAACTAGACTATGCGCTGACAGTGAGTACAATGAATTAGCCAGAGTTGTAAACTGATCTTCCTGTTTTCAATAATGAAAAATATACCACTATAGATTCAGAACAACACATAATCATTTCAAATCGAATTCACAATCAGGGTAATATAGATATTGAAAGGAGACGAGAAAATGTGGCCTTAGTTCCAAAGCCGAAGACTCAATAGTCAATACAAAAGGAACCATATAAGAGGCATTTTTCACTAATAAAAGGACTGTACAAGAAAGAAAATCCAATCTTAATAGTACAAGCCAAGATAGTCAAGTCATGCATCCATCATTATGTATATGAAGAGGTCCAGGACACAAAACTATAATCAAACAAAGATGATAAAGTTTAAGGAACATATACCTCCATCGGAAGTGGTATTGACAAGAAAACCTTCAGACCCGCCCATTAACAGCATAAAACATGGAGTAGTATTACGATAACTAACACAGAAACGAATTTGTCACATCACGCCAAACAAGTCCTTTGCCCATCTCATTGAATTTTGCGCTTTTGAGCTGTCATATATCAACAAGGAATGGTAAACACGGACATAAGCATTAATGAAGGAAACATGTCGCAGCAATAATAAAATACCGAGTAAGTGCTTCCTTACTTTTTTTATGGTTACGTACAGCCGCCAAATTTTCCGTTCCTTCATGTTTCCTCTTCTGTAAAAATAATAATTCGAATTTAGAGCATAGCAAAAATATGAGTCAATCATGCTATTTTGAAACACGTGGAATAAATGAGACTACCTTCTCATGATGTTTTTTGGAAGTGTCACCTCCCAAATCATGATGCACGCTCTTCTCTTTTTTCTTTTCTTTCTCTTTGTCTTTCTCTTTGTCTTTTTCTTTGTCTTTGTCTTTCTCTTTACTCCGATCCTTATGGCGATGTTTGTGCTTCTTCTGTTCCTTGTCCTTGTCTTTCTCCCTGTGCTTTTTATGTTTCTTGACTTTGTCCCTGGACTTAACCTTCAATTTTCCCGATATAGTTGGAGTGCCTTTTTCAGCCTGGTGAATGCAAGAGATTAGAAACAAGGAGAGGACGCAGCAAAAGAAGTAAATGTTCTAACGGGGATATCCTACCGAAGGCAGATCTACTGGTGCTGTTTCTCGCAACTGAAATGCGTGTCCTAGTGTTTCCATGTCAAAGGGTTGAATATACGCAGCCTTCTTCTCCTTCAGGTCTGGATTCTGAATTAGTTGATCTATCTCCATTCCTTCTCCTTTACGGATTTCAGTGTCACCCACAACATTGTGAAGATAATGTGTGTCTGAGATAGCCAGTGGCAATGGTTTCTTACAAAAGAAACTGTGATGGTTCAGCAGTCTGTAGCGGCTAATTAAATCAACAGCCCCAGTGAGCTCCTGAGGACCTGAAATACAACAAAACTCATGGTGTGTCAAGAAGGCAAAAGTGGGCACGCTTTGTTGTACAAGTCGTAACGTTGGTTTAAACTCAATATTTCACATATATAACACCAATTTGCTTATTTAATACTACCTCTGTACCAGAATATAAGACTTTTTTGTAGTTTGATTTAGGACTAAAAACTTCTTATATTTTGGTACGGAGGGAGTAATGAATAATGAATATCTGACCCAGCATAAGAATTCAAAGAAGATGGGAATACTTCATCATCATTGATACTGTTATAACTTATAAGCATATGACACTCATGAAGTTATCTAACCACAAAAAAATATACTATGCATCCTAAAATGCCAACCTTCATGCTACAATTATGACAGATCAACATATACGTCACATGACGGAACGGCTTTAATTGAGTTACAGGGACACATTATTGACATTGTCTTTTGAATAAACTTAACTACAACTACCAGGGCATCAATCGAAGCAGCAAAACATGAACAGACTTGAAAAGGTTAGAAAAATTTACATGAGCTTACCTAAATTATTTTCTCTATGCTAAGCATATTCAGATAAAATATACTAGATACAGGCCTAGAGTTACAAGACACCAAAGCTAAAGCAACATAACATGACTTCGCACTGGCATTTATCAAGTGTGCCATCACTGCAACATTTGCATAAGAGATATACGTCGATGTCAGAGGCAAGTAAATGAAACTCATGGTCATGGATGAGAAGTGGACAAGCTTTGTAATTTTTAGAAGCAGAATAGATCAAAAAAATTCCTTTATTCTTAAATATGTATCGCCCAATTTCCATAAACACTTGATGGCTTTTTAATCTGTCCAGTGTACTATACCATAAGTTCGGTATGAATATGGTGTTACCCATTTTTGTACACAATTAAGAAGAATTGAGAAGTACCTACAGAAACATTACCTTTTCCAAATTTACCATCTGAAGCCATCTGATTAGAGCCTGACATTTGCAAAATGCATGTCCACCTAAGATTCGATTTAAGAAAACATAAACATAAGCAACCAAGAAAAAAAGGCAAAGTTAATTGGATACACTTCAAAAAACGAACTAAATAGACTTAACAGATACCAACAATGGAAATAGAAATTGCATCTACTAGTGTAAGAATATTTTCCGCGCTTCTGTGCATGCTAAGTTAGTAACATATAGGTGCTATTGAGGTGAATATTCGCGGTGCCAAAATTTGTTACACCAAATACTTCCCCCTGCACTGCCAATTCACTAGATAATTCACCCATTGATGTGTTATATTGATAAACAATATTTGGGTCCAGTATAGACTAGTACAAAGGCACAATACTATACTACCTATACCGCTAGCTACCGGTGAGGCTGACCGGCCGAGTAGTCACTAATCCAAGCAAATGGACAGTATAATGGATTTTTGTTAATATCAACAGTTTCTTAAATGAGCTTTGGCAGGCACAAATGAAGTAAACATAGTATCTCCAATAGGGATGCAAGCGGGGCGGGCTAACAAACAGTAGCATAGTACAAATGTAGTGTTAATTTTAGATAGATGGTGAGAACAATTTTGAACTGGTTGATTAGTTTGCATCCCTAATCTCCAAGCCAGAGGGCAGGAAACTTGCGTTGTCTAGGCTGCCATGGGCGGATCTAGATGGTGCGCGGGGTGCGCACTGCCACTCCCAAGATTTGAAATTAGCTTGCGTCTAAGTAATCACCGGATGACTGAAAGCTCGTACCTCAAAAACCGCCGATTGCGGACGGAGTGGATACAGCGGGAACGGCGATGGGGGCGATGCGCGTGAGAGGCGGATGAGTTGGGAGCGGCGATGAGGCGTCGGCTGGTGATGCTATCAACCAGGGCACGGCGACGGCTCCAGGGACTAGGGTCAGATTGGAGGTCAGAGCATGTGGGATAGGTCAGAAGAGGAGTTAAAAGGATGTGAGGTGGCTGAGAAGAAAATTTTGTACACCTGCTAACTTTTTTTTCTCTTTTGGCGTAATACACCTTTGTACTAAAGTTTCGTTTTCGGTTATTATACAGCACAAAAAAAAACACAAGTACTCAACAAAAAAGGAAAATAACACGAAAGCTCAAACCTATAAAAAAAAGCCCTAGATTAGGATATAGATTTGCAATCAGGCCCTTTATATTTTCTTTCTGGATGGAGCTTTGCCATCATCGGGGACAAACCACTTAAAACGACAAGGAAGAAGAAAAGGGAAAATAAGAGAATCTCACACGCAAATGCCGAGAACTTCGTTGACATGTCTTGTGTGGGACTTTCTTTCAAAAAGGCATACACATGACCTTAACAAAAATAAAAAATATTGGTAAAAGTATAAAGCAATCTTTTTTAAAGTGTAAATAATACATGAGGTGCATAAACTTGGTATGCAAAAAATATTAGTCCATCTACTCTTAATTCGTTCGAAATCATATATTTGCCTTGGGGGGCGTAAAAACTATATTTTAATCATGTATTTTATCAATATGAACACGATGGCTATTAAGTGAAAGACGTGGCATGCACCTAACCCTTCATGTGTTTTTCATTCTATCAACAACTATATTTACTAGGGGAGGCATAAACTATAATTCAATCACGTATCTTGTCGATATGAATAGGGGAGATATGAACATAGTGAGTATTAAGTGAAAGACGTAGCATGCACCTAACCCTTGGCACGCTTTTTCATTATACCAACAACTACATTTATTGATACTCGCACATCGTCTCTATAATCATTGGCTCGCTACAACATAAAACATGCACTCCCATGGGTGCATTCATTTGATATTGCTTCTCTTGCCATCGTTCAGACCCTAGCATGGTGGCATCAATGTATTTCACTATCAATTTGATTGTCCACGACAAACACATCACATCACGATCTTCGGGGTCTCAACCATGCTTCTTTGTGCCTTTGTCGCTTTGGTTTGTGGTGCACGGGTGGAAAATATGATGGTCACCTACAAGCGACAAAAGTATTGTAGTATGGTCGGGTAGATCAACGACAACCTTTGAGTGGTGTTGATGTAATTGCGTATGTGACAACGTAGTTGCAGGGCTAATACTTCTTTCATTTTATCTCCCTTTGGGTTTGACACGTATTTCTTGTGAATCTTATTACATAGCCCACACACTTGTGATACGTGCATTTTGTGTCACATATTTAGATGATAGTTATTCTATTTTTATGCTTTTTCAACCATCTTTACATCGATTTAATTGAGTTTCACCTTAAAATACAAATAGTTGAATATTTGATTCCCGAAGCTATTGATATGATGGAATTCTAACCTTCATATAGAAACTGCATCACGAGAGTCTCGTAAAAATGAAACAAAATAGTTCACAAAAGATCACACCAGAAAATACCATTGGAGAGAGAGGCGCCCAGGGGGGACCTGGTGTAGGAGATTGCGCGATAGAAAACAAAAAATGTCTCTCACATGCGGAAGCAACATCCAAGATCCAATCTAGAAGATGCTAGTAACGGGGAGAGTAGATCATCATACCCTCGAAGAACACGTGCGTTGAACGTTTATTTCAACGCAGTTTGGTGAAGTTGTTGGTGAAGTTCGATCCGATCAGCACTGCAAACGAGCAGTACCTCCGGAGGCTTGCACACATATAGCTCGATGACGTCTTCTTCTTCTTGATCCAGCAAGCAAGAGGGAGAAATATATGGGACTGATTCCAACAGCACAACGGCGTGGTGGTGGATATGGTGAAGAGTTTCCCGCGGGCAGGGCTTCGCCAAGCGATGCACGTGAGGGAGGAGGAGGTGTGGAAGGACTTGGGGATTCTTGGTGAGCCTCACCCCTCTCTTATATAGGCAAGGAGGTTGCAGCCACTTCAATTCCCAAGTAAAAACCCCTCTCTCATTTAAAAGATGGTAAAACTTTCTTTTAAGAGTGGTAACCCTCCCATTTAAGGGCTTCCCATTTATTGGCATAATTAACCAAGGAAGGCTGGTCACATGGACTAGTGGACCACCCTTGGTCATCCAAAATAGGTGGGGGCCATAGTGGGACCCTCCGAAACCTTCTAGAACATTCCGACACTGTCGAAAAAATCCTGAACTTTTCCGGAACCCTGAAATCAACTTGCCTTATATAAATCTTTACCTTCGGACTCTTGCGGAGCTCCTCGTGATGTCTAGGATCTCATCCAAGACTCCAAAAAATATTCGAACACCATTAATAAAATTATCCCAGAGCTATTCTGGCGTTACCGAACGTTAAGTGTGTGACCCTACGGGTTCGAGAACGTGCAGACATGATCGAGAAATCTCTCTGATCAATAACCATTAGAGGGACCAGGATATTCATAATGACTCCCACACATTCAACGAAGATCTTTATCGATTGAACCACTATGTTGTGGACTACTATAATCCGTACACAATTTCCTTTGTCACATAATATTTTACTTACCCGAGATTCGATCGTCGGTATCGTTATACCTAGTTCAATCTCGTTATCGGTAAGTACTCTTTACTTGTTATGTAATACAACATTCTCTGTGACTAACTCATTAGTCACGTGCTTGCAAGCGTTACCGAATGTGCATTACCGAGTGGGCCCAGAGTATATCTCACCGTCACACGGAGGGACAAATCCCAGTCTTGATTCATGTCATTCAACAAGAAATTTCAGAGATACCCGTAAGACATCTTTATGATCACCCTGTCACGATGTGATGGTTGATGTCCCCAAAGTATTCTTCCGATACCCGGGAATAACATAATCTCATGGTCTAAGAAACATGATACTTGACAATAAAAGGCATGACAATATAAACTTAATGAAACGATCAATATTGTTATGCTTAGTTGGGTCTGTCCATCACGTCATTCTTCTAATGACATGATCCCATTAATTAATAAACAACTCATGTTCATGGTTAGGAAACCATAATCATCATTAATTAACGAGCTAGTATAGTACAGGCTTACTAGGGACGCGGTGTTGTTTATGCAACCACACATGCATTATGTTTCTGGTTAATACAATTATAGTATGGAACATATATCATGAACATGGAAATATAATAATAACAATTTTATTATTGCCTCTAGGGCATATTTCCGACACTTGGGGTGTCCAAACGCCTAGTGTGATGGAGGCGAAGGTGTCCCGATGTTTCGATGAGATGAAGGAGATCGATTATGGTGGAGTAGACTTTCACGGCCCGACTACGAACGTGCGAAGACGTTGCGCCTTAGCAATCGCTAAACCAACTCCGAGAGGTTATTGATCCCGCGGATGCACGATCAACCTGACCACGAAGGTCTATTTCCTGCAAGCAATCGAAAGAACAAGCAAGAACTAAGAATTGCAATCTGGATATTGCGAATATAAGACGAATGATTAACGAAAGTTGGGGTTCCAATGCGGTCTTGGCCTGGTCGGATGACACAAACGAAGAACTCGAAGTTGCGGCTATGGCTAACTTAAATCTAATTAAAACTCAAGTCTAAATGACGCCCTAAGGGCTGTATATATGGGGGAACAGAGGGGAATTTCGTGGCCCCTTGGAGGAGGGGTCCGAAAACAACCCTAACTCGGTTTCCCCACACATACGGACTCTAAAAAATAGCCTATTAGGTGTATTTCGAAATTACATGGGCCTGGCCCAATAATAAGGTGACGCAGCACCTATAATAACCCTTGGACGAAAATATTAATGTGGCATCTTGTGTCTCTCGTCCAAGTCTTCATGCACGCCTTATGGTGGCCTCAAAGTGCGAAAATCACCACTGGAAGCTCCATTGCCCTTTCCCGCGCGCGCACCTCCTGCTCCATGCTTGATCCCGCTCCAATGACCATCCTTCTTATCCATGCTAGGTCCTTCATTCATAAGACAAACAAAAGTATCTAATTTAGGCAGCATCATATGTTCCTGAACATTAGAAGGATTCGCAATAAACGAGAGTACCTGGTAATTTAGTTGACGTGCGCGTGCTCTAGTAACTGGTCCAGTATGTGTAGTTGGTGAAGATGTGGGTGTAACATTAGTAGAGATGTCCTCATCTTCCTCCCCTTCTTGAATTGAAGTCGTCCTCGACGGAAGCTCATCATCTTCTCACAAATAAGGTTTCAAATCTGCAATGTTAAATGTGGGACTAACCCCAAAATCTGCAGGTAGCTCAAGTTTATATGCATTATCATTAATTTTCTGTAAAACCTTAAAGGGACCATCAGCTCATGGCATTAACTTAGACTTGCGCAAATCAGGAAACCTATCTTTACGTAGATGTAACCAAACAAGATCTCCTGGTTCAAACACAACATGCTTTCTACCCTTATCACCAGCAAGCTTGTATCTAGCATTCATTTTCTCAATGTTTTCTTTAGTTAACTCATGCATTTTTAATATCAATTCAGCACGTTGCTTAGCATCAAAATTAACCTTCTCCGAAGATGGAAGAGGCAGCAAATCAATAGGTGCACGAGGTAGAAAACCATAAACAATCTCAAAAGGGCACATTTTAATGGTAGAATGAAATGAACGATTATAAGCAAATTCAATATGAGGTAAACATTCTTCCCACATTTTCAAGTTACTCTTTAAAACAGCCCTAAGCATAGTAGACAATTTCCTATTGACCACTTCAGTTTGGCCATCAGTTTGGGGATGACATGTAGTACTAAAAAGTAGTTTAGTCCCCAACTTAGCCCATAAGCATCTCCAAAAATGGGTAAGAAACTTAGTATCACGATCCGAGACAATAGTATTGGGCACACCATGTAAACGAATAATCTCACAAAAAAATAAATCAGCAACATTAGCAGCATCGTCGCTTTTATTACATGGTATAAAATGTGTCGTCTTAGAAAATCTATCCACGACAACAAATATGCTATCCCTCCCCTTCTTTGTTCGAGGCAAGCCTAAAACAAAGTCCATGGATATGTCCTCCCACGGAACACTAGGTACAGGTAAAGGCATGTATAAACCATGAGGATTGAGTCGTGACTTAGCTTTTTGACCTGTAGTGCAGCGAGCAACAAAACGCTCAACATCCCGTCTCATCTTTGGCCAAAAAAATGTGTAGCAAGTACGTCCTCCGTCTTCTTCACGCCAAAGTGTCCCATTAATCCTCCTCCATGCGCCTCCTGCAACAACAAAAGACGAATAGAGCTAGCTGGAATGCATAGCTTGTTAGAACGGAACACAAATCCATCATTAAGCACAAACTTGTTCCATGTTCTACCCTCTCTACAATTCTGCAATACATCTTTAAATTCCGCATCATGTACATATTGATCTTTGATTGTCTCTAAACCGAATATCTTGAAGTCAAGTTGTGAAAGCATAGTATAACGACGAGACAAAGCATCAGCAATAATATTATTTTTCCCCTTCTTGTGTTTAATGACATAAGGAAAAGTCTCAATAAATTCAACCCACTTAGCATGTCTACGATTAAGTTTTGCTTGACTTCTTATGTGTTTCAAAGATTCATGATCAGAATGTATAACAAATTCTTTGGGCCATAAATAATGTTGCCAAGTTTCTAAAGTCCGAACAAGAGCATATAATTCCTTATCATAAGTAGAGTAGTTCAGACTAGGCCCACTCAATTTTTTAGAAAAGTATGCAAAAGGTTTAGCATCTTGTAATAACACACCTCCCAAATCAATCCCACTAGCATCGCATTCAAGCTCAAAAGTCTTATTAAAATAAGGAAGTTGGAGCAAAGGAGCATGTGTTAACTTATCTTTCAATACTGTGAAGGCTTCTTCCTGTGCGGTACCCCAAGTAAAAGGCACATCCTTGCGTGTAAGCTCATTGAGAGGTGCAGCAATGGTGCTGAAATCTCTTACAAAACTCCTATAGAATCCAGCGAGGCCAAGAAAACTCCTCACTTGTGTGACCGTTTTGGGCTGCGGCCAACTCTCAATCGCCTCGATCTTGGCTTTATCAACTTCAATTCCCTGCGGAGTAACAACATAGCCAAGAAACGATACTCGGTCGGTGCAAAAGGTGCACTTCCCAAGGTTACCAAACAAACGTGCATTACGTAGAGCAATAAAAACAGCACGTAAATGATCCAAATGTTCCTCCAAAGATTTGCTATAAATCAGTATATCATCAAAATAGACTACCACAAATCGTCCAATGAAAGCACGTAAAACCTCGTTCATTAATCTCATGAAAGTGCTAGGTGCATTAGTTAACCCAAAAGGCATGACTAACCACTCATATAATCCAAACTTAGTTTTAAATGTCGTTTTCCATTCATCTCCTAATTTCATGCGAATTTGATGGTATCCACTACGCAGATCAACTTTGGAAAACATGGTAGAGCCACTCAATTCATCAAGCATATCATCTAACCTAGGAATAGGATGACGATAACGAATAGTAATATTATTAATGGCTCTACAATCAACACACATACGCCATGTTCCATCCTTTTTAGGCACTAATATAACAGGAACAACACAAGGACTAAGGGATTCACGTATGTAACCTTTGTCGAGTAGCTCTTGTACTTGACGCTGAATCTCCTTCGTCTCCTCCGGATTGGTAAGGTATGGCGCACGGTTAGGCAGCGAAGCACCGGTAATTAAGTCAATCTGATGCTCAATCCCTCGAATAGGTGGTAATCCCGGTGGCACGTCTTGTGGAAAGACGTCAATAAACTCCTGCAAAAGGTCAGTGACAACAGGAGGCAAAGAAGGAGGCAATTCCTCAAATGAAAACAAAGCTTCTTTGCACACAAAAGCATAGCAAACATATTGACTAACATCCAAATCCGAAATATCAACCTTAGTAGCAAGCAAAGTTGGACTAGTCAATTTAATTTCATTAGAAACAGCAGAAGAAGATTTGCTATTAGTCTTATGTTGTTGCTCAAATTCTTTAGCTGCTATCTCATTTTCACTCTTATTTTTCTCCTGTTTAGCTTTACTAGCTCTAGCAAGATCATCTTTCACAATTTGTTCAGGAGACATAGGAAGTAAAGCAATATTTTTATCCTGATGAACCAGAGTAAACTGATTTGTCCTACCATGGTGTACAACATTCCTATCAAATTGACATGGTCTTCCAAGTAAAAGAGAGCATGCTTTCATGGGTACCACATCACAATCAACATAATCAGCATATGCAGCAATGCTAAAGTGCACACGAACAGAACGTGTTACCTTAATCTTACCACTATTGTTAAACCACTGAATATAGTACGGATGGGGGTGTGGTCTTGTGGTGAGAGATAGCTTCTCCACCAACTCCATGCTAGCCAAGTTGTTGCAACTCCCTCCGTCAATGATGATGCGAACCGAACGTTCTTTCACCACTCCCTTTGTGTGGAACAAATTATGCCTCTGGTTTTGCTCGGCCTTCGTTACCTGCACACTTAACACACGTTGAGCAACCAAACTAGCATATTTATCTGCATCATCAGGAGCCATATACTCTATATCATGAGCATCATCATGGGCGCCCTGTTCCTCATGAGCAATGAGAACTAAAGTTTCCTCATCATAATCACTCGCTGACTCATACCCACCATCCGCCGTAATAGTCATCACACGCTTGGAGGGACAGTCTTTTGCGAAGTGACCTCCACCTTGGCACCCGCGACATTTAATATCACGATCTCGTGTTTGCCCTGTGGAAGCCATGGATGAAGAAGAACTCGCCGCTGGACCACTCTGTGCACCCTTGAATGGTGGCGCTGGCTGTTTTGGTGGCTCCCTGTAAGAATGAGCGGCTGAAGTAGATGGTGGTGCAGCAGGACGTGTGGATGTAGAAGCTCCACGCGATGTCCATGATGTATTTCGTCCTGCAGAAAAGTTAGGTCTCGTAGCGGCCTGTCGATCCTGCACTTCACGTTCAGCTTTACAAGCAAGATGAAACAAACGAGTGATAGTAGCATAGTCATTGTATTCTAGAATAGTTTGTATCTCCCTGTTTAAGCCACCCATAAAACGTGCAAGCATAGCTTCATTATCCTCTACTAGGCCACATCTAATCAATCCAGTTTGTAATTCTTGATAATATTCCTCTACAGAATTTTTTCCTTGTCTCAAACGCTGTAATTTTTGTAGCAATTCACATTGATAATAAGGAGGAACCCAACGGGTACGCATAGCATATTTTAAAGCAGCCCAAGTAGTTGGAATATTATTAGCATGCAATCTACAATGTTCAGACCACCAAATAGATGCAAACCCCGTGAATTCACAAACAACAACAGTAACACGTCTATTCTCATGATATTGTAAACATGTAAAGCGTTGTTCAGTTTCTAACTCCCAAGTAAGATAAGCATCAGGAATATATCTACCCTCAAACGGCTTAAGATTCAATTTAAGTTTAGGCACATGTTCATCATCGCGTACCTGAGGGGGTGGTTGGTGTCGACCGTGGCGAATGTTGGGACGTGGACGTCCAGCTGGCTGCTCATAGGCCGCTTCCTGTTCCACCTCCTCCTCGTAATCACCCTCGTAGTTGTCGTCCTGGCCGACGTCAGAATCAGCAGCAGCAGTAGCAACTGCAGCAGCAGGAGGAGCACCAGCAGCTTGTCCACCCGGAAACAGAATACGTCGTGCACGTCGTGGTGGCGGTGGCTGTGTTGGAGCGGCAGCAGGCTGTGTAGGTAGGCGTGCGATCAACTCAGCAAACTTGGCGTCGAGCTTGGTGTCGATCATCTTCTCCACGCCATCAATCGCCTCTGTAAATCTGTTCTCGATGTCATTCACCTGTTCAGACATCATTTGTGCAAATTTATCATGTAGCTCCTTGTTTGTCATGTTCTCCCAATCGGGCGCATCCCGCGCCACTTCATCATGGGATCCTGGCATGGTTAGCAGAAATAGAAAACACACAGAAATATGCTCCTACTTCTACTAATGGGATGTGGGGTGGTGGAAAGCACAAATCCGTCAAGCTTTTCTTTCGTTCTTACCGATTCTTACCTAGCAGCAGGTGGTGATGTACAACCAACGGGTCAAAACTCTCAGAGATGTGGTAGAGCGATGGCCAGGAGGTGTCAAAACGCACGATGTATAATATATGTGGAGCTGTAGGAAGGCTGACAAGTATGGTAGCAAAAGCTCAACAGTAATCAAGACAAAGATGCAAAAGCTGAATAAACACTCAACGTCGGTACTGTGCTGATCCTAGGCTAGACCGTACTAGATACGCGAGCCTAAAACACCAACGAAAGCACGGCGCGGCACGTAAACAACTGAGAAGCGCACTCTGGAAAAAAATCGCTCTTTTTTTTTTTTGCTTTTTTTTGCGATGCGGGACTGCGGTGGTTGAAAAAGTGCGAAAAAATCACTATGGTGGCGAACGTCTCAAAATGAGTTTCTGGACCTAAGGAATGTATGGGCACGAAATTTTTTTACCCCTGAAATTTTTGGCCTAAAAACTGCTCTGGAAAGCGTGCCAGATTTTTTTTGTGGACTGTAGGTATGAAGAACAGGACCAATCTAGACTACGAAAAACTGGTAAATCTCACCGATCAACCTGGAAATCTGATACCACTTGATAGAGGCGAAGGTGTCCCGATGTTTCGATGAGATGAAGGAGATCGATTATGGTGGAGTAGACTTTCACGACCCGACTACGAACGTGCGAAGACGTTGCGCCTTAGCAATCGCTAAACCAACTCCGAGAGGTTATTGATCCCGCGGATGCACGATCAACCTGACCACGAAGGTCTATTTCCTGCAAGCAATCGAAAGAACAAGCAAGAACTAAGAATTCCAATCTGGATATTGCGAATATAAGACGAATGATTAACGAAAGTTGGGGTTCCAATGCGGTCTTGGCCTGGTCGGATGACACAAACGAAGAACTCGAAGTTGCGGCTATGGCTAACTTAAATCTAATTAAAACTCAAGTCTAAACGACGCCCTAAGGGCTGTATATATGGGGGAACAGAGGGGAATTTCGTGGCCCCTTGGAGGAGGGGTCCGAAAACAACCCTAACTCGGTTTCCCCACACATACGGACTCTAAAAAATAGCCTATTAAGTGTATTTCGAAATTACATGGGCCTGGCCCAATAATAAGGTGACGCAACACCTATAATAACCCTTGGACGAAAATATTAATGTGGCATCTTGTGCCTCTCGTCCAAGTCTTCATGCACGCCTTATGGTGGCCTCAAAGTGCGAAAATCACCACTGGAAGCTCCATTGCCCTTTCCCGCGCGCGCACCTCCTGCTCCATGCTTGATCCCGCTCCAATGACCATCCTTCTTATCCATGCTAGGTCCTTCATTCATAAGACAAACAAAAGTATCTAATTTAGGCAGCATCATATGTTCCTGAACATTAGAAGGATTCGCAATAAACGAGAGTACCTGATAATTTAGTTGACGTGCGCGTGCTCTAGTAACTGGTCCAGTATGTGTAGTTGGTGAAGATGTGGGTGTAACATTAGTAGAGATGTCCTCATCATAGTGCAGGAGCCCCTATAGTTTTGGCCATACCCATTTTACTGTGGTATCATTATTGCGGTGTGGGAACACATTTTATTGTCAAGGGGATTTTTCTAGACTGATTTGCCATCCGATTGGAGGAATTCAAAATCATCGACATTGGCAACTACATCGTCAACACCATCACTTGCATTCACATTCATCCTTTTTTGCATCACTGCTTGTAGTTTTGGTCACCACTCGATCTTTATCGTTGATAATTGATATTCTAATAGTTGACCCATTGTGTCTTATTGATGAAAGGTTATTACTTTCAAATCGTTACAATTTTCATTACCATGTTGAATATGTTAACCATGATGTGTTGTGGGTTTTCCTTGCGTTTTTTATAACTTAAGAAAATACGGCTTGTTGATGACTCACAGGTGTAGGAGATCTATCGTAGCCTTTTCGATAAGTAAGAGTGTCGAACTCAACGAGGAGCAGAAGGTAGTGACAAGTGATATTGGACAAGGAATAACTGCAATCACTGCAAGGTAACTTATTATGGATTTTCTGATATAAGCAACAAGGAAATAAAAGTAAGTAAAGTAAATGGTGCTGAGGTGCAACAAGTGGCCCAAACCCTTTGAACAAATGATAAGCCGAAGGATTAAACTTATAGAGACTAAAGCGTTCCTGAGGACACATGAGAGTGGTAGTTAAGTTACTTTCGCCATATTCCGTATAGTACTATGTTTTGTGTTGATAAGTGTTATGTGTGTGGAACTATTCTAGCACACCGCCTAGACTAAGACAAGTGCACTCTTATGATTAAACCTCTTGTAAGCATCCATAAATACAAGAGAGAAATTAAGTCAAAACCTAACCATAGCAATAAACTTTAGGATCCAACACTCCCTCGTGCAAAAGCATGTGAACTGGGGATTAGGTTTCTGTCTCTCCGTCAATCCACCATAAGTATCTTTTTTACACAATGTATTCCCCCAGGTCCTTAAAAAGGCGAAGTGTTATGTAGTCGTCGTTCACATAACACCACTGGAAGAATAACACCACAACTTAAACACCAAACAACACATATATTACTTCAACGTCATATGACTACTAACAACGTGACTTCTCCCATGTCCTCAAGAACTAAAGAACCGCTTTCTATCCTGCGAAAACAAGCCACAACACCACTCCCGCAATTGTCTCTATTACACCCCTGTCGGGGCCCTCCGTTGCAAACATCTTCGCATCGCTAATGCAGAGAGACAGACACCCCCCAGCCACTTTATATGGTACAAGCCATATGTCAAGCGTGGAACCAGTCTCGCGTAAACGCGTAAGGTCGGTCGGGGGCCGCTTCATCAAACATTGCCGCAACGCTAAATGAGTACACGTGAGAGGGTAACAATTGAGAATTTATGCCCACATACTAGATGTGTTCTATCCGTACAATACATCTACGCATAGCCTTGCTCATGATACCACTGTTGGGGTTCGGGGCAGAAAACACAAATTTTTCCTTGACCTACGATACCCAATCCCAAGACCTATGCTATGCTGATGCAAGTAACGGACAGAAATAGATCACATACCAGTATGTAGTCCGTTAAGCGGGAAACGTTCCCGCATGAACGTGGTTGGTGTAGTCGTACCGGCAATCCCCGATGCCGCGCAGATCCACGATGACTCCTGTAGCCACCCGATCCTTGCGGACCGATGACGGGATTACGTCCCCGTCGGAACGTTGCTGATGAAGACCTCGCGATCCGGCCACGACGATGAAGTAGCACCACAAGTGTAGTGCCTCGCGGGATTATACACATACAGTATACCCGACGTCCCTCCGGGCTCCGAACCAGTAGAGCAGCGGAAAGAAGATGGATTCGGATCCTGATTCCAGCAGCACGACGGCGTGCGTATAGTGGAGAAATCCCCAACCCAGAGCAGCCTCCAAACAAGGGGAGTCCACTCAGAGGAAGGAGAAAGGAGGGAGAGAGATGAGAAACTTTTCTCAAAAAATTCATGATTAAAAGGGCACCCCTACCCCTCCTTATATAGGCCAAGGAGGGGTGACACCCCCCCTTCCCCTTCCGGGGTGGGACTAATCCCAAGGGGGGGTTATGGCGCACCAATAAGGGGGGTGGGCCCCCTCATGGCGCCATGGCCCATGGGGGAGGACTCCCTCTCCCCCTAATGGGCCCTATGAGGCCCATATGCCTTTTAATTCATTTTTAATTATATTTAAATACATTTTAATATTTAATTCAGATAATTAAATAATAAAACATATATTAAACATTATTAAATATATTTTGAACCTTTCAAAATACCCAGAACAACTTCCGGCCTTCATCGGAACAATTCCGGTCATCACCGGAACAATTCCGGTGTTCTCTCCAATTTCTCCGGTGATCCCGAATCAATCCTTACTGCGTCGAGTACCCTTAAGTGTAACACCCTACGGTCCGGGAAACAACAGACATGATCGAGACAATTCTCATTGATCAATGACTAATCAATTGGACCTGGTTACAATCCTTGATAGCCCCTGCGCTTCCATCGAATGAACTTCAATCGCTGTTGGATCCGTTAACCGTGTGCCTGTTCCCTTTGTCCCGTGGTACTTTGCTTGTCCGAGGTTTGATCATCGGTATCCACTATACCTAGTTCGTCCTCGTTCTCAACAAAAAAGTTTACTCGTTCCCGTGATATTACAACTCCGTGACCTAGTCACATGTTTGCAAACTTTATGATGCAATATCACCGAGTGGGCCCAGAGTACATATCCGTCACACGGATTGACAAATCCCGCTTTGATCTATTTGCATACTCATCAACCATCTATTTCGGAATACCCAAAGTGCACCGTTATGGCCAGCATATTTCAGTCAGGCGGTGGGATACAAATCAAAGTCTCCTTATAGATGACAATTACGTATGATCATTACGGTCAAAGGATCTGGTCACTACGTTATAGTTATCGCAATGTCGAACTATGTGACTTGATCACATCGCAACACTTCTGGTGGGTGTATGTCCATCATATCATTATCCAATGATACGACTTCATTGTCAACAGACGCCATTGTCTCATGATCAGGAAACCTTGATCATCAATCGCCCAATGGACTAGCATACTAGGGTTAACTAGGGACCTGGTTGTTTGTATACCACACCTGTATTAATGTTTCCGCTTAATACAGTTCTAGCATAGTATCAAACGTATTATGAACTAATGGAATATGCTTGATAAAACATATTTTATTTGCCTCTAGGGCACATTCCCAACAAAAACATCATAAGAAAAACATCATATTATGAAATATATCAATGAATAGAGGTAAATTATGATACAAAATAGTAATGCATTTTGAATGTATTACTTGTCAGTAAATTTTATCACTTATTCAAGCTATAGTGTCTTTTTTTTCTGCGATCTATGCTATAGTGTAATTCTCTAGCGATGTTATGTGAAAGTAAACATCATAACACTTCACCTATACGGGCTTATACGATAGCATTGTGTTTTGGGTTGAGTTTAAGTTGGGAGATCGGAGTGACAGATATCTCATATCCCGAAATTCATGAGTTGTAACATAAGGGGCAAATAGAAACCTTAGATAAAGTGATTGGGTGTCCACCTTAATGAATCATAGTAGTATAGTTATTTACTAAGAGAACAATCATAATTATGTGCGATCAATGATTTTTCTATAAGTTATATTAGGTTCCATCATTGGAGCGTCGAATAAGTATCAACAAACAATGCAAGTGATAAATGGATTTTACAATTGTGTCTCTATTCCACCGTCTTCATGAATGTTTGATCATCATAAGTACTTCATCTATTCCTATATGTAGGGCCATTATATATTTTTGTGTCAAACTTTGACTTATAATTTGGTACAAAAAATATGAGACACATGTCATTAAAACTATATCACCAAAATGTTATTTGAAACGTGCATCCATTGGCATACTTCTTTGTCATATAACCCACATTTTGTTTGTAATATTAATGATTAAAATTAGACATAAAAATACGTAGTAACCTTGTGTACAAAAATGAACGGAGTAATACAAATCGGCTTGTCCTTCGTATTTTTAATGTCAAACAACAAGAGAGTCTCTTACCATTTACTGTTGTAGTAAAATGCACGGTAGGTCCCATAAGTATGCAATGTATGTCACTTAAATCCTAAAAGTTATAAAATGCACAACTAAATTCCATGACTAAATATGCTATTCATTGTTTGTCCTAAACGCGTCTTGACCATTCAAAACCAGAACAACTTAAATCAAGTACTTGTATGACTAGAACAAGCAAAGATGCAGTTGCACAATGAAATTGCCAACTTAGTGTCAAAATCAAACTAAAAAACAAATAAATAAAGAGGTGACAAGGGTAGGGTTTGGGGACTAAATGCGTCTTGACCATTCAAAACAAGAACAACTTAAATCAAGTACTTGTGTTACTAGGACAAGCAAAGATGCAGTTGCACTATGAAATTGCCAACTTAGTGTCAAAATCAAACTAAAAACAAATAAATAAGGAGCTGACAAGGGTAGGGTTTGGGGACTGACTATACAACGGAGGTGATTCGCTTGGGCCTCACCTCATCGAAGCCACACACGCCCATTGTGTTAGTGAATCAGGAGATGGAACGACATGCTAATTGGAGCTCCAATCATCAACCCACGCTTCAACCACCAAACCGTCTCCTCTTCACTCGTCGAATAGGAAAAATGGGATGGGGATCGCGAAATGAAGAACCAACCAGCCAGGGGCCTTTTGTCAACTTCTTGCACAAGTCGTCCAATTTGATGTGGACATGGTCAAGTCACATTTAGGAGAACAACATAATCAATTTTGGAACTTAGATGTGCATTTTATAACTTTAGGACCCAAATGACACACCTGAAATACTTTTAGGACCTATAGTGCATTTTATTCTTATTGGTATTCATGTTTCATTACCTAATTACCACCACAACCGCAAAAATGTCACACTTTAGTACTCGTAGTGAATCATTGCAATTTTTGTATTTACCATTTCCTTCAATCCCTCGTGAGATCGCTACTCTTACTTATCGAAAAGTTTTATATTTGACTCGCAACACTTGTGGTACATCAACTTGCAGGACATCATACATGTGGTGGAATGTGTATGCCGCACAAGTTGTTCACTTGCAAGTGTCTTGGCTCCCCAACATACTTGCTTGATAAAAATGGCTTTATTATTTTTATTAGATTTTTTGGAGCTTCGAAAAGAATAATCTCCGAGGGTCTTCTCTCTGGTACTTTCCTACCGTTTTCGGCACCTTATCCTTTCTCGCAACATGCAATTTAATTGGAAAAAACACTAGAGAATTATTTGATAATATGCAAAACATGGTTAACAATGAATATCTATGATGCAACTAGCGATGTAAAATCACGTATCACTTTTTTTCTTCAAAAATCCCATTTTCGTAACCTCTATAGAAGGAGCGCCCGAAGATCCTAGCACCCTTGTTGGCCCGGGGTGCCATACCCCGGAACTTCGACCCATCCAAAGCTAAAACCAAGGGTGACCTCGAAGACCTGAGGTCAAGAACCCGATGTTGTGGGTTGTCAAGAAGACCCACATGTGAAAAAAGTTCCCACCGTTGCAGTTCATTTTATTAGAGCATCTCACATATCATTAATTTTATTAATAGTGATAGAAAAACATCAAAAGACACATCATGTCCTAAAAATATTTAGATAAAAGAAGTACAATCTTAGGAATGTCGTTCGGCGATAAACGGGTGGGGACGGTTGACGTATCGCTAGATTTTTTTAACATTGCTAATATTGTTTTCCCTTTTTAGGGGTAACTAGGCTTTATTAAAGAATACTAATATTTTTTGAGATACAAATAATGTTTGGTAAAAATGCTTAGCCACACATGGATTTCTATTGAAAGAGAAGAAGCCATCTTAACTAGAGAGTGAGCTTCCAAATTGCATTTCGTGAACTTAATTTTTTTTTACATTAACAAAAACCTCCACACTAATGCATGTGCTCAAGCATTAAGCTCATGCATGTACTGAAGCCCTCTGCTTAGCACGGGATCTACATCTTCAGAAGCTTTCCATAGCATGTGATTTTATTTTATTTTGAGCAACATAGCATGTAATTGCTAGTGTTGTTTTCGTGGGGAGAGCAAATGCACTAAAAAATTGATCATCTACGTAGGCCCATAACACGGCATTCCAAGCCCGGCCCATGGCTAGCGAGTCCCCCCCCCCCCCCCCCCCCGGACAAACCGAGAAACCCTAGCCCTCCCCCCCGCCGCCGCCGCCGCCTATATAATGAGTCCTCTCCTGCACATCCCATCAGCATCCAAGAGCGTCTCGCCCAAAGAAGTCGAGTTCGGATTCTTCTCCTGGTTTTGGTTCGATCTTTTTCTTGCTTTGTCTTTCTGTTCGAGTCGTTCCTACTGGGGTTGAAATGAGGAAAAACCAATCCATAACCAAATCTCTGCATCTACAGATGATGAGAAACAACATGCACTACCATCTGATCTCCCATTTTTCCGCCTCTGTTTCATCGGATTTCTTAGTACTTTCTATTATCTTTTTGATTGGTTGCAATCGGTGATGAAATCGTTTAATTATGCTGAGTTCCTCTGTGATTATCTCAACAACAATCACCATCTTTCGGCTGAGATTGCACCGATTTGATAATTTTCTCCTGCCCTACTTATTTTTGTAAAGGGATCTTTGATTCGAATTGTTTTGGAGTGTAGGGCGAATGCCATGAGGTATCTGATGCTTGGTCTTCTTCAATGGCCTTGTTTCTCGTTAGATTGGCAGAGAGCGAGCCGGGAACGGGTTTTTGCGACACTGGCTGCTCCCATACCAGGAGCTTCCTGTTACTATACCCCCGTTTACATTTGTTCTTGTCGATTGTTTTCTTGATTTCTGGCGCTCGCTTGTGTTCTGTTCTCTGTGATGATCATCACTGATTAGATGTCCGATACAATCCATTCCTTAAACCATGGGGACAATACGAGGCATTTGTCTGAGAGGACTTTCTTTATCAATCTCTCAGTGCTCTTCTTTTGCTTATTTTTCTTTAATTTTCAGTCTTCGCAGCTCTTAGTTCTCCATGATGATGAAAACAGATGACGAGTCTGATGTAATCCATTCGATTAAAACATGTGGACAAACGAGGCATTTGTCTGAGGGAGCTTTTGTTTATTCAGTTTCTTTCCCAGTTTTCTCTCTTCTACGGCTTACTTGTGGCTTACTTGTGGTTTATGTTGCCGACATTACGATGAATACATTTGTTGTCTGATCTACTTGATAATAAATTCCTCCTACTCATTCTGAATGTCCACAAGCAGCAAATCTGATTTTTATGGAGCTTGGTTGAACAAGAAGTCCTGTTGTTTCGAAGCAAAATAAGATGAGAACATAAAATTGTAAATATCAATCATTTGCATCAACAGACATCATACACTGCCATTTTCAGAGGAATACTGAACGAAAATAACAGAGTGATCGTTGAGCTATGACTACACCTGGAGAGCATGAAGCAGCAACTCTTCTCCTGATTTTTCCCACCACAACAATGATGCATACCAGGTGCCCTCAGGTTGTCTGATCTACTTGATAAATTCCTACTCATTCTGAATGTCCACAAGCAGCAAATCTAATTTTTACGAAGGTTGGTTGAACAATGGTGTTTTCGTTCAACTTTTGTTGAACCCTGTTGTTTTGAAGCAAAAATGCAAAATAAGGAGAGTATAAGCAAGCATGCCATTTGTGAGAAGTACAGAATGATAAAACAGAACGTTTGTTGAGCTATGACTATACCTGGAGTCGTGAGTCGGAGAGCATCAAGCAGCCACTCTTCTCCTGATTCTTGCCTTTTGTCCCACCAAAACAATGTTGCATACCAGGTGCAAGTGCACGGATAAAGTGATATGGATACACATACCGTGGTATGCGAAATTTTCAGAAATGCAGATATGGGGATAATAAATAATATATATATATATACATATAAATGAAATAATGATTATATGAATATTTACAACATTTTAAGAATACTAATAAAGTGCCTTGGGCTCCATAGAGCCTGATTTTCTGAAAAAATAAATCAAAATTCAGTTTTTTTGACTTCTATTAAAGAATCTGAGTATGTAAGGATGTAACATACATGGGGAAAATTCATGATAAAAAACCTTGAATTGCGGTCTATATGAAAAAAATAAAATCATGACATGAGAGGATGAATAGTGTCATGTGTTAGCATTGTTGAGGAAATCGTTAACTGATACGTGATTGATTGGTAAGCGAGTAGGAATAGACTAATCGGAAAGTTAATTAATTGGTTTATTGGCTAATCAATGACTATATGAGTAGGGGGATTAATCGACAAGTTAACTTGATTAATTGGACGGCTTCTTAAACAGTGTGTGTTAACAATTTCTAGATTGTTTTTCTTTTCACAACTTTTATTTTAATGTATTTTGTTGCTTATCATTAAGGGCGATGCTACGCATCTGTCGTTGTAGTGTACTAATTATCCGTCGCATGTAGTACCATATATTACAATGGCTATTGAAATTATCGTGCACCTAAAGAAAAAAATCTTTGCAACAGAAAATCAATTGCAATGGCTTAATCGTAATGAAAGAGCTGTTACAAAGCCCATGACGTACACGATATACCAAAATCTGCATCCGCTCACAAGCTCCGTGACGATTCTGCAGCACCATCCTAGAGATGCAGTTGTCCGTGATGATCCTAGTACATGTCCATCATAAAGATGCAGTTGTCGTCACACCATTGCAGCTTGAGCATATAGGCATCGAGGCCATTCATCAACCATGAGGTAGAACGCATTGTGTTTTGAGGTGATTTAGAGTACTCTTATTCATCAATGTTGTGGCCTTCATCGAGACGTCGAGTAGCTGGAACTTATTATTGAGACCCCTCGACCAAGACGCCACCATAGACATGAGAGGAGGGAAAAAAACTACATCCTTAAGTATTAGTATTAATTTACTTGCGTTTTGAGAAGTATCCAAATGTATCCAATACGTCGGATACATAGTTTCTAAAAATATTCAGATAACGGATACATAGTTTCTAAAAATATTCAGATAACCTAGTAGGTGTTGAAACTTTATAATGTGATTGTTTGATTGAGAATACATTTGGTCCTTGAACGAGATGGGTAGAGGTGGGGGTCCCTCCCTCCTCGTGTGGCAGGATCTTTGTCGACGGTCTTGAACGGCGCAACTTATTCAGTGGAGAGGGTCGTCGGGGCGACGACTGCAGTCATCTTCGGCGACCATGGTTATCGTTGTGGCTGTGATGGTGGCACGGCGTCTGTTTCGGGGTACTTGTTGTGGCTCAACCCCTCATCTTCGCATGGTGCGGGTGGTGGCGGTGGCACCTGCTGAGATCTCTGGCTTGTTGTTGGGAGCCGACGGGCGGCAATATGGGGGCTTGTCGATCTTCCTAATAAAGAAGGCGATCCTAGGGTTCTTCAAAGGCTTTGTTGGTGATCTTCATTGGTCGCTTGACTGGTATGGACCAGGGGATTGAACAGTCCGACGATGCAAAATTTCCAGACATGGTTTTAATTATGTGTCTTATGTCTCTTTTTATGGATAACATTTGGGCCATCATGCGAGTGAGTATTTGATGTGTGAATGAGCTTAACTTTTCTTCTCGGTATGCCCCCTTAATAGTGTGGGATGCCTATCAATGAAAATTAATAGGCAAAGTCTTAGCATCCATAGCTTGCCCCTTAACTTTTTTGAAGGAGTCAACCATCATCCATAAAACACCAAACATGGACCTAATACCTGAGAATTGAGATATACTTGTAACCTTGTTAGTCCATACAACGTGTGTGTCATCGACACCAAAATTATCTTAAGTGCATGATTGCACTTTCAACTAGTCTTTTGTGGGCGTACGACTTGATGGCATAGGTTGGTAGCTCATTCATGGATCTTTTGGGTGTTTTTTCCTTTGTGCAATCATTCCTTTAGGGAATCCTTAGATCCTTCGTGGATCAAAGCCTCCATCAACATGGATGTAATATAGCGCCAACTATCCTTCGTGCATATTTCCAACTCCACTCTTACTTTGCTATTTCATGTCTCTACTTTTCGCTGCCTATACTCTTTTAGACTTGCATGTGTATGGTGCTTGCCATGTTGTTGTAGAAAAGCTTAAAATTACCACACAAACTAAAATTTGGAATAATTCTCTTTGAAAGGACAAGGATGTCGCCTAGAGGGGGGGGTGAATAGGCGCTAAAACAATTACGGTTTCGGCTTGAACAAATGCGGAATAAAACTTAACGTTTAATTTGCAAGCAAGAAACCTAAATAAGCTAAGCTCAACTATGTGCACCAACAACTTATACTAAGCAGGATAAACAACTATGTGATAGCAAGATATATAACATAAACACTAAGGCTATCACAAAGTAGGTGCACAAGTAAATAGGTTGACTAGACATGCAACAAGGAGAACAACATATGACACAAGCAATGCAACAATAATGTGAGAAAGCACAAGATAAACAAGGTAATAAGCTTGCTCAAGGTAAAGGTAGAGATAACCGCAAGTGGAGACGATGGAGACAAGGATTTGTTACTGAAGTTCCTTCTCTTGCGAGAAGTACGTCTCCGTTTAGAGAGGGTGTGAAACACAATGCTCACACGAAGCTAACGAGGGCCACCCTATTTCTCCTCACGCTCTCACCAATGCAAGATGTCGTGATGCCACTAACGGTGCCTTGAAGGCGCACACGAAACCTTTACAATCAAGGATGGGGTTGCTCCACAACAAGCCGGAGACTCCCACCAATACCACAAAGCTTCACCACAATGGAATGTGGCTTCGAGGTGACCACAAGCTCTCAAGGACTCCAAGTCCCAAGAGTAACAAGCTCAAGAGTGCCAATGCACTCAAGAGAAACTATCTTCTCAACTTCACTTACGGCTTCTCGCCCCTCGTTGGTTACCCAAAGTTGAAGATTGAGATGTAGACAACAACAAATTTCCCTCGGTGAAGATACCAAGGTTTTTCTCCAGTAGGACTCCGACAACAACAGGAAGGTGACAACGGCGCCAGCAATTAGGCGGTTGACGTGGACCTGCACACACAACAGATAACTTTGATCCCAACGAGTACAAAGAGGTTGTCAATCCCTCCGGCCTTGTTGTTTACAAAGGATCAAATGTACGGGATAATAATGATAGTGATAGCAACGGAAAAGGAAATAAAGCAAAATAAATAAATAGCGGGTGTAAACAGTGGTGGAAATATGGACCGGGGTCACATGATATTCACTAGTGATGTCCCTCTCCCAAAAGACGATAAAATAGCCATGCGAGGTAAACAAATTACAGCTGGGCAATTGACATGATTATGTGCGCAAACCAATGCTAACTATGCTACTAAGAAAGGAAGAGGCTCAAAAGCTTGGCGGTACGCCAAAACAAGTAGACCAAAATCCATCTGCATCTACCTACTAATCATCCACCTTGAGATATCTATCCAGAACATCTCGCTGGTATTAAGTCGTGAATCCCACCCAAAGTGTAAACTCAAAGCAACAGACAACTGCATTAAATAACTTTGCTTAAAGTAAACAATCCTTGCACCCGCAAGTACAAGCACCGTTCTTTTCTCCCTTGTGGCAACAACACATCCCCTAGACTCATGTTTTTATCACTCAAGCTAGTCATCAGGGGGCATGAACCCACAATCATGCATAACGCTCCCTCTTGGAGTTACTACCTACTACTTGGCCAAAGCAATAAACAACAACGGAGAACATGCAAGAAATACTCAAGAACATAAATATAAAAGAGGAGAATCAAATATATTACTCAAACACAATCTGAACATAGTCTCATAATCCATCAGATCCCAGCAAACTCAACATAGCAACAGCAGAAAGATTACATATGTGCCTCGATCATGTAGGGCAGCTCACGAGGTCTAAACCATGAAGAACAAAGAGGGGAGGAGAACATCACATAGCTACTGATCATGGACCCATGGTACAAGGGGGACTACTCACGGTTCATCCGGGAAGCATCCATGGTGGTGGAGAAGCTCCCGAAGGTGGTTCCTCCCTCCGGCAGGGTGCCGGGAAGAGGGCTCTTGGTGCTCCCGATCTTGGAAGCGCGGCGGCGGCGAAACAGAGGGGAGATCACGGAAAAGGGTTCTGTCCTCAAGGGTTTCGGGGCGAGAGGGATATATAGGCGAAGGGGGGGGGGTAGCCAGAAGTGGACCAGGGGCCCCAGGCGCCCCCTGGCTCGGCCTAGGGGTGGTCGCGCCAGGTGGCCGCCTGGGCCACCCCTGTCTCCCCTCTGGCCCCACTTGGGCTCTTCCCGAGGCTTCCTGTACGCTGATTTTCCTATATTTTCCCCGGAATTTTTCTGGCACTTTAAGTAATGGGAAAACCTGAAATACAAAAACAACAGAAAACAGGAATTGGCACTGGGGTGCACTGAGTTAATAGGTTAGTACAAATATGATCAAAAGTGTATGGAAGTTCATCAATATCATAGCAGTATCACACAAAAGAAGCATGGAGCAAGCAGAAATTATAGATACGTTTTGGATGTATCACTTACCACTACAACGAATCCTCGGAGAGAACTCAAACCGATGCACCAAATGCAATGGCAAGAGCACACGAAGTTCTCAAGTCCCTCACTCTCAAATCCCACCAAAGAAACAAAAGCTATGGAGGAATGTGATAGGAAGAACAAGGAGAAACACCAAGAACTCCAAGATCTAGATCCACAAGGTTCCCCTCACAAAGAGGAGAGTTGACTTGGTGGAGAATGTAGATCTAGATCTCCTCTCTCTTTTCCCTCAAGAAGGAGCAAGAATCATAGGAGGGATAGAGAGATCTCAAGCTTGAAGAGGTCAACAAAGGAGGTGAAAAACGAGCTCAAGAACATTGGGGACAATGGGGAAGAAGACCCCCTTTTATAGGTCCCCACGAATCCAACTGTTATGAGCAGTTTTCTGTGTCCCGAGCGATACTACCGCTCCCCGGAGCGGTACTACCGGACACTAAAAATGCTCTACTTCCGCTCTAAACAGGAGGTTTGCGGTAGTAGCCACGGTACTACCGCTCTTCCGCGCGGTACTACCGCACACGCAAAAACAACACGACCAAAACAAACATAACTTTTCCATACGAACTCCGATTTTGATGATCTTGGGCTTGTTTTAAAGCTATGGAAAAGCTCTAGGTACTCACATAGATAATCACCCAAGATAAAAAAAGAAATGCTGCAAATCAAGGAAAGGTTAAAGCGCCAACAAGGTAGAAGGTGAAACCTTCACAAGATAAGAGCCAACTTTTCCATACGAACTCCGATTTTGATGATCTTGGGCTTGTTTTAAAGCTATGGAAAAGCTCTGGGTCCTCACATAGAGAAACACCCAAGATTAACAAAAATAAAAGCTTCAAACCAAGGAAAGGTTAAAATGCCAACAAGGTAGAAGGTGAAACCTTCACAAGATAAGAGCCGACAAAAACACCAACATCGAAAACACAAAAGTAGATGTATATGAAATCCGTTTTTGACGAAGAAGAGCTTATAATGAATACGAACTCAAGCTCCAACACTCACAAAGAGACAAACCAAACAAGAACCAATAAAGATGATGCCAAGAATGCAAAGGTTTGAGCTCTCCACGAACGATGCGGCCTGGCCTATAACCCGGTCTCCTAACTACCACCATGAGACCGGTAAACTATAAACCTATAAAGGTCAAACCTTTGTCTTGCGCATAATCCACTTGAGCTTGATGATGACGATCATGTACGCCTCAAGTTGGAACACCTTTCTTGGTTGCGCCGGCTCGATGAAGACTAGTAAATTTCTCCCCCATACTCCATTATGGGAGAGCCTCTTTTAGGCATATATTCACAAGACCATTATCACAAAATGGTCGGCAAGCTCCAAGAATATGATATCTTCGTGATGCTCCTCTTGACCTTGCACACATCAACTTGATCAATCTTTGGATAGCTCCATGAAGAACACCTTGGTCAACACGTAATCTTCATCTTACAACCTTGAAGCCACCATATGATCTTCAAGCGTTGCCTATGGACAAACCTTAAAGTATAACTCAAGGAAACCATTAGTCCATAAATATTGTCATCAATTACCAAAACCAAACATAAGGGCACATGCCCTTTCACTCTTTTTCTTAGTAGTCTACATACTTAATTGATCCTACATGATCACCGCTTGATGACATCATCACATAGGCTACTTGAAATATTTATTTTGATGAAAGCCTATGAGAACATCTATCCCATATAGACATAGCAAACACATATCGTTACTGCAAAAAAAAGCACATATTGTTGGTTAGTTAACAAAGCACAATTCACAAATACTTACCATACCACTAAATCATTTGATTCCATGTGGTACATTATTTGCGTTTGTGCGTTGACCATCTAGAACACAACCTTTGAGCTCCATCTTGGTCAACCAACATCTTTACTTCATGCTCCACCTTTGTTTCTTGAAATCCATAATGAAATCTTCATTTTACTTTATTTAGTTAATACTATATCAAGGACTCTTTTATGATCATATCAAGTTTCTCCATGAACATCACATTGGTCATCACTCACTCTTTTAAATCCTCCACCACAATATCTCTAGAGGCACAATGAATTCTTCACTTTAGTGGATCACCTCAAGACTTGATCAACCATCCAATGCCCACATGTGATCCCATAATGATCTTTTTTGCTAACATATCTTGAATTATCCTCTTTAATTATTCTGTCAAGTCATTAATCCTTATATTCCCAAACATGCCAACATTTGAGATGCTTCGATGAGCTCCATATCGATCATATTTGTCTTAGACATTAAGACAATGTTGATGAATTGAATGTACCCCCTTCCTCAAAACCCGACCATTACCCTCACTAGAGAGGACAACACGGAGATCCAAAGTCAAAAGCCCAAAGTTCTGGGCACCCTAGAGTTTTGGAGTCTAAGGGCCAGTTTTTTTGGAGCTTATGGCCAGTGGTGGAAATAAGCTACCCCTCCCTAGCTTATTTAGGTTGGGCTTCTAGAATAAGCTGGGGAGGGTGAAGCTTATTTCCACCGCTAGACATAAGCTCCAAAAGAACCGGTCCTAAAGCTTGCAATTCTGCATATCCATATCGCAACCATTAGGGTATCATAGAATCATGCATACGGAGCTTGGAGTTCCTGGGTGTACAAAGAGAAACCACAGGAAACCCAGAGATCCGAGGGTCTAGACACCAGAAGTTAGGACTGTCCAGAGAGAGTGTTAGAGGGCGAATTCTTCGTGATGGCTTATCTATTTTTATTGCAATATACCAAAACCCATATTGTGTCATTCTTGTAGCACCCATGAGACATTATTTGTATCGAACTCAATGCAATTATTGCTCCATGGAAACTATCATTCAATACTAGAACTAAGCATATCCTTATCTTGATGCCACACATTCTTAAATCTATCAAATATTATTCAAGTAGCACATATGAAATAGTTCAAATATATCTCAACAAAAATATTACTTCACAGAG
The DNA here is from genome assembly GCA_950022295.1 of Bromus sterilis. Taxonomy (NCBI): domain Eukaryota; kingdom Viridiplantae; phylum Streptophyta; class Magnoliopsida; order Poales; family Poaceae; genus Bromus; species Bromus sterilis. The sequence goes on along the minus strand of OX465595.1, from coordinate 382,094,214 downwards.
ATTGTCATTACTTATCAAACACACACTTAGGGACTAGATGCAATTTTACATCATCGCTCCTACTTCTATCAAACGATTTGTTCATTACGAGTATATGAACACAATAGTAAACATTTAGCATGCCATATCCCACCCAATATCCTTCACTATATTCTCAATGAGAATAGGAGACGATGTCACTTTATCAAGATAATCATACCACACTACATGATCATTGACATTAGAACAACTCCTGCCATGGCAAAAAAAACCCTAATGGTTTAAAACTTTAATGATAAATTATTATTTTGTAGTCCTGAAAGATCAATACATAATTTCAATGCAACTCCCCTAAGAGCAACTCTAGCAGATCCCCAAATCAAGATACTGCAAAAGTGAGATAGATGTCGCGCCCGCTGGCACGACCTCCTTGACGTCGAAGAGCTCGCGCTCCGAGGTGCGGAAACATGTTGTCGACGACCACAGGAGGTCGCCGAGCTCATGGAATAGCACCCAGTGGCTCCTCCGGGTGAGGGATGCTGGGTGTAGATAACACCTCCTCATTGGTTACCCCAAGTGGAAGGTTATGATGTAGATAGCAGCAAATTTCCCTCGGCAAAGATACCGATGTTTGTCTCCAGTAGGAATCCAAGCGCAACAAGAAGGTGGCAAGAAAACAATGGAGCCATTTACAACTGATGGTACTGAAGTAGTGCTCCTCGTTGGCTACCCCAAGTGGAAGGTTGAGAAGTAGACAATGGCTAATTTCCCTCGGTGAAGATACCAAGGTTTGTCTCCAGTAGGACTCCAAGTTCTTCAAGTAGGTGGTGAAGTGAGCAACACGCCTCTGAAAAGATATTGCTCCCTTAACCTGGACCTGCACACAAAAGTAAATAACTTTGCTCCCAACGAGTTCAGAGAGGTTTTCAATATCTCCGGTTTTGTTGTTTACAAAGGATCAAACACACAGTGAAAATAGTGGTGGTGATTGCAACGGAAAGGAAATAAAAGCAGTAAATAGTGGAGGTGTAAACAATGGTGGAAATATGGACTGGGGTCCCATTATGTTCACTAGTGATGACTCTCTCCCAAAAGACGATAAAACAACTATGTTGGCTGAACAAATTATAGCTAGGCAATTGATAGAATTATAAACGCACCACAATGCTATTTATGCTACAAGAAAGTTAGAGGTTCAATCGTATGACCAGTACGCCAAGACAAGTAGACTGTTTATTCATCAACATCTACTCACTAATCATCCACCTTGAGATATCTATCCATAACATCTCGCTGGTATTAAGTTGAGAGCCCATCCAAAGTGTAAACTCAAAGCAACATACAACTGCATTAACAAACTATGTGTAAGGTAAACAATCCTTACAACCACAGTTACAAGCACCGTTGTTTTCTACCTGGTGGCAACATCACACCCCCTAGTCTCATGTTTCTGTCACTCAAGCTAGACATTGGGTGACATGAACCCACAATCATGCATAACGCTCCCTCTTGGAGTTCCAATCTACTACTTGGACAAAGCAATAAAAAGCAACAGAGAACATGCAATAATACTCAAGAACAAATATATAAAAGAACAACTAAATGTATAACTCATCACAATCTGAACGTAATCTCATAATCCATCGGATCCCAGCAAACACAACATAGCAACACAGAAACTATTACATAGATGCCTTGATCATGTAGGGCAACTCACAAGAGCTAGGAATTGAAGGACAATATTGGAGAGAAGACATCACGTAGCTACTGGTCATGGACCCATGGTCCAAGGGGGACTACTCACGGCACATCCGGGAAGCGCTCATGGTGGTGGAGAAGCTCCCGGAGATCGATCCTCCCTCTGGAAGGGTGCCAGGACAAGGTCGTCTGGCGATCTCGATCTCCGGATCGCGGCGGCGGCGGAACAGTGCTGGAATTCACGATACAGAGTGCCTTCTGAGGGTTTTCGTAACGGTGGCTAAATATAGGCCAAAGGAGGGCTCGAGTGGAGGCCCCACCCCTCGGGGCGGCCTCCTGGCGCGACCTAGGGTGGGGCCGTGCCACCTGGCCGCCTGGAGGGGGGTTGGCCCCCTCTGGGCCCCCTTCGGACATCGGGAGTCTTCTGGAATGCTGATTTTTTTATTTTTTTACAGAATTTCCCGAGCACTGTAAATATGAGTATAAACCTGCAATTCACAGACATTAGCAGACAGAAACTGACATTGGGTGCATTGAGTTAGTAAGTTAGTCCAAATATGTGTACAATAATATGAAAGTGTAGCAAAACACATAGCAATATCACCCATATATGGAACAAGCAGAAATTATAGATACATTTGGGACGTATCAACATCCCTAAGCTTAGTTCCTGCTTGTCCTCGAGCAGGTAAATGATAACACAGATAATTTCTGTGATGACATGCTACCAACACATATGAACTTCAAAGTAAAGCAAGTAAGATATGCAATTCAAGTCAAGACAATAGCAAGCAAGAGTCTATATCTAGTATTGAAACTAGCAACATAAGAACATAAAGGTGCTGATGACCCACAAGTGTAGGGGATCTATCATAGCCTTTTCGATAAGTAAGTGTAACATCCCAAAATTCTCCGAATTTTTGAATGTTAATAAAATTCAATAGATAATGATTGGTTGATTGATGTGTTTGATTTTCTCTGGGATTTAAAACTTTTGGAGTTTATTGAATATTAAAATGAGAGGGAATAAAACGACTTTCCCTAATATTCACAATTGGTGTTTTGGAATTTATTATTTAAAAACAAAACCAACAAAATAAAACGAGAGAAGGTAATATGACTCCTTCAACATTTTAAAAGTTTGGAAAAGGTTTTAAATCTTTATTGGAATTCTTTTGAATATTCAAAACATTTTTCAACACATGGCAGTTCGCTGGAGAGGATATAAAAGGACTTATCCCCATTTTAATTTGTTCAAAAATAGTTTAAAATATTTTGGGAGACTTTTTGATTTTACTTTGGAGTTATAAATATTTTCTAAAATTATTTTTGGAATTTATTTAGGCTCTGGAAAAGTTTTTAAATCAATTTTCGGAGTTTTCGGTATTTTTAAAATGCCAGAAAAGTATTTTAAAAATATTTAAAAATAAGTTGCAAAGTTTTTATTTTATTTTAATATTTTGGTCAAGTTAAAAATTCTGTTTTGTTATTTTAAAAATATTGGCGAAGACGGAATTTTAAAATAAATTTCCGTGATTTTTTTAATTTTGTTTTGGGCCTAATGGGCCTGCTCTGTTTTTTTTCCGCAAACCGATTTTGTATTTATCTCGGATTTAAAAAAAAAGAGGATTAGGGGCTGGCTATAAATAGCCCCGATTTGGGCTAAATTATTTTCGCTTAGCGTTTTAGGGTTAGCTCTGAACTAATCCGCGGGACCCGCCGCCGCCGACGTCATCGCCGGAGTTCGCCGGATTTTTCGTCGGAGTTGCGTTTTTCGCCGTTTCGAGGTAATTTCTTCGCGAGCCGTCGCCGTTCTAGCCGCACCGCCGTCTCACCGGAGCACCCGCCACCCCGGCTGCACCGCCGCCGCCGCCGCCGCAGGCCGGCGAGCCGGCCGCCGCCCGCGTCATGGCCGACCTGGCCGGCTTCGCACCTCGCGCCCGTGGCCGCGCGCCCCTGGCCGCCGTGCCTCGGCCGCGCCCTCCCGCGGCTGGCCGCCGCCGCCCCCGGCCCTCGCCGGCGCTCGCCCCAGCCGGCCGGAGCCGGAGCCGCCCGTGCTCCCGTAGCCATGGCCGGTCTCCCCTGTGCCCGTGCGTGGCCGTGGGAAGAAGAAGAGGATTGAAAAAAAAAAGTTAGAAAACGTTTCAATTTTTTTTTCCAGATCTGGATCCAAACCGTCCGGGGACCCGATCGCGTTTTAATTTTTTTTTATTTACGTACGGGTCCTTTTTACAGTAGAGCACCCCGGTACCCCCGTTGTTCACCCGATACCGTTTTCGCGACTACTTTTTAACCGTAACTCGGAATTGGGCGATTCTAGTTGCGTTGCGACCGTGTAGAAATTCTCTAGCCAGTAGACCTAGTGTTACATAAGTTTTAAGTTTTTAAATTTGGATCCCAAGCTGATCCAAATTTGGACTTCCGGCAGCCGTAACTTTTTACCGGTGCGCCCGTTCGCGTCGTTTCTTTTTGCGTTGGATCACTCGTTCCATGTACCTTCTGTTTATATCATGTGTGCACAAAAATTCACAAGTTTATTGATCTGTTTAAATTCAAATTCAATTCAATGTTGCAATTGCTATGACCTGCGTTGTAGTATTCCGTTTCACGTGATTCTTTTTGCATATTGGATCATATGAGACATCTTATCGGCAATATCCACATACCATTCATATTGCTATGATCTTTACCTTGAATTCATAATGCCTTGATCATACTCTTGTATCGACAACTCTTTATCCGTTGACTCTCTCGAGTTCACGTTCCACCGATCACCTTCGAGCACATCCACACCGTTGCACTTCAAAACCTTTTGTTTTGTTGCTAAAACCTTGGTGATTGTTTTGTTGATCTTATGTTTTGTCCTTGTGGTATGATTGCTTATTGGGTTCTTTCGTTGACGATAGATTGCTCGGAGTGTGACGAGTAGAGTTGACTGGAACGTGAGAGCGAAGATCTTCATCGAATGTATAAGGCAAGTGATGCTTTGACCATACTCATACCTATATTTTCTATATGCATTATGTTAGGAAATATCACCCTATTGCATGATAGTTAGTTTATTATTCTGTTGCTGCAAAACCAGTTAGGATAGCCACATGTCTTGACTTGTCTACCGTAGATCAACCTAGCCGTGTTGTTACTTTATTGCTATGCTTTGTAGACGAGGTTGGGCTGTGAGAATTCATGGAGTGTATGTGAGCTATTTAATAAACTGTGTAGCGACTTTATGATAAATAGAAATCACTTCTAGACGGGCGGGTTGCATCCCGGTAGTTGTGGCTCGGTTGAGGACAGTGCCGGGGTTAAATGCACCCAATGGTTGTTTTGGTGGTGAACCGGGTGCGTCATGGCGAGTACCCTCTGACGCAGTGGGCGTCGTCCAGGCTCAAAAAGATCAGACATGCAATATTACTAGTAGCTTCCGTGTACAGCCACTGGCTATATGGGCTCTGGCTTAGCACGAGTACGTTGTGGGGAACCTGGCCCTGGTAGCTAGCTGATGTAGATGTGTTGTTAGGTGTACCGGCTACCAAAGGGTGGAGGCAACCTCTTCAGAAAGTCTTTGTCTCAATCTTCGGGTTGAGTCCAGTGGGGAACATGTACAACCTCTGCAGAGCGTATAAACTGATCATGATTAGTCGTGTCCACGGTTACGGACGAACTTTGAGCAACTAGTCAGTACTGTTGATGAATGATCTTGACAGATGAAAACTTAATAATAATTTGGTTGGGACAAGAGTAGCATGGGTTGCTGTGTGTTTCAGGTAGAATTCAACTTAAAATTTTGACTAGTTTAGTTCAGGAGAAAATTGGCTTTCTGCAAAACTAAACCATAAGCCTTTCCTTTGACTTACCTTGCATGTAGTTGTAGGTCCTTTATATAAACTTTTCCGTGTCACTTGCCGTACAAATCAGATGTACTGACCCGTTGTCGGGCTGTAACCTTCGGTGTTGCAGGTTTTTTAGACGACCAGTAAGGTGCGTTTAGGGGTTGCAAGTCTACACTCAGCATGTTCGCTTGTGGCTGTTGATGGGACTCCACGTTATTTGATTTTGCTTCCGCTATATTTATATCGAATAAGCTAGCCTTGAGCTATGCAACTTGTTATTTATTTACTCTGGATCATTCGTTGTAATAATGATGCACTTGTACTTTGATATACATCTATAATACTGTGTGTGCCAGCGAGTTCGATCCAGGGACTGGCACTTGAACACAGAGACTTCAATTCTGTGTGAATTGGGTCGTTTCAGTAAGGGTGTCGAACCCAACGAGGATCATAAGGTATTGACAAGTGATCTTGAGAAAGGAATAACTGCAAGTACTGAAAGGTAATTTTTATGGGTTTCTTGGTATAAGCAATAAGGAGATAAAAGCAAGTAAAGTAAATTGTGATAAGGTGCAGCAAGGGCCCAATCCTTTTGTGCAAAGGATAAGCCTAAGGATCAAATTTATAAAGGCTAAAACGTTCTTGAGGACACACGGGAGAAATAGTCATGCGCTTTCGCCATATTCTGTCTTAGTACTATGTTTTGTGTTGATAAGTGTTGTGTGGGTGAACCTATGCTAGTGCACTTTCTATACTAAGATAAGTACACTCTTATGATTAAACCTCTTGCAAGCATCCGCAAATACAAGATAGAAATTAAGGAAAAGCCTAACCATAACAATAAACTTTATGATCCAACAATTCCTCGTGCAAAAGTGTGCGAATTGGGGTTCAGGTTTCGGTCACTCCGGCAACCCACCATAAGCATACTTTATACACAATGCATTCCCCTAGGTCCTTAAAAAGGCGAAGTGTTGTGTAGTCGACGTTCACACAACACCACTAGAAGAATGTCACCACAACTTAAATATCAAACAACACATATTACTCCAACATCATATGACTACTAATAACTAGACTTCTCCCATGTCCTCAAGAACTAAAGGAACTACTCACAAGACATAAAATAGATCATGATCAGAGGTGATAAATATATATGATAAACACTCTGGTCATAACAATAATTCTCCAACAAAACTCAATAGCATTAACCACAAAAGAGTAATCAACACCAGTAGAGTAGAGGTGACGGATAGTGCAAGTTAGAACTTGGATTGCAATGGTTAAATGAGATGGGATGAAGATGGAGATGGTGCTGATGGTGATGATGATCTCGATGATGCCCGTGACGATGATGATGACAATGAGGACGATCTCCCCCTCCGGTAGGAGTTCTCCCCGGCGGAATGTGCCCGCCAGAAAGGTCTTTTCTTCTCTGTAGGTTTCTGCCAGGGAGCGGCGGCGGAACTCCGGAAAGTCTCGATGTTCTAGGGTTTTTAGGTCACGATGAAGATATAGGCCAAAGGGGGCTCCGGAAGTGGGGCCCACCTCCCAGGCGGCCACCTGGCGCGCCCTGAGGGTGGGGGGGGGGGGCACCAGGGCACCTGGGAGCCTGGTGGCCCCTCTCCGGGTGTCCTTCGGCTGGTCTTCGTCAATTCTTTAGAAAGTTACGCCCCGTGAATTTCAGGTCATTTGGAGATGTGCTGGTATGGCCACTTGATGTGCATTTTTCCCCGCTGATTCCCGCGTCTGCCGTTTCGGCACCGGAAAGTTGTAAACCGTGTAGAACAAGGCAAAACACTATAAGACCATCATCATAACATGCAATATATCAATGAATAGAGGTAAATTATGATGTAAAATAGTGATGCATTTTAGACGTATCAACTTCCCCAAGCTTAGACCTCGCTTGTCTCCAAGCGAATACTGAGCTCGGTAAACCTGTCCACAAGTTTAGAGAGTGAAGTGTCGATAATAAGAATATGGACAAGAAGCATCATACTTCCTTCTACTAAAATCAAGCATCCTCAACAACAATCTCAACTCATATGGCGCTTATGTAAGAGTAATATCAATTACAATCAAAAGTAGGACCGAGAAAACTCATCAAATCATGGCAAACACGTCCTTTGGTCACAGAACAACTAATACCTTTTATCTTTTGCTCTTTCCTTTATATTTTGACGAGATCATTTGAAGCTTTTGAAAGAACATGTTATTAGTTAAGAAGTGAAAATGCTAACACAAAGGAAGATGTCATTATTATATGAAATCAAAGAAGCATTTTTTAGTTGATCGAAGCATAACAAAACAATGCAGAAGCACCTAATCATGAAGCTAGGAAATAACGCAAAGCATGCATTATCAGTGTTATCTAGAAGCATTATATTTGAAAAGAGCAATATAAAAATATGCTGCCAACTAGGGAAGCATAATTTTCCGCTTGTCGGGGAGACCATCAACTACATCATGTAAGCGACTAGCCGAGTATCGACACTGGAGAAAATGGCCCGGATCTCATTTCTACATTGTCGAGTATCACCTGGGAACATAGGAAATGAATAATAAATTTGTTACGAATAAAATTATGAAAAAAATGAAACTCCATGGGCACTAGCACACATGGTTTATTGATATAGAAGAAGCAACCCTCACGAGAAACCAGAAATTCGTCCCCGTCGTGGATCGAACCCTGGTTGCTAGAAACACCACTGCGCTCCCTTGCCACTAGGCTACAACCTATTTCTCGTTAGGAATAAAATTATATTGGATAAAATGTTACAAATGAGGAAGCACAAAAATGTAGGAAGCACAATCATGTTGGATGTATGTACGAAGCAAAACCGATTAGTATTATCAACTCTAGTACCGTCATGATGATGTATCTGCAATGTCGCGAATATAGTAGCTGGCCCATTTGTAAAATCAATTTGAAATGAAATTGAGTATGCATTTTTTAGTTCGATTGAAGCATGCCTACTGGATGGTTCAAGTAATTAAAATGGTGCATTACAATTGTTCTTTTGAAGCATTAGTTTTAAAGAAGATCAATAGATAAAGTTGCCTCCAACTATGGATGCATATGTTGTGAAAACATGAAGCAATGAAATTCTTTGGCCTGGACATTTATCAACTTCGTTCGAACCCTAAACTACAAAAGAACGATTACTTGCGTGCATAGATGTGGATGATCGCATTATGTGCATATTACTTGCTAAAATCACAAAACAATACAATCGAATCCGGTGAACAAAGAGCATTACCTAAGTTTTCAGTTCGAGGGGCTTCGCTCTAAGACTATAAACTGAAATTGTAGTCAATGCGACTCCGCTGCCTAGTAAACAGTTACAAAATCTATAGCAAAAACAACATCAAGATTGGGGTCTCAGGCAACTATTGTTGTAAAGAAGATGTGCAAGGTCTCATACTACTTACCGATTTCACATCGGCGGAGATGATGATGCAGGTAGCCGTGCTGCTCGACGAGGTCCCGTGGGGCAGCAAGGATCCCGAGCAGGCCAGAGTGTGTGAGAGGAAGGAGACCTCCTATTCGACAAGGACGACGGGTTGCGGCGTAGACTGGGTGGGGGGGGGGGGGGTCCGTGCGGAGCAGGGGAGACGGCGAATCTGGGGGAGGGGACCAATGGGATTTGGCCGGCGCGTGCGTCCGCGCCGCTCTTCTCTGGCGGAGAAACCGGGCGGCCGATGAAGACGAGAGGATTAGGGAAAGCAGTTAGTGGCTTCTGGTGTCGGCGTGCGGCCAACTTTTTGTTTCTTTTTTTCATCGAAGCACGCCATATTTGACCGTCTAATCCCATCTATATGACGGTTAAGCACCGGTCTAACGCTTGAAGTTTCTCAGACTATAGATATAAAGTGTTTTCCGTTGCATTTTCATGTACCGAAGGATAGGAGGAGGGTTGCATAAAGCAACGTTCTTCAATATGGTTTTGGCCCCATATGATAAACATGCCGGGTCAAATTATATTCATTGAATATAATAACCGTTTCATGAATCCAGTGAGGCAATGATCAAAAGGGGCCCGTGCGACAACTAGAGTGGAACGAGTCTTCTCTGTACTGCACCTGACTTTAAGTGGCTGACATGTGGGCCCACACGTTAGTGACCCTAAGTCAGGTGCGATCTGGTCCCCTAGAGTGACCCTTGTGCATTTTACTCATTCAAGAAACACCCTAGGAAAAAGAAGATGAGAAACACAAGCCCTGGTAAAATCCCATCCGAAAGGAAAAAGGTTCCTCTTTGCTGTCTGTCCTGTCTTCTCTGCCCTCGTCTCGTGCCCCTCCTGCCACCGAGCTCGCTCAATGCCAGCCAACACCGAGCAGCCGCCAAGGTAATATCTCGTCGACGATTCCGAAAACAAATTTCTAACTTTCCTCCTCGAATAGGAACTGCTCGCGCGATCCCTCGTATCCATTCTTTCTCCCCCCAAATTCATTCCGGCTACTCCCGACTCTGTTTGGGCTCTTTTCAATTTTCCGGGACAGCATCTTCTTCTGATCAACCGCATTTGCGCTGATAGGGTTCTTGGATTCGGAATCGCCAGGCGAGCACCGGCATAGCCGTCCCGTAGTTCTTGGCCGCGATTAACGTGGTGTGAGCATTAGGGCCGATAAGCGGATAGTAAACCCTTTGTGTGCGCTCTGTTTCATAGAAAGTTTGCTGTGACACATGCGATTGCTATGCCCAGTTTAGCTGCTTTAGATCTAACTGAAAAAGCAAGCATCTTGGTGAATTTCACTGCGATTGGGATGTGATTTCGGACGGATCGTGCTGTGTTTCAAGACGGTTCTGTGTGGAATATAGGTTGCATCGTTACTGTGTATCAAGAATTCAAGATTGGTCATGTCAGTCTCTTTAAAGTTCTGCCCTTTGAAGCAATATTGCATTAGATTCTGCAGATCAACGGTTTTAAGTGATTTTATGTGTAGCAAGTTTCACTGTCTGTCCAGCATTAATCGTTGTGTTTCAACACTTCCTTTGGCATGTCAGTTTGATCAAATCTAAGACAAGTGGTAATCTTTCTTTGGTGATACTGATGCACTAGGCAGGACTCTCACATCGCAACAGCGTATGTGATGCTAGGGTTTGGTCATAGTCCAGGCCATTCATTTAATTACCGAGTCACATTTCTACTTCTGATGATGGATGAGCCATATATATCTGATATTCATCAATTTCTTCCCATATAATTTGTTCATTGTGACTAGCAGTCCAACAGATACTTAAGCTGTTTAGAACCAATGATACTTTACCAGTACTTCAATAATACCTGGATGTGTTTCATAAAACAGGGATGGTGGAACAAACAGTTTTGTGAAATGCCCATCGTTATTACTCTTATTAGTTATGATGGAGTACTTCATTCTACTTCCTTTGGGCCGTTAGCGCCTTTTCCGGCAACAAGCAACCAACATGGCTATGTTTTACGTTTTCTACCGATATTACTTGTAGTTTGCTTGAGCCCCTTAGGCGCTTGTTGTTGTGGCAATGAAACTTCTCATGTATCAAAATGTGTATCTTTTAATAGTGGTGGACCATTTGGCAAGCCTCCTAGATGTTGAATGATACAGTACAAATATATGAAACTGTGCTTACAACTTACTTCTACAAGCTTATCCAAAGATGCATCAAATGATCGAAGTTAACACATGTTTTGTTTTTGAAAGTGCAAGCTTTTAATCCCCAGCCTAGTCATTACATGTTTTAGCTTCTCAAAATATTTCCAATGAAAAGGTAGTTTGTTGTCCTGTAAACCTAATTTGCAGCTTTGTTTCATCATATTTTAAGGTCCATTGTTTTGTTAGTACCAAGGTACCACTGTGATCAAATGTGTATCCTCATTCAGAAAAAGAATATTCAGTGTTTGCAACGGACAGCAACCAAATGTAATCCAGCACTTGCCATAATTCTTGCACTTAGTTGTTTGTTCTGCAAGTATTGAAAATGTTCTGATGTAACGAATTCAGGTCAGAAGGTACAACCTCGTTTTCGTATTGTATCTGACAGAGGTGACTGGGTCTAAGAATGGGTGCTCGAAAACAAAAGTGGACTTCAGAGGAAGATGCTGCTCTTAGAGCTGGCATAGCAAAGCATGGAGCGGGAAGTTGGCGCTTGATATTGAGAGATCCGGAATTTAGGTCCATCTTGAGCTCCCGCTCAAATGTTGACCTGAAGGTTAGAACTGTTTACACTTCACTCCATCTAAAAATTGGCGCTTGCAAAATTTCTCTTCTTGCAAATCATGTGTTATTTAATTTTAAATTCCATATACCATCTTCTGTTATTAACTTACATGCCCTTTTTACTACTAATTACTATTTAGGACAAGTGGCGCAACATCAATGCATTTGTCACCGAATCAGGCTGTATGGATAAGAGGACTAGAAGGAAGAAGAACCAAGCTACTCCTAAGAGGAATGATCACCTGATGGCAATCAGCCCAATTGCTTCCGATGTTGATGACGAAATTGTTGATGAACAGCCTATAGCATCAATGTCAAGTGAAGTGTGGAATGTTTCAATTCCAAAGAAATCCCGCTCAAGGTAATCATACTTATTTGACATCGTATAGCATAAATCTTGGCAGTTATTACTTGCCCCACAGTGATATCCAAGTAAAAACAAGTTATTATGGATGCTTCACTGTAGTTTAATCGCTTTCCAGCAGGCTAAACAATGTCATCTTGGAATCTGTAAAAAACTTGAATGAGCCTACAGGGTCACACAGAACTACGATTGCTAATTACATAGAGGTTTGCGTCCTTTTTTCCTTTTTCTTTTCTTTCTAGAACTAGAGGTATATATGTTGTGATCTTTGTAAATGCACTTTCTTATTGTTGTCTTCTTGCTTATCTACTGTTTACTTTTTTTATAGAACTATTTATTTTTCTTAATGTTAGTCAGCCCAGGCCAGCTTCGCATGTACTGGTTCAGTGTTTCGACTTTGGCAAAAAAATCTTTCGACTATTTGACAATTTTTGGAGAGGGTTTGGTCACACATGAGTCAGTACCACAAACCGAGAGAAAAATAGTTTCTATGGAATACGGGTATGCATTATAATATATGAAATCCTATGCAAACACTGTTCTTACCAAAAGTACTACTCCCTCCAATCCATATTACTTGTCGCTCGACAAGTAATATGGATTGGAGGGAGTACTATATTCAGCCTGATTCTGTCGTACCAAAAATAGCTGACATACAACAACTAGTAGAAACTACAATAAAACAAATCTGGTAACTCAAGATATCCTGCAATTTTCTGTTGTGCAATGTACATACTTTCGTCTCTGCCGTATGTTGGCTGCCACAACCAGGTTGTGGAGAAAATGGTAGAGACGATCAGTAACCAGAACTGGTTCTGGTTTACAGAACATTATTGCCAACTTCAAATTTGTAATCATTCTTAAGAAAATGAATTCGAAATGCAGGAAATGGCAATCAGACCATACCCTACCTGACTCTGGTTTTGTAACCCTTAATATCTACTACTGATCCATCTTTTCTTTGATGAATTGTCACATCCTTTTCTTGTCCCTTGTTAAAAACAATGCGACAGCGAGGAGAGGCGCCACACAGATCTCATCCCTAGAGAATTAGGAGGCTCAAACCCACGTCGGCAAAGCATGACAACCGTGGTTTAGACACTATCCAGTAGAGCTCCTCTTTTCTGTTCCTTATTAATTAAATGGTTGTGCCATTACTTCTTGTAGAGCTTTGATGTCTTTTTGAAATGATGACTGTGTTTGCAGTTGCTCCATTTTGCTACTTGTAGGAATGTGTTGCACTTGCTCTTGTTTTCTTTCACCTTTCATGTGAAAACCTTACTAACCTGGTTCCAAATAGGAGGAATATTGGCCACCTAGTGATTTTGATCACATATTGTCTACAAAACTGAAGGACTTGACCACCAGTGGAGAACTGATAGAGGTAATGCCCTTTTAGTTCTGAACTGCATATTTATCCTTTCTAGAGGACATAAAGCTAATACAGCATTGATGTTTGTGGTAGAACTATTTTATCACTCCTGATGGAGTAGTGTTCAACTAATTAGTTGTTTCTGTACAACCTACTTCATGAAAAAACTTTGGAAGAGTCATTAATTTCTTTCAACTGAATAACTGGCATCGATGGCATATTTACTAGTAAGCAGAATCTACGAATCGTTTCAAATACGTGCATGTTTTGGCACAATTGCATATGTATGTGTACCAAACTATGCATACACTTATTTATGTGTGTACGATACTGTATTAGACTACAACAATAGTGCCAAACATGTATGTCAGGTACCAGTAATTGGTCTTGGATAATGATTTCTTTTTCGCTTTCATGCGGAATTTCATTGGACTGCAAGTTTGCAGTTTATTTGTGCTAAAACGGTAAAATTATTTTTGGTTGCTTTTTTTTTTACCAGAAGCTGCTTGGTTCTGCAAATTCCGTGGGCATGTGAAGTGGCTTAAGCCATGAGAATGGACTGCTATTATCTCAGCTTAGGATATAGTTATTGGTATGAAGAGTATAGACTACAGGCCATTTTAGCATGCCACTCTATGAATATTGCAGGTAAATCAGAAGTACAGGCTTGCACCTGCACCTGGTTCACTGTACTCTGAGGGACAAAGCCCTGAAACACTGCTGCTAGAAGACATACAAAGAGAGCCCCAGAAAATAGAGAGCGATGATATTAAAACCCTGACAAAATCTCAAGTTGATGCTGAATTGGCGCGTATGATAACCATAACTGCCGAAGAGTCTGCATCCGTTGCTGCTCGTGCAGTTGCAGAGGCAGAGACTCTCATGGCAGAAGCCGAAGCAGCGGTAAGAGAAGCGGAGGCGGCAGAAGCAGATGCCCAAGCTGCACAAGCTTTCGCTGAAGCAGTGAGGAAAAGAAGTGCTACAGAACTGGTAAAACCCCTGGTCTTTGAGTTATCTATAGTTACATGTCCAGTAGTGCTTCTTTCACATGGTGGACCATGTTTCATACTTTCTCAGTAATCGATTGGGTATGCTAGAAAGAATATCAAATCGTACAAGTTTTCGTACAATTGTTGACTTATGGAGTGATAACGATTTTCCAAAGTAGACAAAATAATGGTTCTGACTCATGTTTTTATTGTTATTTGCACTCACTCATGCATGATACTTCCTCCAGTCAAATAATATTCTTTTGATCAACGTTATCAGCTAGCATATGTAGTTTGGATATATGAAGATGGCATGAGTAAACTCATCATACAAAAATGCTTTCATCTTTTTTCAAATGTGCAATAATAATATTATGGGTTGAAGTGGTACATTATTAAATTTGAGAAATAAAAGGTGTCACTCTTTCATCACTGGAAGGATTAATCCTGAATAATATTTGAAAAGGCCATGAAAAAAAAACTTTGAAACAGTGTATTCTTGAGTTACCCAGAAACATGAAACAACTCGACCTGGTTTTGATGAGTTTCTACCATTGATTTAATAAAAAATCTTGATGAGTTTCTACCTATTGGTTGCTGTTTTCTAAATTTTGATGTGCATGTAAGGACAAAAAAAAGATACAGCTTTGGACAGTTGTCGGAATTTCCTTTTTGTTTAACAGTGAGGACTGCTAATGAATTTCTTTTGCCAACATCATCATAATTTTGGCTATGTGCTCCACATATATGGGATACTTTTGTGTTTGCATCTATGCTGCTCCTGTGCTCCATGCTTAGAACTCGAGGGAAAAAAACTTCTGTAATAGTCTTTTTCTCGAACTGTCTAAGAATTTCTTGGTTGTGAGTTCCTACAAAAGCCGAAAACACGCATATATATTGGGAAACTGTATCACCCCGGATATTTTTTTTTGGATCTGACCAAACTATTACCAGGGCCATGAAAGCATGATATGTTTTGTCATGTGGCCTCCTCAACATATACGTATATCAGAAGAGTCATGGTCATTTATTTGGCCATTTTACTAGGCAAAGGTATTAAGTATTTTAACATGAAAGCTCTGTGAGGTGAAGGTGGACATTGAAATATAAGTGCATGGCTTTGGCATCGAAAGATTTTATAATGTTTGCTGGCTGCTCCATGAAATTCTGACGACTCCTTTCATGTTGCTGTGCAGATGGCCCAGTCCAGTCTTGACGTTACCCTGAGCCCCTACACTCCACCCCAGCATTGCCGCAGAATGGAGATGATGTCTTCCCTTACACTTGAGTCTTTTTGCCCATGCTCGCCGCAGCTGGATGAACACTTAACAGCAGCCGCCGTGGAACAGCAATGTCCCAGTTTTGCATACCGATTGTAACACCATTTTCTGAGCACAGCGATAGCCGTCGACGACGCGATGTTCGATCATCGGATCATGGTCCTGTGGTGGAGCAGATCGACCAGACCAGATGAGGACCATTTGACTTGTAGGTGGCTGATTCACACAGTCTGGAATGTGGGTGCATCAACCACCCCCATTTTGGTGGTTTCTTGCTTTCAGTTGGAAGCAGCGGCGGCAGTGAGTAGTGCGTGGTAGGGCAGCACTTTTCTCGTGTCGTGTGGTTTCGTTTCAGACAGATGACAGATTGCATGCTCATGATTCAACCCCCTTTCTGGTACCAAATGATGATCGGATCGTAAGTACGTCCCAGAAAAGGGGGCGCCGATATTGTGTTGTTACCGACCTGCTTGGTGCTTCCAGCTTCATGTGGTGGTACACAATCCGGAGACCTGCTTGGTATTCGGAGGGAAATTGCATTTTTCACCAGCTTCAGTTCACTTCGTTGCACAAATCATCAGGTTTACATATTTTTTACACTCATCACCACGTATACAACTAATCTATTATTACCCATTATCAACTTTGACAACAAAACAGACAGCCGGGTCCCACATGATAAGCTGGACACGGTGCAGCCTTACAATGATAATTGAGCACACAATATATATTACATTTTAATTACTCCCTCCGATCCATAATAAGTGTCTCAGATTTTGTATTAAGCTAGTACAAACTTTGAACTAGATGAGCGACACTTATTATGGATCGGAGGGAGTAATTAACAACATCACAGTACATGAGAGCCTCCCCTATATGATATATATAAAAGAAGACCAAAATGATGATCATAATATGTTGAATTGTATCTATCCATCATGTTTAGGGTTACTGTGACGTCAAGACAAAGAACTACTGCGCGCCTGTCCTCTTTGATTTGGCCGGAGTGTCGGGTTCCGGAAGGCTCCGTCGGCGATCTCCCATTGGCGGTAATGCCTAGAGATTGCTGGATCGGATGGTATTCGGTCGTGCCGGAAAAATCGGCGCGAAGCTCTACTCTGTTGCTATCATGGGAAAATCCATGGTGAAGTCAGAAAGAGAATGTCATGGAAGCTGTGATCGGAGGACTGGCAATGGTGTTCGGAGACTTTGTGTTGATGAGGAACTGGCTCGGAGTTTCAGGAATCGTGGCAGCAGTATGTAAGAGGGGCGACAATACATGTGAAGTTCGAAGTCCTACCTTTCAGGGTGAAAATCCAAGGCCCGGCCTTAATTGGTTGTGTCTGGCAATGGTCTTGTTGAAGACATTGTTTTGAGAGCGGGGACTATCTTCAGGGTGAAAACCCAAGGTCTGGCCTTAATTGGTTGTGTCTGATACTGACCTTTTCGAAGGCGTTGCTTTTGAAGAATTCGAAATCAGATGTTGTCTTGGTGGTGGTTGTGCTGCGGCTGCAAGGATTATAACTCTGTAGCGGGACTATTCTTTTTATTTCTTCTCTTTTTCTTTTGGTTGGCTGAATGCATCCGTAGTGCTTTTTGGGCATTGTGTAGTTGCAGAGGCCGAGTGTAATTAATATTTTTTCGATATTAATATATTCTTCTTTTTCAAAAAAAAATCCATCATGTTTAGCATCCAATGTTATGCCATACTATATAGCCATTACAAACATCATTCTGAAACACCAAAATGTGGGGCCCGGCTGTTAGTTTAGTTGTCAACGTTAATGAGTGATTATTTAAATTGGGATGCAATGAATTAGATATATACCTAATGAAGACTGCAAAAAATATGTAAACTTGGTGATTTATGCAACGAGTTGAGAAAAGCTTGGTGGAAACTGCAATTTCATCTGATATTCCCTGAATCGTCATTTTTACTGCATTATAGGATGGAGGTAGTATGTTTAGAATTTTTGCACAATTCTTTGATGACTTGAATTCACGGCGTCAAATGAAAGAAAACGGAAATTAACCGTACGCATGTGGTGATAAAGATTGTAACCTCGATGCACCGCCGGCTAACGTAACTGTGACAATTCTTGCATGCCCCGATCGAGGAGTTGACCGTGTGCTTTGTTCTTTGCGCGCCAAGCAACGGCGTCATCTACACGCATGTCTGCCTGCAACGGCCATGCTAAGTATAACCTGGCGTACAAGATTATTTTAGTAGGATGGTTTAGCTTCCCATGTGCTGGTGACTTACGGCTCAAACTTGCATTGCGCCCACGACGTGTTAGGCTAGGCAGCCACAATGTTTGTCGTAAGGTAAGGAGGACCATAAGTAAATCATTGCTTTTATATGGTTAGCCTTATACATTGTCGAGGTTGACCTTAAGGGCATCGGAGTAAGATGGGATTCACTCACCTTATGAAAGTACTTCCTCCGTCCTTTGAAGAGTTTACTTTCAATTTTCTTGAAGATTCAAACTATTTTAAACTTTGATCGAGTTTATACAAAACTATAACAACATTTACGAAACCAAAAAATTATATAATAAAACTATACTTTATAACAAATCTAATGATACTAATTTGGTAGTATAAATATTGATGTATTTTTATATAATCATGGTTAAAGTTTTAAAAGTTTAACTTTCCAACAAAGTTGGAAGTATACTCTTTGAAGGACGGGGAGAGTAGTAAAAGAGAGCCCCCCCTAGCGAGAGCCCCTAGCCTCCCGCCACTAGCCACTCCGGCCACGGCGGCCACAACCATACACCGCCGGCGCGCATCTCGCCACCGGCGTCCAATCATCGATGAGGTTCACTCCGGCCTCATCGTCCACCATGTCCCTGCAAGATCTCAGCTTCGAAAGAGGCCTTCGGTTCGAAAAGCACATCTGGTCTATTCTGAAGAAACCGATCAACTACGTGGAGAAACAAGGCCTCAGGGAATTCTTTCTGGTCACGGAGTTCACCAAATCCAAGATAAGTCTCTCTGATGACTCAGTGCTATCATTTTATTGTCATGCTTTGGAGGAAGGGCTAGTCTGTTCAAAGTGCAGAGATTACAAAACATGACATTCAAGTTCTCAGTTGCCTCACTGGATGTTGGGTTTGCAATTTACAATGAAGGAAATATTATCACACAGCTTTTCAGTCTTTCCTTCTGGCTATGGAATTCTGGTGGTCCTAATTATCTAAAATAATTTGAGCTTTACCAGAAAGAACAAGAAGAATCCTGGACGCTGGTTAATCATTCGAAGAATAAATCCCTATGCCCAAGCCACCAAAACACCTCGGATCTTCAACAATAACAGATCAAATCAGGTTCTTTCTTTCAGGCAGCAATCTGCTACTTCAAATTCAAATTCAAGTTCTTCCCAGAGAGTTGATTCTGCACCCAGAGGTACAATTTTAACGAGCAGGTTAATGCCCCAATCACTGCCAATAACTAGACCTCTAATGTTGGGTGCCATTACAGGGCGAGAGGAGCGCCAAATGGCTCGATTCAAAACTCCAAGGCCCACTCCTCTGGTCCGTTCTGCTTCAGGTGTTTGGGATCAGATCATTTGAGGCCCGCTTGCACGAAAAAAATCAAATGCCACAAGTGTAAGGGGTGGGGTCACATTTCCAGTGACTATCGATCCGTATCCCCCACCCCACCGTCCAAACAGGTGGAGCTACCCGTAGTTTCTCCCCAAGACAAGGAAAGTCACCCCCTAACAGAGACGCTTGACAAGACCACTCAACGTTATTTCCCACTGATCCCGCCACCTTCCTCCGCTCCCGGCATCCTCCCTCTCCCTCAAACTCCTCTGCAAATCTCCCAACCGCCAAGAACAGCTCCATCGGCTCCCGTCGTCAGCACTGCACCACCGTGTCCTCCAATGGCGGCTTTCCCTTTTGACCCGACGGTGTTCCTTCCCCGGGACAGCAGGTCCTAGAGGTCCATGGGAGGCCTGCAAGGCTGCGTGTTCTCTCCTCTGCCTCCGCTCCCAGTCATGAAGATCGGGTCATCGCCACGTTTGTCCCTATGCCGAACTTGGCTGCGCATTTTAACAATATTAGGGATTTGCTCAGCGAGTTCTTTCTCACGATCAGGCAGATGAACTTTTCTGAGATTAGCCCCTGTCCGTTTGGCCAAGCATATGTAAGATGAACAACGCTCTAGACAGGGACACGTTAGTGCATGAGAGCCCCCACCAGTTTGGGGACATACATGTGATTTTTCAGAGGCACAACTAGGGGCTGAATTGGAGAAACATGCAATTGTATAGAGACGTTTGGATCCAGGTTATTGGATTTCCATTCGACAAGAGGGATATTCAAGAAGTGTCCAATGTTGTCAGAAGCTTTGGTAAACTGCTCCTTTGGGATAGAGCCAGAAGCACCAGAGTCGCTGTTGTTCTGAAAATCACAGTTGGTAATCTCAGTGATATCCCTGCCAGCATAGTGATTGGAGATGGAGACATTCCCATGTCTGAATCTTGGACATTACCAGTGGTGATCATGCAGCAGGAAATGCTTGGAGGTGGCCCACCAGATGAGGACCCCATTCCTCCTGATGGTAACCCCATCCCCCTCCTAGTCAACCCCCACTTTCACCCCAACCAGCTCCATCACTTCATTGGCCCTATTCTCCAACACCAAGCTGTAGATGATCTTAACCTGCCTGCTCATGAGAAAGTTCTGGTGCACATCCTTGATCTGAACCAAGAGTTAGAAGATGATGAGGAAATGGATGATCTACCTGGATGGGGACAATGGCCACAACCAGCAGACAATAACATTGTGGATCAAGAGCTTGAACCAGGGGAGTTCCCAATTTTGGAAGAACTAATGCATCTTCTAGAGGAGCAAGTGGAATTGGTTAATAATAGTTATGCAAACCAAGCCAGCACTGACAGTGGCCTCACTCTCTCCCTGGGATCCAACTCAGTGCAAAACATCTCTGAAGAGAACTCTGAACTTGGCATGATGGAGGGAAGCAAAGATTTAAACCTTATGGGCCACATTTTCAGTGGGCTTCCAGATCATGCTTCCCTTTCCCAGCCCATTTAAGCCCATCAGCCTTCTCTGCAACTGGGAATTCAGTTTGCTTCCTCTCCTCGTAAGGGTATAGCCTCTTCCTCCAGAGCTGTAATTCCTTTTGAACCACTGACTCTGCCATCACTTATCTGCAACACAAACCCCACCCCACCTGACACATAGGAGGTTACAGTGGAAACCAATGATCCAGTGCTTGAAGTTATGCAACCATTTATCTCACTTGCTGACCCCTGGAACATTGTGGAGAATCCTCTTGATCCAGTTATTCAACCAGCCAGTCTGGAGGACTTGGCTGAAGCCCAAGCGAATGATTCCAACTACAACACCTCTGTAGATGAAGAAATTATTCTGGAAGATGGAGAAAATGTTGAAGTTAACAACAAGCAGGTTGGGAGCTTTCCTGAAGTGGAATTTACTCATTCTGAGAATAGTGACAGTTCATTGCTCTCTGCACCCCCTGGTTTTTTAATTAAAGGAAAATACTCTATGCATAACTTGTCTTTCCAGGAAAATGAGGCTTCCTCAAGAATCAGGAGTTGGCTCCCTGGATGTCCACCTTTACTGTCAGATCTGAAGATTCCACTCAGGTTAATTCCTACTGAATGGGCCTATTTTATTGCAAGACAACTTTTATCTCCTGACAAGTTTGAATGGATTTGCAAATTCCTTCAATCTCAAATGTGGAATATAATTGTGGATGGAAGTGATAATGAGGAAATTATGGATTTCTTTATTCCTTTAAAATGCCCCTCATCTGATTTTTTTGATCTGTAATGACATAAAACTGCAACAGACTTCTTCTGAACTATCCAATTCTAATCATGCCTCCAACTGTTGCACCCCTCAGGATAGTCAAGGAAAGGATGGAAATAAAAGCTCCCTGATATCCTCCACCAGTGCTCTGCATGCTAAAGTAAAAAGGAAGGACAGAGCCCCCCTTGTATCAACAGACTCAGATGCACTGCAAAAGGATTCAGACAAACACCTTGTATCAACAAAAGTTGCTTATCTTGTTATGCTATTCCTCCTCCTGTTAAAAGTAAAGTGGTTAAAAATTTAAATGTGGCTTATTGCAAGGTAAGTGCCAAGGACTCCAATGTTGAAGTGCTGGAGCAGAAAAGACAGAAGAAGGGGAGCAAGGATAAGGGATGCAATATCCCAAAGAAGGCCTGAATAGCTTTGAGATGCCATGTCGAATAGACTTACGAAATCATCCTTTTGTGGTTATGAGGATACTGCTAGGTGGTCACTCTTTTGTGGTTCAGATGGCCCTGTAATAATTATCTCTACATACTTGTGCTTTATTGTGCCTGGATCTCATGTCTACTTTCCCAGTGGCCTTCATGACTTTAATCGCATAGTTTCTCCTTTGTTTGCTGATGTTTTCATCCTGGAATATTTTAAATTGGAACATTAGGGGCATCAATGCCCAAGACAAGTGGCTGGCAGTGTCAAACAAAATCTCTGAATCCAACAGCTCAATTGTTTGCTTGCAAGAAACCAAGAGAGATTTTTTTGACTCCTCCTACATCAAAAACTTCTGCCCTAGAAATTTCAACAAATTTGAATTTGTTCCATTAGTGGGAGCTTCTGGAGGGATGCTAGTAGTTTGGAATGATAGGCTTTTTCAAGGGGATTGTCTTCACAAAATCAAATTTTCTATTTCCATCAGATTCACATCCCTTCTTAATAAGCAATCCCGGATTCTGACTAATATTTATGGGCCATGTGATACAATTCAAAGAATTGATTTCTTAAACTGGCTCAATAATATTAGCATGCCTGATGAGAATGACTGGCTTATTATGGGGGACTTCAACTACATCAGATACCCACACAACAAAAGCAGGGGAACTGGGGATGTACATCACCTGTTGCAATTCAATGAAACAATTAGCAACCTAGCCCTTGTAGAAATCCCTCTCAAGGACAGAGCCTTCACTTGGAGCAATATGCAAGATGCACCACTCCTAGAAAAGCTTGACTGGGTCTTCACCTCTGAACATTGGACAACCACTTTCCCCAGCACAACAGTCAGAACACTTGCAAAAACAACCTCTGATCACTCCCCCTGCTGCATTTCCATAGGCACAACCATCCCTAAATCAAGATTTTTCATATTTGAGAACTTCTGGCTCAAGCACCAAGATTTTAAGCAAATGGTATCTGATATCTGGAACCAACATATCCAAGAATCTGGTAGTGCTATAGTTATCACTGCAAAATTCAAAAGGCCGAGAAAAGGACTAAAAAACTGGGCCAAGACAATCTCTAACCTGACAGCAACAATCAAAGCCACATATGAGGTCATCCACATGTGGGACTTCTTTGAAGAATTCAGACCACTTAGTGACACTGAAAGCAATGTCAGAGACATACTGAAACAACATCTTGCTAAAATTCTTGAATATCAGAGAATATATTGGAAACAGAGAGAAACAATCAGATGGGTCAAGCTTGAAGATGAGAACTCAAATTTCTACAAGACAAAGGCTACTTTAAATCACAGGCACAATTCCATAGCCTCACTCACAGACTCAAATGGAAACTTTGTCTCTGATCAAGAGGGCAAGGCCCATATTCTTTGGCAAGCTTTCAGAGACAGACTAGGAACCAACAATGAAATTGAGGACCATATGAACTTCTCACGCATCATCAAGAGAGTGGAAAACCTGAGTGCACTCGAAGCCCCATTCACCTGTACTGAAATTGATGAAGTTGTTAAACAGATGCCTGTTGATAAAGCTCCAGGTGTTGGATATATGCTCTAGAGGCAAATAATATATGATTATTCCAATATATCTAAGCAAGTTCATAACCAGTTTCATACCATGCTAGAACTGCGTCAGTGAAACAATGATGCAGGTGTGGTATAGAAACCCCCAGCGTTCCTAGTTAGCCTCTACATCGATAACTAGTTCATGGTCAACATGATGGTCGTGGTTTCGCGATCATGGACAATTAAGTCTCTTGACTATGAGGTCACCTCACGGGTTAAGTGACGTGATGAACATTACCCAAAGAAAGCATTACAGCATGATCAAATCTTATGAAGGTTCAGTGTTGTAATTACAGAACGTGGTAGACCGTTCCTTTGACCGTGAGTACGTGCATAATCACTGTCTTCCCGGATGCTTTGACTTACATCCCACCACCTGACTGAAATATGCGGGTCATAACGGTTGTATCTTAGGTATTCCGTGGAGATACGTTGAGGAGTATTGTTTACAAGAGCGGGATTTGTCAATCCATATAATGGATAGATACTCGGGGCCCACTCGGTGAGATTCCATCCATGAAGCTGCGCAGCGTGTGACTAGGTCACGGGGATGAATATCACGGGAACGAGTGAATGAGGATTAGTTCGGAACGAGGTTGAACCAGACATAGGATGTCATTGATCGAATCTCGGAACAATCCAGTATCGCTGACAAAGGGAATGCTATACGGCGTAAGGTCCAATCGGTGTTGATATCCGGAATGCACAGGGGTCATTATGGGCATCCAGGTCCCGCTGATGATCATTGAATGTTGCCTCTGCTCGGTCATGACTGGGGTGTTCTCGGACCGTAGGGTAACACACTTAAGGGCTCGATGAAATCGGAGACCTTTTCGGAACCATCGGAGCAACCAGGGAATAAGGGAGACAATATCGGAGGAGTACCGTATTGAACCGAAACAAGTTCGGAGTGAGCCGGAAGAGTTTCCGGAGCACCGGGAGATGAAATAATATGTTTTAGTTATTAATTAATTGAATTAATAATTAAAATCATTTTATTTCTAATTAATATGTGCTATGGGCCTCGTGGAGAAAAAGGCCCATTAAGGAATTAAAGGGAAAAGAAAAAAGAAAAAGAAAAAGGGGGGGGGGAGGCGCCATGGGCCCTAGGGCCCATGAGGGGTGCGCCCCCTCTCCCCCCTTGGCCGGCCAACTCCCCCCTAGCAAAGGGTTTAGTCCCACATTGCTAGGGGAGGTGGGTTGACTCCCTTCCCCAGCCTATATAAAGACAGGCAGGGTGCACATAATTGATACACAGAAATTCGTGAGAAAATAAATATAACTCCGAATTGAGATCGGTTTTCTCCGGTCTCCTCCCCTCTCTGGTCTCTTCCACGGTGGGCTCCCTAGTGTGAGCCTGTAGTGGAATTGAGACCTCTCTGCTAGAATCGGAGGCCGTCGTGCTGCCGAAGCTCCGTCCGGAGGTCTGCTTCCGCCCCCTCCGCTGGATCGGAGAACGGAGGCCGTCATCGAGTCTCGTACGTGTGCAAGTACTACGAGGTGCTGCACGTGTGGCACTACACCCATCCGGGTGCTCAACACAGCCAGGGGGCTGTGAAACTTGATTGGCTACATCAACCACGTTTGCGGGAACGTTTCCCGCGCAACGGACTACACCCCGAGGTATGTTATTTCCGCACTACTATCTGTTACGGTAATACGGCTAGCTAGATCTTGGGTTAAGGGAACGCTAGTTAGAAAAATTTGTGTTTTCTGCTGCGAACCCCAACACCAGGACCAGATGGCTTTAATGGAACTTTCATCAAGCACTAATGGGATATTATCTGTCAGGACTTCTACAGACTTATTGCTGATTTTCATGCTGGAATTATCAACCTTCAAAGCATCAATGCTTCTTTCATCACACTCATCCCAAAAATTGATGCACCTTCCACAACAAATGATTTCAGACCAATCTCACTGTTGAACTGCACCATCAAAATCATCACTAAATTGCTGGAAAATAGATTGCAAGGCCACATCACCTCCTTGATACACATCAACTAATATGGGTTTATCAAAAACAGATCCCTTCAAGATTGTGTGGCATGGGCCTTTGAATATTTGCATCTATGCCATGCATCCAAGAAACCAATAGTGGTGCTAAAATTGGACTTTGAGAAAGCCTTTGACATGATTGAACATGAGACCATCCTGAAAATTTTGGAAGCAAAAGGATTTGGAGAAGTTTGGTGCAAGTGGATGAGGATGATATTCAGTTCTGACACATCATCAGTTCTACTCAATGGTATACCAGGGAAAATATTCCATTGCAAGAGAGGAGTCAGACAAGGTGATCCCCTCTCACCAGTTCTCTTTGTCCTAGCAGCTGACCTCCTTCAATCCATATGCAATGACGCTATGCTGGAGAAACTCATTGGAAGGCCCCTAATGATTTCTTCAGGTCCCCAGTTCACAATTATTCAGTATACTGATGACACCCTATTGATTATGCCTACTGAAAATACACAACTGGAACAGATTAAAACTTTGCTGCATTATTTTGCAAAATACACTGGGCTGAAAGTAAATTTCCACAAATCATCACTGGTTCCCATTAATGTGCCATTGGACAACTTGCATGCTCTCACCAGCATCTGAACTGCCAACTGGGATCCTTCCCCTTCACCTATCTTGGTCTACCAATGGGCATTCACAAGCAAAAAATAGAGCAATTCCTGAATCTGATGCAAAGAATAGACAGAAGGCTCTCTGGATGCTCCACAATGCTCTCCTATGATGGAAGAATGATGCTAATCAAGCACATCTTCTCTGCACTACCCACATTCATTATGTGCACACTCATGCTGCCAGCTGGTGTAGTCAACCAAATACCCAAGTACCTCAAATCTTTCTTTTGGAGGAAATTTGGAGCTGGCCAGGGTGGATCACCCCTCATCTCTTGGCAAAAAGTTTGTAAACCTAAAGACAAAGGAGGTCTAGGTATTATTGACATTGCCACACGCAACAAAGCCCTCCTCATTATAAATATTCACAAATTCCTCAACAAAGATTGCATTCCTTGGGTCATGCTCTTGTGGGAAACTGCTTACAGAGATAACCCACCCTTGGGACAATCCACATGTTCTTTCTGGTGGAAATACCACATCCCTCTCCTTCAAACTTATAAGCAACATGCTACAATTCAGATTGGGCAAGGGAACACTGTTTCTATTTGGTATGACAAGTGGAAAGACAAGTGCCTCTCTCAAGAATTCCCTGAACTCCTCTCATTTGCCAAGGACAACAACATTTATGTCCAAAAAGCCAGGGACTCCTCCAACTGGGATGAGCTGTTTCATACCCCTCTGTCTACTGAAGCATGGAACCAACTTCAGCAAATCTCACAGCTTCTGCAAAACAACTCAAACAACAGATATTTATGGCCGAGTCATGGAAAATTGCAATTTTCCTCAATCACGGTGTACAAACAACTCATGCTTGAAGACACTGCAAATGGATTAATTAAGAAGCTCTGGAACTGTGCGGCTCGGCTAAAGCACAAAATTTTCTTCTGGCTAATGATAAACAACAGAATAAACACAAGAGCATTGATCCAAAGGAAAATCTTTCATCTTCCCTGCTATGACTGTGCTTGCTGCTCAACCAATGGCCCAGAAACCTCTGTACACTTGTTCTGGGACTGCAACTTTGCCTTTAAATGCTGGATCACACTGGTGCCTTTCAAACAAAGAGGTATATCCATACTGTAAGAAACCTGGCTAGCACTAGAGCATGTACCGCATCACTTTGGTCTGGAAATCATAATTCTGGGATACTGGCACATTTGGAACCAGAGGAATAGGAGGATTTTCAGAAATGAAAGAGCAAAGGTTCAAGTCTGGACAAGGCTGGAGGAGGAATTTGGCTCATGACCTCTCTCTCCTCCAACAAAGAATAAAGAATAAATTCAGACAATAACTCTTGGACTGGATCTCAGTCAATCTAGACTGATGTTTTTTGAGTCAGCTAACTTAGATTTTTAAGCTTAGACAATGTTCCACAAAACTGGAATTGGCTAACTAGCCTGGTTCTTTCTTTCCCTCCTTTTGTTTTCCTTTTGTTCTTCCCATTGTAACATACCATTGTATTTATTATTTGGAGAAATAGAAAATATACCGTAGAACAATTGTTCTACGACCAATGCCTCAAAAAAAGTAGTAAAAATTTAGGGGTCATCACATGCCGTAAATCGGACACTATCTACGCACAGAAATGTGCGAATGCAGTTTACGAACACGAATACAAAAGTCATTCATCCAACTATATCCATCAAATGTTCGAACATATTCAAACAAAAATGTAATAAATCAAACGAAATTTATGAGAGCCGGATAAAATTCAAGCGGTCACAATATTTTCCATTAATATTTGGTATTTTTTCTAGCATAGCACAAAAGTAAAACTAAACTAGTCGAAGTTTTGCAGCCTACTGTTCACCATCGTCCGATGCTTGTCCTCGAATGCCATCGCCTGGTGATACGCGAGAGATGATAATTGCTTCTCGCCCTTCGTTGGTTACCCCAAGTGGAAGGTGAGATGCAGCGTTGCGGCAAGTTTCCCTCGGTGAATGTCAGAACCCTCTTCTAGGTATGTGCTAGGACCAGAGCTACCTTGCATTCATGCAAAAATTCAAATTGCAATTCAAAAATGGGGAAGCAGAAGCCCTAATTGAATTTAATTCAAATGGCCAGAGAAAAATCTCTTTCCAAAAATCATTTGAACTTCGAGATGAGAAGACTTACCTTCGGGTTACTCCTCTGAAGGGAACCCAACGCTTCGATATCAAAGGAAAGTTGGCCCCACGTTACATCGGACCCTTCCGAATTCTTGCCAAACGTGGCCAAGTTGCCTACCAACTTGAACTACCTCCGCACCTATCCCGAGTACACGATGTATTCCACGTGTCACAACTCAGGCGTTGCTTCAAGGACCCCATCCGCGAAGTCGACCATGAAACGCTTGATCTCCAAGATGACATTTCTTATCGAGAATACCCTGTTCGTATTCTTGATTCCGCAGAGCGTGTCACTCGCCGAAAGAAGATCAAGTTTCTCAAAGTCCAGTGGTCTCACCACTCAGAGATAGAAGCTACGTGGGAAAGAGAAGACCGTCTCAGTGCCGAGTACCCCTCCTTCCTTCCGCAGACTTCTGAATCTCGGGACGAGATTCTTTTGAGTGGGGGCGAGTTGTCAGAACCCTCTTCTTGGTATGTGCTAGGACCAGAGCTACCTTGCATTCATGCAAAAATTCAAATTGCAATTCAAAAATGGGGAAGCAGAAGCACTAATTGAATTTAATTCAAATGGCAAGATAAAAATCTCTTTCCAAAAATCATTTGAACTTTTGGAAAATTCCTATAAATGATGTTGATCATTGCAAAAGTGGTTTGGGTTCATTCCCATACTCAAGGAATTTCCAAAAATTCAAACAGTGCCTTGGAAAATTAATTAAACCCCTATTTGGATTAAGATTCAAATAATTTGAATTTTAAAAGTGACCAAATTTTATATGTGGCTAGCTCTCTATTTTATGAGGCCATATAAAATAATTTGGGCATTTATAAAAATACCTAGCTATTTTATTAGCTAGGTCAACTAATAGACATAATTAAATAAAAATAAAAAGAGAAAATAGAAGGGAGGGCAACCTTACCTTGCGCCCAGGGCGACAACCCATCTGGCCCGGCCCACTCCAGCGTCTTGTCTTCTACCTCGCCGGCCAGCAGCACATAGGGAGCTGCGTGGAGGGCATGCCCCGACGCCGTGCCACCTCCAGCTTGCTCCCCTGGCCACCTAGCCCACCCTGAGGCGCCTGGAGACCCCCAGGTCCATCTCCCCCTTCGCTAGTTCGTCTTCCCCCCTCTCTCTCGTCTGTTCCACGCAAGCCCGAGGAGCTCAACTCACCACCGACGTGCGCCCGCGTGGCCACCGGCCTCTGCTCGCCAAGCCTCCTTGTCCAGAAGAGTCCCCGTGGACGACTCCTTCGAACCGCGCCGCCAATTCGAGCCCGGAGCCCCCGAGGACGACGCCTGCTACGCCACTTCACCGACGACCGCCATTGTTCCCGGCGAGGAATTTGTCTCCCACAGCTTCTCCCCGGCCGCCCCGAGCTCACCACTGCACTCAACGTGAGCCCGCCCTCGTTTCCCCTCTTTCCTCACCTCTCCTCGACCCCTATGTCGCCTTTTGCCATGGTCAGAGGCCACGGCCGCCGCGGGCTTCGTCCTAGCCATGGCCTGGGGCATCGCCTTGAACCCCCGTTCACACCAGCAGACGCACGGCTCCACGTAGAGCACGCCAGTGGTCTCCACTCCTCTCCCCGTGCCCGAAAACCAAATTCCGGCGAGAGGTCCGGCGAGCCCGCCATTAGAACCCAACCCTAAGCTAATCCCGAGCCTAATCCCCCCCTAGGCCACTGACTAGTGGGCCCAGGCTCCTAACTAATTACAAATTAGTTTAACAGAACAATTTAAATAACCCCAGCCACTGACCAGTGGGTCCCAGCAGTCAGCCCCCCCTGACGTCTTACTGACGTCATGATGACGCAGTAAACCCTTTTCCATTTTAAAAGAAATTACAGAAAATCTAGAAAATAGCTACAACTTTAGAAAATCATAACTAATTCATTTAACTCCAAATTAAGCAAATAATATGTCGAAAATTATCAGAAAAATACAAGGTTTGTGAATATGGACTTTGTTTTCATGTTTGACCATTTTAAAATTGGTGAACAGTGGCATATGTGCATATGGATCCTTTTCAAATTCAAATTTGGAGTGATTTTGCAAATGACTTTGCAACACCCTTGTTTTAGATGGAATTATCCACACATCAGAAACTTTACCTCACCTTTACAACATCACTTCATGCTCAACCATTTCAAATGAACATTCATGGATTCAAATGCATTTGAAATTCATCGATAAATAAAATGGAGTTTGAATTTACAACTCAAATGAAATATACTTCATTTAAGTGGAATGCCCAACACATCAGCATCATATACATCATGTTATACAAATTGATCATGTGATTGTGCATTGTACATTATATTGATTGCAATGTTTGTGTTGTTTGCTCGAATAGAGGTGGAGCCGGAACCCGAGGTCACCCCCTTCGTTGAAGACCCCGATACTGAACCTCGTCAGCAAGGCAAGCAAAACCCCCATTGATCATGTCGATAAAAACCCATTTCCCTCTCAGTCTCGCTTATGCATGAAATAGGATGATCACCTTGTTATCGATTCTACCGCATAGTTGAACCCATATCCTTTGCATGACCTATCATTTTGTCACAATAGTAAGCAAACCACAATCCTAGCAGATGTAGGAGTTGGTTGATATCATGTGGCCCCTGCAACTATTACTGATTATTGCATGCTTAGAGTTACAATGAGGTTACTCTTTTGTGAGTCGGGATGGTAGGGATCATGTTGATGATGGTGGAAATGTGTTGGTGAATCTACCCTAATACAAGGTGAACAATGAGAGGCTGTGTAAGAGTACACAGTGGGTTGTCTCGTTGAACACCGCCTTAAGTCCGAGTTCTTGTGTGGTGATCCAAGAAGAAGAGTGCAACCACACATTGGGCTCACTGACCCCTCTCATCCTAGTACCTCACCCCGTTCGAACCCCAGAAGTCGCAGTAGTTTGGAGTTCTGGTAGGGCTGTGGCACGGTCTGCGAAGTGGATGAACGACTTTTCAAGACCGGCTTGGGACCCTGCACACATCGTTTGAGGCTGTACTGGAACCTCGGCCGGACTTCCATACGGATTCCCCTCAGATAGGCGACTCTCTGGACTAGAACGGAGCTGTGGGTGAAGTGTTGTGGTGGCATCCTCGCTGTCACCTCTTGAACGGTGACACGCAAAAGGCGGTAAGTGATGACACGTGTGTGTAGTAGTACACCCCTGCAGGGTTAACAAAACTATTCGAATAGACGCGTCCGTGGTTAAGGACTGCTTGGAAAGCTTAGCTTGATTATTAGACAACTTCAATGGATACTTATAAAACTTGCCAAGATAAGCGTGAGTGCTATGGCGTGCTTTCTCGTAGGGAAGTCGAGGAAGGCACCATAGTGGTGTAATTGGTTGGAGACATGTAGTGGAATCGTGTACGCTTCTTACCTCAAGTCTGGTACTCGTAGTTCAGGACTAGCCAAGTCAAAGCTGGCACTTCTGCTTATGAACCCACCCCCTTTACCTTGATACATGTGCATGAGTAGTATAGTTCCTACGTAAGTCTTGCTGAGTACGAATTTGTACTCACGTTTTCTTATTCTATGTTTTAGATGAACCCACTGACCCCGAAGGTGGATTCTTCCTGGGGCTCGACGACTGAAGCCAAGCTAGTGTAGTACCAGTCAGACGACTGGTCCCTCATGGAAGGGCTTGTTTATAGATAAGGATTCTCTAAGCCATTTGTTAAACTTGTCTGTACTCAGACCTACTTTGCTTCCTCATGTTTGATGTAATGTTGGATCACCGTCTTGTGATCTCTGTGTGCACTCTGTAAGAGTTATCAATAAAGATGTAAACTTTGTAGAGAATTGCAATAATACCTGCTGTTCATACTAGACATGTGTGCTGCGTGTATGTTTATAACATGCATGTATTAGTATGGGTTTTCGAGACCTTAGTTGTGATCTGGCTGGCGGTCTTTTATACACCAAGTGGCCCTTAGATGTGCACAGCTTGGGGCATCGCGATGCGATTGTTCGTGACTCCGTCACGTGCACACTTTGATGTATGATCGAGCCCGCCCTAGACCCTGACTAAGTGATCGGGCTGGAGTAAGTCTATGTAAGGGTTATAATACAATCGATAGTATGGTTGAGGCGACTTGTCTATGAGTATGGGAGTTCACCACCCATATCATTTAGACTTGTGTGCGGACGATGAGGACCCATCTCAGTTAATCATCCGGCCTGGATGGGATTCCCCTCATGTTCGATGCTTTCCAAGAATGTTCTGTGCTTGGCATTTTCTGCTTAGACAAGTGGGTACGGTTCTCGGCTCTCCATATGATTGTGTTGTAGCGAGTCTTTCATACGCTAACCCCGGGTCCCGACAGGGAAGATGCCGAGGTTTGTCTCCAGTAGGACTCCGGATATGATAATTAGGTGTCAGCGGCACAACTGACGTGGACCTGCACACATACACAAATAACTTTGCTCCCAACGAAGTTCAGAGAGGTTGTCAATCTCTCCGGTCTTGTTGTTTACAAAGGATCAAAACACAAGGGATAATGATAATGGTAACAACTGAAAGTAAAAAGCAGAAAAGTAAATATGCTTGTAAAAAATGATGAGAATATGGGCCGGGGTCCCGTGATGTTCACTAGTGATGTCTCTCTCCCAAAAGACGATAAAACTGCTATGCGAGGTAAACAAATTACAGATGGGCAATTGACAGGATTATAAACACACCGCAATGCTAACTATGCTACAAAGAAAGGAAGAGGCTCAAAAGCATGGGCAATACGCCAAAATAAGTAGACCGAAATCCAACTGCATCTACTACTAATCATCCACCTTGAGATATCTATCCAGAACATCTCGCTGGTATTAAGTTGCGAGTCCCACCCAAAGTGTAAACCCAAAGCAACAAACAACTGCATTAAAAAGAACTTTGCGTAAACTAAACAATCCTTGCAACCGCGGTTACAAGCACCGTTGTTTTCCCCCTTGTGGCCACATCACATCCCTTAGACTCATGTTTCTGTCAGTCAAGCGTGTCATCAGGGGGCATGAACCCACAATCGAGCATAAAGTTCCCTCTTGGAGTTACTACCTACTACTTGGCCAAAGCAATAAATAGCAACGGAGAACATGCAAGAATTGCTTCGGAACAAAAATACAAAATATAAGAACCAATTATATTACTCTATCACAATCTGAACATAATCTCATAATCCATCAGATCCCATCAAACTCAGCATAGCAACAGCAGAAAGATTACATATGTGCCTCGATCATGTAGGGCAGCTCACGAGGTCTAAACCATGAAGAAGAAAGAGGGGAGGATAATATCACATAGCTACTGATCACGGACCCATGGTCCAAACGAAACTACTCACGGCACATCCGGGAAGCGTCCATGGTGGAGGGGAAGCTCCCGGAGGTCGATCCTTCCTCCGGCAGGGTGCCAGGAAGGGTCCCGTTGGCGCTCCCGATCTTGGAAGCGCGACGGCGGAGGAACAGAGGCGAGATCGCGAAAAAGGGTTATGTCCTCGGAGGTTTCCCATGGCGGAGAATAAATAGGCGAAGGGGCAGCCAGGGGGGCCACCAGGGGTCCAGGCGCCCCCTGGCGCGGCCAGACCCTAGGCCGCGCCAGGTGGCTGCCTGGGTCCCTGGTGGTGGCCCCCCGGCCCTCCTTCGGGGCTCTGGAAGCTTCCGGTACGCTGATATTCTCGGATTTTTGGAGCACTTTTAATATTGGGGAAAACTAAGATAGAAAAACAGCAGAAAACAGAAACTGGCACGCGGGTGCACTGAGTTAATAGGTTATTCCAAATATGATAAAAAGTGTATGAAAGTGTATCTAGATCATAGAAATATCACACAAAACATGCATGGCGCAAGCAGAAATTATAGATACGTTTGGGACGTATCGACATCCCCAAGCTTAAATCCTGCTCATCCTCGAGTAGGTAAATGATAACAAGCATAATTTCTGTGGTGACATGCTAGCAACCATATAAGAACTTTGAAAAGTAAAGCAATCAAGGTATGTGATTCAATTCAAGTCATAACATGCAAGAGTCTATATTAGCATTGAAACAAGTAACGAAAGAACATTAGGTGCAAGAGCTCTTGCTGTCCGTGACTCGAATGTCTCCAAATGGTGTTTGCGTGCAAGTAAGGGGATTGGGAATACGAGAAAAAAGTATTTTTGTTGAGAACTCAATCTACTAAAGTTTCACACTTGGTCTTCTTTGGAATCTTATCTTGACTCATCCCTAGAACACTAGCCAGGTACAAGTCAATTTGATCCACTCCTTTTCGACATTTTGAGCACTCATGCAATGGATGAGCATAAGCACGAGAGTTGACACTTAGGATGGCAAAGAGAGAGGAGGAAGACAAAAAGGTGAGAAAGGTTCACATCAATGAGGACAATCATATGCGAGAAGGCCAAATGATAGATATGATGTGAGGAGTAGAGATTTCCATGCAACAGATGCACATATGAGCTAGAATGGAACTAGTGGGGTTGCATCTAACTTGCTCGCTCATGAAGACCTAGAGCTCTTTTTAGAAGGCTCATCCTTGGAATATGCAAGCCAAGTTCTGTAGTGTGAAGGTCCCCACATAGCTATATGCATGTATGATCATCTCTATGGAGTACAAGGATAAGAGGGAGTACTGGTGTGGATCTTTCAAAAGGATAGTAGTGTTGCCCCTTTCTCTCTTTTTATTTTTCTTTTTCTCTATTTTCTCTTTTTTTGTATTTTTTGGTGGCCTCAATGGCTCTTTCTATTTAACTCTCATTTGTCCTCTTTGGGATCTTTTATTTTGTCCACTTTGGGATCTTTTATTTTGTCCACTTTGGGATCTTTTCCTCACTTAAGGGCAACACTTTAATTTACAAGAGGGTATAGAAGATTGATACGTCCAAAACGTATCTATAATTTATGCTTGCTCCATGCCTCTTTTGTGTGATATTGCTATGATATTGATGAACTTCCATACACTTTTGATCATATTTGGACTAACCTATTAACTCAGTGCACCACAGTGCCAGTTCCTGTTTTCTTC
This sequence comes from Bromus sterilis, assembly GCA_950022295.1. Taxonomy (NCBI): domain Eukaryota; kingdom Viridiplantae; phylum Streptophyta; class Magnoliopsida; order Poales; family Poaceae; genus Bromus; species Bromus sterilis. The sequence goes on along the minus strand of OX465595.1, from coordinate 382,058,904 downwards.
TGTTTTTCTATTTCAGTTTTCCCCCATATAAAAAGTGCTCCAAAAATTCGGGAAAAATCAGATAAAAAATCAGCGTAGAAGAACCTTCCGGAAGGACCTGAGTGGGGCCAGAGGGCCACCACAAAGGGCCCAGGCGCCCTGGTGGCGCGCCCCAGGGGCTGGCCGCGCCAGGGGGCGCCTGGACCCCTGGTGGCCCCCCTAGCTGCCCCCCTTCGCCTATATATTCTCCGTGATGAGAAACCCTCGAGGGAGGAACCCTTTTTCGCGAACTCTTGCCTGTTATGACTTGAATTGAATTACATGCCTTGATTGCTTTACTTAAAAGTTCTTATATGGTTGTTAGCATGTCACCATAGAAATTATGCTTTTATCATTTACCTACTCGAGGACGAGAAGGAATTAAGCTTGGGGATGTTGATACGTCCAAAATGTATTTATAATTTCTGCTTGCTCCATGCCTCTTTTGTGTGATATTGCTATGATATTGATGAACTTCCATACACTTTTGATCATATTTGGACTAACCTATTAACTCAGTGCACCCCAGTGACAGTTCCTGTTTTCTGCTGTTTTTCTATTTCAGGTTTCCCTCATATAAAAAGTGCTCCAAAAATTCGGGAAAAATCCAATAAAAAATCAGCGTACAGGAAGCTTCCGGAATCACCGAGGGGTGGCCAGAGGGGACCCACCAGGGCCCCAGGCGCCCTCCCGGCGCGCCCTAGGGTGGGGCCGCGCCAGGGGGCCGCCTGGACCCCTGGTGCCCCCTTTGCCTATTTATTCCCCGTGACGCAAAAACCCCGAGATGGGAACCCTTTTTCGCGATCTCTCCTCTGTTCCGCCGCCACCGCGCTTCCAAGATCGGGAGCACTAGAAGACCTCTTCCCGGCACCCTGCCGGAGGGAGGAACCACGTCCGGGAGTTTCTCCACCACCATGGATGCTTCCCGGATGAACCGTGAGTAGTCCACCTTGGACCATGGGTCTATGATCAGTAGCTATGTGATGTTCTCCTCCCCTCTTTGTTCTTCATGGATTAGACCTCGTGAGCTGCCCTACATGATCGAGGCACTTATGTAATATTTCTGCTATTGCTATGCTGAGTTTGCTGGGATCCGATGGATTATGAGATTATGTTCATATTGTGTTTGACTTATATATTTGATTCTCCTCTTTTATATTTATGTTCTTGAGTAATTCTTGCATGTTCTCCGTTGTTGTTTATTGCTTTGGCCAAGTAGTAGGTAGTGACTCCAAGAGGGAGCGTTATGCATGATTGTGGGTTCATGCCCCCCGATGACTAGCTTGAGTGACAGAAACATGAGTCTAGGGGATGTGCTGTTGCCACAAGGGGGAAAACAATGGTGCTTGTACTTGCGGGTGCAAGGATTGTTTACTTTACGCAAAGTTATTTAATGCAGTTGTCCGTTGCTTTGAGTGTACACTTTTGGTGGGATTCGCAACTTAATACCAGCGAGATGTTCTGGATAGATATCTCAAGATGGATGATTAGTAGGTAGATGCAGATGGATTTCGGTCTACTTGTCTTGGCGTTCCGCCCATGCTTTTGAGCCTCTTCCTTTCTTTATATTATAAGTAGCATTGGTTTGCGCACATAATCCTGTCAATTGCCCAGCTGTAATTTGTTTACCTCGCATGGCTATTTTATCGTCTTTTGGGAGAGAGACATCACTAGTGAACATCATAGGACCCCGGTCCATATTTCCAACACTGTTTACACCCACTATCAATTTACTTCTTTATTTAATTTTCCGTTGCTATAACTATCATTATTATCCCGTGCGTTTTATCCTTTGTAAACAACAAGGCCAGAGGGATTGACAACCCCTTTGTACTCGTTGGGAGAAAAGTTATCTGTTGTGTGTGCAGGTCCACGACAACCGCCAATCTCTGGCGCCATTGTCACCTTCTTGTCGTTATCGGAGTCCTACTGGAGACAAACCTTGGTATCTTCACCGAGGGAAATTTGCTGATGTCTACATCTCAACCTTCCACTTTGGGTAACCAACGAGGGGCGAGAAGTAAACTCTCGTGACATCAAAGAAATTTCTGGCGCCATTGCCGGGGACTCCGCTCTTCAGGATAGGGGAGTTGCACACTATCTTTTATCTTTGCTTTTTAGTCTTGTTAGTTTACCTTTCAGTTTTTGTCTTTGTGTCCTTTATCAAAAATCCAAAAAAAATAGTATGTCTAGTTCCTTACTTGCCAATCAATGTCTGACTTCTTTGAAACCAGATCTTATTGGCATGGAGGATTCACCGAGGATCAACAAAAGTGGTACAAGGAACACCGCTTGTCTCAAAAGGGGATACACTTATGGAAACAAATACACCAGTTGTATGAGTATGCTAGAAACTTGTGCTCAATATATAATATATCTTTCTGCAGGGATGAATCTTGTTGCTTTATGAGGCACAAACACCTTTCTTTCCAATGTGACTACAATGATGATGAAACCTTAGCTTCTTATGCTAAGGGAAACTATGATTTTTATGATGCAGAGCCAATAGAAGAATTTGTTGCTTATAAGGGTGCCTATGAAATTACTTCTCTTCTTAGAAATATTAATGATGCCCCTTTCAAATCTGAGAGTCTTGCTATACTTAACTATTGTTTGGAAAATTATGATGTAAATTATTATATTACTGATCATCTTGAGAGAATCTCTCCCCCAAAGGAAGAGACTAATGTTTTGCAGGACTCTATGAAAGAAGAAATTGATGAAACCGAAAGCTCCTTGGATGAAAAAGAGGAGGAGAGTGACGAACAAAAGGAGGAAGAATGGAGACATCCATGTCTACCTTCTAATGAGAGTAACTCTTTGAATCTTACCTTATATGAGTGTTATGATCCTATGGATTCTTTTGAAATATCCCTTTTTGATGAAGTTGATGCCTTCTATGCTTATGGCCATGATGCCACTATGGATGATGCTTACGGAGATGAACTTTCTATAGTTCCTCATGTTAAGCATGAAATTGTTGCTATTTCACCCACACTTGATTTTCCTATTATCCTTTTGAAATCTCCAAATATTCCGGAGAGTTTTGTCCTTATTAAACGTCAATGTGACGGGTTGCATTTATCTTATGATCCTAAAGACCATGTTGAAAACTATACATGTGTGCTTGCAGGTCATGAACAACATGATTTATGTCATAGTTATATTCTTGATGTTGTTCATGATACTACTGAAAATTACTTTGAGAGAGGAAAGCTTGGTTCTAAAATCTTTCATGTTACAAAAACACCTCTCTTTTTGATGAAAATTTTAAAGTTGCTCTTGTTCCACCTTCCTATGCTTGTCACTTTGTGCTTCTTTGATTTATTTTCTTATAATATGCCTATGCATAGGAAGTGGGTTAGGCTTAAATGTGTTTAATATTTTCTTCTTGATGCTCTCTGTTGCTTCAAGTCCTTATTCTTATGAGAGCATCTTTTATAATCTTTATGCCTAGCTTAAAGGCGTAAAAGAAAGCGCTTGTTGGGAGGCAACCCAAGATGTTTTTACTTATGTTTTTAGTGGTCTTGATGTTTGTTACTACTGTAGAAACATCATTGTATCTTTACTTTTCAAGTTTTGTGCCATTTATATCCTCATATGATAAGGGAAGTGAAAGTTGTGACATGCTGTCCAGAAAACAGATTCTGTCCTCGTGACAGGAAAAATCACAGAAAAATCCCAGTTCATCTTTTTGAGAGGAAATTTTTACACAGCGTGCTCTATACAATTTCGGAACTTTCGTATGTTCTGAGTTTTTTTATTTGAGTTGCAGAACTATCCCTAAAAAATTCTTTACTACCTGCTGGTCTGTTTTTCACAGATTCTGTCCTGTTTTGCCTCTTCTTTGTTTTGCAAACCTTAAGCTTGCTTTTTCTTTGCAAAAACTTTTTGGCAATCTTGAGAAATAGTAGATCTTCAAGAATATCTTTGTTTCCAGTAATTTTTTTATTTTATTATGTGTACTAACCTCGCTAATCATATTATGATGAGTTATCTATGAAGGGAGTTTTCAAGTGTGCGAGGGAAGATGATGAAAGAAGATTCAGGAGTGTCAAGCGCTCAAGCTTGGGGATGCCCCCATGCATCCCCAAGAAATATTCAAGGAGACTCAAGCGTCTAAGCTTGGGGATGCCCCCGTGCATCCCCTTCTCCATCAACAATTATCAATTCGTCTCTCGTTTCAAAGAGCTTTTGTTTAGTTTGTTGCTGGAACTTTCTTGAGTTTTCATGTTTATCTTGTTTAGAGAGTTTGCTTGTTGCACTTAGTTTTGTGTCTTTACTTGAAGTAGGTAATTGAGGTTGCTATTATTTTGTAGTAGTAACTTGCAATAGTTTTGAGTAGTGTTTGGACTTTTGGTGTCAAGAGCTTTACCCTATTAGTGATAGATGTCGTATTTTGGGCAATCCGTGTTTATTTTCAAAACTTACAAAATTAGTTGAGAACTTTAGTTACTAGATGGATCACTACTCTTTGGAGGGGTCGAATATCAGAGTACACTCACGTACCATGAGTCGAGGATGCGCAAGGATAACCAAACCCCCATACACTCCTCCTCGGGGTACTTGTCTCTTTGTGAACCTCCTTATTAGATTGAGAGTTACCGATAATTAGTGCATGAGTTCCTCGGACTAATGTGAGTATTCGAAAGTTGACACTTCCACCTTCCCATATTTTTCTAGCCTCTCCTGGGACGTGCATTGCTTTCTTCTCACTCTGAGAGTTGGCGTCCACCTTCGCCGGTACATCCAAACCCTTGGCACGATACGCTCTGTGTGACGCCCCCAAAATCAGACTGTGTACAATAATCATACACGCAAGGTACACGATCGAGATCAGGGTGCCACGGTGGGATATCACAACACAACTCTACAAATAAAATAATACAAGCTGTTTAATACAAGCCTGGGGCCACGAGGGCTCGAATACAACAACTCGAAAGCACAAAGTTAACAGAAGCAATAGTATCTGAGTACGGACACAAGAATACAAGGTTGCCTTAAGAAGGCTAGCACAAATAACAACAAATCGAAAAGGCGAGGCCTCCTGCCTGGGAACCTCCAAACTACTCCTGGTCAACGGGGAAACTCGACATCGTAGAAGGCATCGGGGATCTTCATGTTACGGTGGTCGACATCGGGGATCTCCTACTCCTGGACTCCAAGGCTCCAACGTCGACTGCAGCGGCCGATCAGGCAAAACATAAAGGGGGAAAATAAAGCAAGGGTGAGTATCTAGCATACCCGCGAGTCTTACGTCTGCTACTAAGCATTTATGCATTTGTATCAAATGTAAAGGGGAGGCTGTATATAGTGGACTGCAAGGTAGAAATCAGAATAAGGGTAAGAAGCTAGGCCTATCGAAGACTAGCATCTTCTGACGAGTCTTGCAGCATAAGATGAGAACAACCAACAGTTTATAGAAAGCATAAAGTAACAATGAAGCAGAAGTTGCTGCAACATTGTATAATAGTAAGTTGTAATAATTAATAATAATATATGCCTCCGAGTTCCCCTCCTTGACTCCCCTGCGAGGAAGAAAACCCGGAACCAACAGATTAATAGTAGTAGTTTGTAGTGGTAAGGTCCAGCTTCAGCATAAAGCGTCCTGTTACCATGGACACAGCTATTCGAATAGATTAAACTCCCTGCAGGGGTGCACTACTGTTCAGCCTGCACGCTCGGATCTCCAGGGTGGCGTGAACCTTGTTAGGGAACGCCCCATCGAGGCTATCCGACACATCGCAGTTCATCCTAGGCTCAGTAGAGAGGCCATCCGCCGGACTATATCCTATGCGCCAAGGGGTCTAGGTCCCTCACCCTTGCACGCTCCTGCACGGTACGAGACTGGCCGATGAAGCAAAAGAAAATCCAAACACACCTGTTGCAGCAAAGAAGACAAGACCGCTTTCCGGCAATCAGCCCGTGGTACTGCTGACGTCTGAAGAGCTTTCAGACAAAACTACGACGCGGAGGGCCCACACCATAATCCCACGTGTGGGTAGTGCTTACATACCAACGGGTCTCTCAAGTCATCCGCCGAACCATTTAGCATTTTAATTAACCTGCATGACAACCGTTATCGTTGCCTCGACTTAACTGACCTGCGGACAACGACAACAGTCAGGACCACCAGTACATCGGTGCATGCCCTGTCGTCCCACCAAGTCTCTGCGGTTACCAACAAGGTGAACCGTCTCCTTACCTTATCTCGCGTGTGCTCTTGGTAGAGCTCAACTTTCGTGGTCTGGTAACTCTCGCGAGATACGAGCAGGGGCCAAGCACGCCAGTAACGTCGGTCGTACCCTCCCTGTCGTTCCCGACGCAATACCGCTCGTGGGCACCGTTGGGTCGCCCGAATTCTTACCTTAAGGACAACCGGGCTCAGGTCCCTAGGGAGGCTATATGGAGTCAGCAACGAGTGGAGTACGAGGATTACTCCTCGGTAACTCCACTTGATGTGGCTCGGCAGAGCCAGGCTAGGGGGCCTTAGGCGGTGTCTGCATTGTACCTTACCTGTTGCAGTTATAATAAGACGTATCCGCGTCACTCCCCTGAGTGGTCACGGCCCTGCTATCTAATCCTAGCTAACAAAGCGCAGGGCTCACTGCTGATAATGGCTCTGCTTGCCTGGAAGCTCGACGGTAGGGGTACGGTCGTCGACGACGTAGTTGATCACAGGGGCATCGGCAGCGGTCGTCGAGATTATCGTACAATAAAAGGGGGGGGGGAGAAACAATAAATACACAGCAATAATAGCAATACAATTACAAGACATGGCAAACGCAGTGTTAGGGGTGAACTAACGCGATGCTACACGTTGCAGACGAAACAAGAATTTTAACCGGCAATTTTACCGGCTTCGGGGAATTACTAGACAGTGCAATCGGAGGGGGAATGTCCCGTGTTTGATATGTTAGAGGGTGGTGGTGGGTGTAAGAGTACCGTATTCTTATCCGTTATATTTTTCTGATCAACTTTGATGTATAAATTTTTCTCATCGGAGTTACAATTTATTTTATATGATTTTCTGAAGGTTTAACAATATTTTGGAATTATATTTAATATTAAAAGCAACATTATCCACAATAGGGATATTTGACAAGTCAACTGACGGGTGGGGTTCTAATGTCAATGACTCAGAATTAATATATTTAGATAAAACATTTTTTAATTAAATAGGCTAGGGCCCACTTGTCGTAGAGACATTGTTTTGAAACCCTCCGAATTTTGCTAAGTCTGGGAAACTCCGGTTTTAACATCCATTAGGCGTGTTCGAGAGGCTACATTTTAGGGTTCCACTCCTCCGATGAATTTGTGTCCTATACCAATCTTTATCAGTTCTCGGTGATCTCGAAACCGGTACGGATGGCATTTTTAGTAGAGCCCATTTGCTTAATTGAAACTCAGCCCGAAAAGTGCCACTCGAGGCTAATTCTAGAAATTGTTAAAAGGTGCAAAGTTTGCTCGACAATTGTCGTTGATCTGCAACTCAAATGGGGATGAATCCAACAAATGTTTTGGTCTACATCAAGTGCACTGTCATGCCATGCCTACAGACTGTATTACAGGTGTCCATAGCACGCTCATCCACAACGCCAAAGTGGATACCGGGTTAACCCGGTTTGTCGTTTAACGAAAATCTCCATTTTGTGGATTTGGTAGGAATTAATCTACGCAATATTTGTAGATGGTCCAATGGCACAAAACGAAGCTGGTTAAGTGTGCTATCAGTTCACATCATTTTTATGAACATTCTAATTCGTTTGGTTTTTGTTTTGATGTTGTTTTGTTGCTGCCAAACGAGTGTCCAGCAGTAGCATCAGTAGTAACAGCAGTTCCAGCAGCAGTACCAGCGGCATCGGCAACGCGACCAGCAGTGCAGCAACAACCGCAACTGTTGGGCACGGTAGGGGGTGGCCCGGGCGCGACCAAGGGGCGGCCGACCACGGCGGCATTGCGGCGGACGGAGCCACGACTACGGTGGTCGGGTTTGGGCGCCCATGGCGGCAACAGCAGCAGGCGCGACGAGTAAGGGGGAAGGAGAGGTCGACGTGAAGGCTCACAGCGAGGGCGAGGAGAGCTCAGGGGAGCCGGGGCCACGCGAATCAGGCGATGGCGCGCAGTGGTCGTGGGCACCAGGGGGTGGACGAGGCCGGGTGCATCAGCGGCGAGGAGGTGGCGTGGATGGCGGATTGATGGCGAGCAGAAGGGCGGAGGCTTGGAGATGTGGCCACGCATGTGAGCGTGGACGAGGGCGTCGGGAGGCGGCCGGGGCCATGGCGGTCACCACATCGGCGCCGGCGAGCCATGGTGGCCATGGTTCTTCCGTGCCCGCGGGAGGAGGAGTCGGTGACCATGGGAGGTGCGGCGACACCAGAGGGCGGCAGGGTGTGCTGCGTGGCGGCCGGGGTGACCACGGCTCGCCGGAATCGGTGGCGGCCGTGCCGCCAGGAGGAGAGGAGGGGATCGGGATCGCGTGGAGTGGATGAGGCCGGTTCGGCCACGCTATCTAGGGCGCCAGGGGAAGAGGTGGGCTGGTCCAAGGGGGGCTTGGGTGGGCCTTGCCCTGGGTAACTTTTAATATTTTCCAATTTTTGCTTTTATGTTTTCTTTAAAAAAATTCTGTTGTATTTTATTTTGACTAGAAAATGAATTTATAAAAATATGCAAACAATACCAATAAAAGTGTTGCAATGCCTAACACTGCCACAAAAAGTTTGGGTTTAAAATAAAATCATTTGGTGTTTATTTATGAGCTGCAACTGACTTAAGGTGATTTTTGGCTGCTGCTTGGATTTGTTTGAATTATTTTATAGCTCAATAAATACCCATCACCACCTGGGCATGATCCACTGATTATCGTGCATTTAATAAAATTGTTTGCACAATTTTTAGTTGAACTATATTTTGCTCTTTGTTAGGAATTTTTTATTTGGGCTGGAATTTGAATGACTATGATCAAGGGTGATCATCTTATGCCTAACCATGGTGACTTGGCCACAGTAAAAGTGATTACTGTAGTGTGACACCCGGGGTGTTACACTCTGTCATCATAAACCTCCTTATATCCTTCCTCAAAACAGCCTGCTTGCCTGGAGTTGATACGTCCAAAACGTATTTATAATTTCTGCTTGCTCCATGCCTCTTTTGTGTGATATTGCTATGATATTGATGAACTTCCATACACTTTTGATCATATTTGGACTAACCTATTAACTCATGCACCCCAGTGACAGTTCCTGTTTTCTGCTGTTTTTCTATTTCAGGTTTCCCTCATATAAAAAGTGCTCCAAAAATTCGGGAAAAATCCAATAAAAAATCAGTGTACAGGAAGCTTCCGGAATCACCGAAGGGGGGGGGGCAGAGGGGACCCACCAGGGCCCCAGGCGCCCTCCCGGCGCACCCTAGGGTGGGTCCACGCCAGGGGGCCGCCTGGACCCCTGGTGGCCCCCCTGGCTGCCCCCTTCGCCTATTTATTCTCTTTGACGCAAAAAACCCGAGACGGGAACCCTTTTTCGCGATCTCTCCTCTGTTCTGCCGCCGCCGCGCTTCCAAGATCGGGAGCACCAGAAGACCTCTTCCCGGCACCCTTCCGGAGGGAGTAACCACCTCCGGGAGCTTCTCCACCACCAGGGATGCTTCCCAGATGAACCGTGAGTAGTCCACCTTGGACCATGGGTCTATGATCAGTAGCTATGTGATGTTCTCCTTCCCTCTTTGTTCTTCATGGATTAGACCTCGTGAGCTGCCCTACATGATCGAGGCACTTATGTAATATTTCTGCTGTTGCTATGCGGAGTTTGCTGGGATCCGATGGATTATGAGATTATGTTCAGATTGTATTTGAGTTATATATTCTCCTCTTTTATATTTATGTTCGTGAGTAATTCTTGCATGTTCTCCGTTGCTGTTTATTACTTTGGCCAAGTAGTAGGTAGTGACTCCAAGAGGGAGCCTTATGCATGATTGTGGGTTCATGCCCCCCGATGACTAGCTTGAGTGACAGAAACATGAGTCTAGGGGATGTGTTGTTGCCACAAGGGGGAAAACAATGGTGCTTGTACTTGCGGGTGCAAGGATTGTTTACTTTACGCAAAGTTCTTTAATGCAGTTGTCTGTTGCTTTGAGTTTACACTTTGGGTGGGATTCGCAACTTAATACCAGCGAGATGTTCTGGATAGATATCTCAAGGTGGATGATTAGTAGGTAGATGTAGATGGATTTTGGTCTACTTGTCTTGGCGTACCGCCCATGCTTTTGAGCCTCTTCCTTTCTTTATAGCATAATTAGCATTGGTTTGCGCACATAATCCTGTCAATTGCCCAGCTGTAATTTGTTTACCTCACATGGCTATTTTATCGTCTTTTGGGAGAGAGACATCACTAGTGAACATCATAGGACCCCAGTCCATATTTCCAACACTGTTTACACCCAATATCAATTTATTGTTTTATTTACTTTTCCGTTGCTAGCACTATCATTATTATCCCGTGCGTTTTATCCTTTGTAAACAACAAGGCCGGAGGGATTGACAACCCCTTTGTACTCGTTGGGAGAAAAGTTATCTGTTGTGTGTGCAGGTCCACGATAACCACCAATCTCTAGCGCCGTTGTTACCTTCTTGTCGTTATCGGAGTCCTACGGGAGACAAACCTTGGTATCTTCACCAAGGGAAATTTGCTGCTGTCTACATCTCAACCTTCCACTTTGGGTAGCCAACAAGGGACGAGAAGTAAACTCTCGTGACATCACATACTCGGGCGACCAGCGTTCGAACAATTCATGGCGGTTCCGCACTATGCATATCTCAAGCTCAAGATGCCAGGACCCGCAGGAATCATCACAGTCAAGGGAAGCTTCACCTAATCCGACCAGCGCGACCATGATTTCCACAAAGTCTCCGACATGTTTGGAGCCCAACAACAGCTCAAAGAAATAGCCATGGTGACGGATAAAAGCATATTTCCGCTGGCAAGTCGAAGCGAGTCAAAAGAATTCGGCTGCGACTTCAGCGTCGACAGCGACACAATCACACACCAAGTCCACCCAACAGATCCAGAAAAGACAGTCCGCGTATATGCCCACCTCCCAGAAGAACAAGCAACCGCCCTCATAACCTTCCTTCGTGAAGAGTGGAAATTTTTCGCCTGGTGCCGACATGCCCGGAATACCGCGAGAATTTGCAGAACACGCGCTCCACATCAAGCCAAACACCAAGCCAGTAAAGCAGGCGCTGCAACGATTCTCAAAGCCCAAACGCAGAGCAATCGGAGAAGAAGTCAACCGACTACTCGACGCACAGTTCATCCGAGAGACGAAGAAAGCAACCTGGATAGCAAACCCAGTCCTAGTCCCTGAAAAGGACACTTACGTACTGAGGATGTGCGTCAATTATGGGCCTGTCAACAAGCACTGCCCAAAAGACTACTTCCCCCTGCCGAGAATCGATCAAATAATCGACTCCACGGCAGGATGCGACCTCCTATCGTTCCTCGACGCATACTCAGGATACAATCAGATCAGGATGAAGGAAGAAGACGAAGAACACACCTCGTTCATCACCCCCTACGGCGTATTCTGCTATCAAACAATGCCCTTTGGCCTAAAAAATCCCGGAGCCACGTACCAGCGAATGATGCAAGCATGCTTGAGAGACCAGATTGGCAGAAACGTCCAGGTCTATGTAGACGACATTTTCATCAAAACCTACAGTGCAAACACGCTACTCGACGACCTCCGTGAAACATTCGCGGCCCTCAACAAGTACAGAATCAAGCTCAACCCAAAAAGGTGCGTGTTCGGCGTCCCAGCCGGAAAACTACTCGGGTACATGGTCTCTGCCTAAGGAATCGAAGCAAACCCCGAAAAGGTCCAAGCAATCGCAAAGATGCAAAGACCAACCAACATCAGAGGCGTGCAGCAGCTCACAGGAAAACTCACAGCATTGAGCCGTTTCATCAGCAGGCTAGGAGAAAGGACCTTACCGTTCTACAAACTCCTGAGAAAAGGAGAAAAATTCGAGTGGACCGAGGAAGCCAGCAATGCATTCGCAAACCTAAAGAAAACCCTCTCGACCCCACCAATCTTGGCGGTGCCTAAAGAACGGGAGAAGTTGTACCTCTACATAGCAGCGCACAGCAGTGTCGTGAGCACGGTGCTCGTCGTCGAGCGTGCAGAAGAAGGCAAAATCTAGTGCATACAAAGACCAATCTACTACCTCGGCACACTGCTCACAAAGCCACATCAACGGTACCCGCACTACCAGAAGCTCCTGCTCGCCATTATCATGACCTCTAGGAAAGTATCGCACTATTTTGACGAACACTCCATAACAATCGTGAGCAGTGCACCACTCGCGGACATCCTCAACAATCCCGGAGTGAACGGTCGAGAAGCTGAGTGGAACATGGAGCTCAGCCCGCGAGATCTGCAGTTCAAACACCCAACAACAATTAAAGCCCAAGTACTCCCAGACCTCCTTGTCGAGTGGGCAGAGGTCCAAACACCAGGTCCCCCAGACCTATCCAACTCATGGACGATGTATTTGGACGGATCCAAAAGACAGCAAGGAGCCGGAGCAGGCGTTGTACTAGTCTCCCCCAAAGGAACGAAGCTCAAATACATCCTGCAGATCAACTTCAGCAATGCCTCCAACAACGAAGCAGAATACGAGGCACTACTCCACAACATGCACATGGCAAAAACTTGCGGCGTCACTCGTCTCTCGATCTATGGCGACTCCAACCTCGTCGTCCAGCAGGCGATGAGAGACTGTAATGCAGTCGTAGACAACATGACAGCCTACCAGAAGCTCTATAACACACTAGAGGGAGGATTCGACGGCTGCGAACTCAACTACATCCCCAGAGCAAATAACACGGAAGCCGACGAACTTTCGAACATCGGATCGACTCGAGGATCAATACCACCAAATTTCTTCCTCGAGAGCATCAACAAGAGATCAATCAAAGAAAAGCCAGCGGAACCCAAGGTAGCCGCAGAGGAAGATGACACAAATAAACCAGCACAGGTGGCAGCAACGAGCACAGCCGAAGGGACAAGCGGCCAAGCAGCCGAAGACGAAGAACCAACAACACTCGAAGGCCTAGCCTGGGAAAAACCTTTCCTTCGATTCCTAATCGAGGGCACCCTACCACAAGACGTTGCAGAAGACCGTCGCATCAGTCGACGATGTAAAGCATTCACAGTAATCAACAAACAGCTCTATGTGCGCAACATTTCTGAGGTCCTCCAAAAGTGTATAGATGAAGAAGACAGCAAAGACCTACTGCTCGAGATCCACGAAGGCACCTGCGGACATCATGCGAGCAGTCGAGCACTCGTGGCCAAGGCCTTTCGAGCAGGTTTCTACTGGCCGACCGCTATGAGAAATGCAGAGGATATCGTACAGCGTTGCATCGCCTGCCAAAAATTCTCCACCAGGCCACATGCCCCAACATCGGAACTCAAAACCATACCGATATCGTGGCCATTTGCCACATGGGGACTCGACATGGTAGCCCCACTCAAGAAATCCTCAAAAGGAGGACGAACACACCTACTAGTCACAGTCGACAAGTTAACCAAATGGATCAAAGCAGTGCCAATCACTAGCTCAACAACCCTCATGGCGGTTAACTTCATCAAGTCAATCATCTTCAGATTCGGAGTACCACACAACATCATCACAGATAACGGTACAAACTTCACAGCAGCAGAATTCCAAAACTTCTATCAAGAGCTGGCCATCAAAATCAACTACGCATCAGTCGCACACCCGCAGTCCAACGACCAAGTGGAGAAAGCAAACGACCTAGTATGCGGAGGAATAAAGAAACGACTCCTAGCACCACTAGAACAAGCCGCAGGCAACTGGGTAGAGGAACTTCCTGCGGTACTATGGAGCCTGCGCATCACCCCAAATAGCTCGACCCAGTATACACCTTTCTTCTTGGTATACGGGGCAGAAACAGTACTGCCGCCCGACTTAAAATTTGGAGCCCCCAGAGTCCCAGGGTACGAAGAGGAAGAGGCAGAAGAAGCGATGCAGAACGACAAAGACATAGAAGACGAAGCACGGGACACAACCATCACAAGATCTGAAGGATACCAGGACAAACTGCGCACATATCAAAGCAGTCGCCTGCGGACCTGAACGTTCACCAAAGGAGACCTCGTGTTACGGCTAATACAGGAAAAAGTGCACAAGCTTGCCCCGCAATGGGAGGGGCCGTTCATAATATCGGAAGTCATACGAGGAGGCGCATACAGGTTGAAGAACCCCAAAACCAATGAGGATGTGGGAAACCCGTGGAACGTAGCGAACCTACGCCTGTTCTACCCATTGTCCTCTAGGCATTATCGGAGACATCGACAGCAGCACCGATCGGCAACCCATGTAAAACTCGAAGAAATAAAATAATGCTTCCCAAACACTTTACTCAAAAGCACTCGGGGGCTCGAGCATAAAAGTCCCCCCGAGAGACGCTATCCTCGCCCATGCGACTTTTACTAAAAAGCACTCGGGGGCTCGAGCATAAAACTCCCCCCGAGAGACGCTATCCTCGGTCATGCGGCTTTTACTAAAAAGCACTCGGGGGCTCGAGCATAAAACTCCCCCGGAGAGACGCTATCCTCTCTCATGCGACTTTTACTCAAAAGCACTCGGGGGCTCGAGCATAAAACTCCCCCCGAGAGACGCTATCCTCGCTCATGCGAATTTTACTAAAAATCACTCGGGGGCTCGAGCATAAAACTCCCCCCGAGAGACGTTATCCTCGCTCACGCGACTTCTACTAAAAAGCAGTCGGGGGCTCGAGCATAAAACTCCCCCCGAGAGACGCTATCCTCACTCATGCGACTTTTACTAAAAAGCACTCGGGGGCTCGAGCATAAAACTCCCCCGAGAGACGCTATCCTCGCTCACGCGACTTTTACTCAAAAGCACTTGGGGGCTCGAGCATAAAACTCCCCCCGAGATACGCTATCCTCTCTCATGCGACTTTTACTAAAAAGCACTCGGGGGCTCGAGCATAAAACTCCCCCTGAGAGACGCTATCCTCGCTCATGCAACTTTTACTTAAAAACGATCGGGGGCTCGAGCATAAACTCCCCCCGAGGGATGTCATCTTCGCTAAAAACGCGACCTTATCTACAAATACCGGGAAACTGACTCCCGCCGATTCACCAAGAGTTTTTCTACGAAGAAAGTCACATCAAAAGACGCAAAAGTTCTTTAGTATTCACCTGATCGTAAGTGATCACCTAAAGACTCGGGGGCTACTCCCATCGGGAGCGCTGGCGCGCACCCGATCCAAACTTGGAATAATTCAAAAACAGCCACGAGAAGAGACTACCCAGTCAGACAAAAACTCACAGCCTACGCTTGATTCTACAAATCAAACATAGCCTCGGGGGCTACTCCCATCGGGAGCGCTGCCGCGCACCCGAAGGACAGTTTCATTACAAAGGAGTCGAGGACAGTTTCCATTACATATGAGTCGAAGACAGTTTCATTACAAAGGAGTCGAGGACAGTTTCATTACACAGGAGTCGAAGACAGTTTCCATTACATAGGAGTCGAAGAAAGTTTCATTACAAAGGAGTCGAGGACAGATTCATTACAAAGGAGTCGAAGATAGTTTCATTACAAAGGAGTCGAGGACAGTTTTTTCATTACGAATGAGTCAAAAGACATTTATCGCTACAGAAGGACCCGAGCAACTACATGACGGGTTACAGTTATCCCAAGGAATTATGACTTCTACATGTATGCTCATGGTGAGATAATTGGCACTTTCGTACCACAACTTGACGAGCATCACCACAGACAAAGTAGCAACTCAGTTCGCGAAGAAGCAGGTCGCTGTCCTCCAGTTCTACAAGGTGCCTCGCCTACTGACGTAGCCGCTTGACGACCGGCTTGACGTCCAGCTCATCCTTAGAACTAGAAGAGCAAGCACCATCAGCCGAGGAATTAGCCGAAGATAAAGACACAGGAGAAGCAGGCGAACCACCACTCGATCCATCGGAATCACCACTGCTTGTTTCCTCCCAGTATGGATCCAGACGATTGCCACCGGCATCAAATGCACGAACAGTAAGAGTACCTTCGCCATCAAAACGACAGCAAAGGCTATCTCAACCATGCAGATTCAACCTACGAGAAAACGCCCTCCATCCAGATCCAAGGAAACTCAAGGATGAACTATCAACCTCCAACTCCACCCAAGAAGAAGACTGAGCGCATCCATGAAGACGGAGCCAGAGACCCCTCAAATTAAGCTCAGAAGAAATGGAGGCAAACAAGAATGGAAGAAGAATCCGGGCAGCAGTCCGGCTAAGCACACACAAAATAAAATCATAGCGCCAAAAACCCTCTTCCATGGAAGAAGAAGAAGGCGCCGACGCAACACCACGACATCCACCGCGTGAAGAACGAGGCGTGCGGCCACCACGGCCACATCGGCCACGACCTCGCCCAGTCACACTACCACCACCACGCTTGGGCGCCATATGAAGAAGAAGTAGAAGAGAAAGATGTGAAGAATGGATGCCAAGGTCAGACAACCACAGGAGCTATTTATAGCACAATCCAAGGGCAAACCAGAGAAAACATGCAGAAGGCCAGGCGGCACCATCATTACATCAAAGACCAAACGGGTCGGGCGTTACAAATTCCAAGACAAGATGCCTTCACACGGTCAGCACTATTTAAAGGACACATCAAATATCGCATGTCTCCCATACAAGCCTTGGAAATCCAATAGGAACAAGGCAACATGACGTCCAAATCATCATTATGACTGGCCAGAAGACGCGACGGATCAAAGAAGCAAGCATCATCATAGGTCACCAAACAGAATGCCAATGCATATCATCTTGACATCTCAAGAAGGACGCATCTAGATAAAAGCAATTGGAAAAAATAAAAGACTCCAAAAGCTACCTATTTCTTGATGACAAAAATTTTTGATTTAAAAAAATCTCTTACTCCCATCGGGAGTACATTTATTCGAGTTCGGGTGCTCCCTCACCCAGAAGGAAAAGATGTGCTCGAGTGATCACTCGCACCAGAAGAAACAACGTACTTTCAGAGTTCGGGTGCTCCCTCACCGTGAAGTCAGTAAAGCATTCGAGTGATTACTCACAAAAAGACTCAGCAAATGTTCGAAAATATGATCTACTCGCGCACTCGACGACTTACCGAGTGGGTGCTTTCTTATTTTCCTCGCCTGAGTTTGCCACAAGCTCCGCGAGTGACTGCTAATAGCTCACTTGATTGTTTGTTCCATGTGGGTGAATCACTAACCAGTCTCCGTGCCTCTACAAAAACAATTATGCCTGGGCTAAGACACACTGTACCCAGATGCCACGAAAGCTTAGCGTGTAAGTAAGAACCCGCTGCGCAGAACGGCCGGGTCGGGACTTGCCGCAGAGCGATTTCACTCCCGACCTTTTCCATGCGCTTTCATGATAGAAAGAGCCGAGTAGACGCGCTCAGGCTATTTGCTTAGACTGGCAATTGATCCTATAAGACCTGCAGCAGCATGACTTTGCTAGACACCGGTCGTTCCAAGTTCATGTCGAGGGACGTGAGCTTGATTGGGCTACTGCGGTATTTGCCACTAGCGCAATTCACCAAGGCTCGACCAGTCGACTCCTTGGGCCCTTTTCAGCTTAGCAATCCCTCGAAACAGGTATTATCATGGCTCAAAACTGCCAGCGACCCGCGGAGGTGCCGCGCCTACAAACGTTAAAGCACTGAAGAATTTGAGTCCCTGCGCGACTCTTCGAGTCCCCCAGGCACAAGGGGGCTACTGACGAGGGGGTGACCCCACGACTCCTGCGTATGAGGATACCCGGTGCGTATGAAGACAGAAGGCCCGTTGGGAAGCCTCGACAAACCCACGACTGGCCCGATCAAGCACCGACGTAGGAGTCTGCGACTGATATGGAAGGTGCAGCTTGGCGTGCAAGGCAAGACTAGAACTAGGAAACTATCTTTGTAACCCAGTACGGACTCCCCGAGACCTAGCCTAGTATATAAAGGCTGGGAGGGGAGACGTCCAGATGAATCCAATACGCATCCACTCTCCTGGCCTTGCGAGAACTCGCCTTGGCCTCCCCTGTAATCGCCTCCTCACGCAATAATATCGAGCAGGAAGTGCTTCTCCTGTTAGCCGACGAGTATCGTCCAACCTGTCCCTTCTCTATGACTACCCCAGGGTCCCTGACCATGGGATTTGCCGGGGCCGATCCCCGTCAGCAATGCACGCCACGGAAGAGGCTAGCAAATATGAGGAGGTGGAAGTGTCAACTTTCAATACTTACATTAGTCCGAAGAACTCATGCACTTATTATCGGTAACTCTCAATCTAATAAGGAGGTTCACAAAGAGACAAGTACCCCGAGGAGGAGTGTATGGGGGTTTGGTTATCCTTGCTGACGGGGATCAACCCCGGCAAATCCCATGGTCAGGGACCCTGGGTTAGTCATAGGCACAGGTTGGACGATACTCGTCGGCTAACAGGAGAAGCACTTCCTGCTCGATATTATTGCTTGAGGGGGCGATTACAATGGACACCAAGGCGAGTTCTCGCAAGGCTAGGATGAGTAGATGCGTATTGAGTTGATCCAGACGCCTCCCCTCCCAGCCTTTATATACTAGGCTAGGTCTCTGGGAGTCCGTGCTAGGTTACATAGGTAGTTTCCTAATTCTAGTCATGCCTTGTACGTCAAGTTGCACCTTCCATGTTAGTCGCGAACTCCTATGTCGGTGCTTGGTTGGGCCAATCGCGGGTCTGTCGTAGCTTCCCAGCGGGCCTTCTGTCTTCACACGCACTAGGTAGTCTCACATGTAGGAGTCGTGGGGTCACCCCCTCGTCAGTAGCCCCCGAGTTCCTGGGGGACTCGAAGAGTCGCGCAGGGACTCGAATTCATCTGCGCCTTTATTGTTTGTAAGCGTGGCATCGCCACGGGTCGCTGGCTGTTTTGAGCCATGACAATATCTGCTTCGAGGGATTGCTAAGCTGAAAGGGCCCAAGGAGTCGACTGGTCGAGCCTTGGTGAATTGTGCTAGTGAAAAATACCGCAATAGCCCAATCAAGTCCACGTCCCTCAACGTGAACTTGGAAAACTGGCGTCAAGCAAAGTCATGCCGCTGCAGGTCTTATAGGATCAATTGCTGCCAGTCTAAGCACATAGCCTGAGCGCGTACGCTCGGCTCTTTCTATCATGCGAGCGCATGGAAAAGGTCGGGAGTGAAATCGCTCTGCGGCAAGTCCCGGCCCGGCTGTTCTGCGCAGCGGGGTCTTACCTACACGCTAAGCTTGCGTGGCATCTGGGTACAGTGTGTCGTAGCCCAGGCATAATCGTTTTTGTTTGAGGCATGGGGCCTAATTTAGCGATGCACCCACTTGGAATAAACAATCGAGTGAGATGTTTTAGTCGTCACTCGCGGAGTTTGTAGCGAACTTCAGGCGAGGAAAATAAGATAGCACCCACTCGGAATGTCGTCGAGTGCGCGAGTAAGTCATATTTGCTGAATGGCTGAATCTTTTTTGCGAGCGGTCACTCGAATGCTTTTCTGCTCTTGGGGTGAGGGAGCACCCGAACTCTGAGAGTATGTTGTTTCTGCTGGTGCGAGTGATCACTCGAGCACATCTTTTGCCTTCTGGGTGAGGGAGCACCCGAACTCAAAAGGGTACTCCCGATGGGAGTAAGAACTTTTTAGCGTCAGAAAATTTGGACATATAGCTGGTGACGGGGATCAACCCCGGCAAATCCCATGGTCAGGGACCCTGGGTTAGTCATAGAGATAGCACAGGTTGGACGATACTCGTCAGCTAACAGGAGAAGCACTTCCTACTCGATATTATTACGTGAGGGGGCGATTATAGTGGAGGCCAAGGCGAGTTCTCGCAAGGCAAGGATGAGTAGATGAGTATTGAGATGATTTAGACGTCTCCCCTCCCAGCCTTTATATATTAGGCCAGGTCTCGGGGAGTCCGTGCTAGGTTACAGTAGATGGTTTCCTAGTTCTAGTCTTGCCTTGTACGCCAAGTTACACCTTCCATGTGAGTCGCGGACTCCTACGTCGGTGCTTGGTTGGGCCAATCATGGGCTTGTCGTAGCTTCCCAATGGGCCTTCTGTCTTCATACGCACCAGGTAGTCTCATATGTAGGAGTCGTGGGGTCACCCCCTTGTCAGTAGCCCCCGAGTGCCTGGGGGACTCGAAGAGTCGCGCAGGGACTCGAATTCTTCTGCGCTTTATTGTTTGTAAGCGTGGCATCGCCATGGGTCGCTGGCAGTTTTGAGCCATGAAAAATATCTGTTTCGAGGGATTGCTAAGCTGAAAGGGCCCAATGAGTCGAGTGGTCGAGCCTTGGTGAATTGTGCTAGTGACAAATACCACAGTAGCCCAATCAAGCACACGTCCCTCAACATGAACTTGGAACACTGGTGTCAAGCAAAGTCATGCCGCTGCAGGTCTTATAGGATCAATTGACGCCAGTCTAAGCACATAGCCTGAGCGCGTCCGCTCGACTCTTTCTATCATGCGAGCGCATGGAAAAGGTCGGGAGTGAAATCGCTCTGCGGCAAGTCCCGGCCCAGCCGTTCTGCGCAGCGGGGTCTTACCTACACGCTAAGCTTGCATGGCATCTGGGTACAGTGTGTCGTAGCCCAGGCATAATTGTTTTTTAGGCACGGAGCCTGATTTAGCAATGCACCCACTTGGAATAAACAATCAAGTGAGTTGTTTTAGTCGTCACTCGCGGAGTTTGTAGCGAACTCAGGCGAGAAAAATAAGATAGCACCCACTCGGAATGTCGTCGAGTGCGCGAGTAAGTCATGTTTTACTGAATGACTGAGTCTTTTTTGCGAGTGGTCACTCGAATGTTTTTCTGCTCTTGGGGTGAGGGATCACCCGAACTCTGAGAGTATTTTGTGTCTGCTGGTGCGAGTGATCACTCGAGCACATCTTTGCTTTCTGGGTGAGGGAGCACCCGAACTCTGAGAGTGTGTTGTTTTTTCTAGTGCGAGTGATCACTTGAGCACCTTTCGTCTTCTAGGTGAGGGAGCACCCAAACTCGAAAGGGTACTCCCCATGGGAGTAAGAATTTTTTAGCGTCAGAAAATTTGGACATATAGCTGGTTCTTGGAATCGTTTGGTTTTTCCCAACTGCTTTTACCTTGATCCGTTCCCTTTGGGATGCCGTGCTGATATGCATTGCCATGTTGTTTGATGACGTATGATGATGCTTGATTTTTTTTTGTTTGATCCGTCACGTCGTCTGTACTGTCATAATGATGATTTGGGCGTCGCGCTGCCTATTGCCTGTTGGATTTCCAAGGCTTTGTATGGGAAACAGGCGAGATTTGACGCGTCCTGTAAATAATGCTGACCGTGTGAAGGCATCCTCGTCTTGGATTTCGTAACGCTCGGCCCGTTTGATCTTTGATGCAATGATGGCGCCGCTTGGGCTTCTGTGTGTTTTTCCTCATTTGCCCTTGGATTGAGCTATAAATGCTTCCTTTGTTTGCCCGTCCTTGGCATCCCATCTTCGCATCGTTCCCCTCTGCTTCTTCTTCTTCATATGGCGCCCAAGCATGGTATCGGTGTAGCTGGACGAGGCCGTGGTGTTGCAGGGCGAGGTCGTGGCCGCCGTGGTCGTGGTGGACGCACCCCTCGTTCCTCACGTGGTGGGTGTCATGGTACTGCGTTGACGCTTTCTTCTTCTTCCTCCATGGAAGAGGGATTTTGGCGCCATGCTTTTCTTTTGCATGTTCTTGGGCGGAATGCTGCCCGAATTCCTCTTCCTGCCTCGTTTTCCTCCATTGCTTCTAAGCGTGGCTTAGAGGGCTTCTGGTTCCGTCTTCATGGATGCTCTCGTTCTTCTTCTTGGGTGGAGCTGGAATTTGATAGTTCGTCCTTGATCTTCCTTGGGTCTGGCTGGAGGGCGTTTTCTCGCCAGTTGAATTTGCGCGGTGGGGACAGCCTTTTCTGTCGCTTTTGACGGCGAAGATACTGTTATTATCCGCCCGTTTGATGCTGGGGGCAACCGTCTGGATCCATACTATGAGGAGACGAGCAACAACGATTCTGATGGATCGAGTGGTGGTTCGCCTACTTCTCCTGTTTCTTCGTCTTCGGCTGATCCCTCGGGTGATGGTGTTTGATTTTCTAGTTCTAAGGAAGAACTGGACGTCAAGCCAGTCGTCAAGCAGCAGCGGGAGTAGGCGAGGCACCTTGTAGAACTGGAGGACAGTGAGCTTCTCCCTCGCCGGCTAGGATGCTACTTTGTCTGTGATGATGCCCGCCTGGTTGTGGTACGAAAGTGCCAATTATCTCAGCATGAGCACACATGTAGAAGTTGAAATGTAGCCCATCTTGTAGTCCCGCAGGTCCTTCTGTAACGGCAAACTGTCGTTTCGACTTCTTTGTAATGAAATGTCTTCGATTCCTTTGTAATGAGAATGTTTTCGACTCCTTTGTAATGAAAATTTCTTTGACTCCTTTGTAATGAGAATGTCTTCGACTCCTTTGTAATGAAAATGTCTTCGACTCCTTTGTAAATGGGTGATGTCTTCTTGGGTGCGCGCAAGCGCTCCCGATGGGAGTAGCCCCCGAGGCTGCGTTTGATTTGCAGAATCAAGCGTAGGCTTTATGAATTTTTGCCTCACTGGTTTCAACCTTGTCTTTGAATCTTTCCACGTTTAGATCGGGTGCGCGTCAGCACTCCCGATGGGAGTAGCCCCCGAGTCATTAGGCGATCGCTTGCGATCGGGTGAAGACTAAAGATGCGATTTTCCTTTTCCTTCTTTGTTGTTTGGCGATAGTCGCGTTTTTAGCAAATGTTACGTCCCTCGGGGGAAGTTTTATGCTCGAGCCCCCGATTCTTTTTAAGCAAAAGTCGCGTTTGAGAAGATAGCGTCTCTCGGGGGGAGTTCTAGGCTCGAGGCCCCGAGTGCTTTGTAAGTAAAGGCCGCGTTTGCGAAGATAGCGTCTATTGGGGGAGTTCTAGGCTCGAGCCCCCGAGTGCTTTGTAAGTAAAGGTCGCGTTTGCGAAGATAGCGTCTCTCGGGGGGGAGTTCTTGGCTCGAGCCCCCAAGCGCTTTGTAATTAGAGGCCGCGTTTGCGAAGATAGCGTCTCTCGGGGGGAGTTCTTTGGCTCGAGCCCCCGAGCGCTTTGTAATTAGGGGTCGCGTTTGCGAAGATAGCGTGTCTCGGGGGGAGTTCTTTGGCTCGAGCCCCCAAGCGCTTGTAAACTGGGGGTCGCGTTTGCGAAGATAGCGTCTCTCGGGGGGAGTTCTCTTGGTCGAGCCCCCGAGCGCTTTGCAAGTAAGAGTGCTTTGGGCAACATTGTTTTATTCCTTCAAATTTTACATGCGTTGCCGATCGGTGCTGCTGCCGATATCTTGATAATGTCTAGAGGACTATGGGTAGAACAGACGTAGGTTCGCTACGTTCCATGGATTTCCCACGTCCTCATTAGTTTTTGGATTCTGCAGTCTATATGCTCCTCCTCCAATGACTTCTGAGATGATGAATGGTCCTTACCATTGTGGGGAAAGTTTGTGCACTTTTTCCTGCATTAGCCGCGGCACAAGGTCTCCTTTATTGAATGATCTGGTTCGTAGGCGACTGCTTTGGTAGGTGCGCATCTTGTCCTGGTATCCTTCGGATTTTGTGAGGGCTGTGTCTCGTGCTTTGTCTGCTATGTCTTTGTCGTTCTGCAGCGCTTCTTCTGCCTCTTCCTCTTCGTACCCTGAGACTCTGGGTGCTCCGAATTTTAGGTCATGCGGTAGCACTGCTTCTGCCCCGTATACCAAGAAGAAAGGCGTATATTGGGTTGATCTGTTTGGGGTGGTGCGTAGGCTCCATAGGACTGCGGGGAGCTCCTCTATCCAGTTGCCTGCGGCCTGTTCGAGTGGTGCTAGGAGTCGCTTCTTTAATCCTCCGCATACTAAGCCGTTTGCTTTTTCCACTTGGCCATTAGATTGCGGGTGCGCGACTGATGCGTAGTTGATTTTGATGCCCAATTCTTGACAAAAGTTTTGGAACTCTGCCGCTGTGAAGTTGGTACCGTTGTCTGTGATGATGTTGTGTGGTACTCCGAATCTGAAGATAATTGATTTGATGAAGTTGACTGCCGTGAGGGCTGTTGAGCTGGTGATTGGTACTGCCTCGATCCATTTGGTGAATTTTTCGACTGCGACCAGTAGGTGTGTTGTTCCTCCTTTTGATGATTTCTTGAGTGGGCCTACCATGTCGAGTCCCCATGTGGCGAATGGCCATGATAATGGTATGGTTTTGAGTTCCGATGCAGGGGCGTGCGGCCTGCTGGCGAACTTTTGGCACGCGATGCAAGGCCGTACAATATCCTCTGCATTTCTCATGGCGGTTGGCCAATATAATCCTGCTCGAAAGGCTTTTGCCACGAGTGCTCGACTGCTGGCATGGTGCCCGCAGGTGCCTTCGTGAATCTCCAGTAGTAGGGCTTTGTCGTCTTCCTCGTCTATGCACTTTTGTAGGACCTGGGAAATGCTGCGTTTGTAGAGCTGTCTGTAGATTACTATGAATGCTTTGGATCGCCAACTGATGCGCCGGGCTTCTGCAACTTCTTGTGGTAGGGTGCCTTTGATTAGGAATCGAAGAAAGGTTCTTGCCCAGGCCTGGTCTTCGAGTGCCGCTGGTGCTTCAACTTTGATTGATTGGTTGTTTGTAGCGTCAGTTGCGCTCGTTGCTGCCACCTGCGCTGGATCATTTGTGTCTTCTTCTTCTGCGACTGCTTTGGGCTCCGCTGGATTTGCTTTTATTGATCTCTGATTGATGCTCTCGAGGAAAACGCCTGGTGGTAATTGTCCTCGAGTCGATCCGATGTTCGCGAGTTCGTCGGCTTCTGTGTTATTTTCTCTGGGGATGTAGTTGAGTTCACAGTCGTCGAAACCTCCCTCTAGAGCGTTGTAGAGCTTCCGGTAGGCTGCCATGTTGTCTGCGACTGCATTACAGTCTCTCATCGCCTGCTGGACGACGAGGTTTGAGTCTCCATAAATCGATAGGCGAGTGGCACCGCAGGTTTTTTCCATGCGCATGCCGTGAATTAGCGCCTCGTATTCTGCTTCATTGTTGGAGGCTTTGCTGAATTTGATCTGGAGGATGTATTTGAGCTTCGTTCCTTTGGGGAGACTAGGACGACCCCTGCTCCGGCTCCTTGTTGTCTTTTGGATCCGTCGAAGTACATTGTCCATGAGTTGTACAAGTCTGGGGGTCCTGGTGTTTGGACTTCTGCCCACTCGACCAGGAAGTCTGGGAGTACTTGGGGTTTGATTGTTGTTGGGTGTTTGAACTGTAGGTCTTGCGGGCTAAGCTCCATGTTACACTCAGCGACTCGACCGGTCGCGCCAGGTTTGTTGAGGATGTCTGCGAGTGGTGCAGTGCTCACGATTGTGATGGAGTGTTCATCGAAGTAGTGCGATACTTTCGTGGAGGTCATGATGATGGCGAGCAGGAGCTTCTGGTAGTGTGGGTACCGCTGCTGTGGCTTCGTGAGTAACGTGCTGAGGTAGTAGATTGGTCTCTGGATGCTCTGGATTTTCCCTTCTTCTGCCCGCTCGACGACGAGTACTGTGCTCACAACACTGCTGTGCGCTGCTATGTAGAGATACAACTTTTCCCTTTGTTTAGGCACCGCCAAGATTGGTGGGGTCGAGAGGGTCTTCTTTAAGTCTGCGAATGCGTTGCTTGCTTCCTCGGTCCATTCGAATTTTTCTCCCTTTCTCAGCAGTTTGTAAAACGGCAAAGTTCTTTCGCCCAACCTGCTGATGAAGCGGCTCAGTGCTGCGAGCTTTCCTGTGAGCTGTTGTACTCCTCTGATGTTGGTTGGCCTTTGCATTTTGGCGATTGCTTGAACCTCTTCCGGGTTTGCTTCGATTCCTCGGGCGGAGACCATGTACCCGACTATTTTTCTGCCTGGGACGCCGAACACGCATTTTTTGGGGTTTAACTTGATCCTGTACTTGTTGAGGGCCGCGAACGTCTCGCGGAGGTCGTCGAGCAGTGCATTTGCGCTGTAGGTTTTGATGACAATGTCGTCTACATAGACCTGGACGTTCCTGCCGATCTGGTCTCTCAGACATGCTTGCATGATCCGCTGGTACATTGCTCCATCATTTGTTAGTCCGAAGGGCATAGTTTGGTAGCAGAATACTCCATAGGGGGTGATGAACGAGCTGTGCTCTTCGTCTTCTTCCTTCATCTTGATCTGATTGTACCCTGAGTATGCGTCGAGGAAAGATAGGAGGTCGCATCCTGCTATGGAGTCAATAATTTGATCGATTCTTGGCAGGGGGAAGTGGTCTTTTGGGCAGTGCTTGTTGATAGGCCCATAGTCGATGCACATCCTCAGTACCTCGGTGTCCTTTTTAGGGACTAGGACTGGGTTTGCTATCCATGTTGCTTTCTTTGTTTCTCTGATGAACTGTGCGTCGAGTAGTCGATTGACTTCTTCTCCGATTGCTCTGCGTTGGGGCTCTGAGAACCGTCGCAGCGCCTGTTTTACTGGCTTCGTGTTTGGCTTGATGTGGAGCGCGTGTTCCGCGAATTCTCGTGGAATCCCTGGCATGTCGGCTGGGCACCAGGCGAAAATTTTCCAATCTTCACGAAGGAAAGTTATGAGGGCGGTTGCTTGCTCTTCTGGAAGGTGGGCATATACGAGAACTTTCTTCTCTGGGTCTATCGGGTATACTTGGTGTGTGATCGTGTCGCTGTCGACACTGAAGCCGCGACCAAATTCCTTTGTCTCGCTTATGTTTGCTAGTGGAAATATGCTTTTGTCCGTCACCATGGCTATTTCTTGGAGCTGTTGTTGGGCTCCGAATGTGTCAGAGACTTTGTGGAAGTCGCGGTCGCACTGGTCTGATTTGATGAAGCTTCCCTTGATTGTGATGATTCCTGCAGATCCTGGCATCTTGATCTTGAGATATGCATAGTGTGGAACCGCCATGAATTGTGCGAACGCCGGTCGCCCGAGTATGGCGTGATACTGCGACTGCCAGTCGAGCACTTCGAACTCGAGTGCCTGCTTTGCGAAGTTGCGCTTACTGCCGAAGATCACATCAAGCTGTATTGCTCCGATGGAGGTGGCTGCTTCGCCCGGGACTACGCCTATATTGTGGTTCTTGACTTCTTCCACACTGATCATGGGATGAACATCTTGCGTAGAGTGCTGGCGAAGATTATGTTTAGACTGTTGCCTCCGTCCATAAAGATTTTGTCCATGTTGTATCCTCTGATCTGCGCTTCGAGGAGCAGGGGTGCATGCCCGGGCCTCGGGACTGCTGGCGGATGGTCGCTCTGTGAAAAAGTGATGCTGGTCTCGGCGCCGCTCAGTTGGTATGTTCCAGTTATCTTTAGGCCTTCGGCTGCTTTGGCTTGCAGGGTGTAGGCATCTTGCTTTGCTTTCGAGGGTCTTCCTTCTTGGATCATGAAGATTCGTCCCTCGGACGCGGGATATTGCTCGCTGGCGATCTTTTATACACCAAGTGGCCCTTAGATGTGCGCAGCTTGGGGCATCACGATGCGATTGCTCGTGACTCTGTCACGTGGCACACTTTGTTGCATGATCGAGCCCGCCCTAGACCCCGACTAAGTGATCAGGCTGGAGTAAGTCTATGTAAGAGTTAGGATTTAATCGATAACATGGTTGAGGCGACTTGTCTATGAGTATGGGATTCACCACCCATAAGCATTTAGACTTGTGAGCGGACGATGAGGACCCATCTCAGTTGATCATCCGGCCTGGATGGGATGGCCCGCATGTTCGATGCTTTCCGAGAGTGTTCTGTGCTTGGCCTTGTCTGCTTAGACAAGTGGGTACAACTCTCGGATCTCCATGTGATTGCATCGTGACTTGAATTACATACGCATATTCTGGGTCCCGACAGACTTGGTATCAGAGCAGGAATGTCTGTAGGATTATTTAACCCATCATCGAAGTCGAGTCTAGCATTCTATAGTTATATAGTTATTTGGGTATAAGGGAACAACGTAAGGCTTCTTTTTCTCCTTACCCTCATCGATCTGAGTTCTGAGTCACCCTCATCTTTTCTACGGGAAGATAGGACTAGGCTCATCTATTTCTTACTAGAACATCTCGTTGGTTGCTTCTTTGTAGCCGTAGTATTGTTGTGGTCGTCTAGAGTCATCGTGTTGTTGAGTTCCTTGGGGAAGTTCTGTCCAATCTCCTCAAGGTTGTTTCATTTTCCATCCCGGTGTAGCTGTTATGCTGCCCGATTTATTCCGTGTTTCTAGGAATCTTTGCCTTTGCATTATAATCTTTTCCTCCTAATCATGTCCGCTTATCTTTGATTCCATCGTACAACCTGTTCTGATTGTTGATTTTTATCACACATGATGTCAGGTGGAACTCGTAGTGCCGTTCGTCGCAATCGAGACCGTGATCGGAATCGAAGTAATGATGAACCTCCACCGCCGCCTTCTGCGGCGGAAATCATGATGGAAGCCGAGAGGAATAGACGTGATCAAACACGCCTTCTGGAGCTCATCGAGCAGAATACCGCTCGTCATCGCAATGTGGTTGTGAGCATTCAGGATTTCATCCTCCTCAAGCCACCGGTTTTCCGATGTTCTTATGATCCCCTTGAAGCTGATGATTGGCTCCGTTCCATCGAGCGTAAGCTTGGTACTGCACATGTTGCTCCCGATGACCGAGTTATTTTCGCGGTATACTTCCTGGAAGGTGCTGCTCTTCAATGGTGGGAGAACTATGTTGCTATGCATCCAGATGGTCACGTAGTGACTTGGCAGGAGTTCTGTGTTTCCTTTCGAGGGTACCACATTATGGATGAGTTGATGGAGCGCAAGAAGGAAGAGTTATGCAATCTGACTCAAGGAGATATGTCCATTCAGGAGTATGTGAAAGAGTTCAACCGTCTTGCTTGATATGCCCAAGATGAGATCACCACCGATGCCAGAAAGCAGGCTAGGTTCCGTAAGGGACTTAGCCCCATCCTTCGTCATGATCTCAACCTCATCGAATTTGCCACCTTTGAGGATTTAGTCAACAGATCCTTCAGAGCTGAGCATGGCAATGAAGTGTTCGAAGAGTCCCGCAAGCATGCTCTTGAGCTTGCTCCTTCTGCAAGTTCATCCCCTCAGAAACACCGAATATTGATTCCAACTAGTGCCATACCTCAAAAATTTCTTCAGAGACCACCATCCAATATATGCCATCCACCTCAACACATAGTTCCTCCCAGGAATGATGGTGTGCAATCAAGTAATCCTGCTCCTAGCAATTCAGGCAGGGTGTGTTTCAAGTGTGGTCTGCCAGGCCATTACCTCCGTCAGTGCCCTCAGGTTTTGATGACACCACGTCCTTCTCGACATAAGCCTTCAAGGAAATCCACCTTCAAACCCTTGCAAGCAAAGCCTTCAGCCACTAGTAGTGGTTGTTTGAACCAAATCTCAGTTGAGAAAGCTATTGAAACTTCTGACGTCATCCTTGGTACACTCCCAGTCAATCATGTTCCCGCCTCCGTTCTTTTCGATCCAGGAGCTTATCATTCATTCATGTCGGAGAGTTATGCACTTCGTCATGAGTTTCCTTTTGAAGAAATGTTTTCTCCAATGATAATTCAAACTCCTGGTTCCAAATGGCAAACTAGTAGAGTAAGCCATGGCAATCAAATTGCAATTGAGGGTTTAGTATTCCTTGCTTCTCTTATAGCCCTCAAGTCTTCCGACATTGATATCATCCTAGGAATGGATTGGTTATCAAGGCAGAATGCTTTCCTTGATTGTAAAGCCAAATCAGTTAAACTCACCCATCCTTCAGGCCAGACAATTGACTACACCTCACCCAGCTCTAGAATCCAGATGCATACTTTGAATGTGCTTCCCCTTCCTGACCTTGAAGATATTCCGGTGGTTCGTGACTTCCCGGATGTCTTTCCTGAAGATCTGTCGGGTATGCCACCCGACAGATGTGTAGAGTTCATAGTTCATCTTATACCAGGCACAACCCCAATTTCGAGACGTCCATATAGAATGGCCCCACATGATTTAGCTGAGCTAAAAACCCAACTTGATGCTTCGTTGGCAAAAGGCTTCATCCGCCCTAGCTCATCGCCATGGGGTTGCCCCGTTCTGTTCGTAACGAAGAAAGATGGAACAGAAAGGATGTGCGTAGAATATCGCCCGCTAAATCTAGAGACGATAAAGAACAAGTACCCACTGCCCAGGATCAATGATCTTTATGATCAACTTGCTGGATCCTCTGTCTTCTCCAAGATGGATCTGAGATTAGGCTATCATCAAATCAAAATCCGAAACGAGGACATTCCAAAAACGGCTTTCACTACTCGTTACGGTCTTTACGAGTATACCGTCATGTCCTTCGGTTTAACCAATGCCCCCGCCACATTCTCGCGCTTGATAAATTCGATCTTCATGGAGTACCTAGATAAATTTGTTGTAGTTTATCTTGATGACATTATCATCTACTCGAAGAACGAAGAAGAGCATGCAGAACATCTTAGGTTGGTATTGATGAAGCTTCGAGAGCATCGCCTATATGCCAAGTTCTCTAAGTGCGAATTTTGGCTACCAGAAGTGACCTACTTAGGCCACGTGATTTCGGCGAAAGGCATTGCTGTCAATCCCGAGAGAGTTCAGGCCGTCCTTGACTGGACTCCACCTGAATCGGTTAAGCAACTTAGGAGTTTTCTTGGCTTAGCAAGCTATTGCCGCCGCTTCGTTGAGAACTTCTCCAAATTTGCAAAGCCTCTAACTGAACTCCTCAAGAAAGATAAGAAATTCCAATTGACCCCCAAGTGCGAGGAAAGCTTTCAAGAGATGAAAAGAAGATTGACTTCTGCACCCGTACTTGCGCCTCCAGACACCAAAAGGGATTTCGAGATCTATTGTGATGCTTCACGGCAAGGGTTAGGATGCATACTTATGCAAGATATACATGTGGTAGCATACGCTTCACGCCAGTTGCGTCCACATGAAGAGAACTATCCTACCCATGATCTTGAACTCGCTGCCTTAGTTCATGCCCTGAAGAATTGGCGACATTACCTCCTTGGTAATCGTTGTGAGATCTATTCGGACCTCCAAAGCCTCAAATACATATTCACCCAGGCAGATCTTAATCTCAGGCAAAGACGCTGGATAGAGTTCATAAAATATTATGACTTAGGAATTTCTTACACCCCAGGCAAGGCCAATGTCATGGCTGATGCACTAAGTCGTAAGTCGTATTGTAACAACCTCATGTTACAACAATATCAGCCACTTCTTCATGAGGAATTTCGAAAGCTCAACCTCGAGATTGTTCCTCGTGAATCTCTTTTCAACTTGGTGGCGAAACCAACCCTTGAGGATCAAATCATAGTTGCCCAAAGGCGTGCACGAGGTGTTCGCCGGATCAAGGAGAACATTGCTAGCGGAGTTGCTAAATATTTCTCCACAGATAGTAAAGGAACGGTATTCTTTGAAAATCGTTTGGTAGTACCTAAGAATAGGGATCTAAGGCAACTAATCCTCAAAGAAGCCCATGACACTCCCCTCTCGATTCATCCCGGTAGCACAAAGATGTACCGAGATCTACGCCAGAGATTTTGGTGGACTAGGATGAAGAGAGACATTGCTCGATATGTTGCCGAAGGTGATGTTTGTCGTCGCATTAAGGACGAACACCAAAGACCTGCTGGTACTCTTCAACCTTTGCCTATTCCAGAGTGGAAATGGGACAAAGTAAGTATGGACTTCATCACTGGCTTTCCAAAAACCCAGAAAGGAAATGATGCCATCTTCGTTGTCATTGACCGACTTTCCAAAGTTGCTCACTTCCTTCCAGTTCGCGAGTCTATAACTTCTAGTCAGTTAGCGGACTTGTACGTCTCTAGAATTGTGTCTCTTCATGGTGTTCCTTAGGAAATCAATTCCGATCGTGGTAGCCTTTTCACCTCTAGATTCTGGGGAAGCTTTCAGAATGCTATGGGAACTCATCTCTCCTTTAGTACAGCTTTCCATCCTCAGTCTAGCGGTCAAGTTGAAAGGGTTAATCAAATCTTGGAAGACATGCTCAGAGCTTGTGTTATCTCATTCGGGAAGAATTGTGAGAAATCTCTTCCATTTTCCGAATTTGCTTATAACAACAGTTTCCAATCTAGTCTGAACATGGCTCCTTTTGAACTCCTCTATGGTCGACGATGTCGAACACCCCTAAACTGGTCAGAAACCGGTGAAAGACAACTCTTTGGACCGGATATGGTCAAGGAAGTAGAAGAGCAAGTTCGCATTGTTCGTGATCGATTGAAATCCACTCAATCTCGTCAGAAAAGCTACTATGATCGTCATCATAGGGAAGAGAGCTACAATCTTGATGAGAAGGCTTACCTTCGGGTTACTCCTCTGAAGGGAACCCAACGATTCGGTATCAAAGGCAAGTTGGCCCCACGTTACATCGGACCTTTCCGCATTCTTGCCAAACGTGGAGAAGTTGCCTACCAACTTTAATTACCCCTGCACCTTTCCCGAGTACATGATGTATTCCATGTGTCACAACTCAGGCGTTGCTTCAAGGACCCCATCCGCGAAGTCGACCATGAAACGCTTGATCTCCAAGATGACCTTTCTTATCGAGAATACTCCGTTCGTATTCTTGATTCCGCAGAGCGTGTCACTCGTCGTCAGAAGATCAGGTTTCCGAAAGTGCAATGGTCACATCACTCCGAGAAAGAAGCAACCTGGGAAAGAGAAGACCACCTCCGTGCCGAGTACCCCACCTTCCTCCCGACGACTTCTTAATCTCGGGACGAGATTCTGTTGAGTGGGGGCGAGTTGTCAGAACCCCAACTAGGGTAAGTGCTAGGGTTGCTTGATCCCTTTGCATCATGTAGAAAATTCAAAAGAAAATTCAAAAATGGGGGAAAGAAAAGCCCTGAGAAATTAAATCAAATGGCCAGATAAAAATCTTTTTCCAAAAATCATTTGAACATTTGGAAAATTCCTATAAATGATGGTGATCATTTTAAAAGTGGTTTGGGTTCATTCCCATGCCCATGGAAACTTCAAAAATTCAAAATGTGCCCTGGAAATTAAATTGGACCCATATTTGATTTGAAATTCAAATGTGCTGAATTTCAAAAATGCCCATAACTTGGATGTGGTTTGCTACTGGTCACCCAAGTCTTTTAAAATTATAGGTCATTTAACAGATTGCCACTAGAGGCTTCGTAGTACTCAGTTTTGCCACTAGTTTCAAATGGCTTACAGTTTTGCCACTACTTCAGTTGCAGCTGCTATGGCGAGGCCAAACGGCCAGTCTGAAGAGGATTCCGTCTGTTAGGCGTTAGTGGACTTGGTACGCGTCTTACAGGTGGGACCAGTTTACTTCTTACAGGTGGGACTGGGCAAGGCGCTAGTGGACTTGGTCCGCGTCTTACAGGTGGGACCAGGTAACTTCTTACAGGTGGGACTGGGCAAGGCGCTAGTGGACTTGGTCTTACATGTGGGACCGGCGACGACACGAAATAACGGCTACCACCTGACCTAACCGTGCACGACACCTGCTCTCGAACGGCCACCTGCGTCGCCGCCACCACCTGCGCCGCCGCCGCCACCTCCGCGGCCGCCACCTGCGCCACCGCGTCCGTCCCGCGTATAGAGCCAACACCTCCACCACAACATGCTCCAGCGTGCCGTGCTCCGCCGTCACCTGCTCCACCGCCACCAGCTTGTCCCGCTGCGCCCACCAGCTGCTCGACCCGCGACGAGGCTCCTTCGGTGCGCCCGGCGGGAGCGCTGGGGTTGGCGAGGCAGAGGAAGTAAGAGGGTGAACTCCAGGGCGAAATGGCGAGCGGATGCGACCGTGGAGTAGCTGGCGAGGCAATCGTCGGGCCGGACACCCGCCGCATCCACGACTGGGTTCCCGAGGGGTAAGTTGGAGCTCACCTCTGCATTTGAACATTCGATTAGACATGAGACACACTCGGTTTATGTTGATTTTTGCAATTGGCGTGCTGAATTCGCATTTCGTGGTGTGCTGAATTCGTCTTTATTTTTCTGGTTAGGATGGAATTGCGGTTTTCTTTCTTGCTGAATATTAGAAGGGACCGGTACGTCGTCGATGCAGAGAATAAGAAGAAATTCACGGGAGGTTTCGATTATCCTTTGCCAGTGGATTGCAATTGGAGTTTTAGACAATTTGGGGAGGTAATTTGCAGTCCATATCCTTGGGGTTTGCATGATGAAGTGGAATTCAAATACTACGATGGGGGAAACAGATGGGTGGCAGTTACAAATGATGAAGAACTCGCTACCATGTTTGCTAAGCATAAGGAGAAGGAGAAATTTCATGTGAGACTGCAAAATGATGTGGTTGTGCCGGCAATTGGACCTAGTATGGCGGATGCATCTTCTCGGGCTGCATCATGTCGTGGTGCTCGCAGTTCTAGCCAGAGAAGTTCAGGCAGTGCACGAGGACGTGGTGCCTCGAGCGGCGTGGGTAGCAGCAGCAGAAGAAGGGTCCCCGTTGAAGTGGAGGAGCCTTCCAGTTATGCGGATGAAGAAGAGAGGCTATATCCTGATGTTCTTCGGAATTTATGACGAGCATCTCGGGCTGGAAACAATGAGGCTGACGCGGTGGTTGTAGACGAAGACAACGAAGCTTTGAGTGATGTCGAAGACGATGTTCCACCTGTTGAATGGGACCGTAAGAACCCATTGATGGAACAAGGTTCCATTTATTCATCAATGAATGAGTGTAGAAATGCACTTGTGACGTACTGCATCAAGGCAGAACGCTATTTCAAAGTTGACAAGAGCGATAAAGTTCGTTATAGAGTGCATTGTCCGACTGAGGGTTATCAATGGAGGATGCATGCATCTAAAATGCGAAAGAGCACAAATATTCAGGTGAAGGTGAACCCATTTAGCCACACGTGCAAGGAATCAACACTTAGGAAGGAAACAATCAGTGGAGCCAAGTCAAGATGGGTGGCTGAAGAAGTAAAGAAGTGGGTGACAGAAGACAATCAAATTGGTACAAAGGAATTGATGAAGAACATCAAGAGAAGTTCAAGATTGATTTACCATACATGAGGGTGTTCAATGGTAGAAATCAAGCTTTGGATTCTATTTACGGTGACTGGAAGGAAAGTTTTCAATTATTGTTTTCATTCAAAGCTGAAGTGGAGAGGACCAGCCCAGGTAGTATTGTAGAAATTGACCACCACACGGTGGAGTACAAAATAAAGGGAGTGACAAGGACCAAGGAATGCTTTAGGAGGGTTTTTGTCTGCTTTG
This sequence comes from Bromus sterilis, assembly GCA_950022295.1. NCBI lineage: Eukaryota > Viridiplantae > Streptophyta > Magnoliopsida > Poales > Poaceae > Bromus > Bromus sterilis. The sequence goes on along the minus strand of OX465595.1, from coordinate 382,023,541 downwards.
AGGCTTGTCGCCAGGGTTTTTTGGTAGGCTGCAGGCCGTATTTGGCTGTTGATGCTACTTTTCTGACAGTGAGGTTTAAAGGACAGTTAGTGGCAGCTTGTGCAGTTGATGCACATAATTTTGTATTTCCAGTTGCGTATGGTGTGCTGGAGACAGAGTCTGAGGAGAGCTGGACTTGGTTTTTCCAGAATCTGCACCGGGCTATTGGACATCCCAATGGGTTGGTAATTCATACAGATGCCTGCAAGGGTTTAGAAGTGGCCGTGGACAATGTGTTCCCTGGAGTAGAGCATAGGGAGTGCATGCGTCATCTTGCTGCAAATTTTGCGAAGAAATTCAAAGGAAAAGTGTATAGCGACAATTTATGGCCAGCAGCTTTGACTTGCAGTGTCAAGAAGCACAACTATGACATGAGGCAGTTATACAAGAATGAGAAAGTGAAGGAGTACTTGGAAACACACCACTCCAAGTTATGGGCCAGAAGCCAATTCAGTGACCTGAGCAAAGTTGACTATGTGCACAATAATCTTGCAGAGTCTTTCAACTCAACCATCCGAAAACTAAAGGGTCTCTATATGGTGGATTTGCTGGACAAGATAAGAATAGAGTACATGGAAAAGTTTCATTTCCGTGCAAATATAGCCGCAGCAAAATTCATGGGCCACATTGTCATCCCTGCCGTGTTGAATGAATTGAAGCAAAAAACTGAAGGCTTGCACATGAGCATGAAACTTTGCTCGGCTACCAAAGCAGAGGTAACATTTATGGATAAAGAGAAGAGGGAATGGAAATATCCAGTGGATTTAGAATCTAGAACTTGCAGTTATAGGCAATGGCAGATAACTGGGTTGCCATGCATTCATGCATTGTTTTTCATCACCACTCTGCCAGGTCCAGCAGGGAACATACAGCAATATGTGCATGAGTACTACTCTGTTGCAAGGTTCAAAGACACATATGCAAATCCTTTACCTACTTTGGAGGGAAAACATCAATGGGATGTAGTGAACCCTGGATTCAAGCTCCGTGCTCCAGTTCTGAAGAGAGCAAAAGGTAGACCGAGGAAGAGTCGAATAAGACCTCGCAGCGAAGGAGCTGGACTTGGAGCGAGGAAGCGTAAGTGCAACAGGTGTGGTGGGTCTGGTCATTTCGGTAGCTATTGTGATCACGCAGTAGATCCAGCATTCAGAGAGCGTTTGGATGAAACTGATGATGATGAGCAGCAGGTTGGAACAGAGCAAGAGCATGAGCATGATGATGATGATGATGATGAGCAGCCGGTTGGAACAGAGCATGACAATGTGGCTCCAAATGATGATGACAATGTGGCTCCAACTGATGGTGATCAAAATGGTCCATCTGATTTTGCTTATGAGGCTCCATATGATGGTTCAAATGATTTCCCTTTTGATCAAATGGACCATGATCATCAAAATGAGGCTCCAACCGATGTTGACAATGAGGCTCCAACTGATGGTGACATTGTGGCTCCAAATGAGGCTCCAACTGATGGTTCACAACATTCTGTGATTGTGAGTTCTGCCAGGTATGTCAATCTTGCCAACACTAGTACATTTATCACTTCAAATTTTCTCACTGCCCTTTTTGTCTTGTACAGCTCTGTGGTTGCTTCAAAGAAGACTGCCAAAAGGAGAAGAGAAGAAGCAATGACCACAAGGATCACAAGGAGCACAGTGGCAAGAAGCATAAGAATCACAAGGAGCATAGGGGCAAAGAAGCCTCGACGCGGTGTAGATTGAGTTGGAACCAAGAATAATTTATGAAACATTATGAATGATGTTGTATTATGTTGAATGACCTATGGTACAACTATGTTTGGATGATTTTTTTTTGAACTGATGTTTGGATGATGTTAATAGAAAATCATATGTTTCCTTCTGTCATATGGTTGAACCATGTCTCGCAGACCAACCTATCCGAGCGCAGAAACCATCGCTGTTCTGATTGGTTGTCTCGCGGACCAACCAATCAGAGCGCAGAACGAGCGTCTCGCGGATCGCGCATGCCTGCCCCCACATCTGACGGGTGGTGTTTGGCGCTTGGTAGGATCCGACGGCGGACGTTCGACGCTAGGGTTTGGAGCATTCCTGCGGGGTTTTGAGCCAGTCAACGGGGTTATTAGGGTTTGACCAGATTTCAAAAAATCATAACTAAATTACAAAAAATCGAAAAAATACAAACTCAACGGGGTTCGTCCATTTAGGAGACCTAGTTACCATAAAAAATATAAACTCGGTATAGGGGCGTTTTTTTGAAAAATCACTTTTTGGAGTGATCTGTCGAAATCAAGTTCAAATGTTTTTAAAAAATTCAAAAAAATTCAAAATGTTGAAATTCTTGCGCACATAGCCGTCATATGTGACATGGTTATGAGAAAAATATATAAACTTGGTGTAGGTCATTTTCATGAAAAAAGGCTTCACACAAATGAGCTATCACCTATGAACATGTTCAGAGTTCGTAGAATAGGGAGAGAGGGTTTAGGGTTTGAAAACAATCAAAAAAATTCAAAAAAAATCAGAAAAATCTCCAAAGCTTCATTTTGTAGTAAATAAGAAGGATCCAGGCTTTTTTCATTTTCATGTTTTAAACTTGTTTAAATGTTGGTCAACCCTACGGTTTGACCCAAATTCAAATATTCATAGGATATTCAAAAAACATCAAAAAAATGCAAACTCTGCACACATAGTCTTCTGATGTCATATACTAACCATTTCAGTTGATAAAGAAAGTATAAGTACATTCAACCAAACAATTCATGTACATGGTGGTGATTTCTCACTTCTGTCAAATGAAGTCCAAGTTTTCCAACATGAAATCTTGGGAAACCTCCCCAAAGCTTCATTTTGTAGTGAATAAGAAGGATCCAGGCTTAGTTTTTCATTTTCATGTTTTAAACTTGTTTAAATGTTGGTCAACCCTACGGTTTGACCCAAATTCAAATATTCATAGGATATTCAAAAAACATCAGAAAAATGCAAACTCTGCACACGTAGTCTTCTGATGTCATATACTAACCATTTCAGTATAAGTACATTCAACCAAACAATTCATGTACATGGTGGTGATTTCTCACTTCTGCCGTATAAGTCAAAGGGTGAAGAGATGTTGTACATTTATAGATTAATAAAATGACTTGATATTGGTCAAGAACACTATATTAGTGCACGATGTTAATCCTAGAGTTTGAGGTCATTTAGAGAAGGTCGAAAAATTGGTCGGATTAGAAATGGGGCTGTTTGGGCTACCTTTGGGGCGCTTTTCTAGCTCATTTTGTAGAGCCGATTGGTTGTTGGAGATGTTACCCTACCGAAAGGGCTAGGATTGTTTCCAACACGAGCATAACAACTTAGAAATGACTTGGATGTCACACAAGTTTCAAACTTTTGAAGAAATTCAAAGTACGTTCAAATTCAAATTACAAGTTTGAAGAAATTCAAAGTCGCGTCGCACCATGCAGGCTTTGGCGTGGAACTATGGGCTTAGGGTTTAAATGCACGCAGCTACGCAAACTTTGGCGTGAGACTTTGGATTTCATCAGGGTTTAAATGCACGCATGCTACCGTTCCTTACGATCAAAAGATTGAAAATGACGCTGTGCATGCAATAACGGCCACTGACTACTGGGCCCCGTTCACCAGCCCGATGCATGCGGAACTCGACGTAGACCTGCATGCCTAGTTTTTCCAGAGTAGACCTCGACGTAGACCTCGACGTTCACCAGCGCTATTTCCAGCGACGCAGCTGGCCTGCACCACGCCTCGTTTTTCAAGAGTACACCATGTCGCGTCGCACCATGCAGGCTTTGGCGTGGAACTATGGGCTTAGGGTTTAAATGCACGCAGCTACGCAGACTTTGGCGTGAGACTTTGGATTTCATCAGGGTTTAAATGCACGCATGCTACCGTTCCTTACGATCAAACGATTGAAAATGACGCTGTGCATGCAATAACGGCCACTGACTACTGGGCCCCGTTCACCAGCCCGATGCATGCAGAACTCGACGTAGACCTGCATGCCTAGTTTTTCCAGAGTAGACCTCGACGTAGACCTCGACGTTCACCAGCGCTATTTGTAGCGACGCAGCTGGCCTGCACCACGCCTCGTTTTTCAAGAGTACACCATGTCACGTCACACCATGCAGGCTTTGGCGTGGAACTATGGGCTTAGGGTTTAAATGCACGCAGCTACGCAGACTTTGGCGTGAGACTTTGGATTTCATCAGGGTTTAAATGCACGCATGCTACGTCGCATCATATATTTACTGCTACCTGTTCTCCACGTCGCATCGATTCTCCACGTTGCTTCTTCATCTACTTACGTTTTCACACAATGGCTTTCATCTACCACGATTAATTCACACGTCGTCGGGTCTTTAAATACTGCCTTTGCCTCCTCTTCCCTCTTCTCATCCCTCTCTAGCCCCTTTGCCTCATCCCTCTCCAGCCCCTTTGCCTCTACAATGTCGAAGCTCTCTCTCCCTTCCAGCCCCGAGTCCGTCAGCGACGAGGACAACCAGCCGAAGGCTCGGCCCTGGTGGGAGCCGGAGATCACGGCGGAGGCGTTGGGCACCTCTGCCAAGCGGAAGCACAAGGCCAAGGTGCTGCAGGAGTCAACCGCCTGGGTCCACCGCCCCGACCCCGACCGCGTCGACAACCGCTCCGACGAGGAGAAGAACCGCCTTCTCAACCTTCTTGAGAAGGCGGAGGAGAAGGAGTTGGCGAGGGAGGAGAAGGCGGAGGCGAAGCGGGAGGAGAAGGCTCTCTGGCGGCGCATCAAGAAGAGCCGTGACAGGGACGACGCCAGGATGCGCGAGGCCAATCGTCGGGCCTTGCAGAAGCAGGAGATGGCGGACAGGGCGGCGGCGTGGAAGAAGTAGGCCAACCGCCGGCGGCTAGGCGGCGGCTAGGTTAGGGCCCTCTATCTATATGTAAAAGGGGCCATTCCTCGTGCTCCTCTATCTATATGTAAAAGGGGCCAATGTTTAATATATATGTATATGTTCCCGTCCGTGCTAATATAATATAAAGAGTTATTATAAAAGGGTATGTGTACAACAATTTCTAGGGAAAACAATGTGTTGAAAAAATCTAACTATGAGTAAAATATAATCTAACTGTGTGCATGCAAACATGCGTGTCCAAAAATTAAGTACAAAACCCAAAGGAAAACCACTCTCACGTGTGTCCAAATCATTCAGTACAAAATGCGTTTTTAAACCCTAAACCAAGTAAAGAACTCACTATGTATAGTCTCCTTCCTTTGCCATGTCAAAGTCCTTCCATCAGCCCTAACGGTCACTAGCGCAGCACTATACTCCCCAAAACCACGGGGTCTTGGGTTCGATTCCCAGCCAAACCCCATTTTTGTTCATTTTACACCCTTTTTTTTCCGGCACAACCCACCCTTCTAATTTGCCCACCCCGAATGGGCCTAATTGGATAGAGTTGGCCCAATAGAAAGTTTTTTTACAGAAAGGCAGAGCATATAACTGAATTTCACTGATGAAAGTTTCTGAATTTCCCATTTCTTCTACATTTTTCACACAATTTCAAGCATACAAATCCCTCCCAAATTCATTCCTTTCCATACAATTTCATAAAAACACCGAGTGCGATCACTATACCCACAAATGCCCAAATGTAATTGCAAAACCAATTGCAAATGGGTTTTTGTGCTCGCTGTTCGAGCATCCTAACCTTCTGGTTCAACCTCCTAAGCTCAACAGCTACCTCTATTGATTCAATGTGTGCTCCGCCCTGCATCTCCTCTTCCGGAGCTCGCGCTGCGGCCGCTGCCGTCTGTGGCAGGATGGGAAGCCATTCCTCGTGCTCCTCTAGCAGTTCATTCATCAGTGTCTCGGCCAGAACATCGACCCAAAGGAAGAAATGCTTTACCTGCATGAAAGCCAAACAGATCAACCGTATTGCTCAATGATCCCGACCACGAAAAGAGTCAAATTGCCCCGATTCTTACCCCGTTGTTCTTGCACACATAGAACGGTCGATTTGGGTTCTTCACTGTCCCCGAAATCTTCCGAACAACCTCCCCCCTGCACCGCGGACAGAGCAACACCGGCATCTCCATGCCCGCCGGAATCTTGATCCGCGAGATGGCGCGGGAGCTCGAAGAAGACATGGAGCTCGATTGGCGGCCGCCCGCAGCCAATCGGGATCTCAACGCCTCCGCACACGTCCCCTCTAGCTGCAGTAGACGGCCGCGCCCTCCACAGCAATCTTCCCGCCGCCGGTGATGAAGGGGATCTCGACGCCTCCCTCTCGGCCGTCCGCTCCCGGCTCCTAGTTACCAACAGGGGTCGCCGCCTACCTCTGCGCGTGTCCGCCTCCAACCCCGTCGCACGCTCGGCAGATTGCTTCTCACCGCTGCGACATCCGGTGGAGCCTTCCGCCGGGATTTTATCGCACACCCGCGACCAGCAACGGCGACTTACTGCTGGGTCCCACAAGCAACGGTTATCTACTGGGTCCCACAAGCATCGGCCAGCAACGGTCTGATTGTGTAACGCGTCTGGTCCCACCTGTAAGGGCCGAGTCAAACACGCTGACCTGACGGAGATGGCCTCCGCCTGGTCCCACCTGTAAGGGCCGAGTCAAACACGCTGACCTGACGGAGATGGCGCAAATGGACGGAACGAGTCCTTGCGCACATACTAGGGGAAAAACTGAGTACATGGACAGAACTGATGGCAAACGGATAAAAAACCCTAAAATTATTTGGGCATTTTTATAAAATGCCTTGGTATTTTTACCAGAGCAAAACAAAGAAAAGAAATGAAAGAAAAGGAGAAAGAATACTCACCACTTACCTGCATCCCAACTAAGGGAGGTGGCCCAGCCCAGGGGCAGGGCCGTCTTCCTCCCAGCGCTAGGCAGGCTGGGAGCTGCGTGTCGACCATGCTGGCGTCGCCAGGCCGCCCACGGCTCCCCGCCGTGCCTATCCCGCGCCAAGGAGACACCCAGGAAACCCCGCACCACTTTCCCCTCCTCCTGCTTGCCCTCCCCTCCTCTGTGTCGTCGATTTTTCCACCGCCCGTAGCTCGCCGGAGCACGACGGAGTGCCCCGCGCGGCCACCGTGCCCCTCTCTCCAAGCCGAGCTGTCCAGGAGCACTAGAGAGGTCGTCTTCGTCTTCCCACGCTAGCAGGACGAGCCGGCGCACCCTGGAGACGACGCCCGTGATCTTCTTCCTCGGCTCCAGCCGCCGCGTGCCTTCGTTAGATTCACTGGCTACAAGACGGCCCCGACCACGGAGACCCCCTCTACGTTCTCGTGGTGAGCCCCCGACCATTTTCCCCCTTTCTCGAGTCCTAATGGTGTTCCAGGTCGTCGCCCCCGTCGAGCTAAGCTCCGGCCGCCGTCGGGTCTGCTCGCCGCCATGGCCACACACCATCCCGAGGCCTCCCGTGTGCGGCAACAAGTGCGCACAAACCGGAGCATCCTCCTGATGCTCTTGGCATGCCCAACAGTGGCCGAAATGGCCACTCCGGCAGGGCGCCGCCGCCTCCAGTGTCGCCGGCGACAAGCCTCCGGCCACTGCCGACGTGGACGGTTTAGCTTAAGCTAACCCCACGCCTAATCCCCCCTAGCCTCACTGCCATGTGGGCCCCTGGCCCCTAACCCCCCTCTGTTAGCTTAATTAACTCGGGAGTTAACCCACAGCCACTGACAGGCCGACCCCACATGTCAGCCCCCCCTGTGACATCACCCCCATGTCACCATGACGCAATAAAGAGAAAAGGAATTAAAATAATTCCAGAAATTACAGAAAATGGCTGAAACTTTGGAAATTCATAGAAAATTCATATTAACTCCAAATTGGATAAATAATATATGAAAAATGATCAGCAGAAAATGCTCTATCCAAATAATCAACTTTCAACCATGTTTGAGTTGATCTTAAATTGGGACCAGTAGCTTTTTCTATTTGGTTTAAATGGATTTAATTCAAATGTTATTCCAACTTGAACCTTTGCAATATACCACACTTCCCTTGAACATTAGAGGCATATCTTACACATGACAAGATGGTTTACAATGTTCAAACAAAAGAAATTGCAACGTGGCTAATTTGAGCAACATATGGAGTTTGAATTTGCATTCCAAATGCAATACACTTCATTTAAATTGAATTTGCCACAAGACAGAAGCAATCACATCATGGACAACTATATCATGTGCTTGTGCATTTTACTTTCATGTTGCCCCCCTTTGTTGATGATTGCTTCGGTAACAGTGTTTCCGAGGCGGAGGTCACCCCCTGAAGCAGAATTTCGATAAACCAGTGTGTCGTCAGCAAGGCAAGCAAACCCCATTGACCATGTCTATAAAATCCTACTTCCCTCTCAGTCTCGCTTATGCATGTTTAGGAAATCACCGAGACACGTTCTTTCGCATAGTTGAACCCATTCCGATGCATGACCTATCATTTTGTCAACGTATTAAACAAACCACAATCCTAGCAGATATAGGAGTTGAATGATGAGCATGTGGCCCCTACAACTGTTACTTCTTATTGCTGCTTAGTGGTACAATGAGGTTACATTGAATGTGAGTCGGGATGGATGATCACAGTGATGTTGATGATAACGTGTTGGTGAATCCACCCTAATACAAGGTGAACGATGAGAGGCTGTGTAGGAGTACACAGTGGGTTGTCTCGTTGAACACCGCCTTAAGCACCAAGTTCTTGTATGATAATCCAAGACAAAGAGTACAACCACACATTGGGCTCGCTGACCCCTCTCGGCCTAGTACCTTGATCTGTGTTGACGTCCAGGAGTCACATTAGTTCGGGCTTTCCATTTGGCATGTGCATAGGAAAAGAATGAAGGAATGGTTGCATCATATAGATATGTGGGTGCACCTGTGAGGCAGGAAAACCATCTGCTAAAGGTGGCATCTCGGTCACTTGCATTGTTTGAGTCCGTTTCGTTGATCCGGCCGGGCTCTCGAGCGGAGGCAACTCAGATAGTCGACTCCTGGAATAGACCGGTTGTGAGTGAAGTGTCGTGGTGAACATCCTCGCTGTCACCTCTTCAACGGTGGCGAGCAAAAGGCGGTAACTGATGGTCATGTGTGTGTAGTTTACACCCTTGCAAGGTTAACAAAACTATTCGAATAGCCGTGTCCGCGGTCATGGACTACTTGGAACTTGTACCTGATTATTAGACAACTTGAATGGATACTTGTAAAACTCGCAAGATAAGCGTGAGTGATGTGGTGTGCTCCTCGTGGGAAAGTCGAGGAAGTAACCATAGTGGTGTATTGGTTGGAGACTTGGTAGTGGCCTCGTGTACGCTTCTTACCTCAAGTCTGGTACTCGTAGAACAGGACTAGCCAAGTCAAAGATGGCACTTCTGCATGTTGAAACCCCACCTCCCTTTACCTTGAAACTTGAGCATGAGTAGTATAGTTCTGATGTAAGTCTTGCTGAGTACGACTTTGTACTCACGTTTGCTTATTCTATGTTTTAGATGAGAACACAACCCCCGATGGAGTCACCTTCCTGAAGCTCGACGTTGACTAAGCTAGTATAGTTCCAGACAGCAGTCTGGTCCCTCGTGGAAGGGCATGTATGTTGAACAAGGCTTCTCTAAGCCATTTGTTAAACTTGTCTGTACTCAGACCTAATTTGCTTCCGTTTTATGATGTAATGATGATCATATACATGTGATATTTGTATGCTCTATGTGTAAGTCAATAAAGATACACTTTGTAGAGTTATGTGATGATACCTGCTGTTCATAATAGGCATGTGTGTTGCGTGTATGTTTATAACATGCATGTCTTAGTATGGGTTTTCGAGACCTTAGTTGTGATCTGGCTGGCGGTCTTTTATACACCAAGTGGCCCTTAGATGTGCGCAGCTTGGGGCATCGTGATGCGATTGCTCGTGACTCTGTCACGTGGCACACTTTGTTGTATGATCGAGCCCGCCCTAGACCCCGACTAAGTGATCGGGCTGGAGTAAGTCTATGTAAGAGTTAGGATTCAATTGATAACATGGTTGAGGTGACTTTTCTATGAGTATGGGATTCACCACCCATAAGCATTTAGACTTGTGAGCGAACGATGAGGACCCATCTCAGTTGATCATCCGGCCTGGATGGGATGCCCCTCACGTTCGATGCTTTCCGAGAGTGTTCTGTGATTGGCCTTGTCTGCTTAGACAAGTGGGTACGGCTCTTGGCTCTCCATGTGATTGCATCGTGACTGGAATTACATACGCATATTCCGGGTCCCGACATAGCCCCCGAGTCTTTAGGCGATCGCTTGCGATCGGGTGAAGACTAAAGAATCGTGTGTTTTTGCAACTTTCTTTTGCCTGGGATTTGTCTTTTGGCGAGAGTCGCGTCTTTGTCGACGATAACTTCTTTCAGGGGAGTTTGATGGTTGAGCACTTGGGTCTTAAGTAACAGTCGCGTTTGCGAAGATAGCGTCTCTCGGGGGAATTTCTAAGCTTGAGCCCTCGAGTGCTTTTAAGTAAGAGTCGCGTTTGCAAAGATAGCGTCTCTCGGGGGGAGTTCTAGGCTCGAGCCCCCGAGTGCTTATAAGTAAGAGTCGCGTTTGCGAAGATAGCGTCTCTCATGGGGAGTTCTAGGCTCGAGCCCCCGAGTGCTTATAAGTAAGAGTCGCTTTTGCGAAGATAGCGTCTCTCGGGGGGAGTTCTAGGCTCGAGCCCCCGAGTGCTTATAAGTAAGAGTCGCGTTTGCGAAGATAGCGTCTCTCGGGGGGAGTTCTAGGCTCGAGCCCCCAAGTGCTTATAAGTAAGAGTCGCGTTTGCGAAGATAGCCTCTCTGGGGGGGAGTTCTAGTCTCGAGCCCCCGAGTGCTTATAAGTAAGAGTCGCGTTTGCGAAGATAGCGTCTCTCGGGGGGAGTTCTAGGCTCGAGCCCCCGAGTGCTTATAAGTAAGAGTCGCGTTTGCGAAGATAGCGTCTCTCGGGAAGAGTTCTAGGCTCGAGCCCCCGAGTGCTTATAAGTAAGAGTCTCATTTTCGAAGATAGCGTCTCTCGGGGGGAGTTCTAGGCTCGAGCCCCCGAGTGCTTATAAGTAAGAGTCGCGTATGCGAAGATAGCGTCTCTCGGGGGGAGTCCTAGGCTCGAGCCCCCGAGTGCTTATAAGTAAGAGTCGCGTTTGCGAAGATAGCGTCTCTCGGGGGGAGTTCTAGGCTCGAGCCCCCGAGTGCTTATAAGTAAGAGTCGCGTTTGCGAAGATAGCGTCTCTCGGGGGAGTTCTAGGCTCGAGCCCCCGAGCGCTTATAAGTAAGATGCTTTGGGAAGCATTATTTTATTCCTTCGAATTTTACATGTGTTGCCAATCGGTGCTGCTGTCGATGTCTCTGATGATGCCTGGAGGACTATGGGTAGAACAGGCGTAGGTTCGCTACGTTCCATGGATTTCCCACGTCCTCGTTGGTCATCGGGTTCTTCAATCTGTATGCTCCTCCTCCTATGACTTCCGAGATGATGAACGGCCCTTCCCATTGAGAGGCAAGTTTGTGCACTTTTTCCTGTATTAGTCGTAGCACGAGATCTCCTTTATTGAATGATCTGGTCCGTAGGCGACTGCTTTGATAGGTGTGCAGCTTGTCCTGGTATCCTTCAGATTTTGTGAGGGATGTGTCTCGTGCTTCGTCTGCTATGTCTTTGTAGTTCTCCGGCGCTTCTTCTGCCTCTTCCTCTTCGTACCCTGAGATTCTGGGTGCTCCGAATTTTAGGTCATGCGGTAGCACTGCTTCTGCTCCGTATACCAAGAAGAAAGGCGTATACTGGGTTGAAATGTTTGGGGTGGTGCGTAGGCTCCATAGGACTGCGGGGAGCTCCTCTATCCAGTTGCATGCGGCCTGTTCGAGTGGTGCTAGGAGTCGCTTCTTTAATCCTCCGCATACTAAGCCGTTTGCTTTTTCCACTTGGCCATTAGACTGCGGGTGCGAGACTGATGTTGTAAGGCCTGATATGCGGTAATGTTCCAGATCTAGATGTTTCCATCCAGATCCGGGGACGAAGCACATATCGGTCCCACCGCGACATATGACGAAGTCATATGCCCCGGATTTCCAACATGATATCACAACATTACAGATACAAGGATACAACATCTCATACAATCGGCATACAACTGCCTTAATTACAATATAACAGCGGAAGATACATGTCTGGGTACAGACTACAAGCAAATGCCTAGTGGAAAAGATAAAAACATCGATCCCATAACCACACGGGTCCAGTCCCTCCGCCGGGATCCGCCTAACTAGTCGTCGTCGAGTCTCCACGTGAAACGTCGATCACCATACCTGTTGTCGATCAAGAACCCTGAAAAGAGTTTGGGGGTAGTATCATGAGTACAGAGGTACTCAGCATCCAACTGTAGTGGTCATATGACCCAGCAAGGACTTCATCACTCGTCATTCTAGGACAACTAGTAGTTTACGGTAAGGATGGGGTAAGTGGTGAGGTTGTTGTCGCACTAGCATATATGAAGTGGCTAACGATCTAGAGAGTAAGATAAGAAGCCAAGCATTCGATGAGGAATCGCCTCCAACAAGTGTTACTATAAACTACTTACCCAAGCATAACACCTATCCTATCCTTGTCCTCCTCTTCGCATCCCGACGAAGAAGAAGCAGTCAAGGCACACACACACGTTGATCAAATTATATTAAGATTATCTCAGCTCTTGTTGTCTATGAACAAGGAGTAGGTCTCAAGTCGTCCATAACCGTGGACACGGCTTCTCGAAAAGATTTAACCCTGCAGGGGTGTACCAACTGCCCATTACAAGGCTCCGCACGCATGTCCATCTCTCTCAGTTGCTACCCATGATAGGCAACCATTTTATGATTTAGTCCCAAGAGATCCGGAACGACAGGTCCCTCTAGCTAACAACGAACAAATCCGGGTGGCCCCCGGTGAGTCGACATCCAACTCAAAAGTCGGTCACGCTCTCGAATCGGCCTCTACCGTCTGGACGAGGTCGGATAGGTTTCCAAAACAGATGTGGACAACCCCCTAGCTCCCTAGGGTGGACCAACAAGAGAAACCATGTCTCCGCTGGCCCAAGTTGTTTGAAGTTTGCCGGCCGCGGACCAGTCACACACACGTTTTCAAATGGTAAATCGGCTTGGGCCACCACTAGAAATGTTTGAAGCTAGGTAGGTAAGAAGAGGGGACCCCATAAAATCCCACACGCGGTTAGGCACGCTCAGTCTTAAAACCAATACCCGGAACTCGGATCCTAGGTGACTCGAATGGAACAAAGCGTCGGGGCGGGATAGCCTAGACCTTCCATCCTTCGTCGAATATAGTCAACATTTATAATAATCATATCATCAACAACAATATAATAATGTGATATCCCAAACCCAGGAGTAACAGGGTAACATCGTAGCATCCTAAGCATGCATACTAAGCAGGGGCTGAGCAACGAGCAATAGTAACATAGCAGTACAAGGTTTGCTGGGAAGGGACATGACTGTATCGGTTTGAAAGAGGTTGTAAACATGTGGTAGGATCAAACATCAAACCTATCCTAGACTAGCATGCAAACCGTTGGTTGAAATAGAATGGATCATAAGTAATGTATAGTCCTTGCCTGTTGATAAGTCGGGTTCCGAAGGTGTAGTCGGTCGTAAGCTCGCATCGTCTCCGAGAGTACCCGCGGAAGCACACAAGACGGTAAACACTGGAAAGCAATCAACGAGCAAGCATCTATTACTACGAAGCAAACATGAGCAAGCATCAACAAGAACGCAACACGAGACATCGCACCTACCGTCGAGAGCGGTTACTAACATTTTAAGTGGGGTATCGGTCACACACGACGAATACCGCACATTTGGAAAGGTTCAAGTGGTTTAGCTACAGGTGATCAATCAACGGTTATTAACATGGCAACTCAAGCAAGCATGGCATAGCACACAAACATGGCAAGAGGTGAAGCATAAAGAAAACTATCTATGCTAGTCAATTTAAGTGAGGCACAACCTAAACATGGCATAACACTAAGTGCCGCACGATGATTAAAACATTTGGTACTGTTCTGTCCTAAACCATATTTTAGGTTGGTTAACAACAGGAAACAATAGCATAAACACAAAGTACATGAAAAACTAATCAATTTACATATAAAGAACACCCCAAACGGAGTTACGGTTAAAAAGATATAAGCAAAACAAGCTATGCACACATGTTGTATAAACAGGGGTAAATATATATGCAAAAGTGCAGCAACATGACATATCAATACATGGGCATGAAGTAGACATGATGCTTAACAATATGCAATTGGAATCAATCAATTCCGATAAACGGTCGCGACACACTCGTCGACCGAAGTTGCAACAAAATATAAACAGCAGCACTCTAACAGCAGGGTAGCTACTTTGGAGCAAGACACAATCATGATGCAGCAGGCAATTATGGCATGTGAATACATGAAACTGAAGTAGAAACAATGCTTAACTCAACACAAAAGGAATCACTCAATTCCGATAAACGGTTGTGAAGCAATCGTCACCCGAAGTTGCAATAAAATAATAACAGCGGCACATAACAGAAAAGAAAAAGCAATTAACGGCATGATGCCCACTTCAACGCAGAATTAAACTATCTAGACGGCCTCAAACGGAAAAAATTTCTACATACGAATGCTAGAGCACGCAAAACTGAGCAACTTTCGTTTTGGGGGCACGTTCATCGGAGCTACGGTTTGATCGCTATCATCGTTGCAAAACTGATACAGCGGTAATAAAAACTGGGGACTTTGTAAAAAAACAGGGACTTAGCAGAAAAAATAGAAAAACGTTAGGAAAAAAAGAGGAGGGGGCGGCCTAGGCCTCACCCATGGGCTCGGCCCACTCTGGCTGGAGGTGGCCTGGCGCCTGGCTGGTCGGTTGGGCCGTGGAGGCTGGCGGGCCGTGGCCTGGCAGGCCGGCCCAGGCTGGTGACGGCTCCATCTCACCGGTCGGGCTCCTCCCGATGCCCCCGACGGCGGCGGCGGTTGCAGGGCTCCGGCGAGCCTCGAAGGCGGGTCCGGCGAAGGCAGAGGAGGGTTGCGGAGGTCGGCGCGGCTGGATCCGGTCGAGGTGGCGCCGGCTTGGTGACGGGGAGGCGTGTCGACGAGGTGGTCCAAGCCGAGCTCGACGGCGGATCCATGGCGGCGGTCGCCGGCCAGTGTGGCGATCTGCATCAAAGGGAGGAGGAGGTGAGGCCGCGTGGCGAGGAGAAAAGAGGGAAGGAGCACGGGAGGAGAAGGGGCGAGAGGAGGAGATGGCCGACGCGGCAGCCGTGGTGGTCGCCGGCGGCAGCGCGTAGAGACGGGCGGCGGCGCCAGATAGGTCGCACGGGCCCGAGGCGGCGGCTCCAAGGCCCTGCGGGGCCCGGATCTGGCTGGGGCGGTTGGTGGAGCTGGGGGCGCGATCTGAGCCGCAGATCGGCCAGATCGATGGCTGTGGTTGCTTGGGGTGTTAGGGTTTCGAAAATTGAGGGGTTATTGGGCAGATCTGGAGTTTTCAAAGGGGGTGGCTGCAATTTTACAAAGGGGAACCCTAATTGGCTGGTTTGGAAGGTGGGGGTCATTATATAGGCAGGTTGGCTGGCCAGTTTACGCAAACGCCCCCGGTACTCCTCTCGCGCGTCCGACGATCGCGTTCTTGACCGCCGAGACTCCATACGGACTCCGATTCGGATGAAACTTCGACCTACGCGCTCAGCGCGTCGAGCCCGTCGATCGTACCTCACTGCGGTGACATTCCAACAACATTTTTGGCGCCCCAATAAAATAATCCGTTTATTAAATAAACGGGGTTTGCGTTCCTGTGGCGATGGCTGGACTTGTGCCGATTGCGATGGTGCTCGGGTGAAACCCGATGTCGCAAAGGTCGAGTGTCAGGGTGGAAAGGGTCGGTCTCCGTCCGATACGAGATAAGAGGGGGGGAAATACTCGCCGATCGATAAATCAGGGATGCAAACACCGCAAACAAATCAGAAAATCAAACAATTTACATCGAATTTTTTTTTAATTTTTGCAAAAACTGGGCTGTTACAATACAACACCACCAACACGGGATCTCGTCCCGAGATCTAGGACGATCCGGGGGAGAGAAAAGAATCGACGATCTTCAACACCGCCAACAAGGGACTCTGCTCCATGTCGACGTCGAACTTCTGTCGAGATAAATTTCCGCAGAGAGACGGTAACGTCAGTAAAAGAAACCACCAGTGTCAAGAGGAAGAACGACAACGAAAGCTAGATCAAAGGACAGTGCTTTTCGACAAGTCGTGAAAACACTGGGCAAAAGGATGGATGGCAATGGGTGACCCAGATGATATCCGAAACCGGAGAAGCTAAAGGTACTACAAGAATTCCCACCTGAGATCGGAATCGAGACAATACGCTGCAAGCAAGGCATTGTAACGGTTCCGAAACTCCACACACTCGAGTCCTAGAGTTTTGAAGGGGATAAGACGAGAATAAAACACTTATGACACTTATCCTGACCAGAGCATGGGTAAGGAGTAAAGAGATCCTACTCTCTGATAGCTAACTTAATAACTACAAAATAGTTTTTGTCTAGACTCGACTTCGGCCAGAGAGGGGATCCTACGGTCGATAAGGCTCTGATACCAAGTTGTAAGGCCCGATATGCGGTACTGTTCCAGATCTAGATGTTTCCATCCAGATCCGGGGACGAAGCACATATAGGTCCCACCGCGACATATGACGAAGTCACATGCCCCGGATTTCCAACATGATATCACAACATTACAGATACAAGGATACAACATCTCATACAATCGGCATACAACTGCCTTAATTATAATATAACAGCGGAAGATACATGTCTGGGTACAGACTACAAGCAAATGCCTAGTGGCAAAGAGAAAAACATCGATCCCATAACCACACGGGTCCAGGCCCTCCGCCGGGATACTCCTAACTAGTCGTCGTCGAGTCTCCACGTGAAACGTCGATCACCATACCTGTTGTCGATCAAGAACCCTGAAAAGAGTTTGGGGGTAGTATCATGAGTACAGAGGTACTCAGCATCCAACTGTAGTGGTCATATGACCCAGCAAGGACTTCATCACTCGTCATTCTAGGACAACTAGTAGTTTACGGTAAGGATGGGGTAAGTGGTGAGGTTGCTGCCGCACTAGCATTTATGAAGTGGCTAACGATCTAGAGAGTAAGATAAGAAGCCAAGCATTCGATGAGGAATCGCCTCCAACAAGTCTTACTATCAACTACTTACGCAAGCATAACACCTATCCTATCCTTGTCCTCCTCTTCGCATCCCGACGAAGAAGAAGCAGTCAAGGCACACACACACGTTGATCAAATTATATTAAGATTATCTCAGCTCTTGTTGTCTATGAACAAGGAGTAGGTCTCAAGTCGTCCATAACCGTGGACACGGCTTCTCGAAAAGATTTAACCCTGCAGGGGTGTACCAACTGCCCATTACAAGGCTCTGCACCACGTCCATCTCTCTCAGTTGCTACCCATGATAGGCAACCATTTTATGATTTAGTCCCAAGAGATCCGGAACGACAGGTCCCTCTAGCTAACAACGAACAAATCCGGGTGGCCCCCGGTGAGTCGACATCCAACTGAAAATCCGGTCGCGCTCTCGAATCGGCCTCTACCGTCTGGACGAGGTCGGATAGGTTGCCCAAACAGATGTGGACAACCCCCTAGCTCCCTGGGGTGGACCAACAAGAGAAACCATGTCTCCGCCGGCCCAAGTTGTTTGAAGTTTGCCGGCCGCGGACCAGTCACACACACGTTTTCAAATGGTAAATCAGCTTGGGCCACCACTGGAAATGTTTGACGCTAGGTAGGTAAAAGAGGGGACCCCATAAAATCCCACACGCGGTTAGGCACGCTCAGTCTTAAAACCAATACCCGGAACTCAGATCCTAGGTGACTCGAATGGAACAAAGCGTCGGGGCAGGATAGCCTAGACCTTCCATCCTTCGTCGAATATAGTCAACATTTATAATAATCATATCATCAACAACAATATAATAATGTGATATCCCAAACCCAGGAGTAACAGGGTAACATCGTAGCATCCTAAGCATGCATACTAAGCAGGGGCTGAGCAACGAGCAATAGTAACATAGCAGTACAAGGTTTGCTGGGAAGGGACATGGCTGTATCGGTTTGAAAGAGGCTGTAAACATGTGGTAGGATCAAACATCGAACCTATCCTAGACTAGCATGCAAACCGCTGGTTGAAATAGAATGGATCATAAGTAATGTATAGTCCTTGCCTGTTGATAAGTCGGGTTCCGAAGGTGTAGTCGGTCGTAAGCTCGCATCGTCTCCGAGAGTACCCGCGGAAGCACACAAGACGGTAAACACTGGAAAGCAATCAACGAGCAAGCATCTATTACTACGAAGCAAACACGAGCAAGCATCAACAAGAAGGCAACACAATACATCGCACCTACCGTCGAGAGCGGTTACTAACATTTTAAGTGGGGTATCGGTCACACACGACGAATACCACACATTTGGAAAGGTTCAAGTGGTTTAGCTACAGGTGATCAATCAACGGTTATTAACATGGAAACTCAAGCAACCATGGCATAGCACACAAACATGGCAAGAGGTGAAGCATAAAGAAAACTATCTATGCTAGTCAATTTAAGTGAGGCACAACCTAAACATGGCATAACACTAAGTGTCGCACGATGATTAAAACATTTGGTACTGTTCTGTCCTAAACCATATTTTAGGTTGGTTACCAACAGGAAACAATAGCATAAACACAAAGTAGATGAAAAACTAATCAAGTTACATATAAAGAACACCCCAAATGGAGTTACGGTTAAAAAGATATAAGCAAAACAAGCTATGCACACATGCTGTATAAACAGGGGTAAATATATATGCAAAACTGCAGAAACATGACATATCAATACATGGGCATGAAGTAGACATGATTCTTAACAATATGCAATTGGAATCAATCAATTCCGATAAACGGTCGCGACACACTCGTCGACCGAAGTTGCAACAAAATATAAACAGCAGCACTCTAACAGCAGGGTAGCTACCTTGGAGCAAGACACAATCATGATGCAGCAGGCAATTATGGCATGTGAATGCATGAAACTGAAGTAGAAACAATGCTTAACGCAACGCAAAAGGAATCACTCAATTCAGATAAACGGTTGCGAAGCAATCGTCACCCGAAGTTGCAATAAAATAATAACAGCAGCACTTAACAGAAAAGAAAAAGCAATTAACGGCCTGATGCCCACTTCAACGCAGAATTAAACTATCTAGACGGCCTCAAACGGAAAAACTTTCTACATACGAATGCTAGAGCACGCAAAACTGAGCAACTTTCGTTTTGGGGGCACGTTCATCGGAGCTACGGTTTGATCGCTATCATCGTTGCAAAACTGATACAGCGGTAATAAAAACTGGGGACTTAGTAAAAAAAACAGGGACTTAGCAGAAAAAATAGAAAAGCGTTAGGGAAAAAAAGAGGAGGGGGGCGGCCTGGGACTCACCCATGGGCTCGGCCCACTCTGGCTGGAGGTGGCATGGCGCCTGGCTGGTCGGTTGGGCCGTGGAGGCTGGCGGGCCGTGGCTTGGCAGGCCGGCCCAGGCTGGTGATGGCTCCAGCTTACCGGTCGGGCTCCTCCCGATGCCCCCGACGGCGGCGCTGGTTGCAGGGCTCCGGCGAGCCTCGAAGGCGGGTCCGGCGAAGGCAGAGGAGGGTTGCGGAGGTCGGCGCGGCTGGATCCGGTCGAGGTGGCGCCGGCTTGGTGAAGGGGAGGCGCGGCGACGAGGTGGTCCGAGCCGAGCTCGGCGGCGGATCCATGGCGGCGGTCGCCGGCCAGTGTGGCGATCTGCATCAAAGGGAGGAGGAGGTGAGGCTGCGCGGCGAGGAGAGAAGAGGGAAGGAGCACGGGAGGAGAACGGGCACGAGGAGGAGATGGCCGGCGCGGCAGCCGTGGTGGTCGCCGGCGGCAGCGCGCAGAGACGGGCTGCGGCGCCAGATGGGCCGCGCGGGCCCGCGGCGGCGGCTCCAGGGCCCTGCGGTGCCCGGATCTGGCTAGGGCGTTTGGTGGAGCTGGGGGCGCGATCTGAGCCGCAGATCGGCCAGATCGATGGCTGTGGTTGCTTGGGGTGTTAGGGTTTCGAAAATTGAGGGGTTATTGGGCATATCTGGAGTTTTCAGAGGGGGTGGCTGCAATTTTACAAAGGGGAACCCTAATTGGATGGTTTGGAAGGTGGGGGTCATTATATAGGCAGGTTGGCTGGCCAGTTTACGCAAACGCCCCCGGTACCCCTCTCGCGCGTCCGGCGATCGCGTTCGTGACCGCCAAGACTCCGTACGGACTCCGATTCGGACGAAACTTCGACCTACGCGCTCAGCGCGTCGAGCCCGTCGATCATACCTCACTGCGGTGACATTCCGACAACATTTTTCGGTGCCCCAATAAAATAATCCGTTTATTAAATAAACGGGGTTTGCGTTCCGGTGGCGATGGCTGGACTTGTGCCGGTTGCGACGGTGCTCGGGTGAAACCCGGTGTCGCAGAGGTCGAGTGTCAGGGTGGCAAGGGTAGGTCTCCGTCCGATACGAGATAAGAGGGAGGGGAATACTCGCCGATCGATAAATCGGGGATGCAAACACCGCAAACAAATCAGACAATCAAACAATTTACATCGAAAACAAATTTTTTAATTTTTGCAAAAACTGGGCTGTTACAGATGTGTAGTTGATTTTGATGCCCAGCTCTTGACAGAAGTTTTGAAACTCTGCTGCCGTGATGTTGGTACCATTGTCTGTGATGATGTTGTGTGGTACTCCGAATTTGAAGATGATTGATTTGATGAAGGTTACTGCCGTGAGGGATGTTGAGCTGGTGATTGGTACTGCCTCGATCCATTTAGTAGTTAGAGTTCTCAACTAGTTTTGTAGGTTTTGAAAATACACACGGATTTCCCAACATACGACACCTATCACTAATAGGCTAGAGATCTTGACACCAAAAGTTCAAACATTACTCACATCAATGCCTCAAAACTATTGCAAGTTACTACTAAAATTAAATAGCAACCTCAATTACCTACTTTCAAGACAAGACACAACTCAGTGCAAAAACCAACTCTCTTAACAAGGTAAACATGAAAACTAAAGAGAGTTCCAGCAACAAACTAAACAAAAGCCAAGGCTCTTGCTAAAGATAAACTAAGACTAAAACTAAACATGGCAGTAGCTACTAAAAGATAAAGAACTCACAACAGTAAAAAGATAGGCATGAAGAATCCTATGATGTGTTCTAGATTTTGAAAGTGGAGCGTGTTTCTCTCCCACACAAAGTAATATGGGGTCTGACTTGTTATGAACAGCAAGCAAAGCTAAAGAAAACTAAAAATAAAACCTAAGAGCGGGACGCTCCAAGCATAGCACATAACGCATGAAGTGATAAAAATATAGTGAGACGAAGGACGAACTGATGATTGTTGATGGAGAAGGGGATGCACGGGGGCATCCCCAACTTAGACGCTTAAGTCTCCTTGAATATTTATTGGGGATGCATGGGGGCATCCCTAAGCTTGAGCGTTTGACACTCCCGGATCTTCTTTCATCATCTTCCATCGCACACTTGAAAACTCCCTTCATACATAACTCATCATAAGCTGATTAGAGAGGTTAGTGCCCTTAATAAAATATTTTTTCCCACTGGACATAAAGAAATTCTTGAAGAGCTACTGTTTGTCAAGATTGCCAAAAGGTTTTTGCAAAGAAAAAGCAAGCTTAAGGTTTGCAAAAGTAAGGAGAGGAAAAACGTGGCAGAATCTGTGAAAAACAGAACAACGGGTAGTAGAGAATTTTTTCGGGGCACTTATTCAACTAAAATAAAAAAACTCAGAACATACGAAAGTTCCGCAATTGTATATAGCACGTTGTGTAAAAAATCAGCTCTAAAAGATGAACCGGTGATTTGTTCCGATTTTTCCGTGAAATAGACAGAATCTGTTTTCTGGACAGCATGTCACAACTTTTGCTTCCCTTGTCATAAGAGGCTATAACTTGGCACAAAGCTTGAAAATAAAGATACAATGATGTTGCTACAGTAGTAAAAATCATCATGAGCACTAAAAACAGAAGTAAAAACATCTTGGGTTGCCTCCCAACAAGCGCTTTATTTTACGCCTTTAAGTTAGGCGTAAGGCAAAAGAAGAATCAAAGGTCTCCAAAATCGTCGGAATCGTAAAAACCTTCAAATTGATTTTCAATAAGCTCATTCTTCTTCTTCCTAGGAAAGAGGTACTTACCTTTCGCCTTACCGCGTAAGCGTATGAACCCGTTACCAATATCAATGGAGCCTTTCATAGCTCGGAGGAAGTCCCTTCCAAGCACAATGTTGCTTTGATTTGGCTCCATGATGAAGAAATCCATCGGTGCAATCCTATGAAGGAATGTAACTTGGACTTCTTTTACCTTTCCTTTAACCTCTGAAATATCTCCATTAGCATGTTCATGATAAGATGACAATTTATCCATATCTAGTTTCAAAGAATCATAAACTATTTTTGGCATAGTAGAAACCGTGGATCCAATATCCCAAAAAGCAAGGAAGTCTTGGTTAGAGATACTAATCCTAACAAAGGGCTCCCAATCATCATCTATCTCCAACATTTCTTTCTTGTTGGACTTAAGTTCTTCTACTTTCCTCAAGTCTAAACCATCCATCCTCTTTTCAATAGTGGCAAGTCTATCTATAACAGTATCAATACTACGATCATAAACAAAATAACTAGATAGACTATGCAAAATATCAAGATCTCTAGCTTCATCACACTCTAAAAAGTCTCCTTCAGCTATAATATCAATAAAGTGTTTACACCACTTAAAAAGACCATGGTAAAAACTTCTAAGCACAATTTTTATAGGTATCCAAGGCATAATTCTTTTATGTGCTTTAGAAATTCTGTCCCATGCCTTCTTCATATTTTCTCCATCCCTTTCATGGAAATCGAGAACTTCCGATTCCCTCAAAGAACCAAGTCCTAACATGTTCATTTAAACAAGGAGGACTACTAACAGCAAGATAAATATATTTTTTATGATTTTTGATATCAGACACAAAGATAAAAACAGAAAGGTAAACTAACAATACTAAAAAGTAAATGTAAAAGGTAGTGGGCAACTCCCCTATCTTAGCACTCGGAGTCCCCGGCAACGGCACCAGAAATTTGCTTGATACGCGAGAGATGATCATTGCTTCTCGCCCTTCGTTGGTTACCCCAAGTGGAAGGTGAGATGCAGCGTAGCGGCAAGTTTCCCTCGGTGAAGATACCGAGGTTTGTCTCAGTAGGACTCCGGAGATGATAAGTAGGTGTCAGCGGCGCAACTGACGTGGACTTGCACACAGACACAAATAACTTTGCTCCCAACGAAGTTCAGAGAGGTTGTCAATATTTCCGGTCTTGTTGTTTACAAAGGATCAAAACACAAGGGATAATGATAATGGTAGCAACTGAAAGTAAAAGGCAGAAAACTAAATAAGCTTGTAAACAATGATGAGAATATGGACCGGGATCCCGTGATGTTCACTAGTGATGTCTCTCTCTCAAAAGACGATAAAACTGCTATGCGAGGTTGATACGTCCAAAACGTATCTATAATTTCTACTTGCTCCATGCTTCTTTTCTGTAATATTGCTATGGTATTGATACAATTTCATACACTTTTGATCATATTTGTACTAACTTATTAACTCAGTGCACCCCAGTGCCAGTTCTTGTTTTCTGCTGTTTTTCTATTTCAGGTTTCCCCCATATTAAAAGTGCTCCAAAAATTCGGAAAAAATTCAATAAAAAGATCAGCGCTTCAGAAGCTTCGGGAATCACCAAGGAGGCGCCAGAGGGGACCCACCAGGGCCCCACGCGCCCTCCCAGCGCGCCCTAGGGTGGGGCCGCGCCAGGGGGCACCTGGACCCCTGGTGGGCCCCCTGGCTGCCCCCCTTCGCACATATATTCTCCGTGACGCGAAACCCCCGAAGACAGAACCCTTTTTCGTGATCTCTCCTCTGTTCCGCCGCCGCCGCGCTTCCAAGATCAGGAGCACCAGGAGACCTCTTCCCGGCACCCTGCCGGAGGGAGGAACCACCTCTGGGAGCTTCTCCACCACCATGGATGCTTCCCGGATGAACCGTGAGTAGTCCACCTTGGACCATGGGTCTATGATCAGTAGATATGTGATGTTCTCCTCCCCTCTTTGTTCTTCATGGTTTAGACCTCGTGAGCTGCCCTACATGATCGAGGCACATATGTAATCTTTATGTTGTTGCTATGCTGAGTTTGCTGGGATCCGACGGATTATGAGACTATGTTCAGATTGTGTTTGAGTAATATATTTGATTCTCCTCTTTTATATTTATGTTCTTGAGTAATTCTTGCATGTTCTCCGTTGCTGTTTATTGCTTTGGCCAAGTAGTAGGTAGTGACTCCAAGAGGGAGCGTTATGCATGATTGTGGGTTCATGCCCCATGATGACTAGCTTGAGTGACAGAAACATGATTCTAGGGGATGTGTTGTTGCCACAAGGGAGAAAACAACGGTGTTTGTACTTGCGGGTGCAAGGATTGTTTACTTTACGCAGAGTTCTTTAATGCAGTTGTCTGTTGCTTTGAGTTTACACTTTGGGTGGGATTCACAACTTAATACCAGCGAGATGTTCTGGATAGATATCTCAAGGTGGATGATTAGTAGGTAGATGCAGATGGATTTCGGTATACTTGTCTTGGCGTACCGCCCATGCTTTTGAGCCTCTTCCTTTCTTTATAGCATAGTTAGCATTGGTTTGCGCACATAATCCTGTCAATTGCCCAGCTATAATTTGTTTACCTCGCATGGCTATTTTATCATCTTTTGGGTGAGAGACATAACTAGTGAACATCATGGGACCCCGGTCCATATTTCCAATACTGTTTACACCCACTATTTATTTTCTGCTTTATTTACTTTTCCGTTGCTATCATTATCCTTATTATCCCGTGCATTTTATCCTTTGTAAACAACAAGGCCGGAGGGATTGACAACCTCTCTGAACTCGTTGGGAGCAAAGTTATCTGTTGTGTGTGCAGGTCCACGTCAACCGCCTAATTTCTAGCGCCGTTGTCACCTTCCTGTCGTTGCCGGAGTCCTACTGGAGACAAACCTTGGTATCTTCACCGAGGGAGATTTGCTGTTGTTTACATCTCAAACCTTCCACTTTGGGTAACCAACGAGGGGCAAGAAGCCATCAAAGCAATTTCTTGGCGATGTTGCCGGGGACGCAAGCAAAGCTATACCCGCCAACTCTCGCGCCATCAGAGGTAAACAAATTACAGATGGGCAATTGACAGGATTATAAACGCACCGCAATGCTGACTATGCTACAAAAAAAGGAAGAGGCTCAAAAGCATGGGTAGTACGCCAAAATAAGTAGACCGAAATCCAACTGCATCTACTACTAATCATCCACCTTGAGATATCTATCCAGAACATCTCTCTGGTATTAAGTTGCGAGTCCCACCCAAAGTGTAAACCCAAAGCAACAGACAACTGCATTAAGAAGCACTGTGCGTAAAGTAAACAATCCTTGCAACCGCGGTTACAAGCACCGTTGTTTCCCCCCTTGTGGCCACATCACACCCCCTAGACTCATGTTTCTGTCACTCAAGCGTGTCATCAGGGGGCATGAACCCACAATCGAGCATAACGTTCCCTCTTGGAGTTACTACCTACTACTTGGCCAAAGCAATAAACAGCAACAGAGAACATGCAAGAATTACTAAGGAACAAAAATACAAAAGATAATAAGTAGTTATATTACTCTATCACAATCTGAACATAATCTCATAATCCATCAGATCCCATCAAAATCAGCATAGCAACAACAGAAAGATTACATATGTGCCTCGATCATGTAGGGCAGCTCACGAGGTCTAAACCATGAAGAACAAAGCGGGGAGTAGAACATCACATAGCTACTGATCAGGGACCCATGGTCCAAAGGAAACTACTCACGACACATCCGGGAAGCGTCAATGGTGGAGGGGAAGCTCCCGAAGGTCGATCCTCCCTCCGTCAGGGTGCCGGGAAGGGTCCTGTTGGCGCTCCCGATCTTGGAAGCGCGGCGGCGGCGGAACAGAGGCGAGATCGCGAAAAAGGGTTATGTCCTCGGAGGTTTCCCGTGGCGGAGAATAAATAGGCGAAGGGGGCCAGCCAGGGGTCCCACCAGGGGTCCAGGCGCCCCCTTGGCGCGGCCTGGCCCTAGGTCGCGCCAGGTGTCCTCCTGGGTCCCTGGTGGTGGCCCCCCGGCCCTCCTTCGGGGCTCTGGAAGCTTCCGGTACGCTGATTTTTTATCTAATTTTCCCGGATTTTTGGAGCACTTTTAATATTGGGGAAAATTGAAATAGAAAAACGATAGAAAACAGAAACTGGCACTGGGGTGCACTGAGTTAATAGGTTAGTCCAATGATCAAAAGTGTATGAAAGTTATGTAGATCATAGCAATATCACACAAAACTTGCATGGAGCAAGCAGAAATTATAGATACGTTTGGGACGTATCACCCGGCCGTCGACATTGTCGGTGAATTTGAGGGGGGGTTGATCGAGCCGGATGGACCCGCATCCCGATCATTCCGGCCTGGAGCGAATGACGCACAAATGTCGATGTTTGCGCGTCGTCCGCATGTGGGTGTTGCGCGCGAACTCGAAGAGTGGCCACTGCAACTGGTCGACGAAGCCCACTGTTGACGGTCTTCTTCTTCTCCAGTCGGTGGTGCGTGAGGAGGTCAAGGTTATACCACTGCTCCTCTTGCAACATGCGGAACATAGACACCAACGACGTCGGTTGCTCCTTCTCCTTCACCTCCATCATGAATCTGTCGAAGTGCTCATGCGCCTGTGCCATGGTGAAGCCGGCGGTTGGTGTGGGCACTGGCCAATCGCCAAGAACCTCCTTCATCATTGATTCGTCACCCTTTGAGCTCGGAGGTGGTCCCGCAACTATGCGAGACATGGGAGCTCAGAGGCCGTTCAATGCCGAAGAGACACGACTGGAGGTCTCCGATCAGAGCTTCATTTTCTACACACACGTTAATGCTGGAGGGACATGACAGGAAAACTTCGAAGCGACGATAATGCCGTCAGTGTAACATTGTATGTGCATGTTCAGTGCCAAAGATGCGACGAGATGGATTCGAAGCGATGGAGAAGCTTTAATGCAGACGGGTCGTCCAAGAATCCTATCCCGATGACATTGAAGCTGGCTACACGCCCGTCCTCTAGCTCACGGCTATATAAAGCGGCGCGGTGAGCCTCTGCCCCCGCACTCTCATTCGCGCTCAAGCTCATTCGCGACACTCCGATCATCGTGGTTCACTCTAAAATCAACACTTACAAGATGGTTGCTATAGTAAGGCGGGCGGAGATCCTGACGGAGCAGGAGGAGGCCGCGGAGCAACAAGAGCAGGCGGAGTAGGAGGGGGAGGAGGACGACAACGATGAGGAGGAGGAGGCCGATGATGACGAGTAGTTGCAACAGGAGGGGGGAAGGGGACAACGATGAAGACGATGATGACGAGGAGCAGCAACATGAGGGGGAGGAGGAAGATTTTACTCCAGCGTTGCTGACAGCTATGTCGGGAGTTACAAGACATGCGCGGAGTCGAGGAGGCCATCTAACGAATCCCGCCACGGCGTAACAGAAGGCGGTCCTTGATTCCATTCAATCGGAGCACGAGGTGGAAGCCAACCATCACTTCATTGCGAGCAACATGAGAGGATTGACTACTTCAACATTGGCCCTCCTCTTGTTGCTGACAATGGAGCCAACCGATGACGTCGAGGAGATGGAGGTGGAGGATGACGACGTGAAAGGCGGGCATGAAGTTCGATTAAACCTTCTTAGTTTTATTTATAATTCAACGGATGAAGTATCATCTGTTTATGTAAATTTTATCAAGATATCAATGAGTTTCGTTCGAATTCATCAAATTTCATTCAAATTTATGTGAATCTTAATAAATAAAATATATTAATTTGATGTTGAACAAATACGAGTATGGTTGAATGATCGGCTTATGCATTAAAGTTCGTGAATCGATCCGAACTAATCCATTGATAAATGATGCATTCGTTTTAAGGATCAACGTTTGAAAATATCCAACTCTAACCACAGACAATAAAAATACGGACGTCCGGCAAATAACATTGAAGTGAAAAGAGTACAAACAAAGCGGTGGCTGATGCAAACTGCAGGATACTGCATAAACAAACCGGCTCTCTCTCTCTCTCTCGCTCAGAGAATCTCTGTACACGCAGCCCAAGATTTCCAGAACTTTTAATGCCCCTCCCTCCTCAATTAACTCCCGGCGCCAACAACCCACGCACACTGTCAGCTAGGCACAGCCCCCCCGCTCCTCCTTGTGTTTTTTTTTTCCAAAAAAAGAAACACCTAGTATTTTATACTCCTAGTATGGAAGATATTTGTGCTAAAACATCTTCCTAAAATATTAGTAGTTCGGGAACATTTGCACCATTACCATTTTCCTTCTTTTTACCGATCACATTCCTAGTTTATTTCGCACCAATTTCGCTGTAATAATCGTTCATCAATTTCCCCATGTCGACCCAATAATAATAACAAACCATTATTAGTTGACCTGCCTGCTTTGTCTGTCTCCTTCCCTTGTCGTCCGTTTGATACTAGTACTACCTAATAATTGACCCGATTCCTCCATCTTCCCCTCTCCTTTCCTTTTCTCCCCCACAAAATCATCGACCGAGTTGTTGGTTGATGAATCGTCCTCGCCAAAAAAAGATTGCTGCTTTTCTATCTCCTCCAGCTCCAGTCATGGCGTTGTCGTCCTTGGGACCAAAAGGCCCGGAAAAATAAAAACAGCGCCAACCAACTGCTCCTCTAACCTCCAGACTGATGAGGTCCAATCCAATCCAACCAAAGAAGTTTGTTTGATGAGCCCGTCCGTCTGTCTTGAGAGCTTTCTTAATTAGCAACCCCCCACACCCACAAAAGCAGAGAGGAGGGTGAAGACACAATAGAAGAAACTGCCGTCTTCAAGGACCTCCACCCCCAACCACTCGCCCCGCCCGCTGGCCTTCTCCTTCTCCCTCTCCTCCTCCCCCATTGTGATTGTGATCCCCCCCGGCGCCCACCATTAACTGCTCCAATTGCTGGTTTCTGCAACCCCCGCTCGGTTTATTGGAGGAGGAGTAGTTGGATCAGCAGCAGCAGGCAGGTCGCCGAGCCAAAAGGGTGCTGCTACATGTATTTCTGCTGACCCTGCCCTGCCCTCCCGCCTTTCTTTCGCGGGGAACTGATTCCAGGGGCGGCGGGAGAGAGACCAGGCCATGGCGTGAGCTTCGGAGTGCTGGTTGGGGCTTCTCTTCTGCGCTCTGCTCCTACTCGCACGGCGTTCTTTGGGGGGAGGAGCTAGCCCTCCTCCGGGATGGCCGCTTCGGCGTCGTCGGTGAAGCTGGGATCAAAACCCGATGCTTTCAGAAGGCAGGGACAGGCCTGGTAAGATTTCTTGCCTATCTATGCACTTCTTCCCTATTAATTTACTTTTGATTTCTTCCGTATAAATGCTCGCTCCCTTGCCGGGACAGAGAATTGGGCCTTGCTCTCTTGTCACCGCTCTTCTTTGTGATAGTACACTAGCCGAAACCTGAAAGATTCAGGGGAGAAAGCTGGACAACACCTTGTTCATGTTCGTGGGTTTCTGGTCAAATTGGTCCGAATTCGGTGGTACTACTTACCAAAATTCACAAGTCAACTCGCTTGGCTGGACTCCACGGCTTCACTCACTGTTCACGCGCCTTCCCTGCGTGCTGCGTCTGTTGGGGTTGTCTTGTTTGTATGTAGTAGGCCACTGTCATATTCACCTACTGCATTTTTCAATTGCAAAACCACTGGATTAACAGGGCTGGTTCACTTGCTCCTGCCATTAGTTTCAAATGATACATGCTAGTTGCCAAAATAAATAAATAAATATTGAAATTTTGTACCGGACACACTTGTTGATGAGCAATTCTTGAATCTTGCATATTGCTCACGAAATCAGGGAAGGTTTACGGTATTACCTGCTGCTTTGGTGCCCCCATGGGCCATGGAACATGCTAGATACAGTTCCACCATTGAAGCATGGTGGGGTGTTACTCACTCATTGTACCCACAACTATGCATAGTTGATTGCAGTTGACTGCTTCTGCAATTAGTTTGTGGTCGCCGGTGGGGGTCACTTGCAGTTTTTCATGGATCCACATCACATTGGTTGGC
Source organism: Bromus sterilis (assembly GCA_950022295.1). Classification (NCBI taxonomy): domain Eukaryota; kingdom Viridiplantae; phylum Streptophyta; class Magnoliopsida; order Poales; family Poaceae; genus Bromus; species Bromus sterilis. Next base: position 381,993,176 of record OX465595.1, on the reverse strand, counting down.
AGCGAGATGCTATCGTTCCTCATTTATGGAGGACAATGTAACCAACATGTAATTATTTAGTAGGGAGCAGGTTTGGGTTTGTTTTAAATGGATAAAACTCAAGCTTTTCATGTTTCAAGAAATCAACCGCCTTTTAGCGCCACTTTTTGTGACATCAAAGGGACCATTACCGTGGATGTATATGTCTCAAATTTTCTCTGTGAAGTTTCGTATTTAAATACGTCTGATACGGTGATGTTGACTTTTCTTATGCTTTTGAACCTTCTAGGTTCTGCACAACAGGACTGCCCAGTGATGTTACTGTTGAAGTTGGGGATATGTCTTTCCACCTTCATAAGGTAATATGCATTTCCTGTGAGTGTCTGTAAATTATTTTTCTCTCTCTGGCGCTAGAAACAACTTACTTGTTACTGGAATTCCCTGGGACAAAATTACTTAAAGTTTTTTTGGTATTAGAGAGAATGTGGTTCAAAGCATCAAGGTGGACTAACAAACTTTAGTCACTTGTGACATGCAAACATTGTCCATTCTAAGTCATATTGTAGAGGGAAGGAACTACCTGTGGATTCATAGGAATAATATACATTGTCCTTATTAAGAAGCAACTTGTAGTTGTGTTGAAAGTGTTTCTTAACCACTCCTTTGTAGAGAATTAATTTGTGGCGACATTTCATCTTTAAAAAGAATGCACATGACATTTGTTAACTTTCTCTGGTGGTCATTCATGCATCTTTACTGAATTTTCCTACCTTGTACTTGTAGACTTCACTATACACGGTCTGTTTTTCTCATTAATGTTGTTTATCCTCTTCGCAGTTCCCTTTACTTTCCAAAAGTGCTGTTCTTGAACAGTTGATCGAGGAGAGTTCAGACCAAGAAGAGTCCATCATCAAACTAAGTGATATCCCTGGCGGTGCAAAATCGTTTGAGATGGTGGCAAGATTCTGCTATGGAGTGAAAATAGAACTTTCTTCTGCAAATGTTGTCTACCTACGTTGTGCGTCTGAGTATCTCCAGATGACTGAAGATATATCTGATGACAACTTGATTGCACAGACAGAAATGTTCCTTAATCAAGTAGTCCTTCGTAACTGGAAAGATTCTCTAAAGGCGCTAGAAACATGTGATGACCTCCTCCCTCATGCTGAAGATCTTCACATTGTGAAGAGATGCATCGAGTCATTAGCGTCGAAAGCAACTACTGATCCAAACCTGTTTGGCTGGCCAATAAGGGAACATGGCCTCATGCAAAGCCCTGGTGGCAGTGTACTGTGGAATGGGATAAGCACCGGTGCCAGGCCGAGAAACTTCAGTTCAGACTGGTGGTATGATGATGTTTCATCATTGAGTTTTCCCATGTACAAGAGATTGCTATCTGGTATGGAGTCTCGAGGTATACGGCCTGAGATTATCGGTGGTTCTTTGGCATACTATGCGCGGAAGTACATCCCAGGACTCAGTAGGCGCAATAGCACGGGAACACTGTCCCTGGCTGCTCCTCTTTCTGATGTAGAACAGAAGAACTTACTTGAGGAGATCGACAGGCTATTGCCTCTTCAGAAGGGTTTAGTACCTACGAAACTTTTGCTCGGGCTGCTTAAAACAGCCATGATTCTGAAAGCCAGCTCCACTTGCATTTCCAACTTGGAGAAACGCGTTGGCATGCAACTTGACCAGGCCAGTCTTGAAGATCTGCTGCTGCCAAATTACTCTTATACCATGGAAACACTCTACAATGTGGAGTGCGTGCACAGGATTGTTGATCACTTTTTGGCAATGGACCAAGCCAACGGCGGTTGCTCCCCATGCATGGATGATATGATGGCATCCCCTTCGATGATACCAATCACCGCTGTTGCTAAGTTACTTGATGGCTATCTTGCCGAGGTTGCACCGGATGTCAATCTGAAACCTCCGAAATTCCAAGTTCTAGCATCTGCTTTGCCTGAGTATGCCCGGCCACTAGATGATGGCCTCTACCGTGCCATTGATGTGTACTTGAAGGTAGATCTTTTGTCCTATATTTCCTTTGATCTGCATGTGCATGACATGTGTACAATCTGCATTTGCAGCTGTTTAATATACCAATCATTTTGTGTTTGCTCACAGGCGCATTCCTGGCTATCAGAAGCTGACCGGGAGCAGCTATGCCGGCTAATGGACTGCCAGAAGCTCTCCCTAGAGGCATGCACACACGCCGCGCAGAACGAGAGGCTGCCACTGCGCGTGGTCGTGCAGGTCCTCTTCTTCGAGCAGCTGCAGCTAAGAACCTCGATCGCGGGGTGTCTGATGGTGTCCGATAACCTGGAAGGATCCAGGCCGCTGCGGAGCGGCATGGCGATGTCCGGCGAGGCCGGGGGGTGGACCGCGGCCGTGAGGGAGAACCAGGTGCTGAAAGTGGGCATGGACAACATGAGGATGCGGCTGGCGGAGCTGGAGAAGGAGTGCTCGGACATGAGGCAGGAGATCGAGAAGCTCGGCCGCACCGGCGGCGGCAAGGCCGGAGGAGGAGGAGGATGGGCCTCCCATGTGCCGAGGAGGTTCAGCCTGAAGATGAAGCCGCAGATGTGCAGCACCCAGGAGGGCTCTGTGAGCGAGCAGCAGAAGAGCATGAGCGCCAAGCTGGACAAGCTTCAGGCCAAGCTGTCCAAGCAGAAGAGGCAGCTCTCCGCTGACGCCTGAAACAATCAATAAACGGAACGGAAATCCCTCCCTCCCTCCTCCTCCTCTTGTAATTTAAACTTCAACTTCGTGTGATGTGAACTGTGTTTGATCGTTTAGTAACCGTAGCAGGCTTAGTGTGCCAAGTGCAGTGGTGCATGTGAACGTTTCTGATGTTTTTTGGGTGTGTTTCGTTAGTGGGAATGGAAATGTGTAGCAAAGTTTGAATGTTGACTGAGGTAGTACAAGTGTCCAGCCAGTTCATACTACAGTACTGTACTATTTATGCACATATCATTGTTATTTGGATCGTTAGATCTTTGACCGTAAATTTCTAGTTTCTTTGATTATTCAGCCAACATTGTTCAGGGACGCATGGTCAGTGTCATTGGATTGGCACGATTAATGATTTGTGTGGACTTGAGAGGACGCTGCAGGAGTTCACAGTTGATTCACTTGACTCTGACTGAAGCTAAACGTCGTTTTCTGCTCTGCGAAGGTGAGAATCTGACAGCCTCACGTAAATGCCAAGGATGAACCGATGATATATGGTACAGTACGCTTCAAGCAAGAGAATTGTTGACCAAACCAAACAGATACTATGGCCATCAAGTTGGCGATGCAGATTTCAGAGAGTAAATCTTCTCCATATCAACAACATTAAGTAATCTTACTGACATGAGATCCTAATCAACAGCCTGGTGACAATCTGAACACATATTTGGCCGCATTCCTGTTTTGCACATCAGTTGGCAGCATTTATCCATGAAAGCAACCGGCCACGCATTCGGTAGTCGTTAACTTTGGCTACCACTTGCAAAGAGTTAGGTGCGTTTTATTCACACAAAAAAACAGAGTTAGGAAGCGTTTGGTTGTTGGGCTATCCCCTCCTAGGACAGGAATAGTCATTTTTCTTCTTCTGAATATCAGTTGTTTGGTTTATGGGCGAGCAAGGACAGGGATAACTAGATGCTTAGAATATTCTCTGAAAAACAGGTTATCGAGCCAAAATGTCACGAACGTGCTTATCCAAGCAAAACGCAAGGTGGGAGAGGTGCGGGGCCGGCTACGCGCGGTGCGGCGGTGCTGCGGGGGCGTTGAGGCGAGGCCGACGAACCCACCCATCACGTGCCATGGCCGTCTCGTCGCCACTTCCGCGGTGGGCGCCCACGCCGAGATCGTCGTGTCCGCTCTGTCGTTGGGACGACGGCACACCCGGACTTCGCTCGGCCGAATTTTCCCGTGGGCAAGCGCCTCACAGCGTCGTGCTCCCGCTCCCATGGACCTCCACGGTAGCAGACCGACATGTTTCAACGGCGTGGAGGTGGCGCCGACGAGGGCCACCAAGCGAGGCCGACGAGGCCAGTGCGACGGCGTGGCGACGGGGCCGTCCACGCACGGCCAATGGATCTTTTGAGTGCCAAAACTACCGAGTCGTTAATAGTTTGCAATGTGCACCTATTTTTCAGTAACAACGATGCAAGAAACACTAACCGATCAATTCAACGCGTTTTGACAATGAAACTGATCGCTCCACCCCGTTCATCAGGCCACGTGGCAAATGATTAACGGGTACGACGGGATGGTCGTTAACCCGTTACGTTTGACTGTTATGACACATGGCACACACATGTTAGTCTCAACAAAAAAACTTAAAATGAAAAAAAAACATTTTTTCTTTCAAATTTTTCATCGAAAAATATATAAAGAACTAATAACAAAAAGTATTTTTTATTTCAAAAAATATATATTTCCCATCCAAAAAATTATGTAAAAACACATAAATATATTTTTATTTCAAAAATATTTTTTTATTCAAAACAATTCTATACAAAATGAAAAAATAATAATAAATTCCGATCCTGCACCAGGCGCCACATAGGCCGGCGTGCTGCAGGTGGGCGTCGCTCCACCTCGCCCGCTCCAGCCCGTCGCGATGAATAGCCTGCTGCAAGCACACGCACTATCCATCGCCAAGTGGATAAAATATACTTTCTTCGTTCTAAATTATATGAGTTTCATTTGTTCACATGTGTATCTAAATATGTACACAAATAAAAGTCATTTAATTTGGAATGAAGTTAGTATATTTTATCATTTTTTATAGATGGAAATATATTTTTTTACATATTTATTTTGTATTATTTTATATTTTTATTACTATTAATGAAATTTTTTGGATGAATATATATATATATATTAAATAAAAACATACTATTATACTTTTAAATTACATTTATCATTTTATATATTTTTCTAGAACTTTCTAGAGTACTATTTTTATTTTAAAATATTTTGTATATATCTTTTTTCAATGAAAGAAAAATACAGTATAATTTTAAATTTTAGTACTTCCTCCGATCCATGTCTCAAAATTGATGTATCTATCATCAAAATGCATCTAGATACATCCATTTATAGAGGTGGGGTTTGTGGGCGTGAACGGCGCTGAAGCTGTACTTATATACAAGCGGGCATACGAACGAACGGCTTCAATGCGTCTGGTGTAGGCTCATCGTTCGAATTGGTGCGAGAACAAATGCGTTGTTTGAATGCTGATGAGTCGCGCCCGCTTTGGAACGGGGCGACTGGCATGAATGTGTAGAACTATTCCGCACACGAAGAGGATTTTTGGCGCAGAGAGTTTTTGGATGGGTTAGTGTTAGTGATGTTGGAGTCCTACGTGACGGTGGTTCAAACTCCTACGAAGCCTCTCTCTCTCTCCTCCCATTCTCCGGTTTGCATAAAAAAAATTAAACAAACATGTTTGAATGGATACAGAATCGCGTTGGATAGCAGTAAACCGTTCGATCCGAATAATTGCGAAAGATTTAAAGATCAACGCTGAAGATGGCCTAAACGAATGGATCGATCAGTCAACAGTCTAATGGTTGGAGTCCAAGCGCAATTTCCTGGCCAACAAGTGAGCGCGTTCCCACGCTTGCTATCGGTTCATTCTAATGGCGTTCCCATGTTAGCCGCTGACCCGGATAATAGCTGCATGCACACCTCTCTGCATATGCGCTGTGTGCCGCCACGGTTCATTTCCCATAAACAAACGATAGATCATATGCTCATGTTCCAATCATGCGCGGTAGATGGGTTGACTCCATTAGCTGTATCCGCCGGATGGGTAATCAATCCGTCATTGGAGATTGCGTGTGCTTTCCAATGCTCACTCCCTACTACACAATTTGAAATACAAATCCATAAAATAACAATCGATAAGAAGAAACAAAGAGACTGTTTGGATTGTTACTAACTTTGCCACAACTAATCTTAGGCAAAGTGTGGCTGCCACAAAAGTGTGGTGAACAAAATGGCCACCACAAGGTGTGGCAAAAAATAAGTCTATGACATGTGAACCATAGTACTAGTAAAGTGTGGCAAGCCACAAATGTAATAATGAACCAAACACAAGCCAAAGATGTTGTGGCATAATTAAGGTTAGGCATGACAAGCTCCGGCTGGAAACCTTTCATAAGACAAAGACATTTGGAAGAAGATGTAAGTCTCAGAAAACAAAGACACGGCTTACCACTTTACCAGTAAAATTCCCGTCACACTCATGTGGCCTGTTCACGGAGTGCCGAAGAAAACGAAAAATAAATCGTACAAACCAATCGCCCAAGCTTAAAAACCCACGCATATTTCCTTTTGTGAATCAACCTGTGGTTGAGGTGGTTAGGTGAATAGTTGTATCCCCAGCCCACCAGAGTTCAAATCTTAGATTTGACAATGGTGCTCGCATTTTCCTGGATTTATTCCAGGGCTTCTGGTGATGCGCTTTTAGTGGGAGGAGACGTTCCCGTCGAAGATGAGATGGAGGCTTCGTTAATCTCAAGATGATGTACCGGCTCAGTATTGCGAACTCGTGTATGTGAGCGTCAGAGTTGTACTTTGTTTTAAAAAAAAAAGCTTAAAAACCCACGCACAGCCTCGTGAATTCTTAAAACCCCGCGCGCACCACGCGCCCTTGGCCACTCCCCCCAGCTCCCCCTCTACACGATACAACCAAGCGGACAACACAAGGGAAGAACCTCGCAACCATGGCGGTGGTCGCCGAGGCCGGCGTGCGGCGGCGCGGGTGCACGACGTGCGCCAAGGAGGACTTCTTCCCGGAGGAGTCGTTCGCGAGCTGGGCGGCGTACGGGCGCGCGCTGCGGAGCACGGGGCCCCGGCTGGCGGACCGCCTCACGTCGCGGTCCCTGGAGGCCACGGAGCTGCACCAGGTGCGCGCGCGGAGCGGCGCCGACATGAAGCGCGACCTCACCTGGTGGGACCTCGCCTGGTTCGGCGTCGGCGCCGTCATCGGCGCCGGCATCTTCGTGCTCACGGGGCAGGAGGCCAAGGAGGTGGCCGGACCCGCCGTCGTCGTCTCCTACGTCGTCTCCGGCGTCTCCGCCATGCTCTCCGTCTTCTGCTACACCGAGTTCGCCGTCGAGATTCCCGTCGCAGGTACGCACTACTGTACTTTGATTACCTACGTGCTTATCGACGTGCATCATCTTCCTGCTCTCCTTGTAGTTCAGAATTCTCTCGCCATGGCCGGCCGTCTCACGATTAATTAAGCCGATTTTCGGTTTTTTCCCTGCATTTTGATCGATGAGAGTGGATTAACCTAGGTAGCTTGGCGGATAAGCACGCCCAGAGAAACTGGAAAGATTCTCTGCCACTGCTAAAAAAGTCCAAAAATGAACATTTAAAATTAGAAATATTCTAACTGCATATACAGTTATACTTGGAGAGATTCTAAACTATTTTTGGCACCTTGGTGCTAACATAGTAACATCACACAGACAGAAGATAATTACTAAGTTAACACATGAAGATGGGCGTGCTTGGTCTAATCTGCACATATGGATCGATCTCTCACTCTCACATGTCACTGCCAGTATACAACGTGACAGAATTTATTCTAGTCTTCAATCTTCATAGCAGCTGCTTGTTCCATTTTCCAAGGGAGCAGTCAAAGGCCGGAGCAAGTGCGTGGCAATCTTTTTCTTCCTGATGCTGTCCAGTTGATCTGACTCGAGACTCGCTCACATGGGCTCTTCAACGTCGCGCGCCTAATAAGGATTTGATTTCCATTATTCTCCTATGAAAGATATCATTTGTCAATTCTCCTTGGACTTTGGGGTCATAGTTCACACTGCACATCACCAACCTCGCCTCATCAGAGAAATCTAGCAGTAACACTGTTGATTTGGTCAAAATACTATGCTTCCTCGTGACGAAAATGCTCATTCATTTGACCAAATACTAACACTGTTTCTTGAAGTATAGACAGTGATGTACTGATGTCACGGTCCCGGACTTATGATTTTTTTTTCTTATTGTTATTTTAGGAATATATATTAAGTTGTTTCTCTAGATACATCGAGTATTATGTAGATGCGCACAACATGAACACAGTTATACAATTCCTAATGGCATGTTAGGTTCATACAGCTAACCTTAGGCAAGTGCATCCTGCCACAAAAGTGTCTATACGAAAAAACATGGTATATGTGGTAAATAATTTTACATATTTGAAATTTAGTTATGATGCCTTAGGCTGTTAGATCAAAAATAAAATGAAAGATATCAGTAAGAGAAAATTCTATCGCAAGTGTGATAAAATTTGGCAAAAAAATTTAAATCTAGTCTATGGCACATGGATTGTATAATAATGAAGTGTGACAAGACAAATAAATAATGAAATATGACAAGCCACAACTAAAATATAAAATAAATTACACTCCTTCCGTACCGAAATATAGGTATTTTTTGCGGTGAAATATAGGTAGTTGAAGTGTACTATATGTATATATAATATAACGATGTGTATATTGGGTTGGTATTGTTTGTCTTTATGGATTTTATATATGTTTGACCAAACATATAAGCATTCATCTTTGGCTCAGTTTATACATCATCCATTTAGGGATGAAGGTAGTACTTTGTCAACACATACACTACACATAGTGTGCTAAATCAACAAAATTTTAGTCATGTACTAGATTTTATAGGTATCGTTCAAATTGTTATGTTGTTGCCCTTAATGGCCATGATACAAGTGTTCGACGAAAATGGAAGTAAGTTGAAGGAGGAAAAAAGAAGGATAGTCGGTAAATCTAATAGCGTAAAAAATCGACTTATTCAAAATAAATTTCCAAACGACTTGTAAATTCAATAAACTTACATATAGTCATTGCTGATTTTCTAGCTATCTTAGAATTTCTTGCGCAGATTTTCTAGCTATTTTTGAATATCTTGGGTTCCACCACGTGGAGTAAGAACAGAGCATGCCGTTTTTTTTTCGTTTTTTTCAGGAAGAGCATGCCGTTAATAACAGCAGTAGATGTTCGACAAAATTCTAGTGAATAATCGGCTCCGATGAATCCTTGACAAAGAGGAAAAATAAAATGGACGCATATTGCAGGCGGTTCGTTCGCGTACCTCCGGGTGGAGCTGGGCGACTTCATGGCGTTCGTGGCGGCGGGCAACATCCTCCTGGAGTACTGCATCGGCGGCGCGGCGGTGGCGCGCGCGTGGACGTCCTACTTCGCGACGCTGCTGAACCACCAGCCCAGCGATTTCCGCATCCACGCCTCCTCCCTCTCCCCCGACTACTCGGAGCTGGACCCCATCGCCGTCGTGGTGATCACGCTCATCTGCGCCTTCGCCGTGCTCAGCACCAAGGGCTCCTCCCGCTTCAACTACCTCCTCTCCATCCTCCACATCGCCGTCATCGCCTTCATCATCGTCACCGGGCTCACCAAGGCCGACCCCGCCAACATGCGCGACTTCGCGCCCTTCGGCGCCCGCGGCATCTTCGCCGCCTCCGCCGTGCTCTTCTTCGCCTACATCGGCTTCGACGCCGTCAGCACCATGGCCGAGGAGACCAAGAACCCCGCCCGCGACATCCCCATCGGCCTGGTGGGATCCATGGCCGTCACCACCGCGCTCTACTGCGTCCTCGCCGTCACGCTCTGCCTCATGCGGCCGTACGGCGCCATCGACAAGGACGCGCCCTTCTCCGTCGCATTCTCCGACCGGGGCATGAACTGGGCCAAGTACATCGTGGCCTTCGGCGCGCTCAAGGGGATGACCACCGTGCTGCTGGTCAGCGCCGTCGGCCAGGCAAGGTACCTGACGCACATCGCCCGGACGCACATGATGCCGCCGTGGCTCGCGCAGGTGCACCCCAGGACGGGCACGCCGGTGAACGCCACCGTCGTCATGCTCTTCGCCACCGCCGTCATCGCCTTCTTCACCGACCTCGGCATCCTCTCCAACCTGCTCTCCATCTCCACGCTCTTCATCTTCATGCTCGTCGCCGTCGCGCTGCTGGTCCGCCGCTACTACGTGACCGGCGAGACGACCGCGGGGAACCGCAACAAGCTCGTGGCCTGCATCGCCGCCATCCTGGCGACGTCGGTGGCGACGGCGACGTGCTGGGGGCTGGACGTGGACGGGTGGGTGCCGTACGCGGTGACGGTGCCGGCGTGGCTGGCGTCGACGGTGTGCCTGTGGGCGTTCGTGCCGCAGGCGAGGACGCCCAAGCTGTGGGGGGCGCCGCTGGTGCCGTGGCTGCCGTCGGCGTCCATCGCCATCAACATCTTCCTGCTGGGCTCCATCGACGCCAAGTCGTTCGAGCGGTTCGGGATATGGAGCGGGGCGCTGCTCGTCTACTACCTCTTCGTCGGCCTGCACGCCTCCTACGACGAGGCCAAGGCGCTCGCCGCCGAGGCCCGCGCCGGCAAGGTGGAGGACGGGGACGCCGGGCAGCTGCCGCCGCCGACCAACGGCAAGTGATATCACATCGTCAGCTTGCGGTTTGTCGCACCTATAGTGAGGCGCGGCATGATATATAAGACCTGAAATTGTGAATTATGTATAGTGTGATTGTGGTGTACTGGTACAGTATGTCAGTATGATATGCACGCTCGAGGCTCAACCAGAGAGCTTCTTCGCGTACTTGTGGCAGCAACCAGGTGAGGTAACATTTGCGGTATATCTGTAAAAAAAATTACACGGATTCAACATTTCTATTTTTTGTGTTTTTTTAGAAAAAAATTATGGTAGCAAATTTTGATCGTTGGTGGTAGCATATTTTTACTATCGTTGCAACAAAAAATCATAATCCGTCTCCGCTAATCACTTTAACATTTTTAGTTGTAGTAAAAACTCTCAACGGTAGTAGCAAAAATAAACAACGGTGGAAGCAAAAAAGTTAAACGGTTGCAACATTATGTGTAACAAAAAATCTCCAGATATTCCACAGCAGCAAAATCGTACCACTGGTTGCAACTTTTTTGATACATGATGCAAAAAAATAAAATAACGGTTACAACAAAATTCAGGACAGTTCATCAACGACCACACTTCATCTTTTTGTTGTATCAAAAATCATTAGTAACAAAATCGTCTCACTGATTGCAACTTTGTAATACTACAGTTGCAACATTTATGATGTGTCATATGTAGCAAAAGCGGGTAGTGAGAAGTTGGTGGGCTTGGCCCGACCGGACGAAGCTTTGGCCGGTCGGCCGACCACAATCACTTCCGATAATGGAGAACACTTACCTGAATGTTTTTTTGGACTTTTTGCTAATAAAAAACCCAGTAATAACGAATTAACTGAAAAGGTTCAGATTTTGCGGAAAATCACTTTGGCTCCCGAGCTCCACGGTGGATTTTGTGAAATTCAAATTTTTAGTTTGCCAAAAAATCCAAAGAATTTTGTGAACAAACATACACACATATAATACATACTCCTATTTGTAAAAATTACAAATCATTGTGATTTCATATTTCGCGTCAAGAAAGAGGACAAATGTGATTTTTAAATGGACCCATTTTTTATATAGTTGGGCCGGAATTTTATCTTTTTTGCACAACCTTCAAATCATAATATTTTCAAACGAAAATTCATACGCTACTGTGAAACACGTGTATGTTTCCATGGATTTATTTTTGGGTAATTTGGAAAAATTTAAATATGATTTTAAACATTTTAAAATAAATTCCTCCTTCGAGCTCAGGAGCGGAAAGCATGCACTCCAGATTTTGGTTTTCTTTGTGACAAGATTAAAGCGCAGTTTTTGGTACAAAAAATGCCATTAGGTATAATAGCGGAATAAAATTAAAATTCCAAATAAATTGTCATAAAAAAATTCAAAACTATTTATAATTTTCCAACATATTTTTGTACAAATAGTATGGTTTACATAAATAGTTTATGCCATGGAAATAAGGTAAAATTGCCATGGAAAATTAAAAAAAAACACAAAACGACCGTGTGTTCATCATACAAAATGTTGCCCCGTGACAAACTACAGAAACACCTTGCATTTGTGTCCATAAAAGTTGCACAATCAAAAAGGTTGATCAAGTTAGCAGAAAAACCTATCCAAGTCATGAAAAAAAAATGTCATGAAGAAATAAGCTAAAGTGGATCACAAAATGCATGGCAAAAAACTGAATTTTCCATGATCAATAAACTGAATTGCTAATATTAATAAAACTGAATTTGCCATGATCAAATAGACTAAAATTTCCATGTGAGTAAAAATAAAATTGCGTATAAGAATTACCATGTTCTATGAATAAGAATTGTCATGTTCTACTTAAAATAGCCATGTCCAATATTTCCAACATAAATAGCCATATTCCACACAATATCATGTGCCACATATAAGAATTGTCATGTCGCACATATAAGAATTGACATGTCCTATGAATCCATAATACTATAATAAATCATCTCACTATCTTATTTATCTCAACATGCAAGCATGCCACATCGCCATATAATTATGGGTGGATAAGGATCACCTCAACATGCAACCATGCATGAGACAAGACCCACCATCACATGCAATCATGCATTAAAAAGTATTTTTCATTCTCTTACTATACTTATATTTAAAAAACAATTTATAAATATTCAAACTAACTTATATTTAAAATCATTTATAAATATTCACAGTAACTTATATTCAATCATATATGGAAAAATATTTTTCATTCTCTTACTATATTTATATTCAAGTTGTATGTTTTTTGCTTCATTTGTTATTAATCTAAATGTTTAAAATTCACATAATTAAATTTTGTTAAAATATAGGGCGACCAATTCCCGTGATTCCCACTAACTTATTTATCTCAAGATACAAGCATGTCACATCCACACACAATTATGGTGGCATAAGGTCCATCTCAACATGCAACCATGCACGAAACAAGAGTTCGGGACTTTTCAAGAATATCGTCTAACTGAGACATACACATACCGCACCGGTGATGAGGATGAACTTCAGGAGTCCTACGAAGCTGGTGTTACAAGGCTTCCGCATCCTACGAAAGCTTGCAACGGAATAGAATAACTGCAGAATCATGAGTGAGACCCAAGGTTTGCTTCCGAGGATCATGGCACCTTTGACCTCCGACCTAATCCACCAATTCAAAGGTGGCTCATGGTCCGTCAGCGTAGTAGAGGGGTCGCTGAAGGTCATGCGCCTGCTCGTGGCTGCTCCTGGAGAGACTGGGGCAAGGATGCGTGGAGAACTCTCAAACAATAAGGAAGCAATACGCACCACAGAGAGGATTCTCAGATGCGACTACTGTCATGTGAAACTGCAGAAACAAGCCATGGGGATACTGATAAAATTGTACGTGGACACCAAGAGCAGACCAACTTTCATCAAGATGTTGGTAGACATCTTTGTTGTTGGTGATAGCAGGGATAGGTCCATCAAAAAGTTGACAGGTGAAGAATATCCTCTCCATCTTAACAGGAATTGGACCAATGATGATCGAGTAGATCGCCCGGATCCCAATATCCCTCGGCTGTCGAAGAACAGAGATGTGCTCAGTGTCGATGACTATTATCACATCACTGTGAACACCTTCTCCTCCGACTCCGAGAAAGATGAAGCCCCTCAACGCCAACCAAGAGTTTACACTCCACTCCCTCGAAGCCCCAGGACCCCGCCGGAATCGCAGCTGGAATCTTCTGGAGATCATCACTCCTTCCGCACGAAGATTACTCCTCCAGACGCTCGCCCCATTCGTCGTGCTCCTTCGCTCGCCGAATCTTCTCGACGTCGCCGGAGCCGCCAAAGCGAGTAGGCATTTCTTTCGACTCTATTCTCTCGACTTTTTGTACATTGTGACAAAAAGTGGGAGATGTAGTGGCATCGAAGAAATTAGTTTGCCTACGGGGTTAAGGGCTTTGCTTTTCGTTCGATAAACTTTTGAACTTTGAGGGTTCTGAGTAGTTTCAACAAACTTTCAATTCATATTCGATCTGGTTGTAACTAACTCTAAGTAGGTCTGTGAACTGCTACTCTTTTCGTAAGATATCTATCTGCCGCTTGCGATACTTAACCTTTTGCAGGAAGTTATCTTCCATATAAGTTCACAGGTCATTCGAGGAGATTGCACATTTCTCATTGGATATTATCTGGAATGCAATTTCACTCGCTAAGATTATTGATGTTTTTCCCTCGACTCTACTTGTCAAATATGCACTTCACAGGAAACTCTTATCTTCCGTGCATACATCAAGGGGGAGTATTTCATCGATCTTAGCACTGGTTTATCATCGAAAACTCAAAACTTTTTCAATTATTTATCGATGCCTGTTTTGTCAACAATCGTCCAAAAAGGGGGAGATTGTAAGAGCAAGTTTTGCCCCCGAATGTTTTGGACATTGTTGGACAAAGCAGAAGTGGAACTAATATTGTTTTCGAGTATAAACAGATACTTAGGTTCCAAAAGAATGGAGTTTGCATGTAGAAGGTCGAAGGACAACTCACTGCAGCGGAGCTGCAGTCATCTACCGAAACCTTTGAAGGAAGACGACCCCTAAAAATGTCGTCGAAGAAAAAGACTCTCTCGAGTAAAAGCGCAACAAGGAGAAAGCTGAAGCTGGTCGAAGACTTAGCCTTTTTACTATTTTCTCTTTATTTTCTTGAGTCGTAGGAAAAACCGTACTATCAAGAGGGGTTTGCTAGTTGAGATCTTAGTCGAAGTGAATTTGCTCTGCTCAACCTAAACCCACGAAAGCCTACCGAGAGAAATCTTACTGAGTCGAGTGAATAGCTCGAAGGCAAAGTCATTGCACTTCGTGCCTTCGAGAGAGAACTCGTTCGGTAAGTCAGCTTACTTGTTCCTCAAGTAAAGTTGCGTAGTGATTGAAATCCGACCGTTGTGGACACGCGTCAAGCGGTCACATCGGGTCACTTCAGTCATTTTACCCATCGGGATCGCCAACTATAAATACCCCGCACCTACCCGCCATTTCGGGTTGGGTGCTCCACTGAAGATTCTAAGACAGAAGTTTGTGAGCATCCCAAAAGAGACTCATCGAGAGAAAACCAAAAACCCAAGTCTGAGCTGAGTTGAGAAATTCACAGAGACTTAGGTCGAGATTAGCCGATCTTTTTATCTTGGAGAACTGCAAGTCTCCTAGACGGTTAGGCGTCGCCTGTCAAGCAGTCGAAGAGAAATTGTCGCTGCTGAAGGAAGTTTGTAAAGGTCTCGGAGATGTCCTGAATCATCTACCACAAGTGAAAACTGGACAAGTTCGAGGAGTTTGTTGCAGTGGAGAATAGGACGGAGAGAGTTTTGCTCCAGGTGTTCAATCACCAGCCCCTCCAACCAGACGTAGCACTTTGCAGAGTGTGAACTGGTTTACCAAACATCGTCGTGTCAGGCTCGTTTTCCTTCTAGCATTTACATTAAGTATTTACTCGTTGCTTGTTTGTCTTCGATGTTTTCCTTCGCTCCCAATCCTTTCGAGCCATGCATTACTTTCGATTCTGTATTTCCTTCGAGATGTCTTTAGTCCTACGTTGTTTGCATGAATTCCTTCTAAGTTCCTTAGAATTTATAGAAGTGATCATTCATCTCTGATCATTCTTGAGCTTTCAATTGGTATCAGAGCTAGGCACTCCCTACGCTCTGCGTATTTTGGTCTAACAACCTGGAGTGTTGTCAAGAATGTCGTTTGCAGCTGTTCGCTCGGGGGAACCGATTCCCATTTACAATGGGAAGAACTATCCCTATTGGAAGGACAAAATGAAGAGGAATATCATGGCTATCAACTCTGCCGCTTGGGAAGTTGTCAAGAATGGTGTAACTATCAAAGACAAAAATGATATCACTCCTGAAGAGGCAAAGAAGATAGAGCTTGATGCTGAAGTCTGGGTCTTCATTACAAATCATCTGATTCCAGAGAAATATCATGAGGTCAAGAATATTTCTTCGGCCAAAGGTGTTTGGGACTATCTCGAGAAGATTGGTGAAGGTGTCTCTACTCAGAAAGATGCTCGTATTGACACCCTTCGAAGCAAGTTCTATCGTTTCAAGAGGCACGAGGGAGAAAAAGTTAACTCCATATACAGCAGACTCACTGCGCTGTCAAATGAACTGATTTCCCTCGGTGCCGAAGACATTACCAATCGGATCATTGTCAGAACTTTGCTCCGTTCCCTTGATGATTCCTTCGATCACATTGTACTGATGATTAAGGAAAGGACTGATTTCAAGGATCTAGTTGCCGCTGATATTATTGAGAGACTCAATACCTTCGAGATGGAAGAAGATGAAAAATGAGATGTTAATGGGACTCGAAGAAAATCTCACGCACTTAAGGCCAAAGCTTCACATCACTCCTCCCCTGAAGCTAGTTCTGAATCTGGTTGTTCCTCAGATGACCCCGAGAACATTGGAAAAGATCTGGCACTGATAATGAAAAGATTCAACCGCTTTCAGAGAAGGAACTCCTCTTCACCGAAGAAAAACTACTCTTCAAGACATTCGAGCAATTCATCACAGCATCGATCATCATCCAGAAACTCTTCAGCGAAAGATAACTGTTGCTACAACTGCAAGAAGCCAAGTCACTTCATTGCTGATTGTCCTCTCTGGGAAATTGAACATAGATCAAAGCATTCTCACAGCAACTCTTCGAGCAAGTCACACAGATCGAGCAAAAACTATGATTCGAAGAGATATGATTCAAAGTCCAGAAAAGACAAGAAAGATGGCTCTGATGATGACAAGAAGAAGAAGTATCACAAGCATCGAGAGAGTTCTTCCTCGAAATCTCATTCCTCTCGACGAAAGAATTCTCACCGTGCCAAAGCCTATTTGGTTAAAGAGATGAACTCTGAAGATGAAGCATCCGGTTCCGAAGCTGAATCAAAGTCAAGATCTGGTTCTGGTTCTAGTTCTGAATCTGATGGTGTTGCTGGACTAGAATTTGCTTCGAACAAGAATTCAAGTTCATTCTTCTCCAACCAAAGCAGTGAAGATGAATCTCCAGCTTACTACTTCATGGCCAAGGCTAAGGTATCCTCATCTAAGAATTCCTACGATACTTCTGATGGATCTGCTTATGAAAGTAACTCTAGGATAAGCTATGCTAAACTTGCCAAAATTGCTTCTATCCAACAAGATGAACTAGATTCTCTAAGTGAAACTATTCAAAAATCTGAGACTTTGTTGATCGATGAGATTGAGAAAGGTCAAACTTTGACAAACGAGCATGCTGCTCTGAAGGAAAAGTATGATGAACTTTCCTCTCGTCATGATCTTCTCTCAGTGGACTACGAGAAGCTAACCTATGAATTCCTTCAAAGGAAAATGGCTCTCGAGAAACTGAGAGAGGCTAATGAAGAGTTGGAAAGTGTCAATCTCACGCTCATGGCTCAACAAGGCTCAGAAGCTAAAAATGAATCTACTTCACCTTGCTTAACTTGTTTGGAACGAAGTAAAATTGAGTCTATTTCTGAGAGATCGAAAGGAAAGCAACCTATTGTTATTGATGATGCTAACCCCTCGAATGAGGAAACCATTACCGAGGAACTCCTCAGGTTGAGAAATTTATTTGAAACAGGCATGTTCAAAAGTGTGCAGGGACACCAGTACCTATGTGATATCCTACGAAAGGCTCTCCTTCACAGGAATCCACGAAACGAAGGAGTTGGCTTCGAAAGGAAAATCAACCCTGATGGAACCTACTGGGAACCCGAGCAGTATCCTAAAACCGTTTGGGTTCTTGCGAAAGAAAAGCCCATTGACATTGCTAACCTTTCAGGTTTCAGTTGCAAAATTGATAAGGCTATTGTTGATGAATCACTTGATTCTGACTACAAGCTTATCAAAGATCAGGAAGGAAAGGTGTCGGCTGAATTCGTTGGTACTCCTCCAAAGAATGGTTTCTATAAGCAACAGATTTGGGTTCGCAAATCTCTCGTAGAAAAACTGCCCCCTAACCATTCTATGCAGGGAAAATCCTCGGTACCACCGAATCACTACTATTCTCTCGAGGATAGAAATGAACCCTTGGTGCCTACTTCAAATGTTCCCCAGAAGGAATACTATCGTGTCGATAGAAATGTTTATAGTCACCGTAACAATAACACCAAAATTGTTGTTGCCCATCAATACTCTAACCCCTCGTCGAGGAATTATATTTATGGTGTGCTTGATGGTCCTGATCGACAATGTAATCCTGTTCGATATAATATTGCTGCCCCATCTAGCTCTTCCATGCCTTCTAAGTCACCTGCTCGTTTGTGGGTGGTTAAGAAGAACTAATTCTTCTGAAGGGCTATGTCTCCGGTGGATCCGAATGGGTCATGGATAGTGGATGTACAAATCATATGACCGGAGACAAAGATTTGTTCACCGAAGACAAACTTACTGAATCTTCACAGAGATACATTACCTTCGGTGACAACAACGAAGGAAAAGTACTTGGGTTGGGTAAGGTTGCCATATCGAAAGATAAGAATATCGATAAGGTTATGCTTGTTCAATCACTAGGATATAATCTTATGTCTATCTCAAAACTTTGTGATATGGGTATGCTTGTACTGTTTTCTGCTTCTCGATGTGTTGTATTTTCACAGGATGATTATTCCTTCGTGTTCGAAGGATATCGCAAAGGTGATCTTTATATCGTTGATTTTTCTTCGGGACCTGCAGTGTCCACATGTTTAATGGCCAAAGCCACTTCTGGTTGGTTATGGCACCGAAGACTTGGTCATGCAGGGATGAAAAATCTTCAAACTCTTATCTCGAAGAAGAACATCGTTGGAATTGATAATGTGAAATTCGATAAAGATCGTCTATGCAGTGCCTGTGAAGCAGGAAAGATTGCCAAGAAACATCACTCAACAAAAACCATTATGACTACTACTCGTCCTCTTGAATTGCTTCATATGGATTTATTCGGTCCTCAAAATTATGCTAGTCTTGGAGGTAACAAGTATGGTCTGGTTATTGTTGATGATTTCTCTCGATATACTTGGGTTTTCTTTCTAGATGACAAGAGCAAAGTTGTTGAAATTTTCAAAACTTTCGCAAAGAGAGCTCAGACTGAATATGAATTATCTCTCAAGCATATCAGAAGTGATAATGGTACAGAATTCAAAAACACTCATATCGAAGAATTTCTTGATGAATATGGCTTTACTCATGAATTCTCGGCTGCTTATACACCGCAACAAAATGGTGTGGTCGAGAGAAAGAATTGAACACTTATTGAAATGGCCAGAACAATGCTTGCTGAATACAAGACCCCTATCAGGTTCTGGGACGAAGCCATTAATACTGCATGTCATATCATCAACAAGGTTTATCTGCACAAATTTCTGAAGAAAACTTCACATGAGCTTATTACTGGTAAAAAGCCGAATGTTTCATATCTCAGGGTTTTTGGTGTTCCATGTTATATCAGAGATATGAATCAGAGCTCCAAGTTTGCCCCAAAGGCACACGAAGGTTTTCTCCTAGGTTATGGTTCGAATTCTCACACTTCCAGAGTTTACAACTCTCATCTTGGCAAAGTTGTAGAAACTGTAAATGTTTGATTTGATGAAACTAACGGCTCTCAAAAGGAGCAATTACCTCTTAACCTGGATGAACCACCTTTGGATGAAGTTATCAGGTACATGGCTATTGGAGATATTCGGCCTGTCGAAGGAAATGCACGTCAAGCCAACAGGGATGATGATGGTCCAATGTTCCCACACATAGCCCGGGGCGCTGGAGATCAACATCCTGAGGCAAATGATGTACACTTCGAAGGAGAACGCATAAACGAAGAAAATGTCCAACCCGCAGGAGAAGCTGAACCCGAAGGACAAGCTGATCCTGAAGGTCAAGCTGATCTCGAAGAACAACCTGATCCGCAAGATGATGAAGGAGTTTTACCTCGTGTTCGAAGAAGAGTGGATGTCGACTCAATTCTCGAAGAGATTCGTTTACCAGGTCGTCCCACCACTCGTTCTCGCACTCGATTAGCTAACTTCTGTGGAAAATTTTCGTTTGTATCCATGCTAGAACCATCGAAATTCGATGAAGCCATGAAGGACTCAGACTGGATGACTGCAATGCTCGAAGAACTTAATCAGTTCGAGAGAAATAAAGTCTGGTCCCTTGTCGATAGACCTGATCCCAAGAAGCATAATATCATTGGTACGAAGTGGATTTTTCGCAACAAGCAAGATGAAGATGGCATTGTGGTAAGGAATAAAGCTCGGCTGGTTGCACAAGGCTACACCCAAATCGAAGGTATTGATTTTGGTGAGACTTATGCTCTAGTTGCTCGACTTGAATCTATTCGTGTCATGCTTGCTTTTGCAAATTACAATGGTATATTGCTATATCAAATGGATGTCAAAAGTGCATTTCTTAACGGTGAAATCGAAGAAGAAGTATACGTTATGCAGCCACCAGGTTTTGAAGACCCGAAGAATCCTGATAAGGTGTACAGGTTGCACAAGGCCCTATATGGGTTAAAGCAAGCACCTCGTGCTTGGTATGAAACACTGAAGGATTTTCTTCTGAAGAAGGGCTTCAAACCAGGAACAACTGATCCGACTCTTTTTACTCGTTCATACAAAAATGATCTTTTTGTGTGTCAAATTTATGTCGATGATATTATTTTTGGCTGCACTAACCCTGATATTAGCGAAGAATTTGCTCGCATGATATCGAAGAAATATGAAATGTCTATGATGGGCGAATTTAAGTTCTTTCTCTGGCTTCAAATTCGTCAACAGAAGAATGGGACGTTCATCTCTCAAGAGAAGTATCTCAGAGATTGCCTGAAGAAGTTTGATCTTGTCAGTTGCAATACTATCAAGACTCCAATGCCTACGAATGTTCATCTAGATGCAGATGAGAAGGGAAAACCTTTCGATCAAAAGAAATATCGCTCGATGATCGGTTCGCTTCTTTACCTTTGTGCATCTAGACCTGACATTATGCTTTCAGTTTGTATGTGTGCTCGTTTTCAGGCAAACCCGAAAGAATCACATCATATTGTTGTCAAGCGAATTCTTCGATATCTGGCTCATACACCAACCTTGGGACTATGGTATCCCAAGGGTGCCCAGTTTGATCTCGTTGGATATTCTGATTCTGACTGGGCTGGTGATAGAGTCGACAGGAAATCTACCTCAGGCACATGTCATTTTCTCGGTAGATCTCTTGTCTGTTGGGCTTCGAAGAAACAAAATTGCGTATCTATTTCTACGGCTGAAGCCGAGTATATTGCTGCCGGTTCATGCTGCACTCAGATTCTGTGGCTCAAGAAAACGCTGAAAGATTATGGCATTCTTGTGAATAAAATTCCATTGCTATGTGATAACGAAAGTGCTATCAAAATTGCCCATAATCCAGTGCAACACTCTCGAACGAAGCATATTGATATTCGTCATCATTTTCTTCGAGATCATGTTCAGCAAGAAGATATTGTTATCAGCCATGTTCGCACCGAAGATCAATTGGCTGATATCTTTACGAAGCCCTTGGATGAAAAGAGGTTCTGTGCACTAAGGTGTGAGTTGAACATCTTGGACTCACGCAATGTGCAGTAAGACCACAACTATCGGTAGTATGTATTATACGTTTTTCTTTCTATGTTGTTTTACTTACGTTAATTTTCTATCGTGTTTCTTTTTCGTTTGTTTTTTGTTCGTTTGGTGTTGTCCTATACACTTATCACTCCGAGTTTTATCGTTTTTTTCGGATTGATTAAGCATCGGACCCTGTTTTCCCTCTATTCTATCCCTACCCCATCTGTGCTTTTCTCTCGTGAACATGTATATTTGTACTCGATCAAGATTCCCTTCGAATGTCATTGATTCCGAAGGAAAATCTATCGAACTTTTATCTATTTTTATACTCGATGTTCGATGAGTTTGGTCTCGGACGTGGAGCAACTTTCTTTCGGTTCGTTGGGATTTCCCGCGATTACCGCCACAAAATCCGTCCGTTGAATGCGGAGAGACGCGAAATCTGCGCCGTTGGATCAGCTCTGACAGTTATGTCAGACCCCTCCCCTATAAATACTGATCCACCCCACCGGTTCAGCACTCGCAATTCCCTCGACTTCATCTCTCCGCTCCCAAAGTTCTCTCTCGCGCGCCGCCGTGCTGCTCGTCGCCGTCGACTCCCTCGCCGCTTTGCTGCCGGAAGGAAGCCGCCGGAGACCTTCCCGTCGACGAGGAACTTCTCCCGCGTCGCCGTAGTTGCTGCACATCGCCAAGTTAGGGTATGTGTGGCTCTGGACGCGATTCGAACCTCATTTGTTCATCGTATCCAGATTTGTTCTTGATTTTTCGTTATTTGTGTTAGGTCTGTTTGATCCGTTTGGATCATTGAATCTTGGGAAATCTGTTTCTAGCGTTTTCTATCGATTCCCCATCTGAACTAGGTAAGAAATCCCTCGGATTTTCTCACTTAGGCAATTCCTACAGAAACGTATCGATAGATTTCTACTTGTGCGATTAATTCATATAAGTTCTTCGTTAGATTTGCACCCGATGAAAATCTAGCCTAGCACTTTCATGAAAACTTGCGTCAAGACAAATCTCTCGATATGTTTACTGCATTCAAAATGTTTTCCTTTGAAAACTACTGGTACTTGTTCACAACTTTCCTATATTCCCTCGTACCTATCCTTTTCGCAGGAAAATGTCTGGGAACGAAGGAAATGTCAGAGCACCCAAGCGTGTGGGAGGCCGAACAAGAATCACCAACAACTCTGAAGGATTATCAGAGGATTTGATCATCGAAAAGAAATTAAGAACGCCTGAAGGTTCTGAAGATGAACGCACGAGAGAAAACCGTCTGCAAGAGATTCGAAGGCTTCAAGCTCTTCGTTGGTATGAGTACAAGTCTCTTATTCCTCGCTGGGAGAGGTTGTTTGCTTTGAAAAACCCTTTGTCGGATGTCAAATCTTTAAGGCCCAAATGGACGAAAGATAATAGACCACCTCCTCCAGATGATGCTCACCCATCTGCTCTCAAAACACCTGCTGATTTTCAAGAGCTGGTTGATGCTCGGGAAGCACGAGCACAGAAGAGAAAGGAAGCCAAAGCAAGAAAGGAGGCTGCTGCTACTGAGGGTGCCGAGGAAGTTGGCCCAAGCGCCAAACCAAAGGCTGGCAAGAAATCAGCCAAGCGAAAGAAAAATGTGGTAATTGTCTCGCCACCAGATGCAAGCTCCGATGAAGAAGCTAATTCTCATGATCAAGACCCTGGCACTGAGGCTGATGTCGAGGACATTCCTCAGAAGAAGAAGCCGAGCAGTAAAGGCATTAGGATCCAGGAGCCAGCTGCACAGGCTCCTCGAGCAATAATTGACATGACCAACTTGGTCACTGATCCGCCCATCTCCTCTGCTCCACCAGTTCAAGTTCGCAGGGCAAAACCTTCGGCCAAATCGAAGGGAAAGCAAGCTCACGTTGCCGAGGATGATGAAACACTTGTTCAACGAAAGGAAAGGCTGGCAAAGCAAAAAGAGCAAGAAGATAAAGACTTGACAAATTCCAAGCTCCTGAACTTTCACAGTCAGCCCGAGCATAAAAAGTCCCAGGTTGCTCAATAGCTAGGCATTTTATATCTGGTCAGTGAAAAGTATCGACGACAGATTGCTGCAGGCACAATTCCTAGTGCTCCGAAGGAAAAGGTCGTGGCCCCCAGTGCCACCGAAAAAGTTGTGACTCCCACAGTCACGAAGGATAAGGATGTAGCTGCAAGTGCAGCGAAGAAAAACGCTGAGGCCCCAAGTGCCTCGAAGGATAAAGCCGCGGCCCCTAGTGCCGTAACAAAACCCATTGCTGTTGCCAAGGTTACCAAGGAGGCCGAGAAGAAAGCCAAAGAGGCCAGGAAGAAGGCTCAGGCTGTTCCATCTCCTCGAGCCACACCAGCTCCTGCACCTGCCCCTGCTGCACCTGTTGTTTCCGGCCCTCGTGCCGATGAATAAAGCTCCAACGAAGGAGATTCTGCTGCCCATGCTCCCTGGGATGCTGCTAATATTTCACATATCCTCTCGAAGATGGCTACCACACCGAGCAAAGTCACTGCCGAGGATGACGTCCCTGCTGAGATCCAAGAGCAAGTTGCTCGATACATGATTCGCCGGGAAGGATATCTCACCCAGGATGGCAAGGACAAGGAACAAGTGAGATTTTACACCAGGCAACTTCAACAAGAAACCGAGGACATTGAGTCCCGTAAGTTTTTCAAATCCAAGATTGCCACCCTTGAAGCTTCCAGAAGGGCACAGAAGGAAAACTTGACCGCTGTGTATGAAAAGGTTCGACAAATTGTGTCTGCCATATGCAAAGAGCACAATGATGCCATGTACAAAAGACAATCTCGAAAGATAAAGTCTGCTGCCCCAACCTCTGAGCGTGGGACGTCAGAGATCGAGAAGAATACCAAGAAGTCCAATCCAAACGAGGTCGTTGCTGCCACAGCACGACAGGAAATTGCACCAACCCCCACCAAGAAACCCACTCCTCCTCGTGAGAAAACTCCACCCCCTCGCCAAACAACTCCACCCCCTCGCCAAGCCACTCCTCCACCTCGACAACAAACACCTCCACCTCGTCAACCATCACCACCAAAAGCCTCGTCGCCACCACCAAACCCACCATCACCACCTCACATCATTCCATCGACCACCCCAGCCATCGAGACCCAAGCTCAAGAAGAGACCGAGCTACCTGCTCAGGTCGAGCAAGAAACTCTAGTGAAAGCTCAAGAATGATCAGAGGGGGAGGGGGTGAATGATCACTTCTAAAAATTCTAAGGAACTTAGAAGGAAATCATGCAAACAGCATAGGACTAATGACATCTCGAAGGAAATACAGTATCGAAAGTAATGTAAGGCTCGAAAGGATTGGGAGCGAAGGAAAACATCAAAGTCAAACAGGCTACGAGTAAATACTTGAAGTAAATGCTAGAAGGAAAACGAGCCTCACACAGCGATGTTTGGTAAACCAGTTCACACTCTGCAAAGTGCTACGTCTGGTTGGAGGGACTGGTGATTGAACACCTGGAGCAAAACTCTCTCCGTCCTATTCTCCACTGCAACAAACTCCTCGAGCTTGTCCAGTTTTCACTCGTGGTAGATGATTCAGGACATCTCCGAAACCTTTACAAACTTCCTTCAGCAGTGACAATTACTCTTCGACTGCTTGACAGGCGACGCCTAACCGTCTAGGAGACTTGCAGTTCTCCAAGATAAAAAGATCGGCTAATCTCAACCTAAGTCTTAGTGAATTGCTCAACTCAGTTCAGACTTGGGATTTGGTTTTCTCTCAATGAATCTCTCTTGGGATGCTCACAGACTTCTGTCTTAGAATCTTCAGTGAAGCAGCCAACCCAAAATGGCGGGTAGGTGCGGGGTATTTATAGTTGGCGATCCCGATGGGTAAAATGACTGAAGTGACCCGATGCAACCGCTTGACGCGTGTCCACAACGGTCGGATTCCAATCACTGCGCAACATTACTTGAGGAACAAGTAAGCTGACTCACCGAACGAGTTCTCCCTCGAAGGCACGAAGTGCGATGACTTTGCCTTCGAGCTATTCGCTCGACTCGGTAAGATTTCTCTCGGTAGGCTTTTGAGGGTTTTGGTTGAGCAGAGCAAATTCACTTCGACAAAGATCTCAACTAGCAAACCCCTCTTAATAGTACGGTTTTTCTTACGACTCAAGAAATAAAGAGAAACTAGCAAAAAGACTAAGTCTTCGACCAGCTTCAGCTTTCTCCTCGTTGCGCTTTTGCTCGAGAGGAACATCTCCTTCCACGACATTTTTAGGGGTCGTCTTCCTTCAAAGGTTTCAGTAGATATCTGCAGTTTCACCGCAGCGAGTTGTCCTTCGACCTTCTACATACAAACTCCATTCTCTCGGAACCTAAGTATCTGTTTATACTCGAAAACAATATTAGTTCCACTTCTGCTTTGTCCAACAATGTCCAAAACCTTCGGGGGCAAAACTTGCTCTTACAATCTCCCCCTTTTTGGACGATTGTTGACAAAACAGGCATCGATAAATAATTTGAAAAAGTTTGAGTTTTCGATGATAAACCAGTGCTAAGGATTGATGAAGAACTCCCCCTTTATGTATGCACGTAAGATAAATATTTCCTGTGAAGTGCATATTTGACAAGTAGAGTCGAGGGAAAAACATCAATAATCTTAGCGAGTGAAATTGCATTCCAGATAGTGTCCAAAGAGAAATATGCAACCTCCTCGAATGACCTGTGAACTTATGGGATAGATAACTTCCTGCAAAAAGGTTAAGTATTGCAAGTAGCAGATAGATATCTTACGAAAAGAGTAGCAGTTCACAGTCCTACTTAGAGTTAGTTACAACCAGATCGAATATGAATTGAGAGTTTGTTGAAACTACTCAGAAACCTCAAAATCAAAAGTTTATCGAATGAAAAGCAAAGCCCTAAACCCCGTAGGCAAACTAATTTCTTCGATGCCACTACATCTCCCCCTTTTTGTCACAACGTACAAAAAGTCGAGAGGATAGGGTCGAGAGAAATCCCTACTCGCGAGGCTGGCTCCGGCGACGACGAGAAGATTCGTCAAGCGTTGGAGCACGACGAATCGGACGAGCGCCGGGGGGAGTGATCTTCGTGCGGAAGGAGTGCTGATCTCCAGAAGATTCCAGCTGCGATTCCGGCGGAGTCCGGGGGCTTCGAGGATGTGGCGAGTAAACTCTTGGTTGACGTTCAGGAGGGGCTTCTTCTTGCTCGGAGTCGGAGGAGAGGGTGTCCATAGTGATGTGATAATAGTCGTCGACACGGAGCACATCTCTGTTCTTCGGCAAACGAGGGATATTAGGATCCGGGCGATCCACTCGATCATCATTTGTCCAATTTCTGTTCAGATGGGGAGGATATTCTTCGAACCCGCATCGTTGAAGTTGACCGAGGGAATTGAACTTCCTTAGACCTTTCCAATCACGGCGAAGGCATTCACGCAGCATCTGATTATTGTTCATGGTAATGTTACGTAGGTGATTGATCTCGTCCATCATAGCTTGCTTCTGAATGAAATCTTGATCAATGTGATGTTGAAGCATTTGCTGGGACCGAAGAGAAACTTCCATATGATGCACTGGCTTGATAAACTTCGAGCGAATATTGCGCTCAGATAAGTGGGCGCGGATGCCAGTGTGCTCAGCAAAAGGATCGTTGGGTCGAGCAACAACCTGCAATACTTCACGAACAGGAGGAGTGAAAATCTTCGGGTAAATGGACACGGGGAATGGCACGTCCCGAGAGTAATTGCAGATTGCCATCAGCCATGGTGCATATGGCTTGTGAGAATTGTGGTCATCAGCACAAGATACCAAAGTTCTGAGGAAGTAGTCTTCAAATTCGAAGGGATGACCGTGGACTAACTTCAACAGAGCAAGTTGCACATCATTTGGAATGATAAAATCTTCGTGCACATCGAGCATTGGCATCAAAGTCTTCGATAGAATATAAAACCATGCCTTTGCTTCAAATACCAAGTGTCTTGGCTTCGGCTCAGTGGGGTAGTGATCTCCTACGACATATGGATCCATAAGCGTAGAGAATTCAGCTGGAGTTGCAGCAGGTAAGTCATGGAGCTTGTGAGGTAATCCTTCGAAACGAGGTAAATTGATGATGGCCAGAAATTGATCGACAGTCATATGAAAGACTTGGCCTTGAATCATATAATCAAATTTCCATGTCTTCGAGTTCTCCGGATCTCCAGTGACATAAAGCGTTGCATAAAACTGCTTGATAAGCTCGGGATTGTAACCACAATCGAGAGCAAACATCTTGTGAGCATGCAGACTATCAATTGTTTCGGCAACATTCTCGAAACAAGTAGTGGAGTACACCGAAGGCATATCAAGGTATTGATGCTGGAAAACTCTTGCCTTGTTGTACAACACACGAGTATAGTAGATAGCTTGTTCTTGGGTCCAAAACCGAAGAGAATATGCACTTCTGGGCTTCTCGTAGGGATTGGTACCGAAAAAATGGTTTGTGTTCACGCCTTTTGAAGATAGGACCTCCACGAGGAACATCTGAGCGGAACAGAGGCAGCATTTCTCTCGGATGAGCAGAGTGAAGCAGCTCATCAACTGGAAAAACTTCAGCAGCGTTATCTGGCATCTGGAACACAGGTTCAGCAGGTCGAGTGATAGACGATGGAATGTTTACGATATCCTGAGCCGGAATGGCTGCAGGAGCATTCTCCTCGGCCTGAGCTACGACGGTATCTCCTTCGTCGTTTTGAGCATTTTGTGCGGCCTCTTCATTTTCCATGGCCTCCAAGTCTTCATCTAGTTGTGCAAAAGCATCAACCATTTCTTCGTTCGAGGAACTTGAAGCGGAGGAGGAAGAATTATCGCTTGAACTATCATCTCCAGAACAATTGCCTTCGACAGGGTCCTGTCGAGAAGAAATTGTCGTGATGTCAACATCAGCATCTTCTCCTTCATGTAGAGTCTGGGCAGAAGAATAATCTTTCTGGGCAGATGAAATGGGGACTTGTATTTCTTGCTCGACCTGAGCAACTTGCTCGGTCTCGGCATGGACTTGGGTTTCGATGGCTGGGGTGGTCGATGGAATGACGTGAGGTGGTGATGGTGGGTTTGGAGGTGGTGAGGGTTGACGGGGTGGAGGTGGTGGTGTTTGTTGTCGGGGTGGAGGAGTGGCTTGGTGAGGGGGTGGAGTTGTTTGTCGAGGAGGTGATGGTGTTTTCTTGCGGGGAGGCGAGGGTTGCTTGGTGGGGTTTGGTTCAGTTTCTTGTCGTGCTGTGGCAGCAACGACCTCGGTGGTCTTGGACTTCTTGGTGGTTTTCTCGATTTCTGGGGCAGAAGTTGGGGCAGCAGACTTTCTCTTTCGAGATTGTCTTTGGAACAGAGCATCATTGTGCTCTTTGCAAACAGCAGACACAACTTGTTTAACTTTGTCGAACACATCAGTTAAATTCTCTTTCTGAGCCCTCCTGGAGGCTTCAGCCGAAGCAATCTTGGATCTGAAAAATGTTTGGGACTCAGCGTCCTCGGTTTCTTCTTGAATTTGCCTGGTGTAAAACCTCACTTGTTCCTTATCCTTTTTATCCTGGGTTATATAATCTTCCCAGCGAATCATGTATCGAGCAACATGCTCTTGTATTTCAGCAGGAACATCGTCCTCGGCAGTGACTCTGCTCGGTGTGGTAGCCATCTTCCAGAGAATATGTGAAATATGTGTAGCATCCCATTGATCATTTGCATTTGATTCTCCTTCGTTAGAGCTCTCTTCATCGGCACGAGGGCCGGAATCAATTGGTGCAATAGGGGAAGGAGCTGGGGCAGCTCGAGGAACTGGAGCAGCTTGCGCCTTCTGTCTAGCCTCCTTGGCTTTCTTTTCGGCTTCCTTGGTGGCCTTGACAGTAGCAATGGGCTTTGAGGCCACTGCTTTATCCTTCGAGGCACTAGGGGCCTCAGCATTCTTCTTCGCAGCACTTGGGGCTACAACCTTTTCCTTCGGGTTTGTAGGTATAGTGCCTTCAGAAATCTGGCGTCGATATTTTTCACTGACCAAATGGAGAATACCAAGTTGTTGAGCAACCAGAGCCTTTTTATGCTCGGGCTGACTGTGAAAGTTCAGGAGTTTGGAATTAATCAAGTCTTTTGCCTCTTGTTCCTTTTGTTTTGCCAGCCTTTCTTTACGTTGAACAAGAGTTTCTTCATCCTCAGAAACTTGAGCTTGCTTTCCCTTCGTTGTGACCGAAGGTTTTGGTTGGCGAACAGGAACAGGTGGAGCAGAAGAAATGGGCGGATCAGTGACCAAATTTTTCAAGTCAATATTTCCTCGAGGAGCCTGTGGAGCTGGCTCCTGGATCCTTATGCCTTTACTGCTCGGCTTTTTCTTCAGAGGTATGTCCTCGACATCAGCCTCAGTACCAGGGTCTTGATCATCTGAGTTAGCTTCTCCTTCGGAGATTGCATCAGGAGGTGATACAATTACAACCTTTTTCTGTCGCTTGGCTGACTTCTTGCCACCCTTCGATTTGGCACTAGGGCCAACTTCTACGGTACCTTCAGCAGCAGCAGCTTCCTTTCGTGCTTTGGCTTCTTTTCTCTTTTGTGCTCGAGCTTCTCGAGCCTCAACAAGCTCTTGAAAATCAGCAGGAGTTTTGAGAGCTGTATGGTGAGCATCAGCAGTAGGAGGTGGGCGATTATCCTTCGTCCACTTTGGTCTTAGAGCTTTGACATCAGACCAGGGGTTTTTCATGGCAAACAGCCTCTCCCAGCGAGGAATAAGTGACTTTTACTCATACCAACGAAGAGCTTGAAGCCTTCGTATCTCTTGCAGACGATTTTCTCTCGTACGTTCATCCTCAGAACCTGAAGGAGTCCTCAAGTTCTTCTCTATGATCAAATCCTCAGATAAACCTTCAGAGTTGTTGGTGATCCTAGTTCTGCCTCCCACACGCTTGGGAGCTCTAATATTTCCTTCGTTTCCAGACATTTTCCTGCGAGAAAGAAAGGTACGAGGGAATATAGGAAAGTTGTGAACAAGTACCAACAATTACGAGGAAAAACATTTTGAATGCAGCAATCATATCGAGAGATTTGTCTTATCGCAAGTTTTCATGAAAGTGCTAGGCTAGATTTTCATCGGGTGGAAATCTAACGAAGAACTTGTATGAATTAATCGCACAAGTATAAGTCTATCGATATGATACTGAAGGAATTGCCTAAGTGAGAGAATCCGAGTGATTTCTTACCAAGGTCAGATGGGGAATCGACAGAAAAGGCTACAAACAGATTTCCCAAGTTTCAAAGATCCAATCGGATCAAACAGTCCTAAAAGAAATCACAGAAAATCGACACAGAAACTGGAAACGATGAACAGAAGAGATAGAATCGAATCCAGAGCCACACATACCCTAACTTGGTGATGTGAGGCGACTACGGCGACGTGGATGAAGATCCTTGTCGACGGGAATGTCTCCGGCGGCTTCCTTCCGGCAGCTAAGCGGCGAGGGAGTCGACGGCGACGAGGCAGCACGGCGGCGTGCGAGAGAGAGCTTCTGGAGGCGAAGAGACGAAGTCGAAGGAATAGCGATGTCTAAGCCGGTGGGGTGGATCAGTATTTATAAGGGGGGTCTGAACGAGCTGTCAGATCTGATCCAACGGCGCAGATTTCGCGTCTCTCCGCATTCAACGGACGGATTTTGTGGCGGTAATCGCGGGAAATCCCAACGAACCGAAAGATAGTTGCTCCACATCCGAGACCAAACTCATCGAACATCGAGTATAAAATAAGATAAAAACTTCGATAGATTTTCCTTCGGAATCAATGCCATTCGAAGGGAATCTTGATCGAGTACAATATGTACATGTTCACGAGAGAAAAGCACGGAATAGGTAGGGATAGAATAGAGGGAAAACAGGGTCCGATACTTAGTCAATCCGAGGGAAAAACAGCGATAAGACTCGGACTGATAAGTGTATAGGACAACACCAAACGAACAAAAAAAACGAAAAAGAAACACGACAGAAAATTAACGTAAGCAATCAACAATGAAAACTAATGATACATAGTACCGATGGTTATGATCTTACTGCACATTGCGTGAGTCTAAGATGTTCAACTCACACCTCAGTGTACAGAACCTCTTTTCATCCAAGGGCTTTGTGAATATATCAGCCAATTGATCTTCGGTGCGAACATGACTGATAACAATATCTTCTCGCTGAATGTGATCTCGAAGAAAATGATGACGAATATCAATATGCTTCGTTCGAGAGTGTTGCACTGGATTATGGGCAATTTTGATAGCACTCTCGTTATCACAGAGCAATGGAATTTTCTTCACAAGAATACCATAGTCTTTCAGCGTTTGCTTGAGCCACAAAATCTGAGTACAGCATGAACCGGCAGCAATATACTCGGCTTCAGCCGTAGAAATAGATACACAATTCTGTTTCTTCGAAGCCCAACAGACAAGAGATCTACCGAGAAAATGACATGTGCCTGAGGTAGATTTCCTGTCGACTCGATCACCAGCCCAGTCGGAATCAGAGTAACCAACGAGATCAAACTGGGCACCCTTGGGATACCAAAGACCCAAGGTTGGTGTGTGAGCCAGATATCGAAGGATTCGCTTGACAGCAATATGATGAGATTCCTTCGGATTCGCCTGAAAACGAGCACACATACAAACTGATAGCATAATGTCAGGTCTAGATGCACAAAGGTAAAGAAGCGAACCGATCATCGAGCGATATTTCTTCTGATCGAAAGGTTTGCCCTTCTCATCTGCATCTAGATGAACATTCGTAGGCATTGGAGTCTTGATAGTTTTGCAACTGACAAGATCAAACACTTCTTCAGGCAATCTCTGAGATACTTCTCTTGAGAAATGAAAGTACCATTTTTCTGTTGACGGATTTGAAGCCCGAGAAAGAACTTCAACTCACCCATCATTGACATTTCATATTTTTTCGACATCATACGAGCAAATTCTTCGCTAATATCAGGGTTAGTACAGCCAAAAATAATATCATCGACATAAATTTGACACACAAAAAGATCATTTTTGTATGCTCGAGTAAAAAGAGTCGGATCGGTTGTTCCTGGTTTGAAGCCCTTCTTTAGAAGAAAATCCTTCAGTGTTTCATACCAAGCACGAGGTGCTTGCTTTAACCCATATAGGGCCTTGTGCAATCTGTACACCTTATCAGGATTCTTCGGGTCTTCAAAACCTGGTGGCTGCATAACATACACTTCTTCTTCGATTTCACCGTTAAGAAATGCACTTTTGACATCCATTTGATATAGCAATATACCATTGTAATTGGCAAAAGCAAGCATGACACGAATGGATTCAAGACGAGCAACTGGGGCATAAGTCTCACAAAAATCAATACCTTCGATTTGGGAGTATCCTTGTGCAACCAGTCGAGCTTTATTCCTTACCACTATGCCATCTTCATCTTGCTTGTTTCGAAAGATCCACTTTGTACCAATGATATTATGCTTCGTGGGATCAGGTCTATCGACAAGGGACCAGACTTTATTTCTCTCGAACTGGTTAAGTTCTTCGAGCATAGCAGTCATCCAGTCTGAGTCCTTCATGGCTTCATCGAATTTTGATGGTTCTAGCATGGATACAAACGAAAAATTTCCACAGAAGTTAGCTAATCGAGTACGAGAACGAGTGGTGGGACGACTTGGTAAACGAATCTCTTCGAGAATTGAGTCGACATCCACTCTTCTTCGAACACGAGGAAAAGTTTCTTCATCTTGTGGATCAGGTTGATCTTCGGGATCAGCTTGTCCTTCGGGATGAGCATATTCTTCGTTTATGCGTTCTCCTTCGACCTGTGCATCAATTTCTTCAGGATGTTGATCTCCAGCGCCCCGGGCTATGTGTGGGAACATTGGACCATCATCATCCCTGTTTGCTTGACGCGCATTCCCATCGACAGGTCGAATATCTCCAATAGCCATGTACCTGATAACTTCATCCAATGGTGGTTCATCCAGGTTAAGAGGTAATTGCTCCTTTTGAGAGCCGTTAGATTCATCAAATCGAACATTTACAGTTT
Source organism: Bromus sterilis (assembly GCA_950022295.1). Classification (NCBI taxonomy): domain Eukaryota; kingdom Viridiplantae; phylum Streptophyta; class Magnoliopsida; order Poales; family Poaceae; genus Bromus; species Bromus sterilis. The sequence goes on along the minus strand of OX465595.1, from coordinate 381,959,604 downwards.
CTACAACTTTGCCAAGTTGAGAGTTGTAAACTCTGTAAGTGTGAGAATTCGAACCATAACCTAGGAGAAAACCTTCGTGTGCCTTTGGGGCAAACTTGGAGTTGTGATTCATATCTCTGATGTAACATGCAGCACCAAAAACCCTGAGATAAGACACATTGGGCTTTTTACCAGTGATGAGTTCATGTGAAGTTTTCTTCAGAAATTTGTGCAGATAAACCTTGTTGATGATATGACATGCAGTGTTGATAGCTTCAGCCCAGAACCTGATAGGTGTCTTGTATTCAGCGAGCATTGTTCTGGCCATTTCGATAAGTGTTCGATTCTTTCTCTCGACCACACCATTTTGTTGCGGTGTATAAGCAGCCGAGAATTCATGAGTAAAGCCATATTCATCAAGAAATTCTTCGATATGAGTATTTTTGAATTCTGTACCATTATCACTTCTGATATGCTTGAGAGATAATTCATATTCAGTTTGAGCTCTTTTTGCGAAAGTTTTGAAAATCTCAACAACCTTGCTCTTGTCATTAAGAAAGAAAACCCAGGTATATCGAGAGAAATCATCAACAATAACTAGACCATACTTGTTACCTCCAAGACTAGCATAATTTTGAGGACCGAATAAATCCATATGAAGTAATTCAAGAGGACGAGTAGTAGTCATGACGGTTTTTGCTGAGTGATGTTTCTTGGCAATCTTTCCAGCTTCACAGGCACTGCATAGACGATCTTTATCGAATTTCACATTATCAATTCCAACGATGTTCTTCTTCGAGATAAGAGTTTGAAGATTTTTCATCCCTGCATGACCAAGTCTTCGGTGCCATAACCAACCAGAAGTGGCTTTTGCCATCAAACATGTGGACACTGCAGGTCCCGAAGAAAAATCAACGACGTAAAGATCACCCTTACGATATCCTTCGAACACGAAGGAATAATCATCCTGTGAAAAGACAACACAACGAGACGCAGAAAACAGTACAAGCATACCCATATCACAAAGTTTCGATATAGACATAAGATTATATCCTAGAGATTGTACAAGTAACACCTTATCAATATGCTTGTCTTTCGATATTGCAACCTTACCCAAACCAAGTACTTTTCCTTTGTTTTTGTCACCGAAGGTAATGTATTTCTGTGAAGATTCAGACAGATTTGCTTCGGTGAACAAATCTTTGTCTCCGGTCATATGATTTGTACATCCACTATCCATGACCCATTCGGATCCACCGGAGACATAGCCCTGCATAAGAATTAGTTCTTCTTAACCACCCACAAACGAGCAGGTGACTTAGAAGGCATGGAAGAGCAAGATGGGGCAGCAAAATTATAGCGAACAGGATTGCATTGTCGATCAGGACCATCAAGCACACCATAAATATAATTCCTCGATGAGGGGTTAGAGTACTGATGAGTAACAACAACTTTGGTGTTATCATTACGATGACGATAAACATTTCTATCGACACGATAGTATTCCTTCTGGGGAACATTTGAAGCAGGCACCAAGGGTTCATTTCTATCCTCGAGAGAATAGTAGTGATTCGGTGGTACCGAGGATTTTCCCTGCATAGAATGGTTAGGGGGCAGTTTTTCTACGAGAGATTTGCGAACCCAAATCTGTCGCTTATAGAAACCATTCTTCGGAGGAGTACCAACGAATTCAGCTGACACTTTTCCTTCCTGATCTTTGACAAGCTTGTAGTCAGAATCAAGTGATTCATCAACAATAGCTTTGTCAATTTTGCAACTCAAACCTGAAAGGTTAGCAATATCAATGGGCTTTTCTTTCGCAAGAACCCAGACAGTCTTAGGATACTGCTCGGGTTCCCAGTAGGTTCCATCAGAATTGATTTTCCTTTCGAAGCCAACTCCTTCGTTTCGGGGATTTCTATGAAGAAGAGCCTTTCGTAGGATATCACATAAGTACTGGTGTCCCTGCACACTTTTGAACATGCCTGTTTCAAATAAATTTTTCAACCTGAGGAGTTCCTCGGTAATGGTTTCCTCGTTCGAGGGGTTAGCATCATCAATAACAATAGGTTGCTTTCCTTTCGATCTCTCGGAAATAGAGTCAATTTTACTTCGTTCCAAACAAGTCAAGCAAGGTGGAATAGGTTCATTTTTATCTTCTGAGCCCTGTTGAGCCATGAGAGTGAGATTTACACTTTCCAACTCTTCATTAGCCTCTCTCAGTTTCTCGAGAGCCATTTTCCCTTGAAGGAATTCGTAGGATAGCTTCTCTTAGTCCACTGAGAGAAGTTCATGACGAGAGGAAAGTTCATCATACTTTTCTTTCAGAGATGCATGCTCGTTAGTCAAAGTTTGACCCTTCTCAATCTCATTGATCAACAGAGTCTCAGATTTTTGAATAGTTTCACTTAGAGAATCTAGTTCATCTTGTTGGATAGAAGCAATTTTAGCAATTTTAGCATAGCTTATCCTAGAGTCACTTTCGTAAGCAGATCCATCAGAAGTATCGTAGGATTTCTTAGATGAAGATACCTTAGCCTTGGCCATGAAGCAGTAAGCAGGAGATTCATCTTCACTGCTCTGGTTGGAGAAGAATGAACTTGAATTCTTGTTTGAGGCGAATGCTATCCCAGCAATACCATCAGATTCAGAACCAGAACCTGATCTTGACTTTGATCCTGCTTCAGAACCGGAAGCTTCATCTTCAGAGTTCATCTCTTTACCCAGATAGGCTTTGGCTCGGTGTGAATTCTGTCGACGAGAGGAATGTGATTTCGAGGAAGAACTCTCTCGATGCTTGTGATACTTCTTCTTCTTGTCATCATCAGAACCATCTTTCTTGTCTTTTCTGGACCTTGAATCATATTTCTTCGAATCGTGGTTTTTGCTCGATCTGTAAGACTTGCTCGAAGAGCTGCTGTGAGAGTGCTTTGATTTATGTTCAATTTCCCAGAGAGGACAATCAGCAATGAAGTGACCTGGCTTCTTGCACTTATAGCAACAGTTATCTTTCACTGAAGAGTTTCTGGATGATGATCGATGCTGTGATGAATTGTTAGGATGTCTTGAAGGATAGTTTTTCTTCGGTGAAGAGGAGTTCCTTTTCTGAAAGCGGTTGAATCTTCTCATTATCAGTGCAAGATCTTTCCCAATGTTCTCGGGGTCATCAGATGCACCAGCAGATTCAGAACTAGCTTCAGGAGAGGAGTGACGTGAAGCTCTGGCCTTGAGTGCATGAGATTTCTTTCGACTCCCATTGACATCACGTTTCTCATCTTCTTCCATCTCGAAAGTATTAAGCCTTTCAAGAATATCAGCGGCAACCATATCTTTGAAATCAGTTCTTTCCTTAATCATAAGCACAATGTCATCGAAGGAATCATCAAGAGAACGAAGCAAAGTTCTGACAATAATCCGATTGGTAATGTCATCTGCACCGAGGGAAATCAGTTCATTCGACAGCGCAGTGAGTCTGCTGTATATGGAACAAACTTTTTCTCCCTCGTGCCTCTTGAACCGATAGAACTTGCTTCGAAGGGTGTCAATTCGAGCATCTTTCTGAGTAGAGACACCTTCACCAATCTTCTCGAGATAATCCCAAACACCTTTGGCCGAAGGAATATTCTTGACCTCATGATATTTTTCAGGAATCAGATGATTTGTGATGAATACCCAGACTTCAGCATCTAGCTCTATCTTCTTTGTCTCTTCAGGAGTAATGGCATCAGTGTCCTTGACAGTTACACCATTCTTGACAACTTCCCAAGCGGCAGAGTTGATAGCCATGATATTCCTCTTCATTTTGTCCTTCCAATAGGAATAGTCCTTCCCATTGAAAATAGGGATTGGTTCCCCCGAGCGAACAGCTGCAAACGACATTCTTGACAACACTCCAGGTTGTTAGACCAAAATACGCAGAGCGTAGGGAGTGCCTAGCTCTGATACCAATTGAAAGCTCAAGAATGATCAGAGGGGGAGGGGGTGAATGATCACTTCTAAAAATTCTAAGGAACTTAGAAGGAAATCATGCAAACAGCATAGGACTAATGACATCTCGAAGGAAATACAGTATCGAAAGTAATGTAAGGCTCGAAAGGATTGGGAGCGAAGGAAAACATCAAAGGCAAATAGGCTACGAGTAAATACTTGAAGTAAATGCTAGAAGGAAAACGAGCCTCACACAGCGATGTTTGGTAAACCAGTTCACACTCTGCAAAGTGCTACGTCTGGTTGGAGGGACTGGTGATTGAACACCTGAAGCAAAACTCTCTCCGTCCTATTCTCCACTGCAACAAACTCCTCGAGCTTGTCCAGTTTTCACTCGTGGTAGATGATTCAGGACATCTCCGAAACCTTTACAAACTTCCTTCAGCAGTGACAATTACTCTTCGACTGCTTGACAGGCGACGCCTAACCGTCTAGGAGACTTGCAGTTCTCCAAGATAAAAAGATCGGCTAATCTCAACCTAAGTCTTAGTGAATTTCTCAACTCAGTTCAGACTTGGGATTTGGTTTTCTCTCGATGAATCTCTCTTGGGATGCTCACAGACTTCTGTCTTAGAATCTTCAGTGAAGCAGCCAACCCAAAATGGCGGGTAGGTGCGGGGTATTTATAGTTGGCGATCCTGATGGGTAAAATGACTGAAGTGACCCGATGCAACCGCTTGACGCGTGTCCACAACGGTCGGATTCCAATCACTGCGCAACATTACTTGAGGAACAAGTAAGCTGACTCACCGAACGAGTTCTCCCTCGAAGGCACGAAGTGCGATGACTTTGCCTTCGAGCTATTCGCTCGACTCGGTAAGATTTCTCTCGGTAGGCTTTTGAGGGTTTTGGTTGAGCAGAGCAAATTCACTTCGACAAAGATCTCAACTAGCAAACCCCTCTTAATAGTACGGTTTTTCTTACGACTCAAGAAATAAAGAGAAACTAGCAAAAAGACTAAGTCTTCGACCAGCTTCAGCTTTCTCCTCGTTGCGCTTTTGCTCGAGAGGAACATCTCCTTCCACGACATTTTTAGGGGTCGTCTTCCTTCAAAGGTTTCGGTAGATATCTGCAGTTTCACCGCAGCGAGTTGTCCTTCGACCTTCTACATACAAACTCCATTCTCTCGGAACCTAAGTATCTGTTTATACTCGAAAACAATATTAGTTCCACTTCTGCTTTGTCCAACAATGTCCAAAACCTTCGGGGGCAAAACTTGCTCTTACATCTAGCCCCCATCTCCTTTGCTCAGAAAGATTACTCCTCTGCCCAGACTCTACATGAAGGAGAAGACGCTGATGTTGATATCACAACAGTTTCCTCTCGTCAAGATGTTGTCGAAGGAAATAGTTCTGGAGATGACAGTTCTAGTGACAGTTCTTCCTCCTCCTCATCCAATACCTCGAACGAAGAAATGGTTGATGCTTTCGCTCAACTGGACGAAGATTTGGAGGCCATGGAGACTGAAGAGGCCGCTCAAAATGCTAATGCCGACGAAGGAGTTGCCGTCGAGGCACAGGCCGAGGAAAATGCTCCTGCAGCCATCCCAACTCAGGATATTGTAAACGTTCCATCTTCAATTCCTCGCCCTGCTGACCCAGTTTTCCAGATGCCAGACAATGCTGCCGAAGTTTTTCCTGTTGATGAGCTGCTCCATTCTTCTCATCCGAGAGAAATGTTGCCCCTGTTCTGCTCAGATGTTCCTCGAGGAGGCCCCATCTTCAAAAGGCATGAACACAAGCCATTTTTCTTCGGTACCAATCCCTACGAGAAGCCCAGAAGTGCATATTCTCTTCGGTTTTGGACTCAATAGCAAGCCATATACTACACCCGTGTGCTGTACAACAAGGCAAGAGTTTTCCAACATCAATACCTTCATATGCCTTCGGTGTACTCCACTTCATGTTTCGAGAATGTTGCCAAAACAATTGATGGTCTTCATGCTCACAAGATGTTTGCTCTCGATTGTGGCTACAATCCCGAGCTTATCAAGCAATTTTATGCAACACTCTATGTCACTGGTGATCCCGAAGAACTCGAAGACGTGGAAATTTGATTATATGATCCAAGGCCAAGTATTTCATATGACTGTCGACCAATTTCTGGCCATCATCAATTTACCTCGGTTCGAAGGATTACCACACAAGCTTCATTACTTCTCCAACTCCTGTTGAATTATCTACGCTCATGAATCCAGATGTCGTAGGAGATAACTACCCGGCTGAGCCTAAGCCAAGGCATTTGGTGTTTGAAGCAAAGGCATGGTTCTATATTATTTCGAAGACCTTAATGCCAATGCTCTATGTGCACGATGATTTTCCAATTCCCAACGATGTGCAACTTGCTCTGTTGAAGTTAGTCCACGGTCATCCCTTTGATTTTGAAGAATACTTCATCAGGACCTTGGTGTCTTGTGCTGATGATCACAATTCCCACAAGCCGTATGCACCCTGGCTGATGGCTATCTGCAATTACTCTCGGGACGTGCCATTCCCCGTGTCAATTTTCCCGAATATTTTCACTCCACCAGTTAGGGAAGTATTGCAGGTTATTGCTCGACCAACGATCAATATGCTGAGCACACTGGCATCCGCGCCCATTTAACTGAGCGTAATGTTCGCTCGAAGTTTATCAAGCCAGTGCATCACATGGAGGTTTCTCTTTGGTCCCAGCAAATGCTTCAACATCACATCGACCAAGATTTCATTCAGAAGCAAGCAATGATGGACGAGATAAATCATTTGCGCAATATTGCCATGAACAACAATTAGATGTTGCGTGAATGCCTTCGCCGTGATTGGAAAGGACTGCGGAAATTCAATTCCCTCGGTCAACTTCAACGATGCGGTTTCGAAGAATATCCTCCCCGTCTTAACAGGAATTGGACCAATGATGATCGAGTAGATTGCTCGGATCCCAATATCCCTCGACTGCCGAAGAACAGAGATGTGCTCAGTGTCGATGACTATTATCACATCACTGTGAACACCTTATCCTCCGACTCCGAGAAAGATGAAGCCCCTCAACACCAACCAAGAGTTTACACTCCACTCCCTCGAAGCCCCAGGACCCCGCCGGAATCGAAGCTGGAATCTTCTGGAGATCATCACTCCTTCCGCACGAAGATTAATCCTCCAGGCGCTCGCCCCATTCGTCGTGCTCCTTCGGTCGCTGAATCTTCTCGACGTCGCCGGAGCCTCCAAAGCGAGTAGGGATTTCTTTCGACCCTATTCTCTCGACTTTTTGTACGTTGTGACAAAAAGGGGGAGATGTAGTGGCATCGAAGAAATTAGTTTGCCTACGGGGTTAAGGGCTTTGCTTTTCGTTCGATAAACTCTTGAACTTTGAGGGTTCTGAGTAGTTTCAACAAACTTTCGATTCATATTCGATCTGGTTGTAACTAACTCTAAGTAGGTCTGTGAACTCCTACTCTTTTCGTAAGATATCTATCTGCTGCTTGCGATACTTAACCTTTTTGCAGGAAGTTATCTTTCATATAAGTTCACAGGTCATTCAAGGAGATTGCATATTTCTCATTGGATATTATCTGGAATGCAATTTCACTCGCTAAGATTATTGATGTTTTTCCCTCGACTCTACTTGTCAAATATGCACTTCACAGGAAACTCTTATCTTCCGTGCATACATCAAGGGGGAGTATTTCATCGATCTTAGCACTAGTTTATCATCGAAAACTCAAAACTTTTTCAATTATTTATCGATGCCTGTTTTGTCAACTATCATCCAAAAAGGGGGAGATTGTAAGAGCAAGTTTTGCCCCCGAAGGTTTTGGACATTGTTGGACAAAGAAGAAGTGGAACTAATATTGTTTTTGAGTATAAACAGATACTTAGGTTCCAAAAGAATGGAGTTTTCGTGTAGAAGGTCGAAGGACAACTCACTGCAGCGGAGCTGCAGTCATCTACCGAAACCTTTGAAGGAAGACGACCCCTAAAAATGTCGTCGAAGAAAAAGACTCTCTCGAGTAAAAGCGCAACGAGGAGAAAGCTGAAGCTGGTCGAAGACTTAGTCTTTTTACTAGTTTCTCTTTATTTTCTTGAGTCGTAGGAAAAACCGTACTATCAAGAGGGGTTTGCTAGTTGAGATCTTAGTCGAAGTGAATTTGCTCTGCTCAACCTAAACCCATGAAAGCCTACCGAGAGAAATCTTACTGAGTCGAGTTAATAGCTCGAAGGCAAAGTCATCGCACTTCGTGCCTTCGAGAGAGAACTTGTTCGGTAAGTCAGCTTACTTGTTCCTCAAGTAAAGTTGCGCAGTGATTGAAATCCGACCGTTGTGGACACGCGTCAAGCGGTCGCATCGGGTCACTTCAGTCATTTTACCTCGTGATCGCCAAATATAAATACCCCGCACCTACCCGCCATTTCGGATTGGCTACTGCACTGAAGATTCTAAGACAGAAGTCTGTGAGCATCCCAAAAGAGACTCATCGAGAGAAAACCAAAAACCCAAGTCTGAGCTGAGTTGAGAAATTCACAGAGACTTAGGTCGAGATTAGCCGATCTTTTTATCTTGGAGAACTGCAAGTCTCCTAGACGGCTAGGCGTCGCCTGTCAAGCAGTCGAAGAGAAATTGTCGCTGCTGAAGGAAGTTTGTAAAGGTCTCGGAGATGTCCTGAATCATCTACCACGAGTGAAATCTGGACAAACTCGAGGAGTTTGTTGCAGTGGAGAATAGGACGGAGAGAGTTTTGTTCCAGGTGTTCAATCACCAGTCCCTCCAACCAGACGTAGCACTTTGCAGAGTGTGAACTGGTTTACCAAACATCGCCGTGTCAGGCTCGTTTTCCTTCTAGCATTTACATTAAGTATTTACTCGTTGCCTGTTTGTCTTCGATATTTTCCTTCGCTCCCAAACCTTTCGAGCCATGCATTACTGTCGATTCTGTATTTCCTTCGAGATGTCTTTAGTCCTACGTTGTTTGCATGAATTCCTTCTAAGTTCCTTAGAATTTTTAGAAGTGATCATTCACCCCCTCCCCCTCTGATCATTCTTGAGCTTTCATGGAGCATATGTGGAAAATTCATCACACCAAAGATGATGGATGTATCAATGAACTTAAGAAAGCCATGACCTATGCAATGCCAAAGGTACGCAAATATAAAATCCATACCAAATACAAGTATAGTTTTATTCTTATAATTGTAGCATATATGTGGTGATGACTATCTTACTACACTTGTATTTACGATTCAACTGTTCAGAATGCAATGCTTGCCTATTCCATGACTCGGAGGCGATGCGGTTTAAACCCATCGGAGATCTAGCAGTGTTGGTGTCGGGGATCCTAACCTTGTGGTGTCAAACTTCATTAAGAGCAAGTACAATAAGGGTGAGTCAGCAGACTATAAAAGATAAAATAATATATTTTTGCTTAGGTGGATGAGAGAGAAGGTAAGCGGGCCCTTAGCTAATAGCCAGCTCTAGCACGTGCTCCTAGGCAGTTTGTGAGAGTGAAATGTGGGCCATATGTAATAAAAGTAGTACACTTTTGTAACTAACTATTGTACATGTCGGCTATAAGACAGGCTATAAGATGGCTTATAGCCAGCACTTGGATCTACTATTAAATAAAAAATATAGAGAAATTAGAATCATAGGCCCTGTTTGGATACTCTAACTCGGTTAGAGGTTAGAGTTAGATTCTAACTCTAGACTAACACTGAACTAACTCTAACCAAAGAGGTGTTTGGATGGTGGGGGTTAGATTGACAATAAATGTACCTTTTCCAATCATTTGACTACTTTATTCAGGATTTGGTATGGTGGAGGTAGAGGGAAAAGTAACCTTTTCTGGGCCCCACCTAACTCTAACTCAAATAAGCACCTCTTGGGTGGGTTAGATTTTTTGGATGGGTTAGATGCAACTAACCAACTCTAACCCTCCTGTTTGGATGTTTTGGGGTTAGTTCGGTACAATCTAACCAACTCTCTAACCCATGGATCCAAACAGGGCCATAGATGAAGCGGGGATGGGGGCATTGCCCCCAGGTTAATTTAATAATGAAAAGAATTTTCATGCAAATTTAGGTAGATACCAAAACACAATATATGTCCCCTCTCTCCGCCTAACGTTTATGGGTTACAGTGGCCGTCCCCTCTTTGTGGTCTGCGAGCCCGCTTGTAATAAGAATTGACATGTCCTATGAACAAGAATTGTCATATTGTACAAATAATAATTACCATGGCCTAAAAATAAAAATGTCATGCCCAATAAAATAAGAATTTGACGTGGATGATTTGAAAAATAAAAATGTTATGAGTTTTAAATGTGCCAAAACAAGAATTTGCCATGTGCAAAATATCCATCACAATGTATATAAAAACAATCTAAAAAATAAAAATAAAGAAATATTTCCATGGGGGTGGAAACCTATTTAACCATTGGAATTGTGGCAAATTATACATGTTCTACTAAAAAAATTCATGTCCAACATTTCCAATAGAAAATTACCATGTTTCACACAGTATCATGTATGTGCATAACAAAAGCCATATCCAATATTTACATAAAATTTGTCGTGTTTTAATAAATGTGTACCCCCATTACAACGTATAACAATTGACATGACGCACAAATAAAGAAGTTTCATGTACAAGAAATAATAATTACCGTGTTTTAATAGATGTGTACTTCCATGATAACAAATAAGAATTGTCATGTCTCACAATATAAGAATTATCGTATCTCATAAAATAATAATTGCCATGTCCTAAAAATATTAATTACCATGACCCATAAATAAAAATTGCCATGATCCATAAGCTACATACAAAAAAGAATCGCCATATCCCACAAATAAGAAATTGCCATGAGTTATAGTTTATTAATTATCAGATAATTTATTACAAAATGGAATGATTTGGAATTAACAGGAAAAGAATATGTTTAACAATTTTAAACATGGAAAAAAAGTAAACTTTATGAAACTAGGTAAAATTCTAAGCAAGTTACATGCAAAACACGTTTCAATCCAAACTACCGTTTATAAATTATAAGCATCGCTAAAAATCGTATCTAATACAGTAAATAATATATGCAAACATGAATAAATCATGCACTGGATCAAAACTTTAACAATCTAGTCTAAACAGTGAGGGCAGAATAACTACACGTCAGACAGACCTGTTTGGATGAAGGATAAGAAGGCGTTACCTAGTAAAAAAAATCTGCAGAGAAAAACTATGAACAGATTCCTCACTGTCCACACTTTTTGAAAAGTTGATTTGACGCTTTGTGAGACTCACACTATCAATCCATAATGGATAAGGAATCAGGATCACACAGATACATATCGAGATCAGTATATGCTAGACTATGTCAGGGCAGGACGAGGGATCCCATGGCTGACTGCATTTGGCGCAGTCGTGCGCCGCTTAAATGCAAGATATTCGCCCGGCTTGCATCAAAGGGGAGGTTGTAGACGTTGGATAGGCGCGCAAAACACGTTTTACAGGATGCGGCATCTGCTTGCTTCACGTGCCTGCAAGACACTGACACCATCAATCACGTATTAGTTAAGTGCGTCTATGCCCGCGAGGCTTGGTGGAGGTGCACCGTAGCAATGCAGTTTGCGCTACTAGGACCTACGTTCGATGACGGTTTTGGGAAATGGTGGCTCCGGGTGAGAGCTACGGTCACCAGCGACTACAACCTACAGGCGTGCGTTGCATACGATGATCATCGCCATGACAAGATCATTTTGGAAACAACGAAATGCTCGCGTTTTTAATAGGCGGGATAGTTGGTGCGACCCAGCCCGACTTACGGAGGCCGTTAGGACGGGAATCTCTTTGTGGTGCAAAGCGGGGAGATAGGAGGCTACAATCTTTCGTGAAGGTTTTAGGTGTTGATGTATGAGTGCCTATCCGTTCTAGACGTTTGCATCGACGAAGAACCTCTTATAATTGGTTTTCTGCCTTTTATAAACCTTTGGTGTACGTAGTTTTGTAACCTCAAAAATTTAGCCATACGTGTGAATATTACTCATTTTGCAACGATTTTATTATGACAAGCATTCGTCAAGCGAGAGAGAGAAAACAGCGAGTGAATGATAAGGAAATAATGGAAAGAAAAATCAATCCGTGGCTTCGTCGCCGATTTGAAAAGTCAACAACCGGCGGTTTGCTTGCACGAGGACGAAGAATCCTGCGTGTTTGGTTAACTGCGAGCCACAACTCCCCGCTCGACTCCAGACTCTTCCACGGTTCCACGCCTCCCTTCCCCTCTCTCAACTCCCCAAAAATGGCGAAACCCTCCCAATCCGGCCTCCTCCTCATCCTCCCCGCCGTAGCCGCCATCCTCGCCGCGGCCTACCTCCTCCCGCTCGCCCGCGCCGACGCCGACGCCTCCGTCCCCACCGCCACCGCCTACGACGAGCTCCGCCTCCGCGGCTTCCCGCGCGGCCTGCTCCCGGCCAACGTCCGCGGCTACACGCTCGACGCCGGCTCGGGGGACTTCGCCGTGGACCTCGTCTCCAGCTGCCGCATCGTGCTGCCCGCGGGGAGCTACCTCGCCAACTTCAACGACCGCCTCACCGGCCACCTCGACGACCGCCGCATCTCCGGCCTCAGCGGCATCCGCGTCCGGGCCTTCTTCCGCTGGTGGTCCATCACCGGGATCCGCGCCGACGGCGACGAGCTCGTCTTCGAGGTCGGCTCCGTCTCCGCCAAGTTCCCTGCGCGCCACTTCAACGCCAGCCTTGAGTGCCCCGGCAAGGCCGATTCTTAGTACAACAACAAGGTATACTACTGATAAGTGATTGTTTCATGTTGCTTGCTTGCACTTTACTTCCTTTGTTCACAAATATAAGATGTTTTAGATATTTTAACATGGACTGCATACAAACTGAAACGAGTGAAGTCAACGAACACACTAAAACGCGTCTATATACATCTGATTCAAAATAAATAAAATTAGAGCATCTTATAATTGTTAACGGATGAAGTGCGTTATAAGATCCTCTAAGTTGTAATGATTCTTGATTTCAATTCACAGTACTGTACGTAGTTACTTAAATACTACTCCAGGTTGGAAGGATATGTACATATTAAGGACATGATGTTGTTGTTGGTAGTTCGGATTCAATAACTGCACAGTGGAATTCAACTGAATTTCTTGTTTGCAATTGCAGTGCGTTATATCTGGATGCTTAACTGCTTTATCTTTTTATAAGGTTTCAGTTCATCTTTTCTTATTGCTCTAATTTTCCTTTAATCTCAAGATATTTTCCAGAAGCAAAATATAATCAAGTTTCGAATGAAACCTGTTTGGACGACATGACCACTTTGCAGCTAGGACGTTTAATAGAGTTGTTGTATCATGGAGGCACGGAGTAGCCTCTGATGACAACATTACCCAGCAGCAGAATAAGCTAACAATGTTAATGTTTCTACCAAAGTACGATGGAGAGTCATGTCATAAATAAGCTAATAGTATAAGTTTGGTTGCTTCTAGACGGGCATCAAACTTCTCCTTCGCTATTTTCATCCCCCCCCCCCCCCCTGCCCATATTTCTCTACCACTACGCTATGCAGTCAGGTTTGATTTGCAGTGAGTTGGGTATGTATTCTTCTGTATTGGTTGGTGTGTGTGTGGGTGGGGTGGGTGGGGTGGGTGGGGGGGGGGGGTATAGCACACCGGCTTGACTAAATAACTCTGCAAGTTACAGTTCCGTGTATTAGGTTTTACCGGTTGTAATGTCGTTCTGGTTACGCAAGCACCATATAAGAGAAACAATGATGAAGGTGTTCGTCACAAGGCCGCGAGCGGCAAATGTAAAACCAGCAAGCTAATGCTTTCTGTCTCGCACCTAGTCGTTGCAGATTTAGATAGTTAACCAACTTAACATTTAATCAGGACTCGTGCAGTAGGGGAACAAATGTCATATAAAGTGTGGGTATTGAAGCAAAGATATTCACTGCTTATTTACGTAGCAAGAAAACATCCTCAGGGATGCCATTCCTGGAGTTTGTTGAAACGTAGAAATAGACTGCCGAATTAACGAATCTATTTTCTTTAGAATTGCCCAGTTTAGCGTTAACTGTGTTAATCGTCCCACATTCTTGGTTTATAGAGAATCAAAGTTGATTTACCAATGAGTCGCGAAATGTTATGGTTCTTCCATCTGATTTCTGAATTTGTTCAGAAGTAATTCGTCAAGATCGTGCACCCTTTTCTTATTTATCCGAAAAATATTAAAATAAAATCCTTTATGTACTTCAGTGTTCCTAACCCTTCACTAACTTTTGGTGGATTCTTCTTATGGATTATGACTATATTAATAACTAGGAGTATTCTAGTAATGGAATTCTATTTGGTGAATCCTTTGTTCTTGCCCACTTCAAGATATGATGATTATTAAAAAGTGTCAACCTTGGGATACAAAGTTTACATTCTTATGTTTACTTCCACTTTTTTCTTCTAGTAGGAAAATAGATTTTTTTTTTCTTTTTACTACAATTGGCTTGTTTCCTTAATGAATAATTTATAATTTCTCTTGTTTTAGCCACACTTTTTCTATTACTATTCCAAAATATAAAATATTAATTTCAATGGTTTTGCTATATTAACCTTCCCAACCATGATTGAGCCAGACCTCAAAAACATATTTCTTAACACCAGGTTTGGCCTCACATTGCAAAGACTCTTAATTGAAACACTGACATATTGGATCTTGTTTGCAGGAACTCTTGCCTGCCGCATGATATTGGCATATCATCAAGTCGCCCTGTCAAGCACCATATCTTTTTAAATCTCTTTGCTGCCTTTGTAAATACTACTACTTGTATATAAAGCTTGATCGCTAAGCAGACCACTCCACTCTCGACACCAAGAAAGCGCGACTATGTAAAGGTTCTTATTTTGTGCTGGATGGCTTGTCGTAATAATCCTGGGAACTGGTAACGATTCTTGTTTCAGTTTGTAATCTATACTCCCAGTTCTTAGTTTGTAATCAGAACTTCTGGTGCAGAATACATGTCTTTATTATTGTGGAAATGGGCGCTCGGGTTTTGTGGACTCAAAAAACGTTACTACATTATGGGACGGAGGGAGTATCTGATTAGATTATCTGTTGCGGGTGTCAGTTTATGCCCGCCACTGCTGCTACCTCTACACCAGTGGCATGCGCAAAATCTTACCCGACATTGATGGTCTGTTACCGCCTTACCGGCATAGCTGCGAGATATATGGTTGCAATAGTTACTGATTGCAACTATTATTTAACCTGTTCTGCATTGATGGTTTGTTACCGACATAGCTGTGAAATATATGGTTGTAATAGTCAGTGATTGCAACTATTATGTGACCGCTTGCAGAATAATGATTTTACAACTGCCCGAAAATAGATAGGTTAAATGTACGTCCCATACTAGCTAATATTTTTTTGTATATTTTAACACGTTGTTTCTTGTCTTAAAAATATAAGTTTATCGAAATGACGCAAATGATATATCATTGGGCAGATATTGAAAAGAGGATTTGTTTTCATGTTGGACGTTTGACAAAATTGATACTCCCTTCGATCCATAATAAGTGTTGCTCAATTTCTATTAGATTAGCGACACTTATCATGGAGTACATTTTTTGAACAAAATTTACAAAACTAAAATTTTATCTAATGAACTTTCAACAAAAAAATTAGACAAAAGTTTAACCCGTTTGTCGGAGCAATGTGTATGACACATCATTGAAAAATTAGAACACTTTTTTCAAATTTTCTATGATTTAAGAGCACTTTTAACAAAATGGTGGATAACCGAGAGAAAAAAAAACCACTGCAGCACCTCAAACGGAATAGCAAAAAAAAAACACAACAAAAAACATGCAGCATCACAGCTATTCATTTCGTTTCATATTAACTGTCACTGAACATTTAATATGAAACGGAGGGATAACAAACAAAACCTGAAGTTCACCAGTCAAAATTGCGTTAGACGTGGGCGTCGGTGGATATGCCCGCGCAACAGCTATACCTTGATCAATGCAAGAAGGAGCTCGTGACGCCCGAAAGATTGTTCACTGATATAAAATACTCGGCCAGCCCATATTCATGCCTCGTGCGTGATCCTTCACTTCGGTTTCCTTCAGGATTTTTTATTTCTTCGCTTTTTTCAGGTTTTCTATATTTCTTCACGATTTATTTTTACTTTTTACTTTTATATTTTGTTATAATTCAAACTTTTTTAATATTCACTGATTTTATAGGTTATTATCCCCGCAAAAAAATATTTTCTATGTTGTTTTTCGTAGTTATATACTTTGGTTTTCCCGTTTCTTTCTCAATTTTCTTTGTGTTTTTAGTTTTTCACCGTTTTCATTCTTCTTGCATTGGTTTTCATCATTTTTAAATTTTTTGCTTTTATTTTTTTCTTCATCCCCCCTCCTCATTTTTCTTTGCTTTTGTTTACCTTTCCTTTATCTTTTCTTTCATTTTATGTTCCTTTCTTGGTTATTTTTTTTCTTTTCTTTCTTATTTTTCTTTTATTTTTCTCTTTTTTTATTTTTTGGTTTTCATTTTTACATTTCTAGCTAACATTTAGAACATTTTTATATATACACCTTAATTTGTTATCAAATATATCATTAGTAGTATTTTTGACAACTTATATTTTTATGTCAATTTTTTCTATATACTTTGTATATTTTTTGTATGCACTAGGACCATTTTTATATTAATTTTAGTTTTCTTGTAAATACATGATTAATATTTTTAAATATGCTTTCTTTATTATTTACATAAATATTGTAGTGAAATACATCAAGGAACATGATATATATGCATGGTTAACATTTTTCAAATACACCACGCAAAAAGAAATTCAAATGCACGATCAACAAATTTGTAAACATATATTTTAATGTCTATTTTTGTAAACATAGTGTACATTTTTATATACACATTTGATATTGTTCAAATAAATGATTAACAAATTTAAAAACTTATATATTCTCCCTCCATTCCATAATATAGTGCGTCTTCGATTTTCGCGCTTTAACTTTGACCAGAAATTTAACCATTGAGACCAACTTCGGCGGGAAATAAAAATTATACCAATGAATTCCTATTAGAATGAAGTTTTCAATTATATATCTTTTACTCCCACCGCAATCTGTCTCGTTAGTTAAATTTATGGTCAAAGTTAAATCTCGGGAAGTGTGGGCGCACTACATTTCGGAACGGAGGGAGTATGTGTCTACTTTTTTCCATACACATAGTACATTTTTCATATATATCAGAAAAAAATTAAATGCACTATTTTTTTTAATTTTTTTATGTTTACTTTTTTAAAACACACTATGCATATTTTGCATACATCGAAAACATGTTTACCAAATGCATGATTAACATTCTTTCAAAAAGTTAAAGACTTATATTTTTGTATGTTGACCTTTTTCTAAACACGTTGTATATTTTTGGTATACATCAGGAACTTTTTTCTATACACATCTAACATTTTTTATTATTTGATTAAAAAATTAAGGAATTTATTCTAAGGTTTATTAGAATATTTGAAAGAACAAACAAAAGTAAAGAAGCAAAATATGAAAAATAAATGTAAAAAAACCAATGTTTTCTAGGCCTATGGTATCCCTTGTGTTGCGTCGACCATTCTGGCGCATACTTTAGGTGAGACAGCCTTTCACCTCGTACTAAGCGAGATATAGGCGCGCCCTCTATCTCTATGTCTTCGGGCGTCAGTTTCCCTGCCCTACGAGAGCAACTAGTCGACGGGTACCCCGCAAAGGTCACTTTTGGATCCAGAAGCCGCCATGTGTTGTGTTCTGGACGCACCTGTGAGAAGCAAAAAAAATGGTGGCCGCACGTGAACAATGGTTGTGCCTCGTCGAAACCTATCAACATGGGATCTAATTTTAAAGATCTCTAGGAATAGAACGGTGAAAACGCTTCATGATTTTGACAAACGATTCAAGAGATAAATTTTTTGAAAAAAAAGATTTACGAAAAAAAACACAAACATCTAATCTCCCATCCTCACGAGTGGGATGGAAAAACAGCTCAAAATTCTCAAATTGCAACAGGTGGCACGCGTATGTTACACCATGTGTCAACATCGGGTAAAAAGTACCCTTTACAGAGGGTGTCAGTCAACTAGTGATTTCACTGCCATACCCGAGGTTCTTCTGGTCCGCGGGCATTCCCGCATGTCCCATATATTGGGCTCACAAGAAGAGAACAAACAACTTGCTCGACAAAACATGGGCTTAGTGTAAGCATAAAGCCCTTTTGGTCTGAATAAACTCCCTCCTTTTACTCTGCGTATTAAATTTGTGTAAAATTAAACTATTTTAAGTTTAACCAAATTTATATCAAAAACTATGAACATCTGCAATATCAAACAAGTATGATATGATAATATATTTCATGATGAAGCTAATGATATTGAGTTTCTATCATGAATGTTAACAATTTTTTGCATTCACTTGATCAAACTTTACAGAGTTTGACTTCAAATAAATCTATTATACGGAGTACAAAGAAACGGAAGGAGTAGTATGAAGAACATATAAATGAACGGGCTGTTGGTTCTAGGTAGGTACAGTTGTGTTTGAAACTCCTGCCCCGGCTGCAAGGTGAAGAAGGATTACCTGAATTTTTGTTTACTATTCTCTCCGTTTCAAAATAATTGTCTCAACTTTGTACTGGATCTAGTACAAATTTGTACTAAGGCTATGACAGTTAGTTTGAAAAGGAGGAAATAAAAATCAGTGTTCAAGGTGTAATGTGCACGTATTATAGCTTTTGCGCCCTTCTACTGTACCAACGATCAGAGGTGTGTAGATGTCGTAGGCCAGCCATGCCATGGGTTTAACAATCCGAGCAACCATTTCCAAGAAGAGAATATTTCCCAGCTTCACTCCTTTCTCGGGAACAAGACCTCGTACGAGCATATTCCTCTTGCCGCCGATTGCAAGACGACAACACCAAACGCTCGAATTTCTCACTGATTCAGAATCAAACCTTTTTCTTCAAATTCCATTAAACTTTCTTCCTAAAGCCCCCCATCAACTTTTATGTCCCAACAACTGCTCCAAAAATGGCCTGACACGTTTCTTAAACATGTTCTGAGGTTCGATCTTAATTTAGCATATGTTAGTCTGTCAGTCAGCCTAGGATTCTCATTGAAAGCATGATGGGAATTCAGTAATCATGAGTTCTTCCCAGGGATTATCCAGGCATATAAATGGGATGGGATGACCCACGGAGTTATCTTAAGCAAGCTGCAGAGGGCCCGTGATTGATTATGTGGGGTGTTCGCCAAAGGTGAGACACATGACATTAGACTGACATGCCATGCATGTAGTAGTACCTTTCCCTTGGCTCCCAAGTTACTGCAAACAAAAGCACACGTACTGCCTCGTAAATTTATCTAGCTTAACATTAATCATTTGGAGTTTAAGAAAGAATGGAAGTAGGCATGTAGTACCTCTCGATGAGCTTTGAAGTTAATCACATACGCCTAACACTACATTGTGGAGACATAAGTCGGCCAGGCAACATTTGATTTTCATTGGTTTCCAAAGCAAGAAAAAAGAGGCTTAACGTGTCAAAATTAATTAGCCCAAATTGTCTGAATTCATATGAAGATACTTTTTTTTGCGATGAAAATTCATATGAAGATACTAGTTGACCCATTGCGCAAGGAGAAATGGCGATTCAGAGTCAAAAATATCCACATGCATGATATTGGTTCGGTTCAACTTCAACTTCAACATCTCAAAAAAGGAAGGAAAAAAAACTATTGTATGGGTTTAGATAATTTGACAGCTTAATTGAATTTAATGTATATCGTTGTAGATGCTCTATGACTATTGTATGTGGGTTTAGATAATTTGAATTGTCAAGGCAGCATTGAAAAGCATGTCTCTAAAATGCAGGAATAAAAAAAACGACATTTCGCATGCTTTGTTTAACCCGACAAGAACAGGAAGAAAATTCTTGTGGCAGAGACTTGAGAGAATGTTATTCATGCAAATGTAACAAAACCTCATGCATGTTAGATCGTACATACTCAATTAACTTCAGTTTAGCCATTCCAAGAGAATATTGTACGGAAATATTTCTTATACAGTACTCCAACAACAATGGTTTGGGCATGCAGAAAGCGAAAGTCGCATCGTGCTTGAATTGGGCCCTCCCCTGATGAATTATGAGTTAAGCATGTCTGCCTAGGTCGTACATAGCTAGTTCCAGCGGCTACATGTGGGTGGCCAGCATATGCAGATATCTTTGTATCTAGCGTTTATATATATATAAAGAAAGATCATTTATCATAGTGAGAGCCCTTCGCGTACCGGCACTGCTTAATCATATTCCTGCATGATGCAGCATGTACGAAATGTGTATCTATATATATGGCCTAGCTCAAATTGAACTAGTTAATCCGTATAGAGATCGGTCAATCATGTGGTTTCGCCATGCAATTCTCTCCATGCAGATCTGACAGATTCGTCGTCGGTGGATTGATTTCAACATCGTAAACCCATGCTCCGCACTACCGATAAACTTTGATGGTTGCCTTGTAATTAAGAAGAAGACTATTGCCCTCTTAATTATTGAAAAATCGAACGAAAACTGTCATAACCTGCTCATCAGACACACAAGATACTACACACACATACCACTGCTCAAAAAATTTAATGGCGTTGCACATTGGTGTCATCATCATTGCTTCTGTACTTTCAGCTTTGTTGGAAAATCAAAACATTAAAACTTTGACCATGATTATATAAAAATACATCAACATTTATATCATCAAATTAGTATCATTAGATTCGTTATAAAGTACTTCCTCCGTTTCTTTTTACTTCGCATATAAGGTTTGATCAAAGTCAATCTTTATAAAGTTTGACCAACTATATAGAAAAATCTATCAACATCCATAATATGATACAATTACCATTAGATTTATCATGAAATTATTTTTTATATTATATAACTTTGATATTGTAAATATTGATACTTTTGAATATTAATTTGGTTTTATGAAGATTGACCTTGACCAAACCTTATATGCGGAGTAAAAAGAAACGGAGGGAGTATATTTTAATTATATAATTATTTGGTTTCATATGTATTGTTATATTTTTTTGTAAACCCGATTAAATTTTGAATCTCCAAGAAAGTCAGAAGTACACTCTTTCAAGGACGGAGGGAGTACTCAGCAATCTCACCGCAAAGTAATCGCTAATAAAGTCTGCATCACAAACACTAGTATAGAATCGGGCTTAGGGGGGGGGGGGGTCATACATGAGCCCATATCGGTTCGCCGTTTCAGCCTAACCCTATCCAATGCATTGGAAGCATTTTCAAAATTGCCTTCAAATTCTTCGCCCACGTAGGCATTTTCGACGGTGTAAACGCTATCAATGCTATATATGACGAAGGCGGTTTCACAAGAAGAACCGTAAAGAATAACCACCTTCCTTGTGTATTATGTACTTCTCAATTATTTTTCATCAGATACCCCACCTTGCTAATGGTATTCACATGGAACACTAAAATACAAAAGTACAAATTCAATATATATTTATTTGCAGTTTTACAAGTACACATGATACCTTGATATTCCGATCATACCAAATATTTACAAGTTCACAATCATCTTATGAATGTATGCATAGTCATCTCGAGCAGTCTATCGATATCGCTTTGCGATGTCCCCGCAAATATCCGCTTAACGATATTACAGATTAGATGTATGATACACAATATATCTGCTTGACTATGTAACGAATCAGATGTCAGGCCGCCACACCGCATGCTTGAACGCCGCCATCTTATCCCATGCTCTGCTCGCGCCCGCCCCTACCCCACTATGCCGGTGTAGATTGTTCCCGCCCTCGCTTGGTAGTCAATGAAGCTTGTTGCCCAGCCTTCTGTTTGACACATCGGGATTACCGTGAAGCCGAAATTATCTTGCGGGCGACTGCATTGGTCGCGTCTTCCAGCTCCTCCACCTCCTGCAGTTTTGGCTGCTCTGAGAGTTCTTTTGAAGTCCCCATGCGGTGGTGGAAGCGAAAACAATTGGGATTGGGATGGAGGAAGGTGTTGGAGAGACGCCCTTGATTTTGGTCAAATTTAGGGAAAAACGGACATGTGGATTGATACAACATCGCGTTGGATGCCAAAAATGGTCTGTGCATCTTAAGGTAGGTTGGCCGCACATTTGTGTTTACACAGACCGTCCATGCATCTTAAGGTAGGTAGAACCGCCGGTGGATGGATGCATGCGTATGTAACAATCTTTTCTCCCGTGTAGACGAGATAGAAAGAGAGCGGAGGTATGTCACGTAGTACGTGTAGGTCACCGGCCCAAAGAAAGCTAGGGGCGGTGACATGCGTGCATGGACGTCCACATAGTACACGTCGGGCATGCTTTGCTTGCACTACAATGCCACCAGGCCCCTCCATGCCCCCGTATATTTTGGTTGCGAGCGACAGAGCCGACGACAAGGCATGGCAAAAGTGACATGAGCACTCATCACGCCATGCCACGCCATGGCCATGCCCACAACGGCAACCCCGGCACGACACACACATCACACTCGGTGCACGGCACATTGCAAACCCCCAGCAGCATTGACCTACACTAGCATCAGATGAGATGAAATGAAATGAAATCCTCTCTGCAGATCCACGCATCATGGGCCAGTAATTGTGATGTTATGCATGTCCGGTTGGTTGGTGCTCCAAGTGGTTGTTGCCATTGTCGTCCTTTCCTCTCCTCGGTGCATCACCTGCACGAGATAAAAGAAAAGCGCCCGAGCTATCTCCTAGCTCCATCCCTTTCTCTCTTGTGCTTACCACGTTCTTGCACAGTTTAAGCCTCTAAACGGTGTCTGCTCTAAGCTCTCGTCGACATGGCCAGCACCATGATTTTATGTACGCCAAATTAAGTTACCTAGTATCTTTTCTATATATACACCGGTAGTTATATATGAGTTATATACATAACATATACATGCATGTATATATAATTATTTAGCATCGACCCCGCCTTAATAATGCCAAACTTTGCACCACGTAATAATTATGAGAGATACGTACGTACGTACGTCCTATATATACTCCTATAGATGATATATTCCTGATCGATCTGATGCATGAGGAGGAGGAGGCTAGCTAGCTAGTCTTATCGATCTTTTTCTTTAATTATGAGACGTAACATATATTCTCCGGTGTTGTTGTGGTTAGGTTTTGTCCCGTTCTTGCACACACACACACACATTGAATGCGTAAAGCGACATGACATGCATGCATACGACTATGTCTTGTACTCCTACGTGTAAGAACTAGCCGGGGGCAAGTATGATTGTTTGTTCCCAACTTTAAGTGAATGAAAATTCTTGTTGCGAGTATGGGGTATGAAAAGCACAAAAAAGGAACATGGTGCGCATGTCAAACCTCAAAAATACGTACTCGAAAGGAAAGCAAAAGCACATATAAAGGCAGTGACAAGCTTGGGAGCCAAGGGAGATGAGAGGGTGGTGTGGCCACTCTCACTTGTCACCCCACCCCCGAGAGAAAATAAAGACAGCATGGGAGAAGGATTTTATTGGGAGGTGATGGTTGGTGCCTCCTCATGCCAAGAAAGCTGCTAGCTTTTTGGACAAAAGAGAGGGCCATGCCCATATGCATGCATGCTAGCCAGCTAGGGTTAGGGTTTTCTCTCTCTCCCCCTCTCCATCTCTAGAGAGAGAGAGAAGGAGAGCACTGAAATGTGTGGCCATTTGGCTAGCCCCATGATCTTGAAAAATCTCTTTTGCAGTGGATTTGAAAGGCTATGTTTGTATTGTACCGCTCCAAGGGGCAGGAGTGCCTTTTGCTTCTCTTACTTTGATGCCACTACTCAGCGTGTCCCTCCCCTTTTTGTTAGCCTCTAACAAAAGCTGGCCACCAAAAAGCAATTGATAGCGAGTACCCGGGGAGGGCTAGATAGGTTCGTTATCTTAAATTGATTGTGTAATAACTATGCAAGCAAAAAACAATCATAGGGACCTTGTATGAAATTTGACTTCTCATCTCATGCACTTGTTAGTTAACCAGCCGGCTACCACACGTCATTTTTCGTCTTGATGATCACGTCAACATGCAGGGTTTGGCTCTATTTAGACCTGAGCAATTACTCCAAATATTTCTAAGTTACCCCCATATATAATATTGTTCAAACGGCGATGGAAGAACGACACCATCGATCTGATGTTCTCTCTCTCTCGACTAAATGGAGTATATACAATATTTAATGGCCTTGATATACACACGATTAATGTGCACCATTGCATGTAATCTGAAATCCTGAAATAAGCAGTAGTGTAGATATTTCTTTAATTTCTTCCTTGTTTCATCAATGAGAGAATTTGTACACACTAAACCATAGTGTGTGTGAGGCAACATGAAGCTAGGCTCCATTTAACCGGAAATCTCAAACGGCTCCCATAGTCCCATTTAACCACATTTTGAAGTCCAAGATGGTAAGCTACTGCACTCGGCGATATGCATATGATGACCTTTTAACTAGCAATAAGTGACTAAGCAATTCAACTGAAATTAAGTTACTGAAAGGCTGATATATGGGTGGTCACGATCATGAACCATCGATGCATTCCCTGCCCTTCCTTGGATAAGCTTATACACATTGATGGTATGATTAACTCCGGGTAGCAGTACCAGTTGATTGAATACTTCAAACTAGCAATACCAACGAATCAGTACTGCAGACGCGACATAATGCACGCAAATCGATCAGTCGGGCTGATTAATAACCAGTTTTCAAACATTTTTCGATACATTCTTCAAAGAATTCAGCTAGGAGAGAACCAACATTTGGATGCATATTCACACAATGCACTACAGGTCAAGCACTGCACAGCTCCATGCGTCCACTCATTCATCCATTGACTCGTTCAGTTGCTAACCTAATGCAGAGATATCTTGCATCATGTCAGCTTTATACGTCCCCCTAGCCGCTGCCTGCCCTTCTGAAGCAACAAGCTAGCAAGAAACGAGCAAGAATGCACTTTTCGCTGAGAATTATTCCGTCTTTGATAGTATCTCTGCTCCCTGAAACGTGCCCCGGGCCTTCTCTGTGTGCGCGTGGCCTGGTGATGGCGATGCAAGAACTGATCATCTTGATCAATAGAAAAATGGCAACGCTTGGAACAGCTCCTGGTTGCATTGCACCAGCTTTATGAAGATGCCGTCGTCAAAGGTGAAAGATAGCACGCTTCGCGAGTCTTTCTTTATCGGGGAGTGATAATAATCTGATTAACACAAATGTCACTTTCTGATGCAAACTTCAGGGGATGTCTTTCAACTATAAGCTGTCGGAATGAACTACTCAAATATATGTTGGATACATTCGACTAATATGGATGTGTGCATCAATACGATGCGGAGGTCATTGACGCATGCATCATTTTAATGCAGAGTTAATCCTGCTTTTAAAAAGGAATACGATGCAGAGGCACGGGTTATTTCCTTTTCGAAAACGGAACTATCACGATGATATAGAAGGATGTTCTTCGTAAACTCCTTTTATCAGGTTATTGGAACAAAACGGATGCCTCTTTTTTTAAATAAGTAAATGTGAAATGCGAGAGCTGGGTAACAGAACAAATTAGTATAGCTAATTCTTTGTCAATGCTACCAAATTTCGGCAAGACTGCCTTTGAACAAATGAAGACTAGCTAACTCGTGCTGCCATCTTCGGCATACATGGACATCAGTCAAACCAATAGAACGCCCCCTAATTTTTGAATTAAATTACTAGTGTATTCCCTGGCATGCACTTTGAAAATGTCACTTTCCCAAGCACATTTTGCGCCGAAAACTTTTTCTCTTCTTTTCTGGGCGGCACAATATGCGATCATGAGCTAAAGCCTGCATTTGTGGGGCTTAGTGGATGAATTAGCAGCATACCTTTGGATGCAAGGCACATCGCCGAAGCCCAAGGAAAAGATGCAAGCTTTTCCAGTTTCTGGCTCGTGCTTTGCCCCCTAACACGGGCCAGTGCTCCGGTTATGCATATATAAACTAAATGTGCTAATAAAACTAACATATCTCAAGTACCCCACTAAGTATAGTACTCTGTCTAATTGCATGTGCACTTAAGACCCTAAATGTATGTTTCGTTCATCATTTCTTCTTGTTATTTGTAGGACCAAATACTTCAACTGGCAATATTATATTTCATTCTTTTGAGATTTTATATAGGAATTTATATGTGTGTGTGCGCCTGTCGAGCACGTTGAACTTTGTACGTGAGATTTCTTTTTTAACACAAGTGCATTATTCTACATACACATTATTATACCTTTTAAGCAAGCTTGATTTCCTTTGTGTGTACGGTGGATATACTAGAATTCCTTTTGCTTGGGGAGATTTCAGCCAGGTGTAAAGACCAAAAGGCGGCAACAATTTGTGCAGAAAGGGGTGATTTAGAATTTAGCGGCGCCTCTTCTCTGACCGGCCGGCCGGGGTGCATGCATGTGGCCGGCAAATGAATGTTTTTTTCTGCTCTATCACGCACGCCTGCCACATATATACAAGTAGTAGAAAGCATACACCACAAAGGGAAAAGGTTAGCCAATTTGAAAAACATTATGGTTCTATATCGCATGTGGACCGGTCAATTAACGAATGCAGGATGCAGGTAAACGGCAGATGTATGCGTGCACAGGAAACACGAGATTAGATCAAAGGAGCAGCCGCATCAAAAGGGGGCCATGATGATCCAAATCCAACAGACATTCCCCTCATCCCTCTCTTCTCAGTCAGCTTGTTGCAGTTTGCACCGCACATTTGCATGCATCGATCGATGTGCATGCAGCAAGCAAGAGGAGAGTGAGAACAAGAAAGCTGATGGAGCTGGCCCCCCCTCGGAGTCAGAGATAAGATTGTACTGTATGTGCCGCTGGTAGTAGAGTGGTAGGAGGAGTGAAGTGAGCCACATCACCGGCTGGCATGGAGATGGAGGGCCCTTGGCGTGCGCTGTGCGCGCCGGGCGGTGTCGGCTGCGGCCGCGGCAAAAGGCTGACGAGGGGCGGAGCACGCGCGCCGGCCCCGAGCAGACAGCCAGCCAGACACACACACACACACATCTCGCAAGACGATGCCCGCAAAGCTTCAACGCTAAAGGCAGCCTCGCCCGCCCCGGCCGGCACCACGAGACGACGGGTTGTTCGACTGGCTGTCCACAACGGGGAGTAACTTAGCACTAACATAGAGTCCAACTCAGCAATTTTGCTTATGTGACAATGAGTTAATGAGGAAAGAGATGTTTACAGTAACTTAACTAGTTACTTGCTTTTTGAGTAACATCACACATACCAAGACAATATGAGTCTATAATCTAATAAATAAAGTCTTATATGACACTACATATATGATACTACCCATTGTGGAGGTAGTAACATAGACTCAAAATCTGTGTATGTTACTAGTCTAAGTTACTTCCCATTGTGACCAGCCTTAACGGCCGCCGAGAGCGTGCTGGTAAAGTTGGTTGATTAGATCGTCTCGCCAGCTGTATTTGAGAGAGAGAACATTCGTCTAACCCCGCAAAAAAAACATTCATCTAAGGAATTAAGCACTACCTAGCCTCTAGCGCCCCTTCGGGTTGAAGAATAATTGCGGAAATCGTCAATAAATTTGAGGGCGTCACCGAGTCCACGGTGAAGTTGAAGGGGTTAACCGAGTCGATGGTGAACTTGGAGATGTTGAAGACGGGGTTGATGAGGTCGATGGTGATGTTGAAGAAGGGGTCAACGAGGTCAATGTTGAAGTTCCCCTCTCTTCGAAGTTAAAACCCTAGCCTTCATCAACCCTCTGTAATGAAGAACAATGGGGACGACGCTTTCATCTTAAGAAAAACACCGTTGATAATCCAAGGTGTTATGGAATCAATAAAAATGTCAAGGGCTAAGAGATAGTCGATGGATGCCAAGGGTGCCTAGGCGCCCAACTACCCTAGAGGCCTAGGGTGGACACCTATGTGCCCTTGGCTTCTGCTTGGATCATCTCGAGGTCCTTGTTGGCCCATTTGATGCATATATGTAACTAATATTTTTATTTTATTTTTTCTCCGATGGTTTTCTGCCAAAAAATATAACACCCTAAATCTTTAGAAACCGTCTCTTGGGAAGCCGCGGAGGAGGCACCACCCGCCAAGAAAGGCCAGAGCACTTCATCCTTTTTTATTGCACATGACACCAAGAAGATTTGCATCGACGCGGATGGTTTCGACAATGTTGTCCACATCAACAGTTTAATCAACCCCAAGCAGGAGGTGACTTGTCTGTCTCCTTCGGGAAATTCAAGACGTGTTTGCGTGGGAAGCCTCCGAGCTGCGACATGCCCGGTATCCCAAAACATTGTAAGCATTCCTTGAAACATGTTTAAGGATGCAAATCCGATCAATGAATACCGTTGTTGCTTCGATAATGACTAGCGCAACGTGGTCGGCAAGGAAATGACGCGACTCCTAGCGGACTTTTAATCATGGTAGTGTGCCACCCGGATTGGGTGGATAATTCTATTCTCATCCTCGAGAAGAACTGGAAGTGGAGGATGTGCATCGACTACACCAACTTGAACAAGGCCTTTCCCAAGGACCTATTTGCCCTGCCATGCATCAAACATTTGGTCCTTTTAATCATGGTGGTGTGCCACCCGGATTGGGTGGATAATTCTATTCTCATCCTCAAGAAGAACTAGAAGTGGAGGATGTGCATCGACTACACCAACTTGAACAAGGCCTTCCCCAAGGACATGTTTGCCCTGCCATGCATCAAACATTTGGTCGATTCAGTCATTGGGTTTGAGGCATTTTTCCTCTTGGATGCCTACTTGGGATACCATCAGATCAAGATGAAGGAACTGGACGAGATCATGACATCCTTCATCACCCCCCCTTTTGGCCAGTTCTTCTATACTTTGATGTTGTTTGGCTTAAAGAACGCAGGGCCAACAATGGTGCATCGAAAAGTCTTAACATGAGAAGATCGGAAGAAATGTGCAGGATGCAATTGCGTGGCGACCAGGACTTGGAAAAGGGAGGGCCTACTGGCATACTGTGAAAAGATTTTTGACAACATCACAACGGGTGTGTGATGATGGGCATGCGTAGGAAGGTGAAGTCGTCTGGCATCGTGGTGACATTGACGGCGGGCCTGGTAAGGTCGATGCGCCAGTACTCACTTTAAAGATGGATCGATAAAAGACGATGGTGGCGACCTCTGCATCGTGCACATGTGGTACCCCCGCTGAGAGTGCCATGGATAGGTGTGTCCCCTAAACCTGATAGTGCGGTTTGGTTGAGGCCTCCGACTTTTGATGTTAGACCTTGGTGTGATGTCTGGGTATGCGGTTTTGACAATCAGCACCACTTCATTAAGTGGATAGGAGTAGCGATAAGTGCGTCCAAGCCTGGTGGCTTCAGAATTATTGATGTAAAGGGTGTTTGGTTGAGCTTTTGGACAGCTTTCCACAGAAATAAGCTAGCAGCTGAACCAAACAGCCAGCTTCAGAACATATTCGTAGCGCAGCAACAGATTATTTGTATGCTATCGGAGAAGCCCCTCCCGAGCAGCTTCCAAAGCTTTTGATTTTTCCACAGCTCACAGCCCAACCAAACACCCTCGTATTACTTTGCAAGCTTTTATTAAATAACTAATAAAATGGTTGCATGCATTATTTTGATGCAGAGACCGGGGGTCATCCTCCTTTTAAAAGAATAACCGTTGAAATATACGCACTCTGTTTTTTTACCTTTCATATTAGATTTAACTGAAGTCAAACTTCGGAAAGTTTGACCAAGTTTATAGAAAACAATATAAGCATTTACCATTACAAATTTATATGATGTAAAAGTTCAATTAATAATTAATCAAATAGTATTGATTTATTATTGTGTATGTTAATATTTTGTCTATAAACTTTGTCAATGTTTACAAAGGTTAAATTTGACCAAAGCTAATACGCGGACTAAATACAAATGAAAGGAGTACATGAGTTACCAGACGGCGATTTTAATTCCTAGACCATGCTTTGCATCTCATGTATATTCATGCAATGAATAGTAGGGGACAGCAACAATATGAAAGGAAAGGAGCATGGATGAGGAGACATGCCAAAGCACCTCGTGACATGTCCTGGTCTCCCGCCGGCTAAAACATTAAACTCCCGGTAGCAAAAATAGAATTATACTGTTCAGTTCTCTTCGGCGAACTAGATCCAACTGTTGCAGTGCAACCTTTTTAATGTCCGATCTATAAAGGAAAAGGGCATGAATATTCTCATCTAGAACTATGATTGTGCTCTGAACATGCTCTAAATATTCTTGTGAATTAGCTCGTTTGTTTCAGATTGTGATGTGTACAGTGTCGACCGAATGTACAATAAAAAATATTGCACAAAACACTTAAAAGACTTGTTTCAAACCTAGGCATACGGAAACACAATAAATTGCACATGCATGTAAGAAAATAAATTCCGACGACGGTGTGGTCTACTTCGTCTATTTCGATGACGGGGTTTGGTTAGGATTCACGCTTGATATTGTTACGCCATGTTCAAGGTGGAACAATTAATATGATTACTGGTGTGGCTACTGTTTTACGCCATGTTAAGACAAATGATATGGATCAGAGGGAGTTGTTTGAGGAAATGCTGTTTTGTTTTATTTCCTTTTTTTTTGTATGCACATAATTCTTTCTCTCGATATACTATGAAAATACCGTACAACAATTCTTCTGCTGTTTTTGCACACACAAAAAAGAGATAAAATTCCTCCAATCTTGTGTTACCGCAGTTGGAGCTTTTGGGCAGGAATACTAGAACTTGTTTGAAAGGGGCAGACATGATTTTTGCAAAGCGCAAGATCCACCACGTTACGTACGGCGCAAGCATTTGGCCGTATCGATTGACAGTGGCACAGTGGAGCGAGCGCAGTGCCGTCACCGTGGAATCGTATCGGTCGCTCGCACTCGCACGGTACAGTATATATGAACAGCTCCATACAACAGTCCATAAAAGCCACAATTTCATGAGCCGATTTTTGCTGCGTTATTCGTTTCGTAGCAGCACAGCAAGCAAACATGAAGCGTTTAAATTTCACTGTGCGAAGCAGGAGAGCCTGTTTGGGGTTTTAACTAGACAAGAACATGCTACTACGCGTCAGAAGAGCGGCCGGCAGAGGGAGGGCACAGTGTTAGAGTCAATGTGAAATTTAATCCACAAGCATAATTTCATCATTGCGAAGATGGAGAAAGAGCGCAGAGGAACTTAAACGAAAACTCTAGTGAGGGATGGATATCGCGGGGAGGCTGGTGTGATTTGTGGTGAGGAGCACCTCCAAAAGCCCGGCACCCGGCCGGGGCCCCGTCGCCAGCATTTACCCAACCCTATGAGCATGAGCGTGAGCGTGCATGCCTGTGGCGTGGGCATGTGCTTGCCATGAAAAGCATGCGTAGCGCCACCACCGCAGCGCGCACCTCTCTCCAGCCCTGAAAATAGGATAAAAACGACTCCTCTCAATGGACATTTGAGTCTCGAAGAACAAGGATGAACAATATATGTTCTGGACTAATAACAATATAACGTCACGACTCATGATGGTTGTGTGCATCATAAAGATGCAGAGGGTGGGATGAACCTCCGTTTCAAACAAATAAATAAATTAAAATGCCATGCTTGTGAACTGCACACTGATTGTGTAGATTAAACTATCAAAAACATAAATGTAAACTACAATAACAAAAAATTCATAAAGAATACACAATTAAGCTTTGTGAAATCTTCTACAGTAGTACAAAACTGCATGTCGATTGATAAAAAAACTAAATATATATATATATATATATTCATGCAGCACACGATTGCGTGAACTAGCAATTATTGCATAAATTGGAAAATACTCCCTCCGGTTCATATAAGTTGTCGCTGATTTAATATAAAATTATGCTAAATCAACAACTGCTAATATGGTGGAATAGAGGGGCTATTTCATAAATAATGTACATAATTTATATGAAATGAAAACACAAAATTGGATGTGTACAACGTCACAAGATCTTATTAATGTAACTAACTTCAACAACTGAAAACGAATGGTTGTGACAAGTGGGTTCTATACACAATTCATGCATTTAACTTCAACAACTGATAACGAATTTCTTGATATTACTGTGAACTTTGTATTTAGTGTTTCTAAGTCACCGTGAAAGAAGTTAGGTGTTACAACATCGTGAAATCCACTCTCTAAACTTCTTTTTACAGATGAAACTCTCCGAACTTCTTTGATTCAAAAGAAATCTTATACGATTTAATCAACAATTGTTCCTATCAAATAGATTTGCGGGGCTAAAATGATTTTTTTTTATTTCTAGAAGTCACTTGGATCTATACTAAAGTAAAGTATTTTTTCAATATTTTCTATTGTTTTGTGTTATGACAACTATGGCATAAAACTATGAATCTAGCTCTAAGAAATGAGAAATATACAATCACAAATATGTACAAAATGGGCAACACCATCACAAATGACTCTGACAAGTGGGTCCTACACATAATTCATACATTTCCTTCCAACAACCTAAAATGTAGTTCTCAATATTTTTGTGAACTTTGTATTTAGCGTTTTTAAGTCATCACGAAACAAGTTGAGTGTTAGAACATCGTGAAATCTACTCTCTAAACTTCCTTAATTCAATTTTTTTGCATACACTTTAATCTAGAATTGTCGCTGACAAATATTGTATGTTTGATCTGTGGGGCTAAAACGAAAAGAATAAACTTTTTTAGAAGTCACTTGGATCTGTATAAAAAACTAATTTTGTCAATCTTTTGCATTGTTTTGTATTATGAAAACTATGACATGCAACTTTGCACATAAGCTCTAAGAAAATTCATATGTTTGACTTCTCAAAAAGAAAAAATGCATATGTTTTCTCGTGGTGTGATGAAACAACTTATAGCATTTGTTGGCATATTTTATTTGTTTGTAGAAAATAAATATGGTATGGTTCCCACTATTTTGTTTTTCAGTTCTTGTGGTATGTGAATCAAAGACAAGAAAAAGGATAAATAAACAATACTCAAGCCTCCTTTGATTTGTAGGAATGAATTACTATTCATATGAAGGCTAGAAATCAATCCATCATATATCTAAAGAAAAGAATATTATCTTAGACTTAATAAAAAATCTTATCCTATGAGTCCAATGTTATCTTTTTTTTCTTAGGCAAAATGAGATGACACTCATACGATTTTCCTATTCCTATTCTATTTTTGTCATATGAACCAAAAAAAGCTTCAAATTACCAAATCAGCCCTCTCGAGACCCGAGTCCATATAGCGAGACCACATTCAATAAACGAGTGAAAATACAGTACATTTTTGGAAACGTGCTGGAACAATCGACCGACCTAGCGCTTCGGCCTGTCGCCTTCCTCCACGGGCGTAGATCCAGCGCCCCTTCTTGCCACCAGCCTCCATTCCGGCCTTTGTTCCGCAACCATCACCGATCCTCATGCTTGGAGCCCTGCCGCCGATTCCATCACCGTGTCCCGCCGCGCAGCCTCCATCCCCAGCGCCCGTCAACGCTGTCCCCGTCCTCGTGACGCCATTCGTCCCCGCGGCCCACCGCCGGACGTTGAGGTACCGTGGCCACTTCCTCCTCCTCTCTTCCCCTCCCCCCTCCCGCGCTCCTCGACGGGGAGCCACCATGGCCGCCGCCGCCTCCATCACTTCGATAATGAGAGCAACACACGATGACGAGGGAGATGATGGAAGCATCATTATTTTTGCTACAACCATACAACATTTATGCTACAACGAATAAACTGACATTTTTTCTACAACGCACAATATGCAGGAAATACCTAGAGAATATCTAAGTACGTAATGTTGCAACCAGTGAAACATTTTATTTTTACCGTGTTATGTTTTGCTACTATCAGCTAAGATTTTTGCTACATCCACCACGATGGAGCTGCGACCTCAACGACGAGAACGATAAATTTTGTTGCAACCGTTCAAACTTTTGCTTCCAATGTTGTGTGTTTTTGCTATTACCATTAAGAGTTTTTGTTACAACAAGAAATGATAAAGTGATTAGCGATGACGTGCTATATTTTTTTGTTGCAATCGATAGTAAAAATTCTACCATCAGTGATTAAAATTTCTTACCACCATTTTTCTTTTCTTAAAAAAGCGTAAAAATTTGAAAATGTTATATCAGTGTACCACAAAAGCTACAAACGTGTCGCAAATGTTACAACGATACCGCAAATATTGTAACGATAATGTAAAAAGGTACGCAACAATTTGACCCGTCGAATTGTCCAGATCGGACGGCTGCGGGCCGACCAGCCCAGAGTTACATTTTTTATGTTCAAATAACGGAGGAGCAAAAGAAAAGAAGGGCATTGAAATTACGGAAACAGCCCTAGGCAGACCACAGTCCAGAGGGGGAGATGGGCAGCAGTATAAACAAGCGCAGGGAGGCTCTGCTTTTCCTCTGCTCCACTATTAAACCAAACCCCACCTCCTCCCTCGCTGCCTTTCCCTTCCCTTCTTCCCTCCGCTGAGCTGCGCTCTCCCCCCTCCGGCCATCCCCCTCCACCTCCACCTCACCGGCGCAACAACCCCCCCACACCACCACAACCACGACCATGGCGTCCACGGGAGGCGGTCTAGCGCGGAGGGCATGACGCGGCGGCGCCCCTGGCCCTGGCTCATCCTACTCTCTTTACTACTACGACTACTACTCACCCGGTTGGCGGCGGTCGTCCATTCAGCGGGCTCTAGATGGCGGGGGCGATGGTGGTGCACGGACACGGCCACGGCCACGGCGGGAGCAGGGACAGGGACAGGTCCTCGCCTGGCAGCAGCGGGGCGCCGCAGGTGGACACGGGCAAGTACGTGCGCTACACCCCGGAGCAGGTGGACGCGCTGGAGCGCGTCTACGGCGAGTGCCCCAAGCCCAGCTCCCTGCGCCGGCAGCAGCTCATACGGGAGTGCCCCATCCTCAGCAACATCGAGCCCAAGCAGATCAAGGTCTGGTTCCAGAACCGCAGGTGCGTGCTCGACTGCTCCCTCCCCCGCGCCTCTCTCGATCTGAGACGCCCGAGCTCTGTTCCCGGTGCTCAAAATTGGCCTTCTGCGGTGTCTTTTCTTGGGTTTGTGGCCGTCCCCGTGGCCAAAAATCTGGCTTTTGATTCTGATGCTGATCCTTCCACTTCCACTTAACTTAGTGGTGGCGGCTTCCACTGAAGAATCTACGGGCACGTCTCCTTTCCAGGCGGCGGCTTTCCGTTCGCCCCGTTTCTGGTTAGTGGTTCTAGGGTATATTTGGTTGTGGAAGCAGCCACCTACACACCTAGGAGTATATGCCACACCCAAATTAGAGTTTGGTTTTGGCTCAACTGGTCTAAAAGTTGCCACGATTTCCTCATGGTTCCTTATCAATACCAGAAATCGAGTGCTTCTGTCTTGCCCTGAATGCTTTTCACCCTATTTTTGCCATTTGTAGCTTGGTGGGGGAGAAGCGGAAGCATCCTCTTTTATGTGCGGGTTTCTTGTTCTTGCAACGTGTTGTGTTCTAAAAAAAGAGTTGTTCTTATGCTGAATCTTTGCTGAACAAGTGCGATTCTTCTAGAGCATTTGTTAGCTTCAGAGCTTGTGTTCTTGTTCTGATCTTAAGAACATGTACCCTTATCCAACACAATGTTCAGACTTTAGACCATATTATTAGTTGCTTCCGTGCCAGAACATTGTGTAGCTGCAATGCCTTCACACCTAACACACTTGGTGCTCACCTGAGATGTGACATGCCAAATGTTTGCAATAACGCAGGAATCTCGTGCATCCACGATCGCTGTCTTGGTTTTCTTCATGAGCAAGTGACATTTTTACAACTCCTGTTTTATATATTTTCCTTTCTTATGATTGTAGATGCCGCGAGAAGCAACGGAAGGAGGCCTCTCGCCTGCAGACTGTGAACCGGAAGCTGTCTGCGATGAACAAGCTGCTGATGGAGGAGAATGACAGGCTGCAGAAGCAGGTGTCCCGTCTCGTCTACGAGAATGGCTACATGCGGACGCACCTCAATAATGTGAGATTTGTCCCATCACATACTACTCAAATCGTGTGAAAGTTTGCAAAGATTTTTCCAAGAGATGATTTCAAAACAATTTTGAATTCTTGCATACTGTCATGTGCTGATGACAACTGATTTGAAACCTGATGGCTAGTGAGCATAATTATCCTGTCATCTTCTAAAAAAAATACAAATTTGTGTTGGATCTATGCATTTTCTGCTGTTCAGTTTGTTGGCTCCTGCACCTAATGTTTTGCTAAATGATGTTTGCTTGCAGCCTTCTGTAGCTACTACAGACACAAGCTGTGAGTCTGTTGTTACTAGTGGTCAGCACCAGCAGCAGCAGAATGCAGTAGTTCCGCGTCCGCAAAGGGACGCGAACAACCCAGCAGGGTAATTACAGTGCCTAGTGCCCTTCACTTTGTGCTTGCATGTTCTTTGACTTAAGTTTGATGGAATTCGTTATGTTGATTACAGTCTACTCGCTATCGCTGAGGAGACGTTGGCAGAGTTCCTGTCCAAGGCGACGGGAACTGCTGTCGATTGGGTGCAAATGGTTGGGATGAAGGTAATGTCATAATTGCAACTAGTGGGATTGTGGCATGCGTTTGATTACTTCACTTTCTTTATGCCCGATGAATTAAAACCGGAGTTTCTTTACAGCCTGGTCCGGATTCCATTGGAATCATTGCTGTTTCGCACAATTGTAGTGGCGTAGCAGCCCGAGCTTGCGGTCTTGTGAGTCTTGAGCCCACAAAGGTATGTTGTTGTTCATCATCACAGAGCTTTTTGTTTCCATTCAGCAGACACCTCCTAATAGACTACTACATATACATAGGTTGCTGAGATCCTCAAGGATCGCCCCTCTTGGTATCGTGACTGTCGGTGTGTGGATGTGCTCCAAATTATCCCTACGGGTAATGGTGGAACTATTGAGCTTATCTACATGCAGGTATTGTGCCCTCTTGCAAAGTTACAGTTAACTTGGGTTCCCTTGTCTGGGTTTGCTTGGATGCTGTATTCAACAGATCGTTCTTTCAATTCTGTAGACTTATGCACCGACAACGTTGGCGGCACCGCGTGACTTTTGGATACTCCGCTACACTAGCGGTCTTGAAGATGGCAGTCTTGTGGTATGTCTCACTGCTTGTAATGATTATGAC
This sequence comes from Bromus sterilis, assembly GCA_950022295.1. Taxonomy (NCBI): domain Eukaryota; kingdom Viridiplantae; phylum Streptophyta; class Magnoliopsida; order Poales; family Poaceae; genus Bromus; species Bromus sterilis. Next base: position 381,922,330 of record OX465595.1, on the reverse strand, counting down.
ATTTATGTTGGATTTTTTGTCTGTTTGTCAATTTCTCTGTTGGGCTTGGTCTGTTTGGATCAAACAACTTTTGGTTACACTCTCACGACTACAATGTCATGTTAATGCTACTAGGTTGACTCTTCAGAATATTCTTTTAGCTGAGATCTGGTAACTGTTACTCACTGCCATCTTTTGTAGATCTGTGAGAGGTCGTTGACTCAAGCCACTGGCGGTCCATCAGGACCTAACACTCCAAATTTTGTACGAGCCGAGGTGCTACCTAGTGGCTATTTAATCCGCCCTTGCGAGGGGGGTGGTTCCATGATCCACATTGTAGATCATGTTGATTTGGATGTAAGCAAAATTTCCATATGTTTTTTTTTGTAATTCATCAAATATGCAACTTCCATAATTTGTACATTCATCTTACAATCCTATCTCTGTGTAGGCTTGGAGTGTGCCTGAGGTCCTTAGACCACTTTATGAATCTCCAAAGGTTCTTGCGCAGAAGATGACAATTGCTGTATGTTCTATACCATTGCATTTTCCTTAGGATTTTCTCTGTACTAAGCATTTGCATATGAATGATTAAGTGACAATTGCTTGTCCATTTTTTACAGGCTCTCCGTCACATTAGGCAGATTGCACATGAATCAAGTGGTGAAATGCCCTATGGAGGGGGGCGCCAGCCAGCAGTTCTAAGAACATTTAGTCAGAGATTGAGCAGGTTTGTGGCAATGCTACTATATTCTGTACATGTTGTTCACAGTGCTGTAATTTGCAAAAAGACATCGCATTCATGCCCCATGATTAAGGTCCTCGACATAATTTGCAGAGGCTTCAATGACGCTGTTAATGGATTTCTGGATGATGGTTGGTCACTGATGAGCAGTGATGGTTCTGAGGATGTTACAATTGCTATCAACTCATCTCCAAACAAACTTGCTGGATCTCATGTCAACCCCTCCCAGATGTTTTCTGCAATTGGCGGTGGAGTCTTATGTGCAAAGGCTTCAATGTTGCTGCAGGTTTTTACTCATAAACCATCTATGTTTTATTTAGTAGGGAATCTGTTGGTGTTTGTGTGACCTGACCATAACTAAGCAACTTGATTTCATCATGTAGAATGTACCGCCTGCTCTACTAGTACGGTTTCTGAGGGAGCACCGCTCTGAATGGGCTGATCCTGGTGTTGATGCTTATTCTGCCGCTGCTCTGCGAGCTAGTCCTTATGCAGTTCCTGGTCTACGAGCGAGTGGGTTTATGGGCAGTCAGGTTATACTGCCACTTGCACACACCTTAGAGCATGAAGAGGTATTTCAAGTTAGCTTAAGTTCTTATAAACTGTTGTATTAACGATCTTTGTTCATCAAACTAACCTTTTAAATTGCAGTTCTTGGAGGTTATAAGACTCGAGGGACACAGCCTCTGTCATGATGAAGTTGTTCTATCAAGAGATATGTATCTTCTGCAGGTATGCTTTCAACCGGCTCTAGTTTGCACCTTTTTCATTTTGTTTGTTGCATTGGCCTTACAAGTCTGTATCTTCAATGACAGTTATGCAGCGGTGTTGACGAGAATGCTGCTGGTGCATGTGCACAGCTTGTTTTTGCGCCGATTGATGAATCGTTTGCTGATGATGCCCCACTTCTACCCTCGGGCTTCCGTGTGATACCACTTGATGCCAAGACGGTTAGTGTAGTTTGCACTGGTAGCATTGATCTTGCCCATTGCTGAAGTCTGAACTAACAATGGCTTGGTGTTGTGCTCTTAACTGCAGGACGCACCATCTGCAACACGTACACTTGACCTTGCATCTACTCTTGAGGTTGGGCCTGGTGGCACTCGTGCTCCCAGTGACGCATCCAGCAGCAGCAACTCAAGATCAGTGCTTACCATTGCTTTCCAGTTCTCGTATGAAAATCACCTTCGAGAGAGTGTTGCGGCGATGGCCAGGCAGTATGTGAGGACTGTAGTGGCATCAGTGCAGAGAGTGGCCATGGCCATAGCCCCTTCCCATCCTGGTGGACAGATTGAAATGAAGAACCCTCCGGGATCTCCTGAGGCTCATACACTTGCGAGGTGGATCGGCAGAAGCTACAGGTAAGGCTATCCTCTTGTTTTATTCCAAACATTATGGTTGCCGTTTCTCCATTTCAACTTAGTATTAGCACATTACTTGTGCTGTTCCATGTTATCACAATGGAGAAGTAATTTGGTTGCGTTAAAAATTCCCAGGTTTCACACCGGAGCGGACCTCCTTTGCACGGAGTCACAGAGCCCGGATGCTTCGTTAAAAGCGCTGTGGCAGCACTCAGATTCAATCATGTGCTGCTCCCTGAAGGTCGGTTCTGTGCTTGATTATGTTGTCACACCACATTTATTCAGAGTGGTGTTGTCTGGGCCTAACAAAACTAATAATTGGATTACAACAATTTTAGGCTGCTCCTGTGTTCACCTTCGCCAATCAAGCCGGGCTGGACATGCTGGAGACGACGCTGATTGCTCTCCAGGACATCTCTCTTGAGAAGATCCTGGACGACGACGGCCGCAAGGCGCTGTGCTCCGAGTTCCCCAAGATCATGCAGCAGGTATGTAGCCTTTCTGAATGACAGACACTGAATTGTTCTCAAAACTATTTGAGTTCAACTCTCCCCTTCCAGCTGCTGTTTCTAACAAAACACTGAAACTCTGAAACTCTTGTTGTTGTGTGTGTGTCTGTCCATCCAGGGTTTCGCGTACCTCCCGGGCGGCGTGTGCGTGTCGAGCATGGGGCGGCCGGTGTCGTACGAGCAGGCGGTGGCGTGGAAGGTGCTGGGCGACGACGACGCCCCGCACTGCCTCGCATTCATGTTCGTCAACTGGTCCTTCGTGTAGTAGTTTGCTGTACTAGTAGAAGTGAGCCTTACCGTGTCTCCGAAACCTGTTGTGTGTGCCGGCACCCGGTCGTTTTTGTCTGTCTGTCTGTCAAGATTCAGGAACCCTTTCACTTTCAGTTTGTTGGTGCTGCTGCTACTGCGTTGTTTGTTGTTGCCCACTGTTGTATGATGAATTGGCTTTCGTGTCATGTGAATCGTGTGATGGTGAGAATTGATCGGTGGTAGTAGGTTGCTTGTGGCATTGAGGGGAGGGGTCCCCGGCGGTTGCTTGCTTGCTCCGCGTGCCTGGTGTGATGCGTGATGCTGAGGCCGTGTGCCGACCTCGGACGGCCGCCCGCCCAACGGTGGCGCGGCAGCGAGGCGCCGATGCGACGGGAGCGGGACGGCGACCGGCGGGATGTGTGTGTGGGTGGCGCGTCTCGGCCGGTGAGGTCTCCGTGGCTGGCCGGCCTTGGTGTGGACGTCGATCGTACGTAGTGGCACGGTCGTGAAAGACTGAAAGAAAGGAAGGCGGGAAAGCTGCGGGCGGGGGGGCACCTGAGGACGGCGACGGCGCGCCTACTTGCCGTGTTTTGACCGCTTCTTTCTTTGGGAGCCTCGCTGTCCGGATGCGTGATCCACGATCGAGCCGAGGTGTGTGTACTAGGGTTTCGCTTTCCGCTTTTCATGGACCCCAAGAAGGTTTGAAATTGAAACTCTTTTCATCCAACATACACTATGCGCCATGTCGACTGCTTTCAAAACAGTTTCAGGGCGCATTTCATAATTTTGTAGAGTTTGCAAAGATTATGTGTAAACTCATATTACCGGAACTTTCGTTCGCATAGTTTTTTCACCCCAACTTTCTTACACAATAGCTATATGTAAATTGAATGAATTTGGAATTTTGATAAGTCAATTTTGTGTGTGTGTGAGAGAGAACGGTTTACAAAGGAAGAAAATTGGATGAAAAGAAGAAGAAGAATGGCCGTTGAATCTTAATCTAATGGATGAAAAAATGAGTTGCGTAAAATAAATTCCTAGGCAATTTACATATACATTCCCCATACCAAAATATAGGTCTTTGGAGTACACTAGTGTAGTGTACTCCAAAGACCTGTATTTCGGTACTGAGGGAGTAGTTGGTTCTAGGTTTTTGATCCGATCTTCTTTACAAAATAGATCAAAATTTCTTCGAGTGAGATAAAATTTTGATAGGGAGCTCCCCCCACCCAACCCCAACCCCTTGAACGTAAAAAAAAGTGTGTATACTTTATTCTAACTCTAATTTCACATTGATATAATGTAGTTTTTTCGTATTTTAACATCAAACAATTCAATAATGTACCAAAATCACAACATCAAATTATAAAAATCCATTTTAAACAATAGTAAGGTCAGAATACTCCAAATAAACAAATACTCGTCATAAAATGCCACTAGTTCACTGCAACAAAAAAAACCCACTAATGCTCAATAAGATATTTTCTTAGCTAGTTATGGGATGCACATTCTTCAATCTTTCCATACACATATAAGAAAAGTCAGAATCTATTATGAATTTTTACAAGGTCTGAATAGTTTGGCTAATAATAGTTATATGGGCACGCATCACATTATTTATGATTATGTTCTGTGGGATGACATAAATAAACAAATGATGATATTTGCCAATCGCATCCTTGTCTCGGAAATGAACAAGACGCCAATCTCCTCATCAATCTAGCAAAGGGAGAAACAGCGGTAGAGTCGGACTCACATCAAGTTGAGGTGCTCAGGAAGACGACAAAACTCAAATGGTGTTGCGGCGAGGTGTGGTAATGCCCGAAACGAGTCAACGGGGACGCACAATGCCAAATGGGGATGGTCGACGGGAAGATGTCAGCAAACAACAGATGTAAGAGGGTGTTGCGTTCTGAAATATCCTGGACGTGCAGATTTTTGGCGATGAAGGTAGCTTCCTTCAATAAATCTCAAAATATGGAGAATACGAAGACATTTTTAGAGCATGCTATAAATGGAGATGTGCGCAGAAGAAATCTATTGGAGCGATTTTTGTTGTTGTTGTTGTTGCAAAAACTCTAAATTAACTACGTGCTTTCGTCTCAAATTACTTGTTGCTGAAATGGATGTATCATTTAATTCTAAACGGAGGAAGTACTATAGTTTGAATAAGATTCCCCTGAAAAAGAAAAAGAAAAAGAAAAAGAAAACAGAGAGTTTGAATAAGATAGGTGAAGTACAAAGGAGAGGGAAGGCACGCGTACAAGAAGCGAGGAAAGCAAGCGACTCGTGATTCGTGATGTGCGCGTGTTCACGGCAGGACAAAGCGGCGAGAGGTGTGACAAAACGTACTGCAACGGTCCGTGCGTGCTAGCTGCATGCACGTACGGTACACAACACAAAGTAAGTTGCCACAAACCCATAGCGTGGGGGCTACGGAAATACAAGTTTCAGGGCGTCCGTGAGTATTGTAGCGTGTCAGCCTGTCAGGTGCGGCGACCATATTCGCTCCGCTACATTCATATCGACCATATACCGTGTTAATCAACCATGTTTTTCATGTTGACAAGCCAAAGACTACGAATCAACCTATGGTTAAATTCGTTAGAGAGACAATGGTATTCTCGATTCATCAGAGTTTAAATTTTAGATTTGACATCGGTATTCATATTTTTTCGAATTTATTTCAAGCCTTTCCGCGATGTGCTTTTAGTGGGAGAAGACGTCTCCGTTAAAAATGAGGTGATAACTTCATGTTTTTTTTTCTTGAATACGCATGAGTATGCGTATCATTCATTAAATAAGAAAGAAACAAAAAACACAGAGTCCACGATTACAACCACGACTACAAAACAGGTACACCTCCACACCCACGCACCTATGAATCTAAGGGGATTACTCGTCTACAGCCCACACATCGCCACCACCCAGGTCTCCTTTGAGCAAGCCAGCCGCGTACCATGCCCCGGCTTCACTTCGGGGCCGCTCTGTGATGTGGCTGGAGGAAGGCGTGACTTAGTCGAAAACGACGTTGTTGCGGTGCTTCCAGATCGCACACGAAGGGTTTTGCAAGGGGTGACGTCTCACATCGGGTGCACCACCCCAGTAGCGTTTCGTACGTGCACGGGACCAGGTCCGCTCGACCCACCATCGAACGGAAGCTTTGCCAGACGACACGTGCAAAAACGCAGGTCACCAAGATGTGGGAGATGTCCTCCGCGTGTTGATCGCAGAAGGGGCAAGCAGATGGGTGCAGCAAGCTGTGTCGTTTAAGATGATGTATCGTCTTAGTAATGCGAAGATGCTCTTAGAAATAAGGTGTGCGTGTATACGTTCATAGAAGTGAATGTATGTTCGTGTATTAAGCATATGTGTTGTACCGTGTTTGAAAAACACAAGCCAAAGGCTCATGCGCGCACGACCATATCAATAATCGAGTCAAGCGAGAAAGTTTTTACAGATGGTAACAAAGAAGGAAAATATTTCCGAACCCCTGTCCAAGCAAGCTGCAAAACCAAAGGCCAGCCCAGCACTCCTAACTTTGTTTGGAGCAGAGTTTACGCCGTGCCATCGTCTTCACCGGGTAGCCACACCTAAGTTAAATCGGGGGGGGGGGGGGGGGGGGGCAGTTTATGATTAGGAAAGAGAGGGTTCTGTAAAGGTCCGTATTACCCCGTGGTGTAGCATATTTGGTAAACCAAAGGCCAGTACAGTACAAATTCCTGCGGTACCCTAGTTTGGATCACAGTTGGCGCCGTAGCATGGCATGCAATGCATGCCGCATGGGCTGCGCCGCGCCGATGCAGGCAGCCTACGTACGCCGCCGCAGACGTGGTGCCAGCTGAGCTGCCCGGTTGGTTTGTGTGCGGCGGCGGTCCCCGCGCGTGCCACGCCACAGCAGACACCCAGCCCCAGCCCGTGTCTTGTCAACTCAGCTTTCCCGTTCATCCCTCCCTCCATTTTGCCTGCAGTGCACCCTGTGCTACGTACTGCCGCGCATTTACGCCAGTTTAATTCCTACTGCTGCTGCTCCGCCTCCCAGGATTCTCATCCGTCGCCGTCGCTTGACTGACATGACGACGAGCGCATACAAACGGCCGCAGGTTCGTTGCCACCCGTTTTGCTGCTTCTGTTAGTAATTCCCTGCGGCGGTCAGGCATATTCATTGCTGCGATACGACCGGACAACGGTCACGGGAGCGGAGCACAAGGAATAATCCGAGACGAGAGGACCAGATCAGACGAGGCCGAGGCGCCGGGAGGGATCCGCCGCTCGGTCGGGAATAATCGGGAGCCCCGCCTCGTAATACCAGACCGCTGCGGGAGGTGCCCTCGCCGCTCGCGACGGGGCAGTGGACGCTAGTGCCCGTGGTAGAAATGGAGGCCCCGCGTCGTCGTCGTCGAAGGATAGAGAGGTTTTGGTGGAATCGATGTATATTGCTTGAGCGTTGGAGGCATATATATAAGAGTACAATGATTTATTTGAAATACAAGTCAAGGTAAAGAGTCCTACGCTATTTATGTTTCCTAGTATAATCCATATACTCAACATCCTCCCGCAGTCACAACGTAGCGACACAGACGATGAGACTAGAGAATAATCCGAAAGCGGAGCCGACGGACATCCCCACCACAGTCGTAACGGTCGACGCATCGCGGAGTTTGTGGCTGGAGTGGAAACCAACGAGGTTCCCAATCAGGCGGTAGCCCTTTGTGTCGTTGTCGAAGTAGCCGAGAGCGTAGGGTGATGAAGCCGTTGTCGAGGTAGCCGTGCGAGAAATGCCGTGGTCGATGTCGAGTCGGGGTAGCCGGTGTCGAGGTAGTCGCTGAGGAACCGCGGGTGCAAGAAAGTCAGGAGCGCAGCGGCTCAGGAAGAGCGGCACTGACGGGCGGTCGTCAGTCGTAGCACGGGACGTCGCGAAGAAGATGGTGGTGACGTCCGGAAGGAGACAGTGTTGACGAAGCGTGCGTGTCGGGCAGCCGCGGGGACGGCCTCGGGGCGACGGCGTGGACTGCGCGCCGCGACGCCGGAAGAAGTCGGGGCAGCCACGGGGAGAATCACGGGGGCGGCGCTGCAGCTCGAAGGGGCGACGCGGCGGCCGCCCGATGCTCGATCGGTGGATAGGCGCTCGTACTCGGGGGGCGTTCTTCACGGAATCCGGCGGAGGCGCACGCGGGCGACTGTACGGGTCGTCAACGCGGTGCGGAGGGGGCGATCGCGCGGGCGGGCGGGTGATCCGATTGCCCGCGAGGTGGAGGAGCGCCGCTCGGCGTGTTGATGGCGACGGGGGGCCGAGCGAACCAGCAGCGCCGGCGCGACGCGGGACTAGCCGATGCGACTCCAACGGCGTGGGGTCAGCCGACGGGACTCCAACGGCGAGGGGCCCCAGCCGGCGCGGGGCCAACTGGGGTGTCGGGGACGTCGCGGGTCCAGCCGGCGCACGCCCGATCGGCGCGGGGCCAGTCGGTGTGACCCCAGCTGGCGCGGGGCCAGCCGGGGGTGTCGGGGACGTCGCGGGGGCCGGGGCGGGCTGTAGTCGGTGGCGACGATGGCGGTGGAGGACTCCGATCTGAAGCAGGGGCGGCGACGGCCGGCGTGGGCGACGGTCGGGCTAACGCGCGGAAGGCGGCCACTACGGGCTGCCGCGTCGCGCGAAGCCGCCGAGGCGGCATGCGAAGCCGCCCTGTCGGTGAAGAAGCCGACAGTCACGCCGGAGTCTAAGTAGAGGCGCAGTGGATCGACGACGGCGATGGGCGACGCAAACCGATCTTAGATCGGAAAACCAAAAAAGACGCCGATCAAGACGACCGACGGAGAGAAAAAGCCCTGATCAAGGGATCAGGAGAAAAAACTCTAGGGCAGCCGATCCACGGATCGGCGGACGAGCCCTAGTTACGGGCGGCACAACCCCCAGCGCCGGCGATCAGGGATCGGCGCCGGGGGCGGCGCGGGCGGAAGCGATGGCGGCGGCTAGGGTTTAGATCATGTTTAGGCTGATACCATGTAGAAGGATAGAGAGGGTTTAGTGGAATCGATGTTTATTGCTTGAGCCTTGGAGGCGTATATATAGGAGTACAATGAACTACTTGAAGTACAAGTTAAGATAGAAAAATCCTACGCTATTTATGTTTCCTACTATAATCATATACTCAACGGTCACTTCTCTTTTGGGCTCCGCGCGCGCTGCGGATCCAGCTGCTGCGGGGTGCCAATGGCGACGTCGGAGCCAGGCACGCGCGCGCGCGCGCCACCCGTGGACGCAGCGCAGGCCGCAGGCTATCATGGAGCTGGCGCCTGTGCGAATCATGCAACGTAGGCTACAGGACGAACGTTGCTGGGAGGAGGGAGGTCCCGGCCCGGGCTGGCTGGCTGGCTGCGTTCTTCCAGGCTTTCGTAAAGTTTAAACTCTGCGGGTCGTCAGAGAGAGCCTTCAATGCTGCCGCGAGTTGCGCCCACGACCGATTTGACCCGTCGCTATGGATGCGTGCGTGCGTGCCGGCGAGCGCGGCGGCGCAGCCGGGCCGGCCGGCCGACGTGCAGCAAGCTAGGCCTAGCCTATGCCTATCCCATCCTTGGCGGCTTAGCTAGAGGTGATAGATAGGTCGGCGACCAGTCCATGTCCATGCATGGGGAATTAAACGCTACTAGGGTAGTTGTTGGTTGGTGTTCCTGGCCCTGGCCTTCTCCCTGCTTCCTCTCGTTATCTTGGTCTGGATCGTATGTTTAAAACTTGGATGTGGAATTAACGTTTGTTGTGTAGTGCCTTTTCTTCTTCTTTTGCCATGGTAAATAGAGGCTTAGGCTTCGATTCGCACGCGGATGGAAGCATCATTTTTCGATAATTAATTATTGGAGCAGACGTGTACTCCAAAACGTAACAAGCACAAACACAAAAGATGGCAACTGCTATAAATAAATATGACAATTTTCGTACGCAGTTGCCATAAAAAAAACTACAATAAGTTATCATGCGCGTGTACTAAAAAAGTTGACATCCCATTTCAACTGCGATTGACATGGAAATGATTCGTGCTTGCCATACCATTGGAGCAAACGTTCGCTCTGTATGACAAACTATTTTCAATTTTTCATAGAAGCTTTATCCAAATTCAAGGAAAAAAAAAGGAAGTAACAAGAAAAGGCGAGTTACCAAGTGAAGGAACAGAAGCAAATTAGGGAGTTTGTTTCGGTTAAAATTACGAGATCGCAAAATCTGATTTCGCATTGTCTTGCTAACTATGCTCGAACGGCCCGTAGCACCACTTGTTGGTTGCAAGAACCACCCCCGTTTCTTGCCGATCTTGTTTAGCAGATTGTAAACCTTTATATGATGAATAAAACTCCTTTTACCCCCGCAATTTTTTTTTACATCCATCATGGGGCAAAAACCAATCAACACCAAGCAAGTTCACCAAACACCAAATCCACAGGGAGGAGTGTATTAAAGCACATGAAGAAACGAGAGAACAAAGACCAGCTCAGCCAGAAGGGAAATCATTATGCGTCGCTACACAGATCCTCATCATGTTGAATCCACAATTCCGCATCATCATCGCCCTCCGCTCTAGAGCCTTACATCAAGATACTACTCCTACTAGCACGTTCAAACAACGCAAAGTAGCACAACATACTTATATTTTGGCAGATCGGTGCAAAGAAACCAAAAATGGCCTTATTATTCAAACGATTCTCTTTCTTGCTATAATAATTTTTTTTCATTTGTATTTCACCTTAAGAGCATGGTTAATAATAGAGCCGGCTGCTGGCTATATATCAATGCCATGTCATCTAAAGCCTTCTTAAAAGCCCACTAATACAATAGATTAGATATACACAGGCTATTAGCATTTAATGTTTGCATGTAAAGAGAGGCTGTGACTGGTAGAGAAGAAGGAAAGGAGTTGCATGCATGTCACTTTTTTTGTTTCCTGCGCTATAGCCCGGCGCCCGGCGCTTGGTGAAGAGCCGGCTTCCTTCTCTTTCATCCTTTCTCTCTCCTCCAACTGGGATTTTAATGACGTGGAATGGCTTATGTTGGAAATATGCCCTAGAGGCAATAATAAAATGTTATTATATATATTTCCACGTTCGTAATTAATGTTTATATTTCTGTGCTATAATTGCAATGACCCTGACTATGAGATTCAGAAGAAAACTCACTTGCATGTGTGGAAATGTAAACACCAAGAGTTCCTGGTTTAGCCTCTAAGACCAGCTCATGTGCTAACTGATGATTACGTTTTCTTAATCATGGACATTGTTCTTGTAACAAGGATGTCAGTAGCAATGGGAACATATTGTTAGCAGAACAATGATGTTGAACCGACCCCAGTATTGAATGATATACTTAGAGATCACATCGTAACTACGTTATAAGTCATATCATGAAATGTTATCATATACGTAATTCCTTAGACCATGAGAGTATCGAGTTGCTTCACACAGGAAGACATGCTTTGGTTCTTAGATGAATCCTCCCGTAAATGGGAAATAGTAAAATAAGTTCTGGGTATGTCAGATGGTGTGGCTAGTGACTGTGATAGTTCAAGAATGGGATTTGCTCCTTCACGATGAAGAGATATTGACTTTGGGCCCACTCGGTATGACGGTATTCATTCTAGTCTGGCCAGACGCATTGTGATTTAATCACGGGGATACCGGAATACAATAATGAGAAATAGAGACAAACGAGCAAAGAGGATAACGAGTGGCTTGTGTTCAAGAAGTTGTTACACATGGGTGCCAAACATCTCTCCTCTAACTTTTTCATATATCACGAAGCAAAGGGAATGGTACATGACTAAACATAATGGTTCACTCAAAGTTTATTCGTGTATGTGCGGGACTCAACATGGGTGTCCATGGCTCCGCTGTTAATTATTGGCTATTGACAAAAGGCTGTTGACCTATGTCCGGAAGATGTTCTGAGTCATGTCCGCATTATACCGAACCTATTGGGTCACACACTTAACGAGTAGTAATCTGTTAGAGAACTAGGAGATGAAAAGAGAAAGGGTACCGGAATTGTTTCGGGTGGAACCAGAAGTGTTTCTGGGTAGCACTAGAAGTGTTCTAGGTTGTGCTGAATGGTTTCAGAATATTCGTGAACGGTCTCGGATGATTTCGAAACATTCAAGAAGAGTCTTGAAGTGGTAACAAGACATCCGTGATAGTCTCGGAAGGTTTTGCAACATTCGGTAATAGTTGTGGAAAGGTTACGAAACATCGGGAAATTGTTCCGGGACTTCTAGAAATGTTTCGGGAGGTTCCGGAAGGTTCCCGGGAGCTTATGGAAGTATCCGGAGGGTTAATGAACTCTCCAAACCGTGGAAACCGACGTTAGACCAAGTAGGAAGGTCCACAAGGTCGTAACTCGGAAGGAAAAGGATTTTCCTTGAGTCCAAGGCCCAGACGCCAGGGTCCCTGGCGTTTTGGACCAGGACGCCGGGGTCCGCGGCGTTTCGGCGGGGAATCCGTGTTGGACTCCTCCTGGTGGCCAAAACCGACTTTGGGGAGAACCCTCGCCCAAGTTGCGACCCCAGGCATCCACCTATATATTCGGGGGCAGGGGTAGCCCCAAAGACACACCAGAAAAGCCCCAAGGCTGCCCCAGCTAAATCCCACGCGCCTCTAATTCTCTTCGGGCTAGATCGTTCTAGTCCGGACGCCGCTAGGCTCTTCTCCCTCTAGTTTCTCTCGGTGGCGTTCTTCTCTGGACGGCGGAGCGCTGCTGTATTGATACATCGGGATGTGTGGATACCGGTAGAGGGATCATACCTTTGATCCTTCTTCGAGGTCCTTCTTCTTCCTCGAAGATCATGTTCGAGGGACTTGTTCGTGGGACTTGATCGGGACGGATCGCGGGACGGTTCACGGGATAGATCGCGCAACGGATCGTGGAACGGTACGCGGGATCGATATCCTCGCGGTTGGGAGGTCATTGAAATTCCTAGCTGCGGGGATCTGCACCAACGGTCTTCACCAACTCTACTTCCGCTACATCGGTTGGTGAGCCATGACCTAAAACCTTGTATGCAATCTTCTTGGATGATCTTGGGTTCTTGATTCGTAGGCACGAAATTTTTTGTTTTCTACTACGTTTCCCAACAGTGGTATCAGAGCGATCCTTGATTAGATGCATGTTTAGGTCTAGATCATATGTGTGATATGAGGCATTGATTTTCTTATTGCTTCCCTGTCATGTGATTTTTTCTATGCTTGATGGCAAGTTGAGATTTTGCTACAAGGATTGAGTTTTCCATCGATCCCTCTATGCTGCTTTCAGTATGCTGGTTGCCTTGATCATGGTCTACATCAAACTCCTTGGATCTCATCTTAATCTCGCAATAGAAGATTTAACATGGAGGGGCTTGTGGATTTTATGAACTCAAATCCACACGGGGGTCACGCGTTGAACGAAGTTTGGCTTGTGGCATTAGTTGCTACACGCACCCCGAACGTTAAACTAGCAACATTGAAGTATCGTGTTTGGTTTGTTTAGGGGACAACGTTTGCCTGTAACCTGCTAATCAACCACGATAAAATTTGCAACAACCCGTGTAGATAGCGATCTAACTTGTTTTTGCAGAGTATGCATGTGATGTGGTATAGCCTTCAAGATTTGCAATGTGTTTGTATGAGATGCTATATGATGTAATATTTATTCGCGACCTGCGTGTCGTGGTACGGCATGATGACTGGAGTCATATGATTGTCACTTAATTATGGCCTGCGTGCCAGAACTGTTTATTAGCTCGAGGCAAAGCAATAGATAGATGCAAGGTGATGATCTACGATGCGGAGGTGGACCCCGACGCACATGCCGGAAGCCGTGGTGATGGTCCCGGTGCCAAGGACAAAGTTGGTGGACACGGTGACTTCAACCACGACGACGTGAAGACAATGAAGACTTCACGAAGCAAAGGGCTATACTATATCACATAATTTTATGAACTGCTTGTGATGTTTATCCCTTTGATGCACCCTTGTTTGATGCGCAGTAGTCGTGTTTTATTAGGGTGATCTCTCGCAAAACAATATCAAGTTGATAGTGTTCTTCCAACTGTAGCACTGTCTATACTATGTTTCACACCGGAGCAGGTCATGTCACATGGGTGCACACGGTGTGACGCATAAAAGGCGGGTGTGTTAAAAGAACACACAACACATTACACTTGGTTGTCTTGACGGTTTGGATAAAAGTTTGCTACCGGAACACGCCCATCGATAGATGAACAAGAATCACATGTGTTGTGATTGGCAAGTTGGCCTACCGGTCCAGTCTAAGTCATCAGTGATGTCACATCAATGGAGGACGATTGGGTCGGATCTTGAATCACTCCAGCATCAATTACGAGAGATATTGATCTGAGTGGGAGCGCACTTAGTAATTAAATTGATTAATCACAAGTGCAACTTAATTATGAACAAAATCTTAGTATTTGCATTATCGTTGTAGAATAATGGCTTGCGTTACCACCTTCCCAATTGTTTTTGATTATCTTGTAAAAGCTTTACGATTGGTACCGTATTGTGAGGACTATCCTCAATAGTGTCGAGAAGGACCATGTCCTATCGCAAAAATTTTATGCTCTCCCGCTGATGCTATGGATGATGTGACACACGTCCATAATCCAAAATGCTAGAATTCCACCACAAATAAGTGCATTGTCCTCACCACCATGAAACCCGAACTTTGAAACGTTTGGGATAGTTATGTTATATTCATGGAACTGAAAAATTGTTTTCAGTAGTAAGACAATTAATGTTGGATATAAGATATCTAGTACAATGTATGATTGTAAGCATTAGTGAAAATGTTCACTGTGCTCTAAACAAAACTGATAAGTGTGGGATCCAGAAGAACACCGATCATATGATGATGAGAATTAAGGGAAAGGAAGTCCAAAGGATGTTAGTAAGACTTATACGCCGGAAAGTCCATGGCCTGTGCCACCCTTGATCATGTGTTATTTTCTGTGAGTAGGAGTGACATTGGAAATAGAACTATGATACGTATAAAGGCAAAACGAAAGAAGACTGGAATATCCAGCTCAGAAATGAAAGTCATACGGAGTTATAGATGAATTCATTGCTGGTCAAGAGATGTAATTCTTGGGAATCATTATTAAGCAGTTAATTGTGGATTTTGTATATTGTGATTAAACTGTTGATCACCGGAATATCACAATCGATTGCATATTGTTGCAACTCGATACAAGAAATATTATGGCCTTTATGACTAGCTAATGATGAGTTTTGACACGCTCGGGAACACGGTAAAAGGTTTACTATACCGTGTGTTGACTCTATGATTATCTTCATAATTCATTTTAGAGTTGAGTAAATTGTTACTACACTTTAGCCTTGTTGCAACACATCATTTTGAATCATGTTTGTTGCAAGAGAGTTGTTCAAAGCTATGAATAACGTAAAGGCCATACTTCCATTATGAATAGGTTGTATGTTATGAATCTTGATAATAATACTAAACATCCATAACACTAACGCTAAACGTCACAAGACTGACAGAAATACCACATAGATGTGGCACTGCCGTTTATCACAAGTGACATAACATGCATGAAGAATTTCCATAAGTGATGGACTTTTGAGTCATATGACTACGAATCACTTGACGCTTGCGATCTTTGTCTCGAAGTAATGTGACTAAAACACCGTTGATAGGCCATACATGAACGGGCAACTAAACCATTGGTAATTGTACATGATGATGTGTGTGTAGTCCAATAAGTGTAGTTGTGTGCAGTGGATTCCCTATCTTCACTCATGAGTTGAAGTAGATATGTGGATATCTGTTCAATAGAGACATACGTCTGAAATCTTTGAAATGTTCAAGGAATTTTAGAGTGAAATAGAAATTCATTGTAATGAGAAAATAAAGCTTCTGCAAATTAGATTGTAGAAAGTAATATTTGAGTTACAAGTTTAGCGAACGTCTGATGAGTTGTGAAGAAGTGTCATAACTTGCGTCTCCCGGAACACCACTATGAGTAAAGTGTTCGAGAGATGTAATCAAGCCATGTATGACACGGTAAGATCAAATATGATGTTTATCAATTTGCCATTATACTTATTAAAGTTATGCGTTAGATACTACGACTTTTACACTGAAAAGAGCACCATCAAATCTGTTGAAATGACACCATATTAGATATGATATGGAAATGATAAAACCATATTGTCTTTTCTTAAAATTTGGGTGTATGAGATATATGTTTGACATACTCAAAACACCAAATCAGATAAGTGCTACTTTGTGAAGGTTATTCCAAAAGGTTTGGTATTCCTCTATCACTACACAAAAGCAAAAATGTTTGCTGTTAAGAACAATGTGTTTTAAAGAAAATGGTTTCTTGCAAAATAGTGAGTGGGAGGACAGTGCAACTTGTTAAAGATTGTTGAATCTTCAAATAAGTGTGCAGCTGAACCACACAGGTTAGACAAAACTCGTACAAACATTCATGATATGTAAGACGAGATATTATTGTTCGACAATGATAAACCTGTGATATACAAAGAAGCGTTGATGGGCCCTGACTCCGGGATTTGGCTAAATGCCAAATAATCCGAGATAGTATCCATGGAAGTAAGTCAAGTTTTGAACTTGGTAGACCCTCTAAAAGACTAAAAGTCTGAAGAATATATATGTGGATCTATAATTGATTCGGATGAAATTGTTTTATCCATAAAGCTCAACTCGTTGGAAAATTGTTTTCTAGCAAGTTCAAACGTTGACTACGGCGAAATAGTGTCGACCGTAGAGATGCTTTACTCAATTCGGCTTATATTAGCAATTACTACATATCTCATTTATAGGATATGGTAGAATGAACGTCAAAACAAAGTTCCTACCCGAAAATATAACAAAGGACGTATACGTGATACGACCGGAATGTTTTGTCGATTCAAAGGATGCTAAAATAGATGCAAGCCTTGGATGTCCAGTGATGGACTGAAGCTGGCATGATGGAGTTGGAATTTTCGTTTTGATGAAATTGCCAAAAGAGTTTGTTTTCATCAGGAATAACGAAGATGCTTGAATGTTCAAGAAAGTAAGTGGGAGCTGAATGATATTTATAAAACCCTATGTAGATGACATATTGTTGATTGGAAATGATATAAATTTCTTGACACGAATAAGGACTTCATTGGAAATAGTTTTCAGTTGAAGAACTTGGGCTAATATAGCATTAGTATTGAGCACAGTGATCTATGTAGATAGTAAGTGCCTGATCATGCTAAAGCCAACATTACATGTTGACATGATACTAAAGTAGTTTAGTATGAATACGCCAAGAAGGATGTTCTTGCCGAGGTCACGGTGAAAAGTTGTTTGCGGAAAACAGTGTTCATAAACACAGATAAGCAAAAACACGTGAATTGAATTCCACTCGCCTGTGTGTTTGGATTAATCATGTACACCATAATATGTAAAACAACCAGATATGTCCAGTGCTCCAAAAGGTTGTGAGCAAGATAACAAAGTGATCAATATGTTGATCATTGGACAAACAGTGAAAAGTTAAACTTATGATAGATAAGATATGTTTCTCGGAAAATGGAGAGAATGAAGAGCTCGTTGTAATGAGTTACACCAGCTGAATTTTTGATGTAAATAGTTACACCAATTCAGTCTTCATACTTATTTCGACCGATTTTCGATTTTAATTGGGATTATATGTTTCACACATAAGGGTGGCACAGTATGGAGGAACTGTTTTAAGTTAGATACTGTGGCGAATTCTATAACAGAGGCTAAGTATATTGTTGCTTATAGAAGTGACAAGGGAGGGTATTTTGAATTATCAGTTCATTTATGAACATGGTATGGTTTCCAAGATGCTTGAAGCTCATGGAACATTGATGAATGATTTCATGACTTATTCTAAAGGAACCAAGGTCCTGCCAAATGATCCAAACATATACAAAGCTAAACTGATAAAATTAGTGAATTTTATGATAGCGTGAAAACGCGAAGATATGCAAGATACAAACGGGCCTGAAACGTCAGATCCGATGATGAAGTCTATACCACAAATGAAGCATGTATTACACCGGTATGCCATAGGTGTAAGGTGCTCAAGCACTGATAATATTATTGACTCTAGTGCAAGTGGGAGACTGTTGGAAATATGCCCTAGAGGCAATAATAAAATGTTATTATATATATTTCCACGTTCGTAATTAATGTTTATATTTCTGTGCTATAATTGCAATGACCCTGACTATGAGATTCAGAAGAAAACTCACTTGCATGTGTGGAAATGTAAACACCAAGAGTTCCTGGTTTAGCCTCTAAGACCAGCTCATGTGCTAACTGATGATTACGTTTTCTTAATCATGGACATTGTTCTTGTAACAAGGATGTCAGTAGCAATGGGAACATATTGTTACCAGAACAATGATGTTGAACCGACCCCGGTATTGAATGATATACTTAGAGATCACATCGTAACTACGTTATAAGTCATATCATGAAATGTTATCATATACGTAATTCCTTAGACCATGAGAGTATCGAGTTGCTTCACACAGGAAGACATGCTTTGGTTCTTAGATGAATCCTCCCGTAAATGGGAAGTAGTAAAATAAGTTCTGGGTATGTCAGATGGTGTGGCTAGTGACTGTGATAGTTCAAGAATGGGATTTGCTCCTTCACGATGAAGAGATATTGACTTTGGGCCCACTCGGTATGACGGTATCCATTCTAGTCTGGCCAGACGCATTGTGATTTAATCACGGGGATACCGGAATACAATAACGAGAAATAGAGACAAACGAGCAAAGAGGATAACGAGTGGCTTGTATTCAAGAAGTTGTTACACATGGGTGCCAAACATCTCTCCTCTAACTTTGTCATATATCACGAAGCAAAGGGAATGGTACATGACTAAACATAATGGTTCACTCGAAGTTTATTTGTGTATGTGCGGGACTCAACATGGGTGTCCATGGCTCCGCTGTTAATTATTGGCTATTGACAAAAGGCTGTTGACCTATGTCCGGAAGATGTTCTGAGTCATGTCCGCATTATACCGAACCTATTGGGTCACACACTTAACGAGTAGTAATCTGTTAGAGAACTAGGAGATGAAAAGAGAAAGGGTACCGGAATTGTTTCGGGTGGAACCAGAAGTGTTTCTGGGTAGCACTAGAAGTGTTCTAGGTTGTGCTGAATGGTTTCAGAATATTCGTGAACGGTCTCGGATGATTTCGGAACATTCAAGAAGAGTCTTGAAGTGGTAACAAGACATCCGTGATAGTCTCGGAAGGTTTTGCAACATTCGGTAATAGTTGTGGAAAGGTTACGAAACATCGGGAAATTGTTCCGGGACTTCTAGAAATGTTTCGGGAGGTTCCGGAAGGTTCCCGGGAGCTTATGGAAGTATCCGGAGGGTTAAGGAACTCTCCAAACCGCGGAAACCGACGTTAGACCAAGTAGGAAGGTCCACAAGGTCGTAACTCGGAAGGAAAAGGATTTTCCTTGAGTCCAAGGCCCAGACGCCAGGGTCCCTGGCGTTTTGGACCAGGACGCCGGGGTCCGCGGCGTTTCGGCGGGGAATCCGTGTTGGACTCCTCCTGGTGGCCAAAACCGACTTTGGGGAGAACCCTCGCCCAAGTTGCGACCCCAGGCATCCACCTATATATTCGGGGGCAGGGGTAGCCCCAAAGACACACCAGAAAAGCCCCAAGGCTGCCCCAGCTAAATCCCACGCGCCTCTAATTCTCTTCGGGCTAGATCGTTCTAGTCCGGACGCCGCTAGGCTCTTCTCCCTCTAGTTTCTCTCGGTGGCGTTCTTCTCTGGACGGCGGAGCGCTGCTGGATTGCTACATCGGGATGTGTGGATACCGGTAGAGGGATCATACCTTTGATCCTTCTTCGAGGTCCTTCTTCTTCTTCGAAGATCATGTTCGAGGGACTTGTTCGTGGGACTTGATCGGGACGGATCGCGGGACGGTTCACGGGATAGATCGCGCAACGGATCGTGGAACGGTACGCGGGATCGATATCCTCGCGGTTGGGAGGTCATTGAAATTCCTAGCTGCGGGGATCTGCACCAACGGTCTTCACCAACTCTACTTCCGCTACATCGGTTGGTGAGCCATGACCTAAAACCTTGTATGCAATCTTCTTGGATGATCTTGGGTTCTTGATTCGTAGGCACGAATTTTTTTGTTTCTACTACGTTTCCCAACAGCTTATAGCCAGCTGACTAGGATCTATTGTACTTGCTCTAAAAAGACAAGCATCTGACACAAATTCATGTACCATCACCGCATCAGCGAAAGACAGAAAGCCGAATGCTGTCTTGCAGAAGCATAGGGACGCGGCTATGCCCCGCTTAACATGGTAAAAAAAATAGCCTCGCCTCAAAGAAGCCTTTGGTGGGCCAGCCCAGTAGAAAATACTTTATTTCTTTACGTTTTAATATAAATAAATAAATAATCATAGATACAATTACTAAGGTTTAATATTTTCATGTACTGTAAATTTATATATTTTGTATACTTTTAAAAACGCTAATAGAATTTCAGAAAATCTTTCAATGAGTATATGAAAAATGTTTAACACATATTCATAAGAAAAGAATTCCAAAGCATGTGCTTGAAAAACATTTATATGTACATGTATTAGAAAAATATTAAAAGAATATGAAATAAATACTTTGGATGTGCACAGAAATATATTGTGTGTATGAAAAGAGTAGATAGCAATATAATTATTTACAAAATGTAAACTAAACAAATTGTTTATAAAAATATACAATGTATATGGAAAAAAGTAGATATCAAAAGCATGCATTAAAAATGCTAATTATGTATTTAAAATTTATTAAATATGTAAATTAATTTTTCTGGTGTATACAAAAAACTCTGCATTGCACATAAAAATAGATATTAAAACATAGGTTTAAAAGATAGTAATTGTGTAATTGCGAATTGTTAAACATGTATTAAAAATATCTTTGATGTATATAAAATATATACATCTTAATCTAAAAAGTAGACACTAAAACACATACACAATATTAATCATATATTAAATAAATTTAAACACGTACATAAAAGTGCCTGGCTAAGGTTCAATCAAGGTTAAATCTTAATCTTTTACGTCATCATACTTTAGTGTTGTAACATTCTGTTTTGGTCAAACGTCCGCTGTATCTTTTTCCCTAATGCTAAGATATTTTCATACACAAACATGAAAAATATATGAAATGTTGATCCTATACAAAACAAAAATACTTTGCTATCAACTCACGTGCACACTAAACACTCAAGAATACATGGTACAAAAAGCCACATCCATTAAAATGCACTAGATGATGCCCCAAGCGTTGCTGCGAAAATGTTGTTAAAAATTGCATAAATAATTTCTATAAAAATATCTAGAACTAATGGAGAGAAAATGTAAGGTTTAAAAATATGAAGCACATAAAAGGAAAAGAAATAAATAAGTTGCATCCAAAAGAATGCTATTTCTAACAAAATGTGAAGGATGAAACCTAATGCAAAAATAACTTATGATTAACGTGTATGAATTAACGAAATGGAAGCATTGCATGCATAGGGTAATGAAAAAAAAATGTAATTTATGGTTTGCATGCATAGCTTGCTTATGTGGCATGGTTGAATGGCTAGGAAAAATAGGTAGTGGGTCGTAGATAGGAATAGAAGATTTAGTGCATAGTATAAAAGCAACCCCAAAAAATATCATAGTACAACAACAACAAAAATAAAACCCCAAAATGCATGTGTGCATTAACAAAAATGCAATTAGCAAGTTTTTTTTTGAAAATGGCAATAAAAATAGAATATTAAAAATAAATTAAATGAAAAATAAGTAAAGACAGAATAAAATCAAGGTCAGGAGGAACACATCTAGAAAGGAAACACTAAAAATTCTTACAAAAAAAGAAATAAATAAAATAAAAATCCCACTGGTAAAGAAAAATATGGTTAACAATCACATATTATAAACGACTTTAGGTATTTTTAACATATTCCTATATTAGAATGAATATTAATGATAAAATGTTATGTATTAAAAAAACAGGAATAACTTAAAAAAGAACAATGGAAAAAACAAAAAACATGTGCAAGAACACGCACACACTAATAGTAGTTGGAGCAACAACACTTATTTATCTTGGACGTAATTTTTATATAGAATTATACCAAGAATGATCATAACTATAAATCCATTCTGATATAATAATTGACCAACTATAATTTGTTTAACATATCATGCTACTTTATGAGAGAGATGTTACTAGTGAATGCTATGGTCCTAAGGATCTATTCTCATTATCATATTTACCATTTTCAAATCCGTTTTGATGCTGCTTGTTATTATCAAAATTATCTATCACAATTTTTAATCTCGTGACTAGTAAGACAAGGAGATGTCTTCGATGATGCAGCACGGGGAAATGAAATCGCGGGGGAATGCTTATCCATAATTCAGCCATCACCTAGGGCCGATGTAATTCGTTAGAGTCTACAAAAATAATAATCAATTCACAGTATATTCTATGTATAGAGACATGCTCCTATCAGATGTGCCAGTTGAGAATAATAAAATAATCTGGCGTTTGAAGTTCCACTAAAACAAAGATATTTGTGTGGTATTTTCGATGGGAGTGATTCTTACTAAAGATAATCTTATCAGGAGGAATTGGCATGGTAGTTCACAATGTGTTTTCTGTTGTCACGACGAGACAATTAAGCATTTGTTCTTCTAATGTAAATTTGCTCGTTCTATATGGTCAATCATCCAAGTAATTTCTGTCATGTATCCCCATACAGCGTTGCTAACATATTCAGCAATTGGCTGGATAGAATAGATCACAGGTTTAGGAATCTCTTAGGATGGAAGCGCTAGTTGTTATTTGGTCACTATAGCTATCTAAAAATGATAAGATTTTTAATGCTAAGATGTCTTCCTTTTTACAGGTTATTTACTGATGTACGAGTAGGCTCCGTTTATCGTCGCTACAACGTGTGGAGTATCGCGACCTGTTTATGGAGGTCTATACACGGCTGGAGGCCACGGCGAGGGATATTTTTTTCCTAACGTGGATAACAACATAATCTACAGATTGACCATCCTTTATCAACGGCGATCAACAACTCTACCTAGTGATTATATTTCTCTGAGTTTTTACATTTCTCTTTATGTCCGGATTTGAAGTGAATGTGTGCATCCTAATTATACAAAGGGTGGATGTAATATTTAAAATTTTTAAGTAATAAAATGTCCTTTATCGAAAAATGTCAGAGGTAGAAGAAGCTCACTGGCACCCGAGAGGAGCCCTCGGGGCGAGGGCATGGGCGACGGGCCTAAGCAGCAGGGACTAGGGAGCAAGGCGTCGGTGGCGACCGGTCACAGGCCACTGCCACAACCACAAATTATACATGGAGTCTCGGTGTCAACATGTCAATGAGGCAATGAAAAAAAAACATAGCAGAGGAGAAATACCCCCGTCCAACTCCAAACAGATTGTATACTTTTGTGTATTATGGAAACGCTAGACTTAGATTGATGTAGTTGTACCATAGGTCCACATTGTGATGTACTCCCCCATTTATCTGTTCATCATCATGGGATCCTTTCTAGTCTTCGTATCGTATTGATCTTGTCTGGTGAATTCGGTCCATATCCGGTGTGGGCGTTAGAGCATTGGGAGGAACTTTCCTTATCACGAGAGGACCACGAATACAAGTTGTTCATCATGATGAGATTTTTAAATAATGACGTTTCTTCTCTTCTTTGACTAGAGATAATATCTAATGTTCCTTAATGGATCCATCGTTTTTGTCACTTTTGAACCATACGAGGCAACATATTTTCTCGACCGTCCAACCCTGGTTGACGGAAACATAGACAATTTGAGCCAATATTTCCTCGTAGCAAAGTTTGAACCCCGATCGACACTGTTTCCACTTAGGCTATGGACATATGAGTTGGACTGTAGAATGAGAAGGGGTCTTAAGCCATTAAAAATATGTGACTTTTTGGCTGTTGCAACTCATGGGTATTTTTCTAGTCCCTTTAATCGTACAGATCACATGCCTTTTCTTCTTCACAGTACTTCTTCATATCCTCTGCAAACTGCGCGTCTCTCCTAAAATCCAAGATGAAATCTGGCTCCAGCATTCCATCGATGTGCCCCTTTCCACAGTGGGTAATATCACCGTCACACTCAAAAAGTTCAAATGAATCTGGATACGCAATCTTCCTCGCAGATTCCCATCCATAGTAGCAACGACCTGTCACCAAAACCAAAACTGATCATTATGTATCAATCACAACAAAACAACTCCAAATTACCGCATCAGGTAGTGATCCTTGAAGGTGAAATGCTTGGCAAACCCTGTCTATTTGCATTGGTTTCACTAACCAGACAATAAAACAACAAATGACAGTTTTTGACAACCCTTCTTGACACGAAAAGAAATGGTTGGTAGAGAAAGTGTAACCCAAAAACTTATTAAGATGTTGAAATATTTTACACACGATCGGTAGCACATAAATGTCTTAAGTTCTGTCAGAATTGCTACATTTAAATTTAAGCCACACCAATCTGTAACATGTCATATGCACATGATATGTATCAGGATTTTCGCTGGTACTTGTGTATATAAGTATGATCACATGGCCTTTTCTAAGGAATGAATGGGACCTGACATCGGTGCAGACAGATCCTTGTGTTTGTTTTCTGTTCAATGTGTGTATGGCTTCTATTGCAGGAAAGGTTGGAAATTACTGTCTTTTTTTTTGACAAGGAAGGTTGGAGATTACTGTCAACTTGTACATCACCATTCGAGACGATAAACAGGTGTGCAATCAGGGCAGGACTGTAAACTAGGTTGCGGATCGAAAAGAATATGCACTGATCGATCTGGAGAAAGATATTGATCCATATTTCAAACGGGGCAGCTATCAAAGGGCGACTTTCGGGTTTTTCGTTAGAATGACTTTCAGGTTTCTTAAAGCGAACAATGTCGAAAAGTGAAAAGGCAATAAATGTGCATATGGAGGATATAGAATACTTGCTGCCTGGCGCACACAAAACATAACTGAAGTGACCACAGAAGGAAGGTGGATGGAGCTCATTCAGACATAAAGTGGACATCAGTGATAAGTGCTGCATAGGTAGACAGACATGCTCTATGGTCAATGACTCAAGTAGGTAAAATACCAGAACTTGATCATAGTGCACAGTCTAGATAATGGTGTGAAGTGGTATGTGACACATCCCAAGGTTCATGAAAAATATGGCAACCAAAGTGACCAGAGAAGGTTGAGTGGAAGGTGGTGATAGAGAGGCCTGTTCATAGGGTACAGAAGAAGGTGGATTTCCTTGTGAATGAGCTGGTGTCTGAGCACTTGCACTGATGGATGGCCTGCTGGTGGCATTGCAGAAGGGCATACTGAAGATCTACGCTTAAACTAATTCAGAAAATCTATACTTTCAGGCAAGAGTTTCTAATTTTTGCAGTGGATGTTTGCCCATTTGCTTGTCTATACCAGTTCATATAAGTGATACATCATGATTCGTTCCAGTCAGCTCCATGACTAATGATTTCTCATTCAGACTGTGTTTGCCAAAATAAATAAATAAAACACTCAATGGACTCTTCAATTTAATCAAATTAAGTAACGTGGTTGCCTTCTTGAGGTATGTTCACAGGATGATGCATGTCATGCTTTGAAAACTCAGTGTTGAGTGTTGACTGAATATCTGAATGACCATGAGCTAATTATTCCAAATGAACACGGGTCTATTTCCCTCATGGTCATGGCCGATTGACAAGTATGTCGAAATGGGTGTATACACAGCCGTTAAGTTGTATCATCTCAATCTCATATTCTCATATATGAAAAATGGTGTACAATTAAAATGCGAGCAGCAGACTGTTGAAATGAGAAATTCCAGTGCATGCAGTGCCCTATATAAGGTCTTGTGTATGGATACTTTAATGCTTCTCTCTTTGATTGGACGAAACGATAAAGCATCATAAGATTGAAAAGATGAATGGGCCTTAATGGAAATCAAAAGCCTTTTCGGTGAACCATAAAAATAAAAATCCTTTCGCTAATGTTTCAAACCTACATACATGGCTGCTCATGCTAGTAACTGGAAGGAGTGGGGACTTACCAGTAGATGTCAGGGGTATACGGCAGCAAAAACTTGGTTTTGACGGATGAGAAGACGACGAGTTTATTTCGGCGAAGAAGAGTTGGTTATCAGATTCGGAAGCAGCCACAAAATTAACGTGATAGTAATGCCTGTCGCTGTCCCTGTCCCTGTCTAGGGTTTGGGAAGCAGCCTTCAAACCACATATAACACTTGGAACATATTTTGGTTCCTAAAACAAAGGAACATCAAAGGTTAAATGAGGCAGCTGATCGAAATAACAGAGATGTTAAGAATATGTACCCGAGGATGCTCAAAGGCATATTTCTTGAGCACTTGCGCAAGCTCAGCGCGGATGAATAACTTCATCTTGTTATAAATAAGTACTCCCTCCGTAAAGAAATATAAAAGTGTTTAGATTACTAAAGTAGTTATCTATATGCTCTTATATTTCTTTACGGAGGGAGTATTAACTTTTTTTATGCACTAAGCATCACGATTTAGAAGGATTTTTTTATAGAAAAACAAATTATGAGTTACCTCACGTTTTATTTTTCTATGCAACATTTTTTTTTATGAATGCACATATGTAGTCGCTGTCATTTTTAGGTTTAGCTAAGGGTGATGTCGCCACTCTCTTCACTCAATGTTGTTTTCATCTCATATCGTCTTACCGGTGTATTCTCAAGGTAATAAATTAATAAAACAAAAATCACACACATTTTTCAATTTTCAAATTTTCATCAAATTTTCTTAGATTTTTACTCTAAACAATATTTCTTTAAAAATATATTTATTAATTAAATTATACTAAGTTCCATAATTTTTCTTATATTTACCATTAAATTATTTGTTAATAATTCCCGCCGCAACGCGCGGGGTATCATCTAGTTGTATTGAGAATTGAGATCAGATATGGCATGAATCATTTTACGGTATTGCTAGTTTATTGAGAATTGAGATCAGATATGGAATCAATCATTTTATGGTTTTGCTAGTTTTTATGTACATAAGAATTAGTTAAGTCATATGTAAGTTATTTTTTAAAAGTAGAAAATCAAACGTACATACACTGGAAAAAAATTGGAAACATGTACGGGATTTCGCTTAAGCGAAATTTGCAGCATAGCGAGGTGGACCGGCCCACATAATTATTCTCTTATGTTTTTTTCTATTCTTTTTTCTGTTTCGATTTTTTTGGGTTTTCTTTTATTTCGCTTTTTGTTTTCCAGTTTCAGATTTTAATGAATTTACTTTGTTTACATTTTTTATAACTTTTCATGATATATCATGAAAATTTATTAAATACTTAAAAATAAGTTTATTATGCTGAACTATTTTTAAATATACATTGATTTTTTTTATATAAGTTAAAATATTTAATGTAGAATGAACATTTTTAGTACACGCTAATTTTCATATTATATGAAAAATATATTTTTAATATACGCTGAACATTTTTTAAACATAGAATAAATTTTTGAATATGAAAAAATTATGAAAATGAATGTACATGCGGAATATCAAAGTTATATATGAATCTGTTGCCGTGTGATTTTTATTTTATTTTAAAAAAATTGTGCAAGAGTTTAACGAGGGTTGATTTAGCTCAGTTGTCGTACAGAGTTGAGGGCAAGCAGTTTCAATTCTTTTTGGTGGGACGAGGCGCGGCCACGGCGGGCGAGGAACGATTCTTGGTTTAAGAAAACAGAGGACAGTATACTATCTTCGTAAATTTTCGTTATATGTTTTACATAACTAACTAAAGTAATATCCTAAAACGTTTTATAAAAGTTTACGGGGAAAGTATTACTCAATATGAAACAGCATTACTGCGCTAGGCTAACATGTCGCGAAGGCATCAATGACTATTCTCAAAAGAAAAAAAAATCAATCATGTGTGACACCCATGGCCATGGCTCGTTGTCACGTAGCATCTCGCCCTCAAAGTCCCTG
The DNA here is from genome assembly GCA_950022295.1 of Bromus sterilis. NCBI lineage: Eukaryota > Viridiplantae > Streptophyta > Magnoliopsida > Poales > Poaceae > Bromus > Bromus sterilis. The sequence continues at coordinate 381,894,363 of OX465595.1, read as the reverse complement.
ATGCGCACGCCCCTCCCCTGGCTATCCTCTCCTCCTCCTCCTTCTCCCACGCAACGGCCGCGGCCCCGGCGGCCTCCAGCGCGGTCTCCAGCGGCCATTGCTCGCGATCGCGCAGCACCAGCATCTCCCTCTCGAGCTCTCTGATGCGCTCGTCCGCCGCCTCCCTCCGCTGCGTCTTCTCCCGCACTTCCCCCGCGGCGAGCTCGCCCACCCTCGCAGCCTCGGCCTCGCTCTCCTCCGCGCGCCGCTCGGCGTCGTGCATCCGTGCCACGGCCTCGTTACGCTGCAGCACCGCCGATTCCAGGGCGCGCTGGAGGGACGCCACGCGCTCCTCGAGTCCCCCGATGGCCTCGCCGTGGGAGGCCTCCTCCTCCTTGGCTTCCCGCAGCCTGCGCCGGAGCGACGCCGTGCTCTCCGTCTCGCCGCGCACGAACGACAACACTCTCATCCAGAACGACGAACTCGCCGCCATTGCTTGTGATTTCGAACTGTTATTTGCTTCCTTCTTCGATCGTGCCAAGCTAGTACGGGATCATGTAGGAAAATAGTTAAAGAGTTCTTGTACGGGACGGGCTACGTAATAGAGGAGTCCGAATATGAGGCGGTCCAAACAAAAGATCTCAACTCGGACCTACGGGCATGCTTCCAAGTTCCAACCGGAGTCGAATTGCTCAGGCCTGGGCATCAAAAAGGGGACCAACCCCCACGACTCCTCCTCACCAGAACGAGTTGAGCATCTGAAACCAGCGCTTGACGCAGCAGCAAGTCGATCGACCAACGACAGAGCTGAACGTGATCATGGCGAGCGCGGCGGTGTCGAAGAAGGCGGCGAACCGGCTGGTGGTGGAGGAGGCCGGCCCCGACGAAGACAACTCCATCTGCCGCCTCCACCCGGCCACCATGGACACGCTCTCCCTCTTCCCGGGCGACGTCGTGCTGCTCAAGGGAAAGCGCCACCAACAGGCCGGACATCATTGACTCAGCGCTTCTCCGCCCCGGTCGCCTGGACCAACTCATCTACATCCCATTGCCGGACGAGGCCTCGCGGCATCAGATCTTCAAGGCCTGCCTTAGGAAGTCTCCCGTGGCAAAGGACGTTGATCTTAGTGCGCTCGCAAAGTTCACATCCGGCTTCAGCGGAGCCGACATCACAGAGATCTGCCAGAGGGCGTGAAAGTACGCCATCAGGGAGGACATTGAAAAGGACATCGAGAGGCAGAGGAAGGGGAAAGACACAATGGAGATCGACGACGGGCAAAAGGAGGAGGAGGTGGCTGAGATCAAGGCGGCTCATTTCGAGGAGTCGATGAAGTACGCGAGGAGGAGCGTCAACGACAACGACATCAGGAAGTACCAGGCATTCGCACAGACGTTGCATCAATCTAGGGGATTCGGCACCGAGTTCCGCTTCCCAGCGCAGCCACAGGCGGCAGAAGCTGTTGTGGACTCCTTCACGGTAGCTCATGAGGACGAAGACGATCTGTACAGCTGAAAGTAGTCAGTAACCATTGTTAGAAACTGAAGTGCTAGAATGTTATAGGCTCTGTTTTTGTTCTGTGTGATCCTCTTCATGTATATAATCATTTGTTTTGTAAGAATCTACATCATATAAATACAGTTCATGGTATAGGAATCTCCTTTGGGTCACAAAAAAATGTGTATGCGATGATTTCCTGTTTCTTTTAGGCAGCAATAAGTCTCTGAAAACTAGCTTATTCCGTTAACTGAACCGTGCCTTTGCTCCTGCACAAGATTCAGAAGGTTATTGTGAAGTGATTATACACTTGATTGTTTTACTTAAGTTAGTATTAGTAGTGGAAGTCTAGAACAGCTGACTAAAGGTAAAGGGTTGCCTCGTTAGTTTCGGATAAGTTTTCTAAAATAATAATTCTATGATAACTTTTCTCATTGAACTTGAAAGAATGCAGGCAATTTTTTCTTGCCAGTGCTTAGTACTTTGTGTGTCAAACATGTGTCACCCATCAGTCTTAGTTGAAGAGAGTTCTTTGTTTTCTTAAGAAAGCCAATGACGAATTTTATTGATAAACAAATAATAGTTACATAGTTCAATAAAAGACTTAACAAAAAGCTGTCGACCAAGTAACAACCAGATTTATCAAGAAACCACATCTTAGCAATTTCATCTGCCACACCATTAGTTTTCCGATTATAATGCTTGAATTTCACCTTGTAAATATCTTCTTAATTTATTTTGAGGAAATGGCAAGTGTGCTGCTTTCGTTAAGAAGGTGAGAAGAAAAAAAATACAGTTGTCCTTTACGGAATGGTTAGCACTGCTAACCTCAGGAAGAACTCGTTCTTTTAGAACCAGGACTCGCCCCTTTGAGGAATTTGACTATTTATGTTTAAGTTCCTTGCAATTTGATTATAACTACAAGGTTGATTATTTCTTAATAAAACATTAAGTAAGGACTAGGCTGTGAGAGATGATTAGTTTTGGCAAAAATAGAAAAATATACACGTACATTACAACATACCGTATACGCCATTGTTATGATCGCTATGTCAAAATTGAAAGATCACCCAGGTCGCTAACAAACGCCGTAGGACACACTCTTCTGTTTGCATCGATACTGATAAACATTAGGTTTGTGGGGTACTGAAACTGCAACAGATTGGGAACACTACAAAAGTTAAAATGAAACCAATTAAAAGGTACTTTAACTACCAATTCAGATATAGGGTCATACCGATCTCCCCAGAAAAAACATATTGTTGCGATCTGGTATGCATGCACAGGCGTTTTTCCTTTCACCGGCGATGCAACTCTTTTCCTCTCCGTAGCAATTGATCCGGTATACTACATCGGTTGTACTCTATACCTGTACGTGGGCATCTTCCTCCTTTTCCTAGAACTAACAAACTCTCTCAATCTAGTCCCTGGTTGATATTTTATCAAGAAAAACTCAACTTTGTAGTTATAACCAAATTGCAAGGAACTTAAACATAAATAGTCAATTTCCTCCGCCCCTTTCCATTCATATAAAACGGAAATACACAAATCCGGTGAAGATGAGACACAAGGGAGAACGGAGAGGGGGGAAGCGGGTTCCGACAGCACCAGGATACCCATTGTTTTCGCTCGATATCGAAATGAAAATTGTAGGGTGAAAACCTGATGCCACACTAGAGAACGATCCTATTACAGGTAACTCAGGAAGAACTCATGGTCGATGGAAGATTAGACATATGGTCGGTAGGCAGATCAGTTGCCGCCACCTAGAGGATTTTGGCGATGGCGGAGCTGTGCTTTTGGTGGACGTTGTTGTCGTGGATAGGGAAGTTGTACTCGGAAAGGAGGCGGTTGAGCTGCCACACATGCATAGCCTACTCCCTCGTGTACCTCAAATAGTGCAACGACATCTGGAAGCGGCACATTCCGCCGCATCCCGCGCCTAGCCGCTCCATGTGCTCGTACATCTTTGTCACCCGGCTCTCCCCATCAATGTCGGTCCCATCGTCTCCATGGCGGCTTGGAGACCAAGCTAGAAAGCTTTTTGTACTTGGTGGCGGCGGTGGTGTGTTTGTAGTATTGCCTTATTGTCTTTGATTGAATCAAAGGTCTGAGGGCATCTCTAATCGATCCCTTATATAAGTTTTAGAGGAGTAAAATTTTGACGTTGCTACGGAAATTGGTTGTCGTATATTTCAACGAAATTTAATTATGTGACTTCTAAATATTTAGATTAATAATACATGAACCAAAATTTTGAAATACATATAATTTATTATATTTATTATGTATAGTTATAAAATATTTATTAAATATAAGTATAGTAATATAATGAAAACTATTTTTCCATGCATAGTTGCATGTGGTGGTGGGCAGCGGCGGAGCTACGTGAGGGCAAACCTGTGTTGTGGCCCGCCCATGTTTGGAGCAAAAAAGAATTATATACATGTCACTAGCCCAATCCAATACACACTTGATCAGGCGGTGACCCGTGAGTTACATCCTTTCTCGCTGCTGCACCGTATCCATTATATTGACAGTTGCCATATACTCTTTCGATCCAGTCACGCACTCGCGCTAGCTTTGAGCAAACCCCAAGCAATTTGCATGGTTCTAACTAGTAGTAGCAGTGCTGAGGGTAACACATCCCCTGTAGGTGTTCAAAACAGGGCTAGCGGCAGAAAACCGGCGACCATGCAGCCACCAGCCGTGAGGCAATGAGCGGCGATCCATCCCAAACCCGGGCTTGTGCCAGGCATCTAGTACTAGTGAGCCGGCGGCGATGTTGCACCTCCTCAGTTTCTCTTTAATTTTCTTGCAAGGTGATACAGAAAACACAACCGACTGCACTGCACAACATGAGTGTTTTTATTCCTTTCCGCAAACTTCAGTTCAGAATCATCTCAAATTCTCAATACCAATTTCTTACAGTAGGATATTTTCTATGCTTAGAGTATAATGGTTTAAAATTTGAAGAACTGTTTGATGACTATTGAAGTGATATGGTTCATATTTAATTTTTTTTGTGCACTAGCTTAGCATGGCCCGCCCAAAGATTTCTTTGTAGCTCCACCATTGGTGGTGGGTCTTGTCTCATGCATGGTTGCATGTTGAGGTGGACCTTATCCCATCCATAATTGTGTGATGACGTGACATATGCTTGCATGTCAAGATAATAAGATAGCAGGGACGAACTATTTAAGTATTATAGATATCAGTGTGTACCAGAAACATGAGTGATTTTTAGGCATGAACTTTGAAATGTCTGGGCGGTTTAGGGGCTGTTTGGTTTGTAGCTAAATTTGCCACACATTGCCACAAAATATTTGCCACACTTGCGTTGCTTGAGGTGCTCAAATTCTTAGCCACACTTTGGCTTGACTAAGAGAATCTTGCCACACTTTCTATGTATATAACATGTAGGGCAAAAAGAATCTTGTCACAAAGTGTGGCTAAAATCAAACACCTACATAACTTGGTCAAAGTTGTCCAACATGAGTTGTGGTAAAACAAAAATGCTAGGTTCACGGAAAATTACAGGGCTTTACGGGGTCTCCTTCCATATCTCTTTAAAAGCCCCCCTGATTTCTACCCGGGTGGGGCCCATCCCCCTTCATTAGTCTAATTAAATCATGCCACGTACTAATTAGCCCGTAAAACCCCGTGATGGGTCCGTGCGTGAAGCATTGCTCGTGGTAAAATGTGGCTGGGAACCAAACAACTCCTTAGTGTTCGATCTGCATATCGCATGATCAAATACACCAAAACGAGGCGGGAGGATTGGTTAGAAAACTGAGCCGACTCTTCAAACACCCCGGGTACTAAATAATTATGGTCCTCCTTGTGGCATACAATGGTACCATCAGAGATCAAAGTGTTTCTATGGAGATTGTCGAAGTATTATCTACCAACAGAGGATGTTAGGAAGCATAGAAAAATGTTTGTGGCGCCCAAGATTAATGGAAGCACATCCTAGTTGAATGCACTATGGAGAAGAGCGTGTAGAAACAATGTCTATACCCTAGAATTGGTTATTTTCAATGCTGAATGTGTTATCTCATGTAGAGTTCACGAATTTGAGATTGGTTTTATTGAATTGGCTAGATTCAAAGTTAATCTTACTTAGAGTAGACATATTTGACTGGGCAATCCCCTGATGCTCAGGTCATTCCTGTAAATATTATTATAATTCGACTAGCAAAATGCCCGTGCGTTGCTACGGGAAACACATATACACATCATAGACAATTATGTTTCAATAATTTTATCGATTAATCTGAAATATAAAATCAAGAATATCTAATTTTTCAGTCAAGAATTATCTGAATTAATTTAATAAGATAACGTAGAATAATATTGTACTGGATTGATTTTAAGAAAAGCATCTACATATTTCAAGAAAAAACATTCATCTCATTTAAATTATACGAAGCAAATGTATTATACTCAGAGTAAAAAAGATGTGCATGTATTTTTGTAATAAAATGAGTACACATGATTCTTCGACTAATTTTTTTCATTCCAATGCTCTTGACCAAATCGACCACTTGTTAAAATCTACATGAAGTAGGCTTTAAAAATGCAGTTTCTTTCATATATAAATAGACATGGGGGCATCATTACTGATTTGCAAGCTGAGACATCAAAGCCCATGTCTATTTATTTTTGAAGTTCAGATAAATCATTGCTTCATCTGGTGTCTACAATATATACTACTCCTTTTTTTTGTGGGTAATACAATACAGATGACTCATATAGTGCTAATATGTTTTAAAAAAATCTTATTATAATTGCGCGACATCAGTATAAAGTTTAATTATAAAATTACAAGTACAATTATACATTATAATTTTAAGTCCTTCATTTTTATTTATATGACAATTCCTTATTGTTATCATATCTTCAGGTTTAAACACACTTTTTATGAAGCTCAAACTCGAATTGGGACCAATCAGCCCATTGCAGCGCCATCACCTTCCGATAACACGGACAACCCAAATTGAACGTCGGCCTCATTTGTCATTAACCCTAGCATAATTTCCTCTCCTTCCTCGCATGCTTTCAAGGGGAGAAAATAGGAAGGCGGGTGGGGCGGCGTAGATTCCTTCGATCTCCACACTAGCAGGGTTCTCCACGGGAGTTCGGCGCGACGACGGCCGCGAGTGCGGTGCAACGACGACCTATAGTGCGTCCCGGTGGCATGGCCCGGGGCGCGGTGGCGGGGTGGATTCCGTCGAGCTAGGAGAGTGGCATGGTTGCCCTGGCTAGGGGAGGTCCTGGACGGCAGCGGGGTGGTGAGCATGGTTAGAGAGATGGCCTGGACGGTTCTCCAGCTTGAGGTTAGTGTCGTCCACCAAAATTTCTCTTGGTTCTCCAAGCTCAACGGTGAAAGCATATGTCATTTCGGTCATAAACTGCATAAGTAAATGCCTATGCTGCCGAATGTACTATGAAAGTATCTCGGTAGTAAATGGAAGATGACGATTATACTGAGCTATGAATTCTGAAAATCCGCAGCTACTATTCTACACTACGATATTCATTCATAAACGTACATAATATTGAATTATAAAGATGCATGATCATGTTTGAGAAGATCAATAATCAGAGAAGATGCTACATTGACCTTGTTGTAGCTCTTCGATGTATTGAAGGTGTCTAAGACTGAAGGCGCACTGGAAGATGATGATTTAATATTAGCAATGGCGTGTTGTCAGGAAAGAGATCAGAGACTTTATATTGATCTTCTGTCACTGGTTTAGGCAGGACACCAATTACCATAATTATATTGATCTTTTGCCGCTGCATTAGGCACTTAGGCACGTGATCAATCAAAGTTTTATAATTGATCTTCTACTTTCTTCAGTGTATCTAGTTTGGGAAGATGAAGGACGTGTGTGTCGTCAGCCGTACTGCTATTCTTCGTAGACGTGGTTGTGCACCTGATGCCTCCATTTTCGATCACCTTGAAAAAATATCAACCGTCAGTGGAGAATATCTATAGAAAACTTTAGTACTGAACAACTAAATGAAGGATGGATCATTAGTAGTGTCGTGTTGTAATCAATAGACTCCCCTTAAAAACTAAGCCTGGCACAAATCTATATTAATTGGATGTCTACCACGGTTCTGTCTCAACAATGAATGCTAATTCATATAAACCGTAGATGAATTTGTTCTTGGTTCATGGGAGATGGTACTGCGCCCAGCTCGCTAATGAGATCAGTTGCATACAGGCTTGGGGAGCATCAGGAGTAGCACTATAAAAGATGCGGGTCAGAGTGAGCTGGGAGGGCACGTGACGATGAGCTGATCGTACATGTTCTCTGACTTTACCATGCAATTTCTTTAGAACGGCATACTCTGCATCTTGATACTAACATGGAACGGGCATACTCTGAATGTGCATCTTGATACTAACAACAATCTTGATACGGCAGGAGACGCAGACTTGAAGATTAGTAGGCGCTTTTGACCAAAGGTCGATGGATTCATAGACATTCAGGTAACTAACATGACTATTCAACAGATCAGTACATAAGCATGTTCTAAGTATTGCGTTTGACAGCAACTAAATAGTGAGGGTAGATGCGTGATGACCATATAAATATTAATGGATTCATGCACTCACATTTATGTTGATGAGGATGGCAAATAATATTAATTCTCCCCTTCTTCTCACTTTGATACACGTCGATAGTGATACAACTCTTGCCGTCGTCCTTCATGATATTTGACACATTCGAATACGACATCCCTGAAATTGAAAACATGAAAACCAAAGATTCCAGGATCTGAAATTGAAAACATTGATGCAGGGTAGGAAGTACTTGCTAATCGGTGGTGGATAGACGCCCGGAGCATTCACCCTCTTGGTGTAGAGGAGTGTAGGACACATGATCTGGGTATGAAGAGCAAGAAATAGAAGGAATGGTTTGTGTACGAATGGTACATGTTCATTACATTTTATAAGTAATTGTAATATGCCAGGCCGGAAGGTATTAGAATTTCTCGGAATTTTGGGTTGGGCTCTATTAGAATAAATGGAATGTGAAATGATTTATAAGGTAAAAATCTAGGCTGATTAATTGCATGGTGAAAGGAAAGAAACCAGGGAGGTTTAATGCAATGAACCTGGCGGTGAGTGCTACAAAGGAAAGAGAGTAAATCGTGGTGGTAAAAAAAGGAAACTGGTGCAATGATCTAGGGCGTTTTAATGCAATGTTTCTACGTGGTTTAAAGAGTGCTACAAACTGGTGCTGCGTGAGGATAGTTTATTGAGTGTTAGGCTGGCTGGTGGGCCATACCGTGTTGACGAAAACCTTGAAAAAACGCGGAGAAGGGACCGTGAGAAACCGTTAGCCTTTTTTTAGGTTTTATTTATTTATTTGAGCGTTTAAACAAAACCTTAAACACGGTATGCCACAAGAAGTGGGATTATTACAGAATCATGGGGTTCCATCAGCCACACATGGCGCCCCTGTTGGAGAGCTAAAGAAAACCTAGCCAAAAAGTGAGCCTCGTTGTTAGATTCCCTTCCTTCAAAGATGATCTTGCAATCTTGTTCTGGCATCCATTGGACTATCTCCCTTGCAATAGATGAAAAAGTTCCTCTGCCTTTTTTTTAGGTTGTAGAGATAAAATTTACCCAAGTTGCTCAATAAAAAAAAGTTCCGAACCAGGCCCGTGACGGGCGGAGCATGCTCACGGGCCGGCCCGTGTCCTGCGGCCCACTTGGCCATGTTTGCTCTCTCCTCCTCGTTCACCACGCGCCACTCCAGACCAGACCAGATCCAAGCAGCCGCCGCCACTCTCGTCACCTCAACGACTCAACTGGACGGCGGCAGCCTCCCCTGCGTTGCGGCGCCGAGGACAACGCCTCCCTACCATCCGTGGAATCGCCTAGGCCGACGTCTCTCTGCGTGCGTGGCATCGTCCAGGTCGGCGTCTCGTTCCCGCGCGTGGCGTACCGGGGGGCCATGGCCTTCGCCTGTGCATCTCATGTGCGCCGCCTCCTCATCCACCCCGGTGCCGGAGCTCCGGCGAGATCCTTCTACGCCCAGCCCTACCAAGGTACACCTACTGATTCGCTTTCTTCCTCATTCGTGAACTCCCTGGTTCTTCCGCCGTTCGTCGTGGTGAAGTGGGTTAGAATTCCTGCGCGCAGCCAAGGTAGGCGTGGTGGAGTTCTTGAACGGTGTAGGGAAGGGGGTGGAGACGCACGCCGCGAAGCTGGAGGAGGCTGTAGGCGGCGATCTCCAGAGGCTGCTCGAGACCCGCACGCTACGGCTCAAGAAGCTCGGCGTCCCCTGCAAGCATGTACGTGTCCTCCCTGTTCCGGAAATTCCTTTGATTCAGTCATTTCTTTGTAGTTTCGCTGAAGGCATTTCGTTGTGTAAATGTGGAGTTCGGTTAGGTTTGGTTCTCCAATGTTGTGATACTTGGATAAGAGTCATTGGGTTAGTTTATTGGGTGTGTCTGGAACTCATCTAGATATGACATAGTTATATCACATCTAAGTATGACATCATCACCATCTTAGCCCGAAAATAGTTCACCCTTATTTGTTTGTTTGTTTTTCTTTTGAATCAGTTTATGGCACATTTTCTATATATTACAAGTTAGATGTGCACTTTTCCCCTCGGCCACCTCTTTTTAGTTCATCACACTTCAATTTGTATGAAACAGGAAGGTCGAGACATGACTTTTCAGAAGAGTTTCCCTTACTCCGGCAGCACCCATCCCATCTACTTATAGTCACGTTTGTAGCACTACCAAGTAAGAGTCCCTACAACTGATCAACCAAGCTAGAGGCCATAATAGCTTGTGGCTGCACACGAAAGCTACTTGTCATTAAGTCTATTTGATCTTTTTGAACCTCGAAGGCGCCCACTTAGGGTGCACTCGCATGGGCGCAAGGCCTTAAAAAAGGTGCACGACCCCATGATGCCTTCCCTCAACACCAAGTAATACCATTGGGAGCATTTAGCCCTGTATTTGCCCTTAGAAAAGGCGCAACCCCAAAGATGCAACCATGCCCGTCCAGAGGTGAATTCTATTTCTTCTCAAGTCAATAATAAATACTCACAAAATCTCAATGTATACACGAACCAACCCTGTGTACATAGCATAGTAATGAAGTAATCGACACGATCTATGGCAACAATTATTAGAGTTAAAACACAGACTTGTATTGTCACGTACTAGTATCCTAGTATGGCAAGTGTTCTAAGCCGATTAAGATTGGTAGTACATCAAGTCGGTTAGCTACTAGGCTATAGCTTTGCACCTACGTACAACTTCTTGCAGGATTTGTTCTAGTACTATAAAGCCAACAACAATGATGTAAGGTTTATATCTATCTCAATGAACTACTGGGTGTAATAGCATATCATAATATATTATCCTACTTATGCATAATATTAATTTTGGACTACAATGCATAGGGAAAATATAGGTAATACTGGAGTATGATCAAAAGAGTAACTTACTTGGATCCTGAAGATGAAAATATTCAATTCATAGTCGTCTCTCCTTCTCGTTACAATATATCTAACAATAAAAGAAAAATACTTCAAAAAAAGAAAGAAAGATACAATTAACAACATAATATTTAGTTATTACTATTACTATGCTAGTTACTATGGCGTGGCTAGGTTGAGATAAGATCAAGTTGGCTTGTATGGAAATATGATGGGAATCATATTCCGGGGATTGGATCAAATTGATACAAGTTAGGATTAAGGGTACGATGAAACTTGAGTATAAGTTCAAATGGATTGAGAGTATATCAAACCCCAGCTGGTTTGATCATTTGAATAGATTATCCACGCTTGGATTGGAAGCAAAATGATCCGATAGGCTGGTTTGATCATTTGAATAGATTATCCACGCTTGGATTGGAAACAAAATGATCCGATAGGAATCGTGATGATCTTCTTGAGAAGATTAAATTGTTTTTATATTCAAATTTTATAAAGGAAAATGAATATAATTAACTGGAAGCTAAACAAAGGCTCATGTTTAAAAATATGTGACAAGTGTCCTAACACAAAGGAATGACTCAAGGATCAAATTTAGTGAAGGAAATATTTCCAATTAAATTATAGAATAAGAGGTATACTCAAATTTACATAGTAAATTTGAGTTAAACTGTAAATTACCAAAAGTGAAATATTTTTGTTATATAATAAATTACATGTTCCAAGGAATCCGTCGGTATAAAATTTGTCGAATTCTGACATATGGTCTAAGAGATATGAATTGTTGAAGTTTGTGTTTTTTTTGGAAATGAATTACGTGATAAAAATTGGGTTGCCACGTGTCAAGTTACTATAGGCTGATACATGTTTGATTTTTAATAGAAAAAGTGCGATGAACAGAGCAGCGAGAGTTCACTGGAGTTTGGAAAGTCTTTGGCGTCAACGAACGGCCAAACTGTGGAGAGGGCGCCGTGGGGAACTCGTGGGACAAGGTTGAATCTTCGGGTTCATCCTCGGCTGGTCGTGAAGTGTCGCCGGAGTTGATCGGAGCACCGGCGGATCACGGCTTCGCGAACGACGCGCTTCGGCTGGGCAAATGGATTCTAATTCATGCCAATTAAAAGTGAAATGCCAAAATATGGAGAAAGGAAGAGATTAGGGTCAAGGTAACATCGTAGGCGTCGGGATCTACCACGGACGGTGACGGCAAAGCCGAACTTCGGTGTGAGATTCCTCATGGTAAGGGGCGAATTAGAGAGGGATTTTTCGTGAGAGGGATGAGGGATCCGAGGCTCACCTCTGGGTTCTATTTATATGTACTAGGGATCCGAGGCTCACCTCTGGGTTCTATTTATATGTACTAGGGAGGTTGGTTTAGAGAGGTCCGGGGAAGGTTTTTTGGAAACCATTAATGGCGTCGGTGGAGATGATTCCGGGCAATTAAGACGTTAAAGTGTGATTTTAATCGTTGAATGGGTTCCTCATAACGTTCTCTGCCATTTTCGTGTAGACTTCGGGATGAATCGGTCAAGTATTTGAATGGGAGGAGGGGAGGAAGGAGTCCAGGTGCTATGTACCCGAGGTTCTGTTTGTGTTCGTGGTGAAGTTCACGTTCGTACGAACAGGAACAAAGGAAGAAGACAATCGGATCTTGGGCCTTAGTGGGAAATCTGGTCCAATGCGAAAAGAAATAGAGGAAAGAAAATTGAGATGGGCTCGGCCTAGTAGACTTAGGATTTCTGTTTCCTATTTTCCAACAACACTATAATTCTATAATTCTGGATTAATCACTCTCAAATAAATCATACAACGTATATAGGCCAAATAAAATATAAAGAGTCTACGAAAATATATTTCCCTCTCTAGAGAGATAATATGACTTCTCCCAAGATGGTATTGGAAATATTTAAAAATACTTATTTGAATACTTGATTATTAAAAAATAAATTTGGCATTTATGAAACCTTAAAACTAATTTAGGGCAATATATTTATAAAACTAATTAATGCCTTAAATGATTCTATTTGATAAAAATATATTTATAAAATTTATTCAGATAGGGAAATATATTTTCATGTTGTCTATATTTTATTTGGCATATATACGTTGTATGATTTATTGGAGAGTGATTAATCCAGAATTATAGTGTTGTTGGAAAATAGGAAACAAAAATCGTAAGCCTACTGGGCCGAGCCCATCTCTTCCTAATTTTTTTCATCTATTTCTTTTTGCATTGGGCCAGATTTCCCAAAGGCCCAAGCATCGATAGTGTTCTTTCTCTGTTCCTGTTCGTACGTGAACTTCACCACGAACACGATCAGAATCTCGGGTACATGGCACATGTACTCCTTGCTCCCTCCTCCCATTCGAATGCTTGATCGATTCATCCCGGAGTCTACACAAAAATGACGGAGAACGTTATGAGGAACCCATTTAGGGGATTAAAATCACACTTTAATGCCTTAATTGCCAAGAATCATCTCCACCGACGCCATTAATGGTTTCCAAAAAACCTTCTCCGGATCTATCTAAACCGACCTTTCTGGTACCTATAAATAGAACCTATAAATAGAACCCGGAGGTGAGTCTCGGATCCCTCATCCCTCTCAAGAAAAACCCCTCTCTAATTCGCTCCTTGCCATGAGGAATCTCTCGCCGAAGTTCGGCTTTGCCGCCGCCGTCCGTGGTAGATCCCGACGCCTACGAGGTTACCTCGACCCTAATCTCTTCCTTTCTCGATATTTCAGCATTTCTCTTTTAATTGGCATGAATTAGGATCCATTTGCCCAGCCGTAGCGCGTCGTTCGCGAAGCCGTAATTCGCCAGTGCTCCAATCAACTCCGGCGACACTTCACGGCCAGCCGAGGATGAACCCGAAGATTCCACCTTGTCCCAGGAATTCTCCACGGCGCCCTCTCCACCGTTTGACCATTCGTTGACGCCAAAGACTTCTCCAAACTTCGGCGAACTCTTCGTTGAACTCTCGCCGCTCTTTTTATCGCATTTATTTCTGTTAAAAAAAATCAAACAGGTATCAGCCTATAGTAACTTGACACGTGGCAGCCCAATTTTTATCCCTTAACTCATTTCCAAAAAAATACCAAAAATCCATATCTCTTAGACCATGTTGGAATTCGACAAATTTTATATCTACGGATGGATTGCAACATGTAGTTTATTATAGAAGAGAAATATCTCACTTTTGGTAATTTAGAATTAAACTCATATTTAATATGTAAATTTGAGTATATTTGGTATACCTCTTATTCTATAATTTAATTGGAAATATTTCCTTCACCAAATTTGATCCTTTTGAGTCATTCCTTTCTGTTAGGACACTTGTCACATATTTTTAAACATGTTAAGACCCTATTTTACTTCAAGCCTTTGTTTAGCTTCCATTTAGTTATATTCATTTTCCTTTATAAAATTTGACTATAGAAATAATTTAATCTTATCAAGAAGATCATCACGATTCCTATCGGATCATTTTGTTTCAAATCCAAGCATGGATAATCTATTCAAATGATCAAACCGACTGGGGTTTGATATACTATCAATCCATTTGAACTTATAGTCAAGCTTCATCGTACCCTTAATCCTAACTTGTATCAATTTGATCAAATCCCCGGAATATGATTCCCATCATATTTCCATCCAACCCAACTTGATCTTATCTCAACCTAGCCACGCCATAGTAACTAGCTTAGTAATAGTAATAACTAACTATTATGTTGTTATTGTGTGTTGAAGTATTTCTCTTTTACCGTTAGATATATTGTAACGAGAAGGAGAGATGACTACGAGTAGAATATTTTTCATCTTCAGGATCCAGGCAAGTTATTCTTGTGATCATACTCTACTATTACCTATATTTTCCCTATACATCCTGGGGGTTGCGCCTTTTCTAAGGGCAAGTCCAGGGCTAAAATGCTCCCAATGGTATTGCTTGGTGTTGAGGGAAGGCATCATGGGGTCGTGACCTAAAGGGAAGGCATCATGCGGGCGATGAAATATCTAGTTCCTACCTGTGCTTCTCTTCTATCCCTCTAATTCTCCAATATTTCCCCACTACCCTTCTACGGTACCACGACACCTAAACGGCGACGATCCCTCCGTCTAGCAAGTAACCCACCCTACAGCCTACGTCGCCAACGTCGGCTACAACATCTAAACGGTGACGATCCCTGCGTCTAGCGAGTAACCCACCCTACAGCCTACGTAGCCAATGTCGGCTACAACATATGGGTACATGCTATTTCATGTTTGCTCATTTACAGACCGTAACACCCATAATAATTCTGTTACTCATTTGAAATCCAAAAGACCACATCCTAAAGTACATACGTTTATTCCTCTAAAAACAATTAAGTATGAACTGGAGGGAAAATAACTAAATCTAAGCTCACATAAGAAGTACTAAAGGGACCAATTAATTGCAGCTTCCATCCTACTTGTCTAAGTAATCATTTGTCAGCACCCTTACTTCAGGCACTGACTCCAGAAAATTGCGAAAATGGTACCTATCAGTAACTTAGCTCTGTAACAAATAATGAAAGTTATTCTGGTTTAGACACAAAGATGAAAATTAAACGTCTCAACAGAGGGCATTCTTTTGGCTTTAAGCATGGCGGTTTCATGTTGCAGTCTATCCTTTTTGAACCTTCAGTTCTGAGCAATCGAAAGAAGCAAGAGCACATAGTGCACCACCATAGACAGCAACAACTTCTGGAGCCATGACTGCAGAATCAATGCACCTTAAGTCCTTATAATTTAGCCATAGTTTAAAAAGATGGCTGGTTAAGTTCAAAAAAAAAGGTGGCTGTGACCGAACCGATGAGGCTGTCGGCTCAGGCTTTCACCGGTCGGACCGCCGGTTCACCAGTTCACTCGCTGTTTTTTTAGACTAAAAGATATGTAAAAGGAGGTCAAATAAACTAGGTTTATTGGTTCTGACAACAAAGCAAAAGCGAGGTGAGATGATTGATGGGCTATGTTAATTCAAAGTCGGGATAGGCTCAAGCCCCATCTCGGGCTCGGCTGATGCCTTTTCTCTAAAAAAAATCAATCAAGTCTTCAGCCCGTTTTCCTGCGAACCATGGTTCGATCCCCTGCAGCTGTGTTTTATTTTTCTATTTCACGGGGTTTCATGTGCCTGCCACCGGCTTTGGTTTTTCTCCTGGGTTCTGCGGAAACCGGCCAGTTCTTTCTGGTTCGTTGGTGGGGCAGCCCATAGAGCTTAAGAGACAGTGCGTTCGTGCGGCCGGTTCCGATTTTTTCTGGTCTGGCCAGCGGTCCGGTTTAATTTCTGAAACTATGATTGTAGCTATGATCTTGTCTATAAACTTCAGAAGAGAGTATACTTTTGATTTGGGCACACAGTTTAACAACTGTACTAAATTATCGTACGTGAACTAATAGCCTACAGAGGTACATATTTCTTAGAGAGAATTCCTTATTTGGCCCTTTCTTAAAATTTGATTCCTTTTTTGGCCCTAAAATCATTTTTCTTCCCTTTTTGACACTCAATCTTCATCTTGTTCCCTTCATGCCACTTTCATCAGTTTTGTCACATAACGGTGTTAAATCTAACATGAAAAGTCCATATTACCCCTGGTACAATATGTGTTCAAAATTATTTATAAGTCAAAAATAGGGCAATGTGATATGTTTTGTGCTTCCGATTAATTTTCATGAGTAAAAGTTCACTGTTACCCTTGAGCAAATCATTCACTTTATTGAATTTATGTTCTAGTGTTGAATGATCAGACCTTTTCCCAAGCGTGGCAATTAGTTTAGCACAGTCAGTATCACCATAAGTGGTTGTGCTGTGACGCTGTGTACTGTATTTTAGTCTGAATACTGTCCTGCAATGCAAATAATTCAGCTTGAAATACATCAGTCCAACATGGAAAAAATGGCATCATGAAAACACTTGTTGTCACTGTAACGAATCACCAATCATGCAGTTTCTTCAAAATATCCATCCAAAGTGACCGCTGAGATTCATTGCTTGGCGGCTGAAGCTGTGTCTGACATCAAGGAGGCTGGCATGGCATCAAGGAGGCTTGGTGTAGTGCCCTGGGTACCAATCACATATGAAGACCTGCATGCCATCGACCGGCCATTGGGAATAGGACCGTGATGAGGAGCCGGCTGACGGAGAAGAAGGTTTCGATCTAGTCCATGGGCTGCACTTGTAGGCCCTCCTCCGCCATGACCGATGTAGGGCTGTGTACCCTCTCCGTCCGTCACGCGAGATCGAGACTGCTGCACGGCACTCCGCGTTCCCACCATAGCCCTCCTCCGCCTCACCGCCATGGCCACCCAAGGCCGCGCCGCACATATCGCACTCCGTCCCGCTATCCACAATAGCATCTTCCTCGCCCTCCACCATACAGCCCACTCAGCCGCGCCGCCGGGGTGGGGAATCGCAAAGATGAGGCAGTGGGGAGTCAGGAGAGAAGGTTTCGGTGACAACTAAAGCAGGGGTAAAGAGGACTTTTCATGTCTCACGCCATGGTGTTATTGGTTAAAACTAACGAAAGTGTCATTTAGGGAACAAAATGAAAATTGAGTGTCAAAAAAGGAAAAATAAAATTTTCAGGGCCAAAAAAGGAAGCGAACTTTAAAAAAGGGTCAAATAAGGAATTCTCTCTATTTCTTATAGCATACAGATTTATACCTGACAAACATAGTAGGTGTACCGTGGACTGATAAAATTATAGGATGACTTGACTTCATTGGGTTTCATTCTAACAAAAGCATAGTTTATAATAATGTCACTGCCGGAATCACCAGGAGTACAGCGGACACTGTTTTAACACACCAGTTGTTCAGGGCAATACAGAGAACACTACCAAGTTCCAACAGATTTATCGAACATGCTCCCTGATATCTGATTTAGAATGGGATTTCTAGGTAAAACTGATAACCTCTAAGGGAGATTCAGTGCACTTGTCTGTTTCACCTACTACTATATAGTCAACATGAAGTGGCAGAACCGATGGACTATGGTTAGACTTCAGTGAAGGCATGGTTGCAGGACTAGACACCCACAGATTATTTGTTGTGCCATATGGTGGGCTGGCGAAGGCATAGGTCGATGATGTGGCAGCTGGTGGTTCTTAGTTCTTGATATATGTTGAAATGTATGGGTAACATTTGTAAGTTCTTAGTATATCACAAACATTTGTCGGACGATCAAGTTGCTGGTAAAATACCGTGAGCAGTGTTCTAAATAGCATCAGCTAAACGGGCATATGTGTGCACGAGAAGCTTTCAGCCCACACAGACTTTAAAGATAGTTCACAGCTTGCTAACTGCTAATTGCTAATTCCTAATTCCTCTGTCCCCTAGCTTGCAAAAACATCTTACATTGTGGGACATAGGTAATTGCCACCTTACCTGATATGTTTCCTCTGTTTAATTTCCTTTCATTTTCATTTGGTTGATTTGTGATGAAATTATGTTTGAATCAACTTACTAATTTCTCTTCTTTACCATGATGCAGAGAAAGCTGATTTTGAGTTTTGCTCACAAATACCGTCTTGGTCTTTGGAAGCCTCCGGCAGAAGCCAGGAAGGTGCAATAAAGTTGGTTTGTTTTGAAGTGTCCACTTGGAGAACTATGTGCTGTTACTGGGCTGAAGCATGTTTGGGACATTGAATAGTTGTGTTGTAATTTGGATGCGGCAATCAGAATGTTCTTGAAATCCAACCAATAACTGGCCATGTTGATTGATTGAGCTCAGGATTTCTCTTTGTTAGGTTTGGGCGAGTGTCTAAAACTTTTAAACCATAATCACTCCATTGTACTAAATGGTGTCTTCTTCCTTCCATTGTACAGTGCCCGCTAGAGCTTGAAACTTGCATTGAACTAGCAGTAAGACAATGGACACCTGCAATCACACTTGCCGAACCAGGCTTTGAAGAATGCAACCACTCATCTCTAGAAATGAGATCTAGTAACTGCTGAAAAAATATCGGTTTGGGCACACCCAACGCAACACATGTTTGTAATCCTTCACCACTGATTCAGAGGATTGGATAAACCGGTTACCGCACCCAAAACCACTCAACTGCATTTTTTATAAATACACCAGCTGTCCAAATGATGCATCCAAGTCATAGCCCTTATATCCCTTGGGGAAAATATCAGGTGATACAACACTTCACATGCTCTAAAATTTGAAAAGTCACATTTAGATGCTTAAAAAATCTAATTTTTTTTGAATGTTCACAAGACATGCCTACTAACCCAAAATTTCCAGATCAAAATTCAAAACGCACATTGAGAAACAAATAAAATATATTGTTTCTCAATGTGTGTTTTGAATTTTGATCTGAAAGTTTTAGGGTTTATAGGAATATATCTTGTGAACATTCACAAAAAAATTCATAAATGGTGTTATTGTGTTTCTTTGATTTAGTTATTGTGTTCTTTGTAGTTTCACGGAAGGCTTGATGTGGTTCTTGGCTATGTTCTGCTTCTTCGGGCATTTCAGTGTGTAAATATAGAGTTTAGTTAGATTTTGTTTTTCGATGTTGTGGTGCTTGGATCCGAGTCATTGGGTTATAGTTTAGTATTGGATGGATCATGTGTATTGTAACATAAAGGCGTTTATTGCCTCGTTTGTCCATTTCGACAAAGTAATTTGAGAAAGTATGGGATGAAAAGGAAAAGGAGTTTTAGAAAGAATACAACATACATGGGTGTTCACAATAGTCTGGTGAAAAGATAAGCCCCCTCCTTCTCCATTTGTATAATTGCCGAGAGTCTATTGTGATTTAATAAGGGGGAAGTATCGGTGAAAACACTAATTCGATGAAAATCTGCAAACTAACGCTCCCGATCGTTAGATGGTTCATTAACGGCTCAAACCAGAGGTGGGACCTCCCACCAGCCACTTAACACATTTTTATGCTAAACCCCCCATAAACTAACCAGGGCATGGAAATCCTTTTGTGGAGACCTGAGGGACGCGAAGCCCTACCCAGCGGCGACTCGGCGCCGTGGCACTGCCCACGCGCGACGGCGACGGCGGCGGTGGTAAGAGGACTCAACGGACGAAGAGCGCTGGTGGCCGCGCCACTTTCTCCATGCGACGGCCGACTCGGCGGACACAACCTAGGCCCCACGCGACGGCGACGGCACATACCCGATCCGACGGCGGCGGCCGTGGCGCTAACCCGATGCGACGGCGGCGACAGCGGCTCTATGTCCTTGAGGGTGGCCCATGCGACATCAACTCCTGCCCAACGTAATAGCGCTTGTGTGCTTGCTTGATTCTGCAGTGCTTTTCTTCTTCGAAGTGTATCTGAATGCTGCGATTTAGCTGTTATACACAGAATTTTGTGCAGCCAATCTCTGATGTAGTCTATGAAAATGGCCTCTTGTAAAAGTTTGTGAATTCTGTGAAAATCTCTTCTATATTCTGCATGTTACATTTTTTTATGTAATGTTTGCGTGTGTAACTCGGCTGCAATATTATCTGTCGGAGTCCTACTCTTTTCCTGACGGTTACAGGATCGGTGTGCTTGGTCAAACTGAGATGATACAATGAGCAATACAGAAAGACAATAGGAAAATCTAAATATTCTCATAATCTGTAGTTCTTCCATATGGTTTCAAGAAAAAGAAAAAAACAGTGCACTCAAAGGAGCTACAAATTTCAGAGATAATGGAAATGCAGTTCTTGTAAGAACTTTAACATTCCTCTCTGAAAGCGCAACCCATGAACTTCTTGGACTTGGACTGCATCAAAACAAGCAATCAAGCTTCAACAGTCACACGATTTCTGAACATAGTAGTATTTTGTAGCTTCACCAAATTGGCATGAACTCATCAATAATAAGACTAACATGTACTGCATTATGGACAAGGATTTTTTGCGTGCGTATGACATTATGTACAACCTTCTTTTTTCCAATTCGAACTGAAAATTCGACATTGTGTGCATACGCCTTGTAAAACTCCTCAACGACATCCATACTCTCAAATGTCATACCTACAGGCTTCAAGTCCTCATCACATTTAGCTGTAATGAACCTTGAAAATTACAAGATATATTGATCGTTCACGTTAGTAATTACAAGAGAATTTTGAAGAAAAATTTGGAGATAATGATACTCACACAAACTCCAACTGACCCAACCTGAACTTTTTATTGAACCAAGCTAAAACCTATTTGAGTAGTACAACATCCAAAGAAGAACTCGTCTAACTGTATCATTTAATAACTAGCTGTAGCTAGTAGCTTCGTGGGACTCTAGGTTTATAAAGAATTTAGTCATGTCAAGGCAGTACAATGGTCTCCTGAGTAATACAACATCCAAAGAAGAACTTGTCTAACTGAATCATTTAATAACTAGCTGAAATTATACATATTCTCTCCTGAACTTAGGACTGAATCTTAATACAGGAACAGTTACGCACACAAACTGACAGTACAACAACATATTGAATCAACGAAGGATGAAAAGCAAGAAAAATAATCAACGGAAAAGGAATGTGTGCTCAGCAGTGCAGGGCTACATGAGGCATGGGCATTGGAGTGGATGCGGCGGCAAGCTCATCGACCACGACGCCCAGTAGCGACCCATGGTATGATGTGAGAGGCAGGGGCATGGGAGGGGATGGAGAGGCAAGGGCTTCAAGCACTATGGCCACTGGCGACGGGTCTGAACGGAGAGTCTCCATCGCCTCCGGCGTAGGGCAGGATCACAGCCGGCGGTTTCATGTTCATGTACGTTAGATTGAAGGCGAAAGGACCACGGAGGACAGGTAGAGGAGTCAAGGATTTCCATACGTGGTTAATTCGCGCCGGGGGGGGTGTTTAACCATAAAAGTAAGTGTATTAAGTGGCCGGTGAGAAACAGTCGAGGACGTTAGTTTTTAGAGTTTTCACTGGATACTTCGCCTTATAAAGATTCATAAAATTTCTTGGTCGTATCACTTTGTAAGAAAATTTCTTGATAGATCAAGCTATTGGCTCTAAGTACAATTAAACTAGATATTCTGTGATTTCCGATTTAAATAAATTTAAAAATAACTAAAATTGACATTTTGAGAAATTTTAACCATAGATGGGTCCAAATATGTTTTTTCAAATCTAAGGTTGTTATCATGGCCATTGGGAAGTCATGGATGTGTTTTGTTGTTGCATTTAGCATATGTAGAAATCCGATTTGCACTTGAAGAATTTTGAGTGGAATGCATTTGCATTTCATCGACTGCATTGATGCTGCAAGATTTGCTAGAAACACAACTGTCTAATTTATGAGTTCATTTGAGATAATTCCTTCTGCCAATTAACGCTAGTATACTAATGACGAGAATTAGCCTCGGCAAATTCCATGGTTAAGAACCCTGTGTTTGATTGTAAGAGAAGGAGTGCAAGGTTGGCGATCTCGTCGGCTAACAGGAGACAGGGATTTAACCATGTTCAGGGCCCTTGATCGGTAAAACCCGTACTTCCTGCTCGATGTATTATATTGTGAAGACCATTACAACGATGGTCCCGACGAGATAGCTCTGGCCGAAAGTATTGTGAGGAGATTGAGTGACCTAGACGTCCCCTCTCCCAGCCTTTATATACTAGGCCAGGTCTCGAGGAGTCCGTCTAGGTTTACATAGAGAGTTTTCCTAATCTAGCTAGTCTTGGCGGCCACGCTTTGGACTCCCCGTCGGTGCAGCCGCCAATGCTTCAGTGGGATGATCTTGGGTCACCCAAAGCTTTCAGTGGGTCGCCGGTCTTGACACACACCAGGTACCCTTACATAGAGGAGTCGTGGGGAGATCCCCTCGTCAACTAAGATGCGTGAAGTGTACATTATTGATTATGTGTGGGTACCGTTCAAGAAGTTTTTATATCACAAACATTCGTCAGATGTTCCAATTGCTAGTAAAATAATGTGACCAATGTTATAAAATAACAACAAATAAATGAGCATATGGTTGCTCTAAAAGCATTTTAGGTATTGTTTACACCGGTTTTTGGCACGACAATAAACCTTTATAAGATGACCTCAAGTGAAGAAGTTCCTTATATGAAAAATTTGGGTATTGTCGAAGTGAACAAGTTTGTAGTTAGAGCCATCGCCATCCGATTCCATCTCGAAGGCCGAAACTATGTTTGAAGCAGTAATATCCTGGCATTTAAAGAACTATTTTGCCAATTAGTCCTTCAAGACATCATCAAATAAAAATATATTCTACATGGAGCGGCTTGGTCTCGTCGAAACGGTTGATTTTGATATTTGAAACGTCCAAATCCGAGTTCGTATGAAGAAGTTACGGCAAAACGGTGCAACACTGAAAAGTTAGTCCGGACCGTCCGGGCTAGACCCCGGACGTCCAGATAATTATGACCCGAAGGGGTCTCAGTGATAATTATCCGGACCGTTCGGCCTTGGGGCCGGATCGGTGATACGTCCAAAATGCATTATATTGTAATTTCATCCTATTCATTGATATATTCCACTTTAAGGTATTGTTCTTATGTTGTTTTGGCTTGTTTTACACAGTTTACAACTTTCCGGTGCCGAAGCAGCAGAACCAAAATTCAGCGGTGAAAAGTGGACACCAAGTTGCTGAATCAGATCAAGTCCAAATGCGATGAAAATTTACGGGGAGTGTTTTTATGAAGATTGACTGGGGATCACCGAGGATGGAGGTGAGGGGACCCACCAGGCAGCCAGAAGGGTGCCTGGCGCGGCCCCCCTCCTGGCCGCGCCAGGCACCCTCCTGGATGCCTGGTGACCCCCCTCGGTGCCCCTCTCGCCTATAAGACCCCCTGGGGTAGAAACCCTGGATAGAGAAGAGTTTCCGTGTTTCTCCGCCACCACGGGGCGGAAACCTGCAGAGGAGAAAAGCCATCTCCGGCGGGCAGATTCCGCCGGAGAGATCACCTCCCGGAAGGGGAGATCGTCGCCATCATCATCATCACGGGCATCATCGAGATCATCATCAACATCATCCCCAACATCAGCACCATCTCCATCTCCATCCCATCTCATCTCACAATTGCAACTTGTGTTGTAATCCGTACTATCTATCCTCTCTACTCTGTTGGTGTTGATTACTACTTTGTGGTGAATATTATTGAGGTTTGTTGGAGAAATATCATTGTGTCCAGATTGTTTGCCACCCATCTATCACCTCTGATCATGATCTCTTTTATGTCTTGTGAGTAGTCACTTTAGTTCTTGAGAACATGGGAGAAGTCTAGTTGTTAGTAGTCATATGATGTTGAAGTGTTATGTGTTGTTTGATACTTAAGTTGTGTTGTTATTTCTCTAGTGGTGTTATGTGAGTCGAACACTTAACACTGCACCTTTCATGGGCCTAGAGGAATACATTGTGCACAAAGGATGCTTATGGTGGGTTGCCGGAGTGACAGAAACCTGAACCCTAGTTCGCACACTTTTGCACAAGGGAGTTATGGATCCTTGATCGTAATGCTGTGGTTAGGCTTATGCCTTAATTACTACCTTGTATTTGCGGATGCTTACAAGGTGTGTAATCATAAGAGTACACTTATCTTAGTCTAGAAGGTGTACTAGCATTGATCCACCCACCAACACTTATCAACACAATAAATATTACTTGGCGGAGTATGGTGAAAGTAACTTGGCCATCTCTCCCATGTGTTCTCGAGAACTGATGTCTACGCACGCCTCTATTCTTGTAGACTATGTTGGGCCTCCAAGCGCAGAGGTTTGTAGGACAGCAGCAATTTCCCTCAAGTGGATGACCTAAGGTTTATCGAACTCAGGGAAGTAGAGGTTGAAGATGGTCTCTCTCAAGCAACCCTGCAATTAAGATACAAGAAGTCTCTTGTGTCCCCAACACACCTAATACAACTAGGAGTTGTATAGGTGCACTAGTTCGGCGAAGAGATGGTAAAATATGAGTGATAGGTGTGGCAAAGCAAGGTAATATAAATCTGTAATAAAAAGTGCAGCAAGCAAACATGTGACAAAAGTGAGCACAAACGGTGTAACAATGGTGGAAACGGGGCCTAGGCTTCATACTTTCACTAGTGGCAACTCTCAACAACATTAACATAGTCTAATCACATGATATTTTCCATAAAACATGCAATGGAGACGCACTCGGAGGTCATTCCTTTGTGGTCAAGAGAGGATGAGAATTATGTAGGGCTACAAAAGCACACCTCAAAGTTCGTAGTTCTCAATCTATGGATTTCCCAATGTCACCGCGGCCATCCAAAGAGAGTACCACAATCACCACAACATATCTCAAGGATAGTCAAAGACAAGCACCAAGAGACTCTCAATCTTCAATCAACACACAAAAGAGGAAATCACTCATGATAATATTCTTCTAACAATTGTCCAATAGACCACTGTCACCTTGGTCTCGGGGATTATACTAGATAAGATCAATTGAGTACATCAATCCAATACATAGAGGAAGGGGAAATATCATGGGATCACCCTAGATTAACATAGCCTATGATCACAACGAAGATCACATCATGGGAGAGAGATAAGAACACATAGCTACTGGTAGAAACCTCAGCCCCGAGGGAGAACTACTCCCGCTTCATGGAGGGAGGAAGCAACGTCGATGGAGATGAATCCGGGGGCACTTCCCCGTCCCGGCAGGGTGCTGGCACAAGAATTCTGTCCCCCAGAAACTTGATGGCGATGGGTGCGGAGATCGGAATTGCTTCTGTAGAAAAGGGGTACGGAATCAGGGTTTCCTCCGCGGGGGTAAAAATAGGGCCAAAGGGGGGGGGCACCAGGGGGGCCACAGGGCAGCCAGGAGGGTGCCCGGCGCGACCTAGGGTGGGGCCGCGCCAGGGACCCTTCTGGAGTCCCTGTGGTGGCCCTCCCCTCTTTCCTTGGTGATTCCGGAAGCTTCCGGGACGCTGATTTGTTTATATAATTTTTCCGGAATTTTTGAAGCACTTTTAATGGCCGGAAAACCTGAAATACAAAACAACAGAAAACAGGAACTGGCAACTGGGTGCGCTGAGTTAATAGGTTAGTCCAAATATGCTCAAAAGTGTATGAAAGTTCAAGCAAAACATGGCAAAGTCACACAAAACATGCATGGAGCAAGCAAAAATGATAGATACGTTTGGGACGTATCAACATCCCCAAGCTTAATTCCTGCTCGTCCTCGAGTAGTTAAATGATAACAAGCATAATTTCTGTGGTGACATGCCACACAACCATATAAGGACTTTTAAGTAAAGAAATCAAATCATGCAATTCAATTCAAGTCTTAACAAGCAAGAGTCTATATTAGCATTGACACAAGCAACAAAAGAACAAAAGGTGCAAGAGCTCTCGCTGTCCGTGACTCGAATGTCTCCAGATGGTGTTTGCGTGAAAGCAGGGGACTGGGAAAAAGAGAGAAAAAAGGTTGTTGAGAACTACTATCTACTAAAGTTTCATACTTAGTCTCCTTTGGATTCTTATCTGGACTCGTCCCCAGACCACTAGTCAGGTATAAGTCAAACTGATCCACTCCCTTTCGATATTTTGAGCACTCATGCAATGGATGAGCGTGAGCAATAAAGTTGACACCTAAAAGGCGAAACAGAAAGAAGGTGGAGGAGGAAGACAAAAAGGTGTGAAAGGCTCACATCAATGAGGACAATCATAGGCGAGAGAAGGCCATATGATAGATATGATGTTAGGAGTAGGGATTGCCATGCAACGAATGCACAGGTGAGCTAAAAGCTCTCCAAGGGAACTAGTGGGGTTGCATCTAACTTGCTTGCTCAAGAAGACCTAGAGCTCATTTGAGGAGGCTCATCATTGGAATATACAAGCCAAGTTCTATAGTGTGAAGGTCCCCACATAGCTATATGCATGATGATGATCTCTATGGAGTACAGGGGATAGAGGATGAAGTACTAGTGTGGATCTCTCAAAAGGAATAGTAGTGTGCCCCCTTCTCTCTTTTTATTTTTATTTTTCTCTTTTTTCTATTTTTTTGTATTTTTTTGGTGGCCTCGATGGCTCTTTCTATTTAACTCTCATTTGTCCTCTTTGGGATCTTTTTCTCACTTTAGGGGCAACCCTCTATATTATACAAGAATATAGGCGATCTTTCACACTTTACAAAGGTACTCACATAAAGAAGATATAACTATCATGATGCAAATGTATGCCTCTGCCAGGATAGCAGGATATGCAATGATACTAGTGCGTCATGTAGCAATGATTAGGGAAAGGCCCAACTAGCATGCGGCTCATCGATCAAGAAATTAGCATGTATGACATGAGGATCAAGTCATGAGAAGGTGGATGTTGCATGACAATGTATCTCGGAAAGGCTATGGAAATGCCTTGTAGGTAGGTATGGTGGCTGTTTTGAGGAAAGATAGAAGGAGGCTTATGATGACAGAGCGTATCGTGCCAAGGGTTTGGATGCACCGGCGAAGTATGCGCCAACTCTCAAAGGTGAGAAAGGGAAATGCACGGTACCGAAGAGGCTAGAAAAAGTATAGGTGGGTGGAAGTGTCAACTTTCGAATACTCACATTAGTCCGAAGAACTCATGCACTTATTATCGGTAACTCTCAATCTAATCAGGAGGTTCACAAAAAGACAAGTACCCCGAGGAGGAGTGTATGGGGGTTTGGTTATCCTTGCGCATCCTCGACTCATGGTACGTGAGTGTACTCTAATATTCGAACCCTCCAGAGGTTAGTGATCCATCTAATAGCTAGAGTTCTCAACAAGGGTTTTTGGTTTTCAAAAAACACACAGATTGCCCAAAATACGACATCTATCACTAATTGGCTCGAGCTCTTGACACCGAAAGTTCAAACATTACTCTAGTCAATACCTCAAAACTATTGCAAGTTACTACTATAAAGAGAATAGCAACTTCAACTACCTACTTCTAGTCAAGACACAAAACTCAGTGCAACAGGCAAACTCTCTAACAAGATAAAACATGCAACCTATAGAAAGTTCAACCTGAGACAAAAGAAAAGCTCTAGAATAAAACTAAAGCACTACAACTAAATAGGGCAGCAGCTAAGAAAATAAAAAGAACAACTCACAGCTAATGAAATAATCATGCAAATCCTATGAGGAGTTCTAGTTCAAACGGAGCGTGTTTCTCTCCCACACAAAGTAAGGCGGGATCTAACTTGTTATGAACAGCAAGCAAAGCTAAAGAAAACTAAAAATAAAACCTAAGAGCGAGACGCTCCAAGCATAGCACATAACGCATGAAGTGATAAAAATATAGTGAGACGAAGGACGAACTGATGATTGTTGATGGAGAAGGGGATGCACGGGGGCATCCCCAAGCTTAGACGCTTGAGTATCCTTGAATATTTGTTGGGGATGCATGGGGGCATCCCCAAGCTTGAGCACTTGACACTCCCGAATCTTCTTTCATCATCTTCCATCGCACACTTGAAAACTCCCTTCATACATAACTCATCATAAGCTGATTAGAGAAGTTAGTACCCTTAATAAATAATTTTTCCCACTGGATATAAAGATATTCTTGAAGATATACTGTTTCTCAAGATTGCCAAAAGGTTGTTGCAAAGGAAAAGCAAGCTTAAGGTTTGCAAACGTTAGGAGAGACAAAACGTGGCAGAATCTGTAAAAAACAGAACAACAGGTAGTAAAGAATTTTTTAGGGGTACTTCTGCAACTCGAGTCAAAAAACTCAGAACAGACGCTCGAAATTCAATTGTATGGAGCACACTGTCAAAAAAAATTCAGATCAAAAAGATGATCTGGTGATTTTAGTCTAATTTTTTCGTCCAAGGACAGAATCTGTTTTCTGGACAGCATGTCACAACTTTTGAACTTTCTTGCAATCGGAGGCTAGACTTGGCACAAAGATTGAAAATAAAGATACAATGATGTTGCTACAGTAGTAACAATCATCAAGTCCACTAAAAACTGAAATTAAAAACTCAAACTAACAGTACTGGAAAAATAGAGTTTGCCGTCAGTTTCTGGCTTTGCCGTCAGCTTTTTCACGGGGCTGACGGCATAGGCTCTATGCCCTCAGCCAGGTGAAAAACTGACGGCGTAGAACAGGCTGACGGCAAAGGATTTCTTTGCCGTCATCCTGTTCTATGCCGTCGGCTGGCTGACGGCATAGAATACTAAGGTTGACGGCATAGGTGGCCTGACGGCGTAGGCAGCTTCTCAGCCCCCCCTACTACCTCTGCCTAACCTCCCCAGGCTTTGCCGTCAGCTAGCTGACGGCAAAGGATAACGGCGAGCCTATGCCGTCAGCTAGCTGACGGCAAAGACCTGAGTAGATAACCCCCGGCCCCCAGCTCTCTCTCTCTATCACGCGCCCACCCCACCCGCCAACCCCATCCCGCCCGAGCCCCAGCCGCCGCCGCCTCCTCGTCGACACCGCCGCCGCCGCCCTCGTCGGAGACCGCCCCCGCCGGAGCCCACCCCCGCCGGAGCCCGCCCCCGCTCCCCGCCACCCGCCGGAGCCCACCCCCTCCCCCGCCGGAGCCCACCCCCGCCCCCGGCCGCCCCCCTCCCCCGCCACTCCCCCGCCAGAGCCCGCCCTAGCTTGTTGCCGCCAGGTGAGCCACCTCCTCCTTTTATTTTTATTTTCTTTTGTATTATTAGTTGAACTATCTTCTGTTTTTATTAGTTTTCCTTTTTTATTTGATTTTTATTATATTACTTATATCTTTTAGAAGTAGATAGAAGATTTAGTTAGCAATTAGTAGTTAATTTGTTATATGAATTAGTTAGTAGTTAGTATATTAGTTATATCTTTTAGAAGTAGATAGAAGATTTAGTTAGTAATTAAGAATATATGAATTAGTTAGTAGTTAGTATTTAGACAATAGGAATTATTAGTTAGTATTTAGACAATAAGAACGCTAGTACTTAGTTAGTAGAAGTAGGAAGAGAAAGAGAGGAGAAAGAGATTGAGAGAAAAAAAAGAATGAGGAGAAGGATATGAAGAGAAAAAGAAGAAAAGCAAAAGGAAGAAGAAGGAGAAGCAGATTAAGAGAATAAGAAGAAAAGGAAAAAGAGGAAGAATGAAGAGATGGAGAGAAGAATAATAATTGAAGAATGAGGAGAAGGAGATGAAAAGAAAAAGAAGAAAAGGAAAAGGAAGAAGAAGGAGATTAAGAGAATAAGAAGAAAAGGAAAAAGAGGAAGAAGGAGAGAATAATGAAGAAAAGAAGAAAATAAGAAGAAGAATAGAAATAGAAGAAGAGAAGAGTAAAGAAAAAGAAGAAGAGATGTGAAGAATAAGAACTATCAGCTTTATAGTAGTGATATTAATTAGCTTTATACTTTTAATATTGTAGTTGTCAATTAGATGTTGGTATTAGTTAGATTAGTTATCGCGAGTGCGTATTTGTTTTGATTGATTGCATTTAAATGTGCAGTTTTGGCCTTCGTGCCGATGACACTATCTAGATGTTGGTATTAGTTAGATTAGTTATCGCGAGTGCGTATTTGTTAACTCTTCCCTCTCCACCTTTATATTGCTCTGTTTTGGCCTTCGTGCCGATGACACTATCTAGATAGGTAGTTTTAGTATTGAAATGCAAAGTCTTCGCGTAACCAATATGCGTCTCCCGTTCGAAAGGGTTACGGTTATAACTATGCATGCATTTGCATATTTATAACGGTGATTCTTTCGAATTGTCCAACGTTATCCATGGACAGGCCGGGTATGTGTAGATTGGGTCATTTTCCCATGCTTTGTTCCGGATCCGATGCAGAGTTTCGACAGCGCCTCCTTGTTGTTCTCCGAGTACACATCCTCTCGGTTAGTTTCCGAGATGTGTATTAGGAGAACAACGGGGAGGTGCTGCCGAAATTTTGCGTTGGATCGGGAGAAGATCATGGGAAAATGACCCAATCTACACATACTCGGGTGGGATTAGGACCCATCTTTACCTAGTAGCTGGTAGGTGTGCATGCCGTGCATCCCAATGTTTTAACCATGATTAAAAAATGACCATAATTAATTTGACATACTTGATGAACTGATAATTTATATTGTTCATATGTGGATACTATATAGCTAGCTTGACAGAATGACTGATCGTGAATGGATGTACTCCGGTCACCCTAGTCAGAAAGACATGACCGATGAATGGTTGAGCAAAACCTATGAATTCCTGCAAACGACATTTTCTAAAGGCCAGCCAAAAACATGGTGCCCCTGCACTAAGTGCAAGAATTATTCGCGACAGACAAAGGATGTAATGGGTAAACACCTGCAGATGCGTGGTTTTACTCCCGGCTATACCTTGTGGACATTTCATGGTGAGTCGGCCCAACGTAATAGAGACGAAGTTTTGCGTCGGCGCACCGACGATTATGGTACAGGGATTGAAGACATGGTCAATGATTTTGATGATGCTCGGAACAAGGACGAAGAGATGGAGGAATCCGCAAAGGCCTTCTATGCCATGTTGGAGTCTTCAAAACGTCCTCTTCACGAGCACACTAAGATTTCTCAGCTAGATGCCATCGCACAAGTAATGGCTCTGAAAGCCCAATTCAACATTGGAAGAGACCTGTTTGACTCAATGATGACCCTATTTGGGCGGTTTCTACCCGAAGGTCATATTATGCCTTCAAACCTATATGAGTCAGACAAAATCCTTAGTGCACTCAAGATGCCGTATGAGCAGATACATGCTTGTGAGAAAGGATGTGCCTTATTTAGGAAAGAGTATGTGGACGAAACATATTGTCCATTTTGCAAGTCCTCCAGATATGTTGAGGTAGAAAACGGTGAAGGTGAGAAGAAGCAGAGCAAAATCCCTGTGAGTGTTCTACGGTATCTGCCGATCCTACCAAGACTTCAACGACTTTACATGCTCGAAGAAACAGAAAAACAGATGACATGGCACAAACATGGAATTAGGAAAGAATTAGATGAAAACGGAGATCCGATGTTGGTACACCCTTCGGATGGTGACGCATGGAAGGCATTTGATGCTAAACATACGGAAAAAGCTAAAGAGCCAAGGAATTGCCGAGTCGCCATCGGTCTCGATGGGTTCAATCCTTTTGGTATGACGGCTACCCAATATAGTTGCTGGCCTGTGTTTGTTATTCCGCTCAATCTTCCACCATCGTCCATTATGCAAAGAAAGCACATATTTCTGACGTTGATAGTTCCAGGGCCAAACTATCCGGGGAAGAATATGAGTTTGTACATGCAACCGCTGATGGATGACTTGAAAGAAGCTTGGGTGAATGGGGTCAACACATACGACGCAGCTAAGAAAGAGAACTTTCAAATGTATGTTTGGTACCAATACTTGTTGCATGATCTGCCGGCATTTGCGCTTTTCGTTGCCTGGTGTGTGCATGGAAGGTTCCCATGCCCACAATGCAAAGCAGCTCTTAAGT
This sequence comes from Bromus sterilis, assembly GCA_950022295.1. Classification (NCBI taxonomy): domain Eukaryota; kingdom Viridiplantae; phylum Streptophyta; class Magnoliopsida; order Poales; family Poaceae; genus Bromus; species Bromus sterilis. The sequence goes on along the minus strand of OX465595.1, from coordinate 381,862,031 downwards.
TTCATTGGTTGCCGGCGGGTGGAAAGTATTCCTGCTTTGACTTGCATAGACAGTTCTTGCCTATGGACCATCCATTCAGAAAAGACAAGAAGAATTTCATGAAAGGTAAAGTTGTCAAACACTCGGCAACACCTGCGTTGACGGGCACACAAATTCATGAACAGTTAAAATCTATGGAGCCTAGCCTGAATCCTATGGATGGGGAGGCGTTGATGATCTCTGGTGGCGGTAAGAGTCATGGCACGCTGGCCATGTGTGATGGCTTCGTCCCTATCACTGAGTCTCTCTCTCAGATTAAGGCGAGGCAAACTAGCTCGGCTCCTGTAATACGGCAGCGCGCGAGGCCAGTTGACCTTGCCATCGAGGTTAGTTTTCCTTCATTATTTCTTTAGTTCATTTGACCCTGGATGGATGATGATGAGAAGTGGTTGCAGGCCGCACTTGAGAAAGAGAGGGAGGCCACCAGACTCTTGTTGGAGGAGAGGGACCGGAATACCCAGAGGCTGCTGGAGGAGGAGAGGGCACGCAATAATGCCCATGCAAAGGCTATGCACGACTTCGTTGCGGTAAGTCAGTTGTGTGAGAAGCAAGGCTATGTGTGAGAAGCAACAAGACTATTTCTTTGACTTCTCGAAAACTAATTTGCAGGCTATGTGTGAGAAGCAAGGTTTGCCACCCCCTCTGCCGATGCCTTCTCCGGTGGGAACGGTGAGTTCCCTTTCAATGACCAACCTTGCACGGACTTATATCGTTGTATGTTGCCATGCTAACCGCATATTTCAACTCTTGCCTTGTTGCAGCATCATTCCAGAGTCGCATCCCACAATCCCTCTCCCGGTCAGAGCCCTACCAACCCGGCGACCAACCGAGATGGTGCTTCTCCTCCGTGACTTGGCATTTGGTAAGTTATTCCTCTCCTTCTTATTCTTATTGCTTAGCTCAACTTAGACTATGCCATGCTTTAGTTAGCTTAGTAAATTCTAGTTAGGCAAAAAATTGCATAATTAGCTTAATTACATTTTTTTACATAATTAGCTTACTTACCTACAAAATGACATAGACTTTGCTTATTTGGTAAAAACATGACATAATTACTTGATAACACCAAAAATAGCATAATTAGTTGATATTAGAGCTCAAAAATGACATGCTTAGCTCAACTTAGACTATGCCATGCTGTAGTTAGCTTAGTAAATTCTAGTTAGGCAAAAATAGCATAATTAGTTGATATTAGAGCTCAAAAATGACATAATTACTTTAGAAATTTTCAAAAGAAACCATAAGAGAAGAACAGAAGAGAAGAACAAAGAAGAGATGAAGAAATAAGAGAAGAAGAAAGAGGAGAAAAAGATAGATTAAGAAGAAACAAATCTTCTTATTCTTCCTTTTTCTCTTCTTTCTTTTTCTCCATCTTTTTCTTCTTCTTCTTCTTCTTCTTCTTCTTCTTCTTCTTCTTGTTCTTGTGTCCTTCTTCTTCTTCTTCTTCTTCTTCTTCTTCTTCTTGTTCTTGTCTTCTTCTTCTTCTTCTTCTTCTTCTTGTTCTTCTTCTTCTTCTAATTACTTAGCGCTAAATTCTTTCTTCTTCTCATTATGCAGATTTTGATAAAGTAGCATGGCACATGGATGGATGCTCCAGGGACTCTAGCTAGTTGTAGTCTTAGATGCTTTGTAATGCACTTTGTAATGCACTTGTACTTGCAAATGCACTTGGGATTCTTTGCGATGCTTTGTGATGCCATCTTTGTTGTTTGCACTTTGTGTTATTTATATTGTGATGCTTTGTGATGTTGTTAGATGCTTTGCGATGCTTTGTGATGCACTTGTGGTGCTGTTTAGGGCCTGGAAGAATATTAATTGTGTTATCTATATTGTTGTTTGAAAATGCAGGGAATTAACAGAAATTAAATTAAAAAACACAGAGAGAGTCTTTGCCGTCAGCTTACTGACGGCAAAGCCTTTGCCGTCGGTGGGCTGACGGCAAAGAAGGACACGTGGCAGCTAACTGTTAAATCTGGCAACTCTGGGACGACCAAATGTCCCAGGTTGTCAGCTTTGCCGTCAGCTGGACAGCGGCTGACGACAAAGGGAAAGGACCCCACGTGGCACTGATCGCAGCTCCCCTGGCAAGCATGGCCCACAAGCAGCAGCTTTGCCGTCAGCTGGACTCCAGCTGACGGCAAAGCCTGCCGTTAACCCCCTAACGGGGCTGGGCTTAAGTCGTTGCCGTCAACGGTTTATGCCGTCAGCCTCGGCTCCCTAGCTGACGGCACAGGCTTTGCCGTCGGTCGATTTCCAGCTGACGGCAAAGAACCCGTTTGCCGATAAATTCGTGGCCAGTCTCTTTGCCGTCAGCAAGCTGACGGCAAAGTCTTTACCGTCGGTTAAAGTGGCCTTTGCCGTCGGCTGACGGCAAACCAGCAGATTCCAGTAGTGTAAAGATAACAAGGGTTGTCTCCCTAGAGCTCTTTCTTTATAGCCATAAAGATAGGCTTAAGATTTTAATGATGCTCTCATAGGAATAAGGAATAAGGGTTGAAGAACAAAATAGAGCATCAAGAAGCAAATAACAAACACATTTAAGTCTAACATGCTTCCTATGCAAAGGGATCTTGTAGAGGAATAACTCATGGAAGCATAAAGATATTAGCATAGGAAGGCAAAATAAGTGCAACTTCAAAACCTTCAACATAAAGAGAGGGAACTTGATATTATTGAAATATCTATAAGCATATGTTCCCATCTCATAATAATTTCCAGTAGGATCATGAATAAACTCAACAATATAAGAATCACATAAAGCATTGTTACCATGATCCACCTGCAAAAGGGTACTCTTACTCTCCACATAATCTTTCTCATAGGTAATAGTGGGAGTAGGACTATCATAAACAACTTGAACACTATAGATTAATTGTGTATTAGGAAGATGGTGTTCAACAAGGGAGTAATTCCCTCCATGATTATGACAAGTTTCATAAGGATAATTTCTCCTTATGTCATAGGTACCTTTATAATCACTGTAGATAGGAGTTATAATATTATCATAGTAGAGAAGAGCATTATCATTGCTAGCAACTATATTTGTAAACATGATGTCTTTATTCTTACTAGAAAAATAATTATCAATTACCACATCCCTAATGGGTAATGGACTTGCAATCCTATCATCCCCAAGCTTAGAGCTTTCCATATCATCACTCTCAGAGTTAGTACCAAAAAGATTTTCAAGATCATAAGTAGCATTATCATCATTTTCCCAATCACAAAAAGTAACATGCATATCATAATCAAAATCATCTTCAATAGTGCCTACGGACTTAACATCAGGATAATAATGAATGTAATCAAGCTCACCGTCCTCAAAATTTTTCTGTCCGTTAGAATAAAAATTGATGCGAGGAATATGCTCAGGCCAGGTTGATACCCATTCTTCTTCCTTCTTGCTCCTCTTCCTCCTCCTCTTCTTTTTATTCTTATTTACATTAGGAGGGAGTGGATGGAGATGATGTTTCTCCACATATCCTGGTTTATCATTAGAAACAATAGGGGCAACTTGGGATAAACTCTCCTTTTTATTAGTAGAGATATACGTGACATTTTTATACTTTGGTAAAGTTCCCTCCTTTGTAATCTTACTTATGTAATCATTTTCATGGAAATTAACAACACAATAGAGATGGCAATTTTGCAAAGTGTTGCTAATTCCTAAGGCATTAACATCTAGCCAAGAAGTCTTTTCTAATAACTCTTCACACATAAAAAATAACATAAGTTCATCATAAAGATCAGAAGTGATCATGTTATCACACAACTGGTTATCAGTTATGTTTTGAAAGTTCATGCATGGAAAATTAAAGTGACCCTCTATAGAGCAAAGTTCACAAGTAAAAGGATAAAGGGCACACAATTCTCTAGCAATTTCATTTAAATCTTTAACCCAAGTGATTGTTCTTTCATGCTTATGTTGCTTACAATACTTCTCTTCTTCAATCATAGGCCTTTCACAAGGTCTATCCACTCCACAAAAATTAACATGCTTATATAAAACTTCATTTTCAGGAATTGGATCATGCATGTTGCAATCATCATGAAAATTTTCATTTTCTTTGAAAATCTCTTTAAAAGGTTCATGATGCTTGATCCAATTCTTCTTAGGCAAATTAAGATGTGAAACAAAAGATTTGAGGAAATCAACAAGGAGTTGAGAATCAAGCCCAAACTTAGCACTGAACTTATTAAAACTTGCAGTTTCAACAAAGGACTTAATGCAATCATACTCATAATTTATACCTGAGTCTTTAACTTTGTCGATCTCCCAATCTTCAGTATTTCGTTGAATTCTTTCAAGGAGTTCCCATTTAGCATCAATCTTTTCGTTTGTGAAATAACACATAGAGGAAGCATTGAGCAAGTCTTTATCCTTGTAAGAGCAAAGTTATACCCCCATGAGTTTTGGATATTGTTGGGCAAAACAGTAGAGGAACTGACAAGTTTTCTAGTGTGAAACATATGGTTAGGTTCCTGAAGTTATAGGTTGGCGATAAAGCTTCAACGAAGATTTACACAATTACTGAAGCATATCCTCTGGAGTGAATCTCATCACGGATGTCGACCCCTAAAAAGATAAGGAATCCTGAAGCACGTCTCATCGAAGGAGATGACCAAGATGGCGCAAGACTTAGTAGTTTTGCGTAGTTCTTTTTCACTTCATTGAGTCGTAGGAAAAACCGTACTATCAAGAGGGGTTTAGTAAATGTACTCCGAAGGTTTTGGTGAAAAGGCTCAGATCGAATCCAAACCAGTGAGAAGCCAGAGTTGAGAAATCTCATGTGCACTGGGTAATGCTTCACCAGCGAAGACTTAGTTCTTTCGGCTCCTGAAGCAGAACCAAGTCCGTGAGTCAGCTTTACTTGGGCCGCAAGTAAAGTTGTGCTTTGATTGGAAATATGACCGTTGCGGACAGGTGTCAAGGTGTCGCATCGGGTCATTTAAGACTTTTCGCACCTAGGGACTGCCACCTATAAATACGCCACCCCCGCCCTCATTGGCGACGGCTGCTCCAAGAATATTTCCTGACAGTGAAGAGAGAGAGCAACCCCACCGAAGCAAACCAAAAACCCATCCACATAAGCATAAGTCCTATTGATCTGAGTTGATTCATTATGACTTAGGAAGAAGTTTGCTAACCTTTTTATCTTGGAGAACTCCAATTCTCCTAGACGGTTAGAGTGTTGTTCTTCAGAGAGCGAAGAGTTATTGTCGCCTCAAAGTTCAGTTTGTCAAAGGTTTCGGTGATTCCCTCAATAATCAACCATGAGTGAAGAACTGACCAAGCTCAAGGAGATTGGTGCAGTGGAGATACATATGGAGAGAGGTTAGCTCCTGTGTTCAATCACAAGTCCCTCCAACCAGACGTAGAACTTTGCAGAGTGTGAACTGGTCGAAGAAACATCGCCGAGTCAAGAGTTCATTTTACTTTCTGCACTTACATTCAGTTTATCAATTGCTTCAGTGATTTTCTTCAATGCAATTAATTCGATGCTTTTGATTCACTATGTTCTTCTTCAATCCAGTTCTGCTTCAATGTTTACCTTTCTGTTGAAATTCTTCTGCTGCTAAGTTATGCTTCACTTCATAGTTTCATGCAAAAATTTGAAGTGATCATTCACCCCCCTCTGATCACATACTTGGACTTACAATTGGTATCAGAGCTAGTCACTCTTTGTTTGGATTAACCTCCTAGAGTGTTTTGCAAGTATGTCTTTCGCAACCATTCGCTCCGGCGAACCCATACCCGTGTTCAATGGAAAGGACTATCCATACTGGAAGGACAAAATGAAGAGAAATATCATGGCTATCAACTCAACTACTTGGCAAGTTGTCTTATATGGAGTTACAGTTGCAGACAAGAATGCCATCACTCCTGAAGAGGCGAAGCTGATCGATCTTGATTCTAAAGTCTGGGTTTTCATCACCAATCATCTGACACCAGAGAAGTATCATGAAGTGATGAATATTCCTTCTGTCAAAAGTGTCTGGGACTATCTTGAGAAGATTGGTGAAGGTGTTTCTACCCAGAAGGATGCCAGAATTGACACACTTCGAAGCAAATTCTATCGATTCAAGAGAAACGAGGGTGAAAAAGTCAGCTCCATTTACAGCAGACTCACTGCTCTTGCAAATGAATTGATTTCACTTGGTGCTGATGACATTACTCCTCACTCAGTTGTTAGAACTCTGCTTCGCTCATTGGATGATTCGTTTGATCACATTGTGCTGATGATCAAGGAAAAGACTGATTTCAGACGTCTTGTCACCGCTGATATTCTTGAGAGGCTCAATACCTTTGAGATGGAAGAAGATGAGAAACGTGACATAAATGGTTCTCGAAGGAGATCTCATGCCTTGAGAGCAAAAGCTTCGCGTCATTCTTCACTCGAAGTCAGTTCTGCTTCAGGTGTCGAATCAGATGATCCTGCAAGCATTGGAAAAGATCTAGCACTGATCATGAGATGCTTCAATCGCTTTCAGAGAAAAGGTTTTTCTTCACCCAAGAAGAGTTATCCTTCAAGAAGCTCAAGTCATTCTTCTCACCGTTCATCCTCAAGAAGCTCTCCATCGAAGGACAACTGCTGCTACAAGTGCAAGAAACCAGGTCACTACATTGCTGATTGCCCACTGTGGGAAGCTGAGAATAAATCGAAGCATTCGCTCAGAGACTCCTCATCAAAGTCCCATAGATCCTCCAGAAGCTATGAGTCAAAGAGACATGATTCTAGTTCGAGAAGAGAAAAGAAGAAAGATTCTGATGATGACAAGAGGAAGAAGTATCATAAGAAGCGTGAGGGTTCTTCATCGAAGACTCACTCGTCTCGTCGAAGCAGCTCTCACCGTGCCAAGGCCTATCTGGGAAAGGAGATGAACTCTGAAGACGAAGCCTCTGGATCCGGAGCTGAATCAGGCTCGAGATCTGGGTCTGGGTCCGAATCAGATGGTGTTGCTGGTTTGGCTTTCGCTTCGGCAGATGCTTCAACTATTGCTTCGAGCTCATTCTTCACCAACAACAGTAGTGAAGATGAAACTCCTGCATATTGCTTCATGGCCAAGGCGAAGGTATCTTCATCCAAATCAAACTATGATACTTCTGATTGTTCTTCATATGATAGTGATTCTAAGATACGCTATGCTAAACTTGCTAAAATTGCTTCAGTCCAACAAGATGAACTTGATTCACTAAGCAAAACCATTAAGAAATCAGAAACTCTATTGATCGATGAGATAGAGAAAGGTCAAACTTTAACTAATGAGCATGCTGCTCTGAAGGAGAAGTTTGAAGAATTATCCTCTCGGCATGATCTTCTTTCAGTTGATTATGAGAAGCTCACCTATGAATTTCTTCAAAGGAAAATGGCTCTCGAAAGATTGAAAGAGGCTCATGAAGAATTGGAAAATGTCAATCTCTCTCTCATGGCTCAACAAGGTTCTGAAGCAAATCATAAAACTGAATCACCTTGTTTAACTTGCTTGGAACGAAGCAAAACTGATCTCAAAGGGAAAGATCCTATTTTTATTAATGATACTAATGCCTCTGATGAGGAAAATCCTGCTGTTACCGAGGAACTCCTCAGGTTGAAAAACTTATTTGAAACAAGCATGTTCAAAAGTGTGCAAGGACACCAATATCTCTGTGATATCCTGAGAAAGGCTCTCCTCCACAGGAATCCCAGAAATGAGGGTGTTGGTTTCGAGAGAAAGATAAAACCTGATTGCACCTATTGGGAACCTGAGTAGTATCCTAAGACTGTTTGGGTTCTAGCGAAGGAAAAACCCATTGACATTGCTAACCTTTCAGGTTTCGATTGCAAGATGAACAAAGCCATTGTGGATGAATCACTTGATTCAGACTACAAACTCATTAAAGATGAACAGGGAAAAGTTACAGCTGAGTATGTAGGCACTCCTCCAAAAAATGGCTTCTATAAGAGGCAGATATGGGTGCAGAAAGCACTTGTGGAAAAACTGCCTGCTAACCATACTATGCAGGGAAATCCTTCGGTACCACTGAATCATTTCTATTCTCTTGAGACGAGAAATGATTCACTGGTGCCCGAATCAAATGTTCCGCAGAAGCAATACTATCGTACTGGTCGTCATACATATCGTCCTCATAATAATCATACTAAGATTGCATATGCTCATTCTTATGCTAACCATTCGCAGAGGACTTACATTTATGGTGTGCTTGATGGTACACCGAAGCAATACACTCCTGTTCGCTTTAATATTGCTTCAACCAGTGCTTCAACATCTTCTCAGTCACCTGCTCGTTTGTGGGTGGTTAAGAAGAACTAATTCTTTTGCAGGGCTATGTCTCCGGTGGATCCGAATGGGTCATGGATAGTGGTTGTACAAATCATATGACCGGAGACAAGGAATTATTCACCGAAGAAAAACTATCTCAATCTTCTCATAAGTACATTACCTTCGGTGATAACAACAAAGGTAAAGTGTTAGGCTTGGGTAAGGTTGCCATATCGAAAGATAAGCACATTGACAAGGTTATGCTAGTCTAATCACTTGGATATAATCTTATGTCTATTTCGAAAGTTATGCGATATGGGTATGCTTGTTCTATTTTCTGCTTCGCGTTGTGTTGTCTTTTCACAGGATGACTATACGTTTGTCTTTGAGGGTTACCGAAAGAGAGATTTATACATTGTTGATTTTTCTTCGGGCCCTGCTGTATCCACATGCTTAATGGAAAAAGCTTCATCTGGTTGGTTATGGCATCGAAGACTTGGTCATGCAGGGATGAGAAATCTTCATAATCTGGTGAAGAAGAAGCATGTTATTGGCCTTAGCGAAGTAAAATTCGATAAGGATCCTCTCTGCAGTGCTTGCGAAGCTGGTAAAATCACGAAGAAACATCATTCAGCGAAGACTATCATGACTACCACTCTTCCTCTTGAATTGCTTCATATGGATCTTTTTGGTCCTCAAAATTATGCAAGCCTGGGAGGAAACAAATATGGTCTTGTTATTGTTGATGATTTCTCTCGTTATACTTGGGTTTTCTTTTTGGATGACAAGAACAAAGTTGTTGAAAACTTTAAGTCATTCGCTAAGAGAGCTCAAACAGAATATGAATGATCTCTGAAGCATATCCGAAGTGATGATGGAACCGAATTCAAGAATACTCACATTGAAGATTTTCTTGATGATCATGGTTTTACTCATGAGTTCTCTGCTGCATATACACCTCAACAGAATGGTGTAGTTGAAAGTAAGAATAGAACTCTCATTGAAATGGCCAGAACTATGCTTGCTGAATACAAGACTCCTATTAGGTTTTGGGCCGAAGCAATTAACACTGCATGTCACATCATAAACAAGGTTTACCTTCACAAATTCCTGAAGAAAACTTCACATGAGCTTATCACTGGTAACAAACCAAATGTTTCATATCTTAGGGTATTTGGTGCCCCATGCTTTATTAGAGATATGAATCATAGCTCCAAATTTGCCCCTAAGGCACATGAAGGTTTTCTTTTAGGTTATGGCTCAAACTCTCATACTTACAGAGTGTACAACTCTCACTTTGGGAAAGTTATGGAAACTGTGAATGTGAGGTTTGATGAAACTAATGGCTCTCAAAAAGAGCATTTGCCTCATGATCTAGATGAACCTCCAATTGATGAAGTGATCAGGTCCATGGCTATTGGAGAGATTCGCCCTGTTGAAGCCAATCCACGTCAAGCTGTTAGGGATGATGATGGCCCAATGTTCCCACACATAGCCCGGGGCGCTGGAGATCAACATCCTGAAGCTAATGACGAACAGGACGAAGAAGGACAAGGGAACGAAGGAAATGCTAATCCTGAAGGAAATACCGAAGCTGAAGGTGAAGCAGATCCCAAAGCTGATGCAGATCCTGAAGCAGAAGCCGAGCCTGAAGCAAATGATACTACATTATCACGAGTTCGAAGAAGAGTTGATGTTGATTCGATCCTCGAAGATATCAATCAACCAGGTCGTCCCACTACTCGATCTCGTACTCGTTTGGCTAACTTCTGTGGAAGTTTTTCTTTTGTTTCCATGCTAGAACCTTCAAAATATGATGAAGCCATGAAGGACCCTGATTGGTTATTGGCTATGATGGAAGAACTTCACCAGTTTGAAAGAAACAAAGTCTGCTCACTTGTTGACAGGCCAGATCCCACGAAGCACAATGTTATTGGCACAAAGTGGATATTTCGCAACAAGCAAGATGAAGATGGTATTGTGGTAAGAAATAAGGCTAGATTGGTAGCACAAGGTTACACCCAAATCGAAGGCATTGATTTTGGTGAAACCTATGCTCCAGTAGCCCGTCTCGAATCCATTCGTGTCATGCTTGCTTTTGCTAACCACAAGAATATATTGCTATATCAAATGGATGTCAAAAGTGCTTTTCGTAATGGTGAGATAGAAGAAGAAGTGTATGTTATGCAGCCACCAGGTTTTGAAGACTCGAAGAATCCTGATATGGTGTACAGGCTTCACAAAGCTTTGTATGGACTGAAGCAAGCACCTCGTGCTTGGTATGAAACATTGAAGGATTTCCTCCTGAAGAAAGGCTTCAAACCAGGAACCACTGACCCCCACTCTTTTCACTCGATCATATAACAATGATCTATTTGTGTGTCAGATATATGTAGATGATATTATTTTTGGCTGCACTAACACTGAGATCAGCGAAGAATTTGCAAGGATGATGTCGAAGAAATATGAGATGTCTATGATGGTTGAATTGAAGTTTTTCCTTGGACTTCAGATTCGCCAACAGAAGAATGGCACCTTTATTTCACATACGAAATACTTGAAGGATTGCCTGAAGAAATTTGATCTTGCTGAATGCAAGACCATCAGAACTCCCATGCCTACAAATGGTTTTCTTGATGCTGATGTGAAAGGGAAACCCTTCGATCAGAAGAAGTATCGGTCTATTATAGGTTCACTCTTATACTTATGTGCATCTAGACCTGATATTATGCTATCAGTTTGTATTTGTGCTCGTTTTCAGGCAAATCCGAAGGAATCGCATCATATTGCTGTGAAGCGAATTCTTCGATATCTAGCACATACTCCTTCTTTGGGACTTTGGTATACCAAAGGTACTCAGTTTGATTTGATTGGATATTCTGATTCAGACTGGGCTGGTGATAGGGTTTACAGGAAATCTACCTCAGGAACTTGTCATTTCCTTGGTAGATCTCTTGTGTGTTGGGCTTCAAAGAAACAGAACTGTGTCGCAATATCTACTGCTGAAGCTGAATACATTGCTGCTGGTTCATGCTGCACTCAAATACTTTGGCTTAAGCAGACGCTGAAAGATTATGGTATATATGTGAAGAAAATCCCTCTGCTTTGTGATAATGAGAGTGCTATCAAAATTGCACACAATCCTGTGCAACACTCTCGAACGAAGCATATCGATATTCGTCACCATTTTCTTCGAGATCATGTTCAACGCGAAGACATTGAGATCAGCCATGTTAGAACTGAAGATCAATTGGCAGATATTTTCATGAAGCCATTGGACGAGAAAAGGTTTTGTGCATTGAGATGTGAGCTAAACATCCTAGACTCACACAATGTTCAGTAAGATCGAAACTTTTCACTGTATATATTCACCTTCGTTGTGTGTTTGTTTATTTAGTTTCGCTTGAGTTTTCCTTCGTCCAAATTTCTGTGTTTAGCTTAGTTCGCCATTTGCTTCCAGTTCTGTGTTGCTTTATTTATTCGTTTTTTTGTCCCCTGTACTTATCACTTTTGGCTTCATTGATGTTCTTCGAAGTGATAAGTTTCGGACCCTACCTCTCCATCTGATTCGCTCCCAATCTATTCTGTCTTGAATGATTAAGCACAATGGAAACGGAAAGCATATTGCTTCGAACGTCATTGAGTTCTGAATCAAATGCTTCCAACTTTATCGAAGTTTTTGCTCTCGGTCAAGACTTATTCTTCGGCCGTTGAGTCCCCATTTTTCTCGAGCCGTTGAGATTCGCTCGCGAACCGCCTTTTCATATGAGCCGTTGAATCGGAAGAGACACTCGCTGGCAGCCGTCCATACGATCTGGCAACCGTTTCAGATCGGGCCTATATAAGGCGATCCCTCCAGCGAACCGTTCCCCACGTTCATTCACTTCCGATTTCTTCGTCCTCCTCCTCGAGCACGCCGCTGAGCTCTCGTTCCCCGACGACGACTGTGCCGCTTCACTGCCGGACCGCCGCCGCCGTGGACGTTCCCCGTCGACGAAGAGCACGTCTCTGCACTCCGTCGCCGTAGCCGCTTCGCGTCACCAAGTTAGGGTACGCAAGTTTCTTGGATCCAATCTTCTCTGCGAGCTCTTCATCTAGGGCTTGGATCTATGTTTTGTTAGGTCTTTGTTTTCTTTTTATAGGATTGTTTTGATCCGTGCTGATCATTGCTCCTTGGGAAGACTGTTATTAGCATCAAAGTAATCCCATCTTCTCAGGTCAGTTTTGAGATTCGATCTATTCTGTGATTTTGGACTGAGTTAGGTCTTGTTCTTGAACTAGTTCTAGCCCAATCCATTGACAGATTAGCATATGATCTTAGATTGCTCTGGGTTCTTGTCAAAATTTGGTTTTGGTCGAAACTTTTGACAGTGCTTATTCATTCCCTTTCCTGTTCCCTCTTTTCTATCTTTCTGGTCACAGGATGTCTGACGAAGAGGCAGCCATGGGGAATGATTCACCCATCGTTGAAGTACTTGAAAACTATCCTGAGCCACCGAAGAAGAAAGGCAAAGGTGGCAAGACGAAGGAAGTCAAGAATGCCCGAGGCATACCCGAAGCCATTCGTCTCAAGATGGGCTATGACACACCTCCTGAAGAATCTGATCATGACAGAAAGATTCGATTGCAAAATATTCGACGCTACTGGGCCATAAGGTGGTACAAGTACAAGAGCATCCCAGACTGGAAATGGGCCATGCAGTTTGCTTTCAGCCCTCCTTATCGGTACACTACTGCCATGTGTGCCCAATATAATGCTGCAAACAGGAAAAAGTACTACCCGAAGCCTCCTGCTGTACCTCACCCAAATACTCTCAAGAAACCTGATGACTATCCAGACGAGCAAGAGAGACTTGCCATATTGGCTGAGAAGAAGAGAATCCGAGAAGAGAAGAAGGCCAAAGCACTTGCTGCTGAAGGCCATGCCGAAGCTGGTGCTTCGAAGCCTAAGAAGCGAAGGCTTAGGAAACTGAGTGCTTCACCCCCTCCTGCTATCTCTGAAGAAGAGGGTGATAATGAAGCTGATGACGAAGCTGATGCTGCTGCACAACTTGAAGACTCAATTGATGAAGATCATGCTGAAGAAGCAGATGATGAGTCTGAGCACACCCCCATTCCCCCTAGTCCCAAGAGACTTCGGCTTCGGAAGCCTCTGAAGAAGAAGGCTGGAGAGAAACCGTCTGCTCCAAAAGGCATTAGGATTCAAGATCCAACTGACCCTCCTGCTCCAAAACGTAACATTGATTTGACAAACTTGGTGGTTGAGGCTCCTTTGGCTTCAAATCCACCTCGCCGCCTTGTTCCTGCTGAACAGAGAACGAAGGAGAGGCATGACCCGAAGGCAAAGCCTGCTGCTATGCCCGAAGCTAAAGCTCTTGAACCAGCCAAAGCTTTGAAGCTGAAATCATCTGTTGCCAAGCCTGGCAGTCTTATGCCCAGGTCGGCACCAAGAAGCTGTCTGAAGCAGACATGCACAAACGAGACCGTGCTGAAGCTGAACGCCTTCATGCTGAAGCACAAGCCCAAGCTAAGGCTGATAAAGAAGCTAAAGCTAAGGAAAAGGCAGATAGAGATGCTGCTCAGTTGGAAAAGCAAAGGAAAGAACTTTCTGAATCTAATCAGAAAGCTGAAGCGAAGCGCAAGCTCGCTGAAGCTAAAGCTCAAGAGGCTAAGGCTGTTGCCGAAGCCAAACAGCTTAGTGAAGCTGAAGCCAAGCGCAAGGCCCAACTTGATCTTATTCGCACCAAGAAAGCAGAGAAAGCTGCTAGAGCCGCTCAGAAGGAAGCTGCTGTAGACATGGCACCAAAGGATATCCCTCCGAAGCCAGTCGCAGCCCCTGCCCCCGAAGCTCATGAAGAAGCTGAGCAGAGCCAACATACCTTCCCAGATGCAAGAGAAGGAGAACTTTGGGACTGTTTAAGCCTGAACCAGGCATTCTGCCAGCTTGCAGAAGCTGTGGATCCCAAAGCTGTGAATGTTGGAAATGTTTACATTTCACCAACTCTCTCTGCCATGATTGAAACTTTGTAAAATCAGCTGAGGGATTTGCATGCAAGAGACAGATCTGAATCTGCTAAAATTCTGAAGTTTAAGAAGAAAGCAGATGCTGAATCAGATGAAGACTTCAAGATCGAAGCCGAAGCTCCTTCGAAGAAAATTGCTGATGTGAATGAAAAGACGAAGGAAAATATTCAAGTGTTTCAAGGCAAGATCAAGTCTGCCATTGAAGAATGTTGCAAGACGCACAATGCTTCGGTCATGGCTCTTGACTCCAAGAAGCGCGAAGCCATGCTCAAGCAATTAGCTTCACCCCTTCCCCAACTGCAACAAAGGAAACGCCGTCTTATCACAGATGCAGACGAAGCTGATGAGGTGAGCTCTCATCCAGCCAAGAAGGCCCCAAGGCAAGCATCGCCCCCTCGATGCAAGATCATCACTCTTCCCAAACCCACTGCAAAGCCAACCACTCCCCAAGTCATTCCACCCCGTGATCCCACTCCACCTCCTCCTCAACCCAATCCTCAACAGTCCGCCCACGACAACTTTGAGCCTGAGCCTTCTCCTCCTGCTCAAGACATACCAATTCCTTCAAAGGATTATTCTTTGGCTCACTCTACTGAGGAGGCCGAAGAACAAGAAGGCAAAGCCAGAAAACATGCTACTCCAGAAGATCCTGAAGCCGAAGCCGAAGCCGAAGCAAATGAATTGGCCATTATGACTCAACCGCAAGAGCGAGCCATAGTTGCTCGAAGGCACACTCCGCATTGCATACCTGCCCAGGATACTCAATTGGACTCCATCTACCGTCGAGAAACTTTTCCTATTTTCTTGGGAGATGGTTCTTCTTCTTGAAGACATGGTCCTGAGTTCAATCTCGAAGTTCATCACCAGAAGCTTCACTTCTTTGGCGCAAGTCCATATGATTCACCCCGGACTGCAGATGACCTTCGCTTCTGGACAGATGAGCAATAGATTCTATACACGAAGCTATACTGCCAGAAGGGTGTTCTTTTCAGGCACAAATACTTGGATATGCACAGTCTAACTTATGCAACGTGCTTCCAGAACATCACGGAAACCATCGAAGCACAAAATCTTACCAGCCTATTTGCCATGGAGACACCATTCAATTCCGAGCTAGTGAAGCAATTCTATGCCACTCTCTATGTCTCTGGAAATCCTGATGATACAAGCTCATGGATTCTTGAGTGGATGATTCAAGGAAAGATATTTAGGATGCATTCTGATGAATTCATGGATATAGTGAACATCCCAAGGCACACTGGAGAACTTGCAAAGGTGCATTTGATGCCCAATCCTACTGAAGCTGAATTTGCTTCACTTCTGGATCCCGAAGTCACTGGAGATCATATGCCAGAAAACATTCGCCCGAAGCATCTGGTATTCATTTCGAAGACTTGGTTTTACATCTTGTCCAACTCACTGATGCCTCTCAGCACTACACATGAAGAGTCCAACATTCATTATCATACACGTCATGCTTTGCTGAAGCTTACTCACAGACATTTGTTTGACTTCGAGGAATGTTTCCTTCGCTATATGGTTCAAGCAGCTGAACTTGTACATCAATTGAAGCCATATGCTCCCTGGCTCCAAGCCATTTGCAACCATGGACGTCGTGAAGACTTCGTTGTGAAGCATCACCCGAAGCTGTTATGTCCTCCTGTACGTGACACCATGAATATATTCAGAAGGCCAAATGATCCATTTGCCACATATGTCGGAGTCAGACAGCATGTTAATGAACGCAACATGTCGAAGTCATTCCAGAAAGAAGTTTATCACTTTGAAGTTGGCATTCGCTCCCAGCAGATGCTTGAAAATTTCATTGAAGGAAATCAGCGCCAAATGCAACATCTTTCAGATGAGATCAACAAAGTTGGCAACATTGCTTTAAACAACAACCAGTACTTGAAGGTTTTAAAGCGCCACTCTTGGAAAGGATTAAGGAAGTTCAACTCTGTGAAGAAACTTGAAGCTGAAAGGATTTTCAAGGAGTATCCACATCTTCAACGCCACTTCTCCAGAAATGGTTCGATCGACCGCCCCAACCCAAAGATCCCGCCGCTAGAAAAGATTGATGAAGTTTTATTTGTTAATCCAGCTGAACAGATTCGCCCAGATACCCTATCTGATGAAGACTCCCACACCTCGAAGAAAGAAGATGATCCTCTCAATGACAACGATCTTGATTTGCTTCAAGCGCCGATGGACATTGACGAGCTGGAGTCGCCTTCTTCAACCGAAGGAGACACTTCAGGAGATGCATCTTCTTTGGGCGAAGACAATCCGCAGGGTCCCCCGGTTGCAGCAAATGCATAAATACTCTTGGTCTACCTCTCATCCTTTTGTCCAATTATTGACAAAAGGGGGAGAAAGTAGCATCGATTGAGTTTAGATTCGCTGCGGGGTTTAGGATTTTGATTCGATCTTTTGTGTGTTAAGTTACAACAAACTTTCCATTCACTTCGATTGGGTTGTAACTTAAGTTTTACTTCGGTTGTGAACTGCTACGTTTTATGTGTTAATAACCCCCGTGCTTGCAAGTTTCTCCCGTATCTTTTATCTTGCAGGTGTTTATTACCTTTAAGTTCACAGGTCATTGGATGATTGCATATTCTTCAAGATAAATATCCTCTATATGCAATTGATTCACTAAGATATGTGATAGGCTTCCCATCAAAGATATTCTTCATCAAGCATTTACTTCGATTATATAAATCTTCGATGCTTGCTTTCAGGGGGAGTCAAAAGCTTCATATCTTAGAGTTTGCTCTCAACTCAACTTAAAATTCCATATTTTTCTCGATGCCTGTTTTGTCAACAATAGTCCAAAAAGGGGGAGATTGTAAGAGCAAAGTTATACCCCCACGAGTTTTGGATATTGTTGGGCAAAACAGTAGAGGAACTGACAAGTTTTCTAGTGTGAAACAGATGGTTAGGTTCCTGAAGTTATAGGTTGGTGATAAATCTTCAACGAAGATTTACACAATTACTGAAGCATATCCTCTGGAGTGAAGCTCATCACGGATGTCGACCCTAAAAAGATAAGGAATCCTGAAGCACGTCTCATCGAAGGAGATGACCAAGATGGCGCAAGACTTAGTAGTTTTTGCGTAGTTCTTTTTCACTTCATTGAGTCGTAGGAAAAACCGTACTATCAAGAGGGGTTTAGTAAATGTACTCCGAAGGTTTTGGTGAAAAGACTCAGATCGAATCCAAACCAGTGAGAAGCCAGAGTTGAGAAATCTCATGTGCACTGGGTAATGCTTCACCAGCGAAGACTTAGTTCTTTCGGCTCCTGAAGCAGAACCAAGTCCGTGAGTCAGCTTTACTTGGACCGCAAGTAAAGTTGCACTTTGATTGGAAATATGACCGTTGCGGACAGGTGTCAAGTTGTCGCATCGGGTCATTTAAGACTTTTCGCACCTAGGGACTGCCACCTATAAATACGCCACCCCCTCCCTCATTGGCCGTCGGCTGCTCCAAGAATATTTCCTGACAGTGAAGAGAGAGAGCAACCCCACCGAAGCAAACCAAAAACCCATCCACAGAAGAATAAGTCCTATTGATCTGAGTTGATTCATTATGACTTAGGAAGAAGTTTGCTAACCTTTTTATCTTGGAGAACTGCAATTCTCCTAGACGGTTAGAGTGTTGTTCTTCAGAGAGCGAAGAGTTATTGTCGCCTCGAAGTTCAGTTTGTCAAAGGTTTCGGTGATTCCCTCAATAATCAACCACGAGTGAAGAAATGACCAAGCTCAAGGAGATTGGTGCAGTGGAGATACGGATGGAGAGAGGTTAGCTCCTGTGTTCAATCACAAGTCCCTCCAACCAGACGTAGCACTTTGCAGAGTGTGAACTGGTCGAACAAACATCGCCGAGTCAAGAGTTCGTTTTACTTTCCGCACTTACATTCAGTTTATCAATTGCTTCAGTGATTTGCTTCAATGCAATTGATTCGATGCTTTTGATTCGCTATGTTCTGCTTCAATCCAGTTCTGCTTCAATGTTTACCTTTCTGTTGAAATTCTTCTGCTGCTAAGTTATGCTTCACTTCATAGTTTCATGCAAAAATTTGAAGTGATCATTCACCCCCTCCCCCTCTGATCACATACTTGGACTTACAATCCTGTCGAGAGAGCCTCGCATAAAAATTAGTAATAATTATATCTTTGGGGAGCCCATGGTCAGGACATTTTAGCATTAAAGTTTTCAGTCTCCCCCAAGCTTGAGATATGCTCTCTCCGTCATGAGGATAGAAATTATAAACATAATTCCTATTCTCATGAACTTCATGAAGAGGATAAAACTTGGAGTAAAAGAGAGACTGGATCTCTTCCCAATCCCGTAGGTCAGAATCATCTAGTAGCCTATACCATTCCAATGCTTTTCCTTTCAGTGACAAGGAAAATAATTTCTTCATGATTTCACCTCTTGTCAAACCTGAAATCTTAAATAACTCACAAAGTTCTGTAAGTTTCAACAAATGAATACTAGGATTGACTGTCCCATCATAACAATCATTAATAATTATTTCAACTATCCCAAGTGGTATTTTGAACGAGATACATTCAGTAGGTGGAGGAGACTTCTCTACCATGGGTGTGGTAAAGCGGCCTTCCCCAAACAGCGAACTAAGAGTGCAGTTTTCCATAAGCATAACTAGTGAAAATAAAAACAAGAAACAAAAAGATTTAATTGCAAGATCTAAAGATATACCTTCAAGCCATACTTCCCCGGCAACGGCGCCAGAAATAGCTTGATGTCTACACACACTTCTATTCTTGTAGACTATGTTGGTCCTCCAAGCGCAGAGGTTTGTAGGACAGCAGCAATTTCCCTCAAGTGGATGACCTAAGGTTTATCGAACTCAGGGAAGTAGAGGTTGAAGATGGTCTCTCTCAAGAAACCCTGCAATTAAGATACAAGAAGTCTCTTGTGTCCCCAACACACCTAATACAACTAGGAGTTGTATAGGTGCACTAGTTCGACGAAGAGATGGTAAAATACGAGTGATAGGTGTGGCAAAGCAAGGTAATATAAATCTGTAACAAAAAGTGAAGCAAGAAAACATGTGACAAAAGTGCGCACAAACGGTGTAACAATGGTGGAAACGAGGCCTAGGCTTCATACTTTCACTAGTGGCAACTCTCAACAACATTAACATAGTCTAATCACATGATATTTCCCATAAAACATGCAATGGAGACGCACTCGGAGGTCATTCCTTTGTGGTCAAGAGAGGATGAGAATTATGTAGGGCTACAAAAGCACACCTCAAAGTTCGTAGTTCTCAACCTATGGATTTCCCAATGTCACCGCGGCCATCCAAAGAGAGTACCACAATCACCACAACATATCTCAAGGATAGTCAAAGACAAGCACCAAGAGACTCTCAATCTTCAATCAACACACAAAAGAGGAAATCACTCATGATAATATTCTTCTAACCAATGTCCAATAGACCACTGTCACCTTGGTCTCGGGGATTATACTAGATAAGATCAATTGAGTACATCAATCCAATACATAGAGGAAGGGGAAATATCATGGGATCACCCTAGATTAACATAGCCTATGATCACAACAAAGATCACATCATGTGAGAGAGATAAGAGCACATAGCTACTGGTAGAAACCTCAGCCCCGAGGGAGAACTACTCCCGCTTCATGGAGGGAGGAAGTAACATCGATGGAGATGAATCCGGGGGCACTTCCCCGTCCCGGCAGGGTGCCGGCACAAGAATTCTGTCCCCCCGAAACTTGATGGCGATGGCGGTGGAGATCGGAATTTCTTCTGGAGAAACGGGGTCCGGAATCAGGGTTTCTTCCGCGGGGGTAAAAATAGGGCCAAAGGGGGGCACCATGGGGGCCACAGGGCAGCCAGGAGGGTGCCCGGCGCGGCCTAGGGTGGGGCTGCGCCAGGGACCCTTCTGGAGTCCCTGTGGTGGCCCTCCCCTCCTTCCTTGGTGATTCCGGAAGCTTCCGGGATGCTGATTTTTTATATAATTTTTCCAGAATTTTTGGAGCACTTTTAATGGCTGGAAAACCTGAAATACAAAAACAGCAGAAAACAGGAACTGGCAACTGGGTGCACTGAGTTAATAGGTTAGTCAAAATATGCTCAAAAGTGTATGAAAGTTCAAGCAAAAGATGGCAAAGTCACACAAAACATGCATGGAGCAAGCAGAAATTATAGATACGTTTGGGACGTATCAAGAACGCTTTAGCTTTTATAAGTTTAGTTCCTTGGCTTATCCTTGTGAAAGGATTGGGCCACTTGCTACTCCTCAATTACCCTGTTTACTTTTCTTGTCTTTTAGTTTTCTGTTGCTTAAACCAAAACCCCCTAAATATTTACCTTTGAGTGTGTGCAGCTTTTCCTTATCCAGTGTCACTTATCAGCACCTTCTGCTCCTCGTTGGGTTCGACACTCTTATTTATCGAAAAGCTACAGTTGATCCCCTAGACTTGTGGGTTATCAAGAATCGTTTATTGGCGCGGTTAACAGGGGAGGCAATACCACTAAACCTATTAACTTCATCGCCATCAATGAGCTTTTCTGGCGCCGTTGCCGGGGAGTGTAGCGCTATTGGTAAGTGAAGCCGGTAAGGAAACCTTTATTTTCTGTTGTTACCTTCAGTCCTTATGGACTCTTCTACTGTTGGTTCGTTGCTGGTAAGGAGCCGCCCCACGACTGTGGTGGTCACTCCTACCCCTATTGAAATTGTGCCCTATAAAATACCATCTGGTATTATGCAAAGTTTTACCCTCTTCGTGAAATTCACCAAGACAGGAACTACATATACAACTTTTGGTCTCGCGACGGAGAGAGCATCGCTCAAGCTTGGGGGAGACTGAAGTCCCTGATGCTCAAATGCCCAAACCATGAGCTCCCCAAGGAAATTATACTTACAAATTTTAATGCCAGGCTTTCTCGTCAGGACAGGGAGATGTTGGATGCCTCCTCTAGCGGGGTATTCCAGACCAGAAGTATGGAAGAAAAATGGGATCTTATAGAAAGGATCCAGAAAAACACTGAAGACTGGGAAATTGATAAAGGTATTGAACCCGCTATAGACTATGAGCATGACTACATTGAGAGTTATGTGAAGACTGATTACTTTAATACCTTTTGCTCTAAAATTGGTCTTGATTCCCAGCTAATGGTTGACTTTTGCAAGGACTTTTCTTCTCATATTGATTCTTCTAAGAAGAAGGAGAGTCAACATCATAAACCTTTCAATGAGTCACCTATCGAGATTAATGTTACTGATCCTGTTTTACCTGCAGTTGTGTATGAACAACCTCCTTATCCCTCAAGGATAATGGAGCACTCTTTTGTTACAGGTATTCTAAACAAAAACGGAAGGACCACTGACGAACCTAAGGACATGATCAAGGTCAAGCCTCAAGTTGCAATGGTCAAGGATCTGGTAACCAGTGATATTGAAGAATCCACTATTAGTTTTTGTGCTGTTTCCACTAACATTGTCACAGCCAAGAACAAAGGCCTAATTTGAGGTACACCAGTTGTATCTGTCAAAATAGGAGATCGTAATTACTATGGGCTATGTGATTTGGGATCTAGCGTCAGCGCTATTCCCTTCACACTTTATCAAGAGATCATGCACGAGATTCAGCCGTGTGAGATCGAGGACATTGATGTCACGATTCATCTTGCAAATAAACAAACAATCTCTCCAGTTGGGATTGTGAGAGATGTTGAAGTACTCTGCGGGAAGGTAAAATATCCTACTGACTTTCTTGTACTTGGTTCAGTGCAAGATAGTTTTTGCCCTATTATCTTTGGTAGGCCCTTCCTCAGCACTTGTGGAGCTATAATAAATTGCAAGAAAGGTAAAGTTTCTGTTGAATTCAACGGTGAGCCGTATGAATTTAATTTTTCTAAGTTTTATAAGCAGCCTCGTGGTACTGACTTGTCAAGTAATGACAAAATTATTGAAGAAATTGCTTCTATTGCTATTCCTCCTGATGATACTTTGCAGAAATTTATGGAAGACCACGAGAATGACATACATATGCAGGAGAGGGATGAACTAGAAGACATATTTTTAAGACAAACTCCTATCCTGAAGCACAACCTCCCGGTTGAACCTTTAGGAATCCTCTCGCAACCAAAAGAAGACCCGGTGTTTGATCTGAAACCACTACCCGATACGCTCAAGTATGCTTATTTAGATGAAAATAAAGTATATCCTGTTATTATCAATTCTAACCTTTCAGGGTATGAAGAAGAGCGATTATTGGAGACACTCCGCAGACACCGAGGTGCTATTGACTATACTCTTGATGATATCAAGGGTATTAGTCCATCCATTTGCCAACATACTATCAATCTCGAGCCCGATGCTAAACCAGTTGTTGATCATCAACGACGGTTGAACCCAAGGATGAAGGACGTGGTTAGGACGGAGGTTCTCAAACTTCTAGCCGTAGGTATCATCTATCCTATAGCTGATAGTAAGTGGGTAAGTCCCGTTCATTGTGTTCCTAAGAAAGGAGGTATGACTGTTGTTCCTAATGATAAAAATGAACTAATACCTCAGAGGACTATTATTGGATATAGAATGTGTATTGATTTCAGGAAGTTGAACAAAGCCACCAGGAAGGACCACTATCCTCTGCCCTTTATTGATCAGATGCTCGAGCGGCTGTCTAAAAACACCCACTTCTGCTATCTTGATGGGTATTCTGGCTTCTCCCAGATTCACGTTAACACCACGGATCAAGAGAAGACCACCTTTACGTGTCCTTACGGTACTTATGCTTATAGGCGTATGCCTTTTGGTTTGTGTAATGCACCTGGTACTTTTCAGAGGTGTATGTCTGCAATATTTCATGGTTTCTGTGAGGAGACTCCTTTGACCACTGTCTCCACAATCTTAATAAAGTTTTGCAGAGATGTGAAGAAACGAATTTAGTGCTCAATTGGGAGAAGTGCCATTTCATGGTTAACGAAGGGATAGTTCTTGGACACAAGAGTTCCAAAACGCGAATTGAAGTGGACAAGGAGAAAATTGAAGCTATTGAAAGGATGCCCTATCCAAGGGACATCAAAGGTATTCTTAGTTTTCTAGGTCATGCTGGTTTCTATAGAAGATTTATCAAGGACTTTTCTAAGACCTCGAGACCCCTTACCAATCTTCTCCAGAAGGATTCTCCTTTTGTATTTGATGAAGATTTTAAGGAAGCTTTTGAAGTTCTTAAGAGAGCCTTGATAACCGCTCCTATAGTACAACCACTGATACGTCCAAAACGTATCTATAATTTCTGCTTGCTCCATGCATGTTTTGTGTGATATTGCTATGATCTAGATACAGTTTCATACACTTTTGATCATATTTGGACTAACCTATTAACTCAGTGCACGACAGTGCCAGTTCCTGTTTTCTGTTGTTTTTCTATTTCAGTTTTCCCCCATATAAAAAGTGCCAGAAAAATTCCGGGAAAAATGTAGGAAAAATCAGCGTACAGGAAGCTTCGCGAAGAGCCCGGGTGGGGCCAGAGGGGAGCCGGGGGTGGCCCAGGCGGCCACCCAACGCGGCCCCACCCCTGGTCGCGCCAGGGGGGCGCCTGGTGCCCCTGGTCCACCTCTGGCTGCCCCCTTCGCCTATATATTATCCGTCACGGGAAACTTCCAGAGAGAGAACCCTTTTTCGCGATCTCGCCTCTGTTCCGCCGCCGCCGCGCTTCCTAGATCGGGAGCACCAAAAGACCTCTTCCCGGCACCCTGACGGAGGGAGGGTTGACCTCCGTGAGTCTCCTCTCCACCATGGATGCTCCCCGGATGTCTCGTGAGTAGTTTTCCTTGGTCCATGGGTCCGTGATCAGTAGCTATGTGATGTTCTCCTCCCCTCTTTGTTCTTCATGGTTTAGACCTCGTGAGCTACCCTACATGATCGAGGCACTTTTGTAATCTTTCTTCTATTGCTATGCTGAGTTTGATGGGATCTGATGGATTACGAGATTATGTTCAGATTGTGATTGAGTAATATATTTGGTTTTTATCTCTTATATTTTTGTTCCTAAGTAATTCTTGCATGTTCTCCGTTGCTGTTTATTGCTTTGGCCAAGTAGTAGGTAGTAACCCCAAGAGGGAACGTTATGCTCGATTGTGGGTTCATGCCCCCCGATGACACGCTTGAGTGACAGAAACATGAGTCTAGGGGATGTGCTGTTGCCACAAGGGGGAAAACAACGGTGCTTGTAACCGCGGTTGCAAGGATTGTTTACTTTACGCAAAGTGCTTTTTAATGCAGTTGTCTGTTGCTTTGGGTTTACACTTTGGGTGGGGCTCGCAACTTAATACCAGCGAGATGTTCTGGATAGATATCTCAAGGTGGATGATTAGTAGTAGATGCAGTTGGATTTCGGTCTACTTATTTTGGCGTACTGCCCATGCTTTTGAGCCTCTTCCTTTCTTTTGTAGCATAGTTAGCATTGCGGTGCGTTCATAATCCTGTCAATTTCCCTTCTGTAATTTGTTTACCTCGCATAGCAGTTTTATCGTCTTTTGGGAGAGAGACATCACTAGTGAACATCACGTATCCCGGTCCATATCCTCATTACTGTTTCCACACTCATTTACTTTTCTGCTTTTACTTTCAGTTGCTATCATTATCCTTTGTGGTTGATCCTTTGTGAACAACAAGACCGGAGAGATTGACAACCTCTCTGAACTTCGTTGGGAACAAAGTTATTTGTGTCTGTGTGCAGATCCGCGTCAGTAGCGCCGCTGACAACTTATCATCTCTGGAGTCCTACTGGAGACAAACCTTGGTATCTTTACCGAGGGAAATTTTCTGCTGTGCTGCATCACGCCTTCCACTTGGGGCTCACCAACGAATGGCGAGAAGACTACACCCGTCAACTCTCGCGCGATCTAGCAAATTTCTGGCGCCGTTGCCGGGGACTCCGAGTGCTAAGATAGGGGAGTTGCACACTACCCTTTACCTTTGTTTTTTAGTCTTGTTAGTTTACCTTTCAGTTTTTACTTTTGTGTCCCTTATAAAAAATACCAAAATGCCTACTAATGCTATCTTCACCATGGATGTGGAACCACCCAAATATGGTAGGATGGACATGTTTCACTTGGCTCGTCTTCGATCAATTTGTGCTCGCGCTAAAAACCCAACCGACTTGGTTGAGGGAAAATCATTGGATGAGCATGCTCATTACACGTGGCACCGCCTATCTCAGAAAGGGAAACACTTATGGGATCAAATACAAGTTTCTTATTGCTATGCTGAATCTTTATGCCACATTTATGATTTTACTTGCTGCTCTAATATAGAGCGTAAACACCTTCCTTTCCAATGTGAGTTTAATGAAAATGAGATCCTATCTTCTTATGCCAAAGGTGTTTATGATTACTTTGATGTTGAAAAGATTGAAGAGTTTGTTGCTTTTAAAGGTGCTTATGAGATTGCTTCTTTTATTGAAAAGTATTACGATACTATTCACAAGTCTGAAAACTTTGCTGTTCTTGCTTATTGCTTTGAGAATTATACTTCCAATGCTTATATTGAGGATTTTAAAAATAGAATGCTTGCTGCCCAAGAAGAGGCTAATGATTGCTATGAAGAGGAATCTTATGATTCTGAGGACTCACTTGATACTTCCCTTTTTGATGATTTTGATACTTGCTTTGTTGATGGCCATGATGCCACTATGGATGATGCCTAAGAAGATGAACTTGCTATAGTTCCTTATGTTAAGCATGAAATTATTGTTTTTGCACCCACACTTGATTGCCCTATTATCCTTTTGAAATCTCCAACTATTCCGGAGAATTTTGCTCTTATCAAGGCTCAATGTGATGGGTTGCATCTATCTTATCATCCTAAAAACCGTGTTGAAAAAAATACACGTGTGCTTATAGGTCATGAACAACATGATTTATGTGATAGTTATATTCTTGATGTTGTTCATGATGCTACTGAAAATTACTTTGAGAGAGGAAAGTTTGGTTGTAGAAACTTCCATGTTACAAAAACACCTCTCTTCATGTTGAAAGTTTTGAAGTTGTTCTTGTTCTACCTTCCTATGCATGTCACTTTGTGCTTCTTTGATTTATTTTCTTACAAGATGCCTATGCATAGGAAGTGGGTTAGGCTTAAATGTGTTTCACATTTGCTTCTTGATGCTCTCTTTTGCTTCAATTCTTATTCTCTTGTGAGCATCTTTCATAATCTTTAAGCCTAGCTAATGGCTTTAAAGAAGCGCTTTTGAGAGGCAGCCCACAACGAATTAGGTTTCTTTTTTCTTTTGTGGTGTCTTGATGTTTTTTACTACTGTAGCAACATCATTGTATCTTTATTTTTCAGCTTTGTGCCAAGTTATAGCCTCTTATGATAAGGGAAGCAAAAGTTGTGACATGCTGTCCAGAAAATAGATTCTGTCCCTTGACAGAAAAATTCGAATATAATCACCAGATCATCTTTTTGATCTGAATTTTTTTGACAGCATGCTCTATACAATTGTGAAACTTTAGTATGTTCTGAGTTTTTTGACTCGAGTTGCAGAAGTACCCCTAAAAAATTCTTTACTACCTGCTGTTCTGTTTTTTACAGATTCTGCCACGTTTTTTCTCTCCTAACGTTTGCAAACCTTAAGCTTGTTTTTTCTTTGCAAAAACCTTTTGGCAATCTTTAGAAACAGTATATCTTCAAGAATATCTTTATATCTAGTGGGAAAAATTATTTATTAAGGGTACTAACTTCTCTAATCAGCTTATGATGAGTTATGTATGAAGGGAGTTTTCAAGTGTGCGATGGAAGATGATGAAAGAAGATTCGGGAGTGTCAAGCGCTCAAGCTTGGGGATGCCCCCATGCATCCCCAACAAATATTCAAGGATACTCAAGTGTCTAAGCTTGGGGATGCCCCCGTGCATCCCCTTCTCCATCAACAATCATCAGTTCGTCCTTCGTCTCACTATATTTTTATCACTTCATGCGTTATGTGCTATGCTTGGAGCGTCTCGCTCTTAGGTTTTATTTTTATTTTTATTTAGTTTTGCTTGCTGTTCATAACAAGTTAGAACCCGTCTTACTTTGTGTGGGAGAGAAACACGCTCCACTTTCAAAATCTAGAACACATCATAGGATTTTTCCTGCCTATCTTTTTACTGTTGTGTGTTCTTTATCTTTTCGTAGCTACTGCCATGTTTAGTCTTAGTCTTAGTTTGACTTTAGCAAGAGCCTTGGCTTTTGTTTAGTTTGTTGCTGGAACTCTTTTTAGTTTTCATGTTTATCTTGTTAAATAGAGTTGGTTGTTGCACTGAGTTGTGTCTTGTTTTGAGAAGTAGGTAATTGAGGTTGCTATTTAATTTTAGTAGTGACTTGCAATGGTTTTGAGGTATTGATGTGAGTAATGTTTTAACTTTTGGTGTCAAGAGCTCTAGCCTATTAGTGATAGGTGTCGTATTTTGGGCAATCCGTGTGTATTTTCAAAACCTACAAAACTAGTTGAGAACTCTAGCTACTAGATGGATCACTAATCTTTGGAGGGATCGAATATTAGAGAACACTCACGTACCATGAGTCGAGGATGCACAAGGATAACCAAACCCCCATACACTCCTCCTCGGGGTGCTTGTCGCTTTGTGAACCTCCCTTTTAGATTGAGAGTTACCGATAATAAGTGCACGAGTTCTTCGGACTAATGTAAGTATTGAAAGTTGACACTTCTACCTTCCCATATTTTGCTAGCCTCTCCCGTGTCGTGCATTGCCTTCTTCTCACTCCGAGAGTCGGTGTCCACCTTCGCCGGTACATCCAAACCCTTGGCAGAATACGCTCTGTCATCATAAACCTCCTTATATCTTTCCTCAAAACAGCCACCATACCTACCTATCAAGGCATTTCCATAGCCTTTCCGAGATATATTCCCATGCAACTTCCACCTCTTCATGACTTGATCTTCATGTCATACATGTTCCTGCTACACTGGCAGCGACATACATTGCATACATCATGATAGTTACATCTTCTTTATGATTTTGAGTACCTTGTAAAGTGTGAAAGATCTCCTTTACCTTCTTGTAAAATAGAGTGTTGCCCTTAAGTGAGGAAAAGATCCCAAAGTGGTGTGACGCCCCCAAAATCAATCCGTGTACAGTAATCATACACGCAGGGTACACGGCTGAGATTAGGGTGCCACGGTGAGAATATCACAGCACAACACTAAACACAAATGAATAAACCAATATGTTACAATAAAGGGGGTCACGCGGACCCGAATACATAAGTTATACAAGCCATAATATCTGAGTACATACATAGTTAGTCAAGTTTTGCCTTAAGAAGGCTAGCAGAAATAACATCAGAGATACAGATCGAAAAGGCAAGGCCTCCTACCTGGGAGCCTCCGAAACTACTCCTGGTCCTGGACAGCGGGGGTTTCGACGTAGTAGTATCCGCCTCCGGGGTACTCCTGCTCCTGGGCTCCAACGTCGACTGCAGCGGCCGATCAGGCAAAACAGTAAAGGAAATAAAGCAGGTGAGTATCTAGTATACCCGCGAGTCTTACGTCCGCTACTAAGAAATATGCATTGTATCAACGGAAGGAAGAGGCTCTATATAGTGGACTAAAAGACAGAAATCCAGAGCAAGGGTAAGAAGCTAGGCCTATCGAAGACTAGCATCTTCCGACGATGTCTTGCAGCATGAGGTAAGAATCAGCCAACAGTTCATATAAAGCATAAAGTAACAACGAAGCAGAAGTTGCTGCAACATTGTATAATATAAGTTGTAATGATTAACAATAATAATGATGCCTCCGAGTTCCCTTCCTCGACTCCCTGCGAGGAAGAAGACCCGGAACCATACAGTTTAATAGTAATAGTTTCTAGTGGTAAGATCCAGCTTCAGCATAAAGCGTCCTGTTACCGTGGACACGGCTATTCGAATAGATTAAACTCCCTGCAGGGGTGCACTACTGTTCAGCCTGCACGCTCGGATCTCCAGGGTGGCGTGAACCTTGTTAGGGAACGCCCCACCGAGGCTATCCGACACGACGTAGCCCATCCTAGGCTCAACAGAGAGGCCATCCGCCGGACTATATCCTATGCGCCAAGGGGTCTAGGTCCCTCACCCTTGCACGCTCCTGCACGGTGCGAGTCTGGCCGGTGAAGAAAAAGCAAATCCAAACACACCTGCTGCAGCAAATAAGACAAGACCACTTCCCGGCGATCAGGCCGCAGTACTGCTGACGTCTGAAGAGCTTTCGGACAAACTACGACGCGGAGGGCCCACACCGTAATCCCACGTGTAGGTAGTGCGTACAGACCAACAGGCCTCTCAAGTCATCCGCCGAACCATTTAGCATTTTAATTAACCTACGTGACAACCGTTATCGTTGCCTTGACTTAACCGACCCGCGGTCAACGACATCAGTCAGGGCCACCAATACATCGGTGCCTGCCCTGTCGTCCCACCAAGTCACTGCGGTTACCAACAAGGTGAACCGTCTCCTTACCTTGTCTCGCGTGTGCTCTTGGTAGAGCTCGACTTTCGTGGTTTGGTAACTCTCGCAAGATACGAGCAGGGGCCAAGCACGCCAGTAACGTCGGTCGTACCCTCCCTGTCGTTCCCGACAATATACCTCTCGCAGGCACCGTTGGGTCGCCCGACTTCTTACCTTCAAGGACAACCGCTGTTCAGGACCCTATGGCGGCGGACAAAGTCAGCCTCGAATGGAGTACAAGGATTACTCCTTGATAGCTCACACTTGAGGTGACTAGGCATAACCCAGATAGGGGCCTTTGGTGTTGTCTGCTTTGTTCCGTACCTGTGCAGTTGTATATATTGTATCCGTGTTCACCCCCTGAGTGATCACGGCCCTCTATCTAACCCTAGCTAACAATGCGCAGGGCTCACTGCTAAATCAATTAATTAAATTTAATAACAGTGGGGTCCCACATGTAAGTCTAACAGGGTTAAATTAAATCAGTTAATTAAGTAACTTACAGGTGGGACCCATGTGTCATTGACACAGTGGTTAATTAATCATTTTAATTAGATTAAAGGGCCAAGGGCCCACATGTCATACTCACAGAGGGGTTAATCTCTAACATTTTTTTATTAGCTCTAATGTAAATGGCCTTGGGCCCACTGTCATACACATGTGGGTAGTTTAACACGGGGGCTTAGGCTTAACAGGATCATTAGCGCTAATT
Organism: Bromus sterilis; assembly: GCA_950022295.1. Lineage (NCBI taxonomy): Eukaryota > Viridiplantae > Streptophyta > Magnoliopsida > Poales > Poaceae > Bromus > Bromus sterilis. Next base: position 381,831,503 of record OX465595.1, on the reverse strand, counting down.
GAAACAAGTGGGCCCCGCATGTCATTTGCGCAGCCCACTGGAGGTTCCATCCAGCGCTCGCCGGTGACGACGTACAGGGGGCACGGCGGCGAGGCTAGCGAGCGGCACCGGCGACCAAACGGAGCGGCAAGGGCGGGAATCGAACGGGGGAACGCGGGGCATCCTCTTGGGCACGAGGTGGACGTCGGGGTCGACCACGACGACAGCCACGACGGGCAACCACGGCGGCCGGAGCGTGAGCTCGCGGGCAGGCAGCTACGGGCATGGGGGAGGAGAGGGAAGGGGCCATGGAGCACCGGGTGCTCACCGCGAGGGCAGAGAAGCGGTTGAAGGGGCCGGGGGAGGTCGGGGCAGAGCTCGGTGGCGTCAATGGCGCGACGGCCCGAGGTAGAACAAAGCCGCGTTTCGCGTCGTGTGGAGGCTCCCGGTGTCGATTGCGAGCATGAGAGGAAGGAGTCGAGCGCGGCCGACCTCCTGGACAACCTCCCGTGGCACGGGGAGGCCGTTGGCCGCGTCGTCGATGACCTCCCGGCGACGGCAGTGCCCCTCGACGCAGGGCGAGCGCAGAGAGCAAGAGGGGGAAGGGGGGTCGAGATCCAGGGGGGGTACCGGGGCGCTAGGTTTAGGGTTTGGCGCAGGGGGCGCCGTCTTGTAGCCGGCGGAACGTCTCCGATGCCCTCCACGCCGATGGCCATGGCGCCCTGGCCACGGGATGAGTGACACGGGGGAGGGGATGAACAGGAGGGAGAAGACTGGGGTGGGGGGGCCTTGGGCTTGCGGCCCAGGGGGGAAAAGGAGGAGGTGGCCTGGTGGGCTTCGCCCCCAGGCGTAGGTTTAGGTTTCCATTTTTTTTATCTTTTTATTTTTTTTATTCCCTTTTGTAATTATTTTAATGTCTTAGGCATTTTTGTAAAATGTGGTTGGTGCCCCATAAGTTATGATATACCTAAGGTCAGTGCCACAAAAGATTTGGGCAATTATAAAAGTCATTTAATATTTACTTTAAATATTAAATGATTTGTTTGGGGTTTTTGGCCTCTGTTTATATTTGTTTAGAATTTTCCATAACACAATAAATACCCAAACCCATATGGATTTGGTCCAGTGATTATTTGGGATTTTATAAAAGTGGTTCCAAGATTTTTGGAAATTATTTATTGTCACCCTATTTTTAATATTCATCAAAAGGCATTTTAGGGTTTGTTTGAATTTCAATTCAAATGGCTTGGACTTCAGTTGGCCAATGATGATCAAGGTCCATGGTTCACATTGCTTGCAACAATATCAAAGGGTAATTTGAATTTGAACTGAACCATATTGATCAGACAAAAATTTTGAACAGTACAGATGAACAGTAACCCTGATTACTGTTCACTGACAGTGAGGGTGTTACAAATCTCCCCCACTACAAGAATTCTCGTCTCGAGAATTTAAGTGGTAGCGGGAAAAAGATCGGGGTATTCTTCACGAAGACGATCTTCGCGTTCCCAAGTGGCTTCATCTTCAGAATGATTTGACCACTGAACTTTGAGAAACTTCGTCGTCTTGTTGCGGGTCTTGCGTTCAGACTGATCGAGAATGCGGCTCGGATGTTCTTGATAAGTCAAGTCCTCTTGCAGCTCGATCATATCATGTTCCACTTCACGGATAGGGTCTTTGAAGCAGCGTCGTAGTTGCGACACATGAAATACATCGTGGACTTGAGAGAGGTTTGCCGGCAATTCCAATCGGTATGCCACTGGTCCACTCCGGGAAAGAATACAGAACGGGCCAATGTAACGAGGAGCTAACTTGCCTTTGATCCCGAAGCGGTGAGTGCCTCTCATGGGAGTGACACGGAGGTACGCGTATTCGCCAGGTTGATAGACCATTTCCTTGTGCTTGCGATCATAGTTGCTTTTCTGGCAGGACTAAGCAGCTTTCAGGTGTTCACGAATAACGCGAACCTGATCTTCGGCATGCTGAATAATGTCCGGACCAATGAGAGTTCGTTCTCCAGTTTCTGACCAATTCAGAGGGGTTCGACACTTACGTCCATAGAGAACTTCAAAGGGTGCCATCTTCAGACTAGCTTGATAGCTATTGTTGTACGAGAATTCAGCAAATGGAAGAGATTCCTCCCATTTCTTACCGAATGAAATGACACAAGCTCGAAGCATATCTTCGAGCACTTGGTTGACTCGTTCGACTTGTCCTTGCGACTGGGGGTGATAAGCAGTACTGAAATTTAGGTGAGCGCCCATAGCTTCTTGGAAACTATCCCAGAACTTAGAGGTGAAAATGCTGCCTCGGTCGGAACTGATCTCCAATGGGATACCGTGGAGCGACACGATTCTGGAAACATACAAGTCTGCTAACTGACTAGAAGAGATCGTCTCCTTGACAGGTAGAAAATGAGCAACCTTGGAGAATCGGTCGATGACGACAAAGATGGCATCATGACCTTTCTGTGATCGGGGAAATCCGGTGACGAAGTCCATTTCAATCTTGTCCCATTTCCATTCAGGAATAGAGAGTGGTTGCAGAGTTCCAGCAGGTCTTTGATGTTCTGCTTTCACGCGACGGCAAACGTCACACTCATCAACATAACGAGCAATGTCTTGTTTCATGTTGGACCACCAGTACCGCTGACGAATGTCTTGGTACATCTTGGTACTACCAGGGTGAATCGACAAGGGTGTATCATGAGCTTCTTTCATGACATCAGAGGCGTAATTCAGATTGGCCTTGGCTACCGGAACCACTAAACGACCCTTGAAGTACACCGCATTATCATCATTTGCATCAATAGTGAAGAATGAGGGCTCTCCGCTGGCGACACGGCGCTTAATCTTCCAAATGTCAGAGTCATAATGTTGTACCGTCTTGATGCGGGTGTCGAGGTCTGGTTGGACCACCAGGGAGTTCACATATCCCTGCGGAACAATTTCGATGTTCAGCTTGCAGAGTTCTGCATACAGACGTGGCTGTTGCACCTGAACTTCAAGTTCACTACAATAGGCTTTGCGACTCACGGCATCAGCCACATTAGCTTTGCCAGGGGTGTAAGAAATTCCCATGTTGTAGTCGGCTATTGTCTCGAGCCATCTCTGCTGGCGGAGATTCAGGTCGGGCTGAGTAAACAGGTACTTCAGGCTTTTGTGGTCGGTGAAGATCTCGCAACGATTACCGACGAGGTAATGTCGCCACAGCTTCAATGCATAAATTACCGCTGCCAATTCGAGATCATGAGTTGGATAGTTTTCTTCGTGAGCACGCAACTGACGAGAGCCATAAGCAATCACTTTGCGCTCTTGCATTAGGACACAACCTAATCCTTGACGAGACGCGTCGCAATAAATCACGAAGTCCTTCTGAGTATCAGGCGGAGCAAGCACTAGGGGTGAAGTGAGCTTGTCCTTCAGAGCTTGAAAACTTTCTTGACATTTATCAGTCCACTCAAACTTGACGCCTTTGTGAAGCAGATTAGTCAGAGGCTTGGCAATCTTGGAGAAATTCTCAACAAAACGGCGGCAATAGCTGGCAAGGCCGAGGAAACTTCGGACTTGCTTGACAGTCCTGGGCGGAGTCCAGTCAAGAATAGCCTGGATACGTTCGGGGTTGACGGCAACGCCATCCTTGGAAATCACATGACCAAGGTAGGTTACTTCGGGAAGCCAGAATTCACACTTAGAATACTTAGCATAGAGTTTGTGTTCTTGAAGCTTTTCCAGTATAAGACGAAGATGTTCAGCATGTTCTGCATCGGTCTTGGAGTAAATCAATATATCATCCAGATAAACCACGACGAACTTGTCGAGATATTCCATGAATATAAAGTTCATCAATCTGGAGAAGGTGGTTGGTGCATTCGTCAAGCCAAAGGACATGACAGTGTACTCGTATGAACCATAGCGAGTAATGAATGCGGTCTTCGGGATGTCCTCATCACGGACTCGGATTTGATGGTAACCCAACCTTAAGTCGAGTTTTGAAAACACCGTGGATCCAACAAGTTGATCATAAAGATCATTGATCCGAGGGAGGGGTACTTGTTCTGTATCGTGGCCTGGTTGATAGGTCGGTAATCTTGGACCAAACGGTTCGTGCCATCACTCTTCTTGACAAAGAGCGAAGGTGCTCCCCAAGCAGAGGAACTTGGACGGATGAAGAATTTCTCGAGGGCCGTGTCGATCTCCTTCTTCAATTCAAGGAGGTGGTGAGGTGGCATCTTATATGGGCGCTTGGCAATAGGGACGGTGCCAGGCTTTGTCGGGACCCGGGGATAGCGTATGCAAGTACAGCTAAGACATAGTCATATGGAGAGCCGAGAACCGTACCCACTTGTCTAAGCAGACAAGGCCAAGCACAAAACGTTCTCGGAAAACATCGTACGTGAGGGGTATCCCATCCAGGCCGGATGGTCAATTGAGATGGGTCCTCATCGTCCGCACACAAGTCTAATGATATGGGTGGTGAACTCCCATATTCAAAGACAAGTCGCCTCAACCATACTATCGACTATCTCAAAACTCTTACATAGACTTACTCCAGCCCGATCACTTAGTCGGGGTCTAGGGCGGGCTCGATCATACCACAAAGTGTGCACGAGACGGAGTCTCGAGCAATCGCATCATGATGCCCCAAGCTGCGCACATCTAAGGGCCACTTGGTGTATGAAAGACCGCCAGCCAGAACACAACTAAGGTCTCAAAAACCCATACAAAGACATGCATGTTATAAACATACACGCAACACACATGCCTTGTATGAACAGCAGGTACCATTGCAATTCTCTACAAAGTGTACAATTTTATTGATAACTCTTATAGAGTGCAAACAGAGATCACAAACATGTGATCCAACATTACAACACAAACGGAAGCAAATTATGTCTGGGTACAGACAAGTTTAACAAATGGCTTAAGAAGCCTTATTTAAACACAAGCCCTCCACGAGGGAACCAGTCGTCTGACTGGGACTAGACTAGTTGGTCTTCAGTCGTCCAGCTCGATGAAGAAGCCACCTTCGGGGTCAGTGGCATCATCTAAAACATAGATTAAGCAAACGTGAGTACAAAGTCGTACTCTGCAAGACTTACATAGGAGATATACTACTCATGCACATGTATCAAGGTAAAGGGAGGTGGGGTTCACTTGCAGAAATGCCAGCTTTGACTTGGCTAGTCCTGAACTACGAGTACCAGACTTTGAGGTAAGAAGCGTACACGAGTCCACTACTTTCTCCAACCAATTACACCACTATGGTGCCTTCCTCGACTTCCCCACGAGAAAGCACGCCATAGCACTCACACTTATCTTGGTGTGTTTTAGAAGTATCCAGTTCAAGTTATCTAATAATCAAGCTAAGCTTTCCAAGCAGTCCATAACCGTGGACGCGGCTATTCGAATAGTTTTGTTAACCTTGCAAGGGTGTACCGCTACACACACATGATCATCATTTACCGCCTTTGATCTCGACACCATTCAAGGGGTGCCAGCGAGGATGCTCACCACAACTGTTACCTCATAGCCGATCTAGTCCGAGAAAGCCGCCTACTTGGGTTGGCTACCACTATCGTGAACCCGGTCGGTTTACCGAAGTGGACCCAAGCGATGTGTGCGTGGTGCATAAGCCGGTCTCGGGTGAGCCGTTCTCTCACTTAGCATCCAGGCCACAAGCCTACCAAAACTCCGAACTACTGCGACATCTGGACATCGAAAGGGATGAGTTAGTAAGTTGAGAGGGGTCTGTGAGACCAATGTGTGGTTGTACTCTTCATCTTGGATCACCACACAAGAACTCGTACTAGGGCGGTGTTCAATGAGACAACCCACCGTGTACTCCTACACAGCCTCTCATCGTTCACCTTGTATTAGGGTCGATTCACCAACACTTTTCTACCATCATCAACATGATCATTCCCATCCCGACTCACATCACAATAACAACATGGTAACATACTAAGCATGAAATAAGCAGTAACATTGCAGGGGCCACATGATATCAAACAACTCCTACATTTGCTAGGATTGTGGTTTGCTTACTACTGTGACAAAATGATAGGTCATGCAAAGGAATGGGTTCATCTATGCGGTAGAATCGTAACATGGTGATCATCCTAAACAATGCATAAGCGAGACATGAGAGGGAAGTGGGATTTTATCGACATGATCAATGGGGGTTTGCTGTCCTTGCTGACGAGGTTCGGGTTCGGGGTCTTCAGCGAAGGGGGTGACCTCGGGTTCCGGCTCCACTTCTATCAGCAACATGACAATCATAGGATCAACATAATGTAAAATGCACAAACACATGAATAAGATTGAAATGGTGATGTTCATGGTACTGATGTGTTGAGCATTCCATTTAAATGGAGTATATTGCAATTTGAATTGCAATTTCAAACTCCACATTTGAATTCAACATTTACCAAGTTACATGTGACATGGTTTGATCATTTTGAATTATCTTCAAATGTGTATGATATGCCTCTGAAGTGTGGTTGAATTGTAGCTTAATTCCATGGTCCAAGTAGCAAGATCATTTGATTTGAATTTGAATTAAATTCAAATAAACCAAATGACATATGCTACTGGTCCCAATTTAAATTCAACTCAAACATAGTTGAAAGTTGCATATTTGGAAAGATAATTTTCTCCTGATCATTTTTCATATATTATTTGTCCAATTTGGAGTTAATATGAATTTTCTATGAATTTCCAAAGTTTGGGGTATTTTCTGGAATTTCTGGAATTCTTTTAATTCAAATAATCTCTGGAAATTCATTTAAATCGATTTACTGCGTCAGGCTGACGTCAAGCTGGCGTCAGGGGGGGGGCTGACATGGGGGTCCCACCTGTCAGTGGCTGGATTTAATTAACCCATGGGTTAAATTAATCCAGTGGCTTAATTAAGCCACTGGGCCCACTGGTCAGTGACCCAGGGGTCATTAGCCGAGTAATTAACAGGGGGGCTTTGGGCTGACACGCCGGCGGCTAAACGCCGGTGACTGGAGTCACGGCGGCGCTGCTCGTTCTTCCTCTCCTGGTCTCCAAACTCTGCGCCGAGACCACCGTTCGAAAGCCCGTGAAGAGCCGCGTCGAAAGCACGACTTGTACGTCGCTGGGGAGGTCGCGTTCGTCGACTGCTTCGACCTTGGCGGCGACAGAACCACGGCGAGGTCGCAGTCGTCGTTGTGGTGCACGGTTGGAGTCGATTCGGGGCTTGTTCGAACGCTAGCACGTGCAGGAGTCAAACGCGTGCACTGGGGGTTCACGACGAGCACTGGAGCGAGGAGGACGACGACCATGGCGGCGAGGTGCTCGGGTTCCCATGGCGGATCCGGGTAGAGGAAGCAATCGAGGGGGGAGAAAGAGGGGTTTCGCTTGCGAGCTCACCCTGAATCTATCTGGAGTGGTGGCTTGCTCGGGGAGGCGCTGGAGTTTCCGGAATTCGAAGTCGATCCACGGCGGCCGGCGATGAAGACGACGAAGCTAGCGAGCTCGTGGAGGCGTCCGGCTCCGATTCCTTTCGCAGGTCGATGAAGATGACGACGACGAACTCACTCGACACCTTGGCTTGGCTCCTCGACGTCGATGGCCGCGAGTCCGCACGGCTGTGCTCCGGCTAGGCTACGGGTGCGCCGCTGTTCTTCGTGGGGAGGACAAGCTGGAGGGCGAGGAAGGAGGGGAAAGTGACCTGGGCTTCTCCAGAACACGCGGGCGGTGAGAAGGAGGCAGGGGGGTCGCTGTGGAGCTGCCACCGCGACGGCCACGGCATGCCGGGCACGCAGCTGTGTGCTCGTGCCCGGGGAAGACGACAGGGGAGTTCCCTTGGTGGGCTGGGCCGGCTGGAAAGGGGGGGCCTCGCCCCTGGCGAGAGGTAAGCTTCCTGCTCCTTTTTCTTATTTCCTTTTTCTGTTTTCTTCTGACATTTGTTCTTTTTAGCTAAATAAAATAGCTAAACATTTTATTAAATGCTGAAAACTTTTATATGGCCTCATAATAATATAGACTAACCACTTATAAAGTTTCAACATTTTTAAAATTCAAATAATTTGAATTTTAAATCAAATAGGGGTATTTCTTTAATTCCAAGGCATTGTTTGAATATTTGAAAAATCTATGAGCATGGGGTGGGTCCCACATCACTTGATATGTGATCACACTCATTTATAAGACTTTTCAAAATTCTAACATGAATTTTTGGAGAATATTTTTATCTGGCCTTTTGAATTAATTCATCTGGGGGGTGTTCCTTCTCCCATTTGCTTTTGATTTTTGATTTCAAGGATTTCTTTTGAAATTTTGACATGATGCAAGAGTACTGACTAACCCTAGCACATTACCTAACAGAGGGTTCTGACAGGCTTCAAGTCGATGACGAATTCAACTTCTCTAATCGGGGGTATCCCCGGCAGTTCTTCCGGGAATACGTCGGTAAAATCACAAACGATTGGGACTTTCTCAATCCCTTCGAGAGTTGCGACATTCAAGAAATTCAGAGCATATATACGAGCTTCGGCATTCATCGACACAATGGCAGTGTGACTTAAAATCGCGCCAGAAGGATGAAAAAGTTGGATGACCTTGGTGCCACAGTAAAGTGCGGCATTGTGGGTTTTCAGCCAATCCATGCCAAGGATAAGGTCAATGGTGGAGGTTTTCAGAATGTGTGGAGAAACCATGAACTCAAATCTCTCGATCTCGACAGTGAGGTTAGGTGCAACCATGTCGACACGACACTGGGTACCGGGAGTCCGGACTATTAAGGGGGTATGCATCTTTTCGTGGTAAATGCCATGCTTAGAAGCAAATGCTCCAGACATAAATGAATGTGATGCTCCTGTATCAAATAAAACAGTAGCAGGTATTGAGTTAAGGAGGAGTGTACCCATCACAGTAGCGGGCTGTTCCTGAGATGCTTCAACATCAATGTTGTAAGCATGACCACGAGCATGAGGATTTGACCCAGTATTATAGTTGAAGGTCCCATTGTTGCCACGACCATTTCCGCGGCCAGCAGGGTGAACTACCAGTTGATTCTGTCGATGAGGGCAGTCTCTGGAAATATGTCCTGGCTGACGGCACTTGAAACACAGGCCATCTTGCGGACGGAGAGGTGCAGTCTCAGTCTTCGACTGTCTCGGCAGGGGCGGAGGCAGACGAGGGGCAACATACGACGGCCTTGGTGCAGGGGCAGTTGGACGCATAAGACTGTGTGGAAGCCAAACGCGTTGCTTCTGTGCTGTTCCCGAAGATGAGCCAGCATCACGGGGGCGCTTCGGCGAACCACCGAACTTAAGCTGAGCGGTCTCAAGAGTGATAGTCTGGTTCACCATGGTGGCGAAGTCGGGGAAGACGTGCAAAGCAAGTGCAAGCTGGAGATCTGGGTTGAGTCCATCACGGAACTTCTCTTGCCTACTTGCATCATTGGGGAGGTCACTTGCAGCATAGCGGGAGAGGCGGAGGAATTCCCTCTGGTATGCCTCGACAGTTTTGTTGCCCTGAACGAGGTTGCGGAACTCGGCCTTCATACGGTTCATAATCGCCTGGGGGACATAACGAGCACGGAAGGCAGTCTTGAAGTCATTCCAGGTGACGACAGTCCCTTCAGCTAGCGAGCCCTTGTAAGTGTCCCACCACTGAGAAGAGGGACCACGTAGGAAATAGGACGCGAAGGTGACATAATCAGCAGCGCACACATTAGCGAACTCCAGCTGACGAGTGATCTCACGAAGCCAATCATCAGCATCCAGCGGCTATTCCGGTTGGTGGAAGAGAGGGGGATTGAGACGCATGAAATCCCGCAGAGTAACCACAGGCGGTTGGTTCTGGTGCTGGTTCTGGTTCTGATTCTGGTTCTGGAGCTGATCTATGACTCCTTGCATAAACACTTGGTTCATCTGAAACTGCTGCATCATCGCGGCCATATAGTCCGGCGGCGGAGGTGGATCGTTGGCACCACGATCACGACCACCACGACCAGCCATCCTGCTAGAATTTAACAAGGGTATTTCAGCGATGAACATTTTAACGAGATGCCGGAAACGAGTAAGAGGTAAAGCGACAACAAAGAGGAGGCGCGGATATATAGGAGTAGTCATTTAAGACATACACATCCACACATAGAATCAATCGAAAATCGGGCAGCGTAACGTCGTAGAAATTAAGGAAAAAGGACACACTAGGCGGCGCGCAGACCGCGGTAAGGATTACACGATGCGACATAGATTCCACTATGTCAATCACGCCGCAAGAAAACTGTTGGCCACAGGAGTTGATGCCAGAGAACGCGCGGCCTGCCCAGAATGAGAATGGGATCCGCGGTCCGGGATCTGGGGTACGACTCCTGCGACACGACTCACTCAATGGGGGTAGCACCAAAAACGCCGGGTGGAATCAAGAGAACGTGATCCTAATGTCAGATTTTGTAAAACTTACCAGCAAGGATAAGAGAGCAGATTCCCAGAGCATAGGTAAGGAGAAAAGGATCCTAATACCATAGATATCACACGTAGTGACATCGATGTGGGCCCGTAAGCCAAATATTAAGTTAGCAAAAATAGTTTTTCAAAGTCTAGACTCAACTTCGACCAGGTAGTGGTGGGGTGGCTTCCTACAGGCAATCGGCTCTGATACCAACTTGTGACGCCCCCAAAATCAATCCATGTACAGTAATCATACACGCAGGGTACACGGCTGAGATTAGGGTGCCACGGTGAGAATATCACAGCACAACACTAAACACAAATGAATAAACCAATATGTTACAATAAATGGGGTCACGCGGACCCGAATACATAAGTTATACAAGCCATAATATCTGAGTACAGACATAGTTAGTCAAGTTTTGCCTTAAGAAGGCTAGCACAAATAACATCAGAGATACAGATCGAAAAGGCAAGGCCTCCTGCCTGGGAGCCTCCGAAACTACTCCTGGTCCTGGTCAGCGGGGGTCTCGACGTAGTAGTATCCGCCTCCGGGGTACTCCTGCCCCTGGGCTCCAACGTCGACTGCAGCGGCCGATCAGGCAAAACAGTAAAGGAAATAAAGCAGGTGAGTATCTAGTATACCCGCGAGTCTTACGTCCGCTACTAAGCAATATGCATTGTATCAACGGAAGGAAGAGGCTCTATATAGTGGACTGAAAGACAGAAATCCAGAGCAAGGGTAAGAAGCTAGGCCTATCGAAGACTAGCATCTTCCGACGATGTCTTGCAGCATGAGGTAAGAATCAGCCAACAATTCATATAAAGCATAAAGTAACAACGAAGCAGAAGTTGCTGCAACATTGTATAATATAAGTTGTAATGATTAACAATAATAATGATGCCTCCGAGTTCCCTTCCTCGACTCCCTGCGAGGAAGAAGACCCGGAACCATACAGTTTAATAGTAATAGTTTCTAGTGGTAAGATCCAGCTTCAGCATAAAGCGTCCTGTTACCGTGGACACGGCTATTCGAATAGATTAAACTCCCTGCAGGGGTGCACTACTGTTCATCCTGCACGCTCGGATCTCCAGGGTGACGTGAACCTTGTTAGGGAACGCCCCACCGAGGCTATCCGACACGACGCAGCCCATCCTAGGCTCAACAGAGAGGCCATCCGCCGGACTATATCCTATGCTCCAAGGGGTCTAGGTCCCTCACCCTTGCACGCTCCTGCATGGTGCGAGTCTGGCCGGTGAAGCAAAAGCAAATCCAAACACACCTGCTGCAGCAAATAAGACAAGACCACTTCCCGGCGATCAGGCCGCAGTACTGCTGACGTCTGAAGAGCTTTCGGACAAACTACGACGCGGAGGGCCCACACCGTAATCCCACGTGTAGGTAGTGCGTACAGACCAACGGGCCTCTCAAGTCATCCGCCGAACCATTTAGCATTTTAATTAACCTGCGTGACAACCGTTATCGTTGCCTCGACTTAACCGACCCGCGGTCAACGACAGCAGTCAGGACCACCAATACATTGGTGCCTGCCCTGTCGTCCCACCAAGTCACTGCGGTTACCAACAAGGTGAACCGTCTCCTTACCTTGTCTCGCGTGTGCTCTTGGTAGAGCTCGACTTTCGTGGTTTGGTAACTCTCGCGAGATACGAGCAGGGGCCAAGCACGCCAGTAACGTCGGTCGTACCTTCCCTGTCGTTCCCGACAATATACCTCTCGCAGGCACCGTTGGGTCGCCCGACTTCTTACCTTTAAGGACAACCGCTGTTCAGGACCCTATGGCGGCAAGACAAAGTCAGCCTCGAATGGAGTACAAGGATTACTCCTTGATAGCTCACACTTGAGGTGACTAGGCATAACCCAGATAGGGGCCTTTGGTGGTGTCTGCTTTGTTCCGTACCTATGCAGTTGTATATATTGTATCCGTGTTCACCCCCTGAGTGATCACGGCCCTCTATCTAACCCTAGCTAACAATGCGCAGGGCTCACTGGTGAATAATGCAAAATAATAATAATAGGCAGCATAGGATAAAAGAGGTACATCAAGGGGCGACAAAAACATGCTATGCAGTTGAATAGGATTGTAATCGTAGCAGCAGCAGTAACCATGCCTAGTGCAAGAAAATACGGAAAAGGTAGGCGATATCTGGGGAAGAGAATGGCTCTGCTTGCCTGGAAGCTCGACGGTAGGGGTAGGGTCGTCGACGAAGTAGTCGTACCCGACAGCAGTGTAGTCGGCGGTAGCAGCGGGGTCTACCGGAGATTAAGGGGGGGAGGAAACAGTAAATACACGGCAATAATAAACAAACATATGCATGACATGACTGATGAAATGTTAACGGTGTTCTAACGCAGTGCAACACACGTTGTTCGGAGCGGGAATTCATCCGGGGATGAACTGCCAGCTCCGGGTGATTACCGGACAGGGTGTACGGAGGGGGAAAGGTTCATGCCGGAGGTGTCGTGGACATCCGACAAAGATAAGGGGTGTATCCGTGTTAGTTGAACCATTCCGGACAACTTTCGTGTTCGGAGTAAATTCATCCGGGTACTTTTTTTATCGGTACCGGGAATTATCGACAGACAGCCCGGAGGGGGGGGGGAATGTCGATGATCGGTGTGTTAGGGGGGTGGGATAGACATACGGAGGGTGTATCCGTATTCGTTATATTTTTCTGATCAATTTTTATGTATAAAGTATCTGAATCTGACTTACGGTTTAAAAGTTATTGAATTTCAAAGTTTTAAATCATTTAAAAGATTTTCTGGAATTATTTTTATTTATAAAACAGTAACATTATCCACAACAGTTTGACTGGTCAAACCTGACCAGTGGGACCCACTGGTCAGCCTCACATGGCTAATAAATCAATTAATTAAATTTAATAACAGTGGGGTCCCACATGTAAGTCTAACAGGGTTAAATTAAATCAGTTAATTAAGTAACTTACAGGTGGGACCCATGTGTCATTGACACAGTGGTTAATTAATCATTTTAATTAGATTAAAGGGCCAAGGGCCCACATATCATACTCACAGAGGGGTTAATCTCTAACATTTTTTTATTAGCTCTAATATAAATGGCCTTGGGCCCACTGTCATACACATGTGGGTAGTTTAACACGGGGGCTTAGGCTTAACAGGATCATTAGCGCTAATTGAAACAAGTGGGTCCCGCATGTCATTTTCCCAGCCCACTGGAGGTTCCATCCAGCGCTCGCCGGCGACGACGTACAGGGGGCACGGCGGCGAGGCTAGCGAGCGGCACCGGCGACCAAACGGAGCGGCAAGGGCGGGAATCGAACGAGGGAACGCGGGGCATCCGCTTGGGCACGAGGTGGACGTCGGGGTCGACCACGGCGACAGCCACGGCGGGCAACCACGGCGGCCGGAGCGTGAGCTCGCGGGCAGGCAGCTACGGGCATGGGGGAGGAGAGGGAAGGGGCCATGGAGCACCGGGTGCTCACCGCGAGGGCAGAGAAGCGGTTGAAGGGGCCGGGGGAGGTCGGGGAAGAGCTCGGTGGCGTCAATGGTGCGACGGCCCGAGGTAGAAGAAAGCCGCGATTCGCGTCGTGTGGAGGCTCCCGGTGTCGATTGCGAGCACGAGAGGAAGGAGTCGAGCGCGGCCGACCTCCTGGACAACTTTAAATATTAAATGATTTGTTTGGGATTTTTGGCCTCTGTTTATATTTGTTTAGAATTTTCCATAACACAATAAATACCCAAACCCATATGGATTTGGTCCAGTGATTATTTGGGATTTTATAAAAGTGGTTCCAAGATTTTTGGAAATTATTTATCGTCACCCTATTTTTAATATTCATCAAAAGGCATTTTAGGGTTTGTTTGAATTTCAATTCAAATGGCTTGGACTTCAGTTGGCCAATGATGATCAAGGTCCATGGTTCACATTGCTTGCAACAATATCAAAGGGTAATTTGAATTTGAACTGAACCATATTGATCAGAAAAAAAATTTGAACAGTACAGATGAACAGTAACCCTGATTACTGTTCACTGACAATGAGGGTGTTACAAGTGGACACAATAAAAGATCCCAAAGAGGACAAATGAGAGTTAAATAGAAAGAGCCATTGAGGCCACAAAAAAATACAAAAAATAGAAAAAAGAGAAAAAAGAAATAAAAAGAGAGAAAGGGGCAACACTACTATCCTTTTGAGAGATCCACACTAGTAGTCCCTTTATATCCTTGTACTCCATAGAGATGATCATTATGCATATAGCTATGTGGGGACCTTCACACTTTAGAACTTGGCTTGCATATTCCAAGGATGAGCCTCCTCAAACGAGCTCTAGGTCTTCATGAGCGAGCAAGTTAGATGCACCCCCACTAGTTCCATTGGAGAGCTTCCTAGCTCGTATGTGCATCCGTTGCATGGCAATCCCTACTCCTCACATCATATCTATCATTTGGCATCTCTTGCCTATGATTGTCCTCCTTGATGTGAGCCTTTCTCATCCTTTTTGTCTTCCTCCTCCGTACTTCTCTCTTTGCCATCTTAAAGTGTCAACTCTCGTGCTTGCGCTCATCCATTGCATGAGTGCTCAAAATATTGAAAAAGGAGTGGATTGATGTGCGAGGTAATGATAGTGATTTCTCGCCCTTCGTTGGTGAGCCCCAAGTGGAAGGCGTGATGTAGCACAGCAGCAAATTTCCCTCGGTGAAGATACCAAGGTTTGTCTCCAGTAGGACTCCGGAGATGATAAGTAGGTGTCAGCGGCGCAACTGACGCAGACCTGCACACAGACACGATAACTTAGTTCCCAACGAAGTTCAGAGAGGTTGTCAATCTCTCCGTTCTTGTTGTTCACAAAGGGTCAAACACAAGGGATAATGATAGTAATTGAAAGTAAAAGCAGAAAAGTAAATGAGCGTGTAAACAGTGATGAGGATATGGACCGGGATACGTGATGTTCGCTAGTGATATCTCTCTCCCAAAAGACGATAAATTGCTATGCAAGGTAAACAAATTACAGAAAGGCAATTGACAGGATTATGAACGCACCGCAATGCTAACTATGCTACAAAAGAAAGGACGAGGCTCAAAAGCATGGGCAGTACGCCAAAATAAGTAGACCGAAATCCAACTGCATCTACTACTAATCATCCACCTTGAGATATCTATCCAGAACATCTCGCTGGTATTAAGTTGCGAGCCCCACCCAAAGTGTAAACCCAAAACAACAGACAACTGCATTAAAAGAACTTTGCGTAAAGTAAACAATCCTTGCAACCGCGGTTACAAGCACCGTTGTTTTCCCCTTGTGGCAACAACACATCCCCTAGACTCATGTTTCTGTCACTCAAGTGTGTCATCGGGGGGCATGAACCCACAATCGAGCAAAACGTTCCCTCTTGGAGTCACTACCTACTACTTGGCCAAAGCAATAAACAGCAACGGAGAACATGCAAGAATTACTTAGGAACAAAAATATAAGAGATAAGAACCAAATATATTACTCAATCACAATCTGAACATAATCTCATAATCCATCAGATCCTATCAAACTCAACATAGCAATAGCAGGAAATATTACAAAAGTGCCTCGATCATGTAGGGCAGCTCACGAGGTCTAAACCATGAAGAACAAAGAGGGGAGGAGAACATCACATAGCTACTGATCACAGACCCATGGTCCAAGGAAAACTACTCACGAGACATCTGGGGAGCATCCATGGTGGAGAGGAGACTCCCGGAGGTCAATCCTCCCTCCGGCAGGGTGCCGGGAAGAGGTCTTCTGGTGCTCCCGATCTTGGAAGCGCGGCGGCGGCGGAACAGAGGCGAGTTTGCGAAATAGGGTTCCTCCTTCGGAGTTTCCCCGTGACGGAGAATAAATAGGAGAAGGGGGGCAGCCATAGGTGGACCAGGGGCCCCAGGCGCCCCCCTGGCGCGGCCAGGGGTGGGGCCGCGCCGGGTGGCCGCCTGGGCCCCCCTGGCTCCCCTCTGGCCCCTCCCGGGCTCTTCTCTATGCTTCCTGTACGCTGATTTTTCCTGTATTTTTCCCGGAATTTTTCTGGCACTTTTTATATGGGGGGAAACTGAAATAGAAAAATAGCAGAAAACAGGAACTGGCACTGGGGTGCACTGAGTTAATAGGTTAGTCCAAATATGATCAAAAGTGTATGAAAGTGTATCTAGATCATAGCAATATCACACAAAACATGCATGGAGCAAGAAGAAATTATAGATATGTTTTGGACGTATCAACATCCCCAAGCTTAATTCCTGCTCGTCCTCGAGTAGGTAAATGATAACAACATAATTTCTGTGGTGACATGCTAGCAACCATAAAAGAACTTTGAAAAGTAAAGCAATCAAGGTTAGAGATTCAATTTAAGTCATAACATGCAAGTGTCTATATTAGCATTGAAACAAGTAACAAAAGAACATTAGGTGCAAGAGCTCTCGCTGTCCTTGACTCGAATGTCTCCAAATGGTGTTTGCGTGCAAGAAGGGGGATAGGGAATATGAGAAAAAGTATTTTTGTGTTGAGAACTCAATCTACTAAAGTTTCACACTTGGTCTTCTTTGGAATCTTATCTTGACTCGTCCCCAGACCACTAGCCAGGTACAAGTCAATTTGATCCACTCCTTTTCGATATTTTGAGCACTCATGCAATGGATGAGCGTAAGCACGAGAATTGACACTTAGGATGGCAAAGAGAGAAATATGGTGGAGGAGGAAGACAAAAAGGATGAGAAAGTCTCACATCAATGAGGACAATCATAGGCGGGAGATGCCAAATGATAGATATGATGTGAGGAGTAGGGATTGCCATGCAACAGATGCACATATGAGCTAGGAAGCTCTCCAATGGAACTAGTGGGCGTGCATCTAACTTGCTCGCTCATGAAGACCTAGAGCTCGTTTGAGGAGGCTCATCCTTGGAATATGCAAGCCAAGTTCTAAAGTGTGAAGGTCCCCACATAGCTATATGCATAATGATCATCTCTATGGAGTACAAGGATATAGAGGGAGTACTAGTGTGGATCTCTCAAAAGGATAGTAGTGTTGCCCCTTTCTCTCTTTTTATTTCTTTTTTTTATTTTTTCTATTTTTTTGTATTTTTTTTGTGGCCTCAATGGCTCTTTCTATTTAACTCTCATTTGTCCTCTTTGGGAACTTTTATTGTGTCCTCTTTGGGATCTTTTCCTCACTTAAGGGCAACACTCTATTTTACAAGAAGGTAAAGGAGATATTTCACACTTTACAAGGTACTCAAAATCATAAAGAAGATGTAACTATCATGATGTATGCAATGTATGTTGCTGCCAGTGTAGCAGGAACATGTATGACATGAAGATCAAGTCATGAAGAGGTGGATGTTGCATGGCAATATAACTCGGAAAGGCTATGGAAATGCCTTGATAGGTAGGTATGGTGGCTGTTTTGAGGAAAGATATAAGGAGGTTTATGATGACAGAGCATATCATGCCAAGGGCTTGGAAGTACCGGAGAAGGTGGACACCAACTCTCGGAGTGAGAAGAAGGCAATGCACGGCACGGGAGAGGCTAGCAAAATATGGGAAGGTGGAAGTGTCAACTTTCAATACTTACATTAGTCCGAAGAACTTATGCACTTATTATCGGTAACTCTCAATCTAGTAAGGAGGTTCACAAAGAGACAAGTACCCCGAGGAGGAGTGTATGGGGGTTTGGTTATCCTTGCGCATCCTCGACTCCTGGTACGTGAGTGTACTCTAATATTCGACCCCTCAAAAGATTAGCGATCCATCTAGTAGCTAGAGTTCTCAACTAGTTTTGTAGGTTTTGCAAATACACACGGATTGCCAAAAATACGACACCCATCACTAATAGGCTAGAGCTCTTGACACCAAAAGTTAAAACATTACTCACATCAATACCTCAAAACCATTGCAAGTCACTACTAAAATTAAATAGCAACCTCAATTACCTACTTCTCAAAACAAGACACAACTCAGTGCAACAACCAACTCTCTTTAACAAGATAAACATGAAAACTAAAAAGAGTTCCAGCAACAAACTAAACAAAAGCCAAGGCTCTTGCTAAAGACAAACTAAGACTAAAACTAAACATGATAGTAGCTACGAAAAGATAAAGAACACACAACAGCAAAAAGATAGGCATGAAGAATCCTATGATGTGTTCTAAATTTTGAAAGTGGAGCGTGTTTCTCTCCCACACAAAGTAAGACGGGATCTAACTTGTTATGAACAGCAAGAAAATCTAAGGAAAACTAAAAACAAAACCTAAGAGCGAGACGCTCCAAGCATAGCACATAACGCATGAAGTGATAAAAATATAGTGAGACGAAGGACGAACTGATGATTGTTGATGGAGAAGGGGATGCACGGGGGCATCCCCAAGCTTAGACGCTTGAGTCTCCTTGAATATTTGTTGGGGATGAATGGGGGCATCCCCAAGCTTGAGCGCTTGACACTCCTGGATCTTCTTTCATCATCTTCCATCGCACACTTGAAAACTCCCTTCATACATAACTCATCATAAGCTGATTAGAGAGGTTAGTACCCTTAATAAATAAAAAAATTCCCACTGGATATAAACATATTCTTGAAGAGCTACTGTTTCTGAAGAGTGCCAAAAAGTTTTTGCAAAGAAAAAGCAAGCTGAAGGTTTGCAAAAGTTAGGAGAGACAAAACGTGGCAGAATCTGTGAAAAACAGAACAGCAGGTAGTAAAGAATTTTTTAGGGGCACTTCTGCAACTCAAATCAAAAAACTCAGAACATATGGAAGTTTCGTAATTTTATAGAGCATACTTTGTAAAAATTTCAGCTCAAAAATATGAACTGGGATTTTTCTGGAATTTTTTTTGGTCACGAGGACAGAATCTATTTTCTGGACAGCATGTCACAACTTTTACTTCCCTTGCCGTAAGAGGCTATAACTTGGCACAAAGCTGAAAAATAAAGATACAATGATGTTGCTAAAGTAGTAACAAACATCAAGACACAACAAAAGCAAAAAGAAAAACCTAAATTCGTTGCGGGCTGCCTCCCGAAAGCGCTTTCTTTTATGCCTTTAAGCTAGGCATGATGCAAAAAGAAGAATCAAGTTTTATCAAGAGAAAGAGAATAACTGGCCCGAGTAACGGACTCAAAAGGTAACTTGATTTTATTTCTAGGGAAGTGTTCCATCCCCTTTTTGAATGGGAATTGGAATTTTATATTGCCCTCTTTCATGTGAATAACCGCACCAATGGTGCGAAGAAAAGGACGTCCCAAAATAATTGGACACAAAGGTTCACACTCTATATCCATAACAATAAAATCAACGGGAACATAGTTGTCATTGACAATGATAAGAACATCGTCAATCTTCCCCAAAGTATTCTTTACGGAAGAATCAACAAGACGAACACCAAAAGAACAAGGCTCAAAGGGTTTCAATTCAAACATATCAAATATTGTTTTGGGCATAACGGAGGTACTAGCTCCAACATCACATAAAGCATAGCAAGATAAGTTATTTAATTTAATTTTGATCATAGGATCCCAACCATCATCTAGCTTCCTAGGTATGGAGGCTTCTACTCTAAGCTTCTCCTCCCTAGCTTTGATGAGAGCATTTTTGATATGCTCCGTGAAGGCAAGATTAAGTGTGCTAGTGCGGGGGTCTCTAGACATTTTGTGTAACAAGCTAATAACTTCTGAGAGGGTACAACTATCGAAATCAATATCACTACTATCAAAGGTGGTAGTAGTGTCATCTAGGCTCACTTGTTTGAAACCCTCCATGTTCATAGGAGTTTCTTCATCTACGGTTGAGGTATTAGCATCACCATTAATAGGTCCAACGGGACTAGGAGTGCATTGGGTGCTAATAGTTTGGGTATCCTCAACAATTTGGATAGTGGCAACTGTGTGGTGTGTAGGAAGGATCTTAATTCTATCCTCTTCCTCTTTTTCTCTAGCCCATCTTTCTTTAAGTTTAGCCATCATCCTAATATTTTCATTAATTTGTAATTGGATAGCATTAATAGGAGTGGCCTTCTTCTCCTCAAGGGGGGATGTTCTAATTTTAAGCATCTCAATATCAAGGGCTAAGCTTTCTACCTTCAAAGAGAGATTATCTATTTTAGCTAATTTATCTTCTACAATTTTGTTGAAGGCTTTTTGGGTAGTGATAAAGTCTCTAAGCATGCTTTCCAATTCAGAAGAGGGGTTCTTGTTGCTAGGGTAAGTGTTGTTGTTCCCATAGTTGGATGGAAACGGTCTAGGATTGCTAGCAAAATTTCCCCTATAAGCATTGTTGTTGAAGTTTTTTCTAGCAATAAAGTTCACATCTACTTGTTCTTGAGCAACCAAATAATTTAAAGGAACATCATGAGGATCAATAGAGGGTTTCTTGGCAAGTAGAGACATAATTAAGTCAACTTTTTCATTGAGGGAGGTAATTTCCTCGACAGAGTTTACCTTCCTACCTGTTGGAGCGCGTTCGGTGTGCCATTGGGAATAATTGGTCATCATTTCATCGAGAAGCTTCGTGGCAGCACCAAGTGTAGTTGACATAAAGGTTCCTCCCGCGGCCGAATCTAACAGGTTCTGCGAGGTAAAGTTCAAGCCTGCATAAAAAGTCTGGATAACCATCCAGGTAGTCAAACCATGTGTAGGGCATTTCTTAACAAGAGATTTCATTCGTTCCCAAGCTTGGGCAACGTGTTCATTATCCAATTGCTTAAAATTCATAATATTACTCCTCAAATGTATAATCTTAGCAGGAGGGTAGTACTTCCCTATAAAAGCATCTTTGCACTTACCCCAGAATCTATGCTATTCCTAGGCAAAGATTGAAACCAGATTTTAGCATCTCCCCTTAAAGAGAAAGGAAAGAGCTTGAGATTAACAACATCACCTTCTACTTCTTTATACTTTTGCATATCACATAATTCAACAAAATTATTCAAGTGTAAAGCAGCATCATCTCCAGCACCAGAGAATTGATCTCTCATAACAAGGTTTAGCAAAGCAGGTTTAATTTCATAAGAGGTAGCTGAAGTGGCAGGTGTGGCAATGGGAGTGCAGATAAAGTCTTGGTTGTTGTGACTACTGAAGTCATACAACTTGGTGTTTTCAGTGGAACCCATAGTAACAGCAAGTGTGGCAGATTTTTTTTGTAGTTTTTGATAAAAGACACAAAGATAAAAACTGAAAGGTAAACTAACAAGACTAAAAAACAAAGGTAAAGGGTAGTGTGCAACTCCCCTATCTTAGCACTCGGAGTCCCCGGCAACGGCGCCAGAAATTTGGCTTGATGTGCGAGGTAATGATAGTGATTTCTCGCCCTTCGTTGGTGAGCCCCAAGTGGAAGCGTGATGTAGCAAAGCAGCAAATTTCCCTCGGTGAAGATACCAAGGTTTGTCTCCAGTAGGACTCCGGAGATGATAAGTAGGTGTGAGTGGCGCAACTGACGCGGACCTGCACACAGACATGATAACTTTGTTCCCAACGAAGTTCAGAGAGGTTGTCAATCTCTCCGGTCTTGTTGTTCACAAAGGGTCAAACACAAGGGATAATGATAGTAATTGAAAGTAAAAGCAGAAAAGTAATGAGCGTGTAAACAGTGATGAGGATATGGACCGGGATACGTGATGTTCGCAAGTGATGTCTCTCTCCCAAAAGACGATAAAATTGCTATGCGAGGTAAACAAATTACAGAAAGGCAATTGACAGGATTATGAACGCACCGCAATGCTAACTATGCTACAAAAGAAAGGACGAGGCTCAAAAGCATGGGCAGTACGCCAAAATAAGTAGACCGAAATCCAACTGCATCTACTACTAATCATCCACCTTGAGATATCTATCCAGAACATCTCGCTGGTATTAGGTTGCGAGCCCCACCCAAAGTGTAAACCCAAAGTTACAGACAACTGCATTAAAAGAACTTTGCGTAAAGTAAACAATCCTTGCAACCGCGGTTACAAGCACCGTTGTTTTCCCCCTTGTGGCAACATCACATCCCCTAGACTCATGTTTCTGTCACTAAAGCGTGTCATCGGGGGGCATGAACCCACAATCGAGCAAAACGTTCCCTCTTGGAGTCACTACCTACTACTTGGCCAAAGCAATAAACAGCAACGGAGAACATGCAAGAATTACTTAGGAAAAAATATAAGAGATAAGAACCAAATATATTACTCAATCACAATCTGAACATAATCTCATAATCCATCAGATCCTATCAAACTCAACATATCAATAGCAGGAAATATTACAAAAGTGCCTCGATCATGTAGGGCAGCTCACGAGGTCTAAACCATGAAGAACAAAGAGGGGAGGAGAACATCACATAGCTACTGATCATGGACCCATGGTCCAAGGAAAACTACTCACGAGACATCTGGGGAGCATCCATGGTGGAGAGGAGACTCCCGGAGGTCAATCCTCCCTCCGGCAGGGTGCCGGGAAGAGGTCTTCTGGTGCTCCCTATCTTGGAAGCGCGGCGGCGGAGGAACAAAGGCGAGTTTGCGAAATAGGGTTCCTCCTTCGTAGTTTCCCCATGACGGAGAATAAATAGGAGAAGGGGGCAGCCAGAGGTGGACCAGGGGCCCCAGGCGGCCCCAGGCGCCCCCTGGCGCGGCCAGGGGTGGGGCATCGCCGGGTGGCCGCCTGGGCCCCCTGGCTCCCCTCTGGCCCCTCCCGGGCTCTTCTCGAAGCTTCCTGTACGCTGATTTTTCATGTATTTTTCCCGGAATTTTTCTGGCACTTTTTATATGGGGGAAAACTGAAATAGAAAAACAGCAGAAAACAGGAACTGGCACTGGGGTGCACTGAGTTAATAGGTTAGTCCAAATATGATCAAAAGTGTATGAAAGTGTATCTAGATCATAGCAATATCATACAAAACATGCATGGAGCAAGCAGAAATTATAGATACGTTTTGGACGTATCATGGATCAAATTGACTTGTACCTGACTAGTGGTCTGGGGACGAGTCAAGATAAGATTCCAGAAAAAGACCGAGTGTGAAACTTTAGTAGATTGAGTTCTCAACAAATAAATTTTTTTCTCGTATTCCCTATCCCCCTTCTTGCACACAAACACAATTTGGAGACATTGGAGTCACGGACAGCGGGAGCTCTTGCACCTAATGTTCTTTTGTTACTTGTTTCAATGCTAATATAGACTCTTTCTTGTTATGACTTGAATTAAGTTTCTAACCTTGATTGCTTTACTTTTCAAAAAGTTCTTATATGGTTGCTAGCATGTCACCACAGAAATTATGTCATTATCATTTACCTACTCGAGGACGAGAAGGAATTAAGCTTGGGGATGTTGATACGTCAAAAACGTATCTATAATTTCTGCTTGCTCCATGCATGTTTTGTGTGATATTGCTATGATCTAGATACACTTTCATACACTTATGATCATATTTGGACTAACCTATTAACTCAGTGCACCACAGTGCCAGTTCATGTTTTCTGTTGTTTTTCTATTTCAGTTTTCCCCCATATAAAAAGTGCCAGAAAAATTCTGGGAAAAATATAGGAAAAATCAGCGTACAGGAAGCTTCGCGAAGAGCCCGAGTGGGGCCAGAGGGGAGCCAGGGGTGGCCCAGGCGGCCACCCGGCGCGGCCCCACCCCTGGCCGCGCCAGGGGGGCGCCTGGGGCCCCTGTTCCACCTCTGGCTGCCCCCCTTCGCTTATATATTCTCCGTCACGGGAAACTTCCAGAGAGAGAACCCTTTTTCGCGATCTCTCCTCTGTTCCGCCGCCGCCGCGCTTCCGAGATCGGGAGCACCAGAAGACCTCTTCCCGGCACCCTGCCGGAGGGAGGGTTGACCTCCGGGAGTCTCCTCTCCACCATGGATGCTCCCCGGATGTCTCGTGAGTAGTTTTCGTTGGACCATGGGTTCGTGATCAGTAGCTATGTGATGTTCTCCTTCCCTCTTTGTTCTTCATGGTTTAGACCTCGTGAGCTGCCCTACATGATCGAGGCACTTTTGTAATCTTTCTGCTATTGCTATGCTGAGTTTGATGGGATCTGATGGATTATGAGATTCTGTTCAGATTGTGATTGAGTAATATATTTGGTTTTTATGTCTTATAATTTTGTTCCAAAGTAATTCTTGCATGTTCTCCGTTGCTGTTTATTGCTTTGGCCAAGTAGTAGGTAGTAACCCCAAGAGGGAACGTTATGCTCGATTGTGGGTTCATGCCCCCCGATGACACGCTTGAGTGACATAAACATGAGTCTAGGGGATGTGCTGTTGCCACAAGGGGGAAAACAACGGTGCTTGTAACTGCGGTTGCAAGGATTGTTTACTTTACACAAAGTGCTTTTTAATGCAGTTGTCTGTTGCTTTGGGTTTACACTTTGGGTAGGGCTCGCAACTTAATACCAGCGAGATGTTCTGGATAGATATCTCAAGGTGGATGATGAGTAGTAGATGCAGTTGGATTTCGGTCTACTTATTTTGGCGTACTTCCCATGCTTTTGAGCCTCTTCCTTTCTTTTGTAGCATAGTTAGCATTGCGGTGCGTTCATAATCCTATCAATTGCCCTTCTGTAATTTGTTTACCTCGCATAGCAGTTTTATCGTCTTTTGGGAGAGAGACATCACTAGTGAACATCACGTATCCCGGTCCATATCCTCATTACTGTTTCCACGCTCATTTACTTTTCGGCTTTTACTTTCAGTTGTTATCATTATCCTTTGTGGTTGATCCTTTGTGAACAACAAGACCGGAGAGATTGACAACCTCTCTGAACTTCGTTGGGAACAAAGTTATTTGTGTCTGTGTGCAGGTCCGCGTCAGTAGCGCCGCTGACACCTACTTATCATCTCTGGAGTCCTACTGGAGACAAACCTTGGTATCTTTACTGAGGGAAATTTGCTGCTGTGCTGCATCACGCCTTCCACTTGGGGCTCACCAACGAAGGGCGAGAAGACTACACCCGTCAACTCTCGCGCCATCAACCACCTGACTGGAATTTTCCCTTTGAAATTATGTGTGATGCTAGTGTTTTTTCTGTTGGAGCTGTTTTAGGACAAAGGGTTGACAAGAAGCTGAATGTCGTCCACTATGCCAGCAAGACACTTGATAGTGCTCAAAAGAATTATTCTACTACCGAGAAGGAATTCTTGGCAGTGGTGTTTGCTTGTGATAAGTTTAGGCAGTATATTGTTGATTCTAAAGTTATTATTCATACTGACCATGCTGCCATTAAGTATCTTATGCAGAAAAGGACGCCAAACCAACACTCATTAGATGGGTACTCTTTCTTCAAGAATTTGATTTGCAGATTGTCGATAGAAAAGGAGAAGACAATCCGGTGGCGGATAATCTTTCAAGGATGGAAGATATCCCGCACGATCCTAT
This sequence comes from Bromus sterilis, assembly GCA_950022295.1. Lineage (NCBI taxonomy): Eukaryota > Viridiplantae > Streptophyta > Magnoliopsida > Poales > Poaceae > Bromus > Bromus sterilis. The sequence continues at coordinate 381,805,723 of OX465595.1, read as the reverse complement.
TCCAGTCAATGACAGTTTCCCAGATGAACAGCTTGCTGTTGTAAAATTACAATCTCATTCCGACCCTTGGTTTGCAGATTATGCTAATTTTATCATTGCAAAGTTTTTGCCTCCAGGTTTTACATTTCAGCAGAGGAAGAAATTCTTCACGGATTTGAGGCACTACTTTTGGGATGATCCACATCTTTACAAAGAAGGTGCGGACGGGATCGTGAGAAGGTGTATACCGGAGCATGAGCAGCAGGACATTCTTCGACAATGTCACGACAGTCCCTATGGAGGACATCATGCCGGTGAAAGGACCACACATAAAGTTTTACAATCAGGTTTTTATTGGCCTACTCTTTTTAAGGACGCCCGAAGGTACATTCTATCTTGTGATAAGTGTCAGAGAGTTGGTAACATTATCAAGAGAAATGAGATGCCTATGAATTACTCACTAGTGATCAAACCTTTCGATTGCTGGGGTTTTGATTTTATGGGTCCTTTTCCTCCTTCACATAAGTACACACACATCTTAGTTGCTGTTGATTATGTAACCAAGTGGGTTGAAGCAGTCCTGAAAGTCCAAGTATGTGATCAGAGGGGGAGGGGGTGAATGATCACTTCAATATTTTCTACTGAAACTATTGAAGTGAAGCATAAGCAGTGCGGAATAGCGAAGAATAACTGGAAGCGAAACTAAATGCAGTGAATCAAAACACATTGAAGCATAACAGTGAAGCAAATACAATACTGAAGGTAAATGCTTGAAGTAAAACGAACTGGGACTCGGTGATGTTTGTTCGACCAGTTCACGCTCTGCAAAGCGCTACGTCTGGTTGGAGGGACTGGTGATTGAACACCTGGAGCAAATCTCTCTCCGTCCGTTGCTCCACTGCATCAAACTCCTTGAGCTTGATCAGTTCTTCACTCGTGGTTGATTATTGAGGAAATCACCGAAACCTTTGACAAACTGGACTTCGAGGCGACAATTACTCTTCGCTCTCTGAAGAACAACTCTCTAACCGTCTAGGAGAATTGCAGTTCTCCAAGATAAAAAGGCTAGCAAGCTTTCACCTAAGTCATCTCGAATCTACTCAGATCAATGGGACTTAGGTTAAAGTATCTGGATTTTGGGTTTTGCTTCGGTGGCGTTTTTGGGGTTGCTCTCTACAGTCTCTCTTGGAATGATCTCAGAGCAGCCACCCGCAAATGGAGGAGGGGGCGGCGTATTTATAGTTGGCGATCCCGAGGTGCGGAATGACCAAACTGACCCGATGTGACAGCTTGACACGTGTCCACAACGGTCGGATTTGTCATCAATGCGCAACTTTACTTGAGGAACAAGTAAAGCTGACTCATGGACTTAGTTCTGCTTCAGAAGCCAAAGAACGAAGTCTTTGCTACCGAAGCTTAACTTAGTGCACATGAGATTTCTTCACTCAGGCTTCTCACTTGGTCTGGATTTGATCTGAGCATTTCTCAATGACTAATGCATCGATAACTTGAAAACCTTCACTGAAGCTTTATCACATGGCTTGTCCTTCAGGAACCTATGCAACTTGTTACACTAGAAAACATTGTTAGTTCCTCTACTGTCTTGTCCAACAATATCCAAAACACACGGGGGCAAAACTTTGCTCTTACAATCTCCCCCTTTTTGGACTATTGTTGACAGAACAGGCATCGATAAAAGATATTGAAGTTTTTGTGAAGGATGGGACAAACTCTAAGATATGAAGTTTTTGGCTCCCCCTGAAAACAAGCATCGAAGATTTATACAATTGAAGTTAATCCTTGAGATAATTTTTCTTCGGTGGAGAGCAAAACGAAATATCTTAGTGAATACAATTGCATTGAAGATATATACAGGAATGTATGCAATAGCTTCCAATGACCTGTGACTTAGAAATAATAACCACCTGCAAGATAGAGGATACGAAGCAATACTTGCAAGCAAGGGGTTATTAAAACTTTAAGTGTAGCACAGGAGTAGCATGACTGAAGTAAAACTTAAGTTACAACCCAATCGAAAGAATGGAATGTTTGTCGTAACTTAACCAAACGAAGCAAAAACAGATAGCAAGAACCCTTTCCCCGATGCAAAACTAACTCATCGATGCCCTCATTCTCCCCCTTTTTGTCAATGATTGGACAAAAGGTTGAGAAGAGTTTCGAGAGATCTATTACGCAGCATCAGCACCCTGAGAACCCGACGAAGCAGTGCTCGACGAAGACCCATCCGACGAAGATTGATCGCCTGAGGATTCTTCTTCGGAAGATGATGTAGGAAGAGCTTCGTGGCGTGTCTGAGTGATGAGGTTGATGTCGACGTCGCTGTCATCGAGGCCGTCGTCGTCCTTGGAGGTGATGGAGTCATTCTCGGAGACGGTATCTGGCCGGATGGGTTCAGGCTCGTTGACGAAGAACACTTCATCAATCTTGTGCAGGGGAGGGATCTTCTGATTCGGGCGGTCCACTGAGTCATCACGTGAAAAGTGTCGCTCGAGGTACGGATACTGTTTGTAGATGCGATCTTTACGAAGACCTTTCACAGAGTTGAATTTCCGGAGTCCTTTCCAGGAATGACGCTTGAGCACACGCAAGTACTGATTGTTGTTGAGTGCTATATTTCCAACACGGTTGATCTCATTAGCAAGAAACTGCATCTGGCGTTGAAGTGCTTCAATTAAGTTATCAAGCATTTGCTGCGAGCGAAGATTAACTTCAAAATGATGGCAGTCTTTCTGGAACTCCTTTGATAAGTTTCGCTCATTGACTTCATGGCGCACACCAACATATGTGGCAAAAGGATCATTAGGCTTCCTCAGCAGTTCCAAAGAGTCACGCACTGGAGGGAGGAAAAGCTTCGGATGATGGCGTGCCACAAAGTCTTCGTTCCAACCATACTTACATACTACTTGCAGCCAGGGAGCATAGGGTTTCAGTGTGAAAGGTAGCTCTGCTGCATGAACCAAATTCCTAATGAAGCAATCCTCGAAGTCAAATATGAGACCATGTGTGAGCTTCATAATTGCATGCCTTGTCTCAGGATAAAGATTCGATTCTTCCGAAGAAGTACTCAAAGGAATCAATGAGTTTGACAGGATGAAGAACTAAGTTCTTGAGATGAAATTCAAATGCTTCGGGCGAATGTTTTGAGGTATATGGTTATCAGTGGCTTCAGGATCCAACAGAGTTGCAAATTCTTCTTCAGACAGATCAGGCGTAATATGAATCTTTTCGTGGACTCCAGAATGCCTTGGGATGTTAACAATTTCCATGAATTCGGCAGAGGACATCCTGAAGACTTTGCCTTGAATCATCCATTCAAGAGTCCATGAGCTGGGTTCATTGGCATCACCAGACACATACAGGGTTGCATAGAATTTCTTGATGAGCTCAGAGTTGAAGGGAGTGCTCAACGCAAACAACCGAGTCAAATTCTGATTTTCAATAGTTTCGAGGACGTTCTGAAAGCATGATGCAGTGGAAAGACTTCGCAAGTCCAGAAACTTGTGCCGAAACAGAACTCCTTGCTGGCAGAATACTTTGGTGTATAAGACTTGCTGTTCAGCAGTCCAAAAACGAAGATCATCCGCTGTGCGGTCAGAAGCATAAGAACTGACACCAAAGAATCGATGGCGCTTCCTATGTTGTTCCAGGTTGAATTCCGGGCCATGCCTTGAAGAATAACCAGCACCCTTGAAAATAGGAAAAGTTTCACGCGGGTAATTGGAGTCAAGCTGGGTATCTTGGCATGGGCGCGAACGGTCACGAATCCTTTGCAGAGGAGCAATTTGATTGGCTCTTGAAGGGCCAGCAGATTGAGCGACTACAAGCGCTTGCTCTTGTGACTGATTCAGAATTTGTACTAGTTCGTCTTCGTCATCATGTGCTTCGGTGTCGGGCACATGTGCTTCAGACTCTTGAACAGTTCTGGCGGGGGAAAAATCTCTGGATACATGGGTTCTGGAGTGGGTTGGTGATGGAGCATAAGCTTCATGGGGAGGTGATGGAGGTGGTGCGGGAGAAACTGGTGGAGTGGGAATCCTTTCTGGTTCGGGGGTTGGGGCACGGATGGGTGTGGGAACACGAGGTGGTTTTGGTGAGGGGTTTCGTGCAGGCGTTGGAGTGGGGGTAGGAGCTTTCTGTGGTGGAGTTTGCTTGGGGGTGGTTCTGGTAGGAGGAGGTGTGGGAGTCTTGGTGGGTGGAGCTGAAGGCTTTGATGCGGGCTTGGATGGCTTTGGCTTCGGAGCAGGAGTGGGAACGGCTTCAGGAGTGGGAACTGCTTCTGACACACTCCCAGTCAAACATGTCCCCGCCTCCGTTCTTTTCGATCCAGGAGTTCTCATTCATTCATGTCGGAGAGTTATGCACTTCGTCATGGATTTTATTTTGAAGAAATGTTTTCTCCAATGATCATTCAAACTCCTGGTTCAAAGTGGCAAACTAGTAGAGTAAGCCATGGTAATCAAATTGCAATTGAGGGTTTAGTATTCCTTGCTTCTCTTATAGCCCTCAAGTCTTCGGACATTGATGTCATCCTAGGAATGGATTGGTTATCAAGGCAGAATGCTTTCCTTGATTGTAAAGCCAAATCAGTCAAACTCACCCATCCTTCAGGCCAGATCATTGACTACACAGCACCCAGCTCTAAAAACCAGATGCATACTTTGAATGTGCTTCCCCTTCCTGACCTTGAAGATGTTCCGGTGGTTCGTGACTTCCCGGATGTCTTTCCTGAAGAGCTGCCGGGAATGCCACCCCACAGGTGTGTAGAATTCATAGTGGATCTTATACCAGGCACAGCCCCAATTTCCAGACGCCCATATAGAATGGCCCCACATGAGTTAGCTGAGCTAAAAACCCAACTTGATGCTTCGTTGGCAAAAGGCTTCATCCTCCCTAGCTCATCGCCATGGGGTTGCCCCGTTCTGTTCGTAACGAAGAAAGATGGAACAGAAAGGATGTGCGTAGACTATCATCCGCTAAATCTAGCGACGATAAAGAACAAGTACCCACTGCCCAGGATCAATGATCTTTATGATCAACTTGCAGGATCCTCTGTCTTCTCCAAGATGGATTTGAGATTAGGCTCTCATCAAATCAAAATCCGAAATGAGGACATCCCAAAAACGGCTTTCACTACTCGTTATGGTATTTACGAGTATACCGTCATGTCCTTCGGTCTGACCAATGCCCCCGCCACATTCTCGCGCTTAATGAATTCGATCTTCATGGAGTACCTAGATAAATTTGTTGTGGTTTATCTTGATGACATTCTCATCTACTCGAAGAACGAAGAAGAGCACGCAGAACACCTTAGGTTGGTATTGATGAAACTTAGAGAGCATCGCCTTTATGCCAAGTTCTCCAAGTGTGAATTTTGGCTACCAGAAGTAGGCCACGTGATTTCTGCGAAAGGTGTTGCAGTCAATCCCGAGAGAGTTCAGGCCGTCCTTGACTGGACTCCACCTGAATCGAATAAGCAAGTTAGGAGTTTTCTTGGCCTAGCAATCTATTGCCGCCGCTTCGTCGAGAACTTTTCTAAAGTTGCAAAGCCTCTTACTGAACTCCTCAAGAAAGATAAGAAATTCCAATGGACTCCCAAGTGCGAGGAAAGCTTTCAAGAGCTAAAAAGAAGATTGACTTCTGCACCCGTACTTGCACCTCCAGACACAAAAAGGGATTTTGAGATCTATTGTGATGCTTCACGGCAAGGATTAGGATGCATACTTATGCAAGATCGACATGTGGTAGCTTATGCTTCACGCCAGTTGCAGCCACATGAAGAGAACTATCCTACCCATGATCTTGAACTCGCTGCCGTAGTTCATGCCCTGAAGACTTGGCGACATTACCTCCTTGGTAATCGTTGTGAGATCTATTCCGACCACCAAAGCCTCAAATATATTTTCACCCAGCCAGATCTTAATCTCAGGCAAAGAAGCTGGATAGAGTTGATAAAAGATTATGACTTAGGAATTTCTTACACCCCAGGCAAAGCCAATGTCATGGCTGATGCACTAAGTCGTAAGTCGTATTGTAACAACCTCATGTTACAACAGTATCAACCACTTCTTCATGAGGAATTTCGAAAGCTCAATCTCGAGATTGTTCCTCGTGGATCTCTTTTCAACTTGGTGGCGAAACCAACCCTTGAGGATCAAATCAGAGTTGCCCAAAGGCGTGCACGAGGTGTTCGCCGGATCAAGGAGAACATTGCTAGCGGAGTTGCTAAATGTTTCTCCACAGATAGTAAAGGAACGATATTCTTTGAAAATCGTTTGGTAGTACCTAAGAATAAGGATCTAAGGAAACTCATCCTCAAAGAAGCCCATGACACACCCCTCTCAATTCATCCCGGTAGCACAAAAATGTACCGAGATCTACGCCAGAGATTTTGGTGGACCCGGATGAAGAGAGACATTGCTCGATTTGTTGCTGAATGTGATGTTTGTCGTCGCATTAAGGCAGAACACCAAAGACCTGCTGGTACACTTCAACCTTTGCCTATTCCAGAGTGGAAATGGGACAAAGTCGGTATGGACTTCATCACCGGCTTTCCAAAAACCCAGAAAGGAAACGATGCCATCTTCGTGGTCATTGATAGACTTTCCAAAGTTGCTCAATTCCTTCCAGTTCGCGAGTCTATAACTGCTAGCCAGTTAGCGGACTTGTACATCTCTAGAATTGTGTCTCTTCACGGTGTTCCTTTGGTGATCAATTCTGATCGTGGTAGCCTTTTCACCTCTAGATTCTGGGGAAGCTTTCAGAGTGCTATGGGAACTCATCTATCCTTTAGTACAGCTTTCCATCCTCAGTCTAGCGGTCAAGTTGAAAGGGTTAATCAAATCTTAGAAGACATGCTCAGAGCTTGTGTTATCTCATTCGGAAAGAATTGGGAGAAATCTCTTCCATTTGCCGAATTTGCTTATAACAACAGTTTTCAATCTAGTCTGAACATGGCTCCTTTTGAACTCCTCTACGGACGACGATGTCGAACACCCCTTAACTGGTCAGAAACCGGTGAAAGACAACTCTTTGGACCGGATATGATCAAGGAAGCAGAAGAGCAAGTTCACATTGTTTGTGATCGACTGAAAGCCGCTCAGTCTCGTCAAAAGAGCTACTATGATCGTCATCATAGAGAGGAGAGCTACAATATTGATGAGAAGGCTTACCTTCGGGTTACTCCTTTGAAGGGAACCCAAAGATTCGGTATCAAAGGCAAGTTGGCCCCACGTTACATCGGACCTTTCCGCATTCTCGCTAAACGTGGAGAAGTTGCCTACCAACTTGAACTACCTCCGCACCTTTCCCGAGTACATGATGTATTCCATGTGTCACAACTCAGGCGTTGCTTCAAGGACCCCATCCACGAAGTCGACCATGAAACGCTTGATCTCCAAGATGACCTTTCTTATCGAGAGTACCCTGTTCGTATTCTTGATTCCGCAGAGCGTGTCACTCGTCGTCAGAAGATCAAGTTCCTCAAGGTACAATGGTCACATCACTCAGAGAAAGAAGCAACATGGGAAAGAGAAGACCGCCTCCTTGCCGAGTACCCCACCTTCCTCCCGACAACTTCTGAATCTCGGGTAGAGATTCTTTTGAGTGGGGGCGAGTTGTCAGAACCCCAACTAGGGTAAGTGCTAGGGTTTGATTGTGCTTTGCATCATGTCAAAAATTCAAAAAGGAAATTCAAAATGGGGAAAGAAAAGCCCTAGAAAATTTAAATCAAATGGCCAGATAAAAATATTTTTCCAAAAATCATTTGAATGCTTGGAAAATTCCTAGAAATGTTGTTGATCATTGCAAAAGTGGTTTGGGGATTTTCCCATGCCCATGGAATATTCAAAAAATCAAAAGGTGCTTTGGAAATTAAATTAAACTCCAATTTGAATATAAATTCAAATTTTTTGATTTTTAAAAGTCACCAAAACTTATGAGTGGCTAGCTATTTATGTTATAAGCCCACATAAAAGTTTTCATGATTTTATAAAATGCCTTGCTATTTTATTCAGAGCAATACATATTTACAGAAAAGGAAAACAGAAACAAAAACACAGAGAAAAAGAAAAACCAAAGCTAGCCCATTCCTACAGGCCTCGGGCCCAACTAACCCCCCCACGGCCCAGGCCCACCTGGCCTTGTCGTCTTCCCCGCCGCGTCGACAAGCTGCTCGGTGGCGAGCATGCCGACGCCGGCGAGGGCCACGTCCCCCCTGGACCCTCCCCTGGCCTCTAGGCGCGCCACGCAGTCGCCCAGAAGCCGCCCGCACCTTCCCCTCTCTCTCTGGCTCTCTTCCTCGCCTCCCTCGCCGGAATCTCGCAGCCGCCCGAGAGCTCAACCTCGCCGCCGTCGAGCGCCACCGCGGCCAACGGCCTCCCCTCCGTGCCCCGTGATGTCCAGTAGCTCCGCAACGTCGCCCCGCACCTCCCTGCAGAAGGAATCGGGCCGAAGCCCTCTGGAGACGACGCCCGCATCTTCCCCGACTCCGGCAAGGCCGCCGTTCGCCGTTGAGGATTCCGGCACCTGCAACCTCTCCGCGGCCACTCCGTCTTCACCAACGAGCTCAGGGTGAGCCTGCGCCTCTTTCCCCTCTATCTCTGGCCCCTCCAATGCACCAGAGAGCTGCGCCGCCGCAAGTCCAACCATGGCCGCCGCCTGGTTTCGGCCCCGGCGTCCCTCCCGTGCTCCCCCGTGGCGCCCGAGACGTCCCCGAGACGCGCACGTCCACGGGCTACATCCTGGTAGCCCTGGCGCTGCTTCTAGCCGCCAGATTCGGCCACCCGTGCGTGCGCCGCCGTGCGCTGAGGTCGCCGCCGGCTAGACGCCGGTGGGCGGTTTAGTTAGGGGCTAACCCCCCCCCCCCCTGTTAATTGACCCTAGGTCAATGACAGGTGGGCCCCCTGGCCCTTAAGCCCCTCTGTTAATTAAACAGAGAGGGGTTAACCCCCTGTGAGACTGACATGGGGGCCCCAGCTGTCAGCCCCCCCCTGTGACGTCACCCTGACCTCAGCATGGCGCAATAAAGGTTTTCCAGTGAATTAAAGTAATTACAGAAATTCCAGAAATTACAGAAAATTGATTAAACTTTGGAAATTCATAACTAATTCATATTAACTCCAAATTAAACATATAATATATGAAAAATTATCAAAAAAATCCAAGGATTATGAATATGGGCTCTGTTTTCATGTTTGGCCATTTTTAAATGGGTGAACAGTGCAAAACATCCATATGGCTTTATTTCAAATTCAAATTTGAAGCACATTTGCAAATGACTTTGCATTTGACTTCTTTTAAATGGAATTGTACCCACCTTGTGATCAAGAACATCACCATTTCAATATTGAACAGTTGTTTGAGCATTGCAAATAAATTTATACCTTGTTTGATTGTTTGCTCGATAGACGTGCAATCGGAACCGGAGGCCACCCCCTTCGTTGAAGACCCCGATATCGAACCTCGTCAGCAAGGCAAGCAAACCCCATTGATCATGTCTATAAAATCCCAATTCCCTCTCAGTATCGCTTATGCATGTTTAGGAGATCACTTTGTATCGATTCTACCGCATAGTTGAACCCATATCCGATGCATGACCTATCATCTTGTCACAGTAGTAAGCAAACCACAATCCTAGCTGACATAGGAATTGATTGATATCATGAAGCCCCTGCAACTGTTATAGCTTATTGCATGCTTAGTGTTACATGAGGTTGCTTTTGATGTGAGTCGAGATGATGGTGAACATGGTGTTGATGAAAGTGAAACTGTGTCGGTGAATCCACCCTAATACAAGGTGAACGATGAGAGGCTGTGTAGGAGTACACAGTGGGTTGTCTCGTTGAACACCGCCTTAAGCATCGAGTTCTTGTATGGTAATCCAAGACAAAGAGTACAACCACACATTGGGCTCACTGACCCCTCTCGGCCTAGTACCTTGATCCGTGTCGACGTCCAGGAGTCACATTAGTTCGGGCCTTCCATTTGACATATGCATAGAAAAAGAGTGAGTGAAAATGTTGCATCATCCTAGATATGTGGGTGGATCTGTGAGACAGTGAAACCATCTGTCAGAGGTGGCGTCTCGGTTGCCTACATTGTCTGGGTCCGTTTCGTTGATCCGGCCGGACTCTCGAGCGGTGACAAACTCAGATAGTCGACTCCTGGAATAGACCGGTTGTGAGCGAAGTGTCGTGGTGAACATCCTCGCTGTCACCTCTTGAACGGTGGCGAGACCTGGCGGTAACCGATGGTCATGTGTGTGTAGTTTACACCCTTGCAAGGTTAACAAAACTATTCGAATAGCCGCGTCCGCGGTTAAGGACTACTTGGAACCTGTACCTGATTATTAGACAACTTGAACTGGATACTTCTAAAACTCGCAAGATAAGCGTGAGTGCTATGGTGTGCTCCTCGTGGGGAAGTCGAGGAAGTAACCATAGTGGTGTATTGGTTGGAGATGTAGTGGACTCGTGTACGCTTCTTACCTCAAGTCTGGTACTCGTAGTACAGGATTAGCCAAGTCAAAGCTGGCACTTCTGCATGCTGAACCCCACCTCCTTTACCTTGATACTTGAGCATGAGTAGTATAGTTCTGATGTAAGTCTTGCTGAGTACCACTTTGTACTCACGTTTGCTTATTCTATGTTTTAGATGAGAACCCGGACCCCGATGGAGTCACCTTCGTGAAGCTCGACGTTGACTAAGTTAGCATAGTCCCAGACAGCAGTCTGGTCCCTCGTGGAAGGGCATGTTTGTTGTACAAGGCTTCTCTAAGCCATTTGTTAATCTTGTCTGTACTTAGACCTAATTTGCTTCCTTTGTATGATGTAATGTTGATCACATACATGTGATCTTTGTATGCTCTATGTGTATATCAATAAAGAATACTTTGTAGAGTTATGTGATGATACCTGCTGTTCATACTAGGCATGTGTGCTGCGTGTATGTTTATAACATGCATTTCTTAGTATGGGTTTTCGAGACCTTAGTTGTGATCTGGCTGGCGGTCTTTTATACACCAAGTGGCCCTTAGATGTGCGCAGCTTGGGGCATCGCGATGCGATTGTTCGTGACTCTGTCACGTGCACACTTTGTTGTATGATCGAGCCCGCCCTAGACCCCGACTAAGTGATCGGGCTGGAGTAAGTCTATGTAAGAGTTAAGGTTCAATCGATAACATGGTTGAGGCGACTTGTCTATGAGTATGGGATTCACCACCCATAAGCATTTAGACTTGTGAGCGGACGATGAGGACCCATCTCGGTTGATCATCCGGCCTGAATGGGATGCCCCTCACGTTCGATGCTTACCGAGAACGTTATGTGCTTGGCCTTGTCTGCTTAGACAAGTGGGTACGGTTCTCGGCTCTCCATGTGATTGTATCGTGACTGGAATTACATATACTAACCCCAGGTCCCGACACATGGGGTGGAGAAGCAGACTTCTTCTTCAGCTTCTTCTTCTTTTTCGAGCTTGGCCCAGCACCTTGGGCTTCTGCTTCAGCCAACTTGGCTGCCTTTTTCTCTTCTTTCAGCCTCTTGGCTTCAGCAGCGATTCTCAATCGTTCTTGTTCATCTGGGTAATCATCTGGTGTCTTGAGGGTGTTGGGGTGAGGAAACTTTGGTGGAACTGGGTAGTACAGGTGACGATTTTCTTCAGTGTACTGACTGCACATGGTGGTAGTGTACCGAAAGGGCGGACTGAAGGCAAACTGCATAGTCCACTTCCAGGTGGGAATGCTCTTGTACTTGTACCATCGAACAGCCCAGTACTTGCGAATGTTTTGCAAGCGGTTCTTGCGCTGATCCTTGGTCTCTTCAGGAGGTGTGTCATAACCCAGAGCAATGCGAATTGATTCGGGGATGCCTCTGGCGTTGTTTCTTTCCTTTCTTCTTCCTCATTTCTTCTTCCTCCTTTCTTCTTCGGAGCAGTACGTTCTGCTTCGTTGATGTGATCAAGGTTTGGTGACTCATTACCGAAATCTGACTCTCCAGACATCCTGTGAAAAGAATAAAGGTAGCGAGGGAAAAAGGAGAGTATCGAATGAGCACCAGCAAAAGTTTCGATCCAAAAACAATTTTGACAAGAGATTCAGTGAAGAATTTTGGTAGAGATTCTGATCTTTTCTGAGCTAGACTTAATCTCAGACAAGTGGAGCTGAAACCCTAGCACAAAACAGATGGATTCTAACCCTAATTTCTAACCTGAATCGAGATGGAAACCTTGACTAGCAGAAACAGGTTTCGCAACGGTGCAACGATCCAACGGATCAAACGGACCTAAAGAAATCAGCCAAAAAGACTAAGAACACGGATCCAATCTGAAAGGGAAGAACAGAGATGGAGATTGGATTGTGGCTCAGCGTACCCTAACTCGGTGACGTCGAGCAGCTATGGCGGAGAAGAGCGGAGAGGATGTGCTCGTCGACGGCGTGAAGTCCACGGCGGCGCTCTTCCGGCAGTGAAGCGGCGAGAGCGGCGACGGAGACGAAGAGCTCAGCGGCGCTCGGGAGATAGGGATCCGGGGAGATGCGAATAAGGAGGTGGGATGGCTTCGCTGGGGTGGGATGCCTTATATAGGCCAGTCTGACAGGAGCTGTCAGATCAGATCGAACGGCCCCCAGCGTCTGTCTCTCCGGATTCTACGGCGAGGATTTCGTGGCGAATCGCAAGAAAATCTCAACGACCCGGATTTGACGGGATCTCAACGACCGAAGAATAAGTCCTCGACATGAGTAAAACTTCGATAAGAATTGGAAGCATTTGATTCGGAACTCAATGATGTTCGAAGCAAATGTTTTCCGTTTCAATTGTGCTCACCCATATTGGATAGATAGAGTAAGAAAGAAAAAGAATAGAAGCGGTAGGGTCCGAAACTTATCACCTCGAAGAAAAACCAAACGAAGCAAAAGGTGATAAGCATAGAGGACTAAATCCAAACGAAAAATAAACTAAACGAAGCAGAAACAAACAACTAAACTAAATGAGTAAGCAACGAAGTAAATGAATATATACAGAAGACTAAAGGTTCGATCTTACAGTACATCTCGTGAGTCCAATATATTGAGCTCACACCTTAATGTACAGAATCTTTTCTCATCCAAAGGTTTCGTGAATATGTCTGCCAGTTGATCTTCAGTTCTGACATGACTAATAACAATATCTTCACGCTGAACATGATCACGAAGAAAATGATGGCGAATGTCAATATGCTTCGTGTGAGAGTGTTGTACAGGATTGTGAGCAATTTTGATTGCACTCTCATTATCACATAGCAGAGGGATTTTCTTCACATGAATACGATAATCCTTCAGCGTTTGCTTCAGCCATAGAATCTGAGTACAGCATGACCCAGCAGCAATGTATTCGGCTTCAGCAGTAGATATTGAAACACAGTTTTGCTTCTTTGAAGCCCAACACACAAGTGATCTTCCAAGGAAATGACAAGTCCCTGAAGTTGATTTCCTATCCACACGATCACCAGCCCAGTCTGAGTCAGAATAGCCAATGAGATCAAACTGAGCTCCCTTGGGATACCACAACCCCAAGGTAGGTGTGTGAGCAAGATAACGAAGAATTCGCTTTACAGCAGTGTGATGCGCTTCCTTTGGATTTGCCTGAAAACGAGCACAAATACAAACTGAAAGCATAATGTCAGGTCTAGATGCACAAAGATATAAAAGAGATCCAATCATAGACCGATATTTCTTCTGGTCGAAGGCTTATGCCCTTCTCATCTGCATCTAAGAAGCCATTGGTAGGCATAGGTGTCTTAATAGTTTTGCATTCAGTGAGACCAAACTTCTTCAGGCAATCCTTGAGATATTTTTCTTGAGAAATAAAGGTGCCATTCTTCTGTTGACGGATTTGAAGTCCAAGGAAGAACTTCAATTCACCCATCATAGACATCTCATATTTCTTCGACATCATCTTGGCAAATTCTTCGCTGATTTCAGTGTTAGTGCATCCAAAAATGATATCATCTACATAGATTTGACATACAAACAAATCACCATTATAAGATCGAGTGAAAAGTGTTGGGTCAGTGGTTCCTGGTTTGAAGCCTTTCTTCAGAAGGAAATCCTTCAAAGTGTCGTACCAAGCACGAGGTGCTTGCTTCAACCCATAGAGGGCCTTGTGTAACCTGTACACCATGTCGGGTTTCTTCGGGTCTTCAAAACCTGGAGGCTGCATGACATACACTTCTTCCTCGATTTCTCCGTTAAGATAAGCACTTTTCACATCCATTTGATAAAGCAGAATACCATTGAAATTTGCAAAAGCAAGCATAACACGAATGGATTCGAGACGAGCAACAGGAGCATAAGTTTCACCAAAATCGATACCTTCAATTTGGGTGTAACCTTGTGCTACCAGACGTGCTGTGTTTCTTACCACTATACCATCTTCATCTTGCTTGTTGCGAAAAATCCACTTTGTACCAATGATGTTGTGCTTCGTGGGATCAGGTCTATCCACTAAGGACCAGACTTTGTTTCGCTCGAATTGGTTAAGTTCTTCGAGCATGGCAGTTAACCAATCTGGATCCTTCATGGCTTCATCAAACTTTGACGGTTCTAACATGGAGACAAACGAAAAATTTCCACAGAAGTTAGCCAAACGAGTACGAGAGCGAGTTGTAGGACGACCTGGTTGATGAATTTCTTCAAGAATCGAGTCAACATCAACTCTTCTTCGAACTCGTGATAATGTTGAATCATTTGCTTCCGGCTCAGCTTCTGCTTCAGGATCTGCTTCAGCTTCAGGATCTGCTTCACCTTCAGCATCAGCATTTCCTTCGTTCCTTTGTTCTTCTTCGTCCTGTTCATCATTAGCTTCAGGATGTTGATCTCCAGCGCCCCGGGCTATGTGTGGGAACATTGGACCATCATCATCCCTATTAGCTTGACGAGCATTGGCATCAACAGGGCGAATCTCTCCAATAGCCATGGACCTGATCACTTCATCAAGAGGAGGTTCATCTAGATCATGAGGCAAATGCTCTTTTTGAGAGCCATTATTTTCATCAAACCTCACA
Source organism: Bromus sterilis (assembly GCA_950022295.1). NCBI lineage: Eukaryota > Viridiplantae > Streptophyta > Magnoliopsida > Poales > Poaceae > Bromus > Bromus sterilis. Next base: position 381,790,687 of record OX465595.1, on the reverse strand, counting down.
TTCACAGTTTCCATAACTTTACCAAAGTGAGAGTTATAGACTCTGTAAGTATGAGAGTTTGAGCCATAACCTAAAAGAAAACCTTCATGTGCCTTAGGGGAAAATTTGGAGCTATGATTCATATCTCTAATAAAGCATGGAGCACCAAACACCCTAAGGTACGAAACATTTGGTTTGTTACCAGTGATAAGCTCATGTGAAGTCTTCTTCAGAAATTTGTGAAGGTAAAACTTGTTGATGATATGACAAGCTGTGTTAATTGCTTCGGCCCAGAACCTAATAGGAGTCTTGTATTCAACAAGCATAGTTCTGGCCATCTCAATGAGAGTTCTATTCTTCCTTTCAACAACACCATTCTGTTGAGGTGTATAAGCAGCAGAGAACTCATGAGTAAAACCATGATCATCAAGAAAATCTTCAATATGAGTATTTTTGAATTCAGTTCCATTATCACTTCGGATATGCTTCAGAGACAATTCATATTCTGTTTGAGCTCTCTTGGCGAATGACTTGAAGATTTCAACAACTTTGCTCTTGTCATCCAAAAAGAAAACCCAAGTATAACGAGAGAAGTCATCAACAATAACTAGACCATATTTATTTCCTCCCAGGCTTGCATAATTTTGAGGACCAAAGAGATCCATATGAAGCAATTCAAGAGGAGTCTTCGCTGAATGATGTTTCTTCGTAATTTTACCAGCTTCACAAGCACTGCAGAGACGATCCTTGTCGAATTTAACTTCGCTAAGGCCAATAACATGATTCTTCTTCACTAAGTTATGAAGATTTCTCATCCCTGCATGACCAAGTCTTCGATGCCATAACCAACCAGATGAATCTTTTGCCATTAAGCATGTGGAAACAGCAGGGCCCGAAGAAAAATCAACAATGTATAAGTCTCCTTTTCGGTAACCCTCGAAGACAAACGCATAGTCATCCTGTGAAAAGACAACACAACGCGAAGCAGAAAATAGAACAAGCATACCCATATCGCATAACTTCGAAATATACATAAGATTATATCCAAGTGATTGGACTATCATAACCTTGTCAATGTGCTTATCTTTCGATATGGCAACCTTACCCAAACATAAAACTTTACCCTTGTTGTTATCACCGAAGGTAATGTACTTCTGAGAAGAGTGTGATAGTTTTGCTTCGGTGAATAACTCCTTGTCTCTGGTCATATGATTTGTGCAACCACTATCCATGACCCATTCGGATCCACCGGAGACATAACTCTGCAGAAGAATTAGTTCTTCTTAACCACCCACAAACGAGCAGGTGACTGAGAAGATGTTGAAGCACTGGTTGAAGCAATATTAAATCGAACAGGAGTGTATTGCTTCGGTGTACCATCAAGCACACCATAAATGTAAGTCCTCTGCGAATGGTTAGCATAAGAATGAGCATATGCAATCTTAGAATGATTATTATGAGGACGATAAGTATGACGACCAGTACGATAGTATTGCTTCTGCGGAACATTTGATTCGGTCACCAAAGGATCATTTCTTGTTTCAAGAGAAAATAAATGATTCGGTGGTACCGAAGACTTTCCCTGCATGGTATGGTTAGCAGGAAATTTTTCCACAAGTGCTTTCTGCACCCATATCTGCCTCTTATAGAAGCCATTCTTAGGAGGAGCACCAACATACTCAGCTGTAACCTTTCCCTGTTCGTCCTTGATGAGCTTGTAGTCAGAATCTAGTGATTCGTCTACAATAGCTTTGTTCATCTTGCAATCAAAACCTGAAAGGTTAGCTATATCAATGGGGTTCCCTTTCGCAAGGACCCAAACAGTCTTAGGATACTGCTCAGGTTCCCAATAGGTGCCATCAGGGTTTATCTTTCTCTCGAAACCAACACCTTCATTCCTGGGATTCCTGTGAAGGAGAGCCTTCCTCAGGATATCACAGAGATACTGGTGACCTTGCACACTTTTGAACATTCCTGATTCAAATAAGTTTTTCAACCTGAGGAGTTCCTCGGTAACAGCAGGATTTTCCTCATCAGAGGCATTAGTATCATCAATAACAATAGGAGCTTTGCCTTTGGAATCAATTTTTCTTTGTTCCAAACAATCCAAACAAGGTGATTCAGTTTCATGATTTGCTTCAGAACCTTGTTGAGCCATGAGAGAGAGATTGACATTTTCCAACTCTTCATGAGCCTCTTTCAGTTTTTCGAGAGCCATTTTCCTCTGAAGAAATTCATAGGTGAGCTTCTCATAATCAACTGAAAGAAGATCATGCCGAGAGGATAATTCTTCAAACTTTTCTTTCAGAGCTTCATGCTCATTAGTCAAAGTTTGACCTCTCTCTATCTCATCGATCAACAACATTTCTGATTTCTTAATGGTTTTGCTTAGAGAATCAAGTTCATCTTGTTGGATTGAAGCAATTTTAGCAAGTTTAGCATAGCTTATCTTAGAATCACTGTCATATGAGGAACAATCAGAAGTATCATAGTTAGATTTCGATGAAGATACCTTCGCCTTGGCCATGAAGCAATATGCAGGAGATTCATCTTCACTACTGTTGTTGGTGAAGAATGAGCTCGAAGCTTTTGCCGAAGCATCTACTGAAGCGAATGCCAAACCAGCAACACCATCTGATTCGGACCCAGACCCAGACCTTGAGCCTGAATGAGCTTCGGACCCAGAGGCTTCGTCTTCGGAGTTCATCTCCTTTCCCAGATAGGCCTTGGCTCGGTGAGGGCTGCTTCGACGAGACGAGTGAGTCTTCGAGGAAGAACCCTCACGCTTCTTATGATACTTCTTCTTCTTGTCATCATCAGAATCTTTCTTCTTATCTCTTCTCGAACTGGAATCATGTCTCTTGGATTCATAGCTTCTGGAAGATCTGTGGGACTTGGTTGAGGAGTCTCTGAGCGAATGCTTTGCTTTGTTCTCAGCTTCCCACAGAGGGCAATCAGCAATGTAGTGACCTGGTTTCTTGCATTTGTAGCAACAGTTGTCTTTTGATGGAGAGCTTCTTGAGGATGAACGGTGAGATGAGTGAGTGGAGCTTCTTGAAGAATAACTCTTTCTCGGTGAAGAAAAACCTTTTCTTTGGAAGCGATTGAAGCGTCTCATGATCAATGCCAAATCCTTCCCAATACTTGCAGGATCATCTGATTCGACACCTGAAGCAGAACTGACTTCGGGTGAAGAATGACGTGAAGCTTTTGCTTTCAAAGCATGAGTTTTTCTTCGTGAACCATTTATGTCACGTTTCTCATCTTCTTCCATTTCAAAGGTAGTGAGTCTCTCAAGAATATCAGCGGCAACAAGACGTCTGAAATCAGTCCTTTCCTTGATCATCAACACAATGTGATCAAACGAGTCATCCAATGAGCGAAGCAAAGTTCTCACAACAGAGTGAGGAGTAATGTCATCAGCACCGAGGGAAATCAACTCATTAGCAAGAGTTGTGAGTCTGCTGTAAATAGAGCTGACTTTTTCACCCTCGTTTCTCTTGAAGCGATAGAATTTTCTTCGGAGTGTGTCAATTCTGGCATCTTTCTGGGTAGAAACACCTTCACCAATCTTTTCAAGATAGTCCCAGACACCTTTGGCAGTTGGAATATTCTTCACTTCATGATACTTTTCAGGTGTCAAGTGATTGGTGATGAAAACCCAAACTACAGAATCAAGATCAATCAGTGTTGCTTCTTCAAGGGTGATCGCCTTCTCATCGGCAACAATGACTCCATACAAGACAACTTGCCAGGCAGTTGAGTTGATAGCCATGATATTTCTTTTCATCTTGTCCTTCCAGTACGAGTAGTCCTTCCCATTGAAAATAGGAATAGGTTCGCCGGAGCGAATAGCTGCGAAAGACATACTTGAAGACATACAAGACACTCCAGGAGGTTAATCCAAAACACACAGAGTGTAGGGAGTGATTAGCTCTGATACCAATTGAAAGTCCAAGTATGTGATCAGAGGGGGAGGGGGTGAATGATCACTTCAATATTTTCTACTGAAACTATTGAAGTGAAGCATAAGCAGTGCGGAATAGCGAAGAATAACTGGAAGCGAAACTAAATGCAGTGAATCAAAACACATTGAAGCATAACAGTGAAGCAAATACAATACTGAAGGTAAATGCTTGAAGTAAAACGAACTGGGACTCGGCGATGTTTGTTCGACCAGTTCACGCTCTGCAAAGCGCTACGTCTGGTTGGAGGGACTGGTGATTGAACACCTGGAGCAAATCTCTCTCCGTCCGTTGCTCCACTGCATCAAACTCCTTGAGCTTGATCAGTTCTTCACTCGTGGTTGATTATTGAGGAAATCACCGAAACCTTTGACAAACTGGACTTCGAGGCGACAATTACTATTCGCTCTCTGAAGAACAACTCTCTAACCGTCTAGGAGAATTGCAGTTCTCCAAGATAAAAAGGCTAGCAAGCTTTCACCTAAGTCATCTCGAATCTACTCAGATCAATGGGACTTAGGTTAAAGTATCTGGATTTTGGGTTTTGCTTCGGTGGCGTTTTTGGGGTTGCTCTCTACAGTCTCTCTTGGAATGATCTCAGAGCAGCCACCCGCAAATGGAGGAGGGGGCGGCGTATTTATAGTTGGCGATCCCGAGGTGCGGAATGACCAAACTGACCCGATGTGACAGCTTGACACGTTTCCACAACGGTCGGATTTGTCATCAATGCGCAACTTTACTTGAGGAACAAGTAAAGCTGACTCATGGACTTAGTTCTGCTTCAGAATCCAAAGAATGAAGTCTTTGCTACCGAAGCTTAACTTAGTGCACATGAGATTTCTTCACTCAGGCTTCTCACTTGGTCTGGATTTGATCTGAGCATTTCTCAATGACTTCGATGTCCACAAACTAAATACCCCTCTTGATAGTACGGTTTTTCCTATGACTCAAGGAACAGAAAAAGAACTACACAAAAACATCTAAGTCTTGCGCCGTCTTCTTCATTTCCTTCAATGAGTAGAGCTTCAGGACACCTTCATTTTGGGGGGTCAACCTTCGTGATTAAACTTCACTCCGAGGGTAATGCATTGATAACTTGAAAACCTTCACTGAAGCTTTATCACATGGCTTGTCCTTCAGGAACCTATGCAACTGTTTACACTAGAAAACATTGTTAGTTCCTCTACTGTCTTGTCCAACAATATCCAAAACACACGGGGGCAAAACTTTGCCTTTACAAGTCCCCACTGAGAGTGTTGATCACAAGACATCTTTGAAAATGCTCAAGGATGTAATTTTTCCTAGGTTTGGAGTACCAAGGTACCTCATGACAAATGGAGGGTCACACTTCACGCATGGAGCTTTTAGGAAAGCTCTAGCCAAGTACGATGTCAATCATAGGATTGCATCATCGTACCACCCTCAAACTAGTGGGCAAGTTGAGCTCACCAATAGGGAGATCAAGTTGATCTTACAGAAGACAGTAAACAGTTCTAGAAAGGACTGGTCAAAGAAGTTAGGAGATGCTTTGTGGGCGTATAGAACTGCTTACAAAAACCCCATGGGCATGTCTCCGTATAAAATGGTCTATGGCAAGGCTTGCCATTTACCATTAGAGTTAGAGCACAAGGCTTTCTGGGTTGTCAGAGAGCTAAATGCTGACCCAAAGTTAGCTGGTGAAAAGCGTCTCATGAACTTGACTTCTCTAGATGAGTGCAGGAGTGAAGCTTACGAGAGCGCTAAAATGTTCAAGGAAAAGATAAAGAAGTGGCATGACAAAAGAATTCTGAAACGTGAATTTAATGAGTTTTGTTGTTTAGATCTCATTTCAGGTTTTCTCCAGCTAAACTACTTTCCAGATGGGAAGGACCTTTTCATATCGAAGAAGTATATCAGTCTGCTGCAATCAAGATCAATAATTTCGAAGGCACCAAACCTCAAGTTGTGAATGGACAAAGAATCAAACATTATATGGCAGGTGATCCAATCAATGTGGATGCAAACATGATATATACAAAGACTCACGGAGAACATGTTGCAGCCAGTTTCAGACTCCGGCAGGAGCAGAATAAGAAAAGGTAACAAAACACCGCGAACGTCAATAAAAGTTTACTTTTCAAAGTTTTTGCAAAATTAGGAAAATTCCAAGCCCGAGTGGAGCCGGAGAGGAGCTCCAGGGGGGCCATGAGGCCTCCTGGCGCGGCCCCCCTCCTGGCCGCGCCAGGCACCCTCCTGGGTGCCCTGGACTCCGACTCCGACTCCACCTAGGCTTGAAACCTTCCTTCTGTTGCAGAATTTTTTTCTATATATTTGCCCGGATAGTCCCGGCACCGTATCTCGCGATTTCGTGTGTTTTCTTTCTCGGTCTGTTTCTGGCAGGGTGAAAAGCTGTTGCTAGAGATGTGTTCTTGTGACTCGAGCGGAGAAGATTACATGGGTCGTCGTCTGCGACAACTCCAGCAAGACTACAATCAAAGGAAGTATGTCGGATGGTGTAAGGCCCGATATGCGGTACTGTTCCAGATCTAGATGTTTCCATCCAGATACGGGGACGAAGCACATATCGGTCCCACCGCAACATATGAAAAAGCCATATGCCCCGGATTTCCAACATGATATCACAACAATACAGATACAAGGATACAACATCTCATACAATCGGCATACAACTGCCTTAAATACAATACATCAGCGGAAGGTACGTGTCTGGGTACAGACTACAATCAAATGCCTAGTGGCAAAAGAAAATCATCGATCCCCATAACCACACGGGTCCAGGCCCTCCGTCGGGATCCGCCTAACTAGTCGTCGTCGAGTCTCCACGTGGAACGTCGATCACCATACCTGTTGTCGATCAAGAACCCTGAGAAGAGTTTGGGGGTAGTATCATGAGTACAGAGGTACTCAACATCCAACTGTAGTGGTCATCTGACCCAGCAAGGACTTCATCACTCGTCATTCTAGGACAAATAGTAGTTTACGGTAAGGATGGGGTAAGTGGTGAGGTTGCTGCCGCACTAGCATTTATGAAGTGGCTAACGATCTAGAGAGTAAGATAAGAAGCCAAGCATTCGATGAGGAATCGCCTCCAACAAGTCTTGCTATCCACTACTACGCAAACATAACACCTATCCTATCCTTGTCCTCCTCTTCGCATCCCGACGAAGAAGAAGCAATCAAGGCACACACACGTTGATCAAGTTATATTAAGATTATCTCAGTTATTGTTGTCTATGAACAAGGGGTAGGTCTCAAGTCGTCCATAACCGTGGACACGGCTTCTCGAAAAGATTTAACCCTGCAGGGGTGTACCAGCTGCCAATTACAAGGCCCCGCACGCACGTCCATCTCTCTCAGTTGCTACCCATCACAGGCAACCATTTTATGATTTAGTTCCAAGAGATCCGAAACGACAGGTCCCTCTAACTAACAACGAACAAATCCGGGTGGCCCCCGGGGAGTCGACACCCAATCCAAAAGCCGTCCACGCTCTCGGATCGGACTCTTCCGTATGGCTAAGGTCGGGGTTAGCCTCACCTATATAACAGGGGACTTCCCTAGCTCACCAGTGTGGACCAACAAAGGAACTATGTCTCTGCTGGCCCGAGTTGTTTTACAACCACTGGCTGCAGACCAGTTACGCACACGGTTTCAAATGGTAAATCAGCTTGGGCCACCTCTAGAAATGTTTGAAGCTAGGTAGGTAAGAAAAGGGGACCCCATAAAATCCCACACGCGGTTAGGCACGCTCAGTCTTAAAACCAATACCCGGAACTCGGATCCTAGGTGACTCGAATGGAACAAAGCGTCTGGGCGGGATAGCCTAGACCTTCCATCCTTCGTCGAATATAGTCAACATTTATAAATAATCATATCATCAACAACAATAATAATAATGTGATATCCCAAACCAAAGAGTAACAGGGTAACATCGTAGCATCCTAAGCATGCATACTAAGCAGGGGCTGAGCAACGAGCAATAGTAACATAGCAGTACATGGTTTGCTGGGAGGGGACATGGTTGTATCGGTTTGAAAGAGGCTGTAAACATGTGGTAGGATCAAACATCGAACCTAACCTAGACTAGCATGAAAACCGCTGGTTGAAATAGAATGGATCATAAGTAATGTATAGTCCTTGCCTGTTAATAAGTCGGGTTCCGAAGGTGTAGTTGATCGCAAGCTCGCATCGTCTCCGAGAGGTACCCACGGAAGCACACAAGACGGTAAACACTGGAAATCAATCAACGAGCAAGCATCTATTACTACGAAGCAAACACGAGCAAGCATCAACAGAAAGGCAACACGAGACATCGCTCCTACTGTCGAGAGGGGTTACTAACAATTTAAGTGGAGTACTCGTCACACACGACGATACCGCACATTTACGGTGGTTCAAGTTGCTTAGCTACAGGTGATCAACCAACGGTTATTAACATGGAAAGGCACCCAAGAATGGCATGTCACACAATCATGGCAAAAGGTTAAGCACAAAGTAAACTACCTATACTAGTCAAGTTAAGCGAGGCAACACCCTAAACATGGCATAACACTAAGTGCCTCACGATGATTAAAGGATTTGGTACTTTTCTGCCCTAAACCACATTTTAGGTTGGTTAACAACAGCAAACAATAGCATAAACACAAATTACACGAAAAACTAATCAAGTTACATATAAAGCACACTCCAAACGGAGTTACGGTTAAAAAGATATAAGCAAGACAAGCTATGCACACATGCTTTATAAACAGGGGTAAATCTATATGCAAAAGTGCAGCAACATGACATAGCAATACATGGGCATGAAGTAGACATGATGCTTAACAATATGCAATTGGAATCACTCAATTCTGATAAACGGTCGCGACACACTCGTCGACCGAAGTTGCAACAAAATATAAACAGCAGCACACTAACAGTAGGGTAGCTACTTTGGAGCAAGATACAATCAACATGCAGCAAGCAAATATGACATGTGAAGGCATGGAACTGAAGTATAAACAATGCCTAATAGGATGCAAAAGGATTCAATCAATTCCGACGAACGGTTGCGAAGCAATCGTCGCCCGAAGTTGCAATAAAATAACAGTTTTCAGCACAGCAGTACATTAACGATCTGGTACCCACTTCGACGCAGAATTAAACTATCTAGACGGCCTCAAACGGAAAAACTTTCTACATACGAACGCTAGAGCACACAAAACTGAGCAACTTTTGTTTTGGGGGCACGTTCATCGGAGCTACGGATTGATCGCAAATCGACTCACAAAATTGAATCAGCAGCAGAAATACACAAGACTTAGCAGAAATCTGGAAAATGGAAAAAAACAACAGAAAAAAAGGGGAGTCGGGCCTCACCCAGCTGGACTCGGCCCAAGAGGCCTGAAGGCGGATCTGGGCTCACGCGCCTGGCTTGGGCAGCTGGGCTTGGCTCGCCCTGGTGGGCCGCGCGCTGGATCTGGCCCATCCAGCGGCTGGCTGGTCGGCGGCCTCGATCCCGCCTGGATCGAGCACGACGGCAGCCGACGACCTCGCTGCGGCGGGAGGAGGCCGGTGGGGCGCGTCGCCGGCGGAGGACGCGGGAACGGGACGGGGCGACGCGGTGGAGGGCAGGGCCGGTGGCGGCCGGACCCCGGCGAGAGGAGGTCGCGGGCGAGGCTCCCGAGCGCAGCGGCTCGACCTCGGATGGGCGGCGCCCATGGCGGCTGGCTCCTGCAGGTAAAGGAAGGAGGAGTTGAGGGGGTGAGAGAGGACGGGAGGAAGAGGATGAGAAGAAGGAGAGGCGCTGGCGGCCCGGCTCGCGGACGTGGCTGCCGGAGTTGGAGGCGGCGACGCGCGGTGCCTCCACAGGAGGGGAGAGGAGGTGAGGAGAGAGATGGAGGCTGGGGGGTAACGTGGCACGCATCTGGGCCGTCAGATCTCAGATCTGACGGTCCAGATCAGGGGGAGAGCTAGGGTTTCGGATTTTGGGTGTTTTTGGACGAAAATTTGGAGCAGAAACAGGGGGTGGCTGCAATTTTGGACTAGGGAAACCCTAGAAATGGGGTGGGAGTGTGGTGGTCTTTATATAGCCCCGGTGGCTGGCAGTTTGCAAAACCATCCCCGGTTTTTCTCTCTCGCGCACGGCGTTTAAGTTTCTGACCGCCGGGGGTCCGTAGGACCTCCGATTCGGGTAAAACTTTGAACTGCGCGAACAACGCGTCGAGCCGGCGGCGTTCACCTCGCGCTAGAACCGTTCCGAGAACACTTTCTGGCGCGCTATAAAAATATCACGTTTACTTATTAAACGTGGTTTTTCTTTCCGTTGGCTGCGGCTGGTCTCGTGCGGTTTTCGCGACGGCGTTCGGGTGAAACCCGGTGTCGCAAAGGTCGAGTGTCAGGGTGGCAAGGGTCGGTCTCCGTCCGGTACGAGATAAGAGGGGGGAAAATAATCGTCGATCGATAAATCGGGGATGCAAACACCGCAAACAAATCAGACAATCAAACAATTCACACCGAAAACAAAAAATTTATTTTTTGTGAAATCTGGGCTGTTACAATACAACACCACCAACAAGGGATCTCGTCCCGAGATCCAGGACGATCCGGGGGAGAGGGGGGAGATAAAAGAGAGTCGACAATTCTTCAACACCACCAACAAGGGACTCTTCTCCATGGCGAACGACGATCTCCATCGAGAAACTGTCAGCAGAGAGATGACATCGTCGGAAAAACGAAACCGTCAGTGTCAAGAGGAAGAACGACAGCTAAAACCTGGTCAAAGGGATAGTGATTTTCGACGCAAGTCGTGAAAACACCGGCAAAAGGATGGATGGCAATGGATGACCCAGATGATAACCGAAGTCGGAGAAGCTAAAGGTACTACAGGAATTCCCACCTGAGCTCGGAATCGAGACAATACGCTGCAAGCAAGGCATTGTAACGGTTCTGATACTCCACACCTCGAGATCCTAGAGTTTGAAGGGGATAAGTCGAGAATTAAAACACTTACGACACTTGTCCTGACCAGAGCAAGGGTAAGGAGTAAAAAGATCCTACCCTCCGATAACTAACTTAGTAACTACAAAATAGTTTTGTCTACACTCGACTTCGGCCAGAGAGGGGATCCTACGGTCGGTAAGGCTCTGATACCAAGTTGTAAGGCACGATATGCGGTACTGTTCCAGATCTAGATGTTTCCATCCAGATCCGGGGACGAAGCACATATCGGTCCCACCGCGACATATGACAAAGCCATATGCTCCGGATTTCCAACATGATATCACAACAATACAGATACAAGGATACGACATCTCATACAATCGGCATACAACTGCCTTAAATACAATACATCAGCGGAAGGTACGTGTCTGGGTACAGACTACAATCAAATGCCTAGTGGCAAAAGAAAATCATCGATCCCCATAACCACACGGGTCCAGGCCCTCCGCCGGGATCCGCCTAACTAGTCGTCGTCGAGTCTCCACGTGGAACGTCGATCACCATACCTGTTGTCGATCAAGAACCCTGAAAAGAGTTTGGGTAGTATCATGAGTACAGAGGTACTCAGCATCCAACGGTAGTGGTCATCTGACCCAGCAAGGACTTCATCACTCGTCATTCTAGGACAACTAGAAGTTTACGGTAAGGATGGGGTAAGTGGTGAGATTGCTGCCGCACTAGCATTTATGAAGTGGCTAACAATCTAGAGATTAAGATAAGAAGCCAAGCATTCGATGAGGAATCGCCTCCAACAAGTCTTGCTATCCACTACTACACAAACATAACACCTATCCTATCCTTGTCCTCCTCTTCGCATCCCGACGAAGAAGAAGCAATCAAGGCACACACACGTTGATCAAGTTATATTAAGATTATCTCAGTTGTTGTTGTCTATGAACAAGGAGTAGGTCTCAAGTCGTCCATAACCATGGACACGGCTTCTCGAAAAGATTTAACCCTGCAGGGGTGTACCAGCTGCCCATTACAAGGCTCTGCACGCACGTCCATCTCTCTCAGTTGCTACCCATCACAGGCAACCATTTTATGATTTAGTTCCAAGAGATCCGAAACGGCAGGTCCCTCTAACTAACAACGAACAAATCCGGGTGGCCCCCGGGGAGTCGACACCCAATCCAAAAGCCGGCCACGCTCTCGGATCGGACTCTTCCGTATGGCTAAGGTCGGGGTTAGCCTCACCTATATAACAGGGGACTTCCCTAGCTCACCAATGTGGACCAACAAAGGAACTATGTCTCTGCTGGCCCGAGTTGTTTTAAAACCACTGGCTGCAGACCAGTTACGCACACGGTTTCAAATGGTAAATCAGCTTGGGCCACCTCTAGAAATGTTTGAAGCTAGGTAGGTAAGAAAAGGGGACCCCATAAAATCCCACACGCGGTTAGGAACGCTCAGTCTTAAAACCAATACCCGGAACTCGGATCCTAGGTGACTCGAATGGAACAAAGCGTCGGGGCGGGATAGCCTAGACCTTCCATCCTTCGTCGAATATAGTCAACATTTATAAATAATCATATCATCAACAACAATAATAATAATGTGATATCCCAAACCAAAGAGTAACAGGGTAACATCGTAGCATCCTAAGCATGCATACTAAGCAGGGCTGAGCAACGAGCAATAGTAACATAGCAGTACATGGTTTGTTGGGAGGGGACATGGCTGTATCGGTTTGAAAGAGGCTGTAAACATGTGGTAGGATCAAACATCGAACCTAACCTAGCCTAGCATGCAAACCGCTGGTTGAAATAGAATGGATCATAAGTAATGTATAATCCTTGCCTGTTGATAAGTCGGGTTCCGAAGGTCTAGTTGATCGCAAGCTCGCATCGTCTCCGAGAGGTACCCGCGGCAGCACACAAGACGGTAAACACTGGAAATCAATCAACGAGCAAGCATCTATTACTACGAAGCAAACACGAGCAAGCATCAACAAAAAGGCAACACGAGACATCGCACCTACCGTCGAGAGCGGTTACTAACAATTTAAGTGGAGTACTCGTCACACACGACGATACCGCACATTTACGATGGTTCAAGTTGCTTAGCTACAGGTGATCAACCAACGGTTATTTACATGGCAAGGCACCCAAGAATGGCATGTCACACAATCATGGCAAAAGGTTAAGCACAAAGTAAACTACCTATACTAGTCAAGTTAAGCGAGGCAACACCCTAAACATGGCATAACACTAAGTGCCTCACGATGATTAAAGGATTTGGTACTTTTCTGCCCTAAACCACATTTTAGGTTGGTTAACAACAGCAAACAATAGCATAAACACAAATTACACGAAAAACTAATCAAGTTACATATAAAGCACACTCCAAACGGAGTTACGGTTAAAAAGATATAAGCAAGACAAGCTATGCACACATGCTTTATAAACAGGGGTAAATCTATATGCAAAAGTGCAGCAACATGACATAGCAATACATGGGCATGAAGTAGACATGATGCTTAACAATATGCAATTGGAATCACTCAATTCTGATAAACGGTCGCGACACACTCGTCGATCGAAGTTGCAACAAAATATAAACAGCAGCACACTAACAGTAGGGTAGCTACTTTGGAGCAAGATACAATCAACATGCAGCAAGCAAATATGACATGTGAAGGCATGGAACTGAAGTATAAACAATGCCTAACAGGATGCAAAAGGATTTAATCAATTCCGACGAACGGTTGTGAAGCAATCGTCGCCCGAAGTTGCAATAAAATAACAGTTTTCAGCACAGTAGTACATTAACGATCTGGTACCCACTTCGACGCAGAATTAAACTATCTAGACGGCCTCAAACGGAAAAACTTTCTACATACGAACGCTAGAGCACGCAAAACTGAGCAACTTTCGTTTTGGGGGCACGTTCATCGGAGCTACGGATTGGTCGCAAATCGACTCGCAAAATTGAATCAGCAGCAGAAATACACAAGACTTAGCAGAAATCTGGAAAATGAAAAAAAAACAGAAAAAAGGGGAGCCGGGCCTCACCCAGCTGGGCTCGGCCCAAGCGGCCTGAAGGCGGATCTGGGCTGACGCGCCTGGCTTGGGCAGCTGGGCTTAGCTCGCCCTGGTGGGCCGCGCGTTGGATCTGGCCCATCCAGCGGCTGGCTGGTCGGCGGCCTCGATCCCGCCTGGATCGAGCACGACGGCAGCCGACGACCTCGCTGCGGCGGGAGGAGGCCGGTGGGGTGCGGCTCCGGCGGAGGAGGCGGGAACGGGACGGGGCGACGCGGTGGAGGGCAGGGCCGGTGGCGGCCGGACCCCGGCGAGAGGAGGTCGCGGGCGAGGCTCCCGAGCGCGGCGGCTCGACCTCGGATGGGCGGCGCCCATGGCGGCTGGCTCCTGCAGGTAAAGGAAGGAGGAGGTGAGGGGGTGAGAGAGGACGGGAGGAAGAGGAGGAGAGGAAGGAGAGGCGTTGGCGGCCCGGCTGGCGGACGTGGCTGCCGGAGTTGGAGGCGGCGGCGCGCGGTGCCTCCACGAGAGGGGAGAGGAGGTGAGGAGAGAGATGGAGGCTGGGGGGTAGCGTGGCACGCATCTGGGCCGTCAGATCTCAGATCTGACGGTCCAGATCAGGAGTAGAGCTAGGGTTTCGGATTTGGGGTGTTTTTGGACGAAAATTTGGAGCAGAAACAGGGGGGTGGCTGCAATTTTGGACTAGGGAAACCCTAGAAATGGGGTGGGAGTGTGGTGGTCTTTATATAGCCCCGGTGGCTGGCAGTTTGCAAAAACATCCCCGGTTTTTCTCTCTCGCGCGCGGCGTTTACGTTTCTGACCGCCGGGGGTCCGCAGGACCTCCGATTTGGGTAAAACTTCGAACTGCGCAAACAGCGCGTCGAGCCGGCGGCGTTCACCTCGCGCTGGAACCGTTCCGAGAACACTTTCCGGCGCGCTATAAAAATATCCCGTTTACTTATTAAACGGTGTTTTTCTTTCCGTTGGCTGCGACTGGTCTCGTGCGGTTTTCGTGACGGCGTTCGGGTGAAACCCGGTGTCGCAAAGGTCGAGTGTCAGGGTGGCAAGGGTCGGTCTCCGTCCGGTTCGAGATAAGAGGGGGGGAAATAATCGCGGATCGATAAATCAGGGATGCAAACACCGCAAAGAAATCAAACAATCAAACAATTCACACCGAAAACAAAATTTTTAATTTTTGTGAAATCTGGGCTGTTACAGATGGGCCACTGAAGAAGAAATTGCTGCAAGGCGGAGATGGAGCTCTCCGTGAGAAAATAAGTCAAGATCGTCACCGCCCACCAGGAAGTAGGACCAAGCAACCCCATCATGGTGGGGTTTGTCCAACCTCAGTATGAATTTTCTCTTAAGCTTTCAGGAAAACCTCCTTCGCTTGAGGATCCACAAAGGCCGTCCACCGTCTCTGAAGCTTATCGCGTCACCAACCAATTCTGTGAATATTTCTGTGTGCTACAAGCGCAAGTGGAGATCTTGGAAGCTGAAAATATATGTCTGCGGCGCATAATCAGAGACTTGAAGAACCAGAAGCAGGAAGAATGAGGAGTAAAACTCCTCGGGTAATGGCATCCCCTTAGCTTGTTCCAAGCTTGGGGGAGTGCCGGGTATCTTTATCTTTATCTTTGTCTTTAAGAGTCAAGTAGAGTCGCATCATGTCTAGGGAAGTTACTTTATGAAATAGGTGTTGCTTTGAGGTCTATCACTCCTTTTGTGGAGAGATTTGTATCCGTGAGTGTGGGGTCGTCTATGAAGGAATATTAATGAGAAGTCTATTGGTTTCTTCGCTGCACTCGGTATTCTCTTCATGCAATCAACATTATGACCTGATTCCTATGGGGAGTATTGACCTTATATCAGGTATGGCTTCGAAAACTTTATTTAAATCTTGGCAAGTATAGCTTTGGTCATAACAACAAGCATGTTTTTCTCAAAGTAGCGACATAGCCAAAACCTTTGTGTTATTATGCTTGAAGTGTTATGTTGACAAGGAAGACAACTTGATGTTTCATTCTAGTTTTAATGTTTATGCTTTGTATTGCTTGCATCTAAGTTGTCATCAATTGTCTGGTCTCTCAAAGCCTTGCTAGCCAAAACTCTGTACTAAGCGTAATTCTGCTTGTACTTCCATACCCTGAAACCAACATCTTCCACTTGAGTCCACCATACCTTCCTATTTGTGGTATTCCACTACCACTCCTAAAGTATATAATTTATGTGCTATCTCTAGATGTTCAAAATCTTCTGTTTTGTTCCACTGATTCAGATCATGAGGAAGTGGTGAGTAACCCATGATCTTCTTAATTTGGACAAGTTTTATCTTGGGATTGCATGCCTAATCTGCAAACCCCTAATACGAGAAGGGACTGGCATGAGTGCCCAGCTCGTAAAAGATAAATACTAACGCACAAGTTTCTTCGCTCATTAAACAAAGGAATTTAAGGGGATGTGATCGTCCCCACATGGGAGCCGTTCCTCGAAACTTGTCCAAATCATGAAGTGAGTGAGTTATCTATCAGCGGTCGTTGACGGATCATGCACCTCCCAAAGGCATGTTTTTATTCTGTTTGATCTAGAGATGGCACATGAGTTTTCCCTGCTTACCCTTTTGCACGGGGTTTATCCTTTATTTTGTGCTGAGTCAGTCCTTCCTACTTCCTTCCTTCTTGAGAGCGAACAGACACTTGATGTTAATAAATATTCTTGCATACAAAGCTGCATTGAAAGTTAGCATGTTACATCTTTGTTGACATTATCTTTTGATAAGTGAGTTGTTTGCAAAAGCTTATGCTTAGTAAACATCTTCCTTTGTGTTAACATGTGCACTTCTTGACTGATAACATGTTCTTTCCAAAGCTTCAACTGGTTCCATTATAAGTGAAAGAGCAAAAGTAAAAGTTATTAGTTGTTCCTTGAACAAGGCTATGTTTTCCATGATTTGATGAGTTTTCCAGGTCCTACTTTGTTATAATTGTTACTACTTTCTCATAAGGACCTTATGAGTTGAGGTTGCTGTTGAGGATGCTTCGGTTTGGTGAGAAATCTTAATGCTTCTTGTCCGTATTCTCTTATCGACGCTTCACTCTCTAAACTTGTGGACAGGTTTACCGAGCTTAGCAATCGCTTGGGGACAAGCGAGGTCTAAGCTTGGGGGAGTTGATACGTCCAAAATGCATCACTATTTTATATTGTAATTTCATCCTATTCATTGATATATTCCACTTTAAGGTACTGTTCTTATGTTGTTTTGTCTTGTTTTACACAGTTTACAACTTTCCGGTGCCGAAGCAGCAGAAGCAGAATTCAGCGGTGAAAAGTGGACACCAAGTTGCTGAATCAGATCAAGTCCAAATGCGATGAAAATTTACGGGGAGTGTTTTTATGAAGATTGACTGGGGATCACCGAGGATGGAGGTGAGGGGACCCACCAGGCAGCCAGAAGGGTGCCTGGCGCGGGCCCCCTCCTGGCCGCGCCAGGTACCCTCCTAGATGCCCGGTGGCCTCCCTCGGTGCCCCCCTCTCGCCTATAAGACCCCCCTGGGGTAGAAACCCTGGATAGAGAATAGTTTCCGTGTTTCGCCACCGCCACGGGGCAGAAACCTACAGAGGATAAAAGCCATCTCCAGCGGGCAGATTCCGCCGGGGAGATCACCTCCCGGAAGGGGAGATCGTCGCCATCATCATCATCATCGTCACGGGAATCATCGAGATCATCATCAACATCATCCCCAACATCAGCACCATCTCCATCTCCATCCCATCTCATCTCACAATTGCAACTTGTGTTGTAATCCGTACTATCTATCCTCTCTACTCTGTCGGTGTTGATTACTACTTTGAGGTGAATCCTATTGAGTTTTGTTGGAGAAATATCATTGTGTCCAGATTGTTTTCCACCCATCTATCACCTCTGATCATGATCTCTTTTATGTCATGTGAGTAGTTACTTTAGTTCTTGAGAACATGGGAGAAGTCTAGTTGTTAGTAGTCATATGATGTTGAAGTGTTATGTGTTGTTTGATACTTAAGTTGTCTTGTTATTTCTCTAGTGGTGTTATGTGAGTCGAACACTTAACACTTCACCTTTCATGGGCCTAGAGGAATACATTGTGCACAAAGGATGTTTATGGTGGGTTGCCGGAGTGACAGAAACCTGAACCCCAGTTCGCACACTTTTGCACAAGGGAGTTATGGATCCTTGATCGTAATGCTGTGGTTAGGCTTATGCCTTAATTACTACCTTGTATTTGCGGATGCTTGCAAGGTGTGTAATCATAAGAGTACACTTATCTTAGTCTAGAAGGTGTACTAGCATTGATCCACCCACCAACACTTATCAACACAATAAATATTACTTGGCGGAGTATGATGAAAGTAACTTGGCTATCTCTCCCATGTGTTCTCGAGAACTCTTTAGCTTTTATAAGTTTAGTTCCTAGGCTTATCCTTGTGAAAGGATTGGGCCACTTGCTACTCCTCATTTACCCTGTTTACTTTGCTTGTCTTTTACTTTTCTGTTGCTTAAACCAAAAACCCCTAAATATTTACCTTTGAGTGTGTGCAGCCTTTCCTTATCCAGTGTCACTTATCAGCACCTTCTGCTCCTCGTTGGGTTCGACACTCTTATTTATCGAAAAGCTACAATTTATCCCCTAGACTTGTGGGTTATCAAGAATCGTTTATTGGCGCGGTTAACAGGGGAGGCAATCCCACTAAACCTATTAACTTCACCGCCATAAATCGCCCGGGCCGAGGTCGGACCGTCCGGGCTAGAGTCTGGATCGTCCGTATAATTACGACCCGAAGCGAGTTTTGGCCATATTTATCCGGACCGTCCGGCCAATATGGTCCGGACCGTCCGGGAGGACCGCGTGGAGTCCGATTTTGCTCGGGATTTTGGCATATCGGACGTGAAAATGACTCGTTTTCTTGCAAGGTAAGCCCAACCCCCTCATAAATAGATGAGGTGACGGCCGATTGAAACAACACACAATCGAACAAACATATCTACACTTTCAAACCCTAATTTTATCTCTCTCCCTTGTATCTTTCTTCTCGTTCTTCGTTCGTTCTTGTTCTTGCAGGGCAACGGTCCACGAGGCCCTAGAGGCGACCAGGTCGACCTAGGGCAGCCCATAGCCATCGTGCTCCCTGACGGGGTCCCTCCCGGGAGTGTGGGGTTTCAGGTCTACAAAAGCGCCCACCGGATTGCTTGCATACCGCGCTTCCGGTAGGGTCTCCTTCAGCGTGAGCTGCGGTGCATCACCCCCGGCGTCGAGGGTACACATGACGTGTTCGTGTGTCAACACACTTTTTGGCGACTCCGTTGGGAAACGAAGCTTCGAACGGTCTCCGGCTTGTTCTTGCTACGAAAAGATCGTCATCAAGTTGCTGTAATCTACGAAGGTAGTATGAATTCCCACTTCACCTATGTAGATGCAAATAATTCATATGTTGTTGCTAGATTACCTAATGAGCATGATGTATCGGCTAGCCCTAGTTTTATCTATCATTCATCTAACTGTGTGCAACAGCCGGTTCATAATAATATATATGCTTCAAGTTTTAGTTCTAGCAATATGCAACATATGTATCCCAAATCTCATGCATTGCCAACCCCAGAGATCCATATGTTGACGAACAACATGATGAGCTTGGTTGATAGATTTGAAACACCCCATGTAGGAACTTTCAATAACATGCAACAAAGTGTTTCACCTTTTTATTCACCGTCAACTAACTTGCAATATATGAATCAAAACATGCCGGTGGATAGGGGAATTGGCCATGCTACTACAAGTTATACGACCAATTATCCTCAACCATCATATGCTACACCTTATGATATTAATTCTTCACCATCATATGCAACTGTAGATATTCATAATTCGGCTCCGCACCTTCATGCTTATAGCCGAATAAGGGGAAATACTGCAGGAGCACATCTTCCTTTACCTAATATTGTAGCATATAATCTTGCCCCTACACAATTGCATAATTTCGGTGACATCTCATTGCCGAAAGAATCTAATAGCATTGGGGGGCAACCCAATAAATACTGGGTTGAAGTTGGGCGAAAAGGACTTAAAGATGACCTAGCTGCAATGTTTGATGAGTTTTGGGACAAGGTTGATTCGGCTACTGTGATTGAGCCGACTAACGAAGTCGGGTCAAGTAATTCGGTAAACACCGAGTCCATTAAACAGAAGGACGTAGCACAATCAGCTTTATAGAAGCCGAACTAAACAGTTCACGCAACAACGAGTCGGGCATGCACGCTGAATTCATCGAACCGACAAATAACTCGGAGGAGCATGGTGAACAACGCGTTCCGGGTACTAACCAGCTCGGAGATAAAGGTTGCGCGTCTGAGTTACAGCTAGTTTGGAAGAGGCGTCTGAATTATAGGAAAGTCAGACGAGGTCAAACGTTTGGAGCCGTGCTTAATATCATTCAGGTCATGGAACCTTCATGCTCTCACAACGTCCTCGAAGAGGTATATCTAGCAAATAATTTACTTGTTTTCTGATTTGGTCAAAATTATATTGTTAATGCGTCCATTAGCAAGATTTTCATTAGAATTTTTGAAAGACCGGTCATGAAAGGTAATTTATTTGTTGGTTAAAAAATCGATGAAGAAATTATCGGTCGACATGTTATATCATTTAGAGAGACCGATAATTATAAATCATTGCAATTAAATCTTTCCCCGTTGTATTATTTAAACTCTATATCTACATGGGTAGCTTTAATTATTTCATACTTGGGTTGCATTTTATCTCAGTTGAGGCATATATGTTATAATAGTTTTGATTTCAGAAACATAAGGTTTGGATCTTTTGAGAAAACCGATGATAGTATAATTTCTTATTCAAAGTCATCGGAGATGGAGTGCGAAGTACAATGCATAGCCGAATGGGTTGATGCAAAATCTGAACCATTCGTTTGCTTACTTCCAAAGCCGTTCTCGCACCAAGATCGGCTAGAAAACAAAAAAGATTACCTTCGATTCAAATATGTGTGATCATATATTTGATTTGTTGCTGAAGAATGATTATATTAGAATTCTTGATCACCCTGTTAAGCCATCAATCCAAGGACAAATGTATTGTAAGTTACATGATTCATTCAAGCATAATTTTGAGGAATGCAATATGTTTCGTCAAATAGTTAAATCGGTCATTGATAGTGGACGATTGAAACTTGTTAAAACGCCAAGGGATCATCATGCTATTCCTATTGGTCCTGATGGCAAAAAAAAATTTGCATCGGCTGCTTCAAGCCGATTCATTTAAGGACAAGAAGGTAAAAACTGCAGGTGGTGGGATCAAGCTTTTAAGTACAAAAATTACTCATGAGCGCAATGATGATATTCTTGAAGGCAAGGATTCTGTCAAAGTTATAATGAAGACGCCAAGCACCGGGGGGCAACAAGAAAATCCAAAGATCGATGCAAGGAAAACCGAAGAAAGCAAAGGCCAAGGTAAATGCAAAGGTAAAAATCTGAAAGTCACTTTCGCGCATGACGAGGGGGTGACCCCACGACTCCTACGGATGAGCCTACCTGGTGTCCATGAAGGCAGAAGGCCCATGAAGACACGGCCCCGGCCCGCTGGACGGCACCGACGTAGAAGTCCTCGACTCACAAGGAAGGTGTGAAGACCTGCCGTATGGAGCAAGCTAGGGTTAGGAAAGTTTTACCTGTACACGTAGATGAACTCCCCAAGACCTAGCCCGCTATATAAGGGCTAGGAGGGGCGACACGAAAGACATCGAATCTCACCTGTAACCCTAGACCTGAGCGCTCCAGCCTTGGCTTCCTCACTAAACGCATCTTCCCAATCAATAATATCGAGCAGGAGCAAGCCTCCTTGTTTGCCGACGAGTTATCGTCCAACCTGCGCCTCTCATGACTAACCTAGGGTCCCTGACCATGGGATTTTCCGGGGTTGATCCCCATCAATTGGCGTCGTCTGTGGGAACCGCGCAGGTTGGGAACGCGATCTCGGCGGCCTCGTCACCACCAGCACTCATCGACTCGGCGGCTCCGGCAAGATCCAACCTGTTTGGGTACCTCGGGTTCATGGCCCACCTCCCAGCCCTCAAACCAGTCTTCACCGACCTACGCTCCGGCATCAATCTGATTTTCGGAGAGTACCAGATATACATCAACCACTGGGGTACCCTCCGCCTCATCGACGACACCCGTGCGCCCACAGCAACATCTACAGCAACGACCATAGCGGACGCCGCCCGCACGGACGATCCATCTGGAGGTTGTAGCTACGCACCCAACTCACGGCTCCACGCTACTCGCGACCGCTCGAGTGAAGCCCCAGCATGGAGAAGCACGATCCCACGCATCGACAAGGAAACGGAAAGGGCACCATCGCAGGTGTTCATGGCAGAAGTCGGCACATCAATGTCAGGTAACAACGGGCGAGCCGAAGACCCGGACACTCGACAAGACAACCTAACCACCAACAGGGCGGCTGGCCCTGGCCACACCAGTCAGATGGTCGTACAGCTAGGAGAACCGGGGACCATACCAAAGAAAGTCCCGGTGGAGCAAGGACCAAGCAATCAAAAAAGCAGTCAGCTGCCAAGCAACAAACAGCAAGCACCTGGCCAGGGCAGCCAGCCATCGCGCAGCAGGCAGCAAACCCCGGTTGCAGCGGCGGGAGAATCATCCAAAGAAAAAATATACTTGCCCAAGGAATCGATGGCAATGGTAAAAGAAGCAGTCGCCCGCGGCGGGTTACTACCATTAGACGCCACAAGAGACGAGCTAAGGGCATACAACAAGCTAGCGGGTGAGCTAACAAAGCAGACGAGACAGTGGCGCCTAGCCATGGAGAAGCAAGCCAAAGCGGAACCCGAAAGGAAAAGAAGCCGCAGAAAATCTCCCAGAAGTGACTCGCCAGGTCACGACTCCCCCATCCGCAATAGATCGAAACTCAACAACCTGCGGAAAACAGAAAGGGCGAGAGTAGTGCGGAAACTGGAAGACGACTTCAGGTCAGAGGAAGACGACGACGAAGAGGAGCCTCTCACTCCGGCGGAAGCACTCATAAGCGCCCAAGACTACCTGTCCCGTGCCCAGAAAAGCAGAAAGGGCAAAACGGATCGCTACAGTTCCATAGCTCTGCAGATAATGAAGGACGCCATCGACGCCTTGGTACCTAAAAAACCCAGCGCAAAGCGACAAACTCGCGAGCGGACATCGGACAGGGACCCCAGTTCGCCAGACGACGACGACGACAACGACAGCAACGACGACAGACGCAGGCTCTCCGACAAGCACAAGAAAAGCGACAGCGACGATAACGGCAGACGTCGCAGCACTCGGCGAGACGCGCAAGACGACATCACGCAGAACAGAGTCAACCGCAGCAGGCGAAGACGCGCAGCACGCGAGGAGTACTCGGAGGAAGAGACTTCCGACGAGGAAATCGAGCCATGCCGAGCACTCTGCTTCACACGTGCCATACGTGAGACGCGCATGCCCAACGGGTTCAAACTGAACTCCACGACTCTAAAGTACAACGGACTTGAGGAGCCGGAGGCATGGCTCGATGACTACCTAACAGCAGTCAAGTTTCAAAGAGGGACCAATGTCACGGCGATGTAGTACGTACAGCTTATGCTCGAGAGCTCCGCTCGACACTGGCTGACAAATCTTCAGCGCGGATCCATCAGCTCCTGGAGCCAGTTCCGAGGAGCCTTCATAGAAAACTTCAAATCAACATACAAGCGACCAGCCTCACTCGAGGAGCTGCGGGCATGCAAACAAGCAACAAGGGAGGCCCTGCGAGCATACATCCAGCGATGGACGATACTCAAGAATTCAGCGGAAGACATCTCGGACGAGAGTGCGATCGACGCATTTAGGCGAGGTCTTCAGCGCGTTGAATTCAAAGAGCAGCTCGGACAGATGAAAGTCCGAACACTCGCACGGCTGCTAGAACTAGCCAACAGCTGGGCGGACGGAGAAGATTCCGTTCGTAACGAAACAGAAACCCACACTGCGCGATCAGAGTACGACTACGACTACAACGGAGATAGGGAGACGACAGAAGAAGGAAACGACCCAGACGGAACTTCTACAACGACAGAGGACCTGACATGGTCGCCGCCGGTTTCTCAGACGACCGAAACGGCAGGCACCGTGATGACAACAGACCACAGCGCCGAGACAACCCATAAGACGAGCCCCAGGCTCAAAGACGAGAATGGAGGACAAGACAGCCATGCGACGGCACTCGCACATTCCGCTCCGCCAAAGAACAACTAGACGGACCGTGCTCCTTACACGGATTCAGAAACGAGCGAGGAGAGCTCAAATCATCCCACACCCTCAGGAACTGTCGAAGCTTCAACGAGTTGGCCGAAGAGAAAAGCCGCTCCTCGGTCGCAGTAGCACGACCACTCGCAAGCGTAGCAGTTGGGCCAGTCGCCCACGGCGCACCACCAGCCCCCCCCCTCTGCCAACAAGACAGGTGGCCGCCATCCAGGAACGGCAAAGGACGCCGGAAGAAGAAAACCAATACCCAGAAGCCCACTGGCGGGTCTACATGATACAAGAAGGAAGACCTTCCAACAGGCAGCAGAAACAAGTCACCAGACAAGTTTTCCTGGCAACCTCCGCACACCCGGCCGTCCCAGAGTATCTGCGCGGGTCGGAGACAGAAATATCCTTCTCCCGAGACGACCACCCGCCAGTCGTCCCTCAACCAGGGCACGCCGCGCTGGTACTCGAAGCCAGAATAGGAAATTACGACATGTCGCGAGTATTCATGGATGGCGGCAGCGGGATCAACATCATCTTCACCCGAACACTCGACGATATGCTCATCCAAAACAACGCAATCGAATCCTCAGGCACAACCTTCCACGGGATCGTACCAGGAAAAGCAGTCTATCCCCTCGGAAGGATAAGCCTGGAGGTAGTCTTCGGGGACGCGACGAACTTCCGCAAGGAAACACTTGACTTTGAAGTGGTCGATTGGAAGTCGCAATACCACGCAATTCTCGGGCGGCCAGCTTTCGCCCGCTTCATGGCCGTACCCCACTACGCCTACCTCAAGCTGAAGATGCCAGGCCCAAACGGAGTCATCACAATCAGCGGCAGTTTCGTCAGATCCGACCGCTGCGACAAAGAATGCCACAAGATAGCAGAAGCATTCATAGCCCACCAAGACAGCAGGACCACGGGACTCGCAGAAGAAGCACTCCCGTAGAAGGAAAGGAGCATCGCCCGAAAAACCCCAGCACTGGGAGACAAAGCTACCAGGCCATTAAAGCCACTACATCACGCTCAACAGAGCCCGCTCACTCTTTGTAAGGAACAGCAGGAAAGATATTAAATAAATATTTTTCCACAAAATTACTTGGCACTCGGGGGCTCGCCAAAGAAGCCACCCCCCGAGGCGTCCTCCGCAATCGCGGCAAACTAACCTGGCACTCGGGGGCTCGCCGAAGCAGCCACCCCCCGAGGCGTCCTCCGCAATCGCGGCAAATTTACCTGGAACTCGGGGGCTCGCCAAAGCAGCCACCCCCCGAGGCGTCCTCCGCAATCGCGGCAAAATAACATGGCACTCGGGGGCTCGCCAAAGCAGCCACCCCCCGAGGCGTCCTCCGCAATCGCGGCAAACTAACTTGGCACTCGGGGGCTCGCCGAAGCAGCCACCCCCCGAGGCGTCCTCCGCAATCGCGGCAAATTTACCTGGCACTCGGGGGCTCGCCAAAGCAGCCACCCCCCGAGGCGTCCTCCGCAATCGCGGCAAAATAACATGGCACTCGGGGGCTCGCCAAAGCAGCCACCCCCCGAGGCGTCCTCCGCAATCGCGGCAAACTAACCTGGCACTCGGGGGCTCGCCAAAGCAGCCACCCCCCGAGGCATCCTCCGCAATCGCGGCAAATTAACCTGGCACTCGGGGGCTCGCCGAAGCAGCCACCCCCCGAGGCGTCCTCCGCAATCGCGGCAAATTAACCTGGCACTCGGGGGCTCGCCGAAGCAGCCACCCCCCGAGGCGTCCTCCACAATCGCGGCAAGTTAACTCAGCACTCGGGGACTCGCCGAAGCAGCCACCCCCCGAGGCACCACACGCAAATACAAATGCAGATGATATATACAATCAAGAAGAAGCATATACACCGAAAGGAAACACCTAAACTTTAGGCTCCAACTTTGCCTTAATAAGTGCACCCAGATGGCGGTCGTTCTCTTCGCAAACTCACCTCACAACTTGGAGCGCATGCCTATCTACAGCCATGTAGTACTCATTCATCGGGTGATCCCTACCACCTGGAGGACCCCCCACCACCTGAGCAAAATCCACCCCTGGCCAATGACTATGGACCAAGCCCAAAGCAGCTCGGGCTCTGGCGCGAATTTGGTGGTCCATCACTCGGCGCAACTCGGCAGGCTGAGAAAACATGCGACAAAGCCTCTCAAGGGACGAAGGAACTACCTCCAACGGATAGAACTCAGCATGGATACCACCCAACACCCGTTGGCATTAGCCGAGAGCTTCCGGCACCCGCTCAACTCGGCGACGAAGCAACGCAAACGCTCGAGCACGATCCCCATCTGCCCAAAAGGGATTTTTCGCCTACACACTAGGATCATCAAGCCGCGACATCTCTGACTGAACGGCCCTCTCCTCATCCCGAGTTCGCCCTACCAGCACTTTGAAAGTCAAGAAGTACGATCAAGACAGAGATGGCGAAAACCCACCAAACGGAATTAAGCAACCAACCAGAGGCAAGTCTCACCCCGCAGGAGGTCAGAAAACTTCACCGCCCACGAAGCAAGGCCCTCAACCACGGACTCGGCACGCTCACGCCGACTACGCTGAACGGCCACGGACCCTTTCAATCAGACAATATCCCTCTCAGCGTCCTTCAGCCGCAAGCAAACGGACTCGTACGCACCCTCGCGAGCGCCATCCTTCAGCGAACTCCACGGACGAAGGAAGCCAGGAGTGGCCTACCGCAGGACGAACAAAACAAATCAAAAACAGCAAGAGGAACAGCCAAGCAGACGTTCATATAGGAGTTGCAAAAGATCAACCGTCACAACAGAGTCAAGAATTACAGACAAAATTTCCAAACGGCGAAATCACTACTATGCCTCCCCCTCATCTACGGCAGGGGGACCCTGAGCATCTACAACTTGTTGCAGGCGACGAGCCAGCCTATCGGCTCGGTCGTCCTGCTCACCAGAATAGCACGGAATGGTCTCAACCAAGGAATCGTCAAAGGAAACCCCATGCCCCATAAGGACGACCAGGGCCGTGGAAGAACCACTCACCACGCTCTCCACCACCAGCTCCACCATATCTTTTCCATCAGGGCCGAAAGCAGCGACCCGAGCACCCAGGCCATCAGGCACCTTCGTACCTTCCGGCATAAGGTGCTCGTGCGCAAGACCCACAACATTGGAAGCCCGGGCGCAGACGTCCTCGACCACTGCAACAACACCCGCTACAGCATCAACAGCACCTTGGAGAACTCCAGACCCCGACGCAGCAGCCTCCATCGGCTTTGCACCCACAGCAGCTGCACCAAGCAAAGAAACATCATCAAGGGAAAACAGAGGAAACAGTAATAGTGGAACACCAAACTTACACACTAGAGAGCCCGCCAAGGCGCGAAGACGTTTGCCCTCGACTGCCTCCACCTGCGCACGCGCATCCTCAGCCTGGCGAAGGCGAACCAGCTCCTCATGCTGACCATGCAACTCCGCCTCCTTGGAAGCCAAGGCAGCCTCGAGAACGGAAACAATCCTCTCCTCCTTTTCGGCTTGTTTCTCGGCAGCCTGGCGACGACCTGCGAGGTAAAGATAGTACTCAGAACAAAAGACGAAGTACACAAAAGCTCAGGAGCAAAAAGAATAAAGCTCACCATCCATAACAGATAAGGCATCTTGGGCAGACTCATGGGCCCGTTGCCAACGCTCAGCTTCAAGAACCAAACGCTCATAGTGTTGGAAAACAGGCTGCAAGAACCAGGCAATCAGGTGTTAATTAAAGACAAGGCTACAAGCAACTACAAACAGCTACTTCTAGCCTCGGGGGCTACTCCCATCGGGAGCACTGCCGTGCCCCCGATGATGAAGCAACACCGACAGGAATCATCTTACCAGTTTGGAGACATGATCGAAAGCACGAACTTTGTCTTCAATCGCCCGCCAAAGAATGGAGGACAAAGCCCAGTCGACCTAGGCTCAAGAGCAGTAGCACCAGGCACACCAGAAGGATACACGCCGTTAACAACACCCGCAGCCGAAACGGCAAGAGTCGCCGTCGGCCCAGATTGACCAGCGGCAGTCGAGTGGTCTTCAGGATGCCTGGCCGCTGCCTCGGAGCTCGTCGATTTCAGATCAGTAGCAGCCGCGCTGGTACATGAAGCAGCCGGATCAGGCGCAGCACTACAAAATAAAGCATTATCAGTCGCAAGAGCAAGGAAAAAGAACCGGGCGCTAATTCAGCAGAATCTTACCCGACACGCGCGCCACGAGGGCGCCCCAACCTACCAAGCCTGGCCCTCTTGGGAGGAAGGGCCGGAGCAACAGCCGAAGGAGAAGGCCCAGCAAAAGGAGAAGCAGAAGGGACAACATCACCTAAGGCGGCATGATCTTCAGCATCCAAGGGGCGTGACCGCTTCACACGGAAGGGACTCGAATCCTCACTATCTCCGGTCTCCACCAGCACAACCTCAGCATTAGTAGCCGGCGCAGCATTCTCAGTTGCGGAAGCATCAGGCTCTTCACGAATATCAGCGTCTTTCGGCTGTGGAGGATTACACGGAACTGGAGTACGGCCCTGCAAAACAAGCAATGTCAACAACAAAGCAAAACTAGGTACTCGTCCATACAAACGAAGGAACACGGGCACCAACCGGCGGCAGAAGATGATCAGAAGCATATGGAAGGACAATGCGCATCTCGGAAACACTAGAGCACTTGGACACATGCGGGATACGAGCCAGCAAGGCATCAGGATCTAGCTCTTCAGGCGAGCATCTCGTCGAGTCATCGAGTCCCTCGTACTGCCACATAGGGCAGTCTCGATGCTGCAACGGTTGAACTCGTCGCCCCACAAAAACAGAGATAAGTTGACCACCAGTCAAGTTATCCTTCAAGACTGAAATCATCTCCAGAAATGGAGTTAGTACAGACGAATCCACCTCGGTCAGAGCATGAGACCACGAAGGTTGTCTGACCGCTCGTGTGCCTGGATTGAAAGAAGCAAGACCAAATCGCTGACCAACAATGCAGCGATCCTTCAGATAAAACCAACCTTTCCGCCAGCCACTAACGGAATCGATCTGATCCAAGTCAAAGTATGAATGTTTATCCCCAATGGAGATACCCACTCGACCCACGGCGTATTCACAGTTCGTCCTTTTCACATTAAAAAGGCGTCTCCAAAGCCCCCAATGGGGATAAATCCCCAGGAAAGCCTCACAAAGGGTGATAAAACACGCAATATGCAAAATCCCATTGGGAGTAAGGTCATGCAACTGGAGCCGATAGGAATAAAGCAAGCCCCGAACGAAAGGATGCAGCGGAAGAGCAAAACCACGGTGGAAGAAAGCCTGGAAGCATACCCGCTCGTCCGCCGCCGGTGCTGGAATCGACTCATCACCAGGAAGACGAGCATCGCCCGCCACCACCACGCCATCAGCAACCAGTGCATCCAGATCTTCAGCCCCGAACGTGGACCGCTCCCACTTTCCCGACATCTTGGCCGATTCGATGGCAGCACGGGAGCGCTTGGACATAGATCTCGCGGCAGCACACAGAGGAGAAAAAGATGAAGACTTAGGAACACGAAGGAAAGCAGAGAAAGAGGAATAAGGCAACAGCTGGGTAAAATCTACAAGTCACCGGCCGCATGGTATTTAACGCAAGAACCTGGCAAGAAGGGCCACCGGCCAACCTTTTCGCCCAGTAAAACATGCCATGATCCCCTACAGAGGCCAAAAGCATGGAAAATCCAATCGGCGCAGTAACAACACCGCCCACTACGCGCGCAAAAAGAGGACCATGATCGCGCGACGCGAAAATTTCGGCGAGACAGTGCCAAGTCACCTCACACGATAGACCGCAGTGGTCAAACAAATTGCAGAAGACCACGCCAACGTCATATCACAACAAGGCGTACTCAGTACGCCATCAAGGCCCAAAAGATTCCATCTATCAGACCTTTTCCCCGAAGGAAGAAAAACATCTTACTCCCATCGGGAGCATACATCATAAGAGTTTCGGGTGCTCCCTCACCTAAACGGCAGCCACGTGCTCGAGTGAACACTCGCACTTATGAGAGTCTCGGGTGCTCCCTCAACCCGACGTAAGATAAACAAGCACTCGCCAAAACCATACGGCGCTAAGAGTCTCAGGTGCTCCCTCACCTGAAAAGCCAAAGTGGCATTCGAGTGATTACTCGCAAAAAACCCCCGACTGAGCACTCGAAACAAAGCTCCTCGGGTGAATGAGTGAACAGCTCGCTTGATGTTTTGTTCCAAGCGGGTGCAATGTTATAAGGCTCCGCGCCTCAAAAACACACAATTCCTGGAACACGATACACTATGTCCAGATGCCACGCAAGATTAGCGTGTAGGTAAGACCCCGCTGCGAAGTACGGCCGGGCTGGGACTTGCCGAAGAGCGATTTCACTCCCAACCTTTCCCATGCGCAGAGCATGATAGATAAGCCGGGTGGACGCGCCTTAGGCTACACACATTACTGGCGGCAAATGAACACCGTAAGACCTGAAGCGGCCGGACTTTTGCTCGACACCAGTGTTCCAAGCTCACGTCGAGGGACGTGGGTTTGATTGGGCTACTGTGGTATTTGCCCTAGTGCAATTCACCAAGGTTCGATCCGTCGACTCCTTGGGCCCTTTCAGCTTAGCATCCCTCGAAACAGGTTTTGTCATGGCCACCAGACTGCCAGTGACCCACCGATGAACCGTGCATATCAATAAACGACAAATGAATGTACTCGAGTCCCCCAGGCACTCGGGGGCTACTGACGAGGGGGTGACCCCACGACTCCTACGGATGAGCCTACCTGGTGTCCATGAAGGCAGAAGGCCCATGAAGACACGGCCCCGGCCCGCTGGACTGCACCGACGTAGAAGTCCTCGACTCACAAGGAAGGTGCGAAGACCTGCCGTACGGAGCAAGCTAGGGTTAGGAAAGTTTTACCTGTACACGTAGATGAACTCCCCGAGACCTAGCCCGCTATATAAGGGCAGGGAGGGGCGACACGAAAGACATCGAATCTCACCTGTAACCCTAGCCCTGAGCGCTCCATCCTTGGCTTCCTCTGTAAACGCATCTTCCCAATCAATAATATCGAGCAGGAGCAAGCATCCTTGTTTGCCGACGAGTTATCGTCCAACCTACGCCTCTCATGACTAACCCAGGGTCCCTGACCATGGGATTTGCCGGGGTTGATCCCCGTCAGCGCAGTTATTAGAAAAATATCAGAAGATATGTGAAGAGAAAAATGCTTATCGGCCAAATTATTCAAAGAAGTTAAGATCACCACCTAGGCGCAAATCTGAGGACCGGTATTGGCAACATGATAATTTCAATGCATCATATTCATATCCTTATTTTGGGCCGCCAATACCGATGTCATGGATACCTCCCTCTGCTTATATGAATCAACATCCATCACGGGACATGTATGATACAAGGGCACATTATCCATTGTATTTCGAATCATCTCATAAAGATTATGCAGCTCCAAGGAGATCAACACTTGATAAACCATTACATAAAAAAGAGCGTTTCACTCAAAAGGAATCGGTCCGGAGCTCAAGGAATAATAAAGAGGTGGTCAAGCAAGTATATTGAGTCAAAAAGCATGGTCGTAAGTGTGCCACTTCAGATTTTCTTTCAAATGATAAAGAGCCAATTAAAGTGTTGACATTGGCTACTAAAGGCAGAAAAGAGGAGCAAACAAATCTTCAAAGTCAAGATGCCAAATCTGAACAGAAGGAGTTGAGAGTGTACAAGGTCAAAAAGGAATTGCCACATCTTGAAAAAGAATCACAACTGAGGCGTCCACTCGGCTTATCATATTGGCAAAAGAAAGAGTTGCAAAAGATTAGTGCACAAGAACTTGAAAAGAGAAATATGGCATGGGTTCCCAAAAGAAGTACTCTAAACAGGAATAATGCGCAAGCTTCTATTGCAAAGATGAAGAAGAAAAAGAGTTTAAAGAATGAACAAACAAACCAAAGGTTTCCAAAATCATTGGTCTAGAAATTATCCATATTCTTTAGATATGCCATTGATACCCATGCCAATGGATTCATCCTCAGGTATGATAGATTACCCTCCATGGGTTTATTTTAATCCATGGGTGCATTACAATTTGTCTCATCATGAAATGGGTTTACCGAATCACTACTCATTCGATTAGCTGAGATCTTGTTGCTAATCTATATGGCCGATATATGACTATCGCCGTAAGAATATTCATGGCCGATGGAGTGTTGACATCGTCCTTAGAACCTATATGGTGCAGAGTATTTTTCGGCACGCAAGTTTTTTCGAAAAACAGGGGGGCATGTGTTGACACCGGTTTTTGGCACGACAATAAACCTATATAAGATGACCTCAAATTAAGAAGTTCTCTACATGAAAATTTTGGGTATTGTCGATGTGAACAACTTTGTAGTTAGAGCCATCACCATCCGATTCCATCTCGAAGGCTGAAACCATGTTTGAAGCAGTAATATCCTGGCATTTGAAGCAATATTTTGCCAATTAGGCCTTCAATACATCATAAAATGGAAAAATCTTCTACATGGATCGGCTTGGTCTCATCGAAGCGGTCGATTTTGATATTTGAAACGTACAAATCCGAGTTCGTATGAAGAAGTTACGGCCAAAACGGTGCAACACTGAAAAGTCAGTCTGGACCGTCCGGGCTAGACCTCGGACGTCTGGATAATTATGACCCGAAAGGGGTCTCCTTGATAATTATGCGGACCGTACGGACTTGAGGCCGGATCGTCCGGGCCGAGGTCGGACCGTCCGGGCTGGAGCCCGGCTCGTCCGAATAATTACGACCCGAAGCGGGTTTTGGCCATATTAATCCGGACCGTCCGGGACGACTGCGTGGAGTTTGATTTTGCTCAGGATTTTGGCATATTGGACGTGAAAAGGACTCGTTTTCTTGCAAGGTAAGCCCAACTCCCTCATAAATATATGAGGTGACGGCCGATTGAAACAACACACAATCAAACAAACATATATACACTTCCAAACCCTAATTTTATCTCTCCCTTGTATCTTTCTTCTCGTTCTTCGTTCGTTCTTGTTCTTGCAGGGCAACGATCCACGAGGCCCTAGGGGCGATCAGGTCGACCTAGGGTAGCCCATAGCCGCCGCGCTCCCTGACGGGGTTCCTCCCGGGAGTGTGGGGTTTCGGGTCTTTAAAAGCGTCTGCCGAATTGCTTGCGTACCACGCTTCCGATCGGGTCTCCTTCGGCGTGAGCTGCGGTGCATCACCCCCAGCGTCGAGGGTACACGTGATGTGTTCGTGTGTCAACAGGTATTCCACATATTCTAAGTTGCTAGCCCATACACATTTTAAAAATAGTTCATATATGGCTAACTACTCTTTTCGTTCTGTAATATAAGAACATTTTGCAAGATTGTAATATAATATCATTTCGATCTGGACAGAGGGAGTACTAATTTCCATCATTTACATTTACTAGGAGTTTAACTTGTAGAATCTGAATAGGCATCCCGCCATATGTGGTTTTGATGTTAATAACAAAGCAATTTGTAATCATATGCAATGAGCTATACTACATATTTTTAGGGTTTATCCAGGGATCATGTACATGTGAGTGAAAATGTTTGGTTAAATGAAGAATGTATATTTGAAACAATAACTTTTAAACTAATATATGGATTTGATATAAATATCATAATAAAATAAAAAATCCCATGCATGCACGTGGCATGTGGGTATTTATTATGCATAGTGGCATATTGAGGTGAGTCTTTCTCATGCATGTTGTATGATGAGGTGGCGCTTGCATGTTGATAGAAATATGCTAGTGGAAGGTAATGTGGCATGCATGATGAGGTGAAGTGTGTGCATGTTGAGAGAATTGAAAGTAGTGAAAATCAACTTCTTAAGAATGTAGGATGTAAAATTAGCCCAATAAAACTAACTTTAATTATTTGTTTGTTTAAAAAAAATTGTCGCACAGCAAAAAGGCAACCCGAGAAACTACCATTCGCCTAATTTTTTAGGTACGTAATGGACTGGCTCAAGTGTGCGGGAGGCCACAACCTTGTTTTTTCATTATTTCACGTCATTTATTTCTTTTTATTTTTTGATTTTTTCTTTTGTTCATATTTAAAACTATATTAAAAATGTTTTTCATGCATACACAAATTACGTTATGTATGAAACAATTCATTATGTTATTTAGTCAATATTAAAAAAAGCATTTAGAAATATATGTTAAACGTGTATGAAATTTGTTTATCATAAGAAAAATGTATAAAACATATTCAATTATTTATGAAACAATGTTCATCAAGTATTAAAATTTAATAATTGTATATGGAATTGTTTTTTATAATATATTAAAATTGCTAATCATGTATTAAAAATTGTTAAACCATATATGAAGACAATATTGACCATGTATTTATAAATTATATAGAAAAATTATACAATTTGTATTAAAAATGTTGATCGTCTATTTAAAAATGTTGACCAAGAAAATATTGATCTTGTGTTTTTTATAATAAATATGCATGAAAAATATTATACGCAAATATACAGACAAAAATGAAAAAAAAATGAAAAATAGTCGAACCCAGTTGCGACTCGTTGGTGAACATGCAATTGAAAAAAAATTCAAATCCAGTTGCGACTCGTTGATGGACATACAAACGAGAAAATAAGTCACACCCAGTTGCAACTCATTGGTGAACTTACAACTGAGAAAAAGAAATTGAACCCCGTTGCGACTCGTTGGTGGACATGCAACTGAAAAATGGACCAGTTGCGACTCGTTGGTGGACCTTGAACTGAAAAAATAGTCGACCCCAGTTGCGACTCGTTGGTGGATATGCAACTAAAAAAATTTCGAACCCAGTTGCGACTCGTTGATGGACTTGCAACTGAGAAAAACATCAAACCCACTTGCGACTCATTGATGAACTTGCAATTAAGAAGAAAAAAAAGTTGCACCCAGTTGCGACTCGTTGGTGGGCACGCAACTGGAAAATAAGACAGACCTAGTTGCGACTCGTTGATGGACTTGCAACTGAGAAAAAAAACAATCAATCCAAGTTGCGACTCGTTGGTGGACATGCAACTGAAAAAAAATTGAACCCAATTGCGACTAGCTGATGAACTTGCAACTGAGAAAAAAAAAGTCAAACCCAGTTGCGACTCATAGGTGAACTTGCAACTGAGAAGAAAAAAAGTTGGAACCAGTTGCGGCTCGTTGTTGAACATGCAACTGGAAAAAAAGATGGATCCAGTTACGACTCGTTGGTGGTCTTGCAAATGAGAAAAAAAAATCAAACCCAATTTCGACTCGTTGGTAGACATGCAACTGAAAAATAAATCGAACCCAGTTTCTACTCGTTGATGGAATTGCAACTGAGAAAACAGTCAAACACAATTGCGAATCAATGATAAAATTGCAACTGAGAGAAAAAAATTTAGACTCAGTTACGACTCGTTGGTGGAGATGCAAGTGAAAAAAAAGATGGACACGGTTACGACTCGTTGGTGGACATGCAACATAGAGAAAAAAGTCAGACCTAGTTGCGACTTGTTGGTGGACATGCAAGCGAGAAAAAAAGTCAGACCAGTTACTACTCATTGGTGAACTTGCAACTGAGAGTTAGATGCAACCCCCCCCCCCTCCCAAAAAAAATAGGTTGCAGATAAATGGCGGATTTGCAACTAGTGTCAAAGAAAAAAAACAGTTGTAAACCATAAGGTGAATTGCAGTTGGGACACGTCGATGAAGAATTATCGTATAATACTAAAAAAATATTTGGTGAGTATTAAAATAATAAGTATTGTATGGTATAAATTTTTTATTAAATTTTTGTTCTATATTAAATATGCTCAATTTGTAAAAATAAATAAATATGTGTTAAAAAAGTTATCATGTTAGAAAAATTACTAAGTATTTAAAAATGTTCACAGTATGTCGTGAAAAGTTATAGAAAAGTTCAAAAAAATAAAATTAATAAAATTCCAAAACTGAAATAGAAACAAAAAGAAAACAATAAAACAACCAAAAAAATCGAAACACAAAAATAATATATAAAAAAAGTATATATGGCCTAGGCCCACCTCGTTTCAGAGGATGAAGACAAATCGCTAAAAAAATCAGCAAAGGATAAGCAAAAACGCTAAATTCTCATGTACATGTGAGATCGTTAATTCTCATGTACATGAGGATTAGCAAATTCGATATTTTTTTATCACGAATTGGCACCCGTTAAGCCTTTAGCTTTTATCATTGACTTGATATTGCTACATCAACGTTTTCTTTAGTTGTACCCTTCAATGTCAGAACCCATTTCAATGGCGCACATGATCTTCTCAGTTTTTCAAAGGGAAGATAATCTTGTCGGCTAGCATTCCCTATTTGACGCAGTGACCGTCAGATAGGGAGGGGTCGGGGGATAGCATATTTAAGAGGGAATTGCAGTTTACACCATGCTTTCTTTTATTCGTTGCGCAAATCATCAGATTTTCGTATTTTTTGCATTCTTCACTATGTATATCAGCAATCTGTTACTATTCATTCTAAATAGTCCATTATTAACTTTGACAACAAAATTGACAGTCAGGTCTCACATAATAAACTGGACGTGATGCAGCCTTACAATGATAATTGAGTAGACAATAGACATTACATTTTAATTAATTAACAACATCACAGTACATGAGAGCCTCCGGTACATATTATATAAAAGATAAGACCAAAAACGATGACCAAAATATGTTGAATTGTAGCTATCCATCATGTTTTGCATCCAATGTTATGTCATAATATAGCCACTACAAACATCATTCTGAAACACCAAAATATAGATGCAGCCACCAAAATATAGATGCAAGTTATAACATCCAAGTCTGCCGCATTGCCATTATCAAAATCATTCTGGCTATTACCTCCGATCCATACTAATGAACTTAACTTTGTCTAAATTCGTATGTATCTAGTTAAGTATTTAGACTAGATGCATGTATATCTAGACAAACTTAACTCTATTAATATGGATCGAAGGGAGTAGGAATTTTGTGCTTGGTAGTTCATACCAGGAGTAAATTAAAAATACAACATGGTGCCTTCATACCCTCCTCGCACTCCTATGCATGAACCATTTTCATATGGAACCCAGCTATGAGTTTACCAGTCAAAGTTGATTAGTTGGAGTTGCAATAAATTAGACGTAAATATGGTGGAGAGTGTAAAAAATATGTAGGTATGGTGGTTTGCGCAATGGATGGAGGAGAGTCTGATGGAAAGTGCAATTTTCTCCACATTTAACACTCTGTTTACCCTAGGAAACAAAATCAACCAATAAAACGTACTTCTGCCGCCTGACAATCTTTTTCCCCAAAACCCTAAAACCCTCCCGAGGCGATTAGGGCTAGAGTGGACACGGCGGTGCCCGCAGATCGAATCGGCAGGGCGCACTGGTGCGTGAGAGGAAGATGGATCCAGCATCCTCCTCTCACGACAAGGGAAACGGCCGCAACCCATCGTGCTCGGCTAGGGCACAGATGGAGGAAGTGTTGGGAAAGTTAGATCTCACGGAGGAAGAATCGATGCCTCTTGTGTTCAATGATCTGGAGGAAGGCGCTCCAGAGAAGTGCTTAATGGCGGGCAAAGTTCTCCACCGCCCCCTCTTCCACATCCAGACGATAGCCAATGCCCTCCGCCCAGCCTAGGGCAATCCGAAGGGTCTGGTTTTTCGGCCATTAGGAGAGAACATGTTTGTGGCTCAGTTTGATGAAAAACACGACTATGATCGCGTGTGGGAAGGATCTACATGGCACATCGGTAAGCATGCGGTGATCTTGACTGAATTTCAATCTCACATGCAACCCTCAGAGCTCAAGTTTGATAAGTTGCAGATGTGGGCTAGGGTTGTGAATCTCCCGTATAATCTGAGGAATGAGACTTGGGGTCTTGCAATCGCAAAACAAATTGATAAGCAGGCCTCAGTCGTTCAGATCGATCCGGTTGGAGGCTTCTTGAGAGCACGGGTGACTATTGATATACAGAAGCCTCTACGTAGATGGATTTTGATCGCTTCGGCGAATAGGAACAAGAGGGACTGGTATGACATCCAATATGAACAGGTTCCACACTTTTGTTTCTCATGTGGCTGTCTGGGACATTCTGATTCTTTCTGCCCAACTCCGGGTACGAGGGATGCAGCAGGAAATCTGCCGTTTCAAGCTAGTCTGAGAGCTCCAGAGGATCGCAAAAAGGGGCCTCAAACGATTCTTCTAAAGACCGTTCGGAGACACAGCATAGCACCAAGGAGTCTCGCACAGCTAGCTCCAAGCAGAAGCAATCCATGGAGGTTACCTCCCCTCTGAAAAAATATGTGCCAAAACGTAAGGGAGGCCCGAATCAGAATCAGGTGTACCGCCCCATTACACCGACCTTCACTCTCCCTGGAGGAGGAGGAGGAGATGCAGCTGCGTCTGGGAACACAATGTTCTTTTCGGCAAAAGCTACTGACCATCCGAGTGTATCTGTAGACAAAGGGATTGAGAAGAA
This sequence comes from Bromus sterilis, assembly GCA_950022295.1. Lineage (NCBI taxonomy): Eukaryota > Viridiplantae > Streptophyta > Magnoliopsida > Poales > Poaceae > Bromus > Bromus sterilis. The sequence continues at coordinate 381,751,945 of OX465595.1, read as the reverse complement.
CCCTAAAAAGAACAAACCCACACCCCAAACTCTGAAACTTTGGAAGAGGATGCGAGTCATCCCTGCCAAGAACAATGAGTACGCTGAGCTGGAACTGCCGGGGGCTTGGGAACCCTTGGTCAGTTCGTGAGCTTCGCAAGGTTGTGAAGCAAGGAGGGCCCTCTCTGTTATTAGTAATGGAGACTAAAATCAAAGGGAAAAGATTAGAAGAGATGAAATCTTTGTTAGGTTTCTCTGGTTCTTATGCTGTTGATAGTGATGTAATTAGTGGAGGCATTGGTCTGTTTTGGACCTCGGATGTGAAAGTAACTCTGCAAAACTTCAGTCAATCACACATTCAGGTAACTGTGGAGCAGAATAACAAGGCTTGGCAGTTTACAGGATTTCATGGGGAACCGCGAGTTGAGAATAGACATCATAGCCGGCGGTTTCTGCGTACTTTGGCGGCCACAATCAACGGACCCTGGTTATGCATGGGTGACTTTAACGAAACCCTGTATGCCGAGGAGCACTTCAGTGTACACCAACGACCCGAAAGTCAGACGAGGGCTTTCCGGGAAGCTATAGAGGATTGTGGTTTGCAAGATCTGGGATGGCAAGGAGTTCCTTTTACGTGGGATAATAAACAAGACGGCTTGTCCAATGTAAAAGCTAGGATTGACCGTGCCTTTGGCAATGCAGATTTCCTAGCCTTGTTCAGTTTCTCTAGTGTAAAACATTTGAGTAGCGTGGAATCTAACCATTGTTATGTTATGGCAAACCTGAGATCTTCCGCTGCATGCAAATGGTCTAAGGCGGGGAAAACGTTTCGCTATGAAAATGTCTGGCGCACCCATGCTCAATATGATGACGTAGTTCGAGGGGTGTGCCAGGCGGGGTCTGGTTTGAGGGGACTGTAGGGCGTAGTTGATGCTTTGGCAACTGTCCATAATACCTTAGGCCCCTGGGGCGATCGTGAATTTGGTAATCTATCCAAGAAAGTTCGTAAGCTTCAAGCTCGGCTTGAAAGGTTGAGAGGTTCCTCGATGGGGAGGGGACCATCGGAGGAAGAAAAGGCCGTAGAGGCGCAATTGCGGGAGGCTCTTCGTCAGGAGGAGATATGGCTCAAGCAGAGATCAAGGGTGGAGTGGCTCCGATCTGGCGACCACAATACTGGATATTTCCAAGCGCAAGCGGCACATCGCAAGAGAATAAACCGCATAACCTCACTGGAACAAGCCAATGGTATTTCATGTACTGATCCAGATGAAGTTAAAGCGGAGATCCAAGGCTTTTACACGTCCCTGCACCAGTCCCAAGGATATAGAGACATGTCTAAGCTGTTGAACTGTGTGATCCCTCGGGTTTCAGCTGAGATGAATGTGTTCTTAGAGAAAGATTATGAAGCCCAGGAAGTTAAGAAGGCCCTGTTTGATATGGCGCCCTCAAAGGCACCAGGAATTGATGGTTTTACAGCAGGCTTCTACCAGAGACATTGGGACTTGGTGGGCGCTGATGTCACCACTGCTGTGCTGGATTTTTTGAATGGAGGCGCCCTCCCCTTGGGCCTAAATGACACGGCGATCACCTTAATACCCAAGGTTCGAAACCCACAGAAAATTTCCCAATATCGTCCAATATCTCTCTGCCTGGTTCTCTACAAGATTGCAGTCAAGGCGGTTGCCAATCGGACGAGAGATATTATGGATGAGATCATTGGGGAAGAGCAAAGTGTGTTTGTTCCAGGACGGCTAATCACGTACAACGTACTTGTTGCATACGAGAGTGTTCATGCGATCAGAAAACGGAAGAAAGGAAAGAATTCTTGCTGTGCAGTTAAACTGGACATGCTTAAAGCATATGATTGCGTTGAATGGCACTATCTTGAGGCCATGCTTTTCAAGCTCGGTTTCAATGGAAAGTTTATACAACTAATCATGAATTGTGTGACCTCAGTCCGCTTCTCTGTCAGAGTGAATGGAGAATTTCCGCCGTACTTCACTCCCTCTAGAGGTCTTCGTCAAGGTGATCCGATGTCGCCATATTTGTTTCTTATTTGTGCTCAGGTTTGACATCTCTCCTCAATAATTTTGGCGGGCAACAAGTTGATAGAGGTGTTCGGGTGGGCGTCCACGCTCCATGGGTGAATCATCTTCTCTTCGCTGATGATAGTTTGATATTCCTCGGCGCTAAACTTCAAAGCGTGGGACGGATCAATGAGATTCTTCGGATTTATTCGGACTGCTCTGGGCAGGCGGTAAACCGGGAGAAAAGTTCTATCTACTTCAGCGGTAATACACCTCAGCCCCTCCGAGAGGAACTCAAAACCTCTCTTGGTATCTCAGTGGAAGCGTTCTCGGAACGTTATCTAGGGCTACCGACTGCTGTGGGAAGACTTACCAGTGGAATCTTTGATCATATACTGGAAAGAAGCAGAAGTAAGATGCAAGGCTGGTCAGAGAAGAATCTAGCTTGTGCAGGCAGAGAGGTGCTCCTGAAGACAGTGATTCAGTGGTTTTCTCCTGACAAAGAAAGTATGCAAGAGTATCACCTCCTGTATGGCTAAATATTGGTGGGCTAGTTCTCTCGACAAGAGATCTCTTCATTGGGTCTCTTGGAAGAAGTTGGCAACTCCGAAGGCGCAAGGGGACATGGGCTTTCGTGATCCGCATCTGTTCAACTTGGCGATGCTCGGGAAGCACGGATGGCGCCTGTTAACACACCCCGTCTCGCTATGTGCAAGAGTTTTGAAAGGAAAGTATTTCCCTCAAACAGATTTTCTGCATACAACACCAACTCGAGCGTCGTCCACCTGGAAGGCCATCATAGCTGCGCGAGCAGCTTTGGAGACAGGGCTCATAAACCGAATTGAGGATGGCTCCACCGTCTCCATTTGGGCAGATCCTTGGATCCCTACTATCACCACTCACAGACCGTCAGTTCGGGTTGGCGGCGCTGGTTTGCACAAGGTGGCAGACCTCATTTATGACTACTCGGGCTCGTGGAACGTCGAGTTGGTCAGGCAATGTTCATTCACCCGGAAGCGGAAGCTATTTTGAATATACCACTACACCCGGCCGGCGGTGAAGATACCCTTGCATGGGCTTCAGAGAAATCAGGCGTCTACTCTGTACGATCCGCGTATAGGTCTCTAGTGACTCGCAACGAGCGTAGCTCTCTAGGGGAAGGGACCTATACAGGCACATCATTGACAAAAAAACAGTTGTGGAGTTCTCTCTGGAAGCTCAATGTGGAACCAAAAGTGCGGGTGTTTTGGTGGAGGGCAATCAAAGGCATCCTCCCAGATTCAGTCACTCTTAGGTACCGCCACATTAAACCTCTCAGTATCTGCCAGGTCTGCAAGGCCTCTAATGAGGATCTTATGCATGCTCTGCTTCATTGCTCGCATGCTAAGCAGTTTTGGGTAGCAGCTCGCGATCGATTCGACCTCCGGATCCCGCGTCTGCACCCAGCCACCTGGACGAAGGACGTCCTAATGGATCCTATGTTCAGTCATGATGAGAGAGGGCTGATCATCTCGATCATGCACTCTATCTGGACATCTAGGAATCGATGGACTCATGACAAGGATGGGTTTGAGCCGGTACAAGCGATCAAGTGGATACATCAAACCCTGTCTATTCTTGATTTCCCAAGAAAGAAGAAGAGGAACCCCTCACTCACTTGCTGGAGGCCTCCCGGCACGGGTGTGGCACGATGTGGATGCTATGAAGGGTGGAGCTGGCGGTGTGGCACGATCTCATCTGTGCTTCATTGGTGCATGGAGTAAGCCTTTGCCGGGGGTCACGGATCCGTTTGTTGCAGAATTGTTGGCTCTCCGGGAGGGAGTTATCTTTGCTCGGCTTCGTGGTATGTCACATGTGATAATGGAGACTGACTGCCTTGAGCTAGTCGAGCTATGAAACTCGCGCGGCTATACACGTTCTATAGCAGCGCCTATCTGGAAGGAACTTGGAGACCTGATCCCCAGTTTTGTATCGTTTTCGGTTAATCATATTAGTAGAGATGGAAATTTCCCAACGGACACCTATGCAAATCGAACTTGTGGCTTACCACAGAGAGTTGGCTGGAAAACTGTCCAGGTTTTCTTATAAGCAGCCTGCGGGCAGATTGTAATCGGATTCTAGTTGATTAATAAAGTCCTTAGTTCAGAAAAAAAAATAACACTCTGTTTACCCGGCCCAGTTCGACGTCGATGGCGTATCCGTCCGCTCCGTCTCCACCGATCTAAACGCCGCATTGCGTACTCTCTCCGTTTTTTTTCCCGACGATATCCCCTCCGTTCTCGCCGCCGACGACAAGGCTACCGCTGTAGCCAGCATCAGAGCAGATCCTACAGCCACGTTACCTTGCCACTGCCACACGTGACGCCCCTGCGCACATCCTCTGCACTAGCTGACGACGAGGGGGAGAAAGAGGGAGGTGAGCTATGGAGAAGTCGCCGGGGGCTTCACCGGAGACCGCCGCGGCAGCCGCGGAGGTGGCGGCGCAGTTCAGGTCGCTCGTCAGCGCCGAGGACGTGGGATCTATCAAGCAGGCGCAGCACCTCATGTGATTCCCCGTCTCCGACACATCCAATCGTAATTTGATTTCAGTTCGATTTGTTCTGAGTTCTGACACATGGGAATACTAACCCCAGTTTTGCCACCGATTTCGTGAAATCCCAGTTTTATTAGGTTGCTTATGTTTGCAGTTGTATGCCTCAGTTGTGATTTGTGAGTGGTTGCAATTCTGGTTTAGTTGACAAGCATAGGGAAAATTATTGATTGCTGTCTTCAAGAGTTTCCAGTGCGGATTGGTTTGAACAATGCTAGATGACCTGAATTCGGTGTATTCTTTGGTGTGGAAACCTGAAGGTTGTGTCATGCATGGCTAGATTCATATGTATCTAGTTAAGTATTTAGACTAGATGCATGTGTATCTAGACAAACTTAAGTCCATTAATATGGATCGGAGGGAGTATTAGAAGTTATCGAGTTTGTGGATAGTCTTCATTTCCGTACCCATTTGCACCCAGAAATAAGATCACCTCAACACCTCTTAATTGGGCAATTTTTTAGCAGTGACTGATGAGTGGAAAGAGCTTATAGAGTTCAGCTTAATGCTTCTGTTTAGTGATTGTTCGTCAAATGTATAGGTAGTTATAAAGTTCTTTATAAAAACTATCAAGTTCTATAATACTACTGTTCATATGGGCATACCATAATTTCTTCTGCGATGCTAACATAATAATATTGGTGCTCCTTTGCCACGTGCACGTTTTGACTGTTTCACTCTTTATTGCCTTCCTCTTTTCATCCTATAACCTCTTTCTTAATTGGGTATTTGTTGGTGGTAACTGATGAGTATAAAGAGCTTATAGAGCTAAGACAAATGCTTGCACTTAGTGATAGGCTGTCTAATATATAGCTTGTTATAAGTTCTGTAAAAAAATCCCAAGTAATATACTTCTACTGTATATAAGGATGCCATTGTCCCTGTGGTACTATGGATAATATTATTGCTGGCGTCCTTTGACATGTGCAATTTTTTACTGTTCCACAGTTTATTTCCTATCTGCTTGATTGCCTTCCCCTTTGCATCCTAAACATCCACATATACCCACTTCCCTGTTCAGTTGCCGCTGAGTCTGATAGACATGTAGATAAGCAGGATTGGGCTCCACTTGATGGAACTTTTGGTGCTATTAGTATCATGGAGCCACCTATCCTGTAGACTTACACTTTTGGTTATCATTTCCCCCTCCGATCCCTTGCAGTGCTTCCTGTGATATTTCTGCATTATGCCCCGTTTTGTGCTGTCATGTGACGCCCACCTTACCCATGTGTGGAGGTGGAACCTTGATTCTAGAGGAAGAGTTTGTATAATTTCTAACGGATTGCTTTGAAATTCTAGTCAACCTAATATACAGTTGTGGGGTGTACTGTTAGTAGAGAATCGAGCTCTGGCATAGTGGCAGGAGTTCAGGTTGTTGAACCCGCCCACCCATGTTTGAATCCCCACAGGGACTCCGCTGGGGTGTTATCCACGTTTATTCGCAGAGAGGTCTCTCTTCTACCTAACAGGGGACAGTTAAGCGAGTGATCTGTCCCCCTTTAGCCCCTTTTTCTGGGTGTACTGTTAGTAATGTTTCGAAATCAAGTACATATCGGAAAATATGCTACTACACTCGTAGACATTTCCATGCGGTTTATATAGTTTAGGGAATGAATGTAACTCGAAGTTGTTGTAGCATATGAAAGTGTTCTGATTCTTACACGTGTGATGTGTCAACTATATTTTATTGTTGTATACCATTTCTCAGAATCTAACAATGTTCCTTACCCTATTTGAGTCTAACAGGCATAGGGATATCTACAAGAGTTGTTAAGAGATATGAGAAATTCTATATGCTTAAATGAAATGTATCTGCCTGGCAGTATAAGTCCTCGAAGTTGTTGCCATCTTTCTCATTTTTCATATCCCCTGTAATGATCATCCATATTGTTCTTTCGCAGACTGGGGCGATTGCAAGATAGTAATGCAGTTCTCACACATTTTAATGAGTACTCTGAACAATGCTTTGCGGAGGTTTCCAGTGACTTAGCTAGTAAAACTCGCCTTCTGAAGTCGATGAAGGATGATCTTGATCATATTTTCTTGAAGCTAAGGTACCTTTTTGTTTGCCTATTACTCTTCTAAAGTGTCCGCTGCTTTTTAGTCTATACTCTATTGTTTTCTAGGGCAGTTGTGTCTATCTACAAGATGATTCTCTTCTCCATGAGTGTTGATTTGAACAGTACTTCTATAGTAGTTCTCCGAGGCCGATAACTTTTTTTTTGTAGAAGTATGAAATCAAGATTAGCAGCAACATATCCAGACGCTTTCCCTGATGGTGCGATGGCAAAGACGATGGACCAAAGACCAGACCTTGAAAGTCCTCTTGAATAGTCGGTTTATTACCTAAACTTAGCATATCAGTGACAAGACCTGCAGCGAAGATCCATTCTTATTGAGAAGTGAAGCAACAAGCCATCTGCACCATTTGTTTTTGCAGAAAATTACATAATCTATGTTATCAGAAACTTCTGCATACACGGTTCTGACATCGCACCTGTACATAACTGGACTTTGTAGATCGATGACTTTCTCTTCTTCTATTTGTGTATGTGAGATGGACAGTATGTAATTGTTGGGATATGTTGTGAGACGGCAGCAGAGAGATTAAGGCTATATTTTGCAATATGTTGTGTTTGTAAGATCTAGTGTCAGACATGACCGGAAAGCAGATGGTAATCTGGGTGTATGATCAATAGGGCTGGTCATATAACAATTTCTTGCGTTTCGAAGGTCTTTTTATTTGTTAAAATTTCAAAGGTCTGATTAGAAAGGGAAGGCATGTGACGTTGATTCTCTTCTGAGGCGACCTCACAAGGTAGCAACGGCTACACTCTAAAGCAGAATCTGGTTGTTCATCTTTCGAAGCAACTGTAGACGAGCCAACTCATTAGCTTCGTGGGCACAATGTTTAAACGTCGCATTGCCTATCTAAACGAAGACACGCATCTCATAATTCTCATGTACGACGGCGGGTGAAGGATATGCAGTGTGAGGGAAAGGCGGTGGCTGCCGAACATTTTGTTATGGCGTTACTGCGTTAGACTACCTCAAACTATACTAGTTGAATGCCCGTACGTTGCCACGAAATAATAAAAAAATACTGATCAAATAAATTTTGATTATGAAATATGAGTCAAACATATAAACTAAAGAAATTGATTATGTCCTTCGCTTTCTTCTTCCCAGGCAAGTCTCTTTTCTTGCATCAATTTTGTATCTCAACCCATCATTTTCCTTTATCTTGTTTCTCACTAACATGTGTGATCACTCTTTTCAATCTTGTGCTTAATAGTAGAGATATTTTTTGTCGATTCAAAATATTGCTTGATCTCTTTTTATGATAATTTTTAGTTGAAGGGAAACTTAAGCAGTACATCTTATAACTATATGAAAGGAAACTTAAAAAATATCTAACAAATAACAAAAATTAAACATCAAATTAGGTGAGTATAGAAACAATAATAAATCTTATTTGTTTGAAAAATATAGTCTCTCAAAAAGCAAAGACTATTCCCAAATCCAAACCCAAAGAAAAAATGACTTACTCCCTCGAAAAAATGACTTACTCCCTCCGTTCTAAAATGTAGTGCATCCTCGGTTTCCGCACTTCAACTTTGACCACAATTTGACCAACGAGACCAACTGCGGCGGGAGCAAAAATTATACCAATGATTTCGTATTCGAAAAAAGTTTTCAACTGTATAATTTTTACTCCCGCCGCAATCGGTCTCGGGTCAAAGTTGAACCTCGAAAAGCTCGGACGCACCACATTTTGAAACGGAGGGAGTACAAAAGATGTACTACATCTAAAGCAAAGCGTATGACGAAAAGTGCTCCTATATCTGTCAAATAACAGGGAGGAGCATCATGTGATGGGACAGCTTGCTTTCAACAAGACTATCCTCATCGTTCCCAAAAGGGGCCATTTGACCTCCTTGAGAACATAAATAAGCTTAACAAATCAAGCTCTACGAACATGTCTTCACCATGGACAAATCAAGTTTAAACTCTTACATCCCAAAAACCATATAATTTGATCACTTCCAAGATTCAGTATCAACTTAAGCTTAAAACATGCTTTCTGGTTTTGTATGGTTGCATATCGAAACAACTATTACTCGGTATTAAGAACCATATGATGAGCTGATAGTGAAAAGGTTGTGTTGACAACCAACACTGAATATGTAAACTTGTGTGCATTATTTAGGTTGATAATGAAAAGGAACATAGTGACATTTGACCAAAATTTTAACATCATGCATCAAACCTGCACATACAAAATACATCTATATTTACATCATGCAACTCTCAAAACTAATTGGAATAAGATATTTCTAAATCCATTCCGTTCACGAACAGTGAAAATACAAACATGGACCATTGTAATTTTAGCTTATTTGCAAGTATGCATGCCAGCATTTTATTTTATGGATGTACATATACAAAATATATCTTCAAAATCTGCACAAACTTGACATTCGAAAATCATTTCACAGGAAGAATTCGGGCAACTAAAGGACTATACCACCGGTTAGTTTTGTTCATATATTCATAGATGACAATGTCCTTGCTGTTAGTTAGCTATATGCTGAAAGCAAAGTGCATAACCTATGAATTAGATAACAATAATTAAAAGTGGTATAGGAAAAAAAATCAAGTATAACTGGTATAGGCAAAAAAATCAAGTACAGGTCTAAAACATTGTTCGATCCTCTTTTTTTAGGCAAAAATAACCTACAGTTGGTCTGCTAGCAGCTCACCCCTTCTACAGCGGCCCGGTCTCATTTTCCCCTCACCACTCATCTCGTTCCCCTTCCCCGTGCTAGCCACTCACCCAACTCCTCTGTGCTGCCGCCAGCGCATCCGCACACCTTGCGACGGTGTGAGTCACCCATCCCGGACCAACTTCGCAACCCCGCCTCCGAACCATCCCTATCGCGTTGCTGCGCTGTCACGAGCCTCCCACACCCACCCCCACCACTCCCTGTTGCCCGGCGAGTTCCGGGGGTAGCGCTCTCGCGGACGTGCGCGCAGTCGGCGACATCCACCGTGTGGCGCCCTCTGCCCCGCGTCCCCCGCCCCGCACCCCCGGCTGCGCAGCGCCTGGCCGGTCGTAATCTTTTGCTGGCAACGCCCGGCGACTGACGCGCGCCGTGCAACATGAGGAGACCCTGGAGCATGCCCTGCTCGCCCGGATGGGCGGAGATCGAGCAGGAACGGATCTTACCTTGTCACGGTCGGCTCCCCTCTGTCCCTCCGCGTCCTGCATTGGTAGCTCTGTTGGATTGGCACCGCCGGTGGAATTCGATCTTGGAGGTAAGCAAAAATATCTATGATAGATTGAGTCTCTCTTATATATACACGGTTTGAAGGCTAGCTAGATGAGTAGTATCGGTATACAGTTAGGATTAGGTTTTTTGGATTCGGAGTTTTTGCCACATCTGTTTCCCATAAACTCGCTTAAAGGGCTAAGCACCTGAAATTAGTTAGGGTAACAAAAGTATAATTTTTTTAGAGACACGATTAGTAAAACTTGGTTTAGTAGAACAAGGAAAGTGGCTTTTAAGTTATTCTATAAACCAGTTTAGCCGTTCCTATTCAAAAAAGCATGGTTTGAGTATCGATTTTGGATCAGGCAAATGACGTACGCCTCAATCAGGCAAAAGCAGCAGAATGGCCAAGGAGATAACATGGAATTATACACACGCACAATGCATTTGAACAGAGCAAATCACATCAGGAAAATCATACAGATTTAAGCAAGGCAACCTGACATAAATGTCAGCACTCTCCAACATTGAAAATCATACTGATGTACGGAATGTAAAAAAACGACTTTAAAGCTAGGTATGCATCTTTTGGCAAATGAGCTCAGTAGAACACGCTATGTAGATGGCACTTGGGAATCACCTTCAACAATGAATTTTGAGGCCTGAAATTGATGTTTAAAAAAGGTTAAAATTTAAGGACACCTTCGTGCTAAATCTTTGCACAAAGCTACAGGAAAAAGTAGATGAACAGATTATGTTCATTTGTATCTACTGTCTTGAAAGTCTCATCCTTTAATATTAGAGATAGTAGTGATATGAGGAGCTCACGTATGGCAAACCCAGCTCGAAGTCAGTTTTTTATTGCTCTATATATGATATTAGATGCCTCAGGTTTTTACCATATTAAAAAGCATATGCCTTAGCAAGAAATACGACACCTTAGTATTTGTGTTCTTCTTTATCAAGTCATTGTCCATGCATCTTCCTCCTGCATTTGTTTGAAGTTTCATGCTGTCTATTGTTATTTCCAGCTTAAACAGGTGCAACTTTGAGAAAGTATAGGATGGGCAGATGTCGGCGAAAGGAACACTCATGGTTTCTGAAGACTTACAATGCTCCCTTGAGTACTATGCAACAAAAAAACTCAGGTTAGTGTGCATTAAGGTTTACAATAGTTATGTGGTTGTAATGAAGAATTGAACATACTTTACCCTGAGTTTCTATAATTTGATCCGGCAACTTCATGTGCTTAGGACTTCCTTGTAGACTATGTTCTTCGTGGTCGTTAATAAAGGCTCAGATCTCTTTCGCTTCTTTGAATTCTTGCCTTGTTCCTTGCCCTTGCCCTTACCCTGGCCTTACCCTTGTCGTCGTCCTTGATGGAAAGAATATTAATGTTCCTCTTCGCGGTGGCTCTAGACAATGCAACGTAGAGCTGACCGTGAGAGAAAATCGGGTCCGGTAGGTACACCCCAACAATCGGTAGGGTATGTCCTTGCGCCTTGTTGATCGTCATGGCAAAGCTGAGCCTACTAGGGAAATGCTTCCTCTTGAACTTGAAAGGTAATATATCATCATGGGATGGACACAGAGGTATTCGAGGAAGGAACACCCTCCTACCAGCATGTTGTCCTAGCACGATTTCTGCGTCGATGGTGTTCCTTTCGAAACCCTAGACCACAAGCCTTGTGTCATTACACAAGCCATTAGCTGGATCAATAGTTCTCAATAGTATAATGGGACAATTTATCTTTAGTTTGAGCGCATGTGGAGGCAGCCCGTTGGGAGTCAGGTTGTTGGGGAACTCGGGGGCATAGTAGCCGTGTGGATCATCCTCTGCACTATCAAAACGGTGGTAGATCTTCTCTTCGCCCTGGAAGCGCTCTATCATGCGCATGTTTATCTTATCAACGTTATCGTTCTTGGTGGACAGGATCACTCGAGATGTCATGTAATTTGGATTAGCCATGTTGTGGTCTAGACCAGGAAATACATGGTCGATTAGCTTCTCTAGGTCAATGTCGTCTCCTGTTGGCGGCTGATACGCGAGAGATGATAATTGCTTCTCGCCCTTCGTTGGTTACCCCAAGTGGAAGGCGAGATGCAGCGTAGCGGCAAGTTTCCCTTGGTGAAGAAAACCAAGGTTGAGTGTCGACCAATAGGACTCCGGTAATGATAAGTAGGTGGTTCGTCAAGTGATGCGCCGTTTGAAGATAATCACCTGCTTCTCCTGGACCTGCAGACAGACACAAATAACTTTTCTCCCAACGAAGTTAGAAGAGGTTGTCAATATCTTCGGTCTTGTTGTTTACAAAGGATCAAAACACAAGGGATAATGATAATGATGATAACAACTGAAAGTAAAAGCAGAAAAGTAAATAAGCGTGTAAACAATAATGAGAATATGGACCGGGGTCCCATGATGTTCACTAGTGATGTCTCTCTCCCAAAATACGATAAAACTGTTATGCGAGTTAAACAAATTACAAATGGGCAATTGACAGGATTATAAACGCACCGCAATGCTAACTATGATACAAAAGAAAGGAAAAGGCTCAAAAGCATGGGCAGTACGCCAACATAAGTAGACCGAAATCCAACTGCATCTACTATCTATCCAGAAAATCTCGCTGGTATTAAGTTGCGAGCCCCACCCAAAGTGTAAACCCAAAGCAACAGAAAACTGCATTAAAAAGAACTTTGCGTAAAGTAAACAATCCTTGCAACCGCGGTTACAAGCATCGTTGTTTTCCCCCTTGTGCCAACATCACGTCCCCTAGACTCATGTTTCTGTCACTTAAGCGTGTCATCAGGGGGCTTGAACCCACAATCAAGCATAACGTTCCCTCTTGGAGTTACTATCTACTACTTGGCCAAAACAATAAAAAGCAACAGAGTTACTTAGGAACAAAAATATAAAAGATAATAACCAAATATATAACTCTATCACAATCTAAACATAATCTCATAATCCATCAGATCCCATCAAACTCAGTATAGCAACAACAGAAAGATTACATATGTGCCTCGATCATGTAGGGCAGCTCACGAGGTCTAAACCATGAAGAACAAAAAAGGGAGGAGAACATCACATAGCTACTGATCACGGACCCATGGTCCAAATGAAACTACTCACGACACATCCGGGAAGCGTCCATTGTGAATGGAAGCTCCCGGAGGTCGATCCTCCCTCTGGCAGGGTGCCGGGAAGAAGTTTGCTGGCGCTCCCGATCTTGGAAGCGTAGCGGCGGCAGAATAGAGGCGAGATCGCGAAAAGGGGTTCTCTTCGGTGAAGTTTCACGTCACGGGGAATATATAGGCGAAGGGGGCAGCCAGGGGGGCCACCAGGGGTCCAGGCGCCCCCTGGTGCGGCAAAGCCCTAGGCCGCGCTAGGTGGCCGCCTGGGCACCTGGTGGTGGCCCCCCGGCCCTCCTTCGGGGTTCTGGAGGCTTCCGATGCGCTGATTTTTTATCTGATTTTTCCGAATTTTGGAGCACTTTTAATATGGGGGAAACCTGGAACAAAAAAACAGCAGAAAATAGAAACTGACACTGGGGTGCACTGAGTTAATAGGTTAATCCAAATATGATCAAAAGTGTATGAAAGTGTATGTAGATCATAGAAATATCACACAAAAAATGAATGGAGCAAGTAGAAATTATCGATACGTTTGGGACGTATCAACATCCCCAAGCTTAATTCCTGCTCGTCCTCGAGTAGGTAAATGATAACAAGCATAATTTATGTGGTGACATGCTAGCAACCATATAAGAACTTTGAAAATTAAAGCAATCAAGGTATGTGATTCAATTCACGCCATAACATGCAAGAGTCTATATTAGCATTGAAACAAGTAACAAAAGAACATTAAGTGCAAGTGCTCTCGCTGTTCGTGACTCGAATGTCTCCAAATGGTGTTTGCTTGCAAGAAGGAGGATAGGGAATACGAGATTTTTTTTGTTGAGAACTCAATCTACTTAAGTTTCACATTTGGTCTTCTTTGGAATCTTATCTTGACTCATCCCAGACCACTAGCCAGGTACAAGTCAATTTTATCCACTCCTTTTCGATATTTTGAGCACTCATGCAATGGATGAGCGTAAGCACGAAAGTCGACACTTAGGATGGCAAAGAGAGAAATATGGTGGAGGAGGAAGACAAAAAGGTGAGAAAGGCTCACATCAATGAGGACAATCATAGGCGAGAAGGCCAAATGATAGATATGATGTGAGGAGTAAGGATTGTCATGCAACGGATGCACATATGAGCTTCCAATGGAACTAGTGGGGGTGCATCTAACTTGTTCGCTCATGAATACCTAGGGCTCTTTTGAGGAGGCTCATCCTTGGAATATGCAAGCCAAGTTCTATAGTGTGAAGGTCTCCACATAGCTATATGCATGAATGATCATCTTTATGGAGTACAAGGATAAAAGGGAGTACTAGTGTGGATTTTTCAAAAGGATATTAGTGTTGCCCCTTTCTCTCTTTTTATTTTCTTTTTCTTTTTTTTTCTTTTTTGGTACTTTTTGGTGGCCTCAATGACTCTTTCTATTTAACTCTCATTTGTCCTCTTTAGAATCTTTTATTTTGTCCACTTTGGGATCTTTTCCTCATTTAAGGGCAACACTCTAATTTACAAGAGGGTATAGAAAATCTTTCACACTTTACAAGGTACTCAAATCATAAAGAAGATGTAACTATCATGATATATGCAATGTATGCCTCTGCCAGTGTAGCAGGAACATATATGACATGAAGATCAAGTCATGAAGAGGTGGATGTTGCATGGCAATATATCTTAGAAAGGGTATGTAAATGCCTTGATAGGTAGGTATCGTGGCTGTTTTGAGGAAAGATATAAGGAGGTTTATGATGACAGACCGTAACATGCCAAGGATTTGAATGTACCGGCAAAGATGGGAGAGGCTAGCAAATATGAGGTGGAAGTGTCAACTTTCAATACTTACATTAGTCCGAAGAACTCATGCACTTATTATCGGCAACTGTCAATCTAATAAGGAGGTTCACAAAGAGACAATTACCCCGAGGATGAGTGTATGAGGGTTTTGTTATCCTTGCGCATCCTCGACTCATGGTACGTGAGTGTACTCTAATATCCGATACCTCCAAAGATTAGCGATCCATCTAGTAGCTAGAGTTATCAACTAGTTTTGTAGGTTTTGAAAATACACACGGATTTCCCAAAATACGACACCTATCACTAATAGTCTAGAGCTCTTGACACCAAAAGTTCAAACATTACTCACATCAATACCTTAAAAATATTGCAAGTTACTACTAAAATTAAATAGCAACCTCAATTACCTACTTTCAAGACAAGACACAACTCAGTGCAACAACCAACTCTCTGAACAAGATAAACATGAAAACTAAAGATATTTATAGCAACAAACTAAACAAAATCCAAGGCTCTTGCTAAAGACAAACTAAAACTAAAACTAAACATGGCAGTAGCTATGAAAAGATAAATAACACACAACAGTAAAACGATAGGCATGCAAAATCCTATGATGTGTTCTAGATTGGAGTGGAGCGTGTTTCTCTCCCACACAAAGTAAGATGGGGTCTAATTTGTTATGAACAGCAAACAAAGCTAAAGAAAACTAAAAGTAAAACCTAAGAGCGAGACTCTTCAAGCATAGCACATAACGCATGAAGTGATAAAAATATAGTGAGACGAAGGATGAACTGATGATTGTTGATGGAGAAGGGGATGCACGGGGGAATCCCCAAGCTTAGAAGCTTGAGTCTCCTTCAATATTTATTAGGGATGCATGGGGGCATCCCCAAGCTTGAGCGTTTGACACTCCCGGATCTTATTTCATCATCTTCCATCGCACACTTGAAAACTCCCTTCATACATAACTCATCATAAGCTGGTTAGAGAGGTTAGTACCCTTAATAAAATAATTTTTCCCCACTGGATATAAAGATATTCTTGAAGATCTACTGTTTCTCAAGATTGCCAAAAGATTTTTGGAAAGAAAAAGCAAGCTTAAGGTTTGCAAAAGTAAGGAGAGATAAAACGTGGCAGAATCTGTGAAAAACGGAACAGCAGCTAGTAGAGAATTCTTTCGGGGTATTTATGAAACTCAAATAAAAAAACTCAGAACATACGAAAGTTCCAAAATTGTATAGAGCACGCTGTGTAAAAAATTCAGCTCAAAAAGATGAACTGGTGATTTGATCCGATTTTTCCCGTCAAGAAGACAGAATCTGTTTTCTGGACAGTATGTCACAATTTTTGCTTCCCTTATCATAAGAGGCTATAACTTGGCACAAAGCTTGAAAATAAAGATACAATGATGTTGCTGCAGTAGTAACAATCATCAAGACCATTAAAACAGAAGTAAAAACATCTTAGGTTGCCTCCCAACAAGAGCTTTCTTTGACGCCTTTAAGCTAGCATAAGGCAAAGGAAGAATCAAGTTTTATCAAGAGAAAGAGAATAGCTAGTCCGTGTAACGGACTCAAATGGTAACTTGATTTTCTTTCTAGGGAAGTGTTCCATCCCCTTTTTGAGAGGGAATTGAAATTTTACATTCCCTCTTTCATGTCAATAACGGCACCAACGGTGCGAAGAAAAGGACGTCCCAAAATAATTGAACATAAAGGTTCACATTCTATATCCATAATAATAAAATCAACGGGAACATAATTGTCATTGACAATGATAAGAACATCGTCGATCTTTCACAAAGGTTTCTTTACAGAACAGTCAACAAGACGAACACCAAAAAACAAGAATCAAAAGGTTTCAATTCAAACATATCATACATTCTTTTGGGCATGACGAAGGTACTAGCTCCAACGTCACATAAAGCATAGCAAGAGAAGTTATTTAATTTATTTTTATCATAGGGTCTCAACCATCATCTAGCTTCCTAGGTATGGAGGCTTCTATCCTAAGCTTCTCCTCCCTATATTTGATGAGAGCATTTGTGATATGCTCCGTGAAGGCAAGATTGAGTGTGCTAGTGTGGGGGCGCTAGACATTTTGTGTAGCAAGCTAATAACTTCTGAGAGGGTGAAACTATCAAAATCAATATCACTACTATCAAAGGTGGTAGTAGTGTCATCTAGACTCACTTGTTTGAAACCCTCTATGTTCATAGGAGTTTCTTCTTCTACGGTTGAGGTATTAGCATCAACATTAATAGGTCCAATGGGACTAGGAGTGCATTGGGTGCTAACAGTTTCGGTATCCCCCAACAATTTGGATAGTAGCAACTGTGTGGTGTGTAGGAAGGCTCTTAATTCTATCCTCTTCCATAGGGATAACTTCTGGTTTGGCTTCCATTTGATTTATTAAAGTAGATTGAGTGTGGGACATATTTGAAACATAGGTTTCAGTGATTGTTAGTCTAGTTTGGAGATTAGAAATCTCACTGTTCAGGCTCTCAAGTTGCTTACTAATGTTTTGTAGGATGGCAGTGTGCTCACCTAATTGCATAGAGAAGGCTTTGTTTTGTTCGAACTGGGTATGCATATAATTCTGAGTGGCCTTTTCTATTTCTATCAGTTTCTCATAGCTAGGTAGGTCTTTTTCCTAAATTGCCCCAATAAGCATTGTTGTTGAAGTTGTTTCTAGCAATAAAGTTCACATCTACTTGTTCCTGAGCAACCAAAGAATTTAAAGGAACATCATGAGGATCAATAGAGGGTTGCTTGGTAAGTAGAGACATAATTAAGTCAAAATTTTCATTTAGGGAGATAATATCCTCGACGGAGTTTACCTTCCTACCTGTTGGGGCGCGTTCGGTGTGCCATTGGGAAAAGTTGATCATCATCTCATCGGGAAGCTTTGTGGCAACCCCAAGTGTAGTTGACATAAAGGTTCCTCCCGCGGCCGAATCTAACAGGTTTCGCGAGGTAAAGTTCAAGCCTGCATAAAAAGTCTGGATAACCATCCAGGTAGTCAAACCATGTTTAGGGCATTTCTTAACAAGAGATTTCATACGTTCCCAAGCTTGGGCAACGTGTTCATTATCCAATTGCCTAAAATTAATAATGTTACTCCTCAGTTGGATAATTTTAGCAGGTGGGTATTACTTCCCAATAAAAGCATCTTTGCACTTATCCCAAGAATCTATGTTATTCCTAGGCAAAGATTGAAACCAGATTTTAGCTCCTTCCCTCAAAGAGAAAGGAAAAAAAGCTTGAGCTTAACAACATCACCTTCTACTTCTTTATACTTTTGTATATCACATAATTCAACAAAATTATTCAAGTGTAAAGCTGCATCATCTCCAGCACCAGAGAATTGATCTCTCATAACAAAATTTAGCAAAGCAGGTTTAATTTCATAAGAGGTAGCTGAAGTGGCAGGCGTGGCAATATGAGTGCAGATAAAGTCTTTGTTGTTGTGACTAGTGAAGTCACACAACTTGATGTTTTCAGTCGAACCCATAGTAGCAGCAAATGTGGCAGATTTTTTTATAATTTTTGATATAAGACACAAAGATAAAAACTGAAAGGTAAACTAACAAGACTAAAAAGTAAAGGTAAAAGGTAGTGGGCAACTACCCTATCTTATCACTCGAAGTCCCCGGCAACGGCACCAGAAAACAGTACTTGATGACCCTCTACTGTAGGGGATCGTTTGTAGCATTTTCGATAAATAAGAGTGTCGAACCCAACGAGGAGCAGAAGGTATTGGTAAGTGAATTTGTTAAAGAAATAGCTGCAGGAACTGAAAGATAACTTAATAGGGGTCTTCGATATAAGCAACAAAAAGGTAAAAGCGAGCAAAGTAAAAGGCACTGAGGAGTAACAAGTTGCTGATGTCTACGCACGCTTCTATTCTTGTAGACTATGTTGGGCCTCCAAGCGCAGATGTTTGTAGGACAACAGCAATTTCCCTCAAGTGGATGACCTAAGGTTTATCGAACTCAGGGAAGTAGAGGTTGAAGATGGTTTCTCTCAAACAACCCTGCAATTAAGATACAAGAAGTCTCTTATGTCCCCAACACACCTAATACAACTAGGAGTTGTATAGGTGCACTAGTTCGGCGAAGAGATGGTAAAATATGGGTGATAGGTGTGATAAAACAAAGTAATATAAATCTGTAATAAAAAGTGCAGCAAAGAAACAAGTAACAAAAGTGAGTGCAAACGGTGTAACAATGATGGAAACAAGGCATAGGCTTCATACTTTCCCTAGTGGCAACTCCCAACAACATTAACATAGTCTAATCACATGATATTTCCCATAAAACATGCAATTAAGACGTACTCGGAGGTCATTCCTTTGTAGTCAAGAGAGGACGACAATTGTGTAGGGTTACAAAAGCACACCTCAGAGTTCGTAGTTCTCATCTATGGATTTCCCAATGTCACCTCGGCCATCCAAAGAGAGTACCACAATCACCACAACATATCTAAAGGATAGTCAAAGACAAGCACCAAAAGACACTCAATCTTCAATCCACACACAAAAGAGGAAATCACTCATGATAATATTCTTCTAACCATGTCCAATAGACCCCTGTCACCTTGGTCTCGGGGATTATACTAGATAAGATCAATTGAGTACATCAATCCAATACATAGAGGAAGGGGAATATCATGGGATCACCCTAGATTAACATAGCCAATGATCACAACATAGATCACATCATGGGAGAGAGAGAAACCACATAGATCAAGATACAAGCCTTAGCCCCGAGGAGGAACTACTCACACATGGACATGGTGAGAGAGAGAGATTTGTTGATGGACAGGTGCAACCCGGAGAAGATGAAGGAGATGGCGGCGGCGACGGCCACGACGGCGGCGACGGCCACGGCCACGTCCACGGCGGTGGCCACGGCCCTTGGGGGCAGCGGCCTTGTCCCCTTCTTCTTCCTTGGAGATGGTGCTGCTGTGGAGATTTATCTCCCACTCAATACGGCTGCCAAGGGGGAGTAATTTTCGTGGTGCCCTTTGACCTAGGTTTCCTCTCTCTATATAGGCTCTCGGATTCCCGTCATCCAGATTACGTCTTCGGTATTTCGGGGTTTATGGAAGCATCCGAATTCCGATTGGGCCGAATTTTATGTCTAAATCCACCGGAAAAAATTCCCTACAACTTTGTAGTTTTAAGTTTTTCCGTTTGAGATCGTCTTCTAGCGTTTCCGATGCAATCTTTAAAACCTGTATGGTGGGGACAAATTTTGGGAGAGTTAGAATCCAACTCCTACAAGGCTCCTTTTTGTGATTTTTCCTTTATCCAAGTAATTCCTACACATAAAGTAGAAAAACAAGAACTTGTGCACTCTTGCAACCATTAATAGGTTAGTTCCAAAATATGTTATAAAGATATATGAAAGTATATAAAAAACATAGCAATATCACACAAAACATGTATGGAGCAGGCAGAAATTATAGATACGTTTGGGACGTATCAACATCCCCAAGCTTAATTCCTGCTCGTCCTTGAGTAGGTAAATGATAAAAAGCATAATTTCTGTGGTGACATGTCACACAAACATATAAGGACTTTTAAGTAAAGCAATCAAAGCATGCAATTCAATTCAAGTCTTAACCAGCAAAAGTCTATATTAGCATTGACACAAGCAACAAAAGAACAAAGGGTGCAAGAGCTCTCGCTGTCCGTGACTCGAATGTCTCCAAATGGTGTTTGCGTGCAAGAAAGGGGATAGAGAATACGAGATGAAAAAGTATTTTTGTTGAGAACTACTATCTACCAAAGTTTCACACTCGGTCTTCTTTGAAATCTTATCTTGACTCGTCCCCAGACCACTAGCCAGGTACAAGTCAATTTGATCCACTCCTTTTCGATATTTTGAGCACTCATGCAATGGATGAGCGTAAGCACGAGAGTTGACACTTAGGATGGTAAAGGGAGAATATGGTGGAAGAGGAAGACAAAAAGGGTGTGAAAGGCTCATATCAATGAGGACAATCATAGGCGAGAGAAAGCGAAATGATAGATATGATGTGAGGAGTAGGGATTGCCATGCAACGGATGCACATATGAGCTAAGGTAAGCTCTCCAATGGAACTAGTGGGGGTGCATCCAACTTGCTTGCTCAAGAAGACCTAGAGCTCATTTGAGGAGTCTCATCATTGAAATATACAAGCCAAGTTCTATAGTGTGAAGGTCTCCACATAGCTATATGCATGATGATGATCTCTATGGAGTACAAGGGATAGAGGATGAAGTACTAGTGTGGATCTCTCAAAAGGAATAGTAGTGTGCCCCTTCTCTCTTTTTATTTTTCTCTTTTTTTATTTTTTTTATTTTTTTGGTGGCCTCAATGGCTCTTTCTATTTAACTCTCATTTGTCCTCTTTGGGATCTTTTGATTTGTCCACTTTGGGATCTTTTCCTCACTTAAGGGCAACACTCTAATTTACAAGAGGGTATAGAAGATCTTTCACACTTTACAAGGTACTCAAAACATAAATAAGATGTACCTATCATGATGTATGCAATGTATGTCGCTGCCAGTGTAGCAGGAATATGTATGACATGAAGATCAAGTCATGAAGAGGTGGATGTTGCATGGCAATGTATCTCGGAAAGGCTATGGAAATGCCTTGATAGGTAGATATGGTGGCTGTTTTGAGGAAGATATAAGGAGGTTTATGATGACAGAGCGTATCATGCCAAGGATTTGGATGTACCGGCGAAGGTGGACGCCAACTCTCGGAGTGAGAAGGAGGCAATGCACGGCACGGGAAAGGCTAGCAAATATGAGGAGGTGGAACTGTCAACTTTCAATACTTACATTAGTCCGAAGAACTCATGCACTTATTATCGTGAGAGGCCATATCTGCATATGCTAGGCTCACCAAATTGACCTTAGTGTTATATGCTGCTTAGCAAGGTCATATCTGCATATGCTAGGCTTGCCAGGCCCAACCTCATGCGAACTCTAATGTATGTATGACACCCGATCGTCATGGCCTGCCTATCATAAAGAGAACCTTCCAGGTGGTGCACACTTCGGTAGAATACTTATGTTTGGCATTTTAGATCAACCGTTTCTATGAACATGGAACCACAACGCTGATTATAGATTGTCTCTATTACACCCCGTACGGGGCCCTCCGTTGCAAATGCCATATCCGCTAAAGTAAGAGAGACAGACACCCCCAGAGCCACTTTATACGGTACAAGCCGTATGTCAATCGTGGAACCAGTCTCGCGTAAGCGTACGCGTAAGGTCGGTGGGGCCGCTTCATCAAACAAAGCCACAGATATAACGTGAGAGGGTAACAATCGGTCCGAGAACACTCTAGTCATGACCGACACAAAGACTACGGCCAATGATCAATAGCGGGACCTGGATGCCCATAATGACCCATGTGCATTCCGGAAGTAACTGATTGAACCGTACACGTTGTATACCATTCCCTTTATCATGCGATACTAGATTAGTCCAAGATTCGATCAACTGCATCCAATGCATTAGTTCTATCTTGTTACCAACAAATCTTATTCACTCGTTCCGTGATATTCATCCTTGTGACCTAGTCACACGCTGCGCGGCTTTATGGATGCAATCTCACCGAGTTGGCCACGAAGTATCTTTCCATTATATGGATTGACAAATCCCGCTCTTGAATCAACACTCCTCAACATATCCCATCGGATAGCCCAAGATACACCTTTATGGTCACCATGTTTCAGTGTGACGGTTAATGCACTCAAAGCATCCTCAGAAGATAGCAATTATGCATGATCTCACGGTCAAAGGAACAGGCTACTACGTTCTGTAGTTACAATACTGAACTTTTACGATTTAATCATGTTGCAATGCTTGCATTGGATAATGTTCATCACGTCATTCATTCAATGAGGTGACCTTACCGTCAATGGACTTGATTGTCCATGATCGTGAAACCACAATCATCAGTTGACGATAAACCAGTCATCATGAGAGGCTGACTAGGAACTCTGGTTGTTTCTATACCACACCTGTATCATTGTTTCACTGATACAGTTCCAGCACGGTATGAAACTGGTCATGAACTTATTTAGATATATTGGAATAATCATATATTATTTGCCTCTAGAGCATATATCCAACAGTCTCCCACTTGCACTAGATAGCAAATAATCTAGCTGCATATTTTCTCGATCATAATCATCTTATCATATAAGTGTTTATTGATCATGCTTGCTCATGGAAGAGGTTTCGTCAACGATCTGTACCCGTTCAGATTCGTATGTTCCTTTGCAACAGGTATTGGTCAACTTGCTTGATATACCCTTCATTATTTAATAATGCTTGAATTATAAGTTTGGCGGGAGAGTGAGACTTCTTATTTTACAGTATTCTCTAATGACGAAATGGTTTTAGTCCTTAGGACTCCCATAGTCATGTATACTGAAAAATACACTCAGCCAGAAGTCTAAACTTCTTACGCTAAACTTTATTCAACCTTCTACTTCCTTAAGTAGATATTTATATTTTGTAGAGTTTTGTTTCGTGAAATTATAGCTCACATTTCCTTTCTATTCCTTTTGGTGATATCTCTAATTCATATAGACCCATAATAAGGCTTACAATCGTAATCCAGTATTACATTCAAGTCTATTATCTTTTCTATCATTTAGAGTATTGTCCTCAGTTTCTCTTCAGATACCGAATGCTTGGACTTTGCTCAGGTTCTGTGTTTTGCCAACCAAGCACATCGGAACCTGTTCTTCTTCTAAGAACTTTTGAGTCATTCTGTTATTGGATTCACAACTTCCGTTTTATGGTAGAATCATATGTTAAAGGTCATATAGGATCACATGTCTTGAGACAAAGTGCATCCCTATTCTTCCATTAAAACATTATTTTGTGATATTAAGGTTTTACATCCTTTATATAATTCCTAGCCACAAGAACCTTTTCTTGTTTAGGATATCATTTCAATCCTTTTGATGTTCATTACACGTGTCCTAATCTATCCTTATAGATTTTAGTGTGTGACACATCTTTATTTCATTCATATAAGATTCTCGTAATCCTTTCATCTTATTAGCCTTAATCTCCATGTATATCAATGTATATATATGAGATTGTCTTCACATATATCATCGTATATATATGAGATTGACATTGTGCTCCCATTCAAATATATCTGACATATATCTGTAAGTAAGCTTTTATTAAGTTTCTATTCTAATTATGTCAGACATAATAACATTGCTCCCAAAGCTCCCACTCAGAAAGTGCTCTCTGCATTCCAAGTTTTCAGGAAGTCTTCAAAGCTCCCACTCAATTTCATGAAATTGCAGTTCGTCTCGATATTTTGATTACTTCAAAATCAGTTGATCAAATCAAGGTTGAGAGTTCTTGCCTTGAGGTACTATGGTCCATCTTATCGAAACATTCTTTCGTTATGCCATTTGCTACTTCTCTTCAAATTCCAAATTTGAATGTGATGCAATTTTCTTCAGGCTATGGTCCCAGTATAGTGTTTGTGAATGAAATGCCCATATTGATTTAGCATTGCTATGCTTCCGTAGTTAATCATTATTGAATTTAGCCATAACATCTTTTATGTGCCAAATCAATCTTTATGTATTGCATCATTCTTAATAACTACCTGGTTATTCGGAATGTGAAATAACTACTTTATTTCATAGGATATGAGCCATCCCATGTGCAACTCAATATGATTTCATTTCTCCTCGTTTCCTAGGTAACCATCAATCCTTCGTAATTTATGAGCAGTGTCCTTTTTGTTTCACTTAAGAAGACTCATGATTATTGTTCTGTACAGAACGTATTCATGACAATCTTCTTATTTTTAAACTAAGGCTTTAACTTATATACCATGATCATCATCAATAGTATATTTCCTCTTTTCATGGAGTCATTGCAGCGGAACGTTTTCCGTTGCGTTACTCTGTAATCTGGAGGCATGGTCAATCACCCTGGTCAAAGAATTCACTTTTCTCCCATTGGTTTATTCCTTGAGAACCATCTTCTCATTCACCAATTCAAGCAATACAAGTTTTGCTATTTGGGAAGGTGTGTTTTACAATTGCTCACAACTCTAATACAAAGAAAGTTATATCATATAAAACTTCTAGAAACTTTCTAACACCATCATCATATGGAGTCATCAGCTTCATTAAATTTAGAATGGTTTCCTTATTTCATGAAGTGGGTGTTTTAACTTAATAAATTATAACAACTTTGTTCATTCAATAGCATTAGCGTAAGGGGAATGTATTTAGACCACACTACATTTTAGCATGACTACGAATGGTTTTAGGTGCTTGAGCACTTTAAACTTCCATCGTAATTTGTGGCATTATTTCCACAAGTCTCCCATTTATGTCAACTATAATACTCATCACTTTGATCACATCATGGTGATTTGTGTTCTTATATCCAACTTCACTGTGATTCCGTAATCTCAGATTTATGATCTCAATTGAATTCCTTGTTCAATTAATCATGCGAAGCATCTTTAATGATTATTCATGCGCTTGGTTAATACATCATTTATGTACAATGTTTGGTGCAAGTTCTACTTTGCTAGAACTCCGTCATTAGTCATCTTGGTTGATAATAAATTCATGAGTTAATAGATCACGTATCTAATGACTTCATCATTTATGAATTCATCTCATGCATTTAATCTAATTATGACCTTTGACTTTATTGTTATTCAAAATAACTTAATCATTAAACATTGAATATCACTTGACAATTATGGTGTTTTATAAATGCTTCTATCATAATATAAACTCAATTGCAATCATAGTATAAGCACACTTTATTCATCAAACTGGAACAACTGACTTGTCTCAAAACATGAATAACTTCTTGCGAGATGCAAGACATATCACTAAGTGTTCATACTTAATCGATTACAAAAGATTAATCTAATACTCTAAGTATAATCCTATGATAGATGTCTTGGTGAAATCTTAGTGGCCATCAACTGTCTTGGTTGCCATCAATCCTGGATCGCACCTCTTCCCGTCCATGCAACGGCATGCCCTGTTTTCATAAAACAGAACAAGTATCAAATACTTATCAAACTGCAAGTGTTGTATAAGGGAATAAACATTTATAACAAGTATATCAAATATATACCTTCTCCATCAACAATTTCTCCTTCAATGGGTTCAACCTCTAAATCTCGGAGGTTGACCATGAACTCAAAGAACTGAAGGCTTTCACCTCTTCCGACATAGTCATGGACAAAGTCTGTGTAACTCGGTGGAAGCGAGTGTAGCACCGTCTTTATAGCAGACTCCTCTGTGGTCCAATAGTCAAAGTCCTCCACGAGTTTCAGATGTATCCCATGCATCTTGGCTACGTGAGTTTTCAGACAGGTGTTCTCTTCCATCTTTGTAGTAAGAAACTCATTTTCTAACTCAAATCTGGCCACTCGGAACTGATGTATAAACAATGACTTCATTATGTCGATTGTGTCAAACGTGTCCATATCCGCATATTGTTCACGTAAATCTTGCGGAAAGCTAGTTTCTATGACACTTCTAACCATGGCGTAAGTCCTTCGACGATTATGATAATCAAGCATTACTTTTTCATCCATGTTGTCTACTGGAGAGTCTCCCATACGCTCTTGTATCACGAACAAGAGGTTAGCTCTCCTGAGCACAGTCCTAAGGTATAAGTACCAATCAACGAAATTTGACCCATCATCTTTAAGTCTTTCACCACGTAATAAAGTAACCAATCCATGATACTGATTCATGTCCATTTTAATTTTCTACAAAATATTTGCAAGGAAAACAATTAAGACTAGTTCATAACAATGAGTTCATAATAATCATATTATAGATGAGCTCACACTAAAACAATCATCCCTAAGAAGTTTTAGTGATTACATGATCCAGATTCACTACCCGTCCTCGAATATCACAACGGCCGACAGATTAGTTTCAAAGGTAGACAACTAGTTTGTGCGATCACATCCTATATGTGACTCATGCTCGATCTTTCGATCTCTAGTATTCCGAGGCCATATCTGCATATGCTAGGCTCACCAAATTGACCTTAGTGTTATATGCTGCTTAGCAAGGCCATATCTGCATATGCTAGGCTTGCCAGGCCCAACCTCATGCGAACTCTAATGTATGTATGACACCCGATCGTCATGGCCTGCCTATCATAAAGAGAACCTTCCAGGTGGTGCACACTTCGGTAGAATACTTATGTTTGGCATTTTATAAGGGATCATCTTATTTTATGCTAGGCACTTAGTCTACAGTGTCTCCATTTAAGTTTGTTTCATCATGATGAACGTTTACTACTTTCTAGTAACACATAGCAAAGCTATCACTACATCAAGATTAAACAAACAACAATAGCCCCCTCTGCAATATAAAGTTAGACGCCTTTATTTTGTATATTGCATGTTTTACGTGGTTGCTAGGGCTTTTCATAGATCAACCGTTTCTATGAACATTGAACCACAACGCTGATTATAGATTGTCTCTATTACACCCCGTACGGGGCCCTCCGTTGCAAATTCCATATCCGCTAAAGTAAGAGAGACAGACACCCCCCAGAGCCACTTTATACGGTACAAGCCGTATGTCAAGCGTGGAACCAGTCTCGCGTAAGCGTACGCGTAAGGTCGGTCGGGGGCCGCTTAATCAAACAATGCCACAGATATAACGTGAGAGGTGGAGTCCAGTCAAGGACGGCCTGAACTCTCTCGGGATTGACTGCAACACCTTTCGCAGAAATCACGTGGCCTAAGTAGGTCACTTCTGGTAGCCAAAATTCACACTTGGAGAACTTGGCATAAAGGCGGTGCTCTCTAAGTTTCGTCAATACCAACCTAAGATGTTCTGCGTGCTTTTCTTCGTTCTTCGAGTAGATGAGAATATCATCAAGATAAACCACAACAAATTTATCTAGGTACTCCATGAAGATCGAATTCATCAAGCGCGAGAATGTGGCGGGGGCATTGGTTAAACCAAAGGACATGACGGTGTACTCGTAAAGACCATAACGAGTAGTGAAGGCCGTTTTGGGAATGTCCTCATTTCGGATTTTGATTTGATGATAGCCTAATCTCAAATCCATCTTGGAGAAGACAGAGGATCCTGCAAGTTGATCATAAAGATCATTGATCCTGGGCAGTGGGTACTTGTTTTTTATCGTCGCTAGATTTAGCGGACGATAGTCTACGCACATCCTTTCTGTTCCATCTTTCTTCGTTACGAACAGAACGGGGCAACCCCATGGCGATGAGCTAGGGCGGATAAAGCCTTTTGCCAACGAAGCATCAAGTTGGGTTTTTAGCTCAGCTAACTCATATGGGGCCATTCTATATGGACGTCTGGAGATTGGGGTTGTGCCTGGTATAAGATCCACGATGAATTCTACACACCTGTCGGGTGGCATTCCCGGCAGCTCTTCAGGAAAGACATCCGGGAAGTCACGAACCACCGGAATATCTTCAAGGTCTAGAAGTGGAAGCACATTCAAAGTATGCACCTGGGTTCTAGAACTGGGTGATGTGTAGTCAATGATCTGGCCTGAAGGATGGGTGAGTTTGACTGATTTGGCTTTATAATTAAGGAAAGCATTCTGTCTTGATAACCAATCCATTCCTAGGATGACATCAATGTCTGAAGACTTGAGGGCTATAAGCGAACCAAGGAATACTAAACCCTCAATTGCAATTTGATTACCATGGCTTACTCTATTAGTTTGCCACTTTGAACCAGGAGTTTGAATGATCATTGGAGAAAACATTTCTTCAAAAGAAAATCCATGACGAAGTGCATAACTTTCCGACATGAATGAATGAGAAGCTTCTGGATCGAAAAGAACGGAGGCGGGAACATGATTGACTGGGAGTGTGCCAAGAATGACGTCAGAAGCAGCAGTGGTTTCCTCAACTGAGATTTGGTTCACACATCCACTACTTATGGTTGAAAGCTTTGCTGGGATGGTCTTGGTGGTGGATTTCTTTGGAGGCTTGGGTCGAGAATGACGTGGTGCCATCAAGACCTGAGGGCATTGACGATAGTAATGGCCTGGAAGACCACACTTAAAGCATACCCTGATTGAATTGCTGGGAGCAGGATTACTTGCTCGCACACCATCATTCCTGGGAGGAACAATGTGTTGAGGTGGATGGCATATATTCGGTGGTGGTCTCTGAAGAAGGTTTTGAGGTATGGCACGGGTTGGAATCCAAATTCGGCGTTTCTGAGGGGCTGAACTTGAAGAAGGAACAAGCTCAAGAGCATGCTTGCGGGACTCTTCGAACACTTCATTGCCATGCTCAGCTCTAAAGGATCTGTTGACTAAATCCTCAAAGGTGGCAAATTCGATGAGGTTGAGATCATGACGAAGGATGGGGCTAAGTCCCTTACGGAACCTTGCCTGCTTTCTGGCATCGGTGATGATCTCATCTTGGGCATATCGAGCAAGACGGTTGAATTCTCTCACATACTCATGAATGGACATCTCTCTTTGAGTCAGATTGCAGAACTCTTCCTTCTTGCGCTCCATCAACTCATCTAGAAGGTGGTACCCTCGAAAGGCAACACAGAACTCTTGCCAAGTCACTAGGTGACTATCTGGCTGCATAGCAACATAGTTCTCCCACCATTCAGCAGCAACACCTTCCAGAAAGTATGCCGCGAATATAACTCGATCATCGGAAGCAACATGTGCCGTATCAAGCTTACGCTCGATGGAACGGAGCCAATCATCGGCTTCAAGGGGCTCAGAAGAACATCGGAATACCGGTGGCTTGAGGAGGATGAAGTCCTGAATGCTCACAACCACATTGCAATGACGTGAGGTATTCTGCTCGATGAGCTCCAGAAGGCGTGTTTGATCACGTTGATTCTTCTCAGCTTCCATCATGATTTCCGCCGCAAAAGGCGGTGGTAGAGGTTCATCATCATTTCGATTCCGAACATGGTCTCGATTCCGATGAACAGCACTACGAGTTCCACCTGACATCCTGTGTGATATAAATCAACAATCAGAACAGGTTGTATGATGGAATCAAAGACAAGAAGGACATGCTGAAGACGGAAAAGAGTATAATGCGAAGGTAATGATCCACAGAAACTCGGAATAAATCCGGCAGCATAACGGCTACACCGGGATGAAAAATGAAACAACCTCGAAGAAATTGGACAGAACTTCTTCAAGGAACTCAACAGAACGATGAGTCTGGACGACCACAACTGTCCTACGGCTACAAGGAAGCACTCAGCGAGATGTTCTAGTCAGACATAGATGAGCCTAGTCCTATCATCCCGTAGAAAAGGTAAGGGTGACTCAGAACTCAGATCGATGAGGATAAGGAGAAAAAGAAGCCTTACGTTGTTCCCTTTATACCCAAGTAACTATATAACTATAGAATGCTAGACTCGACTTCGACCAAGGGTTTGATAAGCCTACAGACAGTCCTGCTCTGATACCAAGTCTGTCGGGACCCGGGGTTAGCGTATGTAATTCCAGTCACGATACAATCACATGGAGAGCCGAGAGCCGTACCCACTTGTCTAAGCAGACAAGGCCAAGCACAGAACACTCTCGGAAAGCATCAAACGTGAGGGGCATCCCATCCAGGCCGGATGATCAACTGAGATGGGTCCTCATCGCCCGCTCACGAGTCTAAATGATTATGGGTGGTGAAATCCCATACTCATAGACAAGTCACCTCAACCATGTTATCGATTGAATCCTAACTCTTACATATACTTACTCCAGCCCGATCACTTAGTCGGGGTCTAGGGCGGGCTCGATCATACAACTAAGTGTGCACGTGACTGAGTCACGAGCAATCGCATCGCGATGCCCCAAGCTGCGCACATCTAAGGGCCACTTGGTGTATAAAAGACCGCCAGCCAGATCACAACTAAGGTCTCGAAAACCCATACTAAGACATGCATGTTATAATCATACACGCAGCACACATGCCTAGTATGAACAACAGGTATCATCACATAACTCTACAAAGTACTCTTTATTGATATACACATAGAGCATACAAAGATCACATGTCTGTGATCACATTACATCATACAACGGAAGCAAATTAGGTCTGAGTACAGACAAGTTTAACAAATGGCTTAGAGAAGCCTTGTAAACATACATGCCCTTCCACGAGGGACCAGACTGATGTCTGGGACTATGCTAACTTAGTCAAAGTCGAGCTTCACGAAGGTGACTCCATCGGGGTCCGGGTTCTCATCTAAAACATAGAATAAGCAAACGTGAGTACAAAGTCGTACTCAGCAAGACTTACATCAGAACTAAACTACTCATGCTCAAGTATCAAGGTAAAGGGAAGTGGGGTTTCAAATATGCAGAAGTGCCAGCTTTGACTTGGCTAGTCCTGTACTACGAATACCAGACTTGAGGTAAGAAGCGTACACGAGTCCACTACCAAGTCTCCAACCAATACACCACTATGGTAACTTCCTCGACTTCCCCACGAGGAGGCACACCATAGCACTCACGCTTATCTTGCGAGTTTTAGAAGTATCCAGTTCAAGTTGTCTATGATCAAGTAGAGGTTTCCAAGTAGTCCATAACCGCGGACACGGCTATTCAAATAGTTCATTAACCCTGCAGGGGTGTACATCTTCACACGCGTGTCATCACTTATCGCCTCGTTCTTGTCATCCTTCAAGCGGATGTCGGACGTGGATGAAACCAAGGCACTACCCTCACATCACCTTCTCTAATCCAGGAGCCGACAACCTGAGTTTGTCACCGCTCGAGAGTCCGACCGGTTCGACGAAACGGACTCAGATAATGCAAGGGACCGAGACGTCACCTTTGACAGATGGTTTCACTGCCTCACAGGTCCACCCACATATCTATACATAAATCAAATGGAAAGCCCGAATCTAGTGTGACTCCTGGATCGGATCGGGTACGTAAAGAGGCCAAACGGGGCTCCCATAAAACCCTACATGTGGTCATACTCTTTGTCTTGGATCACAAAATAGGAACTCGGGGCCTAGGGCAGTGTTCAACGAGACAACCCACTGTGTACTCCTACACAGCCTCTCATCGTTCACCTTTGTTTAGGGTGGATTCACCAACACGTTTACATCAGCATCATTGTGTTCATTCCATCCCGACTCACAATCATAACATCCTCATTGTACCACTAAGCAGGAAAAGCCGTAACAGTTGCAAGGGCCACATGCTCATCAATCAACTCCTAAATCTGCTAGGATTGTGGTTTGCTTAATACGGTGGCAAAAATGATAGGTCATGCATCAGAATGGGTTCAACTATGCGAAAGAATGTGTCTCGATGATCTCCTAAACATGCATAAGCGAGACTGAGAGGGAATTGGGATTTTATAGATATGATCAAAGGGGTTTGCTTGCCTTGCTGACAAAGTTCAGTATCGGGGTCTTCAACGAAGGGGGTGGCCTCCGGTTCCAGTTGCACGTCTATCGAGCAAACAATCAAACATGGAATAATTATAATTGAAATGCTCAAGCACATGATAAGTTATGGAAGCATGATGTACATGGTACTGATGTGTTGACAATTCCATTTAATTGAAGTGTATTGCAAAAGAATTGCAATTTCAAACTTCAAATTTGAATTCAAATTAAGCCATATGCACATTTGCTACTTTTGCCCCATTTTAAAATGGTCAAACATAATTTTTTTTTGCATATTCTTAATCCTTGCATTTTTCTGATAATTTTTCATATATTATACGTTTAATTTGGAGTTAGTATGAATTTACTATGAATTTCTAAAGTTTATTCAATTTTCTGGATTTACTGAAATTATTTTAAACAGGAAAAGGCTTTTCTGCATCAGCATTGTGTCATGCTGACGTCAGGGCTGCTGATTGGTCAACCTGACGCGTGGGACCCGCTGGTCAGTGAGCCTGGGTTAAATTCCGTTTAATTAAAGTTAACAGGGGTGTTAGGGGGGTCTGGGGTCCACATGTCATCGTCACTGGGGGGGATTAACTGGGTGATTAGCCCTAATGGCCGGCGGCTAACCGCCGGTGACCACGGGTCACGGCGGCGCCCACTCGGAACGGCGGCTCCGGGCACCGCTGGGCACGGGAAATGAACTGGAGGGTCCCCTCTCTCGTGCGCGTCGCGTAGAGCACGCGGGGGACCTTGAGGAGGCCCCGGGCCACGCCAGCGACGACTCGCGCGGCGGCCGGAGCTGCTGCTCGAAGGAGACGACGACTGGGGCGACTAGAACGAGCGCTGGGTTAGGGAAAAAGATCGCAAGGCTCACCGGAGTGCACTAGAGAGGTAGCCGAGCTCGAGGAAGCGCTGGAGACGGCGAATCGATCGCCGGGATTCCACGGTGGCCGTGGGATGGTGGTGACGAATACGTCGTCCACGGGGCAGGCGGGCTTGATTCTGTGCGCTGGATGAAGAAGCCGACGTCTGCGAGTCTTCTGGACACAATGCCTTGGCGAGAGGGCCTCGGTGGCCACGTCTGCGCGCGCTGCTGTGCTCCGGCGAGCTCTCTGCCGTCGACGGAAACGAGCGGAGGAGGGGCGGAGGAAGACCCAGAGGAGAGGAATAGGCTCGGGGGTTTTCTGGACGACGCCGAGGTGCGAGGAGGAGGCCTAGGGGGTCTAGAAACTCCAGGGTGACGAGGTGGCGCCGTGCCCGCGCTCTGCCTCCACCGAGCTGCTTGGCTCGGCGGGGAGGTAGACGACAAGCTCGTCTGGTGGGCTGGGCCAAGGCCTAAGGTAAGTTGGGCCAGATGGCCAGGGGGTCCCCTTTTTCTTTTCCTTCTTTTCTTTTCTGTTATTCTGTTTTGCTCTAGGAAAAATAGCAGAGCATTTTATAAAATACCCAAAACTTTTATGTGGGCTTAAAATATAAGTAGCTAGCCACTCATAACTTTTGGGCATTTTTGAAAATTCAAATAATTTGAATTTCAAACCAAATAGGGGTTCTTTTAATTTTCCAAGGCACTATTTGAAAATTAGAAAATTCCATGAGCATGAGATTGATCCCAAACCATTTTTAAAATGATCAGCATCATTTATAGGAATTTTCCAAATATTCAAATGATTTTTGGAAAAAGATTTTTATCTGGCCATTTCAAATAATTTCTCAGGGCTTTCTGCTTCCCCATTTTTGAATTTCATTTGAATTTTTGCATGATGCAAAGGGCACAAACAAACCTAGCACTTACCCTAGTTGGGGTTCTGACACTGTCACCAACTTGAATCTGGTACTCGTCAACACTGCTTCAGCACCCCCTGCACACTTTCCATGATCACATGTCTGACCACCAGTGCCTTGGCCTGTCGCTGTGTCCCGTGCTTACTGCACGCCTCGCCGCTATCCTCGCGTTGAGCCTCTGCTGTCCTGGTCGAGTCTCCTGGGATCCAGACCCACACCACCTCAACCCTCACTACAGAGTAACACCGATCATCCACGACCGATGCCGAGTTTCACGTATCCCTCGAACCCTTGGCCACAGCTCGAACAACGTGTCTCTCGCTTTCCCGATGAAATAGGCTTCGATTCTCCGTTAACTTACACCGTAGCCCCTCCATCAGCTTAGAGTGAAGTCTTCCACCAGACTACAACTCCACCTTCAATATGACTCCATGTTGCTGCGCAATGCTACCTCGCGCCCCGTCGACTTCAAGCTCTCCTGCATGCACTGCCTTGAATCAACCATGTGCCATTGTCACGTCGAACCGCACAAGCCCTCAGGCATGCGCCACATGTTTTCACGCCCCAAAAGTCGGCCACCATCGGCATCACGCTCCTATGTCGTCGTCTCCGAAATCACCGCCGTCTTCTACTTTGACCAACATCCACGTTGATCCATCATACTATCCAGTCCGACCCAGTCGAAAATTATCCGAATGCAACCATGCTCCACCCTGCGCCGTGTCCATTCCGCACATGTCCGTGTATTCCTGTGGTACCCTGTGTTTGCATGATCTTGTCACGACGTACTCCAAACTCCTCCGAGTTTTAAACGCATGTCGCCGTCTGCATCGTAATCACTTGCTTCGCCTGGACCTGCACACACAAAAAATAACTTTGCTCCCAACGAGTACAGAGAGGTTTTCAATCTCTCCGGCCTTGCCGTTTACAAAGGATCAACGCAATAGATAATGATAGTGATAACTGCAACTGGAAAGTAAAAACATGAAGTAAATTGAGGGTGTAAACCGTGGTGGAAATATGGACCGGGGTCCCATGAAGTTCAATAGTGATGTCTCTCTTCCAAAAGACGATAAACAACTATGCAAGGTGAACAAATTACAGCTGGGCAATTGACCGGATTACGGACGCAAACCAATGCTAACTATGCTACAAAAGAAAGGAAGAGGCTCAAAAGCATGGGCAGTACGCCAAAACAAGTAGACCGAAATCCATCTGCATCTACTCACTAATCATCCAACTTGAGATATTTATCCATAACATCTCGCTGGTATTAAGTTGTGAGCCCCACCCAAAGTGTAAACCCAAAGCAACAGACAACTGCATTAGAAGAACTTTGTGTAAAGCACCGTTGTTTTCCCCCTTGTGGAAACAAGACATCCTCTAGACTCATGTTTCTGTCACTCAAGCTAGTCATCAGGGGGCATGAACCCACAATCAAGCATAATGACTACTTGGCCAAAGCAATAAACAACAACCGAGAACATGCAAGAATTACTCAAGAACACAAATATAAAAGGAGAAGAACCAAATATATTACTTATCACAATCTGAACATAGTCTCATAATCCATCAGATCCTAGCAAACTCAACATAGCAACAGCAAAAAGAATTACATATGTGCCTTGATCATGTAGGGCAATTCACAAGGTCTAATCCATGAAGAACAAATAGGGGGAGAGGACATCACATAGCTACTGATCATGAACTCATGGTCCAAGGTGGACTACTCACGGTTCATTCGGGAAGCGTCCATGGTGGTGGAGAAGCTCCCGGAGGTCAATCCTCCCTCCGGTAGGGTGCCGGGAAGAGGTCTTCTGGTGCTCCCGATCTTGGAAGCGCGGCGGCGGCGGAACAGAGGCGAGATCGCGAAAAATGGTTATGTCCTCGGGGGTTTCGAGACGAAGGAAATATATGGGCGAAGGGGGGCAGCCAGGGGGGCCACCAGGAGTCCAGGCGGCCTCCCGGCGCGGCCCCACCCTAGGTCGCACCCCTGGCCGCCTGGGCACCAGGTGGGGCCCCTCTGCCCCCCCCCCCTTCGGGCATCAGGAAGCTTCCGGTACGCTGATTTTTATATATATTTTCCTGGCACTTTACGTAATGGGAAAACCTGAAATAAAATGACAGCAGAAAACAGAAACTGGCACTGGGGTGCACTGATTTAATAGGTTAGTCCAAATATGATCAAAAGTGTCGGAAAGTGTATCAAAAGCATAGCAATATCACCCAAAACATGCATGGAGCAAGCAGAAATTATAGATACGTTTGGGACGTATCAAGGAGCTCCCCGCGCCGCACCAACTCCCGCGCCGGACGAGCTCCCCTCGCCGCGGCGGCGTGCTGCTCGCAGCCGGTCAAACTCCTCTTCCGCGAAATAGAGGAGCTTAGACGAAGGATCCAAGCCGCGGTTGGTCCACCGACGCACCGACTGCTTCCTCGTTGTGTCAGATGTGACGAGTTTCTTCTACTCGTCGTCGGAGAAGTCGCCGTCGCCGCCCAAGCCGTTCTTGCGCCCACTTGACTCCCTCTTTGGCCATATCGCGGTGTGGCGGTGCAGGATCTGTGCTCGGTGGCGGTGGATTGCTCGTCGCGGCAGTGGTGAGAGACATGTTGTGAACTTAATCCATAGCCCGCCCCGTCCCCGTGCGGTATAAGGTGTGGTCGAGCGGTTTGATTCTCAGGACACCGAAAATGGTTTACAGGTCGGGGCAACTTTATGGTCTCTGTTCTGGCCTAAAAACTAAACCTGTAAAGCCGTTGAAAATTTTCAGTTACGTGTGATTTTCATTCTGCTCACAGTACAATAAAAAGTTGCATGTGCTCTACAGGGAGGGACCAGGGGGGCAGAAGAAAGGTCGGGACTAACGAGCGCCCGAGCGCCCACTAGTAGAATAGGACAGACCTTCCTCATTAGGAAAATCTTGCGTCAGCTAACCGTGCAGTCCGCTAGAAAAGGAAAGATTCTGCAAGTACGTGGTTTATTTGGCTTTCAATGATTTTTGAAATGTCGTAACTTTTGATTCGTTTACTGAAATTCAAATCCGTTTTCACTGTTGGGTTTCTCTTGATGAGTTCTTCAAAACAAGATCCCATAAAGATATGTTTCGACAAACTTCGTAAAACTAAGCAACTATCCTATAAAAACCAAGCAGATGTCTTAACAAATTTAAGCAACTGATTTATAAAAATACACAATGCAAAATTACCCTAGAAAAATCGATCAACTATCATAACAAAATCAAGCAACCGTCATAATAAAATTGTTCTAAAAACCAATCAATTGTCCTAACAAAACACGGCAACTATCCTAACAAAAGCAAGCAACTGCATTATAACAAGATGTAACTATGGTTGACGTGCCCCTCATCAAAGCTCTGCAACCACCACGCACACACGAATCATGAAGATACAAACCAACAAAACTAAGCTATTGTCCTTATAAAAACCCGGCGACTATCTTAGAAAATTCAAGCAACAAATTTATAAAATAAATAAAATGCAAGATAGTCCTAGAAAACCAAACAACTATTCTAATAAACCAAGCAATTGTCTTAACAAAATCAAGCAACTGCATTATAACAACATGTAACTATGGTTCACAGACCCCTCATCCAAGATCTACAACCACCACACACGCACATATCATGAAGATACAAACCAAGAAAAATGAAGTTATTGTCCTTACAAAAACCAAACAACTGTTGTAGAAAATTCAAGCAATTGATTTTTTTAAATGCAGCATAGTCCTAGATAACCAAGCAACTGTTCTAATAAAACCAAGAAACTGTCTAACAAAAGTAAGCAACTGCATTATCACAAGATGTAACTATGGTTCACGCATCCCTCATCAAACTCTTCGACCACCACGCACGCACGAATCATGAAGATACAAACCAAGCGAAACTAAGCTATTATCCTTATAAAAACTCGGAAATTTCCCTAGCAAATTCAAGCAACTGATTCATAAAAAAATGCAAGATAGTACTAGCAAACCAATCAATTGTTCTAATAAAATCAAGCAATTGTCCAAAAAAAAGCAAGTAATTGTCTTAAAAAACCAATCAACTTTACTAACAAAACCAAGCAACTGCACTATGACACGATACAACTATCGCTAATGAGGCCTCCGCACCCTCTAAATCACACGACGGGCACTCTGCGCCATGACCTCCTCAGCAGTCGGGTTATAAGTGCAGCCTCAATAAACGGGGAACTACAACTGCCCCCTAGGAAAATCCACACAATTGTTATAGTAAGATCCAAAACAACGGTCCCAAGTAAAACAATCAAGCAACTTCCCCATCAAATCCAAGCAACTATATTACCAAAACACAATGCAAAACTATTCTAGCAAAACTAAACAACCTCCCCCCCCAGCAAAACCAGGCAACTATCCTAGCAAAACTAAACAACTCTACCAGCAAAATCACGCAATTCTCCGAGCAAAGATGAAATTATGACTAAAGATCTCCTAGAATAAGTCAACTGGATTTGACGGACCATGTACTTCTAAATTTTAGCATAACTACATTAGTAGCGCAATCTCTAGCTTCTGTAGTTGTACATAACAATCACAAATAATAACCTAGAGAAAAAGCATGGTATTTCTATAAAGAGAAGCACAAATAATAACCTGCTGCTTCTTCTGCTCGAGGAGGCCGACGTGTTCACGGCGACCTCCTCATCACGCCCCTCTAGTCTGCCGTATCTCCCTCGATCCGCAGGAGTATAATCGGGTATGCTCCTCTGCATCTCTTCGTCATGTACAAGATCTCCATGGGGAAGAGGATTTTGAGATAGCAAATGAAGAGAAGGACAGTAGATGGAACAAGATTTCTACGGATAGATAGTGAAAGGGGTGGAGGAGCGCGAGGGAGTTGGAGGCGAGCTGCACCTTGAGCGACGTCGTCGTGAGAGGTGGCGATGGGCCCGGGGAGGCGGCGGCGGCAGTGGTGGTGGTGTACGGGTCGGAGCAGGCGTAGAGATGGCCTTGGAGGAGGCAGAAGGAGAGGGCGGAGAGGAGGAGGAAGACGAGAGCGCGGCGGAGGACAGCAAGAGGAGGAGCCACCGCTCGACGGGAGCACCATCCCGCGGAGAGGATCAAAGATGGGGCAGGGGGAGTGGTGGTGCGGGGATTCGCTCGTCCATCTTTTTTCTAAAAATGTGGGGTCGCTTGTCGTGTTGCGAGTGCGCTCGCTAGAACGAACGAGCGCAGCTACACCGTGAAGTCTTTAGGCAGAAGAAAAAGGACACGGATAGCCGGCGCGCGTGCGCCCAATCGCTGAAATGAGCAGACTTACTGTATTAGGAAATGCACGCATCACATCACACTAATCAGCTAAAAAGGAAATGGCGTACCATCCATCCCCGTGCTACCTCAATCAAGATGGCACGTGCATTTACTAAGGGTTTGAAAATTTTAAAAAGCCGTAACTTTAAATTCGAGTGTCGAAATTCAGATCCGTTTTCACCGTTGAGTTTCTCGCGACGAGTTCTTCAAAACTAGATCTCATATGTGTATGTTTCGACAAATTTTTTGTTTTGAGCAACTTTGGTGTTACAAGAAAGCAACTTCTTAATTTTCTTAGTATGAGAACCCCGTCCTAGTTGTCATTGCCGATTCTCACTCAACCTCGCCTCCCCTCCCTTGTCGTCTCCAGAGGGCGTGAATAGGCAAAGCACAACCACTATCGGCGGCAGTGTGGGCTAGACCGTTTCTAGTGGCTTCGGGCGCTAGTTGTCGAGTGCATTGGAACAACATCGTCGTCTTCCATGCCCTACTCTTCCTCGTCGAAACCCATGGACTGCGTGTCGTCGGTCGATATGAGATCGATGATGCATCCATTGTGGTTAGAGCTCGACACCTCCATCACAATGCAATTGCAGCCCAAGGGTTGTCGATCACCTGTAAAGGCACCGCGACATGCAACTCCCCCTAGCCAGCGTCTAATGCGAGGGAGGCCGCGGCCTTCCGCGACCTCTGACTCGCACGACGGACACGTCGCACCGTTACATCCCCATCGACCGGATCATAAGTTCGTTCTTATTACAAAATCAACTTCAATTTCCCTCCTAAGAAAATCCGCACCAGCGTTGTAGCAAGTTCCAAAGAAACTGTCCCTAGCAAAAAAAAACTCCAAGCAACTTTGTAGCAAATCCAAGTAACTATATTAACAAAACACAATGCAAAACTATTCTAACAAAATTAAGCTACTATTATATTAAAACCAAGCTACTGTCCTAGCAAATTGAAGCAAGTACATTATAAAAACA
This sequence comes from Bromus sterilis, assembly GCA_950022295.1. Classification (NCBI taxonomy): domain Eukaryota; kingdom Viridiplantae; phylum Streptophyta; class Magnoliopsida; order Poales; family Poaceae; genus Bromus; species Bromus sterilis. Next base: position 381,711,672 of record OX465595.1, on the reverse strand, counting down.
CAATGCAAAATTATCTGAGCAAAAATTAAGCAACTTTCCTAATAAAATCAAGCAACTGTCCTAACAAAAACCAAGCAACTGCATTATGAAACGATGCAACTAGGGCTCATGCATACCTCATCCAAGGTCTACAAACACCACACATGCACGAATCATTGGGATACATATATATTCATGAAAACAGGATTAGGAGCATGCTTTTTCAGGAACTCTTAGATAACATTTATGCAACTCCCTATCATACGAAAAATAAATATCTGAATAAATAGCAATTGCGAACGTGTGTTTTGAGCAACTCCCTCATAAAACGAAAGTCATATCCGAACAAAGAGCAACTGCGTGTGTGCATTTTGAGAAACTCTTAGCTTACATTTATGCAACAGCCTATTGAACAAAAACACTTCTATCCAAACAAATAGTAACTATGGCCGTGCGTTTTGAGCAACTTTCCATAAAACGGAAAACACATATCCAAACAAGGAGCAACTGTGAGGGTGTGCTTTGAGCAACTACTGAACGACATTTATGCAACTCCCTATCAAACGAAAAATACCTATCTTAAATAATAGAAATTGCGGATGTGCGTTTTGAGCAACTCCTCGTCGAACAAAAGTTCATATCCAAACAAAGAGTAAATGTGGGCGTGTGTTTTAAGCAACTCCTATTAGCTTTATTGTGTAAACTCGCCATCGAAGCAAAAACTCATCATATCCGAACAAAAAGCAATTGCGAGCGTGCGTTTTGAATAACTCTCTATCGAACAAAAAGACGTATGTTTTGAGCAACTCCTCGTCGAACAAAAATTCATATCCAAACAAAGAGTAATTGTGGGCGTGTGTTTTAAGCAACTCATATTAGCTTAATTGTGTAAACTCGCCATCGAAGCAAAAAAACTCATCATATTCGAACAAAAAGCAGTGGCGAACGTGCGTTTTGAATAACTATCTATCAAACAAAAATACGTGTGTTTTGAGCAACTCCTAGACAACATTTATGAAACTCACGGGAAACAAAAAACTCATATCATAACAAAAGAACAATTATGGGCATGCGCTTTGAGCAACTCCTTGTCGAGCGAAAGACCCATATCCAAAAAAGTAAATGTGGACGTATGTTTTGAGCAACTTCTACCTGATATTTATGCAACTTACCATCAAAGAAAAACTCCTATCTGAATGATAACTCACTTTCGAAGCAACTATCCTATAAAAACAAAGCAACTTTCCTAGCAAATTCAAAACAACTGGTTTATAGTAAAAACATAATGCAAAATTTTCCTAGATAATCCAATCAACCATCCTAACAAAACCAAGCAATTTTCCAAACAAAAGCAAGCAACTAAATTATAACATGATGCAACTAGGGTTAATGCGTGTCTCATCAAAGCTCTACAACCACCACGAATCATGAGGATATAAACCAATCAAAGCTAAGCAATTTTCCTATAAAAATCAGGCAACTGTCCTAGCAAATTCAAGCAACTGATTTATAAAAAATAGAATGGAAAATTACCCTAGAAAAACCAATCAACTTTCCTAACAAATCAAACAACTATAAAAAAGTAAACAATTGCATTATGGCACGATGCAACTAGGACTGATGTGCATCTCATCTAAGATTTGTAACCACCACTCACACATGAATCATGAGGATATAAACTAATCAAAATGAGCAACTCTCCTACCCCTATGAACAACTTATGTACATAAGTATTACAACACTCCTTCTAACACCTACAAAGTGCAACTCCTTAACGATCATGGTTGTCCAGTTGCCCAACGTTGATGATCGGTTGCCTATAATAACGTTCTAGTCAGATCCAAGCAACTATCCCTAGCAAAAAGAGCTTATAAAATCCCAGCAACAATATTACCCAAATCACAATGCAAAAATGTTATAGCAAAACCAAGCAACTAACATAGCAAAACCAAGCACATGTCCTAGCAAAATACGAATAACTATATTACTATAGACACAATGCAAAAATAGTCCTAGCATACCAAGCAATTGTCCTAATGAAACCAATCAACTCTTCTAATAAATCAAGCCACTGTCCTAACAAAATTAAGCAACTATCCTAACAAAATCAATCAACTATCCTAGCAAATCCATGCAACTATATTATAAAATCACACAATGCACAATGTTCTTGCAAACCAAACTACTGTCCTAACAAAACTAAAGCAACTCTCTTAACAAAATCAAACAACTTTCATAACAAAACCAAGCAACTATCCTAACAAAACTAAGCAACTGCAAGTGGCAAGAACTAAAGCAACCGTCTTAATAAAAAACCAAACAACTTTCATAATAAAATCAAGCAACTATCCTAACAAAACTAAGCAATTGTCCTAACAAAACTAAGCAACTGCAAGTGGCAAGAACTAAAGCAACTGTCTTAATAAAAAATTAAACAACTTTCATAATAAAACCAAGAAATTATCCTAACAAAACTAAGCAATTGTTCTAACAAACTAAGCAACTATCCTAACAAACCAAGCAACTGCCATAACAAAAAAATCAAACAAATTTTCATAACAAAAATCAAGCAATTGTTCTAATAAAATCAAACAACTGCCTAATAAAACTAAGCAACTATACTAACAAATCAATAAACTGTCTTAACAAAGCAATCAATTGTCATAATAAAACCGAGCAATTACATTACCATATTTGATAGGGAAAATGTCTCTCGTGTACCAATCCTCCTTGCTTTTCAAAGAGTTTGTGCGAATTTGATGAGAAAAAGGGTGTCATCAAATACGTTGTGATCACCAAAGATGGCTACCGATGATGCTTAGTTACCTATATATGGTGAAAATTGTTTGTCATGATTTCTAAGTGGTCTATTAGATATTTGCTTGATTAATTCATTACTAATATATTGTACGATAGTTGATAGTTGCTTATGTTTAACACTAAAGTTGTCTCGTTTAGCGTCAAAGTTGCTTGTTTTAAAAAAATCATCAAAACATGTTCATATGGGATCTAGTTTTGAAGATCTCGTCGTGAGAAAACTAACGGTGAAAACGGATCGTCGTTTCGACACTTAGTTCAAAAGTTATAGCTTTTTTAATGAAACAAAATAAATAGATGAGGTCAGCGTACTCATGCGTGCAAATGGTTTTCATTCATATTAACCGGAATGGTTGTCGTTATCAACTATCAGTTACATGCAGAAATGAAAATTAATGAAGATGTTTCGTCGTGTAGTGGATGTGTTCGGTGCGACACCAGGGCGCAGCTGCGCTTTTCAGCCAATAGGGAAGAAAAAAAACAGAGGGAATCGCGGGCACAGCAAGCAAGCGCCGATGCGCGCTCCGGAAACGACCGACGCGAGTGTTTTCCTAATAATATACCACTACGTAGTAGTAAGAGAAAATCATGGATTCTTTTCCTCAAATTACAGTGGGCAGTTATTTTTTATTTTTTTATTTTTTTGAGGGGAGTGGGCAGTTATTAGTTACCGACGTCCTATACCATATGCAATCGGATCGGGCATCTACACAAGGAAACCAATGCAATGCGTGTCGGCCGCGGAAACCGATACCGTGTCGTCCTCCACCAGTCCTGACTTCCAACTGTGTTGGTGTATATATACAGGACATATATAGGTCGTCGAAGAGGTGTATTGATTCCAGCCAGATCAGAAAGAATCCCCAAAGAAGAGCGGTAGAACCAAGCAAGGCAAGGCAAGAAACCGAGGGAGGATCGATGGCCGCTTCGCAGAGTCGAGCCCTGCTGGTGCTCAACGACCCCTTGGAGGGCCACTTGATCTTCCAACTCAACGTCGACCATCTTTTCTCCGGCCAACCCGACGAGGTGTTCCCCCCCATTCTCAGCCTACCCGAGCCCGCCGCCACCTTCAACAAAGAAGTATGGTATTTCAATAAAGAGAGAAAAATGCTACACGGGGAAAACATGGGCATCGCCGTCTCCGGCTCCGGCGGCGGCAACGGCAACCTGATCGTTGCCGCCACCTCCAGGTCCCGGACCCTGCTCTATGACACCGACTCGCGCTCCACCTCCACCTCCACCGGCCCGGACATGCTGTCCCGCAGAAAAGGGATCGTCCTTGTCCCCGTCACAGAGACAGACGGTATGTTCTTGGCCCTGTCCTTGTTGCCGCACCTCGACCCAGAGGGCACTCCCCAGGCCGAGCTTCTAGCCAAGGACGGCGGCGGTCGCTTGGCCTGGCACCCCGTCCCGGATCCACCGTTCCCGTCCAGCCGACGCTCTGGCCCTGGCCCCGGCCACATCTCGGGCTACTTCGTCGCGGGCACGCGCATCTGGGTCTCCTTCATGCATCAAGGCACCTTCTCCTTCGACACGGTGAGCCGCCTGTGGCGCATGGAAGGCACCTGGAAGCTGCCCGTCAAGGGCCGGGCTCTTTTGATCCCCGACTTTTTCGGCAGGCAGCTGCTCTTTGGCTTCTCTTCCGTGGATCACCACTTTTGCGCATGCGATATAGGAGTAGAAGCAGGTAGCCCTCCGGTGATCATCAAGTCCTGGCCGGAGGCCATCCCCTCGCAACTGGTCCGGCGTGCCAGATACTTCTTCGCAGACGCATCCTCCGCCAAACTTGCCTACTATGGAGCCGGCAGATTTTGCATCTCCACCGTCATTGGCACCGGCTACTTTCCTCAAAAGCTTACCAACATGGACCGAGCGTGCAATCTACCACGCTATGCCGTCTCCCTCGTCGCCATGGAGGTCACCCCGGGAATGCACTTGATTAAGCACAAACTAGACTGCTACTCCATGCCACCAGAGGCCACAGTAGAGGGCTGTCATCTCTTCTAGTGTAGCCCAGCTGCTCACTGATCCACGTTGTAAGCAGGCAAATGTAATAGTACTAGTAATAGTATCTTTTTTCCCCAGCTTAGCTTTGGTTTGCTCTTCTTTATGATATGATGACTAGTAAGCTTTGCACGTGTAATCATAAATTGTATTTCTTTGTTTTATTTTAACTAATCTTTTTAAGAATTTTTTAAAACATTATGAATGATGTATGAATGAATCGTTCAACACATATCAAACAAATCTTTTAAGTATATGTCTTCTTGACTAAAAAAGGTGCGCTTATGCCGCTCTTGGACAATATAAATTATTTTAGTTTATCATGGATTCTAGGTATGTGTTATGCAGATGAATACACATCATTCAGGTCCAGCATCTATGGGGTTCTCTTTTATGCTAGTGAAGTTAATCCTTTGTTATTGACCCTTCAAAATGATTTGTTGTCACATTATCTTTTAATATAGTTCAAAGCCGAGACACAAACCGCAAGAATGCTTCTATATCCAACAAAGTGTTAAATTATGATCGGTGATATCACAATATAAGTAGACAAACAAATCACATAAAACTTTGATTTATAAAAACATAGTAACGCCAAAAGTTATAATTTGCAGAAGCTATTCAAAGGTACAATATATGCATAAACGCTTAGTTATTCATGAGAAACATCCACTCTCAACCCTTCTACAATGCAACTGAAAATCATATATTTTTTCAGATATAGTTCTTACAAGCAAGTACAGAGAGACACTATGAATAAACATCTTTCTAATTATCATATATGGCCGGAAGGATGCAACAACTATGTTTCCGGCGAGAATCAACATTTTGCCTGCATAAGCCAGTAGGATGAGATAAATCCGTTCAAGCAAGGATAATTATCACTTCCTCCACCTTCTCAACATCCAAGGCATTTTTCTGCACAGCCCAACCTTTTTTGTTGGAGCAATTTCTTTTACACTGTGAAGTTCTATCGTGTAAAGATCACCGAAAGCAAATCACATGAGGGAGCAATCTATGACATGGTGATTCAGAAATAAATAAGTTGTACCAGTGTACCATTGTGGAGGCAGCAGTAGAGCATAACATAGTTGCATTCACCATTCTTGCAGCAAATCGGAACATGCATTTTTGTTGTTTAGATGAGATCCACATCACATGACACTAATACCGCCTCACTAATCGCAACCGTATTTTTCTCTACTTTTTCAAGATATTGTATTATGTAACCTTTCGGATCAACTCGCCAGCCACATGACTTATCAGTTAATTAGATGTCTCTAACAACATAAAATAAAACATATTTTCTTCTTATGAAATAGAACAATTGCACACAATGTATTCTTTTTTTATGTTAATATTAAAATAAATTATTTGTAATAAAGTTCCGCCGCAACTCGCGGGGAATTTGCTAGTTTATACAACTAACATGACACTCTCGCTAATTATGATGCTCCGTTAGCATACACACCTTTTAGTTGTTTTTCATTTTTATATCCCCGCATGAATGATGAGTCTGCATATATTGTCTGTAAGAGTGATGCTTGGAAATCAGAGAAGTAATGAATTAAGCTTGCGTATTGTTGTCGACACTGTGACTCGCTGGTAAAGATGTGTCTGGTCAACCCAGTTCTATTATGAATCCATAGTCCACAGTTTCCCTGCAATTCTAGGTTGGAGACAAAAAATATAAGGAATCCTTACTCCAGACTCCTAGATCAGTTTTTGTGCAGGAATAACTGGAGCTTGTGCCCGATTCTATTTGATTGCCAAATTAACAGAGAAAATAAAATAAATACAACGTGATCAAATAAAATATATATCAGAGAAGAACAAGATGTCATAATGTGGAGGATATGGAGTTAACTGTCCACTGGGAGGAGTATTGTTTCGTATAGAAGTTCCTTTGGCACACAGATGCATTACTTCATATGATATAGGCACCCATATCATGAAATTACTATCTAGGCATGAACATACCTGAAAGCCTATACAACAGGACACACACTCTCCTGATTCATATATGATCTGAGGAAAGAAGGAAAGGTTCAAAGTTACCAGAGTATTACAAAATGCGCTTAAAAAGATTTTATTTGAAAGAAACTATTCAACAATGGTCATGATACAAAGGAAACTACATCGGATGCATGTAAACTTAAGAAGAGAGATATTACTAACAGGACAAAATTCAATGGAACTGGAATGCACTTATAACCAAAAAATTATGCTGATAGAACTTGAAAATGACTAAACAGTAGCAAAGAATTCACAATGAATAGATAATCGATGTTTTAAAAAAAGCAAAATAAGCATGATTAGGAGCGGTGTACCACTGATGGTTGTTCATGTTTTTTGATAGAGACAAATCTGCGGTGTACTGTTTGTTGGTACAGATAAATAGTTGGTACAGATAAATAGAAGAATAATACAACTGAAGAACCCTGAATTCAGATTTTAAACTAAACGAATTAACCTGAAGAAACCTGTCCGGCTAGATAATAATCCTGACGATTTATCCCGAAGAATTTGAAGAAGGCGAGTGTACTCAACCAAGGACACCAAGATACAACGCTGGAACATATTAAAATACTTCAGTGACAAAGGGAACAAAATAAGGACAGCAAAATACTTCTATTTGCCCTACAGTACATTATTCAAGATATATACACATGCATGTTCTAATATTAGAACTCAGTTCAAGTGCATAATCGACTCAGTATGCAGGTGGTGAATCATTGTCCTTGACACTGAAAGCTATTGTCAATCTGTTTTGGATATGAAAAATACATGGTGCATCAGGTTTATATTTTAATAGGGAAACAATATAATCACAAGTTCAGATCGAACACAATGATCCCAAAAATTCTAATCATCTCATTTTCTGCCGTGAATATATACTACATCTTGGAGTACATTGCAAATAATCTCATATCTAGCATCCAGGACACAGTAATCTGAAAAGAAAGGGGTGAGATCTAGCTCTTACTCGTGCAGCAAGCAACGACTGCAGAGAAGGCGGCGTGTGGCAGAGGAGCCGAAGTGTGTGCACGACTGCCGCTGGAGGTGACCGGCGGCGTGCGGGGATGGGCTCCCCAATTCATGCGCGTCTCACAGACGGACGGCCTGGACGGCGTCCCAGTTCGTGGTCGTCTCGCCTGACGTCGGTGCTTGCGGATGGAGGGAAGCCGGCGTGGCAGGTGGCAAGGCCGGCTTGGACGGCGGCCCAGTTCGTGGGCGTCTCGCCTGACGTCGGTGCCCGCGAACTGGGGCAAGGCAACGTGGCGGGCGGCAAGGCGCGGCAGGCGGACGGGGAAAGGCGGCGGGCGGCAAGGCCGACGCAGGCGGGTGGGACTGGGGAGAAGACGGGCGGCATAGGTGTTCAAGGCGCACCAGTTCGTGGCGGCAGGGGGCCGTTGCCGAAGCCCGTGTGTGCGGCCGCAGGTAGCCGCCGATGGGAAATATTTTTTTGTGTAGGCGTCGGGGGCGGCGATTAGGGATCGAATCGTTTTTGTCAGATCAATTGTTCCAGTCCCTCTGTTTGCTTTTTATATTAGTAGTAGATGAATATTATGTGTATTGTGTACGGAAGAATATGAATGTCTAGTAAGTGTACGTGTATTCAATCATTTTGCTCTTTTCTTTTATGTGGTAAGCCACGGACAAGTGCAACATTTCTCAATTTAATTTTGCACCCGACTCTGTAGCGGCGCCGCATCTTGCTCTTTGATGTGCGGCGGCTGACTAGTACGTACTAGTACTTGTAAAATGTGCTAGCTTTTGTATTTTTGTATTTTTGAAATGATTTATCTCTCAAACCGTTAATCCGATTGATGATCCGTTTTCACCATTAGCTTTCTCGCGACGAGATCTTCGAAACTAGATCCCATCTCAATATGTTTTGAAAAACTTTTTTTTTCATCAGTAGTTGCCACATTATTGTTCTACTTACCTGATAAATATTTATATAGTTGTCAGATTATACCAACTTGGTTATTAAAACTTTGTTTTCATCAGTACTTGCCACATTGTTGTTCTACTTACCTGATAATTATTCATTTAGTTGTCAGATTATACCAACTTAATTGTTAAAACACTATACACTAACATATACAAATGGAAAACTTATTTTATGCTATTTGTATGTGTTTCTCTTTAGAATCACCTAAAAAATCATTCATACTTATCATGTTATTTATACCAAAAATTTCATAATGAGTTGTTGTGCTTGAACAATTGATTACCGATTACTTATGTTCAGTTGTCGTATTTTTTACATCTAATTCACATCATGTTTATTGTTTTGCCATTTCTATCAGTTTGAGTTGTCATTTTATTTTATCAGATTGTATCCTAAGCTTAAGTATATGGAACTATTCTTCCGGCAACTATGTACAAACATTTGTGACAACAGTTCACGTTAAAAATGGCAACTAGGATGACATAATCTGGCAACTGACGGTGACGAAAAATATCATCAAAACATATCAATATGGGATCTTGTTTCGAAGCCATCGTGAAAACAAACCCAACGGTGAAAACAGAACGCAAATCGGATTACTGGTTTGTAAGATAAATCATTTTAAAAATTCACAAAACGCATTTAATGCGATGATGTCAGCATGTGGTACTAATCTTGAATGCCCAGCCTTTGCATGGGCAGCCGCCGCACAAGGGCACTAGTGATGCGGCGGAGGTGCTTAACTTTTTCCTTTAATTTTAGTATACAAACAAGATAGGAAACAACTTCTAATGTTCTATCCTATTTTCTAGACTATCCCAAACTCTCACTTCTTGGAGCATCTCCACCTGGAGCCCCCAAATTGTGTCCGGTCAAATTCGGAGAAACGCTCACAACAGCACCCCAAAACAGGTCGTACAAGTGCCAGGTTGTGTGATTTTCTATAAATTTTATTTTTGTAGCCGATGTGTAGGTCGTGAATAAACAAAGAGAATGGCCACACCTAGCCAGAGAAAAAAATCCCATGAGTGGAATCGCCTAGGCATGGCAAGGCCACTCGAGCCACTCCCTCTATCTTCCATGGCCATATAGAACTAACACACGGGGTGTGTGCATGTGTGACTAGCCACAGAGAATCTGCTGAGTGGATCACTTGAGCATGTTGCCACCAGATCTTCTGTGGTCAAACCAATAAATAAAACATAACACACCAACGTGTATAGCCACAGAAGATCCTTGTCGTCGATATGTGACGGCAGATGCCATGGGGATGGCTAAAGTGAGGGGAAGACACGAGGGAGAGAATGTCGATGGTGCCGGAATCGGGTTGGGCACAAGCACGGTGAAGACACCACGATGTACCCAGGTTCGGGGCTCTCCGGAGAGATAACACCCCTACTTCTGCCTGTCTCTTGTATATCAATGGAGTGGCTACAATAACTGCTCTTCTACCTTCTCAGGGGAAGGAGTGCACCGCCGCCGTGGGCAAGGTCCTCTCCCGCTTCCCTGAGGAGTAACTACGAGCAGTGAATGAACTGAAAGGAGAAAGAGTTAATGAGATCTCAGGTGTGGCGTCCCTCGCGCAGGAGGGGTACCCTGGCTCTTATAGTGTGAGTCCAGGGTACTTCGGTAACTTCAGTGCCGAATGGGCCCAACTGTCAACCTCTAATCGGCTTGGGCCCACCGACTGCTCCTATCCGGGTGATCCGGAGCCTACGAGCGGCGGCCCATGCTGCTACCTTGTAGGGTCTAGTGATAAACAGTGGAGCTATGAGGTACGGTCTTGTCGGCCTGTCCGCGGAATCGGCGGAGAGGTCGACATCGTATCTCCCGGAAATCCTCGATGTGACTTGGCCTTCCTGCCACCCAGATATCTCAGGATATGGCATTTATGACCTCGTAATCATACCCCCGACTGGGTGTCAGGTAGCTCCGATTGCGCCTGGACCGACTGGTGGTTCCTGGGTAAGGTCGATTGCTCTGGGCAATCGGTCTTCTAGGAAACGACCTCGGTCCAACAGCAGGTCAATCGGACGATCGTCTTCAATGAACAAAAAGGGGTGGACCGATTGCGCCTGGGCCGACTGCCGGCACTTGGTATGGTCGATTGCCTTAGAGCAATCGGTCGTACCTCTGCCTAGCTCGGCCCAGCTGCAGCCCAATCGGCCCATCCTTGTCTTGAAAGCTTGCTTCCGCTTGGGTTAGCCTACCCGGGTACCAATCCCCCGACAATCCTCCTAGTAGATTGTGTGTCCGCCTCACCGCGCATAACAGTGGATGAGATGTGGGGCAGCGTGCCCGGACAATGTCCGGCACCCCTGAGAGGGCCGCCAAATTGGCGAGCCTTTCAGAGGTGCCAGACACAAATCGGCTCGGGCTAGACACTTGGCGGGTGCCGCTGTGGCCGATTTTTTAGTCCGGACCCCCAATGCGGCTTTAGGGTGTCAATTGGGGGGTGCCGGAGGAGATGCTCTTAGCAGGATAGTCACTTCTTCCTTTTGAAGTAACAGCCTTCGGCCATTTTCATGGACCAAAGTTCATTAGAAAATGAAACCACATAAAACATGCTAGTAGCGAAAATGCTTGACCAAACCCAATTAACCCCAATATCAACATGTGGCATCATTTAAGACCTGAGTCAAATGGCCTAAATTTACCTGTGTAATTAGACATTCTTGTAACATTCTAAAAATCTACAGATCGCAGCTACATTAAGCCATTCGTAGCTAACATAGAGAAAAGTAACAACTTAACTAGCAGTACAAAAATTCACTTGACCATGAATGTTTGCATCCGCGCCAGCGTCCAATAAACACAGTCAGTGAAGCCATGGGCCGCAGCTATTACTAATGGTGCAACGGGCCTACCAGCATTGACATCAGCACCAGCCTAAGAGCATGGTTAATAGTATAGTCAGCTGCTAGCTATAAGCCCTTGCCATGTCATCTATAGCCCATCTTATAGCCAACAAGTATAATAATTAGCTAAAAAATATACTACTTTTATGATGTATGCCCCATCTTTCATCCTCATAAAATGCCTAGGAGCACGTGCTGCAGCTGGCTACTAACTTGTAGCCCGCTTCTTTTCTCTCTTCTCTCCTCTCTCCTCCACCTAAGCAAAAATATAATAGTTTAATGCTTACAACCTGCCTACGTCACCTTATTGTACTTGCTCTAAAACATTGAATATCTAATTCATGATGTTGAAGATAGTGTTTCTAAAATATGTAACAGCTTGGGCCTATGTAAGAATGAATATGGAAGGGACTATTCAATAAAAAAATTGAAGAGGGTAAGAAATGGCACAATTTTTACTAAATGGGGTAATTAGAATAAAAACTTGTTAAGTGGGGTAATTAGCATCAAAATTGTCAAAGTTGGGGGTAAAACTAGAGTTTACTCGAAATAACATAACCATATTTGTTCATCTTCCTTCGCCGAAAATGTCTACGGTCGGAGCTCTAAAGGGATAGGTCACTGCTCATTAATAAGTAGTTCCACACATTTCACTAAAGAAACGAAGATATCCATTGTCAGTGGTGTATAGTATAAGTAGACAACTTTGTTAGACATGATAAAAGGATGCAAAGAACCATACGAATAGAGTCGGCCAATAAAAAAAGTCCTGCCTCAGCCAGGTCAAGGAAGTAAACACCTGTTAAACTTTGACAGGATCATTTTTTTGGACTAGGTAGGTTTGGAAAGAGGAAAATATATAGGAACACTGCTAGCCCCAACCTTATTCATCCAGCCATGACTTCCAAGCTATATTGAAGAGAATGTTGTACTGTACACAACACAAATTCATAGAAATTGGATCATAAAGAGCAAACCAAAGATGGTTAAAAATATATTACATTTTTTTGAGAATGAATTACAAAGTCAATTAGAGCAGTCTGCACTCTTTACTCAATAATTCCTTGAGCTCATCAGGCACATTCGCCAACTGAAAGAAGTCACCAAAGCTAGTCACGCGGGCTGCCAAACTGTGAGCAACGATGTTCAGATCTCTTTTAATCCAAACTATTTGGAAGTCAGTAAAGACGTTTAATCGCAGCGTTGATGTCAACAACAACTGAGAAGAGGCTTGAGTGGTTTGCTCCATTTAGAGATAGCTCTTTAACCAGCACCAAGCAGTCGACCTCCACCTGGACTGGACCAGTATACAGTTTCACAAGTGTCTGCAGGCCGTGGAGCAAAGCTGATCCTTCAGCCTCTTCAACTGATGCATTCTGACCCAGCTTGCAACCCATAAAGAAGAGTGGAGTCCCCTGGATATTCCTTGCAACTGCACCGCACGCCCCCAAACCAGTGACAACGTCGAAGGCTGCATCCATATTAAGTTTCAGAACGCCAGTTGGAGGTGGCATCCAGCATAGTACATCAGATTTTTTAGTCTGAACTTCATCGAGGGTGCTGTCAGCAGTGGTTTTTCCAAACATGGAAAACTCACTTGATGCTTTGATATCATTTTCGTATTTAACCAAGAAAGTTGCTGCACCCGCAATGGTTATCTCGAAGGGACCAAGCCTTCCATAGCATTAATAGAATTTTGTTTCGGGTTTCAGCATCACAAGTGTTTAGAAGGTTCTGCAACCAGTCTTCTCCAGTATATCTGAAGGCATTTTTATTTGGTAACCTCCAGTGAACTCTCATCACATGTCGTTGCGCTCGGCTCTTCGTGCCAGAGACCACCGCGTGGAACTCGTCCTCCGCTCCATTCCCACATGTGTTGCAGGTACTGTCAGTGGTAATCGTTCTTTTGCATTTGTTTGCTTTTGTGGCTAGGGTGTTTGTGGCTACTCTCCACCCAAAAACTTTGAATTTTTTTCCTGGATTTTTGCTTTCCAAATGGGGTCCCAGATGCTTCGATCATCCACATCTGCCGTGGAACTGGACGTTTGGGGTCCAATCCCTTGAGCCGCCATCGCTAGCTTATAAGCATTTCTCACGGTGAAGGTGCCAGAGCGCTCATAATGCCACGCCACACAATCCTCTGCATCTCCTTTGGGTAATCTTATTTTAACAATTACCGCAGCATCATAAGGGCTAAAAATTCGGTTGATCAGCTCACTGTTCCATTCCTTTGATGTTGGGTCAATTAGCTAGTTTACCCACCGCAATCTGGAGTTGCATCTGAAGTTTGCAACTTTGAACCCATCTCTCCTAGGGATCCACTGATCTCTTTGGATTTGAATGCTTTTACCATTTCTCACTCGCCAAATGAGCCCCCTTTTCAACATCTCGGGCCCAAATTCTATACCTCTCCAAGACGGTGACGCATCAAAGGCAAACACCGTATTCAAAAGATTCCCATTTGGGTAGTACTTGGATTTGAGGACCCTTGCACACAGACTATCTGGGTTTTGAATCAGCCTCCACCCCTGCCTAGCCAATAAGGCTTGATTAAAAAAATGCATATCCCTAAATCCAATCCCCCCTCCTCTCTTGGGTTTCATCAACTTATTCCATGCCATCCAATGAACTTTTCGATGTCCTTCTTCGTCTCCCCAGTAGAAGTCTCGGATGAGCTTTTCATAATTCTCACAGAAGCCCATGGGCATTTTGAAAACCCCCTTAGTGAAGGTTGGGAGTTCTTGGATGACAGCTTTGACATGCACCTCCTTGGCAGCGTAGGACATATGTTTACCTGCCCAGGTATTGCATTTTTTCATGAACCTCTCCATGATGGGCTGAAAATTCTCTTCCTTCATTCTTCCCTCGGGAGTCGGGATCCCAAGGTATTTGCTTTCAAAAGTTGAGGTCTCAACCTCCAGGGTCTCTCTGATGTCGTTTTGAATGTGATCCGGGCATCTCTCGCTAAATAGCAATGAGCACTTATTCGGGCTGAGGAGCTGACCCGTGCCTCCTTGAAAGGAGGTAAGCACCTGCTTGACCACCATAGCTTGCTCGACTGGTGCTTTGAAAAATAGGAGACTATCATCAGCAAAGATCAAGTTTGAGATGCCAGGGCTCCCTCGGGCGACTTTCAGCGGCATGATGCTGCCTCCATTCACTTCCATCTGAAGAATGCGAGCGAGGCCCTCTACAACAAATAAGAATAGATAGGGACTAAGGGGATCTCCTTGCCTGAGGCTGCAAGTGGGCCCAAACCTCTCCAACATTTCACCGTTGCACTTCACCGAGTATCTCACAGAGCGGACACACACCATAACCCAAGCTATCCATTTCCTACTAAACCCATATCTCTCCAGGACTCCTTCCAGGAACTTCCAGTCCACCCTATCATATGCCTTGGCAAGATCAAGCTTGTACGCACAGTGAGTGTTCAAAGGAAACTTACTGTGTTGGATCTTGTGGAAGCACTCGAAGGCAATCAAGGCATTATCCGTAATCATACGCCCAGGGATGAACGCGCTTTGGGTCTCATAGATCAAACCATCCAATAAGGGGCAAAGCCGGTTGACCAAACACTTTGATATCACCTTATAAATCACATTGCACAAACTTATCGGCCTGAAATCTTTTAGCGTTTGCGGATCATTTCCTTTGGGGATTAGCACTATGGCAGTGTCATTTAGTCCTTCCGGCATAGTACCATCAGCAAAGAAATTTTGTACAGCCTTCACAACATCTGTTTTTAGAAGCCCCCAATTTCTTTGAAAAAACCGGGCAGGGAGCCCATCAGGTCCTGGCGCTTTCAAAGGCCTAATCTGGAAAAGCACGTCACTTATTTGTTTCTCGGTGAAGTTCTTTTCAAGGTCATTATTCATGTCTTGTGTGACCATCCGCGAAAACAGACTTAAGAGTTCATGAGGGGTGACACTCTTGTCTGCAATAAACAATTCCTTGAAGTAACTTGATGTCATATTGTAAAGTTCATCCTTATTTTCAACCCACTGTCCATCTCCATTTTTCAGTTTTGAAATGGTGTTGTGCTTTCGCCTCCACGTAGCTTGCCGGTGGAACCAATCTGTATTCATATCCCCTTCGCAAGTACGTAGCTTTGGACCGTTGCCTCCACATAATTTCCTCCCGCAGCAGTAGCTCATCCAACTCAACCGAAGCCTTTTTAATTTCCTTCTCAATATAATCATTCTGTGCACTATTCATTAAGTTTTGCAGTTTTTTCCTCAACTTGTTTGCCCTCCTGGACTTCTGGTGGTAGAGCCGAACTTAGTAGAGCTCCAAGTCCCTAGTTCCCATTGGATGGCTGCAACCTTTTCCTGAAGCTCTTGGATCGTTGCAGCCACACCTTGTATTTTCCGTATCTCTTCCACCACTTCCTGTAGCGATTCATCCCTCTCCCACATAGCCCTTGTTTGTTTGGGCTTTTGCTTCTGCTTTTGCAGCTTTTTTATTTTGGACAAGAAACCATTAAAACTCCTGAATAAATACTTTTAGAGCTTTTCTGGTTTTTGAAGCTAAATATTATTATATTAATACATCAAAAGTCATAAAAGATCCTAAATAAGTGCTTTTGGAGCTTTTATGGCTTCTTGATCAAAACGGAAAAGCTGCAAAAACAGAAGCAAAAGCCCAAACAAACAGGGTCATATGCCTCATATCTAAATGTTTTTTCTTTCTGTATTCCATCTGACCTCCAAACTGCAGAAGGAGTGGTAGGTGATCAGACCTTGTCGAACAAATATGATGGATGTTCGCATCCCCAAAGCGTGTGCTCCAGCTAGGGGAAGCCACCCCCGGTCCAGCCTTGCCTTGACATTGTTCTTTCCTGTTTGTTTGTTGTCGTACGTCCAGCCTGGCCCTCTGAAACCTAAGTCGTGTAGGTCGCACCAGTCAAGTGTTCCCCTGAATTCCGCCAGGTGTATCTCAGATCTCCTTGATGCCGAAAAATGTTCGCTCTGCCATTGCGTTTTATTGAAGTCCCCCATTACAAGCCATAGATACTTTGCATTATTTTTTAACCTCTTAAGTAAATTCCACAGGTAATATATTACATTTTCCTCGTGTTGCAACAACAATTCAACCATTCTCACATTTTCACTTTGAGCAGCAACGTGTAGTGGTGTTCCTTTTTTGCATATAGGGTCAACAAAAGCTCCCCTGGACAATAATAATTCTGCAATTTGGCAGGTATCTGCATGAAATAAATGAAAATGCTCACAGTCACATTATAATCAAGGATACATTAGAAAGATTACAGAAGATAGCTTATTACCCTGGGTGTTAGCTGCCCACATCTTGGCTGCCTCTGGTGAGTTAGTATTTGTATACGTGTGTCTGGATGAATGTTTTGGTTGCTTAATATGCGCCAACACTGTTAGGACTACTAATGAAACTGTAAAAACTTCAAAAGTATAGTTTTTTTTGTAGGTAGCATTTACGATTAGATGATTGGATTCCTTTTTTGCCTTGCGATCTCTGTTGGATGAAATTAGAAAGCCACCCTGTGTTTTTTTATTTATATTTAATAAGTAAAAGCTAACCATAGCTAATCGCCTCATATTTCAGAAATATATCTATACGACATTTCTACAGCCACCGCCACCCAAAACACTCCCCACCAGCCCCTCAATCCCCTCGCCGCCGCCTGAGGAAGCTGGTGGACGGCGGACGGCGGCGGCGGGGCGTCTTCATCTGAGCTTCGCTCCTCTGCGTCCTTCCCCTTCGTGGTGTGCGCGTACGACGGTGATCGGATCTGGCGTGGTCTGCTCGTCCGATGATGGCTGCTCGCTCCAGCCGCAGATCGGCAGCATCCAGCCGCATGTATGCAGCCGTCGGCTCATGCGTCAATCGCGGATCTGCCACGCCCAGATCGTCGGGGGAGAAGCGGCCCCGGCTGACTCCATGGGTGCCGGCAGCGGAGGCAACTTCCTCCTCCGTGGCTATGTGCCCTGCGATGGATATGCCATGGGGAGAACGACGGAAGGCTTCGGCGCATACCGGCGGTTGGGCGGCAACCCTAGGGTTCCTATTCCATTCAGCTGCTGCTGGCTGTTTTCGATCATGCCATTGGGCCCGGCGCCGAAGGTGCCGTGGGCGGGGGCTCATTGGTGGCGGCTGGGGACGGCGCCGGTGGTGATGGTTGCGCGCGGCGGCTGGGGTGCCGGCAGCGACCTCCCGGGTGCAGCAGTGGCGAACTTTGGGCGTCCTTGCATGTGGAGGCTCAAGCCGCAGGTCTAGGATCCCGCCTAGATCCGCCATCGGCGCGGTCATTGGTGGCCCGGAGGTGTTCCAAATGGCGCCGGAAAGAAAATCTGCCTGGTGCTTTTCCTCTTTGATCTGGCCGAAGTGACGGGTTCGGAAGGCTCCGCCGATGATTTCCTTTGGGCATATGCCTGGAGATTGCTGGTTCGGGTGAGATTCGGTCGCAACGCAAAAAGTGGCGCGAAGCTCTGCTCTGTTGCCACCATGGGTAAATTCATGGTGAAGTCAGAGGTGAGAATGTCATGAAGGATGAGATTGGAGGATTTGCAATGGTGATTGGAATCTTTGCGTCGACGAGGAACTGACTCGGAGTTTCAGGAATCGTGGCGGCAGTATGTTAGCGAGGGCGACAACACAGGTGAAGTTCAAAGTCCTACCTTTCTGGATGAAAATCCAAGGTCTAGTCTTAATTGGCTGTGCCTGCCAATGGTCTTGCTGCAGACATTGTTTTAAGAGCGGGGACTATCTTCAGGGTGAAAACCCAAGTTCTGGCCTTAATTGGTTGTGCCTGGCACTGATTCCTTTTTTGAAGGCGATGCTTTTGAAGAATTGTACATCATGTGTTGGCTTGATGGTGGTTGTACTGCTGCTGCAAGGATTGTAACTCTGTAGAGGAATTTTTCTTTTTATTTCTTCTCTTTTTGTTTTGGTTGGTTGAGTGCATCCGTACTGCCTTTTGGGCAGTGCGTAGTTGCAGAGGCTGGGTGTAATTGGTATCATTTTGATATTAATATACTCTTTTCCAAAAAAACGACATTTCTACAAACATGTAAGCTAAAGTAACTATGTATCATTATCGTTTCTATTAAGGTCGGATCGGTGGTGAATGACTGGTGTCACACTTTATGTAATTACAAAAATACCACTGCACACTGATCCCTTTTCCATCACCGCTAACCTCTCGCGCTAATCTTCTCCCAACGTCCCTATCCCGTGAAATATGTTACCGTATGCGCACATTCTCCACTTTTCCGCGGCAACAGATGGCACCAGTCCAGCTACAACACCCGAATTCCTAGCAAGAACCCGCATTCTCCTGTTGTATTAGCTGCCGCACCCGCATTCTTCAGTCATCACCGAGGTTTCCCTATACCTCACGGTTGTGGGCCCGTGGCCATGGCAGATCCCAGGTGTCCCCATTCAAGTTCTCTCAAGCCCTTGCGTTAACATGTCAAAAAGAAGAAGAAAAACCTTGCATTAGGTCTGGCAAGTACAAGGTACCAGTCCATTGGAAATACCCTACCCCGTATAATCTCCTCGATTCGAGTTTACAGTACACCAAACCTTCCAATCCCTGCCTGGGAGTCTCTGGTCATTTCTAAAACACTAGTTGTGATTTCTTTGTTTTTTTATCAACCGTGCGGTATATGTGTGTTGGCTGGTTTTGTTTTCCTCTATTTTTTGCTGAATGGAGTAGAGCAAAGGCTCGTGGAACATCTTCTGAAATAGGGTTGTGAGGTGTATCTATTATCAGAGGCTCGTGGAACTCAAGCAAAGAGAAGAGATTGTTACCGAGTTACTTCACCGTCTGCTTGATCCGCTTATGAAGTCCAATTTCAGTCCAAGTCGTCGCTTCTTAGGTCCAATTTCAATCCAGACATGAGTGCTTGGCATGCTTGGGCATACTCATACAGACGACAAGCAAACATCAACGGATGGTCAGGGAAAATGAGTACAGCAGAGTATGCAAAAGCAAACTGCCGCAACTCACCTTCGTCAGTATCAGAGCTGCTGCTTGCTCACAGCAGGAATTTGATAGATCCATTTCCATGGCTTTGTAGGTATTAGCATCATCCATAGCCTTGTAGGGTTTAGCGAGGACGATACTCTTGCCAATAGCGCTCCCTCGCACCTCCCCAACCGCGATGCTATCCACAAGGCCTTGATATAGATCAACATGTATTTGTGGTTGGTGGTCCCTGATCCACTTCAGCCTACAACCCTCAATCTTGATGAACATGTCCACACTCCACTGCTATAACAGGCGTGCTCCGTGAAGTATGGGTTGAATATCACAGGGCGCGTCTGTAGCCGGTCACAGTAGTAGTCTCTGACAGAGACAGACAACCGTTTGTTCCCCTCTGTGGAAAGACGTGAAAGAAGAAGGTTAGGTACTATTTGGGAAGGATAGACAATGATTTTTTTGCATATAAGCATACCAAACATGCGAACCTGAATCTTTATCGTGGTTCCCTCTCGGTTGTTGTGCAAGCTCCCAAGGGACATTGTGCTTAGGGATATTTTGATGCCAACCAAGCTCCCCCTTTGGGAAAAAGAGGGGATATGAAAGCGGGTCATAGCAGCCATTTGTGGCATGTATACTATGCTTCTCATTGTTGTCCCCATAGAGTGTAATGTTGCGGTTGAACCTGTTAGCTTGATCGCTTCCCTCGACCCAAATCGCAACCACCTCAGATGATACCAGTCTGTTATATCGCCGTTGATCTAGCTTTTGGTCAATGTTTAGGTCTATCCGGTACTCCTCGAGGTTTTCCTTGTGGGCACCCAAACTTCTAAACTGCTGGGAGTAGGGGTTGCCCCTGAGGATGTCAACTAACCTGCTGACAACGCGTTTGTCCAATTTATCGGTGACCTTGTCGGGGGGATGGATCAAGCCCATAACCCGACATTAGATCTATGGGCCGACTCACCTATGGAAGGCCCACGAGAGAAGACCCGGCCACGGGCCGGTTGCGCCAAGGAAAGAAGATCGAAGCCGTAGAAGGAATATTTGTAAAGTAGGATAGGACTCCACCTCGTGTCGGAGTCGGACTCGCGGAATCCCAGGACCCGACGCCTTTATAAGCCGAGGTCCATGGGATCCAGGGCCAGACAACAATCTCAACCTAAGATAGGACTAGACACTTGTCGGCGTAACCTAGATCTCATCGAAACTAAGTTTATGAGCCGACTCTCTTGTAATCGATCAACCGACTCTTCTTTCGAGAGTCGGAACCCATAATAATAGGAAGCAGGAGTAGGCTTTTACCTCGAGATAAAGAGGGGCTGAAACCTGGGTAAATCGCCGAGTATATTGTCCATGTCGACTCTCTCCACGAAATCGCCTCGCAGCAAAGGTCCCATGTTAAGTTCGACTCTTCGGACATCTGCCGTTACTTTCCCACGACACTTGGCGCCCACCGTGGGTCCTGCGCTCGCAGGTGTTGAGATTCTGGAGGGAGCTCTGCAAGGCATGGAGGAATTCATCGCTGGACGGATCACCAGAAGCCGGCGCGGGAAGCTCTGCATCGACGACTCCACCTGGGGCCCTGAAGCCGATTTCGTCGAATCAGGATATCGGGTCCCGATCGGGTCTATCCACGTCTTCATCGGCAGGACAGATGGATCTGAGCCCGAGCCGGATCCTGAAGTGCCCATCGAAACCTCGAGTCGGCGTTACGCCGGCTCCAAACACACTTTCATCGGATTCATTGATGAGTCTCCAGAGCCGGAGCGCTCTGTCGAGTCTCCAATGTACGACACCTCAGAAGAACTGACTGAAGCCGACTCATATCCAAGTGAAGGAAGCTTCTCAGATGAAGGATCCATATGATCCGTGGGGAGCAACCGACTTGGCACTGTGCTAGAGTATAACCCGGATTACCCTCACTTTGAGCCTCCATATTGTGCCACGGTATTCATGGCCGATATGGGAGGATTGGAGAGTCAGGCAAATCAGAATCAAGGCGCAGAGTCGGCAGCCGCCGGGGGCCCTAGTGCAAATATGGACCCGGCAGCCCGCCTGTCAGTACAAGTTCCCACTAGAGTCGAAGCCCTCACGAATGCCCTAAAATCCCTTGATGAGGCTTTGGCCATGACGGTAACAACAGAGAATCTGGAGGCCTGAAGACAAGGGTTAACGAACTCAAGGCACGGATAGAAAATTTACGAAGGGAGGTCAACACCGACAAAAACAGATGGCTGAAAGAGAAACCCGGCTCGTTCAGGAAGTTGCGCGTCTCCGGGGAGAGTCGGATCTGATAGATGCCCAACGACTGAGCCTCGCTTATAAACTCCCACAGAGATATACGAGTCGGTTCCCCCTTGACTACCAAGGACGAACGCTATTCAACAGTCCTGACCAGCCGACTCCCCCAGGATTCGCACCTCCCAGACAGCCGGCTCCTTCACCACGCCAAGATCGCTTCCATACACCCCCTCACCACTTCGATAACCCCATGGCTAATGTCATGGCGGCAACTCATTACCTCGCCAACGCGCCAATTCAGGGAGATACCCCAGCAGATCGTGCCGCCCGCGCGGCCGTCGACTTCCTCAAAACGACGATCACACAACAAGGCCAGTACTCACAAGGGGTCCCATACATACATGGAACTCCATATCAAAGTGTGAGCCAGCAAGCAAAGTCACCAGCTCCAGCAGCCTCGGGCAGTCAGCGCCACCACAGAGTACCCCTGAACCCTCAGGGAGCACCGAGGATCATGGACCTACCGGCTCCCGACACCAACTGATACGTCCAAAACGTATCTATAATTTCTGCTTGCTCCATGCCTCTTTTGTGTGATATTGCTATGATATTGATGAACTTCCATACACTTTTGATCATATTTGGACTAACCTATTAACTCAGTGCACCCTAGTGTCAATTCCTGTTTTCTGCTGTTTTTCTATTTCAGGTTTCCCCCATATTAAAAGTGCTCCAAAAAATCGGGAAAAATCCAATAAAAACTCAGCGCTTCGAAAGCTTAGGGAATCACCAAGGAGGGGCCCGAGGGGACCCACCAGGTCCCCAGGCACCCTCCCGGCGTGCCCTAGGGTGCGGCCGCGCCAGGGGGGCGCATGGACCCCTGGTGGCCCCTTGGATGCCCCTCTTCGCCCATATATTCTCCGTGACGCGAAACCACCGAGACAGGAACCCTTTTTCGCGATCTCTCCTCTGTTCCGCCGCCGCCGCGCTTCCAAGATCGGGAGCACCAGGAGACCTCTTCCCAGCACCCTGCCGGAGGGAGGAACCACCTCCGAGAACTTCTCCACCACCATGGATGCTTCCAGGATGAACCGTGAGTAGTCCACCTCGGACCATGGGTCTATGATCAGTAGCTATGTGATGTTCTCCTCCCCTCTTTGTTCTTCATGGATTAGACCTCGTGAGCTTCCCTACATGATCGAGGCACATATGTAATCTTTCTATTGTTGCTATGTTGAGTTTGCTGGGATCCGATGGATTATGAGACTATGTTCATATTGTGTTTGAGTAATATATTTGATTCTCCTCTTTTATATTTATGTTCTTGAGTAATTCTTTCATGTTCTCCGTTGCTGCTTATTGCTTTGGCCAAGTAGTAGGTAGTGACTCCAAGAGGGAGCGTTATGCTTGATTGTGGGTTCATGCCCCCTGATGACTAGCTTGAGTGACAGAAACATGAGTCTAGGGGATGTGATGTTGCCACAAGGGAGAAAACAACGGTGCTTGTACTTGCGGGTGCAAGGATTGTTTACTTTACGCAAAGTTCTTTAATGCAGTTGTCTGTTGTTTTGAGTTTACACTTTGGGTGGGATTCGCAACTTAATACCAGCGAGATGTTCTGGATAGATATCTCAAGGTGGATGATTAGTAGGTAGATGCAGATGGATTTCGGTCTACTTGTCTTGGCGTACCGCCCATTGATACGTCCCAAACGTATCTATAATTTATGCTTGCTCCATGCATGTTTTGTGTGACTTTGCCATGTTTTTCTTGAACTTTCATACACTTTTGAACCTATTTGGACTAACCTATTAACTCAGTGTACCCAGTTGCCAGTTTCTGTTTTCTGTTGTTTTTGTATTTCAGGTTTTCCGTCCATTAAAAGTGCTCCAAAAATTCCGAGAAAAATAAATAAAAAAGCAGCGCAACAGAAGCTTCCGGAATCACCAAGAGAGGGAAGGGGGGCACCACCAGGAAGCCAGGAGGGCAGGTGGCACGGCCCCACCCTGGGTCGCGCCAGGGACCCTCCTGACTGCCTCGTGGGTCCCCTCGACGCCCCCCTTCGCCTATATTTACCCCTTGGGGTGGAAACCCCTAATATCGATCTCTTTCTCGCGAACTCCCCTCTGTACCGTCGCCGCCGTTTAAAGATCAGGGTTGCCTGGAGAAGCTGCCCCGGCACCCTGCCGGAAGGAGGACCCCCTCCGGGAAACCATCCATAGCCATGGACGCCTCCCGGATGTGCCGTGAGTAGTCCCCCTTGGACCATGGGTCCGTGACCAGTAGCTATGTGATGAATCTCTCCCCCCTTTGTGCTTCCACTTTCGAGTCCTCGTGAGCTGCCTCACATGATCGAGGCATCTATGTAATTTCTGTTGTTGCTATGCTGAGTTTGTTGGGATCTGATGGATTATGAGACTATGTTCAGATTGTGATGAGTAATATATTTGGTTCTTCTCTTTTATATTTTGTTCTTGAGTAAATTCTTGCATGTTCTCCGTTGCGGTATTTGCTTTGGCCAAGTATTTTATTTGCAACTCCAAGAGAGAGTGTTATGCTCGATTGTGTGTTCAGCCCCTTGATGTCTAGCTTGAGTGACAGAAACATGAGACTAGGGGATGTGCTGTTGCCACCAAGGATAAAACAACGGTGCTTGTAACTGCGGGTGCAAGGACTGTTTACTTTACGCAAAGTTCTTTTAATGCAGTTGTCTGTTGCTTTGAGTTTACACTTTGGGTGGGATTCACAACTTAATACCAGCGAGATGTTCTGGATAGATATCTCAAGGTGGATGATTCGTAGTAGATGCAGTTGGATTTCGATCTACTTACCTTGGCGTACTTCCCATTGCTTTTGAGCCCTTCCTTTCTTTGCAGCATAGTTAGCATTGCGGTGCCTTCATAATCCTGTCAATTTCCCAACTGTGATTTGTTTACCTCGCTAGCACTTTTATCGTCTTTTGGGAGAGAGACATCACTAGTGAAAATCACGGGACCCCGGTCCATCTTCACATTATTGTTCACACCCTCAATTTACTTTCAGCTTTTACTTTCCTTTGCACCTTTTATCTCTTGCGTTGATCCTTTGTAAACGACAAGGCCGGAGGAATTGACAACTCCTCTGTACTCATTGGGAGCAAAGTTATTTGTTGCTGTGTGCAGGTCCACGACAACACGCTAGTCAGGAAGCAATTTCTGGACACGTTGCCACCTACTTGTATCTCCTGAGTCCTACTGGTTCGATAACCTTGGTATCTTCACCGAGGGAAACTCGCTGCTGCACTGCATCTCAAACCTTCCACTTGGGGTAACCAACGAGGGGCTAGAAGATAGGGGAGTTGCACACTATCTTTTACCTTTGCTTTTTAGTCTTGTTAGCTTACCTTTCAGTTTTTACTTTTGTGTCCTTAATAAAAAATACCTGCTGCTACTATGGGTTCCAATGAAAACACTAAGTTGTGTGACTTCACTAGTCACAACAACAGTGACTTTATCTGCACTCCTATTGCTCCACCTGCCACTTCGGCACCTTCTGATGAGATTAAACCTGCTCTGCTTAACCTTGTTATGAAAGATCAATTCTCAGGAGCAGGAGAAGATGCTGCCTTGCACCTAAACAACTTTATCGAGCTCTGCGACATGCAGAAGTACAAGGAAGTGGATGGAGACATCGTCAAGCTGAAGCTTTTTCCTTTCTCTTTGAGAGGAAGAGCCAAGGAGTGGCTACAATCTTTGCCCAAGAACAGTATCGATTCTTGGAGCAAATGCA
Organism: Bromus sterilis; assembly: GCA_950022295.1. NCBI lineage: Eukaryota > Viridiplantae > Streptophyta > Magnoliopsida > Poales > Poaceae > Bromus > Bromus sterilis. Next base: position 381,686,084 of record OX465595.1, on the reverse strand, counting down.
AAGATGCTTTTATAGGGAAGTACTATCCCCCTGCTAAAATTATTCAATTGCGGAGTAACATTATGAATTTCAGGCAATTGAATAATGAACACGTTGCCCAGGCTTGGGAACGTATGAAGACGCTTGTCAAGAACTACCCCACACATGGACTGACTACTTGGATGGTTATCCAGACTTTTTATGCAGGCTTGAACTTCACCTCGCGGAACCTGTTAGATTTGGCCGCGGGAGGAACTTTTATGTCAACCACGCTTGGTGCTGCCACAAAGCTACTAGACGAGATGATGCTGAACTACTCTCAATGGCACACCGAGAGATCTCCAACCGGTAAGAAGGTAAACTCTGTCGAGGAGATCTCATCTTTAAATGAAAAGGTTGACCTTATCATGTCTCTACTTACCAAGCAACCCTCTATTGATCCTCAAGATGTTCCTTTAAATTCTTTGGTTGCTCAGGAGCAAGTAGATGTTAATTTTGTCTCTAGAAACAACTTCAACAATAATGCTTATAGGAGTAACTTTGGTAGCAACAATCCTAGGCCTTTCCCATCCAACAACTATGGGAACAACACTTATCCTACCACCAGAAACTCCACTTCAGAACTAGAGACCTTGCTCAAAGACTTTATCACTACCCAGAAAGCCTTCAACAAGAGTGTGGAAGAGAAATTAGATAAATTAGATATCCTCTCTTCGAAGGTAGACAACATAGCCCATGATGTAGAGATGCTGAAGATTAGAACCTCTCCCCCCGAGGAGAGGAAGACCACTCCTATGAATGCTATCCAAGTCCAAATTAATGAAAACATTAGGATGTTGGGAAAACTAAAAGAGATATGGGCTAGAGAAAAGGAGGAAGAAGAGAGAATTAAGAGCCTTCCTACCTACCACACAGTAGCCACTATCCAAGTAGTTGAGGATGTCCAAACTGCTAGCACCCATCACACCCCTAGTCCCACTGGACCTATCAATGGTGATGCCACCACCTCAACCTTAGAAGAGGAAACCTCTATGAACATAGAGGTTTTCAAACAAGTGAGCTTAAATGATATCACTACTTCCTTGGTAGATAGTAGTGACTTAGAATTTGACAACTGCACTTTACCAGAAGTTATTGGTTTCCTACACAAGATGTCTAGAGACCCCCACACTAGCACACTCAATCTTGCCTTCACAGAGCATATCACCAATGCTCTAATCAAAGTTAGGGAGGAGAAGCTTAGACTAGAAGCCTCCATACCTAGGAAGCTAGAAGATGGTTGGGATCCTATGATAAAAATTAAATTGAATAACTTCTCTTGTTATGCTCTTTGTGATGTTGGAGCAAGTACCTCTGTTATGCCCAAAAGAATGTATGATATGCTTCAATTGAAACCTTTTGATCCTTGTTCTTTTGGTGTTCGTCTTGTTGATTCTTCCGTAAAGAAACCCTTGGGGAAGATTGACGATGTTCTTATCATTGTCAATGACAACTATGTTCCCGTTGATTTCACTATTATGGACATTGAGTGTGAGCCCTCTTGTCCAATTATTTTGGGATGTCCTTTTCTTCGCACAGTTGGTGCTATCATTGACATGAAAGAGGGAACTATCAAATTCCAATTCCCTCTCAAGAAAGGGATGGAACATTTCCCTAGGAAAAAGATTAAGTTACCTTTTGAGTCCGTCACATGGGCTAGTTATTCTCTTGAAAAGACTTGACCTTCTGCTTTAAGCCTAGCTAATGGCTCTAAAGAAGCGCTTTCGGGAGACAGCCCGCAACGAATTTAGGTTTTTATTTTTGCTTTTGTTCTGTTCTTAGTGGTCTTGATGATTATTACTACTGTAGCAACATCATTGTATCTTTACTTTTCAAGCTTTGTGCCAAGTTTTGCCTCAGATTGCAAGAAAGGTCAAAAGTTGGTGCTTGCTGTCCAGAAACAGATTTTGTCTGCTTGATGGAAAAATTCTCAATAAATCACCAGATCATCTTTTTTATCTGAATTTTTTTGAAATCATGCTCCATACAATTACCTTTCAGGCGTATGTTCAAAGTTTTTTTATTTGAGTTGCAGAAGTACCTCGAAAAAAATTCTCCTTTCTCCGTTGTTCTGTTTTTCTCAGCTTCTGCCCCAGTTTTTCTTTTCGCAGTTTTGCAATCCTTAAGCTTTCTTTTTCTTTTCAACCTTTTTTGGGCAGGCAAGAGAAACAGTAGCTCTTCCTGGAAATCTTTATTTGCAGTAGAGGAAAATTATTTTATTAGGGTACTAACCTCTCTAATCATCCTACAATGAGTTATGTATGAAGGGAGTTTTCAAGTGCGCGATGGAAGGTGATGAAAGAAGATTCAGGAGTGTCAAACGCTAAGGCTTGGGGATGCCCATGTGCACCCCCAATAAATATTCAAGAAGACTCAAGCGTCTAAGCTTGGGGATGCCCCCGATGCATCCCCCTCTTCATCAACAATCATTAGTTTGTCCCTCGTTGCACTATATTTTTATCACTTAATGCGTTATGTGCTTTGCTTGGAGCGTCTCGCTCTTTACTTTTCTAGGTTTGTTTTGCTTTATTTGTTGTAGTAACAAGTTAGACCCCAACTTACTCTTTTGTGTGGGAGAGATTCACGCTCCTCTTGAACTAGAACTCCTCATAGGATTTGCATGATTATTCTTTTAGCTGTGAGCTGTTCTTTTTCTTTTCTTAGCTGCTGTTCTGTTTAGTTGTAGTGCTTTAGTTTTTCTAGAGATTTTCTTTTGTCTTAGGTTGAACGTTCTATAGGTTGCATGTTTTATCTTGTTAGAGAGTTTGCCTGTTGCACTGAGTTCTGTGTCTTGACTGAAAGTAGGTAGTTAAAGTTGCTATTCTCTTTGTAGTAGTAGCTTGCAATAGTTTTGAGGTATTGACTAGAGTAATGTTTGAACTTATGGTGTCAAGAGCTCTTGCCTATTAGTGATAGATGTCGTATTTTGGGCAATCCGTGTGTTTTTAGAAAACCAAAAAACCCCTGTTGAGAACTCTAGCTACTAGATGGATCACTAACCTCTGGAGGGTTCGAATATTAGAGTACACTCACGTACCATGAGTCGAGGATGCGCAAGGATAACCAAACCCCCATACACTCCTCCTCGGGGTACCTGTCTCTTTGTGAACCTCCTGATTAGATTGAGAGTTACCGATAATAAGTGCATGAGTTCTTCGGACTAATGTGAGTATTCGAAAGTTGACACTTCCACCCACCTATACTTTTTCTAGCCTCTTCGGTACCGTGCATTGCCCTTTCTCACCTCGAGAGTTGGCGCATACTTCGCCGGTGCATCCAAACCCTTGGCATGGTACGCTCTGTCATCATAAGCCTCCTTATATCTTTCCTCAAAACAGCCACCATACCTACCTACAAGGCATTTCCATAGCCTTTCCGAGAAACATTGCCATGCAACATCCACCTTCTCATGACTTGATCTTCATGTCATACATGCTACTTGCTTGATCGATGAGCCGCATGCTAGTTGGGCCTTGCCCTAATCATTGCTACATGACGCGCTAATATCATTTGATACGTCCAAAACGTATCTATAATTTCTGCTTGCTCCATGTTTTGTGTGATATTGCTAAGATCTAGATACACTTTCATACAATTTTGATCATATTTGGACTAACCTATTAACTCAGTGCACCACAGTGCCAGTTCATGTTTTCTGCTGTTTTTCTATTTCAGTTTTCCCCCATATAAAAAGTGCTCCAAAAATTCGGGAAAATTCAGATAAAAAATCAGCGTGAAGGAACCTTCCGGAAGAACCTGGGTGAGGCCAGAGGGCCACCACCAGGGGGCCAGGCGCCCTGGTGGCGTGCCCTAGGGCTTGGCCGCGCCAGGGGGCGCCTGGACCCCTGGTGGGCCCCCAGGCTGCCCCCCTTCGCCTATATATTCTCCGTCACGGGAAACTTCCAAGAACAGAACCCTTTTTCGCGATCTCTCCACTGTTCCTCCGCCGCCGCGCTTCCGAGATCGGGAGCACCAGAAGACCTCTTCCCGGCACCCTGCCGGAGGGAGGGCCGACCTCCGGGAGTCTCCTCTCCACCATGGATGCTTCCCGGATGTCTCGTGAGTAGTTTTCCTTGGACCATGGGTCCGTGATCAGTAGCTATGTGATGTTCTCCTCCCCTCTTTGTTCTTCATGGTTTAGACCTCGTGAGCTGGCCTACATGATCAAGGCACTTTTGTAATCTTTCTGCTATTGCTATGCTGAGTTTGATGGGATCTGATGGATTATGAGATTATGTTCAGATTGTGATTGAGTAATATATTTGGTTCTTATCTCTTATATTTTTGTTCCTAAGTAATTCTTGCATGTTCTCCGTTGATGTTTATTGCTTTGGCCAAGTACTAGGTAGTAACCCCAAGAGGGAACGTTATGCTCGATTGTGGGTTCATGCCCCCCGATGACACGTTGAGTGACAGAAACATGAGTCTAGGGGATGTGTTGTTGCCACAAGGGGGAAAACAACGGTGCTTGTAACCGCGGTTGCAAGGATTGTTTACTTTACGCAAAGTTCTTTTTAATGCAGTTGTTTGTTGCTTTGGGTTTACACTTTGGGTGGGGCTCGCAACTTAATACCAGCGAGATGTTCTGGATAGATATCTCAAGGTGGATGATTAGTAGTAGATGCAGTTGGATTTCAGTCTACTTATTTTGGCGTACTGCCCGTGCTTTTGAGCCTCTTCCTTTTTTTGTAGCATAATTAGCATTGCGGTGCGTTCATAATCCTGTCAATTTCCCTTCTGTAATTTGTTCACCTCGCATAGCAGTTTTATCGTCTTTTGGGAGAGAGACATCACTAGTGAACATCCCGTATCCCGGTCCATTTCCTCATCACTGTTTACACGCTCATTTACTTTTCTGCTTTTACTTTCAGTTGCTATCATTATCCTTTGTGTTTGATCCTTTGTGAACAACAAGACCGGAGAGATTGACAACCTCCCTGAACTTCGTTGGGAACAAAGTTATTTGTGTCTGTGTGCAGGTCCGCGTCAGTAGCGCCGCTGACACCTACTTATCATCTCCGGAGTCCTACTGGACACAAACCTTGGTATCTTCATTGAGGGAAATTTTCTGATGTGCTACATCACGCCTTCCACTTGGGGCTCACCAACGAAGGGCGAGAAATCACTATCAGTACCTCGCACATCATCATTGCATATCCTGTTACCCTGGCAGAGGCATACATTTGCATCGTGATAGTTACATTTTCTTTCTGTGAGTACCTTTGTAAAGTGTGAAAGATCTCCTATATTCTTGTAAAATATAGAGTATTTCCCCTAAAGTGAGGAAAAGATCCCATAGAGTATTGCTTTTGTGTATTATATGAAAAAACAAAAAACTAGTTGCTACATTTTGCTTTTGTCTTGCTTTGCCTAGTTATGCTATCCTCACCATGGGTGATGAACCACCCAAATATGGTAGGATGGACATATTTCACATGTTTCACTTGGATCGTCTTCGATCAATTTGTGCTCGCGCTAAAAAAAACACCGACTTGGTTGAGGGAAAATCATTGGATGAGCATGCTCATTATACGGAGCACCGCCTATCTCAGAAAGGGAAACACTTATGGGATCAAATACATGTTTCTTATTTCCATGCTAAACTTTTGTGCTACAATTATGATTTTACTTGTTGTTCTAATATAGATCATAAACACCTCCCTTTCCAATGTGAGTTCAATGAAAATGAGATATTATCTTCTTATGCTAAAGGTGTTTATGATTACTTTGATGTTGAAAATATTGAAGAGTTTGTTGCTTTTAAAGGTGCTTATGAGATTGCTTCTTTGATTGAAAGGTATCACGATACTATTCACCAGTCCGAAAACTTTGCAATTCTTGCTTATTGCTTCGAGAATTATACTTCCAATTCTTATATTGAGGATTTTAAAAATAAAATGTTTGCTGCCCAAGAAGAGGCCAATGATTGCTTTGAGGAGGAATCACATGATTCCGAGGACTCACTTGAAATATCCCTTTCTGAAAATTTTGATACTTGCTTTGTTGATGGCCAAGATGCCACTATGGATGATGCTAACAAAAATGAACTCTCTATTGTTCCTTATGTTAAGCATGAAATTGTTGCTATTGCACCCACACTTGATTGTTCTATTATCCTTTTGAAATCTCCAACTCCGGAGAATTTTCCTCTTATCAAAGCTCAATGTGATGGGTTGCATTTATCTTATGATCCTAAAAACCGTGTTGAAAACAATACATGTGTGCTTGTAGGTCATGAACAATATGATTTATGTGATAGTTATATTCTTGATGTTGTTCATGGTACTACTGAAAATTATTTTGAGAGAGCTAAGTTTGGTTGTAGAAACTTCCATATTACTAAAAATCCTCTCTTTATGTTGAAAGTTTTGAATATGTTCTTGTTCCACCTTCCTATGCTGGTTTCTTTGTGCTTCTTTGATTTATTTTCTTATAAGATGCCTATTGACGGGGATCATCCCCGGCAAATCCCATGGTCAGGGACCCTGGGTTAGTCATGAGAGGCACAGGTTGGACGATAGCTCGTCGGCAAACAAGGAGGCTCGCTCCTGCTCGATATTATAGATTGGGGAGATGCGATTACAATGGAGGCCAAGGCTGGAGCGCTCAAGGCTAGGGTTACAAGTAAGATTCGATGTCTTTGGTGTCACCCCTCCTAGCCCTTATATACCAAGCTAGGTCTCGGGGAGTCCCTCTACGTGTACAAGTATGCTTTCCTAACCCTAGCTTGCTCCGTACGGCAGGTCTTCGCACCTTCCTTGCGAGTTGCAGACTCATACGTCGGTACCAACTAGTGGGCTGAGGCCGTATCTTCATGGGCCTTCTGCCTTCATGGGCACCAGGTAGGCTCATCCGTAGGAGTCGTGGGGTCACCCCCTCGTCAGTAGCCCCCGAGTGCCTGGGGGACTCAAGAGTCGCGTAGGGACTCGAGTACATTCATTTTTCGTTTATTGATATGCACGGTTCATCCGTGGGTCGCTGGCAGTCTGGTGGCCATGACAAAACCTGTTTCGAGGGATGCTAAGCTGAAAGGGCCCAAGGAGTCAACGGGTCAAGCCTTGGTGAATTGCACTAGGGCAAATACCACAGTAGCCCAATCAAACCCATGTCCCTCGACGTGAGCTTGGAACACTGGTGTCGAGAAAAAGTCCGGCCGCTTCAGGTCTTACGGTGTTCATTTGCCGCCAGTAATGTGTGTAGCCTAAGGCGCGTCCGCCCGGCTTATCTATCATGCTTTGCGCATGGGAAAGGTTGGGAGTGAAATCGCTCTTCGGCAAGTCCCAGCCCGGCCGTACTTCGCAGCGGGGTCTTACCTACACGCTAATCTTGCGTGGCTTCTGGGCACAGTGTATCGTGTTCCAGGAATGTGTGTTTTTGAGGCGCGGAGCCTTTTAGCATTGCACCCGCTTGGAACAGAACATCAAGCGAGCTGTTCACTCATTCACCCGAGGAGTTTTGTTTCGAGTTCTCAGTCGGGGAGTTTTTGCGAGTAATCACTCGAATGCCGTTTTTTGGCTCCTGAGGTGAGGGAGCACCTGGGACTCGTAGCGCCGTATGGTCCTGGCGAGTGTTTTGTTTGTCTTTGCGTCGGGTTGAGGGAGCACCCGAGACTCTCATTGGTGCGAGTGTTCACTCGAGCACATGGTTGGCCTTTAGGTGAGGGAGCACCCGGGACTCTTGTGATGTACGCTCCCGATGGGAGTAAGATGTTTTCTTCCCTGGGGAAAAGATCTGAAAAGATGGAATCTCTGGGCCTTGATGGCGTACTGAGTACGCCTTGCTATTTGGTTTTCTTCGCCATTTCTCAGGGATAGTGATGCCTCTGTTTTGATAGCTGTCAGTGATGCGCTGCCAGTGAACATTCACATCTCGTGGACCGGTCATAACTATGGTCGTTTGTGGCGTGCGGCGGGCGCCGGTTGGGTTTACCATGCGTGTGTTGGAGACGCGCGCGAATTGACGCACCCTGCGAACAGTGCTTCCCGTGGGAAAGCATCTTCGTCTTGGATTTCGAGACGGCTGGGTCGTTTGGTCTTTGAATTAATTGTTGTTGTCGTCTTGGCTTCTCTGTGCTTCGAGGATTTTTGTTCTATAAATAGGCCTTTCTCTTCTACGCTTCTATCCAACTCGCTGCTTCTTCTGTTTCTTCATCTCTCCTTCCGCTCATGGTTCCTAGGCGAGGCGTTGGTCGTGGCCGCGGTCGTCATGGCCGTGGTGGCTGCATACTGTAAGTGCATCAAGTGCCCTCCCCTTGAGGTTTTGGAGTTTGATGACAAAACGGTTAAGGGACTGATGTGTTTGTGAGTATACACAGGAGAACAGTCCCGGATGAGGTGTTTAACCACCAATGTTGACCCCCCAAAATGTTGAGGAACATTGGAGAAATCGGTGTGTTTCCTGAAGAATGAAGTTGCGTGAAATCCTGAGGAAGTAGGATCCTGAAGCGTTCGGTTGAAGCTGAAGCTGAAGACGATCCTGAGGAAGTTCGCGCTGAAGACGAAGTTGAAGCGTAGTCTTCGCTAAGTCTTTTTATACTTCTTGAGTCATAGGAAAACACCGCACTGTTGGAGGGGTTGAGGAAAATGAGTTCTGTATTTCTGAGGAAGTGCTCAATTAGAATTCCTGAAGAAAACCCAGAGAGAAATCTCCTGCAGTAGAAGTTCAGTTCCTCGGGTGTCTGAGACGTTGTTCTTCAGGAAACTGAGGAATCTGTCTTCGGTTGAGGAGTCTGGAGACTGCGAGTGCAGTTCTCCTGAAGAGAGAGTAATCTCCTGCAGTAGAAGTTCAGTCCTCATGTGTCTGAGACGTTGTTCTTCAGGACACTGAGGTAACTAACTTTGGTTGAGGAGTCTGGAGAGAGAATACTTTGACCGTGCCACGTGTTACGTGGTGAGAGGCTAGAACTGGTCTAGCAACGGTCATTTCCGAGGGCATGAGAGTAATTGCATGCATGGGCATTTATGTCCTTTCACCTCGGGTTGCTCCGCGGCTATAAATAGCCACCCCCAGCCCCATTTGTGGGTTGGCTGCTCCGAGAGAAAAACTGACACTTGTCATTTGAGAGCAACCCACCTCTGAGGAAACTGAAGAACCTATGTGAGGAAAAACCACCAGCCTGAGTAGTTGAGCATTTCTGAGGAAGTCGGTTCGAGTGATCCAAAGCTTTTTACTCTTGAAGACTGTGATCTTCCAGCCGGTGTAGAAGTCTTCAGTCGGAGGAAGTCAAGATGCAATTGTGACTTCCCGGAGTGACTGAGTCTGTGAAGGTTTCGGGAGTCTACCTTGAAGACTCACCTGAGTTATTGGACGGAGTCTGAGGACTTTAGTTCAAGGAGAACAAGGTGAAGACTATGTCTTCTGAGTTGAATCTCAGCCTCTCCAACCAGACGTAGAGTTATCACAACAACTTGAACTGGTCTACCAAACCAATGTCTTCAATCTCTGGTGATATCTCTTCAATCTCTTAAGCCTCAGTATTATGTCTTCAGTATCTATGTTGACTTCTCGTGCTTCAGCTCTCCCTCTGCTATTAGTCTTCATACTATGCATTTGAAGCACTTCTGCCTATCTGAATTGATTTGTTTCTGTTGCATTATGATGAGCTGCCCTAATGATTACATTCTGTGAAGTTTTATTTCTTCATGATTTTGGTTACTTCTTCAGCTTCATGATTGCTTCAGTCCTGAAGAAAAACAAAATCTGGTAGCAAAATTGAAAATCTCCCATTCACCCCCCTCTGGTCGATATATTGCACTTTCAATTGGTATCAGAGCAAGGTACTCCCTTGTTCTGTGTGATTCGGTTTAACCACCTGGAGTTTAAGTTATGTCGACCTCAGGTACAATGAGCGTTGCCTCAAACTGCCCCATCTTCGATGGAACAGACTATCCATACTGGAAGAACAAGATGAGGATGCATCTTGAAGCCATTGACAAGGATCTGTGGGACATTGTTGATCAAGGCATTCCTGAAGCAAATCTGATGACTGCTCCCGAAGTTGTCAAGAAGAACTGGCAGCTTGATGCAAAAGCTCGAAGCATCATTGGTGTTCATCTCAATAAGGCTCAGTTCAACCGTATCAGTGGTTTGGATACTGCAAAGAAGATATGGACAAGACTGTCTAAAGTCAATGAAGGAGTCTCAGCTCAACGAGACTCACGAGTTGATACACTCCGCAGTCTCTTCAATCGGTTCAAGAGGCTGGACAATGAGCACGTGCAACAAACCTTTGACATGACATATCCAATGAACTTCAAGCACTTGGTGCTGCTGATATCACAGATCATGAAGTTGTGAAGAAACTGCTAAGGTCACTGGATGACTCATTTGAGTTCCTATCACTGATGATTCAAGAAAGGCCTGACTTCAAGACTCTGGATCCAGCGGACATTCTCGAGCGCCTCAATGCTCATGAACTGAAGCTCTCTGAAAAACGAGACCTATACAGCCCCACGCCTAAGGTCCGCGCGCTAAAAGCTAGAGCACGAAGAGTGTCCTCTGATGAAGAGTCTGAGGCTGATACTGATAATCCTGAGACTCTCAGCCGTGAACTTGCTCTCCTTACCAGAAAGTTTCAAAGGTTCACGAAGAAGAATCTCTTCGGAAATTCCTCAAGATCGTCCTCAAGAAAAAGCAAAGATGATGATTCTGTCGAAGCTAGAAAGAGAGTTTGCCACAAGTGCAAGAAACCTGGGCATTACATCGCTGAGTGTCCTTTATGGGAAAAGGAAGCTAAACTGAAGAAGAAGAAGAAAGGGAAAGATGACAGTTCTGATGAAAAGACAAAGAAGAAATCCTCAAGATCCTCAAAGTCTGCTGGATACAGGAATAGCAGTTCCCGTAAGGCTCGCGCTTATCTCGGGAAAGAATTGGACTCGGAAGAATCTGATTCCAACCCTGATGCTGAGGAGGAAGAATCTGAAGAATCTGAGGGTGTGGCTGGTTTGGCTCTTGCCACGACACTTGTCTCAAAGTCAATCTTCAGCACTGAGGAATCTGGTCTATCACATGCTGATGATGAAGCTGAAGACACAACTCCTTCCTTCTGCTTCATGGCCAAGTCCTCCAAGGTATCTTCTTACTCATCATCAGATGAACCCTCTGATGAAGAACCTGATGAAAACTATGCTAAACTTGCTAAACTTGCATCTAAGCAACAACGTGCACTTGAAAAGACTCAGATCTCACTAAACAAAAGTGATGATATGTTGGTTGAGGAAATGACGAAGACTCAAAAGTTGACTGATGAATCGAGAATTCTTCAGTCAAAGTTTGATGACTTGTTCAATCGGCATGAGGCACTCCTTACTGATCATGAAAAGCTATCTCATGAGTTCCTCATGAGGAAACAAGAACTTGAACGTGTAAGGATGTCTCATGACGATCTGAGGAAAGAAAATGATTCACTCCTCTCCCAACAGATCATCATGCCACAAGAAGGATTCAATCCTCCCTGTTTAAAATGCATTGAACATGATCAAATCATTTCTGTGTCTAGTTCCTCAATGTCTTCAGACTCTGTTATTTCTATTACTTCTGTGGTATCTAACCCCTCATCTGAGGATACCATAGACATTGCTGAAGAAAATGCTAGGTTGAAGAGTCTACTGGAAACAGGCATGTTCAAGAGTCTGAAAGGACATCAGACTCTTTGTGACATTCTCAAGAAACAGATCCTCAACAGAAACCCGAGGAAAGAAGGCATCGCATTCACTCGGAAACTCAACCCTGATGGGTCTTACTGGAAACCTGAACAATATCCTGAGACCATTTGGGTTCGGGCAATGATGCCTCCTCCTGATCCCTATACCTTATCTGGTTATGATGCTGTTTCTTCAGATGTGATGATTGAGTCATTTGACTCAAACTATAAACTGTTTAAGAATGGTAATGGTGAGGTATTTGCCAGATACATCGGAACTAACTGCAGGAACGGTCCTCTAGTCAAGCAGATCTGGGTTCCAAAGGTCCTCATCACTAACCTTCCTGTGAATGCAGATGCAAATGAGCTGAGGATATCATCTGAGGACGATACCTCAAAAGGAAATGATTATAATCATGTATCTGCTAACCATTTTGTTCACAGGGAAGCTCCTCATAAGAATGCTTATTCATTTGTTTATCCTGATGCTTCCATCTCACACCCCATTAGGTCTCATCATCCTCATCAATCCTCATGTGCCTCAAGACCACCCATAAAGATGTGGGTGGTTAAGAACTAATCATCCTTGCGGGGACATGTCCTGGGGCAATTACAATTTCTGCAGGTCATATGCCCAGGACAACAACAAATGCGTCAGTTGAAGGATAATTATATTGTTTGGTTTCATAGAATCAATCCTGAGGAACATCCTGAGGAATTAATTCTGAGGAACCTTAAACTCCTCAAACTGAGACTGGCTCATAATTTGCTGTATGAGATACTAATTCATTTGCAGGGAAAGACTGAATGGGTGATGGATAGTGGATGCACAAATCACATGACTGGTGACAGAAGTCTTCTTATGGAATCATCACTAAGTCCTTCAAAGAAAACCATCACCTTTGCTGATAAAGGTAAAAGTAAGGTATTGGGTCTCGGCAGAGTGGCTATCTCTCGAGACCAACACATTGATAAAGTCATTCTTGTTGAATCTCTTGGATACAACTTGATGTCTGTATCTATGCTGTGTGATCTTGATCTCGCTGTTCTCTTCGGAAAACATGGTTGTATTGTCTTCATGGTTAGCGATAACTCTGTTGTCTTCAGTGGGGTTAGGAAAGGTGACCTGTATATTGTAGATTTCTCTGAAGGTCCTCAGGTTGCTACATGCCTCTTGGCACGAGCCTCAGAGTGCTGGCTATGGCATCGAAGACTCGGCCACGCTGTAATGAGAAATCTTCAGAAGCTGGTACTGAAGAAACATGTCCTCGGGATTGAGGAAATCAGATTCTCAAAGGACCGGCTCTGTGGTGCCTGCGAAGCTGGAAAGATGACCAAGGCCAACCACCCAGCGAAGACCATCATGACTACTACGAGACCACTGGAATTGCTCCACATGGATCTATTTGGTCCTCCAAAGTATTCAAGCTTTGGAGGTAATATGTATGGTCTTGTTATTGTTGATGACTTCTCACGATACACTTGGGTGCATTTTCTTCTCTATAAGTCAGAAACTCCAGCAATCCTCAAGCGCTTCGCCCTGCGTGTCATGAACAACTACAACCTGAAGATCAAGCACATTCGAAGCGACAACGTCACTGAGTTCAAAAACTTCGGTGTGGAAGAATTCCTCGATGACTTGGGAATTACTCATGAATTCTCTGCGCCATACACTCCTCAGCAAAATGGCGTTGTTGAGAGGAAGAATCGAACCCTCATCGAGATGGCTCGCACGATGCTGGCTGAGTACAATACTCCACTCAAGTGGTGGGCTGAAGCAATCAACACTGCCTGCCACATCGTCAATCGAGTGTATCTTCACAAGTTCTTCAATAAAACATCATACGAGTTAATGGTCGGTAAGAAACCCAATGTAAGTTACTTCAAGGTATTTGGTGCACCTTGCTGGATACGTGATCCTCATCACGAGTCCAAATTTTCACCCAAAGCATGTGAGGGTTTCATGCTTGGTTATGGTATCAACTCGCACACCTACAGAGTCTTCAACATTAGTCATTATAAAATTGTTGAAACTGTAGACGCTCGTTTTGATGAGTCTGATGGCTCCCAAAGAGAGCACCTGCCACATGATTTAGGTGAAGCATCTCCTGAAGAACAGATCAAGAAGATGGGTGCTGGTGACATCATTCCTGTGGATCATCCTGAAGAAATCCACATACCTCCTGCTCCTGAAGAACATCCAAATCCTGAAGCAAATAATCCTGATGACGATCCTGATCCTCAGGCACCTGATACGCCTGAAGCTCCTGAAGCACCTGAAGCTGATGCAAACGAATCTGACAGCAGTGTCGAAGACGCGCCTCAAGATCATCCTCCTCGACTTCCTCGTGTGGCAAATGAAGTTCAAGTGGACAAAATCCTCGCTGACGTCAACCTACCAGGTCCGCTTACTCGTGCAAGAGCTAATCGTATAGCTAACTTTTGTGGGCATTTCTCGTTTGTATCAATTTCAGAGCCCACCAAAGTCACCGAGGCATTCCGAGAAGCGGAATGGATTCAGGCAATGCAAGACGAACTTCTTCAGTTTAAACTGAATGATGTTTGGGAACTAGTCAAACGTCCAGATCCTCGAGTTCACAATGTCATCGGCACGAAGTGGATCTACCGCAACAAACTTGATGAAGATGGACAAGTCATCAGAAAAAAAGCTCGTCTCGTAGCTCAAGGATATACTCAAGTCGAGGGGATCGACTTCGGTGAAACCTTCGCTCATGTAGCTAGACTGGAGTCCATTCGTATTATGCTTGCATTCGCTAATCATCATAATATCAAGTTATATCAAATGGATGTGAAAAGTGCCTTCCTTAATGGTAATATCGAGGAAGAAGTATATGTTGCTCAACCTCCAGGTTTTGAAGACGCAAAGAAGCCTGATATGGTGTACAGATTGAAGAAAGCCCTCTATGGACTGAAGCAAGCCCCTCGGGCTTGGTATGACACACTAAGGGACTTCCTCATCAGCAAGGGCTTCAAATCTGGTTCCCTTGATCCAACTCTTTTCACAAAACGATATGATGATGCATTATTCATATGTCAAATTTATGTTGATGACATAATATTTGGATGCACTAACAAGAAATACAGTGAAGAATTTGCATTCTTGATGAGTGAACAATATCAGATGTCAATGATGGGCGAACTAAAGTTCTTCTTAGGGCTCCAAATTCGTCAACAACGCAACGGCATCTTCATCTCTCAGGAGAAGTACCTCAAGGAGTGCCTGAGGAAATTCGGGATGCAAGACTGCAAGGGCATCAAGACACCGATGCCCACAAATGGACAGCTGGGTCCTGATGAAAATGGCAAGGACTACGATCAAAAGGTATACCGCTCCATGATAGGTTCTCTGCTATATCTATGTGCATCTAGACCTGATATAATGTTGAGCGTTTGCATGTGTGCCCGATTTCAAGCGGCACCAAAGGAATCGCATCACCAAGCGGTGAAACGAATTCTTCGATATTTGGCTCACACCCCGTCGCTTGGCTTATGGTATCCAAAAGGCACACAGCTGGATCTCGTCGGATACTCAGACTCAGATTATGCTGGAGATCGAGTGGATCGGAAGTCTACCTCAGGAACATGTCACTTCCTCGGACGTTCTCTTGTGTGCTGGTCATCAAAGAAGCAGAACTGCGTCTCCCTCTCCACCGCTGAAGCTGAATACATTGCTGCTGGTGCAAGCTGCTCACAGCTTCTTTGGATGAAGCAAACCTTGAAGGACTACAGCATCAACCTGAAGAAAGTACCACTATTATGTGACAATGAGAGCGCCATCAAGATCTCTCAGAATCCAGTACAGCACTCGAGGACGAAACATATTGAGATACGGTATCACTTTCTTCAGGATCATGTATTGAAGGAAGATATCGTCATCAGCCACGTGAAGACTGAAGACCAACTTGCTGATATATTCACTAAGCCTTTGGATGAGAAGCGATTTAGCACTCTGAGGTGTGAGCTAAATATCTTAGATTCCTCAAACGTCCAGTGAATGGACACACATCCTAACGCTTAAACAATATTGATGAATCCTAATGCACAACACACGATGCGTCGTACTCCTCAAATCATGAGGAACTACCTTGCTAAGTGTGAAGAAATTAACGTGGAATTGACTCAAGATCCATACGAAAATTGTATGGTATCAAGTGTCACATTCCCTATAAGGTGGGTAGCGCCACCGCCCAAACACCTCAGGAGTTGGTGTTCCTCAACTTCCTCAGGTTTTGATGTTACTCAGCTTCCTCAGGATTCGAAGTCTTCATTTCTGATGATTATCGTGTTTGTCCTCAACAGCGTTCACCTATAGTTATTGTTCTTCAACTTTTGCTTCTTCATCTAGGTGAACATGATCGGACCCGTCCCTCTGTGCTCACTTATCTAATCTGTCTATCTCATATGCGTTCATCCGGAAATCATGTATTCCTCAGACTAAGACCATTTGTCTTCATCCTCAGCCCATGTCCTCAAGTTCCTCAAATCACGGATTTTCTGTTACAAATGTATTCAATTTGTTGCGATTTTACCGCACGTCGTGATTATCCACCATTAAGATAGCCACTGAGGATCCCAACAATCCGGGGCAATCTCGTCCACAAATTTCGCAACCCCCTCAGCCTTTCACCCCTCTATAAATAGTCATCTACCCCCCCCCCCCCCGGTCATTTCCCCCACCGCTTCTCTCACTCTCGCGCCGCCGCCCTTGAGCTCCTCAAGCTCGTGCACTCACGTCGCCTGAGTTCGCCGTCGCCGGAGACGAAGACTTGTTGTTCCTCAGCATTCGCCTCAAGTCTGGTATGCTTATTCCTCAGTGGATTATTCCTCAGCGTATTATTCCTCAGTACTGTTGTGTCCTCAAGCCAGTTAAATCCTCAACTGTACTGCTAGCTTTCTGAGACCTATACCTATGCCTCATTCCTTTGTTTTCCTCAGCCTATTCCTCATGAACGCATATAACCGTACCCCACTTCCCTCGCAACTTAATTCTGTCACAGGTACATGTCTGTTGAGGAATCGTATGGTTCTCATAGTCTCACTTCATTTGCAGCTCAGCTCGAACGTACAATTCCTCAGTCTCCTCACCTGAAGAAAATGGCTCCTCGGCGCAAGCACACTGATACTGCTAGAGACCTACCTCCTGAGCTCTATGAGAAACTGAAGACTCCAGAACGTGAAACTGCTGATGATCGTAAGAAAAGGGTCCAGAAGATCACAAGAGAATGGGCCAAGCGTTGGGTGGCCTATCAATGGCTTAATCCTCAACATGAGGAAATGTTTGTTGTTAATCCGCCATTGAAGACCTTGGGTATCAAGGCTCGACCTCCACCTGCACCAGGCGTCATTCCTGATCCCACAACAATGCACACTCCTGAAGACTTTCCTGATGCATATGCTCAATATCTCAAGCGCAGTCGGAGCCGTGTCAGGGATCTGGTTCGTGACATGACTGCATCAACACAGATTCCGCCTCAGGATCAGTCTCAACCCAGACAACAACCTCCGCCTCAACACCGCAAAAAGGCTCCCAGCATGAAACCCTCCCAGAAGACCTCAGCTAAGCCTCAAGTTGTTGGCTCCTCATGTCAACGCACGGATGGGGCTGCCCCCTCCTAAAGGATACACACTGATGAATCTGGTGCTCCTGAGGCCTCAACCACAATGCCTCAGTCTCAGCTGAAGACCAAAATTGTTCTTCAACGCGGCCCTCGCCCCTCACCAAAGAAAACTGCTATGCGGGGCGCCATTCATCATACTCCTCAATCCTCTGATGATGAAGATGAATTTGAGGATTTGGCCGGCTTCGTTGCCACTGAAGCTGATAAGATTGAATACGTGCGTGCTGCGGCCAGACGCAAAGCTGAAGCAACGAGTTCAGAAATCCCGCTTCTCCTTGATCCCAAGAAGATCTTGGAGTACATTGAAATTTGGTCTGTTAAGCCTGACACTCCGCTTGATGATTTGGACATCCCGAAAGACATCAAATTCTATGTTCAACAGTTCCTCATAAATGAGATTCATCAACGTGATCTTCAGAAATAGTTGAAGGCCAAACTGAAGAAAGTCCACAGTGACTTCAAGAAGAAATAAATCACTGAAGTTACTCCTCAGGAGTTTACAGAGCATCAATGCGAAGTTCAACGTCTCAACATTGAATTCGCTGCCAACCGTGCTTATATTGGAAAATCCAAAGAACGGATCTCTCAACAGATGGCAAAGTTGATGAAGCTTCGACAACCTGCTTCCTCAGTACCCACTGATGCCACTGCTAAAAGCCTCAAGCGCCTTCCAGAAGCCCAACTCTCAACTCCACCTGCTGCGAAGAAGCCTACTGTTGAAGAACCCATTGATGCTACACCACTTTCCTCAGCTCCTCCGACCCAACAGGCCGCTGATACCACCGTTCATATTACTGCTGCCTCAACTCCACCTCAAAATCCTCAGCGCAGCTTAATCGTCTTCACTCCACCCCCTGCTGCAAGACCCATTGTTCCAACTCCACCATCCCCACCACCACCGGTTATCACTGAGATTGAAGACATGGACGTCGACATTATGGATGATGGAACTCCTCGTGTCCATGATGAGGATTACGGGCTGACCAACTCGCCCACTCATACGGTCTTCTCACCTGAGCCTCACTCCAACACTGTGACTGAGGTGCTTCCTGATACTTCTCTACAGTCTGAAGAATCTGTTGGTGCATCGTCCTCAGCGTCTGATGCTGATGACCCCGAAGCCTCTAGTGCTCCAACAAATTCTGCTGCTAATACTGATGCTGCAGCAAACACTACCACTGATACTGATGCAGCTGACACTACAACTGCTGCTCCTCAGCCAGACCCACCTGCTGCTGAAACTGAAGCTGAAGCCGAACAAAGCACAAATGCCCCTCCTGAAGCAGAAAACAGTACAAATGCTGAAGCCTCAAAGGATGGCTCTGAAGACAAATATGCCACATCACCTCGTCTCCCCAAGGACATCAACACATCTGTGCCTGACGCATCTGCAGCGACTCCGCCTCAGCCTCAAGCCACTTTTCAGATTGAAGTGCCTCAAGCGCCTTCCCCACCTCAAGGCCCAGTTCAAGCTCGGTCCTTGTGTCCGAAGCAGAAGCGACCATTCTTCCGTGACCTTGAAGCTGATGATACTCCAAGCTTTGATGCAACTGATTTCTTCAACGCCATGAGTTTCTTTCAAGAGGGGATTCAAAATCCATATCACTCTGCTCCGCCTCGAAAGCTGCTGAGGTTCTGGACTGCCACTCAGAAGAACTATTATGCTTCAGTTATCTACAAGCAAAACAAATTGTTTCCTCACAAGCACATTCCTCTGATGGATATGGAAGCCCTTCCCTGCCTCAATAATGTGCTTCAGGATCTGCATCATGCCAAGTTGCTTCAGTTCTGCTCTGAATGCATACACTGGAATGAAGAGCTTGTGCTTCAGTTTTATGCAACGTTGTATGTATCAGGCGATCCTCTGGATATCAACACCTGGGTCCTCGAGTGGATGACTGAGCATCATCACTACACCATCACTGTTCCTGAAGCAATTGACATTCTTGAGTTGCCTCAGTGCACTTCCCCAGCTGCTTGCTCCTATGGGGCTCAAATTCTTCGAGATGACCTGATGAACATGCTAATGAAACCTCAGCCCCCTGAAGCCCCAGCTCGCACAAAGTTTCCAGTCTCTGAGCTTCTGTATCTGCCAAGTACTTTGTATCGGATTCTGGCGAAGACCTTCTGCCCCATTAAAGGCTATGAATCCATTGCTGAAGAAGTCATTGGCATCATGAAGAACATACTCCACAACCTTTGCATGTCTGGGCCAATCAACGTCCCTGACTTCTTCTTCAGAACTCTAGTTGATGCTGCTCAGAATCCTCGTATCCTGAAGCCATACGCGCCATGGATCATGAAGCTCATCCGCGCCAAGACTGGTATTGATTTCCAACCGGATCACCCGAATCACAGGACCTATCTACCGCCTGTCGAAGTGCTTCAGCATACGATTGCCTCAAACGATAAGGGCAAAGGCATCTTCTATGAAGAAGTTCTCCCGACCAATTCCCTCGGTGGAAACATTCGTCATCCTCAGTCTCGTACAACTGATGAAACCAAAACTAATGCCTCAACTGAGGATACAACTCAGGCTCGAGTGATGACTGACCGAGAGCTTCTGATTAGTCTTCATCAGAAAGTTGATCGTAATCATGATTGGGTGAAGCGTCAGTTTACTAAAATCCTCAGCTACATGGCTCAGACGCATTCTTCTGTGAAGAAAGTGCATCAGTATACTCATCATACATATCAACATCTTGATGCCTTGATGAAAGAAGTACTCACCCCTGAAGACCTTGCAAATTTGAATCTTTCACAGCCTCCGATTCCTGCAATCCGACCCCCGAGGCAATTCAGACGTTGCACAACTCCTCCTCCGTCCATGGATTCTTATTCTTCAAACCAGGAGATGACTGTTGAAGAAGCTGAAGACACTGCCGCCTGCCCTCACACTACAACGGACTGCCTCAGGCGTGACTCACCTCAGCCTTGAAGCATATTCAAAGGGACGTTAGCTTCAGTTTTTACCCTTTTTGTTCATTTTATGACAAAGGGGGAGAAGTATGTTAGTCTTCAAGCGGGTCTTAGTTATGGGGTTCTTCAGTTACAACTCTCGTTCTTCACACATTTTTTTTGTAACGAGTTGTAAACTGTAATTTTGGTGTTTGCCTGATACTATTCCTCAGTTACCTCATGCTATTTCCTCAAGTTTATCATATATGCATGTGATTGTCTCTGCAAACACCTCTCTAAGTGCGTTGTTTAATTTCCTCAAACACGTCATAACATGCACTGCTTCAGAAATGCCTGGATATAGGGGGAGCTCCTCATATACCTCAAAATACTTTAGATATTAAACATTCTTCAACTTATATGCATATCCTCAGGGGGAGCTTCGTTATACCCAGCTTAATGATACCAATGTTCTTCAAAGTTTTTATTCTTCAAACTCATAATTTTATCCCCGTTGAAGCTTAACCTGATTGTCATCAAATCACCAAAAAGGGGGAGATTGTAAGTGCATCAAGTGCCCTCCCCTTGAGGTTTTGGAGTTTGATGACAAAACGGTTAAGGGACTGATGTGTTTGTGAGTATACACAGGAGAACAGTCCCGGATGAGGTGTTTAACCACCAATGTTGACCCCCCAAAATGTTGAGGAACATTGGAGAAATCGGTGTGTTTCCTGAAGAATGAAGTTGCGCGAAATCCTGAGGAAGTAGGATCCTGAAGCGTTCGGTTGAAGATGAAGCTGAAGACGATCCTGAGGAAGTTCGCGCTGAAGACGAAGTTGAAGCGTAGTCTTCGCTAAGACTTTTTATACTTCTTGAGTCATAGGAAAACTCCGCGGCTATAAATAGCCACCCCCAGCCCCATTTGTGGGTTGGCTGCTCCGAGAGAAAAACTGACACTTGTCATTTGAGAGCAACCCACCTCTGAGGAAACTGAAGAACCTATGTGAGGAAAAACCACCAGCCTGAGTAGTTGAGCATTTCTGAGGAAGTCGGTTCGAGTGATCCGAAGCTTTTTACTCTTGAAGACTGTGATCTTCCAGCCGGTGTAGAAGTCTTCAGTCTGAGGAAGTCAAGATGCAATTGTGACTTCCCGGAGTGACTGAGTCTATGAAGGTTTCGGGAGTCTACCTTGAAGACTCACCTGAGTTATTGGACGGAGTCTGAGGACTTTAGTTCAAGGAGAACAAGGTGAAGACTATGTCTTCTGAGTTGAATCTCAGCCTCTCCAACCAGACGTAGAGTTGTCACAGCAACTTGAACTGGTCTACCAAACCAATGTCTTCAATCTCTGGTGATATCTCTTCAATCTCTTAAGCCTCAGTATTATGTCTTCAGTATCTATGTTGACTTCTCGTGCTTCAGCTCTCCCTCTGCTATTAGTCTTCATACTATGCATCTGAAGCACTTCTGCCTATCTGAATTGATTTGTTTCTGTTGCATTATGATGAGCTGCCCTAATGATTACATTCTGTGAAGTTTTATTTCTTCATGATTTTGGTTACTTCTTCAGCTTCATGATTGCTTCAGTCCTGAAGAAAAACAAAATCTGGTAGCAAAATACAAAATCTCCCATTCACCCCCCCCCCTCTGGTCGATATATTGCACTTTCACATACCACGCTCATGTCGTGGAGGTCGTCATGGTGCAGTGCCAGTGCCTTCCTCCTCTCCCTTGGAGGAGGGGTTCTGGCGCTATGATTTTATTTTGTGCGTTCGTGACCAAAGTGCCAATCGCATCCTTCTTCCTTCTGCTTTTTCTGCCATTGTCTCTGAACGTGGCTTGGATGGCCTGCTTCTGCACCTTCAGGGGAGCTGTCGATCTCCTTCTTATGTTGAGTTGGAGGTTGATAGCTCTTGCTTGATTTTTCTTGGCTTTGGTTGGGGTTTGTTTGCTCGGCGTTTGAATTTGCGAGATGGTGATATGCTCAGTTGTCGCTTTGACGGTGAGAGTACTGCCATTGTCCGCGCATTCGACCCGAGTGGCAATAGCATGGATCCGCATGGGCAGGAGTCGAGCAGCGATAGCTCCATGAAGTCGAGGAGTCCTTCACCTGCGTCTTCGACTGCTTCTTCCTCCAAGGACTCTTCTGGTGGTGGTGGCGAGCCATCTTCAACTGCTTCCTCTTCTGCCTCTGAAGACCTCGACGTCAAGCCACTGGTTAAACGAGCGCGGCAGGCGACCTTGTAGAACTGGAGGCGGCAGCGTCATCTTCGCCGGCAGTTTGGGCGGAGCTGGAGAAGAAGCTAGAGGAGCAGGAGAAGAAGCTGGTGGAGCAGCTTCCCCAGTGGCTCCCCAAATAAGTCGAGCTTCACCTTTTGTTATGTCATTGACATCATGAACCCGCTGCTTCCATCCCTACTTTGTCTGTGATGATGCTCTTGTACTAGGGTTGATTACCCCTCATGGGCACACATGTAGAAGTCATAGTTCCTTGGGTGATTTCCTCTTGTAACAGGAGCTGCCTTCTATCCAAATGTAGTTGAGTACTTTGAAGATGATATCTGTGATGTAAACCATGCTTTATCCTTTGTGTATATTTGAGCTTTTATGCCACCGAGAACTGTGTCTTCACCATCAGGAGTTGTCATTGAATCCTTTTTGGGACTGAGAGTTACGTTCGACTCTTTCGCGGCTGGGAGCTGTCTTCGGGTCCGTCTTGTACTTGGTGCTATAGGTTTTTATCGGGTGCGCGATAGCGCTCCCGATGGGAGTAGCCCCCGAGGCTACGCTTGAGCCGAAGGGTCAGGCGTAGGCTAAAGTTTTGTTTCCTTTGTTGTTTTTTATCGGGTGCGCGGCAGCGCTCCCGATGGGAGTAGCCCCCGAGTCTTTAGGTGATCGTTGGCGATCGGGTGAAGACTAAAAGAACTTGTACTTCCTCCAAAGTCTCTTCAAAAGTGTTTGGATGCCATTGGAGTGTTGATAGTTGTCTCTCGGGTGTGGTTTGTACTCGAGGATTTGAGTGCTTCATGAAGAATATCGCGTAGGCGGTAGTGTTGCTTGGGGGGATTTTTTCTCTTAAGCCCGTGAGTGCTTCGATTAAGATCGCGCAGGCGATAAAGTTTCTCACGGGGGGAGTTTCCTCTTCAGCCCCCGAGTTTTTGATTAAGATCGCGAGTGCGATAGCAGTTGCTCGGGGGGGAGTTTCCTCTTCAGCCCCCGAGTGCTTTGATTAAGATCGCAAGTGCGATAGCAGTTGCTCGGGGGGGAGTTTCCTCTTCAGCCCCCGAGTGCTTTGATTGAGATCGCGAGTGCGATAGCAGTTGCTCGGGGGGAGTTTCCTCTTCAGCCCCCGAGTGCTTTGATTAAGATCGCGAGTGCGATAGCAGTTGCTCGGGGGGGGGGGGGGGAGTTTCCTCTTCAGCCCCCGAGTGCTTTGATTAAGATCGCGAGTGCGATAGCAGTTGCTCGGGGGGAGTTTCCTCTTCATCCCCCGAGTGCTTTGATTAAGATCGCGAGTGCGATAGCAGTTGCTCCGGGGGGGAGTTTCCTCTTCAGCCCCCGAGTGCTTTGATTAAGATCGCGAGTGCGATAGCAGTTGCTCGGGGGGGAGTTTCCTCTTCAGCCCCCGAGTGCTTTGAGGTGACAGTATTTGGGCAACACTTATTTTATTGCTGTCGAGCGATTTACATGAGTTGTCGTTCATGTCTGACCGATAGGGGCTATGGATAGAATAGTCGCAAGTTTGCTACGTTCCATGGGTTGCCCACGTCCTCGTCTGTCTTTGGGTTCTTCAGTCTGTAGGCGCCGCCTCCGATGACTTCTGAGATTATGAATGGTCCTTCCCATTGAGGGGCAAGTTTGTGGACCTTCTCTTGTATTAGTCGTAGGACTAGGTCACCTTTGTTGTAGGTTCTGGTGCGTAGTCGACTGCTTTGGTAGGTACGCAATTTGTCTTGGTACCCTTCTGATTTTTCCAGGGCTATGTCTCTTGCTTCGTCAGCCGTATCTTTGT
Source organism: Bromus sterilis (assembly GCA_950022295.1). Taxonomy (NCBI): domain Eukaryota; kingdom Viridiplantae; phylum Streptophyta; class Magnoliopsida; order Poales; family Poaceae; genus Bromus; species Bromus sterilis. Next base: position 381,661,876 of record OX465595.1, on the reverse strand, counting down.
CGTCTTGTAATTCTTCTTCTGCTTCTTCTTCCTCGTATCCGGTGACCCGGGGTGCTCCGAACTTGAGGTCATGCGGTAGGACTGCCTCTGCCCCGTACACCATGAAGAAGGGTGTGTATTGGGTCGCAGTGTTTGGCGTGGTTCGTAAGCTCCATAGCACCGCGGGGAGTTCTTCTATCCAGTTACCGGCGGCTTGCTCGAGTGGTGCGAGGAGCCGTTTCTTGATTCCTCCACACACAAGGCCGTTTGCTTTTTCCACCTGGCCGTTGGACTGCGGGTGCGCGACTGATGCATAATTGATTTTGATGCCCAGTTCTTCGCAGAAGTTCTGAAATTCTGCGGCTGTGAAGTTCGTGCCGTTGTCCGTGATGATGTTGTGTGGCACTCCGAATCTGAAGATGATCGATTTGATGAAGTTGACAGCCGTGAGAGCTGTAGAGCTGGTGATGGGCACTGCTTCGATCCACTTAGTGAACTTGTCGACTGCGACGAGCAGGTGTGTTCTTATGCCCTTTGATGATTTCTTTAGTGGGCCCACCATGTCGAGTCCCCAGGTGGTGAACGGCCAGGATAGTGGTATGGTCTTGAGCTCTGATGCGGGAGCGTGTGGCCTGTTGGCGAATTTTTGACAGGTGGCGCAACGTCGCACGATTTCCTCTGCGTTTTTCATGGTTGTGGGCCAGTAGAATCCAGCTCGGAATGCTTTGGACACGGCACTCGACTGCTCGCGTGGTGCCCGCAGGTGCCTTCATGGATTTCTAGCAATAGGGATTTGCCGTCCTCTTCGTTAATGCATCTCTGGAGTATCTGGGTGATACTGCGCTTGTATAGTTGTCTGTTGATCACAGTGAATGCCTTGGATCGTCGGCTGATGCGTCGTGCTTCGGCCACGTCTTGTGGTAGCGTGCCTTCGATTAGGAATTGGAGGAACAGTTTAGTCCAGACAGGTCCTTCGAACTCCGTCGGGGCTGTGTTGTTGGATGCACTGGTGCTTGTTTCTTCTGATGATGTTGCTGCTGCCACCTGTGTTATTTCTGGTGCGTCTTCGCCGTCCACTACCGCTTCGGGTGTTGCTGCCTGCGCCTTGATGGATCTTCGGTTGATGCTTTCGAGAAAAACGCCAGGTGGGACAGGCGCCCGGGTCGAACCGATGTTCGCGAGCTCGTCAGCTTCTGTGTTGTTGTCCCTGGTGATGTAGTTGAGCTCGCAACCGTCGAAATTTCCTTCGAGTTCGTTGTAGAGCTTTTGGTAAGCTGCCATGTTGTCGGCTATTGCGTTGCAGTTTCTCATCGTCTGCTGGACGGCGAGATTGGAGTCCCCGTAAATTATGAGGCGAGTGGCTCCGCATGTTTTGGCCATGCGCATGCCATGTAGGAGTGCTTCGTATTCTGCTTCGTTGTTGGAGGCGTGACTGAAATTAATCTGGAGGACGTATTTCAGTTTTGTTCCTTTGGGGGAAATGAGTACAACTCCTGCTCCGGCTCCTTGTTGTCTCTTGGACCCATCGAAGAACATTGACCATGAGCTTGATAGGTCTGGGGGGCCTGGTGTTTGAATCCTCCGTCCACTCAACCAGAAAATCTAGGAGTACTTGGGCTTTGATGGCTGTTGGGTGCTTGTACTGCAGGTCTCGTGGGCTGAGCTCGATGTTCCACTCGGCGACTCGCCCGGTTGCTCCAGGGTTGTTTAGTATGTCAGCAAGTGGTGCGCTTCTCACGATTGTTATAGGGTGCTCGTCGAAGTATTGGGACACCTTTCTTGAAGTTATGACGATGGCTAGTAGTAGCTTCTGATAGTGTGGGTACCGCTGCTGGGATTTGGTCAAGAGCATGCTGAGATAGTAACTTGGTCTCTGAATGCTCTAGACCTTGCCTTCTTCTGCGCGTTCAACAATGAGTGTCGTGCTTACTACACTGCTGCGTGCTGCCACGTAGAGGTATAGCTTCTCTCGTTCCTTGGGTACCGCCAGGATTGGTGGAGTTGAGAGTGTCTTTTTCAGGTCCGCGAATGCTTGGCGGGCTTCCTCTTCCACTCGAATTTCTTTCCTTTCCTGAGCAGTTGATAGAAAGGCAGCGTGCATTCTCCAAGCCTGCTGATGAAGCGGCTGAGGGCTGCGAGTTTTCCAGTGAGCTGCTGCACTCCTTTGACGTCGGTTGGTTCTTGCATGCGGGTGATGGCTTGGACTTTCTCGGGATTTGCCTCGATTCCGCGGGCAGAGACCATGTAGCCCAGCAGTTTTCCCGCCGGTACGCCGAATGCGCACTTCTTTGGGTTGAGTTTGATTTTGTATTTGTTGAGCGCTGCGAAGGTTTCGCGCAGGTCGTCGAGTAGTGTGGCTGCTTTGTATGTCTTGATGACGATGTCGTCCACGTAGACTTGTATGTTTCTTCCTATTTGCTCCTTTAGGCAGGCCTGCATCATTCGTTGGTAAGTGGCGCCTGCGTTTTTGAGCCCGAAGGGCATGGTCCTGTAGCAAAATACTCCATAGGGGGTGATGAACGATGTGTGCTCTTCGTATTCTTCCTTCATCCTGATCTGGTTGTATCCTGAGTAAGCGTCCAGAAAGGAGAGTAGGTCGCACCCTGCTGTTGAGTCGATTATCTGATTGATTCTAGGCAGGGGGAAGTGATCCTTCGGGCAATGTTTGTTGACTGGTCCGTAGTCGACGCACATGCGCAGCACGGTCGTGTCTTTCTTTGGCACCAACACTGGGTTTGCTATCCAGGTGGCCTTCTTCGTTTCTCGGATGAACTGAGCGTCGAGTAACCGGTTGACTTCCTCTCCGATTGCTCTGCGCTTGGGCTCCGAGAATCGTCTCAGCGCTTGCTTCACTGGCCTAATGTTTGGCTTGATGCGTAGGGCGTGTTCCGCAAATTCGCGTGGTATCCCGGGCATGTCGGCTGGGCACCAGGCGAATATTTCCCACTCGTCTCGTAGGAAGGCGACGAGAGCTGCTGCCTGCTCCTCTAGGAGGTGGGTGTACACGCGGACTGTTTTGTCCGGGTCCGTCGGGTGCACTTGGTAAGTGACTGTGTCGCTGTCGACGCTGAAGTCGCGTCCGTACTCCCTGGATTCGCTTGTCAGAACCCTCTGTTAGGTAATGTGCTAGGATCTTTTTCACTTTGCATTCATGAAAGAAATCAAAGGAAATTCATTTTCAAAATCAAAATGGGAGAAGGAACCCCCCTAGATGAATTAATTCAAAAGGCCAGATAAAAATCTTCCCCAAAAATTCATGTTAGATTTTTGAAAAGTCTTATAAATGAGTGTGATCACATATCAAGTGATGTGGGACCCACCCCATGCTCATAGATTTTTCAAATATTCAAACAGTGCCTTGGATTTAAAGAAATACCCCTATTTGATTTAAAATTCAAATCAGTTGAATTTTAAAAATGTTGAAACTTTATAAGTGGCTAGTCTATATTGTTATGAGGCCATATAAAAGTTTTCAGCATTTAATAAAATGTTTAGCTATTTTATTTAGCTAAACAGAACCAAGATCAGAAGAGAAAACAGAAAGAAAAAGAAAAACAGAAAGTAGCCCACTTACCTGGGCCACCCCGGCCCAACTTACCTCTCCCGCAGCCCATCCCACCAGGGGGCACATGCGTCTTCCTCCCTGGACAGGCAGGCTAGCAGGTCGCCGGCGAGCGCCGTGAGCGCGCCAGGCAGCTGCCTGCCTCCCGGGAGGGCTATCCCCTCGCCACGCCACCTTCTGGTGACGCCCAGAGCCTTCCCCGCTCCATTCCCCCTCTCCACGAACTCCCTCCCCGTCTCCCTCGCCCGATTTCGTCGTCGTCCGAGGACTCGCCGGAACTCACCACCGTGGAAGACGCGGCCAACGTGTGCTAGGGACCAGGAGAGCTTGTCCATCAGCTTCGCCACCGTCAACTACGTCTCCCTGCAAGGAATCAAGATCCCGGAGCCCTTCTAGTCGTCGGAATCGTCATCGAGAGCTCGCCGGATCCGCTGCTCGTCGTCGTTCAATACTCCGTCCACGTTCCCTCACCGGCTCCGTCGACTACTTCGTCGAGTTCCCTGTAGCCTGGTGAGCGTTTCCCCTCAAGCCACGGCTTCCTTCTCCTCCTCTAGCTCGAGCTACCATGGTCGCCGGAGTACCGAGCCGCCACGGTCGTCGTCGGCGTGCTTCTGCTAAGCAATCGTCCTCGCCGTCTTGTCCTTCACCTCCGCCGTGGTCTTCTGCTTCGAACACGCCCAACGTTGGCTTCAATGGTGCTCTGCTGCGAGTTTCACCCCGAGCCCGTGCCACGGCCGCCGCGGAAGGTCGTCGCCGTCGTCGATTTGATCACCCCCAAGGTCAACCGCGTGCACCAGGTGACGCGCGAATGCTTGGGCTGCATTCCTGTGGTCTCGGCGCAGAGAATAGAGGCCAGGAGAGGGAGAACGCAGAGCGCCGCCGCGGTCTGGTCGCCGGCGTTTAGCCGCCGGCGGGTTAGCCCAACCCCCCCCCCCCCCCACCCCCCCGTTAATCCACCTCCTAACCCACCCCTGGGTCACTGACCAGTGGGCCCAGTGGCTTAATTAAGCCACTGGATTGAATTAACCCAGCGGATTTAATCACCAGTCACTGACACCCTGGACCCACATGTCAGCCCCCCCCTGACGCCAGCTTGACGTCAGCCTGACGCAATAAGTCATTTAAGTGAATTTCCAGAAAATCAAATTGAATTAAAGAATTCCAGAAATTCCAGAAAATACCCCAAACTTTGGAAATTCATAGAAAATTCATATTAACTCCAAATTGGACAAATAATATATGAAAAATGACCAGGAGAAAATTATCTTTCAAAATATGCAACTTTCAACTATGTTTGAGTTGATTTTAAAATGGGACCAGTAGCATATGTCATTTGAATTATTTGGAATTAATTCAAATTCAAATCAAATGATCTTGCAACTTGGACCATGGAATTATGCTACAATTCAACCACACCTCAGAGGCATATCATACACATTTGAAGATGATTCAAAATGAACAAACAATGTCACATGTAACTTGACTAAGTTTGAATTCAAATTGGAGTTTGAATTTGCAATTCAATTTGCAATATACTCCATTTAAATGGAATTGCTTCACACATCAAAGCATATACATCAAGTTTCAATCTTATTCATGTGATTGTGCATTGTACATTATGTTCATCCTATGATTGTCATGTTGCTGATAGAAGTGGAGCCGGAACCCGAGGTCACCCCCTTCGTTGAAGACCCCGAACCCGAACCTCGTCAGCAAGGCAAGCAAACCCCCATTGATCATGTTAATAAAATCCCACTTCCCTCTCATGTCTCGCTTATGCATTGTTTAGGATGATCACCATGATTCGTTTCTACCGCATAGATGAACCCATTCCTTTGCATGACCTATCATTTTGTCACAGTAGTAAGCAAACCACAATCCTAGCAAATGTAGGAGTTGTTTGATATCATGTGGCCCCTGCAAATGTTTATCGCTTATTGCATGCTTAGTATGATACCATGATGTTACTGTGATGTGAGTCGGGATGGGAATGATCATGTTGATGATGGTAGAAAAGTGTTGGTGAATCGACCCTAATACAAGGTGAACGATGAGAGGCTGTGTAGGAGTACACGGTGGGTTGTCTCGTTGAACACCGCCCTAAGTCCGAGTTCTTGTGTGGTGATCCAAGATGAAGAGTACAACCACACATTGGGCTCACTGACCCCTCTCAACCTATTAACTCATCCCTTTCGATGTCCAGATGTCGCAATAGTTCGGAGTTCTGGTAGGTCTGTGGCCTGGATGCTAAGTGAGAGAACGGCTCATCCGAGACCGGCTTATGCACCACGCACATATCACTTGGGTCCACTTCGGTAAACCGGCCGGGTTCACGATTGTGGTAACCAACCCAAGTAGGCGGCTTTCTCGGACTAGATCGGCTATGAGGTAACAGTTGTGGTGAGCATCCTCGCTGGCATCCCTTGAATGGTGTCGAGATCAAAGGCGGTAAATGATGATCATGTGTGTGTAGCGGTACACCCCTGCAGGGTTAACAAACTATTCGAATAGCCGCGTCCGCGGTTATGGACTGCTTGGAAAGCTTAGCTTGATTATTAGACAACTTGAACTGGATACTTCTAAAACACACCAAGATAAGTGTGAGTGCTATGGCGTGCTTTCTCGTGGGGAAGTCGAGGAAGGCACCATCGTGGTGTAATTGGTTGGAGAAAGTAGTGGACTCGTGTACGCTTCTTACCTCAAAGTCTGGTACTCGTAGTTCAGGATTAGCCAAGTCAAAGCTGGCACTTCTGCAAGTGAACCCCACCTCCCTTTACCTTGATACATGTGCATGAGTAGTATAGGTCCTATGTAAGTCTTGCTGAGTACGACTTTGTACTCACGTTTGCTTAATCTATGTTTTAGATGATGCCATTGACCCCGAAGGTGGCTTCTTCATCGAGCTGGACGACTGAAGACCAACTAATCTAGTCCCAGTCAGACGACTGGTTCCCTCGTGGAGGGCTTGTGTTTAAATAAGGCTTCTTAAGCCATTTGTTAAACTTGTCTGTACTCAGACATAATTTGCTTCCGTTTGTGTTGTAATGTTGGATCACATGTTTGTGATCTCTGTTTGCACTCTATAAGAGTTATCAATAAAGTTGTACACTTTGTAGAGAATTGCAATGGTACCTGCTGTTCATACAAGGCATGTGTGTTGCGTGTATGTTTATAACATGCATGTCTTTGTATGGGTTTTCGAGACCTTAGTTGTGTTCTGGCTGGCGGTCTTTCATACACCAAGTGGCCCTTAGATGTGCGCAGCTTGGGGCATCGCGATGCGATTGCTCGAGACTCCGTCTCGTGCACACTTTGTGGTATGATCGAGCCCGCCCTAGACCCCAACTAAGTGATCGGGCTGGAGTAAGTCTATGTAAGAGTTTTGAGATAGTCGATAGTATGGTTGAGGCGACTTGTCTTTGAATATGGGAGTTCACCACCCATATCATTAGACTTGTGTGCGGACGATGAGGACCCATCTCAGTTGATCATCCGGCCTGGATGGGATGTCCCTCACGTACGATGCTTTCCGAGAATGTTATGTGCTTGGCCTTGTCTTCTTAGACAAGTGGGTACGGTTCTCGGCTCTCCATATGACTATGTCTTAGCTGTACTTGCATACGCTAACCCCGGGTCCCGACAGACTTGGTATCAGAGCAGGACTGACTGTAGGACTAGTAGCCTTGGCCGAAGTTGAGTCTATCTTGCTATAGTTATATAGTTACTCTGGGTATATAAGAGAACAACGTAAGGCTTCTTTTTTCTCCTTACCCCTTCGTTCTGAGTTCTGAGTCACCCTCATCTTATTCTACGGGAAGATAGGACTAGGCTCTCCTCTGTCTGATTAGAACATCTCGTTGTTTGCTTCCTTGTAGCCGTAGGAAAGTTGTGATCGGTTTGTTAGAGTGGTTATGCTTCCTGATTTATTACATCGTATGTAAGTGATGTTTCCATGTTGTAAGAAATTGTCTTTTTCTTGCAATTACAGCCGTTATGTTGTCCGAGTCATTCCAGGTTTATCTCATAATCTGATGCATTTGCAAACTCCTTTCTGTTTCAGATGGCCGATCTTCCCCCTCGGCAGATTGTTCGTTTGACCAGATGCCTCGGTGTGCATGGCCATCCCGCCACGTTGATCGAGATGATGTCCTATGTGGGATATCGGTGGTACCCTGAGTACACCGTCGAAGAGCAGTTTCACGACTTCAACCAGACGCAGTTCCACTGCATTTTTCGGATCTACCCGCACCACGTTGGAGTCACCCAGCCTATCCACTTTGGACATGGCATTGGCGTTACCGAGAACATGGCTGTGCAGGATGCTGCATACTCATGTATGACACTGCTGAGAGAGGAGCACACTTTACTGAGAGAGACCTCTTTCCGCTATATCCCTGCTGCACTTCCAGGAGAAGAGGGATATTACACCGGACTCTACTCAGATCACTCTGCAGAGGATCCCGCACTTCAGATGACTGCTAGGTTTTCTAGTGATCGAGATCGTGATGCACGCGCTCTCCGTTTCGAGCTCCACGCCACCCGTGTTCGTCTGTATCGAGCACTGACCCTTTTGGCACCCTTTGTGAGCGTTGGATCAGTTGAGCATGATGCTATCTACCCAGTGAGGACTCAGATGCCTTCTCGAGTTGCTTGGCCCGAGATTGGAGGCATTTTTCCACCCCGTGGTCCTTTGCTTCCACCCTACGCTGGACCTAGGCCCCATCCTTGCCCAAATGGTATCGGGGTCCACAAGCCTCCGTGTTTTCCGATGGTCACCTCCAGCTACCGGGATACGCGGGTAACTTTTATGAGGACTACTATGGAGATGTATATGAGTGAGACCGCCTGTGGTCTTACTTAGTGATGATGTAGTAGTATCTTAGTATATTGTATGCAAGGTGTCTAAGTTCCAGAGGCTTAGATAAATAATGTATAGGAAGTCAGAGTGCCTCTGAAGGATGTATCATCTTCATCACGTTTGTATTAGCTTGGTGCTTGTACTAAAACGATGTATGGTTGTATGACAGCTCGTGAATATATGGCTTGTATGCTTTTATCACCATGTTGTCAAGATGATTACTTCCTTTGCTCTGTAATCCTTCCAGTACTTCAATACCTTGTTTAGATTCTTCCAATCAACTCTGTTTGACATTGGTTTTTACCTTCAGGATGTCTCAAGGAACCCGTGGCCATATTGGTCGTAACCAAGGTCGTGGGAATGACCAGGAGGAAGGCAACCTTCCACCCCCACCCACGATGGCTCAGGTCCTGATGGAGGTCGAGAGGAACCGTCGAGACTCTCACCACCTGCTGGAAGTCATTGCACGCAACACCACTCAGCAGCGCAACGAGTTGGTGTCCCTGAACGACTTCATCCGGCTTCATCCCCCGGTTTTCAGTTACTCCACCGAGCCCCTTGACGCCGATGACTGGCTTCGTAGCATCGAAAGGAAGCTCCAAGCAGGCCATGTTGCAGATGGCGACAAGGTCAGCTATACCACCTATCACCTCGAAGGTGCAGCTAGCTCTTGGTGGGAGAACTTTCTGAATATGCGTCCCGTTGGACCGCCTGCATCTTGGGAGGAATTCTGCACTTCCTTCCGTGAGCACCACATTCTCAAGGGTCTTATGGACCGCAAGCGTGAGGAGTTCTGCAACCTCACCCAAGGCAGAAGGACCATTGACGAGTTCAGTCGTGAGTTCAACCGACTTGCTCGTTATGCTACCGAAGAAGTCTCCACGGACGCAAAGAAGCAAGAGAGGTTCCGTCGTGGCCTCAACTCTGGACTCCGTCGTGAGCTCAATCTTCATGACTTTGCCACATTCCAGGTCCTTTTCAACAAGGCCATCAAGGCCGAGGACATGAACACCCCCAACGACTTTCGCAAACACCCTAGAGATGACAGTTCATCCAGTTCTGGCTCCCAGAAGCGCAAGATCTGGATCCCAAACAGTATGTTCCGCCAGAACAACCCACCGAGCCATCCTATGTGGAGCCTCGTCCACCAACCCAGTTCCACCCAGCTCCACCAAAAAAACCAGCTCCACGCACCGTTTTTGGAGCCTGTTACAAGTGTGGTCAAGCAGGAACTACTCTCGTGAGTGTCCCTAGAACCAGATCCAGCACCAGAATGCTCCACCCCGTGCCGGAGGCAACAACAACAATGGTCGTGGCAAGCCACCCCAGAAGCCTAAGAAGAGGCGAAAACTTCGAAAGCTGAGTGATTCACCCCCTCCTGCTTCTGAAGAGGAGGCTGAACACGAAGCAGATGACGAAGCTGATGCAGCTGCACAGCTTGAAGACTCGATCGATGAAGATCCTGCTGATGAAGCAGATGATGAGTCAGAGCACTCTCCCATTCCCCCAAGTCCAAAGAAGAAACTGATTCGGATGTCTCTGAAGAAGAAGGCTGGTGCGAAGCCAACTGCTCCTAAAGGTGTTAAGTTTCAAGAACCAACTGAACCTCCTGCTCCCAAGAGAAACATAGATTTGACGAACTTGGTGGTCGAGGCTCCCCTGTCCTCCAAGCCTCCCCGCCGTCTAGTTCCTACTGAGCAGAGGACCAAGGAAAGGCATGACCCAAAGTCAAAGCCTGCAGCTAAACCTGCTTCTGTGCCCGAAGCCAAAGCTCCTGAGCATGCTAAAACTCCGAAGCCGAAGACAACTGTGGCCAAGCCTGGCCAGACTTATGCCCAGGTTGGCACAAAGAAGCTGTCTGAAGCTGAATTGCGGAAGAGAGACCGCATCGAAGCTGAACGTCTGCATGCCGAAGCTCTAGCCAAAGCTAAGGCTGAGAAAGAAGCCAAAGAGAAAGAGAACGCTGATAGAGAAGCTGCTGATCTTGAAAAGCAAAGGAAGGAGCTGGCCGAGGCAAACCAGCAAGCTGAAGCGAAGCGCAAGCTAGCTGAAGCTAAAGCACAAGAGGCTAAGGCTGCCGCCGAAGCCAAACAGCTTAGCGAAGCTGAAGCCAAACGCCAAGCTCAATTGGATGTTCTTCGCACAAAGAAAGCTGAGAAAGCTGCAAGGGCCGCTCAAAAGGAAGCCGCTGTGGACATGGCACCGAAGGACCTTCCCCCGAAGCCAGTCGCAGCTCCTGTCCCCGAAGCCCATGTTGAAGCTGAGCATAGCGAACACATCTTCCCAGATGCTAGAGAAGGTGAACTATGGGACTGTTTAGGCCTGAACCAGGCATACTGTAAGCTTGCTGAAGCTGTAAATCCCCAAGCTGTGGACATTGGGGATATCTATATTTCTCCAAATCTTTCAGCCATGCTCGAAACTTTATACACTCAGCTGAGGGATTTGCATTCAAGGGACAGATCAGAAACTGCTAAGATTCTGAAATTCAAGAAGAAAGCAGATGATGAGTCTGATGAGGATTTCAAGAGCGAAGCCATTGCTGCTTCGAAAAAGATTGTTGTTGTTAATGAACAAACGAAGCAAAATATTCAAGTCTATCTTGGCAAGATTAAGTCTGCCATTGAAGAATGTTGCAAGACCCACAATGCTTTAGTCATGGCTCTTGACTCCAAGAAGCGTGAAGCCATGGTCAAGCAATTAGCTTCACCTCTTCCCAAGTTGCAACCAAGGAAGAGACGACTTATTGCTGACACTGAAGAAGCTGATGAGGTGAGCTCTCATCCGGCCAAGAAGGCCTCAAGAAAGGCATCGCCCCCTCGATGCAAAATGATCAAGCTTGGCAAACCCACTTCGAAGCCATCCGCCCCCGTAGTCGCTCCACCCCGTGCTCCAACTCCTCCTCCACCTCAACCCGCTCCTCAACCGTCTGCTCAAGACAACTTTGCGCCACAACCTTCTCCACCCCCTCAAGACATTCCTGAAAAGGATTACTCTTCAGCTCACTCTGCTGAGGAGTCTGAAGACAAAGAAGGCGAAGCCAAAGATCCAAATGTTGAAGCCGATGCAAATGCTGAAGTCGAAGCAGAAGCCAAAGCAAATGAGTTGGCCATCGTCACTCAACCACAAAGGCGAATCACAGATGCACGAAGGCACTGCATTCCTGCTCAAGACACACAGCTGGACTCCGTTTATCCCAGAGAGACTTTTCCCATATTCTTGGGAGAAGGATCTTCTTCAAGACATGGTCCTGAATTTGACATTGAAGTTCATCGCAAGAAGCTTCGATTCTTTGGCACTAGTCCATATGATTCACCAAGAACTGCAGATGACCTTCGATTCTGGACCGCCGAACAGCAAATCCTATACACGAAGCTATACTGCCAGAAAGGTGTTCTATTCAGACACAAGTACTTGGACATGCACAACCTATCATCTGCGACGTGCTTCCAAAACATCATGGAAACTATCGAAGCACAAAACTTGACTGGTTTGTTTGCTATGGAGACTCCATTCAACTCAGAGCTAGTGAAGCAATTCTATGCCACACTATATGTCTCTGGAATCCCAAATGATACTAGCACATGGATACTTGAATGGATGATTCAAGGGAAAGTGTTCCGGATGCACTCAGATGAATTCATGGAAATAGTGAATATACCAAGACACACAGGAGAACTTGCAAAGGTTCATATGTTACCGGATCCCACTGAAGCCGAATTTGCATCACTTTTGGATCCCGAAGTCTCTAGAGATCACATGCCAGCGAACATTCGCCCGAAGCATCTAGTGTTCATTTCGAAGACTTGGTTTTACATCCTGTCAAATTCACTGATGCCTCTCAGTTATGTGAATGAAGAATCAAACATTCTCTATCCTACTCGTCATGCTCTATTGAAGCTCACCCATGGACATGTGTTTGACTTTGAGGATTGTTTTCTTCGATACATGGTACAAGCTGCAGAATTGGTAAATCAACTGAAGCCATATGCCCCTTGGCTGCAAGCCATTTGCAACCATGGACGCATCGAAGATTACACTGTGAAGCATCACCCGAAGCTGTTCTGTCCCCCTGTCCGCGACACGATGAATATCTTCAGGCGGCCAAATGATCCTTTTGCCACATATGTCGGCGTTAGACAGCATGTCAATGAACGCAATATGTCGAAGCGTTTTCAAAAAGAAGTGTACCACTTTGAAGTTGCAATTCGAAACCAACAGCTGCTTGAAAACTTTATTAAAGGAAATCAACGCCAGATGCAACATCTGTCAGATGAGATTAATAGAGTTGGACACATTGCCCTGAACAACAACCAGTACTTGAAAGTGTTGAAGCGTCATTCTTGGAAAGGTTTACGGAAATTCAACTCAGTGAAGAAACTTGAAGCCGATCGGATTTTCAAGGAGTATCCACATCTTCAACGTTACTTCTCCAGAAATGATACGGTCGACCGCCCCAACCCCAAGATCCCTTCGCTGGACAAGATTGATGAAGTTCTCTTTGTCAACCCTGCTGAACAGATTCGCCCCGATACCTTCTCGGATGAAGACTCCCATACCTCGAAGCACGAAGACGATCCTCTCGACGACAGCGACCTTGAACTGCTTCAAGCGCCGATGGACTTCGACGAGGAAGAGTCACCTGCTTCGACCGAAGGCGATACTTCAGGCGATGCATCTTCTTCAGGCGAAGACAATGTGCAGGGTCCCAGGGTTGCAGCTGACGCATAGATGCTCTTGATCTACCTATCAACCTTTTGTCCAATTATTGACAAAAAGGGGGAGAAAGTAGCATCGATTGAGTTTAGATTCGCTGCGGGGTTTAGGGTTTTGATTCGATCTTTTGCATGTTAAGTTACGACAAACATTCCATTCTCTTCGATTGGGTTGTAACTTAAGTATTACTTCGATTGTGAATTGCTTCATCCTATATGTTAATAACCCCCGTGCTTGCAAGTTGCTCTCCTATTGTTTACCTTGCAGGTGGTTATTATCCTTTAAAGTTCACAGGTCATTGGATGATTGCATATTCTTCAAATCATATTCTCTATATGCAATTGATTCACTAAGATATGTGTTAGACTTCCCATTGATGATACTCTTCAACAAGCATTCTCTTCGATTATATAAATCTTCAATACTTGCATTCAGGGGGAGTCAAAGGCTTCATATCTTAGAGTTTGCTCTCAACTCAACTCAAAATTCCATATCTTTTATCGATGCCTGTTTTGTCAACAATAGTCCAAAAAGGGGGAGATTGTAAGAGCAAAGTTATAACCCCATGAGTTTTGGATATTGTTGGTCAAAACAGTAGAGGAACTAACAAGTCTTCTAGTGTGAAACAGATGGTTAGGTTCCTGAAGTTATAGGTTGGTGATAAAGCTTCAACGAAGATTTATACTTTTACTGAAGTATATCCTCTGGAGTGAAGCTCATCACGGATGTCGACCCCTAAAAAGATAAGGAATCCTGAAGCACGTCTCATCGAAGAAGATGACCAGGATGGCGCAAGACTTAGTTGTTTTTGCGTAGTTCTTTTCCACTTCTTTGAGTCGTAGGAAAAACCGTACTATCAAGAGGGGTTTAGTAAATGGACTCTGAAGGTTTTGATGAAAAGACTCAGATCGAATCCAAACCAGTGAGAAACCAGAGATGAGAAATCTCATGTGCGCTAGGTAATGCTTCACCAGCGAAGACTTAGTTCTTTCGGCTCCTGAAGCAGAACCAAGTCCGTGAGTCAGCTTTACTTGGACCGCAAGTAAAGTTGCGCCTTTGATTGGAAATATGATCGTTGGGGACAGGTGTCAAGGTGTCACATCGGGTCACTTCAGTCATTTCGCACCTAGGGATTGCCACCTATAAATACGCCACCCCAGCCCTCATTGGCCGGTGGCTGCTCCAAGATTAATTCCTTACAGAGGAGAGAGAGAGAGCAACCCCACCGAAACAAAACCAAAACCCATCCACCGAAGCATAAGTCCTATTGATCTGAGTGATTCATTATGACTTAGGAAGAAGTTTGCTAGCCTTTTTATCTTGGAGAACTGCAATTCTCCTAGACGGTTAGAGAGTTGTTCTTCAGAGAGCGAAGAGTTATTGTCGCCTCGAAGTCCAGTTTGTCAAAGGTTTCGGTGATTTCCTCAATAATCAACCACGAGTGAAGAACTGACCAAGCTCAAGGAGATTGGTGCAGTGGAGATACGGACGGAGAGAGGTTAGCTCCTGTGTTCAATCACAAGTCCCTCCAACTAGACGTAGCACTTTGCAGAGTGTGAACTGGTCGAACAAACATCGCCGAGTCAAGAGTTCGTTTTACTTTCCGCACTTACATTCAGTTTATCAATTGCTTCAGTGATCTGCTTCAATGCAATTGATTCAATGCTTTTGATTCGCTATGTTATGCTTCAATCATGTTCTGCTTTGATGTTTACCTTTCTGTTGAAACTCTTCTGCTGTTAAGTTATGCTTCACTTCATAGTTTCATGCAAAAATTTGAAGTGATCATTCACCCCCTCCCCCTCTGATCACATACTTGAACTTACAAGTACCTCAAACTCGAGGACGTGCTTTGCGAAGTTACGACGGTTGCCAAAGACGACTTCGAGTTCAATGACTCCGAGGGATGTGGCTGCTTCTCCTGGGACTACCCCGTGCAACTCGGTGCTTGATTTTCTCCATACTGATCGTGGGATCAACATCTTTTGCAGGGTGTTGGCGAAGATGATGTTCATGCTGCTGCCTCCGTCCATGAAGATCCGGTCCATGTCGTATCCTCCGGTTTGTGCGTCTAGAACTAAGGGTGCATGCCCCGGTCTTGGGACTGCAGGTGGATGGTCGTCCTGTGAGAACGTGATGCTGGTCTCCGTTCCATGTAGCAGGTAGACGTCGACTGTGTTTATGCTCTCAGCTGCTCTGGCCTGCAGGGTTTGGGCGTCGCGTTGTGTTTCCGGTATCCTTCCTTCTTGGATCATGAGCACCTGTGCTCGTGATGGGCTGTGACGTTCTCCCGGGCTTGAGGTCGGCGCTTGCTCGGGTCGTTGGTTTCGTCTGTCTTCTTTCTGTTTCTCCTTTTTGAGGTCGTCGGCTAGCTCGTTGAACAGACGACAGTCTCTTAAAGTGTGACTTGACCTGACACGTCCCCAGTCATCCTCGAAGCTGTGGATCGTGCAGGGTCCTGCTAGCTGTTCTCTGACCGTGAGTTTGCTAGATCCGGCGTGCCTCTTCCTTCTTGAGATTCTGAAGATCTGCTCGTGATCCTCCGGGTGCTCGTGGAAGCGAGGATCGGTTTCGATTCCTCGACTCATGTCTTGGTTCTAGATGAGGTTGGAAAATTCATCCGGCCTTCGATCTGGGTCGTAGTATTCGCCAACAGGTGTCTCGGAGTCGCTGTCTTGGTTGGCGGCGGGTGCCCGAGCGCGCCTTTTGGGTCGTCGACTCCTTCTGCCTTGGCGGTGGTTCTGCTGATCGTTAGATTCAATCTCGTAGTCGTCGTCTTGATGTGCGGCGGGTGCCCGGGCGGTGGAGGGTTGTCGGAAGATTTGCGAGTCCTCCGCTGCGCGTCGTAGTTCGTCGAGTGGGACTCCTTCGTAAAGGTCTCTCGCCGTTCTTCTGGGTCGTCGACTCCTTCGGTGTTGGCGCTGTGCTTGGCCGTTACCGTAGTATCGGTCCTGGCGTGACTGCGGCTCGAGTGGTCTTGAAGGGGTGGCGAAGATGTCCGCCGTGATCTTGAATCCCTCGAGTGGGCTAGGTCGGTTTCTTGCTCTCAATTTGGGGCTTGCTGAAGACGGGACCGCCGAGATCGTGATCCCAACCTGCGTAGTCCCCACGGTCGGCGCCAATTGACGGGGATCATCCCCGGCAAATCCCATGGTCAGGGACCCTGGGTTAGTCATGAGAGGCACAGGTTGGAAGATAGCTCGTCGGCAAACAAGGAGGCTCGCTCCTGCTCGATATTATAGATTGGGGAGATGCGATTACAGTGGAGGCCAAGGCTGGAGCGCTCAAGGCTAGGGTCACAAGTAAGATTCGATGTCTTTGGCGTCACCCCTCCTAGCCCTTATATACCAGGCTAGGTCTCGGGGAGTCCCTCTACGTGTACAAGTATGCTTTCCTAACCCTAGCTTGCTCCGTACGGCAGGTCTTCGCACCTTCCTTGCGAGTTGCAGACTCCTACGTCGGTACCAACAAGTGGGCTGAGGTCGTATCTTCATGGGCCTTTTGCCTTCATGGGCACCAGGTAGGCTCATCCGTAGGAGTCGTGGGGTCACCCCCTCGTCACCTATGCATAGGAAGTGGGTTAGGCTTAAATGCGTCTCATATTTTCTTCTTGATGCTCTCTTTTTCTCCAAATTCTTATTCTTATGTGAGCATCTTCTACAATCTTTATGCCTAGCTTAAAGGCATAAAAGAAAGCGCTTTCGGGAGGCAGCCTGCAACGAACTTAGGTTTTATTTTTTGTTTTTGTTATGTTTTTAGTGGTCTTGATGATTGTTACTACTGTAGCAACATCATTGTATCTTTACTCTTCAAGCTTTGTGCCAATCATAGCCTCATATGACAAGGGAAGTGAAAGTTGTGACATGCTGTCCAGAAAACAGATTCTGTCCTCGTGACGGGAAAAATCACAGAAAAATCCCAGTTCATCTTTTTGAGCTGAAATTTTTACACAGCGTGCTCTATACAACTATGGAACTTTCGTATGTTCTGATTTTTTTTATTTGAGTTGCATAAGTATCCCTAAAAAATTCTTTACTACCTGCTGGTCTGTTTTTCATAGATTCTGTCCTATTTTGCCTTTTCTTCGTTTTGCAAACCTTAAGCTTGATTTTTCTTTGCAAAAACTTTCTGGAAATCTTGATAAATAGTAGCTATTCAATAATATCCTTATTTACAGCAGAGGAAAAATTATTTTATTATGGGTACTAACCTCGCTAATCAAATTATGATGAGTTATGTATGAAGGGAGTTTTCAAGTGTGCGAGGGAAGATGATGAAAGAAGATTCAGGAGTGTCAAACGCTCAAGCTTGGGGATGCCCCCATGCATCCCCAAGAAAAATTAAAGGAGACTCAAGCGTCTAAGCTTGGGTATGCCCCCGTGCATCCCCTTCTCCATCAACAATTATCAGTTCGTCTTTTCGTTCCACTATATTTTTATCACTTCATGCGTTATGTGCTATGCTTGGAGCGTCCCGCTCTTAGGTTTTATTTTTAGTTTTCTTTAGCTTTGCTTGCTGTTCATAACAAGTTAGAACCCAGACTTCTTTGTGTGGGAGAGAAACACGCTCCACTTTCAAAATCTAGAACACAACATAGGATTCTTCATGCTTATCTTTGTTATGTGTGTTCTTTATCTTTTTCATAGCTACTGCCTTGTTTAGCTCTTAGTTTTCATGCTTATCTTTTTAAAGAGCTTTCGTTTAGTTTGTTGCTAGAACTCTCTTGAGTTTTCATGTTTATCTTGTTTAGAGAGTTTGCCTATTGCACTGAGTTTTGTGTCTTGACTTGGAGAAGGTAAGTGAGGTTGCTATTCTTTTGTAGTAGCAACTTCCAATAGTTTTGAGGTATTGTTTTGAGTAATGTTTCGAATTTTGGTGTCAAGAGCTTTAGCCTATTAGTGATATGTGGCACCCCGGCTCAGAGGACCGGAATGCCCCGTGCACCAGCCCAGAGATCAAGTCTTCTGGAACACGACACTGATTGATATAGAACTGAACATCTTTCTATTACCGAGGATAGGGGTACATGAGGTCTATTACAACGCTAGCGGAGACACAAATTGCTCCTCAGGCTAGCCTCAGCTCTACACCAAGCAGTAGCATAACTCTAGCAGCGGAATATCGACGGCAGCGGAACAATAACGGCGATGATGAACTCCAATCCACAGGGACACTGGCTGGGACACCTCCTAGCTCGCAAACACCGGGAACGTCGTCCTACGCATCCAAAGCACGGCCTGCAAGTCTGGAATAACACGCTAGGTCAGTACATTGAATGTACTTGCAAGCTCACAACAACCATGCAACAAGGCAAAACAATAACATGGCAACAATTTAAATTATATTAGTGAATTAAACAGGTGAGCAACAATATCATGCAAACATATATTTATCAAGCATATTATCAGCATTAAGACTAATGCACACACAATGGACCCCACATGATCGTCGCATGATCACGTGGCTTACCTCGGAGTCCTTACAGACTCAGGCACCGGGTCACTTCATGACCAATCATTTCCACGGGTCGTCGCACGACCAAACGGGTCATCGCACAACCATTCAACGGGTTAGGTGTCCCTCGTTACCACCCAACCAATCCACTTATCGCATAACCATCCACTTACCACAAACTTACCACCGAACTCATGTTGATCATATGGTGTGACCTAGTACGAACTGTGTCCATTACCGTGGACGCGGCTATTCGAATAGATTTGTGTGACTCTGCAGAGTTTGTGCACGTTACCCACATTATGGAGTTCTTCCTCCATCCAGCACCCCGGTACTTGTCCCACAGGATCCTTGGAACTCGCACCGCAGGAGTGAACTAGGACTTCTCCAACGAGACCGATGCTACCGTGTGTCCCTCTTACCGTATCACCGACATCCCGTCTTGGGTAGCCCTGTGGTTAGGTGTCCTCCGTTACCACCATCCCACTCCGGCCAAACTCTTGGCAAACGGCCACCGTGTGGCAAATACTGTCCCAACGGGGACTTGTGACGCCCCCAAAATCAGACCGTGTACAGTAATCATACACGCAAGGTACACGATCGAGATCAGGGACTCACGGTGAGATATCACAACACAACTCTACAATTAAAAATAAAACAAGTTGTTTAATACAAGCCAGGGCCACGAGGGCTCGAATACAACAGCTCGAGAGCACAAAGTCAGCGGAAGCAATAGTATCTGAGTACAGACACAAGGATACAAGGTTGCCTTAAGAAGGCTAGCACAAATAACAACAGATCGAAAAGGCGAGGCCTCCTGCCTGGGAACCTCCAAACTACTCCTGGTCAAAGGGGAACTCGACGTCGTAGAAGGCATCGGGGATCTTCATGTTGCGGTGCTCGGCATCGGGGATCTCCTGCTCCTGGACTCCAACGTCGACTGCAGCGGCCGATCAGGCAAAACAAAAAGGGGGAAATAAATCAAGGGTGAGTATCTAGCATACCCGCGAGTCTTACATCCGCTACTAAGCATTTATGTATGTATCAAATGGAAAAGGGAGGCTGTATATAGTGGACTGCAAGGTAGAAATCAGAATAAGGGTAAGAAGCTAGGCCTATCGAAGACTAGCATCTTCCGACGAGTCTTGCAGCATGAGGTAAGAATCAGCCAACAGTTTAATATAACAGTAATGAAAGTAACAATGCAGCAGAAGTTGCTGCAGCATTGTATAATAATAAGTTGTAATCATAATTAACAATGCCTCCGAGTTCCCTCCCGCGACATCCCCGCGAGGGAGAAAACCCGGAACCAACAGTTTAATAGTAGTAGTTTGTAGTGATAGGATCTGGCTTCAGCATAAAGCGTCCTGTTACCGTGGACACGGCTATCGATAGATTAATCTTCCCTGCAGGGGTGCACTAGTGTGACACTACACGCTCGGATCTCCAGGGTGGCGTACACCTGGTTAGGGAGCACCCCACCGAGGCTATCCGACACAACGCAGTCCATCCTACGACTCATCAGAGAGGTCCCCGCCGGTCTACAGCCCTAAGTGCAAGGGGGTCATGGGCCTATCACCCCTCGCTCTCCGGGTCGTTGCGAGGAGGGTGAATTCCAACGCCGCAGCGCGATCCGTCCCTGCCGCAATGCTGAACTGGACGTCTTTCAGAGCTTTCGAATGAGGCTACATTGCGGAGGCGCCCAAACGCGTAATCCCACGTATAGGTAGTGCGTACAAGCCAAAAGGCTACTCAAGTCATCCGCCGAACCCGTTAAGCATTTTATTAATTTTCTGCCGAGACAACCGTTATCGTTGCCCCTTATTGAATGAGTCATGGACAACGACAGCAGTCAGGACCACCAGTAACGTCGGTGCCTGCCCTGTCGTCCCACCAACTCGTGCGGTTACCAACAAGGTGAACCGTCTCCTTACCTTGTCTCGCGTTTGCTCCGAAGAGCTCGACTTTCGTACAACAGGAAATCCTTCGGCCACGAACAGTACCAGGCCCGCCGCACACCGGTGGAATACACCTGACCTGTCGTTCCGCTAAGATACCCTGCGCGGGCACCGTGGGGTCACCCGACTCCTTACCTGTAAGGACACCAGTTGATTGAGTGCCTATCATCAAGTGGAACCAGGAGGAATCACCCTCGATGGTACACTTGAAGAGCTTCGACAAAGACATCAACGGAATGAACTAAAGAGGAATATTCTCGTATCACCCCGGTGGTGCCGAGACACCAGCGGAATGAACTAAAGAGGAATACCCTCGTATCATCCCAGTGATGCTACGCTACTGAGCCGACGAGAGTGAAATACGAGTCCATCCACTCGTAAGTCAAACTCGAAGCGACTCGGTAGAGTCTCGCCGTGGTAGGTTCCCTAGGGCGTCTGCATTGATCCGTACCTGTTGCAGTTATAATATTTTGTAATCCGCGTTCACTCACCAGAGTGATCACGGCCCGCTATCTAATCCTAGCTAACAATGCGCAGGGTTTACTGCTGAATATTATATATATTTATAAGGCAGCATAGGATATAGGAAGGTACATCAAGGGGCGACAAAAACATGCTATGCAATTGAATAGGATTGTAACGTAGCAGCAGCAGTAACCATGCCTAGTGCAAGAAAAGTACGGAAAGGTAGGTGATATCTGGGGAAGGAAAAATGGATCTGCTTGCCTGGAAGCTCGGTAGTAGCGGTACGGTCGTCGACGAAGTAGTCGTACTCGGCAACGATGTCATCGGCGGCAGCAACGAGGTCTATCGGAGAATAAGGGGGGGGGAGAAACAATAAATACACAGCAATAATAACAATACAATTGTATGACATAGCAGATATAAAGTAACGGGGCTCTAATGTAGGGTTCGGTGATTTGATCGGAGCAGGAATTTATCCAGGGATGACTCATCAGTACCGGTTGATTACCGGACCGATGATCCGGAGGGGGAAGGTTCCATGTCTGCAGTGTTAGAGACATCTGACAAACATGTGGATAGTGTATCCGTGCTCGTTGTTTGATTCTGAACAACTTTTATGTTCAGAACATTTTCATCTGGAAAGTTTTACCGGCACCGGGCGTCTGACAAACAGATGAACCGGAGGGGAAATGTTCCACGTTCGGTATGCCAGAGAGGTGCGGTGGGGGTATGGGTAGCGTATCCGGGTTAGTTGAACTATTCTGAACAACTTTCATGTTCAGAACAATTTCATCCTAAATGTTTTACCGGCTCCAGTCATCTGACAGACAGACGAACCGGAGGAGAAATGTTCCACGTTCGGTATGTTAGATGGGTGCGGTGGGGGTATGGGTAGCGTATCCGTACTCATTGTATTATTCTGATCAACTTTCATGTAGAAAGTATTTTGATCTGACCTACGGTTTATTTTATATGATTTTCTAAAGTTTTAAAAGATTTTCAAGAATATTTTAATTCAAATTAATAACGGTAAATACTTTTATATTCAGACTGAGCCAGCCACAGTCAATGACATGTGGGGCCGTCGGGGCGCAGCCAATAGTTGACTAGTCAAGGTTGACCGGTCAACAGGGTCAATGTGGGGTCCACAGGTCATTGCCCTATTTTGGGATTCTTCTGAAATTCTACTAAGTCTAGGAATTCCGGTGTTAATTATCCATCGGCCGCCTTCGGGGGGCTACGGTTTGGGGTTCCACACCTCCGATGAATATGTGCCTTACATCAACATTCATCAGCTGTTCGCGATCTCGAATCCGGTACGGATGGCATTTACGATAAAGTTCATATGCTTAAATAAAACCTTGCCGAAAAAGTACTACCCGACGTTAATTCTCGAAATTGTTAAAAGATGCAAAGTTCATCCGATTATTGTCGTTGATCTATAGCTTAGACGGAGAGGCATCCAACACGTGTTTAGCGCTATAACATCTGTACAATCATGTCATGCCCTCAGATGGCATAACGAATGTCTGTATCGTGTTCATCCACTGTGCTAAAGTGGACACCAGGGCAACTACCAATTGGAGTTATTATAAATCCTCATTTTGCTATTATTGTAGAATTTAATCTAGGCGCTATCTGGAATTGTTCCAATGGAACAAAGTGAAGTAGGTTATATCTAATATGTGCCCATATAATCTTTATACATGTTAAATTTCATTTGCCCAATGTAT
This sequence comes from Bromus sterilis, assembly GCA_950022295.1. Classification (NCBI taxonomy): domain Eukaryota; kingdom Viridiplantae; phylum Streptophyta; class Magnoliopsida; order Poales; family Poaceae; genus Bromus; species Bromus sterilis. Next base: position 381,639,151 of record OX465595.1, on the reverse strand, counting down.
TGTTGTTGTCCAAAGGAGGTCTAGAAGTAGCATTTTTACACTTAGGCGCTTTTCTTCAGATTCAGTATTTTGCAGGTTCAGTTAACTGAGCAAGCAGCAACAGCACGGCAGCAGCCAGCCGCAGCAACAAGAGCAGCAGGGGGGCACGAGCTCGCTCGCTGGAGCATGTCGGCGAGGGGAGAAACGGCGAGCGGCGGGGTGCGCAAAGGCGCACGAGGGCACGAGGCCAGGCGGCGGCCGACGCATCCATGGCGAGCCCGCGGACAGCGGCCTACGGCCTGGGCGACACTGGGGCGAAGGGGCGGGGGAGAGCTCACCGAGGGGGGTTGGGCGTCGCGGCTGGGGCGGAGGGCCAGGCCTGGGGTAGGCGGCGCGGAGGTGGTGGCTAGCCGGCCCGCGAGGAGGGGCGCCGGAGCCAGCGTGGCCACGGCGGCGCCATGCCCTAGCAAGCCGGGGCGGCTAGGTCGGCGTGCCCGCGGGAGGAGGGGCGCAACACGAGGGAGTCCCGGGGTGGGGCAGCCGGCGGTTGGGCTGACCGGCGGCGGCCGGAATAGGCCAGCGCGCAGCCGCCGCCGCGGCCAGGAGCCATGGGGGAAACGGGATTGGGGGGGAGGGGAGAGATCGAGAGAGATGGGGAGGAGCCGGCTCGGGCTAGGTCTAGGGGGAGGCCAGGTGGACCGGGGTGGGGGGCAGTGGGGTTGGGCCGGGTGGGCTGGGCCTTGGGCAATTGCACTGGGCGTGTTTTTGCTCTTTTCCAAAAAAAATGCATTTCGTAACACCTATCATTCTGTTGTATTTTATTTAGACTAGCAAATGAATTTTCAAAAAATTTCCACTGGTCCTAATATTCATATTACAATATAAGGTGATGCCACAAAAAGTTTGGGCAGGAAATAAATTCATTTGCATTTTTGTTATATTTAAAATGCATTAAATGCCACATATTTGGCACTGTTTTGATTTGATTAAATTAGTAAAACATTTTAATAAACTCCCATTATAGTTTTAATATGATCTACTGATTATTAGAGATTTTATAAAAGTGGTTGCACAATTTTTGGACAAGTTTTATTTTGCACCTTGGTTTTAATATTCCACCAAAGGCATTTTGAACTTTGATTTGATTTCAAATAGAAATGGTTTGGACTTTGTTATTGATCCATGATGATCAAGGTCCAAGGTTCACGTTGCATTCAACAATAACAAAGGGGAATTGAATTTGAGCTGAACCAAGTTGATCAAACAAAAAATTTGAACGAGGCCATTTTGAGCAAGAGAGATTATCAACAGTGATTAGCAACAGTAATAGGCAACAGTAAAAGTGATTACTGTAGGTGACTATTGTAGCTTGACACCCGGGGTGTTACAGGACTGAGCTCATAACAACACTGGCTGTCAAGGTTATCACCACCTACCGGGCCAGGGTAGCGTGCGTGCATAACCTCCCCTCTTTGGTGATACAAATAAGAGATGCCCACCGGTAGACCGAATCAAGGCCTGCCCATACAAGAAAATGTGGTTGCACGGATAAGTTCGGTTCGGTGGCACCTGATCAACTTGTCATGAAGCATGTCTCCAACAGCAAACACAAGTATCAGGTGCAACATGAGTATCATATCATAACAATGCTTAGCATATTAACATGACAGTTTCAGATACGATCAAACACATTTTAGCTGGTGAACTTACCCATGTTACAAAGGTTAAGTTGTTAACATGGCAACATTATGAATGCAGTTGAACCTAACTTAGGCATAACATGAGCAGGTGTAGGAATAATATGAGCACTTAACATGGTGTTGTTCGGGTTACGCTGATTCAGGATATAACATGGCAATGATATGATCAAGCATAGAATGAGTATAACATGGCAAAACCTAGCATGGTAGTAGCATATTCAAAGATAGCATAGCAGTATAACATCAATCATAGCATGGCAACATGATCATGGTCACCGATATAAGCATATCATCGAACAACAATTTTAGAAGCACGTCAAATCTTTGCAAAGGTGCAAAGGGTATTGTGGCTTGCCTTTCACCAGAGAGGTGTGAATCACTCCCGGATCTTCAACACAAGCAAAACCCTGCAAAACATTTTATAAAAGGGCCCGGCGGACGGGGGTCGGCAGGGCACGGCGGGGAGGTGGAAGGCGGTGGGGCAACAGGGAAAATAGGGAGGGGCTCTAGTGGTGGCAAGGAGGCGAGGGGGGTCTCGGGTCGCCGGATTGCTCGAGTTCGAGCCGGTGGAAAGCGGCGGCCATGGAGGTCAGTGGCGGCGGAGGAGAAGCGCAGGCTGCAAATTGGGGCAGTGGGCTAGGAGGGGTGGAGAGGAGTTGGGCATGCTCTGGAGTGCTCGGGTCACAACCATTTTATAGGGGGAGGTGGAATCCAAGCTCCGGGCCGCGACAAGGGGACGGTGGCCGTGGCGTGCGGATGAACAGGCGGCTTCGAGGGCGACTCGACGGGGCGGTGTGCTGCGTGGGGAGGCGGGAAAGCCTTGCGGCGCGGATTGCCAACCAGAAGAGGACGGGGTGCACAGTGGCGAGACGGCGACGCGTCGGGCAAGCGGGCAAAGCACGCGCGCGCGCACAGTGCGCGTCCAGAGCACGCCAATGGCGTGGCCACCAAGCTATGGATGGAATTCTTCGTGGCCAAGTCTGTCTAACATGGAGTCCTTCGCACGCTGATCGCTGTGGTAGGCTTGACTGGTCATTTGGGGCACTGTGGTGATCTCTATCTCATCCTGAAGTTTGATGCAACAAACTTTGAGAAGAAGCAAAGCTCACATGGGGTGGATTTGGATAGGACCAAGATGTCTTCTTGGCTAGGGGTACAAGGGACAAGGATTCTATGGAGTTTGGGGTCAAACAAAACAATGTACATGGTACTTGCTTTGTAAATGCCCAATGAGGCAAAAGGTGTTTGTGATGTGGCATGGCTTGTACATAGCTCCCTTAGGCATGATCTTTTGCATAGCTCAATCATACACTAGGATGAGTATGTACACCAAGTTTCATCTCATTTGGAGTAAGTTAGCTAGCACTTCCTTTACAAATGTCCAATTGGACCAGAAATGCAATGTTGAAGCTAGCATCTCATAGGATTGGTGTATTTTGCTGAAAATTGGTGTAGCTTGGTTATTTGGCATGGTGCACATTTTTGTAAAATTTCATAGCCATTGGACACACATAGCTAGCACTTGCTTCACAATGTGGCCCACTGACCAGAAACTTAATATTGACAATGCACTCACATGGTTAATGGGATTTGTCTCAAATCTGGTTTGGTGGAGTTATTTGGTGGTCGGATCATGCTCAAATAGTTTCAAGGCAAATGGGATCCCCTATCATGCACTTGCTTCACAATGCCCCCTTGCTGCACCCAAACTTTGGGAATTTATTGTGGGAGTTTGGCTAATCAAATGGTGGTTTAATTTTGTGGAGATCAATTAAATGATCATATGAGATTGCACAAAAAGTTTCACCAGCAATGGATCAAGATAAATGGCACTCCCTTCAGAAAGCTCCATTCTGCCCCCACAGACAAATGAATTTTTCTAGAGGAAAAATCCACTTGGGCTATTAATTTTTTTTGGATAATTTGGCAAGATATGATGTCAATGACATGTGGGAATTAATTGGGGATTTATGGAGCAATATAAATAGGGGTTGCTTCACAAACCTCAAATAATAGGAATATCCCTTTTATTGGAAAAAGGAATATAAGGCTTGAATAAAATGGTGGCTTAGATGAGATGGATCCATGGAATGACATGGATAGGCTTGAAATCAAGGGTCACTTGAGCATGGAAATAAAATATGCTCAAGTTTCAAGTCCAACGAGGTGCTCAAAATCAAATCCAATAGCAAATCCAGAAATAAATCAGGAAAGTTTTTGGAAAAATAAAGTTCCAAAAATCCAGGGTGTCACAAACCTACCCCCCTTAGAAAAATCTCGTCCTCAAGATTTGGTTGCTCAGGGAACCATCGCAAACTTACCGTCCTTCGGAAACTTGCTGCTTCTCGGATTTTACCGCATGTTGTTCCCATGGTAGCATCCAATATATCTCTGATGAGGGGGTTTACTTCACCCGATCTGTAGCTCTGACAGAATTTTCTTCCTTGATACCTCACATCCTTTACTGCTGATTTCCATCCTCATATCTTCTGGCTTGTATGATAACGGGATGTCTTGTCATAGGCTGAATGCTGACGATACCCATGTTGCATCTAGGGTACCTCGGGCGTCATTCGTGGTACAGTCTTGAATCATTTGCATTGGCTTCTTCGACAAGAGCTTGGCCTTCATCGGTGGTTGGTATCTCAGAATTTTTACTATCGCGACCTTGACTGACGGCACGTGGGATTGCCTCGCATTTCTTTTGGCCTGCCCACCGTGCTCAAGGATTCAGAGCAGGACACAAATTCTGGACATTCACTCATGCTGAGGTTTGTCTGACTGACTGCTCATTCCGGGTGGCGATGGGTCCTGATATTCTTTAATCTGGTTCTTGTATTTAAAATGCCGGGCTGAGCGGGTGACCTTTAATGAAGCAGACTGTGGTATCTTGGCAAGACGGACGATGTTGAACTTGAGGAATTGCTCGGGCTGGTGGGTTGGGTACACGGTACTTGGCCCATAGTGAATGAGCTTTACTTGTGGTAGACATCCACGGGGGTCCACCTGACTTCAACTGATCGCGACAAATTTGACTTGAGGTCCATGCGATTCATTCTGCCTAACCCGTCGGGTTCGAGAGTTGCATACCTCTGACAACTTGCGAGGTGGCACGCTTGCTCAGTTTGCAGCAAGGTTTGACACCTACCATGTCTGTTTGTCCTGGGTCTTACCTCTGCGGCAATCACCTTTCTTGTGTTAGATTTTCTTCAGTCAGGGTTCTTCCCTTGTTGCATAACTTCTTATTGTTCTGCCGCAATCTTTGAGATAGACAGGTTACCATCACCTTTTGTCTCTTGTTTCGTCGTGATAACCTTGGTTGCAATGAACGGGGTCTCCAGATTATTCTGCTTCGGGGCCTTGTCGGCCGTGCGGAGCTGACCTTCATGATGGGAGCAGGGTTCAATGCTCCTTGCTTCCTTTCTTCAGGGTGACTTTGTCAGTCTTTCTTCCAGGCTGAGATGTGTATCCGCCTCTTCTGCTGACTTGTTTCCAGAGGGTTGCGCTTCTTCACCGTCATTCATGTGCATAATTATTCCTTGATTACGGGCATGGTGGTATCCGCACAGGGGTAGCTTTCATACTTGATAAGAATACCCATAACCATATGCGGGTCCTGACGATGCTGAAGTCTTCACTGTCCTGCATGGCTGGATTTCTGACAATACTGTTGCAGGTATGATGATGCGTCGAGGAATACGGGTATCTTGTCCGCGAAGCTTGGGGTAGCTTGCTGGGGAAGGTTGGGTACCGTACCCCGGAAGCTTGCTCCGGTGGCGTAGCGAGGAAGGCAGGGTGTCATACCCGGGAAGCTGCCTCGATAGCTTGCTGAAGAAGGTTGGGTGCCTTGCCTTGGAAGCTTTCTTAATAACTTACTGACGAAGATGGGTTGTCTTGTCACGGAAGTTTTCCTCTTTATACTGTGGATACATCTGTTCCTTATGCTGGGAGTTTCGGCGGCCGGTCACTGTAGATGACCGAGCGGCTTGTGCTGGAGTCCATCCCTGTGGCATACCGAGCACGATCGAGTGTCTTGCACTGTAAGCTTCTCTCGGTGGCTTGTGGAGGAAGGCTGACTATCTTGGCTGAGAAGATATCCCGGTAGCGTACTGAGGAAGGCTGATACACTATACAAGTCGGGTGTGCCTGGTACCTTGTCACGGAAGGCTGAGGTTCCTTTTGCTGGAAGCTTTCCCTCAATGACGTGGAGACATATCTGACCACGGTGTCTGACAAGCTTCTGACTGCCGGCTGGTGAGGGGAAACATTCTTCCGATCATCTGAGCTTCATGATATGTCTTGGCCATCTTCCGGAATATACTGAAATAATTTGCATCTGACAAGATTGTGGCTGGTGCTTGTCCTGCCTTGGGTGTATATGCTTGTGGGTCACAGTTTCTTCTTATCTTTGCATGAATCTTTGTGGCTATCGTAGTCGATGTGGACGGGACTCAATGGGTAGCTTGGGTAGCATCCATTCATGAGCCGCTTTCTTCCAACGCAACTGGGTAAAAGTCCTATTTGACTTGCTGATTTCCCGCATCATTGCGGCCTTTAACTGTCTGAGTCTTTAGGCTGTTCTGGTTGAAGGCCTGATGGTTGCCATATGCTTCATACTTGAGCAAAAGCGTGTGAGATGCTACTGGGTATGCGTCACTCCTGTCTGGTTGATTTCCTTATTTCTTTGCGGTCTTCCACTGATAGAATCTTCATGACTGTAACATCCACCGGAAAAATGCTGACTTGGTTCATTCAGGCAGAACTCGTATGGGGTTGAACACTCCTGATGCGAGCTGGTGTGGGTCCTTGACTTGGTGTCTTCACGCTGCTCTGCGGTATTGCACTGGTTCTTCGAGGTATGCGGGGTTATGAGCAACTTTCCATTGGGGTGGAACAAGTGACACCAAAGAACCAAACGAAGAACCAACGAAGAAAACCACGGGGCAAAAGCAAACGAGAAGCGGTTTGCTACTTCATCCGCTTTAGCGGTGGTTGATGACCATCCGGACTCCTTGCGAAGAAAAATAGCGAATAACCCAGTAGCCACCAGAACGGTTTTTACAACTCTGATCTGAGACTTGTACTGGAATAGCTCAATCATTGCTCACGACGGCCGACCGAAATCAGCTCAGAGCATGAGGCAATGTTGATAAAAAGAATGCAGAGGTCCCCTAAGACGACCGAGAAAACAGCTCAGAGCATAGGGTCTCCACTGCGAAAAGAAACTCGACAACTACCCGAGACGGCCGAAAAGCAGCTCAGATCACGGGTCGGTTGTCGAAAATAGAAATGTAAAACAGGCATCCACTCCGGACGGCCGATGATGCATCAGCTCAGAACCATACGTGGTGCCAATATCGAAGAACAACAAGCAAGGGTCCGTCCAAGTCATTCAACACCTGCCAAAACAGAGTTAGCAACCGCCGAGGAAACTGAATGAAGAACCAACAACGAGAACCAACTAAGCAGGAAAAGCAATACCAAACAAGCACTGAGATCACACGCAAGATCTCAACTTATTGCTACACACATCAACATGCAACAAGCAACATGCAACACTACTACTCATGCATCACGAACTACGCGAAGCTCACGCGTTCTGATCTGACGGCGGGTTGCCGGGGGTGGTAGGAGTGGGGGGAGGAGTCGACAACGATAAGGCTACAGCAAGAGCTCTCCTTGCATCCCTTGCATCACGGACTAGCTCGACGAGGAGGGCGTACTGGGCGATCAAGTAGCGGGACATGGTGATCACCGCTGCATTGGCTTCCGCCAGAGGGCGAGGAAACCTTACTTGTTGCGGAGTCGCTCCCAAGGTGGGGTAGAAATGGAAGGCGCGATTCTGCTGCATCGCACTTTCCTGGTGGCGTAGGCCTAACAAGCCCGCCAACGCGGCAAGCTGAATGGCACGATCCGGGGTAGAAGCGGGTCCACCCTAGAAGTTGTAGGAGCGCACGCCGATGGGGATGGTGGCTGCCACGTAGACGTTGGCGCGGTACGCAAGCAGCTGCCCTCCGATCAGCGTCGGGGAAACTTGGTACCTTGCAATCTCTCCACTGGGGTAGAGAGTCCACCATACGTCTGCAAGGAGGTAGTCAAAGTTGGTCGCGGATGAGGATCTTGTGTAGCCCACCGGGTATTCCACCATCTACACCCGTAAGATCAGATCGTTAGCGAAAACATACCGTCTATATGCAGCAAACAAATGCAGCAGGCAATAGCATCACACAAGCAAGCTATACTCTAACTCTAACGTCAATCTAACGTCCTTCTAACGTTCGCACGAGCTAGCAGGTCCTACAACCAGTCCTGCTCTAATACCAACCGTTGTGGCACCCCGGCTCAGAGGACCGGAACGCCCCGTGCACCAGCGCCAGAGATCAAGTCTTCTGGAACACGACACTGATTGATATAGAACTGAACAACTTTATATTACCGAGGATAGGGTTACACGAGGTCCATTACAACGCTAGCGGAGACACAACTTGCTCCTCAGGCTAGCCTCAGCTCTACACCAAGCAGTAGCATAACTCTAGCAGCGGAATATCGACGGCAGCGGAACAATAACGGCGATGATGAACTCCAATCCACAGGGACACTGGCTGGGACACCTCCTAGCTCGCAAACACCGGGAACGTCGTCCTACGCATCCAAAGCACGGCCTGCAAATCTGGCATAACACGCCAGGTCAGTACATTGAATGTACTTGCAAGCTCACAACAACCATGCAACAAGGCAAAACAATAACATGGCAACAGGTTAAAGTATATTAGTGAATTAAACAGGTGAACAACAATATCATGCAAATAGATATTTATCAAGCATATTATCAGCATTAAGACTAATGCACACACAATGGACCCCACATGATCGTCGCATGATCACGTGGCTTACCTCGGAGTCCTTACAGACTCAAGCACCGGGTCACTTCGTGACCAATCATTTCCACGGGTCGTCGCACGACCAAACGGGTCATCGCACAACCATTCAACGGGTTAGGTGTCCCTCGTTACCACCCAACCAATCCACTTATCGCATAACCATCCACTTACCACAAACTTACCACCGAACTCATGTTGATCATATGGTGTGACCTAGTACGAACTGTGTCCATTACCGTGCACGCGGCTATTCGAATATATTTGTGTGACTCTGCAGAGTTTGTGCACGTTACCCACATTATGGAGTTCTTCCTCCATCCATCACCCCGGTACTTGTCCCACGGGATCCTTGGAACTCGCACCGCAGGAGTGAACTAGGACTTCTCCAACGAGACCGATGCTACCGCGTGTCCCTCTTACCGTATCACCGACATCCCATCTTGGGTAGCCCTGTGGTTAGGTGTCCTCCGTTACCACCATCCCACTCCGGCTAAACTCTTGGCAAACGGCCACCGTGTGGCAAATACTGTCCCAACGGGGACTGAGATCATAACAACACTGGCTGTCAAGATTATCACCACCTACCGGGCCAGGGTAGCATGCGTGCATAACCTCCCCTCTTTGGTGATACAAATAAGAGATGCCCATCGGTAGACCGAATCAAGGCCTGCCCATACAAGCAAATGTGGTTGCACGGATAAGTTCGGTTCGGTGGCACCTGGTCAACTTGTCATGAAGCATGTCTCCAACAGCAAACACAAGTATCAGGTGCAACATGAGTATCAGATCATAACAATGCTTAGCATATTAACATGAAAGTTTCAGATATGATCAAACACATTTTAGCTGGTGAACTTATCTGTGTTACAAAGGTTAAGTTATTAACATGGCAACATCATGAATGCAGTTGAACCTAACTTAGGCATAACATGAGCAGGTGTAGGAATAATATGAGCACTTAAAATGGTGTTGTTGGGGTTACGGTGATTCAGGATATAACATGGCAATGATATGATCAAGCATAGCATGAGTATAACATGGCAAAACCTAGCATGGTAGTAGCATATTCAAAGATAGCATAGTAGTATAGCATCAATCATAGCATGGCAACATGATCATGGTCACCGATATAAGCATATCATCGAACAATAATTTTATAAGCAGGTCAAAGCTTTGCAAAGGTGCAAAGGGTATTGTGGCTTGCCTTTCACCAGAGAGGTGTGAACCACTCCCGGATCTTCAACACAAGCAAAACCCTGCAAAACATTTTATATAAGGGCACGGCAAAAAAATCAAACATCGTCCTTTGTTTGACCAGCAAATAACAACACAAAAACATGGCATGAAACCTATGCCAAACTGAAGAGGAGCTCGATACGAAAACAACGCAAAAAGAATCACCTCAATCGGAGTTACGGGTGCGGAGTTATGGAGGAAACGGTGTCGGGGGCTGGTTTTGGATGGAAATACGCCTTCTATTCAGAGAAAACGCATTCACGGCTGAGGCGGAGGGAAAATACGCTTTCTATATTAGAAAACGCATTTTGGTCTAAAGGGGCCAGGAATACGCTTTCGAATAGCGAAAACGTATTCCAGCGGAAACCGCCTCCTCGTGAAGAAAACGGGCCACGGGCTGCGGCCACTTACGTGTGGGGCCGCGCTACCAGGAGGGGCCCGCTTGGCAGCGCCCTTTCTCTCTCTCCTCCCCTTCCTCCCTCCTCTGCCCCGACGCGACGCAGAGCAGGGGAGCCGTGGCTGGGGGTGTCACCGATGAGGGAGGCCGCGGGAGCAGCCGTCGTCGAGGCGCGGGGCGCGACGCCGAGCTGCACCGGCCGGGGTCTGCGGGGCCACCCGGGCCGGCCTTGCTGCCCTCCCCCACTGGTCACGGTGGACGGGGGTCGGCAGGGCACGGCGGGCAAGGGTCCCGGCGAGGAGGTGGAAGGCGGCGGGGCAACAGGGAAAATAGGGAGGGGCTCTAGTGGTGGCAAGGAGGCGAGGGGGGGTCTCGGGTCGCCGGATTGCTCGAGTTCGAGCCGGTGTAAAGCGGCGGCCATGGAGGTCAGTGGCGGCGGAGGAGAAGCGCAGGCTGCAAATTGGAAGAGGGGCAGTGGGCTAGGAGGGGTGGAGAGGAGCTGGGCATGCTCTGGAGTGCTCGGGGCACAACCATTTTATAGGGGGGGTGGAATCCAAGCTCCGGGCCGCGACAAGGGGACGGTGGCCGTGGCGTGCGGATGAACAGGAGGCTTCTAGGGTGACTCGACGGGGCGGCGTGCTGCATGGGGAGGCGGGAAAGCCTTGCGGCGCGGATTGCCAACCAGAAGAGGACGGGGTGCACAGTGGCGAGACGGCGACGCGTCGGGCACGCGGGCAGAGCACGCGCGCACGCACAGTGCGCGTCCAGAGCACGCCAATGGCGTGGCCACCAAGCTATGGATGGAATTATTCGTGGCCAAGTTTTTCTAACATGGAGTCCTTCGCACGCTGATCACTGTGGTAGGCTTGACTGGTCATTTGGGGCACTGTGGTGATCTCTATCTCATCCTGAAGTTTGATGCAGCAAACTTTGAGCAGAAGCAAAGCTCACATGGGGTGGATTTGGATAGGACCAAGATGTATTTTGGGCTAGGGGTACAAGGGACAAGGATTCTATGGAGTTTGGGGTCAAACAAAACAATGTACATGGTACTTGCTTTGTAAATGCCCAATGAGGCAAAAGGTGTTTGTGATGTGGCATGGCTTGTACATAGCTCCCCTAGGCGTGATCTTTTGCATAGCTCAATCATACACTAGGATGAGTATGTACACCAAGTTTCATCTCATTTGGAGTAAGTTAGCTAGCACTTCCTTTACAAATGTCCAATTGGACCAGAAATGAAATGTTGAAGCTATCATCTCATATGATTGGTGGATTTGGCTGAAAATTGGTGTAGCTTGGTTATTTGGTATGGTTCACATGTGTATAAAATTTCATAGCCATTGGACACACATAGCTAGCACTTGCTTCACAATGTGTCCCACTGACCAGAAACTTAATATTGACAATGCACTTACATGGTTAATGGGATTTGGCTCAAATATTGTTTTGTGGAGTTTTTTGGTGGTAGGATCATGCTCAAAAGGTTTCAAGGCAAATGGGATCCCCTATCATGCACTTGCTTCACAATGCCCCCTTGCCGCACCCAAACTTTGGGAATTTATTGTGGGAGTTTGGCTAATCAAATGGTGGTGTAATTTGGTGGAGATCCATGAAATGATCATATGAGATTGCACAAAAATTTTCACCAGCAATGGATCAAGATAAATGACACTCCCTTCACAAAGCTCCATTCTGCCCCCACAGACAAATGAATTTTTCTAGAGGAAAAATCCACTTGGGATATGAAATGTTTTTGGAGAATTTTGCAAGATATTATGTCAATGACATGTGTGAATTATTTGGGGATTTATGTATCAATATAAATAGGGGTTGCTTCATAAACCTCAAATAATAGGAATATCCCTTTTATTGGAAAAAGGAATATAAGGCTCAACAAGGTGCTCAAAATCAAATCCAACAGCAAATCCAGAAATAAATCAGGAAAGTTTTTGGAAAAAGAAAGTTCCAAAAATCCAGGATGTCACATGATAGATGTCGTATTTTGGGCAATCCGTGTTTATTTTCAAAACTTACAAAATTAGTTGAGAACTTTAGCTACTAGATGGATCACTAATCTTTGGAGGGATCGAATATTAGAGTACACTCACGTACCATGAGTCGAGGATGCGCAAGGATAACCAAACCCCCATACACTCCTCCTCGGGGTACTTGTCTCTTTGTGAAACCTCCTTATTAGATTGAGAGTTACCGATAATAAGTGCATGAGTTCTTCGGACTAATGTGAGTATTCGAAAGTTGACACTTCCACCTTCCCAAACTTTTCTAGCATCTCCTGTGCCGTGCATTGCCTTATTCTCACTCCGAGAGTTGGCGTCCACCTTTGCCGGTACATCCAAATCCTTGGCACGATACGCTCTATCATCATGAACCTCATTATATCCTTCCTCAAAACAGCCACCATACCTACCTATCAAGGCATTTCCGTAGCCTTTCCGAGATATATTGCCATGCAACATCCACCTTCTCATGACTTGATCTTCATGTCATACATGCTACTTGCTTGATCGATGAGCCGCATGCTAGTTGGGCCTTGCCCTAATCATTACTACATGACGCGCTAGTATCATTGCATATCCTGCTACACTGGCAGAGGCATACATTTGCATACTTCATGATAGTTCATTTTCTTTATGATTTGAGTACTTTTGTAAAGTGTGAAAGATCTTCTATACTTCTTGTAATTTATAGAGTGTTGCCCCTAAACTGAGGAAAAGATCCCAAAGAGGACAAAATTAAAAGATCCCAAAGAGGACAAATGAGAGAAATAGAAAGAGCCCTTGAGGCCACAAAAAAAATAGAAAAAAATAGAAAAAAGAGAAAAAGAAATAAAAAGAGAGAAGGGGGCACACTACTATTCCTTTTGAGAGATCTACACTCGTACTCCCTCTTATATCTTGTACTCCATAGAGTTTATCATTCATGCATATAACTATGTGGAGACCTTCACACTATAGAACTTGGCTTGTATATTCCAATGATGAGCCTCCTCAAATGAGCTCTAGGTCTTCTTGAGCAAGCAAGTTGGATGCACCCCCACTAGTTCCATTGGAGAGCTTACCTTAGCTCATATGTGCATCCGTTGCATGGCAATCCCTACTCCTCACATCATATCTATCATTTGGCTTTCTCTTGCCTATGTTTGTCCTCATTTATGTGAGCCCTTCTCACCTTTTTGACTTCCTCCTCCACCATATTCTCTCTTTGCCATCCTAAGTGTCAACTTTCTTGCTTACACTCATCCATTGCATGAGTGCTCAAAATGTCGAAAAGGAGTGGATCATTTTGACTTGTACCTGGCTAGTGGTCTGGGGATGAGTCAAGATAAGATTCCAAAGAAGACCAAGTGTGAAACTTTAGTAGATTAAGTTCTCAACACAAAAATACTTTTTTCTCGTATATCCCTATCCCCTTTCTTGCACGCAAACACCATTTGGAGACATTCGAGTCATGGACAGCGAGAGCTCTTGCACCTTTATGTTCTTATGTTGCTTGTTTCAATGCTAAATATAGACTCTTGCCTGTTATGACTTGAATTGAATTACATGCCTTGATTGCTTTACTTAAAAGTTCTTATATGATTGTTAGCATGTCACCACAGAAATTATGTTTTTTATCATTTACCTACTCGAGGACGAGCAGGAATTAAGCATGGGGATGTTGATACGTCCAAAACGTATCTATAATTTCTGCTTGCTCCATGCCTCTTTTGTGTGACATTGCTATGTTATTGATGAACTTCTATACACTTTTGATCATATTTGGACTAACCTATTAACTCAGTGCACCCTAGTGTCAGTTCCTGTTTTCTGTTGTTTTTCTATTTCGGGATTCCCCCATATTAAAAGTGCTCAAAAATTTTGGGAAAATCCAATAAAAAATCAGCGCTTCGGAAGCTTCGGGAATCACCAAGGAGGGGCCATAGGGGACCCACCAGGGCCCCAGGCGCCCTCCTGGCGCGCCCTAGGGTGGGGCCACGCCAGGGGGCCGCCTGGACCCCTGGCTGCCCCCTTCGCCCATATATTCTCCGTGACGCGAAACCCCCGAGACGGGAACCCTTTTTCGCGATCTCTCCTCTGTTCTGTCGCCGCCGCGCTTCCAAGATCGGGAGCACCAGGAGACCTCTTCCCGGCACCCTGCCGGAGGGAGTAACCACCTCCGAGAGCTTCTCCACCACCATGGATGCTTCCCGGATGAACCGTGAGTAGTCCACCTTGGACCATGGGTCTATGATCAGTAGCTATGTGATGTTCTCCTCCCCTCTTTGTTCTTCATGGATTAGACCTCATGAGCTGCCCTACATGATCGAGGCACATATGTAATCTTTCTACTGTTGCTATGTTGAGTTTGCTGGGATCCGATGGATTATGAGACTATGTCCAGATTGTGTTTGAGTAATATATTTGATTCTCCTCTTTATATTTATGTTATTGAGTAATTCTTGCATGTTCTCCGTTGCTGCTTATTGCTTTGGCCAAGTAGTAGATAGTGACTCCAAGAGGGAGCGTTATGCATGATTGTGGGTTCATGCCCCCTGATGACTAGCTTGAGTGACAGAAACATGAGTCTAGGGGATGTGTTGTTGCCACAAGGGATAAAACAACGGTGCTTGTACTTGCGGGTGCAAGGATTGTGTACTTTACGCAAAGTTCTTTAATGCAATTGTCTGTTGCTTTGAGTTTACACTTTGGGTGGGATTCACAACTTAATACCAGCGAGATGTTCTAGATAGATATCTCAAGGTGGATGATTAGTAGGTAGATGCAGATGGATTTCGGTCTATTTGTCTTGGCGTACCGCCCATGCTTTTGAGCCTCTTCCTTTCTTTATAGCATAGTTAGCATTAGTTTGCGCACATAATCCTGTCAATTGCCCAGCTGTAATTTGTTTACCTCACATGGCTATTTTATCGTCTTTTGGGAGAGAGACATCACTAGTGAACATCATATGACCCCGGTCCATATTTCCAACACTGTTTACACCCACTATTTATTTACTGCTTTATTTACTTTTCCGTTGCTATCACTATTATTATTATCCCGTGCGTTTGATCCTTTGTGAACAACAAGGACGGAGAGATTGACAACCTCTCTGAACTCGGTGGGAGCGAAGTTATCTGTTGTGTGTGCAGGTCCACGTCAACCGCCTACTTGCTAGCTCGTTGTCACCTTCCTGTCGTAGTCGGAGTCCTGCTGGAGACAAACCTTGGTATATTCACCGAGGGAAATTGCTGCTATCTACATCTCAACCTTCCACTTTGGGTTACCAACGAGGGGGCGAGATCAGCACCATCAACAAGCACCGTTGTTTCTCCCTGGTGGCAACATCACATCCCCTAGTCTCATGTTTCTATCACTCAAGCTAGACATCGTGGGGCATGAACCCACAATCATGTATAACGCTCCCTCTTGGAGTTACTATCTACTACTTGGCCAAAGCAAAAAAAAGCAATGGAGAACATGCAAGAGTTACTCAAGAACAAACTATAAAAGGTAAACCAAATATATAACTCATCACGATCTAAACATAATCTCATAATCCATTGGATCCCAGAAAACACAGCATAGCAACAACAGGAAAATTACATAGGTGCCTTGATCATGTAGGGCACCTCACAAGGTCTAAACATTGAAGAACAAGGATGGAGAGAAGACATCACATAGCTACTGGTCATGGACCCATGGTCCAAGTAAAACTACTAACGGCACATTCGGGAGGCTTCCATGGTGGCGGAGAAGTCCCAGAGGTCAATCCTCCCCCCGGCAGGGTGCCGGGAAGAGGTCTTCTCGTGCTCCCGATCTTGGAAGCGCTGCGGTGGCGAAACAGAGAGGTAATTCACGATGCGGGATTCTCCTTGAGGGTTTCTGCGACGAGGGGTAAAAATAGGCCAAAGGGGGGCACCAGAGGTGGGGCCCACCTTCCAGGCGCCCTGGTGGCGCATCCAGGGGTGGGGCCGCGCCACCTGGCCACCTGGGAGGGGGTGGCCCCCCTCCGTCACTTCTTCGGTGGTTCCGAAAGCTTCCTTGACGCTGATTTTTATTCTGATTCTTTTGGAGTTTTTCTGGCATTTTAAATTGGGGAAAAATCACTCCAACTAAAGACATCAGCAGACAGGAACTGACACTGGGTGCACTGAGTTAGTAGGTTAGTCCAAATATGTGTAAAATGATATGAAAGTGTATCAAAACATGTAGCAATGGCACATAAAAGTGTGTGGAACAAGCAAAAAATATAGATATGTTTGGGACGTATCAGCACCCAGGCGGCCAGGTGGCGCGACCCCACCCCTGGCCGCGCCACCAGGGCGCCTGGGAGCCCTGGGTGGCCCCTGGTTGCCCCCTTTGGCCTATATTACCTATTCATCCAGGAAACCCTCGAGGAGAACCCCACATCGTGAAACACCTCTCTGTTCCGCCGCCGTCGCGCTTCCAAGATCGGAAGCACCAGAAGACCTCTTCCCGGCACCCTTCCAGAGGGAGGATTGACCTCTAGGAGCTTCTCCACCACCATGGACGCTTCCCGGATGTGCCGTGAGTAGCCCCGCTTGGACCATGGATCCATGACCAATAGCTATGTGATGTCTTGTCTCCAATATTGTTTTTCAATGTTTAGTCCTTGTGAGCTTCCCTGCATGATCAAGGCACCTATGCAATTTTCCTGTTGTTGCTATGATGTGTTTGCCGGGATCCGATGGATTATGAGATTATGTTCAGATCGTGATGAGTTATATATTTGGTTTACCTTTTTTATTTTATTCTTGAGCAATTCTTGTATATTCTCTGTTGCTTTTTATTGCTTTGGCCAAGTAGTAGATAGTAACTCCAAGAGGGAGCGTTATGCATGATTGTGAGTTCATGCCCCCCGATGTCTAGCTTGAGTGACAGAAACATGAGACTAGGGGATATGTTGTTGCCACCAGGGAGAAAACAACGGTGTTTGTAACCGCGGTTGCAAGTATTGTTTACCTTACACATAGATTGTTAATGTAATTGGCTGTTGCTTTGAGTTTACACTTTGGGTGGGGCTCGCAACTTAATACCAGCGAGATGTTCTGGATAAATATCTCAAGGTGGATGATTAGTGAGTAGATGAAGATGGATTTCGGTCTACTTGTTTTGGCAAACCGCCCATACTTTTGAGCCTATTATTTTCAAGTAGCATAATTAGCATTGCAGTACGTTTATAATTATGTCAATTGCCTAGTTGTAATTTTCACCCAGCTTAGCTGTTTTATCGTCTTTTGGGAGAGAGACATCACTAGTGAACATCATGGGACCCCGGTCCATATTTCCACCATTGTTTACACCTCCACTTTATTTTTTTTACTTTCTGTTGCAATTATCACTACTATCTACCCTTGCGTTTGATCCTTTGTAAACAACAAGGCCAGAGAGATTGACAACCTCTCTGAACTCGTTGGGAGCAAAGTTATCTGTTGTGTGTGGAAGTCCAGGTAAAGTAAGCAACTTCGGTTGTGAACGGCGCCATTGTTCACTTTACCACCTACTTGTCGACCTTGGAGTCCTCCTGGATTCGATAAACCTTACCGTCCTCGTGTAAGGGAAATTTTCTGCTAGGCTACATCTCAACCTTCCACTTGGGGTAACCAACGAGGGGCGAGAAGCCATCACATTGCATTGGAGTCAATGCAAGGGGTGTTGCGCCTAGCCGCGAGTTTTGTGTTTCGTTCAGCTAGCATATTCTGCTTCTCTTCGGGTGTCATGTTTCTTGCATACGTGCTCTTCGGCGGGAGTTTGTCTCTTGCTTATCGTCGTCAGTCATATTTTGGTAGGCGACCCTTCTGCAGTTGTTCCTATCTTGCTTGTCCTCGACCGGCATATTTTGGTAGGCCACCCTTCTAAGGGTGCTACTCTGTTCCTTCTCCTCGGATGTCATATGTTGCTTGGCTTCTCTTTGACGGGAATTCCTCTCCTCATCTATTTTTTTCCTAGCTGCTCTATGACGTGCATTGATTTCCTCCTTCTATTCAGGTGTTAACCTACTTCGTCGTGCTATATATTGGTCTCACCTTTTCTGTTTTTTGTCAGATGTAATGACTGCACTTGAAGCAAGGTGTTCAGGACCAGTCTGTGAGGTGTTGAGCCTCGGCCCTACATGTGAAACAATTTCATGCTCAGTGCTGCTGTGTGTTCCTCCAAGTGATGCACAATGATCATTGTAGGTGGCTTCACGAGAATGATTTCCTGAAGAACCAATTTATGAACCACTTTGGTTATGAAATGCATAAATGCTAACAGAAAATATGTTAGTGGGTAAGAGCGATACCACTTGGGATTTCGACATGCTCCACTGGCCGAAAGGCCGTGAGATTGCCGGCTATGGGAACCATCATACGGTGTTGCGTGGGTAGATTGTCATCATCGTCGGAAGATGAAACACTGTAGTTGGTAGTGTTCGTTTGACCGCGTATGCAAAAATCGGACAGTGGTCGATGGGTAATGATGGGTTGTCGCCTCGGTGTCCTCTCATATTCAACAACTGATAAGAATTAATGTAGGATAAGTCGTGAAAGCTTATTGTATACCTTTTGTGCAGACATGTGATTGACATACACATACCTTTTTTCCTTTATCATACAGATCCCCTCTTTCCCGTGACATCTCTGTCTCCTATATGTTATTCACTAAAACTACATTGTTCTGCAAAAAGAAATTGGGTGAGACGCCACATGTGCAGTTTAGGGTGTTTCTTTATTCTGTAGCAAATTTGCTGACACATGATAATGCATAATTGTCATGTGCCCATTTTGATGGAGTTTGTTAATGATAGTCTTTGATCACCTTTTGAAACTATCCAGAAAATGTGAAAGATGAAGCCACTTTCTTCTCATTATTTATGCATATATTCAGCAAGAAGTTGGTTCTAATATAAAGCTGGCCACTTATTCATACTGATGTTTGGCAAAATATTAGGTGAACGCTTAAGGTGTGATCTTTCAAACTGGATTCAGATGGGTTGGTTGATACCAGCTAACAATGGAAACTACTTGCATGGCAACTTTGATTCAACAACCTGGTAAACCTTCATATGGGATGATGCAAGCCTCTGATGTTGTTATTCGTGCTAAAGAGGTAGGAGCTATGATTTCATTTCGTATTGATTTGTACTCTTGATCTCACATGTATGCTAAGCAAGTGATTAAGCATTTACTTCTGTTACTTGAGTAAAAATACCCATCGAAGCTTTGCTTTTACTCTAAGAATATTATGATAGTGAAAAATGAATCTGACATGTATGCTAACATAGGGCATGATGATTACTGACAGGTGTTCGAACTGTATAAGCATATAGCTTTCTGACTGTGTTGCTTATTTAGTTTCTGAGCATTTTTTATTAGGAGCTTTAGATATTTTTGCCTCTTTAGAGAAAAAGGTCGACAAAGGGTTTAGTGATAGATGCAAGTATAACATGTTATTAGTAAAATATTTTTGTGCTCATGTGATAGATTCTAAGGTGTCTCGAATCATCCAAGCTTAAATTGACATGTATTCTTGTTGTTGTGATGAACAGAGAGCAAAAAGCAAGTGATACTAACTTACTAAGCCATCTTTGATTTTATAGGATCGATTTAATTATTACATTTGGGGTTATACTAAAGCAACCTCTATTAGAATTGTACATATTCTCTCCAATGCTTGTTTTCTATTCAGTTAAGTTGATTCCTCGATTTTTGTGTGGAAATTAATGTACTCATGATGTACCCTCCTCACCCTCCATGGCTGGGCCTTTAGCTCAAGCGGCTCGGCCCAATTGCGCGCATTAATTAATTTCGGGCGATAAACCCCTTCGTTTTGACAGCTCCAGAGCTCTCTCGCGCAGAGGCGCCTGGCTCTTTTTATTCTCCCCCCTCCCTCCTCACCCCACAGTCTCTCCTCCCCCATCCCCAACCCCAACCCTCCCGCCATTTCCCCCGCGCTCCACCCCCAAAACCCCCGCCCAAACCAAACCCTAACCCTAGCGGGGAGAACGGCGATGCCGAAGGCCGGCGGCGGGGACGAGGAGGAGTTCCGCGCCGAGGTGGAGGAGCGGCTTATCAACGAGGAGTACAAGATCTGGAAGAAGAACACGCCCTTCCTCTACGACCTCGTCATCACCCACGCGCTCGAATGGCCCTCGCTCACCGTCCAGTGGCTGCCCGACCGCACCGAGCCCGCCGGCAAGGACCACTCCGTGCAGAAGATGGTCCTCGGCACCCACACCTCCGACAACGAGCCCAACTACCTCATGCTCGCTCAGGTCCAGCTCCCCCTCGACGACGCCGAGGCCGACGCGCGCCACTACGACGACGACCACACCGACATCGGCGGCTTCGGGGCCGCATCCGGCAAGGTTTATTACTTCGCACCCCGCCCCCGATCTCCCGTCCTCTGCCATGTAATGGGCAATCGCCGTTGTTGTTATGTTATAAGCGACGCTGTGGCTCGTTGAATTCTGTTCGGGCTGGCCCGCTTGCTCGTGGGGGCTAGTGTTTCATGTTAGTTGTGTGGTAATCGAGTTTGTATTGGTGAGGATGGAGGTAATTTTGGGAGGGGAGGGGGATTTATGTTGACCTGTTCATTTGGCTAGGTGGTCTTTTGAATTGGGATACTAGCTAGGCTGTGTCGTGGCAGGCGGATTTGTTACTTTGAATTATGGACTCAGATGTCCTGGATAGTTCAGGGTTAATTACTGTTGGGCTGATTGATTAGCGGCAGACATTTCAGATGAAAGGTAGTGGGGCGGTATTCGGGGTACTTTGGTAACTAAATTTGCTTCTATTCTGTAACTGTATGCTTCTAACATCGCAATGGTGCAGACTATGGGTTTAGATCTGTCAGTTTAAAGTGCTCAATCTTTGTTGGTTTACCAACCCAATTTCACATGTAAGTGATAGGAAGTGGAGCTATATGTCATTTGGTTTGTTTTTTTAATAGCATCAGCTGAAGCAACAATGTGTGATACACGATTACACATCTTTTTCCCCCTCAGAACTTCAGCTTTAGGAATATGGTGTTTATGCAATTGTAAACTTTTATCATCTCAGATTTCAGGAACTTTGCATGTGTGATTACCTAATTATTGTATTGTAGTCACTTAAGCCCCTTCCTCCCACATGTTTTAACTGCACTGTTATATTACCAGTTGATTGGATTTTTGGTTTAAACTGTGTGCTGTACTGGTTGTATCCAATCTATTTTTTGTGTGTGTTTAGTAGTAGGAATTTGTTGACCCCCTCTCAATACGGTTCACAAGTCTGTAGGGATGTTGATGGTTGGTGCCTAGACTCTTAATTTTTGGAATAATTTACGACCTTCTGGGTTTGATTAGATCTTGTGCTATTCTGTTACTAAATAATCAGCAGAAGGAAACCATAAGTCAACCTACTGTATCAAACACAACTGAAACTCAATTTGTTCACATGTCACATTATCATACTAGCAAATATGAGAAAGGATTGAAACTTGTTCGATCATGCACTAATCTAGCTATGCTATCAGTGTCAAATTTGGCCACGACATCTTCAGGGGCTAGGTTAGATTTGGGCGGCTATGAGGTAATTGGCTTAGTATTGGGAGACGTGAATGCCAAACAGCAGTTTCTGCACAGACTGATCTTGTCTAGGAATCTTGCATAGTAAGCGAGGGCCAGTCAAACTTCACGGGTGCTGAAGCAGTCATACGTGTATGGATGCTATGCTTGCAAATCCTGAATTTCTCAATGATCTGCTTATCTCGTAAATCCTCTCTTGGAACCTCATCTCAGGGCATTCTTAAGGGTGCAAATGGGGGTACCCTTTAGGATATTCCTGTCCCCTCCTTAGTTCAACCAAATAAACTGAATTTTCAGAAGTTACATTACTTGAAACTTTAGTTAATTTGGTTGAACTAAGGAGCGTCAGAGGGTACCCTAAGGGTCACAAATTTGCATCCCTAGGCATTCTCAACTTACAGCTACTCTGCATAAACTCCCTACAAAACTCCTTTGTTCCAACCGACACCTTTGGTCTGTTCATTTCCTTCTTGGGAGCTTAGTGGGTTGAAGTTTCTGTAGTTTGGTTCTGGGGGGCTTGTTTGGTGGATATGGTTGGAGGAGACCAAAGTTTTATTGGTTGGGGTTGTAGCTGCCATGAGAATTGATAGAAATTGATTCCCCCTACCAGAATGGTGTAATGTTCTTTGGGGATATTGACCATACATACCTTGTCGAAATATACTAAAGTGTAACCCAGCCCAAGTAGAACGAGCGTCTGCCTCTTTAACTGGGCCCTATTTACTTATCTTGTCAATATATTAACCCAGTTGCTAGATGAAGTCAGAAATCCCCTCCAGCTTTGGGCTTTCATCCTAGTATCCTACTCCTCAAACTTGCTTAGCCCAGATATTGATTCTCAGCCAACCAGTAAAACTTTGACCTCCTTCACACCATAACCCCACCAACCCCTCTAGATCCAAACCCTAGAATTTCAATCCCCCACTTCAACATGCAGGAAGGACGAGAGAAAGGACCGGAGATGTCTGTGGGAATAGAGGAGGAACACGAGGAGTTCGTTGAGGAGGGATTTCATGCGGAGGAGGTGCAGATTCATGAGGAGGAGATGAAGAATAAACAGATCTGGAAGAAATTCATGATTTGGAAGCGTAATTCACCATTTCTGTATGATCTTGTCATCACAAGTGCGTTAGAGTGGCCGTCGCACACTGTGCAGTGGTTCCCTAGCCAGTGAGCAGTCTTCCCAATTACCTCACAATCGCCAAGTCCATCTACCTCCTGAGGATGTCGTGGTCAAATCGGACAATGGAGATAGTCGTGACCCATTGGCCATTGCATGCCTAATAGTGATTTTGTTGTGGCAACTGAGTCCAGTTATCTATTAAAAAGATGAGTCTAGAAGTATCCAGTGTGTTTATGTGTCCTAGTAATCCTAGTATAAGAGTCTGTTTGTGGGAAGGGTCTGGTTGTCTCTTAGATGACCCAGCCTAGTCTAGAAGTATCCAGAGGGTGTTATGTGTCCTAGTAGAGTGTTATGTGTCCTGGTAGAAGTGTCTCTTTGTGGGTGAACCCAGCCCACTCTAGAAGTATCTAGGGTGACCTGAAGGGTCTATATAAAGATGTATCCCCCTTGTAAGGAGGCAAGCAATGAAATATCTAGTTCCTACCTATGCTTCTCTTCTACCCTTCTAATCCTCCAATCTTCCCCCACTACCCTTCTAATCCTCTAATCTTTCTCCACTACCCTTCTATGGTACCACGGCGCCTAAACGGCGACAACCCCTACGTCTAGCGAGTAATCCACCCTACAACCTACGTAGCCAACGTCGGCTACAACAGATTTGAGATGAATTGTTCTGTCAGATTAGGGATCTGATCACATCTAAATCTCTGACACCAAGTATGACTGTTTGGGCGTGGGGGTGGGGTGAAATTGTGCTACTTAGGGTTGGGGATTGAAGTTGCTCTACTCGGGGTTGGGGATTGAAGCAGCGCTACTCAGTGTTGGGGGTTGAAATTGCGCTACTCCGAGTTTGGCATTGAAATTGCGCTCATAGGTATTTCAAGATTTTGTAGCTATTTAGATTTGTTTGTTGTGAAGTTGTTTGGATACTTTATCAGGGTGGGTGAGGACCACTGCATTTTGGTATGGGTTTACTTGTTGGTCAAACAATGCACACCGTGTTGGTTATTGTATGAAAATCTTTATGCACATGACCATTTTAGTTGTTTCTAGTGAGATTATGTGCATTCAAAAGTATTTGGTTGCACTCCCTCCGTTTATAAATGTAAGATATTTTAGATCACTAAAATAGTGATCTAAACGCCTTATATTAATTTACAGAGGTAGTATATATGAGTTACAGAACCTGCAGTTTGGTTGATCATGCAGATGTGTAGTGTAGATCATACTTCCTCTGTAAACTAATATAAAACATTTTAGATCACTAAAATAGTGCTGTAAAACATCTTATATTAATGAACGGAGGGAGTACCAAACTATGAGATCATAATAGGAAATATTTCTCTATTATGATTAGCCTCCAATTTGATTTCTTATAATTGTTATCTGTTTGTTCGAAACTGACTGCTTTCTGTGATTTAGGATGTGAGAAATCTCTGTTCTTCACGCTGAGCTGAATCATTTATGTTTCTCCTGCAAAAAAGGGAATCATTGACGATTTTCTTTCATTGCTTGTATGCCATTGAGAAAACTTCGGATGTCTGATGATATCTGTAATTGCTTGCTTGGCATTTTCACTTGTTCATTTAGATTTCTCTTGTTTTCCATAAATCTTTCGTTTCTATTGCCATACCTGGACAACAGTTGGCCTACTGTCTGTCTTACATTTGGTCCCTTTGGTTGAATATACATGAGATTTAGTTAATTGCTTTGATCTGTTGATAGCCTACTCCAACTTGTCTGGGACTGACAGGCTTTGTTGTTGTTGTTGTTGTTGTTGTTGCTTTGATCTGTTGAGTTTTGCTGAAGCTTTTAGTGCATATAGATAACATGCCATGTACCCTTCTGGCTATTTATTTTGATTTTGATGGTGCAAAAAATCACATTTGGAGGCATTTTTCTTTCTTTTGTAGGTGCAAATAGTTCAACAGATAAATCATGATGGAGAAGTTAATCGAGCTCGATATATGCCTCAAAATTCATTTATTATTGCTACCAAGACAGTCAGTGCAGAAGTGTATGTCTTTGATTATAGCAAGCACCCATCAAAGCCTCCACTAGATGGTGCGTGCAATCCTGATTTACGGCTGAAGGGACACAACTCTGAAGGATATGGCTTGTCTTGGAGTGTCTTTAAAGAGGGTCATTTGCTGAGTGGATCAGATGATGCTCAAATTTGCTTATGGGACATCACAGCAAATGGTAAAAATAAAACTCTTGATGCATACCAGATTTTTAAGGTATGGCTCATGATCCTCTTTCCATTTGAGTGCATTAACGCATAGAGCTTATTTTGTACCATTGGTTAAAGTTTCTTCATGACATGCCATTCTGATAGCATGTTTCTCTGAATGGGTTTGTGTGCTAGTCACATCTGACATGCATCCTTAGAAATAAGAGCATGATTGGTTTGACGCCAAAAGTTAGCATGCCAGAATTTGGCAAATTTTAAGTATTGGCTAGTGATTGATTGGCTACCAACTTTTTTTTCCAAGCTCACAAAAAGTTGCCAAATTTTGGTGACTTCTGATTATGCCAAATGTTGACATCAAACCAATCAGACTCTAATACACAGAATATATTCCTTATGGTTTTCATGAAGATTATGGTATACATGAGGAAAAGGTCTATCTGCAGCCTAATTTCTATACTGTTTAATTTACACCCTCCTAGTAAACCATTCAAATTAGGTCAAAAAGCAGTTTCCATGAGTAATTTTGGGTGATGGGGCTTCCACATCAACATTTTTTGCTGTGTTAATGTTATCCTCCACAAGAAGCATGGGAGGAAGGATGCAAGGAAGCTGCCCAGTGAGTAGTAGCTGTTAAGAGAGGGATTGAAGAGAAGAAAACAAGGAGCACGTGAGAGGCTAGGAGAAGAGAAGAAGAGGGGTGGGTAGGGGTACACGTTGCTCTGGCATCAGGAGTTGAGGGTACAGACTATTTGGTATTGACATTTGGGGTGTAAATTAAGCCCCTGCAATAGTTAAGGCGACACTGGTAGACTCTTTCCCTATATATATTACTATCAAGTGTTCAAACTTCAATATAATTATGAAAAGGTTTCCATTCGCCTTCATAGCAGATTGGGCAGCTATTTGTTCATTTTCTTATGCTGGAGAATAGAATGATAGTCTGTATTTCACACTCACATATGGTAGCTCAGTTAGTGTTCTGTAATCTAAGAACATCAATTCCATACTTTTGGTTCTCTAGCTGTTAGTGCCGCATGACATGGTCCATAGTCAGTTAAGCATCATAGTGATCTGGTGTAACAATAATACTTTTTTATGCTGAGTGTGTTGAATATGCGAGCAAGTGAGATTACTGATCTAGTTCATCTTTGTAAGAAGCTGAGCTCAAGTCTTGCTTGAACTTCTACATTGCAGAATGAGGTTCCATAAAAAATCGGTACTACACAGTTGTAATACTAGATTGAAAACATATTGGTTGGAACAGTACACGGACAACTTCACCTAATAGGAAAATAAGGGCCTTTTTTTCTTTTCGACCAAGCTGCTAATGGATTTTTTTTATTTTGTAGCACCATGTGTGTTTTAAGAGATTTGACATGGTCCCCAGTATGGACATTGGACCAATAATTTTTCTAGTTATGCTTTAGCAAAAACATATTAATGTTATATCATAGAAGTTTCATTCATATGATTATCAGCTGATATTTTTCATGTGACCGGCACATACTTCTGTTAGTGGCTTAATGCAATGTTTTTTGTTTTTGTTCTGTTTAGTGTCATGATGGCGTCGTTGAAGATGTTGCTTGGCATTTGAGGCATGAATACTTATTCGGCTCAGTCGGTGATGATCAGCATCTCCTAATTTGGGATTTACGTAGTCCTTCACCTACCAAGCCTGTACAGTCTGTGGTGGCACACCAGGGTGAGGTAGGTTTCCTTGGGAGCCTTGAGCCTCTATTTACTCATCCGTTAATACTATTAATATTATGTGACACTAAGAATACAATGTCATAGTGACCGAAGGAAAATTACAATCCATTTGTCCAGCTGTAGGAACTGTTTCACTTGAAAACCTCAATTGCTGTATCCAGAAAAGAAAATGGTATCTGGTACTGTACTATTTTGTGAATACAATCACTTCAGTACTTTCTAGTCTTGCGTGATTTGTACTCAGAGGCTGTTTCACTGAACATGCCTTTATTTTAGTTCTTGTCCTATATTCTTTTCTGGAAGAGCCCATTCCCATCTTTGCTTCTGTTTTCTCTAAGGAGAATATGTTCTTACTTCCACCTTGCTTCCTCGTGTCATATTTATAGGTGAATTGCCTGGCTTTCAATCCTTTCAATGAATGGGTTGTTGCAACTGGTTCAACTGACAAGACTGTGAAATTATTTGATCTCCGGAGGATTGATACTGCACTGCACACGTTTGACTGTCACAAGTATGTTTTCGGTTTCACTGCCACATTTCAGTTTCAAGTTGCTTTCCTATTTTTAGCTTAGGAAAAAACGTGCATGTTTCTTCTATTATATACGTTTGTGTTATTCATTGTATGCTTGTTATTATCGGTCGTGAATCTGAATTTTATTGTGTGATCAGAGAGGAAGTGTTTCAAGTTGGATGGAGCCCAAAGAATGAAACTATACTTGCATCTTGTTGCCTGGGAAGGAGGCTGATGGTTTGGGATCTAAGCAGGTAAACAGCCGTCCGACCAGCTTTCAAAGGTTCGTCAGTATTTGTTTTTGTTTCCCTCTTGATGTGGATGATGTTTGTGTTGACAGAATTGATCAGGAGCAAACACCAGAGGACGCGGAGGACGGCCCTCCTGAGCTCTTGTTCATTCATGGAGGTCATACAAGCAAAATCTCTGACTTCTCCTGGAACCCGTGTGAGGACTGGGTGCTTGCTAGCGTCGCTGAAGACAACATCCTTCAGATATGGCAGATGGCGGAGAACATCTACCATGACGAGGATGATCTTCCGAGTGACGAGCCGGCAAAGGCTTCATGAAACCCTTAATGGTAGAACACTGAGAAGGAGACAAGATAATATCTAGCTTTGTTGATTTTAGGAACCTTCTGTGATTGAACCTGTTGCCTTGGTTGGCTTTGCAGCGACAGCGTGTATGTCGGTTGTACTTGTACTTCCAGCATAGTACATACCAGTTAGACTACCTCTCAAGTTGTGGTTGGATGCATTTACCTGTTTTGCCTTATTGCCGAGTCCTGGGTATTATACCGTTAGTAGGTTGGGTACGGCAGTAAAAGATCTCTTTTGAAATTGTTCCTGAATTGCACATTTCCTTTTTGTTGCAAAATGGGCTAGGGCCTGTTTGGATTATCGTTCTTTCCAAATACACTTGTAAAAATATTACTACATACCTTGGTTGACCCTTTTTATTTCCGGCTGGAAATCGCTCAAAATCGATAAGATACACTTGTAGATAATACCGGGCTGTATAACTTCCAAACATTTCCAGCGCGGCCTTCACAGGAATAAGGGTGTTGGACGCCCGTTCAGGATAGCTTTTGAGGGTGTACTGAGCTTTTCAATGTGTTAGCCTGGTTGGGGTCACAGCTTCTAAATGCATCCTTCAGGGAAATAGTGCAGTATATATTCATTGACGATCCAACTATCTTTGCGTGTCCACAGTCGTGTGGTGCATGTTGCAGCTGCTGACGTTGATGAGCTACAGCAACTTCACACTCGTGTTGGCTTTCCCTCAAAAAAGGAAGAAAAAACTTGACTCGTTGATTGGTAGTTTTGGATGAACGTCATGTCAAGCTTCTCATAGTCGTACAGAGCAGTCTAGATCGCATGCGATATTATCAACTGAACTGAAGCTCTAGCAGATACTCCTAACATGACAGTTCCATCAAGCTAGTACATGAGAGTTCCACCCTGGACAATACTCCTACAAGCGAACAGACTCACAAGACGCATAGCACAGCGTTCTCAGCCAACATATTCACGTTCAGCTAACTAACAACACGGTTCGCAGTTGGCACTATCCTACACAGCTACACTACACTAATACTAGTACTCAGACACAGCAAAAGGGTGGCCTACTAGTACAAGACCCTTTTTTCAGACAGCTTCAGAGAGCAGCCTCCCAGTTCAGTTGTTGCCACCATCGGCGATCTCCAGGTTCGCGACCCCTTCGTTCACCCCGTGGCACAGGGCGAACATCGCCGGGTCGCCGGCGCACCTCCCCTCCGGCGCCACTTCGAACGTCATGCTGTGCCCGTGCCGCAGCGAGCCCGTCCTCTTCTTCTCCTCCATCGCCTTCCGCAGCTCGGCCTCGTCGACGACGAGCGCACCGAAGAGATCTTTGAGCAAGCCGAGGAACGCGTCGGCGCCGCTATCCTCCGACTCGGCGAGGTCCCCCGAGACGGCCCCGGCGCAGCGGACGAGGGCGGGGGCCTCCGCAGAACCGGCACCCGGTGCTGGGACGTAGGCTTCCACGTAGGTCAGGTACCCGCTGGTGAGGAGCTTCACGTCGTATCGGGCCAGTGATCCGCCTAGCTGCATCAGCGCCTCCGCGAGGATGAACTTCCGCGGGTAACCGCCGTCGCCTGGATGAAGGACACACGGTGGTAAGTAACCGGAGAAGACAAGGAAAACATCGCAACAGCGAACACCGTCGTGGAAAATCATACCGACAGGAAGGAAAGAGAGAGGAGCGTACCTTCTCCAGGAGGGACCATGGCCGGCGATATTTGTGGCTGTGGAGCGGAGGAGAAGGCCTGCGCCGGGGAGAATGTGGAGAAGCAGAGTGGAAGTGTGGAACTGAAGCTCGCAAAGAAACCACGCCGACCACCGCCGTGTTTATAGCCGCGTCTGCACGCACCGACACGACGGCGTACACGTGACGGGCGGCAGCAGACACGCGTCCGTCTACTTGCCAGCACACCAGACGTCGCACGCTCTGTATTTTTTAGGGCGACGCTACGCGTCAACCGACAGATTTTTTGAATGATCCGCCGCCTCTTCTGTCGTTAGATTAAATGCAGTCCAACGCTTGTTGTAAATCCCTATTTGTAACAGAGTTCTTGCAAAGAATTTTTGCAACAGAGCCCTTGTTGCAAACCTGGAGTCGAGGAGGAAAGTCAAGGGCATGTTGGGTCTTTGCAACAGAGCTCCTGTTGCAAAGGATATTTGCAACATAGCCCTTGTTGCAAATTCGGAGCTGAGGAGGAAAGCCATGGCGCACGATGGAGCTCACGACAGCCCGAAACTCCCCGGAGTTACGGCGCCCCGCCGGCGGCTTTCCAGTGTTGCAAGCAGAGCATCTCGTTGCGCATGTGGTTGGCATCCACCATGGCCAGGAGATCCATACGGCGCCCCGGCGGCGGCTTCCCGTACTGCAACGGGGGCGCTCAAAGGGGAGGGGAGGGGGGAGGAGGCCGGTGTCGCAGAAGGGGGAGGGGGGAGGAGGCCGACATCGAGGGGGAAGGTAGCCGGCGTCCACCATGAGAGTTTCTCTCCTTTCTCTTGTACGGATAGATATGAAGGAAGGGGAGAAGTGGGAAAACATGTGGAGAAGAAGGAATAAGGCTGGATGGGGGTAGTTTCAACCAGGCCTATGTGGACACGTGGCGTTTGCTCCAAGCAGCGGATGCGTTTGATGAAATTAGCCGACTGATTTGGATCTTTTTCCTTTTTTTACCACAGTTCTATCTTATGGTTTTTTAGGTTAGCTCTATCTTATCTGAGAAGGGTGACTTGGTAGTTAGCACTATTAAGAGTACCCGTTAAAAGTTTTCGATCCGCAGTATAAGAAAAACAATCAAACAGATGCCTTAGATCACTTTGGTTCCTATTTTTCATGGAAAGCGTTGAAAACTGATTCGCGAGCGGTATATGTCCTGTTTTCTTTTTTGACCACTTTCAGTATCTTCTTAACGGTTTAGCGGGAGGAAACTTTCAGCTAAAATACCTTCCATCCTCACTGTCGGAATCCTTACCAAACTTTGAATTTGGTCATCCCCACCGCCAACGTTGTCTAAAGAGGATTAAGGAGGGCCGAAGCAGTCACAGGCGAACGCCTTGGCCAGCGGGCGCGGCCATCTTTCGTTTTTTCTTATTTTCCCCTTTTTAGGTTTCCTTTTTCTTTGTTTTTTGGATTTTTCCATTGTGCAATTTATCATTTTAATAGATTTTTGTAATGTATATTGAACATTTTTAAGAATAAGGTGAATATTTTTTAATATGTCATAAACTTTTTCCAATATTATTAAACTTTTTGTTGTATACGTTAATTTTTTAATACATGATGAATACTTTTAATTATAAAATGAAAATTTCTAAATTTATATGTTGCATGGTTTTAACATACAACAGATATATTTTAGTTGTATGTTGAACATTTTTTAATAGACATGGAACATATTATTAATATACAATGAACATTTTAATATACACAAAGCTTTTTTATAAAACACATGATGACCATTTTTTATTTTTTAATGTCTAACTCCTAAAGAAAACATACTTCTTCCATCTGAAATTAATTATCAATGATGTATCTAAAAAATATGTAGATGCATCTATTTGAGCGATAATAAATTTCGAACCGAGAAAGTATTTTTTGTCAATCACTAATTAGCGGGCACCCTCCCGTGCGGTCCCGCAGGGGTCACTTTTGGCGCACTCGGGATCCGTCACGTATCGCGTTTTTACTGTGTCCTGCGTGAAACAACAACTGTGGTTGCACGCGGACTCTTTTGTGGCTGCGCACGAACCTGTGGCTGAAAAAATTGTGGCTGTGGCTGAAAAATTGGGCTGTGACGGATGATGTGGCTGAAAAAACTGTGGCTGTGGCTGAAAAACTGGGTTGTGACTGAAAAAACTATGGATGTGCTCGGACTGTGGCTGCACGTATGACTGTGTCTGCGACTATGTGTCGGAAAGGCGCTACGCGCGAAAGGATAAAAAAGAAACACCGAACCGCGACAAAACGCGACACTTGGCGCGCTCGAAACATGCGCAAATAACCTCTACAACGGATACCTTCTAACTAATTGTTGCCGTATTTTTTAGACAAAAAAACCCCTCACGATAAGAGTGGAACGGCCCATTCGTGTCGCTGCAGCAAAAAGTACACTATATTTATCGCATGGGGTGGGAAAATAGGACGTCTCCTCCGTCTCGGACCTGAAAATTAGTTTGAGATAAAGTTCTTTCCACGAATTAGAAGGGTTCCTATAAGAAGAAATCAGTAAGAGTTACGAGTTGGCTCTCTAACTTCATTGTTCTTACTTCAATTTCCATTCCTTCTAATCAAACTAGTTTTTTTTCCCAAAAGTAATACCAAAAAGGATTTCGCCCCGCTTTATAGATAAAGCTTTGATCCATCATAGCACCCGATACAATCGCACGCCAACTCAACACCCCCCCCCCCCCACACACACACAAGGCCTGATACACAACTGACACCGGCAGATCAACGAAACGAGGATGATCCGCAACCGTTGCGCCCACCAAAAAAATACCACCACACTCCTAGCATTCCGAAGCATCAATCACCAAGCAACACCTTCATGAAGGAGGACAACGAAGACACCGCTGCTGCCCGAACGAATCCTAAGGTTTCCCCCGGTACATGGAGGGCAGTGAGGAAGGGGAATCCCCGAAGCCCTTCAGGAAGGGGTAGTGGCGCCCACAGGTGTCACCACTTCAGGTTCGGACGAGCCGACAAGGATCTCTCCCGACTCCCAACTCCACCACCCCGGATGCTCGGACATGCTCCACCTTACTCCACGCCCACCAGCATGTGCCACCACGGCCTTGACATCATCCCCGCCGTCTCCCTGCAGACGCCAACACGAGACCGGGGAGAGGACAAGAGAGCACCGTACTCAGGGGTAGCAACATCGCAGTCGCGCAGGAGGGACCAAAATCCATCACCACCGACGTGCTCGCTGACCGGACGTGGCAACCGGGACACACCGGACCACCCTTGGTCCGGCCGAGCCTGGACAGGCTCGCAAAGTCTGTTACCATGCTGTAGCGAGCCGGCTACAACCGCCACCACCACCCAACGTCGCGCCTCTCCGCCTCACCACCGGAACCGCCACAGTTGTGCAAACGATCCGGGCCGCCCTGACCCATATGGGACCCGAAGGGCCCATATCTGTGCCGGAGGGCGCCGCCGACAACCTGCCCGTCGCGATGATCCACGGACAAAGGCCGCACCGCCGTGTCGAAGCCCATCTGCCCCGTGGGAGTCACGCCGCGCCGCCAGACCACTGCCATCCCACCGCGCCCGGGATATGGAAGGAGGAGGTCACGCCCTAGCCTCCGAGACCAGCGCCATAGGACTGCACCGCCGCCTCCCGGCCCAACAGCCGCTGGATCCGCGTGCTCCGGCCGCCGGAGACCCCGCGCCGCCGGGATCCCGACCAGGGGAGGGAGGAGAGGAGGCCCCGCAGTCGCCTGCGTCGCACGGGCTTCGCCCGGCGGACGCCCTCCGTCGGCGGCGAGGAGGGGGAGGGGACGGAGAGAGGAGCCTGGCGCCGGCGGCGGAGGAGAAGCTCCCGAGACGCGCGCGCGGGGCGTGTCGCCTTTTTTCAAAAGTAATAAGTTAAAATAAACTTTAATCTCCGTATTCCTCAACTCTCATTCTTCATCTCTGATTTCCACGAAATTAAATAAACATTTGGAACTTCTCCACTCTCAAAAAATGAGCTTCAATGGCCTTGTTTGGTTCAGCTTTGTTAATCAGATTTTGGAAATCCACAGCCGAACCAAACAGGATTCCACCAAAGCAAACGATTTTTGCTGACGGATTTCACCAAAATGCAACCAAAAAATACACGTACGAGCGAACCAAAGAGTGAAACTTCAAACGATTTTTAAAAATCTGCTGCGGAAAATCGAAATCTGCCCGGGAGGTGCTTCCGATTTTCCGCAGCAGATTTTCCGCAGCGGATTTTCAGAAATCCGCAGCCGAACCAAACAGGGCCAATATATGAAAGTCACTTTGAAGCAAATCCACCCCAGAGTTGCAGCTGTCACATAGAGTAGTAGATTTTGTTTGGCTTTCAACTAGCTTCAACTTTTTTTAAAGTGATTTTTTATTATAAAAAATGTCTATTATGTCCCCTCATAAAATGAAAGGGCATGTGAGAATGAACTGGTATTCAAATACAAGTGACACTGATTGATATTTATTTCCTTAATTTGAGAGGACTCTTCAAACTAGAATTTTGAAAGCATA
This sequence comes from Bromus sterilis, assembly GCA_950022295.1. NCBI lineage: Eukaryota > Viridiplantae > Streptophyta > Magnoliopsida > Poales > Poaceae > Bromus > Bromus sterilis. Next base: position 381,605,069 of record OX465595.1, on the reverse strand, counting down.
CCCTGAGAAGTTTATAAAAAACACACGTTATATATCTATGAAGAGATTTATGAGTGAACTACAACTTTATTTGTGAAGAGATTTATGAGTGAACTTGGCAATTTACAGCCCTAAAATCTCAAGCAGTAGTTCAGAGTGGAATCTCTCGGAAGGAACCATGGGTTCGGCTACCTACCGGTATGTTTAAACTTAATGTTGGTAGAGCTGTATATGCAGAGATGAAGCAATTCATTACTTGGGATCTTCATCTATTTTGTTTACGGGTATCTTTGACGTTCCCTTAATGTAAGTACTAGCTTGTTAAAAGAGTCTTACTTAACCAAGGATTTGATGTCAAACCGTATTTTAATTCCTTCTGACTGTCAAGGAGTGGTAAAAAATATTGCTCAAGGAATTGGACGACAATACCTAGCTATTACTAAGGAGATCAATGGGGAGGCTACTAAATTCAAAGCTATATTTTTTAGTGTACAAACCATAATTTTGGGACGCCAATAACGGCCGGTCGTCAAGTTGGGGAGAGCCTCGCCCGAACACTTTCGTTAGGCAGGTTTGTCCCACCTCCCGACCGATCTCGTTCAGTGGAGGATGGGTATGGCCCGAACACCCCTTTTTTTACTGGACCTTACAAGCTCATTGGTGATATCGCGACCTAAATAAAAAATGTAAAAATAGAAACATTGCAGAATTTCCATGGGATGAAATTCTATTGCACCATTATAACGATGGAAAATTTGCCATATTGTACTAAAAATATCCATGTTGAACAATTTGAACAAAAATTGCCATCTTTCGCAAAGTATCATGATCCACATGTAAGAGTTGCTATGTTTTGTCAATAAGAATTGCCATGTCCTAGTAGTAAGAATTGTCATGTCCTACGAACAATGTCATGTCATACGAACAAAAATTGTCATGTCCTACTAGTAAGAATTGACACGTAATACGAATAAGAATTGTCATGTCCTACAAACAAAGAATTGTCATGTTCGATAACTGAAAATTACCATGTCCTACAAATAAGAATTGTCATGTCCAATAAAAAAAAGAAGTTTCCATGGATGGTTTTAAAAAGAATTTATCCAACAAAAATCCATCGCAACCTATACAATAAACAATCTACAAAAAAGGAAAGATTACCATGGGGTTGAAAACATATTGCACCATTGGAACCATGGAAATTTTGCCATGTTCTACTAAAAAAAGTAATCTTCTAATTTACTAAACCCCTTAGAGGTAAAACCACTAGGAATCAATTGGGCTGTGGATGTATACTTGTGAGATTGATTTTGACTCGGTCCACATTTAGACCGATTTCTTTTTTAACGTGGACCCTGTTGTTCAGCCAGAGGAGGGTTTGTGGCGGTTTGGGGTGAATGCATTGTCACATGTTTCATGTGGTGGTTGAGCGCGTGACACCACTTGAGAAGGGAGAAGGCGGAGGGGTGTTACCTATCGAAGTTGTGGCGGCTGGAGGCGTTCTGGTGCCTGCGGATCTGGGGTTGCTGGAGGCGGGCCGTCGGTGTGCGAACCTGGTGTTGAAGGAGGCGGGCGGCGCGACACGTGCAGACTTCTCGATGACCGAGGTGGGGCGCTGCGTGGGTACCTTTCGGCTGTCGCTGACGGAGGTGGGGCGGTGTCCTGCGAAGGGGGTGGTCGTTGCGGGTATGCCGTTGCCCGAGGCGAGATGCCGCCTGGGAGGGGCGGTTGGTGTCGCGGTTGGTTGCCGGAGGCGAGCTGCTGCCTAGAGAGGGGGTTGCTATCCGCAATGCAACAGAGCAGGCGACAACGACAATGCGGTGATCTGGACGTGTTGCCGCTTGATGCTAGCGAATAAATACTTCTCGCCCTTCGTTGGTTACCCCAAGTGGAAGGTTGAGATGTAGCGTAGCGACAGATTTTCCTTCGCAAATATACCAAGGTTTAGATTGTCTCCAGTAGAACTCCAACAACGACAAGTAGGTGTCTTCTGCTCTGGCGCTTACAGAAGACATGGACCTGCACACAAATACAAATAACTTTGCTCCCAACGAAGTTCAGAGAGGTTGCCAATCTCTCCAGCCTTGCCGTTACAAAGGATCAACGCAACAGATAATATGTAGTGATAATTGCGACTGGAAAGTAAAAACAGAAAATAAATTGAGCGTGTAAACAGTGATGAAAATATGGACCGGGGTCCCATGACGTTCACTAGTGATGTCTCTCTCCCAAAATACGATAAAACTGCTATGCGAGGTAAACAAATCACAACTCGGCAATTGACAGGATTAAAGACGCAAAACCAATGCTAACTATGCTACAAAGAAAGGAAGAGGCTCAAAAGCATGGATGGTACGCCAAAATAAGTAGACCGAAATCCATCTGCATCTACTACTAATCATCCACCTTGAGATATCTATCCAGAACATCTCGCTGATATTAATTTGCGAGCCCCACCTAAAGTGTAAACCCAAAGCAACAGACAACTGCATTAAAAGAACTTTAAGTAAAGTAAACAATCCTTGCAACCGCGGTTACAAGCACCGTTGTTTTCCCCCTTGTGGCAACAACACATACCCTAGAATCATGTTTCTGTCACTGAAGCTAGTCATCAGGGGCATGAACCCACAATCAAGCATAACGCTCCATCTTGGAGTCACTACCTACTACTTGGCCAAAGCAATAAACAACAACGGAAAACATGCAAAAATTACTCAAGAACAAAAATATCAAAGATAAGAACCAAATATATTACTCAATCACAATCTGAACATAGTCTCATAATCCATCAGATCCCAGCAAACTCAGCATAACAACGACAAAAAGAATTACATATGTGTCTTGATCATGTAGGGCAGCTCACAAGGTCTAATTCATGAAGAACAAAGAGGGAAGGAGAACATCACATAGCTACTGATCATGGACCCATGGTCCAAGATGGACTACTCACGGATCATCCGGGAAGTGTCCATGGTGGAGGAGAAGCTCCCGGAGGTCAATCCTCTTTCTGGCAGGGTGCCGGGAAGAGGTCTGATGGCGCTCCCGATCTTGGAAGCGCGACGGCGGCGGAACAGAGGCGTGATCGCGAAAAAGGGTTCTCTCTTCGGAGGTTTCCCGTGACGGAGAATAAATAGACGAAGGGGGCATCCAGTGGGCCACCAGGGGTCCAGGCAGGCCCCTGGCGCGACCCCACCCTAGGGCGTGCCGGGAGGACGCCTGGGGCCCTGGTGGGTCCCCTATGGCCCCTCCTCGGTGATTCCCGAAGCTTCTGAAGCACTGATTTTTTATTGTATTTTCCCGGAATTTTTGGAGCATTTTTAATACGGAGAAAACCTGAAATAGAAAAACAACAGAAAACAGAAACTGGCACTGGGGTGCACTTAGTTAATAGGTTAGTCCAAATATGATCAAAAGTGTATATAAAACATAGCAATATCACACAAAACATGCATGGAGCAACCAAAAATTATAGATACGTTTGGGACGTATCACTGCTCTGCCCAGAACTGAAGCAACGACTGGCCAAACGCACCGCCAAGCCCGCCATGGTCGGTCATAAAGACGGCGAAAAGGGAGGACTGGAGCGAGCTGGAGAAAGGCCTGGAAAACAAGGATTAGGCAAAGCGTCGACAGACGCTAGCACCGACGAGAGGAAGACTCGGCACGTATATCCTACTTTGTCCTCCCGTTCCCCTCTTCTTCCTATTTTATTCCCTACCGTATCTAATGATTTTCTTCTTTGGTAAGTACTCCGTAGTTCTGTAGTTGGACTGAGAGGGTAAAGTACATCTACACCTAAAATTCAGTACATGTGTTTTCTGTGAGTTAGCTTCATTCATTGCGTCACAGTTTACAGGGCATGCGCGTGGTCCTAGGTCGGCGATTTAACCGACATAACACAAGATATATGTTATAAAAATTATATCATTCGAAAATATAACATCTAAAGTTTATGATGATATAATTTTTATAACACATATCTTATGTTATGTTAGTTAAATCAACGACCTAGGAATACGCGCACGCCCCGTAAACTGTGACGGGGGTAGTACATGTTTCTCTGAATTTCTGCAGTACGATAAGAAAGGAGAGTAAGATCATGTACAAAACCACTTTTCCATCTTGCAAAGGAGGGCCTCTCATGTCTGAAGATTCTGGCATTCCTCAGTAGCCAAATGTGCCACCATGCTGTGAACACAATCTCTGCAAAGAAAGGTTTATTAAGGGTTCTCCTGGCCTGTTGTGCAATCTGCAACATGTCATCTTCAGGTGACCACTCAATCTCCAGGTAGTTCCATATCCTGCAGCTGAAGTTGCAAGAGAAGAACAGATGAGTTCCGTCCTCTAAGCAGTGAGCCTGACAGAGCACACAATTGGGGCCATCCTATATATTCCAGTGTCTTCTCTGCAGCATATCTTTCGTGTTGATTCGATCCATGATCACCAACCAAGCAAACATTTTAATCTTCAGTGTGCAACAGGATTTCTAGACCCAGTTTAACAGTTTATTGGATTGAACACAAAATGGCTACTACACATCATACAAACAGTATGGACAGAGGATAGCAAAACATCGTTCGGTGCGAAAAAACTGTGTAAAAAACGTCAGGACGGAAAGCACACCGTCCACAATTTTTTTAAAAGCTGGCGTGACACTTCAAGATCCGTGCGCACATCAGGCACAATTTCAAGGCGAAAAGACCGCTGCACACCTAAGGCTTAGGAACTGACGTCAGACACTTATCATTTGAATAATTTTAAAGCAAACTTAGCTAAATTTTAGTTTTCATTAGAAGCCGGTGGGCACGTTTGGCTTATACAATCACATAATACTAGAAGTATACCCCGCGCGTTGCAGCGGGAATTGCTAAGAAAACTATATGAATAAATAAGAAGTATATAAGTATGATACATTAAGTTGTTTAAGTGAAGATGCAACCAAAATATGTGTGTATTAAAAATTGTTAGGGTAGACAATAAAATGATTAAAAGATGGTTGATATGGAGATTGCATATAGAGATTAATAAATATATTAGTAGAGATGACATGGACAATTGATTGGCTAAGAAATGGATGATGTGGATAGCTTGCATGTGAAGAGAGACAATTTAAATGACCTAAGTGGGTGACATGGACAATTGATTGGCTAAGAGAATAGATGATGTGGATAGCTTGCATGTTGAGATAGACAACTTAAATAATCTATAGTGGGGTTTTGTCTTATAAGAAGTATAGATTGCAATCATTCCTCTGGACGTGCATCAATAAAGCAGTGATGATTATCTAAAAAGGAAAAAGTAAGAGTTGACTCCCTCAATTTCCATTTTCCTTACTTTCCCACTAATCAAATAGACTTTTAATCTCTTCATCTCTCAACTCCCATTCCTCGTCTCCAATCGATCGGTCCGAAGTCAACCAGATCGGTTTACAGGGTGAGAACTCCAAGGCACAATCAGGTGACATGAAAACAGTGCTGAAATCATCACAAAAAATATAGTACTCCCTCCGTTTCTTTTTACTTTGCATATAAGATTTGGTTAAAGTCAATCTTTATAAAGTTTGACAAACTATAGAGAAAAATCTGTCAATATCCACAATATGAAACGATTATCATTAGATTTATCATGAAATTAATTTTCATATTATATAACTTTGACTTTGTAAATATTAATACTTTTTAAAATAAATTTGGTCAAACTTTATGAAGATCGACTTTGACCAAAACTTATATGCGAAGTAAAAAGAAACGGAGGGAGTATTACCTTCAATCAAATTAATGGATTCAACTTTGTCTAGATTCGTATATATTTAATTAAATATTTAGATTAGGTGAATGTGTATCTAGATAAACTTAAAACCATTAATATGGATCCAAAGGAGTACTACTATAGTATACTGAAATCATCCGGTTGATCGTCACCAAGTTTACTCTTCTTCTACTACTAAACAACAATACTCCAAAACCAAGCGCGGCCGCCGTACGACGGACGAGTTGAGAACATGGGGTCGTCGTCGGACGGACCGAGGAGGTCAAAATCTCACGTTCCAACGCGCGACGCACGATCCATCGGTGCCCCGCCGCCGATGTCAGCCTCACTGGTACTCTACTACATTATTATTATCGGGCGCATCATATAACCCGGCGCTCCGGCGCCAGTAGGCCGCTGCGCTAGCTGTACCTGGCGCCGGCGACGCGCTGCCGGACACGTACGCCGGGACAAGAATCGTTGCGCAGATCACGGGGCACTGCGCGGCGCCGGCGGGGACCTGTCCACCCCACCCACCACCACCAACCTACCCGGGCAGGCCACCCGTGCCGGTCAAACTCGTCGCCGAGTGCGGACGTCGACGACTCCAGGGTCCAGCGCGGCGGCACGTCCGCCGCGCGCGCATGCATGCACCCGGCGGGCTTAATTAGCCTAGACAGAATAATGGGACATGATACTGGTGTCTAGTGTGTTAGCGCGGCCAGATCTTCTGAGGGTCAGTCAGTAGGGAAGCAGCAACATGACAATATAGAGTAGCCTAGTTAGTGGTTGAGGGGTTTTGTTTGGTGCTGCCTTGCGTAACGAGGAGACGAGCATATATGTCGTGACTGAAGAAGATCTACTATAATATGCAAGGCCCAACTTTGTGTGCATATGAGCAACTTCATCCGGTTTGATTAGAGCAAGCAGAATACACATGTAAAAGTTCTTTATACAAAAAATTCAGACCACTTTGTAGATGCAAAATAACAATACTCATCGTCCTTATTGATTTTCCTCTAAATGAGAGGCAATACACTTGGGGTAATCATCTAGAACAACCCATCTTTGAAAAACTAGACAGGGTGATGTGCTGCACTGATTGGGAGGAAAAGTATCCTCTTACAAGTGCGAATGCATTATATAGAGAGAAATCTGATCATGTTCTCTTATTTGTGTGCTCACGGGACTTGCCTAGATTTGAACCACTTTTTAAATTTGAAAATGCATTGTTGAAAAGAGAGGGGCTGGACAAAGTGGTCTGGGATATGTGGACCCAAGCAAAGGTGCATGGATCTAGTTTAGATATCTGGCAAGGGAAAATCAGATTGCTGAGGAAAAAATTGAAAGGATGAAACATAAATATGTATGAATGCATGGTATAGAGAATTAAAAAAAGATATTCTCCCTCAATTGGATGAGATTGATAAAAACAGTGAAATATTTGGCTTAACTGCTGAGGTGAGACAAGAGCAACTTGATTTGAGAGCCCAGCTTGAGAGCCCAATGAGCCAAGAGGAAGCTAAGTGGAAACAGAGGGGCAAAGTTAAAGAGATTCTCCAAGGAGACTCTTAACACAAAATATTTACATGCTAAGGCTAATGGGAGGAGAAGGAAGAATATAATTACATCACTAAACCAGGATGAGGGGGTGCTGACAGAAGAGAAAGAAATAGTTGAATATATTACTAATTTTTACAAAGGTTTATTTGGACAACCTGATTGTAATCAATCTCTCTTCAGGTGGATAATCCAAAGGTGGTGTCAAATGCTGGTAATGACAAATTAGTAGAACCTTTCACCGAGAAAGAAGTTAAAGAGGCAGTGTGTAAAATGCACATAATAAATCACCTCGCCCTGATGGCTTTAATGTTGAATTTTATCAACATTTTTGGGGGCTAATTAAAACAGATTTAGTGAACCTGTTTGAGGATTTCCATAAAGGTAGGATAGACATCTCTAGGCTGAACTATGGTGTGATTACCTTAGTTCCAAAAGTGCAGGGTGTTGATCAGATTCAAAAATCTAGACCCATTTGCCTGTTGAATGTTAGTTTTAAAATCTTCACCAAGGTGTTGATGAACAGATTAGTTGGGGTGGCAAACAAAATCATGCTCCCCACACAAACTGCTTTTATTAAAGGCAGGTTTATCATGGATGGGGTGGTGAATTTACATGAGGCTCTTAATAGCATACATGTAGAAAAATCAAATGCTTTGATTTTCAAAGTAGGTCTTGAAAAAGCCTATGACAAGATCAAATGGTCCTTTGTGTTACATATGATGAGGATTAAAGGTTTTCCTGAAAAATGGAGTAGCTGGATAATGCAAACTATTAGAGGGGTAAAGTAGGTATTAAAGTCAATGATAGAATTGGAAGTTATTTCCACACTCACAAAGGCTTGAAGCAAGGGGATGCCTTATCACCTTTAATTTTTGATCTTCCTGATGATGCTTTAGCTATAATTATGGATAATTATAGGAAAAGTGGCTTGATTAAAGGGGTGCTAGGAGATAAAATTGAAAATAGAGTCAACATGCTGCAATATGTTGAAGACACTATTTTCATGTTGGAGGACAACATTTAGAGTGCACAAAATTTAAAGTTTGTGTTGACAATGTTTGAACAAATGTCTGGGTTGAAAATAAATTTTCATAAGAGTGAGCTCTTTTTGTTTGGGGGGGGGGCTAAATAAAAAAAACAGATTTACTCTGAAATATTTGGATGTGGGTTAGGAGAGTTGCCTATGAAATATCTGGGATTTGCCATTGATGAGAAAAGAATTAGAAACGAAGGGTGGTTAAAGACTAAAGAAAAGATAGGAGGAAAATGCCAAACTTGGCAGGGGAAATTACTAGATAGTGGGAGTATAATAATACTTATACAGGATGCTCTTACTGTAGTGCCTTATTACATGATGTCTTTCTACACACTACCTTGTGGTGGGAGAAAGAGGATTGACTTTTATAGAGCCAGATTCTTATGGCAGGTGGATGATAATACAAAAAAGTATCATCTAGTTAACTGGAATGCAATATGCAGACAAAAGGAAATGGGGGGGATCGGGGATAATTTTTTTAGAATATATGAACATTGCTCTCTTAAGAAAATGGTGGTGGAAAATATATACTACAGAGGGGGTGTGGCAAGACTTGCTCTCTAATAAATATATTAAAACAACATGACTATCTGCTGCTGATACGGTGAGGATAGTTCTCTCACTCCTCGTTGGTTACCCCAAGTGGAAGGTGAGATGTAGCGTAGCAGCAAATTTCCCTCGGTGAAGATACCAAGGTTTATCTCCAGTAGGACTCGCAGAAATACAAGAAGGTGACAACGGTGCCATAAATTACTTCGGGCTAACGGCGTCAGAAATTGGGCGGTTGTCGTGACCTGCACACAAAAACAAATAACTTTGCTCCCAACGAGTACAGAGGAGTTGTCAATTCCTACAACCTTGCTGTTTACAAAGGATCAACGCAAGAGATAATAGTGCAACTGAAAGTAAGAACTGGAAGTAAATTGAGGGTGTAAACAATGGTGTGAATATGGACCGGGGTCCTGTGATGTTCACTAGTGATGTCTCTCTCCCAAAAGACGATAAAAGTACTAGCGAGGTAAACAAATCACAGCTGGGCAATTGACAGGATTATAAACGCACCGCAATGCTAACTATGCTATAAAAGAAAGGAAGAGGCTCAAAAGCAATGGGCAGTACGCCAAGGTAAGTAGACCGAAATCCATCTGCATCTACTACGAATCATCCACCTTGAGATATCTATCCAGAACATCTCGCTGGTATTAAGTTGCGAATCCCACCCAAAGTGTAAACTCAAAGCAACAGACAACTACATTAAAAGAACTTTGCGTAAAGTAAACAATCCTTGCACCCGCAGGTACAAGCACCATTGTTTTATCCCTGGTGGCAACAACACATCCTCTAGTCTCATGTTTCTGTCACTCAAGCTAGACATCAAGGGGCTGAACCCACAATCAAGCATAACGCTCCATCTTGGAGTTGCAACAAATCACTTGGCCAAAGTAAAATACGGCAACGGAGAACATGCAAAAATTTACTAAAGAACACAAATATAAAAGAGAACAAAATATATTACTCATCACAATCTGAACATAATCTCATAATCCATCAGATCACAACAAACTCAGCATAGCAACACAAAAAATTACAAAAGTGCCTCGATCATGTGAGGCAGCTCACGAGGTCTCGAAAGTGAAAGCACAAAGAGGGGAGGAGTACATCACATAGCTACGGGTCACGGACCCATGGTCCAAGGGGGACTACTCACGAGACATCCGAGAGGCGTCCATGGCGATGGATGGTCTACCGGAGGGGATTCCTCCTTCCGGCAGGGTGCCGGGGCAGCTTCTCCTGGCAGCCTCGATCTTGAAATGGCGGCGACGGAGGAACAGAGAGGAGAACGGGAATAGCAGATCGATATTAGGGGTTTCCGTCACGGGGGTAAATATAGGCCAAAGGGGGCACCGAAAGGGGCCACAGGGCAGCCAGGAGGGTGCCCGGCGCGGCCTAGGGTGGGGCCGCGCCAGGGTGCCTTCTGGAGTCCCTGTGGTGGCCCTCCCTTCTTTCCTTTGTGCTTCCGGAGGCTTCCGGGACCCTGATTTTTTATATATTTTTTCCGGAGTTTTCGGAGCACTTTTAATGGCCGGAAAACCTAAAATGCAAAAACAGAAAACAAGAACTGGCAACTGGGTGCACTGAGTTAATAGGTTAGTCCGAATATGCTCAAAAGTGTATGAAAGTTCAAGCAAAACATGGCAAAGTCACACAAAACATGCATGGAGCAAGCAGAAATTATAGATACGTTTGGGACGTATCAACATCCCCAAGCTTAATTCCTGCTCGTCCTCGAGTAGGGAAATGATAACAAGCATAATTTCTGTGGTGACATGCAACACAACCATATAAGGACTTTCTTTTAAGTAAAGCAATCAAAGCATGCAATTCAATTCAAGTCATAACAAGCAAGAGTCTATATTAGCATTGACACAAAAAACAAAAGAACAAAAGGTACAAGAGCTCTCACTGTCCGTGACTCGAATGTCTCCAGATGGTGTTTGCGTGCAAGCAGGGGACTGGGAAAAAGAGAGAGAAAAGGGTTGCTGAGAACTACTCTCTACTAAAGTTTCACACTTGGTCTCCTTTGGATTCTTATGCGGACTCGGCCCCAGACCACTAGCCAGGTACAAGTCAAACTGATCCACTACCTTTCGATATTTTGAGCACTCATGCAATGGATGAGCGTGAGCAAGAAATTTGACACCTAAAAGGCGAAACAGAAAGAAGGTGGAGGAGGAAGACAAAAAAGGTGTGAAAGGCTCACATCAATGTGGACAATCATAGGCGAGAGAAGGCCATATGATAGATATGATGTGAGGAGTAGGGATTGCCATGCAACGGATGCACATGTGAGCTAAAAGCTCTCCAAGGGAACTAGTGGGGGTGCATCTAATTTGCTTGCTCATGAAGACCTAGAGCTCTTTTGAGGAGGCTCATCAGTGGAATATACAAGCCAAGTTCTATAGTGTGAAGGGTCCCCACATAGCTATATGCATGTATGATGATCTCTATAGAGTACAAGGGATAAATGATGAAGTACTAGTGTGGATCTCTCAAAAGGAATAGTAGTGTGCCCCCTTCTCTCTTTTTCTTTTTCTTTTTCTCCTTTTTCTATTTTTTTCTATTTTTTGGTGGCCTCAATGGCTCTTTCTATTTAACTCTCATTTGTTCTCTTTGGGATCTTTTGGTTTTGTCCTCTTTGGGATCTTTTCCTCACTTTAGGGGCAACACTCTATATTTTACAAGCATATAGGAGATCTTTCACAGTATACAAAGGTACTCACATAAATAAGATGTAACTATCATGATGCAAATGTATGCCTCTGCCAGGGTAGCAGGATATGCAATGATACTAGCGCGTCATGTAGCAATGATTAGGGCAAGGCCCAACCAGCATGCGGCTCATCGATCAAGCAATTTTCATGTATGACATGAAGATCAAGTCATGAGAAGGTGGATGTTGCATGACAATGTATCTCGGAAAGGCTATGGAAATGCCTTGTAGGTAGGTATGGTGGCTGTTTTGAGGATAGATATAAGGAGGCTTATGATGACAGAGCGTATCGTGCCAAGGGGGATGCACCGGCGAAGTATGCGCCAACTCTTGAGATGAGAAAAGGGCAATGCACGGTACCGAAGAGGCTAGAAAAAGTACAGGTGGGTAGAAGTGTCAACTTTCGAATACTCACATTAGTCTGAAGAACTCATGCACTTATTATCGGTAACTCTCAATCTAATCAGGAGGTTCACAAAGAGACAAGTACCCCGAGGAGGAGTGTATGGGGGTTTGGTTATCCTTGCGCATCCTCGACTCATGGTACGTGAGTGTACTCTAATATTCGAACCCTCCAGAGGTTAGTGATCCATCTAGTAGCTAGAGTTCTCAACATGGGTTTTTTGGTTTTCAAAAACCACATGGATTGCCCAAAATACGACATCTATCACTAATAGGCTCGAGCTCTTGACACCAAAAGTTCAAACATTACTCTAGTCATTACCTCAAAACTATTGCAAGTAACTACTACAAAGAGAATAGCAACTTCAACTACCTACTTTCTAGTCAAGACACAAAACTCAGTGCAACAGGCAAACTCTCTAAAAAGATAAAACATGCAACCTATAGAAAGTTCAACCTAAGACAAAACAAAAGATCTAGAAGAAAACTAAAGCACAACAACTAAACAGGGCAGCAGCTAAGAAAATAAAAAGAACAACTCACGGCTAAGAGAATAAGAATGCAAATCCTATGAGGAGTTCTAGTTCAAGCGGAGCGTGTTTCTCTCCCACACAAAAGAAAGCTGGGATCTAACTTGTTACTACAGCAAACAAAGCAAAAACAAACCTAAGAAAAGTAAAGAGCGAGACGCTCCAAGCATAGCACATAACGCATGAAGTGATAAAAATATAGTGAAACGAGGGACAAACTGATAATTATTGATGAAGAAGGAGATGCACGGGGGCATCCCCTGTTGGAAATATGCCCTAGAGGCAATAATAAAATGTTATTATATATATATTTCCACGTTCATAATTAATGTTTATATTTCTGTGCTATAATTGCAATGACCCTGACTGTGAGATTCAGAAGAAAACTCATTTGCATGTGTGGAAATGTAAACACCAAGAGTTCCTGGTTTAGCCTCTAAGACCAGCTCATGTGCTAACTGATGATTACGTTTTCTTAATCATGGACATTGTTCTTGTAACAAGGATGTCAGTAGCAATGGGAACATATTGTTAGCAGAACAATGATGTTGAACCGACCCCAGTATTGAATGATATACTTAGAGATCACATCGTAACTACGTTATAAGTCATATCATGAAATGTTTTCATATACGTAATTCCTTAGACCATGAGAGTATCGAGTTGCTTCACACAGGAAGACATGCTTTGGTTCTTAGATGAATCCTCCCGTAAATGGGAAGTAGTAAAATAAGTTCTGGGTATGTCAGATGGTGTGGCTAGTGACTGTGATAGTTCAAGAATGGGATTTGCTCCTTCACGATGAAGAAGATATTCACTTCGGGCCCACTCGGTATGACGGTATCCATTATAGTCTGGCCAGACGCATTGTGATTCAGTCACGGGGATACCGGAATACGATAACGAGAAAAGGGACAAACGAGCAAAGAGGATAACGAGTGGCTTGTGTTCAAAAGTTGTTACACATGGGTGCCAAACTTCTCTCCTCTAACTTTGTCATATATCGCGAAGCAAAGGGAAAGGTACATGACTAAACATAATGGTTCACTCGAAGTTTCTTCGTGTATGTGCGGGAGTCAACATGGGTGTCCATGGCTCCGCTGTTGATTATTGGCTATTGACAAAAGGCTGTTGACCTATGTCCGGAAGATGTTCTGAGTAATGTCCGCATTATACCGAACCTATTGGGTCACACACTTAATGAGCAGTAGTCTGTTAGAATACTAGTATGGTAGAAGGTTTAGTGGAAGCAAAGCAGAATAGTTCATACGGGTACCGGAAGTAGTTCCGGAGATTTATGGAATTGTTCATAAGGGCACCAGAAGTAGTTCTGGGTATTTAAGGTTATGTCCGGATCACTCTGGAGTAGTCCCAGGTGGTTCCGGAACATATGAGAATGGTACTGGGGAAGTCCTGGATCAACCGGAATAGTTTCCGGATAATCGCTGGGCGTCCCGACAACCTTCGCGGTCATCGGGTGGCTTAAACTGTAACTCGGATGGCTTTGGAAACTATCCGGATGGCTCCGGAACGTCCGAGAACGGTCTCGGAAGGTCCTGGAAGTGCTCCAGAAGTGTCCGGAATGTCCCGAAACGATCCCGGTATGTCCAGGAAGGTCCTGGAAGCTTCTAGAAGGTCATGGAAGGTTCCGGAAGGTTCCGGGCAGTACCATCCACTCCCCTGCGCCCCTGGCCTTGGGGGGCAAGCCACCTAGGCTGCTCTGGCCGGCCAGGAGGTGGGGACGCACCAAGGAAAGGGGAATCCTCCTCCAGGTGGAATTACCAAATCCCATTATGGCAGGTTTCCGGTGGGAAGGTGTGGGAAGGTTTGGAAGGCTTGGGAGTCCAAGTTGGACTCCCAATCCTCCTTGGGCTGCGCCCTAGGCCTCCTGGCCACCTATATAAGGTGAGCCAGGGGGAGGGGGAGAGACACACAAGCAATCCCCAAGGCCTATGCGCCACCCTCCCTCCTCTAAACCCCGTTGCTCCACAATTAGACCCCGGTTTAGACGTTGTTCTAGATCGGAATCCGTTAGGGTTTTCTCCCTCTAGTTTACTCGGTGGCGTTCATCTCTGGACGGCGGAGCGCTGCTGGATTGCTGCTACGGGATGTGTGGATACTAATGGAGGGGTCGTACCTTCGACCCTTCTTCGAGGAGCTTGTTCATGGGACTTGTCCGTGGGACTAGATCGCGGGACTTGTTCGTGGGATTGATCGAGGGACTGTTCGTGGGAGAACTTGCGAGATCTACTTCCACTACGTCCACGAGCTTCACCAACTCTACTTCCGCTACATCGGTTGGTGAGACATGACCTAAAACCTTGTATGCAATCTTCTTGGATGATCTTGGGTTCTTGATTCGTAGGCCGAAATTTTTTGTTTTCTACTACGTTTCCCAACAGTGGTATCAGAGCGATCCTTGATTAGATGCATGTTTAGGTCTAGATCATATGTGTGATATGAGGCATTGATTTTCTTGTTGCTTCCCTGTCATGTGATTTTTTCTATGCTTGATGGCAAGTTGAGGTTTTGCTACAAGGATTGAGTTTTCCATCGATCCCTCTATGCTGCTTTCAGTATGCTGGTTGCCTTGATCATGGTCTACATCAAACTCCTTGGATCTCATCTTAATCTCGCAATAGAAGATTTAACATGGAGGGGCTTGTGGATTTTATGAAAAATCCACACGGGGGTCACGCGTTTAACGAAGTTTGGCTTGTGGCATTAGTTGCTGCACGCACCCCGTATGTTAAACTAGCAACAAAAGAAGTATCGTGTTTTGTTTTATCTAGGGTTTCTCGTTTGCCTTGTAAACCTGCTTAACAACCACGATAAAAGTTGCAACAACCCGTGTAGATGGCGATCTAACTCGTTTTTGCAGAGTATGCATGTGATGTGGTATAGCCTTCAAGATTTGCAATGTGTTTGTATGAGATGCTATATGTTATGTAATATTTATTCGCGACCTGCGTGTCGTGGTACGGCATGATGACTGGAGTCATATGATTGTCACTTAATTATGGCCTGCGTGCCAGAACTGTTTATTAGCTCGAGGCAAAGCAATAGATAGATGCAAGGTGATGATCTACGATGCGGAGGTGGACCCCGACGCACATGCCGGAAGCCGTGGTGTTGGTCCCGGCACCAAGGACAAAGTTGGTGGACACGGTGACTTCAACCACGACGACGTGAAGATAATGAAGACTTCACGAAGCAAAGGGCTATATCATATCACATAATTTTATGAACTGCCTGTGATGTTTATCCCTTTGATGCACCCTTGTTTGATGCGCGGTAGTCGTATTTTATTAGGGTGATCTCTCACAAAACAATATCAAGTTGATAGTGTTCTCCCAACTGTAGCACCGTCTATACTATGTTTCACACCGGAGCAGGTCATGTCACATGGGTGCACACGTGTGTGACGCATAAAAGGCGGGTGTGTTAAAAGAACACACAACGCATTACACTTGGTTGTCTTGACGGTTTGGATAAAAGTTTGCTACCGGAACACACCCATCGAAAGATGAACAAGAATCACCTTTGGTGTGATTGGCAAGTTGGCCTACCGGTCCAGTCTAAGTCATCAGTGATGTCACATCAATGGCGGACGATTGGGTTGGATCTTGAATCACTCCAGCATCAATTACGAGAGATATTGATCTGAGTGGGAGCGCACTTAGTAATTAAATTGATTAATCACAAGTGCAACTTAATTATGAACAAAGTCTTAGTATTTGCATTATCGTTGTAGAATAATGGCTCGCGTTACCACCTTCCCAATTGATTTTGATTAACTGTTTTATCTGGTAAAAACTTTACGATTGGTACCGTATTGTGAGGACTATCCTCAATAGTGTCGAGAAGGAGCTTGTCCTATCGCAAATTTTTTGATGCTCTCCCGCTGATGCTATGGATGATGTGACTTATGTCCATAATCCAAAATGCTAGAATTCCACGACAACTAAGTGCATTGTCTTCACCACCATGAAACCCGAACTTCGAAAAGTTTGGGATAGTTATGTTATATTCATGGAACTGAAAAATAAGTTTTCAGTAGTAAGACAATTAATGTTGGATATAAGATATCTAGTACAATGTATGATTGTAAGCATTAGTGAAAATGTTCATTGTGCTCTAAACAAAACTGATAAGTGTGGGATCCAGAAGAACAATGATCATATGATGATGAGGATTAAGGGAAAGGAAGTTCCATAGGGTGTTAGTAAGACTTACACGCCGGAAAGTCCATGGCCTGCGCCACCCTTGATCATGTGTGATCTTCTGTGAGTAGGAGTGACATTGGAAATAGAACTATGATACGTATAAAGGAAAAACGAAAGAAGACTGGAATAACCAGCTCAGAAATGAAAGTCATACGGAGTTATAGATGAATTCATTGCTGGTCAAGAGATGTAATTCTTGGGAATCATGATTAAGCAGTTAATTGTGGATTCTGTATATTGTGATTAAACTGTTGATCACCGGAATATCACATCGATTGCATATTGTTGCAACTCGATGCAAGAAATACTATGGCCTTTATGACTAGCTAATGATGAGTTTTGACACGCTCGGGAACACGGTAAAAGGTTTACTATACCGTGTGTTGACTCTATGAGTATCTTCATAATTCATTTTAGAGTTGAGTAAATTGTTACTACACTTTAGCCTTGTTGCAAAACATCATTTTGAATCATGTTTGTTGCAAGAGAGTTGTTCAAAGCTATGAATAACGTAAAGGCCATACTTCCATTATGAATAGGGTGTATGTTATGAATCTTGATAATAATACTAAACATCCATAACACTGACGCTAAACGTCGCAAGACTGACAGAAATACCACATAGATGTGGCACTGCCGTTTATCACAAGTGACATAACATGCATGAAGAATTTCCATAAGTGATGGACTTTCGAGTCATATGATTATGAATCACTTGACGCTTGCGATCTTTGTCTCGAAGTAATGTGACTAAAACACCGTTAATAGGCCATACATGAACGGGCAACTAAACCATTGGTAATCATACATGATGATGTGTGTAGTCCAATAAGTGTAGTTGTGTGCAGTGGATTCCCTATCTTCACTCATGAGTTGAAGTAGATATGTGGATATCTGTTCAATAGAGACATACGTCTGAAATCTTTGAAATGTTCAAGGAATTTTAGAGTGAAATAGAAATTCATTGTAACAAGAAAATAAAGCTTCTGCAAATTAGATTGTAGAAAGTAATATTTTAGTTACAAGTTTAGCGAACGTCTGATGAGTTGTGAAGAAGTGTCATAACTTGCGTCTCCCGGAACACCACTATGAGTAAAGTGTTCGAGAGATGTAATCAAGCCATGTATGACACGGTAAGATCAAATATGACGTTTATCAATTTGCCATTATACTCATTAAAAGTTATGCGTTAGTGACTACGGCTTTTACACTGAAAAGAGCATCATCAAATCTGTTGAAATGACACCATTTAGATGTGGTATGGACTGTTAAAACCATGTTGTCTTTTCTTAAAATTTGGGTATATGAGGCATATGTTTGACATACTCAAAACCCCAAATCAGATAAGTGCTACTTTGTTAAGGTTATGCCAAAAGTTTTGGTATTCCTCTATCACTACACAAAAGCAAAACTGTTTGTTGTTAAGAACGGTGTGTTTTGAAGAAAATAGTTTCTTACAAAAGAGTGAGTGGGAGGAAAGTGCAACTTGTCAAAGATTGTTGAATCTTCAGAGAAGTGCGCAGCTGAACCACACAGGTTAGACAAAAATTGTACAAACATTCATGATATGTAAAACGAGATATTGTTGTTCGACAATGATAAACCTGTGATACACAAAGAAGCGTTGATGGGCCCTGACTCCGGGATTTGGCTAAATGCCAAATAATCCGAGATAGTATCCATGGAAGTAAGTCAAGTTTTGAACTTGGTAGACCCTCGGAAAGACTAAAAGTCTGAAGAATATATATATGGATCTATAATTGATTCGGATGAAATTTTTTTATCCATAAAGCTCAACTCGTTGGAAAATTGTTTTCTAGCAAGTTCAAAGGTTGACTACGGCGAAATAGTGTCGACCGTAGAAATGCTTTAGTCAGTTCGGGTTATATTAGCAATTACTACATATCTCATTTATAGTATATGGTAGAATGAACGTCAAAACAAAGTTCCTACACGGAAATATAACAAAGGACGTATATGTGATACGACCGGAATGTTTTGTCGATTCAAAGGATGCTAAAATAGATGCAAGCCTTGGATATCCAGTGATGGACTGAAGCTAGCATAATGGAGTTGGAATTTTCGTTGTGATGAAATTGCCAAAAGAGTTTGTTTTCATCAGGAATAACGAAGATGCTTGAATATTCAAGAAAGTAAGTGGGAGCTGAATAATATTTCTAAAACCTTATGTATATGACATATTGTTGATTAGAAATGATATAAATTTCTTGACACAAATAAGGACTTTATTGAAAATAGTTTTCAGCTGAAGTACTTGGGCTAATATAGCATTAGTATTGAGCGCAGTGATCTATGAAGATAGTAAGTGCCTGATCATGCTAAAGCCAACACTGCATATTGACATGATACTAAAGTAGTTTAGTATGAAAACGCCAG
This sequence comes from Bromus sterilis, assembly GCA_950022295.1. Classification (NCBI taxonomy): domain Eukaryota; kingdom Viridiplantae; phylum Streptophyta; class Magnoliopsida; order Poales; family Poaceae; genus Bromus; species Bromus sterilis. The sequence goes on along the minus strand of OX465595.1, from coordinate 381,585,917 downwards.
GAAGGATGTTCTTGCCGAGGTCACGGTGAAAAGTTGTTTGAGGAAATCGGTGTTCATGAACATTGATAAGCAAAACACATGAATTGAATTTCACTCACATGTGTGTTTGGATTAATCATGTACACCATAATATGTAAAACGACCAGATATGTCCAACGCTCCAAAAGGTTGTGAGCAAGATACCAAAGTGATCAATATGTTGATCATTGGACAAGAAGTGAAAAGTTAAACTTATGATAGATAAGATATGTTTCTCAGAAAATGGAGATAATGAAGAGCTCGTTGTAACAAGTTACACCAGCTGAATTTTGATGTAAACAGTTACACCAATTCAGTCTTCATACTTACTCCGATCGATTTTCGATTTTAATTGGGATTATGTGTTTCACACGTAAGGGTGGCACAGTATGGAGGAACTATGTCAAGTTCGATACTGTGGCGAATTCTATAACAGAGGCTAAGTATATTGTTGCTTAAAGAAGTAACAAGGAGGGTATTTTGAATCATAAATTCATTTATGAACATGGTATGGTTTCCTAGATGCTTGAAGCTCATGGAACATTGACGAATGATTTCATGACTTATTCTAAAGGAACCAAGGTCCTGCCAAATGATTCAAACATATACAAAGCTAAACTGATAAAATTAGTGAATTTTATGATAACGTGAAAACACGAAGATATGCAAGATACAAACGGGCCTGAAACGTCAGATCCGAAGATGAGGTCTATACCACAAATGAAGAATTTCTTACACCGGTATGCCATAGGTGTAAAGTGCTCAAGCACTGACAATATTATTGACTCTAGTGCAAGTGGGAGACTGTTGGAAATATGCCCTAGAGGCAATAATAAAATGTTATTATATATATATTTCCACGTTCATAATTAATGTTTATATTTCTGTGCTATAATTGCAATGACCCTGACTGTGAGATTCAGAAGAAAACTCATTTGCATGTGTGGAAATGTAAACACCAAGAGTTCCTGGTTTAACCTCTAAGACCAGCTCATGTGCTAACTGATGATTACGTTTTCTTAATCATGGACATTGTTCTTGTAACAAGGATGTCAGTAGCAATGGGAACATATTGTTAGCAGAACAATGATGTTGAACCGACCCCAGTATTGAATGATATACTTAGAGATCACATCGTAACTACGTTATAAGTCATATCATGAAATGTTTTCATATACGTAATTCCTTAGACCATGAGAGTATCGAGTTGCTTCACACAGGAAGACATGCTTTGGTTCTTAGATGAATCCTCCCGTAAATGGGAAGTAGTAAAATAAGTTCTGGGTATGTCAGATGGTGTGGCTAGTGACTGTGATAGTTCAAGAATGGGATTTTCTCCTTCACGATGAAGAAGATATTCACTTCGGGCCCACTCGGTATGACGGTATCCATTATAGTCTGGCCAGACGCATTGTGATTCAGTCACGGGGATACCGGAATACGATAACGAGAAAAGGGACAAACGAGCAAAGAGGATAACGAGTGGCTTGTGTTCAAAAGTTGTTACACATGGGTGCCAAACTTCTCTCCTCTAACTTTGTCATATATCGCGAAGCAAAGGGAATGGTACATGACTAAACATAATGGTTCACTCGAAGTTTCTTCGTGTATGTGCGGGAGTCAACATGGGTGTCCATGGCTCCGCTGTTGATTATTGGCTATTGACAAAAGGCTGTTGACCTATGTCCGGAAGATGTTCTGAGTAATGTCCGCATTATACCAAACCTATTGGGTCACACACTTAACGAGCAGTAGTCTGTTAGAATACTAGTATGGTAGAAGGTTTAGTGGAAGCAACGCAGAATAGTTCATACGGGTACCGGAAGTAGTTCCGGAGATTTATGGAATTGTTCATAAGGGCACCAGAAGTAGTTCTGGGTATTTAAGGTTATGTCCGGATCACTCTGGAGTAGTCCCAGGTGGTTCCGGAACATATGAGAATGGTACTGGGGAAGTCCTGGATCAACCGGAATAGTTTCCGGATAATCGCTGGGCGTCCCGACAACCTTCGCGGTCATCGGGTGGCTTAAACTGTAACTCGGATGGTCTTGGAAACTATCCGGATGGCTCCGGAACGTCCGAGAACGGTCTCGGAAGGTCCTGGAAGTGCTCCAGAAGTGTCCGGAATGTCCCAAAACGATCCCGGTATGTCCAGGAAGGTCCTGGAAGCTTCTAGAAGGTCATGGAAGGTTCCGGAAGGTTCCGGGCAGTACCACCCACTCCCCTGCGCCCCTGGCCTTGGGGGGCAAGCCACCTAGGCTGCTCTGGCCGGCCAGGAGGTGGGGACGCACCAAGGAAAGGGGAATCCTCCTCCAGGTGGAATTACCAAATCCCATTATGGCAGGTTTCCGGTGGGAAGGTGTGGGAAGGTTTGGAAGGCTTGGGAGTCCAAGTTGGACTCCCAATCCTCCTTGGGCTGCGCCCTAGGCCTCCTGGCCACCTATATAAGGTGAGCCAGGGGGAGGGGGAGAGACACACAAGCAATCCCCAAGGCCTATGCGCCACCCTCCCTCCTCTAAACCCCGTTGCTCCACAATTAGACCCCGGTTTAGACGTTGTTCTAGATCGGAATCCGTTAGGGTTTTCTCCCTCTAGTTTACTCGGTGGCGTTCATCTCTGGACGGCGGAGCGCTGCTGGATTGCTGCTATGGGATGTGTGGATACTAATGGAGGGGTCGTACCTTCGACCCTTCTTCGAGGAGCTTGTTCATGGGACTTGTCCGTGGGACTAGATCGCGGGACTTGTTCGTGGGATTGATCGAGGGACTGTTCGTGGGAGAACTTGCGAGATCTACTTCCACTACGTCCACGAGCTTCACCAACTCTACTTCCGCTACATCGGTTGGTGAGACATGACCTAAAACCTTGTATGCAATCTTCTTGGATGATCTTGGGTTCTTGATTCGTAGGCCAAATTTTTTTGTTTTCTACTACGTTTCCCAACATCCCCAAGCTTAGACGCTTGAGTCTCCTTGAATATTTATTGGGGGTGCACATGGGCATCCCCAAGCTTGAGCGTTTGACACTCCAGGATCTTCTTTCATCATCTTCCATCGCACACTTGAAAACTCGCTTCATACATAACTCATTGTAAACTGATTAGAGAAGTTAGTACCCTATTAAAATAATTTTCCTCTACAGAAAATATAGATATTATTGAAGAGCTACTGTTTCTCAAGATTGCCAAAAAGTTTTTGCAAATAAAAAGCAAGCTTAAGGTTAGCAAAAGTTAAGAGAGACAAAACGTGGCAGAATCTGTGAAAAACAGAACAACAGGTAGTAAAGAATTTTTTAGGGGTACTTCTGCAACTGAAATAAAAAAACTCAGAAAATACGAAAGTTCTGTGATTGTATAGAGCACACTGTGTAAAAAATTCAGCTCAAAAAGATGAACTGGTAATTTTCTACGATTTTTTCCGTCACGAGGACAGAATCTGTTTTCTGGACAACATGTCACAACTTTCACTTCCCTTGTCATATGAGGCTATAATTGGCACAAAGCTTGAAAAGTAAAGATACAATGATGTTGCTACAGTAGCAACAATCATCAAGACCACTAAGAATAGAAGAAAAACAACAAGGAAAACCTAAATTCGTTGCGGGCTGCCTCCCGAAAGCGCTTCTTTAAAGCCATTAGCTAGGCTAAAATATTATAGAAGATGCTCTCACAAGAATAAGAATTTTGAAGCAAAAGAGAGCATCAAGAAGCAAATATGGAACACATTTAAGCCTAACCCACTTCCTTGCATAGGCATATTGTAAGAAAATAAATCAAATAAGCACAAAGTGACAAGATAGTCATGTTCAACAAAGAAAGTATCACAATTTTCAGAAAGGGATATTTCAAGTGAGTCCTCGAAATCATGGGATTCCTCCTCAAAGCAATCATTGGCCTCTTCTTGGGCAGCAAACATTTTATTTTTAAAATCCTCAATACAAGAATTGGAAGTATAATTCTCGAAGCAATAAGCAAGAAATGCAAAGTTTTCGGACTGGTGAATAGTATCGTGATACCTTTCAATCAAAGAAGCAATCTCATAAGCACCTTTAAAAGCAACAAACTCTTGAATCTTTTCAACATCAAAGTAATCATAAACACCTTTAGCATAAGAAGATAAGATCTCATTTTCATTGAACTCACATTGGAAAGGGAGGTGTTTATGATCTATATTAGAATAGCAAGTAAAATCATAATTGTAGCACAAAAGTTTAGCATGGCAATAAGAAACATGTATTTGATCCCATAAGTGTTTCCCTTTCTGAGATAGGCGGTGCTGCGTATAATGAGCATGCTCATCCAATGATTTTCCCTCAACCAAGTCGGTGGAGTTTTTAGCGCGAGAATAAATTGATCGAAGACGATCCAAGTGAAACATGTCAAATATGTCCATCCTACCATATTTGGGTGGTTCAGCACCCATGGTGAGGATAGCATAACTAGGATAAGCAAGACAAAGGCAAAGATAAAAGTTAGTGTGCAACTCCCCTATCTTGTAGACTGGAGTCCCCGGCAACGACACCAGAAATTGGCTTGATAAGGTGATGATAGTTCTCTCACTCCTCATTGGTTACCCCAAGTGGAAGGTGAGATGTAGCGTAGCAGAAAATTTCCCTCGGTGAAGATACCAAGGTTTGTCTTGTTGGGAAACGTAGTAGAAAACAAAAATTATGTGCCTACGAATCAAGATCCCAAGATCATCTAAGAAAGATGGCATACAAGGATTAGGCCATTGCTCACCAACGGTTGCAGCAGAAGAAGAGTTGATGAAGCGGGTGGAAGTAGATCTCGTAATGCGTCTCACGATCCGTCCCACGATCTATCCCACGAACGAATCCCTCGAGCAATTCCCTCGAACAGATCTCCGAGGAAGAAGAATTTCCTCGAAGAAGGATCAAAGTTATGGTCCCTCTACCGGTATCCACACATCCCGTAGCAGCAATCCAGCAGCGCTCCGCCGTCCAGAGAAGACCGCCACCGATAAAACTAGAGGGAGAAAACCCTAACGGATTCCGATCTAGAACAGCGTCTAAACCGGGGTCTAATTGTGGAGCAACGGGGTTTAGAGGAGGGAGGGTGGCGCATAGGCCTTGGGGACAAGTTGTGCTGCGCCCCCACCCATTCCCCTCATTATATAGGTGGCCAGGAGGCCCTTGTGGCGCAATAGGGGGTGGTGGTGTCCCCCTGGGACTCCTCCTCCCAAAGGGAAACCTTCCCACCGGGGAGTCTGAGTCCAAGGAGGACTCCTCCCACATGTGGCGCCCCCACCACCTAAATTTCGGCCAACCCCCTTGGGGTGCCTTGCCCCCCAAGGCTAAGGGTGGTGGGGCGCATATGGTAGTGTCCGGAACCTTGTGGAACCTTCCGGAAGCTTCCAGAACCTTCCATGACCATCCAGGACCCGCCGAGACCATTCTCGGCCATTCCAGGACCTTCCGGGATGGTTTCGGGACATTCCAGAACCTTTTGGAACACTTCCAAGACCTTCCAGGACCGTTTTCGGATGTTACGGAACTATCTGGATAGGTTCCAGGATGATTCGGGTTACGGTCTAGCATGCTCGATGCCCTGCGTCGGTTCGTCGGTCGTTTTCGGGACGTCCACCGATTAACCGGAAACTATTCCGGTTGATCAAGGACTTCCCCAGTACCATTCTCATATGTTCCAGAACCACCTGGGACTATTCCAGAGTGATCCAGACATATCTTTAAATACCCAAAACTTCTTCTGGTGCCCTTATGAACAATTCCATAAATACCCAGAACTACTTCCGGTGCCCGTATGAACTATTCCGTTTTGCTTCCACTAAGCCTTCTACCATTCCAGTATTCTAACAGACTACTACTCGTTAAGTGTGTGACCCAATAGGTTAGGTATAATGCGAACATGACTCAGAACATCTTACGTACATAGGTCAACAGCCTTTTGCCAATAGCCAATAATCAACAGCGGAGCCATGGACACCCATGTTGACTCCCGCACATACACGAAGAAACTTCGAGTGAACCATTATGTTTAGTCATGTACCATTCCCTTTGCTTCGCGATATATGACAAAGTTAGAGGAGAGAAGTTTGGCACCCATGTGTAACAACTTCTTGAACACAAGCCACTCGTTATCCTCTTTGTTCGTTTGTCCCTTTTCTCGTTATCGTATTCCGGTATCCCCGTGACTGAATCACAATGCGTCTGGACAGACTATAATGGATACCGTCATACCGAGTGGGCCCGAAGTAAATATCTTCTTCATCGTGAAGGATCAAATCCCAATCTTGAACTATCACAGTTACTAGACACACTATCCAATGTACCCAGAACTTATTTTACTACTTCCCAGTAACGGGAAGATTCATCTAAGAACCAAAGCACATCTTCCTGTGTGAAGCAACTTGATACTCTCATGGTCTAAGGAATTACGTATATTATAACATTTCATGATATGACTTATAACGTTGTTACGATGTGGTCTCTAAGTATATCATTCAATACTGGGGTCGGTTCAACATCATTGTTCTGCTAACAATATGTTCCCATTGCTACTGACATCCTTGTTACAAGAACAATGTCCATGATTAAGAAAACGTAATCATCAGTTAGCACATGAGCTGGTGTTAGAGTCTAAACCAGGAACTCTTGGTGTTTACATTTCCACACATGCAAGTGAGTTTTCTTCTGAATCTCATAGTCAGGGTCATTGCAATTATAGCACAGAAATATAAACATTAATTACGAACGTGGAAATATATATAATAACATTTTATTATTGCCTCTAGGGCATATTTCCAACAGTCTCCCACTTGCACTAGAGTCAATAATATTATCAGTGCTTGAGCACTTTACACCTATGGCATACCGGTGTAATACATGCTTCATTTGTGGTATAGACTTCATCATCGGATCTGACGTTTCAGGCCCGTTTGTATCTTGCATATCTTCGAGTTTTCGCGCTATCATAAAATTCACTAATTTTATCAGTTTACCTTTTTATATGTTTGAATCATTTGGCAGGACCTTGGTTCCTTTAGAATAAGTCATGAAATCATTCATCAATGTTCCATGAGCTTCGAGCATCTAGGAAACCATACCATGTTCATAAATGAACTGATGATTCAAAATTCCCTCCCATGTTACTTCTTTAAGCAACAATATACTTAGCCTCTGTTATAGAATTCACCACAGTATCTAACTTAACACAGTTCCTCCATACTGTGCCACCCTTACGTGTGAAACACATAATCCCAATTAAAATCGAAAAACGGTCGGAGTAAGTATGGAGACTGAATTGGTGTAACTGATTTACATCAAAAAAATCAGCTGGTGTAACTCATTACAACGAGCTCTTCATTATCTCAATTTTTCGAGAAACATATCTTATCTTTCATAAGCTTAACTTTTTCACTGTTTGTCCAATAGTCAACAACTTTATCACTTTGGTATCTTGCTCACAACCTTTTGGAGCACTGGACATATCTGGTTGTTTTACATATTATGGTGTACATGATTAATCCAAACACACATGTGAGTGGAATTCAATTCACGTGTTTTTGTCTATCTGTGTTCATCAACACCGATTTCTGCAAACAACTTTTCACCACGACTTCGACAAGAACATGTTTCTTGGCGTTTCATACTAAACTACTTTAGTATCACGTCAATATGTAGTGTTGGCTTTAGTATGATCAGGCACTTACTATCTTAATAGATCATTGTGCTCAATACTAATGCTATATTAGCCCAAGTTCTTCAACTGAAAACTATTTCCAATGAAGTCCTTATTCGTGCCAAGAAATTTATATCATTTCCAATCAACAATATGTCATCTACATAAGGTTTTAGAAATATCATTCAGCTCCCACTTACTTTCTTGAACATTCAAGCATCTTCGTTTATTCCCGATGAAAACAAACTCTTTTGGCAATTTCATCATAACGAAAATTCCAACTCCATTGTGCTAGCTTCAGTCCATCACTGGATATTCAAGGCTTGCGTCTATTTTAGCATCCTTTGAATCGACAAAACATTCCGGTCGTATCACATATACGTACTTTGTTATATTTCCGTGTAGGAACTTTGTTTTGATGTTCATTCTACCATATCCTATAAATGAGATATGTAGTAATTGCTAATATAAACCGAACTGACTAAAGCATCTCTACGGTCGAAACTATTTCGCCGTAGTCAACCTTTGAACTTGCTAGAAAACAATTTTCCAACGAGTTGAGCTTTATGGATAAACAATTTCATCTGAATCAGTTATAGATCCATTTATATATTCTTCAGACTCTTAGTCTTTCGGAGGTTCTACCAAGTTCAAAACTTGACTTACTTCCATGGATACTATCTCGGATTATTTGGCATTTAGCCAAATCTCGGAGTCAGGGCCCATCAACGCTTCTTTGTATATCACAGGTTTATCGTTGTCCAACAACAATATCTCGTTTACATAAAAATGTTTCTACGAGTTTTGTCTAACCTGTGTGGTTCAGCTACACACTTTTCTGAAGATTCAACAATCTTTGACAAGTTGCACTGTCCTCCCACTCACTCTTTTGTAAAAAACTATTTTTCTTCAAAACACACCATTCTTAACAACAAACAATTTTGCTTTTGTGTAGTGATAGAGGAATACCAAAACTTTTGGCATAACCTTAACAAAATAGCACTTATCTGATTTGGGGTTTTGAGTATGTCAAACATATGCCTCATGTACCCAAATTTTAAGAAAAGACAACATGGTTTTAACAGTCCATTCCACATCTAATATGGTGTCATTTCAACAGATTTGATGGTGCTCTTTTCAGTGTAAAAGCCGTAGTCACTAACGCATAACTTTAATAAATATAATGGCAAATTGATAAACGTCATATTTGATCTTACCATGTCATACATGGCTTGATTACGTCTCTCGAACACTTTACTCATAGTAGTGTACTGGGAGGCGCAAGTTATGACACTTCTTCACAATGTATCAGACGTTCGCTAAACTTGTAACTCAAATATTACTTTCTACAATCTAATTTGCAGACGCATTATTTTCTTGTTACTATGAATTTCTATTTCACTCTAAAATTCCTTGAACATTTCAAAGATTTCAGACGTATGTCTCCATTGAGAAGATATCCACATATCAACTTCAATCTAATGAGTGAAGATAGAAAATCCACTGCACACAACTACACTTATTGGACTACACACATCATCATTTATGATTTGCAATAATTTAGTTGCCCGTTCATGTATGGCCTATCAATGGTGTTTTAGTCACATTTCTTTTAGACAATGTATGCAAGCGTCAAGTGATTCATAATCATATGACATAAAAGTCCATCACTTATGGAAATTCTTCATGCATGTTATGTGACAAACTGCAGTGCCACACACTTGTGGTATTTCTGTTAGTCTTGCGACGTTTAGCATCAGTGTTATGGATGTTTAGCATTATTATCAAGATTCATAACATACAACCTATTCACAATAGAAGTATGGCCTTTATTTTATTCATAGCTTTGAACAACTCTCTTGCAATAAACATGATTCAAAATGATGTTTTGCAACAAGGCTAAAGTGTAGTAACAATTTACTCAACTCTAAAATGAATTATGAAGATAATCATAGAGTTAACACACAGTATAGTAAACCTTTTACCGTGTTCTCGTGTGTGTCAAAACTCATCATTTAGCTAGTCATAAAGGCCATAGTATTTCTTGCATCGACTTGCAACGATATGCAATTGAAGTGGTATTCTAGTGATCAACAGTTTAATCACAATATACAAGAATTAATATTAACCTCTTAATCATGATTCCCAAGAATTACATCTTTTGACCAACAATGAATTCATCTATAACTTCGTATGACTTTCATTTCTGAGCTGGATATTCCAGTCTTCTTTCGCTTTGCCTTTATACGTATCATAGTTCTATTTCCAATGTCACTCCTAATCACAGAAGATCAGATACGATCAAGGTTGGCGCATGCCATGGACTTTCCGGCGTGTGAGTCTTACTAACATCCTTTGGACTTCCTTTCCCTTAATTCTCATCATCATATGATCGGTGTTCTTCTAGATCCCACACTTATCAGTTTTGTTTAGAGCACAGTGAACATTTTCACTAATGCTTACAATCATACATTGTACTAGATATCTTATATCCAACATTAATTGTCTTACTACTGAAAACAATTTTCCAGTTCCATGAATATAACATAACTATCCCAAACGTTTCGAAGTTCGGGTTTCATGGTGGTGAAGACAATGCACTTAGTTGTGGTGGAATTCTAGCATTTTGGTTTATGGACGTAAGTCACATCATCCATAGCATCAGCGGGAGAGCATAAAAATTTTGCGATAGGACAAGCTCCTTCTCGACACTATTGAGGATAGTCCTCACAATACGGTACCAATCGTAAAGTTTTTACCATATAATACAGTTAATCAAAATCAATTGGGAAGGTGGTAACGCGAGCCATTATTCTACAACGATAATGAAAATACTAAGACTTTGTTCATAATTAAGTTGCACTTGTGATTAATCAATTTAATTATTAAGTGCGCTCCCACCCAGATCAATATCTCTCGTAATTGATGCTGGAGTGATTCAAGATCCGACCCAATCGTCTGCCATTGATGTGAAATCACTGATGACTTAGACTGGACCGGTAGGCCAACTTGCCAATCACGCCAAAGGTGATTCTTGTTCATCTTTCGATGGGCGTCTTCCGGTAGCAAACTTTTATCCAAACCATCAAGCCAACCAAGTGTAATTGCAGTGTGTTCTTAACACACCCGCCTTTTATGCGTCACACCGTGTGCACCCATGTGACATGACCTGCTCCGATGTGAAACATACTATAGACGGTGCTACAGTTGGAAGAACACTATCAACTTGATATTGTTTTGCGAGAGATCACCCTAATAAAATACGACTACCGCGCATCAAACAAGGGTGCATCAAACGGATAAAAATCACAGGCAGTTCGTAAAATTATGTGATACGGTATAACCCTTTGCTTCGTGAAGTCTTCGTTGTCTTCACGTCGTCGTGGTAGAAGTCACCGTCTCCACCAACTTTCTCCTTGGCGCCGGTACCAACACCACGGCTTCCGGCATGTGCGTCGGGGTCCACCTCCACATCGTAGATCATCACCTTGCATCTATCTATTGCTTTGCCTCGAGCTAATAAATAGTTATGGCACGCATGCCATAATTAAGTGACAATCATATGACTCCATTCATCATGCCGTACCACGACACGCAAGTCGCGAATAAATATTACATAACATATAACATCTCATACAAACACATTGCAAATCTTGAAGGCTATACCACATCACATGCACATTCTGCAAAAACGAGTTAGATCGCCATCTACACGGGTTGTTGCAACTTTTATCGTGGTTGATTAGCAGGTTACATGCAAACGTTGTTCCCTATACAAACCAAACACGATACTTCATTGTTGCTAGTTTAACGTTCGGGGTGCGTGCAACAACTAATGCCACAAGCCAAACTTCGTTCAACGCGTGACCCCCGTGTGGATTTGAGTTCATAAAATCCACAAGCCCCTCCATGTTAAATCTTCTATTGCGAGATAAATATGAGATCCAAGGAGTTTGATGTAGACCATGATCAAGGCAACCATCATACTGAAAGCAGCATAGAGGGATCGATAGAAAACTCAATCCTTGTAGCAAAACCTCAACTTGCCATCAAGCATAGAAAAAATCACATGACAGGGAAGCAACAAGAAAATCAATGCCTCATATCACACATATGATATAGACCTAAACATGCATCTACTCAAGGATCGCTCATGATACCACTGTTGGGAAACGTAGTAGAAAACAAAAATTTCGTGCCTACGAATCAAGATCCCAAGATCATCCAAGAAAGATGGCATACAAGGATTAGGCCATTGCTCACCAACGATTGCAGCGGAAGAAGATTTGATGAAGCGGGTGGAAGTAGATCTCGTAATGCGTCTCACGATCCGTCCCACGATCTATCCCACGAACGAATCCCTCGAGCAATTCCCTCGAACAGATCTCCGAGGAAGAAGAAGTTCCTCGAAGAAGGATCAAAGTTATAATCCCTCTACCGGTATCCACACATCCCGTAACAGCAACCAGCAGCGCTCCGCCGTCCAGAGAAGACCGCCACCGAGAAAACTAGAGGGAGAAAACCCTAACGGATTCCGATCTAGAACAACGTCTAAACCGGGGTCTAATTGTGGAGCAACGGGGTTTAGAGGAGGGAGGGTGGCGCATAGGCCTTGGGGAAAAGTTGTGCTGCGCCCCCACCCCTTCCCCTCATTATATAGGTGGCCAGGAGGCCCTTGTGGCGCAATAGGGGGTGGTGGTGTCCCCCTGGGACTCCTCCTCCCAAAGGGAAACCTTCCCACCGGGGAGTCTGAGTCCAAGGAGGACTCCTCCCACATGTGACGCCCCCACCACCTAAATTTCGGCCAACCCCCTTGGGGTGCCTTGCCCCCCAAGGCTAAGGGTGGTGGGGCGCATATGGTACTGTCTGGAACCTTGTGGAACATTCCGGAAGCTTCTAGAACCTTCCATGACCATCCAGGACCCGCCGGGACCATTCTCGGCCATTCCAGGACCTTCCGGGACATTCCAGAACCTTCTGGAACACTTCCAAGACCTTCCACGACCGTTTTCGGATGTTCCGGAAGCAACTAGATAGGTTCCGGGACGATCCGGGTTACGGTCTAGCATGCCCGCTGCCCTGCGTCGGTTCGTCAGTCATTTTCGGGACGTCCACCGATTAACCGGAAACTATTCTGGTTGATCCAGGACTTCCCCAGTACCATTCTCATATGTTCCAGAACCACCTGGGACTATTCCAGAGTGATCCGGACATATCTTTAAATACCCAGAACTTCTTCTGGTGCCCTTATGAATAATTCCATAAATACCCAGAACTACTTCCGGTGCCCGTATGAACTATTCCGTTTTGCTTCCACTAAGCCTTCTACCATTCCAGTATTCTAACAGACTACTACTTGTTAAGTGTGTGACCCAATAGGTTCGGTATAATGCGAACATGACTCAGAACATCTTTCGTACATAGGTCAACAGCCTTTTGTCAATAGCCAATAATCAACAGCGGAGCCATGGACACCCATGTTGACTCCCGCACATACACGAAGAAACTTCGAGTGAACTATTATGTTTAGTCATGTACCATTCCCTTTGCTTCGCGATATATGACAAAGTTAGAGGAGATAAGTTTGGCACCCATGTGTAACAACTTCTTGAACACAAGCCACTCGTTATCCTCTTTGCTCGTTTGTCCCTTTTCTCGTTATCGTATTCCGGTATCCCCGTGACTGAATCACAATGCGTCTGGACAGATATAATGGATACCGTCATACCGAGTGGGCCCGAAGTGAATATCTTCTTCATCGTGAAGGAGCAAATCCCAATCTTGAACTATCACAGTTACTAGACACACTATCCAATGTACCCAGAACTTATTTTACTACTTCCCAGTAACGGGAAGATTCATCTAAGAACCAAAGCACATCTTCCTGTGTGAAGCAACTTGATACTCTCATGGTCTAAGGAATTACGTATATGATAACATTTCATGATATGACTTATAACGTTGTTACGATGTGATCTCTAAGTATATCATTCAATACTAGGGTCGGTTCAACATCATTGTTCTGCTAACAATATGTTCCCATTGCTACTGACATCCTTGTTACAAGAAATTTGTCCATGATTAAGAAAACGTAATCATCAGTTAGCACATGAGCTGGTATTAGAGGCTAAACCAGGAACTCTTGGTGTTTACATTTCCACACATGCAAGTGAGTTTTCTTCTGAATCTCATAGTCAGGGTCATTGCAATTATAGCACAGAAATATAAACATTAATTACGAACGTGGAAATATATATATATATATATATATAATAACATTTTATTATTGCCTCTAGGGCATATTTCCAACATGTCTCCAGTAGGACTCGCAGAAATACAAGAAGGTGACAACGGCGCCAGAAATTACTTCGGGCTAACGGCGTCAAAAATTGGGCGGTTGTCGTGACCTGCACACAGAAACAAATAACTTTGCTCCCAACGAGTACATAGGAGTTGTCAATTCCTCCGGCCTTGTTGTTTACAAAGGATCAACGCAAGAGATAATAGTGCAACTGAAATTAAGAACTGAAAGTAAATTGAGGGTGTAAACAATGGTGTGAATATGGACCGGGGTCCCGTGATGTTCACTAGTGATGTCTCTCTCCCAAAAGACGATAAAAGTGCTAGGGAGGTAAATAAATCACAGCTAGGCAATTGACAGGATTATAAACGCATCGCAATGCTAACTATGCTATAAAATAAAGGAAGAGGCTCAAAGGAAATGGGCAGTACGCCAAGGTAAGTAGACCGAAATCCATCTGCATCTACTACGAATCATCCACCTTGAGATATCTATCCAGAACATCTCGCTGGTATTAAGTTGCGAATCTCACCCAAAGTGTAAACTCAAAACAACAGACAACTGCATTAAAAGAACTTTGCGTAAAGTAAACAATCCTTGCACCCGCAGGTACAAGCACCATTGTTTTATCCCTGGTGGCAACATCACATCCCCTAGTCTCATGTCTCTGTCACTCAAGATAGACATCAAGGGGTTGAACCCACAATCAAGCATAACGCTCCCTCTTGGAGTTGCAACAAATCACTTGGCTAAAGTAAAATACGGCAACGGAGAACATGCAAGAATTTACTAAAGAACACAAATATAAAAGAGAACAAAATATATTACTCATCACAATCTGAACATAATCTTATAATCCATCAGATCACAGCAAACTCAACATAACAACACAAAAAATTACAAAAGTGCCCCGATCATGTGAGGCAGCTCATGAGGTCTCGAAAGTGAAAGCACAAAGAGGGGAGGAGTACATCACATAGCTACTGGTCACGGACCCATGGTCCAGGGGGGACTACTCACGAGACATCCGGGAGGCGTCCATGGCGATGGATGGTCTCCCGAAGGGGATTCCTCCTTCCGGCAGGGTGCCGGGGCAGCTTCTCCTAGCAGCCTCGATCTTGAAACGGCGGCGGCGGAACGGAGAGGAGAACGGGAATAGCAGATCGATATTAGGGGTTTCCGTCACGGGGGGTAAATATAGGCCAAAGGGGGCACCGAGAGGGGCCACAGGGCAGCCAGGAGGGTGCCCGGCGCGGCCTAGCACTACTGGAAGCTGTCTGCCTCGGCGGACGGCAAACACCTATATGGCGGACGGCAAAGGACTTTGCCGTCTGCCCACGCACGGCAAAGCACCCGTCAGCTATTTCTTTGGCAAAGGGGTGCTTTGCCGTCTGCCGGAAATCGACGGACGGCAAATCACCTTTGCCGTGCGCTTTTGTGCAAGAAGACGGCAGAGCGGGCGTGACGGCGAACCTTTGCCAGCCGGCTCCGTCAGGCCGTTAACGGCGGGATTTGCCGTCTACTGACAGACGGCAAACCTCCCAACTTTGCAGTCTGCCTTCCGGAGGCAGACGGTATCATGACCGGCCGGCCGGCTCCGTCAGGCCGTTAATGCCGTCTACTGACAGACGACAAACCAACTTTGTCGTCTGCCTAGCCGGAGGCAGACGGCATAATGACCAAATGGTCACCCAGCTGTTGCCAGATTGCACAGCTGGGCGCCACGTATCCTCTTTGCTAGCTGCAAGCAGACGACAAACATCTTTGCCGACTGCCTGCGGATGGCAAAGAGCCTATATTGTCTCTGTTTTTTCTGTTTTTCTTTTAATCCCTGCATTTGACAAAAAAGCAATATATATATATATAGCAGCAGAATCAGAAGCACATTTTAACACCACATCACATCATATCAAACAACATATGAATCTCCAACAAGGATAACACATTGTTTCCAAACAAGGATAACAACAATATATACATAGTTCATTACACAAAGTCTCCAAACAGTTCATAACAACAATAAACTGTTTCTAAGCTATATTGAAAGTGAAAATACAGCAACTCCATCGATGCACGACCCTCATAAAGCAAATCTGCAAAATCAAAATAAAAAAGTTAGCGGAAGAAGGAGGACAAGAAGAATAAGTAATAAGAGAAGGAGAAGGACAAGAAGAAGAAGAAAAGAGAAGAAGAACAAGGAGGAGAGAAGAAGAACAGAGAAGAGTTCTTTTCTATCTTCTCCTTGTTTTTCTTCTCTCCTCTCCTTGTTCTTCTTCTTCTTCTTCTGTTTTATTTAGCATTTGTGAGCAATTAAGCTAACCTTGAGCATTTGTGAGCATATTTTGAGAAATTAAGCTAACCTTTAGCATTTGTGAGCAATTAAGCAAACATTAGCATATTTTGAGCCAATGAAACTAACTTTAACATATTGTGAGCAATTTAAGAAACTTTAGCGTGTTTTGAGGAATTAAGCTGACTTTAGCATATTGTGAGCCAATTAAGCTAGCTTTAGCATTTTGTGAGCCACTTTAGCTAACTTTAGAATTTTTAAGTGAATCAAGCTAACTTTAGCATTTTGTGAGCGATTCATGCTAACTTTAGCATCTTGTGAGCAAATCAAGCTAACTTTACCATTTTGTGAGCAAATTAAGCTAACTTTGGCAACTTTGAACAAATGAAGCTAACTTAAGCATTTTTTGAGCCAATTAAGGTAACTTTAGCATTTTGTGAGAAAATCAAGCTAACTTCATCATATTGTGAGCAAATCTGGCTAATCATGCTATTATTAGGCTAACTTAGCTATATTTAAGAATTTCATAATATTTCAGAAGCTAAATATGCATTTTCAAACTAACTAAGCATTTATAAAGCAAAATATACAACACAACTTACCGGAGTGTAGCCCTCAAGGCTGAGGTGGCTGAGAAGCATCCGTCGGGTTGGCCGATGTTGACGATGGAGAAGGGTCATGGGACGCAGCCCGAGAGTTATGTTGCACGAAAAGATCAACTAGAGGTTAGCACGACGCCACTCAATATGGTATTGATGATCATCGAAAGATACTCACCGTCCCCACAGGAGAAATGATCGGCATCGGTGGAGCGGCCTGACCAGTCTTCTCGCACATAGTCTGCACATTTGTTTTTCATGAGTCAATCATATTAGTTAGTAATATAAACAAAAATTATAACATGCATTCTTTGGGTGAATATGAACAAGTGACTTACCACGAAGAGCTCATACAAGGCCCGGTTCGATGCACCGTGTCGTGCCGCGGCCTCCTCGAGAGCCTTCGCCGTCCTCTCCTCCGCCAGCCGCTCTCTCTCCGCTGCCTTCTCCCCAACCGCTCCTTCTCCTCCAGTAGCCGCTGGGTGTTCTGTCGCTCTTTCTCAAGAGCTTCCTGCAACCCCACTCCTCTAGTTAGCATTGTAATATTCGATGATAGAAAACAAGAATGCAAGAGTCCTTATGGATAACCTGGATAGCGAGGTCGACTGGCCGCGGACGAGTCCTTATAGCAGGAGAAGAACTCGTTTGGCGCGCCTTGATCTCAGGAAGAGTCTTATCACACCTAATCAACTTATCTCCAATGGCCATGGCGCCATGGCGCCTTCCGCCACTAGATATCATCACCAGCTCTGGGTCAATAGGCTTCCCAATCGGGGTGTAAGCCTCCCCGTGCTTCTCCTTCGCCACCTCAGCATAAGCCTTGAGCTTACTATAGGCGGCAATGCTGGTGAAAGTCGAAGGAGTGGCGAGATCCGACTCTGAGAGCGCCTTGGCCTTCTTGTACGACGCTGTATGGGACATGCCATACATGTCGAACACCTGAGGAACCTCCGTTTTATTATGCTCCGCCTAAAAGACAAAGCAAAGCATGATATTAGTAAGTGGGTGCCTAAAAGACAAAGCAAAGAAGAATTTGCACATACCCATTTATGCCCGTAACCAGCTAAGTTACGGCTGCCTTGATGGTATGGCACACCAACCATTTGGGCGCGCCGGTCCTTGGCATTGTTGTGGACGGCCAACCAGGCATCTGAGCACCAGTGGTCCACAATGACCTCCCAATAATCCATCTTGTCCGCACACCATCTCGGCGGCGCCTAAGTTAGTAAACAAGGAAACTAATAAGTAGCCTAGATAGGAATCAAATCAAGCAAACTATTCAAGACTTTAGAAGGGTTACCGTCATGTACTGCCAGTACTGGGCCCTGGTCAGAAACTTCTTGCGGCAGTCCTTCTTGCTACGCTTGCGCCCTTGCTTGGCGTAGTAGTCACGGACCGCCTGCACTCGCATCTCGTGCCTTGTGTTCTGCAAGAGGCGCGTGGCCTCTGTAACTATCACGTCCTCCGCCTCCTACTCCTTGGACTCATCGACCTTGTAGTAGACCCGCAATAGCACGAGACAACACTGATGAGTGCACCAACTAGCTATTGTCAAGATTTTATTGTGTGAAACAGAAATTACCCAAAAGCCGTTGATCACCATGTCGGCTCTGGTGTGGCATTCGACCCCGTTGATGGTCGTATCCGGCGGGGCCGGGGCAGCACAATAGTGCTCCCATTTGAGTCCAGGCTGCGGAACCTCATCAGGTCCGGGCAATTGAACCAGCCCCGGGAAGTTCTCCCTGACGAGCACACCAAGGATGGAGTTGGGATTGCGGACACCATTGCCGTATATTCAACCCCTGCAGTATAAAAAGACAAAGCCATCAGATAGACATAAGTATAGAAGGTACCGGAAGAGAGTATAAGTGCACTTACGTCTCTCCATCAGGCGTAATCAACCACTTATGGGCGGGAGTCACCGGCACGGACGGGAGCCGTGTACCCCCACGCTGGTACACGGTGGTACCCTCAGCCACCTCCTCCTCATCCGTAGTGTCCAGCTCGGCACCAGCCTCCCCCTCAGGCGTGTGCTGCTCCGGCTGGTCCGGCCAGGGACTCCAGGTCGTGTGGGTGGACGTAGCCTCCTCCTCCACCTCAGGCTGGTGGATCGGAGTGTCCGAGGAGGGATCCACCCTGCAGTGCTCTGGTGAATCAGCCGGAGGTGGCGGCGAGGAAGCAGCAGCAGGTGTCCGTCTCCCTTTCCCGCGACCACCACCTGCTTTGCCTCTCCCGGTCTTCTTCCGACCTCTCCCCCTGGGCACCTCATCAGTAGAAGGAGGAGGCGAGGAAATACTCTCGAGAAAAGACCTCCGTAGAGCCAGAGGTGGGAGCGCATGACCCCTCCCTCGCGAGCCTGAGGTCTCGCCCTCCATATCTGTCACAAACCTGCCAAGAATTAAAATAATTAGTACAATGAGAAAAAGAATTAATAATACAAAAGTAATTACTGCAATAATTAGAATATATATATATATATATAATTAAAGTTGAGATGCATACAACTAACAATAGTCGGGATCATCGGTATCTTCTCCGCGATCAATTGAAGGATCGTCATCACTATCACGCGTGTCGTCGATAATGACCCTTTTTTTACTAGCTAGTGTCATCGGCACGAAGGCCGGAACAGAGCAAAAGGAAGGGGGAGGAGGATATAGGCCTTTTTTTACTCACCCTCGAACGCAGGGGAGGTCGTCGATCACGAGACCCTCGACGGCGGTGCTCGAGGTGAAGGGGAAACAACTGCAGATTAAAATTCAGAAAATCAACACAAACACTAGTACCGGTAATTAAGCTAAGCAATACTAACATCTAATTACTAACTACATTATCTACTTTCTTATTCTTCTTTTTCTTTTCTTTCTTTTTCTTCTTATTCTTATTCTTCTTCTTCATTTTCTTCTTTTTATTTTTCTTCTTCTTTTATTCCTTATTCTTCGATCTTCTCTTTCTTTTTCTTCTTCTCTTTCTTTCTCTTCCTCTATTAAATTTATTTTCCCTATTCTTCTTTCTCCTCTTTTCTTCCTATTCTTCTTATGTTTCCTATTTTTCTTCTACTTCTTCTTTGTCCTCTTCTTCTTCTTCTTCTTCTTCTTCTTCTTCTTCTTTTCTTCTTCTATTTATTTTCCTTCTTCTGTTTATTTTCCTTCTTCTATTTATTTTTCTTCTTCTATTTATTTTCCTTCTTCTATTTCTTTTCCTTCTAACTATAACTAATTAAAACTAAATCTAACTACTTAAAACAGAAATCAAATCCTAACTAATTATGCTAACCTACAATCTTACTAACTACAAATACTAGCACTAATATTACATTAACTGAAAAAATTTAAAAAATTCTAACACCAACACATAAATACTAACACCTAAGACATAATTACTAACTAGTAACATTGCAATTGAATTAACAGAAAAAAACCTAAACTAACTACACTAATAAACCTAAACTAACTAGAACTAATAAAACCTAAACTAACTACACTAATAAACCTAAACTAACTACACTAATAAACCTAAACTAACTACACTAATAAACCTAAACTAACCTAAACCTAAACTAACAACTCTAATTAACAGAAAAAAAGAAAAAAAACAGGGGAGGAGGCTTACCAGGGGTGGGGGGAGGTGGCGGCGGTGGCGGGAGGTGGCGCCGGTGAGGAGCGTGGCGCCGGCGAGGAGGGTCGGCGGCGGCGAGACCTGCAGCGGCGCCGGTCAGAGGAGAGGAGAAGAGAGGAGGAGAGGGGAGGAGAGGAGAGGAGAGGAGGAGAGGAGGAGGGCCTCACCGGAGGTGAAGGAGGCGGCGCGCGGGGCGGGGCAGGGCGGCGGCGGCGGGGGGTCGCGGGAGAGAGAGGGGTTTGGGAGAGAGAGAGAGAGAGAGGGACCGTGCGGGGGGTTAACGGCCCACCGCTTTGCCGTCTGCCGACAGACGACAAAGGAACATATGCCGTCAGTAGGCAGACGGCAAAGCGGTGGGCCGTTAGCCAGGCTGCGTGCCTCGCTTGGGTGGGCCCCAGCTGGAGGTTTGCCGTCTGTCGACGGACGGCATATGTTGGTTTGTCGTCTGCATGGACGCAGGTAGACGGCAAACATGTGGTTTGCCGTATGTCTACGTGTTACCGTCTGTACTTAGGGCAGCGGACGGCATACGGCTGCTTTGCCGTCCGCCCCGACGAAATGCAGACGACAAAGCCGCTGGCCCATGGAAAACTGGTGAATTCCAGTAGTGTAGGGTGGGGCCGCGCCAGGGAGCCTTCTGGAGTCCCTGTGGTGGCCCTCCCTTCCTTCCTTGGTGATTCCGGAGGCTTCCGGGACGCTGATTTTTTATATAATTTTCTGGAATTTTCGGAGCACTTTTAATGGCCGGAAAACCTGAAATACAAAAACAACAGAAAACAGGAACATGCAACTGGGTACACTGAGTTAATAAGTTAGTCCAAATATGCTCAAAAGTGTATGAAAGTTCAAGCAAAACATGGCAAAGTCACACAAAACATGCATGGAGCAAGGAGAAATTATAGATACGTTTGGGACGTATCAGCTGTTAAAGCTAGACAAGGAGATTCACACTTTTGGCAAGGGTTGTTGAAAGTTAAAGATGCTTTCCTTGCTTGTTGTAAATTTTAGATAAGAGAAGGAAGAAATGTTAGATTCTGGGAGGATAGTTGGGTAGATGACAAACCTTTGAAAAACCAATATCCTAGGTTATACAATGTGTGTTTTGATATAAATATGTCTGTCAAACAGGTGTTTGATAAAGGATCGAATAATATGAAATATAGAAAAACTCTAGGGGGGAGTTGCTAGAATTCTGGATACATATTAAAGATGTTTGTGCAGATGTGGTGCTGAACAATGAGAAGGATCTGATTATGTGGAATCTGACCAAGAACAAACAATTTACTGTGAAATCCATGTATAAACATTTGGTGGGAGGGGAGATTAATGTAGCACAATTTTTTTTGTAGAAAATAAGATCCCTGCTAGAATCAAAAAATTTATGTGGCTCTTAGATAAGAATTCTATATTAACAAGAGATAATCTCTCAAAAAGAGGATGGATGGGGGACACTGGATGCCCTTTTTGTGGGCAGACTGAGTCAATTACTCACCTGTTCTTTAAATGTTCTTTTGCCAAAGTCTTGTGGAATATTCTGAGATGTGCTTTTAATCTGGATAAGAATCCTGAAGATATCCATGATTTGTTACATGTCCGGATATTGCAATTTAATAAGAAAATAAGTAAAATCATGATGGTGGGGTTAGTAGGAATGAAAGACTACTCATATCAACAAGGTGCACCTTCTTTTCTGGAAGCACATCTTCAAAGAACTCCAAAGTTAAGCGTGCTTGGCTTGGATCAATTTGAGGATGGGTGACCGACTGGGAAGTAGCTCCCAGGTGCGCACGAGTGAGGACAAAGTGAGCAGGAAAGACTAGTGTTGGTCTGTGGGGACAGTCTATATCCCGCCAGGCGTACGCTGGGAACCGGTGGGTGTGGCCGGGGCGTTACAAATGGTATCAGAGCCGACCCTCGCGGTTACACGGGCATGTGTGGGTCAGTTGCGCGAACATGTGGGACATGTGTCGGCACTGGACACACAGACGTGTGCCAAGGGGGAACGTTCCTGTGGGCCGATGAGGACATCGGTTCCTTTGAGTGGGAGTGTGTGTGACATCCTGGCTTAGTAGGAATGAAAGACTACTCATATCAACAAGGTGCACCTTATTTTTTGGAAGCACATCTTCAAAGAACTCCAAAGTTAAGCGTGCTTGGCTTGGAGCAATTTGAGGATGGGTGACCGACTGGGAAGTAGCTCCCAGGTGCGCACGAGTGAGGACAAAGTGCGCAGGAAAGACTAGTGTTGGTCTGTGGGGACAGTCTAGATCCCGCCAGGCGTACGCCGGGAACCGGTGGGTGTGGCCGGGGCGTTACAATATGTGCTTTACTTTGGACCATTTGGAGAATTAGAAATAGACTGGTGTTTGATAATATGAGAGTCACTGATCCCAGTGTGCATGTTAATATGTTGACTAAGTGGTTGTATGATTGGGCAATTTTACAGAGAAGCCAAGAAAAACAGGAAATGCTAAAGAAGGGGGTGGCCATGTATGACCTGGTGGCTATGGAGGTCTTCATAAGGGCTGCTGGCTGTAGCTTCAACATCTCAAGGATTGAAGATGCTAGCTGATGAAGAACTGCTAGTAGTTCCTATAGATTATATGAGTCTTGTTGTTCCTCGCTTAGACTTAAGTTTCCTGCTTATGACTGTATGCTACCTATTCCCTAAATCTGGACAAGGCTAAGAGTTGTAGATGCTCTAGTCTGATTTCTCTGGTTTGCAAAGTTGTAAGCCTTGATGGTGTGAGCATCAGGCAAGTGGCTCTGTTTTGCTTCTCTCTGCAATATCTTGCCGAGGAAGATTGTAATGTAGTATCGTAGGAACTGGGTTGTAACAGACATTATGATTTTTATAAATGAAATCGGAGAGGGAGCTCTCTTGTATAAAAAAATACTCATCGTGACTCCGGAAAATGAAATTATAAAAATTTCAATAAAATATACGTAATGATACATTTTTCTAATGTGTTTGTGTGATTGCTTGCTATTTGGCAATGAACATGCTTGCTTACAATCGACTGAATATGAGTCTTGAGCCAGTAGAGTGACTCAATTTCATTTCAATCCGGAGAGCCTGCTCGGTGACTCACCTCGGCGCATGCTCCATTACGTTAGTAGTATTTTTTAACCTTTGTATTATTTGTCTGAATTAAATTTTTACTCTCCTTCATGAAATTGTGTATGCACGTAGCGATGTAGCGATGCTTCATGCTTGTGCAAGCGACTTTTATCTTGTTAGTTAGAAACATCACCATGATTGGGAGTTCATGTCTAAAAACGCTAAAACCGGCGATACAATCATCCTCATTCTCCTCTTCGTCATCATTCTCATTGGACATCCATCTTGTATCGTAGTTCCTTCCTCCCAAAGCCTCTCCTCCTCTCTCCCATATCCTTTGTTTCTGGTCTCCTCCCCTGTACTCCCAGGCCGGACCGGAGCTCCTCCTACCGGCGCTACCGATTGGAGTGAGCAAAGGGATGGCGCCGGAGTTAGTTGTAGGCCTTGTCTTAGTATAGACATTGCCGTTTTGGCGTTTGAGAGTATGCTCGTAGGAAACAATGAATTATTGGTATTATTTTTTAAGAAGACATATAATAAAATTAAGTTAAAATTTTGAACACAACTTTGCATAAAATTGCACCTTTTCTAGTATGCAAATAACAATAATATAATAGTAAATTTTCACATATATTTTATAGTATCTATTGTATAAATTTGCACCCACCGAACAACCTAAAAATACCTTAAAGGAAAAACAAAAAAAAAGAAACATATAAAAACAGAAAAAAATAAAAATAAAAGCAAATGAACGAAGGAAGGGTTGGGCGACACGGACAATGGGCTTCAGCCTAATAAAAAACCGACTAACTTAAATATGATATCAGTTGAAAAACAGCTCAAGCCAGTTTAGCAAATAGCCCGTAAGAATAAAGTCAAATCAGCGATAAAAAAATCAATTGATTGAAATTTAATTTTCAGGCGACTTACGTTTAGAGAAATTGATTTGACAAACGCTTGTGTTAGTGACCTTCTCTGTGCAACCTCAAGAATGAGACAGGTGCGCTGTCGCAAACGCCGCGAAACATGGAAACATTAACGAGCACGAGGTAGGTGTGATTCTAAGCTAGAGACGACATGACAATGGAGTCGTCTGAGGTAACGGGTGCAAGTGCAAAGGGTTCATTAGGGTTGAAAGCCGTCAAGTTTAGAGGGATGACTAAGACGAGGGCAAGGTAACGAGGTGGCATCGATTGGTCACTGGCCGGATGTGGCGACAACAATCAGTTAGGATGGGTTTGAGTTGGGCAGGATCTCGGGAGGAGGACGAAGGAGGTCGTAGGGAGGAGGAAGAAGGTATTGCATCGTTGGATTTTAATCCAATAGCCATGACAAATTTAATTATACCAAATTTTGTGTACAAGCTTGCGTGATTGACGCCCCCGTTTGTCTGCTACTCAACATGTGAAAGTACTTTGTGTTCTAACCACAATTGTAGACAATTCACCTACCTTTGCAACTTATGAATTCAAATGTCTTATGTAAAAGATGTAAATTAACTTATAACGCATCTACCAGCGAGCATGCACAAAAATGTTTCAAAATGTGAAGATTAGCCAATGAAATATCAACTGTGCCTAGAATTTGAAGATCAAGTAAAAGAATAACTTTTGCAATAGTGAAAACAACTTTTAACCATTGAACCCTTCATGTTCAAGGCAAAAAAAAATCTTGGTAGCCTCTTCATTTCTTAAACTCATTGGCACATTTCTCAAATATATTAATGTCCTCATATTTTTTCCTTTTTCCTCCTCTCAAACTTACTTCATTTTACCAACTTCAGATTTGGAGTTGCAGACCTTAATTTGAGATAGTTAAACTTAGGACTTCAATCCAAAGATATTTAAACTTAGGACTTCAATCCAAAACTTAATCAATAGTAGCACATCTTCGCGAAAAAATGATGCCACATGATCGTCTGGTAAAAAAATTCTGAGTTAATGGGGTTGGCAATCCATAAACTTGGCATGCTCGAGCATTATTCATTTGTAACATATGGAAATGGAGAACCACCATCAAAAAACATTACGGGGAAAACATTCCTCAAACAACAACACATAATTTCCTTCCATGGTGGCCCTGGTGGCCGAGGATTCTCATCACTTGTCGCTCGTGCACTCTTGCTAATACCCCCTACCATTCTTTTAAAGTAACCTATAGTCTCTAATGATAAGTTGGATGGTTGATATTTGTTACGAAATGACCCATGCAGAGATTCGGTTCATGTCCCTTCGTGTTAGCCAGGAAAAATAGAAAAGAATTGAGTTCGGTTCCATGCTTTGGGAAGTTCACCTGAGGGTATATTTGGGAAAGGGGGTGGCAAGTACACCAGAAAAAGTTGACTGTGGGGGCGAGCCACGGGAGAGGAGAGGTGAGGTCAGGGACGGTGTTGATGAGGGGTTCAGGGAATTGGGTGACGATTTTAGGGAAGTGAAGTGTAACACCCCAGGTGTCACGCTATAGTAATCACCTACAGTAATCAGGATTACTGTTGCTAATCACTGTTGATAATCTCTATTACTCAAAATGGTCTTGATCAAAATTTTGCTTCAATCAACCTGGGTCAGTTCAAATATTCAAATTTGCCCTTGTGATGTTATTGAAAGCAATATGGCCATGGACCTTGATCATCTTGAGTCACAACAAGTCTAACCCCTTTGGATTGAAATCAAATCAAAACTCAAAGTGCCTTGTGGTGAATATTAAAAATAGGTGACAATTAAACTTTGCTCAAAAATGCTAAAATCAATTTTGTAAAACGTATAATGATCATTTGATCATGTTCCTATAGTTCGGGAAATTTATTGAACTACCAATTAAATCAAACAATTAACACAGTAGCTTAAATAGTCCATTTTAATCATTTGTTAATTAAATAAAATACTAAATGATTTTATCAAATCACCAAAACCTTTATGGCACTGTTATACAGTGCAATGCTAATTTAGAAACACCAAAACATATTTTATTAAAATGTAATACGGCTAAAACAATTAAGTACAAAAAGGAAAACAAATATATATAAAAAAAGAATTGGAAAAATATTAAAATTCGCTCAGGGCGAAATTATGCTGGGCCCAGCCCACCTTGCCCCGGGCGCATGGATAAGCTGGCCCAAGCCGCCCCCCTCCCGGTCAACTCTCTCTCGCCCGACCCCTCCTCCCTCTCGGACCTCGATCTCACCTCCTCTCCCGATCCCCTCCCTCCAGCAACTCCCGCGGCCGCCGCAAGCCCTCTCGGCGCCGCCGTGGAGGCCACTCCCGCCCACGCCAGCTTCCCCTTCAATCCGGCCTCGGCCATCCCCTGAAGCCCGCGGCCACAACGCCGCCGCTGTTTCTGGCCGGCCCCAGTGACCCCGACGCCCCGGCCGCCGTGCAGCCCCACCCAGGGACCCCCCCCCCCTCGAGCTCGCCCCACCATGGATGCTGACGCGGCTCCGGTGATCTTCCTCGACGCCCAGCCGCGACCCTGCTCCCCCTGTGAGCCGCCCGCAAATTCCTTCCCCCCCCCCCTCGCCATAGCTCCGGTTGCCGCCCCCCTCCCTCCTGCCTCCGTGGTGCCCACCCCGGCTGCATGCCCAACCCGCCCGAGGCCACACCCCCCCTGCTGCACCTTGCTGCGGGGCTGCTAGCAACCTCTACGCCGTGTGCTCGCCGTTCCATGGCTCAGGCCGCCGATGTGCCTTCGTGGTCGCGCGTCGTGCGCGCTGGGTCCGTGGCCGCTCCCATGCGCGCCTGCTCAAGGTCGCGACCTTGCCGCACCAGCGCCCCCTCGCCGGAGCGGACATCGCCGGCGTGAAGGTCCCCTGCCGCTAATCCCCCTAACCCCCTGGACTGAAACAGATTAGGGATAACCCCCTGTTTAGTTAATAGACCCAATGACAGTGGGCCCTGTTTCTTATTAGTTAATTAAAAAAAACAAATAAAATATCTCCTGCTTATGACATGTGGGCATGTCCCACTAATCTATACTATTTAATTAAAACAATAGTTAAAATGGTACTCTATGAATGACATGTGGGCCCATGTGTTGATTTTAATTAATAAAATGATTTAAGATTCCACTGTGCATGACATGTGGGACCCCATGTCAGGTTTGAACAGTCAACCCTGTTGTGGATAATTTTACTGTTTTAATAATATAATAATTCCAGAAAATATTTTAAAATGATTTAAATTTGGAAATTCAATATCTTTTAATCCGTAACTCCGATGAAAATAATTTATATATCAAAGTTGATCAGAAAAATGCACAGATTACGAATACGCTATCCGTATGTCTACCACCCCCCTCTAACGTACCGAACATCGACATCCCCCCCCCCCTCCGGACCGTCTGTCGGTAATTCCCGGTACCGATATGAGTTGTCCGGATGAAAAACTTTTGTATACGAAAGTTACTCAGAACGGATCAACGGTTAACGATACAATACCCATATCCTCACCACACCCCTCTAACATACCGATCATCGAACTGTTCCCCCCTCCGGTGGCACTGTCCGATAGATTGCCCGATAACCGTTAAACTGTCCGGTACTGTTAGAGTGCCCAGATGAATTTATTTCGAACACGAAAGTTGTTCGGAATAGATCAACTAACTCGGATACACCACCCACACATGTGTCGGATGTCCACGACACCTCCGGCATGATATCTCCCCCTCCGGACACCCTGTCCGGTAATCATCCGGAGCTGGTATTTCATCCCCGGATGAATTCCCGCTCCGAGCAACGTGCATCGTACTGCGTTAGAAACCCGTTTACAATTCATCTGTTATGTCTTGCATTTGTATTGCTATTATTGTTGTGTATTTATTGTTTCTTCCCCCCTTAATCTCCGGTAGACCCCGTTGCTGCCGTCGGCTACATCGATGCCGAGTACGACTACTTCGTCGACGATCGTACCGCTACTGTCGAGCTTACAGTCAAGCAGAGCCATTCTCTTCCCCAGATATCGCCTATCTTTCCGTACATTTCTTGCACTAGGCATTGTTACTGCTGCTGCTACGATTACAATCCTATTTAATTGCATAGCCTGTTTTTGTCGACCATTGATGTACCTTCCTTTAATCCTATGCTGCCTATTATTACTTATGCATTATTCAGCAGTAAACCCTGCGCATTGTTAGCTAGGTTTAGAATAGAGGGTCGTGATCACTCTGGGAGTGATCGCGGGAACGATATATTACAACTGAAACAGGTACGGATCAATGCAGACACCCTAGGGAACCTACGACTGTGAGACTCTGCCGAGTCGCTTCGAGTTTGACTTACGAGTTGAATGGACTCGTATTTCACTCTCGTCGGCTCAGTAGCGTAGCATCACCGGGATGATACGAGGTTTACCTCTTTAGTTCATTCCGCTGATGTCTCTGTCAAACCTCTTTAAGTGTGCCATCGAGGGTGATACCTCCTGGTTTCACTTAACGGTAGGGACTCGAACCAACTGGTGTCCTTAAAGGTAAGAAGTCGGGCGACCCAACGGTGCCCGCGAGTGGTATTGCGACGGGACGACAGGGAGGGCACGACCAGTGTACCGGTGTGCTTGGTCCCTGGTCGTTGGCCGCGAGAGTTTCCAAACCACGAAAGTCGAGCTCCTCCAGGAGCACACGCGAGACAAGGTAAGGAGACGGTTCACCTTGTTGGTAACCGCAGTGACTTGGTGGGACGACGGGGCAGGCACCGATGTACTGGTGGTCCTGGCTGCTGTCGTTGTCCGCGGGTCAGTTAAGTCGAGGCAACGATAACGGTTGTCACGCAGGTTAATTAAGATACTAAATGGTTCAGTGAATGTCTTAAGTTGGCTATATGCCATGTACGCACTACCTACCCGTGGGAATTACGAGTTATGGGCTCCTCTGCTTCGTAGTGTCGTCCGAGGACTCTTCAGACGTCAGCAGTACCGCGGGCTGATTGCCGGGAAGTGCGCTGTCTTCTTTGCTCGAGCTGTGTTGTTTTTGTTACGGCTTCCCGGCCACCCACGCACCGTGCAGGAGTACGTCAGGGTTGGGGTCCAAGGCCCTGAGTACTTAGGATTTAGACCGGCGGATGGCCTCTCTGTTGAGTTTGAAAGATGGGCTATGAAGTGTCGGATAGCCTCGGTGGAGCGTTCCCTAACAAGGTTCCTGCCACCCTGGAGATCCGTGCGTGTAGCGTAACACAAGTGCACCCCTGCAGGGAAGATTAATCTATTCGAATAGCCGTGTCCACGGTAACAGGACGCTTTATGCTGAAGCTGGATCTTACCACTACAAACTATTATTATTAAACTGTATGGTTCCGGGTTTTCTTCCTCGCCGGGTTGTCGAGGAGGTGAACTCGGAGGCATTGCTAATTACTACAACTTATTATTATACAATGCTGCAACAACTTCTGCTGCATTGTTACTTTATGCTTTATATAAACTGTTGGCTGATTCTTACCTCGTGCTGCAAGACATCGTCGAAAAATGCTAGTCTTCGTTAGGCCTAGCTTCTTACCCTTGCTCTGGATTTCTGTCTTTCAGTCCACTATATACAGCCTCTTCTTTCCGTTGATACAATGCATAATGCTTAGTAGCGGACGTAAGACTCGCGGGTATACTAGATACTCACCTGCTTTATTTTCTTTACTGTTTTGATTGATCGGCCGCTGCAGTCGACGTTGGAGTCCAGGAGCAGGAGATCCCCGATGCCAACCACCGCAACATGAAGATCCCTGATGCCTTCTACGACGTCGAGCTCCCCGTTGACCAGGAGTAGCTTGGAGGTTCCCAGGCAGGAGGCCTCGCCTTTTCGATCTGTTGTTATTTGTGCTAGCCTTCTTAAGGCAACCTTGTATCCTTGTGTCTGTACTCAAATACTATTGCTTCCGCTGACTTGTGCTCTCGAGCTGTTATATTCGAGCCCTCGTGGCCCCTGGCTTGTATTAAACAGCTTGTATTATTTTATTTGTAGAGTTGTGTTGTGATATCTCACCGTGAGTCCCTGATCTCGATCGTGTACCTTGCGTGTATGATTACTGTACACGGCTTGATTTTGGGGGCGTCACAAGTTGGTATCAGAGCCGACTGCCTGTAGGAAGCCCCTAACCACTCCTTGGTCGAAGTTGAGTCTAGTATTTGCAAAACTACTCGCTAACTTAATGTTTGGCTTACGGGCCCACATCGATGTCACTACGTGTGATATCTTTGGTATTAGGATCTTTTTCTCCGTACCTATGCTCTGGGACTCTGCTCTCTTATCCTTGCTGGTAAATTTTTAATAACTCTGACTTAGGTTCACGTACCTCCTTCCTCCCGGAGAGCTCTGCATTCTCGATGATCGCCTGATCCACCTGAAGATTTCAACGATTACTCTCTGATGAATTCCCGAGAACCTGCGTGTTCATCGCCTTTGCAATCCCCTGCCACCGACAAGTCTTTATGGATAATTACATCCACCTCCCGATCTGGAAATCACAATTTCCTTGTACTTAAGCATCGAATTATTCCGATGCTTCCATCACCCGATGCCTTTGCATTCTTTCTCCTCCCGATTGAGTGCCGATACTCACATCGGATCCTTTGCGAACCATCCGACCTTTTGTGGATTACTATCCGACTATTCTTACATGGCTTCTTCCATGTGTCAATTGGATTCATCGTGTGAAATACCATCTCTGCCCTGGATGATTTGTGTTATCATCGACAACCTCCCTTGACTCCCTGCCAATACAACTTGGTCGTGTATATTGTGTTCTGCTTTCCTTGGGAAAGCCATACACCTGATACTTGTGTATCATCACTTTTTCCCGTCCATTGGTCTGTTGATCAGACAATGACATTTACCTTTCCGTTGGTCTGTTTGATCAGACAACCATGTTTTGCCTTCCATTTGTCTGTTTAATCTTTCTTGTGATATAAATTATCTAAGCAGCGATGATTCCCTGCTTATGTAAACACCTCGGTGTACTACCTCGTCAGTAACCCTTGTTGCCATTGTTGATAACATCTCGGTAACCACCGGGACGAGAACTTTGCCAATTGGTCCGCCTCGTATTAACGAGCAGGAAAATGGTTCTCAATGTCCACTGCTCCTGGTACCGATGTTGTTGCTGACATAGCTGACAAACTATTTTCTGACAACCTTGCGTCGTGATCGCATAACATGTCGCCACCCTCCCTATTCTTGGTGGACCCATAACCCAAAGTTCCATAGGATCGAAACCTGACTCTTGTCATCTACCTTGCGATATTCGGCCCGATATCATGCTTATGCCTAATGCTCTGAACCCCTGTCCATCATCCGTCATCGGCATCGAATGCATACTTATCCGCTTGAGATGCTCATACCTTCTTTTGTTTCTCTTGATGTATTCCTCTGAGTTTAAACTCGAAAGATTACTTTTTACATCGTTCCCTCGGACAACCTCGGTTGATTAACCTGGTACCGATCCGACCCCCTTGAGTTTACCCCCCAACCTATTCGTAAGTACGATGAAGACCCCGAAGAAGGATGAACACTCGTCAAGATGCAATGATGCAAAGAAATGAAGACACCAATGAGTAGGATTAACTTCATCGAGAAGGGAAACAACAACTAGAAGCATCGTTAGAATACGAAACCGAAAGCTTACCCCTTTCACTACTGTTAATTCTCAGGGCCAGAATTCTTTGTAGTGGTGGAGATTTGTAACACCCCGGGTGTCACGCTACAGTAATCACCTACAGTAATCAGGATTACTGTTGCTAATCATTGTTGATAATCTCTATTACTCAAAATGGTCTTGATCAAAATTTTGCTTCAATCAACCTGGGTCAGTTCAAATATTCAAATTTGCCCTTGTGATGTTATTGAAAGCAATATGGGCATGGACCTTGATCATCTTGAGTCACAACAAGTCTAACCCCTTTGGATTGAAATCAAATCAAAACTCAAAGTGCCTTGTGGTGAATATTAAAAATAGGTGACAATTAAACTTTGCTCAAAAATGCTAAAATCAATTTTGTAAAACGTATAATGATCATTTGATCATGTTCCTATAGTTCGGGAAATTTATTGAACTACCAATTAAATCAAACAATTAACACAGTAGCTTAAATAGTCCATTTTAATCATCTGTTAATTAAATAAAATACTAAATGATTTTATCAAATCACCAAAACTTTTATGGCACTGTTATACAGTGCAATGCTAATTTAGAAACACCAAAACATATTTTATTAAAATGTAATACGGCTAAAACAATTAAGTACAAAAAGGAAAACAAATATATATAAAAAAAGAATTGGAAAAATATTAAAATTCGCTCAGGGCGAAATTATGCTGGGCCCAGCCCACCTTGCCCCGGGCGCATGGATAAGCTGGCCCAAGCCGCCCCCCTCCCGGTCAACTCTCTCTCGCCCGACCCCTCCTCCCTCTCGGACCTCGATCTCACCTCCTCTCCCGATCCCCTCCCTCCAGCAACTCCCGCGGCCGCCGCCAGCCCTCTCGGCGCCGCCGTGGAGGCCACTCCCCCCCACGCCAGCTTCCCCTTCAATCCGGCCTCGGCCATCCCCTGAAGCCCGCGGCCACAACGCCGCCGCTGTTTCTGGCCGGCCCCAGTGACCCCGACGCCCCGGCCGCCGTGCAGCCCCACCCAGGGACCCCCCCCCCCTCGAGCTCGCCCCACCATGGATGCTGACGCGGCTCCGGTGATCTTCCTCGACGCCCAGCCGCGACCCTGCTCCCCCTGTGAGCCGCCCGCAAATTCCTTCCCCCCCCTCGCCATAGCTCCGGTTGCCGCCCCCCCCCCCTCCTGCCTCCGTGGTGCCCACCCCGGCTGCATGCCCAACCCGCCCGAGGCCACACCCCCCCTGCTGCACCTTGCTGCGAAGCTGCTAGCAACCTCTACGCCGTGTGCTCGCCGTTCCATGGCTCAGACCGCCGACGTGCCTTCGTGGTCGTGCGCGCTGGGTCCGTGGCCGCTCCCATGCGCGCCTGCTCGAGGTCGCGACCTTGCCGCACCAGCGCCCCCTCGCCGGAGCGGACATCGCCGGCGTGAAGGTCCCCTGCCGCTAATCCCCCTAACCCCCTGGACTGAAACAGATTAGGGATAACCCCCTGTTTAGTTAATAGACCCAATGACAGTGGGCCCTGTTTCTTATTAGTTAATTAAAAAAAACAAATAAAATATCTCCTGCTTATGACATGTGGGCATGTCCCACTAATCTATACTGTTTAATTAAAACAATAGTTAAAATGGTACTCTATGAATGACATGTGGGCCCATGTGTTGATTTTAATTAATAAAATGATTTAAGATTCCACTGTGTATGACATGTGGGACCCCATGTCAGGTTTGACCAGTCAACCCTGTTGTGGATAATGTTACTGTTTTAATAATATAATAATTCCAGAAAATCTTTTAAAATGATTTAAATTTGGAAATTCAATATCTTTTAATCCGTAACTCCGATGAAAATAATTTATATATCAAAGTTGATCAGAAAAATGCAAAGATTACGAATACGCTATCCGTATGTCTACCACCCCCCTCTAACGTACCGAACATCGAAATTCCCCCCTCCGGACCGTCTGTCGGTAATTCCCGGTACCGATATGAGTTGTCCGGATGAAAAACTTTTGTATACGAAAGTTACTCAAAACGGATCAACGGTTACCGATACAATACCCATATCCTCACCACACCCCTCTAACATACCGATCATCGAACTGTTCCCCCCTCCGATGGCACTGTCCGATAGATTGCCCGATAACCGTTAAACTGTCCGGTACTGTTAGAGTGCTCGGATGAATTTATTTCGAACACGAAAGTTGTTCGGAATAGATCAACTAACTCGGATACACCACCCACACATGTGTCGGATGTCCACGACACCTCTGGCATGATATCTCCCCCTCCGGACACCCTGTCCGGTAATCATCCGGAGCTGGTATTTCATCCCCGGATGAATTCCCGCTCCGAGCAACGTGCATCGTACTGCGTTAGAAACCCGTTTACAATTCATCTGTTATGTCTTGCATTTGTATTGCTATTATTGTTGTGTATTTATTGTTTCTTCCCCCCCTTAATCTCCGGTAGACC
This sequence comes from Bromus sterilis, assembly GCA_950022295.1. NCBI lineage: Eukaryota > Viridiplantae > Streptophyta > Magnoliopsida > Poales > Poaceae > Bromus > Bromus sterilis. The sequence goes on along the minus strand of OX465595.1, from coordinate 381,551,329 downwards.
CCGCTGCTGTCGTCGACTACATCGATGCCGAGTACGACTACTTCGTCGACGACCGTACCGCTACTGTCGAGCTTACAGGCAAGCAGAGCCATTCTCTTCCCCAGATATCGCCTATCTTTCCGTACATTTCTTGCACTAGGCATTGTTACTGCTGCTGCTACGATTACAATCCTATTCAATTGCATAGCCTGTTTTTGTCGACCATTGATGTACCTTCCTTTAATCCTATGCTGCCTATTATTACTTATGCATTATTCAGCAGTAAACCCTGCGCATTGTTAGCTAGGTTTAGAATAGAGGGTCGTGATCACTCTGGGAGTGATCGCGGGAACGATATATTACAACTGAAACAGGTACGGATCAATGCAGACACCCTAGGGAACCTACGACTGTGAGACTCTGCCGAGTCGCTTCGAGTTTGACTTACGAGTTGAATGGACTCGTATTTCACTCTCGTCGGCTCAGTAGCGTAGCATCACCGGGATGATACGAGGTTTACCTCTTTAGTTCATTCCGCTGATGTCTCTGTCAAACCTCTTTAAGTGTGCCATCGAGGGTGATACCTCCTGGTTTCACTTAACGGTAGGGACTCGAACCAACTGGTGTCCTTAAAGGTAAGAAGTCGGGCGACCCAACGGTGCCCGCGAGTGGTATTGCGACGGGACGACAGGGAGGGCACGACCAGTGTACCGGTGTGCTTGGTCCCTGGTCGTTGGCCGCGAGAGTTGCCAAACCACGAAAGTCGAGCTCCTCCAGGAGCACACGCGAGACAAGGTAAGGAGACGGTTCACCTTGTTGGTAACCGCAGTGACTTGGTGGGACGACGGGGCAGGCACCGATGTACTGGTGGTCCTGGCTGCTGTCGTTGTCCGCGGGTCAGTTAAGTCGAGGCAACGATAACGGTTGTCACGCAGGTTAATTAAGATACTAAATGGTTCAGTGAATGTCTTAAGTTGGCTATATGCCATGTACGCACTACCTACCCGTGGGAATTACGAGTTATGGGCTCCTCTGCTTCGTAGTGTCGTCCGAGGACTCTTCAGACGTCAGCAGTACCGCGGGCTGATTGCCGGGAAGTGCGCTGTCTTCTTTGCTCGAGCTGTGTTGTTTTTGTTACGGCTTCCCGACCACCCACGCACCGTGCAGGAGTACGTCAGGGTTGGGGTCCAAGGCCCTGAGTACTTAGGATTTAGACCGGCGGATGGCCTCTCTGTTGAGTTTGAAAGATGGGCTATGAAGTGTCGGATAGCCTCGGTGGAGCGTTCCCTAACAAGGTTCCCGCCACCCTGGAGATCCGTGCGTGTAGCGTAACACAAGTGCACCCCTGCAGGGAAGATTAATCTATTCGAATAGCCGTGTCCACGGTAACAGGACGCTTTATGCTGAAGCTGGATCTTACCACTACAAACTATTATTATTAAACTGTATGGTTCCGGGTTTTCTTCCTCGCCGGGTTGTCGAGGAGGTGAACTCGGAGGCATTGCTAATTACTACAACTTATTATTATACAATGTTGCAGCAACTTCTGCTGCATTGTTACTTTATGCTTTATATAAACTGTTGGCTGATTCTTACCTCGTGCTGCAAGACATCGTCGGAAGATGCTAGTCTTCGTTAGGCCTAGCTTCTTACCCTTGCTCTGGATTTCTGTCTTTCAGTCCACTATATACAGCCTCTTCTTTCCGTTGATACAATGCATAATGCTTAGTAGCGGACGTAAGACTCGCGGGTATACTAGATACTCACCTGCTTTATTTTCTTTACTGTTTTGCCTGATCGGCCGCTGCAGTCGACGTTGGAGTCCAGGAGCAGGAGATCCCCGATGCCGACCACCGCAACATGAAGATCCCCGATGCCTTCTACGACGTCGAGCTCCCCGTTGACCAGGAGTAGCTTGGAGGTTCCCAGGCAGGAGGCCTCGCCTTTTCGATCTGTTGTTATTTGTGCTAGCCTTCTTAAGGCAACCTTGTATCCTTGTGTCTGTACTCAGATACTATTGCTTCCGCTGACTTGTGCTCTCGAACTGTTATATTCGAGCCCTCGTGGCCCCTGGCTTGTATTAAACAGCTTGTATTATTTTATTTGTAGAGTTGTGTTGTGATATCTCACCGTGAGTCCCTGATCTCGATCGTGTACCTTGCGTGTATGATTACTGTACACGGCTTGATTTTGGGGGCGTCACATGAAGAGAGGAGTGAGAGAAATAAAAAAACAAGCAATATGTTACCTCATGACTTTAAACCAATAACCAAGAAAAAACAAGTAAATGTGGAGCTAATGGGTTATAACATAGGAATTTGCTAAATGTGCGATAAATATGTTATTCGATGTTTTTTTTTTTGCATTCTCTACAACATAATAAAAAAGAATGCATTGCATTTTGTAGAACATTTCAGTGCATTTTGCACAACACAGCGAACAACAACAAATGAGAAATTCTAGCTTTGAGAGGTGGTATCCGGTGACATCGAAACACAAGTATCGATCCGTTTCTAAAGGTATTGCTATTGAAGAATCCTATCGTTCGTATAGTGTCATAAAATGATTGGTGTGATATAGTTATCGTTGTAATTTACCAATCCTGGATCTACCGGTTTGTTTTTTTTTTTGCACCATCGCATAGCTTTGATTTATATAAATTTGGTATAGTATTTTGTGTGTGCTGGTGTTCGATGTGTGCATCTTGCAATGAAAATGCCGGGTGTTTGATGTTTGTACTCTCTTAAGGCTTCTTTCGAGCAAATAATATTTGTTTTTTATTAAATAAAAGGGATTGCTAAATTTCAGTCGACTAAGATTTAACTCAGGTTTCAATCAATGCTATACTCGTGAGATTGTGTGCGAAGATTAATGCAAAAAACTATTTTTTACATGTTTTATCATTTAACTGAGATTTCATTAAATCTTAATCGACTAGGATCTAGACGTCAATCACTAATTAGCGGATACCCTCTCACGCGCCCCCGCAGAGGTTGCTTTTCGCGCTCTGTGGATCCGACACATGTCGCGTTTTTATTGTGTCACAAGCGAACAACAACTGTGGCTGCGCGCGGACTCTCATGTGGCTGCGCGCGGACCTGTGGCTTGGACTGTGGCAGGGCTGTGTCTGAAAAAACTATGGTTGTGGCTAAAAATCATGTGGCTTTCGCTGAAAAATTGAGCCGTGGCTGAAAAAACTGTAGCTTTCTGTGAAAAACCCGTGGTTTTCGCTGAAAAACGGTGGCTTTGGGCAGAGGTTGTGGCTGAAAAAAGGTAGCTTTCGCTGAAAAACTGGGCTGTGGCAGGAGCTGTGGCTGAAAAAACGGTGGCTGTGGCTGAAAAAACGGTGGCTTTCGCTGAAAAAACTGTGGTTTTCGCTGAAAAACTCTGGCTTTGGCAGAGGCTGCCGCTGAAAAAACGGTGGCTTTCGCTGAAAAAACGGTGGCTTTCGCTGAAAACTGCGGCTTTGGCAGAGGTTGTGGCTTTGAAAGAGGCTTTCGCTGAAAAAAATTGTGGCTTTTGCTGAAAAATTATGGCTTTGGCTGAAAAAACTGTGGTTTTGGCAGAGCTTCTGGCTAAAAAAACTATGTCTATGGCGTTGTGGTAGGATGTGGCTGAAAAACTAGGTTATGACTGCGCGAAAAACTATGGCTGAATCTGGCCTGCGTTGTAGCTGCGCGTTGTGCATTTAAAACATGTCACGTGACAATTTTAGAGTGCATGAAAAATGACCTCTGCAAACCGTGCGGAGGGTACCGCTAATTAGTTGCTCTAGACACATTGGATAGAAAAGTAAGATGATGTTGCCGTGAGCCTCGGTTCATCTGAACAGGTGTCAATCAGAAGTTCTCCGAGCAGACCCCCCACAATTCCCGATCAAGCAAAACGTCTTAAAATGCTTCCACCAAAAGAGAGTCAATGAGCCACGTGATCACCCACCTTCGTTTCATGGTGGTCTCAGGCTCTCAGACATTCAATTCCTTCATTGGATGCCCAAAATGATAATATTAGTTCGGACTTCAAAGAGTTCAGCCGGTGAATTTGCATAACCAAATCACATTTTCAAACACGCACCCCACAACTTGTCAGTGTCTCACGAGTGGAAAGAACGAAAGAACACGCGCTCGTTGTCAGCGTCATGCATAACTGCACGTACTACTACACGAGTTCCTTGTCACGTCAATGGCCTACGAACAACTCAAGCTACTGGCGAGAATCCCACGACGCCGGCGACGGCATCGTGGACGCCGTCCTGACCGTCGCGGTGGCCGACGAGGCGGTGGTCGCCGACGACAGCCGCGGCGAGGCGACCTGCTTGATGACCACGTTCGGGAGCGGGCTGCGCATGCGCCGCTCCTGCTCCTTCACCAGCTCCGCCGCCAGGGCGTCCACCTTCTCGGCGTTCGTCCTGTCCGACAGCCTCCGCCCGCGGAACAGCACCGACTCCACGTTCCTCTGTGAGAGCATCGCTCCGGCCGCCGCGTCCGCCGTCTGTTTCCGCGGAGAATCGAGTGCGCTGCTGGCCTGCACGCGCACGTAGTTGCTGTCGCTCGCGTGGCCGAACGCCATGGCGACGGCCTCGTCGACCATGTCCGCGACTCCCTGGGCGGTGACGCGCGCCAGCTCGTCCCGCGACGGTGAGCGCGTGGGAAACGGCGTGCTCCACCCGTGGCCGCAGGCGGCGGCGGAGGACGATGCGCCGGTGCCGATGGAGAGCACGAGGATGTCGTCCATGGTGACGGCGAGGGGGAACTCCTGCTTGTTGTGGAGGACGTGCGTGATCGCCGCGGAGGCCGGGTTGCCCATGGCCGCGACGGCGCCGGACGCGGCGGCGATGGCCGTGCGACCGTCGACCGACCTGACGGCCGCGGCCGCGCCGGCGGCGGCGCAGGTAGCCGCGCAGACATCAGTGAGGCGGAAATCGAAGCTGTCGCTCTCGACGGCGTCGGCGCGGGAGAACATGAAGGGCGCGCCCGTGGCGAGGTCGTAGCAGGGCACGAGCACCGGGGCGACGGTGTCCCTGAGCGTGGCGTCGCCGAACACCCGGCGGAAGGACCGCTCGGCCTTCCGCGCCGCGCCGCCGCGGAACAGCTTGGTCCACCCGCGGCGCCGACCGCCCCAGTCCTTCCCGACGCTTCCGGCCACGAAGGCCAGCGCGTCCTCGGCCGTGTAGCGCGGGCGCCCGTCGGCGCCCTTGAGGAACAGCATCGCGGCCAGCACGCCGCCCGCGCCGGCGCCGGCGGCCACGTCGAAGAAGTCGGCGACGCGCGCGTCGGGGTCGCCGGCGCGCTGGCGCAGGCCGGCCTCGAGCCTGGCGAGCGCGGCGGCGGCGAGCAGCGCGTCCCCGGCGCCCGCCCCGCAGCCGTCGATGGACAGCACACGCACGCGCCCGTCGTTGGCGCCGTGGAAGGGCCTCGCCGGCGTCCCCGGGCCGGACAGGCCTCCGGGGCCGAACAGGAACTTGCTCTCGAGCAAGGCGAAGATCTCGTAGCTGAGCTTGTCGACGTCCATGGGGATCGGCGAGGAGGCCATTGCTTGCAAATCAGCAACTACTTGTACCTGAGATTCTGAGACTCTGTAGAGGAGCTAAAGCTGAGGTTGCGATCGATGTTGATAGTTGATGGTGCTGGGAGTGCGATTGTGTCCAGTGAGTCCAAGTCGAGCCAATTTATACGCGCGGGCGGGGGCGGCAAAGGGAGCCACGTGTACGGGCGGACGCACGTACATGGCGCGGGAGCGAGGGAAGCGCGCGCTTAATTAAGCCGCGCCCGACAGCGCGGTACGGACACGCCGCGGCCGTCGGTTCCGGGATGGACGATTGCGATGCGACCGCGTGAAGCCTGCGGGAAGCGTCGTTGTCCGTCGGCCGCGATCCCGGCGCGGCACGCGCCGAACGGGAAGCTTCCCCGCGGACACCGCGCGGGTGGACCTGGACTGTCCGGCGGGCCCGGGGTGGCCGCTCGTGATTGAGCCAGGAGGGCCCCGTCACCGACGGGCTGACCTGGGGCGGGCGATCCGGCGAGTGCCAGTGGGATCTGGCCACGTAGGACGGGGCCCGCGCGTCAGCCAGAGGCCCGATCTGGAGAATGGAGCAAGTACGTAGAGGTCGGCGCAGTTAATGGCGGCAGGGGAGAGCTCGGCGAGCGTCGGCGCTGGATCTGGGAGCGGCAGCCACCGCTGTCCGTCCGTGGTTTGCGCACGTGCCGTGATGCCACTGTGCAGGTGCGAAGTACGTGCCGTACGCCTACACAGCCAGAAGAGCAGGTAGATCCGAGCTCTCTCTCACTTGGATCCGTACTGGGCTGGCTTGGCTGCAGTAGTTCCGTGCTCCTTCCTACGTGGTAGATTCGTTCCGCACGTGCTCTGGAGTTCATGTCGTACTGTACTGCTGGCTGTCACTTCGATCAAGTGGAAGTGGCGGTGGATTCGATGCGTTCCATGTAACGCAGGGTGTAAAAACGGTACGGTAGATCTGGCTGGCACGGCCGGGTTTAATGCGTCGGCCGGCGACAGCGTACTTGCCGACACGAGTGCTTTGACGTTACCCTTGGACAACCAAGTAAGTGTCTCCGGGCCATGGCCAGGGCAAGGACCATGGACACCATTACAACCGGAGGTGATCCCTACATCACTACTACATGGCTAGATACAGACGCACCACGATGCCGTACCGAGGCAAATATAAGCAATGCCAGTCTTGCACAAGTTTTTTTTTATTTTAGCAAAAGAAAAGGGGTTGCCCCCTTCCCCGATTTTCATTAGAGAAACAGTCTTGCACAAGTACACCGACGGGGAAGCCAACCATACAATGGTACAATACGTACTAGCTACTACTCAAGCACTCAGTATCTCCTAGTACGAAACTATCGTTGGCACTTGCAAGCCGCCCTTCTCGCACAAAGATAATTGGATTTCAGTGAACACTGAACAGATAAGTTTCACACTCGATGCTTTGCTAGGTGAGGTCAGTACTCAGTACTCAAGGTTTGGCCTGCTCCCCCATTTGGGTAGCCGCGCGCTAGCTACAAATGATTATTGTCACATTACATGGTTCAGTTTGCCAAGTTGATGCTCGCTCGTGGATTCAGACATCTGAATCCTCGCTTCAAAATGCGTGATAATTAAACATGTTCTGTTTAGTACAACCAAGTTAATCATGGTCTGCACGAAATCTGCATGATTGTCAATTTCGAGGAAAATCTGCATGATTGCTTGCAACGTCTAAGCTAGCTAGGCTCCCTACGATAGTCCAAACGAGCTCTTTTTTCTCCGTTCGATTGATCGGCCGTCTCCAACAACTGAAGACAGCCAGAGATCACGACACTGCCAATCCCTCCTCGATCCCTCCTTCCTTGTCCTTGTGCTGAAATTTGGGTGCATGCACATGCAGCTGGCCTCGATCGAATTAACAACCCCTGGGTGGTTGAGGCTGCCAGGCGCCGCTCGGACATGAAGATCTCTCGCCGGAATGGATATATCTCCCTCGGTGCCGGTGGTTGCTCCGCTGCTTCCTCCCAGCTTTCCTCTCGAGTCGTCAACACGTACACACACATAAACGAAAGCAACAACAACAAACGGCGCACACGTGCAACTGAATATATTTATATCAGATGTTTAAGCTACGCTGAAGAAAGCCAGCTCTTGTCCAACTGGCATTGTTGTCACCCATGCTACATAAAGTGTCCGGCGCCACCAGAAACAACGCTAAACCGGCCGGCCAACAAGATTACTTTGCCTTCGACCTAACGTTTTGACAAATCATCCTCTTAATTTGCACTCTTTCAGACAATCTGTTTTCGTAAGTCATGTGTTTTTCTTTTCATAAACTGTGTTATCGTGAGAATTCTATTACAGAGAGGGATGAATTGAACCGAAAGTCGAATATATACACATGGTAGAGATGAAAGATGAGGATATACACTGCATTTTTTTTTTGGATTTTGAATTTAATCGATGCTGAAATGAAGGTAGCAATTGGTTGCCAATGACCACCCCAGGTAAATCTCCTTGCTCCATGGTAGGTACTGAAAATATCTCGCCTCATATGCTCGTGTAGCAAAGCGAAGAAGCGAGACAGCGATGCGATGCCCCAGTTCAGTTAAAGATGATAATGGCTTATCTGCTAGAGAGCCTGCCTACCAATTAATCATTCATCATTGCTGCTGATGATAGTATCTGCTAGACTGTTACTCCGTACGACCGTATAGGGAGCTTGACATGACATGTATCCACAACTATCAATACGAAATGAGAAGTCGGGTAACAAGACGCGTATGCAAGCAGCCAAGGTCAACGAGTGCACTGTGCATTGCACGGCTGTCCGCAACAGATAAATGGTTGGAACTTCAACGAGTGCACTGTACAGTGTACTACTCTACGTCTATACGCCCTCTGATGATGATAGTGGTGCTGATGAGATCAGAAGACAAGGAAAATGTGCATGCGTGGGCAGATGGCATGCGCTGCCCTGATAATACTTTCAGAGTATCAATCCCTGCACACACGCATACATCAACATGTTTTTTTTAGATCAACATGTGGACTGGGCTGATCTGTGGGTAGCACACACAGCTGCTGGTCAAGATTTCAATTCCATGGGCCAGTTTGAACTGGACCATCGATCAGATGGTCCGGTTTGAACTGGGCCGGCGATCTGGCAGTTCGTGCTCGCGCTTTCTTTCTCGAAAATGAAAATCCTAAGGGCATGTACAATGACGTTATTTTATCAATGCCATGTAGGAAAAATATTGAGGAGGAATAAAAAAACAAAAAAATAGTTATCTTCTCTTAATTTAAAATGAGCTCTTACCAATAAATTTTACCAGATTTTTAGAAATATCTTGGTTCTAGAGATAAGATTTAAATACAATCCATTGTACACCTTTTTTTATCATCTCTAAATTTGCTTGGTTGGATTAAGATAATACCATTTTATCAATCATGGTACATGCCTTAAGGAGCAACGACAAGTCTGGTTTTCCCTCAAAAAATAATTTTTAATCAACTCCTCATCTTAAACAGTTGAATTGTTTCTTTGATGTATAAAGAGTATTATTGTGCGCATGAATGATGCCCCAAAAATATTAATGAGAGCAATTCTTTCTCTATTCTGCTCCAAGGGATTTCCAAGGAATAATTGATGCATCAAGAAGAATGAAGTTGCGCGAAGACGTAGTTTCTTCTCTCTTTTTGAGTCATAGAAAATTTGTAATGTCAAGGTGTTGGAGTTAACTTTTGAGATTTATTTAGTAGCTTACTTCTCATTACAAACCATTTTTTTTAGATAAAACACAATAAAAATTATGCCACGAGTTTTGTTCTCTATGTCCAACATTTAATCTTCGTGACTTAGAGAAAGAATCTCGAGCAAGTGAGTCCAGCTTGACTTGATGAAGTTTAAAATTACAACTGTTATGACACTTGTTGGTTGGCCGTTGATTGAGCCATGCCCTCGTTGTCCCTTTCACCCTCGAGCTTACTGCGTCTATAAATTGTTGGAATTGATCTCAGGTTGTTTCAAACCAAAAGAAAAGGGGAGAGTTTTCCTCCACATTTGTGGTATGATCGGAGGCATACAAAAAGAATATTTGGTTTTGGTCCCTGTTCCCTTAGCACCACACTATATAAGAGGAGGATGTACCCTTTCAGAGGGGTTAGTCACGTACGGGCAAAAGCCACCCACACTCCTAACTACCGATCCTAAAAGTGTGCTAGAGGGATCAGAAGGCCATCTCCACCGCCAACCTCCAAGATCAGTGCCCGCGTCCATGGGTTCATGCTCATCTCCGTGCGGCTGGTTCTTCTTCTCCAGCAACCTCCACACCCTGGAGTCTCACGGCAGGTGCATGGAGCCCCTGATGATCTCTCACAATCACGGTTAGTCATCTATCTTCCATGTAAAGATGTTTTCTAATCTTGAGATCAAGATTTGTTTCAGGTTAGTCCTAAAGCTATTTATTCCAACATAAATAACCGCCCACCTCCAACCCTCATCGGTTGGCTGCTCCACTCGAATTATAGAAGTTATATGAGCAACCCGCTATCGAAGAGAAATTTATAGATCAAGGAGAGAGAAAACCCCAAAGGTAAAATCTCCCAGTGATTTAGCATCACGATGAACTGATCGAGAACTTAGCTCATTCCTATTACTCTTCTGGAGTGTGCATCTAGTAGATTGTTCATCTAGTTGACAGTTAGGAATCAAACCAAAAGCATTCTATAGAATCGTGCATCGCAAAGGATAAATCTATGAAGTCCTGGAGTTCATCCGCAACGTCTACCGAAAGTAATCAATCGAAGGAGATTGACGAGAATAAGGTAGAGTAAGATTTTCTCATATGTTCAATCACAACCCTCCATCCCACTCGAGTAATTTCAACGTGTCAAATTCAATGGATCAAGTGATCCCACATAGATTCTTGTTGTCTCATCAAAGCATCGAGGATAGAGTTTCTCACCATGCGTACACGAAAACAGGTTTTGCTGCCAGGTTCTTCAGAGCGATTCAAGGGTTTAACAATGATGACTACGACTCTGTGGCATTGATCTTTAGGGACACGTGCACGAGTACTTCAAGATGTCATCGAGAAGGTCAACCCGACTTTGATATGAAAGCAGTAATGATGATGCATGAGCGGCTTGTCCTAACGACGACAATGGTTGTTACGTGGCCCATGAATGTTGATGTAATTTTCATTAAGGGTGTGTTTGGTTGGGGGTTCGCCCTGCTTCGCTCGTGGCCGCGCGGTTCGCCAGAATTGGCCGCGTCGCTCCGCCCGCCCCGCCCCGCTCGAGCGCCGAACCAAACACCCCGCTCCACTCGCTCGCTCGGGCCGACACCCTCAACCAAACACACCCTAAGTTTGAGATGCTTTGTACTTTTGATGAATCTTTATAACGTTAGATCCGAATCATTTTCGTGAAAAATCCCTATCTAAAGTTTTTACAATTTTTTTTGTAAGAACTCATAAAAAAGAGGATATCCAAACAATCTGGCTAGGATGCATTAGATTTTCATAGATGCATTTTGCACTGCAATAATTTGTTTGCATAAAAGAATGAAACAAATCTCTCCCAGTAGGGAAGGGAATAAAATTTCAAATTTTGTATACGGAAAACGATATTTATTGCCTTATTGGGACCCAACGTAAAATCAGCTTGGTTATGATAAAAAAAGGAGGAAATGGAATAGAAACGACTAAAAATAGAAACGGAAAGACCAGCAGTCATCAGCAGACAGGGAGAAGTGGGGCGCGGGGCGTGCAATCCCCCAGGCGCTCCTGCCGTGCTCCGTGTCGACTCGTGTCTATCCGCACGCCGGCTGACGTCAACTCAGCTCAAACCATCTCACTGACAGACCTGGACCCGCACCATCTCTGGACCCACTTGTCATGAGAGAAGCTTGAAATATATCGGTGCTCCTAGAATCACAAAGCATTCCGTTCAACGCTGCAACGGCTACTAAAAAGCCCAAAAAGCCTGTGAAGTGCCCGTTGGGCTCGGCGGCGCCGTCTTGCTCTGCTCTCTCGCGCAAAGACAGGGGAAGGAAAAAAGAGGCATCTTCTCTCTCCGCTCCTTCTCTCCGTAGCTGCCATTTCCCCAAATCTGTTCGAGCGAGAGAGAGAAGGGTAGGTTTTCCCCGTGCTCGGACGATCCGGCAGCCATGAATATCTTCAAGAAGAAGGTCGACCCCAAAGGTACGGTCTGGTCCCTGGATCCGCCCCCCTTTTATTACAAGTTGGATCCGCCTTGTTGCTTTTGTTCAGAAGATGGGGGTTTTCTGGGATTTAGGGTCGCCTCGATGTTTTTCCCTCAGTCTGGCCGATTTGGTCTGATCTACGGTTTGCTCTTCGATTCGTGGCTGTTTCCATGATCCAAAGGCGAGATCTTTGATGGTTCTTCTTGGTCCTTTTTTTTTTTTCCGGTTGCTTCGTTGGGTAGGGTTTTAGGGTAACCTACTAGAGCCTGCGCATTTCGTGGATGAAATATGATTCGGGAATATTCTAGGTGTGAGCGGAGAAAGTCGCTGAATTCATATGGGTGTTGAAGGAAATTGTGAATTGGGTGTTGCGAACTAATGCGGTCATGATTTTATCGCTTGCAGAGGCTCTCAGGACAAGCAAGCGAGAGATGTCGGTCGCCACAAGAGGTTAGAACACTCCTTTTTCTTTTGTTTCTGGTTTTCCATCAACTCGTGTGAGTGGAGGGGGTCGATGATATATCATGTAATAGAGTTGCACAGAATAAGATTACAACAGACAGCGAGAAATAGCAGCTGTTTGAAGAAAATTTAGTTGCCAATGTGCTATTTTCTGACACCGTTTATCTCCTTTTGCATATTTTAGGAGTTGAGCGAGAGATCGGCTCCCTGCAAATGGAGGTATGTAGTAAGTAAAGGCCCTTTCCTTTTCTTTCTAGAAGGTAAACAAGGAGCAGTTCACATAGTTGCTTGGTTGGGTTGAATCCATTGCTCACAGCGTATAAGTAATTGATTAATAAAGCAACACACTACACTATTGGAGTGCATACGAGTGTGATAGTAGTCCAACTGCATACTGGAGTAGAATAGAATGGATATCAAGCTCCCACCACACGCTGGAGGCAAGACTGACAGGGTCGAGGTTAGGGTAGCGCTGCCACTGATGGTGTACGAAGGACATAAAAACATCCGCTTACTAACATTGACAAAGGGTTGACATTTGACATTATTCTATCATGCTTCTGGCGTGCAATGGACCAGACAGTAGGTTTGCTCCCGAGATGTTTCTTGGAGTGCATATGAGTGTGATAGTAGTCCAACTGCATACTAGAGTAGAAATAGAATGGATATCAAGTTCCCACCACACAGTGGAGGCAAGACTGACAGGGTCGAGATCAGGGCAGCGCTGCCACTGATGGTGTACGAAGGACATGAAAACAACCGCTAACTTCCATTAATAAAGGGTTGACATTTGACATTATTCTATCATGCTTCTGGTGTGCAATGGACCAGACAGTAGGTCTGCTCCCGAGATGTTTCTGGATAATACCATTGACAACTTTTCTCGGACATAGCTCACTATTATTTATCAGAAATTAAAGCTACAAACTGCAAATCTAATCAGTGCCATATTGCAGTTGATACTTCATTTTGGACCTTACACATAAATGTATGTCTTGGTTTCAATAAAGTGACGTTAGTTCTAAACCAAGTGTGTGCTGTGATGATATTATTTTTGCAACTGAACGAACACTTAATGAGGCTGTGAGGTGCCTCAAACTCCTAGAGGCTTCATGCCCTCTTCTGCTGCCATACCCTCATGCTCTTGGAGTGGAATACACATCAGTCTAGTCCAGGAATGGCATGAAATAGCAGCATCACTTTGCATCTTTATATTTATTTTTATTTTTGCGTGGTGAGCATGTGTGTACCACTCTTGTGTGTATTCTATAATGGCTTGTGTGTATGGTATTGTTTGGTTTCCTAACGCCATAGATGCACCATTCCAGGAGAAGAAGCTGGTTGCTGAGATCAAGAAGACTGCTAAGACTGGAAATGAGGTAAGCATGTTAGGATTTTGTAGAAGATCCCTAATCCATAACATTCTTCTTGTTGTCGTCTTACAATATGTGTTATGTATTGCTATAGGCTGCAACCAAAATTCTAGCTCGGCAACTAGTAAGGCTTAGGCAACAAATTGTCAATTTACAAGGTACACGGGCGCAGATACGTGGAGTAGCTACTCACACACAGGTATTCTATCTTTCAGTTTGATTTATGCAACTGTAAATTTTGAGCATGGACAAAAATATACTTACTACTGTGTGTGGACCATTTATTTGCCAAGGCGATGTATGCTGGAACTTCAATATCTGCTGGAATGAAAGGCGCAAGCAAAGCGATGGCAGCAATGAATAAGGTATGCTGAAAGGCAGCCATGGTTGGTTTGGCTGTTCTTAAACTATCAACCTTTTCCAGTCTCTAGTCAATTTTCTCCTGTGAACTTATTTTTGAACTGCGTATCCTGAGATGGTTGCTACAATCTACTATTTTTTTTGTTTCAGCAAATGGAACCAACAAAGCAGATGAAGGTCATGAGAGAATTCCAGAAGCAATCATCTCAATTGGACATGACGGTAATAGCATTTCGGACACGCTTTATTTGTTTACTGCAGTGTTAACTGTAGAGGCTTAGTTATATTGCATTATATAGATATCTATGAGTTAGCCATGCTGGTAACAAAATTATGGACATGCCTTATATCTGTGCTGTAGTGTTAAGTGGATACTCTTAGATATATCACATTATGCAAGTGCAAATGCTTAGTTATATCACATTATGTAGATATTTATGAGTTAGCTATGATGTTAATAAAAGTATGGACATGCCTTGTTTCTTTACTGTAGTATTAAGTGGATATTCTTGGATATATCAAATTATGTAGATGTGTTTGTTCGTTAATTATTACTTGCTTTACACATACTACCTCCGTTCTGAAATACTGATGTAGTTTTAGTTAAAATTTGAATTAAAACCATATCAATTATTTCCGAACGGAGGGAGTATATGAATAAGCTAGATCAGGGAGCCCAAACAAGATGCAATCATTGTTTTGCGGGGATGATTCATCCTGTTTATTGTATTTATTGTAGACTTCTTATGATCTACGCTTATGAGCATTCTGACATATCATCCACTCACATTGTTAGCGCTTTCCGCTCCATATTCATCTGTTCTGGGAGCTCGTTTTGTAGACTATGTTTCCCTCCATTGTGCTGTGTTAGATATTCTGATGAAGTATGAACCAGTACAGAATCTTAGAATAATTAGTTGTTTGAATGCTAGTACAACATCTTAAAATAATTATTTGTTTGAATGCTAGTACAACATCTTAAAATAATTATTTGTTTGAATGCTAGTACAACATCTTAAAATAATTAGTTGTTTCAATGCTAGTACAATCCGTAGCACCCTTAGTGATTGGTGTTACCTTCTGAAATAGTTGTAAGAATGCTTTCGGAAAGGATGCTGAATTTTTTCAGTCAGTTGACTGTCACTTGTCAGGGTGAATTCTTACAAATCCGTTAAAATAAATGTTCTAGCTATCAGTATCCATTCACCAACTTACTACCAAGATCCCTTTAAAAATGATTTTTTCTTCTTCTGAAAATTAAGATCAATCACTATTTCTATGCAGCTTGAGATGATGTCTGATGCCATTGATGAAACACTAGATAAGGATGAGGCTGAAGAGGAAACAGAAGAGCTCACGAACCAGGTAAAATGCCGAATTATATTCTGCTCCAGAGGATTTTCACATATCATAAAACTGTTTTCGTTAGTAACTCTTCCATATCATTTCCAAAATGAAAAAACTGTTAGGGTGGTTCTATGGCAAGATCTTACATGTTAGCTACCAAACGGACCCCCATCTTGCTAAACAAGACTAAACCCCCTTGCATAGTATTGAAATGTTCCCTAATTATTTCATGATATTTGATACAAATCCTCTGCCCTTGATGCAGGTTCTGGATGAGATTGGAGTTGATGTGGCTTCTCAGGTAAATACGCTTCTTCATTCTACATGTACCAGCATACTGAGCCTGAGTTCCCAATGCTGATTTTGACGCGCTCATAATACTGCAGCTGTCGTCTGCGCCAAAAGGCCGTATTGGAGCCAACAACAAGAAAGCCGAGAACAACCAAGCACGGTATACAGTTATTTCTTCCCCCACAATCATAGCCAAAATGTCCATGTGAACAGATGATCGAAGCGTGTTCCTTTTCTGTTCTGGGCCATTATGCCTTTACCTGATGAAAATGTTGTGCTAGCAGGAATGCTGCGGCTCCAGCGAAAAATGTGGCACCTGAACCTAATGCTGCTGAAGTTGACGACCTGGAGAGGAGACTGGCATCTCTTCGCCGCATCTGAGCTGCTGCAAGAAACTTTATATAGTGTCCTAATATATGTAAATCTGTTATTTACTGGTGCCTTGTTTCCAAATTCTCGTAGATCCATCCAGCTACAGTATTGTAAGATCAGGAAACAAGCTACAGGGGGAGTAATATCTCCTGTTTGCTGCTACCAATGCTGTTGCATCGACAACCTACCAAATAGAATCTGTGGTCAAGTGGACAGTTTATTACACCAGTTTAGAGCACAGTTCTGTTGAAGAAAATCCAAAAAAAATTGTGTGTGTGGGAGAGAATATCTAGTGCTACCACTAGTTTAGGTGCTACAAGTGCTACCATTCAAAAAAACATTTTAAAAAGTTTCAAAAAATTCAGCGAAAAAGTGTGGTACTTCACAAGACATGCTTAAACATGTTCTAAAATTTTCAGTTCAAAATTTGAAATGTGCATTCAGAAACAAAAAAGACAAATCTAGGATGAATAGTGCCCCTAATGTCACAAAAAGACAAAAGTAAGAAAATGTCACTATTCATCCTAGATTTCTCTTTTTTGTTTCTGAATGCACATTTTGAATTTTGAACTTGAAAATTTAGAACATGCTCAATCATGCATGGTAAAGTACCACAGTTTTTTGCTGATTTTTTTGAAACTTTTAAAAATGTTTTTTTGAATGGTAGCACTTGTAGCACTAGATATTCCCTCGTGTGTGTGGGTGGGGGGGGGGGTGGCAGTTGGATTTGAAGAAAAAGTAGCAATCACCGTGGCTTTACCGACAGAGGAGAGTTGTTCGCCCCCAAGCCGGTTTTCGGCGCTATTTTAGCGCCGCTTGGGGGCGCTCGAGCGACGAAACCGGCTTGGGGCGGCCGGCCCCAAGGCGGCCCCCAAGTCGGATGGTGTCGGCGCAGATTCAGTCCAAATTCGACTCAGAAACGGTGCAAATTGATGTTTTGAAATTCAACACGAAAACATGAAATATCGGCGCAGTTTGGCACAATTCGGCGCAAATTCAACACGAAAACATAAAATATCAGCGCAATTCGGCGCACAACGCGGAATATACATAGTTCGGCACAAATACAAATACAAATCAAACTAGGCATTGCCTTTGCACATCCATAGATGATCCACTAGATCTTCCTGCAGTTGACGATGCACATGCGGGTATCGGATCTCCTGACGCATGTTGAGATAGGCTGTCCAATCTGATGGTATCTGGTGATCAACAACTGCAAGAGGCCCCTGGTTGAGATATGGTTCAGAGTCATACACTGGATCCTCTTTCTCGCTCTCAATGATCATGTTGTGCAAAATGACACAACAAATCATCACCTTCCACAATTGATCTTTCGACCAAGTCTGAGTGGGGTACCGGACAACGGCAAATCGAGATTGGAGCACCCCAAATGCCCGCTCGATATCTTCCTGCAAGCCTCCTGGCACTTGGCAAAGTGGGCGTACTTCCCTCCTGGCACAGGGTTTGAGATAGTCTTCACAAATACCGACCATTTTGGATAGATGCCATCTGCTAGATAGTATCCCTTGTTGTACTGGTGCACATTGACCTCGAAGTTCACCAGAGGAGCATGACCTTCGACAAGCCTGACAAAGACATTTGAGTACTGCAGGAGGCATGCCAAAGAAGGAGTGCCAAATCCAGAGATCATGTGTAGCAACTGCCTCAAGTACCACACTGCAGTGACCTTTTGCGCCCTTATACATCCCCTGCCAAGAAAATGGACAGTTCTTCCATTCCCAATGCATGCAATCGATGCTTCCAAGCATCTCAGGAAATCCTCTTGTTTCATTCTCTGCTAGGATTCGAGCAGTGTCTTCTGCATTGGGTGCTCGCAAGTACTGTCCTCCAAAGCAGCCCACCACTGCTCTGTAAAACTTGTACATACACTCAAGGGCGGTGGACTCGGCCATGCGTGCATAGTCTTCCTGTTGATCACCAGGAGCTTTGTTAGACCAAGTATGTGATCAGAGGGGGAGGGGGTGAATGATCACTTCAAAATTTCGCATGAAACTTTGAAGTGAAGCATAACACAGCAATCGAAACTATTCCACAGAAAGGTAAACATTGAAGCAGAACGTGATCGAAGCAGAACATAGTGAATCAAAAGTATCGAATCAATTGCATCGAAGCAGAACTCTGAAGCAATTGACAAACAGAATGTAAGTGCGGAAAGTAAAACAAACTCTTGACTCGGCGATGTTTGTTCGACCAGTTCACACTCTGCAAAGTGCTACGTCTGGTTGGAGGGACTTGTGATTGAACACAGGAGCTAACCTCTCTCCGTCCATTTCTCCACTGCACCAATCTCCTTGAGCTTGGTCAGTTCTTCACTCTTGGTTGATTATTGAGGAAATCACCGAAACCTTTGACAAACTGGACTTCGAGGCGACAATAACTCTTCGCTCTCTGAAGAACAACTCTCTAACCGTCTAGGAGAATTGCAGTTCTCCAAGATAACAAGGCTAGCAAACTTCTTCCAAAGTCATAATGAATCAACTCAGATCAATAGGACTTATGCTTCGGTGGATCGGTATTTGAAATGCTTCGGTGGGGTTGCTCTCTCTCTCTCTCCTCAGTAGGGAATCAATGTTGGAGCAGCCCCCCCGCCAATGAGGGTGGGGGGTGGCGTATTTATAGGCAGCAATCCCAAGGTGCGAAATGACTGAAGTAACCCGATGTGACAGCTTGACACCTGTCCCCAACGGTCATATTTCCAATCAATGCGCAACTTTACTTGCTGTCCAAGTAAAGCTGACTCACGGACTTGGTTATGCTTCAGGAGCCGAAAGAACAAAGTCTTCGCTGGTGAAGCATTACCTAGCTCACATGAGATTTCTTCGACTCTGGCTTCTCACTGGTTTAGATTCGATCTGAGTCTTTTCATCAAAACCTTCGAAATACATTTACTAAACCCCTCTTGATAGTACGGTTTTTCCTATGACTCAAAGAAGTAAAAAGAACTACGCAAAAACAACTAAGTCTTGCGCCATCTTGATCACTTTCTTCGATAGGATGTGCTTCAGGATTCCTTATCCTTTTAGGGGTCGACATCCGTGATAAGCTTCGCTCCAGAGGATATGCTTCGATAAATGAGTAAATCTTCGTTGAAGCTTTATCACCAACCAATAACTTCAGGAACCTAACCATCTGTTTCACACTAGAAAACTTGTTAGTTCCTCTACTGTTTTGACCAACAATATCCAAAACTCATGAGGGTATAACTTTGCTCTTACAATCTCCCCCTTTTTGGACTATTGTTGACAAAACAGGCATTGATAATAGATTTGGAATTTTGAATTGAGATGAGAGCAAACTCTAAGATATGAAGCTTTTGACTCCCCCTGAATGCAAGCATCGAAGATTTTTAGTCGAAGTAAATGCTTGTTGAAGAATATCATCAATGGGAAGCCTAACACATATCCTAGCGAATCAATTGCATACAAAGATAATTTTTCTTGAAGAATATGCAATCATCCAATGACCTGTGAACTTAAGGAAAATAACCACCTGCAAGATAAATATAGGAGAGCAGCTTGCAAGCACGGGGTTATTAACATATACAAAGATAAAACAGTTCACAACCGAAGTAAAACGTTAAGATACAACCCAATCGAAGTGAATGGAAAGTTTGTCGAATCTTAACACACGCAAAAACGAATCGAATCAACACCCTAAACCCCGCAGCGAATCTAAACTCAATCGATGCTACTTTCTCCCCCTTTTTGTCAAGAATAGGACAAAAGTTTGAGAGGCAGATCGAGAGCATTTACGCGTTAGCTGCACCCCTGGGACCCTGCGGAATGTCTTCGCCTGACGAAGATTCATCTCCTGAAGTATCGCCTTCGGTCGAAGCCGGTGACTCTTCCTCGTCGAAGTTCATCGGCGCTTGAAGCAATTCAAGGTCGCTGTCATCGAGGGGATCGTCTTCGTGCTTCGACGTGTGGGAGTCTTCATCAGAGAATGTATCCAGGCGAATCTGTTCGGCGGAGTTAACAAATAGTACTTCTTCGATTTTCTCGAGCGGTGGGATCTTGGGGTTGGGGCGATCAACCGAATCATTTCTGGAAAAGTTTCGCTGCAGATGAGGATATTCTTTGAATATGCGGTCAGCTTGTAGTTTCTTCACAGAGTTAAACTTTCTGAGTCCTTTCCATGAATGACGCTTCAATACCTTCAAGTATTGGTTGTTGTTCATTGCAATGTTTCCAACGCGATTGATCTCATCAGATAGATGTTGCATCTGACGCTGATTGCCTTCGATGAAATTTTCTAGCAACTGAGTATTCCGAATGGCAACCTCGAAGTGATACACTTCCTTCTGGTAACGCTTCGACATATTGCGCTCATTGATATGCTGTCTGACTCCTACATAAGTTGCAAAGGGGTCATTTGGCCGCCTGAAGATGTTCATTGTATCGCGGACCGGAGGACAGAACAACTTCGGGTGATGCTTCGCTGTGAATTCTTCGCTGCGTCCATGGTTGCAAATGGCTTGCAGCCAAGGAGCATATGGCTTCAGTTGGTTTACCAATTCAGCGGCTTGTACCATGTTTCGAAGAAAACAATCCTCGAAGTCAAACACATGTCCATGGGTGAGCTTCATAAGAGCATGACGAGTTGGATAATGGATATTTGATTCTTCATTCGCTGTACTGAGAGGCATCAGTGAGTTTGACAGGATATAGAACCATGTCTTGGAATTGAACACCAGATGCTTCGGGCGAATGTTTTCTGGCATGAGATCTCCAGTGACTTCGGGATCCAGTAAAGATGCGAATTCAGCTTCGGTGGGATCCGGTAACATGTGAACCTTTGCAAGTTTGCCAGTGTGTCTTGGAATGTTCACAATTTCCATGAATTCTTCGGAGTACATCCTGAAGATTTTCCCTTGAATCATCCATTCAAGAGTCCAAGTGCTAGTATCTTCTGGGGTTCCAGAGACATACAGAGTAGCATAGAATTGCTTCACTAGCTCGGAGTTGAATGGTGTTTCCATTGCAAATAATCCTGTGAGATTCTGAGCTTCGATAGTTTCAACTATGTTCTGGAAGCAGGTGGCAGCAGATAAACTGTGCATATCCAAGTATCTGTGTCTAAACAGAACACCTTTCTGGCAGTAAAGCTTCGTGTATAGGTTTTGTTGTTCTGCTGTCCAGAAACGAAGGTCATCAGCTGTTCTTGGTGAATCATATGGACTAGTGCCAAAGAATCTAAGCTTCTTGCGATGAACTTCAATGTCAAATTCAGGACCGTGCCTTGAAGAAGTTCCTTCTCCCATGAAAATGGGAAAAGTCTCTCTGGGGTAGAGGGAGTCCAGCTGGGTGTCTTGAGCAGGAATACAATGCCTTCGGGCATCTGCGATTCGCCTCGGCGGTTGAGTGACGATTGCCAACTCATTGGCTTCGGCCTCTGCTGCGACATCAGCTTCGGCACGTCCAGCTTGCACTTGGGCTTCTTCTTCTTTTTCTTCTGACTCCTCAGCAGAGTGAGCTGAAGAGTAATCTTTGTCAGGAGTGGCTTGACGGGGTGGAGATGGTTGTGGTGCAAAGTTATCTTGAGTGGATGGTTGTGGAGCGGGTTGAGGTGGAGGTGGAGTTTGAACACGGGGTGGATTGGCTTCGGGTTGAGGTTTGCCAAGTTTGATTATTTTGCATCGTGGGGGCGATGCCTTTCTTGGTGCTTTCTTGGTTGGGTGGGAGCTGACTTCATCAACTTCTTCGGTGTCAGCAAGCAGTCGTCTCTTCCTAGATTGCAGCTTTGGAAGAGGCGAAGCTAATTGCTGGACCATAGCTTCGCGCTTCTTGGAGTCAAGCGCCATGACCAAAGCATTATGTGCTTTGCAGCATTCTTCGATAGCGGATTTCAGCTTGCCTTGAAAAATTTGAAGATTCTGCTTGGATTTCTCATTTACAGCAGCAATTTTCTTCGAAGCAGCAGTCGCTTCGCTCTTGAAATCCTCATCAGATTCTTCATCTGCTTTCTTCTGAAATTTCAGGATCTTTGCAGTTTCAGATCTATCCCTTGAATGCAGATCTCTCAGCTGATTGTACAAAGTTTCAACCATTGCTGAAAGATTAGGTGAGATATATGTATCTCCAATATCCACAGTGTGAGGATGAATGGCTTCAACAAGCTTGAAATATGTCTGGCACAGACCCAGACAGTCCCACAGTTCACCTTCCCTAGCATCTGGAAAGTTGTGCTCACTGTGTTCAGCTTCAGCTTGGGCTTCGGGGACAGGAGCTGCGACTGGCTTCGGGGGAATTTCCTTCGGCGCCATGTCCACAGCGGCTTCCTTTTGAGCGGCCCTAGCAGATTTTTCTGCTCTCTTCGTGCGAACAATATCAAGCTGAGCTTGGCGTTTGGCTTCAGCTTCAGCAAGTTGTTTGGCTTCGACGGCTGCCTTAGCCTCTTGAGCTTTAGCTTCAGCTAGCTTGCGCTTCGCTTCAGCTTGCTGGTTTGATTCAGCCAGCGCTTTCCTTTGCTTTTCCAGCTCAGCAGCTTCTCCATCTGCTTTCTCTTTCTCTTTTGCTTCTCTCTCTGCCTTAGCCTTGGCTTGAGCTTCGGCATGCAGGCGTTCAGCTTCGATGAGGTCTCTTTTCCTCAACTCAACTTCTGTCAACTTCTTTGTGCCAACCTGGGCAAAAGTCTGACCAGGCTTAGCCACAGTTGTCTTCGGCTTCGAAGCTTTAACAGGCTCTTGAGCTTTGGCTTCAGGCACAGTAGTAGGCTTAGCAACCGGCTTTGCCTTCGGGTCATGCCGTTCCTTGGTCCTCTGCTCGGATGGAACAGGACGGCGGGGAGGCTTTGACGACAAGGGTGCCTCGACCACCAGGTTCGTCAAGTCAATGTTCCTCTTTGGAGCAGGAGGTTCTGTAGGTTCTTGGAACTTAACACCCTTAGGAGTAGTCGGCTTCGCTCCAGCCTTCTTCTTCAGAGGCATTCGAATCAGTTTCTTCTTGGGACTGGGGGGAATGGGTGAGTGTTCTGACTCATCATCAGCTTCATCAGCTGGATCTTCTTCGATAGAATCTTCGAGCTGAGCAGCTGCTTCAGCTTCGTCATCGGCTTCGTGTTCTGCCTCCTCATCTGAAGCAGGAGGTGGCGAATTACTAAGCTTCCGAAGCTTTCGCCTCTTCTTAGGCTTCGATGGTTCAGCATCATCAAGTCCAGCAGCTGCAAGAGCTTTAGCTTTCTTTTGTTCGCGGATTCTCTTCTTTTCAGCCAAAATGGCAAGCCTGATTTTCTCATCTGGATAATCATCCGGAGTCTTGAGTGAATTTGGGTGAGGAACAGCCGGAGGCTTTGGATAGTACTTCATCCGGTTGGCTTCGGTGTACTGAGCACACATGACTGTGGTGTATCTGTAAGGAGGACTGAAAGCAAATTGCATTGCCCACTTCCAAGTTGGGATGCTCTTGAACTTGTACCACCTGACAGCCCAATATCTGCGAATCCTTTGCAATCTCGTCTTCCTATCCTGATCTGTTTCTTCTGGAGGAGTGTTATACCCCATCTTAATGCGAATAGCTTCGGGAATGCCTCTGGCCTTATTCACTTCCTTCGTTTTGCCACCTTTGCCCTTCGGCTTCGGTGGTTCAGGGAAATTCTCAAGTCCATCAACTATGGGAGACTCATTTCCTATGGCAGCCTCTTCGTCAGACATCCTGTGAATAGAGTCGTAGACAAGAGGGAACCAAGGAGAGGGAATGAATAAGCACAGGCAAAAGTTTCGACCAAAACAAATCAATTTTGATAGGAACCCAGATCAATCTCAGATTGGATACAACGTCTCTGTATGATTTTTGGCTAGAACTAGTTCGAAAACAAGACCTAACCTAAGCCAAAACAGAGAATGAATCGAATCTTGTCCACTGACCTGAGAAGATGGGATAGCTTCGATGCTAAGAACAGCTTTCCCAAGTTGTAAAGATCAGCACGGATCAAACAGCCCTAAAACAGAAATCAAAACCCTAACAAACTCAGATCCAAACCCTAGATGAAGAACACGGAGAGCAAGATTGGATCCGAGAGGCAATGCGTACCCTAACTTGGTGACGCACGGCGGCTACGACGACGAAGGGCGGAGAAGTGCTCTGCGTCGACGGGGAAGGTCCACGGCGGCGACGTTCCGGCAGTGAAGCGGCGACGGCGACGACGAGGACGAGGAGCTTCTGCGGATGCTCGAGGAGGAAGACGGAGGAGTCGGGGTGAATGAATGCGTGGGAACGGTTTCGATGGGGGGATCGCCTTAAATAGGCACGATCTGAAGCGGTTATCAGATCACATCGTACGGTTCTCAGCAACTGACTCTTCCGATTCAATGGCTCAGATGTGGTGGCGTATCGCGAGCGAAACTCAACGACCCGGAGAAGACGGGGACTCTTCGGCCGAAGAATTAGTCTTGAACGAGAGCAAAAACTTCGATAAAGTTGGAAGCAATTGATTCGGAACTCAATGACGTTCGAAGCAATATGCTTTCCTTTTCAATTGTGCTTAACATTCAAGATCGAAAAGATTGGAAGCGAAGCAGAATGGAGAGGTAGGGTCCGAAACTTATCACTTCGAAGAACAACAACGAAGCTAAAAGTGATAAGCATATAGGACAAAAGAAACGAATAAATAAAGCAATCTAAACACAGAACAAACAGCAAATGGCAAACGAAGCTAAACTTGGGCGAAGAAAAACTCAGGCGAAACTAAACTAAAATAACACAACGAAGGTGAATATATACAGTGAATAGTTTCGATCTTACTGAACATTGTGTGAGTCTAAGATGTTCAGCTCACATCTCAATGCACAAAACCTTTTCTCGTCCAATGGCTTCGTGAATATATCTGCGAATTGATCTTCAGTTCTTACATGGCTAATCTCAATGTCTTCGCGCTGAACATGATCTCGAAGAAAATGATGACGAATATCGATATGCTTCGTTCGAGAGTGTTGCACAGGATTGTGAGCAATCTTGATGGCACTCTCATTGTCACAAAGCAGAGGGATGTTCTTCATATGAATACCATAATCTTTCAGCGTCTGCTTAAGCCAAAGTATTTGAGTGCAGCATGAGCCAGCATCAATGTATTCAGCTTCAGCAGTAGATATTGAGACACAATTCTGTTTCTTTGAAGCCCAACACACAAGAGATCTACCAAGAAAATGACAAGTGCCTGAGGTAGATTTCCTGTCAACCCTATCACCAGCCCAGTCTGAATCAGAATATCCAATCAAATCAAACTGAGTGCCTTTGGGATACCAAAGTCCCAATGAAGGAGTATGTGCTAGATATCGAAGAATTCGCTTCACAGCAGTATGATGCGATTCCTTCGGATTTGCCTGAAAACGAGCACAAATACAAACTGATAGCATGATGTCAGGTCTAGATGCACATAAGTATAAGAGTGAACCTATCATAGACCGAAACTTTTTCTGATCGAAGGGTTTCCCTTTCTCATCTGCATCAAGAAAACCATTAGTAGGCATGGGAGTTCTAATGGTCTTGCATTCAGCAAGATCAAACTTCTTTAGGCAATCCTTCAAGTATTTCTCTTGTGAAATAAAGGTGCCATTCTTCTGTTGTCGAATCTGAAGTCCAAGGAAAAACTTCAATTCTCCCATCATTGACATCTCATATTTCTTCGACATCATCCTTGCAAATTCTTCGCTGATCTCAGAGTTAGTACAGCCAAAAATGATATCATCTACATATATCTGACACA
This sequence comes from Bromus sterilis, assembly GCA_950022295.1. Classification (NCBI taxonomy): domain Eukaryota; kingdom Viridiplantae; phylum Streptophyta; class Magnoliopsida; order Poales; family Poaceae; genus Bromus; species Bromus sterilis. The sequence goes on along the minus strand of OX465595.1, from coordinate 381,525,724 downwards.
CAAATAGATCATTGTTATATGATCGAGTGAAAAGAGTGGGGTCAGTAGTTCCTGGTTTGAAGCCTTTCTTCAGGAGGAAATCCTTCAATGTTTCATACCAAGCACGAGGTGCTTGCTTCAGTCCATACAAAGCTTTATGAAGCCTGTACACCATATCAGGATTCTTCGAGTCTTCAAAACCTGGAGGCTGCATAACATATACTTCTTCTTCGATTTCACCATTAAGAAAAGCACTCTTGACATCCATTTGATATAGCAATATATTTTTGTGGTTAGCAAAAGCAAGCATGACACGAATGGATTCGAGACGGGCTACTGGAGCATAGGTTTCACCAAAGTCAATGCCTTCGATTTGGGTGTAACCTTGTGCTACCAATCTAGCCTTATTTCTTACCACAATACCGTCTTCATCTTGCTTGTTGCGAAATATCCACTTGGTGCCAATAACGTTGTGCTTCGTGGGATCTGGCCTTTCAACAAGTGACCAGACTTTGTTTCTTTCAAACTGGTGAAGTTCTTCCATCATAGCCAACAACCAATCAGGGTCTTTTATGGCTTCATCATATTTTGAAGGCTCTAGCATAGAGACAAAGGAAAAATTTCCACAGAAGTTAGCCAAGCGAGTGCGAGATCGAGTAGTGGGACGACCTGGTAGATTGATATCTTCGAGAATCGAATCCACATCAACTCTTCTTCGAACTCGTGATAAAGCAGTATCATTTGCTTCAGGCTCAGCATATGCTTCAGAATCTGCATCAGCTTCGAGTTCAGCTTCAGCATTTCCTTCGATCCCTTGACCTTCTTCGTCCTGTTCATCATTAGCTTCAGGATGGTGATCTCCAGCGCCCCGGGCTATGTGTGGGAACATTGGACCATCATCATCCCTTACAGCTTGACGTTCATTAGCTTCGACAGGGCGAATCTCACCAATAGCCATAGACCTAATCACTTCATCAAGTGGAAGTTCATCTAGATCATGAGGCAAATGCTCCTTTTGAGAGCCATTAGTTTCATCAAATCTTACATTTACAGTTTCCATAACTTTTCCAAAGTGAGAGTTATAGACTCTGTAAGTGTGAGAGTTTGAGCCATAACCTAAAAGAAAACCTTCATGTGCCTTAGGGGCAAATTTGGAGCTATGATTCATATCTCTAATAAAGCATGGAGCACCAAATACCCTAAGATATGAGACATTTGGTTTGTTACCAGTGATAAGCTCATGTGAAGTTTTCTTCAAGAATTTGTGAAGGTAAACCTTGTTGATGATGTGACATGCAGTATTGATTGCTTCGGCCCAGAACCTGATAGGAGTCTTGTATTCAGCAAGCATAGTTCTGGCCATCTCAATAAGAGTTCTATTCTTCCTTTCAACTACACCATTCTGTTGAGGTGTATAAGCAGCAGAGAACTCATGAGTAAAACCATGATCATCAAGAAAATCTTCGATATTTGTATTCTTGAACTCAGTTCCATTATCACTTCGGATATGCTTCAGAGATAATTCATATTCTGTTTGAGCTCTCTTAGCGAATGACTTGAAGACTTCAACCACTTTGCTCTTGTCATCCAAAAAGAAAACCCAAGAATAACGTGAGAAGTCATCAACAATAACTAGACCATATTTGTTTCCTCCCAGACTTGCATAATTTTGAGGACCAAAAAGATCCATATGAAGCAATTCAAGAGGACGAGTGGTAGTCATGATGGTCTTCGCTGAATGATGTTTCTTCGTAATTTTACCAGCTTCGAAAGCACTGCAGAGACGATCCTTATCGAATTTTACTTCGGTAAGGCCAATAACATGATTCTTCTTCACTAGGTTATGAAGATTTCTCATCCCTGCATGACCAAGTCTTCGATGCCATAACCAACCCGATGAAGCTTTTGCCATTAAGCAAGTGGAAACAGCAGGGCCCGAAGAAAAATCAACAATGTATAGATCTCCCTTTCGGTAACCCTCGAAGACAAACGAATAGTCATCCTGTGAAAAGACAACACAACGCGAAGCAGAAAACAACACAAGCATACCCATATCGCATAACTTTGAAATAGACATAAGATTATATCCAAGTGATTGAACTAGCATAACCTTGTCAATGTGCTTATCCTTCGATATGGCAATCTTACCCAAACCTAACACTTTACCTTTGTTGTTGTCACCGAAGGTAATGTACTTCAGAGAAGATTGAGATAGTTTTTCTTCGGTGAACAACTCCTTGTCTCCGGTCATATGATTTGTACAACCACTATCCATGACCCATTCGGATCCACCGGAGACATAGCCCTGCAGAAGAATTAGTTCTTCTTAACCACCCACAAACGAGCAGGTGACTGAGAAGACGTTGAAGCACTGGTCGAAGCAATATTAAATCGGACAGGAGTGTATTGCTTCGGTGTACCATCAAGCACACCATAAATGTAAGTCCTCTGCGAATGGTTAGCATAAGTATGAGCATATGCAATCTTAGTATGATTATTATGAGGACGATACGTATGGCGACCAGTACGATAGTATTGCTTCTGCGGAACATTTGATTCGGTCACCAAAGGATCATTTCTTGTCTCAAGAGAGTAGAAATGATTCGGTGGTACCGAAGGCTTTCCCTGCATAGAATGGTTAGCAGGCAATTTTTCCACAAGTGCTTTCTGCACCCATATCTGCCTCTTGTAGAATCCATTCTTTGGTGGAGTACCTACATACTCAGCAGAAACTTTTCCCTGTTCATCTTTCATGAGTTTGTAGTCTGAATCAAGTGATTCATCCACAATGACTTTGTTCATTTTGCAATCGAAACCTGAAAGGTTAGCAATATCAATGGGTTTCTCCTTAGCTAGAACCCACACAGTCTTAGGATACTGCTCAGGCTCCCAATATGTGCCATCAGGATTTATCTTTCTTTCAAAGCCAACACCTTCATTCCTGGGATTCCTGTGAAGGAGAGCCTTCCTAAGGATATCAGAGAGATATTGGTGTCCTTGCACACTTTTGAACATGCCTGTTTCACATAAGTTTTTCAACCTGAGGAGTTCCTCGGTAACATCAGGATTTTCCTCATCGGAGGCATTAGTATCATCAATAACAATAGGAGCTTTCCCTTTGGAAATAGTTTTGCTTCGTTCCAAACAATTGAAACAAGGTGATTCAGATTTATCAATTGCTTCAGAACCTTGTTGAGCCATGAGAGAGAGATTGACATTTTCCAATTCTTCATGAGCCTCTGTCAGTTTTTCGAGAGCCACTTTCCTCTGAAGAAATTCATAGGTAAGCTTCTCATAATCAACTGAAAGAAGATCATGCCGAGAGGATAATTCTTCAACCTTCTCCTTCAGAGCAGCATGCTCATTGGTTAAAGTTTGATTCTTCTCAATCTCATTGATCAACAACGTTTCTGACTTCTTAATGGTTTTGCTTAGTGAATCAAGTTCATCTTGTTGAATTGAAGCAACTTTAGCAAGTTTAGCATAGCTTATCCTAGTATCACTTTCACATGAGGAATAATCAGAGGTATCATAGGTTGACTTGGATGTAGATACCTTTGCCTTGGCCATGAAGCAATATGCAGGAGTTTCATCTTCACTACTGTTGTTGGTGAAGAATGAGCTCGAAGCATTGACTGAAGCATCTGTCGAAGCAAATGCCAATCCAGCAACACCATCTGATTCGGACCCTGAAGCAGACCTTGAGTCTTGTTCAGCTTCGGAACCAGAGGCTTCGTCTTCTGAGTTCATCTCCTTTCCCAGATAGGCCTTGGCACGATGAGAGCTGCTTCGACGAGACGAGTAAGTCTTCGATGAAGAACCCTCACGCTTCTTATGATACTTCTTTCTCTTATCATCATCAGAATCTTTCTTCTTTTCCCTTCTTGAACTGGAATCATGTTTCTTTGACTCATGATTTCTGGAGGATCTGTAAGGCTTCGATGAAGAGTCTCTGAGAGATTGCTTCGATTTGTTCTCAGCTTCCCACAGAGGGCAATCAGCAATATAGTGTCCTGGTTTCTTGCACTTATAGCAGCAGTTGTCCTTCGATGGAGAGCTTCTTGAAGATGAACGGTGAGAAGAATGACTCGAGCTTCTTGAAGGATAACTCTTCTTGGGTGAAGAAAAACCTTTCTTCTGAAAGCGATTGAAGCGTCTCATGATCAGTGCCAAATCCTTTCCAATGCTTGCAGGATCATCTGATTCGACACCTGAAGCAGAACTGACTTCGGGCGAAGAATGACGCGAAGCTTTTGCTTTCAGAGCATGAGATCTTCTTCGAGAACCATTTATGTCACGTTTCTCATCTTCTTCCATTTCAAAGGTAGTGAGTCTCTCAAGAACATCAGCAGCAACAAGATGTCTGTAATCAGACCTTTCCTTGATCATCAGAACAATGTGATCGAACGAATCATCTAGCGAGCGAAGAAGTGTTCTGACAACTGAGTGAGGAGTTATATCATCAGCACCGAGGGAAATCAACTCATTTGCCAGAGCTGTGAGTCTGCTGTAAATTGAGTGAACCTTTTCACCCTCGAGTCTTTTGAAGCGATAGAATTTGCTTCGGAGTGTGTCAATTCTGGCATCTCTCTGAGTAGAAACACCTTCACCAATCTTTTCAAGATAGTCCCAGACACCTTTTGCCGAAGGAATATTCTTCACTTCATGATACTTTTCTGGAGTCAAGTGATTTGTGATGAACACCCAGACAACCGAATCCAGATCCATCAGTTGAGCTTCTTCAGGAGTGATAGCATTCTTGTCAGTAACTGTAACACCATGTAAGACAACTTGCCATGCAGTGGAATTGATAGCCATAATATTCCTCTTCATCTTGTCCTTCCAGTAAGAGTAGTCCTTCCCATTGAAAATAGGAATAGGTTCGCCAGAGCGAATAGCTGCGAAAGACATACTAGAAGACATACTTGAAAACACTCCAGGAGGTTAATCCAAAAAGAGTGACCTGCTCTGATACCAATTGTTAGACCAAGTATGTGATCAGAGGGGGAGGGGGTGAATGATCACTTCAAAATTTCGCATGTAACTTTGAAGTGAAGCATAACACAGCAATCGAAACTATTCCACAGAAAGGTAAACATTGAAGCAGAACGTGATCGAAGCAGAACATAGTGAATCAAAAGTATCGAATCAATTGCATCGAAGCAGAACTCTGAAGCAATTGACAAACAGAATCTAAGTGCGGAAAGTAAAACAAACTCTTGACTCGGCGATGTTTGTTCGACCAGTTCACACTCTGCAAAGTGCTACGTCTGGTTGGAGGGACTTGTGATTGAACACAGGAGCTAACCTCTCTCCGTCCATTTCTCCACTGCACCAATCTCCTTGAGCTTGGTCAGTTCTTCACTCTTGGTTGATTATTGAGAAAATCACCGAAACCTTTGACAAACTGGACTTCGAGGCGACAATAACTCTTCGCTCTCTGAAGAACAACTCTCTAACCGTCTAGGAGAATTGCAGTTCTCCAAGATAACAAGGCTAGCAAACTTCTTCCAAAGTCATAATGAATCAACTCAGATCAATAGGACTTATGCTTCGGTGGATCGGTATTTGAAATGCTTCGGTGGGGTTGCTCTCTCTCTCTCTCCTCAGTAGGGAATCAATGTTGGAGCAGCCCCCCCGCCAATGAGGGTGGGGGGTGGCGTATTTATAGGCAGCAATCCCAAGGTGCGAAATGACTGAAGTAACCCGATGTGACAGCTTGACACCTGTCCCCAACGGTCATATTTCCAATCAATGCGCAACTTTACTTGCTGTCCAAGTAAAGCTGACTCACGGACTTGGTTATGCTTCAGGAGCCGAAAGAACAAAGTCTTCGCTGGTGAAGCATTACCTAGCTCACATGAGATTTCTTCGACTCTGGCTTCTCACTGGTTTAGATTCGATCTGAGTCTTTTCATCAAAACCTTCGAAATACATTTACTAAACCCCTCTTGATAGTACGGTTTTTCCTATGACTCAAAGAAGTAAAAAGAACTACGCAAAAACAACTAAGTCTTGCGCCATCTTGATCACTTTCTTCGATAGGATGTGCTTCAGGATTCCTTATCCTTTTAGGGGTCGACATCCGTGATAAGCTTCGCTCCAGAGGATATGCTTCGATAAATGAGTAAATCTTCGTTGAAGCTTTATCACCAACCAATAACTTCAGGAACCTAACCATCTGTTTCACACTAGAAAACTTGTTAGTTCCTCTACTGTTTTGACCAACAATATCCAAAACTCATGAGGGTATAACTTTGCTCTTACAAGCTTCGTATGCAAGCATCCTCATGGCCGTTGTGCACTTCTGAAGTGAGGAGAATCGAACTGTGTCGTTGCAATTTTTCTTGCAAACGAAGTAGTTGTTATACTCTCAGAGTGAATTGACAATGCGAAGAAAGAGCTTTCGGCCCATGCGGTACCGGCGCCGGAATACCTTCTCGCCGTGCAGGGGAACATCGACAAAGTAGTCGGAGTAAAGCAAACAGTAGCCCTCCAAACGACGCCTCTCCTTTGCCTTCCGGTGGCCCATCTTGGAGCCGCCCCGCTGTGGCGTCGTGTTGGCGCCGAACAGGCCGGCCAAGGCGGCGAACATCATGAGGTGCTCGTCGTCCTGGTCGCGGGCGGCGGCCTCTTCCTCCTCCATCAGCGCGGCGAAGAGTGCCTCGTCGTCGGAGTCCATCTCGGCGCGGCAATTCGCCGAACACCTGGGGCGCGAGGGGGGGGGGGGGGGTCGCGGCCATCCGTCGGTGGTCTCGGCTGGTCGCAACGCGCCGGCCAACCGCCGCTGTACTAGGCAAGCTTGGAAGGGGGCGGTGAGGTGGAGCAGCGACGTGTTTGGAGGCGGCGCAATGGCTACCTTGCGGCGGCGCAACGGCTACCCTTGCGGCGGCGCGGCACCGGCGGCGACAAGGGTGGTGGGGGAGAGGCGGTCGATTTTGGGCGGTTTGCTCTGCCAGTGGGTCAACCGTCTATTTTCGCTTCGTCCGACGCACCCAAGCGACCCCTAGCGCGCCGGGTCGGCTTTGGGATCCCCGGACTCAAAATCGGTCCGATCCGACGCTATTTGGGTCATTGGGAACGCGACTGGGCGTATTTCGTCTGTCCGGCGCATATAACGACCGGCTTGGGGGCCTTCTGGGGGCGCGGCTGGAGATGCTCTAATAGGAGTGAGCAGGGGAGGCGGAAGAACAAACTCAGCTAGGTTAAAGGTGTAAGAAGAGGAGCCGTTGGATTTCAATCGACGACTGAAATATATAAGAAAAAAGTAAACAGGCATCTGTTCTATAGGTGCTCCCGTAACAAAGATGACAGAAAATTTGCAGCTTCATTAATACGCACTTGTTGGTGCCCCATTTCTCTACAAATGCCCTCTCGCCAACGGTACATGATGTGGCAGTGTTGCAACAACAGCAAGCAAACAACCGCTCACATATCAAAAATCCTAACATCATAGGGTGTATCACTGGAACGTTCGCTTAGGTTTGGCGAATAAGGGTCTCATTTTAGCGGCTAGAATTTCGGTGCTAGATGCTACGGGGTTAAAAGGGCTGGAATTTTGGTGCTAGACGGACGGGTTAGCAGCTGGTTCATCTTCAGGGCTTGATGTGATTCGTTTCATCGTTAGTCTTCATATGCTTCTTCCTCCTCGGGATGAGACGATGACTGCCCGAAAGCTAGCATGGCCATATGCCTGGTTCCTTCTGGTATCATGGCTCGAACTACCTGAAAACCAAGCGTTTTAGGTTGAAGAGTCGCATCGAAACACAATGAAGAACTTTTCTATCTCAACCAAACCTTTTCTATCTCATCGCAGACGGTTGGGTTCTCTCGGAGATACTGCAGTGATTTTTCTCTGCCTTGACCCAGTCTGTGCACAACAAAAAGGAACACATGAGAGCTATATACAGATTACCAAATCACTATTGCTACTGTATTTTAGTTCGAGTGAGGTTACATGATAACATAACTACAATTATGTTGAATTGATTAAAGAATGACCCTGTTTGGAGTGTGCAAATCCAGACAGAATCCCAAAGCAGTGTATCGAAACGGTCATTAAAAGCTCAAAACACAAGGAAATTATGCGAGACCACCTTGTGAATATATTAGCAAAACATAACCTTCTAAGCAGCTATTCTTTCATGCCATTCTCAGTTCCTATATGTGCCCCTCTGATTCTAGAAGACCATATCATATACTCCCTCCATTCCAAAATAAGTGTCTTAACTTTAGTACTACTTTGTACTAAAATTCTTTATGCTAGTATAAAGTTGAGACACTTATTTTAGGAGGGAGGGAGTATATTTGATTCATAGTAGTCATTTTGTGGGACTTCAGTAACTTTATGCAGCCTATACTGTCTGAATTCTGCTTCATCTTAATTTGCTTAAATTTGAGGATTATGGTGATATGAACATCATATATCTGTATAGTTAACTAGCCAAAAAAACTCCCAAGCCATAACAAAAATTCTTCTAAAGCTGCTGGCCTACCTTATATCTTTGTAACTATACCATGAACCCTTCTTTGCAACAACTTCCATCAGCTCGGCACAATCAAGAATGCAACCCTGTATGAATTCTTTGTTTAGTAACAGATCTAGTGAGATTCACTGACAATAGCTGAAAACTTTGTACACCAACCAATTTACTAACACCCTCCCCGAACATGATCTCGAATTCAGCTTGCTTGTAGGGCCTGGAAACCTGGAAAAGAACAAGAGAAAATACATTCATGCCCAATATACAAAGTGAGGAGCAAAATAAAAAAACAACAACTAGACATGTTCTGACATACTTTACTCTTCTGCACTCTGACACGGACCTTGATACCAATATCTTCATCGCCCTTAGCCTTGGCAAAATAAGATGAATTTTCTCAAGTCATGCCTTATGAAGGGTCAAATATTTCATTTATCTTACAGATTTTAGCTTCCCAATTTGTCGTATCTCTAGGCGAACTGATGCGAAGAACTTCAAAGCTATCCCTCCACTGGTGACTTCAGGATTCCCATAAAATACTCCAATCTAGAAAATACGAAATTCATCAAATGACGGAATAAGATGGAAATGAACAGTCAGCTCAAAGCTAATATAGAACACCTTGTATCTTATTTGATTCAAGAACATAAGAGTACATCCAGCCTTTGAGGCATTGCCTGACATCTTTCTCAATGCTTGACTCATCAAACGAGCTTGTAAACCCATCTGCTGCATCCCTATCTCACCCTAGCAAATAGATGAATCATATTTTTCATGGATCATTTTGAATAAATCTAAGCTAAAAACAAAAAGGAAAGAGAATCATACTTCAATTTCCGCACGCGGAGTGAGAGCTGATACTGAATCAATACAAATGAGATCTATTGCTCCAGATCTACACATGCGGTCCGCAACTGGTAAGTAAAAAGACATATTGGTCAAATTCACAAAAACGGAAGTCATGCAACCTCTAGGCTGTGTGTGGCATCGCGGTGGATTCTGATAATTCTGTTTGTCCCAGTTTTTGCCTATTTTACAGTTTGCCTAACCAACTTTACCTATTTTCCTGAATATTTTTTAAAGCAGATTATAAATTAGTTTAGCACAGCACAGTTCATCATCCACAAACTGAGTCATAATGTCAACTAGTTGTCATGCATGCAGAGTTTGACAGGTTATACCAAACAAAATATGGCACATGGGATTAATTAAACTGTGTCATTTTCTGGTGCTGATTAAATGGCTTAATTTGCCATAATTGCAACAGATTAAAATATTAATTAACAATTGCAAAAAATCCACTTTTTTTACAGCCGTTGATAAAATCTGATAGGTGTCCCAACACGGCTACTTTATTACTAGTATAGATGATAAATAAAGACAAGAGAATGTCTTGCTTCAAATGTATATGGTGTTGAATTTTTTTCGAACATTTTTTATCAACCTAATATGGTTCGTAAAGAAACAAAGATAATGAATGCGGATCAAATAACAATACTATATTTGTCTCAGAACTCAAAAATGGAGAATACAGTTAGAAACTATCTTTGAACAACACATGTTTTTTATGTGCACTTTATAAGTTGGAGGCTCAATAACTAACGACACCTTCAACCCTAGCAGGTTCTTGAAATAGTATATGCACTTTCGAAAATAAAAATAGATATGTATGCACACAGTAGAGCATAATCCCAGAATTGCTGGTCATAAAATCAAAATGAGTCTATGAGTAATAGTTAACTTCAGAACGGCTAAATTAAGACCTTGGCAAAAGATGCTAAGAATATAATTGATACCACGAATGACAAAGAAAGGAAAATTATAAAGTTCGAGCGTAATTAATTATTTGTTACATGCCAATCAGATGGTAGAAAATAAAATGGCACGCAAAAATCCTCTACTGTGCGAAAAATACAAAGTGGTCACTAGTGTGTGAAAAAAAATCCATGTTACTCACTACTCGCTATGTAATCCTGTTTACATGTAAAACAATACTGAAACAGATGCAAGAAATACATATTAACCAAGCAAAAGGCACTGAGCCCTTGTAATTGGAGAATGTATTACTTTCTAGTGCCATCTCTCCATTGTCAGGCTGGCAGACAATCAGATTTTCAATATCTACCCCGAGGGATTTTGAATAAGCCGGATCAAAAGCATGCTCCGCATCGACAAGCATGGCATTTCCTCCTAGCTTCTGCATATTGAATGTTGGAAGTCTTTCAGTATCGTTAAGTTCTTACCGCAATCATGAAAATGTGCAATGGTGTCAAAACCTGTATTTCAGCAATGGCGTGCAGTGCTAGAGTTGTCTTTCCACTGCTTTCTGGACCATACACCTTCAAGTTATCGTAAAGTTGCAAAAATCAGAGCAAATAGTGATCTGATGGTGCCACAATCAAAGAAGAATAAACTATGGTTAGCTCATTGATGCTAGGGAGCATAAACATAAGTTACCTCTACTACTCTTCCTTTTGGAAGGCCACCGCCCAAAGCAAAATCTAGTGTTAAGCAACCACTCGGAAACGTTTCACTGGATAGAGAAACTAATAGTGAGTATGAATAGCATGCATTGAACTTAATTTAAAAGCAATTAAAAACATACACAAAAGCACCACCAGCACTGCCTAATCTTGTAACACTTCCTTTTCCAAAAGAATTGTTTATATCGGTCATTGCTGCATCAAGAGCTTTTTGCTGTAAATGAAATTGTAGAGAGTATGTCATTTGTCTTAATAAGAAGCAACAGTTACCTATTGCTTTGAATCAACATGGGAAAAAATAGCATAGTATTTAGTATTTCGCAAGAATGCCACAGCCTTTGTATGGAAAAACAAATTCAAATGGCATGTCTATGTAAAGTGGAGACAGGATGCCTCTCTTAAGGCAACATTTATACTGAATAAAATTGGGAATAATACATCTGAAGCTCCGTATAGAACTGAAGTAATTGTATCCGATTGCACAATTGTAAACAGTAAATTGCGCAGCAGAGGGTTCTCTTTTCAAAGTTCACTATTACTATAATTTATAATTCTTGTTCAAGTCAAACTTAGTATAACTGCACCAGTCAATAAGAGAGACAAGTAGGATGGCAAGCAAATGCTAAACTATAAGACATGTCAATGAAGTACACTCCAGTGACTGCAATGGCACTTTGCACGCTAGGTATTCGACGCAATGCAGAGCCCAAGAGAAAGAATATAAGTAGCAGCAACCTAAGTCGTAGAAAATGGGAATTTTCTTTGCTTCGAAATTCCACCTCACTGCCGTGCCACACTCCGGGCTCTCGACGCCACAGGAAAGCGCCGAGCCGCCTTACACGCGGACCGTGAATCACTTGTTCGCCCGAATGGCAAGAAACGAAAATGGCAGGGCAAGAAGAAGAAATGAAGAATGAGGAAGCTTCTTACGCGGTCTATCAGTCGAGGGTCGTCCTCGCCGGAGAGCGCGCCGTTCCCGACGCTGGCAACGAACTCACAGCGCAGCCGGCGGCTGCGTCCGGAGGCGCTGCTGGCTGAGGCGCACGGCGCGGGGACCCTCCTGCGGGGACGGGGCAGGATGGCCGGGGTGAGACGGGCGGCGGCGGCGGCGGCGGCTGTGGCCATTGGTTGCGTGGCGGCTGAGGTCCACGGCGCCGGGTGCTCGATTTGCGCACGGGGTAGAGTGAAGGGGGAGAAGTGCTACAAGAAAAGTTCGGACAGGAAGGGTTTAGACTTTAGAGTGATGGATCTATCGCGTCTAGATTCGCGCAGGAAAACAGTGGATTTAGTGTTTGGAAAACGCTTTCCTTCACCCGGCGAATTTTTACGAAAATATCGACCGCCTTCTGTATGCAACGCGTGGCACTACCACATCACGTGGCCTGTAGTCTGGTCGCGGCTGCAACCATGGATCTCACCCGCGATGGACAACCACGGATCTCACCGGTGGCGGGATGCTGCAACGAGAGATCTTTGCAACACGGGCTTTGTTGCAAAGATCTTTGCAACACAAGCTTTGTTGCAAAGTCTCTTTGCAAAAATCTGCAACAAGAGATTTGTTGCAAAGACCCTTTGCAACAAGAGCTTTGTTGCGAAGATGTTTTGCAACACAAGCTTTGTTGCAAAGGGTCTTTGCAACATTGTCTCTGTTGCAATGATGAGGATGACGTTCCGTCACTTGATGGCACTAGATCCAACGGCCTACGACCCGGCGGATCTTTTTGAAAGATTCGTCGGTCGACGCGTAGCGCGACCCTTAGTGTTTTCTCTTTGTATGCAAGGCATGTTAGAACACATGATTAAGAGCCACCATGAACCGTTGAAGAGATTAGGGGTTTTGCCAATCTCATTGGTGACGATCTGCCCCGCCTCCAGTGATCATATGGACCTTGGAGGTACGCTGGACCCTGATTCCTCGTCGAGAGAGTGTTTCATCCTTTCTTTAGGTACTTTTAGTGTTCTGGTTGGGAGGATGAGGTAGTAACGACATCACAAAGATAGTATAACGGTGTTCTCGTCTTATTCCCACTCCGACGATGCACCTAACGCCGACGAAGGATGTGTGGAAATGTGCTTTCAATTGATATGAAGACGTTGTTAACTAAGGTGCACGACATGGGGGCACAAAATAAGACTATCACCAACCTAACGGGATTGTCCTAGCAATGATCGGAGACCAAATGGCCCAACATGTTTTGGCCCCGCAAACTAACAACCCTAAATCTTGTTGATCGACGATTGTTGGTATGATATAACCTGCAACAATATATTTTCTATGTGTATTTTGGTCAATGATTCTCTTGTTTTGATATTTTGTGTTTTAAGTCTTCTTCACTCATAGTGTGATGAAAAAATAGGGTTCGATAACTTAGGGTAGGCAAGCTGGGCTTGGTCATGGAGGTGCCTGCAGAAGGTGACCGTGTTTGACACGCTGGTTTTCACAGCTTTTTCTCTTCGGAGTTTTTCTGGATTTTTGCCCGTTGGTTTGGATTTTGAGAAACTCTTTGGACTTGAACTTGAGCATATATTTTTTTTCCATGCTCAAGTGACCCTTGATTACAAGCCTTTCCATTGTCATTTCATTGATCCACCTCATCCAAGCCACCATTTTATTCAAGCCATATACTCCTTTTTCCAATAAAAGGAATATTCCCTTTATTTGAGGATTGTGAAGTAACTCCTATTTATATTGCTCCATAAATCCCCAAATAATTCCCTCATATACTTGATGTCATATCTTGCCAAATTATCCAAAAACATTGCATGGCACAAGTGATTTTTTCCTCTAGAAAAAATCATTTGTCCGTGGAGGCAGATTGGAGCATTGTGAAGGAGGTGTCACTTCTCTTGATCCATTGCTGGTGAAAGTTTTTATGCAAAATCATATGATCGTACCATTATCCTACACCAAATTCCACCATCATTTTCCTAGCCAAACTCCCACAAGAAATTCCCAAAGTTCTTATGCAGAAAGGGGCATTGTGAAGCAAGTGCAAGTTAGGGGATCCCATTTGCTTTGAAACTTTTTGAGCATTATCCCACCACCAAATAACCCCACCAACCCAAGTTTGAGCCAAATCCCATCAACCATGTGAGTGCATCATCATGTGGAAGTTTCTGACCAGTGGGACACCTTGTGAAGCAAGTACTAGCTAGGTAACCCCAATGGCCATGAAACGTTACACACTTTTGCACCACTCCAAATAACCTAGCTACACCAAAAGTCAGCCAATTTCATCAAGACAAAGTGATGCCAGCTTCAACATTGTGTTCCTGTCCCATTTGCGGCTTTACAAAGGAAGTATATTTTTTCCTTTGGCCATGTGGGCTCAAACTCTCCAGACCAGTAGTCCCTGGTACCCCAAAGCCAAGAGACAACATGCCACCCACCCCCACTTCACCATTTTTCCCCAGCTTGTCTCCCAAGTTTTCAACAGGAAACTATTCCTTGAGATAGAGATCAACTCAGTGCCTCCCTTGACCATTCAAAGGTACCACTGTGCTCAGCATATCAAGGAGCACCGTCAAGACAAGTTTGGCCACGATAAAACCCACCCCAGATGCACCAGTCCCGGGTGGCCACGCCCCTGGCTGCACCAGGCATGCACTGGGCGTGCTCTCGCCGCGCCCGAGACCACCCGACACGTCGCTCTCGCGCTCCCCTGGCGGCTTCTCCTTGTCAACCCGCGCCGCACGGTCGCCCTTTACACGCGTCCCCTCCAGCAGCTCCCTCCTCGCCGGATTCCCGACGGCTGCTCGCTGCCACGGAGGAAAACGGCGGAACAGTGAGCCCCTGACCTGTCGCCATCACCCTTGCCCTTCCCCGCGTGCTCCTCTTCTCACGCGTGCGTCTCCAGCGCCCTCTCGAAGCCACCCGTTTCCCCTCGATCACGACAGCTGGCCCCTCGCCGTGTCGGCATCCCCACGGCGGCGCCCGAACCCCAGATGCTCGCCCCCTATTTAAAGGCCGCCCCGTGCTCATTGCTCGACACCACTGGTACCACCTCCCCTCCAATCGATCCCCAGCTCAAGTTATCAGCGCCGGGAGCCCTTCTTCCTCGCCTTCGGCCACCAACACCTCCATGGCACCCTCACTGATGCCCGACCACTCCAGCGCCTCCCAGCCCAAGCCGTGGCCACCGGTGAGCTCCCCTGACTCCCCTAGCCCTTCTGCACCGTCCAACTCCGCCGCCCGGGTCGATTGCTGCCGGAATCATCGCCGGCGTCGGAGCCGAGACCCGTGCCGCAGTAGGAACCGTCGTGACCTCCTCCGTCCGTTCCCCCTGGTCCCAGCCCCGTCCGAGGTCCCTCGCCGGAGATATCTCGCCACCGGTGAGCTCTCCTTTGTTTCTCCCTCTCCCTCGTGGACATATGACATACGGCCCCCACCCGTTAGCCTCTTTCCCCCTCCCGAATCGTTTCCTTAGTGGAGGCATATTTGCAGAACCCGCCTTCGACGTCACCCTGCAGTTAATGCAGAGAAAATGATTTAAAAACAATTTAAATCATTTATTTTGACCAAAATTTGACCCTAGATAACTCCTAATCTATAAGTCCAAATGAGATGATTCTTTTCGCATTGGTTTTGTCTTGAGCTCCTCTTCATTTTGGCATAGGTTTTGTGCCATGTTCTTCTGTTGTTATTTGATGGTCAGATAAAAGTGTATTTGACCCCCTTTTCCTCGTTGCTTTATTTTGAAAATCTTTTCAGGGCTTTGCTTGTGTTGAAGACCAGGAGCTTCTTCACACTCCCTTGGTAAAGGCAAGCCACAATTTCTTTTGCACCCTCGTAAAGCTTTGACATGTTTTTAAAAATTGCCTTAACCTTCGATGATATGATTATCTTGATATGCTCTGATCATGTTATGCTCGTAGGATTGGATCACTTTGGTGATGCTACATTGCCATGATATGCTTGACTATGATGCTATGCTACGATCCTGATTTGTCCATATGCTTTCATACATGATATGCCGTGTTATGTTTATGATAGGCTTTGATCATGTTATCACTGTATCATGCTTAGATACATTCATGGTGTTGCTATGTTGCATGCTAATATCTTGATCATCTTAATATGACCAAGTTAATCCACTAAATAAGATTTGAATCATGATGTGACCATAACTGTATCTTGGCTTGTTCTACTTATGCTCATATTCCTTGGATTCAAATGCTCATGTTGCACCTGATGCTTGTGTATTCTGTTGGAGACATGCTTTGTGCCAAGTTGATCAGGTGCCACCGAACCGAACTTATCAGTGCAGCCACACTTGCCTGTATGGGAAGGCCTTGGCTCGGTCTATCGGTGGGTTCTCTTATCTGTATCACCAAGGAGGGAAGGCTATGCGTGCGCGGTTACCCTGGCCCGGTAAGCGGCGATAGTCTTGAGAGCTGGTTGTTGATATGGGCCCATCCCCGATTGGGACAAAGTTTATGGACTATGCGATGGTCGGTTGCCATGCGATGGCAGGTGTGTCTGAAGGACACGGGGCTACCAACGACATGACTTGTGAAGTATGTCGGGTGATACGGTAAGGGAGACACGTGGTAGAACGATCTCGTTGGAGAAGTCCTAGTCCACTCCTATGGTACGAGTTCCGAGGTTCCTGTGGGACAAGTTCCAAGGTACTAAATGAAGGAAGAGCTCCATAGTGTGGGTAAAGTGCACGACCTCTGCAGAGGGTATAAATCTATTCGAATAGCTGAGTCCACGGTATAGGACACAATTTGTACTAGGTTACACTTGGGGTCAACAGTAGTTCGGTTGGATGATCGTGCTAAGTGATTGGTCATGCGATGACCCGCTTGGCGATGCGATGGCCCGTGAAGTTGTTGGTTGTGCGATGACCCGCATAAATGATCGGTCATGCAATGACCCGGTGCTTGAGTCGGTAAGGACTCCGAGGTAAGCCACATGATCATGCGATGATCATGTGGGATCCATGTGACTTTAAATGATGGTTGTGTGTGCATTAGTCTTAATGTTAATAATATGCTTAATGATTATCTGCTTGCATGATGTTGATGCTCATATGGTTAATTCATTAAGATGCTTTAACCTGCTGATGCCATGTTATTGTTTTGCCTTGGTGCTTTGGTTGTTGTGAGCTTGCAAGTACATTCGATGTACTGACCTGGCGTGTCATGCCAGATTTGCAGGCCATGCTATGGATGCGTAGGACGACGTTCTCGGTGTTTGCGAGCTAGGAGGTGTCCCAACCAGTGTCCCTATGGATTGGAGTTCATCATCGTCGTTGTTGTTCCACTACCGAGTTATATTCCGCTGCTAGAGAGTATTGCTGCTGCTTGATGTAGATCCGTGGCTAGCTTGAGGAGCAAGCTTGATCTTCGTCTCGCTCCGCTAGCGTTGTAATAACCCCTTGTACTCGTATCTTTGGCAATAGAAAGTTGTTCAGTTCTATATCAAGCAGTGTCGTGTTCCAGAAGACTTGATCTCTGGGCTGGAGCACGAGGCGTTCCGGCCCACTGAGCTGGGGTGCCACACCGTGCCCGTCCCGCATATACGGTGCTCATTAGGGGTGGTCGTGGTATTTGAAAGGACGTGGATGTCGCCTAGAGGGGGGGGGTGAATAGGCGCTTAAAATAATTACGATTTAGGCTTGAAAAAATGCGGAATAAAACTAACGTTTATTTTGCCAAGCAAGAAACCTAAATAAACTAGGCCCAACTATGTGCACCAACAACTTATACTAAGTAAGATAAACAACTATGTGATAGCAATATATATAAGAAGAACACAATGGCTATCACAAAGTAGGTGCACAAGCAAATATGTTGACTAGATGTGCAACTAGGTGAGCAACCTATGGGACAAGCAATGAAACAACAATATGAGCAATCACAACATAAACAAGGTAATAAGCTTGTTCAAAGTAAGGGTAGGAGTAACCGTAAGTGGAGCAGATGGAGACAAGGATATGTTATCGAAGTTCCTTCTCTTACGAGAAGTACGTCTCCGTTTGGAGAGGATGTGGAGCACAATGCTCACCACGAAGGCCAACTAGGGCCACCCTATTCTCCTCACGCTCTCACCAATGCGAGATGCCGTGATTACACTATGGGACACTTGAGGGCGGTCACCAAACCCGTACAATTGCAACCCTTGGGGGTGGTCACCGTACCCATACAAATGCTCGGGGCTATATCCACAACCTAATTGGAGGCTCCCGTAGCATCCCGAAGCTTTTCACCACAATGATTGAGCTCCGCAACAACAACAACAACAAGCCTCTAGGGGCCAAGCACCCAAGAGGAACAAGCTCTAGAGTGCCAATGCACTGAAGAGTACAAGCTCTAGAGTGCCAATGCACCCAAGAGTAACAATCGTATCAATGCTCAACTTCCACTACAACGAATGCTCGGAGGGAACTCAAACCAATGCACCAAATGCAATGGAAAGAACACACGGAGTGCTCAAGTCCCTCACTCTCAAAACTCACCGAAGCAACAAAAGCTATGGAGGAATATGAGAGGAAGAACAAGGAGAACACCAAGAACTCCTAGATCTAGATCCACAAGGTTCCCCTCACAAAGAGGAGAGTTGACTTGGTGGAGAATGTAGATCTAGATATCCTTTCTCTTTTCCCTCGTAAATGAGCAAGAATCATGGGATGGAAAGAGAGCAAGTAAGCTTCTAGAGGTCAACAATGGAGAGGGAAACTTGCAAAGAACTAGTAAAGACAAAGGAGGAAGAAGACCCCCTTTTATATGTCCCCACGGAATCTGACTATTATGTTCCTTTCTGCACATAACCGGTATAACTGGACAGCACCGTCCGGTACAACCGTCCGAGCAAGAAGAGCAGCAAACGCCAAAGGAACCTAGTCCAGGCAAGGTGGGGCTGGGCGGTACAACCACTCAGACGCCCGATAGTACCGGTAAATAGCAATTACCGGAACAACCGGGCATCACTGAAAGGATCGAGATAGACATAGAGGGGGGGTGAATAGGTTCAATTACAAATTTTATCACTACTTAGCAATTTTAGGAAATAGTGCAGAAGATAAAGATGAGCCTAACAATTGCAAGGATGAACTAGATAGGATAAAGAAGACAACAAGAACAATATAAGGTAGCAAGTGAGGGGTAAACAACAAGGTACAACAAGGTAGTGCAAGTAAAGGGGAAAGGGTAAGGATAACAGAATGACGCGGAGACGATGATGTATCCTGATGTTCACTTCCTTGGAGGGAAGATACTGACAGTTTGGAGAGAGTGGGTGTTACCACGAAGGCACACAAACGCCACGAAGGCCCACCCTATTACCTTTGAGATATCACCACGAAGGCGATTCCCAACCACTATCGGTTGACCTTAAAGGTGGTCACCAAACCCTCACAAACTCAATGGGGGTAATCACAATGGTCGATTCCTCTTCGAAGAACTCCTACCCGCCTAGGAGTCTCCAACCTCCAAGAGTAACAAGATCAATGGGGAATGCTCAAGACTTGCTCAAAACGCGATTTTCTTTGGTTGAAAGATGGGGATGGGCCGGATCTATCACGAGGTGAAAGATCCAACAAGAACTCTCGAGAGTATCTCCGGGATCTGAGATTTGGTGTAAGAAAGAGTGAGAGGGAGCACTTGTGTTCTTATGAGTGATTGGAGCAAAGTGGTCAACCCTCACATGAGTGGGTGAGGGGGTATTTATAGTCCTAGGGCCGAAGTGGCCATTGGAGAAGATGTGCTGTATAAATGTCAGACGTCCGAACTCCAATCGTCAGACGTCCAAAACTTGTCGGACGTCCGAAATGTTCTTGAGGAACACAAACTAGGTAAGCCATGTCAGTGGACCGTGAAGCAGGTACCGGACGTCCGGCGGGGTTCGGACGTCCGAAAACATGTCGGACGTCCGAAGGCCATCGGAAGTTCGTCCAATTTGGATAGACCTACAGACCTTGTGAGGCAGTGAGTGTGGCGCAAAGTCGAAGGTCCGACATGTTTCAGACGTCCGATATGTCGGATATCCAAAACACGTCGGAAGTCTGATATTATTCGCAGCTCTACTGACCTTGCCAAACAATCTTTGCGATATGGATGTCGGACGTCCGAACCCCGACGGACGTCCAAAACTGTGAAGTGTCGAACGTACGATACCTTTCAAACGTCCAAATGTCAGTCAGAGACATATGTGAATTTACTAATTTGTGTTGTGTTGATTTAATATGATTTGAGCAAATCCTAAACACAAACCCACTGAAACCCTCTTAATACTGCGGGGATCCATATACTCAAGAATAACCTTAAAGCTTGCGCTTCAATCCTTGTTGGTTCCATATTCTTGAGATATTGGCAATGCCAATGGTCCATGATCCACACACAATGCAATCCGAGAACTAATACATGTGATATACTTGACAAACATTATTAGTCCCCTATATGTATATTTTCATCAACATCAAAATATGATTAATGGCATGGTTGCATTTTCAATCTCCCCCTTTTTGGTAGTTGATGACAACATACATATAGCTCCCAAAGATATAGAAATTTATCTTTAGTGGGAGCAGGTTTTATTAAGGACTCCCCCTCAATGTGTGCATATAACATCCTTAACTTTAAGCATGATGAACAAATTGAGAAAAATCCAATCATCACGATTATGAGGCATGATTAATAACCATAAGCTGTGAATGCCATGGAGACATAACATTGGAAATTAGCAATATTTGCATATGACGGTGACAATCTATATTGCAAGCACAAGATAACTATATATGACCCCACAATCAAATGCCAATAAGATTTCAGCCAAGACACACATAAAGACACCATGCATAGTACCAAGTTCATAAGGTGCAAATAAAAGACCAAACATAATAGTACGACACACACCAAATACAAGTACAACTCATAATCGATGTCCAGACAACATAAATAAAACACGATACATATATGTCTCTCCCCCTTTGGCAACAAGTACCAAAAAGGGGCAACACCACACAAGCAGACTAGCGAGTCCCACTGCCACTCGCTCCAGCATCAACAGGAAAGAAGTTCGATCACTCCGGACCCGAGGGGAAGTCGAAACCAAGGTCGGTATGAGGAGCATCTAGAAGACACTCATTATCACTGACATTGGCGTCACCTGCAGCGCGAAGACGGGCCTTTAAGGAGTTCTTGGACTTGATGAGACTGGAGACAACCATGTGGTTGGAGGTGCAGTTGAATGAGATGGCCCTCATTATGGCAGATTGGGATTTTCCCAAAAAGTGTGTGATCCGGCGCATAGGGGCATGCTCAGACGACTGGCGGTGAATAACACCCTCAACAGTGGAATGGTCAGGAATGGGTCGAGTGAACCGGTCAGAAGGTGCAGTGAAATACATGTGCTCCAGGATGGTCCAAATGGGGTGAGTGTGAGTTGTTGGGTCTCGCAGCAGAAAACAATTATTTTTCTAACTAGCGTCGCCCTTAACCCAAGATCTATCTAGCTGTAATGCTGTAACGAAAAGACTTGCGGAAACATACCTCGGGGTGTAGTCCGTTGCGCGGGAAACGTTCCCGCAAACGTGGTTGATGTAGCCGATCAAGGTTCACAGCCCCCTGGCTGTGTTGGGCACCCAGATGGGTGTAGTGCCACACGTGTAGCACCTCGTAGTACTCGCACACATACGAGACTCGACGACGACCTCCGTTCTCCGATCCAGCGAAGGTGGCGGAAGTAGACCTCCAGAACCAGAGTTTCAGCAGCACGACGACATGCGTATAGTGGAGAAGCCTCACAACACAGGTTCCAGACAAGGGGACCCCGGTTTGAGAGAGATGAGAGAGGGGAGAAGACCGGTGAAAACCGATCTCAATTCGGAGTAATATTTATTTTCTCACGAATTTCTGTGTATTAAATATGTGCACCCTGCCCATCTATATATAGGCAGAGGGGAGGGAGTCAACCCCTCTCCCCTAGCAAGGTGGGACTAAAGTCCCTTGCTAGGGGGAGGTGGCCGGCCAAGGGAGGAGGGGGGGGGGGGGGGGGGCGCACCCCTCATGGGCCCTAGGGCCCATGGCGCCTCCCTCTCTCTTTTTTTTCTTTTCCTTTATTCCCCTAATGGGCTTCTTTCCAAAGCTGACCCATTGCACTTTTTAATTATAAATAAAATGTTATTAATTATTAATTAACTTAATTAATAAATAATACATATTATGTCATCTCCCGATGATCCGGAACTCCTTCCAGCTCAGTCCGAACAACCTTCGGACCAACACGGAACTTTTCCGGTACGTCTTTCTCTCTTCTCCGGTAACTCCGATAGTTCCGAATAGGTCTCCGATATTCATCGAGCCCTTAAGTGTGTTACCCTACGGTCCGAGAACACTCCAGTCATGACCGAGACAAAGGCTACGGTCAATGATCAATAGCGGGACCTGGATGCCCATAATGACCTCTGTGTATTCCGGAAGTAACCGATTGGACCGTTCACGTTGTATACCATTCCCTTTGTCATGCGATACTAGATTAGTCCAAGATTTGATCAACTGCATCCAATGCATTAGTTCTATCTTGTTACCGACAAATCTTTATTCACTCGTTCCATGATATTCATCCTTGTGACCTAGCCACACGCTGCACAGCTTTATGGATGCAATCTCACCGAGTTGGCCATGAAGTATCTTTCCATTATATGGATTGACAAATCCCGCTCTTGAATCAACACTCCTCAACATATCCCATCGGATAGCCCAAGATACACCTTTATGGTCACCATGTTTCAGTGTGACGGTTAATGCACTCAAAGCATCCTCAGAAGATAGCAATTTTGCGTGATCTCACGGTCAAAGGAACAGGCTACTATGTTCTGTAATTACAACACTGAACTTTTACGATTTGATCATGTTGCAATGCTTGCATTGGGTAATGTTCATCACGTCATTCATTCAATGAGGGGACCTTACCGTCAATTGACTTGATTGTCCATGATCGTGAAACCACAATCATCAGTTGACGATAAACTAGTCATCATGAGAGGCTGACTAGGAACTCTGGTTGTTTCTATACCACACCTGTATCATTGTTTCACTGATACAGTTCCAGCACAGTATGAAACTGGTCATGAACTTATTTAGATATATTGGAATAATCATATATTATTTGCCTCTAGAGCATATATCCAACAGTCTCCCACTTGCACTAGATAGCAAATAATCTAGCTGCATATTTTCTCGATCATAATCATCTTATCATGTAAGTGTTTATTAATCATGTTTGCTCATGGAAGAGGTTTCGTCAACGATCTGTACCCGTTCAGATTCGTATGTTCCTTTGCAACAGGTATTGGTCAACTTGCTTGATGTACCCTTCATTATCTAATAATGCTTGAATTATAAGTTTGGCGGGAGAGTGAGACTTCTTATTTTACAGTATTCTCTAATGACAAAATGGTTTTAGTCCCTAGGACTCCCATAGTCATGTATACTGAAAAATACACTCAGCCAAAAATCTAAACTTCTTACGCTAAACTTTATTCAACCTTCTACTTCCTTAAGTAGATATTTATATTTTGTAGAGTTTTGGTTCGTGAAATTATAGCTCACATTTCCTTTCTATTCCTTTTGGTGATATCTCTAATTCATATAGAACCATAATAAGGCTTGCAATCGTAATCCAGTATTACATTCAAGTCTATTATCTTTTCTATCATCTAGAGTATTGTCCTCAGTTTCTCTTCAGATACTGAATGCTTGGACTTTGCTCAGGTTCTGTGTTTTGCCAACCAAGCACATCGGAACCTGTTCTTCTTCTAAGAACTTTTGAGTCATTCTGTTATTGGATTCACAACTTCCGTTTTATGGTAGAATCATATGTCAAAGATCATATAGGATCACATGTCTTGAGACAAAGTGCATCCCTATTCTTCCATTAAAACATTATTTTGTGATATTAAGGTTTTACATCCTTTATATAATTCCTAGCCACAAGAACATTTTCTTGTTTAGGATATCATTCCAATCCTTTTGAATTTCATTACACGTGTCCTAATCTATCCTTATAGATTTTAGTGTGTGAGACATCTGTATTTCGTTCATATAAGATTCTCGTAATCCTTTCATCTTATTAGCCTTAATCTCCATGTATATCAATGTATATATATGAGATTGTTTTCACATATATCATCGTATATATATGAAATTGACATTATGCTCCCACTCAAATATATCCGACATATATCTGTAAGTAAGCTTTTATTAAGATTCTATTCTAATTATGTCAGACATAATGATATTGCTTCCAAAGCTCCCACTCAGAAAATTCTCTCTGCATTCCAAGTTTTCAGGAAGTCTCCAAAGCTCCCACTCAGTTTCATGAAATTGCAGTCCATCTCAATATTTTGATTACTTCAAAATCACTTGATCAAATCAAGGTTGAGAGTTTCTGCCTTGAGGTACTATGGTCCATCTTATCGAAACATTCTTTCGTTATGCCAATTGCTACTTCTCTTCAAATTCCACAATTTTAATGTGATGCAATTTCAAGCTATGGTCCCTTCATATGTTCATGAATTAAATACCCATATTGATTTAGCATTACTACGCTTCCGTAGTCAATCATTATTGAATTTAGCCATAACATCTTTTATGTGCCAAATCATGCCTTTATGTGTTGCATCATTCTTAATAACTTCCTGGTTATTCGGAATGTGAAATAACTACTTTATTTCATAGGATGTGAGCCATCCCATATGCAACTCAATATGATTTCATTTCTCCTCGTTTCCTAGGTAACCATCAATCCTTCGTAATTTATGAGAAGTGTCCCTTTTGTTTCACTTAAGAAAACTCATGATTATTGTTCTGTACAGAACATATTCATGACAATCTTCTTATTTTTAAACTAAGGCTTTAACTAATATACCATGATCATTATTAATAGCATATTTCCTCTTCTCATGGAGTCATTTCAGCGAAACGTTTTCCATTGCGTTACTCTGTTATCTGGAGGCAGGGTCAATCACCCTGGTCAAAGAATTCACTTTTCTCCCATTGGTTTATTCATTGAGAACCATCTTCTCATTCACCAATTCAAGCAATACAAGTTTTGCTATTTGGGAAGGTGTGTTTTACAATTGCTCACAACTCTAATACAAAGAAAATTATATCATATAAAACTTCTAGAAACTTTCTAACACCATCATCATATGGAGTCATCATCTTCATTAAATTCAGAATGGTTTCCTTATTTCATGAAGTGGGTGTTTTAACTTAATAAATTATAACAACTTTGTTCATTCAAAATAGCATTAGCGTAAGGGGAATGTATTTAGACCATACCACATTTTAGTATGACTACGAATGGTTCAGGTGCTTGAGCACTTTAAACTTCCATTGTAATTTGTGGCATTGTTTCCACAAGTCTCGCATTTATGTCAACTATAATACTCATCACTTTGATCACATCATGGTGATTTGTATTCTTATATCCAACTTCACTGTGATTCCGTAATCTCAGATTTATGATCTTAATTGAATGCCTTGTTCAATTAATCATGTGAAGCATCTTTAATGATTATTCATGTGCTTGGTTAATACATCATTTATGTACAATGTTTGGCGCAAGTTCTACTTTGCTAGAACTCCGTCATTAGTCATCTTGGTTGATAATAAATTCATGAGTTAATAGATCACGTATCTAATGACTTCATCATTTATGAATTCATCTCATGCATTTAGTATGGTTATGACTTTTGACCTTATTGTTATTCATAATAACTCAATCATTAAACATTGAATATCACTTGACAATTATGGTGTTTTATAAATTCTTCTATCATATTATAAACTCAATTGCAATCATAGTATAAGCACACTTTATTCATCAAACTGGAACAACTGACTTGTCTCAAAACATGAATAACTTCTTGCGAGATGCAAGACATATCACTAAGTGTTCATACTTAATCGATTACAACAGATTTATCTAATACTCTAAGTATAATCCTATGATAGATGTCTTGGTGAAATCTTAGTGGCCATCAACTGTCTTGGTTGCCATCAATCCTGGATCGCACCTCTTCCCGTCCATGCAACAGCAGGCCCAGTTTTCATAAAACAGAACAAGTATCAAATACTTATCAAACTTCAAGTGTTGTATAAGGGAACAAACATTTATAGCAAGTATATCAAATATATACCTTCTCCATCAACAATTTATCCTTCAATGGGTTCAACCTCTAAATCTCGGAGGTTGACCATGAACTCAAAGAACTGAAGGCTTTCACCTCTTCCGACATAGTCATGGACAAAGTCTGTGTAACTCGGTGGAAGCGAGTGTAGCACCGTGTTTATAGCAGACTCCTCTGTGGTCCAATAGTCAAAGTCGTCCACGAGTTTCAGATGTATCCCATGCATCTTGGCTACGTGAGTTTTCAGACAAGTGTTCTCTTCCATCTTTGTAGTAAGAAACTCATTTTCTAACTCAAATCTGGCCACTCTGAACTGATGTATAAACAATGACTTCATCATGTCGATTGTGTCAAACGTGTCCATATCCGCATATTGTTCACGTAAATCTTGCGGAAAGCTAGTTTCTATGACACTTTTAACCATGGCGTAAGTCCTTCGACGATTATGGTAATCAAGCATTACTTTTTCATCCATGTTGTCTACGGGAGGGTCTCCCATACGCTCTTGTATCACGAACAAGAGGTTAGCTCTCTTGAGCACAGTCCTAAGGTATAAGTACCAATCAACGAAATTTGACCCATCATCTTTAAGTCTTTCACCACGTAAGAAAGTAACCAATCCATGATACTGATTCATGTCCATTTTAATTTTCTACAAAATATTTGCAAGGAAAACAATTAAGACTAGTTCATAACAATGAGTTCATAATAATCATCTTATAGATGAGCTCACAATAAAACAATCATCCCTAAGAAGTTTTAGTGATTACATGATCCAGATTCACTATCCGTCCTCGAATATCACAACGGCCGACGAATTAGTTTCAAAGGTAGACAACTAGTTTGTGCGAGCACATCCTATATGTGACTCATGCTCGATCTTTCGATCTCTAGTATTCCGAGGCCATATCTACATATGCTAGGCTCACCAAATTGACCTTAGTGTTATATGCTGCTTAGCAAGGCCATATCGACATATGCTAGGCTTGCCAGGCCCAACCTCATGCGAACTCTAATGTATGTATGACACCCGATCGTCACGGCCTGCCTATCATAAAGAGAACCTTCCAGGTGGTGCACACTTTGGTATAATACTTATGTTTGGCATTTTATAAGGGATCATCTTATTTAATTCTACCGTCGTGTATCCTATACTAGCAAGTTTTAAGATGTATGATCATGGTGGCACTAAGTCTACAGTGTCTCCATTTAAGTTTGTTTCATCATGATGAACGTTTACTACTTTCTAGTAACACATAGCAAAACTATCACTACATCAAGATCAAGCAAACAACAATAGCCCCCTCTGCAATATAAAGTTAGACACCTCTATTTTGTATATTGCATGTTTTACGTGGCTGCTAGGGCTTTTCATAGATCAACTGTTTCTACGAACATTGAACCACAACGCTGATTATAGATTGTCTCTATTACACCCCGTACGGGGCCCTCCATTGCAAATGCCATATCCGCTAAAGTAAGAGAGACAGACACCCCCCAGAGCCACTTTATACGGTACAAGCCGTATGTCAAGCGTGGAACCAGTCTCGCGTAAGCATATGCGTAAAGTCGGTCGGGGTCCGCTTCATCAAACAATGCCACAGATATAACAAGTACACGTGAGAGGGTAACAATTGTAGAATCAACGCCCACATCCCCGATGTGTTCTATCCGCACAGCAAAACGAAGCATAGATCTAGCTCATGATACCACTGTTCGGTCTCGCAGTAGAAAACAATAATTTTTCTAACTAGCGTCGCCCTTAACCCAAGATCTATCTAGCTGTAATGTTGTAACGGAAAGATTTGTGGAAACATACCTCAGAGTGTAGTACGTTGCGCGGGAAACGTTCCCGCAAACGTGGTTGATGTAGCCGATCAAGGTTCACAGCCCCCTGGCTGTGTTGAGCACCCGGATGGGTGTAGTGCCACACGTGTAGCACCTCGTAGTACTCGCACACATACGAGACTCGATGACGACCTCCGTTCTCCGATCCAGCGAAGGTGGCGGAAGTAGACCTTCGGAACCAGAGTTTCAGCAGCATGACGGCGTGCGTATATTGGAGAAGCCTCAATCCCAGCACAGGTTCCAGACAAGGGGACCCCGGTTTGAGAGAGACGAGAGAGGGGAGAAGACCGGTGAAAACCGATCTTGATGTCTACGCACGCTTCTATTCTTGTAGACTATGTTGGGCCTCCAAGCGCAGAGGTTTGTAGGACAACAACAATTTCCCTCAAGTGGATGACCTAAGGTTTATCGAACTCAGGGAAGTAGAAGTTGAAGATGGTCTCTCTCCAGCAACCTTGCAATTAAGATACAAGAAGTCTCTTGTGTCCCCAACACACCTAATACAACTAGGAGTTGTATAGGTGCACTAGTTCGGCGAAGAGATGGTAAAATATGGGTGATAGGTGTGGCAAAACAAAGTAATATAAATCTGTAATAAAAAGTGCAGCAAGCAAACATGTAACAAAAGTGAGTGCAAACGGTGTAACAATGATGGAAACAAGGCCTAGGCTTCATACTTTCACTAGTGGCAACTCTCAACAACATTAACATAGTCTAATCACATGATATTTCCCATAAAACATGCAATGGAGACGCACTCGGAGGTCATTCCTTTGTGGTCAAGAGAGGATGAGAATTATGTAGGGCTACAAAAGCACACCTCAAAGTTCGTAGTTCTCAATCTACAGATTTCCCAATGTCACCGCGGCCATCCAAAGAGAGTACCACAATCACCACAACATATCTCAAGGATAGTCAAAGACAAGTACCAAGAGACTCTCAATCTTCAATCAACACACAAAAGAGGAAATCACTCATGATAATATTCTTCTAACCCATGTCCAATAGACCGCTGTCACCATGGTCTCGGGGATTATACTAGATAAGATCAATTGAGTACATCAATCCAATACATAGAGGAAGGGGAAATATCATGGGATCACCCTAGATTAACATAGCCTATGATCACAACGAAGATCACATCATGGGAGAGAGAGAAGAACACATAGCTATTGGTAAAAACCTCAGCCCAGAGGAGGAACTACTCCCTCTTCATGGAGGAGGGAAACAACGACGATGGAGATGAATCCGGGGGCACTTCCCCATCCCGGCAGGGTGCCGGCATAGGAATTCTGGTCCCCCGAAGCTTGATGGTGATGGCGGCGGAGATCGGAATTGCTTCTGGAGAAAAGGGGTCTGGAATCAGGGTTTCCACGATGGGAGAATAAATAAGGGCCAAAGGGGGCACCGAGGGGGGCCACCAGGGGTCCAGGCGCCCCCCTGGCGCAGCCAGCCCCTGGGGCGCGCCACCAGGGCGCCTGGGCCCCTGGTGGTGGCCCTCTGGCCCCACTCAGGTCCTTCCGGAAGGTTCTTCTGCGCTGATTTTTTATCTGATTTTTCCCGAATATTTGGAGCACTTTTTATATGGGGGAAAAGTGAAATAGAAAAACAGTAGAAAACAGGAACTGGCACTGTGGTGCACTGAGTTAATAGGTTAGTCCAAATATGATCAAAAGTGTATGAAAGTGTATCTAGATCATAGCAATATCACACAAAACATGCATGGAGCAAGCGGAAATTATAGATACGTTTTGGACGTATCAGATCTCAATTCGGAGTAATATTTATTTTCTCACGAATTTCTGTGTATTAAATATGTGCACCCTGCCCATCTATATATAGGCAGAGGGGAGGGAGTCAACCCCTCTCCCCTTGCAAGGTGGGACTAAAGTCCCTTGCTAGGGGGAGGTGGCCGGCCAAGGGAGGAGGGGGGGGGGGGCGCACCCCTCATGGGCCCTAGGGCCCATGGCGCCTCCCTCTCTCTCTCTCTTTTTCTTTTCCTTTATTCCCCTAATGGGCTTCTTTCCCAAAGCTGGCCCATTGCACTTTTTAATTATAAATAAAATGTTATTAATTATTAATTCACTTAATTAATAAATAATACATATTATTTCATCTCCCGATGATCCGGAACTCCTTCCAGCTCACTCCGAACAACCTTCGGACCAACACGGAACTTTTCCGGTACGTCTTTCTCTCTTCTCCGGTAACTCCGATAGTTCCGAATAGGTCTCCGATATTCATCGAGCCCTTAAGTGTGTTACCCTACGGTCCAAGAACACTCTAGTCATGACCGAGACAAAGGCTACGGTCAATGATCAATAGCGGGACCTGGATGCCCATAATGACCCCTGTGTATTCCGGAAGTAACCGATTGGACCGTTCACGTTGTGTACCATTCCCTTTGTCATGCGATACTAGATTAGTCCAAGATTCGATCAATTGCATCCAATGCATTAGTTCTATCTTGTTACCGACAAATATTTATTCACTCGTTCCGTGATATTCATCCTTGTGACCTAGTCACACGCTGCGCAGCTTTCTGGATGCAATCTCACCGAGTTGGCCATGAAGTATCTTTCCATTATATGGATTGACAAATCCCGCTCTTGAATCAACACTCCTCAACATATCCCATCGGATAGCCCAAGATACACCTTTATGGTCACCATGTTTCAGTGTGACGGTTAATGCACTCAAAGCATCCTCAGAAGATAGCAATTATGCGTGATCTCACGGTCAAAGGAACAGGTTACTACATTCTGTAATTACAACACTGAACTTTTATGATTTGATCATGTTGCAATGCTTGCATTGGGTAATGTTCATCACGTCATTCATTCAATGAGGTGACCTTACCATCAATTGACTTGATTGTCCATGATCGTGAAACCACAATCATCAGTTGACGATAAACTAGTCATCATGAGAGGCTGACTAGGGACTCTGGTTATTTCTATACCACACCTGTATCATTGTTTCACTGATACAGTTCCAGCATAGTATGAAACTGGTCATGATATTTAGATATATTGGAATAATCATATATTATTTGCCTCTAGAGCATATATCCAACATGATTGATCTCCAGAGGCGACGGAACCAAGACTCAATCAGTGCCATGATATATGGAGCATGAGGAAAGTGGCGGCAAATATGTAAGCTGACCATACGAATCTCATGCCAAAGGAAGTGAGGAATATCCAGCCTCTACTGTGGTGCCTCCTGCATGAGGCACATCAGGGTGATGGCCGAGCTGCTGCAGTGAGTCTTATCCCCCGACTTGGGATACAAGGTCCGAAGCACACACACTAATATATGAACTGATAAGGCTGCTGTCAGATGGTGATGTCATTGGGCTTCCTCTTGAGGTCCTCAGACTCAAGACCGGATGCAACAAAACGAAGGCAGTCGTTGATTCCCATAGGCTTGTCCTTCTTGTTGGCACTATGAATCCGGTACCCGAAGGAGCGAAAGCCATGAGCCCTCACAAAATGAGCAAAGGAGGCAGTGTACTGATGCTCACTAGTCATCCAAGTGACCTCTCTGTTGTGAAAGAAGCACGTGGCATGGAACTGGAGGATAGCGGCAGTGTTCCAGTTACGCTGAAAACCAAAAGCTTGGCCGAGACCTATGGAATCAACGATCTCCATCACACCCGGAAACTTGGACGGATGCAGACGGATGAAGGCGAGAGGAGTACAAGCATGGGAATTGGCTAGTTCCTTACTGATGGCCACTGAGGAGAAAATATATGCCTGCACATATGTCTGGAACCTGTCGTCTAGACAATCCTGGGGAGCCTCAAACTGGTTCACACGATGGAGCTCTCTGTAATCCGCAAGCGACATCTTGGAGAAATCAGTCACCTGGCATCCAAGAGAAGCGAAGGATTCAGAAGAGATGTGAACCAGAGGCTCAGGAGGTGCATCATCGGGGGCCTCATCATCATGAGCCCCGGACGCCGAGGAGGAGCCCGGAGCCGCCCTTCGAACACCAAGTTTGGCCTTGGACGAGGGAGAAGCACGGGAAACAACAACCTCAGGTGGATCCTCGGCAACATAGTCTTCATCAACATCCTCAACTTCATCCTCAAAGTTGAGGTCATCCTCACTTGGGGCTCGGTCACTCTCAGACGAGGGCTCGGCATACTAGGGCTGCTTCCCACGACGAGGCACACGACAAGGACGCGCATGCTCATCCGAGTCCCCGGATCCACCTAGACATACACATGAGTGGAATTAGCAAATGGACCCAAACCTAAAGAATCGACCGATGACAAACATGGATAGTGCAGAGTAGGACGCACATACCATGAGAGAAAGAGCCACCGACATCCTTGTGAGCAGTTTGTTTCATTCGAACCATCACGAAACCCTAGAAGAGGAGATACGAAATGAGGAACAAATCCGGGCACCAACCTAAAAAATAATCGGATAGAAACATAGACCGGGAGGAGGAGGAGTACCCGGGACGCGAAGATCCGGAGGAGAGGGGCACCAGGGCGACCGAGAAAGCTGTCGGCGACGAGGGGCGCGAGCGGTGGCGGCAAGGATTAGGGCGAGGACGACCGAGTGGGGGAAATAGCTCCCTTCGACCGGACGCCCAGATTTTATAGTACGAGTTTAAGTTTGGACGTCCGTTGTGTTTCGGACGTCCGGCATGTCGGGCGCACGAAATGTAACGTATTTCCGATTTTGGATGGTAGGAGAGAAGGATGGCTACAGTCTACATGCAAAGTGGAAGGTTCAGAAATCCGACGAGTTTCGGAAGTCCGATATATCGGACATCGAAAACCGATTGAAGTACGTCTTTGAGGGACAGGACAATTGTAAGAGTATTCAGAATTCCGAAAAAGTTCGGACGTCCGAAGTTTTGGGAAAAAGTTTGGACATGTTAACAAGGATGGGACACAAGAGCATAAGTATGATAGGGGCCATAATGTATATTATATAGGCATAGATAGATATACATGAAGGCAGAGGCACACAATGATGATCAAGCAAGCCTTCCAAAAGAAAGGCGGTGGCCGAAGTCACCATGTTTGAGTGTATTGTGCTTTGACACCGCGAAGATGTACCTTGGGTCCAAAGTCACTACTCCATCGTTAACCGCTACACATGGTTTCACCGTACTGAGCATGCAGATTGTTGATGTGTGGATCTATTTATGCATCACGTAGAGAGTTGAGAACTCATTGATTGAGTTTCTCCCCCTACATACAGGCCTACATCTAGACAAGTTATGTGCTACGTGGATGAATGAGAGCAAAATACCCTTAGGCCGTTGATACATCCCAAACGTGTCTATAATTTATGCTTGTTCCATGCTCATTTGGGTGACATTGCTATGTGTTTTGCTACACTTTCATACTTTTTTACACATATTTGGACTAACCTACTAACTCAGTGCACCCAGTGGCAGTTTTTGTTTGCCGTTGTCTATGAATTGCAGGTTTATACCCATATTTACAGTGCCTAAAAAAATCCATGAAAAATATATAAAAATCAGCGTTCTAGAAGACTCCGAAGGCCCGAAGGAGAGCCGGAGGGGGACCACCCCCCTCCTAGGAGGCCAGTTGATAACCAAAAACTGCAGGGGATCGAGATAGTCTTCGCGGGTAAGAATTACCCAATTTATAGATTCGACTCAAGGGGAGCCAGAGAATATCCACAAGCTTTGACAATGGAGTTGTCAATTCCACCGCACCTGAGATACAATTACTTGCAACAAGATATTAATAACAACTGTGATATGGAAGTGATAATGGAAACGAAAATAGTGGTGGTGAAACGGCGACAGTAAAACAGCGATAGCAAACAACTAGTAACCAGCAGAATTAAAAAAACTGTAGGCTAGGGAGATGGATGGTTGGGTGCTGCATGGATGAGATACATCATGCATTTAACTTGGGTCAAGGCACACAGGAAAACAATGATCATCTAGGCAAATATCAAACATTAGGCATGTACCCCACAGGTAGTTGTATGTGCTTGCAATAAGAACTTTCACAACATCTTTTGTCCTACCATCCCGCTACGAACGGGGCCAAAAAGAACTTATGGAGATTAAGGTGCTCCTGTCAAAGAGCACCGGAACAAAGCATTAACAATCAATGGATACAAGGAATCCTGAAACTATAGTCCATCCCCTTTGGTGTCCCAAGCTGTCACCTTTGGGATCGCCGGTTCTGGACTATAACAGGTGCATACAACTTGTAGATAGGATCAAGAACACAAATATATTCATGCAAACACATAGGGTTCAGATCTGAAAACATGGCAATCGGGCCCAAAGTGACAAGCATTAAGAGCAACAAGTTGAAGCAAAGATGATAAACACCAATCTAGATGATAGGCAACATGCCCCCAACAATCTGATAAACTATTACATGATCTAACTCATCCAATCCCTACCACCCCCTTTGCATACAGCAGGGAATTACTCACACATGAAAGGAGAAGTCATGGAGGGAGGATGGAGTGGTGATTATGATGACAATGGCGATGATCTCCCCTCACCGGAGGCCAAAACAACCTCCAGATTAGCCCTCCCGGAGAAGAACAGAGGGTGGCTGCGGCTCCGTGAAGAGAATTGGGAAACGACTTCTGTTCTGGGGTTTTCTCACCACGGTAATAAATAGGAGTCGAAGTAGGGTGTCACATCCCGACTTTTATTACCATGTTATTAGAGTAGCAAAAATTAGGGGTAACAAAAACTTTCTAGAGTTGTGATGTGATGAAAATAAAATTGCCCTGTCATGCTTGCTTTATGCTTTGTTGTTATGCGATGCTTGCCTTGTGCTAATGCCATACTTGTTTTCCCTGGTCATGCCAAAAATAATCAACCAATAAAAATAATTAGCTCATACCACACAAATTGATCAACCAACTTATCACCACCATAGCATATTAGCATCAATAACATTTTCACCAAATAAAGTTTTTCTTGCACATAAATTCACCATTTAAATAATGAAAAATACCTCTATAGCAGAAAGTATTTAATAAAAATATTTCAAAACTGCTAATTAAATTATTACTATTACTATAATAGTAATAATATTTTTAACCCAATCAAAAATATCTTAAAAATTCTAAATAAATTAGAAAAATACCATTGGAGCTTTATAAATTATTTTGGAGGTTTAAAATTTAAGATTTCGTTTCATATTTAAACCAAACCGAAGGAGAAGTTTTGCAAAACTGATTTTGTTGGTACAAAGAGAAAAAAAGAAACAATGCCCGTGTGCGCCAGATAGCCGGGCCGGCCTGCTGAGCCTTTCTCTTTTGTTTTAAACTGCAGCACTTAAATAATTCTAAACAAATAACCGTAGCTCAGAAAATTATGAAATAAATTTTGTGTGGCTTAGAAAATTTGTTTTATTTTTCAGTATGCTTAGAATAATTTTTATGCAGTATCAAATTAATTTCTTTAGTTTAAACTAGTTAATGGTGCTTTTTAGCAGCTAAGAATAGTTTTAATCAATTCCCTGTAAACCCTAAAAATGAAATGTTGATTTGTATATACTCCTGTGAATATTCTTGATTTTTCTGTAGGTGTAGAATATTATTTGGCTTAAATAAATTTGTGACCCCTTTTATTATTATTATTATTATTATTATTATTAATATTGCTAGTTTATTTCCTATGTAACTTATGTTAGTACTATTTGATTATTAGTTTAATATTAAACTAGCATTTGGTCAGTAGGTTATTGCTATGAACTTGGTTATGGAAATAAAACAAGTTAATAAGTTGTTAGTGAATAACTTAACATAACTTAAGTTAAGAATTACTTTAATATTGTAAGTCTAAGTATGTGATCAGAGGGGGAGGGGGTGAATGATCACTTCAAATTTTTGCATGAAACTATGAAGTGAAGCATAACTTAGCATCAGAAGAAAGTCAACCGAAAGGTAAACATTGAAGCAGAACTGGATTGAAGCAAAACATAGCGAATCAAAAGCATCGAATCAATTGCATTGAAGCAAATCACTTAAGCAATTGATAAACTGAATGTAAGTGCGGAAAGTAAAACGAACTCTTGACTCGGCGATGTTTGTTTGACCAGTTCACACTCTGCAAAGTGCTACGTCTGGTTGGAGGGACTTGTGATTGAACACAGGAGCTAACCTCTCTCCGTCCGTATCTCCACTGCACCAATCTCCTTGAGCTTGGTCAATTCTTCACTCGTGGTTGATTATTGAGGGAATCACCGAAACCTTTGACAAACTGGACTTCGAGGCGACAATAACTCTTCGCTCTCTGAAGAACAACACTCTAACCGCCTAGGAGAATTGCAGTTCTCCAAGATAAAAAGGCTAGCAAACTTCTTCCTAAGTCATAATGAATCAACTCAGATCAATAGGTCTTATGCTTCGGTGGATGGGTTTTTGGTTTGCTTCGGTGGGGTTTGCTCTTTCTCTTCACTGTCAGGAAATATTCTTGGAGCAGCCACCGGCCAATGAGGGCGGGGG
This sequence comes from Bromus sterilis, assembly GCA_950022295.1. Taxonomy (NCBI): domain Eukaryota; kingdom Viridiplantae; phylum Streptophyta; class Magnoliopsida; order Poales; family Poaceae; genus Bromus; species Bromus sterilis. The sequence continues at coordinate 381,489,311 of OX465595.1, read as the reverse complement.
TGGCGTATTTATAGGTGGCAATCCCTAGGTGCGAAAAGACTTAAATGACCCGATGCGACAGCTTTACACCTGTCCGCAACGGTCATATTTCCGATCAAAGCGCAACTTTACTTGCGGTCCAAGTAAAGCCGACTCACGGACTTGGTTCTGCTTCAGGAGCCGAAAGAACTAAGTCTTCGCTGGTGAAGCATTACCTAGTGCACATGAGATTTCTCAACTCTGGCTTCTCACTGTTTTGGATTCGATCTGAGTCTTTTCATCAAAACCTTCGGAGTTCATTTACTAAACCCCTCTTGATAGTACATTTTTTCCTACGACTCAATGAAGTGAAAAAGAACTACGCAAAAACTACTAAGTCTTGCGCCATCTTGGTCATCTCCTTCGATGAGACGTGCTTCAGGATTCCTTATCTTTTTAGGGGTCGACATCCGTGATGAGCTTCACTCCAGAGGATATGCTTCAGTAATTATGTAAATCTTCGTTGAAGCTTTATCACCAACCTATAACTTCAGGAACCTAACCATCTGTTTCACACTAGAAAACTTGTTAGTTCCTCTACTGTTTTGCCCAACAATATCCAAAACTCACGGGGGTATAACTTTGCTCTTACAATCTCCCCCTTTTTGGACTATTGTTGACAAAACAGGCATCGAAAAAGATATGGAATTTTGAGTTGAGTTGAGAGCAAACTCTAAGATATGAAGCTTTTGACCCCCCCTGAATACAAGCATTGAAGATTTTATATGATCGAAGTGAATGCTTGATGAAGAATATCTTTGATGGGAAGCCTAGCACATATCTTAGTGAATCAATTGCAAAAAGAGAATATCTGTCTTGAAGAATATGCAATCATCCAATGACCTGTGAACTTATAGGTAACAACCACCTGCAAGATAGAGGATACGAGAGCAACTTGCAAGCACGGGGGTTATTAACACATAACATGTAGCAGTTCACAACCGAAGTAAAACTTAAGTTACAACCCAATCGAAGTGAATGGAAAGTTTGTTGAAACTTAACACACAAAAGATCGAATCAAATCCCTAAACCCCGCAGCGAATCTAAAATCAATCGATGCTACTTTCTCCCCCTTTTTGTCAATAATTGGACAAAAGGATGAGAGGTAGACCAAGAGTATTTATGCGTTTGCTGCAACCCGGGGACCCTGCTGATTGTCTTCGCCCGAAGAAGATGCATCGCCTGAAGTGTCTCCTTCGGTTGAAGGAGGCGACTCCAGCTCGTCAATGTCCATCGGCACTTGAAGCAAATCAAGATCGCTGTCGTTGAGAGGATCATCTTCTTGCTTCGAGGTGTGGGAGTATTCATCAGATAGGGTATATGGGCGAATCTGTTCAGCTGGATTAACAAATAAAACTTCATCAATCTTTTCCAGCGGCGGGATCTTGGGTTGGGGCGGTCGATCGAATCGTTTCTGGAGAAGTGGCGCTGAAGATGTGGATACTCCTTGAAAATTCGGTCAGCTTCAAGCTTCTTCACAGAGTTGAACTTCCTTAATCCTTTCCAAGAGTGGCGCTTCAAAACCTTCAAGTACTGGTTGTTGTTTAAAGCAATGTTGCCAACTCTATTGATCTCATCTGAAAGATGTTGCATTTGACGCTGATATCCTTCAATGAAATTTTCAAGCATTTGTTGGGTGCGAATGCCAACTTCAAAGTGATAAACTTCTTTCTGGAATGACTTCGACATGTTGCGTTCATTGACATGCTGTCTGACTCCGACATATGTGGCAAATGGATCATTTGGCCTTCTGAAGATATTCATTGTATCACGCACAGGAGGACAGAACAGCTTCGGGTGATGCTTCGCAACGAAGTTTTCCCGGCGTCCATGGTTGCAAATGGCTTGGAGCCAGGGAGCATATGGCTTCAATTGATGTACAAGTTCAGCTGCTTGAACCATATAGCGAAGAAAACAATCCTCGAAGTCAAATACATGTCCATGAGTAAGCTTCAACAAAGCATGACGTGTATGATAATGAATGTTGGACTCTTCATGTGCAGTGCTGAGAGGCATCAGTGAGTTGGACAAGATATAAAACCAAGTCTTCGAAAGGAATACCAGATGCTTCGGGCGAATGTTTTCTGGCATGTGGTTTCCAGTGACTTCGGGATCCAGCAGTGAAGCAAATTCAGCTTCAGTGGGATCAGGAAACAAATGAACCTTTGCCAGTTCTCCAGTGTGCCTTGGGATGTTCACAATATCCATGAATTCATCAGAATGCATCCTAAATACCTTTCCTTGAATCATCCACTCAAGAATCCATGAGCTTGAATCATCAGGATTTCCAGAGACATAGAGAGTGGCATAGAATTGCTTCACTAGCTCGGAATTGAATGGTGTCTCCATGGCAAACAGGCTGGTAAGATTTTGTGCTTCGATGGTTTCCATGATGTTCTGGAAGCACGTTGCAGAAGTTAGACTGTGCATATCCAAGTACTTGTGCCTGAATAGAACACCCTTCTGGCAGTATAGCTTCGTGTATAGAATCTGTTGCTCAGCTGTCCAGAAGCGAAGGTCATCTGCAGTCCGGGGTGAATCATATGGACTTGCTCCAAAGAAGCGAAGCTTCTGGCGATGAATTTCGAGATTGAACTCAGGACCATGTCTTGAAGAAGAAGAACCATCTCCCAAGAAAATAGGAAAAGTTTCTCGAGGGTAGATGGAGTCCAATTGAGTATCCTGGGCAGGTATGCAATGCGGAGTGTGCCTTCGAGCAACTATGGCTCGCTCTTGCGGTTGAGTCGTAATTGCCAATTCATTGGCGTCGGCTTCAGCTTCGACATCGACTTCAGGCTCTTCTGGAGAAGCTTGATCTTTGGCTTCGCCTTCTTGTTCTTCAGGCTCCTCAGCCGAGTGAGCCGAAGAATAATCCTTTGAAGGAATTGGTATGTCTTGAGCAGGAGGAGAAGGCTCTGGCTCAAAATTGTCGTGGGCGGACTGTTGAGGAGCGGGTTGAGGAGGAGGTGGAGTTGGAGCACAGGGTGGAACGACTTCGGGAGCGGTTGGCTTCGCAGATGGTTTGGGAAGAGTGATAATCTTGCATCGAGGGGGCGATGCTTGCCTTGGGGCCTTCTTGGCCGGATGAGAGCTCACCTCATCAGCTTTGTCTGCATCTGTGATAAGACGGCGTTTTCTTTGTTGCAGCTGGGGAAGGGGTGAAGCTAATTGCTTGAGCATGGCTTCACGCTTCTTGGAGTCAAGAGCCATGACCGAAGCATTGTGCGTCTTGCAACATTCTTCAATGGCGGACTTGATCTTGCCTTGAAACACTTGAATATTTTGCTTCGTCTTTTCATTCACATCAGCAATTTTCTTCGAAGCAGCTTCGGCTTCGATCTTGAAGTCTTCATCTGATTCAGCATCTGCTTTCTTCTTAAACTTCAGAATTTTAGCAGATTCAGATCTGTCTCTAGCATGCAAATCCCTCAGCTGATTTTACAAAGTTTCAATCATGGCAGAGAGAGTTGGTGAAATGTAAACATTTCCAACATCCACAGCTTTGGGATCCACAGCTTCTGCAAGCTGGCAGAATGCCTGATTCAGGCTTAAACAGTCCCAAAGTTCTCCTTCTCTTACATCTGGGAAGTTATGTTGACTCTGCTCAGCTTCTTCATGAGCTTCGGGGGCAGGAGCTGCGACTGGCTTCAAAGAGATATCCTTTGGGGCCATGTCAACAGCGACTTCCTTCTGAGCGGCTCTAGCAGCTTTCTCTTCTTTCTTGGTGTGAATAATATCAAGTTGAGCCTTGCGCTTGGCTTCAGCTTCACTAAGCTATTTGGCTTCAGCAGCAGCCTTAGCCTCTTGAGCTTTAGCTTCAGCGAGCTTGCGCTTCGCTTCGGCTTTCTGATTAGATTCAGCAAGTTCTTTCCTTTGCTTTTCCAACTGAGCAACATCTCTATCTGCCTTTTCTTTTGCTTGAGCTTCTTTGTCAGCCTTAGCTTGGGCTTTTGCTTCAGCATGAAGGCGTTCAGCTTCAGCTCGGTCTCGTTTGCCCATGTCTGCTTCAGACAACTTCTTGGTGCCGACCTGGGCATAAGACTGGCCAGGCTTGGCAACAGATGATTTCAGCTTCGAAGCTTTGGCTGGTTCAGGAGCTTTAGCTTCGGGCATAGCAGCAGGCTTTGCCTTCGGGTCATGCCTCTCCTTCGTTCTCTGTTCAGCAGGAACAAGGCGGCGAGGTGGATTTGAAGCCAAGGGAGCCTCAACCACCAAGTTTGTCAAATCAATGTTTCGTTTTGGAACAGGAGGGTCAGTTGGATCTTGAATCCTTATGCCTTTTGGAGCAGGCGGTTTCTCTCCAGCCTTCTTCTTCAGAGGCTTCCGAAGCCGAAGTATCTTGGGACTAGGGGGAATGGGGGTGTGCTCAGACTCATCATCTACTTCTTCAGCATGATCTTCATCAATTGAGTCTTCAAGCTGTGCAGCAACATCAGCTTCGTCATCAGCTTCATTATCACCCTCTTCTTCAGAGATAGAAGGAGGGGGTGAAGCACTCAGTTTCCTAAGCCTTCGCTTCTTAGGCTTCGAAGCACCAGCTTCGGCATGGCCTTCAGCAACAAGTTCTTTGGCCTTCTTCTCTTCTCGGATTCTCTTCTTCTCAGCCAATATGGCAAGTCTCTCTTGCTCGTCTGGATAGTCATCTGGTTTCTTGAGAGTATTTGGGTGAGGTACAGCAGGAGGCTTCGGGTAGTACTTTTTCCTGTTTGCAGCATTATATTGGGCACACATGGCAGTAGTGTACTGATAAGGAGGACTGAACGCAAACTGCATTGCCCACTTCCAGTCTGGGATGCTCTTGTACTTGTACCACCTTATGGCCCAGTAGCGTCGAATCTTTTGCAAACGAATCTTTTTATCATGGTCAGATTCTTTTGGAGGTGTGTCATAGCCCATCTTGAGACAAATGGCTTCGGGTATGCCTCGGGCATTTTTGACTTCCTTCGTCTTGCCAGCTTTGCCTTTCTGCTTCGGTGGCTCAGGATAGTTTTCAAGTCCTTCAACAATGGGTGACTCATTCCCCATGGCTGCCTCTTCGTCAGACATCCTGTGACCAGAAAGATAGAAAAGAGGGAACAGAAAAGGGAATGAATAAGCACTGGCAAAAGTTTCGACCAAAACCAAATTTTGACAAGAACCCAGATCAATCTAAGATCAGATGAAAATCTGTCAGTGGATCGGGCTAGAATTAGTTCAAGAACAAGACCTAACTCAGTCCAAAATCACAGAATAGATCGAATCTCAAAACTGACCTGAGAAGATGGGATTACTTTGATGCTAATAAGAGTTTTCCCAAGGAGCAATGATCAGCACGGATCAAATAGTTCTATAAACAGAAAACAAAAACCTAACAAAACTTAGATCCAAGCCCTAGATGAAGAACTAGCAGAGAAGATTGGATCCAAGAAACTTGCGTACCCTAACTTGGTGACGCGAAGCGGCTACGGCGACGGAGTGCGGAGACGTGCTCTTCGTTGACGGGGAACGTCCACGGCGGCGGCGGTCCGGCAGTGAAGCGGCGAAATCGTCGTCGGGGACGAGAGCTCAGCGGCGTGCTCGAGGAGGGAGGCGGGGAAATCGGGAGAGAATGAACGTGGGGAAACGGTTCGCTGGAGGGATCGCCTTATATAGGCCCGATCTGAAACGGTTGCCAGATCGTATCGGACGGCTGCCAACGAGTGTCTCTTCCGATTCAACGGCTCAGATGAAATGGCGGTTCGCGAGCGAATCTCAACGGCCCGAGAAAGACGGGGACTCAACGGCCGAAGAATAAGTCTTGACCGAGAGCTAAAACTTCGATAAGGTTGGGAGCATTTGATTCGGAACTCAAAGACATTCGAAGCAATATGCTTTCCGTTTCAATTGTGCTTAACCATTCAAGACAAAATAGATTGGGAGTGAATCAGAATGGAGGGGTAGGGTCCGAAACTTATCACTTCGAAGAACAACAACAACAAAGCTAAAAGTGATAAGTACAGGGGACAAAAGAAACGAACAAATGAAAGACAACACAGAACTGGAAGCAAATGGCGAACAAAACTAAACACAGAAACTTGGACGAAGGAAAACTCAAGCGAAACTAAATAAGCAAACACACAACGAAGATTAATATATACAATGGAAAAGTTTCGATGTTACTGAACATTGTGTGAGTCTAGAATGTTTAGCTCACATCTCAATGCACAAAACCTTTTCTCGTCCAATGGCTTCGTGAAAATATCTGCCAATTGATCTTCAGTTCTAACATGGCTGATCTCAATGTCTTCGCGCTGAACATGATCTCGAAGAAAATGGTGACGAATATCGATATGCTTCGTTCGTGAGTGTTGCACAGGATTGTGTGCAATTTTGATAGCACTCTCATTATCACAAAGCAGAGGGATTTTCTTCACAAATATGCCATAATCTTTCAGCGTCTGCTTAAGCCAAAGTATTTGAGTGTAGCATGAGCCAGCAGCAATGTATTCAGCTTCAGCAGTAGATATAGAGACACATTTCTGTTTCTTTGAAGCCCAACACACAAGAGATCTACCAAGGAAATGACAAGTGCCTGAGGTAGATTTCCTGTCAACCCTATCAGCAGCCCAGTCTGAATCAGAATATCCAATCAAATAAAACTGAGTACCTTTGGGATACCAAAGTACCAAAGAAGGAGTATGTGCTAGATATCGAAGAATTCGCTTCACAGCAGTATGATGCGATTCCTTCGGATTTGCCTGAAAACGAGCACAAATACAAACTGATAGCATAATATCAGGTCTAGATGCACATAAGTATAAGAGTGAACCTATCATAGACCGATACTTCTTCTGATCGAAGGGTTTCCCTTTCTCATCAGCATCAAGAAAACCATTTGTAGGCATGGGAGTTCTGATGGTCTTGCATTCAGCAAGATCAATTTTCTTCAGGCAATCCTTCAAGTATTTCTCCTGTGAAATAAAGGTGCCATTCTTCTGTTGGCGAATCTGAAGTCCAAGGAAAAACTTCAACTCACCCATCATAGACATCTCATATTTCTTCGATATCATCCTTGCAAATTCTTCGCTGATTTCAGTGTTAGTACAACCAAAAATGATATCATCTACATATATCTGACACACAAAAAGATCATTGTTATATGATCGAGTGAAAAGAATGGGGTCAGTGGTTCCAGGTTTGAAGCCTTTCTGCAGGAGGAAATCCTTCAATGTTTCATACCAAGCACGAGGTGCTTGCTTTAGTCCATACAAAACTTTGTGAAGCCTGTACACCATATCAAGATTCTTCGAGTCTTCAAAACCTGGTGGCTGCATAACATACACTTCTTCTATCTCACCATTAAGAAAAGAACTTTTGACATCCATTTGATATAGCAATATGTTCTTGTGGTTAGCAAAAGCAAGCATGACCCGAATGGATTCGAGACGGGCTACTGGAGCATAGGTTTCACCAAAATCAATGCCTTCGATTTGGGTGTAACCTTGTGCTACCAATCTAGCCTTATTTCTTACCACAATACCATCTTCATCTTGCTTGTTGCGAAATATCCACTTTGTGCCAATAACATTGTGCTTCGTGGGATCTGGCCTGTCAACAAGTGACCAGACTTTGTTTCTTTCAAACTGGTGAAGTTCTTCCATCATAGCCAATAACCAACCAGGGTCCTTCATGGCTTCATCATATTTTGAAGGTTCTAGCATGGAAACAAAAGAAAAACTTCCACAGAAGTTAGCCAAACGAGTACGAGATCGAGTAGTGGGACGACCTGGTTGATTGATATCTTCGAGGATCGAATCAACATCAACTCTTCTTCGAACTCGTGATAATGTAGTATCATTTGCTTCAGGCTCAGCTTCTGCTTCAGGATCTGCATCAGCTTCGGGATCTGCTTCACCTTCAGCTTCGGCATTTCCTTCAGGATTAGCATTTCCTTCGTTCCCTTGTCCTTCTTCGTCCTGTTCACCATTAGCTTCAGGATGTTGATCTCCAGCGCCCCGGGCTATGTATGGGAACATTGGACCATCATCATCCCTAACAGCTTGACGTGGATTGGATTCAACAGGGCGAATCTCTCCAATAGCCATGGACCTGATCACTTCATCAAGTGGAGGTTCATCTAGATCATGAGGCAAATGCTCTTTTTGAGAGCCATTAGTTTCATCAAACCTCACATTTACAGTTTCCATAACTTTCCCAAAGTGAGAGTTATACACTTTGTAAGTGTGAGAGTTTGATCCATAACCTAAAAGAAAACCTTCATGTGCCTTAGGGGCAAATTTGGAGCTATGATTCATATCTCTAATAAAGCATGGAGCACCAAATACCCTAATTTATGAAACATTTGGTTTGTTACCGGTGATAAGCTCATGTGAAGTTTTCTTCAGGAATTTGTGAAGGTAAACCTTGTTGATGATGTGACATGCAGTGTTAATTGCTTCGGCCCAGAACCTAATAGGAGTCTTGTATTCAGCAAGCATAGTTCTGGCCATTTCAATGAGAGTTCTATTCTTCCTTTCAACTACACCATTCTGTTGAGGTGTATATGCAGCAGAGAACTCATGAGTAAAACCATGATCATCAAGAAAATCTTCAATATGAGTATTCTTGAATTCGGTTCCATTATCACTTCGGATATGATTCAGAGATAATTCATATTCAGTTTGAGCTCTCTTAGCGAATGACTTGAAGATTACAACAACTTTGCACTTGTCATCCAAGAAGAAAACCCAAGTGTAACGAGAGAAATCATCAACAATAACAAGACCATATTTGTTTCCTCCCAGGCTTGCATAATTTTGAGGACCATAAAGATCCATATGAAGCAATTCAAGAGGACGAGTGGTAGTCATGATAGTCTTCGCTGAATGATGTTTCTTCGTGATTTTACCAGCTTCGCAAGCACTGCAGAGACGATCCTTATCGAATTTTACTTCGCTAAGGCCAATAACATGCTTCTTCTTCACCAGATTATGAAGATTTCTCATCCCTGCATGACCAAGTCTTCGATGCCATAACCAACCAGATGAAGCTTTTGCCATTAAACATGTGGATACAGCAGGGCCCGAAGAAAAATCAACAATGTATAAATCTCCTTTTCGGTAACCCTCGAAGACAAACGTATAGTCATCCTGTGAAAAGACAACACAAAGCGAAGCAGAAAATAGAACAAGCATACCCATATCGCATAACTTAGAAATAGACATAAGATTATATCCAAGGGATTGGACTAGCATAACCTTGTCAATGTGCTTATCTTTCGATATGGCAACCTTACCCAAACCTAAAACTTTACCCTTATTGTTATCACCGAAGGTAATGTACTTCTGAGAAGATTGAGATAGTTTTTCTTCGGTGAATAACTCCTTGTCTCCGGTCATATGATTTGTACAACCACTATCCATGACCCATTCGGATCCACCGGAGACATAGCCCTGCAGAAGAATTAGTTCTTCTTAACCACCCACAAACGAGCAGGTGACTGAGAAGATGTTGAAGCACTGGTTGAAGCAATATTAAAGCGAACAGGAGTGTATTGCTTCGGTGTACCTTCTAGCACACCATAAATGTAAGTCCTCTGCGAATGGTTAGTATAAGAATGAGCATATGCAATCTTAGTATGATTATTATGAGGACGATAAGTATGACGACCAGTGCGATAGTATTGCTTCTGAGGAACATTTGATTCGGGCACCAGTGGATCATTTCTCGTTTCAAGAGAATAGAAATGATTCGGTGGTACCGAAGACTTTCCCTGCATGGTATGGTTAACAAGAAGTTTTTCCACAAGTGCTTTCTGCACCCATATCTGCCTCTTATAGAAGCCATTCTTAGGAGGAGTACCAACATACTCAGCTGTAACCTTTCCCTGTTCGTCTTTGATGAGCTTGTAGTCAGAATCAAGTGATTCTTCCACAATAGCTTTGTTCATCTTACAGTCAAAACCTGAAAGGTTAGCTATATCAATGGGGTTCTCCTTCGCTAGAACCCAAACAGTCTTAGGATACTGCTCAGGCTCCCAATAGGTGCCATCAGGGTTTATCTTTCTCTCGAAACCAACACCCTCATTTCTGGGATTCCTGTGAAGGAGAGCCTTCCTTAGGATATCACAGAGATATTGGTGTCCTTGCACACTTTTGAACATGCCTGTTTCAAATAAGTTTTTCAACCTGAGGAGTTCCTCGGTAACAGCAGGATTTTCCTCATCAGAGGCATTAGTATCATCAATGACAATAGGAGCTTTCCATTTGGAATCGGTTTTGCTTCGTTCCAAACAAGTTAAACAAGGTGATTCAGTTTTATGATTTGCTTCAGAACCTTGTTGAGCCATGAGAGAGAGATTGACATTTTCCAATTCTTCATGAGCCTCTTTCAGTTTTTCGAGAGTCATTTTCCTCTGAAGAAATTCATAGGTGAGCTTCTCATAATCAACTGAAAGAAGATCATGCCAAGAGGACAATTCTTCAAACTTCTCCTTCAGAGCATCATGCTCATTAGTTAAAGTTCGACCTTTCTCTATCTCATCGATCAACAGAGTTTCTGATTTCTCAATGGTTTTGCTTAGCGAATCAAGTTCATCTTGTTGGATTGAAGCAATTTTAGCAAGTTTAGCATAGCTTATCTTTGAATCACTATCATATGAGGAGCAATCAGAAGTATCATAGTTTGATTTGGATGAAGATACCTTTGCCTTGGCCATGAAGCAATATGCAGGAGTTTCATCGTCACTGCTGTTGTTGGTGAAGAATGAGCTCGAAGCATTGGTTGAAGCATCTGCTAAAGTGAAAGCCAAACCAGCAACACCATCTGATTCGGACCCAGACACAGACCTTGAGCCTGATTCAGCTTCGGAACCAGAGGCTTCGTCTTCAGAGTTCATCTCCTTTCCCAGATAGGCCTTGGCACGGTGAGAGCTGCTTCGACGAGACGAGCGAGTCTTCGATGAAGAACCCTCACGCTTCTTATGATACTTCTTCCTCTTATCATCATCAGAATCTTTCTTCTTTTCTCTTCTCGAACTGGAATCATGTCTCTTTGACTCATAGCTTCTGGAGGATCTGTGGGACTTTGATGAAGAGTCTCTGAGCGAATGTTTCGATTTGTTCTCAGCTTCCCACAATGGGCAATCAGCAATGTAGTGACCTGGTTTCTTGCACTTGTAGCAGCAGTTGTCCTTCGATGGAGAGCTTCTTGAGGATGAACAGTGAGAAGAGTGACTTGAGCTTCTTGAAGGATAACTCTTCTTGGGGGAAGAAAAACCTTTTCTCTGAAAGCGATTGAAGCGTCTCATGATGAGTGCTAGATCTTTTCCAATGCTTGCAGGATCATCAGATTCGACACCTGAAGCAGAACTGACTTCGGGTGAAGAATGACGCGAAGCTTTTGCTTTCAAGGCATGAGATCTTCTTCGAGAACCATTTATGTCACGTTTCTCATCTTCTTCCATCTCAAAGGTATTGAGTCTCTCAAGAATATCAGCGGCGACAAGACGTCTGAAATCAGTCCTTTCCTTGATCATCAGCACAATGTGATCAAACGAATCATCCAATGAGCGAAGCAGAGTTCTAACAACTGAGTGAGGAGTAATGTGATCAGCACCAAGTGAGATCAACTCATTTGCAAGAGCAGTGAGTCTACTGTAAATGGAGCTGACTTTTTCACCCTCGTGTCTCTTAAACGATAGAATTTGCTTCGAAGTGTGTCAATTCTGGCATCCTTCTGGGTAGAAACACCTTCACCAATCTTCTCAAGATAGTCCCAGACACCTTTGGCAGAAGGAATATTCTTCACTTCATGATACTTCTCTGGTGTCAGATGATTGGTGATGAAAACCCAGACTTCAGAATCAAGATCGATCAGCTTCGTTTCTTCAGGAGTGATGGCATTCTTGTCTGCAACTGTAACTCCATATAAGACAACTTGCCAAGCAGTTGAGTTGATAGCCATGATATTTCTCTTCATCTTGTCCTTCCAGTATGTATAGTCCTTTCCATTGAACACGGGTATGGGTTCGCCGGAGCGAATGGTTGCGAAAGACATACTTGCAAAACACTCTAGGAGGTTAATCCAAACAAAGAGTGACTAGCTCTGATACCAATTGTAAGTCCAAGTATGTGATCAGAGGGGGAGGGGGTGAATGATCACTTCAAATTTTTGCATGAAACTATGAAGTGAAGCATAACTTTGCAGCAGAAGAAAGTCAACAGAAAGGTAAACATTGAAGCAGAACTGGATTGAAGCAAAACATAGCGAATCAAAAGCATCGAATCAATTGCATTGAAGCAAATCACTGAAGCAATTGATAAACTGAATGTAAGTGCGGAAAGTAAAACAAACTCTTGACTCTGCGATGTTTGTTCGACCAGTTCACACTCTGCAAAGTGCTACGTCTGGTTGGAGGGACTTGTGATTGAACACAGGAGCTAACCTCTCTCTGTCCGTATCTCCACTGCACCAATCTCCTTGAGCTTGGTCAGTTCTTCACTCGTGGTTGATTATTGAGGTAATCACCGAAACCTTTGACAAACTGGACTTCGAGGCGACAATAACTCTTCGCTCTCTGAAGAACAACACTCTAACCGTCTAGGAGAATTGCAGTTCTCCAAGATAAAAAGGCTAGCAAACTTCTTCCTAAGTCATAATGAATCAACTCAGATCAATAGGACTTATGCTTCGTTGGATGGGTTTTTGGTTTGCTTCGGTAGGGTTTGCTCTTTCTCTTCACTGTCAGGAAATATTCTTGGAGCAGCCACCGGCCAATGAGGGCGGGGGTGGCGTATTTATAGGTGGCAATCCCTAGGTGCGAAAAGACTTAAATGACCCGATGCGACAGCTTGACACCTGTCCGCAACGGTCATATTTCCGATCAAAGCGCAACTTTACTTGCGGTCCAAGTAAAGCTGACTCACGGACTTGGTTCTGCTTCAGGAGCCGAAAGAACTAAGTCTTCGCTGGTGAAGCATTACCTAGTGCACATGAGATTTCTCAACTCTGGCTTCTCACTGGTTTGGATTCGATCTGAGTCTTTTCATCAAAACCTTCGGAGTACATTTACTAAACCTCTCTTGATAGTACGGTTTTTCCTACGACTCAATGAAGTGAAAAAGAACTACGCAAAAACTACTAAGTCTTGCGCCATCTTGGTCATCTCCTTCGATGAGACGTGCTTCAGGATTCCTTATCTTTTTAGGGGTCGACATCCGTGATGAGCTTCACTCCAGAGGATATGCTTCAGTAATTATGTAAATCTTCGTTGAAGCTTTATCACCAACCTATAACTTCAAGAACCTAACCATCTATTTCACACTAGAAAACTTGTTAGTTCCTCTACTGTTTTGCCCAACAATATCCAAAACTCACGGGGGTATAACTTTTCTCTTAAAAATATAATCTTGTTGTGGTAATCCTATTAAATTTATTCCAATGCCTTGTTGTGGTATTCAACTTTGAAGTGTTGACTTAGTATTTCAATGCTAGTACAAATGGTTCTTTAATTACTTGTTGTTTGATGGTGAAGTTGAGTGTTGTGTGCCTTGTTTTATTTTGCCCTGTTGTAATGGTGAATTTGTTTCTTCCGCAACGTGTAGACGATACGCCGTACGTTGCAGGTGAAGACTCCTCCCTAGCCGCCGAAGAAGCCGATCCAGGGTACCTCGCCGAGGAAGGCAAGCCACCGTCAAAACTCAAACTCCGCTTTACCCATTTTTTTTACTTTCTTTGTATCATTTATATTGTATCATGCTAGTATTATATTCATATGGTTTGGGATTGTATTAGTTATATTAGAAAAACTCCACAGCACCCCATAGCCTACCTAATTGAGAAAAACTAAGTAGAACCCCGATGATCCCGGCATTCTGTCGAGACCATCACTCAGCTCTAGTATTTAGCATTACATAACAACTTGGAAAGTCATACTTCATCCTATTTGGTACGGCATACACCTAAGAAGGTGGTATAGCCGGGATTGTGGAACATCGTCGGACATGGACAAAGTCTGGAGGGACTCTCTATATGTGTCGCCAAAAATCTAGCATTACAATACAACCACTATACTCTAGTATGGGACAGGGCTAGTTGGAAGCTTGTTTGTCTTAGTACGGGGGTCCTATAACTACACATGGATGCGTGATTCCACGAATCCGATAGCCCTCGAAGTCGATGGGTGAAATTCGCTAGGCTTAGTGTTGGAAGGAACCTTGGTGCTCTTCGACTATGGTGCAGGCTTGGGTCCAAGAGGAGCATGATCTGTCACGCGGAAAGTCTATGCAGTACGCAAGGGGTGGATTCACCTATACTAGGGCAGACAAGGGGAAAACTATGGTCGATTATCCGAGACCCGCATACTGAAGTATGACGATCCGTGGGGGACACACGGCGGATGTATCGAATGTGGTGGGTAAAGTGTACAACCTCTGCAGAGTGTAAATCTATTCAAGTAGCCGGAGTCCACGGTCATGGACAGCTAGTGAGGCCACACTTTGTGGGGAATAGATGAGAAAGCCCGGTACCGAGTTTATGGATCGCGACGATGATGTTGTTATTTTTGGGAAAAAGGTTGGACTTGACTTATCCAAATACATTGTGGGAAATAAAATCTGCCAAGTTTAAAACTTTGCCAACTTAATAATGATCTTGAGTAGATAGAAAATCCCTATGAAAAACTCCACCATATAGCCATCCTATTATTTTCGTATGCAAAACCTTGTTTCTTTCTTTAGGTTGTTTGCGAGTACTTTGTATGTACTCACGGCTTTGCCCCTGGTCATTCCATCGGCCAGGCTTGGAGGAGCAGGTATATGACGACGATGATACCGGAGACTACTAGGACGTGTTATGCTCTGATCTACCCTGTGGATTGTGACACCCCTACCTTTGATGCTTTTGCTTTTCCGCTGCTATTTGAGCCCGACGAGGCCATGTAAGACTTTATTGTTGTATGGCTTGTATTCGATATTGTATGAACATTGAGACTATGATATCCATGTCGAGTTGTGTGTCATGCGAACTGATCATGGGAGCATGACTGTATACACAACTGGTCGCTTCAGACATATAGTCCGGGGTGCCCACATAGGGCACCAGAGGGGGGTGGACCCTCCCAGGCGGCCTCCCTGCGGGGCCAGGGTGCGGCCGTGCTAGCAGGGCGCCTGGGCCCCCCTGGCTGACCTCTGGCCCCACTTCTGGCACAATGGTCCTTCGGGTGCGTGGATTTTTTCCTGGAATTTTCTGAGACACCTAAAAATCCATTTTCCTGCACACAATAAAACCATACAGACAACTCCGCCGAAAACATCGTTAGTCCGGGTTAGTTTCGTCCAAATCATGCAAGAATGAGGGCAAAACAATAGCAAAAGTGTTTGGAAAAGTAGATACGTTTGAGACGTATCAACTCCCCCAAGCTTAGCATATTGCTTGTCCTCAAGCAATTCAGTTCAACGAACTGAACGAGACAAAGAAAACTTTGAAAAACTCTTTGGCTTCATTAGATGTATATAAGCATGTACTATGAAAAAAGTCTAGAAGGTATTGAAACAATCCTATAAGGACAATGCACGAAGCAATCCTTCTTTCATGTGAACAATCACAAACAACTAAAAGTAAATAATATGCTACTGAAAATCAAGACAAGACTACAATGCACATAACTTGATCATATCAGAGTGGTATCTCGCTAGCCTCCATGAGTGAAGCAAAACATAAATGCAGAAACTCCTCCGGAGTTTTAAAGAAGACTAGAACTAAGAACTTCAGAACAAGTAATACCACAATCATGCAGAAGACAATGTAGTACTTTGGGACAATGCACATTACACTTAGAATGACAATTATGATCACATAGTTGATGCTTTTAAGAAAGAAGGTGGAGACTCTCGAACCGTGGATTTTGATGGCAAGGTTGGAAACCCGTGGCTGGAAGCAAAGACTAAACATGTACCAAAGCTCTTGGTTTTGAAAACAGAGATAAAAAGTTTTTGGGAGGTGCATGATTCGTCAACGAATGCTAGTAGAAAACTCAATCACCTCTTACGCTAGACATGTTTCGAGGAACGACTCCCAAGATGGGGACGATCACATCCCCTTAATCTCCTTTGTTTATCACTACCAAAGTTTTCTGATTTCTCATAAACAAAGCTTGTAGGAGGGTTTGTTGGTTGTGATTATCTTTTGTGAGCTGGGCACACTCATGCCAGTCCCTCCTCGTATTAGGGGTTTGCAGATTGGACATGCAATCTCGGAATAAAACATGTCTAACATAAGAAGATCAAGAATTACCTACTACTTCCTCATGAGCTAAAGCAGAGGCACAACACAGGAGTGTTTTTGAATAATTTCGAGATGGTACAAGAAAGTCATTGTTAAGATGGCCGTTAAATACCACATAGGAAGGTATGGTGGACTCATATGGAATAACTGGTTTTAAGGATTTTTGATACACAAGCAGAATTCCGCTTAGTGCGAGCGAAGGCTAGCAAAAGACTGGGAAGCGACCAACTAGAGAGCAATAACAGTCATAATCATGCAGAGCGACAAAGTAACATTGAATTGGGCATGATAGTGATATAACTATTCTGAAATTCAAAGATCATCAAGGCATAGCAGACTTTTAGGCTTAAACATGTGTAATCATGTGCCAAGGCAATCCAAGAATTCTCCAAAGGGAAATACCACTTCAGTATGCCTAACCATGAACAATGCAATGCATGTAAATCATTTCAACAACACATCATGTACCCTAGCTATTTGAGATTAGCCACAAAGAAAGCATGAACCACTGGGAAAGCATTGTAAACATAGCACTATGCCGCTACAAGCTGGTCTCTAAATCATAAGTACAAGCATATGTACAAAAGTAGAAACAAAAAGAGTTCATACCGGTTTTCCTTGTTGCATCCCTTTCGTCGATCTTCATCATCACTGCCTTGTCGCTTGCACGATCGAACGTAGGAAAATATAATCAAGTGCAAATGCCATCACAAACTCGACCTGAACTTGCAACAAAGCAAACTAAAGAGAGAAAATAAATCTTTTTTTGGATTTTTCAAAGATTAAACGAAAGAAAAAGAAAGATAAAATCTTTTTTTTGTTTTTGCAAAGAAAGAATCAAAGAAGAATAAGCAAAAACTTCAAAAAGATCAAGACGAACAATCATAAAAAGGATAATACAATGGAAAAAGTGAGAAGGACACGTACTCCCCCAAGCTTAGGCTTTTGGCCTAAGTTGGTATCTGCTACTGTGGTCCCCAAGAGCCTCCAGCTCCAGGGTAGTACTGGTGTGTCCATGGGTCGTACGAGGCTTCAGGTGCGTAGAC
The DNA here is from genome assembly GCA_950022295.1 of Bromus sterilis. Classification (NCBI taxonomy): domain Eukaryota; kingdom Viridiplantae; phylum Streptophyta; class Magnoliopsida; order Poales; family Poaceae; genus Bromus; species Bromus sterilis. The sequence goes on along the minus strand of OX465595.1, from coordinate 381,472,005 downwards.
CGAAGTCCTGGGATCCTCCCACGAAGAAGGCTCTGCACTCCAAGCGGAAGAAGATCCTTCACCCCACTGGGTAACGGGCTCTTCCTCCTCATCATGCACAACCCCCTCCATGGGGTTATGGAACTGCTTCTGGGTCACGAACTCATCAAACTGGGTGATGTTGAAGGACCATCCGTTCCTGCGAGTAGAATCAAACCAAAAAGGAGTAGGTAGACGGATCTCCCGAATATCGATTAGTCCAAACCTCAGAATATAAATAAGGTTACCAAACTCGGAAGTCCTGGTAACAAACTCATGCCTCTTCATAGCATCAAGGTCAAAGCTTATAAAAGGAAAAGGCTCATCATCAGGATGTGGGGTGCGCTCAAGAGACTCAAGAATAAGTGTGGCGAAACGCCACCAAAGAGATCTCCCTTGTTGCCATTAAGGGCAAGTCGGCGAGCAATCAAGGCACCCACATTATACGTAGTTTCCCCTGAGAGGGCATTTGCCAGGATAGCAATATCCGGTGCAGAAATGTTGCTCGTGTTGTCACGAGCTAATACCCCTCTAGCAATATAATATGCAAAATACCTGAGCTGGGGAAACAAGATGCTGGAAATTTTTGAACGTCGGATATCCCTTGTATCTTGACTGCAAAGAGAGTTGAAGAGCGTTCTCAGCTCGGTGGGCTGAGTGTTCATCTTTGCCGTCCGTCCAACGTTCGGCATACCTATTATTTCACAAAATCTTTCCAAAGACATGGTCAAAGGATCATTGTAAATTTTAAACTCAATAAGACCAACATCATGGTTATATCCAAAACTGTTAATAAAACAGGAGGTAAGTTTATGGTATTGAGTAACACGACATGTTGCAAGCCGTGTCAAACCTGCATTAGCACAAAGGTTATCAAACTCCTCCTTAATACCTGCCGCTTCAAGAAAATCGTTGCACGGAAACGTCATTGCCCGTGCTGGACTTGTATCTTCCAGCAACTCCAGGGGCACAACATCTTCATTGTAGCTCAACCTAGCAGCTGACGATGAAGCTGCAGCTCTAGTTACTCTATCAGTATGCTCGGGCTTCTTCTTCCCAAGCCATCCTTTTGATTTTCCAAAGAAACTCATTTCTGAAAATTTTGACAATTCAAAAAAACAAGAATTTAAGAAAAATGAGTTGGGGCAAACTACTTTGCTCACTTCCCTAAGTCATAAACTTGCATCAAAACTTGGAAAATAAATTTCTACACATGCTTGCAAGCTCATATGAACAGCACCAAGAGCTACTAAATACTCACTAATGAAGCCACCAATCAAATATCTAATTGGAGGGGTGGAGGAGTCACATACCAGGGAGTATTTGCTCAAAATCTCAGCTCGAATGATGGGCTGAAGAGAGAGATTGAAAATCGCCTCCAAGAACAGCAAGAACAAGTGCAGAACTCGTGTTTTTGGAGAGAAAGTGAGAAAGAAGAAATACCTGCAGATGGGGCCTATGGGCCCCAAGCGCCCTGAGGGCGCGGCCAGGGGGTAGGCCGCGCCAGCTGGCCGCTTGGGCCACTGGTGGCCCCCCTGGTCAGCCCTAGGTGCCTCTGGATCACTCACGGCATGAAAAATTTTATTTTTATTTTTCTAGAATTTTTCTGACAACTTCACTGTTGAAAAAATTTCGAGGTTCAAAAAGCTGCAAAACTTTCTGAAAACTTGAGATAGTGGTTAGTTACGTGAAGCTTCAAAAATATAAAACTTTGGACCAGCAAGAAAGATAAAACTAAAAGTAACGCAAACATAACAATCTCTAATTTTTACTTATATAAATGTCGGGACCCGGGGTTAGCATATGTAATTCCAGTCACGATACAATCACATGGAGAGCCGAGAACCGTACCCACTTGTCTAAGCAGACAAGGCCAAGCACAGAACATTCTCGGTAAGCATCGAACGTGAGGGGCATCCCATTCAGGCCGGATGATCATCTGAGATGGGTCCTCATCGTCCGCTCACAAGTCTAAATGCTTATGGGTGGTGAATCCCATACTCATAGACAAGTCGCCTCAACCATGTTATTGATTGGATCCTAACTCTTACATAGACTTACTCCAGCCCGATCACTTAGTTGGGGTCTAGGGTGGGCTCGATCATACAACTAAGTGTGCACGTGACTGAGTCACGAGCAATCGCATCGCGATGCCCCAAGCTGCGCACATCTAAGGGCCACTTGGTGTATAAAAGACCGCCAGCCAGATCACAACTAAGGTCTCGAAAACCCATACTAAGACATGCATGTTATAAACATACACGCAACACACATGCCTAGTATGAACAGCAGGTATCATTGCATAACTCTACAAAGTACTCTTTATTGATATACACATAGAGCATACAAAAATCACATGTCTGTGATCAACATTACATCAATACAACGGAAGCAAATTAGGTCTGAGTACAGACAAGTTTAACAAATGGCTTAGAGAAGCCTTGTACAACAAACATGCCCTTCCACGAGGGACCAGACTGCCGTCTGGGACTATACTACCAAGGTCAACGTCGAGCTTCACGAAGGTGACTCCATCGGGGTCCGGTTCTCATCTAAAAGATAGAATAAGCAAACGTGAGTACAAAGTCGTACTCAGCAAGACTTACATCAGAACTACACTACTCATGCTCAAGTTTCAAGGTAAAAGGGAGGTGGGGTTCAACATGCAGAAGTGCCAGCTTCGACTTGGCTAATCCTGAACTACGAATACCAGACTTGAGGTAAGAAGCGTACACGAGTCCACTACATCTCCAACCAATTACACCACTATGGTTACTTCCTCGACTTCCCCACGAGGAGGCACACCATAGCACTCACGCTTATCTTGCGAGTTTTATAAGTATCCATTTAAGTTGTCTAATAATCAGGTACAGGTTCCAAGTAGTCCTTAACCGCGGACGCGGCTATTCGAATAGTTTTGTTAACCTTGCAAGGGTGTAAACTACACACACATGACCATCGGTTACCGCCATGTCTCGCCACCGTTCAAGAGGTGACAGCGAGGATGTTCACCACGACACTTCGCTCACAACCGGTCTATTCCAGGAGTCGACTATCTGAGTTTGCCTCCGCTCGAGAGCCCGGCCGGATCAACGAAACAGACTCAAACAATGTAGGTGACCGAGATGCCACCTCTGGCAGATGGTTTTCCTGCCTCACAGGTGCACCCACATATCTATATGATGCAATCATTCCTTCATTCTTTTTCTATGCAGATGCCAAATGGAAAGCCCGAACTAATGTGACTCCTGGACGTCGACACGGATCAAGGTACTAGGCCGAGAGGGGTGAGTGAGCCCAATGTGTGGTTGTACTCTTTGTCTTGGATTACTATACAAGAACTCGATGCCTAAGGCGGTGTTCAACGAGACAACCCACTGTGTACTCCTACACAGCCTCTCATCGTTCACCTTGTATTAGGGTTGATTCACCGACACAGTTTCACTTTCATCAACACCATGTTCAACATCATCCCGACTCACATCAAAAGCAACCTCATGTAACACTAAGCATGCAATAAGCATTAACAGTTGCAGGGGCTTCATGATATCAATCAACTCCTATGTCAGCTAGGATTGTGGTTTGCTTACTACTGTGACAAGATGATAGGTCATGCATCGGATATGGGTTCAACTATGCGGTAGAATCGATACAAAGTGATCTCCTAAACATGCATAAGCGAGACTGAGAGGGAATTGGGATTTTATAGACATGATCAATGGGGTTTGCTTGCCTTGCTGACGAGGTTCGATATCGGGGTCTTCAATGAAGGGGGTGGCCTCCGGTTCCGGTTGCACGTCTATCAAGCAAACAATCAAACAAGGTATAAATTTATTTGCAATGCTCAAACACATGATCAGTATTGAAATGGTGATGTTCTTGGTCACAAGGTGGGTACAATTCCATTTAAAAGAAGTCAAATGCAAAGTCATTTGCAAATGTGCTTCAAATTTGAATTTGAAATAAAGCCATATGGATGTTTTGCACTGTTCACCCATTTTAAAATGGTCAAACATGAAAACAGAGCCCATATTCATAATCGTTGGATTTTTCTGATAATTTTTCATATATTATATGTTTAATTTGGAGTTAGTATGAATTTTCTATGAATTTCCAAAGTTAATTGATTTTCTGGATTTTTCTGGAATTTCTTTAATTCACTGGAAAAGTTTTAGTTCAGAAAAAGATTTATTGCGTCATGCTGACATCAGCATGACGTGGGGGGGGGTCTGACTGGTGGGCCATCCCTGTCAGCCTCTCAGGGGGTTAACCCCTCTGTTTAAAATTAAACAGGGGGTTATTAGGGACAGGGCCCCACCTGTCAGTGAGTGATTAGGGGGAGGGGGGGATTAAGCCCCTAACCCCTCTGACGTGTGGGACTCGCCGGAATCCGGCCGGCGGCGACCTCTGCAGGCGGCGGCGCCCACTGGAGAGAGGCCCTCCGGCCTCGTCTTGGCACGGGAGAGGCATCAAACTGCCCCTCGTGCTCGTGCGCATTACCGGGATGCCAAGGGCAGGCACGGGGGCGCCGGAAGCACGCCGTAGGAGCAACGGGGCGCGGCAGCCGCCCACTGCTCCGGTGGAGCTTGGCGCAGGAGATCCGGGGAGGAAAAGAAAGTAGACGGGGAGCATCGCCTGCTCACCAGGAACGCGGAAGAGGACTCGATGTCGCCGGAGACGCCGCGTAATGGTGGCAATTCGTCACCGGAGGGCTTCGGCCGCGGCGGAAGTCTTCGATGCCGGCGTTGCACACAGAGCTCGTGGGCTCGAATTGAGCGCTCGAGGCGACGAGGGCATAGTCGAGGAGCGCCGTGGACACCTGGTTGCGTCGTGGGAAGGCCGGTGGCCGCGGGGGGGGCGTCGACGATGAACTCGCCGTGATTCGGTTCTTCGTGGGGAGCGCCGGGGAAGAAGGGGGGGAGGGTCCAAGCGAGGGGGAAGAGGCAGGGGAGGTGCCCAGGGCCGCCACGGCGCCGCTAAGGAGGCAGAAGGCAGCCAGGCAGCTGCCTGGCGCCCATGCCGTGGCCGTCGGCGAGCAGCCTGCCTGCCTGGCCAGGGGTTGAAAACGCATGTACCCCTGGCGGGCTGGGCTGGCTAGCTGGGCCAGGTGGGCCAGGTAAGTGGCCTTTGGCCCTTTCCTTTTTTTAATTTTCTTTCTGTTTTTCTTTTTCTGTTGTTTGTTTTGCCCCAAATAAAAATAGCAGAGCATTTTAAAAAATCATGAAAACTTTTATGTGGGCTTATAACATGTATAGCTAGCCACTCATAAGTTTTGGTGATTTTTGAAATTGAAACAATTTGAATTTAAATTCAAATTGGAGTTTAATTTAATTTCCAAGCCACCTTTTGAATTATTGAAAAATCTATGAGCATGGGTTTAATCCCAAATCACTTTTAAAATGATCACACTCATTTTTAGGAATTTTCAACTCTTCAATTGATTTTTGGAAAAAGATTTTTATCTGGCCATTTCAAATAATTTCTCAGGGCTTTCTGCTTCCCCATTTTTGAATTTCTTTTGAATTTTTGCATGATGCAAAGGGATCAAACAAACCTAGCACTTACCCTAGTTGGGGTTCTGACAATAAAACTCATTTAATAGCAAGGTTGATCAAGTCCTACTACCAAACTAGCAATACATAGAGCAAAAAAAAGTTTCACTTACTATGAAGCATTCATGGTACCTTTACTTTAATGGATATTGTCCCCACCATAATGGTTTTATATTTGTGGTGCACATCTAGAGGACAATCCCAATCACCAATCTTCACGGTCTCGATATTCTCTATAGAGAGTTGAGGCCATGCCTTTTGTCCGTCTTCTTCGGAAAATATACCGTGTGTTCTTTATCATTCACATTAAAAGTAACCTTTCCTTTATTGCAATCAATAATAGCACCTGCAGTGTTAAGAAAAGGTCTACCAAGAATAATAGACATGCTCCCATCCTTGGGCATGTCAACCACAACAAAATCAGTAAGGATCAAACAATTAGCAACTTCAACGGGAACATCTTCACAAATACCAATGGGAACGACTGTTGACTTGTCAGCCATCTGAAGAGAGATATCTGTAGGGATTAGTTTCTCTAAACAAAGACTCTTGTAAAGAGAGAAAGGCATAACACTCACTCCTGCTCCAAGATCAGATAAAGAAGTCTTGACATAATTATTCTTTATGGAGCAAGGAATGGTGGGTATACCTGGATCACCAAGCTTCTTAGGAATCTTGCCACTAAAAGAGTAGTTATCAAGCATAGTAGATATTGCTTCATTAGAAACTTTTCTTTTATTAGTAACAATATCTTTCATATATCTCGAATAGGGAGGTAACTTAATAGCATCAGTCAAAGGGATTTGAAGAAAAAGAGGTTTCATCCACTCACAAAACTTATTGTAATGCTCTTCTTCTTTAGTTTTGAGAGACTTACCTGGAAAGGGCATGGGTTTCTGTACCCATGGTTCTCTTTCCTTCCCATGTCTTCTCTCGATGAGGTCTTCTCTAGTGTATTTCTTACGTTTGTCGGGTGCTTCTTCTTCTCGAACTTCTGGTGGATCATTCTTTTGACCATCCTTTTCAGGCTCAGCACCGTCTTCAGTCTCAGCATCGGAGGTAGATATACTATTTGGATCAATAACAAGCTCTTCACTTGCAATTGGATCATTGGAATTGTCAGCTTCTTTGTGCTTCTTCTTCTTCTTTGGAGAACTAACAATTTCTTCTTCCAGCATTTGAGAATCTTGCTCGATTCTCTTTGGATGCCCCTCTGGATAGAGAGGATCTTGAGTGCTAGTTCCTCCTCGGGTTTTAATCCCGAAGGCCTGTATATCCTGTTTGGCATTGTTAGCAAGCAAATCTTTTTGCACATTAGAAATTTTTTCAAGCTGAGTTTGAACCATATGAAAATGCTTCACAAGACATTTAACATCATTAACCGTTCTACCTAGAACATCAAGCAGACTTTTGATAGCAATGGAATTACCATGCAACTGACTTTGTATCCTCTCATTAAAGTAACTTTGCTTCATAATAAAATTATCAAGCTCATCTAAACATTGATAAGGAGGCTTACCATGAGGGATGTCACTTGCATTGAAATCTAAAAGAGAGTGTACCTCTACCATAGGAGGGTGAGTGGTAGGCTCACACAACTTCTCAATAGGGGGTAGATTCTTCACATCTTCAGTTTTAATACCCTTCTCTTTAATAGACTTCTTTGCTTCTTGCATATGTTTGGGGCTTAGGACGAGCATGCCTGACGAGGGGCTGACCCCACGACTCCTATGGATGGGCCTACCCGGCGTACCCGAAGACAGAAGGCCCACAAAGATGCCGCCTGGGCTCAACCTTGGCCCACTAGTGGCACCGACGCAGGAGTCCACGACTCGTAAGGAAGGTGCAAACCTGCCGTGCGGTACAAGATTAGGGTTAGGAAACCTCTTCTGTAATCCAAGACGGGTTCCCCGAGACCTAGCCTAGTATATAAGGGCTGGGAGGGGAGACGTCGAGATCATCCAATACGCAATCTATAACCCTAGCCTTGAGCGCACAAGCCTTGGCCTTCCCTGTAATCGCATCTCCAAGCAATAATATCGAGCAGGAACGTCTCCTCCTATTAGCCGACGAGCTATCGTCCAACCTGTGCCTCTCATGATTAACCCAGGGTCCCTGACCATGGGATTTGCCGGGGTTGATCCCCGTCAATTGGCGCCATCTGTGGGAACTACACAGGTTGGAATTACGATCTCGGTGGTTCCGTCTTCAGCAAGCCACAACTCAAGAGCAAGAACCAGATCCAATCCACCCGAAGAATTCAAGATCATGGCAAACATCTCTGCCGCCCCATCGAGATCACTCGGCCTGCAGCTGTGCCAAGACCAGTACTATGGCGGCAACCGAGTCTAGTGCCAACGAAGGAGAAATCGACGACCCAAAAGAGAGGCGCGATGGTTCTACGCAGAGATCCCGATCGACGAACTACAACACGAAGCAGAGGACCTGCCGACCACTCGACGACCCACCGCCACCCAGGCACCCGCCGCACAACAAGACACCGACTTCGAGCTCGAGATCAGCGATCGTCAAGATCACCGCCAACGAAGAAGAAATCGACGACCTAGAAGACAGGCGCGAGGATTCTACGAAGAGACCCCACTCGACAAGTCGCACTATACAGCTACGCGCTCGCCGACCACTCGACGACCTGCCGCCGCGCGGACAGCTGTCCCCCGCCAGGACAGCGACTCTGAGATTCAGACCGGCGAATACTACGACCCAGATCGAAGACCAGACGAATTCACCAACCTTATAAAGAACCAGAATCTGAGCGAGGGGATCAAAATCGACCCGCGAGTCCACAAGCACCCGGCGGATCACGCGCAGATCTTCCGAATCTCAAGGAGGAGACGACACGCTGGATCCAGCAAACTCACGGCCAGGGAACAGCTAGAAGGACCCTGCACGATCCACTGCTTCGAAGACGACTGGGGATACATCAGATCAGGTCACACTCTGGGAGACTGCCGCCTGTTCAACGAACTCGCCGACAGCCTGAAGAAAGAAAAACAACGAGAAGCCAAGCGCACCCGACGAACCGAGCAGTCGCCGACTCCAAGTCCCGAAAGACACTACCACCCGCCTCAAGGACAGGTGTACACGATCCAAGAAGGAAGGGTACCGCAAGCTCAACAGGACGCTTAAACCCTGCAAGCCAGAGCAGCCGAGAACCTAAACACGGTCGAACTCTACCAGCTACACGACGCATAAACTAGTACCACGTTCTCCCAGAGCGATCACCCACCTGTAGTCCCAAGGCCGGGTCACGCGCCCCTGGTACTCGATGCTCAAATTGGAGGGTACGACATGGACAAAATCTTCATGGACGGAGGCAGCAGCATGAACATAATCTTCGTCAGCACCCTACACAAGATGCTGATCCCACGATCAGTATGGAAAAAATCAAGCACCGTGTTATACGGAGTAGTCCCAGGAGAAGCGGCTACTTCCCTTGGAATAATCGAGCTCGAAGTTGTCTTTGGCAGCAAACACAATTTCGCAAGACACACCCTCGAGTTCGAAGTACTCGACTGGCAGTCGCAGTACCACGCCATACTGGGACGTCCAACATTCACGCAATTCATGGCGATTCCGCACTACGCCTACCTCAAACTCAAGATGCCAGGATCCACGGGCGTCATTACAGTCAACGGGAGCTTCACCAAATCAGACAAATGTGATCGTTATTTCCAAAAAGTTTCCGACACCTTTGGAGCCGAGCAAGAACTCACAGAAATAGCCATGGTGGCAGAAAAAAGTATCTTTCCGCTAGCAAGTCGAAGCGAGTCAAAAGAGTATGGGAGGGACTTCAGCATCGACAGCGACATGGTCACCCACCAAGTGCACCCGACGGACCCAGAAAAAACAGTCCGCGTGTACGGCCACCTCCCGGAAGAGCAAGCGACTGCCCTCATCGCTTTCCTCCGTGAAGAATGGGAAATCTTTGCCTGGTGCCCAGCTGACATGCCAGGAATACCGCGCGAGTTCGCGGAACACGCGCTACGCATCAAGCCAAACACCAAGCCAGTGAAGCAGGCACTACGAAGATCCTCAGAACCCAAGCGCAGAGCAATCGGGGAGGAGGTGAACCGATTACTCGACGCTCAATTCATCCGAGAGACGAAGAAAGCCACTTGGATCGCCAAACCTGTGCTGGTCCCCAAGAAAGACACAGACGTGCTGCAGATGTGCGTCGACTACGGGCCAGTCAACAAATACTTCCCAAAGGATCACTTTCCCCTGCCAAGAATCGATCAGATAATCGACTCGACAACAGGATGCGATCTACTATCATTCCTCGACGCCTACTCAGGATACAATCAGATCAGGATGAAGGAAGAAGACGAAGAGCATACATCAGTCATCACCCCTTACGGTGTATTTTGCTACATGACAATGCCCTTCGGACTCAAGAACGCCGGTGCCACATACCAGCGGATGATGCAAGCCTGCTTGAAAGAGCAAATCGGAAGAAACGTGCAAGTCTACGTGGACGACATCGTCATCAAAACTTACAGTGCAAACACGCTACTCGACGACCTGCGCGAGACCTTCGCAACACTGAACAAGTACAGAATCAAGCTCAACCCGAAGAAGTGTGCATTTGGCGTCCCAGCCGGGAAGTTGCTCGGGTACATGGTCTCCGCTCGAGGAATAGAAGCGAACCCGGAGAAAGTTCAAGTAATCGCTAGGATATAGGAGCCAAAGGACATCAAAGGCGTGCAACAGCTCACCGGAAGACTCGCAGCCTTGAGTCATTTCATCAGCAGACTGGGAGAGCGCACACTGCGATTCTACCAGCTGCTCAGAAAAGGGGAGAAATTCGAGTGGACCGAAGAAGCCCGCAAAGCATTTGCGGACCTGAAGCAGACACTCTCGACCCCACCGATCTTGGCGGTACCCAAAGAACGAGAAAAGTTGTACCTCTATGTGGCAGCACGCAACAACGTGGTAAGAACAACACTCGTCGTCGAGCGCACAGAAGAAGGCAAGGTCCAGAGCATAAAAAGGCCGATCTACTACCTCAACATGCTCTTGACAAAATCCCAGCAATGGTACCTGCACTACCAGAAGCTACTACTGGCCATCATCATGACCTCAAGAAAGGTGTCGCACTACTTCGACGAACATCCTATCACAATCGTGAGCAGCGCACCACTCGCGGACATCCTCAACAATCCCGGAGCGACTGGGCGAGTCATCGAGTGGAACATTGAGCTCAGCCCGCGGGACCTGTAGTTCAAGCACCCAACAACAATCAAGGCCCAAGTACTCCCAGATTTTCTGGTCGAGTGGACGGAGGTCCAGACACCAGCCCCCTGGACCTGTCGAACTCATGGACAATGTTCTTCGACGGGTTCAAAAGACAGCAAGGAGCCGGAGCAGGAGTCGTTCTGATCTCCCCCAAAGGAACAAAGCTCAAATACGTCGTCCAGATCAACTTCAGCCACACCTCCAACAACGAAGCCGAATACGAGGCACTACTCCATGGCATGCGCATGGCCAAAACATGCGGCGCCGCTCGCCTTGTAATCCACGGAGACTCCAACCTCGTCGTCCAGCAGGCGATGAAAGACTGCAATGCAGTAGCCGACAACATGGCGTCCTATCAGAAGCTCTACAACACGCTCGAAGGAAGTTTCGACGGTTTGCGAGCTCAATTATATCTCCAGAGCAAATAACACAGAAGCTGACGAACTCGCAAACATCGACTCGACTCGAGGACCAGTACCACCCGGCGTCTTCCTCGAAAGCATCAGCCAGAGATCCATCAAAGTAAAAACATCAGCACCCGAGGCAGCTGTAGATGACGACACCACTGAGCCAGCATAGGTGGCATCAGCGAGTCCATCCGAAGGCAACACCAGCCAAGCGATCGAATCTACAGAACCAACAACACTCGAAGTACTAGCGTGGACGAAACCGTTCCTCCGATTCCTAATCGAAGGCACGCTACTGAAAGACGTCACAGAAGCTCGGCGCATCAGTCGTCGATCCAAGGCATTCACAGTGATCAACAGACAGTTATACAAGCGCAGTATCACCCAGATACTCCAAAGGTGCATCGACGAAGAAGACGGCAAAGCCCTACTACTCGAAATCCACGAGGGTACCTGCGGGCACCACGCGAGCAGTCGAGTGCTCGTGTCCAAAGCATTCCGAGCAGGGTTTTATTGGCCAACTGCCATGAAAAACGCAGAAGACATCGTGCGGCGTTGCATCGCCTGTCAAAAATTCTCCAGCAGACCGCACGCTCCAGCCTCAGAACTCAAGACCATACCACTATCATGTCCGTTCGCCACCTGGGGACTCGACATGGTGGGCCCGCTCAAGAAATCATCAAAGGGAGGAAGAACACAACTGCTAGTAGCAGTCGACAAGTTCACCAAATAGATCGAAGCAGTGCCCATCACTAGCTCCACAGCCCTCACGGCAGTGAATTTTATCAAATCCATCATCTTCAGGTTCGGGGTACCACACAACATCATCACGGACAATGGTACGAACTTCACAGCGGCTGAATTCCAGAACTTCTGCGAAGAACTGGGCATCAAAATCAACTACGCATCAGTCACGCACCCGCAGTCCAACGGCCAGGTGGAAAAAGGAAATGGCCTAGTATGCGGAGGAATCAAAAAACGGCTCCTTGCACCACTCGAGAAGGCCACAGGCAACTGGGTACAAGAACTCCCTGCAGTACTATGGAGCCTGCGCACTACCCCAAATACCGCAACCCAGTACACACCTTTCTTCATGGTGTACGGGGCGGAGGCAGTACTACCACATGACCTCAAATTCGGGGCAACCCGGATCTCGGGGTACGAATAAGAGGAAGCAGAAGAAGCACTGCAAGATGACAAGGAAACAACAGACGAAGCAAGAGACATAGCCCTAGCAAGGTCAGAGGGATACCAGGACAAGCTGCGCACCTAGCAAAGCAGCCGCCTGCGCACCAGAACCTTCAACAAAGGCGACCTTGTCCTATGGCTCATACAAGTGAAAGTCCACAAGCTTGCCCCCAATGGGAAGGACCGTTCATAGTTTCAGAAGTCATAGGAGGAGGCGCCTATAGACTGAAGAACCCGAAGACTGACGAGGACGTGGTAAATCCATGGAACGTAGCGAACCTACGTCTGTTCTACCCATAGTCTCCACCAGTCATGCTCAACTGACAACTCATGTAACCGTTCGGCGCAATAAAATGATGTTGCCCAAATACTACCACCCCAAAGCACTCGGGGGCTCGAGTTCAAACTCCCTCGAGAGACGCTATCATCGCTCACACGATCTTTATCCAAATCACTCGGGGGCTCGAGTACAAATTCCCCCCGAGAGACGCTATCGTCGCTCACCCGATCTTTACCCAAAGCACTCGGGTGCTCGAGTACAAACTCCCCCCGAGAGACGCTATCGTCGCTCACGCGATCTTTATCCAAAGCACTCGGGGGCTCGAGTACAAACTCCCACCGAGAGACGCTATCGTCGCTCACGCGATCTTTACCCAAAGCACTCGGGGGCTCGAGTACAAACTCCCCCCGAGAGACGCTATCATCGCTCACGCGATCTTTACCCAAAGCACTCGGGGGCTCGAGTACAAACTCCCCCCAGAGAGACGCTATCGTCGCTCACGCGATCTTTATCCAAAGCACTCGGGGGCTCGAGTACAAACTCCCCCCGAGAGACGCTATCGTCGCTCACACGATCTTTACCTAAAGCACTCGGGGGCTTGAGTACAAACTCCCCCCGAGAGACGCTATCGTCGCTCACGCGATCTTTACCTAAAGCACTCGGGGACTCGAGTACAAACTCCCCCCGAGAGACGCTATCGTCGCTCACGCGATCTTTACCTAAAGCACTCGGGGACTCGAGTACAAACTCCCCCCGAGAGACGCTATCGTTGCTCGCGCGATCTTTACCTAAAGAACTCGGGGACTTGAGCACACCTCCCCCCGAGAAACTCTATCATCTCCCGTGCAATCTGTAACTTAAAAATACGCTAGGGTCCAAACAAAAACCCCACCGGAAGGCGTCCACCTGCGGAACTGACAATTGCCCGGAGAAACCAAAGGGAAGACACGTCAATACACGACCAGCCCAGCAACCTGGCGGAGCACCAAGCACTTTGGAAAGAGATATAAACGGAGGAATCAAACAAAGAAAATCCTTTAGCCTTCACCTGATCACCAACGATCACGTAAAGACTCGGGGGCTACTCCCACCGGGAGCGCTGTCGCGCACCCGATATTACCGGCAGCAAACACAAAAAAACGGCAAAGGAGACACGTCTTAGCCTACGTTCGACTCTACAACTCGAACGTAGCCTCGGGGGCTACTACCATCGGGAGCGCTGTCGTGCACCCAATAGAATCCACAGTACAAGAACTTGATGGACTCGAAGACAAATCTCGTTGAAAGACTTAAAGATATATCACATTGCAAAGGACTCGAAGACAGATTCCATTACAAGGACTCAAACACAGTTCGCATTACAAGGACCCGAAGATCATTCTCAGTACAAAAGACTCGAGTACATTGGATAGAAAGCAGCTCTGATTACTCGAAGGCAATCCTCATTACATGGAGAACTAACCTAGTTACAAAAGACACAAGCAGTCGATAAGCCTACATCACAAATCACCCAAGGAATTACGACTTTTACATGTGTGCCCATGCTGGGGTGATTGGCGCTAATACGACGAGCATCACAGACAAAGGAGGAGCCGAAGCAGCCAGCTCATGACGTCAATGACATAAAAAAGGTGAAGCTCGACTTATTTGCGGAGCACCGAAGCCGATGCTCCACCAGCTTCTTCTCCAGCTCCACCAGCTTCTTCTCCAGCTGCACAGCTTCTCCTCCAAGCTCCACCCGAGCTGCCGGCGAAGATGACGCCGCTGCCTCCAGTTCTACAAGGTCGCCTGGCGTGCCTGCTTGATCGGTGGCTTGACGTCGAGGTCCTCTCCAGATCCGGAGGGCACAACATCACCACCCGAGGAGTCGCCGGAGGATGAAGCCGTTGAAGACACAGGCGTAGGACTCCTTGACCTGTCGGAACCGTCGCTGCTTGTCTCCTGCCAGTACGGATCCATGCGATTGCCGCTCGAGTCAAAAGCACGGATGGTGAGAGTATCTTCGCCATCAAAGCGGCAACAAAGAGTATCACCATCACGCAAGTTCAAACACCGAGAAAACGACTTCCAGGCAAACCAAGAAAAATCAAGTGGGAACTGTCGGTCTCCAACTCAACATAAGAAAGAGGCCGAGAGCACCCTTGAAGACGAAGAAGCAGGCCATCCAGGTTACGCTCAGAAACAATGGTAGCAAATGCAGGAGGAAGAAGAATGCGAGCGGCGTTCCGGCCACGGACGCATAGGAGGAAATGATAGCGCCAAAAACCCTCCTCCGAGGAAGAGGAGGAAGGCGTCGACGACGCACCACGATGGCCGCCGCGAGAGGAGCGCGGAGTACGACTACAGCGACCACGGCGAACACGGCCGCGACCAGTCATACCTGCACCTCGCTTGGGCCCCATGAGAAGAGGAAGAGAAAGAGGAAGATGAAGAAGAGGAGCAAGATGGGCAGAGGACGAACAATGCTGCTAGATGAAGAAGAGGGATCTATTTATAGCACAAACCCAAGAGCACGCAGAAGCCCAGACGACGGGAGCAATTAATTCAAAGACCGAGCGTGCTGGGCGATTCGAATTCCGAGACAAAGATGCTTTCACACGGGCGGCACTGTGCGCTGGACGCGTCAAATCTCGCGCGTTTTCAATACGTGCATCGGTAACTCAACAGGCGGCTGCAGCACGCCACAAAGGCCAACATTATGACTGGTCACGAAGACATGACGGTTCGCAGACAGAGCATCTTTGACGGTCCTCCAGCAAGGAGATCGTTATCCTTACCAAGAAGAGGTAAATTAAAGTGGCAGCGCAAAAGAAAATGCAACCTGCAAGCACCGTTTTTACTGACTCAAATACATCTTTCAAATATATTTAACTCCTATCGGGAGCGTATCCACCCATGAGAGTCTCGGGTGCTCCCTCACCTAGAAGAAAAAGATGTGCTCGAGTGATTACTCGCACCCATGAGAGTCTCGGGTGCGCCCTCACCTAGAAGAAAAAGACGTGCTCGAGTGATTACTCACACCCATGAGAGTTTCGGGTGCTCCCTCACCACGACACAAGATAAGCAGACTTGCACTCGTCAGATCGTACGGTCCTAGAGTATCGGGTGCTCCCTCACCCCGAGAGCGATTGCGATACTCGGGTGATTACTCGCATAAATCTGAGTACCCGAGCACTCGAAGACCTCCTGAGCAAGTACCCCTCTACATTACTCCTCGCCCGAGCGCTCGACAAAGCTCCGCGAGTGACTGCTAAAACAGCTCGCTTGCTTATTTATTCCAAGTGGGTGCATCACTAACTAGGCTCCGTGCCTCGATAAAAAATACATATTCCTGGAACACGATACACTGTGCCCAGATGCCACGCAGATCGGCTGTAAGACCCCGCTGCGCAGATCGGCTGGGCTGGGACTTGCCGCAGAGCGATTTCACTCCCAATCTTTTCCATGTGCTTGCATGATAGAAAAAGCCGGGCGGACACGCCTAGGCTATGAACTTTACTGGCGGCAATTGATCACTGTAAGACCTGCAGTGGCATGACTTTGCTCGACACCAGTGTTCCAAGCTCATGTCGATGGACGTGAGTTTGATTGGGCTACTGCGGTATTTGCCACTAGCGCAATTCACCAAGGCTGGACCAGTCGACTCCTTGGGCCCTTTCAGCTTAGCCTTCCCTCGAAACAGGTTTTGTCATGGCCCTAGACTGCCAGCGACCCGCGGTTATACCGTGCATACAATCGACGCAAGGATGAACTCGAGTCCCTGTGCGACTCTTCGAGTCCCCCAGGCACTCGGGGGCTACTGACGAGGGGGTGACCCCACGACTCCTATGGATGGGCCTACCCGGCGTACCCGAAGACAGAAGGCCCACAAAGATGCCGCCTGGGCTCAGCCTTGGCCCACTAGTGGCACCGACGCAGGAGTCCACGACTCGTAAGGAAGGTGCAAACCTGCCGTGTGGTACAAGATTAGGGTTAGGAAACCTCATCTGTAATCCAAGACGGGTTCCCCGAGACCTAGCCTAGTATATAAGGGCTGGGAGGGGAGATGTCGAGATCATCCAATACGCAATCGGTAACCCTAGCCTTGAGCGCACTAGCCTTCGCCTTCCCTGTAATCGCATCTCCAAGCAATAATATCGAGCAGGAACGTCTCCTCCTGTTAGCCGACGAGCTATCGTCCAACCTGTGCCTCTCATGACTAACCCAGGGTCCCTGACCATGGGATTTGCCGGGGTTGATCCCCGTCAATGCCCCTCTTTTTTGGTGGTGGAGGTGGTTCAGGGACGGACCAATCTTCGTGGTTCTTGGCAATCTTGCCCATTAATTCTTCTGCATCGTCCGATGTCCTTTTCCTGAAAACACAACCAGCACAACTGTCCAAATAGGATCTGGATTCATCGGTTAGACCAGCATAGAATATATAAATTAATTCATTCTTAGGGACTCCATGTCCCGGTCTAGCCTGGATCAGACTGCAATACCTCCCCCAAGCTTTAGGGAGGTGCTCATCCTGCAACTGTTTAAAGTTATAAATTCTTTGTAAAGCAGCATGTTGCATATGAGCAGGAATGTACTTATCAACGAAAGAGTGAGCTAAGTATTGAGGACTCTTAATGAAACCACATGGTAGTGCATCATACCATGCTTTAGCACCTTCCTTCAAAGAGAAAGGAAGAAGTTTAGTAGCATAAAAGTTCCGTATCTTTTCATCCATAGTAAACATGCCACCCAACTCAGTGAGTTTGGTCAGGTGTGCAATAGCATCATCATTTTCTCTGCCATAAAAGGGGCCAACTTCAACCATAGATATAAGTGAAAGATCAACAGAGGAATTATAATCAGGATCATTGATGCATATAGGAGATGTAGCAAATTCAGGATCAGGAACGGTCTTGTTCTTTAGGGAGTGTTTTTCGAGAAGCTTCTTAATAGCACCGAGGTCAGAGTCGACAAACTCTGTTAGCTCCCTGCATAAATCATCATCAAGTATAATATAATCATCCTCAAGGAGTCTCTCCTTGAGTTTACTCAAATCAGGATAATTGTAAGTTCCACCAATTGGGTAGCGAGTAACAAGAATTTCAATTCCAGATTTTTCTGCAGCAGTAGCGATCTGTTTATCAAGAGCGTAACCTAATGAACTAGTATCATCAAGAGTAGTAGAACTGTAGAAGCATCATCAAAATTATCGGACATAGTAACGGATTCAGTAGAAGCATCATGTGGTGGAGGTGAAGCAAACTTACTCATAACTGAAGGTGAATCAAGTGTAGCACTAATGTTCAGAACAATACCTTTTCTTGTACGGGATGGTAAGATCGGGACCTTGGGGTCTTCTTTCTTAAACATAGCGGATAAATTTCAGCACGTAAAATACTTAAAGTAGACTTGTGAATAAAGCTATGCTCCCCGTCAATGGCGCCAGAAAACAGCCTTGATAACCCACAACTGCAGGGGATCGAGATAGTCTTCGCGGGTAAGAATAACCCAATTTATAGATTCGACTCAAGGGGAGCCAAAGAATATCCACAAGCTTTGACAATGGAGTTGTCAATTCCACCGCAGCTAATATACACTTACTTGCAACAAGATATTAATAACAACTATGATATGGAAGTGATAATGGCAATGTAAATAGTGGTGGTGAAACAGCGACAGTAAAACAGCGATAGCAAACAACTAGTAACCAGCAGAATTAAAAACACTGTAGGCTAGGGAGATGGATGGTTGGGTGCTGCATGGATGAGATACTTCATGCATTTAACTTGGGGCAAGGCGCACATGAAAACAATGATCATCTAGGCAAATATCAAACATTAGGCATGTACCCCACAGGTAGTTGTACGTGCTTGCAATAAGAACTTGCACAGCATCTTTTGTCCTACCATCCCGCTACGAACGGGGCCAAAAGGACCTTATGGAGATTAAGGCGCTCCTGTCAAAGAGCACCGGAACAAAGCATTAACAATCAATGGATACACGGAATCCTGAAACTATAGTCCATCCCCTTTGGTGTCCCAAGCTATCACCTTTTGGATCACCGGTTCTGGACTATACCAGGTGCATACAACTTGTAGATAGGATCAAGAACACAAATATATTCATCCAAACACATAGGGTTCAGATCTGAAAACATGGCACTCGGTCCCAAAGTGACAAGCATTAAGAGCAACAAGTTGAAGCAAAGATGATAAACACCAATCTAGATGATAGGCAACATGCCCCCAACAATCTGATAAACTATTACATGATCTAACTCTTCCAATCCCTACCATCCCCTTTGCCTACAACAGGGAATTACTGACACATGAAAGGAGAAGTCATGGAGGGAGGATGGATTTGTGATGATGATGACGATGGCGATGATCTCCCCTCACCGGAGGCCGAAACAACCTCCAAATTAGCCCTCCCGGAGAAGAACAGAGGGTGGCGGCGGCTCCGTGACAAGAATTGGGAAAACGACTTCTCTTCTGGGGTTTTCTCGCCACGGGAATAAATAGGAGTGGAAGTAGGGCACCATAGGGGGGTGGACCCTCCCAGGCGGCCTCCTGGCGTGGCCAGGGTGGGGCCGCGCCAGCAGGTGATACGTCTGAAACGTATCTACTTTTCCAAACACTTTTTCTATTGATTTTCCCTCATTCTTGCATGATTTGGACGAAACTAACCCGGACTGACGCTATTTTCAGCAGAGCTGCCTGTATTGTTTTATTGTGCGCAGGAAAATGGATTTTTGGACGTCTCAGAAAATTCCCGGAAAAATACCAGAAAATCCACGCACCCGAAGGAGCCCAGAACCAGAAGCGGGGCCAGAGGGGGGCCACAGGGGCTCCAGGCGCCCTGTGGGCGCGGACAGGGGTGGGGCTGCGCCCTCTGGCCGCCTAGGGGCCTCTCCCCTCCTCTGGCGCCCTATGGAGGCTCCTATTTATTCCCGTGATGGAGAAACCCCGAAACAGAAGTCATTTTCCCAATTCTCGTCGCTGAGCCGCCGCCACCCTCGGTTCTTCTCTGGGAGGGCTAATCTGGAGGCTGTTTTGGCCTCCGGTGAGGGGAGATCATCGCCATCGTCATCATCATCACCACTCCATCCTCCCTCCATGACTTCTCCATCCATGTGTGAGTAATTCCCTTCTGTATGCAAAGGGGATGGTAGGGATTGGATGAGTTAGATCATGTAATAATTTATCAGATTGTTGGGGGCATGTTGCCTATCATCTAGATTGTTGTTTATCATCTTTGCTTCAACTTGTTGCTCTTAATACTTGTCACATTGGGCCCGAGTGCCATGATTTCAGATCTGAACCCTATGTGTTTGCATGAATATATTTGTGTTCTTGATCCTATCTATGAGTTGTATGCACCTGTTATAGTCCGAAACCGGCGATCCCAAAGGTGACAGCTTGGGACACCAAAGGGGATGGACTATAGTTTGAGGATTCCATGTATC
Organism: Bromus sterilis; assembly: GCA_950022295.1. NCBI lineage: Eukaryota > Viridiplantae > Streptophyta > Magnoliopsida > Poales > Poaceae > Bromus > Bromus sterilis. The sequence continues at coordinate 381,451,860 of OX465595.1, read as the reverse complement.
CATTGAATGTTAATGCTTTGTTCCGGTGCTCTTTGACAGGAGCACCTTAATCTCCATAAGTTCCTTTTGGCCCCGTTCATAGCGGGATGGTAGGACAAAAAATGTTGTGCAAGTTCTTATTGCGAGCACGTACAACTACCTATGGGGTACATGCCTGATGTTTGATTTATGCGTAGATGATCATTACTTTTCTGTGTGCCTTTCCCCAAGTTAAATACATGATGTATCTTATCCATGCAGCGCCCAACCATCCATCTCCCTAGCCTACAGTGTTTTAATTCTGCTGGTTACTAGTTGTTTGCTTTTGCCGTTTTACTGTCGCTATTTCACCACCACTATTACTGGTTCTATCATCACCTCCATATCACAGTTACTACTAATATCTTGTTGCAAGTAGGTGTATCTCAGGTGAGGTGGAATTGACAACTTCACTTTCAAAGCTTGTGGATATTCTTTGGCTCCCCTTGAGTCGAATCTATAAATTGGGTTATCTTACCAGCGAAGACTATCTCGATCCCCTGCAGTTGTGGGTTATCAAGCCTGTTTTCTAGCGCCTTTGCCGGGGAGCATAGCTTTATTCACAAGTCTACTTGAAGTATTTTACCTGCTGCAATTTATCCTCTATGGGTAAGAAAGAAGACCCCAAGGTCCCGATCTTACCATCCCGTACAAGAAAAGATACTATTCTGAACACTAGTGCTACACTTGATTCACCTTCAGTTATGAGTAAGTTTGCTTCACCTCCACCACATGATGCTTCCATTGAATCTGTTTGTCGTCGTTTAGTAACAACAGATGCCATAGGGATGGCTAAAGAGAGGGGAAGGCTCGAGGGAGAACGATGTCGATGGTGCCGGAAACGGGTTGGGCACAAGCACGGTGAAGGACACCACGATGTACCCAGGTTCGGGGCTCTCCGGAGAGATAACACCCCTACTCCTACTTGTCTGCTTGCTATAAATGAACTCACGAACTACAATCAATGCTCATGGAGCTACTCAGAGGAAGAAGAGACCCGCCGTGGTCATGGCTCTCCTCTGCTTCTCTACGGGTTCTATTGTGTGAAGTAAATGCGAATGGGGGAGTCCCTCTCACAGGAGGGGTACCCCGGGCTCTTATAGTGTGAGCTCGGGGTACTACGGTCATTTCAGTCGGGGGCTGGCCCCAGCTGTCATTCTCTCGTCGGCTGGGGTCCACCGACTGCAAATCTCCGGTTGATCCGGACTTGTCAAGCGGCTGCCCATGCTGTAGCTTCTAGGTAATGATGATGAACAGTGGAGCTACGTCCTCTGATCTCGTCGTCCTGTCTCCGGATTCAGAGGAAAAGGGTGACAACACTCCTCTGACAGATCGGTGAAGTGACTTGGCTTACTGCCATCCGGATCTCTCGGGATCCCGCATTTATGACCTTGTACCAGAGACATCCGATCTGGATAAGGTCAACTCCTGAGCCGATTGAGGAGTGTGCCGATTGCGCCTGGGCCGACTTCTCGCATTCGGCATGGCCGATTGCTTGGGAGCAATCGGCCATACGATTTCCTAGCTCGGCCCAGCAGCAGCCCAATCGGCCTCCTCCTTGCCTTGAAAGACTGCTTTCGTCTGGGTGACCCTACCCGGGTATCATTCCCCCGACACTAGCCCCTAAAGCTGTAAGGGTCCCATGGTTACTTGACTGCGGGGCTCTTGCAGTTTTTCTTTTCTTATCCTTGCTCTTTGATTGCTCTGGCCTCATCGCACATCTCGATCCGATCTGAACGCTCAGATCGAAGATTCCGCCCGGCTGACCATTCCAATAATGGTTCGATACAACTTCTCCGACCTCGGCTCCCAGCTCGCCGATTGCTCTTGTGCTTCTCTGATGAACGACCGTTGCCAAACCTTGGCCGAGCTGAGATCTGGCTCATCCGATTGCTTCTCCAACGGTTACTTTTGACCAGTTCTGATCAACCCACGTCGCACGTCGCTTCCGATTTCCCAGGGCAGTTAATGCTCCGGGCCCCACGACCCACGCGCGATTGGACGTTACTGCGCACGCCTCGCATTCTGCACCATGATCCTCTGCGCCGATCCAGTCCAACCTCCTCTTGATACACGCGGCCACACCGGGCCACACGTGCCGCACCTGCGATCCCACTCGCCCCCGCCGCCCATATAAGCCAATGGGGGAAGGGACTCCTCGGGCTCAACCGCACTTCTTCTTCCTCGCTCTCCTTCTTCTCTTCACGCCGCCGCAACACTTCTGCTCCGGCGACCTTGGTCTGGTGTGCCTGTGTCGCCGCCGCACCGCACCCTCTCTTTGTGCAATTGCTTGCGCCCTTCGCCGCCGCCGCGCCTCCATTCGCCAGCATCCGCTGCCGGATCCCTCCCGCCCTTCTCTAAAGATTCAACCTTCATCGCCCTGGAAGACGCCATGGCCGCCGCAGATGAGAAATCCGCCGCAAGCCGCGGCCGGTGGAAGGGTTCCACCGTCAACGACGACGAGATCCGCAGGCTCCTCCACGCGCGCAAGATGCCGGCTGGCATCCAGTGGCGTGCCCTCGACGAGGAGATCATGCCGGAACCGCGCGCCGTCGAGCGCGTGGTTTTTGCGGCGCACTTCGGGCGCGGCTTCAGGCTGCCGGTGAGCACCTTTTTTCGGGAGTTCTTGGACTTCCACCGACTGCAACCACACCACCTCGCCGCTAACTTCATCATGAAGATGTCGGGATTCGTCACCCTTTGCGAAGGCTATCTCGGCATCCGGCTGAGCATCGGGCTGTGGAAGCGCCTCTTCCACCTCCGAGGTCACATGGCTCGGACCGGGAGGCTTCTGCCGAATCCGGACGGAGATGAGCCGATTCACGAGACCGCCATGACCGACTGCGGCGGCTGCATCCTTTATTCAAGAAAGCAAGGCTATGAGTCCCCTGCTATCATTCAGTCGGTCAAGGATTGGCAGACCACTTTTTTCTACGTCTGATCTCCTGACAAGGGCCCCGACCTCATCAACCTGCCCGAATTTCAGCTCGCCCCTCCCACGGAGAAGTACCATTGGTCGACCAAGCTTGGGGTCGGCGACTGCGATATTGACGCTCAAGTAGCTCGGATTGCGAAGCTTGAGAAAGATGGCCTTAAAGCCTACGACCTCGTGGCCACTTGGCTTCAGGTCCGAGTGCTCCCGCTTCAGCGCCGAGTGCACCGCATATACGACATGGCAACTTGGAGGGATCCCACTCGGATCTGTACCAAGAAGCTGAGCAACCAAGCGCTGCGCCTCCGAGTGAGAGCACTCACCACCACTCCCTTGCCAAAGCCATTTCGATTCGGCCTGAAGTGCCTTCACCGCGGAATCACTCCTCCTGAGGTATGCTCCGATTGCTTTTTCTGTTCGCCCGATTTCTCGATTTCTCAATTGCTCTTCTGATTATTTGCTCATTCTTCAGTACTTTATCGCGACTGCTTTGATGCAAGACGGCCAAGTCGCTGACGAATTCGCCCTTGACCGCGAGGAGGAGGATCCAGCCGACCTCGAATACGACGACTCCCCCGCCTCAGATTCCGACGCCGAGGACAACCCCACCACCGCTGGTGCAACCGACCAAGGGGGGTATGCATGATTCCTCCTTCGAACGATTTCTGGATGAATGGAGTGACGACGACAGCGCCTCAAAGGTTGGAGGTTCCGGTGCAGATTTGCATCCTGACCCCAAGAATGTGCCGCTTAAACGCTCCCGAGCTGACGACCCGTCAACCGGTGCTGCGTCGAGCAAGCACGCGAAGACAACGGTGGTCGCCCCGAGAGGGAAGGCCACACAGACAGGGCGCACTCGAGCCCAGCCGACAGGGAAGATTCCTGCTACCAAGCCCAAGGTCGGCCCCGCTCTGCAGGAGATTCCTCTGGATATCCAGCCTCTGCGCTTCCGGATGCCCCGAGGAGCACCGATGATTGTGGGGTAATTATTTCTCCTTCCTTCTCTTTCTTTACATTCTCCTTTCCTTGTTGCTTATCTCTCTTTTCTGCTCAGGGCTGCCATTGATTTGGACGATATTGACCGGGATGTCCCTGCCGTCACCGGCCCAGATCCCTCTGCCACTTCCGCTCATACTGATGCTGCCAGAAAACGGCCACCGATTGTTCCTCTCTCGGCCAAGGATGCCGAGCGCAAGGCCAAGAAACTTCGGGCCGACCTCGCCAAGCCTCCGAGCCAGCCTCCGAGCAAGCCTCTTCCCAAAGCCTCCGTGGCTCCAAAAGACATCGTCGACCTGGAGTCCACCGACGCCGAGGGATTGCAATCGGAACTTCCAATTTCTCCTTCCCCGCCGCAGTCCTCTGGTCAAATTTTAACTGCCATCACAACAACCACCCCGCCGATCGTGACGGTATCTCCTCCTTCAATGACTGCTCCGACGCCGAGTGCTGCTCCTCCGCCAGCCACCTCGGGCCACCCTCGACTACTGCTGCCTCCAAGGCTATAATCCATCAGCCGACGCCGCCGACGACCTCGACAACCTCCTCTGCTGCCCCCGAATCGCAGATGCACTCGGTGGAGCATTTCCGAATGGCTTACTCTCGCACCAGTCCTGCCGAATCCGATCCTGAAGCCTCGCGCCGCTTTCCCTTGGCCTCCCATGGCACCATGGCATCGACTTATGACAGAGTCTTCTTTTCCAAGTGGGGCGCGCAAGCGCACCCACTGGGTGTAGTCCCCGAGATTCGGGCCGATTCCTTGCAATCAGCTCGGATCTTCTTCTTACTTTTGCCTTCTTATGCCGTCTTTAAATCGGTGGATATGCCCTCGAGTGGGTGTAGTCCCCGAGATTCGAACCGATTGTGTGCAATCAGCTCGGATCTTCTTCTTATTTTGGCTTCTTATGTCGTCCTCAGATCAGTGGATCTGTCCTCGAGTGGGTGCGCGCAAGCGCACCCATTGGGTGTAGTCCCCGAGATTCGGGCTGATTGTGTGCAGTTAGCTCGAATCTTCTTCTTACTTTTGCTTTTGTCAACTTTCTTACTGATTCTCTTTTAATGCCCAGGCTGCTGCTGAGGAGAAACGAAAAGGTTTCGAGACCTTGCTCGAATCTTATGCCGCCAGCTTGCGACTCCTCGCCTCTGTTCAGCTTCAGGTGAACCAGCAGACTGCCAAGATCGCCGAGCTGACAGGTAATTCTGCTGATTCCCGCCTGATTAATTACATTTTCCGATTCCGATTTCTTCTTCCGATCTGCTTTTGCAGCTGCTGCCGCATCTCTGCCCACCATGACTGCTCTTCAGGGTCGTGTGGCCGAGCTGGTGGAGCAGCTCGACCGACAAGGCCCCGAGCTTGCCGCTGCTCAGCAGGAACTTGAGCGCCTTCGAGCTGCCGAGGCTGATTTATCTCGTACTGCCGAGGGGCAGCGAAGTGAAATGGCTGCGCTCAGAACCAGTCACCAAACGGAACTGGAGACGGTGATTTCGACCCAGGCCAAGACTGCCGACATCCTGCGCTCGGAGCGTGATGCCGCAGTGTCAGCTCAGAAAGCCGTGCAAGCTGAACGGGACAACGCAGTAGCCAAGCTGGATGCTATGACACTGCGCCATAATGATGAGCTAACCAAAACCCGACGTGAGGCCCGAACTAATCTCGAGGGACTTCGCGAGATAGACTCTCTTCTTTCTGGTGAGCTATCTCTCTTGTCTTGATTCCCCTATTGACTTCTTCTCTTTTGTATCTTCTCATATCTAACTTCTTGATGCAGAACATTGGCCTGCCTCCGAATCCGCCGCTCAACGCGCAGTCTCTGAGGAGAGGCGCATCCGAGCCGAAGAAGGCTGTCCTGTGAGATCTGAGGCTGAAGGATGGAGTCCTCGGGAGTTCATCATCGCCACCGAAGCTCGAATCGCAGTTATCCTTGGCAGCGTATTCGCATTCAAATTGGGCGTCCAGAAACTTGCCGAGCTGCTTTGGGGGCCTGCCGAACTGAAGCAAGCCCTCAGGCGTGTGCGCCATGATGAAGGATCCTCAGCAGGTCCTCATGACTCCGATGACGAGGGTTCGGAGCAAGGTGATGCCCCGACTGCCACTCATGATCAAGTGCTGACGCTGCTGAAAGCTGCTCCCCGCCGAGTCGAGGCTTTGCTGGATTCAGCTGCCCGGACTGGCGCCGAGATGGCGCTTCAGACTGTGCTGAGCTGGTATCCCAAGCTGAACTTAGCTCGGCTTTCCACTATGCGGGACGGGGCAGCCGACCTCCTTGAGACGACCTATACTCAGGTAAACCGTCTTGCCACAGCCATGGCCGGGTGGTTCCCCCATACTGAATACACCGCTGTTCTTGACGACGCCGGGATGCCGATTGCGCCACTTCCTATCACTGTTCTGGCTGATGACAGTCATTCCGCTGGCGGTCGTGCCCGAGGAGGTCAAGGCAGCCAACCTGCGCGCTCTTCAAGCTCTTATCTCTATCATGATTACTTGTCCGACAGCGGCTCGTCCCGTACTTTACCTAAGGCCACCTCCAAACAGACAAGTGCCAAGCCGACTGATGTCGGGCCCTCCAAGGCGCGGGAAGACTCAACGGGGCCTAAGCAATCGGAGGCGACTGCTGTGCCAGAGGGTCCGACTGCGCCGGAGCAAGAAGTTCCAACAGTTACACCAGTGCCAACCACTTCTCTGACTGCTTCGACCGTGCCGCCGACCTCTGATACGTCCAAAACGTATCTATAATTTCTGCTTGCTCCATGCATGTTTTCTGTGATATTGCTATGATCTAGATACACTTTCATACATTTTTGATCATATTTGGACTAACCTATTAACTCAGTGCACCCCAGTGCCAGTTCCTGTTTTCTGCTGTTTTCTATTTCAGTTTTCCCCCATATAAAAAGTGCCAGAAAAATTCGGGAAAATTCAGATAAAAAATCAGCGTGACGGAAGCTTCGCGAAGAGCCTGAGAGGGGCCAGAGGGGAGCCAGGGGTGCCCAGGCGGCCACCCAGCGCGGACCCACCCCTGGCCGCGCCAGGGGGGCGCCTGGGGCCCCTGGTCCACCTCTGGCTGCCCCCTTCACCTATTTATTCTCCGTCATGGGAAAACTCCAGAAGAAGAACCCTATTCCGCAAACTCGCCTCTGTTCCGCCGCCGCGCTTCCGATATCGGGAGCACCAGAAGACCTCTTCCTGGCACCCTGCCGGAGGGAGGATTGACCTCCGGGAGTCTCCTCTCCACCATGGATGCTCCTTGGATGTCTCGTGAGTAGTTTTCCTTGGACCATGGGTCCGTGATCAGTAGCTATGTGATGTTCTCCTCCCCTCTTTGATCTTCATTGTTTAGACCTCGTGAGCTGCCCTACATGATCGAGGCACTTTTGTAATATTTCTGCTATTGCTATGCTGAGTTTGATGGGATCTGATGGATTATGAGATTATGTTCAGATTGTGATAGAGTAATATATTTGGTTTTTATCTCTTATATTTTTTGTTCCTAAGTAATTCTTGCATGTTCTCCGTTGCTGTTTATTGCTTTGGCCAAGTAGTAGGTAGTGACTCCAAGAGGGAACGTTGTGCTAGATTGTGGGTTCATGCCCCCCGATGACATGCTTGAGTGACAGAAACATGAGTCTAGGGGATGTGCTGTTGCCACAAGGGGGAAAACAACGGTGCTTGTACCCGCGGTTACAAGGATTGTTTACTTTACACAGAGTTCTTTTTAATGCAGTCGTCTGTTGCTTTGGGTTTACACTTTGGGTGGGGCTCGCAACTTAATACCAGCGAGATGTTCTGGATAGATATCTCAAGGTGGATGATTAATAGTAAATGCAGTTGGATTACGGTCTACTTATTTTGGCGTACTGCCCGTGCTTTTGAGACTCTTCCTTTCTTTTGTAGCATAGTTAGCATTGCGGTGCGTTTATAATCCCGTCAATTGCCCTTCTGTAATTTGTTTACCTCGCATAGCAGTTTTATCGTCTTTTGGGAGAGAGACATCACTAGTGAACATCACGTATCCCGGTCCATATCCTTATTATTATTTCCACACTATATTTACTTTACTGCTTTTATTTGCTATCATTATCCCTTGCGTTTTACCCTTTGTGAACAACAAGACCGGAGAGATTGACAACCTCTCTGAACTTCGTTGGGAACAAAGTTATCTGTGTCTGTGTGCAGGTCCACGTCAGTTGCGCCGCTGACACCTACTTATCATCTCCGGAGTCCTACTGGAGACAAACCTTGGTATCTTCATCGAGGGAAACTTGCTGCTGCGCTACATCTCCACCTTCCACTTGGGGTAACCAACGAAGGGCGAGAAGCCATCAACCTCCAACGTTCCCAACGCCTAGCTAGTGAATCTTATGTCTTTTACTGCAGCTTTTGCAAGACTTTGCTAAATTTTAAGGACACCCACTGGGGATATTGTGATGTAATGAAATCACTCGGCCTTGAGCCTCTTATCTTTGCTAATTGCATAATTTTCTTATGTGATCAACTTCCTGCTTTTCTCTTTATCGTTTTTGCTCTTTGCCATTTTCCCTTGGGGGTATAAGTCCATGTTTGCCAACAGCCGACGTGCGGTCTGGTGTCGGCCCACAAGATCATACACTGCTGGGATTTGGTCATTGAGGCTGAACCATTCTAGCGTTAGGGAGGAAGGATTCTGCATAGACTTAGTTATCCGATTGCTCCGTGCCGATTGCTTGGCGCATCGATCGGGGACGCAATCGGCGGATGGCGCCGTCGGCCATGACCCTCTTTCAGAGTGTTTTTTCGTGTGAGACGTGGTACTACAGGTCTGACCAGCTACTGCTTCATCGATGCCACAGTCAATTTGTGATATGTGCTCGTGTCGCATGCTAGCTTGGCTTCGACACTGTAGTTCTCACATTTTTTATTTTATACTTGCGACCGCGCGGTCGGTCAGTCCCCGAGTGAGGTTGTTCACCTACCTCGGGAATGACAAGGCTTTTCCCCCTGAGGTTTGCTCAGAGATGAGAAGCTTATATAAAGACAATCGAATGCCATCTCTCGGATGCATGAAAACTTTACTGATTGAATGCTTGATAGCATGAATACACTCACATGACTCAACTGTAAAACGGGCATAATAGCTCGGCGTTCCAGGGACGCTGTGTCTCCACTCCTGAAGTATCTTTGTGCCGAGTGACTTTCGTGCAATCGATGAGGTAATATGCATTGTTCTTGAGTGCTCTGCTGACGATGAAAGGACCCTCCCAGGGTGATGATAACTGTGCTGACCATCCGACTTCTGGATTCGGCGGAGCACCAAATCGCCTTTGCGGAATGCGAGGGGGCGAATCTTCTTGCTGTGGTAGTGCCTCAGCCTCTGCTGATAAATCGCCGACCTGGACAGAGCCAACATACAAGCTTCTTCCTTCAGATCAACACCATCTTCTCACGCTTCCTTGGTCTCCGCTTCGGTGTATAGGGCACACCGAGGTGAATCGAATTCTATGTCAGCTGGGATGACTGCTTCTGAACCATACACCAGGAAGTATGGGGTGAATCCAGTTGATCTATTGGGCATGGTTCTCAGACTCCACAAGACTGCTGGGAGCTCATCAATCCAGGCCCCAGGTGCTCTTTAGAGTGGCTCGATCAATCTGGGCTTGATGCCTGCAAGGATGAGACCATTGGCCCTTTCTGCCTGTCCGTTCGACTGAGGGTGCGCTACTGACGCCACATCGAGCCGGATGCCGTACTCGGATGCGTACCGAGCTAATGCCCCCTTTGAAATATTCGTGCCGTTGTCGGTGATGATGCTGTTTAGCATTCCATATCTTCTTGCGACATCGGCGATGAAACGAACTGCTGTCGGACCATCCAGGTTCTTGATCGGGTGTGCCTCGATCCACTTGGTGAACTTGTCGACTGCGACCAGTAGGTGGGTTAGACCACCCCTTGCCTTTTTGAACGGCCCAACCATGTCCAGCCCCCAAACTGCAAACGGCCATGTTATTGGAATTGTTTTGAGCGCCGATGCCGGGAGATGACTCTTGGCCTTGAAACGCTAACAACCATTGCAGTGCTTAACCAGATGTTCTGTCGCGGCCCGCGCTGTCTGCCAATAGAAACCATGGCGAAATGCCTTGGCTACTATTGCAGCTGCTGATGCGTGATGAATGCATTCTCCTTGATGAATATACCGGAGCAGCTCGAGCCCCCTGTCCTCCTCTACACATCGCTGGAGAACTCCGGTTACACTTATGTGCATCAGTTCATTGTTGATGATGGTGTATGCACCAGATCGGCGCTGTATCTGCATGGCTTCAACTTCATCTGGGGGGAGAGTTCCATCGATCAGGAAATTTCTGATCGGCTATGCCCAGGTCGGGGCAGTGACAACTGTCATGACCATTGCATGCTGTGGTGCGATTGCTTATTCTTTCTTGGCTTCTTGTACTTCTGCCATCTTGGAGTCAATCTCCAAGCTGATGATTTCAACCTCTGGCTTGTCGTCGGCAGCCCCTGGTACTGCTTGCTCTGCTGAGACCGGGGCCTGAGGCTCTACTGGATCTTCCCTTGAAACTGGTATCTCTAGCTCGGAATCGGCAGCCCCTGATGTCGATGGCTCGGATGAGTTCCCGACACCTGGTGCTGCTGCTGCTTTTGCTTTCAACTTCTTTTTCTTTCCGAGATCGCCAGCCCCTGGACCGCAATCGGCAGCATCTGGGCTTGCCAGGCTTGCCGACCCCGCCTCTTCCTGGGCGCCTGACTGCCGCTTCAGCGTCGGAATCTTCATTGGTTGAACCAACTTTGCTTGCCTCAATGCCTCCAGGTCGGTTTCCGATATGAAAATGGACTCAGACTCTGGTGATGGCGTGATAGACGGCTTCTTGATGTGCTCCAATGATACCCCTGGTGGAATGCTTTGCCTAGTGGAGCCGAGCTTGGACAGGGCGTCTGCTGCTTCATTGTTTGCTCTGGGCACATGGTGAAATTCACAGCCTTCAAAGTATCCACTTAGCTGCTACACCAAGAAACGGTAGCTTGCCATATTTGCATCTTTGGCGTCCCAATTGCCTGTACACTGCTGCACCACCAGGTCTGAATCGCCAAAACACTCTATGTTCCGAATGCCGATTTCCTTGGCTAGCTTGATGCCATGCACAAGGGCCTCGTATTCGGCAACATTGTTTGATGCTGCGAAATGGATGCCATCCCCTAGGCCATTCTTCATCTTGGACCCATCAAAATGCATTCTCCAAAAGTCCGATCCTGGGACGGGTGGCATATATTGAGTTTCAGCCCAGTCCACCAGGAAGTCGGCCAACGCTTGAGATTTGATTACTGTTCTCGGCTCATACTGGATGCCATGGTTGGCGATCTCAATTTCCCATTTGGCCACTCTGCCGGTTGCATCTCTACTGTCAATGATGTCGGCTAACGGGGCCGAGCTGACCACCACAATCGGATGAGCTTGAAAATAGGGCTTCAATCTCTTGGCCGCCATGTAGACTCCGTAGCACATCTTCTGGTAGTGGGGATAATTTTGCTTGGACGTTGATAATACCTCACTGATGTAATAAACTGGCCGTTGAATCGGCTGCGCTTTGTCCTTCTCAGGACGCTCTACCACCATCACTGCACTGATCACCCGATTGGTTGCCGCGATATACAACATCATCGGCTCCTTCTCAATCGGTGCGGCCAGAATTGGTGCGGTGGAGAGCATATGCTTCAGCTCTTTGAATGCCTCATCTTCTTGTGGAGTCCATGTGAACTTCTCCGTCTTCTTCATGAGTTGATACAATGGGATTTCTTTCTCTCTCAGCCGACTGAGAAATCGGCTGAGTGCAGCCAAGCAACCGGTGAACTTCTGTACTTGCTTCAAATTTCTGGGTCGATCCATCTGTTCGATTGCGGCTGTCTTCTCGGGATTGCATTCGATTCCTCTTTCAGAAACGAGAAACCCAAAGAGCTTGCCGGCTGGAACACCAAACACACACTTCTCTGGATTCAACTTGATCTAGTAGACTCGCAAATTGGCAAATGTTTCCTTGAGATCGTCCAGGAGTGTGACCCCTTTGTCTGTCTTCACCACCAAATCATCTACATATACATGCAAGTTTCTGCCGAGCTGAGAATGAGTACATCGTTGGATGGTGCGCTGATAAGTAGCTCCTCCGTTCTTCATACCAAAAGGCATGGTGATATAGCAATAAGCCCCAAAGGGGGTTATAAAGGCAGTTTTTATTTGATCTTCCACAACAAGTTTAATCTGGTGATAGCCAGCAGTGGCATCCAGAAATGACAACAACTCGCAGCCAGCCATAGAGTCAATGACTTGATCTATACGGGGCAGAGCAAACGGATCTTTGGGGCATGCCTCGTTCAGGCAGGTGTAATCGATACACATGCGCCAAGTCTTGTTCTTCTTCATCACGAGGACTGGGTTTCCAGCCACTCGGGGTAGAATACCTCCATGATAAAACCTGCAGCCTTGAGCTTGGCGATCTCCTCGCCGATTTCTCTTCTCTTGTCTTCGGAAAAACGCCGAAGAGGTTGCTTGACCGGTTTAGAACCTGGCCGAATGTGGAGCTTGTGCTCGGCGAGTTCCCTCGGCACTCCAGGCATGTCTTGTGGAGACCATGCAAAGATGTCCTGGTTCTCACGGAGGAACTCGACGAGCTCGCCTTCCTATTTTTTGCTAAGTCCTGCTTCGACCACAACAAACTTGGCTAGGTCGGAGGGATCTAGAGCAACTTTCTTGCTGTCCTTGGATGCCGGGAAGGCTGTCTCCTCATCTGCTCGCTTGGCTGGGCCGACTGGGAGAGGAGCCTTGCTTTGAGCTTGGGCCATTGCCACCACCCTGTCGAGCTGGCGCTTCTCTTCGACCACCACCAAGGAATCGGCCAGGTTTGCACCGGCGGACGAGCATTCGAGAGATTTCCTGAAGTCTCCGGCGACCGTGATGATGCCATTCGGACCTGGCAGCTTCATCTTCAGGTAAGGCATATATGCGTCAAGCATGAACTTGGCGATAGCGGGTAATCCCAATAGGACATGGTATGGGCTGCTGAGGTCGGCGACCTCGAACCAGATCGGCTCTCTTCTGAAGTTCTCCTCTGTCCCAGAGATCACATCCAGCCGAATGCGACCCATGGGAGTGCATGACAGGCCCGGGACAATCCCATGGAAAGTCGTCCGACTGCGCTCCAGGTCTTTCTCCGTGAGTCCCAACTTGACCAATGTGTCCCTGTACAGAATGTTGATTGTACTCCCTGAATCAATGAGCACGCGGGAAAACAGGCATGAAAACTTTGGCGCCGCAAACAGGGCATCCACCACGAGCGGATAGGTGCCTGTATTCGGCATGATGCTTGGGTGATCTTCCCTGCCCCAGGTAATCTTGCAATCGGACCAGTGCATATATTGGGGAATCGGGGGCATTGTGGCGTTGACCTCCTGAGCTCGGGCCCTCCGACTGCCCTTGTCACTTGACTCGCTGGTAAAAATCATATATGCGGCATCTTGCCGCGGGAATTGGTTCTTGTCACAACCCCAAGTTAGGTATGTGCTAGGATCAGAGGTACCTTGCATTCATGCAAAAATTTCAGTTTGCAATTCAAGAATGGGGAAAAGAAAGCCCTGAGAAATTAATTCAAATGGCCAGATAAAAATCTTTTTCCAAAAATCATTTGAACATTTGGCAAATTCCTATAAATGGTGCTGATCATTTTAAAAATGGTTTGGGAGCAATCCCATGCTCATGGAATTTTCTAATATTCAAACAGTGCCTTGGAATTAATAAAATAACCCTATTTGAGTTAAGATTCAAATTATTTGAATTTTAAAAATGTTGAAACTTTATAAGTGGCTAGTCTATTTTATTATGAGGCCATATAAAATTTTTCAGCATTTATAAAAATACCTAGCTATTTTATTTGGCTAGGTCAACCTATTTACAGAAGAAATAAAAAAGAAAAGAGAAAACCAGAGGAAAAGGGAGTTACCTTGCGCCCACAGGCGAAGGCCCACTTACCTTGGCCTGGCCCAGCCCACCCCGAAGCGTTGTCTTCTTCCTCCCCACGGCTCCAAGCAGCTCGCTGGAGCTGGGAGCGCGGCGACGACGCCACGACGACGCCCGCGCCTTCTAGGCCTCCTTGGACTCCCTCTCCTCGCCACGACAGGGCCCAGACTCCCCCGCTCCTTTCCCCTCGCTAGCTGCTTCCTCTCTGCCCTTCCCTCGTCGATTTCTTCACCATCCCGAGAGCCTGCCGGAGCGCCGACGAGGAGATCCCGTGGCCACCGTGACCTTCAAGCTCCGCCGCCATGTCCAACGTCCTCCCCTCCTTCGACTTCGTCGCCCTGCACCATTGATTCGAGCCGGGAGCCTTCGTAGACGATGCGGGCCTCGAGTCTTCACCGCCGGCCGCCGCAAAGGACTTCTCCAAATTCGTCGCCGTGGAACCCTCTTCGACCTCGCCGTCCACTCCAGTAGCTCCAGGGTGAGCAGCTTTCCGTTTCCCCCAACTGGTCGCCTCCCCGTTTGGCCCCTAGCTCGATCCGCCATGGGAGCCGAGCGAGCTCGCCGCCATGGTCGACGATTTGCTCGCTACCGTGCTCTGCTGACCAGCCCAGCCTGTCCGTCGCATTCCTGAGGTTCCCAGCAACGCGTTGCACCAGCACACGGACGCAGAGAAGCACTACGGCGACGTCTGCTTCATCGCCATACCACGGCCGCCGCGGGAGTTCGTCGCCGGCGTCACTCCAGTGCTCCCCGGTGACGCTGCCGTGCCCTGGGTGAAGCGCGCAAGCACGGGGATGCGTGTTTGGTGGTCGCGGCGTGCCTTTTGGTCGCCGGAGTCGTCGTCTAGCGGATCGCCGCCGCGTCGGATGTCGCCGTTGACATGACGCCGGCGAGCACTGACGTGGCACGACGATTAAGCTAATCCAGCCCTAAGCAGTCACTGACAGGTGGGCCCCTGCCCTAATTAACCCCTCGGGTTAATTTTAAACAGGGGGTTAACCCCCACTGTGGCTGACAGGTGGGGTCCCCTAGTCAGTTTGACTGGTCAGCCCCCCTGCTGACGCATTAAATCAAAAAGAATTAAAATAACCAGAGAAAATTCCAGAAAATGCAATAAACTTTGGAAATTCATAATTAATTCATCCTAACTCCAAATATAGCAAATAATATGTCTAAAATTATCAGAAAAATACAAGGATTATGAATATGCAATTTGTTTTCATGTTTGACCATTTTAAAATGGGTGAACAGTAGCGAACATGCATATGGATCCTTTTCAAATTCAAATTTGGAGTGATTTTGCAAATGATTTTGCAACACCCTTAATTCCAATGGATTCATCCACACATCAGAGACATTACTTCAACTATACCACATCACTTCATGATCAACATTTTCAACTGAACTTTCATGCATTCAAATGCATCTGAAATTCATCGATAAATCAAATGGAGATTTGAATTTGCATTTCAAATGCAATATACTCCTTTTAAATGGAATGCTCAACACATCAGTACCATGAACATCACCATTACAATCTTATTCATGTGATTGTGCATTGTACATTATGTTGATCCTATGATTGTCATGTTGCTGATAGAAGTGGAGCCGGAACCCGAGATCAACCCCCTTCGTTGAAGACCCCGTGACTGAACCTCGTCAGCAAGGCAAGCAAACCCCCATTGATCATGTCGATAAAATCCCACTTCCCTCTCATGTCTCGCTTATGCATTGTTTAGGATGATCACCATGATAACGTTTCTATCGCATAGTTGAACCCATATCCTTTTCATGATCTATCATCTTGTGACAGTAGTAAGCAAACCACAATCCTAGCAGATGTAGGAGTTGGTTGATATCAAGTGGCCCCTGCAACTATTACTGCTTATTGCATGCTTAGGGTACAATGAGGTTGCTTATGATGTGAGTCGGGATGATGATAAACATGGTGTTGATGAAAGTGAAACGTGTTGGTGAATCTACCCTAATACAAGGTGAACGATGAGAGGCTGTGTAGGAGTACACAGTGGGTTGTCTCGTTGAACACCGCCTTAAGTCCGAGTTCTTGTGTGGTGATCCAAGAAGAAGAGTACAACCACACATTGGGCTCACTGACCCCTCTCGACCTAGTACCTCACCCCGTTCGAACCCCAGGAGTCGCATTAGTTCGGAGTTCTGGTAGGGCTGTGGCACGGTCTGCGAAGTGGATGAACGGCTTTTCAAGACCGGCTTGGGACCCTGCACACATCGTTTGAGGCTGTACTGGAACCTCGGCCGGACTTCCATACGGATCCCCCTCAGATAGGCGACTCTCTGGACTAGAACGGAGTTGTGGGCGAAGTGTCGTTGCAACATCCTCGCCGATACCTGCTTGAAGGGTCCCACTCCCAGGCGGTAACTGATGAGTGTGTGTGTGTAGCGGTACACCCCTGAAGGGTTAACAAAACTATTCGAATAGCCGCGTCCGCGGTAAGGGACTGCTTGGAGAGCTGTGTTCGATTATTAGACAACTTTAACTGGATACTTCTAAAACACACCAAGATAAGCGTGAGTGCTATGGTGTGCTTCTCGTGGGGAAGTCGAGGAAGTAACCATAGTGGTGTAATTGGTTGAAGAGATGTAGTGGACTCGTGTACGCTTCTTACCTCAAGTCTGGTACTCATAGTTCAGGACTAGCCAAGTCAAAGCTGGCACTTCTGCAAGTGAAACCCCACCTCCCTTTACCTTGATACATATGCATGAGTAGTATAGTTCCTATGTAAGTCTTGCTGAGTACGATTTTGTACTCACGTTTGCTTAATCTATGTTTTAGATGAACCCACCGACCCCGATGGTGATTTTTTTACTCGAAGCTTGAAGAATGCAGACTCAGACCAAGACCAAGCTAGTGTAGTCCTAGTCAGACGACTGGTTCCCTCGTGGAGGGCTTGTTTTTAGATAAGGCTTCTCTAAGCCATTTGTTAAACTTGTCTGTACTCAGACCTACTTGCTTCCGCTTGTTTGTTGTAATGTTGGATCACATGCTCGTGATCTCTGGGTGCACTCTGTAAGAGTTATTAATAAAGATATATACTTTGTAGAGAATTGCAATGATACCTGCTGTTCATACAAGGCATGTGTGCTGCGTGTATGTTTATAACATGCATGTCTTAGTATGGGTTTTCGAGACCTTAGTTGTGATCTGGTTGGCGGTATTTTATACACCAAGTGGCCCTTAGATGTGCGCAGCTTGGGGCATCGCGATGCAATTGTTCGAGACTCTGTCTCGTGCACACTTTGATGTATGATCGAGCCCGCCCTAGACCCCGACTAAGTGATCGGGCTGGAGTAAGTGTATGTAAGGGTTATAATACAATCGATAGTATGGTGGAGACGACTTGTCTATGAGTATGGGAGTTCACCACCCATATCATTTAGACTTGTGTGCGGACGATGATGACCCATTTCAGTTGATCATCCGGCCTGGATGGGACGCCCCTCACGTTCGATGCTTTCCGAGAATGTTCTGTGCTTGGACTTGTCTGCTTAGACAAGTGGGTACGGTTCTCGGCTCTCCATATGATTGTGTTGTAGCGAGGCTTGCATACGCTAACCCCGGGTCCCGACAGACTTGGTATCAGAGCAGGACTGACTGTAGGATTATCAGCCTTGGCCGAAGTCGAGTCTAGCCTTCTATATTTATATAGTTACTCTGGGTATATAAGGGAACAACGTAAGGCTTCTTTTTCTCCTTACCCTCATCGATCTGAGTTCTGAGTCACCCTTATCTTTTCTACAGGAAGATAGGACTAGGCTCATCTATGTTTGACTAGAACATCTCGTTGATTGCCTCCTTATAGCCGTAGGATTGTCGTGGATGTCCAGAGTCTTCGTGTTTTGAGTTCCTTGAGGAAGTTCTGTCCAATCTCCTCGAGGTTGTCTTGTTTTCCATCCCGGTGTAGCCGTTATGCTGCCGAATTTATCCCGTGTTTCTTTGAATCATTGCCTTTGCATTATAGTCTTCTCCTTCTGAAATCATATCCTTTTATCCTTGCCTCCATCGTACAACCTGTTCTGATTGTTGAATTTTATCACACAGGATGTCAGGTGGAACTCGTAGTGCTGTTCTTCGGAATCGAGACCGTGTTAGGAATCGAAATGATGATGAACCTCTACCATCGCCTTCTGCGGCGGAAATCATGATGGAAGCTGAGCGGAATAGACGTGATCAAACACGCCTTTTGGAGCTCATCGAGCAGAATACCGCCCACCATCGTAATGTGGTGGTCAGCATTCAGGACTTCATCCTCCTCAAGCCACCGGTATTCCGATGTTCTTCTGAGCCCCTTGAAGCTGATGATTGGCTCCGTTCCATCGAGCGTAAGCTTGATACTGCACATGTTAGTCCCGATGACCGAGTTGTTTTCGTGGTATACTTCTTGGAAGGTGCTGCTCTTCAATGGTGGGAGAACCATGTTGCAATGCAGCCAGATGGTCACGTAGTGACTTGGCAGGAGTTCAGTGTTGCCTTTCGAGGGTACCACATTCTGGATGAGTTGATGGAGCGCAAGAAGGAAGAGTTCTGCAATCTAAATCAAGGAGAGATGTCCATTCATGAGTATGTGAGGGAATTCAACCGTCTTGCTCGTTATGCCCAAGATGAGATCACCACCGATGCCAGAAAGCAGGCAAGGTTCCGCAAGGGACTTAGCCCCATCCTCCGTCATGATCTCAACCTCATCGAATTTGCCACCTTTGAGGATTTAGTCAACAGATCCTTCAGAGCTGAGCATGGCAATGAAGTTTTCGAGAAGTCTCGCAAGCATGCTCTTGAGCTTGCCCCTTCTTCCAGTTCACGCCCTCAGAAGCGTATGATCTGGATTCCTAACAGTTTGATCCACCAAAACAACCCACCGAGGCCATCCCTTGTGCCGCCTCGTCCACTAGCTCCACCAAACAACCCAGCTCCCCACACTATCTTTGGAGCCTGCTTTAGATGTGGCCAGCCTGGTCACTATTCTCGTGATTGTTCCATAAGTCAGAATGCTCCACACCATGCCAAAGGAAAACCCACTGTTCGTGCCAAACCACCTCCGAAGGTTACCACCGCTAAGCCATCCACCTCAGAAAATCTTGGACGTGTGAACCAAATCTCAGTTGAGGAAACTGATGATACTTCTGACGTCATTCTTGGTACGCTCCCAGTCAATTTTGTTGCCACTTCTGTCCTTTTCGATCCAGGAGCATCTCACTCATTCATGTCATAAAGTTATGCACTTCGACATGATGTATCCTTTGAAGAAATATTCACCCCTATGATCATTCAAACTCCTGGTTCCAAGTGGCAAACTAATAGAGTAAGCCATGGTAATCAAATTGCAATTGCGGGTTTAGTATTCTTTGCTTCACTCATAGCCCTCAAGTCTTCAGACATTGATGTCATCCTTGGTATGGATTGGTTATCAAGACAACATGCTTTTCTTGATTGTAAAGCCAAGTCAGTTAGACTTACACATCCTTCAGGCCAGACAACAGATTACACCTCACCCAGATCAAGAAACCAAGTACAATCTTTGAATGTGCTTCCCCTTCCCGACCTTGAAGATGTTCCGGTGGTTCGTGACTTCCCGGATGTCTTTCCTGAAGAGCTGCCGGGCATGCCACCCGACAGATGTGTAGAGTTCATAGTGGACCTTATACCAGGCACAACCCCAATTTCCAGACGCCCATACAAAATGGCCCCACGTGAGTTAGCTGAGCTTAAAATCCAACTTGAAGCTTCGTTGGCAAAAGGCTTCATCCGCCCTAGCTCATCGCCATGGGGTTGCCCCGTTCTGTTCGTAACGAAGAAAGATGGAACAGAAAGGATGTGCGTAGACTATCGCCCGCTAAATCTAGCGACGATAAAGAACAAGTACCCACTGCCCAGGATCAATGATCTTTATGATCAACTTGCAGGATCCTCTGTCTTCTCCAAGATGGATTTGAGATTAGGCTATCATCAAATCAAAATCCGGAACGAGGACATTCCCAAAACGGCTTTTACTACTCGTTATGGTCTTTACGAGTACACCGTCATGTCCTTTGGTTTAACCAATGCCCCCGCCACTTTCTCACGCATGATGAATTCGATCTTCATGGAGTATTTGGACCAGTTCGTCGTGGTTTACCTCGATGACATCCTTATATACTCGAAGAACGAAGAAGAACATGCCGAACACCTAAGGCTGGTATTGATGAAACTTAGAGAGCATCGCCTGTATGCTAAATTCTCCAAGTGTGAATTTTGGCTACCAGAAGTGACCTACTTAGGCCACGTGATTTCTGCAAAAGGCATTGCTGTGAATCCCGAGAGAGTTCAGGCCGTCCTTGACTGGACTCCACCTGAATCGGTCAAGCAAGTTAGGAGTTTTCTTGGCGAGCCAGCTATTGCCGTCGCTTCATTGAGAACTTCTCCAAAGTTGCAAAGCCTCTGACTGAACTCCTCAAGAAAGATAAGAAATTCCTATGGACTCCCAAGTGCGAGGAAAGTTTTCAAGAGCTAAAAAGAAGATTGACTTCTGCACTTGTACTTGCACCTCCAGACACCAAAAAGGATTTCGAGATCTATTGTGACGCCTCACGGCAAGGGTTAGGATGCATACTTCTGCAAGATCGACATGTGGTAGCTTATGCTTCACGCCAGTTGCGGCCACATGAAGAGAACTATCCTACCCATGACCTTGAACTCGCTGCCGTAGTTCATGCCCTAACAACTCGGCGACATTACCTCCTTGGTAATCGTTGTGAGATTTATTCCGACCACCAAAGCCTCAAATACATTTTCACCCAGCCAGATCTTAATCTCAGGCAAAGACGCTGGATTGAGTTGATAAAAGATTAAGACGTAGGAATTTCTTACACCCCAGGCAAAGCCAATGTCATGGCTGATGCACTAAGTCGTAAGTCGTATTGTAACAACCTCATGTTACAACAGTATCAACCACTTCTTCATGAGGAATTTCGAAAGCTTAATCTCGAGATTGTTCCTCGTGGATCTCTTTTCAACTTGGTGGCGAAACCAACCCTTGAGGATCAAATCATGGTTGCCCAAAGGCGTGCACGAGGTGTTCGCCGGATCAAGGAGAACATTGCTAGCGAAGTTGCTAAATGTTTCTCCACTGATAGCAAAGGAACGGTATTCTTTGGAAATCGTTTGGTAGTACCTAAGATTAGAGATCTAAGGCAACTCATCCTCAAAGAAGCCCATGACACACCCCTCTCAATTCATCCCGGTAGCACAAAAATGTACCGAGATCTACGCCAGAGATTTTGGTGGACTAGGATGAAGAGAGACATTGCTCAATTTGTTGCCGAATGTGATGTTTGTCGTCGCATTAAGGCAGAACATCAAAGACCTGCTGGTACACTTCAACCTTTGCCTATTCCAGAGTGGAAATGGTACAAAGTCGGTATGGACTTCATCACCGGCTTTCCAAAAACCCAGAAAGGAAACGATGCCATCTTCGTTGTCATAGATAGGCTTTCCAAAGTTGCCCACTTCCTTCCAGTTCGTGAGTCTATAACTGCTAGCCAGTTAGCGGACTTGTATGTCTCTAGAATTGTATCCCTTCATGGTGTTCCTTTGGAAATCAATTCTGATCGTGGTAGCCTTTTCACCTCTAGATTTTGGGGAAGCTTCCAACGTTCTATGGGAACTCATCTATCCTTCAGTACAGCTTTCCACCCTCAATCTAGCGGTCAAGTCGAAAGGGTTAACCAAATTTTGGAAGACATGCTCAGAGCTTGTGTTATCTCATTCGGAAAGAATTGGGAGAAATCTCTTCCATTTGCCGAATTTGCTTATAACAACAGTTTTCAATCTAGTCTGAACATGGCTCCTTTTGAACTCCTATATGGACGACGATGTCGAACACCCCTTAACTGGTCAGAAACCGGTGAAAGACAATTCTTTGGACCGGATATGATCAAGGAAGCAGAAGAGCAAGTTCGGATTATTCGTGATCAATTGAAAGCAGCCCAGTCTCGTCAGAAAAGCTACTATGATCGTCATCATAGGCAAGAAAGCTACAATCTGGATGAGAAGGCTTACCTCCGGGTTACTCCTCTGAAGGGAACCCAAAGATTCGGTATCAAAGGCAAGTTGGCCCCACGTTACATCAGACCTTTCCGTATTCTTGCTAAACGTGGAGAAGTTGCCTACCAACTTGAACTACCCCCGCACCTTTCCCGAGTACATGATGTATTCCATGTGTCACAACTCAGGCGTTCCTTCAAGGACCCCATCCGCGAAGTCGACCATGAAACGCTTGATCTCCAAGATGACCTTTCTTATCGAGAATACCCTGTTCGTATTCTTAATTCAGTAGAGCATGTCACTCGCCGAAAGAAGATCAAGTTTCTGAAAGTTCAGTGGTCACACCACTCTGAGAGAGAAGCTACGTGGAAAAGAGAAGACCGTCTCAGTGCTGAGTATCCCTCCTTCCTCCCGCAGACTTCTGAATCTCGGGACAAGATTCTTTTGAGTGGGGGCGAGTTGTCACAACCCCAAGTAAGGTATGTGCTAGGATCAGAGGTACCTTGCATTCATGCAAAAATTTCAATTTGCAATTCAAGAATGGGGAAAAGAAAGCCCTGAGAAATTAATTCAAATGGCCAGATAAAAATCTTTTTCCAAAAATCATTTGAACATTTGGAAAATTCCTATAAATGGTGCTGATCATTTTAAAAATGGTTTGGGAGCAATCCCATGCTCATGGAATTTTCTAATATTCAAACAGTGCCTTGGAATTAATAAAATAACCCTATTTGAGTTAAGATTCAAATTATTTGAATTTTAAAAATGTTGAAACTTTATAAGTGGCTAGTCTATTTTATTATGAGGCCATATAAAAAATTTCAGCATTTATAAAAATACCTAGCTATTTTATTTGGCTAGGTCAACCTATTTACAGAAGAAATAAAAAAGAAAAGAGAAAACCAGAGGAAAAGGGAGTTACCTTGCGCCCACAGGCGAAGGCCCACTTACCTTGGCCTGGCCCAGCCCACCCCGAAGCGTTGTCTTCTTCCTCCCCGCGGCTCCAAGCAGCTCGCTGGAGCTGGGAGCGCGGCGACGACGCCACGACGACGCCGCCGCCTTCTAGGCCTCCTTGGACTCCCTCTCCTCGCCACGACAGGGCCCAGACTCCCCCGCTCCTTTCCCCTCGCTCGCTGCTTCCTCTCTGCCCTTCCCTCGTCGATTTCTTCACCATCCCGAGAGCCTGCCGGAGCGCCGACGAGGAGATCCCGTGGCCACCGTGACCTTCAAGCTCCGCCGCCATGTCCAACGTCCTCCCCTCCTTCGACTTCGTCGCCCTGCACCATTGATTCGAGCCGGGAGCCTTCGTAGACGACGCGGGCCTCGAGTCTTCACCGCCGGCCGCCACAAAGGACTTCTCCAAATTCGTCGCCGTGGAACCCTCTTTGACCTCGCCGTCCACTCCAGTAGCTCCAGGGTGAGCAGCTTTCCGTTTCCCCCAACTGGTCGCCTCCCCTTTTGGCCCCTAGCTCGATCCTCCATGGGAGCCGAGCGAGCTCGCCGCCATGGTTGACGATTTGCTCGCTACCGTGCTCTGCTGACAAGCCCAGCCTGTCTGTCGCATTCCTGAGGTTCCCAGCAACGCGTTGCACCAGCACAAGGACGCGGAGAAGCACTACGGCGACGTCTGCTTCATCGCCATACCACGGCCGCCGCGGGAGCTCGTCGCCGGCGTCACTCCAGTGCTCCCCGGTGACGCTGCCGTGCCCTGGGTGAAGCGCGCAAGCACGGGGATGCGTGTTTGGTGGTCGCGGCGTGCCTTTTGGTCGCCGGAGTCGTCGTCCAGCGGATCGCCGCCGCGTCGGATGTCGCCGTCGACATGACGCCGGCGAGCACTGACGTGGCACGACGATTAAGCTAATCCAGCCCTAAGCAGTCACTGACAGGTGGGGCCCTGCCCTAATTAACCCCTCGGGTTAATTTTAAACAGGGGGTTAACCCCCACTATGGCTGACAGGTGGGGTCCCCTAGTCAGTTTGACTGGTCAGCCCCCTGCTGACGCATTAAATCAAAAAGAATTAAAATAACCAGAGAAAATTCCAGAAAATGCAATAAACTTTGGAAATTCATAATTAATTCATCCTAACTCCAAATATAGCAAATAATATGTCTAAAATTATCAGAAAAATACAAGGATTATGAATATGCAATTTGTTTTCATGTTTGACCATTTTAAAATGGGTGAACAGTAGAAAACATGCATATGGATCCTTTTCAAATTCAAATTTGGAGTGATTTTGCAAATGATTTTGCAACACCCTTAATTCCAATGGATTCATCCACACATCAGAGACATTACTTCAACTATACCACATCACTTCATGATCAAAATTTTCAAATGAACTTTCATGCATTCAAATGCATCTGAAATTCATCGATAAATCAAATGGAGATTTGAATTTGCATTTCAAATGCAATATACTCCTTTTAAATGGAATGCTCAACACATCAGTACCATGAACATCACCATTACAATCTTATTCATGTGATTGTGCATTGTACATTATGTTGATCCTATGATTGTCATGTTGCTGATAGAAGTGGAGCCGGAACCCGAGATCAACCCCCTTCGTTGAAGACCCCGTGACTGAACCTCGTCAGCAAGGCAAGCAAACCCCCATTGATCATGTCGATAAAATCCCACTTCCCTCTCATGTCTCGCTTATGCATTGTTTAGGATGATCACCATGATAACGTTTCTATCGCATAGTTGAACCCATATCCTTTGCATGACCTATCATCTTGTCACAGTAGTAAGCAAACCACAATCCTAGCAGATGTAGGAGTTGGTTGATATCATGTGGCCCCTGCAACTGTTACTGCTTATTGCATGCTTAGTGGTACAATGAGGTTGCTTATGATGTGAGTCGGGATGATGATAAACATGGTGTTGATGAAAGTGAAACGTGTTGGTGAATCTACCCTAATACAAGGTGAACGATGAGAGGCTGTGTAGGAGTACACAGTTGGTTGTCTCGTTGAACACCGCCTTAAGTCCGAGTTCTTGTGTGGTGATCCAAGAAGAAGAGTACAACCACACATTGGGCTCACTGACCCCTCTCGACCTAGTACCTCACCCCGTTCGAACCCCAGGAGTCGCATTAGTTCGGAGTTCTGGTAGGGCTGTGGCACGGTCTGCGAAGTGGATGAACGGCTTTTCAAGACCGGCTTGGGACCCTGCACACATCGTTTGAGGCTGTACTGGAACCTCGGCCGGACTTCCATACGGATCCCCCTCAGATAGGCGACTCTCTGGACTAGAACGGAGCTGTGGGCGAAGTGTCGTGGCAACATCCTCGCCGATACCTGCTTGAAGGGTCCCACTCCCAGGCGGTAACTGATGAGTGTGTGTGTGTAGCGGTACACCCCTGCAGGGTTAACAAAACTATTCGAATAGCCGCGTCCGTGGTAAGGGACTGCTTGGAGAGCTGTGCTCGATTATTAGACAACTTTAACTGGATACTTCTAAAACACACCAAGATAAGCGTGAGTGCTATGGTGTGCTTCTCGTGGGGAAGTCGAGGAAGTAACCATAGTGGTGTAATTGGTTGAAGAGATGTAGTGGACTCGTGTACGCTTCTTACCTCAAGTCTGGTACTCGTATTCAGGACTAGCCAAGTCAAAGCTGGCACTTCTGCAAGTGAAACCCCACCTCCCTTTACCTTGATACATATGCATGAGTAGTATAGTTCCTATGTAAGTCTTGCTGAGTATGATTTTGTACTCACGTTTGCTTAATCTATGTTTTAGATGAACCCACCGACCCCGATGGTGATTTTTTTACTCGAAGCTTGAAGAGTGAAGACTCAGACCAAGACCAAGCTAGTGTAGTACCAGTCAGACGACTGGTTCCCTCGTGGAGGGCTTGTTTTTAGATAAGGCTTCTCTAAGCCATTTGTTAAACTTGTCTGTACTCAGACCTACTTGCTTCCGCTTGTTTGTTGTAATGTTGGATCACATGCTTGTGATCTCTGGGTGCACTCTGTAAGAGTTATTAATAAAGATATATACTTTGTAGAGAATTGCAATGATACCTGCTATTCATACAAGGCATGTGTGCTGCGTGTATGTTTATAACATGCATGTCTTAGTATGGGTTTTCGAGACCTTAGTTGTGATCTGGCTGGCGGTCTTTTATACACCAAGTGGCCCTTAGATGTGCGCAGCTTGGGGCATCGCGATGCGATTGTTCGAGACTCTGTCTCGTGCACACTTTGATGTATGATCGAGCCCGCCCTAGACCCCGACTAAGTGATCGGGCTGGAGTAAGTCTATGTAAGGGTTATAATACAATCGATAGTATGGTGGAGGCGACTTGTCTATGAGTATGGGAGTTCACCACCCATATCATTTAGACTTGTGTGCGGACGATGATGACCCATTTCAGTTGATCATCCGGCCTGGATGGGACGCCCCTCACGTTCGATGCTTTCCGAGAACGTTCTGTGCTTGGCCTTGTCTGCTTAGACAAGTGGGTACGGTTCTCGGCTCTCCATATGATTGTGTTGTAGCGAGGCTTGCATACGCTAACCCCGGGTCCCGACAGTTCTGCGCCTGAGGTGGTGCTCTGTTCTGAGGTGGTGGTGGGGGTGGAGGTGGTAATGCTTCTCCCTTTGCTATGCGCTTGACAAAATCACATTGCCGAGTGGTATGCGCCGCTGGCTTGCCTGGATTGCTGTGCATCTTGCATGGCTGATCCAGCATGTCCTCGAATGTGTACTTGGGCTTCATCGTCCATTGCGGCTTCGCATTTGGCTTCATCTTCCGACTTCCACTTGCAGCCCCTTGTTCATCTTGATCCTGGACAGCGGCCACCTGCCGACTGCCATACTGAGCATCTGGCTGCTCATCTTTCCTCTTTCCACTGTTTTGCTGGTTGTTGTTGTTGTGCCGATTGATATCTCTGTGCTCTCGCCAACTGAGCCCCTGGTTCCCTGTCTCTGCCGCTTGCACAACCCCTTGTGTCTGAACCACACCGCCGACGCCGTGCTGAATAGGCTCGCGCATCGCAGAGTCGGAGATGGCAAATGCGTTGGCTACCTTCATGAGCTCGGCCAGTGACGAAAAATCTTTGCGGAGCAGTTTGTGCTTCAGCATTGATCCCGCCAAACACCCATCAGTGAAATACTGGATGGCCTAGATCTCATGGACTCCTTCACATGAATTCTTCAGCTTGATCCACCGAGCCAAGTATTCTCGGAGCGGCTCATCCTTGCCCTGCACGCACAAAGCGAGCTGCCGAGGAAGATGCGGCCGATCATACGTGCCGGTGAAGTTGCGAATGAAGGCTTCCGAAAAATCCTCCCAGCAGTTGATGCTGTTGCCGGGCAGACTGTTCAACCATGTCCGAGCTGACCCCTGTAGCATCAAAGGAGCGTAGCGTACAACTACACGTCGAGTTCCGCCGGCAATGCCGACTGCGGTCATGTAATCTGTCAGCCAGTCCTCTGGCTTAACAAAGCCGTTGTACTTGGGGGTGTCTCTGGGCAGGGTGAATCCCTTGGGGAACTACTCGGTCCGAATGCGATGCCCGAAACATGCTGGGCCGGCTGCTCCCTCCTCTTCTTGCTGCGCATCTCTTTCCAATAGCTCAATGCGATGCCTGGCATCATTCTGGCTAATCTGACGAGCACCCAGCCGATTGCTGATTGCTGGCCTTGCTTCTGGATGACGAGGTTGGTCATTGCGCCTGCTGCTCACGGCTGGTTCTTCTGCTCTATGGTTCATGACTGGGGGACCCCGGTTGCTTCTGACCCTGCTCTCACGTCGGGACTGGCCTGGCTTCCTGTTTTTCCGCGACGCATTCGGCCGCTGGCTGACCTCTGGAGCTGGCCTCGCAGTCCTTCTCGATGCTTCAGGGCCTGCCCCTGAATTGTCCAATGCCGCCTGCTGCTGCTGCTTGGCCGGCGCCAGCAGCTCACGCATTCGGCGAGTGTGCTGACGCCGCTCTTCGCCTTCCAAATCTTCCAGCTCGTTCGCAATCTGCTCGGCAGCTCGCAGATTCTTCTCGGGGGTGCTGTATGCTGGTCGTTGGACGAATGCCGCCGCCGCCGGCTGCTCGGCTCCTGACATCTCTCGGCCGACAGCGCGGCCTCTGCTCCTGAGATCTTCTAGGACTGTGGGCGCAATCGACCGCCGCTGGTTGGCATGCGCTGCATTGTACTCTCTAGTGATAGCTCCCAGCCTGCGATCTTCTGCCAGCACGTGCTCGGCGCTCCGAGCGAGTGCAAGCCGTGCTGTCTCCAGATCAGTGTGAACTCGATCGGGATCACCATTCCTGTTCACGGGTGTGTACAACACATCCCACAACGCACTGGTGCCGACTCTTTCCTCGGCATCCGCCGCCTCCTTGGCCTTCCTAGCCGCACTCGCTGCGCCTTGATTGCTTGACGCAGTCGTTCCTGCCATCATCACAACCGCATGCACACGCGACTCCTCTCTGCGGGGAGCTGCCGTGCAGCCCCTGGTCGGGAGCGGATCCGTGGCACTGGAGAAGATGCGCACCTCCCTGGGATACGCCTCAGGGAAACAGCTGATGAAGAGACGATGACTACCGATCTGCAACGATACGCCGGGCGGCAGGGGTGCGCCGACCCCAAACCGCGCAGCATAATCCACCACAAAGTCCATTGCCCCATGCCTAAAGATCAGGCCAGAGGTGTGGCTCATGCTCGACGACGAGGAAGATCCCGTCCGGATCAGAACTCCGGTCGACGCCTCGGTCTGCCCCACGGTGGGCGCCAACTGTCGTCGTTTAGTAACAACATATGCCATAGGGATGGCTAAAGAGAGGGGAAGACTCGAGGGAGAACGATGTCGATGGTGCCGGAAACGGGTTGGGCACAAGCACGGTGAAGGACACCACGATGTACCCAGGTTCGGGGCTCTCCGGAGAGATAACACCCCTACTCCTGCTTGTCTGCTTGCTATAAATGAACTCACGAACTACAATCAATGCTCATGGAGCTGCTCAGAGGAAGAAGAGACCCGTCGTGGGTATGGCTCTCCTCTGCTCCTCTACAGGTTCTACTGTCTGAAGTAAATGCGAATGGGGGAGTCCCTCTCACAGGAGGGGTACCCCGGGCTCTTATAGTGTGAGCTCGGGGTACTACGGTCATTTCAGTCGGGAGCTGGCCCCAGCTGTCATTCTCTCATCGGCTGGGGTCCATCGACTGCAAATCTCCGGTTGATCCGGACTTGTCAAGCGGCTTCCCATGCTGTATCTTCCAGGTAATGATGATGAACAGTGGAGCTACTTCCTCTTATCTCGTCGTCCTGTCTCCGGATTCAGAGGAGAAGGGTGACAACACTCCTCTGACAGATCGGCGAAGTGACTTGGCTTACTGCCATCCGGATCTCTCGGGATCTCGCATTTATGACCTTGTACCAGAGACATCCGATCTGGATAAGGTCAACTCCTGAGCCGATTGAGGAGTGTGCCGATTGCGCCTGGGCCGACTGCTCACATTCGGCATGGCCGATTGCTTGGGAGCAATCGGCCATGCGATTGCCTAGCTCGGCCCAGCAGCAGCCCAATCGGCCTCCTCCTTGTCTTGAAAGAATGCTTTCGTCTGGGTGACCCTACCCGGGTATCATTCCCCCGACACTGTTACTATGTCCGATACTTTTGATGATGCTTCTACTACTCTTGATGATATTGGTTCACTTGGTCACGCTCTTGAGAAACAGATCGCTGCTGCAAAAAAATCTGGAATTGAAATTCCTGATACTTGCTACCCTTTTGATGGAACTTACAATTATCCTGATTTGAGTAAACTCAAGGAGAGACTCCTTGATGATGATTATATTATACTTGATGATGAATTATGCAGGGAGCTAACAGAGTTTGTCGACTCTGACCCTGATGCTATTAAGAAGCTTCTCGAAAAACACTCCCGGAAGAACAAGACCGTTCCTGATCCTACATTTGCTACATCTCCTATATCCATCAATGATCCTGATTATAATTTCTCTGTTGATCTTTCACTTATATCTATGGTTGAAGCTGACCCCTTTTATGGAAGATAAAATGATGATGCTATTGCACACCTGACCAAACTCACTGAGTTGGGTGGCCTGTTTACTACGGAAGGAAAGATACGAAACTTCTATGTTAGTAAGCTTCTTCCTTTCTCTTTGAAGGAAGGTGCTAAAGCACGGTATGATGCACTACCATGTGGTTTCATTAAGAGTCCTCAAGACTTAGCTCACTCTTTTGTTGTTAAGTACTTTCCTGCTCATATGCAACATGCTGCTTTACAAAAAATTTATAACTTTAAACAGTTGCAGGATGAGAACCTCCCTAAAGCTTGGGGGAGGTATTGCAGTGTTATCCAGGCTAGACTGGGACATGGAGTCCCTAAGAATGAATTAATTGATATATTTTATGCTGGTCTAACTGATGAATCCACATCCTATTTGGACAGTTGTGCCGGTTTTGTTTTCAGGAAAAGAACACCGGATGATGCAGAAGAATTAATGGGCAAGATTTCCAAGAACCACGAAGATTGCTCCGTCCCTGAACCACCTCCACCACCAAAAAAGAGGCGCATGCTTGTCCTAAGCCCCGAAGATATGCAAGAAGCGAAGAATTCTATTAAAGAGAAGGGTATTAAAACTGAAGACGTGAAGAATCTACCCCCTATTGAGAAGTTGTGTGAGCCTACCACTCACCCTCCTATGGTAGAGGTACACTCTCTTTTAGATTTCAATGCAAGTGACATCCCTCATGGTAAGCCTCCTGATTAGTGTTTAGATGAGCTTGATAATTTTATTATGAAGAAAAATCACTTTAATGAGAGGATACAAAGTCAGTTGCATGATAATTCCCTTGCTATCAAAAGTTTGCTTGATTTTCTAGGTAGAACAGTTAATGATGTTAAATGTCTTGTGAAGCATTTTCATATGGTTCAAACTCATCTTGAATAAATTTCTGATGTGCAAAAAGATTTGCTCGCTAATAATGCCAAACAGGATATACAAGACTTTGGGATTAAATCCCGAGGAGGAACTAGCACTCAAGATCCTCTCTATCCAGAGGGGCATCCGAAGAGGATCGAGCAAGATTCTCAAATACAGGAAGAAGAAATTGTTAGTTCTCCGAAGAAGAAGAAGAAGAAGCATAAAGAAGCTGACAATTCCAACGATCCAAATAGTATATCTACCTCTGATGCTGAGACTGAAGACGGTGCTGAGGCTGAAAAGGATGGTGAAAAGAATGATCAACCCAAAGTTCGAGAAGAAGAATCACCCGATAAACGCAAGAAATACACTAGAGAAGACTTTATCGCAAGAAGACATGGGAAGGAAAGAGAACCATGGGTACAGAAACCCATGCCCTTTCCAGCTAAGTCTCTCAAAACTAAAGAAGAAGAGCATTACAATAAGTTTTGTGAGTGGATGAAACCTATTTTTCTTCAAATTCCTTTGACTGATGCTATTAAGTTACCTCCCTATTCGAGATATATGAAAGATATTGTTACTAATAAAAGAAAAGTTCCTAATGAAGCAATATCTACTATGCTTGCTAACTACTGTTTTAGTGGCAAGATTCCTGAGAAGCTTGGTGATCCAGGTATACCCACCATTCCTTGCTCCATAAAGAATAATTATGTCAAGACTACTTTATGTGACCTTGGAGCAGGAGTGAGTGTTATGCCTCTCTCTCTTTACAAGAGGCTTTGTTTAGAAAAACTAATCCCTACAGATATCTCTCTTCAGATGGCTGACAAGTCAACAGCCGTTCCCATTGGTATTTGTGAGGATGTTCCCGTGGAAGTTGCTAATTGTTTGATCCTTACTGATTTTGTTGTGCTTGACATGCCCGAAGATGGGAGCATGTCTATTATCCTTGGTAGACCTTTTCTTAACACCGCAGGTGCTATTATTGATTGCAATAAAGGAAAATTTACTTTCAATGTGAATGATAAAGAACACACGGTGTATTTTCCGAAGAAGATTGACAAAAGGCATGGCCTCAACTCTATAGAGAATATCGAGACCGTGAAGATTGGTGAGTGGGATTGTCCTCTACATGTGCACCACAAATACAAAACCATTATGGTGGGGACAATATCCATTTAAGTAAAGGTACCATGAATGCTTCATAGTAAGTGAAACTTTTTGCTCTATGTATTGCTAGTTTGGTAGTAGGACTTGATCAACCTTGATATTAGATGAGTTTTATATGAGTAAAAAGTAGAAGTTGTTATGTTTGCATCTCTTTTATCTTTTATTCTACTTGGTGTACCAAGTTTATATGTTTTTGAAGCTTCACAATTCTAATCACTGCTTCAAGTTTTCGGAAAGTTTCGCAGCTTTTTGAACTCCGGAAATTTTTCGACAGTGAAGTTTTCAGAAAAATTAAAATAAAAATTTCCATGCCGGGAGTGACCCAAAGGCACCTGGGGCTGACCAGGGGGGGCCACCAGTGGCCCAGGCGGCTAGCTGGCGCGGCCTGCCCCCTGGCCGCGCCCACAGGGCGCCTGGGGCCCACAGGCCCCAGCTATAGGTGAGTCTTCTTCCTCTCTCTCTCTCTCTCTCCAAAAACACGAGTTCTGCACTTGCTCTTGCGTTCTTGCTGTTCTTGGAGGCGATTTTCGATCTCTCTCTCTATAGCCCATCACTCGAGCTGAGATTTTGAGAAAATACTCCCTGGTATGTAACTCCTTCACCCCTCCAATTAGATTTTTTATTGGTGGCTTCATTAGTGAGTATTTAGTAGCTCTTGGTGCTGTTAATATGAGCTTGCA
This sequence comes from Bromus sterilis, assembly GCA_950022295.1. Classification (NCBI taxonomy): domain Eukaryota; kingdom Viridiplantae; phylum Streptophyta; class Magnoliopsida; order Poales; family Poaceae; genus Bromus; species Bromus sterilis. The sequence continues at coordinate 381,419,109 of OX465595.1, read as the reverse complement.
TGCATGTGTAGAAATTTATTTTCCAAGTTTTGATGCAAGTTTATGCCTTAGGTAAGTGAGTAGAGTAATTTGCCTCAACTCATTTTGTTTAAATCCTTGTTTTTGTGAATTGTCAAAAATTTCAGAAATTAGTTTCTTTGGAAAATCAAAGGGGTGGCTTGGGAAGAAGAAGCCCGAGCGCTCCGATCGAGTTACTAGAGCTGCAGCTTCACCCTCAGCAGTTAGGGTGAGCTACAATGAAGATCATGTGCCCCTGGAGTTGTTGGAAGAGACAAGCCCAGCATGCGCAATGATGTAGCCGTGCAATGATTTTCTTACAGCTGAAGGAATTAAGGAGGAATTTTATGGCCTTTGTGCCAATGCAGGTTTGACACGGCTAGCTTTATGCCGTGTGTTACAATACAAGAAGCTCACCTCCTGCTTTGTTAACAGTTTTTGTTATAACCATTATGCTGGAACCGTCGAGTTCAAACTTTATAATGATCTCATAACCATGTCTTTGGCACAATTTTGTGATATAATAGGTGTGTCGAACGTTGGTCAGACAACAAAGATGACCACGCAGCCTTCCGAATTGAGGACCCTATTCAACTCCCTTTGGTGCCAGGCGGAGACCGACATTCGGCGTACTAAGATTTCCAGCATTCTGTTTCCACACCTCAGGTATTTTGCGTATTTTGTTGCTAGAGGGGTGTTAGCTCGTGAGAACACGAGCAATGGTTCTGCACCAGATTTCGCTCTTTATGCGAACGCCCTCTCTGATAAGAATGATTATAATGTGGGTTCCTTGATTTATATGGTGGCGTTTACGCCACACTTATCCTTGAGTCTCTTGAGCGCACCCCACATCCTGACGATGTTCCCTTTTCATACTCAAGTCTCGATCTTGCGGCTATGAAGAGGCATAAGTTTGTTACCATGACTTCCCAGTTTTGTAACCTTGATTATATTTTGAGGTTTAAAAGGACCATTACTCGTGAGATCCGTCTACATGCACCACTTTTGTTTGATAACACTCGCAGGAACGGATGGTCCTTCAACGAGATTCAGTTCGATGAGTTCATGGCTCATTACCAGCCGCATAACCCCATGGAGGAGGTTGTGCCCGATGAGGAGGAGCATGGTGAGTTCCCACCTTTCCAGGGAGAGACCTTCACCGAGCTTGGCGAGGGATCTTCTTCCTCTTGGAGCGCAGGGCCTTCCTCATGGGAGGACCCGAGGACTTCGGTGTACGCGCCGGAGGGCTCATACGACTCCTGGACTTACCATTACCCCGGAGCAGGAGGCTCCTGGGGGCAGTAGCTGCTACCAACTTAGGCCAAAAGCCTAAGCTTGGGGGTGTTGATACATCTCAAACGTATCTACTTTTCCAAACACTTTTGCTATTGTTTTGACCTCATTCTTGCATGATTTGGACGAAACTAACCCGGACTAACGTTGTTTTCAGCAGAGCTGCCTGTATGGTTTTATTGTGTGCAGGAAAATGGATTTTTAGACATCCCGGAAAATTCCCAGAAAATTACCAGAAAATCCACGCACCCGATGGATCCAGGAGCCAGAAGTGGGACCGGAGGGGAGCCCTGGGGGCCCCAGGCGCCCCCTGGCGCGGCCAGGGGTGGGGCCGCGCCCTCAGGCCGCCTGGGCTGCTCCCCCCTCCTCTGGTGCCCTACCGAAGCTCCTATTTATACCCGTGACGAGAAAACCCCAGAACAGAAGTCGTGCCTAATGTTTGATATTTTCCTAGATGATCATTGCTTTTCTGTGTGCCTTGCCCCGTGTTAGAATCTATTATATGTTTACTCTCATCCATGCAGCGCCCGACCATCCATCTCCCTAGCCTACAGTGTTTTCAATCCTGCTTGTTATTAGTTGTTACTTTTTGCTATTTACTTTTGCTGTTGCTATCGTCACTATCAGGTGCGGTTGAATTGACAACTCAACTGTCAAAGCTTATAAATACTCTTTGGCTCCCCGTATGTCGAATCAATAAATTGGGTTAACTTACCCGCGAAGACTATCTCGATCCCTTACGCCTGTGGGGCATCAAGCAGCTTTTTCTGGCGCCGTTGCCGGGGAGCATAGCAATATTTACAAGTCTACTTGAATTATCCTGCCTGCTGCATATCATCCGCTATGGGTAAGAAAGGAGACCCCAAGGTTTCGATCTTACCATCCCGTACAAGAAAAGGTACTGTTCTGAACACTAGTGCTACACTTGATTCACCTTCTGTTATGAGTAAGTTTACTTCACCACCACTACATGATGCTTCTATTGAGTCTGTTACTATGTCCGATACTTTTGATGATGCTTCCACTACTTTTGATGATGCTACTTTTCTTGGTCGCCATATTGAAACTCAGACTGCTAAGGCTGCAGCAAAATCCAAGACCGAGACCCCTACTACCTATATTCCTACCTGCAAAACCTTTGGTTACCCGAGCTTAGATGAACTCAGGGAGAGAATCCTTGATGATGATTATGTTACTCTTGATGATGATTTTTGCAGGGAACTCAGAGAGTGTGTCGACTCTGACCCTGGTGCTGTTAAGGAGTTGCTCAAAAAGCACTCCATGAAGAACAAAGTTATTCCTGATCCTCAATTTGCCACATCTCCTACATGCATCACTGATCCTGATTATGATTTCTTTGTTGATCTTTCACTTATATCTACAGTCGAGGCTGGCCCCTTTTATGGCAGAGAAAATGATGATTCTATAGCACACTTGACCAAACTCGCTGAGTTAAGCAACCTATTCACTACTGATGAGAAGATACGAAACTTCTATGTGGCCAAACCTTTTCCTTTTTCTTTGAAGGAGGACGCTAAATCATGGTACGATGCACTACCCTATGGTTCCATTAAAAGTCCTCAGGACTTAGTCAAATTCTTTGTTGATAAATATTTCCCAGCTCATCTGCAACATGCTGCTTTGCAAAGAATCTATAATTTTAAACAATTGCAGGATGAGCACCTCCCTAAAGCTTGGGGGCGGTTTTGTGATTTACTTAAGGTTATGCCGGGACATGGGATCCCCAAGAATGAACTGCTTGATATATTTTACGCTGGTTTAACCGATGAATCCAGAACCTATCTGGATAGTTGTGCTAGTTTTGTTTTCAGGGAAAGAACGCCGGACGATGCAGAAGAATTAATGTTCAAAATTGCCAAGAACTATGAAGACTGGTTCGTTCCTGAGCCACTTCTACCACCGAAAAAGAGGGGCATGCTTGTTTTGAACCCCGAAGATATGCAAGAAGCAAAGAAGTCTATAAAGGAGAAAGGTATTAAAGCCAAAGACGTGAAGAATTTACCTCCTATTGAGAAGTTGTGTGAGCCTACTACTCACCCTCCCTTGGTAGAGGTACACTCTCTATTAGACTTTACTGAAAGTGACATCCCTAAAGGTAAGCCTCCCGACCAATGCTTAGATGAGCTTGATAATTTTATTGTTAAGCAAGACCATTTTAATAAGAAGTTACAAAGTCAGTTGCATGATAATTCTCTTGCTATCAAAAGTTTATGTGATGTTCTAGAGAGAACAGTTAATGATGTTAAATGTCTTGTTAAGAATTTTCATATGGTTCAAACTCAGCTTGAACAAATTTCTAATGTGCAAAAAGATTTGCTTGCTAATAATGCCAAACAGGACATACAAGCTTATGGAATTAAAACAAGGGGTGGAACACACACCCAGGACCCACTTTATCCTGAGGGGCACCCAAGGAGGATCGAGCAAGATTCTCAAGTACAAGAAGAAGACGAGGTTGTTAGCTCTCCAAAGAAGAAAAAGAAGAAGAAGAAACACAAGGAGGCTGACAATCCCGATGATCCTATTACAAGTGAAAATCCAGATATTGATCCTAACAGCATATCTACCTCTAATGCTGAAACAGAAGACGATGCCGAGCCTGAAGAAAAAGACACCGAGGAGGATGATCTACCCAAGGTAAGAGAAGAAGAAGCACCCGAAAAATGCAAGAGGTACTCTAAAGAAGAATTCATCGCAAGAAGACATGGGAAGGAAAGAGAACCATGGATACAGAAACCCATGCCCTTTCCAGGTAAGTCCCTCAAATCTAAAGAAAAAGAGCATTATAATAAATTTTGTGAATGGATGAAGCCTCTTTTTCTTCAAATTCCTTTGACTGATGCTATTAAGTTACCTCCTTATTCGAAATATATGAAAGATATTTTCACTAATAAAATAAAAGTTCCTAATGAGGCTATATCTACTATGCTTGCTAACTACTCTTTCAGTGGAAAGATTCCTAAAAAGCTCGGTGATCCAGGTATACCCACCATTCCTTGCTCCATAAAGAATAATTACGTCAGAACTTCTTTATGTGACCTTGGTGCGGGAGTGAGTGTTATGCCTTTTTGTCTTTACAAGAGGCTTTGTTTAGAGAAACTAATCCCTACAGATATCTCCCTTCAGATGGCTGACAAATCAACAGCTGTCCCAATAGGTATTTGTGACGATGTCCCCGTTGAAGTTGCTAATTGTTTGATCCTTACAGATTTTGTTGTGCTTGACATCCCCGAGGATGGGAGCATGTCCATTATTCTTGGTAGACCTTTTCTTAACACCGCAGGTGCTATTATTGATTGCAATAAAGGAAAGGTCACCTTCAACGTTGATGACAAAGAACACACGATGTATTTTCCAAAGAAGATCGACAAGAGGCATGACCTTAACTCTATAGAGAATATCGAGACCGTGAAGATTGAATGGGACTGTCCACTACATGTGCACCACAAATACAAAACCATTATGGTGGGGACAATGTCCATCAAAGTGAAGGTGCAATGATTATTTCATAAGAGGGGAGACTTCTTGTTCTATATATCGCCGGTTTGTTGGTAAGGCTTGATCAACCTTACTAGTGAAGCTTGTTTTATATAGGTAAAAAGTCAAGCTTGTTATGTTTTCATTTGCTTTAGCTTTCATTCTCTTTGCTGTACCAAGTTTATATGTTTTTGAAGCTTCACAATACTAATCACCACTTTAAGTTTTCAGAAGTTTTGCATCTTTTTGAACTCCGAGAAATTTTCAACAGTGAAGTTTTCAGAAAAATTCCAGAAAAATAAAAATAAAATTTTCCATGCCGGGAGTGACCCAGAGGCACCTGGGGCTGACCAGGGGGGGCACCAGTGGCCCAGGCGGCCAGCTGGCGCGGCCTGCCCCCTGGACGCGCCCACAGGGCGCCTGGGGCCCACAGGCCCCACTTCCAGGTATGTCTTCTTCCTCCTCCTCCTTCTCTCTCCAAAAACACGAGTTCTGCACTTTGTTCTTGCGTTCTTGCTGTTCTTGGAGGAAATTTTCGATCTCTCTCTACAGCCCACCATTTAAGCTGAAATTTTGAGCAAATACTCCCTGGTATGTAACTCCTTCACCCCTCCAATTAGATTTTTGATTGGTGGCCTCTTTTGTGAGTATTTAGTAGCTCTAGGTGCTGTTTATATGAGCTTGCATGCATGTGTAGAATTTTATTTTTCAAGTGTTGATGCAAGTTTATGCCTTAGGTAAGTGAGTTGAGTAGTTTGCCTTAACTCATTTTGTTTAAATCCTTGTTTTTGTAATTTGTCAAAAATTTCAGAAATGAGTTTGCTAGGAAGGGCAAAGGGGTGGCTTGGGAAGAAAAGGCCCGAGCGCTCCGATTGAGTTACAAGAGCTGCAGCTTCACCCTCGACTGCTAGGGTGAGATACAACGAATATCATGTGCCCTTGGAGTTGTTGGAGGACACTAATCAAGCACGTGCAATGACTTTCCCGTGCGATGTATTCCTTGAAGCTGCAGGAATTAGGGAGGAGTTCTATAATCTTTGTGCTAATGCAGGTTTGACGCGGCTCGCAACGTGTCGTGTTACCCAGTATCAAAAACTCACCTCCTGTTTCATTAACAGTTTTAGATATAACTGTCGGGACCCGGGGTTAGCGTATGTAATTCCAGTCACGATACAATCACATGGAGAGCCGAGAACCGTACCCACTTGTCTAAGCAGACAAGGCCAAGCACAGAACGTTCTCGGTAAGCATCGAACGTGAAGGGCATCCCATTCAGGCCGGATGATCATCTGAGATGGGTCCTCATCGTCCGCTCACAAGTCTAAATGCTTATGGGTGGTGAATCCCATACTCATAGATAAGTCGCCTCAACCATGTTATCGATTGGATCCTAACTCTTACATAGACTTACTCCAGCCCGATCACTTATTCGGGGTCTAGGGCGGGCTCGATCATACAACTAAGTGTGCACGTGACAGAGTCACGAGCAATCGCATGGCGATGCCACAAGCTGCGCACATCTAAGGGCCACTTGGTGTATAAAAGACCGCCAGCCAGATCACAACTAAGGTCTCGAAAACCCATACTAAGACATGCATGTTATAAACATACACGCAGCACACATGCCTAGTATGAACAGCAGGTATCATCACATAACTCTAAAAAGTATTCTTTATTGATATACACATAGAGAATACAAAGATCACATGTCTGTGATCAACATTACATCATACAACGGAAGCAAATTAAGTCTGAGTACAGACAAGTTTAACAAATGGCTTAGAGAAGCCTTGTAAAACAAACATGCCCTTCCACGAGGGACCAGACTGCTGTCTGGGACTATGCTAACTTAGTCAACGTCGAGCTTCACGAAGGTGAATCCATCATGTCCGGTTCTTATCTAAAACATAGAATAAGCAAACGTGAGTACAAAGTCATACTCAGCAAGACTTACATCAGAACTATACTACTCATGCTCAAGTATCAAGGTAAAGGAGGTGGGGTTCAACATGCAGAAGTGCCAGCTTTGACTTGGCTAATCCTGTACTACGAGTAACAGAATTTGAGGTAAGAAGCGTACACGAGTCCACTACATCTCCAACCAATACACCACTATGGTTACTTCCTCGACTTCCCCACGAGGAGTCACACCATAGCACTCACGCTTATCTTGCGAGTTTTATAAGTATCCATTCAAGTTATCTATGATCAAGTAGAGGTTTCCAAGTAGTCCATAACCGCGGACACGGCTATTCGAATAGTTCATTAACCCTGCAGGGGTGTACATCTTCACACGCGTGTCATCACTTATCGCCTCGTTCTTGGCATCCTTCAAGCGGATGTCGGATGTGCACCCTAGTGCCAGTTCCTGTTTTCTGCTATTTTTCTATTTCAGGTTTTCCCCGTATTAAAAATGCTCCAAAACTTCTGGAAAATACAATAAAAAATCAGCGCATCGGAAGCTTCCGGAAGAGCCAAGGTGGGTCCAGAGGGCCACCACCAGGGGCCCAGGCGCCCTGGTGGCGCGCCCTAAGGGGAGGCCGCGCCAGGTGGTCGCCTGGACCCCTGGTGTCCCCCCTGGCTGCCCCCCTTCGCCTATATATTCTCCATCACGGGAAACCTCCGAAGACAGAACCCTTTTTCCCGATCTCGCCTTTGTTCCGCCGCCGCCACGCTTCCAAGATTGGGAGCGCTAGCAGACCTCTTCACGGCACCCTGTCGGAGGGAGGATTGACCTTCGGGAGCTTCTCCTCCACCATGGATGCTTCCCGGATGATTCGTGAGTAGTCCACCTTGGACCATGGGTCCATGATCAGTAGCTATGTGATGTTCTCTTCCCCTCTTTGTTCTTCATGGATTAGACCTTGTGAGCTTCCCTACATGATCAAGGCACATATGTCATTCTTTCTGATGTTGATATGTTGAGTTTGCTGGGATCTGATGGATTATGAGAGTATGCTCAGATTGTGATTGAGTAATATATTTGGTTCTTATCTTTTATATTTTTGTTCTTGAGTAATTCTTGCATGTTCTCCGTTGCTATTTATTGCTTTGGCCAAGTAGTAGGTAGTGACTCCAAGAGGGAGCGTTATGCTTGATTGTGGGTTCATGCCCCCTAATGACTAGCTTGAGTGACAGAAACATGAGTCTAGGGGATGTGCTGTTGCCACAAGGGGGAAAACAACGGTGCTTGTAACCGCAGTTGCAAGGATTGTTTACTTTACGCAAAGTTCTTTTAATGCACTTGTTTGTTGCTTCGGGTTTACACTTTGGGTGGGGCTCGCAACTTAATACTAGCGAGATGTTCTGGATAGATATCTCAAGGTGGATGATTAGTAGTAGACGCAGATGGATTTCGGTCTACTTATTTTGATGTACTGCCCATGCTTTTGAGACGCTTCCTTTCTTGATTGGAGTGGAGCGTGTTTCTCTCCCACATAAAGTAAGATGGGGTCTAACTTGTTATGAACAGCAAGCAAAGATAAAGAAAACTAAAATAAAACCTAAGAGCGAGACGCTCCAAGCATAGCACATAACGCATGAAGTGAGAAAAATATAGTGAGACGAAGGACGAACTGATGATTGTTGACGGAGAAGGGGATGCACGGGTGCATCCCCAAGCTTAGACGCTTGAGTCTCCTTGAATATTTATTGGGGATGCATGGGGGCATCCCCAAGCTTGAGAGCTTGACACTCCTGGATCTTCTTTCATCATCTTCTATCGCACACTTAAAAACTCCCTTCATACATAACTCATCATAAGCTGATTACACAGGTTAGTACCCTTAATAAAACAATTTTTCCCCACTGGATATAAAGATATTCTTGAAGAGCTACTGTTTCTCAAGATTTCCAAAAGGTTTTTGCAAAGAAAAAGCAAGCTTAAGGTTTGCAAAAGTAAGGAGAGATAAAATGTGGCAGAATCTGTGAAAAACAGAACAGCAGGTTCTGCAAGTCAAATCAAAAACCTCGGAACATACGAAAGTTTAACAATTTTATAGAGCATGTTGTGTAAAAAATTCAGCTCAAAAAGATGAACTGGTGATTTTATCCGATTTTTTCCGTCAAGAAGACAGAATCTGTTTTCTAGACAACATGTCACAACTTTTGCTTCCCTTATCATAAGAGGCTATAACTTGGCACAAAGCTTGAAAATAAAGATACAATGATGTTGCTACAGTAGTAAAAATCATCAATACCACTAAAAACAGAAGTAAAGACATCTTGGGTTGCCTCCCAACAAGCGCTTTCTTTTACGCCTTTAAGCTAGGCATAATGCAAAAGATCAAGTCCTATCAATCGAATCATCATCAAGATCATCAAAAAGCTCTTCAGTTGTACAACTAGTCTTAAGAGGTCTTTCAAATAAAGGAATAATGAAGATACTTCTAGGGAGAAAACCAAAAGGCGGAAAATCAATGGGAGTTTCATTTATAAATTTATCAAAAAGAGGTATTTCTTCCAAAGTTTTCACGGTTTCAACTTCCTTGGCAATGAGTGGATTATTTTTGGGTCGGGGAACCTTAGGGACATAATTGAACTTAGGTTCCTTCCTTGCTGGAGTCTCTACCTTTTTTGGTTTGATTGAGGAGAAAGTAGTTCCTAGAGTATTAATGATTTCCTCAATCTTACCAATCCTAGAAGGATTCATATCATGGAATTTGATGGTCTCCAAAGTTTTAATAATTTTAAGCATGGAGCTATCAAGCCTATTCAAATTCCGTTGAATCTTGCGATCCAACTAATTTATCCTAGTTATACTTGGTATTTCTAACTCTATCTTTTAAAGTTGTTTCATAATGTGATCTAGAGTTATATCTTCTTGTATGCTAGCAACAGGGAGATTTCCAACAAGATTTTCAATAACATTAAGAGACTCCCAAATTGGGGCTTCTAGGAAATTCCCGTTGACAGCAGTATCTAATATGAACCTTTTCCAAGGAGTAATCCCAACATAAAAATTTCTAAGCAGGATAGTAGTGGATTGCTTCTTGGTGGCTCTCTTCTGAGAATCATTAATTCTATACCAAGCATATTTTAAACTTTCACCGCCTTTTTGTTTAAAGGTGAGAACCTCTGTCTCAACAAAGGCAAAAGGACCAGACATAATGACAGCTACTAGCAAGATAAATAATTTTTTTGTGATTTTTGATATAAGACACAAAGATAAAAGCTGAAAGGTAAAGTAAGAAGACTAAAAAGTAAAGGTAAAAGGTAGTGGGAAACTCCCCTATCTTATCACTCGGAGTCCCCGGCAATGGCGCCAGAAATTTGCTTCATACGCGAGAGATGATAATTTCTTCTCGCCCTTCGTTGGTTACCCCAAGTGGAAGGTGAGATGCAGTGACGAGGATCAGCCTCGGCAAATCCCATGGTCAGGGACCCTGGGTTAGATCATAGAGAAGGAACAGGTTGGCGATACTCGTCGACTAACAGGAGAAGCACTTCCTGCTCGATTGTATTAAGCGAGGGGGAGATTAAAGTGGAAGTCTAGGCGAGTTCGCACAAGACCAGAGGTGTTGATTGTAGATTGGATGTCCTGAGGCGTCCCCCTCCCAGCCTTTATATACTAGGCTGGGTCTCATGGAGCCCGTCTCAGGTTACAGGGACGATTGCCTAATTCTAGCCTTGCCTTGAATGCCAAGTCTTGACTTCCATATTGGTCGCGGACTCCTACGTCGGTACCTAGAGCGGGCCAGTCATGGTCCTGTCGAAGCTTCCAGCGGGCCTCTTGTCTTCGTATGCACCAGGTATCCTCACACGCAGGAGTCGTGGGGTTACCCCCTCGTCAGTAGCCCCCGAGTGCCTGGGGGACTCGAAGCGTCGCGCAGGGACTCGAATTCATCCTCGTTCTCTTTCACATGCGCAGCGCGGCTGCGAGTCGCTTGCAACTTTTAACCATGAAAAATGTTTATTTTGAGGGATGCTAAGCTGAAAGGGCCCAAGGTAGTCGACTGGTCGAGCCTTGATGAATTGAGCTAGTGGCAAATACCTCAGTTGCCCAATCAAGCCCGTTTCCCTCGACACAAACTTGGGAACGACCGGTGTCTAGCAAAGTTCATGCCGCTGCAGGTCTTACAGGATCAATGTTGCCGGTCCCAGTAAATAGCCTTAACGCGTCCGTTATCGGCTCATCTCTCTATCATGCGAGCGCATGGAAAACATCGGAAATGAAGTCGCGCTGTGGCAAGTCCCGGCCCGGCCATCTGTGCAGCGAGGTCCTACCTACACGCTAAGCTTGCATGGAATCTGGGTACAACAACTCGCAGCCCAGGCATCATTTTTATAGAGGCGCGGAGCCCAATTAGCGATGCACCCACTTGGAATAAAAGATCAAGCGAGCTATTAGTAGTCACTCGCGGAGCTTTTGCAAACTCAGGCGAGGAAAATAAGAAAGCGCCCACTCGGAAAGTCGTCGAGTGCACGATTAGATTATATTGTCGAATACTTGTTGAGTCTTGCGAGTGGTGGCTCGAATGCTTTGTTGTCTTTAGGGTGAGGGAGCACCCGAACTCTGAAAATGCGTTGTCTCTGCTAGGGAGAGTGGTCACTCGAGTACATATTTGTCTTCTGGGTGAGGGGGCACCCGAAACTCTGTAGATGTCGTGATTACTGTTGGTGCGAGTGGTTACTCGAGCATGTCTTTGCCTTCTGGGTGAGGGATGTAACAGCCCAAAAGTGATTTTACTATTTGTGTTGTAATTTTGCTTTGTCAAATGGCTATCAAACTTCTTGGGTTGCAAGATGGTGTAAAATGATGTGGTGATCTTGAGTGTAGTCCATGTTGGAGCTCGTTTGAATTTGAATTCAAACCCATCTTTGTGCTTCAAGAAGGGTATTGTTGCATTTTTTTTCAATGCTTCATATATTTTCCCCTAAGCTCAATTTTTGCATAGCCAAATCTCTCTCCCTCCCAAGCTTTTTCAAAGCCTTGCTTTGATTTTTAGCCCCCTGAAAATTTGAGTTGTAGTTCAAAGCAATTTGAATTTAAATCAACTCCTAAGATTTTACTTGCACCAAAAATGTCAAACCATTTTTGAAAAATCAACAATATTCAGGGAGGAATTTTGGTGTTGGAGTGAAGTTTTTCTTTTGCCCCTTTCTCTCGGAAAAACTCTTGGAAGTTCTGTTAATTGATTAATGGAAAATCCCTATGTTTTTATTTCTTTTCTTTTCTCTTGCCTGGACCTAGAGAGGCAGTCCATCCCACTTGGGCCGGCCGATTCCAGCCCATCAGGGGGCAGCGCCTTGTTTTTTTTTCTCCTTCCTCTCTCTCTCAGCCAGCCGGGCCCGCATGTCATCCCCCTCCTCTCACCTTTTTCTCCCCCACGCACATGGCATGGCCATGGAGGAGAGGCCCTCCTGGAGCCACGGGCCCCTCTCCCCCTCTCCTATATCTTCCCCCCTGTTGCCTAGCTCTTTTTCTTTTCCATATTGGCAACTTCAACTTTGTATTCTTTTAAATCCCAAATCAAATGCAATCTTGTTGTATTATGTTTTGGGGTAGAAATTCCAGGTTTTTGTGGTGGCAACATTTTGTGTTTTGAGCAACATAAAAATGATAATATATGAGATTGCCCATATATATATATGCCACCTTTATTTATTTATTTTTTTGTCAAATCCACAGGTTTTGTCTCGTGGTGGCCATGCCGTTTTGACGGGGCAGATTTTTCGAAGTGTTCACTAATGGGTGTTGACCATTTGTATTTTTTGCTAAATACAAGTTTGGGGTGAACCTTTCACGTACACCACCTTGCCCAGATCCTTCTTTCCTTGGATCATGCACCATGCCATCAATTCGTGATCTTGATCCTTTGAACAACCCCCGAACATATTGTTGTATGAAATGGCTGCTCTCCGACCCTCCTTTTGAAAACTTATCCGGTGTCAACTTTCTTCGACACTTTATCGTCTCCGGAATCGATGATTACTTTTCACGTTGTTTTAATTATGTTATGCTTTCGATGTTCATGTCATGTTGACCTGCTACTTACACCAAAATAAGGCTAGGACCAAAGCCATCTTCACGAAAATAAATTGCATATGAAATGGTTGACGTGTCGTCACCACCTCCATTTAAATTGACTAGATAGGGTCACAGCATGTTAAATTAAACTGCTCATGTCATCCTTGCCTGTGCATTGTACCTGTTGCTTACTTGTGTGCCTTTTCTTGCCGGTACCTTACGTTAGCACCTGAGACCGCCGAGGAGATTTACGTGGAGGTTTCTGACACCGAGCCCGAGGACCCTGCTGCGTCTGCTTCAACGACCGATTACCAGGAAAGGGGAAGATTCATACCATTACTTGATACCTTTCTGCCTACCTGCTTAGCTGTAGCCCAGAACGGTTGTTTGATCCTATCCACTTTGAGTATGCCACCTTCAAAACCCAAATAGCCATGATCCCCACATCCCAGCAAAACTTTGTATTGCTAAGTTATCGCTGCTCAGCCATTACTTAGTATGAGTAGGAAAACTTGCTGCTTACCCTATTGCTTTGGTTCGGGATATCATGTTATTTAAAGAAGTTGGTTGATATTTATTATTATGATGTTAAATTATATACTTGACGAAAGATGGGAGACCAGGCTGTTCCCGCCAGGTGTTTTGTTCCATTCGAGTCACCTAGGTCCCGAGTTCCGGGTATTGTGTTTCTTGACGAGCGTGCCTAATCGTGTGTGGGATTCTATGGGGTCCCCTTGTCTTACCTACCTAGCTTCATACAGTTCTAGTGGTGGCCCGAGCTGATTTACTATTTGCAAACGTGTGTGTGCTTGGTTGGTACCCCAGCTGTTTTTGAAACAACCCGGACCAACGGAGACATAGTTCCTCTGGTTGGTCCACACTGGTGAGCTAGGGAAGTCCCCTGATCTATAGGTGAGACTAAACCCGACCTTAGCCATACGGAAGAGGCCGATTCGAGAGCATGGCCGGCTTTTGGATTGGATGTCGACTCCCCGGGGGCCACCCGGAATTGTGCGTTGTTAGTTAGAGGGACTCTGACGTTCCGGAGTTTCAGGCGTTTACTTAGCCAAGTGGAAACCGGGCGTACATGCGAAGCCTATGATGGGCAGTTGGTACACCCCTGCAGAGTTAAATCTTTTCGAAAAGCCGTGTCCGCGGTTATGGACGACTTGAGACCTACTCCTTGTTCATAGAATAACATCAATTTGAATTATATTTTTTTTAAACTTGCCTACCGTGTGAGTGCCTTGGTTGCTTTTCTTCGTCCAGGGGGACCGAGAGAAGATCCAGGTTGTGTTATGTTTGACGTAAGTAGGTGGATAGTAGACTTATGACACGATGTCACGTGCTCTTCTTGGATCTTATCTCTACTCTAATAGAACGATAGCCACTATATATGCTAGTGCGGCTGCAACCTTACCTTTACTGTCTTACCGTAGGAAGTCAGTTATCCTGTAATGATATAATCTCACCCCGTTCTACTTTTGTGCTTTTATTGTTTTGCCTGATCGGCCGCTGCAGTGGAGTACTTCCTTGACCCGAGCTCTGGACGATACTTCGTGGAGGTGCCCCCGGAGGATGACGATGAGTTCGATCTTGTCCAGTAGATTCTACAGTTGGGTTTCGACGATCCGTGGGTGGACTTTTATGTGCAGCCCTCTCTAGGGCAATTTGGCTTTTGACCGTACTCGGTCGTGATTGTCTTCCGCTTGTCGCATCATGTACTGTTGGGTCCACGGACCTCTGAGATGATGTAATAATTATCCAATGGCGATGTATGCCTTGGACTTTATATTTATGTCTTAGTTGAAGTTCTTGCTTTTATACTTGTTGTTGAGAATCCGGCAGCGACACGAGTGCGAGTGTCGTGAGTCGGTGGCTCTTTATGCGCTACTAACTCGAGTGGGATGCGAAAGCGACTAACTTGAGTTAGCACCCCATCGGGGGCCTTACAACTTGGTATCAGAGCAGGACTGACTGTAGGACCCCTTACTGGCCGAAGTCGAGTCTAGAAACTATTTTGTAGTTACTAAGGAAAAATCGGAGAGTAGGAACTCTTTATTTTTCTTCTTACCCCACCCTCCCACCCCTTTTTCGTGAGGAAGTGAAACGTTGTTTTCTTTGCAACTTATCCCCTTTCAAAAAACAAATCTAGGTTCTCGTTTACATGAGGCTCCGATTCCTCTATAATTTTTTGCTAGCGACGAGATGTGTTGGCGTCTTTAAGACCACTGAGCCGCCACTTGGGGTTGACTGCGCTACCTCTCTTACGGCGTACCCCAGGTGAAACGTCCATACAGGATTGGCGAGCATCCTATGGTAATATGGATGTGGTGTTTTTTGCCCTATGGACGACCATGATGGCGGGCCGCTCAGGGCATATGTCTCATTGTTCAGGTTTCCAACCGCTCGTATATATTGTTGTGTGCTCGCTAGCAGATTATTATCTTGGATTCGGATGATCTTGGTTTGGGGATTCCAGTAGCACCTAGCTTTCGACTTTCTGGGTTAACCTTGGTGGAATTTCAGCCTTCGGCTTTCTCATACCTCGTGAGGAAGTTTTGTTGTCAATATTTCTTTATCTTCTGGTTACTTCAATGATTCGACCATGTTCTCATAAGTGTTCCTGTGTACAAGATGCCAAGAGTGAACATGCCGCCGCCAGAGAACCCTATCCTTGGGGAGGCTGTAGCCGCAGTGGCTCAGGGCACAGCTGCGATCCTACAGATGCTGCAGAACCAGACTGCTCAGAGGAATGATCGACCACAGTGCACCACACTGCAGCAGTTCCTCGCGATCAACCCCCCCCCCCAGGTTCTCCGAGGCTCGAGACCCGCTGGAGGCGGATGACTGGATCGCAGAGATCAAGAAGCACTTCAATGCTAACACCGTCAGACCTGTCGACTACGTCACCTTCGCCTCCTTCCAGCTTCAGGGTGCAGCAGCCAGCTGGTACGATACCTACAAGGCCAACAAGGGCGATGCTGTCATCACGTGGGCAGAATTCATCGCAGACTTCAGAGCAGCGCATATTCCGAGTGGCCTGATGGACAGGAAGCGTGAGGAGTTCTTGGCTCTGAGACAGGGTGACAGGTCAGTCCAGGAGTACAACCTGGCCTTCGTCAGGCTAGCCAGGTACGCTCCGAAGGAGGTCATCACAGAGGCTAAGAAGATTGCGAGGTTCCGTGGAGGTCTCAGCACAGAGATCAAGTACGCGCTCACTCAGTGCAGTCTTCAGAGATCGTTCTTGGTAGGTTGCTTGTATGTTCAGTTCCCGCGACAGTTTTGTTCGACTCCGGAGCGTCTCATTCCTTCATTTCCAAGTCTTTCGCTCAGCAGTTTGATTTCCAAGCAGAGGTGTTGCCTTCTCCTTTGGCCATCTCTACACCGGGCTCCAAGTTCAGTTCAGCTGTCAGAGTTCCTGATGTGCAGATCCAGATTCAGGGTCTCCTTTTCTCCGCTTCTTTGGTTTTGCTTCCGCGTTCCGACATTAATGTCATTTTGGGCATGGATTGGCTTGTGCAGTACAAGGCCAATATTGATTGTCCGACCAGATCTGTCAAGTTGACACATGATTCAGGCGCAGAGATCTTGTACACTTGTGGCTCTATGACAGGACCAGCACAGTTGTACGCGTTGAACGCAGGAGTTGCGCCTTTGCTCGAAGAGGTCAGAGTTGTTTGTGAGTTCCCAGACGTCTTTCCGGAGGAGTTACCAGGAATTCCCCCAGTTCGAGCTATTGAGTTCGTTATTGAGCTAGAGCCTGGTACCCAGCCGATTTCTCGGCATCCGTACAAGATGTGTTCGAAAGAGTTGATTGAGCTCAAGAAGCAGTTGACAGAGTTGGAAGCAGGCGGTTTTATCCGCGCGAGCACTTCCCCTTGGGGTGCACCAGCTTTGTTTGTCCAGAAGAAGGATGGGACTAGCCGCTTGGTCCAGGACTACCGCGGTATCAACAAGAAGACCATCAAGAACAAGTACCCTTTACCCCGCATCAATGATTTGTTCGAGCATTTAAATGGGGAAAATGTGTTTTCCAAGCTTGACTTGAGAATGGGGTATCATCAAATCCGTGTTCGTGAAGAAGATATTCCCAAGACCGCGTTCAGCACACGTTATGGGCTGTATGAATTCACAGTCATGACTTTTGGGTTCTCAAATGCACCACCGACGTTCATGAGAGCTATGAACTATCTGTTCCAGGATTGGCTTGATGTGTTTGTGATCCTCTACCTCGACGACATCCTTGTCTATTCCAAGTCAGAGGCTGAGCATGAGGAACATTTGCGCTTGGTGCTGCAGAAGTTAAGAGAGCACCGGTATTACGCCAAGTTCTCCAAGTGTGAGTTTTGGCTGGACAAGGTCAATTTTCTGGGCCATGTCATCTCCGCTGAGGGAATTGCGGTTGACCCAGAGCGAGTCCGCACTATTCAAGAGTGGGCTCCGCCGAAGAATGTGAAGCAGCTAAGGAGTTTTCTCGGCCTCGCCAGTTATTGCAGGAGGTTTGTGCAGAATTTCTCCAAAATAGCCAAGCCAATGACTGAATTGTTGTGCAAGGACAAGAGGTACACTTGGTCACCGGCTTGCCAGTCAGCCTTCGAGGAGTTGAAAGAGAAGCTGACCACAGCTCCAATTCTCACGCCGCCAGATGAGTCACAGCCTTTTCAGGTGTTTTGTGATGCTTCTTTGCAAGGTCTGGGCGGAGTTTTGATGCAAGGTAGGAATATTGTGGCTTATACCTCATGGCAGTTGAAGACAAGTGAGAGGAATTATCCCACGCACGACTTGGAGCTTGCAGCAGTTGTGCACGCTTTGGTCACTTGGCGACACCTCCTCTTAGGGAGGAAGGTGGATGTGTTCACGGACCACAAGAGTCTGAAGTATTTGTTCACTCAGCCAAATCTGAACTTGAGGCAAAGAAGATGGCTCGAAACCATTACTGAGTACACAGTTGATATTCAGTACACGCCTGGGAAGGCGAATGTCATAGCTGATGCGCTGAGCCGCAAGGGCGATTGAAATAATATCCAGGTGCAGAAGATCCACCCTGATTTGTGTGAGTCCTTTCGAAGGCTCAATCTCGAGCTAGTTCCAGCAGGCTATCTTGCCAACCTTGTGGTAGAGCCCACTATCCGTGAGAAGATTCGTGAAGCTCAGTCTGGCAGCTCAATGATTCAGAAGATCAAACAGGGTATTGCCGCCTCAGTTCCGCAGTACGGTTGCTTTTCAGTGCATAATGACGGCACCGAGTTGTTCGAGGAGCGAGTTATTGTTCCCAAGGAAGGAGATCTCAGAGAGGTCATCATGAAGTAAGCCCATGATTCCAAGCTATCGATTCACCCTAGCAGTACGAAGATGTATCAAGATCTCAAGCAAAGCTTTTGGTGGACTCGTATGAAGCGGGATGTTGCCCGTTATGTGTCTCAGCGTGATGTGTGCAGGAGAGTGAAGGCACAACACCAGAAGCCTGCAGGGTTGCTTCAGCCACTTGAGATTCTGGAATGGAAATGGGATCACATAGAGATGGATTTCATCACAGGTTTTCCTTTGTCGCAGAAGAAGAACAATGCCATCTTTCTTCTCATTGACAATCTCTCCAAAGTTTCCCACTTCTTTCCAGTGAAGGACTCCATTTCAGCAGCTCAGTTGGCGGATTTGTACACCGCAAGAGTTGTATCTTTGCATGGCATTCCCAAGAAGATCAGTTCAGATAGAGGCAGCCTTTTCACCTCTAAGTTCTGGCAGGCCTTTCAAAAGGCGATTGGTACGACAGTGTTGTTCAGTACCGCTTATCACCCTCAGACAAGTGGGCAAGTTGAGCGTGTGAACCAAATCCTCGAGGACATGCTTCGGGCATGTGTCATCTCGTTTGGCATGAAGTGGGAAGAGTGCTTGCCGTATGCTGAGTTCTCTTACAACAACAGCTATCAGGCAAGTCTGCAAGCAGCGCCGTTTGAAATCTTGTATGGCCGCAAGTGTAGGACACCTTTGAACTAGTCTGAGACAGGTGAGAGGCAGCTGTTCGGTCCAGATGTGATCCAAGAGGCAGAGGACAGAGTGAAGATTGTCCGAGAGCACCTAAAGGCAGCACAGTCTAGGCAGAAGGCTTATTATGACAAAAGGCACCGTGGTGTAGCATTTCAGGTTGGTGATTGGGCGTACCTGAGAGTGTCTCCGTTGAGGGGAACTTACCGCTTTGGTATCAAAGGAAAGCTCGCTCCAAGGTTTGTCGGACCTTTCCGCATCCTTGAGACTAGAGGACCTCTTGCCTTTCGGCTCGAGCTTCCAGAGAGTCTGTCTATGGTGCATGACGTGTTCCATGTGTCCCAGCTAAAGCAGTGCTTCAAGCAGCCAGAGCAGGCTATTGACTTGGGCGAGATCCAGCTGAGTGCGGACCTTTCCTACTCAGAGCGTCCAGTCCGTGTCCTTGAGACGTCCGAGCGCAAGACGCGCAACAAGACCGTCAAGTTCATGAAAGTTCAGTGGGCACATCATTCAGAGAAGGAAGCAACGTGGGAGCGTGAAGATAATCTCCGTTCTGAGTATCCTGAGTTGTTTCAGGCTTAGATCTCGGGGCGAGATCCTGTGTTGGTGGGGGAGAGCTGTAACAGCCCAAAAGTGATTTTACTATTTGTGTTGTAATTTTGCTTTGTCAAATGGCTATCAAACTTCTTGAGTTGCAAGATGGTGTAAAATGATGTGGTGATCTTGAGTGTAGTCCATGTTGGAGCTCATTTGAATTTGAATTCAAACCCATCTTTGTGCTTCAAGAAGGGTATTGTTGCATTTTTTTTTCAATGCTTCATATATTTTCCCCTAAGCTCAATTTTTGCATAGCCAAATCTCTCTCCCTCCCAAGCTTTTTCAAAGCCTTGCTTTGATTTTTAGCCCCCTGAAAATTTGAGTTGTAGTTCAAAGCAATTCGAATTTAAATCAACTCCCAAGATTTTACTTGCACCAAAAATGGTCAAACCATTTTTGAAAAATCAACAATATTCAGGGAGGAATTTTGGTGTTGGAGTGAAGTTTTTCTTTTGCCCCTTTCTCTCGGAAAAACTCTTGGAAGTTCTGTTAATTGATTAATGGAAAATCCCTATGTTTTTCTTTCTTTTCTTTTCTTTTGCCGGGACCTAGAGAGGCAGTCCAGCCCACTTGGGCCGGCCGATTCCAGCCCATCAGGGGGCAGCGCCTTGTTTTTTTTCTCCTTCCTCTCTCTCTCAGCCAGCCGGGCCCGCATGTCATCCCCCTCCTCTCACCTTTTTCTCCCCCACGCACATGGCATGGCCATGGGGGAGAGGCCCTCCCGGAGCCACGTCTCCCTCTCCCCCTCTCCTATATCTTCCCCCTCTCTTCTCTCCCGAACCTAGTCCCCTTCCTCCTCCCTTGCACCGCCACTCCCTTCCTCCTTCCTCTCAGCGCGCTCTGAAGACGCCATGGACAGGAGGTCCAAGGCCTGTTTTTTTCCTCCCGCGCGGGTCACCCTCGTCGAGACGCCGGCGACCTCCTTCCCCGAGCCGTACGACTACGTCAGACCTCGCTGTGAGCCGCGACGCATTCGCCTTTCCCCTGTTTCACGCGCTAGGATGTGGTGTCGTGTGTGTGCCGCCGCGGCCGCCATGATTTTCGAGGTAGCGTAGGTCCCGGTGGGCTGCGAGACGAGGCGATGTCAACGCAAAAACGAGACCTTGACAGCCCCATCTATGCCGAGGAGCACTTCGGCGAGTCCCCGGGCCAGCGTAGGCGACGCGGTTGTCGCCGGAAGAACGCCGCCGCGCCCTTGTCTGAAAGTTCAGAGTTAGTGCGTCCTTCAGGTCCGTCAGGTTCAGGTTCAGGGAGACTGCTGCAACGTTTGGCGCCTCATAGTGTTCAATCGTCCTGTTCCGACGTGTTTAGCCGTAGCAGCGTGGTGGTCAGGCGGCTGAGGTTTGAATCGATCGACCCTAAGCTCGAATCCCATCCAGCGCGAGGAAGGCCGGTGTTTTGCTTTTTATTTTTTGTTTCTCCTTGCTCTGAATTTTGCCGCTGCAGCTGGTCTCTGAAGATTTCTTCAGAGGTGTCCATAGCATCCCAAGTGCCAAGGCTATCAAAATCCGCAGCTCATCTCCAACGTGTTGTTGGTGCTAGCCTAGTGGTGCGACCAGCGCAGTGCAGCCCAGGGGTGGCGGGTTCGAGTTCCACCCGAGCTGGATTAATCCAGCTTCTTGTTTTGTGGTGTCACCGAGAGGCAGGCCACCTGCCAGTGGCAAGGGTCACGTGGGCTGCTGGCTAGGCCAGTTAGGCCTCGGGCTGGGCCAGGATTGCTGAGAACCAGCCCAGCAATGGAGAGGCCGAGCCCCTCCTCCTTTTTTTTCTTTCTCCCCCCTGTTGCCTAGCTCTTTTTCTTTTCCATATTGGCAACTTCAACTTTGTATTCTTTTAAATCCCAAATCAAATGCAATCTTGTTGTATTTTGTTTTGGGGTAGAAATTCCAGGTTTTTGTGGTGGCAACATTTTGTGTTTTGAGCAACATAAAAATGATAATATATGAGATTGCCCATATATATATATGCCACCTTTATTTATTTATTTTTTTGTCAAATCCACAGCTTTTGTCTCGTGGTGGCCATGCCGTTTTGACGGGGCAGATTTTTCGAAGTGTTCACTAATGGGTATTGACCATTTGTATTTTTTTGCTAAATACAAGTTTGGGGTGAACCTTTCACGTACACCACCTTGCCCAGATCCTTCTTTCCTTGGATCATGCACCATGCCATCAATCCGTGATCTTGATCCTTTGAACAGCCCCCGAACATATTGTTGTATGAAATGGCTGCTCTCCGACCCTCCTTTTGAAAACTTATCCGGTGTCAACTTTCTTCGACACTTTATCGTCTCCGGAATCGATGATTACTTTTCACGTTGTTTTAATTATGTTATGCTTTCGATGTTCATGTCATGTTGACCTGCTACTTACACCAAAATAAGGCTAGGACCAAAGCCATCTTCACGTAAATAAATTGCATATGAAGTGGTTGACGTGTCGTCACCACCTCCATTTAAATTGACTAGATAGGGTCACAGCATGTTAAATTAAACTGCTCATGTCATCCTTGCCTGTGCATTGTACCTGTTGCTTACTTGTGTGCCTTTTCTTGCCGGTACCTTACGTTAGCACCTGAGACCGCCGAGGAGACTTACGTGGAGGTTTCCGACACCGAGCCCGAGGACCCTGCTGCGTCTGCTTCAACGACCGATTACCAGGCAAGGGGAAGATTCATACCATTACTTGATACCTTTCTGCCTACCTGCTTAGCTGTAGCCCAGAACGGTTGTTTGATCCTATCCACTTTGAGTATGCCACCTTCAAAACCCAAATAGCCATGATCCCCACATCCCAGCAAAACTTTGTATTGCTAAGTTATCGCTGCTCAGCCATTACTTAGTATGAGTAGGAAAACTTGCTGCTTACCCTATTGCTTTGGTTCGGGATATCATGTTATTTAAAGAAGTTGGTTGATATTTATTATTATGATGTTAAATTATATACTTGACGAAAGATGGGAGACCAGGCTGTTCCCGCCAGGTGTTTTGTTCCATTCGAGTCACCTAGGTCCCGAGTTCCGGGTATTGTGTTTCTTGACGAGCGTGCCTAATCGTGTGTGGGATTCTATGGGGTCCCCTTGTCTTACCTACCTAGCTTCATACAGTTCTAGTGGTGGCCCGAGCTGATTTACTATTTGCAAACGTGTGTGTGCTTGGTTGGTACCCCAGCTGTTTTTGAAACAACCCGGACCAACGGAGACATAGTTCCTCTGGTTGGTCCACACTGGTGAGCTAGGGAAGTCCCCTGATCTATAGGTGAGACTAAACCCGACCTTAGCCATACGGAAGAGGCCGATTCGAGAGCATGGCCGGCTTTTGGATTGGATGTCGACTCCCCGGGGGCCACCCGGAATTGTGCGTTGTTAGTTAGAGGGACTCTGACGTTCCGGAGTTTCAGGCGTTTACTTAGCCAAGTGGAAACCGGGCGTACATGCGAAGCCTATGATGGGCAGTTGGTACACCCCTGCAGAGTTAAATCTTTTCGAAAAGCCGTGTCCGCGGTTATGGACGACTTGAGACCTACTCCTTGTTCATAGAATAATATCAATTTGAATCATATTTTTTTTAAACTTGCCTACCGTGTGAGTGCCTTGGTTGCTTTTCTTCGTCCAGGGGGACCGAGAGAAGATCCAAGTTGTGTTATGTTTGACGTAAGTAGGTGGATAGTAGACTTATGACACGATGTCACGTGCTCTTTTTGGATCTTATCTCTACTCTAATAGAACGATAGCCACTATATATGCTAGTGCGGCTGCAACCTTACCTTTACTGTCTTACCGTAGGAAGTCAGTTATCCTGTAATGATATAATCTCACCCCGTTCTACTTTTGTGCTTTTATTGTTTTGCCTGATCGGCCGCTGCAGTGGAGTACTTCCTTGACCCGAGCTCTGGACGATACTTCGTGGAGGTGCCCCCGGAGGATGACGATGAGTTTGATCTTGTCCAGTAGATTCTACAGTTGGGTTTCGACGATCCGTGGGTGGACTTTTATGTGCAGCCCTCTCTAGGGCAATTTGGCTTTTGACCGTACTCGGTCGTGATTGTCTTCCGCTTGTCGCATCATGTACTGTTGGGTCCACGGACCTCGGAGATGATGTAATAATTATCCAATGGCGATGTATGCCTTGGACTTTATATTTATGTCTTAGTTGAAGTTCTTGCTTTTATACTTGTTTTTGAGAATCCGGCAGCGACACGAGTGCGAGTGTCGTGAGTCGGTGGCTCTTTATGCGCTACTAACTCGAGTGGGACGCGAAAGCGACTAACTTGAGTTAGCACCGCATCGGGGGCCTTACAAGGGAGCACCCAAACTCTCGAGATTTTTAGATCTTACTCTCTTTGAATAAAGGTACTCCCGATGGGAGTAAAATGTTTTAGAATCAGAATATTTTGGCACCAAGAGACAGGTAGTCTTTGCCGGTCTTTTTTTTCAATTGCTTTTATCTTGATCCGTCCTTCTTGTGATGTCGCGGTGATAGGCATTGTGATGCTATTTGGTGACCTATGATGATGCTTGGTCTTTGATCCGTTGCGTCTTCTGGCCAGTCATAATGACGACTAGGATACCATGTCGCCTGGTGTCCGTTGGGTTTCCAAGGCGTGTATGGGAAACAGGCGAGATTTGACGTGTCCTTTATATAGTGTTGACCGTGTGAAGGCATCTTGTCTTGGAATTCGTAACGCCTGGCGTGTTTGGTCCTTGATTTAATGATGGCGCCGCCTGGGCTTCTGCATCTTTTCCTGGTTTGCCCTTGGATTGTGCTATAAATACCTCCTATTGTTTGCCTGACCCTGGCATCCATTCTTCGCACCCTTCTTTCCTTTCTTCTTCTTCTTCTTCTTCTTCCTTTGGCTCCAAAGCGTGGTGCTGTCCTGGTTGGTCAAGTTCGTGGCCGGCGTGGTCGTGGTGGCCGTACGCCTCGTTCTTCGCGTGGTGGTCGTCGTGGGGCTGCGTTGACGCCTTCTTCCTCTTGTGCGGAAGAAGGTGTCTGGCGCTACGACTTCCTTCTGTGTGTTCTTAGTCGCACCGCTACTCAGATCCCTATTCCATTCTCATTTGCCTCCATGTTTCTGAGCTTAATTTGGGGGGTCTATGGCTCCGGCTTCAAGGGTGGGCTCGATCTCCTGCTTGGGTGGAGCTTTCTGTTGATAGCTCCTTCTTGATTTTTCTTGATTCTGGCTGGAGATCATTTTCACGGAGGCTAAACTTGCGTGATGGGGATAGTCTTTGCTGTCATTTTGATGGTGAAGATACTCTCATTGTTCGTGCATTTGATGCCGGTGGCAATCGTCTAGATCCATACTGGGAGGAAACAAGGAGTGATAGTTCTGGTGGATCGAGGGGCGTTTCACCTGCTTCTCCTGTGGCTTCATCTTCTGTCGACTCCTCGGCTGGTGGTGCTTGCTCTTCTAGTTCTAGGGGTGAGCTCGACGTCAAGCCGGTCGTCAAGCGGGTGCCTCATTAGGCAAGGCACCTTGTAGAACTGGAGGGCAGCGACTTGCTTCGTCGCAGGCTTAATCTTTACTTTGTCTGCGGTGATGCTTGTCAGGTTATGGTACGAAAGTGCCAATTATCTCAGCATGAGCACATATGTAGAAGTCATAATTCCTTGGGATAATTGGTATTGTAATCATTCTGGTAGCTGCCCGAGTCCTTTGTAATGATAACTGTCCTCAAGTCCTTTGTAATGGGAACTGTCCTCAAGTCCTTTGTAATGAGAGCATTCCTCGAGTCCTTTGTAATGAGACCATTCCTCGGGTCCTTTGTAATGAGATATTTGTCTTCGACTCCTTTCCAATGAGAAATTGTCTTCGGCTCCTTTGTAATGAGAAACGTCTTCGACTCCTTTGTAATGAGACACGTCTTCGACTCCTTTGTAATGAGGAGTTGTCTTTGACTCCTTTGCAATGAGGTTGTCGGGTGCGCGGCAGCGCTCCCGATGGGAGTAGACCCCGAGGCTACGTTTGATTTGTAGACTCAGACATAGGATGCGAGCTTTTATTCACCCGGATCGTCCTTTCTTGTAGTTGCTTAGTTGTTCCAAATTTTCATCGGTTGCGCGGCAGCGCTTGTCAGAACCCTCTGTTAGGTAATGTGATAGGATCTTTTTCACTTTGCATTCATGAAAGAAATCAAAGGAAATTCAAATTCAAAAGCAAATGGGAGAAGGAACCCCCCCCAGATGAATTAATTCAAAAGGCCAGATAAAAATCTTCTCCAAAAATTCATGTTAGATTTTTGAAAAGTCTTATAAATGAGTGTGATCACATATCAAGTGATGTGGGACCCACCCCATGCTCATAGATTTTTCAAATATTCAAACAGTGCCTTGGAATAAAAGAAATACCCCTATTTGATTTAAAATTCAAATTATTTGAATTTTAAAAATGTTGAAAGTTTATAAGTGGCTAGTCCATATTATTATGAGGCCATATAAAAGTTTTCAGCATTTAATAAAATGTTAAGCTATTTTATTTAGCTAAACAGAACAAATGTCAGAAGAAAACAGAAAAAGGAAATAGAAAAGGGAACAGAAAAGCTTACCAGACGCCCAGGCGAAGCCGGCCCACCCCAGCCCAGCCGGCCCACAGGGGCAGTGGCGTCTTCTTCCCCGTCCCGCGCCTCCAAGCTGCTCGGTAGAATGCCACCGAGCTAGCCGGGGACGCCACGTCGCCGCCGAGAGCTTCCAGGCCTCCCCGTGGCCTCTTCTCGCGTCCTGGAGACGTCTCGCAGCCGCCCCAGTCCATTTCCCCCCTCCACGAGCTCCCTCCCCTCCTCTCTCGTCCGTTTCGTCGCCGCCCGAGGACCGCCGTGGAGCACGCCGCCGAGTCCACGCAGCCACCGTCGTCCCAGAGCCGTGCCGCCATGTCCAGAAGAACCGCAGCAGGCGTCTTCGTCGTTCCCCTCAACCAATCGAGCCCGAGCTCCTCAGCAGACGACGCCAGCTTCACCGAGGAGCCGCCGGACCCGCAAGTCGCCGTCGTCGAATTCGCCGCCACCACGACCTCCCCGACCTCCCTGACTCCTCTACTAGCTTCAGGGTGAGCTTCTTCATCCGCCCCGACCAACCCCGGAGTATTTCTCCTTCTCCTTTGCGTTTTGCCATGAAAGCCGAGCACGGCCTCCGCCATGGATGAGCTCGAGGTCGCCTCTGTGCCCCTTCGTCTCAACCAGAGCGTGCGTTGTGTTCCCCGTGCTCCTCCTCGTCGAACCATCCCAACCCCGCTTCTTTTCGTGCCCTAGAACGGAATCCCGACCACGGCCGTAGCTAGGCCGCCGCAAAGCTTGACGCCGGTGAGCGTACGGTGCACCCCAGCGCTTGGTTTCGGTCCCTTTCGACGCGCGCGAGTGAGGGCTTCAAGTGGATGGTCTCGGCGCTCCAAATCGTCGACGGATTCGCCTTCCCGTGCAGCGCCGCCGTGGCTCCAGTCGCCGGCATTTAGCCGCCGGCGAGTAAGCCAGACCCCCCCCCCCCCCCCCCGTTAATCACCTGGCTAATGACCCCCTGGGTCACTGACCAGTGGGCCCAGTGGCTTAATTAAGCCACTGGATTAATTTAACCCACGGGTTAATTAAATCCAGTCACTGACACCCTGGACCCACATGTCAGCTGACGCAATAAATCATTTAAATGAATTTCCAGAGATTATTTGAATTAAAGAAATTCCAGAAATTCCAGAAAATACCCCAAACTTTGGAAATTCATAGAAAATTCATATTAACTCCAAATTGGACAAATAATATATGAAAAATGATCAGGAGAAAATTATCTTTCCAAATATGCAACTTTCAACTATGTTTGAGTTGAATTTAAATTGGGACCAGTAGCATATGTCATTTGGTTTATTTGAATTTAATTCAAATTCAAATCAAATGATCTTGCAACTTGGACCATGGATTTGTGTTATAATTCAACCACACATCAGAGGCATATCATACACATTTGAAGTTGTTTAAAAATGATCAAACTATATCACATACAACTTGGTTAATGTTGAATTCAAATGTGGAGTTTGAATTTGCATTTCAAATGCAATATACTCCACTTAAATGGAATTGCCTCACACATCAAAACTTATACTTCAAGTTTCAACATTCATTCATGTGCTTGAGCATTGCATTCATATTGATTGCTACTTCGTGCTTTGTTTGTCGGGTAGAGGTGGAACCGGAGCAAGAGGTTGCAACCTTCGTTGAAGACCCGGAACCCGAACCTCGTCAGCAAGGCAAGCAAACCCCCATTGATCATGTCGATAAAATCCCACTTCCCTCTCATGTATCGCTTATGCATTGTTTAGGATGATCACCATGATTCGTTTCTACCGCATAGATGAACCCATTCCTTTGCATGACCTATCATTTTGTCACAGTAATAAGCAAACCACAATCCTAGCAAATGTAGGAGTTGGTTGATATCATGTAACCCCTGCAATGTTACTGCTTATTGCATGCTTAGTATGATACCATGTTGTTACTGTGATGTGAGTCGGGATGGGAATGATCATGTTGTTGTTGGTAGAAAAGTGTTGGTGAATCGACCCTAATACAAGGTGAACGATGAGAGGTTGTGTAGGAGTACAAGGTGGGTTGTCTCGTTGAACACCGCCCTAGTACGAGTTCTTGTGTGGTGATCCAAGATGAAGAGTACAACCACACATTGGGCTCACTGACCCCTCTCAACTTACTAACTCATCCCTTTCGATGTCCAGATGTCGCAATAGTTTGGAGTTCTGGTAGGTCTGTGGCCTGGATGCTAAGTGAGAGAACGGCTCATCCGAGACCGGCTTATGCACCACGCACACATCACTTGGGTCCACTTCGGTAAACCGGTCGGGTTCACGATAGTGGTAACCAACCCAAGTAGGCGGCTTTCTCGGACTAGATCGGCTATGAGGTAACAGTTGTGGTGAGCATCCTCGCTGGCACCCCTTAAATGGTGTCGAGATCAAAGGCGGTAAATGATGGTCATGTGTGTGTAGCGGTACACCCTTGCAAGGTTAACAAAACTATTCGAATAGCCGCGTCCGCGGTTATGGACTGCTTGGAAAGCTTAGCTTGATTATTAGACAACTTGAACTGGATACTTCTAAAACACACCAAGATAAGTGTGAGTGTTATGGCGTGCTTTCTCGTGGGGAAGTCGAGGAAGGCACCATAGTGGTGTAATTGGTTGGAGAAAGTAGTGGACTCATGTACGCTTCTTACCTCAAAGTCTGGTACTCGTAGTTCAGGATTAGCCAAGTCAAAGCTGGCACTTCTGCAAGTGAACCCCACCTCCCTTTACCTTGATACATGTGCATGAGTAGTATAGCTCCTATGTAAGTCTTGCTGAGTACGACTTTGTACTCACGTTTTCTTAATCTATGTTTTAGATGATGCCACTAACCCCGAAGGGGGCTTCTTCATCGAGCTGGACGACTGAAGACCAACTAGTCTAGTCCCAGTCAGACGACTGGTTCCCTCGTGGAGGGCTTGTGTTTAAATAAGGCTTCTTAAGCCATTTGTTAAACTTGTCTGTACTCAGACATAATTTGCTTCCGTGTGTGTTGTAATGTTGGATCACATGTTTGTGATCTCTGTTTGCACTCTATAAGAGTTATCAATAAAATTGTACACTTTGTAGAGAATTGCAATGGTACCTTCTGTTCATACAAGGCATGTGTGCTGCGTGTATGTTTATAACATGCATGTCTTTGTATGGGTTTTCGAGACCTTAGTTGTGTTCTGGCTGGCGGTCTTTCATACACCAAGTGGCCCTTAGATGTGCGCAGCTTGGGGCATCGCGATGCGATTGTTCGAGACTCTGTCTCGTGCACACTTTGTGGTATGATCGAGCCCGCCCTAGACCCCGACTAAGTGATCGGGCTGGAGTAAGTCTATGTAAGAGTTATGAGATAGTCGATAGTATGGTTGAGGCGACTTGTCTTTGAATATGGGAGTTCACCACCCATATCATTAGACTTGTGTGCGGAAGATGAGGACCCATCTCAGTTGATCATCCGGCCTGGATGGGATGCCCCTCACGTACGATGCTTTCCGAGAACGTTCTGTGCTTGGCCTTGTCCGCTTAGACAAGTGGGTACGGTTATCGGCTCTCCATATGACTATGCCTTAACTGGACTTGCATACGCTAACCCCGGGTCCCGACAGCGCTCCCGATGGGAGTAGCCCCCGAGTCCTTTAGGTGATCATTTGTGATCAGGTGAAGACTAAGGAATTTCTCTGTCTGCTTTGTCCTTATCTTAAAATGTGCTTGATGCCGAACAAAAGTTCTGAGTGGGGTATATGAGTGAAGTGATGCCTTTTTGGGGGGAGTTGGTGTTCGACCTCTTGAATCTTTGCTTTTGTGGAACAGAATATGTCGTTCGTCGGGGGGAGTATGTGTTCTAGCCCCCGAGTGCTTTAAGTGGTGTCGCGTAAGCGAAGATAACGTCTCTCGAGGGGAGTTTGTGCTCGAGCCCCCGAGTGCTTTTTAGGTAGCGTCGCGTAAGCGAAGATAGCGTCTCTCCGGGGGAGTTTGTGCTCGAGCCCTCGAGTGCTTTTAGGTAGCGTCGCGTAAGCGAAGATAGCGTCTCTCGGGGGAAGTTTGGCTCGAGCCCCCGAGTGCTTTTAGGTAGCGTCGCAAAACCGAAGATAGCGTCTCTCGGGGGGAGTTTGTGCTCGAGCCCCTGAGTGCTTTAGTGGTATTATTTGGGAAACACCTTTTATTGCTTCGACTTTTTACATGAGCTGTCGATCGGTGCTGCTACCGATACTCCCGATGGTGTCTATGGGTAGAACAGGCGCAAGTTTGCCACGTTCCACGGGTTCCCCATGTCTTCGTCGGTCTTCGGATTCTTCAGCATGTATGCACCTCCTCCTATGACCTCGGAGATTAGGAAGGGTCCTTCCCACTACGGGGCAAGTTGATGCACTTTTTCTTGTATTATTCGCACGACGAGGTCTCCTTTGCGAAAAGTTCTAGCCCACAGGCGACTGCTTTGGTACGTGCGTAGTTTGTCCTGGTATCCTTCTGAACTTGCTATGGTTGTGTCCCTTGCTTCATCTGTCGTGTCTTTATCATCCTGGAGTGCTTCTTCTGCCTCTTCTTCTTCGTATACCGAGATTCGGGGAGCTCGAAACTTTAGGGCATGCGGTAGTACCGCTTCTGCTGCATACACCATAAAAAAGGGTGTGTACTGGGATAAGGGTTTGGGGGTAGTGCGCAAACTCCAAAGGACTGCGGGGAGTTCTTCTACCCAGTTGCCTGCAGCTTGTTCGAGTGCTGTGAGGAGCCGCTTTTTTATTCCTCTGCACACTAAACCGTTTGCTTTCTCCACCTGGCCGTTAGATTGTGGGTGCACGACTGACGCATAGTTGATTTTGATGCACAGATCCTGGCAGAAATTCTGGAATTCTGACGCTGTGAAGTTTGTGCCGTTATCTGTGATGATGTTATGGGGTACGCCGAATCTGAAGATGATGGACTTGATGAAGTTAACTGTCGTGAGGGTTGTTGAGCTGGTGATTGGTACTACCTCGATCCACTTGGTGAACTTGTCTACTGCTACTAGTAGATGTGTTCGTCCTCCTTTTGAAGATTTCTTGAGTAGACCCACCATATGGAGCCCCCAGGTGGCGAACGGTCAGGATAGCGGTATGGTTTTGAGTTCTGATGCTGGGGCATGCGGCCTGCTGGCGAATTTTTGGCAGGAGATGCAACATCGTACGATGTCTTCCTCATTTTTCATTGCGGTTAGCCAGTAGAATCCTGCTCGTAAGGATTTGGCCACAAGTGCGTGACTGCTCGTGTGGTGCCCGCAAGTGCCTTCGTGGATCTTGAGTAATAGGGCCTTGCCGTCTTCTTCCTCGATGCACTTTTGGAGGACCTGAGATATGCTGCGCTTGTAGAGCTGTCCGTTGATTACTGTGAATGCTTTAGATCATTGGCTGATGCGTCGGGCTTCCGCGACATCTTGTGGTAAGGTCCCTTCGATTAGGAATCGAAGGAACGGTTTTTTCCAAGATGGACCTTCGGGTGCGGCTGGTTCTGCTTCTTCGACTGCTTCGTTGCCTGCATCGTCTGTTGGGTTCACCGCCGCTACTTGTGCTGGTTTGTTTGTGTCGTCGTCCTCGGCGACTGCCTCCGGTGCGGGTGCCTTGGTTTTGATTGACCTCTGGCTGATGCTTTCGAGGAAAACGCCTGGAGGGATGGGTCCTCAGGTTGATCGATGTTTGCGAGCCCGTCTGCTTCTGTGTTATTTTCTCTAGAGACGTAGTTTAGCTCGCAGCCTTCAAATCCTCCTTCCAGGGTATTGTAGAGCTTCTGGTAAGCCATCATGTTTTCTGCGACTGCTTCACAGTCTCTCATTGCCTGCTGGACGACGAGATTGGAGTCACCGTAGATTGAGAGACGAGTGGTGCCGCAAGCTTTTGACATGCGCATGCCATGGAGTAGTGCCTCGTATTCTGCTTCGTTGTTTGAGGCATTGCTGAAGTTGATCTGAAGCACGTATCTGAGTTTGACTCCTTTGGGGGAGATTAGTACGATGCCTGCTCCAGCTCCTTGCTGTCTTTTTGACCCGTCGAAGAACATTGTCCATGAGTTGGACAAGTCTAGGGGGGCAGGTGTTTGCACTTCTGTCCACTCGGCCAGAAAGTCTGGGAGTACTTGGGCTTTGATCGCTGTTGGGTTCTTGAATTGTAGGTCGTGGGGATTGAGATCGATGTTCCATTCAGTGACTCAGCTAGTTGCTCCGGGATTGTTGAGGATGTCCGCGAGTGGTGCGCTGCTCAAGATCGTGATGCGGTGCTCGTCGAAGTAATGTGTTACTTTCCTTGAAGTCATGACGATGGCGTATACGAGCTTCTGGTAGGGCGGGTACCGCCACTGAGATTTTTTGAGGAGCATGCTTAGGTAGTAGATTGGCCTTTGCATGCTTTGGATTTTGCCTTCTTCCATGCGCTCGACGAAGAGCGCCGTGCTGACTACGTTGCTGCGTGCCGCTATGTAGAGGTAGAGGGGTTCTTGCTCCTTGGGCACCGCCAGGATTGGTGGTGTCGAGAGGGTCTTCTTTAGGTCTGCGAATGCGTTGCGGGCTTCCTCAGTCCACTCAAATCTTTCTCCTTTTCTGAGCAACTGGTGGAATGGTAGGGTCCTTTCTCCCAGCCTGCTGATGAAGCGGCTCAGTGCTGCGAGTTTTCCTGTGAGTTGCTGTACGCCCCGGATGTTAACTGGTTCTTGCATCTTGGCGATTGCTTGGGCTTTTTTAGGGTTTGCTTTGACTCCTCGAGCGAAGACCATGTAACCGAGAAGTTTTCCGGCTGGGACGCTGAACACACACTTTTTTGGGTTGAGCTTGATTCTGTATTTGTTGAGAGCGGCGAAGGTTTCACGGAGGTCGTCGAGTAGTGTGCCTGCGTTGTATGTTTTGATGATGATGTCTTCGACATAGACTTGGACGTTTCTGCCTATTTGATCTCTCAGGCACGCTTGCATCATCCGTTGGTACGTGGCTCCGGCATTTTTCAATCTGAAAGGCATTGTTCTGTAGAAGAATACGCTATAGGGGTGATGAACGAGGTGTGTTCTTCATCTTCTTCCTTCATCCTGATTTGGTTGTATCCTGAGTAGGCGTCGAGGAAGGATAGGAGGTCGCATCCTACGGTGGAGTCGATTATCTGGTCTATCCTTGGTAGGGGAAAGTGGTCCTTCGGGCAATGTTTGTTGACGGTCCCGTAGTCGACGCACATCCGTAGTACGTCGATGTCCTTTTTGGGTACCAAGACTGGGTTTGCGATCCAGGTGGCCTTCTTCGTCTCCCGGATGAATTGCGCGTCGAGTAGTCGGTTGATATCTTCTCCAATGGCTCTGGGCTTGGGTTCTGAGAATCGGCGCAAGGCCTGCTTTACTGGTTTGGTGTTTGGATGTATGTGTAGTGCATGTTCTGCAAACTCTCGTGGTATTCCGGGCATGTCGGTCGGGCACCAGGCGAAGATTTTCCACTCTTCGCGAAGGAGGGCCATGAGGGTGGCTGCTTGTTCTTCTGGGAGTTGGGAATAGATTCGGACCGTCTTGTCCGGGTCCGTTGGGTGAACATGGTGGGTGACTGTGTCGCTGTCGACGCTGAAGTCGTGGTTGAATTCCTTTGACTCGCTTCTGCTTGCTAGTGGAAAGATGCTCCTGTCTGTTACCATGGCTATTTCTTAGAGTTGTTGCTGAGCTCCGAACGTGTCGGAAACTTCATGAAAGTCACGGTCGCACTGGTCCGATTTTTAAAGCTCCCATTGACCGTGATGACTCCTGAGGGTCCTGGCATTTTGAGCTTGAGGTACGCATAGTGCGGGACCACCATGAATTGCGCAAATGTGGGTCGGCCTAGTGTGGCGTGGTATTGGGACTGCCAGTCGAGCACTTCGAACTCGAAGAGTTTCCTTGCGAAGTTGCCCTTGCTGCCGAAGATGACATCGAGCTCGATTGTTCCGAGGGAGGTAACTTCTTCACCTGGAACTACGCCGTAGATTGTGAAACCTGACTTTTTCCAGACTGACCGCGGAATCCGCATCTTGCGTAAGGTGCTGGTGAAGATTATTTTTAAGCTGCTGCCTCCGTCCAAGAAAATTATTTCCATGTCATAGCCGCCGATCTGAGCGTTGAAGACCAGTGGTGCGTGACCTGGCCTTGGAATTGTGGGTGGGTGATCGCTTTGTGAGAAGGTGATGCTGGTCTCTGCACCGTATAGTTGGTAGGTTACTATTGTTTTTAGGCCCTCGGCTGCTCGGGTCTGCAGGGTGTGGGCGTCCTGTTTTTCTTTTGAGGGTCGTCCTTCTTGGATCATGCGGACTCCTCCGTGAGACATAGGGTATTCCTCTTCTGTATTTGGTGCTGGCGACTGCTCAGTTCCTCGGGCCCGTTTGGCTTCGCGCTGCTTCTGCTCCTTGAGGCTGTTGGAGAGTTCAGAGAACAAACGACAATCTCTTAGGGTGTGGCTTGCTCTAAGGCGTCCCCAGTCGTCCTCGAAACAGTGGATTGTACAGGGTCCGTCCAGTTGTTCTTTGGCTGAAAGCTTGCTTGAGCAGGCGTGCCTTCTTCTTCGCATGACCTGGAATGACTGCGAGTGGTCTTCTGTGCGGGAGTGGAACCTTGGGTCGAGTTCTATTCCATCGTTGATCGAGTGGTTCCGGATAAATTTGGCGAATTCGTCTGGTCTTCGATCTGGGTCGTAGTACTCGCCGGTCTGAGTTTCGGAGTCCCTGTCCTGCCCTGCGGCGGGTGTCTGGGCGGCGACGGGTCTTTGAGTGGCCGGCAAAGTTTATGTCGAACGTTGCGACTCCTCGATTGGGATTTCTGTGAAGAACTCTTGCACTTGTTCCAGCGTCCTGGTCGGCTTCGCGGTCGCTGTTTGTGTTCGCCTTCTGGGTCGTCGAGTTATTGTCCGTCGATGACGACTTTGGTAGTCGCCGAAGTGCTGGACTTGGTCCAACTGCGGGCCAAGTGATCTTGGTGGTGCAATGGAGAGGTTTGCGATGATCTTGAGTTCCTCGAGTGGGTTGGATCTTGTTCAAGCCCTTGAGTTGCGACTTGCTGGAGATGGGACCGCCGAGTTCGTGATTCCAACCTATGTAGTTCCCACAGATGGCGCCAATTGACGAGGATCAGCCTCGGCAAATCCCATGGCCAGGGACCCTGGGTTAGATCGTAGAGAAGGAAGAGGCTGGAGATACTCGTCGGCTAACAGGAGAAGCACTTCCTGCTCGATTGTATTAAGCGAGGGGGCGATTACAATGGAAATCTAGGCGAGTTTGCACAAGACCAGAGGTGTTGACTTTAGATTGGATGTCCTGAGGCGTCCCCTCCCAGCCCTTATATACTAGGCTGGGTCTCGGGGAGTCCGTCTCAGGTTACAGGGACGATTGCCTAATTCTAGCCTTGCCTTGAACGCCAAGTCTTAACTTCCATATTGGTCGCAGACTCCTACGTCGGTGCCTAGAGCGGTCCAGTCGTGAGCCTGTCGAAGCTTCCAGCGGGCCTCTTGTCTTCGTATGCACCAGGTATCCTCACACGCAGGAGTCGTGGGGTTACCCCCTCGTCATGTAGCGTAGCGGCAAGTTTCCCTTGGTGAAGATATCGAGGTTTAGAGTATCGATCAGTAGGACTCCAGAGATGATAAGTAGGTGTCAGTGGCGCAACTGACGTGGACCTGCACACAGACACAAATAACTTTGCTCCCAACGAAGTTCAGAGAGGTTGTCAATCTCTCTGGTCTTGTTGTTTACAAAGGATAAAAACACAAGGGATAATGATAATGATAGCAACTAAAAATAAAGGTGAAAAGTAAATAAGCGTGTAAACAATGATGAAAATATGGATCGGGGTCCCATGATGTTCACTAGTGATATCTCTCTCCCAAAAGATGATAAAACTGCTATGCGAGGTAAACAAATTACAGATGGGCAATTGACAGGATTATAAACGCACCGCAATGCTAACTATGCTACAAAAGAAAGGAAGAGGCTCAAAAGCATGGGCAGTACGCCAAAATAAGTAGACCGAAATCCAACTGCATCTACTACTAAACATCCACCTTGAGATATCTATCCAGAATATCTCACTGCTATTAAGTTCCTTGACGAGGACCTGCACACGACACAAATAACTTTGCTCCCAACGAAGTTCAGAGAAGTTGTCAATCTCTCTGGTCTTGTTGTTTACAAAGGATCAAACACAAGGGATAACGATAATGATAGCAACTGAAAGTAAATACTGAAAAGTAAATAGGCTTGTAAACAGTGATGAGAATATGGACCGGGGTCCCGTGATGTTCACTAGTGATGTCTCTCTCCCAAAAGACGATAAAACTGCTATGCGAGGTAAACAAATTACAAGATGGGCAATTGACAGGATTATAAATACACCGCAATGCTAACTATGCTACAAAAGAAAGGAAGAGGCTCATAAGCATGGGTAGTACGCCAAAATAAGTAGACCTAAATCCATCTGCATCTACTACTACTCATCCACCTTGAGATATCTATCCAGAACATCTCGCCGGTATTAAGTTGCGAGCCCTGACACATCTCAAACGTATCGATAATTTCTGCTCGCTCCATGCATGTTTTGTGTGATATTTCTATGATTTAGATACACTTTCATATAATTTTGATCATATTTGAACAAACCTACTAACTCAGTGCACCCCAGTGCCAGTTCCTGTTTTCTGTTGTTTTTCTATTCCAGGTTTCCACCATATTAAAAGTGCTCCAAAAATTCGGGAAAAATCGGATAAAAAATCAGCGTAACGGAGTCTTCCAGAAGCACCCAAGTGGGGCCAGAGGGCCACCACCAGGGGCCCAGGCGGCCACCTGGCGCGGCCAAGGGACTGGCCGCGCCAGGGGGGCGCCTGAACCTCTGGTGGCCCCCCTGGCTTCCCCCTTCGCCTATTTATTCTCCGTGATGGGGAAACTCCAAAGACAGAACCCTATTTCGCAATCTCGCCTCTGTTCCGCCGCCGCCGCGCTTCCGAGATCGGGAGCACCGTCAGGACCCCTCCCGGCACCCTGCCGGAGGGAAATTCTACCTCCGGGAGCTTCTCCTCCACCATGGACGCTTCCCGGATGTGCCGTGAGTAGTCTACGTTGGACCATGGGTCCGTGATCAGTAGTTATGGGATGTTCTCCTCCCCTCTTTGTTCTTCATGGTTTAGACCTCGTGAGCTGCCCTACATGATCGAGGCACATATGTAAATCTTCTGTTGTTGCTATGTTGAGTTTGATGGGATCCGATGGATTATGAGATTATGTTCAGATCATGATAAAGTAATATATTTGGTTTTGATCTCTTATATTTTTGTTCCTAAGTAATTCTTGCATGTTCTCCGTTGTTGTTTATTCCTTTGGCCAAGTGGTGGATAGTAACTCCAAGAGGGAACGTTATGCTCGATTGTGGGTACATGCCCTCTGATGACACGCTTGAGTGACAGAAACATGAGTCTAGGGGATGTGTTGTGCCCACAAGGGGGAAAATGGTGCTTGTAACCGCGGTTGCAAGGATTGTTTACTTTACGCAAAGTTCTTTTAATTTAGTTGTCTGTTGCTTTGGGTTTACACTTTGGGTGGGACTCGCAACTTAATACCAGCGAGATGTTCTGGATAGATATCTCAAGGTGGATGATTAGTAGTAGATGTAGATGGATTTCGGTCTACTTATTTTGGCGTACTGCCCATGCTTATGAGCATCTTCCTTTCTTTTGTAACATAGTTAGCATTGCGGTGCGTTTATAATCCTGTCAATTTCCCATCTGTAATTTGTTTACCTCGCATAGCAGTTTTATCGTCTTTTGGGAGAGAGACATCACTCCCCGGTCCATATTCTCATCACTGTTTACAAGCCTATTTCCTTTTCAGTATTTACTTTCAGTTGCTACCATTATCATTATCCCATGTGTGTTTGACCCTTTGTAAACAACAAGACCGGAGAGATTGACAACCTCTCTGAACTTCGTTGGGAGCAAAGTTAATTGTATTGTGTGCAGGTCCGCGTCAGGTGCGCCGCTGACACCTACTTATCATCGCCGGAGTCCTACGGGATACAAACCCTATCCTCTACATAGGGGGAATTTGCTGCTATCCTACATCTCACCTTCCACTTGGGGTAACCAACGAAGGGCAAGAAGCCATTACCACTTCCACGCGATCAAGAAAATTTCTGGCGACGTTGCCGGGGACTCCGAGTGATAAGATAGGGGAGTTCCCCACTATCCTTTACCTTTACTTTTTAGTCTTGTTTGTTTACCTTTCTGTTTTTATCTTTGTGTCCTATATCAAAAACCAGGACTTCCTTGCTTTTTGTGATATTGGATCCATAGTTTCTACCATGCCAAAAATAGTTTATGAATCTTTGAAACTAGATATGGATAAATTATCATCTTATCATGAACATGCTAATGGAGATATTTCAGAGGTCAAAGGAAAGGTAAAAGGAGTTCAAGTTGAATTCCTTCATAGGATTTGTCCAATGGACTTCTTCATCATGGAGCAAATCAAAGCAACATTGTGCTTGGAAGGAACTTCCTTCGAACTATGAGAGGCTTCATTGATATTGGTAATGGGTTCATACGCTTATGCGAGAAGACTAAAGGTAAGTACCTCTTTCCTAGGAAGAAGAAGAATGAGCTTATCGAAAATCAATTTGAATTATTTTATGATTCTGATGATCTTGGAGACCTTTGATTCTTCTTTTGCCTTATGCCTACTTAAAGGCGTAAAAGAAAGCACTTGTTGGGAGGCAACCCAAGATGTTTTTAATTCTTTTTTTAGTGGTCTTGATGATTGTTACTAATGTATAAACATCATTGTATCTTTATTTTTCAAGCTTTGTGCCAAGTATAGGCTCGTATGACAAGGGAAGTGAAAGTTGTGACATGTTGTCCAGAAAACAGATTATGTCCTCGTGATGGGAAAAATAAGAATAAATCACCAGTTCATCTTTTTGAGCTGAATTGTTTACACAGTGTGCTCTATACAATCACGGAACTTTTGTATGTTCTGAGTTTTTTTATTCGAGTTGCAGAAGTACCCCTAAAAAATTCTTTACTACCTATTGTTCTGTTTTTCACAGATTTTGCCACGTTTTGTCTCTCCTAAATTATGCAAACCTTAAGCTTGCTTTTTCTTTGCAAAAACCTTTTGGAAATCTTGAGAAATAGTAGCTCTTCAAGAATATCTTTATATCCAGTGGGGAAAAATTATTTGTTAAGGGTACTAACCTCTCTAGTCAGCTTATGATGAGTTGTGTATGAAGGGAGTTTTCAAGTGTGCGATGGAAGATGATGAAAGAAGATTCGGGAGTGTCAAGTGCTCAAGCTTGGGGATAACCCCATGAATCCGCAACAAATATTCAAGGAGACTCAAGCGTCTAATCTTGGGGATGCCACCGAGCATCCCCATCTCCATCAACAATCGTCAGTTCGTCCTTCGTCTCGCTATATTTTTATCACTTCATGCGTTATGTGCTATGCTTGGAGCGTCTCGCTCTTAGGTTTTATTTTTAGTTTTCTTTAGCTTTGCTTTCCATTCATAACAATTTAGATCCCGTCTTACTTTGTGTGGGAGAGAAACACACTCCACTTTCAAAATACAGAACACATCATAGGATTCTTCATGCCTATCTTTTTTGCTGTTGTGTGTTCTTTATCTTTTCGTAGCTACTGCCCTTTCTAGTTTTAGTCTTAGTTTGTCTTAGCAAGAGCCTTGGCTTTTTTTAGTTTGTTGCTGTAACTCTCTTTATTTTTCATGTTTATCATGTTAAGAGAGTTGGTTTTTGAACTTAGTTCTGTCTTGTTTTTGAGAAGTAGGTAATCGAGGTTGCTATTTAATTTCAGTAGTAACTTGCAATAGTTTTGAGGTATTGATGTGAGTAATGTTTGAACTTTTGGTGTCAAGAGATCTAGCCTATTAGTGATAGATGTTGTATTTTGGGCAATCCATGTGTTATTTTCAAAAACCTACAAAACTAGTTGAGAACTCTAGCACCTAGATGGATCACTACTCTTCTGAGGGGTCGAATATTAGAGTACAATCACGTACCATGAGTCGAGGATGCGCAAGGATAACCAAACCCCCATACACTCCTCCTCAGGGTACTTGTCTCTTTATGAACCTCCTTATTAGATTGAGAGTTACCGATAATAAGTGCTCGAGTTCTTCGAACTAATGTGAGTATTGAAAGTTGACACTTCCACCTCCTCATAATTGCTAGCCTTTCCTGTGCCATGCATTGCCTCCTTCTCACTCCGAGAGTTGGCGTCCACCTTCGTCGGTACATCCAAAACCTTGGCATGATACGCTCTGTCATCATAAACCTCCTTATATCTTTCCTCAAAACAGCCACCATACCTACCTATCAAGGCATTTCCATAACCTTTCCGAGATATATTGCCATGCAACTTCCACCTCTTCATGACTTGATCTTCATGTCATACATGTTCCTGCTACACTGGCAGCATCATACATTGCATACATCATGATAGCTACATCTTCTTTATGATTTGAGTACCTTGTAAAGTGTGAAAGATCTTCTATACCCTCTTGTAAATTAGAGTGTTGCCCTTAAGTGAGGAAAAGATCCCAAAGTGGACAAAATAAAAGATCCCAAAGAGGACAAATGAGAGTTAAATAGAAAGAGCCATTGAGGCCACCAAAAAAATACAAAAAATAGAAAAAAGAGAAAAATAAATAAAAAGAGAGAAAGGGGCAACACTACTATCCTTTTGAAAGATCCACACTAGTACTCCCTCTTATCCTTGTACTCCATAGAGATGATCATGCATATAGCTATGTGGGGACTTTCACACTAATAGATATTGGCTTGCATATTCCAAGGATGAGCCTCCTCAAAAGATCTCTAGGTCTTCATGAGCGAGCAAGTTAGATGCACCCCCACTAGTTCCATTAGAGAGCTTTTCAGCTCATATGTGCATCCGTTGTATGGCAATCCCTACTCCTCACATCATATATATCATTTGGCCTTCTCGCATATGATTGTCCTCATTGATGTGAGCCTTTCTCATCCTTTTTGTCTTTCTCCTCCACCATATTCTCTCTTTTCCATCCAAAGTGTCAACTCTCGTGCTTACGCCCATGCATTGCATGAGTGCTCAAAATATCGAAAAGGAGTGGATCAGATTGACTTGTACCTGGCTAGTGGTCTGGGGACGAGTCAAGATAATATTCCAAAGAAGAACAAGTGTGAAACTTTAGTAGATTGATTTCTCAACACAAAAATACCTTTTTTCTCGTATTCCATATCCCTCTTCTTGAATGCAAACACCATCTGGAGACATTCGAGTCACGGACAGCAAGAACTCTTGCACCTAATGGTCTTTCGTTGCTTGTTTCAATGCTAATATAGACTCTTGCATGTTATGACTTGAATTGAATTACATACCTTGATTGCTTTACTTTTCAAAGTTCTTATATGGTTGCTAGCATGTCACCACAGAAATTATGCGTGTTATCATTTACCTACTCGAGGATGAGTAGGAATTAAGCTTGGGGATGTTGATACGTCTCAAACGTATCGATAATTTCTGCTCGCTCCATGCATGTTTTGTGTGATATTGCTATGATCTAGATACACTTTCATATACTTTTGATCATATTTGGACTAACCTACTAACTCAGTGCACCCCAGTGCCAGTTCCTGTTTTCTGCTGTTTTTCTATTCCAGGTTTCCCCCATATTAAAAGTGCTCCAAAAATTCGGGAAAATCGGATAAAAAATCAGCGTAACGGAGTCTTCCAGAAGCACCCAAGTGGGCCAGGGGGGCACCACCAGGGGCCCAGGCGGCCACCTGGCGCGGCCAGGGGCCTGGCCGCGCGAGGGGGGCACCTGGACCCCTGGTGGACCCCTGGCTGCCCCCCTTCGCCTATTTATTATCCGTGACAGGGAAACTCTGAACACATAACCCTATTTAGCAATCTCGCCTCTGTTCCGCCGCCGCCGCACTTCCAAGATCGGGAGCACCGTAAGGACCTCTCCCGGCACCCTACCGGAGGGAGGGTCGACCTCCGGGAGCTTCTCCTCCACCATGGACGCTTCCCGGAAGTGTCGTGAGTAGTCTACCTTGGACCATGGGTCCGTGATCAGTAGCCATGTGATGTTCTCCTCCCCCTCTTTGTTCTTCATGGTTTAGACCTCGTGAGCTGCCCTAAATGATCGAGGCACATATGTAATTCTTCTATTGTTGCTATGTTGAGTTACCTTTTGAGTCCGTTACACGGGCCAGCTATTCTCTTTCTCTTGATAAAACTTGATTCTTCTTTTGCCTTATGCCTAGCTTAAAGGCGTAAAGAAAGCGCTTGTTGGGAGGCAACCCAAGATGTTTTTACTTCTGTTTTTAGTGATCTTGATGATTGTTACTACTGTAGCAACATCATTGTATCTTTATTTTCAAGCTTTGTGCCAACTTATAGCCTCATATGACAAGGGAAGTGAAAGTTGTGACATGCTGTCCAGAAAACAGATTCTGTCTTCGTGACGGGAAAAAATGGATCAAATCACCAGTTCATCTTTTTGAGCTTAATTTTTTTTACAGCGTTCTCTATACAATCAAGGAACTTTCGTATGTTTTGATTTTTTTTATTTGAGTTGCATAAGTACCCCTAAAAAATTCTTTACTACCTGTTGTTCTGTTTTTCACTGATTCTGCCACGTTTTGTCTCTCCTAACTTTTGCAAACCTTAAGCTTTCTTTTTCTTTGCAAAAACTTTTTGGAAATCTTGAGAAACAGTAGCTCTTCGAGAATATCTATATATCCAGTGGGGAAAAATTATTTATTAAGGGTACTAACCTCTCTAATCAGCTTATGATGAGTTATGTATGAAGGGAATTTTCAAGTGTGTGATGGAAGATGATGAAAGAAGATTCGGAAGTGTCAAGCGCTCAAGCTTGGGGATGCCCCCATGCATCCCAAACAAATATTCAAGGAGACTCAAGCGTCTAAGCTTGGGCATGCCCCCGTGCATCCCCTTCTCCATCAACACTCATCAGTTCGTCCTTCGTCTCACTATATTTTTATCACTTCATGCGTTATGTGCTATGCTTGGAGCGTCTCGCTCTTAAGTTTTATTTTTAGTTTTATTTAGCTTTGCTTGCTATTCATAACAAGTTAGACCCCGTCTTACTTTGTGTGGGAGAGAAACACGCTCCGCTTCCAAAATCTAGAACACATCATAGGATTCTTCATGCCTATCTTTTTGCTGTTGTGTGTTCTTTATCATTTCATAGCTACTGCCATGTTTAGTTTTAGTTTTAGTTTGCCTTTAGCAAGAGCCTTGGCTTTTGTTTAGTTTGTTTCTGGAACTCTCTTTAGTTTTCATGTTTATCTTGTTAAGAGAGTTGGTTGTTGCACTGAGTTTTGTCTTGTTTTGAAAGTAAGTAATTGAGGTTGCTATTTAATTTTAGTAGTAACTTGCAATAGTTTTGAGGTATTGATGTGAGTAATGTTTGAACTTTTGGTGTAAAGAGCTCTAGCCTATTAGTGATAGGTGTCGTATTTTGGGCAATCCGTGTTTATTTTCAAAACCTACGAAACTAGTTGAGAACTCTAGCTACTAGATGGATCACTACTCTTTGGAGGGATCGAATATTAGAATACACTCACGTACCATGAGTCGAGGATGCGCAAAGATAACCAAACCCCCATACACTCCTCCTCGGGGTACTTGTCTCTTTGTGAACCTCCTTATTATATTGAGAGTTAACGATAATAAGTGCATGAGTTCTTCGGACTAATGTAAGTATTGAAAGTTGACACTTCCACCTCCTCATATTTGCTAGCCTCTCCTGTGTCGTGCATTGCCTCCTTCTCACTCCGAGAGTTGGCATCCACCTTCAACGGTACATCCAAACCCTTGGCATGATACGCTCTATCATCATAAACCTCCTTATATCTTTCCTTAAAACAGCCACCATACCTACCTATCAAGGCATTTCCATAGCCTTTCCGAGATAT
Source organism: Bromus sterilis (assembly GCA_950022295.1). Lineage (NCBI taxonomy): Eukaryota > Viridiplantae > Streptophyta > Magnoliopsida > Poales > Poaceae > Bromus > Bromus sterilis. The sequence continues at coordinate 381,375,277 of OX465595.1, read as the reverse complement.
ATTGCCATGCAATGCCCACCTCTTCATGACTTGATCTTCATGTCATACATGTTCCTGCTACACTGGCAGCGGCATACATTACATTCATCATGATAGCTACATCTTCTTTATGATTTGAGTACCTTGTAAAGTTTGAAAGATCTTGTATACCCTCTTGTAAATTAGAGTGTTGTCCTTAAGTGAGGAAAAGATCCCAAAGTGGACAAAATAAAAGATCCCAAAGAGGACAAATGAGAGTTAAATAGAAAGAGCCATTGAGGCCACCAAAATAACAAAAAAATAGAAAAAAGATAAAAAAAAAGAAAATAAAAAGAGAGAAAGGGGCAATAATACTATCCTTTTGAAAGATCCACACTAGTACTCCCTTTTATCCTTGTACTCCATAGAGATGATCATTCATGCATATAGCTATGTGGGGACCTTCACACTATAGAACTTGGCGTGCGTATTCCAAGGATGAGCCTGCTCAAAAGAGCTCTAGGTCTTCATCAGCGAGCAAGTTAGATGCACCCCCACTAGTTCTATAAGAGAGCTTTTCAACTCATATGTGCATCCGTTGCATGGCAATCCCTACTCCTGACATCATATCTATCATTTAGCCTTCTCGCCTATGATTGTCCTCATTAATGTGAGCCTTTCTCTTCCTTTTTGTCTTCCTCCTCCACCATATTCTCTCTTTTCCATCCTAAGTGTCAACTCTCGTGCTTACGCTCATCCATTGCATGAGTGCTCAAAATATCGAAAAGGAGTGGATCAAATTGACTTGTACCTGGATAGTGGTTTGGGGACGAGTTAAGATAAGATTCCAAAGAAGACCAAGTGTGAAACTTTAGTAGATTGATTTCTCAAAAAAAATACTTTTTCTTCTCATATTCCCTATTCCCCTTTCTTGCACGCAAACACCATCTGGAGACATTCGAGTCACGGACAGAGAGAGCTCTTGCACCTAATGTTCTGTCGTTCCTTGTTTCAATGCTAATATAGACTCTTGCATGTTATGACTTGAATTGAATTACATACCTTGATTGCTTTACTTTTCAAAGTTCTTATATGGTTGCTAGCATGTCACCACAGAAATTATGTTTATTATCATTTACCTACTCGAGGACGAGCAGGAATTAAGCTTGGGGATGCTGATACGTCTCAAACGTATCGATAATTTCTGCTCATTCCATGCATGTTTTGTGTGATATTGCTATGATCTAGATACACTTTCAAACACTTTTGATCATATTTGAACTAACCTGCTAACTCAGTGCACCCCATTGCCAGTTCATGTTTTCTGCACTTTTGTATATCAGTTTTCCCCCACATAAAAAGTTCTCCAAAAAATCCGGGAAAAATCAGATAAAAAATCAGCGTTTCGAAAGCTTCTCGAAGCACGAAGGAGGGCCAGGGGGCCACCACCAGGCGCCCAGGCGGCCACCTGGCGCAGCCAGGGGCCTGGCCGTGCCAGGGCGGGGCGCCTGGACCCCTGGTGGCCCCCCTGGCTGCCCCCCTTCGCCTATTTATTCACCGTGACGGGGAAACTCCGAAGAACGAACCCTATTTCGCAATCTCGCCTCTGTTCTGCCGCCGCCGCGCTTCCAAGATCGGGAACACCGTCAGGACCCTTCTCGGCACCCTGCCGGAGGGAGGATCGACCTTCGGGAGCTTCTCCTCCGCCCTGGATGCTTCCCGGATGTGCCGTGAGTAGTCTACCTTGGACCATGGGTTCGTGATCAGTAGCTATGTGATGTTATCCTCCCCTCTTTGTTCTTCGTGGTTTAGACCTCATGAGCTGCCCTACATGATCGAGGCACATATGTAATTCTTCTGTTGTTGCTATACTGAGTTTGATGGGATCTGATGTATTATGAGATTATGGTCAGATCGTGATAGAGTAATATATTTGGTTTTTATCTCTTATATTTTTTTTCCTAAGTAATTATTGCATGTTCTCCGTTGCTGTTTATTGCTTTGGCCAAGTGGTAGGTAGTAACTCCAAGAGGGAACGTTATGCTCGATTGTGGGTACATGCCCCCTGATGACACGCTTGAGTGACAGAAACATGAGTGTAGGGGATGTGTTGTTGCCACAAGGGGGAAAACAACGGTGCTTGCAACCGCGGTTGCAAGTATTGTTTACGGTATGCAAAGTTCTTCTTAATGAAGTTGTCTGTTGCTTTGGGTTTACACTTTGGGTGGGGCTCGCAACTTAATATCAGCGAGATGTAAGTTGCGAGCCCCACCCTTCGTTGGGAGCAAAGTTTCTCGCCCTTCGTTGGTAATCCCAAGTGGAAGGTGAGATGTAAGTTGCGAGCCCCACCCAAAGTGTAAACCCAAAGCAACAGACAACTGCATTCAAAATAACTTTGCATAAAGTAAACAATCCTTGCAACCGTGGTTACAAGCACCGTTGCTTTCCCCCTTGTGGCCACAACACATCCCCTGGACTCATGTTTCTGTCACTCAAGCATGTCATCAGGGGGCATGTACCCACAATCGAGCATAACGTTCCCTCTTGGAGTCACTACCTACTACTTGGCCAAAGCAATAAACATCAACGAAGAACATGCAAGAATTACTTAGGAACAAAAATATAAGAGATAAAAACCAAATATATTACTCTATCAAGATCTAAACATAATCTCATAATCCATCAGATCCCATCAAACTCAGCATAGAAACAACAGAAGAATTACATAAGTGCCTCGATCATGTAGGGCAGCTAACGGGGTCTAAACCATGAAGAACAAAGAGGGGAGGAGAACATCACATAGCTACTGATCACGGACCCATGGTCCAAAGGAAAATACTCACGGCACATCGGAAGCTTCCATGGTGGAGGAGAAGCTCCCGGAGGTCGATCCTCCCTCAGGAAGGGTGCCGGGAAGGGTCCTGACGGTGCTCCCGATCTTGGAAGCGCGGCGGCGGAACAGAGGCGAGTTTGCAAAATAGGGTACTCTCTTTGGATTTTCCCCATGATGAAGAATAAATAGGCGAAGGGGGGCATCCAGGGGGGCCACCAGGGGTCCAGGCGCCTCCCTGGCGCGGCCAGGCCCCTGTCCACGCCAGGTGGCCGCCTGGGCACCTGGTGGTGGCCCCCTGGCCCTCCTTCGGGGTTCAGGAAGCTTCCGGCATGCTGATTTTTTATCTAGTTTTTCCCGGATTTTTGGAGCACTTTTTATATGGGAAAAAACTAAAATAGAAAACAGCAAAAAACAGGGACTGGCACTAGGGTGCACTGAGTTAGTAGGTTAGTCCAAATATGATCAAAAGTGTATGAAAGTGTATCTAGATCATAGCAATATCACACAAAACATGCATGGAACGAGCAGAAATTATCGATACGTTTGAGACGTATCAGTTGCCCTGTCGGGGGTATGACCCCCGGGTAGGGTCACCCAGGGGAAACAATTCATTAAGGCAAAGATCATCGACCTAATGGTCACCAATCTAATCAAGGCCGAGCTAAACAAGAACAAGCAAGAAGTGGGCCGATCTGTTCAAGGCGACGGCCGATTGCCCTAGAGAGGGCGCAATCGGCCTCACCAATGAGCATTCAGCCGAAGTAAGCAGAGCAACATCCGATCAGAATCCCAGGTCGGACACTTGGTACAAGAGCATTCAATGCGCAATCCCTGAAGATCGGGACTGTCAGAGGCGTGTGGTCTCCTCCAGTGCCAATCACGCGGACAGGCCAACAGGCCTAAGTATCTAGCTCCACTGTTCATCACCGAGGTCTACAGGATAGCGGTATGGCGAGCCGCAAGTCTACACCGGGTCATCCGGAGGAGCACGATGTGAAGTCCCTAGCTTAGCTGAGGCAGACAGCTGGGCCCTCCCCTTTGTATTTTTACCTTTGTACCTCGGGCTCGGCCTATAAGAGCCCCGGGTACCCCTCCTGCGTGGGGGACGAGAGAGCAGTTATTACAATCTCACCCACCATAGAGAGAGTAAGGAGAGAGTAGTGACCAGAGGCCCTCTTCTTCTTCCTCTCAAACAGCTCAAGGAGCATTCATTGTAGCCAGAGTTATTGCATATAGCTAGCTCGGCAGGACTAGGGGTGTTATCTCTACGGAGAGCCCCAAACCTGGGTACATCGTGGTGTCTCACCGTGTGTTCCCATTCTCGCTTCCGGTACCAGCGACACTAACATCGGTTTGTCCCCCTCTTTAGCCATCCCCATGGCATCTGCCGTTACATATCGACGACAGTTGGCGCCCACCGTGGGGCAGGCCGAGGCGTTGACTGGAGTTCTGATCCGGACGGGACCATCATCTGCATCGCGCATGCGCTTCGCCTCCGGCCTGGTGATGAGGAGCGGAGCGTGGGACTTCGTCATCGACAACGCCTCGCGGTTTGGGGCTGGAATGCCTCTACCGCGCGACGTCGTCATTCCTTTCGGCGGACATCGTGTTTTCGTCGCAGCACTTCCTGATGTATTTCCCAGGGAGGTACAGGTGTTTTCTGAGCTCACGGATCCGTTGCCAGGACGGTCGGATGCCGTGGGAATAGAGGGCACGACTGCGCACATCCGTGCGGAGGTTATGATGCCTGGAGCGTCCAGTCGCCACAGTTCCACTTCAGCGACCCTAGCCGCGAGGGCAGCAACCACGGCACCAGCAGACCCATGCAACCCACCGAACGTGCTTAGCACTCCCGTGGATCTTCATGCCGATCCAGCCATGGCCCAGGCCGAGCTGGAAAAGGTGCATCAGGCTCTGAAGGAGCAATCCGATAGGATCGACGCTGAAAAGCGCCGGATGGAGGCATCAGTTCGGGAGTACAACGCAGCGCATGGCATTCGGCAGCGTGTTATCCCACCCCCTGTGATCGAGGTGCTCCGAGCAGCAGGCCGAGTGGTCGGCAAAGAGCTGGGAGGAGCCCAACAGCCAGTAACAACACTCATTGCCGTTTTGCAGATCTCATATAGTTCTCCTGTTAAGAACATGAGAGCTGTCGAGCAGATCGCCACCGAGCTGGAGCATCTGGAGGGAGAAGAGCTGCGGGAGAGGACGCGCCGAATGCGCAACCTCATAACCACAGTGAACCAGCAGCAAAAGGCGTCCACCGAGAAGCAAGGGCCAGTAACATCAAAATCAGTTCGGGCAACTGCGGGTGCGAACCAGCCGAATGCACCACACCGGCAGCAGAGGCAGACATCCTCGCCGCATGGCAGTTTGCACCGTAGTCGGAGAAATCAAGGGGCTGCAGGAGGCAGTCGGAGGGACGAGCCAGCAGTCAACAGCAGGCGCAATGAGCAACCGGAGGCATCAGTCCGGCCGGCAATAAGCTAGCGGTTAGGTCCCCGAGCAATCGCGGACAATGACGCAAGGCACCGAATCGAGCAGTTGAAGCAGGATAAGCAACCGGAAGATGATGTGCCGGCGGGTCCAGCATGTTTCGGCCCACGCATTCGGCAAGAGCAGTTTCCCAAAGGCTTCACATTGCCCAGGGACACCCCCAAGTACAATGGATCAGTCAAGCCAGAAGATTGGCTGGTCGATTATATGACAGCCGTCGGTATCGCAGGAGGTGGTCGGCGTGTAGTTGTGCGCTATGCTCCGCTCATGCTCCAAGGTTCAGCTCGGTCCTGGTTAAACAGCTTGCCCAGCAACAGTATCAATTGTTGGAAGGATTTTGAGGATGCGTTTGTTCGCAATTTCACGGGTACTTACGAGCGCCTAGGTCTGCCTCGGCACCTGGCAGTCTGAGTACAAGGAAAGGACGAGCCCCTTCGTGATTACCTTCAGCGATGGATCAAGCTCAGGAACACTTGCGAGGGAGTTCATGAAATCCAAGCCATCCAGTACTTCACTGACGGCTGCTTGGACGGATCTTTGTTGAAGCACAAGCTCCTGTGCAAGGAGATAACTTCTTTGGTCGATCTGATGAGAATAGCCAATTCATTCGCCGCGTCTGACTCTGCAATGCGCCCGATCACGTTGAGTCCCAGTGGTTTTATACAAGGACAACCATCCGGCCAGCAGCAGCAATCGGCAGAAGCAAACGGGCCAAACGGTCCCAATCAGCGCGAGAGGCGCGAGATCCAGAGGAACAACAACTTTGGCAGCAACAACAACAACAAAAACACCCCCAATTTCAACAACACTGGTTTCAACAAGAGGAAGGATGAGCAGCCGGATGCCCAGTATGGCAATCGGCAGGTAGCAACAGTGCAACACCAAGAGGAACAAGGGGCTGCGGGAGGCAGTCGGAAGCAGAAGCCTGCAGAAAGGCCGCCAGGTCAGCCCATGCCCCCATACACCTTTGAGGACATGATGAATCAGCCCTGCAAAATGCATAGTGGAGTAGGCAAGCCCGCATCGCACACCACTCGGCAGTGCATTTGGGTTGAGCGTTTGGCAAAGGGAGGAGCAGGAAATCCACCCCCACCACCGCCCCCACCCCAGGCCCACCACCAGCAAATGCTCGGCAGCAATTCCCACGTCAGGATGCAGAATATATGATCTTCACCAATGAATCGGATGACAAGGGCAGTCAGAGAGCCCGAGAACAGGAAGTCAGTGCCACCATGCCAACAATTTCTCAGAGGATGAACTGGTCGGACAACGCCATAACATGGGGCCCAGAGGACCACCCGAGCGTAATGCCCAACCCGGGCAGTTATATGCTCTTGGTGGATGCAATCTTGGCGGCACCATTGTATTCATGCAAGTTCACCAGGACGCTTATTGATGGAGGCAGCGCCATCAACATTCTGTACAGAGACACAATGATCAAGATCGGCATCAGCGAGAGCGAGTTAGAGCCCAGCAGGACCACATTTCATGGGATAGTGCCCGTCCTGTCATGTACCCCATTAGGCCGCATTCGGCTTGAGGTAGTATTCGGGTCGGAAGAAAATTTCCGCCGAGAGCCGATCTGGTTCGAGGTGGACGATCTGAGAAGCCCGTACCATGTTCTGCTCGGGCCCAATGGTAGTATTCGGCTTGAGGTAGTATTCGGCTGCGATCACCAAGTTCATGTTCAACATCATGCAGCCTTACCTAAAGATGAAGCTCCCAGGGCCCAATGGTCCAATCAATGTGTGTGGTGACTACATGAAGTCACTTGAGTGTTCGTCTGCTGGTTCCAAGCTAGCCGATTCTCTGGTCATCGACGCAGAGCGGCGCCAGCTCGACAAGGTGGTAGCAGCAGTCCAAGCTCAGATGAAGGACCACATGTCGAACACGAAGTACAAGAGACCGGATGATGAGACCATATTTCAAGCGGCAAAGGACAGCAAAAGGATTGCCCTGGACCCCTCCGATCCGATCAAGTGCGTCATCGTTGGGGCTGGGCTCAGCAGCAAATAGGAAGGCGAGCTCGTCGAGTTCCTCCGTGAGAACCGTGACATCTTCACATGGTCCCCACATGACATGCCTGGTGTACCGAGGGAACTTGCCGAGCACAAGCTTCATATCCGACTTGGAGCCAAGCCGATCAAGCAGCCACTTCGGTGTTTTTCAGAAGGGAAGAGAGGAGCAATCAGCGATGAGATAGCCAAATTGCTCGCAGCAGGATTTATCAAGGAAGTGTTCTACCTAAACTGGTTAGCAAATCCAGTTCTGGTTCCGAAGAAGAATGGAACTTGGCGCATGTGTATAGATTACACTTGCCTGAATAAGGCCTGCCCCAAGGATCCTTTTGCGTTGCCCCGTATCGATCAAGTGACTGATTCTACGGCTAGCTGTCAGCTCTTGTGCTTTCTGGATGCCACAACGGGCTATCACCAGATTAAGCTTGATGTAAACGATCAGATTAAAACAGATTTTATTACCCCTTTCGGGGCTTATTGCTACATCACCATGCCATTCGGCCTGAAAAACGGCGGCGCGACTTATCAGCGTACTATGCAGCGGTGTGTTTGGCCTCAGTTAGGTCGGAACATTCATGTATATGTAGATGACCTCGTGGTCAAGTCGGTGCTGGGATCAACCTTGTTGTATGATCTCAAGGAGGCGTTCGCAAACTTACGAGCATACCAGATCAAGCTCAACCCAGAGAAATGTGTGTTCGGCATGCATCCGGCAAGTTGCTTGGTTTTCTAGTTTCTGAGAGAGGGATAGAGTGCAACCCTGAGAAGATTGCAGCAATCAAGAGGATGGGCAAGCCCACAAATCTCAAAGATGTGCAGAAGTTTACCGGATGCTTGGCATCGCTCAGCCGATTTCTCAGTCGGTTGGGAGAGAAGGCAATTCCGCTGTATCATCTAATGAAGAAAACAGAGAAGTTCAGTTGGACACCGCAAGCGGACGAAGCATTCAAGCAGCTCAAGCGCATGATGTCTACCACTCCAGTGCTGGCAGCTCCGAAGGAAAAAGAGCCAATGATATTGTATATTGCAGCAACCACTCGGGTGGTCAGTATTGTTATGGTGGTCGAGCATCCTGAAAAGGACAAGGCGCAGCCGGTCCAGAGGCCAGTGTATTATGTCAGTGAAGTGCTCTCCACCTCCAAGAAAAACTACCCCCATTATCAGAAGATGTGTTATGGTGTGTACATGGCAGCAAGAAAGTTGAAGCCCTATTTCCAGGCGCATCCGATCACGGTGCTCAGTTCGGCTCCATTGGCAGAAATCATTGGCAGTCGGGACGCATCCGGTCGGGTGGCAAAATGGGCCATAGAAATCGCAACACATGGGATCAAGTATGAGCCTCGGACGGCAGTCAAATCTCAAGTTCTGGCGGATTTTCTGGTGGATTGGGTAGAAACTCAATATATACCCTCCCCCCTGTCCGGACTCTCAGTTCTGGCATATGCACTTTGATGGCTCCAAGATGATGACCGGACTAGGGGCTGGTTTTGTTCTTACTTCTCCAAAAGGTGACAAGCTCGAGTATGTGCTGCAGATCCACTTCGCAGCATCAAACAATGTGCCCGAATACGAAGCTTTAGTACATGGAGTCCGATTGGCCAAGGAGATTGGCATTCGGCGAATTCTGTGTTATGGTGATTCCGATCTGGTGGTGCAGCAATGCACTGGCACTTGGGACGCAAAAGATGAAAATATGGCAAGATACAGATTCCTTGTGCAGCAGTTGTCTGGGTTCTTTGAGGGGTGTGAATTCCATCACATTCCCCGAGCTGAAAATGAAGCAGCAGATGCACTGTCCAAGCTGGGGTCTACCAGAAAGGAAATTCCTCCAGGAATATCACTAGAGAACATCCACAAGCCATCCATCAAGCCTTCCCCAGAATCAGAGTCAATCTTTATTCCGTCCGACTTGAAGATGGCAGAGCTCGAAGCAAAAGAGAAAAAGGCAAAGGAGAATTCAGCCGCACTAGGGGTTGTCGATTGCGAACCAGGGGTTGCTGTCGTCAGCTCAGGGACTGAGGGGACCATGCCAGACGCGATCGGCTCCTCCTCCTCCGAGCTGCCAGTAGCAGAAGTCACACAGCTAGAGCCAGAAGCAGTTGCTGTAATGGTGATTGTGGCGGCACCATCATGGGCAGAACCATTCAGAAATTTCCTGGTAGATGGCATACTCCCAGAAGATGAAGTGGAAGCTCGGCAAGTCCAGCGCCGATCTGGAGCATACACGATCATCAACAACGAGCTGGTGCACCGAAGTGCAACAAGAGTTCTTCAGCTATGTGTGGAAGAGGACAAGGGGCTGGAATTGCTCCGAGACATCCATCAGGGCGAGTGCGGTCATCACGCATCAGCAATAGCAATAGTTGCCAAGGCTTTCCGCCATGGTTTTTATTGGCCGACTGCGAAATCAGTGGCAGAAGATCTGGTCAAGAATTGCAATAGGTGTCAAAGATTCAAAGCAAAAAGCCACTTACCAGCCTCAGCACTCAAAACCATTCCGATTACATGGCCGTTTGCAGTTTGGGGTCTGGACATGGTAAGGCCGTTCAAAACAGCAAGAGGTGGCATGACACACTTACTGGTAGAAGTGGACAAATTTACCAAGTGGATAGAGGCAAGGCCGATCAAGACATTGGATGGGCCAACTGCGGTCAGGTTCATAGTAGACATCACGGTCAAATATGGAGTGCCACACAGCATCATCACTGACAATGGAACAAACTTTGCAAAGGGGGCGCTAGCTCGGTTTGCCTCCCAGCAAGGCATACGGCTACACGTCGCATCCGTGGCTCACCCCCAGTCAAATGGTCAAGAAGAGCGGGCGAATGGTCTCATTATGTCCGGAATCAAGCCAAGATTGGTAGAACCACTAGAAAGGGCACCCGACGCATGGATTGACGAGCTGCCAGCAGTACTTTGGAGTTTGCGAACCACACCAAACCATTCAACTGGATTCACTCCCTTCTTCCTAGTATATGGCGCTGAAGCAATGCTCCCTTGTGACATTGAGTTTGATTCACCACGTTACGCCATGTATACGGAGGCAGAAGCCAAGGAAGCTCGTGAGGACGGTGTTGATCTCAAAGAAGAAGCTTGTCTCCTGGCCCTATCCAGGTCGGCAATATACCAGCAGTTGCGTCACTACCACAACAAGAAGATCCGTCCCCTAGCTTTTCGTGAGGGTGACTTGGTGTTGCGCCGGATCCAGAAATCGGATGGCCAGCACAAGTTGTCCTCTCCTTGGGAAGGTCCATTCGTCGTCAGTCGAGCACTCAAAAACAATGCATACTGCCTCATTGATGTCAGGAAGCCGACCCGATATGTGGATACTTCGGGGCAAGAAACGGAGTGTCCTTGGAACGCCGAGCTGTTATGTACATTTTAAAGTTGAATGGTATTGTTTGTATCCCCTCCCTTTGTGGAAATTGTTATCAATGAGAATAGCCGTGCGTCCATGAGACCGCATTCGGCAGGAGTAATGAAATTACTTGTTTAATATGTTTCAGTCCTAGGGTCAGCAAAAGCAGACCCGGGACTGGCCAGTTGCCCCGAAAAGGGTATACTCGGAGAAAGAGCAAAACGATCGAAGGGTTTTGTGAAAGATGGTCCGAACCGAATGCGGACCGCAGGTCGGCTGTAATGTCGGGTGGACGCGGCTGAACAGAACTGTCAATCGGAGAGTTCATACTCAGAGTATATCCAGTTCGGAGTTAGCCGTAAGCAGACCCGCCGATTGTAACCAGGCTGGCTGGCCAAACAATCGGCAGGTTGAAATCGTCCCACCCGTAAAGCTTTACCGTTGCGAGAAAAACTGAGAACCTGGAAGTACTTGTCAAAAAATTCCTTCGAGGTCCATTGATACGTCCCAAATGTATTTATAATTTCTGCTTGTTCCATGCATGTTTTGTGTGACTTTGCCATGTTTTTCTTGAACTTTCATACACTTTTGAACCTATTTGGACTAACCTACTAACTCAGTGCACCCAGTTGCCAGTTTCTGTTTTCTGCTATTTTTGTATTTCAGGTTTTCCGACCATTAAAAGTGCTCCAAAAATTCGGGGAAAATATATAAAAAATCAGCGCAACAGAAGCTTCCACAATCACCAAGAGAGGGAAGGGGGGCCACCACCAGGCAGCCAAGAGGGCAGGTGGCGCGGCCCCACCCTGGGCCGCGCCAGGGACCCTCCTGACTGCCTCGTGGGTCCCCTCGACGCCCCCCTTCGCCTATATTTACCCCTCGGGGTGGAAACCCCTAGGGCGGACTCCTCTTTCGCGATCTCTCCTCTGTTCCGCCGCCGCCGCCGTTTCAAGATCGGGGCTGCCTGGTGAAGCTGCTCCGGCACCCTGCCGGGAGTAGCTACCCCCTCCGGGAGACCCTCCATAGCCATGGACGCCTCCCGTATGTACCGTGAGTAGTTTCCCTTGGACCATGGGTCCGTGACCAGTAGCTATGTGATCTATCTCTCCCTCTTTTGTGCTTCCACTTTCGAGTCCTCGTGAGCTGCCTCACATGATCGAGGCATCTATGTAATTTCTGTTGTTGCTATGCTGAGTTTGTTGGGATCTGATGGATTATGAGACTATGTTCATATTGTGATGAGTAATATATTTGGTTCTTCTCTTTTATATTTCGTTCTTGAGTAAATTCTTGCATGTTCTCCGTTGCGGTATTTGCTTTGGCCGAGTATTTTATTTGCAACTCCAAGAGAGAGTGTTATGCTCGATTGTGGGTTCAGCCCCTTGATGTCTAGCTTGAGTGACAGAAACATGAGACTAGGGGATGTGTTGTTGCCACCAGGGATAAAACAACGGTGCTTGTACCTGCGGGTGCAAGGATTGTTTACTTTACGCAAAGTTCTTTTAATGCAGTTGTCTGTTGCTTTGAGTTTACACTTTGGGTGGGATTCGCAACTTAATACCAGCGAGATGTTCTGGATAGATATCTCAAGGTGGATGATTCGTAGTAGATGCAGATGAATTTCGATCTACTTACCTTGGTGTACTGCCCATTGCTTTTGAGCCCTTCCTTTCTTTGCAGCATAGTTAGCATTGCGGTGCCTTCATAATCCTGTCAATTGCCCAACTGTGATTTGTTTACCCCGCTAGCACTTTTATCGTCTTTCGGGAGAGAGACATCACTAGTGAAAATCACAGGACCCTGGTCCATCTTCACATTATTGTTCACACCCTCAATTTACTTTCAGCTTTTACTTTCCTTTGCACCTTTTATCTCTTGCGTTGATCCTTTGTAAACGACAAGGCCGGAGGATTTTGACAACTCCTCTGTACTCGTTGGGAGCAAAGTTATTTGTTGATGTGTGCAGGTCCACGACAACACCCTAGTCAGGAAGCAATTTCTGGCGACGTTGCCACCTACTTGTATCTCCTGAGTCCTACTGGTTCGATAACCTTGGTATCTTCACCGAGGGAAACTTGCTGCTGCACTGCATCTCAAACCTTCCACTTGGGGTAACCAACGAGGGGCGAGAAGCCATCAAGAAAATTTTTGGCGCCGTTGCCGGGGATTCAAGTCTACAAGATAGGGGAGTTGCACACTATCTTTTACCTTTGCTTTTTAGTCTTGTTAGTTTACCTTTCAGTTTTTACTTTTGTGTCCTTAATCAAAAATACCAAAAATACCTGCTGCTACTATGGGTTCCAATGAAAACACTAAGTTGTGTGACTTCACTAGTCACAACAACAGTGACTTTATCTGCACTCCTATTGCTCCACCTGCCACTTCAGCACCTTCTTATGAGATTAAACCTGCTCTGCTTAACCTTGTCATGAAAGATCAATTCTCAGGAGCAGGAGAAGATGCTGCCTTGCACCTAAACAACTTTATCGAGCTCTGCGACATGCAGAAGTACAAGGAAGTGGATGGAGACATCGTCAAGCTGAAGCTTTTTCCTTTCTCTTTGAGAGGAAGAGCCAAGGACTGGTTACAATCTTTGCCCAAGAACAATATCGATTCTTGGAGTAAATGCAAAGATGCTTTTATAGGGAAGTACTATCCCCCTGCTAAAATTATTCAATTGCAGAGTAACATTATGAATTTCAGGCAATTGGATAATGAACACGTTGCCCAGGCTTGGGAACGTATGAAGACGCTTGTCAAGAACTGCCTCACACATGGACTGACTACCTGGATGGTTATCCAGACTTTTTATGCATGCTTGAACTTCACCTCGCGGAACCTGTTAGATTCGGCCGCGGGAGGAACTTTTATGTCAACCACGCTTGGTGCTGCCACAAAGCTACTTGATGAGATGATGTTGAACTACTCGCAATGGCACACTGAGAGATCTCCAACTGGTAAGAAGGTAAACTCTGTCGAGGAGATCTCCTCTTTAAATGAAAAGGTTGACCTTATCATGTCTCTACTTACCAAGCAACCTTCTATTGATCCTCAAGATGTTCCTTTAAATTCTTTGGTTGCTCAGGAGCAGGTAGATGTCAATTTTGTCTCTAGAAACAACTTCAACAGTAATGCTTATAGGAGTAACTTTGGTAGCAACAGTCCTAGGCCTTTCCCATCCAACAACTATGGGAACAACACTTATCCTACCACCAGAAACTCCACTTCAGAACTAGAGACCTTGCTCAAAGACTTTATCACTACCCAGAAAGCCTTCAACAAGAGTGTGGAGGAGAAATTAGATAAATTAGATAATCTTTGTATGAAGGTAGACAACTTACCCCTTGATATTGAGATGTTAAAAATTAGAACCTCTCCCCTTGAGGAGAGTAAGGTCACTCCTATTAATGCTATCCAGTTACAAATCAATGAAAATATTAGGATGATGGCTAAACTCAAAGAGAGATGGGCTAGAGAAAAGGAGGAATAAGAGAGAATTAAGAGCCTTCCTACGTACCACACAGTAGCGACTATCCAAGTAGTTGAGGATGTCCAAACTCTTAGCACCCATCACACCTCTAGTCCCACTGGACCTATTAATGGTGATGCTACCACCTCAACCTTAGAAGAGGAAACCTCTATGAACGTAGAGGCTTTCAAACAAGTGAGCTTAAATGATATCACTACCTCCTTGATAGATAGTAGTGACCTAGACTTTGACAACTGCACTTTACCTGAAGTTATTGGTTTCCTACACAAGATGTCTAGAGACCCCCACACTAGCACACTCAATCTTGCCTTCATAGAGCATATCACCTATGCTCTAATCAAAGTTAGGGAGGAGAAGCTTAGACTAGAAGCCTCCATACCTAGGAAGCTAGAAGATGGTTGGGATCCTATGATAAAAATTAAATTGAATAACTTCTCTTGTTATGCTCTTTGTGATGTTGGAGCAAGTACCTCTGTTATGCCCAAAAGAATGTATGATATGCTTGAATTGAAACCTTTTGATCCTTGTTCTTTTGGTGTTCGTCTTGTTGATTCTTCCGTAAAGAAACCTTTGGGGAAGATCGACGATGTTCTTATCATTGTCAATGACAATTATGTTCCCGTTGATTTCACTATTATGGACATTGAGTGTGAGCCTTTTTGTCCAATTATTTTGGGACGTCCTTTTCTTCGCACAGTTGGTGCTATCATTGACATGAAAGAGGGAACTATCAAATTCCACTTCCCTCTCAAGAAAGGGATGGAACATTTTCCTAGGAAAAAGATCAAGTTACCTTTTGAGTCCGTCACACGGGCTAGTTATTCTCTTGAAAAGACTTGATCTTCTGCTTTAAGCCTAGCTAATCGCTCTAAAGAAGCGCTTTCGGGAGGCAGCCCGCAACGAATTTAGGTTTTTCTTTTTGCTTTTGTTCTGTTCTTAGTGGTCTTGATGATTGTTAATACTGTAGCAACATCATTGTATCTTTACTTTTCAAGCTTTGTGCCAAGTTTAGCCTCATACGGCAAGAGAAGTAAAAGTTGTGACATGCTGTCCAGAAAACAGATTTTGTCCTCGTGACTAGAAAAAACAGAGAAAAATCCCATTTCATCTTTTTGAGCTGAATTTTTTACAAAGCGTGCTCCATACAATTACGAAACTTCCATATATTAGGAGTTTTTTTATTTGAGTTGCATAAGTATCCCTAAAAAATTCTTTACTACCTGTTGTTCTGTTTTTCACAGATTCTGCCACGTTTTGTCTCTCTTTACTTTTGCAAACCATAAGCTTGCTTTTTCTTTGAAAAAACTTTTTGGCAATCTTGAGAAACAGTAGCTCTTCAAGTTTATCTTTATTTCCAGTAGAGGAAAAAATATTTTATTAGGGTACTAACCTCTCTAATCAGCCAACAATGAGTTATGTATGAAGGGAGTTTTCAAGTGCGCGATGGAAGGTGATGAAAGAAGATTCAGGAGTGTCAAACGCTCAAGCTTGGGGATTCCCATGTGAACCACCAATAAATATTCAAGGAGACTCAAGCGTCTAAGCTTGGGGATGCCCCCGATGCATCCCCTTCTTCATCAACAATTATCAGTTCGTCTCTCGTTGCACTATATTTTTATCACTTCATGCATTATGTGCTATTCTTGGAGCGTCTCGCTCTTAGGTTTTGTTTTTAGTTTTCTTTTGCTTTGTTTGCTGTAGTAAAAAGTTAGACCCCAACTTACTCTTTTGTGTGGGAGAGATTCACGCTCCGCTTGAACTAGAACTCCTCATAGGATTTGCATACTTATTCTTTTAGCTGTGAGCTGTTCTTTTTCTTTTCTTAGTTGCTGTTCTGTTTAGTTGTAGTGCTTTAGTTTTTTTCTAGAGATTTTATTTTGTCTTAGGTTGAACTTTCTATAGGTTGCATGTTTTATCTTGCTACTGAGTTTGCCTGTTGCACTGAGTTCTGTGTCTTGACTGAAAGTAGGTAGTTAAAGTTGTTGTTCTCTTTGTAGTAGTAACTTGCAATAGTTTTGAGGTATTGACTAGAGTAATTTTTGAATTTATGGTGTCAAGAGCTCTTGCCTATTATTGATAGATGTCGTATTTTGGGTAATCCGTGTGTTTTTAGAAAACAAAAAACCCCTGTTGAGAACTCTAGCTACTAGATGGATCACTAACCTCTGGAGGGTTCGAATATTAGAGTACACTCCCGTACCATGAGTCGAGGATGCGCAAGGATAACCAAACCCCCATACACTCCTCCTCGGGGTACTTGTCTCTTTGTGAACCTCCTGATTAGATTGATAGTTACCAATAATAAGTGCATGAGTTCTTCGGACTAATGTGAGTATTCGAAAGGTTGACACTTCCACCCACCTATACTTTTTCTAGCCTCTTCGGTACCGTGCATTGCCCTTTCTCACCTCGAGAGTTGGCGCATACTTCGTCGGTGCATCCAAACCCTTGGAATGATACACTCTGTCATCATAAGCCTCCTTATATCTTTCCTCAAAACAGCCACCATACCTACCTACAAGGCATTTCCATAGCCTTTCCGAGATACATTGCCATGCAACATCCACCTTCTCATGACTTGATCTTCATGTCATACATGCTACTTGCTTGATCGATGAGCCGCATGCTAGTTGGGCCTTGCCCTAATCATTGCTACATGATGCGCTAGTATCATTGCATATCCTGCTATCCTGGCAGAAGCATACATTTGCATCATGATAGTTCCATTTTCTTTATGTGAGTACCTTTGTAAAGTGTGAAAAATCTCCTATATCATTGTAAAATATAGAGTATTGCCCCTAAAGTGAGGAAAATATCCCAAAGAGGACAAAATCAAAAGATCCCAAAGAGGACAAATGAGAGTTAAATAGAAAGAGCCATTGAGGCCACCAAAAAAATAAAAAAAAATAAAAATAATAAAAAGAGAGAAGGGGGCATACTACTATTCCTTTTGTGAGATCCACAGTAGTACTTCATCTCCTATCCCTTGTACTCCATAGAGATCATCATCATGCATATAGCTATGTGGGGACCCTTCACACTATAGAACTTGGCTTGTATATTCCAATGATGAGCCTCCTCAAACGAGCTCTAGGTCTTCTTGAGCAAGCAAGTTAGATGCACCCCCACTAGTTCCCTTGGAGAGCTTTCAGCTCACATGTGAATCCGTTGTATGGCAATCCCTACTCCTCACATCATATCTATCATATGGCCTTCTCTCGCCTATGATTGCCCTCATTGATGTGAGCCTTTCACACCTTTTTGTCTTCCTCCTCCACATTCTTTCTGTTTCTCCTTTTAGGTGTCAACTTTCTTGCTCACGCTCATCCATTGCATGAGTGCTCAAAATATCGAAAGGGAGTGGATTAGTTTGACTTGTACCTGGCTAGTGGTCTCGGGACGAGTCCAGATAAGAATCCAAAGGAGACCAAGTGTGAAACTTTAGTAGATAGTTGTTCTCAACAACCTTATTTTTTCTCTCGTATTTCCCTATCCCTTGCTTGCACGCAAACACCATCTGGAGACATTCGAGTCACGGACAGCGAGAGCTCTTGCACCCTTTGTTCTTTTGTTGCTTGTGTCAATGCTAAATATAGACTCTTGCTTGTTAAGACTTGAATTGAATTGCATGCTTTGATTGCTTTACTTAAAAGTACTTTTATGGTTGTGTGGCATGTCACCACAGAAATTATGCTTGTTATCATTTACCTACTCGAGGACGAGCAGGAATTAAGCTTGGGGATGTTGATACGTCCCAAACGTATCTATAATTTCTGCTTGTTCCATGCATGTTTTGTGTGACTTTGCCATGTTTTGCTTGAACTTTCATACACTTTTGAACCTATTTGGACTAACCTATTAACTCAGTGCACCCAGTTGCCAGTTTCTGTTTTCTGCTGTTTTTGTATTTCACGTTTTCCGACCATTAAAAGTGCTCCAAAAATTCCAGGAAAAATATATAAAAAATCAGCGCAACAGAAGCTTCCGGAATCACCAAGAGAGGGAAGGGGGGCCACCACCAGGCAGCCAGGAGGGCAGGTGGCGCGGCCCCACCCTGGGCCGCGCCAGGGACCCTCCTGACTGCCTCGTGGGTCCCCTCGACGCCCCCTTCGCCTATATTTACCCCTCGGGGTGGAAACCCCTAGGACAGACTCCTCTTTCGCGATCTCGCCTCTGTTCCGCCGCCGCCGCCGTTTCAAGATCGGGGCTGCCGGGAGAAGCTGCTCCGGCACCCTGCCGGGAGAAGCTACCCCCTCCGGGAGACCCTCCATAGCCATGGACGCCTCCCGTATGTACCGTGAGTAGTTTCCCTTGGACCATGGGTCCGTGACCAGTAGCTATGTGATCTATCTCTCCCTCTTTTGTGCTTCCACTTTCGAGTCCTCGTGAGCTGCCTCACATGATCGAGGCATCTATGTAATTTCTGCTGTTGCTATGCTGAGTTTGTTGGGATCTGATGGATTATGAGACTATGTTCAGATTATGATGAGTAATATATTTGGTTCTTCTCTTTTATATTTTGTTCTTGAGTAAATTCTTGCATGTTCTCCGTTGCAGTATTTCCTTTGGCCAAGTATTTTATTTGCAACTCCAAGAGAGAGCGTTATGCTCGATTGTGGATTCAGCCCCTTGATGTCTAGCTTGAGTGACAGAAACATGAGACTAGGAGATGTGCTGTTGCCACCAGGGATAAAACAACGGTGCTTGTACCTGCGGGTGCAAGGATTGTTTACTTTACGCAAAGTTCTTTTAATGCAGTTGTATGTTGCTTTGAGTTTACACTTTGGGTGGGATTCGCAATTTAATACCAGCGAGATGTTCTGGATAGATATCTCAAGGTGGATGATTCGTAGTAGATGCAGATGGATTTCGGTCTACTTACCTTGGTGTACTGCCCATTGCTTTTGAGCCCTTCCTTTCTTTGCAGCATAGTTAGCATTGCGGTGCCTTCATAATCCTGTCAATTGCCCAACTGTGATTTGTTTACCTCGCTAGCACTTATATCGTCTTTTGGGAGAGAGACATCACTAGTGAAAATCACGGGACCCTGGTCCATCTTCACATTATTGTTCACACCCTCAATTTACTTTCAGCTTTTACTTTCCTTTGCACCTTTTATCTCTTGCGTTGATCCTTTGTAAACGACAAGGCCGGAGGAATTGACAACTCCTCTGTACTCGTTGGGAGCAAAGTTATTTGTTGTTGTGTGCAGGTCCACGACAACACCCTAGTCAGGAAGCAATTTCTGCCGACGTTGCCACCTACCTGTATCTCCTGAGTCCTACTGGTTCAATAACCTTGGTATCTTCACCGAGGGAAACTTGTTGCTGCACTGCATCTCAAACCTTCCACTTGGGGTAACCAACGAGGGGCGAGAAGCCATCATCCATTCTCCGATCCGACCACAGACCGCAGGTCGGCTGTGAGGTTGGTGAGAGTATCAACCAAGAGAGAACAAATGGCAAAGAAAAAGGCAATCGGTTGAAAAACGCAAAGGCAGAGTGCCATAATTATCTAAGCAAAAGCAAGTTCACAAGAAGATAGGGCCGATTGGCCGAATGATGTTCATTACATGAAAGTGGCCCTCGACGGGCGCACTTGAAATTTAATTGTTTGTCAAGCAAAAGCAGGAAACTGGAACGATGTGTCGAGCTTAAGCAGCCGGCGCATCCGGAGCGGCCGGCGCATCCGGCGCGGGTGGAGCAGTCGGAGTTGAAGCAGTTGGGGCCATGCTGGTGGCACCCCCCGGAGCAGAAGAGGCGGTGGTCTTGGCTTGATCGCGTGAGGGGTCAGCGGCGGCGCTCACCGAGTGCCCGTCGGAGGAACCTTCACTTTCTTCATCCTCATCATCATCTGCATAGTCCGAGAAATGAGAGTTCTCGCTGCCAATCTGACGAGCAGGTCGGGACTGGGGTGCTTTGTCTTCACTTGTGGTATACAGAAGGTAGATGAAGGAGGCAACTCCAGTCGGTTGGCCAGCAGAGTCAACATAAGGAGTAACCTCCAGGAGATCCATGCCATTTGCAAGTTCCTGGGCAATTTGGCAGATTTGAGTCCAGAGCTCGCCAATGGATTCTTCCGAGCCCTCCCAAGGAGCAGTAATCAGTTCCAAGTCAATGTCGGGGTACCAACTCTTTGCAATAGAGAGGGCGGCCTGTACTCTAGACCGGAAGGCGGAATCAAGCATGTTATCAACCTGGCGGGACACAGCCTTGAGACTCCGAGCAACATCCTCATGTTTGTCAAAGGCAATGGATTTCTGCTTGCCCTTGAATAACTTGTCGTTCAGTTTCTGGATACCAGTCTTGTAAGTGCATAGAGCACCTTTCACATGGGGAATCCTGGCATCCAGAGCAACCACGAAGTCCTCGGCATCCCAGGCGGCGTTAGCAGCAACCACCACACCCCGCACTCGGCGGGCTGTGGTAACAGCTTCATCTGCGGCAGTAGTGGAGTTGTGCCAAGCATCTGGCAAGAGCAATTGGAGAAAAAGTTCAGTTCGGAGAATAGCAAGGTCAGATCGGAAGGCAAGAGTGAACAAAATGAATGATACCTGCAAGGGCAAGATCCACTCGGTGGAGGCAGGAAAGAGAAAGATCTTGGGTAGTCTTTTGCAGTGTGGCCTGCAGTTCGGTCTCAGCAGCAGCGAGGCGTTGGCGTTCTTGTTCGGCATGGACGAGCTGGCCATTCTTATCACCGAGCTGGTTCTCCAACTCGGCGATTCTTTTCTGAGCAGCCTCCATCTCGAAGGATTGGGTAGCAGCAGCTACAAGTTTGCAATCAAATAAGGATGTAATCACAATCGGGAGAAACAGGAAAGGACAAGCAAAAGTATACCTGTCAGTTCTTGAATCTTGGCAGCTTGGATGTCAGCATTTTTCTTCAAGGCAGCAATAAATTTCTGACGCGCTGAATAAGCGGCCAGAAGTTTTTCAAACACAGCCTGACGTCTATCACAGATGGCCTGAAAGATCGGCCAGTCAGATCTAAGCAAAGGCACAAAGCAGTAAAAATAAATTAAGATCCGGACATATTGCAAGCAATCGGCCCGAATCTCGGGGACTACACCCAGTGGGTGCGCTAGGCGCGCCCCCACTGAAAAGAAAGCTTACAGTAGTAGAGTGTTCGGAGGCAAGGAGTTGGCCCAAGGCCCCATCAGCAAAGCGTCTGATATCGGTGACAAGACCACCCAACCGGCCCAAGAGATGGTACGGAAGTTGGTCCTCGGATCCAGGAGGCGGAGGAGTGACCGAGTCGGCAGCAGGTCGGACGGGGGAGACGTCGAAAACACCAAGGTGCGCCTCGCGGAACCGGTCGAATAGCACGAGCTGGCGGCTGGACGGCGGTTGGCGCACAAGGGTGCTAGAGGACGGTGCTGTAGAAGCACTGGATCCGGCAACGGCGTGAGTGGCAAGTGGAAAATGACTTGTGGAGCAGCGGATGGAGAAGCAGTTGGTTCGGCTAAGGTAGCAACAGCACTCTCCGAGCCAGCGGCAGGAGTTGGTTCAGTAGCAGTGGCCTGGGCTGGAGAAGCCTCAGGCTGAGGAGCATCAGCGGCAGGCCGATCTGGCAGCGGCACATCAACGTGTGTGATGCCAGAAGGGTCCAGCAGAATCAGAGCAGTAGTGGTGGTCGTGGCAAGAGTGGCCGACTGCGCGCCAGCAGTCGGAGGAGTAGCAGAGGTCGGCAGGGGAGCAATCGGCCGTGCTTGTGTTGCGGCGGCAACAACTTTTTTCTTGGCCCGCTCGGCCTTGTGGGTATCGGCAGCGCTCTCTTACGAGTAGGCGCAGGCATGTTGGAAGTAGCCGAGGTAGCAGGGGTCGTACGAGGAGGAGCATCAGAGGGGGCAGGGGGAGCAATCGGAGCACCCCCAGGTCCCGCGGGGTCAACAGATCGGGCAGCCCTGCAATAAAAAGAGCAAGTGAGAAAAGCAATACAGGAAGAATCAAAAGGAGCAAGATAGGTGAAGAGAAGCATACCCAGAAGCTCGCGGCAGCTGAGCAGAAAACTTGGCCATGGAGAAGCCAGGACGAGCAATGTTCAGGGGAGTGGGAGAAAGCACAGGGACACTAATCTCGGGGGCGGCTCGGCGCGCGCCAGTCTTTCCTTTCTTCTTGGAAACCTTGGAGGGGCCGGCGGCATCGTCAGGTCGGGGGTGTTTCCCCTTGGGTATTGTCAGCTTGGCCGGTTCCGATTCTCCGCCGAAGTTACCAAGGGGATCAGAATCGCTTCTCCATTCGGCCATGAAGCGTTTGACGGAGGAATCGGACTCACCCGGTTTTTTGAGGCCGAGCCCGAAAAAAGCAGTCCAAGCCTCGGTCTCGAAATCGGTCTCCTCTTCAAGTTCCACGTCTTGGGCATCTTCTTCATCTCGGTCAGGGTGGTAGCCTGTGGCGGACTGTCCGTCCTGCATAATCCCAGAGCCAAGGAATTGATGGGGAGAAAGGTCCGATCAGAATCAATAAGAAAGGATTGAAAGCTAAGATAAAAGATAAGATTTATAGCATACTTCGGGGCAAGGCCGAGCTCGGTTGTACGGTGTCACTCCAAACTCGAAAGGCCCAACAACCTTGAGGTCAAGTTGATTCAACGGAGGAACTCAGCTTCGTTGATTCGGAAGGTGGAAATCCGAGTGTGGTCAAGGAGCCGGCTCATGTCGCAGATCCGGTGGCAGCGGCGTTGTAGGGGGAGCACTCGGCGGAAGAGCCAGGTCGCCACCAGATCGGCGGGCTGTAGCCCTTTTTCCATCAGCTTCTGGATATAGACCATTTGGCGATCTAGATCGGGGTCCCCGTCCCCTGGTTTTTCAGCCCAGTGATACTTTAAAGTCGGAGGTGGCAGGGAGAATTCGGGCAGATTCAGCAAGTCCTGGTTCTTGGGTGAAGAAACATAAAAGAACCCCATCTGCCAGTTCTTGATGGACTGAGGCGGTTGGGGATGAGGATAGAGTCCGACCTTGCGGATGTATATGGTGGCGCCACCGCATTCGGCCATCACCTTCACCTCCTCCTTCTTCTTGGTCTTGGGATTGTTAACAAACACTCCAGTGCCCACTCGGAAGCTGCGGAAGTAGAAGAGCCGGCACCAAAGCCCAATGGTGGGCCGGACTCCGAGGTAACCTTCGCACAGTGCCACAAAGGTGGAGAGCAGCATGATGGCATTCGCCCCGAGGTGGTGCGGTTGCATACGATAGAAGTCGAGGAAGTCGTGGAAATTTTTTCTCACCGGGAGCCCAAATCCACGCTGGAAATGCGCGAGGAAGACCACGCGCTCGCCGTCCCAGGGCGTGGGCACAATCTCGTCGCTGGGAACGCGAAAGTCAAGGTCCGCCGGGATCTTGCAAGACCGGCGGAGGAGAGCGATTTTCATCTCAGTAACATTGGAGCCCTTCTAGGACCCCCTCTGGGAGCCGGCAGCAGCGTCGTCCCCCATGGAGGCGTCGGACTCCATGGTGGGAGAAGTGGAAAGGGATGGAGACGAGGATGAAGATGGCGGCGGCGGCGGAGGAAATCTAGATCCGAGCCCCCCTATCGTGGCAGAGAAGGAGCAGCGGCGGCGGCGGCAGAGTGCGATGGCAAGGTCCTCGGTGCAGCAGCTCTCGGTGTCAAGAAGCAGCAGTAGCAGTACGGCGGGGCGCGCGGTGCAGCGGCGGAGGCAATGGAGGAGAGCTCAAGGAAGACAGTGGAGTGAGGGGTGCGGGGCGCATCTCTCACCCCACGGGATATTTAAAGGCGCGGCGAGAAGGTAGTGGGATCCGGTGTGCCGATCCGGCAGGCGGTGTGGCCGCGTGTATTCATAGAGCAGCAGTAGTTTGGAGCACAGAGGATCCGGCGGATGGGACGGGACGTGCGCGCGCTGATCGAGGCAGCGGTTATGGCATGTCAAATCATGGCATGACGTCCCGTATTCTTCGGCGAATTCGAAGCGGCAAGTTCGGTCAACATTCCAGTCAAACCAACCGTTGGGAGGATCGGTCGAGGAAATCAAGAGCAATCGGACAATTGAGAGCAATCGGCCCATTGAGAGCAATCGGTAAGAAGATCAAGAAGCAATTGGAAGTTGAAGAGCAATCGGCTTATTGAAGCATTCGGCCAGAAGCAAAGATTCATCATTTTAGTGAAGGAACATGTGCAGGCCTCGCAATCTCTGAGTTCAGCGGGATCTCCGCAGCTTCAGGGGCTACTGTCGGGGGTATGACCCCCGGGTAGGGTCACCCAGGGGAAATAATTCATCAAGGCAAAGATCATCGGCCTAATGGTCACCAATAGAATCAAGGCCGAGCTAAACAAGAACAAGCAAGAAGTGGGCTGGTCTGTTCAAGGCGATGGCCGATTGCCCTAGAGAGGGCGCAATCGGCCTCACCAATGAGCATTCGGCCGAAGTAAGCAGAGCAACATCCGATCAGAATCCCAGGTCGGACACCTGGTACAAGAGCATTCAATGCGCAATCCCTGAAGATCGGGACTGTCAGAGGCGTGCGGTCTCCTCCAGCGCCGATCACGCGGACAGGCCGACAGGCCTAAGTATCTAGCTCCACTGTTCATCACCGAGGTCTACATGATAGCGGTATGGCGAGCCGCAAGTCTACACCGGGTCATCCGGAGGAGCACGATGTGAAGTCCCTAGCTTAGCTGAGGCAGACAGCTGGGCCCTCCCCTTTGTATTTTTACCTTTGTACCCCGGGCTCGGCCTATAAGAGCCCCGGGTACCCCTCCTGCGTGGGGAACGAGAGCAGTTATTACAATCTCACCCACCATAGAGAGAGTAAGGAGAGAGTAGTGACCAGAGGCCCTCTTCTTCTTCCTCTCAAACATCTCAAGGAGCATTCATTGTAGACAGAGTTATTGCATATAGCTAGCTCGGCAAGACTAGGGGTGTTATCTCTACGGAGAGCCCCGAACCTGGGTACATCGTGGTGTCTCACCGTGTGTTCCCATTCTCGCTTCCGGTACCAGCGACACTAACCTCGGTTTGTCCCCCTCTTTAGCCATCCCCATGGCATCTGTCGTTACATATCGACGACATGCCCCCATGCATCCCCAACAAATATTCAAGGAGACTCAAGCGTCTAAGCTTGGGGATGCCCCTGTGCATCCCCTTCTCCGTCAACAATCATTAGTTCGTCCTTCGTCTCACTATATTTTTATCAATTCATGCGTTATGTGCTATGCTTGGAGCGTCCCGCTCTTAGGTTTTATTTCTAGTTTTCTGTAGCTTTTCTTGTTGTTCATAACAAGTTAGACCCCGTCTTACTTTGTGTGGGAGAGAAACACGCTCCACTTTCAAAATCTAGAACACATCATAGGATTTTTCATGCCTATCTTTTTACTGTTGTGTGTTCTTTATCTTTTCGTAGATACTGTCATGTTTAGTTTTAGTCTTAGTTTGTCTTTAGCAAGAGCCTTGGATTTTGTTTAGTTTGGTTCTGGAACTCTCTTTAGTTTTCATGTTTATCTTGTTAAGTGAGTTGGTTGTTGCACCGAGTTGTGTCTTGTCTTGAGAGTAGGTAATTGAGGTTGCTATTTAATTTCAATAGTAACTTGCAATAGTTTCAGTCGTAACTTGTACCACGAAAGCACAATCTTAGGAGGCTAATTCTTAAGGAGGCTCATGACACACCCCTTTCGATTCATCCTGGTAGCACAAAGATTTACCGAGACCTACGCCAGAGATTTTGGTGGACTAGGATGAAACTAAAAATTGTTCAGTATGTTGCCGAATGTGATGTTTGTCGTCGCATTAAGGCCGAACACCAAAGACCTGCTGGCACTCTTCAACCTTTGCCTATTACAGAGTGGAAATGGGACAAAGTCAGTATGGATTTCATCACTGGCTTTCCAAAAACCCAGAAAGGAAATGATGCCATCTTCGTTGTGATGGATAGACTTTCCAAAGTTGCTCACTTCCTTCCAGTTCGCGAGTCTATAACTGCTAGCCAGTTAGCGGACTTGTATGTCTCTAGAATTGTGTCTCTTCATGGTGTTCCTTTGGAAATCAATTCTGATCGTGCTAGCCTTTTCACCTCTAGATTTTGGGGAAGCTTTCAGAATGCTATGGGAACTCATCTCTCCTTTAGTACAGCTTTCCATCCTCAGTCTAGCGGTCAAGTTGAAAGGGTTAACCAAATTCTCGAAGACATGCTCAGAGCTTGTGTTATCTCATTCGGAAAGAATTGGGAGAAGTCTCTTCCATTTGCCGAATTTTCTTATAACAATAGTTTCCAATCTAGTCTGAACATGGCTCCTTTTGAACTCCTCTATGGACGAAGATGTTGAACACCCCTAAACTGGTCAGAAACCGGTGAAATACAATTCTTTGGACCGGATATGATCATGGAAGCAGAAGAGCAAGTTCGCATTGTTCGTGATCAATTGAAAGCAGCCCAGTCTCGTCAGAAAAGCTACTATGATCGTCATCATAGATAAGAAATCTACAATCTGGATGAGAAGGCTTACCTTCGGGTTACTCCTCTGAAGGGAACCCATCGATTCGGTATCAAAGGCAAGTTGGCCCCACGTTACATTGGACCTTTCCGCATTCTTGCTAAACGTGGAGAAGTTGCCTACCAACTTGAACTACCCCCGCACCTTTCCCGAGTACATGATGTATTCCATGTGTCACAACTCAGGCGTTGCTTCAAGGA
Source organism: Bromus sterilis (assembly GCA_950022295.1). Lineage (NCBI taxonomy): Eukaryota > Viridiplantae > Streptophyta > Magnoliopsida > Poales > Poaceae > Bromus > Bromus sterilis. The sequence continues at coordinate 381,348,481 of OX465595.1, read as the reverse complement.
CCCCATCCGCGAAGTCGACCATGAAACGCTTGATCTCCAAGATGACCTTTCTTATCGAGAGTACCCTGTTTGTATTCTTGATTCAGCAGAGTGTGTCACCCGTCGTCAGAAGATCAAGTTCCTCAAAGTGCAATGGTCACACCACTCCGAGAAAGAAGCTACGTGGGAAAGAGAAGACAGCCTCCGTGCCGAGTACCCCACCTTCCTCCCGACGACTTCTGAATCTCGGGACGAGATTCTTTTGAGTGGGGGCGAGTTGTCAAAACCCCAACTTTGGTATGTGCTAGGGTAAGCTTAGGCCTTTGCATCATGTAAACATTTCAAAAGGAAATTGAATTGGAGAAGGAAACCCTCCCAAACAATTTAATTCAATTGGCCAGAAATAAATTTGCTCCAAAAATTCCTTTTGCATTTTTGAAAAGTCTTATAAATGAGTGTGATCACATATCAAGTGATGAGGGACCAACCCCATGCTCATGGATTTTTCAAATATTCAAAACAGGAGCTTGGAATTAAATTAAACCTCTATTTGAATTAAAATTCAAATAATTTGAATTTTAAAAATGTTCAAACTTTACCAGTGGCTAGCCTATTATATTGTTAGGCCATATAAATTTTTTCAGCATTTTATAAAATGTCTAGCTATTTTTTTAGCCAAGAAAAAACAAAATGCAGGAAGAAAAACAAAAGAAAAGAAAAAGGAAAACTAACCTGGAAAGCAGCCCAACTTAACCCCCGCGGCCCAGCAGCAGCCCAGGCCCACCTCCCCTCTTGTCATCTACCTACCCACGCCCCGAAGCTGCTCGGTGGAATGCATGCAGCATGCCACCGCGCCGCCGACGAGCTCCCCGCCACCTCCTGCTTCCCCGCGTCCACGTCTCGACGCTTGGAGACGTCCTAAAGCGCCCTCGACCACTTCCCCCTCTTCCCTGCCACTCTCGTGTCCTCTCTCGCCGAATCGCTCTGCCACCCGAACGTTGCCGTCGCCATGGATCCGAGAAAGCGTGGCCAGTAAGCTCCTCAAGCCAAGAAGCCGTGTCCAACGAGTTCCTCGACGACGACTACGCCTCCGTGCAGAAAGAATCAAGCCGAGACGCCGTGTAGCCGACGCCCCATTCATCTTCTTCGTCCCCGGCTACCGCGCGCCATCAACGAATTCGTCACCGTCAAAGAACCCCCGACCTCCCCGTCGCGTCCACCGCAACCGTGGTGAGCAGGAGAACAAAACCCCCAACTCAAACTTGCCGTATTCGTCCTCTGTCTCACGCCGCCATGGGAGCCGAGCTCCGTCGCCGCCATGGATGACCCCGAGCTCGACCCCGTGCCTCTCCGCCTTGGTTCGTGCGCGCATCATGTTCCCCATCGCCGCAGCTTCACAACGCGCTAGGCCACGCTTGATTTCGTGCACTGCAACGTCGTCTTCGTCGTAGCCGTGTTTCTGTCGCCGCCAAACCTCGTCGCCGGCCAGGATTCCGGCAGCCCCCGTGTTGTTTGTCTGTTCTAGATGAAGCGCACATGTGAGGGCTACGTTCTGGAGGTCTCAGAGCGTCATTTGGTCGCCGGGAACGCCGTCCCCGTGGTCGCCGCCGCGTCGGATGGTCGCCAGCGACATGCCGCCGGTGATCCACCGTGGCTAATTAACTTAGCCACTAATCCCCCTTCGCAACCACTGACCAATGGGCCCCTAGGCCCTAATCCCCCTGTTTAACTTAATCTAACCAGGAAAATCAACAGAGTCACTGACCAGTGGGGGCCCCATGTCAGTTTGACCTGGGTCAAACCCCCTAACGCCAACATGATCTCATAGTGACGCAATAAAGCCTTTTCCATTTTAAAGAATAACTCAGAAAATCTAGAAAATGCTTCAAACTTTGGAAATTCATAACTAATTCATTTTAACTCCAAATTAAACATATAATATGTCTAAAATTATCAAAAAAATACAAGGATTCTGAATATGCAATTTGTTTTCGTGTTTGACCATTTTAAAATGGGTGAACAGTGGCATATGTGCATCTGCATCCTTTTAAAATTCAAATTTCGAGTGATTTTGCAAATGACTTTGCAACACACTTCTTTTAAATGGTTTCATCCACACATCAGAGACTTTACCTCATCTTTACAACCTCACTTCATGCTCAACCATTTCAAATGAACATTCATGGATTCAAATGCATTTGAAATTCATCGATAAATCAAATGGAGTTTGAATTTGCAATTCAATTGAAATATACTCCTTTTAAATGGAATAACTCACACATCAGTGGCACATACATCAAGTTTCAACCTTCAACTCATGTGTTTGTGCATTGTACTTATCTTGCTCCATTGATTGTTGTTTGTCGAATAGAAGTGGAGCCGGAACCCGAGATCACCCCCTTCGTTGAAGACCCCGTGACTGAACCTCGTCAGCAAGGCAAGCAAACCCCCATTGATCATGTCGATAAAGACCCATTTCCCTCTTAGTCTCGCTTATGCATGAAATAGGATGATCACCTTGTTATCGATTCTACCGCATAGTTGAACCCATATCCTTTGCATGACCTATCATTTTGTCACAGTAGTAAGCAAACCACAATCCTAGCAGATGTAGGAGTTGGTTGATATCATGTGGCCCCTGCAACTTTTACTGCTTATTGCATGCTTAGAGTTACAATGAGGTTACTCTTTTGTGAGTCGGGATGGTAGTGATCATGTTGATGATGGTGGAAATGTGTTGGTGAATCTACCCTAATACAAGGTGAACGATGAGAGGTTGTGTAGGAGTACACAGTGGGTTGTCTCGTTGAACACCGCCCTAAGCCCGAGTTCTTGTGTGGTGATCCAAGACGAAGAGTACTACCACATGTTGGGCACATGGACCCCCGCTCAACCTACTAACTCACCCCTTCTCGGTTCAATGAGTCGCAGTAGTTCGGAGTTCTGGTAGGCCTGTGGCACGGTCTGCGAAGTGGAAGAACGGCTATTCAGACCGGCTTGGGACCCTGCACACATCTTCTGGGACCACATCGGTAAACCGGCCGGGTTCACGATGTGGACTCCAGCCCAGATAGGCGTCTCCATTGTACTTGAGTTGGCTGTGAGGTAAAAGTTGTGGAAATTATCCTCGCCGACACCCGATTGAAGGGTGACGAGATCCCGGCGGTAACTGGTAGTTTATGTGTGTAGCAGTACACCCCTGGAGGGTTAATAAACTATTCGAATAGCCGCATCCGGGATAAGGGACTACTTGGAAAGTTGTGCTCGATTATTAGACAACTTCAATGGATACTTATAAAACTTGCCAAGATAAGCGTGAGTGCTATGACGTGCTTTCTCGTGGGAAGTCGAGGAAGGCACCATAGTGGTGTAATTGGTTGGAGACATGTAGTGGACTCGTGTACGCTTCTTACCTCAAGTCTGGTACTCGTAGTTCAGGACTAGCTAAGTCAAAGCTGGCACTTATGCTTTCGAACCCCACCTCCCTTTACCTTGATACATGTGCATGAGTAGTATAGCTCCTACGTAAGTCTTGCTGAGTACGACTTTGTACTCACGTTTGCTTATTCTATGTTTTAGATGAACCCACTGACCCCGAAGGTGGATTCTTCCTGGAGCTCGACGACTGAAGCCAAGCTAGTGTAGTCCCAATCAGACGACTGGTCCCTCGTGGAAGGGCTTGTTTATAGATAAGGCTTCTCTAAGCCATTTATTAAACTTGTATGTACTCAGACCTACTTTGCTTCCGCATGTTTGATGTAATGTTGGATCACAGTCTCGTGATCTCTGTGTGCACTCTGTAAGAGTTATCAATAAAGTGGTACACTTTGTAGAGAATTGCAATGATACCTGTTGTTCATACTAGACATATGTGTTGCATGTATGATTATAACATGCATGTCTTAGTATGGGTTTTCGAGACCTTAGTTGTGATCTGGCTGGCGGTCTTTTATACACCAAGTGGCCCTTAGATGTGCGCAGCTTGGGGCATCGCGATGCGATTGCTCGTGACTCCGTCACGTGCACACTTTGATGTATGATCGAGCCCGCCCTAGACCCCGACTAAGTGATCGGTCTGGAGTAAGTCTATGTAAGGGTTGTAATACAATTGATAGTATGGTTGAGGCGACTTGTCTATGAGTATGGGAGTTCACCACCCATATCATTTAGACTTGTGTGCGGACGATGAGGACCCATCTCAGTTGATCATCCGGCCTGGATGGGATGCCCCTCACGTTCGATGCTTTCCGATAACGTTCTATGCTGGGCCTTGTCTGCTTAGACAAGTGGGTACGGTTCTCGGCTCTCCATATGATTGTGTTGTAGCGAGTCTTGCATACGCTAACCCCGGGTCCCGACAGCCGGTACATCCAAACCCTTGGCATGATACGATCTGTCATCATAAACCTCCTTATATCTTTCCTCAAAACAGCCACCATAACTACCTATCAAGGCATTTCCATATCCTTTCCGAGATATAGCCATGCAACATCCACCTCTTCATGACTTGATCTTCATGTCATACATGTTCCTGCTACACTGGCAGCGGCATACATTGCATACATCATGATAGCTACATCTTCTTTATGATTTGAGTACCTTGTAAAGTGTGAAAGATCTTCTATACCCTCTTGTAAATTAGAGTGTTGTCCTTAAGTGAGGAAAAGATCCCAAAGTGGACAAAATAAAAGATCCCAAAGAGGACAAATGAGAGTTACATAGAAAGAGCCATTGAGGCCACCAAAAAATACAAAAAAATAGAAAAAAGAGAAAAAGAAAATAAAAAGAGAGAAAGGAGCAACACTACTATCCTTTTGAAAGATCCACACTAGTACACCCTCTTACCCTTGTACTGCATAGATATGATCATGCATATAGCTATGTGGGGACCTTCACACTATAGAACTTGGCTTGCATATTCCAAGGATGAGCCTCCTCAAAAAGATCTCTAGGTCTTCATGAGCAAGCAAGTTAGATGCACCCCCACTAGTTCCATTGGAGAGCTTTTCAGCTCATATGTGCATCTGTTGCATGGCAATCCCTACTCCTCACATCATATCTATCATTTGGCCTTCTCTCCTATGATTGTCCTCATTGATGTGTGCCTTTCGCACCCTTTTTGTCTTCCTCCTCCACCATATTCTCTCTTTTCCATCCTAAGTGTCAACTCTCGTGCTTACGCTCATCCATTGCATGAGTGCTCAAAATATCGAAAAGGAGTGGATCAAATTGACTTGTACCTAGCTAGTGGTCTGGGGACGAGTCAAGATAAGATTCCAAAGAAGACCAAGTGTGAAACTTTAGTAGATTGAGTTCTCAACAAAAATACTTTTTTCTCGTATTCCCTATCCCCCTTCTTGCACGCAAACACCATTTGTAGATATTTGACTCACGGACAGCGAGAGCTCTTGCACCTAATGTTCTTTTGTTACTTGTTTCAATGCTAATATAGACTCTTGCATGTTATGACTTGAATTGAATCACATACCTTGATTGCTTTACTTTTCAAAGTTCTTATATGGTTGCTAGCATGTCACCACAGAAATTATGTTTATTATCATTTACCTACTCGAGGACGAGCAAGAATTAAGCTTGGGGATGTTGATACGTCCCAAACGTATCGATAATTTCTGCTCGTTTCATGCATGTTTTGTGTGATATTGCTATGATCTAGATACACTTTCATACACTTTTGATCATATTTGGACTAACCTACTAACTCAGTGCACCCCAGTGCCAGTTCCTGTTTTCTGTTGTTTTTCTATTTCAGTTTCCCCATATAAAAAGTGCTCCAAAAATCAGGGAAAAATCAGATAAAAAATCAGCGTGTCGGAAGCTTCCAGAGCCCCGAAGGAGGGCCAGAGGGCCACCAAAACGTGCCCAGGCGGCCGCGCCAGGGGGCGCCTGGACCCCTGGTGGCCCCCTTGGCTGCCCCCCTTCACCTATTTAATCTCCTCCACGGGAAACCTCCGAAGACAAAACCCTATTTCGCAAACTCACCTCTGTTCTGCTGCCGCCGCGCTTCCAAGATCGGGAGCACCGTCAAGACCCTTCTCGCACCCTGCCGGAGGGAGGATCGACCTCCGGAAGGTTCTCCTCCACCATGGACGCTTCCCAGATGTGTCGTGAGTAGTCTACCTTGGACCATGGGTCCGTGATCAGTAGCTATGTGATGTTCTCCTCCCCTCTTTGTTCTTCATGGTTTAAACCTCGTCAGCTGCCCTACATGATCGAGTCACATATGTAATTCTTCTACTGTTGCTATGCCGAGTTTGATGGGATCTGATGGATTATGAGATTATGTTTAGATTGTGATAGAGTAATATATTTGGTTTTTTATCTCTTATATTTTTTGTTCCTAAGTAATTCTTGCATGTTCTCTGTTGATGTTTATTTCTTTGGCCAAGTAGTAGGTACTGACTCCGAGAGGAAACGTTATGCTCGATTGTGGGTACATGCCCCCTGATGACACACTTGAGTGACAGAAACATGAGTCTAGGGGGATGTGATGTGGCCAGAAGGGGGGAAAACAACGGTGCTTGTAACCGCGGTTGCACGGATTGTTTACTTTACGCAAAGTTCTTTTTAATGCAGTTGTTTGTTGCTTTGGGTTTACACTTTGGGTGGGACTCGCAACTTAATACCAGCGAGTTGTTCTGGATAGATATCTAAAGGTGGATGATTAGTAGTAGATGCAGATGGATTTCGGTCTACTTATTTTGGCGTACTGCCCATGCTTATGAGCCTCTTCCTTTCTTTTGTAACATAGTTAGCATTGCGGTGCGTTTATAATCCTGTCAATTTCCCATCTGTAATTTGATACCTCGCATAGTAGTTTTATCGTCTTTTGGGAGAGAGACATCACTAGTGAACATCACGGGACCCCGGTCCATATTCTCATCACTGTTTACAAGCTTATTTACTTTTCAGTATTTACCTTCAGTTGCTATCATTATCATTATCTCCTGTGTTTTTATCCTTTGTAAACAACAAGATCGTAGAGATTGAAAACCTCTCTGAACTTCGTTGGGAGCAAAGTTATTAGTGTCTGTGTGCAGGTCCAGGTGAAGTAAGCAACCCTGAGTTTTGAACGGCGCCATTGTTCACTTCACCACCTACTTATCATTGCCGGAGTCCTACGGGAGACAATCTTAAAACCTTGGTATCTTCACCGAGGGAAAATTGCTGCTACGCTGCATCTCACCTTCCACTTGGGGTAAACAACGAAGGGCGAGAAGCAATTATCCTCTCTCGCGTATCACACGCCGACCTGTCAGGCGCATGATGTTCGCTTGACACGCCCGATTGACAGGACGGCGGACAAGAGAGGGCTTTGAGGAAGCCGCATGTCTACTCATAGGGCTACAGATTAGAAGATTCCCAGGATAAGATAGGCGAGCCTCAAGTCTACGCCTAGGCAGCCGGCGGGCTGCATTTGGTGGGACCCAACAGAGTTGAGAGGCTTATAGCTGGGACCCTCCTCACTGTGTATTTACTATTGTAATCCAAGTTCATGCTATAAGAACCCCGGGAATCCCTCCGGTGAGAGAGACGGACGACATTTACTTCATTCCACCCACCTTCACAAGGATGCAGGAGAGAGCAGAGCACTAGGCCTTCTCCTCCTTGTCCTGATACATCTCAAGGATCATTCATTGTAGCCCAAGTTATTGCTCATAGTCAGCTCAGCAGGAGTAGGGGTTTTATCTCCAAGGAGAGCCCCGAACCTGGATACATTGCGGTGCCTCACTGTTCTTGTCCCAACTCTCGCTTCCGGTACCATCGACAACAACCTCAGATTCCCCCCCTCTTTATCCATCCCCATGGCATCTGCCGTCACAATATGACGACAATCATGGTGATGGAGAAGCCTCCGGAGGTTAATCCTCCCTCCGACAGGGTGCCGAGACAGGTCCTTCAGGCGATCCTGAGATCGGAATCGCGGCGGCGGTGGAACAGTAGGTATTCTCGCAGAACGGAGAACTCTCTGTAGGTTTTTGGGATGAGGGGTAAATATAGGCGAAAGGAGGGATTCAGGGGTGGCCCCCTGGTCCAGGCAGCTAGGTGGTGCGACCACCCCCTGGGTCGCGCCAGGGAGGCGCCTGGACGAGGGGTGGCCCCCCTTCGGCTCTCCTTCGGGCTTCTGGAGTCTTCCGTGATGGATATTTTTTAGGATTTTTTCTGGATTTTTTCGAGCACTTTTATTTTTCACCTTTTTCTGCAATGCATGGACAAAAACAGACAGAAACTGGCACTGGACACTAAGTTAATAGGTTAGTCCAAAATAAGTTGTAAATGATATGAAAGTGCATCAAAACATATAACATTATCACCAAAATAAGAATGGCACAAACAAAAATTATAGTTACGTTTGGGACGTATCAGTATGTTGTCTTGATATGACAACCATCAATGAATATGATAGGTATGCATCCCTGAAGGTACCCTCTTTTGCAAGCATCTAAGCACATGTAGGATTTATTAAACCTTGCTTGATCATCTAGTTCTAAGAATAAATAGCTCCCTGCATTACTTCTTCCTAGCTCATTTGCATAGTCCCAAAGCAGCTTGTACTGTCCCTCTTCATCACCATGGATGTTTTTCATTGCTAGCCTCTTAGCTCTCTGCAATTTGGTCCTAGAGGGTGTCATATGCCATTCCTTTGAACTACTCTAGAAAAGTTTATGAGGTTCGTATCCTGGTCGGCCCTAAACCTTTCAAGGTATTGTTGTGCTAGGAATGGAGTAGTGAATACCTTGATCTTCCACTTTTTTTGTGCATGTGTGTTCATGCACATGCTTCTTGACCATGAAGCATTTGGTACCGCTATCATAAGAAGCCCATAAATACCATATACAATCTTCAGCATCATATCAATCACTAACATCATAGTCACTGTCAAATATGACACCAGGATCAAAATCTGAATCACCAATCACTGTCAACTTCTGCATCTTCAACTCCCATATCATATGTCCCTATGGTTTTCCTCCTTGTTTCTTTTTGATGATGCTCACTAATATTATCTTCAGTACCCTGTTGCCGTGTGGGCTATACCACAACAGATTCAATATCATCTACCACAGATGGATGTTGGTTCACATTAGAGCCATTCCTTTTTGCATACACATACTGACTGATATCAACATCATCTGGACTACCTAGCATACCTATTTTGAATTGGAATTGGTTCACCTCCTGCCTGCTCTGAACTCCCTTACCCGCATCTCCTTGCTCTGAATTTCCTTGCTCTATTCTTTGTAGGTCTGAATACTGGGGGAAGGTTTCTACAGGAAAATTGATCATATATTCGTGTTTGCATTGAATCTATCATCATGATCCAGGTAAAGACTGGATGAGTGTGGCCTAGTGTTAAAAATCTGAGCGTTTGATTTGTATCTTCATCTCTTGTAATTTCTCTCAAGACATTCCTTTCAATTGATAAAATAGGAATGAAGTAGTACACCTTCAATCTGCCTTCCATTTTCTCCTATCTCTTCCACTAAATTTCCAACCATAATTGAAGACCATTTTAGTGAATAAAGTTCATCATACCACATGACACGAGCATTCACATAAAAACTATTCCCACCTTGTCCAAGAAAATATCCACTATGGTTGAACAAACATAAATTTATTTCTTCTAGCACCAAAAAACTACAAATAAACCATACATGCATCACATTACTGTTCAAAGTGACACCTTTAGACAGATAACCCCTTAAATCGGTTGCAAAAACCGTAGCAAATTCATCATGTTCTATGAGGGCTAAACAATCTACCAACCTGATAGTGCATAATGCTCATATCTAGCATCTTGATTGCAAGCCAAAAATTCCAAAAATCAAAGTAACTTCTAGGGCTTACTGTAGGTTGGGGCTGGAGCACCCTTTCGATGATGAACTGGAGACATCCCACCCACACCCCTCCAGCCAGACAATGCACGCAACACGATGGAGACTCTCTCCTCCAACTCGACGCAGTTCCACCAGAGTTGGTGCGGTGGAACCGATGATGGCCACTCCCCTACGTCGCACGCAACCGCTCCCCTCCCCACCTTCTCGTTTTGATTGGAGAGGTACATGCAATGAGAAATTAGATGCAAGCAACGGGTATGTGGAAAAATGCCCCGAGGTCTTGAGCGTGTGACACTTGGCACCGCTGACGAGTCAAACAATGCCGTACGCAGCGAATACATTCAACAATGACCATATAATCAATGTTCATTGTATTTATCGTATTCTTAAGTACAATGATTAATGTGAGTTTATGAGACAAGTTCAATGACCAATGGTGCATTTATCTATTTTAAAACGAAGAAGTATTTAATTTTAAACATGAAGCTTCAATTGATTCAACCCTAAGAAACTTAAAAGATTTCTTAAGGCCGCATTGACTATTACCGCCGCCCGCCGGCTTCGTGGGAGAACCGAAAGAGAACCAAGAATATCACCGCGTGATTAATCCGAAGTACGTATTCCGCCGTTTCCCCCCTTGATGCCTTGACAGCTGAAACCGTCGACGACGCTACCACTCCCCTTCCTTCCTTCCTTCACCGCGTCTCCTTCCCAGATAAAATCCAATCCGAAATCCACTTCTATCGCTCCGATCCTCTTCCTCCCCCTTCCCTTCCACCTCCGCCGGCGAGAATCGCCGCCGCGCCCGTCGCTAGGACTTTTAGGAGCCCCCCTTCACGGGCGGACCCCTTCCCGGAGGCCGGGGACGGGCGGCTTGTTCCGTCCGGTAAGTGGCCTTCCCTTCCCATCCGCTACTTCACGATCGAGATCTCGAGCAAGCTCAGATCCGCACGGAGCAGCGTCCGTCGTACTTGTAGGGTAGAATAGGGTTGGTCTCGCTCGCTTCCCCAATCATGTTCACAACCACGGGTCAGCGGACGATCAGATTTATTTTGGTAGAATTTGTTTGAAGATTTGTTGATCGTTGGTATCGTATTGATGCAACCTGTGATGCTTTTGTCCTTACGCAGTTGCCTCTCCTCTTTCTTTCTCAGCTTCGATTGCAGGTATGCAGAGCCAGATCGTGTGTCACCGATGTCGGAGGGTCCTAGCATACCCGTCAGGGGCGCCCAGCGTGTGCTGCGCTATGTGCCGAGCCATCACCGCGGTGCCGCCTCCAGCCCCAGGTATTGGATGCAGCATGATTTCGTTTCTGTTGCTCTTTTCGTGTGCTGGCATCGCCTCACAACTTGTATGAACCATCCTGTGGTTCAACTTTGAGAATACTGCTTTGCAACTTGGATGTAAGATAGTGTTTGAAATGCTATGGAAACTTATGTAGAACAACAAAAAAACTATGTACAAATCTGAGGAAATGCTAGGCAAAGAGTCATTATGGGTTTTAAATTCATTCTATACACATACTCCCTCCGTTTTTATTTACTCCGCGAATTAGATTTGATTGAAGTCAAACTTCGTAAAGTTTGACCAAGTTTATAGAAAACAATATAAGCATTTACCATAACAAATTTATATGATGTGGAAGTTCATTTAATAATGAATCTAATGATATTGATTTATTATTGTATATGTTAATATTTTGTCTATAAACTTTATCAAACTTTACAAAGCTTGACTTTGACCAAAGCTAATACGCGGAGTAAATAAAAACGGAGGGAGTACATGTTTAGTTCGATCAGATTCTTCTGCATGTATCTCAGTTCAACCTTCTGTCCGCCTACTTTTACTATATGCTGCTTTTTTGCGGGGAGTACTATATGCTACTTGTAGGGTATTTATCATTCCAGGGCGGATAATATCAGGTTGATGGAATGATGGATAACTCTCATTTTGCACCTTGTCATTTGTTCTCAAAAGGCCGCGTGGCTTACTATAAAAAGCATAGAGTGGTCCTATAAATTTACAGGAAATAACATAGCTGTTTTAAATCGGGTTAAGAAAAGTTTATTTGTGCTGGATCTGTATGTACACTCCGCCTTGTGCGCCATTCTCCAACATTATTTCACCACGCCGCACATGGAGCACACGCACATGCCCCCACCGTTCATGTCCTCTTTTGCTGGTGCTAGCCTGCTCTCCGCGCCCAGGGGCTGTGCCTCCAACCACTCGACCAGGAACCGGTTAGTGGCATGCACCTCGCCTGCTGCGTCGGCTATGACACGGCACCCAAAGTCGCGAGGTGGCATGAGTATCTTCGTGAGACCTTCTGACAGCTACATGAGGCAGAGAGGCCGATGCGGTGACCTCAGCGGCGAGCTCGCCCTCATTCGCCTGGATGACGAGGTGGCGGCCATCAAGCAAGGAGCAACGTACACCGTAGCTGTCCTGCAAGTGCATCAAGTGGTGCGCCATTCTGCAGCGACCGGTCCGTCGGCGTGCACGCCGTGCACTCGGTCTTGTGTGCTATCCTGCAGGCAGTGCCTTTGGCCATAGATCTTTTCTGGCGTGTGTCTCAGGTGGATCAATCAGGTTACACACTAGCTTTGTGCATGGAGGTTCGCTCCGGCGACGTCGCGATAGAAGCAAAACTGAGCCAGGTTTTGGTGGTCGCTCTTTCCAGAAAGTCCACGGAAACACCCCCGCGAGCCAGAGGTAGAACATGACAGTGATGATGGCGTGATGGTAGATGTGGAGCAGGTTGAGCTGGCGGCAAGCAAGGAGGATGAGCAGCATGTGGCTGAGCTCGTAGTTCCTGTAGAGGTAAAACAAGTGTGCCAAGAAGACCCAACTCGGCGAAGCCTCAGTTATGCAGCGCAAAGACGGTGCAGAGGACGCTCGGAGGAGAAGCACCATGGTGAGGCAGGTACACACAGCGGTCGCGGCGGCCAAGGACGGGGACAAGACGAGCATGGCGCTCGGGCGCCAATGGAAAGAGACAACGGTGGGTCTTCTCAATCGACCAAGAGCCACGGCGCAGCTGCGCGTCCCCCATCGCTCTAGCTTGCTCGCGCCGGGAAATCTTTGACTAACCCTAGCCATGTAAGCAATACCACCCGGAGAAACCACTTAATATAGAGTAGGGGGTGATTTTTCCGGGTTTCCAAACATGAGGGGATTAAATATCCGGTCTAAGCCTAGGGGGTGATTTAGTTGATCCAGAATATTTCAGGGGGTTACATACACTTCTTTCACCAATATGCCAAAGTCCTGTTTAGATTGTTGAGCTTTCACAAGAATCTTGGATTATAATACTTTCAATTTTTTCCTTCAAGGGTCATTTGAAAAATAAGAATGGAGTTGTTGAATACCTACACAATGCATCCAGGTGCCCCTTCGGGAAATCAATATAGGCTCATACCTGATGTTATTTTTCCTTTGAGAAGTTCAATCTCCAATGCATTCTATCTTTCTCTCTCCACTGCTCCTCTTAAAAATGCGTGCCTACAATTTTTTTGAGGTTATTTTACCTTCAATCATTCAAATACACCACCTATACTATTCTTGTGTCTTGAAATCCTGTGGGATTTTTTAGTTCGATGGCATTCTATTCTTGCATTCGTCTCTGTCCCTGAGTTCTAAAGAGGCCAAATTAGAAAATGAACAAGTATGTGCTACGTTTTACACCAGGCAACTGCACTCACATTTGATCCCTTGGCTATCTTCCTACTCTGCTAGTCGATAACTAGAGAACCTTCAGTATCCGCACTTGAAAAGTTCTTCCCTCGAGGCAGCAATAAAATTCTTACCATGCTATACAAGTGGTACAGGCTTCTGAAGGATTAATGACTTGTTGCGTTAGTAAAAGCTTTAGTGAAGTAGGACTTTATCTTCTTCACAGACCACCAATTGTCTACTCTATGCTTGACATATTTTGTTGCTCTTCCGTCATATTTTTTTACTACATGTAGCGCCTGCATTGCTGGTTTTATGGACTGTTTGTCATTGAAAGTGTCAGTTCTTGCGATATCAGTCAATTTGTTTTTTTTTGTTCTATATTTCCATTTTAATGTTATTTATACATTGTTTGAGCAGTATGAACATAGTTATAGAAGTTTAATCTGATTTTCCTGCTTACATAAGTCACAATTTCTAATGCAGCAGTGGAAATGGCTCAGCTTATATGCGGTGGTTGCCGAACTTTGCTGATGTACACCCGTAATGCAGACACTGTGAGATGCTCATGCTGCAGTACAGTCAACCTTGTCAGACCAGGTAATGCTGATTCTACTTCATATCCTGTTATTTTTTCTTCTTATTAGATTTCCACATTTATGCTTTTGACACAGGGATGTTAAATTGTCTGAGGAATTTTATCATTTTATTGTTGGCAAATATGTGTGTCATCCAATGAACTAATTGTCTTCCCCTAATTAATGTAGCGTGTAGCAGTGCAAGACCTGATATGGTTTTGAATAATAGCATTCTCAGATGGTAAAGTTCTGTTATGCCAGGTCGACATTGTTGGTCTAGTTACTCTACTACAACCTAGGTTGCATGCCAAACACTGAATAGAGCATATTGTTTAGTTAATTGATTGAAAATGTGCTTTGTGTTTTGCTTAGTAGGCTATGTTATACTGCCTGCATATGAAATATTACACTCCACTTGTGTGTGGATCTCCGTTCTTACTTGAGTTATTTCACTTTTTTTCACAATGCAGTCAATAATATAGCCCACGTGAACTGTGGTCGGTGCCGGACAACTTTGATGTATCCGCATGGAGCACCTTCTGTTAAATGTGCTGTCTGCGATTATATCACAAATACTGGAGTAAGTTAACCCTTCATCTACACCATCATGTGATGCAAGTGCATGCAATGTTTTAGCAGCAAAAAGTATAGATTTGTAACATCTGCGTTCTGAATTTCAGATAAATACTATGCCACCTGCACCTTGTCCAAGACTTACAGCAAATGAATCTGCATATAATGCCTCATCAACTTCTGCAGTATGTCCATGAACATGTATTTTGCAGTCTTAACAAACTGTTCTTCAAGAGTAGAATGGTTTATCTCATTTTGTCATCTTCTTGCAGCCCACATCTCAGCCTCAGAATGTAACCGTTGTTGTTGAGAACCCTATGACAGTTGACGAAAGGGGTAAACTGGTAAGCCCTTGTTTATTTACGTCTCGACTGATCTGTATCTCTTAAAATGTTGATTGAATTTTAGAGTGATTAACGACCTCTGTTCACTTGACACAGGTTAGCAACGTGGTAGTTGGAATTACACCTGGGAAAAATTGAAGGGTTGTTTCTCACCTGATGTATACCTGTTTTGTGTTCTATATAAGAACCTGGAAAGACCATTGTACTGGCATTTCCAGCCTTTGGTGATTGGTTGCTGTGGCTGACCTTGAAGAACAAAGACACATCAAGTGTTTTTGGAATTTCACTGTGGAAAGCATGCATGTCGAAAGCTGTATTCTGAACATGTTGATTCTTTTGTCTGTATATGAGTTCTACTCCACTAGACTTCACTATGGGAATGACTAAATGGTACAGTATTATACATAATTTAAAATCTGTGACGTGATATCTCATTTTAGTGTTTTGGTAAAAACTGTATGGATTTTACTGCATTTAAGTTAATTTCAAAGCAGAAAAATAATCGAATATATAGTTATAGATTGAGCATCACTTCGGCCTTTGCATGTGATGTACATAACCATATATCTTCTAATTTACTAAAGCCTCTAGGGTAAAAGTTCTAAGAATGATCCACGCTTCAATTGCAATTAATTTTGACCGGGTCAATGCTTCTGTGGTCTGGCTCCTTCGAATTAAAGGTCGGATAGTCCAACACCGACTCCATCTTTTTGTTTGAGCTTAATAAAAAATAAGAAACGCACATCTCTGTCGGCACCCTCCCTTTGCTCCCATGCCGCCTCGTGCCGGCAAAATCCACATTTTTGACCCTTTTGCGAAACTATTTCAAAATCTGAACTTAGTTGCAAACTATTTTACAAAACTAACTTTTTCCTGCCATCGTGACAACGCTGGACCCCCACCGGGCCCCACCCTAGTCGTCTAGCGCCTAATGAAAAGGAGCTACACATATAGGCTTAGCACCTGATGGTAAGGAGCTACACAATTCTGTAAATTTTAAATTTCTGTGCTGTTGTAACTTTTATCTGTTTTGCGATGGCGATTGCATTAAATGTGTTGCTCGGATGAGGTCGACCCCAAAATAAAAATTTCTCTATGTGATGTGCTCTACAAAATTTAGGAAGTTTATTTGTTTGACCTCGTTTGGATGGTGGAAATGCTTGTTGAACACTGCTACTTTATGTTTACCGCTGAAACTGTTATTTTATGCAATGTTTGCTTGATGATGCCATCACATCCGTGCATCTTTTGCATATGTTTTCTTCACATAGATTGCTCAGCAACATGTGTACTTTAATATCATGTACTTGTTTGTCATGATATCTTGATGTAGCTTGCTCATGTGTTCTTCGAAAGTAATGTACTCCTTCCTTCCCATTATATTAGGCGCCTAATTTTTTGCACGAAAATTAGCGATGATCCCTGTTACACGATCTCCTCTAACTACCTGTTTGTTGACAAATCTTATTTCCGTTCCAACGTACGCGCCTCAGGCAATCTGTTGACCGTACATGTGAGAGAAAATACCATCGTGGCAGTCAGTTAGCTGCTAACCGTACCAGAGAGAGGGTGTAGAGAGAGAGAGAGCTGCATGCGAAAGGAGAAAATCGTGGTAGTCAGTTGTTGCTAACTGTACGCCTTAGATTTTAGGATTTTTTAGAAAGGCTAAAACGCCTTAGATATCGGGAAGGAGGGAGCACTTGTTAATCTGTTTTCCTTAGTTGCATATAGTTGCATCTTGCTAGCTTTGTATCTTTTGATTCATGCCTCCTATGTTTTCATCCCAATGGAATACATTGCTCCTTGACATGTCTACTATCATGCTATGCATTGCTATGTCATGTTATCTTTCCTGTACATGAATATATTGAGGCCCCAAAGTGACTACTTGCTATTTCTGCCAACATCACTAAAAATCTGCTAAGTCTAGAGTATATTTTACCTGTCTTGCATGCTTGTTATATAATTTTATATGGGTATTTTGAACACAAGTGTTATATATGAATTGCTGAGCATCATGTAGACTTCATGTTCATGTATTGCATTATCATGTTGTTGTAGTTTAAATATCATTTTTGCTACTGACTAGGGAGCATGATAATAACAGTTTGCCCTGACTCCTGGTTTCCACTAAGTCTGTAACCTGAAGTAGCTCTCTTGCATCCTTGTTATATGTTGATCCATGGTTCTTTTGAGCGTAAACATAATGTATGGACTCATGTTCATCATGTAAGCTAGTTGTAGCTATATTGCATTTTCAATTTGGTGGTGGTTTGATATTTCTTTACCTGCTGTTTAGTGAGCATCTTATTAACCTTTGTGCCCTGTTTTCTTGAATATCACTAAGTCCTACATCAGTACTGTAAATTAGCTTTTTTGCATGGCTTATATCTATTTAATCATGATGCTTCTGTACATGAAACCTTTGTGCCATGTCTTTCTTGTCATGTCTACTGTAAATGCATATCATCTTTGTGCATGTTTGCAATATGTAGCATGTTGTTTCATTGCTCTCAAGTACACTAAATAGCAGGTAAAGCAATATCAAACCAACACCAAATTGACAATGCAATATAGCTACAGCTAGCTTACATGACGAACATGAGTCCATACATTATGCTTACGCTCAAAAGAACCATGGATCAAGATATAACAAGGATGCAAGAGAGCTACTTCAGGTTACAGACTTAGTGGAAACCAGGAATCAGGGCAAACTGTTATTATCATGCTCCCTAATCAGTAGCAAAAGTGATATTTAAACTACAACAACATGACAATACAATACATGAACATGGAGTATAAATGATGCTCAGCAATTCATATATAACACTTGTGTTCAAAATACTCATATAAAATTATATAACAAGCATGCAAGACAGGTAAAATATACTCTAGACTTTGTAGATTTTCAGTGATGTTGGCAGAAACAACAAGTAGTCACTTTGAGACCTCAATATATTCATGTACAGGAAAGATAACACGACATAGCAGTGCATAGCATGATAATAGACATGTCAAGGAGCAATGTATTCCATTGAGATGAAAACATAGGAGGCATAGATCAAAAGATACAAAGCTAGCAAGATGCAACTATATGCGACTAAGGAAAACAGATTAACAAGTACATTACTTTCGAAAAACACATGAGCAAGTGTTACGTCCAAAACGTATCTATAATTTCTGCTTGCTTCATGCCTCTTTTGTGTGATATTGCTATGATATTGATGAACTTCCATACACTTTTGATCATATTTGGACTAACCTATTAACTCAGTGCACCCCAGTGCCAGTTCCTGTTTTCTGCTGTTTTTCTATTTCAGGTTTCCCCCATATAAAAAGTGCTCCAAAAATTCGAGAAAAATCCAATAAAAAATCAGCGTACAGGAAGCTTCCGGAATCACCCGGGGGGAGGGGGGGGGATAGGGGACCCACCAGGGCCCCATGCGCCCTCCCGACGCGCCCTAGGGTGGGTCCGCGCCAGGGGGCCGCCTGGACCCCTGGTGCCCCCCTGGCTGCCCCCCTTCGCCTATTTATTCCCCGTGACGCAAAAACCCCAAGACGGGAACCCTTTTTCGCGATCTCTCCTTTGTTCCGCCGCCACAACGCTTCCAAGATCGGGAGCACTAGAAGACCTCTTCCCGGCACCCTGCCGGAGGGAGGAACCACCTCCGGGAGCTTCTCCACCACCATGGATGCTTCCCGGATGAACCGTGAGTAGTCCACCTTGGACCATGGGTCTATATCAGTAGCTATGTGATGTTCTCCTCCCCTCTTTATTCTTCATGAATTAGACCTCGTGAGCTGCCCTACATGATCGAGGCACTTATGTAATATTTCTGTTGTTGCTATGCTGAGTTTGCTGGGATCCGATGGATTATGAGATTATGTTCAAATTGTTTTTGAGTAATATATTTGATTCTCCTCTTTTATATTTATGTTCTTGAGTAATTCTTGCATGTTCTCTGTTGCTGTTTATTGCTTTGGCCAAGTAGTAGGTAGTGACTCCAAGAGGTAGCGTTATGCATGATTGTGGGTTCATGCCCCCCGATGACTAGCTTGAGTGACATAAACATGAGTCTAGGGGATGTGCTGTTGCCACAAGGGGGAAAACAACGGTGATTGTACTTGCGGGTGCAAGGATTGTTTACTTTACGCAAAGTTCTTTAATGCAGTTGTCTGTTGCTTTGAGTTTACACTTTGGGTGGGATTCACAACTTAATACCAGCGACATGTTCTGGATAGATATCTCAAGGTGGATGATTAGTAGGTAGATGCAGATGGATTTCGGTCTACTTGATTTGGCGTACCGCCCAAGCTTTTGAGCCTCTTCTTTCTTTATAGCATAATTAGCATTGGTTTGCGCACATAATCCTGTCAATTGCCCAGCTGTAATTTGTTTACCTCGCATGGCTATTTTATCGTCTTTTGGGAGAGAGACATCACGAGCGAACATCATAGGACCCCGGTCCATATTTCCAATACTGTTTACACCCTCTATCAATTTACCGCTTTATTTATTTTCCCGTTGCTATCACTATCATTATTATCCCGTGCGTTTTATCCTTTGTAAACAACAAGGCCAGAGGGATTGACAACCCCTTTGTACTCGTTGGGAGCAAAGCTATCTGTTGTGTGTGCAGGTCCACGACAACCGCCAATCTCTGGCGCCGTTGTCACCTTCTTGTCGTTATCGGAGTCCTACTGGAGACAAACCTTGGTATCTTCACCGAGGGAAATTTGCTGCTGTCTACATCTCAACCTTCCACTTTGGGTAACCAACGAGGGGTGAGAAGTAAACTCTCGTGACATCAAAGCAATTTCTGGCGCCGTTGCCGGGGACTCCTCTCTTCAAGATAGGGGAGTTGCACACTATCTTTTATCTTTGCTTTTTAGTCTTGTTCGTTTACCTTTCAGTTTTTGCTTTAGGGTCCTTTATCAAAAATAAAAAAAATAGTTATCTTGCTTGCTGCCACTATGGGTTCCTCTGAGAACACCAAGTTGTGTGACTTCACTAGTCACAACAACAGTGACTTTATCTGCACTCCTATTGCTACACCTGCTACTTCAACACCTTCTTATGAGATTAAACCTGCTTTGCTGAACCTTGTTATGAAAGATCAATTCTCTGGTGCTAGAGATGATGCTGCTTTTCACTTAAATAATTTTATTGAGCTTTGTGATATGCAAAAGTACAAAGAAGTAGATGGTGATATTGTTAAGCTTAAGCTTTTTCCTTTCTCCTTGAGAGATGAAGCTAAAATCTGGTTTCAATCCTTGCCTAAGAATAGCATAGATTCTTGGGATAAGTGCAAGGTTGCTTTTATTGGGAAGTATTACCCCCCTGCTAAGATTTTCCAATTGAGGAGCTTTATTATGAATTTTAAAAAGTTGGATAATGAACACGTTGCCCAAGCTTGGGAACGCATGAAATCTCTTGTTAAGAATTGCCCTACGCATGGTTTGACTACTTGGATGGTTATCCAAACTTTTTATGCAGGCTTGAACTTTACCTCGCGGAACTTGCTAGATTCGGTCGCGGGAGGAACCTTTATGTCAACTACACTTGGTGCTGTTACAAAACTTCTCGATGAGATGATGATCAACTATTCCCAATGGCACACCGAAAGAGCTCCAACAGGTAGGAAGGTAAACTCTGTCGAGGAAATCTCCTCCCTAAATGAAAAAGTTGACTTGATTATGTCTCTACTTACCAAGCAATCTCCTATTGATCCTCAAGATGTTCCTTTAAATTCTTTGATTGCTCAAGATCAAGTAGATGTGAACTTTATCTCTAGAAACAACTTCGACAACAATGCTTATAGGAGTAACTTTGGTAGCAATCCTAAACCGTTCCCCTCCAACAACTATGGGAACAACAACACTTATCCTAGCACCAAAAACTCCACTTCTGAATTAGAGAGTATGCTTAAAGATTTTATCACTACCCAAAAAGCCTTCAACAAGAGTGTAGAGAAAAAACTAGACAAATTAGATAACCTCTCGTCGAAGGTAGACAATTTAGCCCACGAAGTAGAATAGCTTAAAATTAGAACTTCTCCCCTTGAGGAGAGGAAGGTCACTCCTATGAATGCTATCCAATTGCAAAATAATGAAAACATTAGGATGATGGCTAAACTTAAAGAGATATGGGCTAGAGAAAAGGAGGAAGAAGATAGAATTAAGAGCCTTCCTACACACCATACCATTGCTACTATCCAAGTGGTTGAGGACATCCAAACTCTTAGCACCCAATGCACCCCTAGTCCCATAGGACCTATTAATGGTGATGCTATGACCTCAACCGTAGAAGAAGAAATTCCTATGACTATAGAAGATACCAAACAAGTGAGCCTAAAGGACACCAGTACTACTCTACTTGATATTAGTGACCTTGATTTTGATAATTGCACCCTTTCTGAAGTTATTCGTTTCCTTCACAAGTCGTCTAGAGACCCCCACACTAGCACACTTAATCTTGCCTTCACAGAGCATATCACTAATGCTCTCATTAAAGCTAGGGAGGAGAAGCTTAGGGTAGAAGCCTCCATACCTAGAAAGCTAGAAGATTGTTGGGATCCTATGATTAAAATTAAGTTGAATAACTTTTCTTGCTATGCTTTATGTGATGTTGGAGCTAGTACCTCCGTTATGCCCAAAAGAATGTATGATATATTTGAATTAAAACCTTTTGATTCTTGTTCTTTTGGTGTTCGTCTTGTCGACTCTTCCATAAAGAAACCTTTGGGGAAGATTGATGATGTTCTTATCATTGTCAATGACAATTATGTTCCCGTTGATTTTACTATTATGGACATTGAATGACATTGAATGTGAACCTTCTTGTCCAATTATTTTGGGACGTCCTTTTTTCGCACCGTGGGTGCTATTATTGATATGAAAGAAGGGATTATAAAATTGCAATTCCCTCTCAAGAAAGGGATGGAACACTTCCCTAGGAAAAAGATTAAGTTGAATTTTGAGTCCGTCACACGGGCTAGTTATCTTCTTGAAAAGACTTGATCTATTTGCATTAAGCCTAGCTAATGGCTTTAAAGAAGCGCTTTCGGGAGGCAGCCCGCAACGAATTTAGGATTTCCTTTTTGTTTTTCTTCTGTTTTTAGTGGTCTTGATGATTTTTAATACTGCAGCAAAATCATTGTATCTTTACTTTTCAAACTTTGTGCCATTTATAGCCTCATACGACAAGGGAAGTGAAAGTTGTGACATGCTGTCCAGAAAACAGATTCTGTCCTCGTGACTAGAAAAATAATGGAAAAATACCAGTTCATCTTTTTGAGCTGATTTTTTTTACACAGCATGATCTATACAATTACGGAACTTTCATATGTTCTGAGTTTTTTGATTTGAGTTGCATAAGTATCCCTAAAAAATTATTTACTACCTGCTGGTCTGTTTTTCACAGATTCTGTCCTGTTTTGCCTTTTCTTCATTTTGCAAATCTTAAGCTTGCTTTTTGTTTGCAAAAACTTTTTGGAAATCTTGAGAAACATTAGCCCTTCAAGAATATATTTATTTGCAGTAGAGAAAAATTATTTTATTAGGGGTAGTAACCTCGCTAATCAGATTATGATGAGTTATGTATGAAGGGAGTTTTCAAGTGTGCGAGGGAAGATGATGAAAGAAGATTCAGGAGTGTCAAGCGCTCAAGCTTGGGGATGCCCCCATGCATCCCCAAGAAATATTCAAGGAGACTCAAGCGTCTAAGCTTGGGGATGCCCCCATGCATCCCCTTCTCCATCAACAATTATCAGTTCGTCTTTCGTTTCACTATATTTTTATCGCTTCATGCGTTATGTGCTATGCTTGGAGGGTCTCGCTCTTAGGTTTTATTTTTAGTTTTATTTAGCTTTGCTTGCTGTTAATAACAAGTTAGAACCCATCTTTCTTTGTGTGGGAGAGAAACACGCTCCACTTTCAAAATCTAGAACACAACATAGGACTTTTTCATGCTTATCTTTGCTGTGTGTGTTCTTTATCTTTTCATAGCTACTGTCATGTTTTGCTCTTAGTTTTCATGCTTATATTTTCAAAGAGCTTTTTTTTATTTTGTTGCTGGAACTCTCTTGAGTTTTCATGTTTATCTTGTTTAGAGAGTTTGCCTGTTGCACTGAGTTTTGTGTCTTGACTTGGAGTAGGTAATTGAGGTTGCTATTCTTTTGTAGTAGTAACTTGCAAATTGCAATAGTTTTGAGGTATTTTTTTGAGTAATGTTTGGACTTTTGGTGTCAAGAGCTTTAGCCTATTAGTGATAGATGTCGTATTTTGGGCAATCCGTGTTTATTTTCAAAACTTACAAAATTAGTTGAGAACTTTAGCTACTAGATGGATCACTACTCTTCTGAGGGGTCGAATATTAGAGTACACTCACGTACCATGAGTCGAGGATGCGCAAGGATAACCAAACCCACATACACTCCTCCTCGGGGTACTTGTCTCTTTGTGAACCTCCTTATTAGATTGAGAGTTATCGATAATAAGTGCATGAGTTCTTCGGACTAATGTGAGTATTCGAAAGTTGACACTTCACCTTCCCATATTTTTCTAGCCTCTCCCGTGCCGTGTATTGCTTTCTTCTCACTCTGAGAGTTGGCGTCCACCTTCGCCGGTACATCCAAACCCTTGGCATGATACGCGCTGTCATCTTAAACCTCCTTATACCCTTCCTCAAAACAGCCAGCATACCTACCTATCAAGGCATTTCCATAGCCTTTCCGAGATATCTTTGCATGCAACATCCATCTTCTCATGACTTGATCTTCATGCCATACATGCTACTTGCTTGATCGATGAGCCGCATGCTAGTTGGGCCTTGCCCTAATCATTGCTACATGACGCGCTAGTATCATTGCATATCCTGCTACACTGGCAGAGGCATGCATTTTCATACATCATGATAGTTACATCTTCTTTATGATATGAGTACTTTTGTAAAGTGTGAAATATCTTCTATACTTCTTGTAATGTATAGAGTGTTGCCCCTAAAGTGAGGAAAAGATCCCAAAGTGGAAAAATTAAAAGATCCCAAAGAGGACAAATGAGAGAAATAGAAAGAGCCATTGAGGCCACCAAAAAAATACAAAAAATAGAAAAAAGAGAAAAAGAAATAAAAAGAGAGAAGGGGGCACACTACTATTCCTTTTGAGAGATCCACACTCGTACTCCCTCTTATATCTTGTACTCCATAGAGATTATCATTTATGCATATAGCTATGTGGGGACCTTCACACTATAGAACTTGGCTTGTATATTCCAATGACGAGCCTCCTCAAATGAGCTCTAGGTCTTCTTGAGCAAGAAAGTTGGATGCACCCCCACTAGTTCCATTGGAGAGCTTACCTTAGCTCACATGTGCATCCGTTGCATGGCAATCCCTACTCCTCACATCATATCTATCATTAGCTTTCTCTCGCCTATGATTTTCCTCATTGATGTGAGTCTTTCACACCTTTTTGTCTTCCTCCTCTGCCATATTCTCTCTTTGCCATCCTAAGTGTCAACTTTCTTGCTTACGCTCATCCATTGCATGAGTGCTCAAAATATCGAAAAGGAGTGGATCATTTTGACTTGTACCTGACTAGTGGTCTGGGGACGAGTCAAGATAAGATTCCAAAGAAGACCAAGCGTGAAACTTTAGTAGATTAAGTTCTCAACACAAAGATATTTTTCTCTCGTATATCCCTATCCCCTTTCTTGCACGCAAACACCATTTGGAGACATTCGAGTCACGGACAGCGAGAGCTCTTGCACCTTTATGTTCTTATGTTGCTTGTTTCAATGCTAAATATAGACTCTTGCCTGTTATGAATTGAATTGAATTACATGCCTTGATTGCTTTACTTAAAAGTTCTTATATGGTTGTTAGCATGTCACCACAGAAATTATGCTTTTATCATTTACCTACTCGAGGACGAGTAGGAATTAAGCTTGGGGATGTTGATACGTCCAAAACGTATCTATAATTTCTTCTTGCTCCATGCCTCTTTTGTGTGATATTGCTATGATATTGATGAACTTTCATATACTTTTGACCATATTTGGACTAACCTATTAACTCAGTGCACCCTAGTGCCAGTTCCTGTTTTCTGTTGTTTTTCTATTTCAGGTTTCCCCCATATAAAAAGTGCTCCAAAAATTCGGAAAAAATCCAATAAAAAATCAGCGTACAGGAAGCTTCCGGAATCACCGAGGGGGGGGGGGGGGGCAGAGGGGACCCACCAGGGCCCCAGGCGCCCTCCCGGCGCGCCCTAGGGTGGGGCCGCGCCAGGGGGCCGCCTGGACCCCTGGTGGCCCCCCTGGCTGCCACCCCTTCGTCTATTTATTCCCCGTGACGCAAAAACCCCGAGACGAGAACCCTTTTTCGCGATCTCTCCTCTGTTCTGATGTCGCAGCGCTTCCAATATCGGGAGCACCGGAAGACCTCTTCCGGCACCCTGCCGGAGGGAGGAATCACCTCCGGGAGCTTCTCCACCACCATGGATGCTTCCCGGATGAACCGTGAGTAGTCCACCTTGGACCATGGTTCTATGATCAGTAGCTATGTGATGTTCTCCTCCCCTCTTTCTTCTTCATGGATTAGACCTCGTGAGCTGGGATCCGATGGATTATGAGATATGTTCAGATTGTGTTTGAGTAATATATTCGATTCTCCTCTTTTATATTTATGTTCTTGAGTAATTCTTGCATGTTCTCCGTTGCTGTTTATTGATTTGGCCAAGTAGTATGTAGTGACTCCAAGAGGGAGCGTTATGCATGATTGTGGGTTCATGCCCCCCGATGACTAGCTTGAGTGACATAAACATGAGTCTAGGGGATGTGATGTTGCCACAAGGGGGAAACAACGGTGCTTGTACTTGCGGGTGCAAGGATTGTTTACTTTACGCAAAGTTCTTTAATGCAGTTGTTTGTTGCTTTGAGTTTACACTTTGGGTGGGATTCACAACTTAATACCAGCGAGATGTTCTGGATAGATATCTCAAGGTGGATGATTAGTAGGTAAATGCAGATGGATTTCGGTCTACTTGATTTGGCGTACTGCCCAAGCTTTTGAGCCTCTTCCTCTCTTTATAGCATAATTTGCATTGGTTTGCGCACATAATCCTGTCAATTGCCCAGCTGTAATTTGTTTACCTCGCATGATTATTTTATCGTCTTTTGGGAGAGAGACATCACTAGTGAACATCATAGGACCCCGGTCCATATTTCCAATACTGTTTACACCCTCTATCAATTTACTGCTTTATTTATTTTTCAGTTGCTATCACTATCATTATTATCCCATGAGTTTTATCCTTTGTAAACAACAAGGCCGGAGGGATTGACAACCCCTTTGTACTCGTTGGGAGCAAAGCTATCTGTTGCGTGTGCAGGTCCATGACAACCGCCGATCTCTGGCGCCGTTGTCACCTTCTTATTGTTATCGGAGTCCTACTGGAGACAAACCTTGGTATCTTCACCGAGGGAAATTTGCTGATGTCTACATCTCAACCTTCCACTTTGGGTAACCAACGAGGGGCGAGAGGTAAACTTTCGTGACATCAGCAAGCTACATCAAGATATCATGACAAACAAGTACATGATATTAAAGTACACATGTTGCTTAGCAATCTATGTGAAGAAAACATATGCAGAAGATGCACGGATGTGATGGCATCATCAAGCAAACATTGCACAAAATAACAGTTTCAGCAGTAAACATAAAGTAGCAGTGTTCAACAAGCATCACAAACGAGCTCAAACAAATAAACTTCCTAAATAAATATTGCAGAGCACATCACATAGAGAAATTTCCGTTTTGGGGTCGACCTCATCCGAGCAACGCATCTAATGAAATCACCATCGCAAAACAGATAAGAGTTACAACAACACAGAAATTTAAAATTTAAAGAATTGTGTAGCTCCTTACCATCAGACGCTAAGCCTATATGTGTAGCTCCTTTTCATTAGGCGCTAGACGACCAGAGTGGGGCCTGGTGGGGGTCCAGTGTTGCCACGGTGGCAGGACCTTAGCGCCTTGTTCATGGGTGCTAGATGCATATGCTTAGCGCCTTTGTGTTGGGCGCTATAAAAATGGGTTAGTTTTGTGAAATAGTTTATAACTAGGTTCAGATTGTGAAATAGTTTCGCAACAAGGTCAAAAATGTGTTTTTTCCCCCTGGTGCCTGGCCTGCAGGATCCTTCCACCGTGTGGAGGCTACGCAGACGGCACGACCTTGTCGTCTTGGCTGTTTTTGGTTCTCTTCATCCCTCGGGGGAAGTGGATTGCAAGTACCATTCCCCTCGCTCTATCCTCCTAAATCACCAACGTCGGGTCCTTTGATCCCGGATGCATCTGCCATTAATCATCGCAGCCGTGTTTGTCGTCCACCTCGCGCCCGTGCGACCGTGTCTTGTAGACTGGTGAGTTGTGTGCATGTACTGTAGAGCTGCTGACCAATTTGTATGAACAAAAATGCTACAATATGTAAATTTTGATAGTGTTCTTTACTGGTTGTGCCATGCTCTGTATTCAATACAATACAAATTCTAACAATAAACTTACGGTAACTGAATTTAATAGTAGTATGGTTCACATCGACCACTATATTTCAGAAATTCAAACTACAATTGTGGGAAGCGCTTTTAGCTGATCCAAACTGTGCGCTCCCAACCCTTGGCAATGAATGGTATCTATGTCAGTACGTTGCCGCTCAATGCCGGTGGTCATTCGCCGCAATTTCATGGCACACTGCAAAGCACATACTGCAATCAGACTTCACCGTTCAAAGCTTTTGATTTTGATTTGCCTATCAGCTCCCCAATGCTTAACCAGACAGACTGATTCTATCTTGATTGATTCCTTTCAAAAAATTGTTTGAATTAGAATAGTTCGGTGGATTGAAACGGTGTAAGCTTATGGTTTATGGAGCTCAGTGGCATAATGGTGTGATATACTGATCTTTTAATGGTGCATACAAATAAAGAGTTGGTTGACGGCTTGTCATGGTCTTTTGATTTATAAATTTTCAGATTATAATCGTTTAAGAGAGAGTAGTACAATTAATTAGCAAACTTTAATTTGAAAAGATGATTTTGAGCATGTATGGATATTATTGTGGGGTAAATTTTTGGTCGGTGCACACTACTTCTCATCTGCATGAAGTCGAATATAGTAAGACACTTAACTTATACTCAAGCACTATATGACCGGCCGAGTGGCCTAACAAATCCACACGGCCAGAGTATCATATTTTCTCTGTCATATCCTAACATTAATACACAATTTTTGTCTGTGAAAAATTCAAGCAACACGAGTAGCGCAGCGTAGCGCGCCCAACCCTTCTAGTTATGAACTATTGCACAATACATAAGGCAAAATCAGTTTTAAACATGGATATCGACAATTTATCACAACATGTGATTGAACGATGATAAGTGTTAATAAGTTATTGCTGCACAATCGCAGATATTAACGGAGTCCAACCTGACTTATGATTTCCATCCTTTTGAGCCGAGCCAACACTTTCATCAAAGGCTCGATGCATGTGATCTAATCACAGTGGCATTGTCACAACTGCTTTGAAATTGTTGCTAGAACAATAGCTAATATATGGATACATACTACTATACAATTTGGTTGATGACTAACCAAATTACTCAATGATGCTAATCATTGAGATGCTAACCCGATAGTATGAACTCAATGATGGATATCAGTGAATTGAACAGATCCAATTTTGTTTCAAGTACAATGTACATGCCATGTTCTAAAATTGAGGTTATCGCATGTACTAGGGATGAGGACCGGTTCACTTAGGGCCTATCAAATCGCTATTCCGTAACCGAGTAGAATATAGATAACTTTCAGGGTGAGTCGTGATATATACCATGAGACATAGTTACCCAAGATGGGATTTGCACCTTAAACTTGAAGAGATATTCTCTGGGCCCTCTTGAGTGATAGGATTCAGAAAGTGGGCATGTGATATGGGTTAAGTGTCAATCTAGTTCAGAAATTTGTATGACGGTTTCGAGAAGAGAGGTCAGGCTACCAACGATGACAAGTAATCTGATTGATCATGACACCTTATATCGTGAGACAAAAGGAATGATGCATATGATACATTGTTAAGGTTTGTCTCGTGACTTTGCGCATGCATGAGAAGTGACATGTTCTGCTAGGAGCCACTACTGACTAATTGATTCATATGTGATCCAAGTTGTGTTCATGTGGATGTGAACATATTGGTTGCACACTTAAGGGGATGGATCCTAATTTGGATAGGGACTGGATTTATATAGATCTAATAGACATCCAGCGTAGAAGCCAACTAGCGTAGAACATTTGACAGTTAAAGGTTAATAATTTTCAGAACCCCTCAGAAGTAGCCGCCACTCCCCACTCCCAAGTTATCCATTAAGATCTAAAAATTCACCGGGTGATGCTCCTCCTCGTACGTGTGGATATCTTGGAGGTATCACATCTGTGTTGCTAAGGACAGATCATTCGTGCGAACTACAAGGAGCTATTCGAGTGATCCATGAGGAGGAGACGTAGACGCACTTCGCCAATTCTTCTTCCGTTTGTCTTGACTGTGCATCCAGTGGTAAAGCCTGATCACATGATCTACACCAGTAGTATGATCTTGGTTGTGTTTACAAATTTTTATTTAGCGCATAGTGTATCGCATGCCCCAACAATTTATGCATAGTTTTGACACTATTGTATATCATTTTGTTGGAGTAACATATTAATCCAACGCCAGTTCCTATTTTCTAGTTTTTTTGGACCTTCTAGGAAATAAAATTGTGGAGTGATTTTTTTTGGGGGAAACATGTTAGTGAGATTCAACACCAGGGAGGCCTAGGGGGCATGAACCACCTAAGGAGGTCCCCACGCACCCCTGGGGGCGAGTTGGGGCTGCATGGCCATCTAACACGCCCCCATATACCACCCTTTGGACGTAGTCTTTCTCCAGAAGTTTCTAAATCGCTTTATTTTTTTGGATTTATGGATCTCCCATGGTCAATGAAATGATGAGAGGAATTCGAAAAAAAATAAAAAAAATGCTAGGAGAGAGATCCAATATCTAAGGGCGCTCACCCTCTAGGGGCCAAGAACACCATGGATCAGAGGGTGAACCATTCTTCCACCTAGAGATAGGGCCAGTGAAGGATATGGGGGGCTCTCTCCTCCTCTCTTTCGGCGATGCCAAAGCACCACAGGGGGGGCACCACCACCACCATCATCTCCACCGTGTCCATCGACTTCACCACACTCTACGTTGCCTTCCTGCCTCTTTATACAATGGTTCAATCTCCAGCAAAAGTTTGTAATACCCTACTTAAAAATGGTGTTTGATTCTATAAATTATTATCCAATGACCCGCTGCATCGCTATTATATCTGGGCAGATCTTTTTTTTCCTATGGTGATTTGTGATCTATTTTGATTGACACGAGATGTATGTTATGATATGTTGTTGTCCTTTGGTGCCCAACATATGAGTATGTGGCATATATGTATCACACTTTTGGGTTAGTAGTATGTTTAAACAACTATGCATAGGGAGATAACTAACAGAAATTACCGAGCCTTGTGAGTTGATGCATATGGTATAAATAAGACTCATATATCTTAATGCTACGGCCCTACGGGTTTACCTTAATGAATTTTTAATAGTTGCAGATGATTTCTAGGATACTAATCATAAGTATGTATGATTATGAGAACAGAAAGTACGTTAGTATAAGCTTCTCCCATATATAAAATTGCAATGCAGATTATCAGTCTAGTATGATAGACAATTTCTTAGGAACAATTCCGCAATACATATACCACTGCTACTCCACACTCACAACCTTCTACTCCCTCCGATCCATAATAAGTGTCGCTCATCTAGTACAAAGTTTGTGAGCGACACTTATTATGGATCAGAGGGAGTACTTGATTGTACCTTACACAATTACACTACAACAATTAATTTTTTTATTAGTACTTAAAAATCTTGCAAACTATTCGTTTATTACTTGCAAAGAATCATTACTTATCTCATATAGGTAAAACACACATTTGATGTGCGTAGGTTTTGTATCATTGGTAAATAAAATCTAAGATAATACGAATCCTACCTTTAGCTCCTTTTAAGTTTGATACTTCATACTTACCACCTCCACTTTGGAAAGTATGGCAATAATTTTGGGGATTATTAGTGGCAAAACACTCTCTTGCGGACACATATGTTATGAACAAGCATAATAAAAAACCCAACCAGTTTTGAAACTCATATCACAAACAAGTGAACTGCTAGAATCAGACTGCCCAACTGATGTTACGAGAGTTTACTTCTTGCCCCTCGTTGGTTTACCCAAAGTGGAAGGTGAGATGTAGCGTAGCGGCAAATTTCCCTTAGCGAAGATGCTAAGGTTGAATGTCGAACCAATAGGACTCCAACAACGATAAGTAGGTGGTTCAGCAAGTGATGTGTCCTTTGAAGATAATCACTTGCTTCTCCTGGACCTGCACACACAACAAATAACTTTGCTCCCAACGAGTACAGAGGAGTTGTCAATTCCTCCGGCCTTGTTTTTTACATAGGATAAAAATGCACGGGATAATAATGATAGTGATAGCAAAGGAAAAGTAAATAAAGCAGTAAATTGATAGCGGGTGTAAACAGTATTGGAAATATTGACCGGGGTCCTATGATGTTCACTAGTGATGTCTCTCTCCCAAAAGACGATAAAATAGCCATGCGAGGTAAAAAAATTACAGTTGGGCAATTGACAGGATTATGTGCGCAAACCAATGCTAACTATGCTACAAAGAAAGGAAGAGGCTCAAAAGCTTGGGCAGTACGCCAAATCAAGTAGACGAAATCCATTTGCATCTACCTACTAATCATCCACCTTGAGATATCTATCCAGAACATCTCGCTGGTATTAAGTTGTGAATCCCACCCAAAGTGTAAACTCAAAGCAACAGACAACTGCATTAAAGAACATTGCGTAAAGTAAACAATCCTTGCACCCGCAAGTACAAGCACCGTTGTTTTCTCCCTTGTGGCATAAAAACATCCCCTAGACTCATGTTTTTGTCACTCAAGCTAGTCATCAGGGGGCATGAACCCACAATCATGCATAACGCTTCCTCTTGGAGTCACTACCTACTACTTGGCCAAAGCAATAAACAGCAACGGAGAATATGCAAGAATTACTCTAGAACATAAATATAAAAGAGGAGAATCAAATATATTACTCAAACACAATCTGAACATAATCTCATAATCCATCGGATCCCAGCAAACTCAGCATAGCAACAGCAGAAATATTACATATGTGCCTCGATCATGTAGGGCAGCTCACGAGGTCTAATCCATGAAGAACAAAGAGGGGAGGAGAACATCACATAGCTACTGATCATAGACCCATTGTCCAAGGTGGACTACTCACGGTTCATCCGGGAAGCATCCATGGTGGTGGAGAATCTCCCGGAGGTGGTTCCTCCCTCCGGCAGGGTGTCGGGAAGAGGTCTTCTAGTGCTCCCGATCTTGGAAGCGCGGCGGCGGCGGAACAGAGGAGAGATCGCAAAAAAGGGTTCCCGTCACGGGGGTTTCACGTCACGAGGAATATATAGGCGAAGAGGGGCAGCTAGGGGGCCACCAGGGGTCCAGGCGGCCCCCTGGCGCCGCCCCACCCTAGGGCACGCCAGGAGGGTGCCTGGGGCCCTGGTGGGTCCCCTCCGCCCTCCCCTCGGTGATTCCCGAAGCTTCTGTATCGCTGATTTTTTATTGGAGTTTTCCCGAATTTTTGAAGCACTTTTAATATGGGGGAAACCTGAAATAGAAAACAGCAGAAAACAGGAACTGGCACCGGGGTGCACTGAGTTAATAGATTAGTCCAAATATGATCAAAAGTGTATGGAAGTTCATCAATATCATAGCAATATCACACAAAAGAGGCATGGAGCAAGCAGAAATTATAGATACGTTTTGGATGTATCAACATCCCCAAGCTTAATTCTTGCTCGTCCTCGAGTAGGTAAATGATAAAAGCATAATTTATGTGGTGACATGCTAACGACCATATAAGAACTTTTAAGTAAAGCAATCAAGGCATGTAATTCAATTCAAGTCATAGCAGGCAAGAGTCTATATTTAGCATTGAAACAAGCAACATAAGAACATAAAGGAGCAAGAGCTCTCGCTGTCCGTGACTCGAATGTCTCCAAATGGTGTTTGCGTGCAAGAAAGGGGATAGGGATATACGAGAAAAAGTATTTGTGTGTCGAGAACTCAATATAATAAAGTTTCACACTTGATCTTCTTTGGAATCTTATCTTGACTCATCCCCAGACCACTAGCCAGGTACAAGTCAAAATGATCCACTCCTTTTCGATATTTTGAGCACTCATGCAATGGATGAGCGTAAGTAATAAAGTTGACACTTATGATGGAAAAGAGAGAATATGGTGGAGGAGGAAGACAAAAAAGGTGTGAAAGGCTCACATCAATGAGGACAATCATAGGCGAGAGAAAGCCAAATGATAGATATGATGTGAGGAGTAGGGATTGCCATGCACCGGATGCACATATGAGCTAAGGTAAGCTCTCCAATGGAACTAGTGGGGGTGCATCCAACCTGCTTGCTCAAGAAGACCTAGAGCTCATTTGAGGAGGCTCATCATTGGAATATACAAGCCAAGTTCTATAGTGTGAAGGTCCCCACATAGCTATATGCATAAATGATAATCTCTATGGAGTACAAGATATAAGAGGGAGTATGAGTGTGGATCTCTCAAAAGGAATAGTAGTGTGCCCCCTTCTCTCTTTTTATTTATTTTTTCTCTTTTTTCTCTTTTTTTGTATTTTTTGGTGGCCTCAATGGCTCTTTCTATTTCTCTCATTTGTCCTCTTTGGGATCTTTTAATTTTTTCCACTTTGGGATCTTTTCCTCACTTTAGGGGCAACACTCTATACATTACAAGAAGTATAGAAGATCTTTCACACTTTACAAAAGTACTCAAATCATAAAGAAGATGTAACTATCATGATGTATGCAAATGTATGCCCCTGCCAGTGTAGCAGGATATGCAATGATACTAGCGCTTCATGTAGCAACGATTAGGGCAAGGCCCAACTAGCAGGCGGCTCATCGATCAAGAAAGTAGCATGTATGACATGAAGATCAAGTCATGAGAAGATGGATGTTGCATGGCAATATATCTCGGAAAGGCTATGGAAATGCCTTGATAGGTAGGTATGGTGGATGTTTTGAGGAAGGATATAAGGAGGTTTATGATGACAGAGCGTATCATGCCAAGGGTTTGGATGTACCGGCGAAGGTAGACGCCAACTCTCGGAGTGAGAAGAAAGAAATGCACGACACAGGAGAGGCTAGAAAAATATGGGAAGGTGGAAGTGTCAACTTTCGAATACTCACATTAGTCCGAAGAACTCTTGCACTTATTATCATCTTTCATCATCTTCCCTCGCACACTTCAAAACTCCCTTCATACATAACTCATCATAATCTGATTAGCGAGGTTAGTACCCATAATAAAATATTTTTTCCTCTACTGGAAACAAAGATATTCTTGAAGAGCTACTGTTTCTCAAGATTGCCAAAACGTTTTTTCAAAGAAAAAGCAAGCTTAAGGTTTCAAAATGAAGAAGAGGCAAAACAGGACAGAATCTGTGAAAAACAGACCAGCAGGTAGTAAAGAATTTTTTAGGGATACTTATGCAACTAAAATAAAAAAACTCAGAACATACGCAAGTTCCGTAATTGTATAGAGAACGCTGTGTAAAAATTTCAGCTAAAAAAGATGAACTGGAATTTTTCTGTGATTTTTCTAGTCACGAGGACATAATCTGTTTTCTGGACAGCATGTCACAACTTTTACTTCCCTTGTCATATGAGGCTATAAATGGCATAAAGATTGAAAAGTAAAGATACAATGATGTTGCTACAGTAGTAAAAATCATCAAGACCACTAAAAACAGAAGAAAAACAAAAAGTAAATCCTAAATTCGTTGCGGGCTGCCTCCCGAAAGCACTTCTTTAAAGCCATTAGCTAGGCTTAATGCAAATAGATCAAGTCTTTTCAACAAAATAACTAGCCCGTGTGACGGACTCAAAAGGCAACTTAATATTTTTCCTAGGGAAGTGTTCCATCCCTTTCTTGAGAGGGAATTGGAATTTTATAATCCCTTCTTTCATATTGTTAACAAGAGATTTCATGCGTTCCCAAGCTTGGGCAACGTGTTCATTATCCAATTGCTTAAAATTCATAATATAAATCCTCAATTGGATAATCTTAGCAGGGGGGGTAGTACTTCCCAATAAAAGCATCCTTGCACTTATCCCAAGAATCTATGCTATTCCTAGGCAAGGATTGAAACCAGATTTTAGCTCCTCCTCTCAAGGAGAAAGGAAAAAGCTTAAGCTTAACAATATCACCATCTACTTCTTTGTACTTTTTCATATCACAGAGCTCAATAAAATTATTTAAGTGCAAAGCAGCATCATCTTCAGCACCGGAGAATTGATCTTTCATAACAAGCTTCAACAAAGAAGGTTTAATCTCATAAGAAGGTGCTGAAGTAGAAGGTGTAGCAATAGGAGTGCAGATAAAGTCACTGTTGTTGTGACTAGTGAAATCACACAACTTGGTGTCCTCGGAGGAACCCATAGTAGCAGCAAGCAAGATAACTATCCTTTTGATTTTTGATAAAGGACACTAAAGCAAAAACTGAAAGGTAAACTAACAAGACTAAAAAGCAAAGATAAAAGATAGTGTGCAACTCCCATATCTTGAAGAGTGGAGTCCCCGGCAATGGCGCCCGAAATTGCTTTGATGTTACGAGAGTTTACTTCTCCAACGTGGAAGGTGAGATGTAGCGTAGCGGCAAATTTCCCTTAGCGAAGATGCTAAGGTTGAATGTCGAACCAATAGGACTCCAACATCGATAAGTAGGTGGTTCGGCAAGTGATGCGCCGTTTGAAGATAATCACTTACTTCTCCTGGACCTGCACACACAGCAAATAACTTTGCTCCCAACGAGTACAGAGGAGTTGTCAATTCCTCCGGCCTTGTTGTTTACAAAGGATAAAAACGCACGGGATAATAATGATAGTGATAGCAACGGAAAAGTAAATAATGCAGTAAATTGATAGCGGGTGTAAACAGTATTGGAAATATGGACCGGGGTCCTATGATGTTCACTAGTGATGTCTCTCTCCCAAAATACGATAAAATAGCCATGCGAGGTAAACAAATTACAGCTGGGCAATTGACAGGATTATGTGCGCAAACCAATGCTAACTATGCTACAAAGAAAGGAAGAGGCTGAAAAGCTTGGGCGGTATGCCAAATCAAGTAGACCGAAATCCATCTGCATCTACCTACTAATCATCCACCTTGACATATCTATCCAGAACATCTCCCTGGTATTAAGTTGCGAATCCCACCCAAAGTGTAAACTCAAAGCAACGGACAACTGCATTAAAGAACTTTGCGTAAAGTAAACAATCCTTGCACCTGCAAGTACAAGCACCGTTGTTTTCTCCCTTGTGGCAACGCTTCCTCTTGGAGTCACTACCTACTACTTGGCCAAAGCAATAAACAGCAACGGAAAACATGCAAGAATTACTCTAGAACATAAATATAAAAGAGGAGAATCAAATATATTACTCAAACACAATCTGAACATAATCTCATAATCCATCGGATCCCAGCAAACTCAGCTTAGCAACAGCAGAAATATTACATATGGGCTTTGATCATGTAGGGCAGCTCACGAGGTCTAATCCATGAAGAACAAAGAGGGGAGGAGAACATCACATAGCTACTGATCATAGACCCATGGTCCAAGGTGGACTACTCACAGTTCATCCGGGAAGCATCCATTGTGGTGGAGAAGCTCCCGGAGGTGGTTCCTCCCTCCGGCAGGGTGCCGGGAAGAGGTCTTCTGGTGTTCCCGATCTTGGAAGCGCGGCGGCGGAACAGAGGAGAGATCGCGAAAAAGGGTTCCCGTCATGGGGGTTTCACGTCACGAGGAATATATAGGCGAAGGGGGGCAGCCAGGGGGGCCACCAGGGGTCCAGGCGCCCCCCTGGCGTGGCCCCACCCTAGGGCGTGCCGGGAGGGCGCCTGGGGCTCTGGTGGGTCCCCTCTGCCCCCCCTCGTGATTCCCGAAGCTTCTGTATCGCAGATTTTTTATTGGATTTTTCCCGAATTTTTAGAGCACTTTTAATATGGGGGAAACCTGAAATAGAAAAACAGCAGAAAACAGGAACTGGCATTGGGGTGCACTGAGTTAATAGGTTAGTCCAAATATGATCAAAAGTGTATGGAAGTTCATCAATATCATAGCAATATCACAGAAAAGAGGCATGAAGCAAGCAGAAATTATAGATACGTTTTGGACGTATCACCAACTAAAGAACAATCTGCACTGAAGTAATTCACAGAATTGCCCATCTTCATCTGTGATTGCCACATTAGCCGAGGAAGATCCCCATTCTTCCTGGCCTCACTTTTCTTACTTTTTTAACTTAGGAAAATCCCATTCTATATGACCAACCTCCTTGCAATAGGTCAATAAGGCACTTTTCTTTCCTGAACAACACTTTGAATATCCTCGAATTTTATGTTACTCATATTGACATCAACATTAGCACTACCATTAATTTCCACATTGTAAATACCTCCCGCATGTCACGAATACTGATGCGAGTTTTATTCAACAAATCATTTGATTTGAGAATAAAAATAGCACAATCCACGGAGATCGGTTCCTATCATAAGAATCTAGGAGTGAACACAAGAACAAACTGTCAAATGTTCCTTGTCCATAGAGCTACCTAACTTTTGATAGCCGACTTGTTGAACTCATCAATATATTGCTTGATAGGAGTGAATTCCGTGATACACATCCTGAACATGCACGTCATGAGGTAGAATATGTTGGAGAGCGACTTGACGAAATAGCGAGTTCCAATTTCTTTGACAGTGCCAAAGCAGTCCCCTCCCCACAAACTTGCCTAAAGATATTATCTTCAAGATTCAATGGAGGACTTTTTGAAAGGACGTGGATGTCTCCTAGAGTGGGGGGGGGGTGAATAAGCGCTTAAAATAATTACGGTTTAGGTTTGAACAAATGCGGAATAAAACTAAATTTTAATTTTCCAAGTAAGAAACCTAAATAAGCTAGGATTAACTATGTGCACCAACACCTTAAACTAAGCAAGATATACAACTATGTGATAGCAAGATATATAACAAGAACACTATGGCTATAACAAAGTATGTGCACAAGTAACTAGGTTGACTGGATGAGAAACTAGATGAGCAACTGATGTCTACGCATGCTTCTATTCTTGTAGACTATGTTGGGCCTCCAAGCGCAGAGGTTTGTAGGACATCAGCAATTTCCCTCAGGTGGATGACCTAAGGTTTATCGAACTCAGGAAAGTTGAAGATGGTCTCTCTCAAGCAATCCTCCAATTAAGAAACAAGGAGTCTCTTATGTCCCCAACACACCTAATACAACGGAAAATTGTATTGGTGCACTAGTTCGGCGAAGAGATGGTAAAATATGGGTGATAGGTGTGGCAAAGCAAGGTAATGTAAATCTGAATAAATAAAAACAGCAAGGTAACAAGTACTAATCGTGAGCACAAATGGTATTGCAATGGTGGAAACAAGGCCTAGGATTCATATTTTAACTAGTGGAAACATATAGCAAAGTCACCAATATAAGCATGGAACAAGCAAAAATTATAGATACGTTTGGGATGTACCGGCAACCTAAGGGACAAGCAATGTAACAACAATATGAGCAAACACAAGATAAACAAGGTAATAAGCTTGCTCAAAGTAAAGGTAGAGACAACCGCAAGTGAATCCGTTAGAGACAAGGTAGAGATAAAAGCAACAAAAACTATGGAGGAATATGAGAGCAAGAACAAAGAGAACACCAAGAACTCCAAGATCTAGATCCACAAGGTTCCCCTCACTTAGAGGAGAAATGACTTGGTGGAGAATGTAGATCTAGATCTCCTCTCTATTTTCCCTCAAAAAAGAGCAAGAATAATGGTAGGGATAGAGAGATCTCAAGCTTTAAGAGGTTAACAAGGGAGGTGAAAACGAGCTCAAGAACGGTGGGGACAATGGGGAAGAAGACCCCCTTTTATAGGTTCCCACGAATCCAACCGTTATGTGCAGTATGCACCTACCACGGTAGTACCGCTCTAGGAGCGGTAGTATCGCCCGGGCGGTACTAACGAATATTAAGTACCGCCCTACTACCGCTCGGGTACAAAGAGCTGAGCGGTAGTCTAAAGCTCTTGCCACCAAAATTCCAAACATTACTCAAAACAATACCTCAAAACTATTGCAAGTTACTACTACAAAAGAATATCAACCTCAATTACCTACTTCAAGTCGAGACACAAAACTCAGTGCAACAGGCAAACTCTCTAAACA
Source organism: Bromus sterilis (assembly GCA_950022295.1). Classification (NCBI taxonomy): domain Eukaryota; kingdom Viridiplantae; phylum Streptophyta; class Magnoliopsida; order Poales; family Poaceae; genus Bromus; species Bromus sterilis. The sequence continues at coordinate 381,308,992 of OX465595.1, read as the reverse complement.
AGATAAACATGAAAACTCAAGAGAGTTTCAGCAACAAACTAAAAAAAAGATCTTTAAAAAGATAAGCATGAAAACTAAGAGCTAAACATGATAGGAGCTATGAAAAAGATAAAGAACACACACAACAAAGATATAGGCATGAAAAATCCTATGATGTGTTCTAGATTTTGAAAGTGGAGCGTGTTTCTCTCCCACACAAAGAAAGCTGGGTTCTAACTTGTTATGAACAGCAAGTAAAGCTAAAGAAAACTAAAAATAAAATCTAAGAGCAAGACGCTCCAAGCATAGCACATAACGCATGAAGTGATAAAAATATAATGAAACGAGAGACGAACTGATAATTGTTGATGGAGAAGGGGATGCACGGGGGCATCCCCAAGCTTTGACGCTTGAGTCTCCTTGAATATTTCTTGGGGATGCATGGGGGCATCCCCAATCTTGAGCGCTTGACACTCCTGAATCTTCTTTCATCATCTTCCCTCGCACACTTGAAAACTCCCTTCATACATAACTCATCATAATCTGATTAGCGAGGTTAGTACCCATAATAAAATAATTTTTCCTCTACTGGAAACAAAGATATTCTTGAAGAGCTACTATTTCTCAAGATTGCCAAAAAGTTTTTTCAAGGAAAAAGCAAGCTTAAGGTTTCAAAATGAAGAAGAGGCAAAACAGGACAGAATCTGTGAAAAACAGACCAGCAGGTAGTAAAGAATTTTTTAGGGATACTTATGCAACTAAAATAAAAAAAACTCAGAACATAAGCAAGGTCCGTAATTGTATAGAGAACGCTGTGTAAAAATTTCAGCTAAAAAAGATGAACTGGGATTTTTCTGTGATTTTTCTAGTCACGAGGGCATAATCTGTTTTCTGGACAGCAATGCACAACTTTTACTTCCCTTGTCATATGAGGCTATAAATGGCATAAATCATGAAAAGTAAAGATACAATGATGTTGCTACAGTAGTAAAAATCATCAAGACCACTAAAAACAGAAGAAAAACAAAAAGTAAATCCTAAATTCGTTGCGGGCTGCCTCCCGAAAGCACTTCTTTAAAGCCATTAGCTAGGCTTAATGCAAATAGATCAAGTCTTTACAAGAAAATAACTAGCCCGTGTGACGGACTCAAAAGGAAACTTAATATTTTTCCTAGGGAAGTGTTCCATCCCTTTCTTGAGAGGGAATTGGAATTTTATAATCCCTTCTTTCATATCAATAATAGCACCCACGGTGCGAAGAAAAGGACGTCCCAAAATAATTGGACAAGAAGGTTCACATTCAATGTCCATAATGGTAAAATCAACGGGAACATAATTGTCATTGACAATGATAAGAACATCATCGATCTGCCCCAAAGGTTTCTTTACGGAAGAATCGACAAGACGAACACCAAAAGAACAAGGATCAAAAGGTTTCAATTCAAATATATCATACATTCTTTTGGGCATAACGGAGGTACTAGCTTCAACATCACATAAACCATAGCAAGAAAGTTATTCAACTTAATTTTAATCATAGGATCCCAGCCATCTTCTAGCTTTCTAGGTATGGAGGCTTCTACCCTAAGCTTCTCCTCCCTAGCTTTAATGTGAGCATTAGTGATATGCTCCTTGAAGGCAAGATTAAGTGTGCTAGTGTGGGGGTCTCTAGACATCTTGTGAAGGAAACGAATAACTTCAGAAAGGGTGCAATTATCAAAAGCAAGGTCACTACTATCAAGTAAAGTGGTAGTGGTATCCTTTAGGCTCACTTGTTTGGTAGCTTCTATAGTCATAGGAATTTCTTCTTCTATGGTTGAGGTCATAGCATTACCATTAATAGGTCCTATGGGACTAGGGGTGCATTGGGTGCTAAGAGTTTGGATATCCTCAACCACTTGGATAGTAGCAATGGTATGGTGTGTAGGATGGCTCTTAATTCTATCTTCTTCCTCCTTTATATCCTCAACTAGGGCGCCTGGGAGCCTGGTGGCCCCCCTCCGGGTGCCCTTCGGCTGGTCTTCGTGAATTCTTCAAAAAGTTATGCCTCGTGAATTTCAGGTCATTTGGAGATGTGCTGATATGGCCACTTGATGTGCACTTTTCCTCGTTGATTCCCGTGTCTGCCGTTTCGGCACCAGAAAGTTGTAAACTATGTAAAACAAGCCAAAACACCATAATAACATCATCATAATATGAAATATATCAATGAATAGAGGTAAATTATGATGCAAAATAGTGATGCATTTTGGATGTATCAGTTGCACAGATTGTCCCATGCAACATAAGGTTGCATTTCCATGAATTAACAAGAGATAATGTGCTCTTTGAGAGTCTTGAGGTACATACAATGCTGAACTAGATAAAGGACCGACAAGGACCCGCATGGGAGCAAAGGATGTGACTTGTTCATTACCCAAAATGGTCTAACCAAAAAGAAGTGATCTGTATTTCCTTGAGAGGACCAGTACCGAAGAGTAATATTCTCTTTGTCGATGATGGTTAGGCTGACGCATTTGATTCTACCATCTTTGCCCAAATAACGAGGCTCAACGACAATGAGACTAGACATCTCCTTGACATCCTACCACCAAGCAATATCTACTGAGTTGCCATTTGTGGTCCGTTTGACAAAGACAAATCTTATCAACAAACATATGATGATATTTTATTTAAAGTTATTTATAATTTTCCATTGTTGTGTCCATCACGTGTGGCGGTTTGACATTAAGTGTTATTTTGGTTTTTCATCCATGGCGGCATCCCAAAAATTACCTAAGAAGGTAGTTTACAACATTATTAACTCGGGTGAAGGCCTTGCTGATCTACGCCTTAAATCAGGAGCTTTCAGCACCATTTCTTACATGACGAACACAGACGCCCGCATTGTCTTCAGCAAGGGGGAGTGAAAGGGATTCCTCATGGGGGAAAATATGTATGTTTACCAAGCTGTGCTAATCACTATGAGGAAAATCACACTTAACAACTTGAAGATGATGATTATCACTGAGATCATTTAGAAGTAAGCTCTCTCCCTATGAGGTCAATAATGAGGGATTGGATGTTTCTTAAGATGCATGTAGTCGTTTGTTGATGATGAAACGATTAGTATTTTTAAGATGCATATAATTTCGAGTTGAAGAACCAAGTTGAGAGATTTTATGTTTATGCATGTTTGGCATGTGTTAAAATTTATTATTGTTTTTTTGTTTTTAATGTGCTGATGCCATGGCAACAATTCTCCGAATTGTGTTTCTGTTCGAAAATACACTAGTGGCATACCTAAGCTCATGCAACCCCACTAGTATAGGAAATATATTAGTGGCTTTGCTAGATTTGGCACGCCACTGATATATACACTTTGTGTGGTGTTCTCTTACCTAGCACGTCACTATTGTTTTTGTTACTAGTGACGTGAGGGCAACATACGCTGCCGTTAAATTGCATCAGTTAGGCCATATTGGTCGCATGTTGCCTTCATGCCACCAATGTGTTTTTAGCACACCACTAGTAGTGTTTTCTGCATTATTATTTAGTTATGGAGATGCATTCTTATCTACCAAGGCCACCATTAAGGCTAACAACGCACAAATGAGGAGGTCAATGAAGTGGAACATAGTGAAATGAAAACCATTACCGTCTACCTTTATCTTGAACAAGATGTGTGACATCATCACCACTCGGATGATGACTAATAAGGACTTCAAGGAGGTGCACCTGAACGCTCTTGGAAAACATGTTTTTTATTTATATGACACAAAGATGACCTCAACATAGGTGTCAAACCATCTTATGAAGTGGGTGTCTTGGTCTCTTGGATTTATTGGGAAGAGAAAGGATCACATAACACTCTGACTGATCAAGCACTAGTACGTGTATTACATTTTGTGATAGCTAGTGCTTAAAAATTCTCTGATGGCATGTATATTTTGTTGAGGCGGTATATACTAACCCCTCATATGGTGATGTTGAACTTTTGGCGGTAGGATGACATCTTTTTTTGATGTGATAATATGATGATATCATAGTAGGTAGGATGAACTTGTGGTGATTTTTTGGGTATATGAATCATGCATGCTTATGTTGCTCCTGTTTAATATGTTGTTTTGTTTGTCCTGCTTGTTTTTTTGTTCTACTGTCTTTCTAGATGAAGTGAAATCTGATGTACTCAGGAAGGGTGTCTTCAGTCTATCGTTCATGGAACAAACAAAATACGAGAATAACTACTATAAAGAGTTGAGACTAGAGAGGAAAAAAGATGATTAATCTAAGTTCACCAACAAGGACAAGAGTAATGCTAAAATAGGTAAGGGTACATGTTAGATCCAATTAGGAACTTGATAATCTTCATTCAGTTTGTAGTCATTGTGGTGTTTACCTGTGATCGTATGTAGCATGCTATGATTTTTTTGAAAAAATAATATATTAATATCATGAAGATACCAATTACATCCAACCTCTACACCAAAAAGATGTCTCAAAAATATCTAGGATGCACACAACCCCAAAAAAGCTCCGCCACAGTGATCAACTCCTCTCAACAGCAACACACAAACCACCACCAAAGACAACACCCCGAAAAACATAAAAGGTATCCAAAAGCGACGCCTCCAAGAAGGAAACAATGCGTAAGCGCCATTGTTGCCCGATACTAGATCTTACGTTTCATCCTTGTCGGGGGAATGACCCCCGAGTAGGGTCACCCAGGGGAAACAATTCATCAAGGCAAAGATCACCGACCTGATGGTCACCAATCTAATCAAGGCCGAGCTAATCAAGAGCAAACAAGAAGTGGGCCGACCTGTTCAAGATGAGGGCCGATTGCCCTAGACAAGGCGCAATCGGCCTCACCAAGGAGCATTCGACCGAAGTAAGCAGAGCAACATCCGATCAGGATCCCAGGTCGGACACCTGGTACAAGAGCATTCAATGCACAATCCCTGAAGATCGGGTCTTTCAGAGGCGTGTGGTCTCCTCCAGCGCCGATCACGCGGACTGGCCGACAGGCCTAATTCTCTAGCTCCACTATTCACTACCGAGGTCTACAGGATAGCGGTATGGTGAGCCGCAAGTCTACACCGGGTCATCCGGGAGCACACGATGTGAAGTCCCTAGCTTGTCTGAGGCTGACAACTGGGCCCTTCTCTTTGTACATTTACCTTTGTACCCTGGGCTCGGCCTATAAGAGCCCCGGGTACCCCTCCTGCGTGAGGGACGACGGAGCAGTTCTTGCAATCTTACCCACCATAGAGAGAGCCAGGAGAGAGTAGTGACCAGAGGCCCTCTTCTCCTTCCTCTCAAACAGCTCAAGGAGCATTCATTGTAACCAGAGTTATTGCATATAGCTAGCTCGGCAGGACTAGGGGTGTTATCTCTACGGAGAGCCCCGAACCTGGGTACATCATGGTGTCTCACCGTGTGTTGCCATTCTCGTTTTTGGTACCAGCGACACTCACCTCGGTTTGTACCCCTCTTTAGCCATCCCCATGCATCTGCTGTTACATATCGACGACAGTTGGCGCCCACCGTGGGGAAGGCCGAGGCGTCGACTGGAGTTCCGATCCATACGGGACCATCATCTGCATCACGCATGCGCTTCTCCTCCGGCCTGGTGATGAGGAGCGGAGCGTGGGACTTCTTCATCGACAACGCCTCGCGGTTTGGGACTTGAATGCCTCTGCCGCGCGGCGTCATCATTCCTTTCGTCGGACACCGCGTCTTCGTCGCGGCACTTCCTGATGTGTTTCCCAGGGAGGTACGGGTGTTTTCTGAGCTTACGGATCCGCTGCCAGGAGGCCAGGATGCCGTGGGAACAGAGGGCATGACTGTGCACATCCGTGCGGAGGTTATGATGGCAGGAGCATCCAGTTGCCACAGCTCTACTTCAGCAACCCGAGCCGCGAGGGAAGCAACCACGGCACCAGCGTTCCCAAGAAACCCACCGGACGTGCTCTGCACTTTTGTGGATCTTCATGCCGATCCAGTTGTGGCTCATGCCGAGCTGGAAAAGGTGCGTCAGGCTTTGAAGGAGCAGTCAGATAGGATCGACGCTGAAAAGCGCCGGATGGCGGCATCAGTTCGGGAGTACAACGCAGCACATGGTATCTGGCAGCGTGTCATCCCACCCCCTGTGATCGAGGAGATCCGAGAAGCAGGCCGAGAGGTCGGCAGAGAGCTGGGAGGAGCCCAGTAGCCAGTAACAACCCTCATCGCCGCTCCGCAGATCTCATATAGTTCTCCTGTGAAGAACATGAGAGCTGCCGAGCAGATCGCTGATGGCGACGATCTCCCATTCCGGGAGGTGATCTCCCCGGCGGAATCTTCCCGCCGGAGATGGCTTTTCTCCTCTGTAGGTTTCCGCCCCGTGGCGTCAGCGAAACACGGAAACTCTTCTTCTTTTCAGGGTTTCTAACCCAGGGGGGTCTTATAGGAAAGAGGGGGCACCGAGGGGAGCCACCAGGCATCCAGGAGGGGGGCCGCGCCAGGCACCCTTCTGGATTCCTGGTGGGTCCCCTCACCTCCATCCTCGGTGATCCCCAGTCAATCTTCATAAAAACACTCCCCATAAATTTTCATCGCATTTGGACTTGATCTGATTCAGCAAGTTGGTGTCCACTTTTCACCGCTGAATTCTAGTTCTGCTGCTTCGGCACCGGAAAGTTGTAAACTGTGTAAAACAAGCCAAAACAACATAAGAACAATACTTTAAAGTGGAATATATCAATGAATAGGATGAAATTACAATATAAAATAGTGATGCATTTTGTACGTATCAACTCTCCCAAGCTTAGACCTCGCTTGTCCCCAAGCGATTGCTAAGCTCGGTAAACCTGTCCACAAGTTTAGAGAGTGAAGCGTCGATAAAATAATACGGACAAGAAGCATCAAGATTTCTCACCAAACTGAAGCATCCTCAATAGCAAACTCAACTCATAAGGTCCTTATGAGAAAGTAGTAACAATTATAACAAAGTTGGACCTGGAAAACTCATCAAATCATGGCAAACATAGCCTTGGTCAAGGAACAACTAATAACTTTTACTTTTGTTCTTTCACTTATAATGGAACCAGTTGGAGCTTTGGAAAGAACATGTTATCAGTCAAGAAGTGCACATATTAACACAAAGGAAGATGTTTACTAAGCATAAGCTTTTACAAACAACTCACTTATCAAAAGATAATGTCAACAAAGATGTAACATGCTAACTTTCAATGCAGCTTTGTATGCAAGAATCTTTATTAACATCAAGTGTCTGTTCTCTCTCAAGAAGGAAGGAAGTAGGAAGGATTGACTCAGCACAAAATAAAGGATAAACCCCATGCAAAAGGGTAAGCAGGGAAAACTCATGTGCCATCTCTAGGTCAAACAGAATAAAAACAGGCATTTGGGAGGTGCATGATCCGTCAACGACTGCTGATAGATAACTCACTCACTTCATGATTTGGACAAGTTTCGAGGAACGGCTCCCATGTAGGGACGATGACATCCCCTTAAATTCCTTTATTTATCACTCATAAATGGGCGAAGGAACTTGTGCATTAGTATTTATCTTTTACGAGCTGGGCACTCATGCCAGTCCCTTCTCGTATTAGGGGTTTGCAGATTAGGCATGCAATCCCAAGATAAAACTTGTCCAAATTAAGAAGATCATGGGTTACCCACCACTTCCTCATGAGCTGAATCAGCGGCACAAAACAGAAGATTTTGAACATCTAGAGATAGCACATAAATTATATACTTTAGGAGTGGTAATGGAATACCACAAATAGGAAGGTATGTTGGACTCAAGTGGAAGATGTTGGTTTTAGGGTATGGAAGTACAAGCAGAATTCCGCTTAGTACAGAGTTTTGGCTAGCAAGGCTTTGAGAGACCAGACAATTGATGACAACTTAGATGCAAGCAATACAAAGCATAAACATTAAAACTAGCATGAAACATCAAGTTGTCTTCCTTGTCAACATAACACTTCAAGCATAATAACACAAAGGTTTTGGCTATGTCGCTACTTTGAGAAAAACATGCTTGTCATTATGACCAAAGCTATACTTGCCAGGATTTAAATAAAGTTTTCGAAGCCATACCTGATATAAGGTCAATACTCCCCATAAGAATCATCCCATAATGTCGATTGCGTGAAGAGAATACCGAGTGCAGCGAAGAAACCAATAGACTTCTCATTAATATTCCTTCATAGACGACCCCACACTCACGGATACAAAGCTCTCCACAAAAGGAGTGATAGACCTCAAAGCAACACCTATTTCATAAAGTAACTTCCCTAGACATGATACGACTCTACTTGACTCCTAAAGACAAAGATAAAGATAAAGATAAAGATACCCGACACTCCCCCAAGATTGGAACAAGCTAAGGGGATGCCATTACCCGAGGAGTTTTACTCCTCATTCTTGTTCTTGTTGATCACATACTCCTTGGCGAAGCGCTTCCAAGGCAAAGGTTCTCCAGTCTTGAAGGACATTCCCGTCTCCAGGATCCTGCACTCAGCACCCAAACCTATGCGTAAGAACTTAAGTTCATACTCACAGTTCTGGTTCTGCAGATCATAGATCTGTGCTTGAAGCTCATAAACTTTTTCTTCTAGTGCGGCCAAACTTGACCACATCTCCTTCATCTCCTTCTTGTGGGAAGCCTCTATATCGTTCATGATGTCGAAGTTAGCTTCAACACCGCGCTCCACCATCTTCTTGAACTTGAAGACCTCATGTTCCATCTCCTTCAGCCTCTCCTCGGTGCTCCCTCCCTTGACCGGTCCCTTAAGATCTTCCTTGTGGAGGACACCATCCTCCACACGAAGGATCTGGGGGTGCTTCCTCACCTCTGCGAGGTAAGGGTTGATGACGTTGACGAAGAACTTGTCCTTGGGAGAACTTGGGGAAGCCATGGCACCTAGATCTGCTGAAATTTTTCCTGGCAGAAACAGATCGAGAAAGAAAACACACGAAATCGCGAGATACGTTGCCGGGACTATCCGGGAAAATATATAGCAAAAATTTCTGCAACAGAAGGAAGATTTCAAGCCTAGGTGGAGTCGGGGTCGGAGTCCAGAGCACCAGGAGGGTGCCTGGCGCGGCCAGGAGGGGGCCGCGCCAGGAGGCCTCCTGGGCCCCCTGGAGCTCCTCTCCGGCTCCACTCGGGCTTGGATTTTTCCTAATTTTGCAAAAACTTTGAAAAGTAAACTTTTATTGGCGTTCGCGGTGTTTTCTTACCATAATTCATACCTTTTCTTATTCTGCTCCTTCCGGAGTCTGAAACTGGATGCAACATGTTCTTCGTGAGTCTTTGTATATATCATGTTTGCATCCACATTGATAGGATCACCTTCCATATAATGTTTGAGTCTTTGTCCATTCACAACTTGAGGTTTGGTGCCTTCGAAATTATTGATCTTGATTGCACCAGACAGATATACTTCTTCGATATGAAAAGGTCCTTCCCATCTAGAAAGTAGTTTACCTGGAGAAAACCTGAAACGAGATCTAAACAACAAAACTTTATCACCTACATTAAATTCACGTTTCAAAATTCTTTTATCGTGCCACTTCTTTACCTTTTCCTTGAAAATTTTAGCGCTCTCGTAAGCTTCACTCCTCCACTCATCTAGAGAAGTCAAGTTCATGAGACGCTTTTCACCAGCTAACTTTGGGTCAACATTTAGCTCTCTGACATCCCAGAAAGCCTTGTGCTCTAACTCTAATGGTAAATGGCAAGCCTTGCCATAGACCATTTTATACGAAGACATGCCCATGGGGTTTTTGTAAGCAGTTCTATACGCCCACAAAGCATCTCCTAACTTCTTTGACCAGTCCTTTCTAGAACTGTTTACTGTCTTCTGTAAGATAAACTTGATCTCCCTATTGGTGAGCTCAACTTGCCCACTAGTTTGACGGTGGTACGGTGATGCAATCCTATGATTGACATCGTACTTGGCTAGAGCTTTCCTAAAAGCTCCATGCGTGAAATGTGACCCTCCATCTGTCATGAGGTACCTTGGTACTCCAAACCTAGGAAAAATTACATCCTTGAGCATTTTCAAAGATGTCTTGTGATCAGCACTCTCAGTGGGGATTGCTTCAACCCACTTGGTTACATAATCAACAACAACTAAGATGTGTGTGTACTTGTGTGAAGGAGGAAAAGGACCCATAAAATCAAAACCCCACCAATCAAAAGGTTCGATCACTAGTGAGTAATTCATAGGCATCTCATTTCTCCTGCTAATGTTACCAACTCTCTGACACTTATCACAAGATAGAACGTACCTTCGGGCGTCCTTAAAAAGAGTAGGCCAATAAAAACCTGATTGTAAAACTTTATGTGCGGTCCTTTCACCGGCATGATGTCCTCCATAGGGACTATCGTGACATTGTCGAAAAATTTCCTGCTGCTCGTGCTCCGGTATACACCTTCTTACGATCCCGTCCGCACCTTCTTTGTAAAGATGTGGATCATCCCAAAAGTAGGGCCTCAAATCCGTGAAGAATTTCTTCCTCTGCGTAAATGTAAAACCTGGAGGCAAAAACTTTGCAACGATTAAATTAGCATAATCTGCAAACCAAGGGTCGGAATGAGATTGTACTTTTACAATAGCAAGCTGTTCATCTGGGAAACTGTCGTTGACTGGAATAGGATCGTGCGGGATATCTTCCATCCTTGAAAGATTATCCGCCACCGGATTGTCTTCTCCTTTTCTATCGACAATCTGCAAATCAAATTCTTGAAGAAGGAGTACCCATCTAATGAGTCTTGGTTTGACGTCCTTTTTCTGCATAAGATACTTAATGGCAGCATAGTCAGTATGAATAATAACTTTAGAATCAACAATATACTGCCTAAACTTATCACAAGCAAACACCACTGCCAAGAATTCCTTCGCGGTAGTAGCATAATTCTTTTGAGAACTATCAAGTGTCTTGCTGGCATAGTAGATGACATTCAACTTCTTGTCAACCCTTTGTCCTAAAACAGCTCCAACAGCAAAATCACTAGCATCACACATAATTTCAAAGGGCAAATTCCAGTCAGGTGGTTGTACTATAGGAGCGGTCATGAAGGCTTTCTTAAGAACTTCAAAAGCTTCCTTACAATCTTCATCAAATACAAAAGGAGAATCCTGCTAGAGAAGATTGGTAAGGGGTCTCGAGGTCTTAGAAAAGTCCTTGATAAATCTTCTATAGAAACCAACATGACCTAGAAAACTACGAATACCTTTGATGTCCCTTGGATAGGGCATCTTAAATAGCTTCAATCTTTGCCTTGTCCACTTCAATTCCCCTTTTGGAAATCTTGTGTCCAAGAACTATCCCTTCGTTAACCATGAAATGGCACTTCTCCCAATTGAGCACCAAATTCGTTTCTTCACATCTCTGCAAAACTTTATTAAGATTGTGGAGACAGTGGTCGAAGGAGTTTCCATAGACGGAAAAGTCGTCCATGTAAACTTCTACAATCTCCTCACAGAAACCATGAAATATTGCAGACATACACCTCTGAAAAGTAGCAGGTGCATTACACAAACCAAAAGGCATACGCCTATAAGCATAAGTACTGTAAGGACACGTAAATGTGGTCTTCTCTTGATCCGCGGTGTTAACGTGAATCTAGGAGAAGCCAGAATACCCATCAAGATAGCAGACGTGGGTGTTTTTAGATAGCCGCTCGAGCATTTGATCAATAAAGGGCAGAAGATAGTGGTCCTTCCTAGTGGCCTTGTTCAACTTCCTGAAATCAATACACATTCTATATACAATAATAGTCCTCTGAGGTATTAGTTCATTTTTATCATTAGGAACAACAGTCATACCTCCTTTCTTAGGAACACAATGAACGGGACTTACCCACTTACTATCAGCTATAGGATAGATGATACCTGCGGATAGAAGTTTGAGAACCTCCGTTCTAACCACGTCCTTCATCCTTGGGTTCAATCGTCGTTGATGATCAACAACTGGTTTAGCATCGGGCTCGAGATTGATAGTATGTTGGAAAATGGATGGACTAATACCCTTGAGATCATCAATAGTATAGCCAATAGAACCTCGGTGTCTGCGGAGTGTCTCCAATAATCGCTCTTCTTCATACCCTGAAAGGTTAGAATTGATAATAGTAGGATATACTTTCTTTTCATCTAAATAAGCATACTTGAGCGTATCGGGTATTTGTTTTAGATCAAACACCGGGTCTTCTTTTGGTTGCGAGAGGATTCCTAAAGGTTCAACCGGGAGGTTGTGCTTCAAGATAGGAGTTTGTCTTAAAAATATGTCTTCTAGTTCATCCCTCTCCTGCATATGTATGTCATTCTCGTGGTCTTCCATAAATTGCTGCAAAGTATCATCAGGAGGAATAGCAATAGAAGCAATTTATTCAATAATTTTGTCATTACTTGACAAGTCAGTACCACGAGGCTGCTTAGAAAACTTAGAAAAATTAAATTCATACGGCTCACCGTTGAATTCAACAGAAAATTTACCTTTCTTGCAATCTATTATAGCTCCACAAGTGCTGAGGAAGGGCCTGCCAAAGATAATAGGGAAGAAACTATCTTGCACTGAACCAAGTACAAGAAAGTCAGTAGGATATTTTACCTTCCCGCAGAGTACTTCAACATCTCTCACAATCCCAACTGGAGAGATTGTTTGTTTATTTGCAAGATGAATCGTGACATCAACGTCCTCGATCTCACACGGCTGAATCTCGTGCATGATCTCTTGATAAAGTGTGAAGGGAATAGCGCTGATGCTAGATCCCAAATCACATAGCCCGTAGTAATTATGATCTCCTATTTTGACAGATACAACCGGTGTACCTGAAATTGGGCCTTTGTTCTTGGTTGTGACAATGTTAGTGGAAACAGCACAAAAACTAATAGTGGATTCTTCAATATCACTGGTTACAAGATCCTTGACGATTGCAACTTGAGGCTTGACCTTGATCATGTCCTCAGGTTCGTTAGTGGTCCTTCCATTTTTTTTAGAATACCTGTAACAAAAGAGTGCTCCTTTATCCTTGAGGGATAAGGAGGCTGTTCATACACAACTGCAGGTAAAACAGGATCAGTAACATTAATCTCAATAGGTGACTCCTTGAAAGGTTTATGATGTTGACTCTCCTTCTTCTTAGAATAATCAATATGAGAAGCAAAGTCCTTGCAAAAGTCAACCATTAGCTGGGAATCAAGACCAATTTTAGAGAAAAAGGTATTAAAGTAATTAGTCTTCACATAACTCTCAATGTAGTCATGCTCATAGTTTATAGCGGGTTCAATACCTTTATCAATTTCCAAGTCTTCAGTGTTCTTCTGGATCCTTTCTATAAGATCCCATTTTTCTTCCATACTTCTGGTCTGGAATACCCCGCTAGAGGAGGCATCCAACATCTCCCTGTCCTGACGAGAAAGCCTGGCATAAAAATTTGTAAGTATAATTTCCTTGGGGAGCTCATGGTTTGGGCATTTGAGCATCAGGGACTTCTGTCTCCCCCAAGCTTGAGCTATGCTCTCTCCGTCACGAGACCAAAAGTTGTAGATGTAGTTCCTGTCTTGGTGAATTTCACGAAGAGGATAAAACTTTGCATAAAAGAGAGACATAAGCTCTGGCCATTCAAGCAGATCAGAGCTATCGAGTAGCTTATACCAATCTGAAGCTTTATCTTTTAGTGATACAGAGAATAGTTTCTTCATGATGAACTCCATCGTTACACCTGCAAGCTTAAATAAATAACATAATTGTGATAAATATAGCATGTGTTCTCCCGGATGTCCTTCTCCTGTATAACGATTAGCTAAGACATAATCAATAATACCAGATGGTATTTTATAGGGCACAATTTCAGTAGGGGTAGGAGTGACCACCACAGTCGTGGGGCGGCTCCTTACGAGCAACGAACCAATAGTAGAAGAGTCCATAAGGACTGAAGGTAACAACAGAAAATAAAGGTTTCCTTACCGGCTTCACTTACCAATAGCGCTACACTCCCCGGCAATGGCGCCAGAAAAGCTCGTTGATGGCGACGATCTATCCTTCCGGGAGGTGATCTCCCCGGCAGAATCTGCCCGCCGGAGATGGCTTTTCTCCTCTGTAGGTTTCCGCCCCGTGGAGGCGGCGAAACACAGAAACTCTTCTTCTTTTCAGGGTTTCTACCCCAGGGGGGTCTTATAGGCGAGAGGGGGCACCGAGGGGGGCCACCAGGCATCCAGGAGGGTGCCTGGTGCGGCCAGGAGGGGGGCCGCGCCAGGCACCCTTCTGGCTGCCTGGTGGGTCCCCTCACCTCCATCCTCGGTGATTCCCAGTCAATATTCATAAAAACACTCCCCGTAAATTTTCATCGCATTTGGACTTGATCTGATTGAGCAACTTGGTGTCCACTTTTCACCGCTGAATTCTGGTTCTGCTGCTTCGGCACCGGAAAGTTGTAAACTGTGTAAAACAAGCCAAAACAACATAAGAACAATACTTTAAAGTGGAATATATCAATGAATAGGATGAAATTACAATATAAAATAGTGATGCATTTTGGACGTATCAATCGCCACCGAGATGGAGCACTTGGAAGGAGAAGAGCTGCGGGAGAGGACGCGCCGAATGCGTGACCTCATAACCACAGCGAACCAGCAGCAGAAGGCGGCCACCGAGCAGCAAGGGCCAGGAGCATCAAAATCAGTTTGGGCAACTGCGGGTGCGAACCAGCCGAACGCGCCACAGCGGCAGTAGAGGCAGGCATCCTCGTCGCATGACAGTTTGTACCGCAGTCGGAGGAATCAAGGGGCTGCAGGAGGCAGTCGGAGGGATGAGCCAGCAGTCAACAGCAGGCGCAACGAAAAACCGGCGGCATCAGTCCGGCCGGCAATAATTCAGCGTTTAGGTCCCGGAGCAATCGCGGATAATGATGCAAGACACCGAATCGAGCAGTTGCAGCAGGATAAGCAACCGGAAGATGATGTGCCGGCGGGTCCAGCATGTTTCGGCCCGCGCATTCGGCAAGAGCAGTTACCCAAAGGCTTCACATTGCCCAGGGACACCCCCAAGTACAATGGATCAGTCAAGCCAGAAGATTGGCTGGTCGATTATATGACAGCAGTCGGCATCGCATGAGGTGGTCAGCGCGTAGCTGTACGCTATGCTCCGCTCATGCTCCAAGGTTCAGCTCGGTCCTGGTTAAACAGCTTGCCTAGCTCGGTCCTGACTCTGCAATGCGCCCGATCACGTTGGGTCCCAGTGGTTTCATCCAAGGGAAACCATCCGGCCAGCAGCAGCAATCGGCAGAAGCAAATGGGCCGAACGGTCCCAATCGGCGCGAGATCCAGCGGAACAACAACTTTGGCAACAACAACAACAACCCCAATTTCAACAACACCCCCAACAACAACACAGGTTTTAACAAGAGGAAGGATGAGCAGCCGGACGCCCAATATGGCAGTCAGCAGGTAGCAACAGTGCAGCACCAAGAGGAACAAGGGGCTCCTGGAGGCAGTCGGAAGCAGAAGCCTGCAGAAAGGCTGCCAGGTCAGATCAGGCCCCCATACACCTTTGAGGATATGATGAACCAGCCCTGCAAAATGCATAGTGGAGTGGGCAAGCCCGCATCGCACACCACTCGGCAGTGCATCTGGGTTGAGCGTTTGGCAAAGGGAGTGGCAGGAAATCCGCCCCCACCACTGCCCCCACCCCCAGGCCCACCACCAGCAAATGCTCGGCAGCAGTTCCCACGTCAGGATGCAGCATACATGATCTTCACCAGTGAATCCGATGACAAGGGAAGTCGGAGAGCCCGTGAGCAGGCAGTCAATTCCACCATGCCAGCAATTTCTCAAAGGATGAACTGGTCGGACAATGCCATATCATGGGGCCCAGAGGACCACCCGAGCGTAATGCCCAACCCGTGCAGTTATATGCTCGTGGTGGATCCAATCTTGGTGGCACATTTGTATTCATGCAAGTTCACCAGGACACTCATTGATGGAGGCAGCGCCATCAACATTCTGTACAGAGACACAATGATCAAGCTCGGCATCAGTGAGAGCGAGTTGGAGCCCAGCAGGACCATATTTCATGGGATAGTGCCCGGCCTGTCCTGTACCCCATTAGGCCGCATTCGGCTTGAGGTAGTATTCAGGTCGAAAGAGAATTTCCTCCGAGAGCCGATCTGGTTTGAGGTGGATGATCTGAGCAGCCCGTACCATGTTCTGCTCGGATCACCTGCGATCACCAAGTTCATGTTCAACATCATGCAGCCCTACCTAAAGATGAAGCTCCAAGGGCCGAATGGTCCAATCACTGTTTGTGGCGACTACAGGAAGTCACAAGAGTGTTCGTTTGCCGGTTCCAAGCTAGCCGATTCGCTGGTCATCGATGCAGAACGGCGCCAACTCGACAAGGTCGTAACAATGTGTTGGATATATGCTCTAGAGGAAAATAATATATGATTATTCCAATATATCTAAGCAAGTTCATAACCCGTTTTCATACTGTGCTAGAACTGTGTCAGTGAAACAATGATGCAGGTGTGGTATAGAAACCCCCATAGTTCCTAGTTAGCCTCTACATCGATAACTAGTTCATGGTCAACATGATGGTCGTGGTTTCGCGATCATGGACAATTAAGTCTCTTGACTATGAGGTCACCTCACTGATTAAGTGACGTGATGAACATTACCCAAAGTAAGCATTACAGCATGATCAAATCTTGTGAAGTTTCAGTGTTGTAATTACAGAATGTGGTAGACCGTTCCTTTGACCGTGAGTACGTGCATAATTGCTATCTTCCCGGATGCTTTGACCTACATCCCACCACCTGACTGAAATATGCGGGTCATAACGGTTGTATCTTGGGTATTCCGTGGAGATATGTTGAGGAGTATTGTTACAAGAGCGGGATTTGTCAATCCATATGATGGATAGATACTCGGGGCCCACTCGGTGAAATTCCATCCATAAAGCTGTGCGGCGTATGACTAGGTCACGGGGATGAATATCACGGGAACGAGTGAATAAGGATTTGTTCAGAACGAGGTTGAACCAGACATAGGATGTCATTAATCGAATCTCGGAACAATCCAGTATCGCTGACAAAGGGAATGCTATACGGCGTAAGGTCCAATCGGTGTTGATATCCGGAATGCACAGGGGTCATTATGGGCATCCAGGTCCCGCTGATGATCATTGACCATAGCCTCATCTCGGTCATGACTGGAGTGTTCTCGGACCGTAGGGTAACACACTTAAGGGCTCGATGAAATCGGAGACCTTTTCGGAACTATCGGAGTTACTGGAGAATAAGAGAGAACTCTGAAATCGGTTCGGAGGGGAGACGGAAAAGTTCCGTGGTTCCGAATTGTTCGGAAAGTTATTTAGATATGTTTTATTATTTAATTAATGAATTAAATATTAAAATATAATTTAAATAATTAATGGAATAATATTATTTTTTGAGTTTTGTTTTTTCTTTAAGAAAGAAGAAAAAAAATAAAGGAAAAAGAAAAAAAGGGGGTGGTGGGCACCATGGGCCATGGGGCCCATGTGGCCAAGTGGCCACCATGGCCACCACGCCATGCACCACCACGGCCATAGGCCTGGCCGGCAGCCACTAGCATGCATGCATGCATGCACACGCATGGGCATGTGGGATTAGTCCCACATCGCCTGTGCAGGCTACCGCGCACCCCGTTTGCCCCTATATACAGATGTGGTGGGTAGCCCTTTTTCAACACAGAAAATTCCAGAAAAAAATACAGATAAATTCTGTAGATCTCTCTCTCCCTATTTCTCCCTCTATGAGCGGACTCCCCTTGTTTGGAGTCTGCACTGGGTTGGGGATGTCTCCACTATACGCACGCCGTCGTGCTGCTGCAACTCTGGTTCCGGAGGTCTGCTTCCGCCACCTCCGCTGGATCGGAGAACGGAGGTCGTCATCGAGTCTCTTATGTGTGCGAGTACTACGAGGTGCTACACGTGTGGCACTACACCCATCCGGGTGCTCAACACAACCAGGGGGCTGTGAAACTTGATCGGCTACATCAACCACGTTTGTGGGAACGTTTCCCGCGCAACGGACAACACCCCGAGGTATGTTATTTCCGCACTACTTTCCGTTACGGTAATACGGCTAGCTAGATCTTGGGTTATGGGAACGCTAGTTAGAAAAATTTGTGTTTTCTGCTGCGAACCCTAACAGTGGTATCATGAGCTAGGTCTATGCTTAGTATTACTGTACGGATAGAACACATCGGGGATGTGGGCGTTGATTTTATGATTGTTACCCTCTCACGTGTACTTGTTCACATCTGCGGCATTGTTTGATGAAGCGGCCCCCGACCGACCTTACGCGTACGCTTACGCGAGACTGGTTCCACGCTTGACATGCGGCTTGTACCGTATAAAGTGGCTGGGGGGTGTCTCTCTACTTTAGCGGATGTGGCATTTGCAACGGAGGGCCCCGTGCGGGGTTTAATAGAGACAATCGTATGGTTGACGTTGTGGTTGACTCGTAGGTTAAAACTTGTTTAACTATGAAAGCCCTAGCAGCCACGTAAAACTTGCAATATACATCTAGACCGTCTAAACCTTGTATTGCTAAGTGGGGGCTATCATTCGTTTGTTTGTGATGTAGCGATAGCTTTGCTATGTGTTACTAGTAAGTAGTAATCGTCATCATAAAACAAACTAAAATGGAGACACTGTAGACTTAGTGTTGCCATAGCTCAGACATCTTAAAACTTGCTAGTATAGGATACACGACGGTAGCATGTGATAAGATGATCCCTTAACAAAGCCAAACACAAGTATTCTACCAAAGTGTGCACCGCCTGGAAGGTTCTCCCATATGGCTTGATGCTCCGTACATACCGGAGTTGTCCTACATATTCAATGGAGTTCGCATGAGGTTGGGTTCGGCAAGCCTGGCATATGCAGATATGGCCTTGCTGAGCAGCATATAACATGGAGGTTAATTTGGCGAGCCTAGCATATGCAGATATGGCCTCGGAATACTAGAGATCGAAAGATCGAGCATGAGTCACAGTACATATAAGATAATGTGATCGCACAAGTTGTTGTCTACCTTTGAAACTGACCCGTCGGCCGTGTGATATTCGAGGTCGGGCAGTGAATCTGAATCATGTAATCACTAAAACTTCCTAGGGATGAATTGTTTTAGTGCGAGCTCATTTATAATATGATTATAAGAACTCATTGTTGTGAACTAGTCTTAATTGTGTTCCTTGCAATTATGTTTGTAGAAAATGAATGCATTAGAGCAACGTGAACTATCTTTCTTCATGGAAGGTGAAAGACTTAGAGAAAATGGGTCAAACTTTGCTGACTGGTACTTACGCCTTAGGACGTCGCTCAAGAGAGCAAACATCTTGTTTACAATAGAAGTGCATGTGGAAGAACATCCGGACGATCATGTTGGCGATCAAGGGATACTTGATCATTATGCTCGCCGACAGAAATGCTCCGTAGTCAGGAATGTCATGATCTTCAGCATGTCAGAGGTTTTGGGCATACAGTTTCAGGACACTGGCTCATATGACATGATGGACACGCTAAAGACAATTTTCGTACGTGAGTTCAGAGTTGCCATATTTGAGTTAGAAAGCAAGTTTCTATATACAAAGATGGAAGAACGCACAAGCCTTGGTGATCACTTGGACAGGATGCATGAGATGTACCTGACCCTGGTGGAGGACTATGAATATTGGACAATGAACGAAAGCACCACATAAGAGTTTGCAATAAACACATTATTGCACTCACTCCCTCCAAGTTATGGTGATTATGTTCATAGCTATGTCGGAAGAGGAGCTAATATGAGTCTCCAGAACTTCATGACTGATCTCTTGGCCGCGTACATTGCTCCTATCGAGGATGCAGAAGTCGTGGATGGAGAAGGTATATACTTGGTATACTTTATAAATGTGTACTCCCTTATACAACATTTGCAGTAAATGAGTATCTGATACTTATTCTGTTTTATGAAAACAGGACCTGCCGTTGCATGGACGGGAAGAGGTGAAATCGAGGATTGATGGATATCAAGTCAGTTTATGGCCAGCATGGATTCCGACGAGACATCTATCATAGGAGATACTTAGATTGGATAAATCTTATGTAATCATTATAGTATGAACACTTAGTTGTGTGTCTTGCATCTCGCGAGACAAAGTTATTCATGTAATGAGACAAGTCAGTTGTTTCATCTTTATGAATAAAAGTGTGCTTATACTTTGATTACGTCTTGATTTATGATATGATAGAAAGCATTTATAATACTACTATTATTGTCAAGAAATATTCAATGTTTAATGATAAAGTTGTCTTGATTATAACAAGTCAAAGATTTGATTGCATGAGATGACTTCATAACTGATGAATTCATTAAATGTATGATCTATTAACTTGTGAGTTCATTATCGAATGAAAATCATAACTTGATTGCATGAGATGGATTAGATAAACGATCTATGAACCTCTGCAATAAATATAACCATGACAAGGTTCTAGCAAGTAGAACTTGTGCCAATCATTGTACATAAATGATGTACTAAATGGGCACGTGAGTTATCATTAAAGACTTCATATGATTAATTGAAAGTTGTATTCAATTGAGATCATAAAACTGAGATTCAGGAATCACAGTGAGAAGTGAGAATACAAGGATACATATCACTACGCTACGATCCGAAGTGATAAGTATTGATATTGACATAATGGGAGACTTGTGGAAGTTGTACCACAAACTACGATGGAAGTTGAAAGTACTAGACTACTTAAACCATTCGTAGTCATACTAAACCGTAGTATGGTCTAAACGTTCTTTCCCCTAGCACTATAGTTATTGTCGAATAAGGTTGTTTAATTCATTAAGTTAAAACACCCACTTCATGAATAGGAAACCATCCTGAATCTAACGAGACATGATAGCTCCATAACTGATGGTGTTATAAGGTTTCTTAAAAGAAAGAATTTCTTTGTAATAAAACTACAAGCAATTGAAATTACATATTCTCCCCGAATAGCAAAATGTGTGTTGTTTGATTGGTAATGCGAGAAGAAGTCTCTCGACATGGATCCAATGGGAGATAATGGAAACTTTGACCGAGGTATTGGACCTTGCCTTCAGAATATCAGAGTATTGCAACGGAAGCATGTTCCGCTGTAATGACGCTATATAAGGAAGGATATGCCAAAGATGATTGATCTTGGTATATGAGTTGAAGCCATTGTTGAATTTAGAAGGTTGTCATGAATACGTTCTGTACAGAACAATAATCATGAGTCTTCTTAATAAAACAATAGGGAATAACATTGCTTGAAACACAAAGGAATGATGGTAGCCTAGAACACGAGGAGAAATGAAATAATATTGAGTTGCATATAGGATGGCTCACGTCATGTGAAATAAATCGGTTATTTCAAATTCTCGACAAACTGGAGAGTTATTGAGAATAATGTAATGGGCATAAGGCATTATTTGGTTATGACCAAAGTTCAATGGTGATTTACTACGGAAACGTAGGAATGCTTTAATCAATAAAATATTTCATTTACACTACGATGGACCATAGCCTGAAATTGCATCTCAGTCAAATTTGGGATTTGAAAGAGAATTGCAATGGGCATGACGAAGGTTATTTCGTTAAAAGGATGGACTATAGTACCTCAAGACAGGAACCCTCAACCTTGATTTGATCAAGTGATTTTGTGCTGACCAAAATATTGAGTGGGCCTGCAGTTTCATGAAACTGAGTGGGAGCTTTGAAGACTTCCCGGAAACTTGGAATGCAGAGGGCATTTTCTGAGTGGGAGCTTTGGAAGCATTGTCATTATGTGAGACATAGTGAACAATAAAATGACTTGATGAAAGCTGAACCACAAATATATGAGTATATGATGGATATATTTGAGTGGGAGCATGATCATTGTCTCAAACATATATGCATTGATATGTGTGAAGAATGATCTCATATGTATATATATGGATATGCATTGATTGTGTATATAGAGAATCGTCTTATATACATATGTGCGTTATGATATATATAGAGCATAAGGCGAATAAAATACAAGATTGCAAGAATCTTCTTTTATGTAAAATACCAAGACATTACACGTTGAAATCTATATGAGTAGATTAAGATACGGATAATGAAACGAAGTGAAGGTTGGAATAATCTTCTAAGACAAGAAACAAGTTCTTGTGGCTAGAAATTATATAATGGATGAAATCCAAAATATCACAAGCAATGTCTTGATGGAAGAATTGAGATGCACCATGTACTGGACATGTCATCTTATATGTTCTTGACATATGATTCTACCATATAACATGCATTGTGAATCCAACAACAGAATGACTCAAAAGTTCTTGGAAGAAGAACAGATTCCGATGTGCTTTAGGAGTAAAACACAGAATCTGAATAAAGTCCATGCATTCAGTATATGAGGAATACCGAGGACTATTCTCTCAAATATAGAAAGGATAATAGACTTGAATGTAATGCAAGATTACAATTGCAAGCCATATTATGGGTCTATATGGAATTAGAGACACCACCAAAGACATGAAAGAAATGTGAGCAAAATTCACGGTACTACAAACATAATACTACTTAAGAAAGTAGATGTATGGATAAAAGTTTAGCGTTAGAAGTATTGGACTTCTGGTTGAGTGTATTTCCCAGTATATATATGACTATGGATGAGTCTTCTAAAGACTGAACCACGAGATCATTGGAGGATACTGTGAAATAATAGTCTCACTCTCCTGCGAAACTTATATCCAACCATTATATGATAATGAGTGGTATGTCAAAAGAGTTTTGACCTATACCAGTTGAAAAGGAAACATACGAATCTGAATTGGTGCAGTTCGTTGACGAACCCTCTTCCATGAGCATGCATGATCAATGAACACTTATGTGATAAGATGATTATGATCGGAAAAATGCGGCTAGATTATTAGCACTCTAGTGCAAGTGGGAGACTGTTGGATATATGCTCTAGAGGCAAATAATATATGATTATTCCAATATATCTAAGCAATTTCATAACCCGTTTTCATACCGTGCTAGAACTGTGTCAGTGAAACAATGATGCAGGTGTGGTATAGAAACCCCTAGAGTTCCTAGTTAGCCTCTACATCGATAACTAGTTCATGGTCAACATGATGGTCGTGGTTTCGCGATCATGGACAATTAAGTCTCAAGACTATGAGGTCACCTCACTGATTAAGTGACGTGATGAACATTACCCAAAGTAAGCATTACATCATGATCAAATCTTGTGAAGGTTCAGTGTTGTAATTACATAAAGTGGTAGACCGTTCCTTCGACCGTGAGTACGTGCATAATTGCTATCTTCCTGGATGCGTTGACCTACATCCCACCACCTGACTGAAATATGCAGGTCATAACGGTTGTATCTTGGGTATTCCGTGGAGATATGTTGAGGAGTATTGTTACAAGAGCGGGATTTGTCAATCCATATGATGTATAGATACTCGGGGCCCACTCGGTGAGATTCCATCCATAAAGCTGCGCAGCGTGTGACTAGGTCACGGGGATGAATATCACGGGAACAAGTGAATAAGGATTTGTTCAGAACGAGGTTGAACCAGACATGGGATGTCATTGATCGAACCTCAGAACAATCCAGTATCGCTGACAAAGGGAATGCTATACGGCATAAGGTCCAATCGGTGTTGATATCCGGAATGCACAGGGGTCATTATGGGCATCCAGGTCCCGCTGATGATCATTGACCGTAGCCTCATCTCGGTCATGACTGGAGTGTTCTTGGACCGTAGGGTAACACACTTAAGGGCTCGATGAAATCGGAGACCTTTTCGGAACTATCGGAGTTACCGGAGAATAAGAGAGAACTCCGAAATCGGTTCGAAGGGGAGACGGAAAAGTTTCGTGGTTCCGAATTTTTCGGAAAGTTATTTAGATATGTTTTATTATTTAATTAATGAATTAAATAGTAAAATATAATTTAAATAATTAATGGAATAATATTCTTTTTTGAGTTTTGTTTTTTCTTTAAGAAAGAAGAAAAAAAATAAAGGAAAAAGAAAAAAAAGGGGGTGGTGGGCGCCATGGGCCATGGGGCCCATGTCGCCAAGTGGCCACCATGGCCACCACGCCATGCACCACCACGGCCATAGGGCTGGCCGGCGGCCACTAGTATTCATGCATGCATGTGCACGCATGGGCATGTGGGATTAGTCCCACATCGCCTGTGGAGGCTACCGCGCACCCCGTTTGCCCCTATATACAGATGTGGTGGGTAGCCCTTTTTCAACACAGAAAATTCCAGAAAAAATACAGATAAATTTTGTAGATCTCTCTCTCCCTATTTCTCTCTCCTATGAGCGGACTCCCCTTTTTTGGAGTCTGCACTGGGTTGGAGATGTCTCCACTATACGCACGTCGTCGTGCTGCTGCAACTCTGGTTCCGGAGGTCTGCTTCCGCCACCTCCGCTGGATCGGAGAACGGAGGTCGTCATCGAGTCTCGTATGTGTGCGAGTACTACGAGGTCCTACACGTGTGACACTACACCCATCCGGGTGCTCAACACAGCAAGGGGGCTGTGAAACTTGATCGGCTACATCAACCACGTTTGCGGGAACGTTTCCCGCGCAACAGACTACACCCCGAGGTATGTTATTTCTGCACTACTTTCCGTTACGGTAATACGGCTAGCTAGATCTTGGGTTATGGGAACGCTAGTTAGAAAAATTTGTGTTTTCTGCTGCGAACCCTAACACAATGGCCCAGGCTCAGATGAAGAACCCCATGTCGATCACGAAGCACAAGAGACCGGATGATGAGACCATATTTCAAGCAGCAAAGGACAGCAAGAGGATTGCCCTGGACCCCTCCGACCCGAGAAAGTGCGTCATTGTTGGGGCTAGGTCAGCAGCAAATAGGAAGGCGAGCTCGTCGAGTTCCTCCGGGAGAACCGTGACATCTTCTCATGGTCCCCACATGACATGCCTGGTGTACCAAGGGAACTTGCCGAGCACAAGTAACGAGGGGTTACCCCCACAACTCCTCTACGTGAGGGTACCCGGTGAGTGTCATGGCTGGAGGCCCACCAGGGGCCCACTCGTGGCCACCGACATGATGGAATAAGACATGAAGCCGAAGACTTGAGGCGCAAGACAAGGACTCCTACTTGTAGTCGACTAGGACTCTTGTAAACCCTACCTGGCTATCTATATAAAGCGAGGTAGGGGCACCTCTCAACTCAGGAGACAACTCAAGACACAAGCTCTCAATCCCCACGCATAGGACTAGACAGATCTCTCTCCACCAAAGCCCTCACGTCTCCCCTGTACATCATCATCAATACAAGATCAGACAAGCAGCATGTAGGGTTTACCCTTCGGGGGCCTGAAGCTGGGTAAATCGTGCCCTAGGTGTCGCTTGTCCGCAAAGCAATACACCATCTGTAACCCTAGCCTTGTGCGCACTAGCCTTGGCCTCCCTGTAATCGCCATATCCAATCAATAAAATCGAGCAGGAACATATCCTCCTGTTAGCCAACGAGCTATCGTCCAACCTGTGCCTCTCATGACTAACCCAGGGTCCCTGACCGTGGGATTTGCCGGGGTACATCCCCGTCAATTGGCGCCGTCTGTGGGAACTACACAGGTTGGAATCACGATCTCGGCGGTCCCGTCTCCAGCAAGTCACAACTCAAGGGCTTCTTCAACAACTACATTAAGATCTACATCAAGCTCACGGAGAAAACAAGAAAAATTTCAAGCGCGTCACTCGAAGATCGACATCAACAAAAGCGCTCAAGCGCAGCCCACAGGACAAAAAAACGTCTGTGTTGCGGGCACTCGCGACGGCGGCTCGGAGCTCATCTCGACGACCCCTTCGGTGGAAAGATGCGAAATCCAATTTTCGAAAATCTGACAAAATTTCAGAAAATTCCAACGGCTGGATCTCCGTCGGCACTCTCGGAATATGACGGAACTCCGCGCGACTCCAGCACAAAAATTCCTGACATTGGCTCGAACATCAACTTGAAGATCCCTCTGGTGAAAGCAATCGGGATTCAATCCCCCATAAGAACAAACAATTTCATAAAATTCCAATGGTTAGATCTCCGTCGGCGGCTCTCGCACTACAACGCGTTTTTGGATCTACGCGAGATCGCGAAATTTCAATCGCGAATTCGGGTTCAATCTTGACCCACAAGGCTTCTACTCCAACTCGACATGCCATGGATGACTCGCCAAGGTTTCTACATCGAATCGCGCTTCTACAACGACATCAAACAACAAGCAATTGAAGGATCCCGCCCGACGCGTCGAGTCCTTCTCGGTCACTCGCCGCACCGTCGACTCCAAGAACACAAATCATCCTGCGCCGAGCTCCTTTGTATGGGCTCTCCCGTACCGAGCTCCATTGCGCAGGAATCGCCGCATCGAGTCCTCTCGCCACTCGCCGGATAAATTCATCACGACGACTTCTCTATGCAACTCCGCCGCCTCAACACTCGAGGGCTCGCGGACTCGGGGGCTGAACGTTGCAATCGCCTTCACATCGACTCCGTTCTCGCCTCGTCGACAGCTCATCCTCGACATCCTCCGCCGCGTCGATCCTACGGCTAAGTTTTCTTTACATTCTTATGCTATGATTCCAAAACCTTTATACATTCTCGATCAGTCGCCAAAGACGACTACGCAGTCGTGCAGAAACATCTGAGGGCTACAAAATCATTCTTTGGATCATGCTCAGTTTTATATGTTGTTTATTTGCGTTCGTCAAAATAGTGAGGCTGGGTACCAAAAGGCCGCTCTTGTCTCCGGGTTCAACAAGTCTGGCATCGCATCCCTGTTACCCGGCAGGAGTTTTCTACTGGAGGGCCTACTCATGAAAAGACACGCATAAACTTTATAGGCTGCTACATTATCCACTCGACAAAAGTGCAACATCTGCAAATCATGCACCTTACAATTCTTTTGTATATCGCGCAAGTACATCTTAATACAGTTGCACTTTTTTCTCCTTTTTAGTAGATGCTCGGGGGCTGGGCGCCCTCATGACGCGGCGACGCCAACCTCCTCGTCCACGGCTGATCCCTACAAAAACTCACGCCTACGACGCAAGACCCGAGTAGAGCACTTCCTCGGATGAAAATTACTCGACGACGAAGAAGTCTTGAGTCTATGCTTGATTGCAAGCAGTCGAACATAGCCTCGGGGGCTACTCCCATCGGGAGCGCTGACGCGCACCCGACGAGCATTACTCGTGCAACTGACAAGAACGACGGGGTTAGCTTAAAAACAAATTGATCCTATGCGCGACTCTACGAGTCGCCCATAGCCTCGGGGGCTACTCCCATCGGGAGCGCTGACGCGCACCCGATGACCGCTCGACTGGGCAACTTCTCTCCATCCGACGACGAAATACGAAGACAAACCGGACTGCAATTTCGATACTTCATCCAAATACTCCCATCGGGAGCATACTCACGATATCTTCGACTATTCATCAGCAAATGATCGACACGCACTACGGCGACTACTGCAGATTCGAGTCCCTGCGCGACTCTTTGAATTCCCCAGGCACTCGGGGGCTACTGACGAGGGGTTACCCCCACGACTCCTCTATGTGAGGGTACCTGGTGCGTGTCATGGCTGGCGGCCCACCAGGGGCCCACTCGTGGACACCGACATGATGGAATAAGACGTGAAGCCGAAGACTTGAGGCGCAAGACAAGGACTCCTACTTGTAGTCGACTAAGACTCTTGTAAACCCTACCTGGCTATCTATATAAGCGAGGTAGGGCACCTCTCAACTCAGGAGACAACTCAAGACACAAGCTCTCAATCCCCACGCATAGGACTAGACAGATCTCTCTCCACCAAAGCCCTCACGGCTCCCCTGTACATCATCATCAATTGTCATAACCCTAATTTAGGTTTCTGCTTATCCAAGCTAGCATTTTTGCATCATGAAAATTTTTGCAAAAGAAAAAGAATTGGGGGAGAGAAAAGCCCCAAAATAATTTTAATAAAAGGCCAGACAAAAATCTTTTTCGAAAAATGCTTTGAACTTTTTGAAAAGTCTTATAAATGGGAATGATCACATTTCAAGTGAAGTGGGTCCCACATCATGCTCTCTGATTTTTTCTAAAAGTCCAAAATGCCCCTCGAAATTAAATAAATATTGTATTTGCAATTGGAATTAAATAAATATAATTCCAATAATTCTAAAACTTTGTGAGGTGACTAATATATGTGTCATTAGCTCACATAAAAGTTTGTAGAATTTTATAAAATGTTTTGGTTTAAAAATCAAAACAAAACAAAAATACAGAAAAGAATTAAAAGAGAAAACAGAAAGAGAGAGAAGTAACTTACCTCGGCCCACCTGGCCTTTGGCCTGGCCCAGCCCAGCCGCCACCCCTCCCTGTCGTCTTCTACTCCTGGCCCCGATGCTGCTCGCTGGAGCGCATGCGGTGGCCATGGCCGCCACCTCCTGCTTGCCCCCTCCTAGTCCCTATCCGCGCAGGTAGACGCCCCCGCGCCCCTGTGGAATTTTCCCCTCTCCCTGGTCCATCCCCTCCCTCCTCATCGCCATTTTTTTGCGCACCACCGAACCCCGCCGGAGCACGCCGCCGCGCTTGCGTGGCCAACGGCGACGCGAAGCCCCACCGCCGTGTCTAGTAGCTCCGAAGATGACGACTCCCTCGAACCTGACCCTCAATTCGAGCCAACCAGCCCCAGAGACGTCGCCCGCTTCACCACTTTGCTGTCGGCCGCCATGACTCCGACGAGCAATTGCTCCGCCGCCAACCCCTCCCCGGCCTCCCTGTGCTCTCCATAGTGCTCCGGTGAGCCTCACGCTTGTTTCCCCCCTCCCCTCGCTCCTCCCCGCTCCATGCATCGTCGTCCCAACCATGGCCGTGGGCTCGCCGCCGCGGGCTTGCTCGCCGGCGTGGCCACGAGCCCTCCCTGGGTGCCCCGTGTGCACCATCAGGTGCGGAAGGCCGCGGGCTACCCGCTGGTGCCCTCGCCCTCCACCCTCGTGCCCTCCGGCGAGGCGCGCCGTGTCCAGAGGCGCCGGCGGCTAGCCGACGGCCGCCCAGGCCATTAACCCCCTAACCAACCCACTAATCCCTCTCTCTCTCACTGACAGTGGGCCTTGAGCCCGCTAATTAAACAGGTTTAATTTTAAACTGAGACAGATTAACCCCAGTCACTGACCAGAGGGCCCCTCTGGTCAGGCCACCGCCCACGTCAGCACGACGTCACCATGACGCAGTAAAGCTTAAATGATTTAATTAAATTCCAGAAATTACAGAAAATATCCAAAACTTTGAATTTGAATAACTTTTAAACCGTAACTCAGATTGAAATGTTTTTATATGAAAATTGATCATAATAAAATTCTCTATCAAAATATGAAACTTCCAACCATGTTTGAATGGATTATGTTGAAGAACCAGTAGCATTTTGCTATATGGAATATTTGGCATAATTCAAATCAAAAGCCCACACCAAATCAAATTGAACTATTGCAATGCAAACATTATCACTTGCACATCAGAGGCATATCACACACATGATAACATGGTATACCATGACCAAACATTAGCAAATGCAAGTTGACCTAATTTGAATAACATTTGGAGTTTGAATTTGAATTTACTTTTCAAATCAACTTCAATTAACATGTTTCAAGTTAAACATAGGTCACATCAGTACATTACCATACTATGTTTTGCATATTGTTTGAGCATTGTAATTCATTGAATGTGCTTTAATTCCAGTTCTTCGGTGATTGCATCTTCTCGGTAGAGTTGATCTCGGAGACGAGTTCAACCTCACGTAAGAAGTACAGTACCTCGTGATCGTCAGCAAGGCAAGCACCCCCTCCTTGATCATGTCGATAAAATCCCAGTTCCCTCTCATTCTCGCTTATGCATGTCTAGGATATCACCATGATATGTTCTACCACTAGTTGAACCTATTCCTTTGCATGACCTATCATTTTGTCACAGTAATAAGCAAACCACAATCCTAGCAGATGTAGGAGTTGTTTGATATCATGTGGCCCCTGCAACTGTACAGCTTATTGCATGCTTAGAGTTTACAAAGAAAATACTTTGTTGTGAGTCGGGATGGTAGTGATCATGTGAATGATGGTGGTAACGTGTTGGTGAATTTGACCTAAACAAGGTGAACGATGAGAGGCTGTGTAGGAGTACACAGTGGGTTGTCTCGTTGAACACTGCCTTAAGCCCGAGTTCTTGTGTTGTTATCCAAGACTAAGAGTACGACCACACATTGGGCTCACTGACCCCTCTCGGCCTAGTACCTCACCCCGGACCTGTCCGGGAGTCGCAAGTAGTTCGTCCTTTAACGATCTCAAGCAGGTGGAACCAAGGTAAGTGGTTGGCGTAGGTTGTGGGCACGTTGAATCAAGTGATCATGATCGAGTTGAGCTTGATGGCGGTCACACAACGTTTGAGTCTGCATCGGAAAAATTGGTCGGATTCCGATCGTGGTCCCAACTCAAATAGGCGACTCCCTAGGACTAGAGATGGTGTCGTGAGTGAAGTGTCGTGGCAGCATCCTCTCCGGTACTCACTTGAAGGGTCCATCCCCAAGCGGTAACTGATGAGGTGTGTGTGTAGCAGTACACCCCTGCAGGGTTAATGAACTATTCGAATAGCCGTGTCCGCGGTTATGGACTACTTGGAGACCTTTACTTGATCATAGACAACTTCAATGGTTACTCTAAAACTTGCCAAGATAAGTGTGAGTGCTATGATGTGCTTCATCGTGGGGAAGTCGAGGAAGTATCCATAGTGGTGTATTGGTTGGAGACTTGATACTTGGACTCGTGTACGCTTCTTACCTCTTTCTGGTATTCGTAGTACAGGACTAGCCAAGTCAAAGCTGGCATTTCTACAATGAAACCCCACCTCCCTTTGCCTTGATACATGTGTATGAGTAGTATAGTTCCTATGTAAGTCTTGCTGAGTACGTCTTTGTACTCACGTTTGCTTATTCTATGTTTTATAGACGAGACCACTGACCCTGATGGTGGCCTCTACCTCGAGCTCGACGTGGACCAGTTCGTATAGTTCCAGACAGCAGCCTGTGCCCTTTGGAGGGTCGTTGTATTTTCTTTCAGGCTTCTTAAGCCATTTGTTAACCTTGTCTTTACTAAGACATAATTTGCTTCCGTTGATGTTTGATGTAATGTTGGATCACAACCATGTGATCTCTGCTTGTAATACAACTACTATGGCTGCTCTGTTTAGCAGTAAATACTATGAGTTTGTAGAGTTCATGTTGTGATTACCTGCTGTTTACACTGGACATGTATGCTGCGTGTATGATTATAACGTGCATGTCTTAGTGTGGGCTTCGATAGCTTAGTTGAGTTCTTTCCATCGGTCTTGTATACACCAAGTGGCCCTTAGATGTGCGCAGCTTGGGGCATCGCGATGCGATTGCTCGTGACTCTGTCGCGTGGCACACTTTGTTGTATGATTGAGCCCGCCTGAGATCCCGACTAGGTGATCGGGCTGGAGTCTGTTTATGTAAGTGTTATAATTCAATTGAGAATATGGTTGAGGCGACTTGTCTATGAGTATGGGATTTCACCACCCATAATCATTTAGACTTGTGAGCGGACGATGAGGACCCATCTCAGTTGATCATCCGGCCTGGATGGGATGCCCCTCACGTACGATGCTTACCGAGAGTGTTCTTTGCTTGGCCTTGTCTGCTTAGACAAGTGGGTGATACGTCCCAAACGTATCTATAATTTCTTCTTGTTCCACGCATGTTTTGTGTGACTTTGCCATGTTTTGCTTGAACTTTCATACACTTTTGAACCTATTTGGACTAACCTATTAACTCAGTGCACCCAGTTGCCAGTTTCTGTTTTCTGCTGTTTTTGTATTTCAGGTTTTTCGGCCATTAAAAGTGCACCAAAAATTCCGGGAAAAATATATAAAAAATCAGTGCAACAGAAGCTTCCGGAATCACCAAGAGAGGGAAGGGGGGCCACCACCAGGCAGCCAGGAGGGCAGGTGGCGCGGCCCCACCCTGGGCCGCGCCAGGGACCCTCCTGACTGCCTCGTGGGTCCACTCGACGCCCCCTTCGCCTATATTTACCCCTCGGGGTGGAAACCCCTAAGACGGACTCCTTTTTCGCGATCTCGCCTCTGTTCCGCCGCCGCCGCCGTTTCTTGATCGGGGCTGCCTGGAGAAGATGCTCCGGCACCCTGCCGGGAGAAGCTACCCCCTCAGGGAGACCCTCCATAGCCATGGACGCCTCCCGTATATACCGTGAGTAGTTTCCCTTGGACCATGGGTCCGTGACCAGTAGCTATGTGATCTATCTCTCCATCTTTTGTGCTTCCGCTTTCGAGTCCTCGTGAGCTGCCTCACATGATCGAGGCATCTACGTAATTTCTGATGTTGCTATGCTGAGTTTGTTGGGATCTGATGGATTATGAGACTATGTTCATATTGTGATGAGTAATATATTTGGTTCTTCTCTTTTATATTTTCTTCTTGAGTAAATTCTTGCATGTTCTCCGTTGCCGTCTTTTCTTTGGCCAAGTATTTTATTTGCAACTCCAAGAGAGAGCGTTATGCTCGATTGTGGGTTCAGCCCCTTGATGTCTAGCTTGAGTGACAGAAACATGAGACTAGGGGATGTGCTGTTGCCACCAGGGATAAAACAACGGTGCTTGTACTTGCGGGTTCAAGGATTGTTTACTTTACGCAAAGTTCTTTTAATGCAGTTGTCTGTTGCTTTGAGTTTACACTTTGGGTGGGATTCACAACTTAATACCAGCGAGATGTTCTGGATAGATAACTCAAGGTGGATGATTCGTAGTAGATGCAAATTGATTTCGGTCTACTTACCTTCGCGTACTGCCCATTGCCTTTGAGCCATTCCTTTCTTTGCAGCATAGTTAGCGTTGCGGTGCCTTCATAATCCTGTCAATTTCCCAACTATGATTTGTTTACCTCGCTAGCACTTTTATCGTCTTTTGGGAGAGAGACATCACTAGTGAAAATCACGGGACCCTGGTCCATCTTCACATTATTGTTCACACCCTCAATTTACTTTCAGCTTTAACTTTCATTTTCACCTTTTATCTCTTGCGTTGATCCTTTGTAAACGACAAGGCCGGAGGAATTGACAACTCCTCTGTACTCGTTGGGAGCAAAGTTATTTGTTGCTGTGTGCAGGTCCACGACAACACCCTAGTCAGGAAGCAATTTCTGGCGACGTTGCCACCTACTTGTATCTCCTGAGTCCTACTGGTTCGATAACCTTGGTATCTTCACCGAGGGAAACTTGCTGCTGCACTGCATCTCAAACCTTCCACTTGGGGTAACCAACGAGGGGCGAGAAGCCATCAAGCAAATTTCTGGCGCCGTTGCCGGGGATTCAAGGAGCTACAAAAGACTGGTCCCGTCAATCGCCAAATTTCTGCGCCGTTGCCGGGGACTCAAGTCTACAAGATAGGGGAGTTGCACACTATCTTTTACCTTTGCTTTTTAGTCTTGTTAGTTTACCTTTCGGTTTTTGCTTTTGTGTCCTTAATCAAAAATACCAAAAATACCTGCTGCTACTATGGGTTCCAATGAAAACACTAAGTTGTGTGACTTCACTAGTCACAACAACAGTGACTTTATTTGCACTCCTATTGCTCCACCTTCCACTTCAGCACCTTCTTATGAGATTAAACCTGCTCTGCTTAACCTTGTCATGAAAGATCAATTCTCAGGAGGAGGAGAATATGCTGCCTTGCACCTAAACAACTTTATCGAGCTCTGCGACATGCATAAGTACAAGGAAGTGGATGGAGACATCGTCAAGCTGAAGCTTTTTCCTTTCTCTTTGAGAGGAAGAGCCAAGGAGTGGCTACAATCTTTTCCCAAGAACAGTATCGATTCTTGGACTAATGCAAAGATGCTTTTATAGGGAAGTATTATCCCCCTGCTAAAATTATTCAATTGCGGAGTAACATTATGAATTTTAGGCAATTGGATAATGAACACGTTGCCCAGGCTTGGGAACGTATGAAGACCCTTGTCAAGAACTTTCCCACACATGGACTGACTACCTGGATGGTTATCCAGACTTTTTTATGCAGGCTTGAACTTTACCTCGCGGAACCTGTTAGATTCGGACGCGGGAGGAACTTTTATGTCAACCACGCTAGGTGCTGCCACAAAGCTACTTGATGAGATGATGCTGAACTACTCTCAGTGGCACACGAAAGATCTCCAACTGGTAAGAAGGTAAATTCTGTCGAGGAGATCTCCTCTTTAAATGAAAAGGTTGACCTTATCATGTCTCTACTTACCAAGCAACCCTCTATTGATCCTCAAGATGTTCCTTTAAATTCTTTGGTTTCTCAGGAGCAACTAGATGTTAATTTTGTCTCTAGAAACAACTTCAACAATAATGCTTATAGGAGTAACTTTGGTAGCAACAATCCTAGACCTTTCCCATCCAACAACTATGGGAACAACACTTATCCTACCACCAGCAACTCCTACAGCCCGAACTATAGGCAAAAAGACCTGCCCAGCTATGAGAAACTTGTAGAAATAGAAAAGGCCACCAAAAGCTATATGCACACTCAGTTTGAACAAAACAAGGCCTTTTCTAGACAATTAGATGAGCACTCCTCTATCCTGCAAACATTAGCAAACAGCTTGAGAGCCTGAAGGGTGACATTTCCAGTCTCCAAACTAGACTCACTGCCATCGAGACTTATGTTTCAAACATGTCTCATACCCAATCTACCTTGATAAATCAAATGGCAGCTAAACCCGAAGTTGTACCCAAAGAAGAAGAGAGAATTAAGAGCCTTCCTATCTACCACACAGTAGCCACTATCCAAGTAGTTGAGGATGTCCAAACTGTTAGCACCCATCACACCCCTAGTCCCACTGGACCTATCAATGGTGATGCTACCACCTCAACCATAGATGAAGAAACCTCTATGAACATAGAGGCTTTCAAACAAGTGAACCTAAATGATATCACTACCTCCTTGATAGATAGTAGTGACCTAGACTTTGACAACTGCACTTTACCTGAAGTTATTGGTTTCCTACACAAGATGTCTAGAGACCCCCACACTAGCACACTCAATCTTGCCTTCACAGAGCATATCACCAATGCTCTAATCAAAGTTAGGGAGGAGAATCTTAGACTAGAAGCCTCCATACCTAGGAAGTTAGAAGATGGTTGGGATCCTATGATAAAAATTAAATTGAATAACTTCTCTTGTTATGCTCTTTGTGATGTTGGAGCAAGTACCTCTGTTATGCCCAAAAGAATGTATGATATCCTTGAATTGAAACCTTTTGATCCCTGTTCTTTTGGTGTTCATCTTGTTAATTCTTCCGTAAAGAAACCTTTGGGGAAGATCGACGATGTTCTTATCATTGTCAATGACAATTATGTTCCTGTTGATTTTACTATTATGGACATTGAATGTGAACCTTCTTGTCCAATTATTTTGGGACGTCCTTTTCTTCGCACAGTTGGTGCTATCATTGACATGAAAGAGGGAACTATCAAATTCCAATTCCCTCTCAAGAAAGGGATGGAACATTTCCCTAGGAAAAAGATTAAGTTACCTTTTGAGTCCGTCACACGGGCTAGTTATTCTCTTGAAAAGACATGATCTTCTGCTTTAAGCCTAGCTAATGGCTCTAAAGAAGCGCTTTCGGGAGGCAGCCCGCAACGAATTTAGGTTTTTATTTTTGCTTTTGTTCTGTTCTTAGTGGTCTTGATGATTGTTACTACTCTAGCAACATCATTGTATCTTTACTTTTCAAGCTTTGTGCCAAGTTTAGCCTCATACGGCAAGGGAAGTAAAAGTTGTGACATGCTGTCCAGAAAATAGATTCTGTCCTCGTGACTAGAAAAATCAGAGAAAAATCCCAGTTCATCTTTTTGAGCTGAATTTTTTACACAGAATGCTCTATACAATTAAGAATGTTCCGTATGTTCTGAGTTTTTTTATTTGAGTCGCATAAGTATCCCTAAAGAATTCTTTACTACCTGTTGTTCTGTTTTTCACAGATTGTGCCACGTTTTGTCTCTCTTCACTTTTGCAAACCTTAAGCTTGCTTTTTCTTTGCAAATTTTTTTTGATAATCTTGAGAAACAGTAGCTCTTCAAGTTTATCTTTATTTCCAGTAGAGGAAAAAATTATTTTATTAGGGTACTAACCTCTCTAATCAGCTTACAATGAGTTATGTATGAAGAGAGTTTTCAAGTGCGCGATGGAAGGTGATGAAAGAAGATTCAGGAGTGTCAAACGCTCAAGCTTGGGGATGCCCATGTGCACCCCCAATAAATATTCAAGGAGACTCAAGCGTCTAAGCTTGGGGATGCCCCCGATGCATCCCCTTCTTCATCAACAATTATCAGTTTGTCCCTCGTTGCACTATATTTTTATCACTTCATGCGTTATGTGCTTTGCTTGGAGCGTCTTGCTCTTAGGTTTTGTTTTTAGTTTTCTTTTGCTTTGTTTGCTGTAGTAACAAGTTAGACCCCAACTTACTCTTTTGTGTGGGAGAGATTCACGCTCCGCTTGAACTAGAACTCCTCATAGGATTTGCATGCTTATTCTATTAGCTATGAGTTGTTCTGTTTAGTTGTAGTGCTTTAGTTTTTCTAGAGCTTTTCGTTTGTCTTAGGTTGAACTTTCTATAGGTTGCATGTTTTATCTTGTTAGAGAGTTTGCTTGTTGCACTGAGTTCTATGTCTTGACTGAAAGTAGGTAGTTAAAGTTGATGTTCTCTTTGTAGTAGTAACTTGCAATAGTTTTGAGGTATTGACTAGAGTAATGTTTGAACTTATGGTGTCAAGAGCTCTTGCCTATTAGTGATAGATGTCGTATTTTGGGCAATCCGTGTGTTTTTCAAAAACCAAAAACCCCTGTTGAAAACTCTAGCTACTAGATGGATCACTAACCTCTGGAGGGTTCGAATATTAGAGTACACTCACGTACCATGAGTCGAGGATGCGCAAGGATAACCAAACCCCCATACACTCCTCCTCGGGGTACCTGTCTCTTTGTGAACCTCCTGATTAGATTGAGAGTTACCGATAATAAGTGCATGCGTTCTTTGGACTAATGTGAGTATTCGAAAGTTGACACTTCCACCCACCTATAATTTTTCTAGCCTCTTCAGTGCCGTGCATTTCCCCTTTCTCACCTCGAGAGTTGGCGCATACTTCGCCGGTGCATCCAAACCCTTGGCACGATACGCTCTGTCATCATAAGCCTCCTTATATCTTTCCTCAAAACAGCCACCATACCTACCTACAAGGCATTTCCATAGCCTTTCCGAGATACATTGCCATGCAACATCCACCTTCTCATGACTTGATCTTCATGTCATACATGCTACTTGCTTGATCGATGAGCCGCATGCTAGTTGGGCCTTGCCCTAATCATTGCTACATGACGCGCTAGTATCATTGCATATCCTGCTATCCTGGCAGAAGCATACATTTGCATCATGATAGTTACATTTTCTTTATGTGAGTACCTTTGTAAAGTGTGAAAGATCTCCTATATCCTTATAAAATATAGAGTATTGCTCCTAAAGTGAGGAAAAGATCCCAAAGAGGACAAAATCAAAAGATCCCAAAGAGGACAAATGAGAGTTAAATAGAAAGAGCCATTGAGGCCACCAAAAAAATAAAAAATAAAAAGAGAAAAAGAGAAAAAAATATATAAAAAGAGAGAAGGGGGCATACTACTATTCCTTTTGAGAGATCCACACTAGTACTTCATCTGCTATCCCTTGTACTCCATAGAGATCATCATCATGCATATAGCTATGTGGGGACCCTTCACACTATAGAACTTGGCTTGTATATTCCAATGATGAGCCTCCTCAAACGAGCTCTAGGTCTTCTTGAGCAAGCAAGTTAGATGCACCCCCACTAGTTCCCTTGGAGAGCTTTCAGCTCACATGTGCATCCGTTGTATGGAAATCCCTACTCCTCACATCATATCTATCATATTGGCTTCTCTCGCCTATGATTGTCCTCATTGATGTGAGCCTTTCACACCTTTTTGTCTTCCTCCTCCACCTTCTTTCTGTTTCGCCTTTTAGGTGTCAACTTTCTTGCTCACGCTCATCCATTGCATGAGTGCTCAAAATATCGAAAGGGAGTGGATCAGTTTGACTTGTACCTGGCTAGTGGTCTGGGGACGAGTCCAGATAAGAATCCAAAGGAGACCAAGTGTGAAACTTTAGTAGATAGTTGTTCTCAACAACCTTATTTTTTTCTCTCGTATTTCCCTATCCCTTGCTTGCACGCAAACACCATCTGGAGGCATTCGAGTCACGGACAGCGAGAGCTCTTGCACCCTTTGTTCTTTTGTTGCTTGTGTCAATGCTAATATAGACTCTTGCTTGTTAAGACTTGAATTGAATTGCATGCTTTGATTGCTTTACTTAAAAGTCCTTTTATGGTTGTGTGGCATGTCACCACAGAAATTATGCTTGTTATCATTTACCTACTCGAGGACGAGCAGGAATTAATCTTGGGTATGTTGATACGTCCCAAACGTATCTATATTTCTGCTTGTTCCATGCATGTTTTGTGTGATTTTGCCATGTTTTGCTTGAACTTTCATACACTTTTGAACCTATTTGGACTAACCTGTTAACTCAGTGCACCCAATTGCCAGTTTCTGTTTTCTGCTATTTTTGTATTTCAGGTTTTCCGGCCATTAAAAGTGCTCCAAAAATTCCGGGAAAAATATATAAAAAATCAGTGCAATAGAAGCTTCCGAAATCACCAAGAGAGGGAAGGGGGGCCACCACCAGGCAGCCAGGAGGACAGGTGGCGCGGCCCCACCATAGGCCGCGCCAGGGACCCTCCTGACTGCCTCGTGGGTCCCCTCGACGCCCCCCTTCGCCTATATTTACCCCTCGGGGTGGAAACCCCTAAGACGGACTCCTTTTTCGCGATCTCGCCTCTGTTCCGCCGCCGCCGCCGTTTCTAGATCGGGGCTGCCTGGAGAAGCTGCTCCGGCACCCTGCCGGGAGAAGCTACCCCCTCCGGGAGACCCTCCATAGCCATGGACGCCTCCCGTATGTACCGTGAGTAGTTTCCCTTGGACCATGGGTCCGTGACCAGTAGTTATGTGATCTATCTCTCCCTCTTTTGTGCTTCCACTTTCGAGTCCTCGTGAGCTGCCTCACATGACCGAGGCATCTATGTAATTTCTGTTGTTGCTATGCTTAGTTTGTTGGGATCTGATGGATTATGAGACTATGTTCAGATTGTGATGAGTAATATATTTGGTTCTTCTCTTTTGTATTTTGTTCTTGAGTAAATTCTTGCATGTTCTCCGTTGCGGTATTTTCTTTGGCCAAGTATTTTATTTGCAACTCCAAGAGAGAGCATGATCCTCAATTGTGGGTTCAGCCCCTTGATGTCTAGCTTGAGTGACAGAAACATGAGACTAGGGGATGTGATGTTGCCACCAGGGATAAAACAACGGTGCTTGTACCTGCGGGTGCAAGGATTTTTTACTTTACGCAAAGTTCTTTTAATGCAGTTGTCTGTTGCTTTGAGTTTACACTTTGGGTGGGATTCGTAACTTAATACCAGCGAGATGTTCTGGATAGATATCTCAAGGTGGATGATTCGTAGTAGATGCAGATGGATTTCGGTCTACTTACCTTGGCGTACTGCCCATTGCTTTTGAACCCTTCCTTTCTTTGCAACATAGTTAGCATTGTGGTGCCTTCATAATCCTGTCAATTTCCCAACTGTGATTTGTTTACCTCGCTAGCACTTTTATCGTCTTTTGGGAGAGAGACATCACTAGTGAAAATCACGGGACCCTGGTCCATCTTCACATTATTGTTCACACCCTCAATTTACTTTCAGCTTTTACTTTCATTTGCACCTTTTATCTCTTGCGTTGATCCTTTGTAAACGACAAGGCCGGAGGAATTGACAACTCCTCTGTACTCGTTGGGAGCAAAGTTATTTGTTGCTGTGTGCAGGTCCACGACAACACCCTAGTCAGGAAGAAATTTCTGGCAACGTTGCCACCTACTTGTATCTCCTGAGTCCTACTGGTTCGATAACCTTGGTATCTTCACCGAGGGAAACTTGCTGCTGCACTGCATCTCAAACCTTCCACTTGGGGTAACCAACGAGGGGCGAGAAGCCATCAGTGGGTACGACTCTCGGCTCTCCATATGGTTGAGTTGTGACTGCAATTACATACGCAAACCCCGGGTCCTGACATCAATACAAGATCAGACAAGCGGCATGTAGGGTTTTCCCTCCGGGGGCCTGAAGCTGGGTAAATTGTGCCCCAGGTGTGGCTTGTCCGCAAAGAAATACACCATCTGTAACCCTAGCCTTGTGCACACTAGCCTTGGCCTCCCTGTAATCGCCATCTCCAATCAATAACATCGAGCAGGAACGTATCCTCCTGTTAGCCGACGAGCTATCGTCCAACCTTTGCCTCTCATGACTAACCCAGGGTCCCTGACCGTGGGATTTGTCGGGGTACATCCCCGTCAACAAGCTTCATATTCGACCTGGATCCAAGCCGATCAAGCAGACACTTCAGAGTTTTTCAGAAGAGAAGAGAGGAGCAATCGGCGACGGGATAGCCAAATTGCTCGCAGTAGGATTTATCAAAGAAGTGTTCTACCCAGACTGGTTAGCAAACCCAGTTCTGGTTCCGAAGAATAATGGAACTTGGCGCATGTGTATAGATTATACACTTGCCTGAATAAGGCCTGCCCCAAGGATCCTTTTGCATTGCCCCGTATCGATCAAGTGATTCATTCTACGGCTGGCTGTCAGCTCTTATGCTTTCTGGATGCCACAGCAGGCTATCACCAGATTGAGCTTGATGTAAACGATCAGAAACAACCTTTATCACCCCATTCGGGGATTATTGCTACATCACCATGCCCTTTGGCCTGAAAAACGGCGGCGCGACTTATCAGCGTACTATGCAGCGGTGTGTTCGGCCTCAGTTAGGTCGAAACATTCATGTATATGTAGATGACCTTGTGGTCAAGTCGGTGCTAGGCTCAACCCTGTTGGATTATCTCAAGGAAACATTTGCAAATTTGCGAGCATACCAGATCAAGCTCAACCCAGAGAAATGTGTGTTCGGCGTGCCAGCCGGCTAGTTGCTCGGATTTTTGGTTTCTGAGAGAGGAATAGAGTGCAACCCTGAGAAGATCGCAGCAACCGAGAGGATGGGGAAGCCCAGAAATCTCAAAGATGTGAAGAAGTTTACCGGATGCTTGGCATCGCTCAGCCGATTTCTTAGTCGGCTGGGAGAGAAGACAATTCCGCTGTATCAGCTGATGAAGAAAACAGACAAGTTCATTTGGACCCCGCAAGCGGACGAAGCATTCATCAGCTCAATCGCATGATGTCCACCGCTCCAGTGCTGGCAGCTCCAAAGGAAAAAAGAGCCAATGATATTGTATATTGCAGCAACCACTCGGGTGGTCAGTATTGTTATGGTGGTCGAGCGTCCTGAGAAGGACAAGGCATAGCCGATCCAGAGGCCAGTATACTATGTCAGTGAAGTGCTCTCAACCTCCAAGCAAAACTACCCCCATTATCAGAATATGTGCTATGGTGTGTACATGGCGGCAAGAAAGTTGAAGCCTTATTTCCAGGCGCATCCGATCACGGTGGTCAGTTCGGCCCCATTGGCAGAAATAATTGGCAGTCGGGACGCATCCGGTCGGGTGGCAAAATGGGCCATTGAAATTGCAACACATGGGATCAAGTATGAGCCTCGGGCTGCGGTCAAGTCTCAAGTTCTGGCAGATTTTCTTGTGGATTGGGAAGAAACTCAATATATACCCCCCTGTCCGGACTCTCAGTTCTGGCAGATGCACTTCGATGGCTCCAAGATGATGACCGGACTAGGGGCTGGTGTTGTTCTTGACTCTCCAAAAGGTGACAAGCTCGAGTATGTGCTGCAGATTCACTTCGCAGCATCAAACAATGTGGCCGAATATGAAGCTTTGGTACATGGTGTCCGATTGGCCAACGAGATTGGCATTCGGCGGATCCTGTGTTATGGCGATTCCGATCTGGTGGTGCAGCAATGCACTGGCACTTGGGACACAAAAGATGAAAATATGGCAAGATACAGATTCCTTGTGCAGCATCTATCAGGTTTCTTCGAAGGGTGTGAGTTCCATCACATTCCCCGAGCTGAAAATGAAGCAGCAGATGCACTATCCAAGCTGGGGTCTACCAGAAAGGAAATTCCACCAGGAGTATCACTAGAGGACATCCACAAGCCATCCATCAAGCCTTCCCCAGAATCAGAGTCAATCTTTATTCCGGCCGACCTGAAGATGGCAGAGCTCGAAGCAAAGAAGCAAAAAGTGAAAGAGCATTCGGCCGCACTAGGGGCTGCCGATTGCAAACCAGGGGTTGTTGTCGTCGGCTCGGGGACTGAGGGGACCATGAAAAACGCAATCGGCTCCTCCTCATCCGGGATGCCAGCAGTAGAAGTCACACAGCCAGAGCCAGAAGCAGTTGTTGTAATGGTAATTGT
The DNA here is from genome assembly GCA_950022295.1 of Bromus sterilis. Taxonomy (NCBI): domain Eukaryota; kingdom Viridiplantae; phylum Streptophyta; class Magnoliopsida; order Poales; family Poaceae; genus Bromus; species Bromus sterilis. The sequence goes on along the minus strand of OX465595.1, from coordinate 381,266,379 downwards.
GGCAGCACCATCATGGGCCGAACCATTCAGAAACTTCCTGGTGGACGGCATACTCCCAGAAGATGAAGTGGAAGCTCAGCAAATCCAGCACCAATCTGGATCATACACCATTATCAACAACGAGCTGGTGCACCGCAGTGCAACAGGAGTCCTTCAGCGGTGTGTGGAAGAGGACAAGGGGCGGGAATTGCTCCGAGACATCCATCAAGGCGAGTGTGGTCATCATGCATCAGCAGTAGCAAGAGTTGCCAAGGCCTTTCGTCATGGTTTTTATTGGCCGACTGCGAAAGCAGCGGCAGAAGATTTGGTCAAGCATTGCAATGGGTGTCAAAGATTCAAAGAAAAGAAACCACTTACCAGCCTCGGCACTCAAAACCATTCCGATCACATGGCCGTTTGCAGTTTGGGGTCTGGACATGGTAGGGCCGTTCAAAACAGCAAGAGGTGGTATGACACATTTACTGGTAGCAGTGGACAAGTTCACCAAGTGGATCGAGGCAAGGCCGATTAAGAAGCTAGATGGGCCGACTGCAGTCAGGTTCATAGCAGACATCATGGTCAGATATGGAGTGCCGCACAACATTATCACTGACAATGGAACACACTTCGCAAAAGGGGCGTTAGCTCGGTTCGCTTCCCAGGAGGCATCCGGCTGCACGTAGCATCCGTGGCTCACCCCCAGTCAAATGGTCAAGCAGAGCGGGCGAATGGTCTCATTCTGTCCGGAATCAAGCCAAGATTGGTGGAACCACTAGAAAGAGCACCCGACGCATGGATCGACGAGCTGCCAGCAGTGCTTTGGAGTTTGCGCACAACACCGAACCGTTCAAATGGATTCACTCCCTTCTTCCTAGTATATGGCGCTGAAGCAATGCTCCCCTGTGACATTAAGTTCGATTCACCTCATCACGCCATGTACACGGAGGCAGAAGCCAAGGAAGCTCGTGAGGACGGCGTTGATCTCAAAGAAGAAGCTTGTCTCCTGGACTTGTCTAGGTCGGCAATATACCAGCAGAAGCTGCATCACTACCACAACAAGAAGATCCGTCCCCTAGCTTTTCGTGAGGGTGACTTGGTGTTGCGCCGAATCCAGAAATCAGATGGCCAGCACAAGTTATCCTCTCCTTGGGAAGGTCCATTCGTCGTCAGTCGAGCGCTCAAAAACAATGCATACTACCTCATTTATCTCAGGAAGCCGACCCGATATGTGGACACTTCGGGGCAAGAAACGGAGCGTCCTTGGAACACCGAGCTGTTATGTCTGTTTTACAGTTGAATGGTATTGTTGTATCCCCTCTGTGGAAGTATTATCAATGAGAATAGCCGTGCGTACATGAGACTGCATTCGGCAGGAGTTATAAAATTACTTGTGTAAATGTCTCAGTCCCAAGGTCAGCAAAAGCAGACCCGGGGACTGGCCGGTTGCCCCGAAAAGGGTATACTCGGAGAAAGAGCAAAACGAGTGAGGATTTTTGCGAAAGCTAGTACGAGCCGAATGCAGACCGCGGGTCGGCTGTAATGTCGGGTGGACCTGGCCGAGCAGAACTGTCAATCGGAGAGTTCGTACTCAAAGTATATCTAATTCGAAGTTAGCCGATAGCATACCCACCGATTGTGACCAGGCCGGCTGGCCAACAGTCGGCAGGTTGCAATCGGCCCATCTGTAAAGCCCTACCTTTGCGAGTGAAACTGAGAGCCTGGAAGTACTTGTCAAAAATTCCTTCGAGGTCTATTCACCGATCCGACCACAGACCGCAGGTCGGCTGTAAGGTTGGAGAGAGTGTCGGCCAAGAGAGAAAAAAGGCAAAGAAAAAGGCAATCGGTTTAAAAAGGCAAAGGCAGAGTGCCATATATATCTAAGAAAAAGCAAGTTCACAAGCAGATAGGGCCGATTGGCCGAATGATGTTCATTAAATGAAAGTGGCCCTCGACGAGCGCACTTGGAATTTAACTATTTGTCAAGCAAAAGCAGGAAAGTAAAATGACGTGCCAAGCTTAAGAGGTCGGTGCATCCGACGCGGATGGAGCAGTCGAAGCTGAAGCAGTTGGGGTCGTGCTGGTGGCACCCCCCGGAGTAGAAGAGGCGGTAGTCTTGGCTTGATCATGTGAGGAGTCCTGGGCAGCACTCGCCGAGTGCTCGTCGGAGGAGCCTTCACCTTCTTCCTCAGCGTCGTCATCAGCGAAGTCCGAGGAGTGGGAGCCATCGCTGCCGGTCCACCGAGCAGGTCGGGAATGGGGTGCATCTTCACTGGTGGTGTATAAAAGGTCGCTGAAGGAGGAAACTCCAGTCGGCTGACCAGCAGAATCAAGATAGGGAGTAACTTCCAGGAGATCCATGCCGTCTGCGAGCTCTTGGGAAATGTGGCAGATCTGGGTCCAGAGCTCGCCAACGGACTCTTCCGACCCCTCCCGCAGAGTGTTCATCAGCTTCAGGTCAATACTGGGGTACCAGCTCTTTGCAATGGAGAGAGCAGCCTGCACTCCAGATCGGAAGGCAGAATCAAGCATATTATCAACCTGGCGAGGCATAGCCTTGAGATTCCGAGCAACATCTTCATTTCTCTCAAAGGCAATCGGCTTCTGCTGACCCTTGAATAGCTTGTCGTTCAGCTTCTGGATACCGGTCTTGTAGGTGCACAGGGAACCTTTCACATGAGGGATTCAGGCATCCAGATCAACCACAAAGTCCTCGGCGTCCCAGCCGGCGAGAAGTTCTACACCTCGCACTCGGCAGGCTTCAGCAACATCCTCATCAGCAGCAGTAGTAGAGTGAGGCCAGGCATCTGGCAAGAGAAATCGGAGAATAAAGTTAGCTCGGAGAGTAGCAAGATCAGATCGGAGTACAAGAGTGAACAAAACAGAAATTACCTGCAAGGGCAAGATCCACTCGGTGGTGGCAGGAGAGAGCAAGATCAACATTGGCCTACGCGCGCTGAATTTCTCTCTGGTGTTGGACATCCATGTCCTCGGCGCTCTTGACGGCAAGATCCTTCTCTTTAAGCAGTTGGCCTTCCACCTCGTGGCGAGCATCGACAAGCCTCTGTAGTTCTTGTTCGTGGGCAGTTTTGGTAGCAGCAAGATCTTTGGTAGCTTTTTGAAGTTTGGCCTGCAGCTCGGTCTCAACAGCAGCTAGGCGTTGACGCTCTTGTTCGGCACTGCCGAGCTGGCCATTCTTCTCACCGAGCTGGTTCTCCAGCTCGTCGATTCTCTTCTGAGCGGCCTCCAGCTCGGAGGAGCGAGTGGTAGCAGCTACAAGTTTGCATTCAAGTAAGAGGGCAGTACCAATCGGAAGAAAGGTAAAAGGGCAAGCAAAAGTATACCTGTTAATTCTTGGATCTGGGCAGCTTGGGCATCAACATTCTTCTTCAGAGCAGCAATGGATTTCTGGCCCGCTGAATAAGCGGCCAAGAGTTCGTCAAACACAGCTTGACGTCTGTCGCAGATGGCCTGAAAAATGGGTCGGTCAGAGCTGAGCAAAGTGCAATAATCAAAATAAAGTAAGATCCGAGCAGATTGCATGCAATCGGCCCGAATCTCAAGGACTACACCCAGTGGGTGCGCTAGGCGCGCCCCACTGAAAAGAAAGCTTACAGCGGTACAGTGTTCGGAGGCAAGGATTTGGCCCAGAGCTCCGTCAGCAAAACGTCTGATGTGGGTGGCAAGGCCACCCAATCGGCCCAAGAGATGGGATGGGAGTTGGTCCTCGGATCCAGGAGGTGGAGCAGTGGCCGAATCGGCAGCAGGTCGGATGGGGGAGACGTCAGAAACGCCGATGTACGCCTCGCGGAACCGATCAGCTAGCAAGAGCTGGCGGCTGGTTGGTGGCTGGTGCACAAGAGCGCCGGAGGATGGTGTTGTGGAAGCACTGGGTCCGGCAAAGGTATGAGTAGCAAGTGGGAAACTAACCTGCAGAGCGGCGGGTGGATAAGCAGTTGGTTCGGCGGAGGAGGCAGCGGCACCCTCCGAGCCAGCTGCAGGAGTTGGATCGGCGGCAGTGTCCTGGGCTGAAGATGCCTCTGGCTGAGCAGCATCAGTGGTAGGACGGTCTGGCAATAGCACATCAAGATGTGCGATACCAAAGGGGTCCAGAAGGATAGGAGAAGCAGCAGCAGTGGTCCTGGCAGGAGTGGCCGACTGCGCGCCAGCATCGGAGGAGCAGACGAGGTCGGCAGGGGAGCTGCCCGGCTACGCCTGTTTCGCGGCAGCAGCAGCTCGCTGTTTCTTCGCCCACTCTGCCTTCGTGGTTTCGGCGGCGGCTCTCTTGCGAGAAGGCGCCGGCATGTTGGAGGTAGCGGAGGCCGCGGGGATTGCACGAGGAGGGGCATCAGAGGTGGCAGGGGGAGCAGTCGGAGCTACCCCAGGCGCCACAGGATCAACAGATCGGACAGCCCTGCAAAGCAAAGAGCAAAGTGAGAAAAGCAGTAGTGAAAGATCAGAAGGAGAAAAAAGCGGAAGACACATACCCAGAAGCTCGGGGCAGCTGAGCAGCAAACTTGTCCATGGAGAAGCCAGGGCCAGCGATGTTCAGAGGAGTGGGAGAGAGCACAGGGCCACCTGGTTTGGGGCGGCTCGGCGTGCACCATATTTGCCTTTTTTTTCTTGAGGGCCTTGGAGGGACCGGCGGCATCATCGGTTCGGGGGCGTTTCCCCTCGGCTATTGTCTGCTCGGCCGGGTCATATTTTGCGCCGAAGTCACCAAGGGAATCAACATCAGTGCTCCATTCGGCCATGAAGCGTTTGACGGAGGAATTGGACTCACCGAGCTTTTTGAAGCCGAGCCCGAGAGAAGTAGTCCGAGCTTCGGTCTCGGAATCGGTCTCCACCTCAAGCTCCACGTCCTAGGCATCTTCCTCATCGCGGTCGGGATGGTAGCCCGAGGCGGATTGTCCGTCCTGCATGAACTTAGAGCCAAGTAATTCCTGGGGAGAAAGATCCGATCAGAATTAGCAAGAAAGGAATGAGAGCTAAGAGTAAAAGACAAGACAAGAGCATACCACCGGGCAAGGTGATACGTCCAAAACGTATCTATAATTTCTGCTTGCTCCATGCATGTTTTGTGTGACTTTGCCATGTTTTGCTTGAATTTTCATACACTTTTGAGCATATTTGGACTAATCTATTAACCCAGTGCACCCAGCTACCAGTTCTTGTTTTCTGATGTTTTTGTATTTCAGGTTTTCCGGCCATTAAAAGTGCTCCAAAAAATCCGGGAAAATCAGATAAAAAATCAGCGCAACGGAAGCTTCCGGAATCACCAAAGGAGGGAAGGAGGGCCACCACCAGGCAGCCAGGAGGGCCGGTGGCGCGGCCCCACCCTGGGCCGCGCCAGCCACCCTCCTGACTGCCTTGTGGCCCCTCTCGGTGCCCCCCTTAGCCTATATTTACCCCCCGTGACGGAAACCCCTAAGACGAATCCCTCTTTCGCGATCTCGCCTCTGTACCGCCGCCGCCGTTTCAAGATCGGGGCTGCCTGGAGAAGCTGCTCCGGCACCCTGCCGAGAGAAGCTACCCCCTCCGGGAGACCATCCATAGCCATGGACGCCTCCCGTATGTACCGTGAGTAGTTTCCCTTGGACCATGGGTCCGTGAACAGTAGCTATGTGATCTATCTCTCCCTTCTTTGTGCCTCCACTTTCGAGTCCTCGTGAGCTGTCTCACATGATCGAGGCACCTTTCTAATTTTCTGCTGTTGCTATGCTGAGTTTGTTGGGATCTGATGCATTATGAGACTATGTTCAGATTCTGATGAGTAATATATTTGGTTCTTCTCTTTTATATTTTGTTCTTGAGTAAATTCTTGCATGTTCTCCGTTGCCGTCTTTTACTTTGGCCAGTGATTTATTGCAACTCCAAGAGGGAGCGTTATGCTTGATTGTGGGTTCATCCCCTTGATGTCTAGCTTGAGTGACAGAAATATGATACTAGGGGATGTGCTATTGCCACCAGGGATAAAACAATGGTGCTTGTATCCGCGGATGCAAGGATTGTTTACTTTACGCAAAGTTCTTTTAATGAGTTGTCTGTTTCTTTGGATTTACACTTTGGGCGGGATTCGCAACTTAATACCAGCGAGATGTTCTGGATAGATATCTCAAGGTGGATGATTCGTAGTAGATGCAGTTGGATTTCGGCCTACTTACCTTGGCGTACTGCCCATTGCTTTTGAGCCCTTCCTTTCTTTGCAGCATAGTTAGCATTGCGGTGCCTTCATAATCCTGTCAATTTCCCAACTGTGATTTGTTTACCTCGCTAGCACTTTTATCGTCTTTTGGGAGAGAGACATCACTAGTGAAAATCACGTGACCTTGGTCCATCTTCATATCATTGTTTACACCATCAATTTACTTTCAGTTGCCACTATCATTATCTCTTGCGTTAATCCTTTGTAAACAGCAAGGCCGGAGGAATTGACAACTCCTCTTTACTCGTTGGGAGAAAAGTTATTTGTTGCTGTGTGCAGGTCCACGTCAACTACCTAGCCCGAAGATAATTTCTGGCGCAATTGTCACCTTCTTGTATCTCTTGGAGTCCTACTGGTTCGATAACCTTGGTATCTTCACCGAGGGAAATATACTGCTACGCTACATCTCACCTTCCACTTGGGGTAACCAACGAGGAGTGAGAGATCCTCACCGTATCAAGCCAATTTCTGGCGCCGTTGCCGGGGACTCCAGTCTACAAGATAGGGGAGTTGCACACTATCTTTTATCTTTGATTTTTAGTCTTGTTAGTTTACCTTTCAGTTTTTACATTTGTGTCCCTTATCAAAAATATCAAAAATACATGTTACCTTTCTTGTGTGGTCAATTATGTTAGGAGTCGGTACTATGAGGGAATCCGAGGTCTTGGATTTCCACCAAAGGAACGGGGAGAATATGAAGAAGGCATGGGACAGAATTTCTGAAGCACATAAGGCAAATATATTCCTTGGTTACCTATAAGAATTGTGCTTAGAAATTTTTACTTTGTCCTTTTTAAGTGGTGTAAGCACTCTCTTGATCTTATAGCTGAAGGAGACTTTTTAGAGTGTGATGAAGCTAGAGCTCTTGAAATTGTACATGGTTTATCTAGTTATTTTGTTTATGATGGTCTAGATACTATTATAGATAGAATTGCTACTATTGAGAAAAAAACTTGATGCTCTAGACTTAAGAGTAGTAGAAAAACCAAATCCTCCTAGAGAGGAGATTTTGGAAATAGAAAATGACTGGGAGCCTTTTGTTAGGATTGCTATCTCTATAATGCCTAGCTTTATTTATGATTCTTTGTACCTTGCAAGCATGAACAAATTTCCATCTTTCCATGAACATTCTAATGGTGATATTTCTGAGATCCAGGGAAGATTGAAAGATGTCCAGGTCATGTTTCTAAAAAGGAGTGTGGAGATTGACTTCTCCATCATGAAGGCCAATCAAGGAAATATAGTGCTTGGAAGGGACTTCCTCCGAGCCATGAAAGGCTTCATTGATATAGGTAAAGGACAAATACGTTTGCATGGTAAAGCAAAAGGTACGTACCTTTTCCCTCGGAAGAACAAGGATGAGCTTATTGAAAACCCTTTTGAGATCCTTGGTGAACCTTCCGATGATTTTGGAGAACTTTGATCTTTTACATTAAGCCTAGCTAATGGCTTTAAAGAAGCGCTTTCGGGAGGCAGCCCGCAACGAATTTAGGTTTTTATTTTTTCTTTTCTTCTGTTTTTAGTGGTCTTGATGATTGTTACTACTGTAGCAACATTATTGTATCTTTACTTTTCAAGCTTTGTGCCTTTTATAGCCTCATACGGCAAGGGAAGTAAAAGTTGTGACATGCTGTCCAGAAAACAGATTTTGTCCTCGTGACTAGAAAAATCATGGAAAAATCCCAGTTCAACTTTTTGAGCTGAATTTTTTACACAGAGTGCTCTATAAAATTACGAAACTTCCGTATGTTCTGATTTTTTTATTTGAGTCTCAGAAGTACCCCTAAAAAATCCGTTTCTATCTGTTGTTCTGTTTTTCACAGATTCTGCCACGTTTTGTCTCTCTCTACTTTTGCAAACCTTAAGCTTGATTTTTCTTTGCAAAAACTTTTTGGCGATCTTGAGAAACAGTAGCTCTTCAAGTTTATGTTTATTTTCAGTAGAGGAAAAATTATTTTAGTAGGGTACTAACCTCTCTAATCAGTCTACAATAAGTTATGTATGAAGGGAGTTTTCAAATGTGCAATGGAAGATGATGAAAGAAGATCTTGGAGTGTCAAACGCTCAAGCTTGGGGATGCCCATGTGCACCCCCAATAAATATTCAAGGAGACTCAAGAGTCTAAGCTTGGGGATGCCCCCGTGAATCCCCTTCTTCATCAACAATTATAAGTTTGTCTCTCGCTGCACTATATTTTTACCACTTCATGCGTTATGTGCTATTCTTGGAGCGTCTCGCTCTTAGGTTTTGTTTTTAGTTTTCTTTAGATTTGTTTTCTGTAGTAACAAGTTAGATACCAGCTTACTTACTCTTTTGTGTGGGAGAGATACACACTCCGCTTGAACTAGAACTCCTCATAGGATTTTCATGCTTATTCTTTTAGCTATGAGTTGTTCTTTTTCTTTTCTTAGCTGTTGCTTTGTTTAGTTGTAGTGCTTTAGTTTTTCTAGAGCTTTTCTTTTGTTTTAGGTTGAACTTTCTATAGGTTGCATGTTTTATCTTGTTAGAGAGTTTGCCTATTGCACTGAGTTTTGTGTCTTGACTAGAAGTAGGTAGTTGAAGTTTCTTTTCTCTTTGAAGTAGTAACTTGCAAAAGTTTTGAGGTATTGATTAGAGTAATGTTTGAACTTTTGGTGTCAAGAGCTTGAGTCTATTAGTGATAGATGTCGTATTTTGGGCAATCTGTGTGTTTTTCTAAAACATAAACCCCTGTTGAGAACTCTAGCTACAAGATGGATCACTAACCTCTGGAGGGTTCGAATATTAGAGAACACTCACGTACCATGAGTCGAGGATGCGCAAGGATAACCAAACCCCCATACACTCCTCCTCGGGGTACTTGTCTCTCTGTGAACCTCCTGATTAGATTGAGAGTTACCGATAATAAGTGCATGAGTTCTTCGGACTAATGTGAGTATTCAAAAGTTGACACTTCCACCCACCTATACTTTTTCTAGCCTCTTCGGTACCGTGCATTGCCCTTTCTCACCTTGAGAGTTGGTGCATACTTCGCCGGTGCATCCAAACCCTTGGCACAATACGCTCTGTCATCATAAACATCCTTATATCTTTCCTCAAAATAGCCACCATACCTACCTACAAGGCATTTCCATAGCCTTTCCGAGATACATTGCCATGCAATATCCACCTTCTCATGACTTGATCTTCATGTCATACATGTTCCTGCTATCCTGTCAGAAGCATACATTTGCATCATGATAGTTATATCTTCTTTATGTGAGTACCTTTGTAAAGTGTGAAAGATCTCCTATATTCTTGTAAAATATAGAGTGTTGCCCCTAAAGTGAGGAAAAGATCCCAAAGAGGACAAAATCAAAAGATCCCAAAGAGGACAAATGAGAGTTAAATAGAAAGAGCCATTGAGGCCACCAAAAGAATACAAAAAAATAGAAAAGAGAGAAAAAGAAATAAAAAGAGAGAAGGGGGCACACTACTATTCCTTTTGAGAGATCCACACTAGTACTTCATCCTCTATCCCTTGTACTCCATAGAGATCATCATCATGCATATAGCTATGTGGGGACCTTCACACTATAGAACTTGGCTTGTATATTCCAATGATGAGCCTCCTCAAACGAGCTCTAGGTCTTCTTGAGCAAGCAAGTTGGATGCACCCCCACTAGTTCCATTGGAGAGCTTACCTTAGCTCCTATGTGCATCCGTTGCATGGCAATCCCTACTCCTCACATCATATCTATCATATGGCCTTCTCTCGCCTATGATTGTCCTCATTGATGTGAGCCTTTCACACCTTTTTGTCTTCCTCCTCCACCTTCTTTCTATTTCTCCTTTTAGGTGTCAACTTTCTTGCTCACGCTCATCCATTGCATGAGTGCTCAAAATATTGAAAGGGAGTGGATCAGTTTGACTTGTACCTGGCTAGTGGTCTGGGGACGAGCCAAGATAATAATCCAAAGGAGACTAAGTGTGAAACTTTAGTAGATAGTTGTTCTCAACAACCTTATTTTTTCTCTCGTATTTCCATATCCCCTTCTTGCACGCAAACACCATCTGGAGACATTCGAGTCACGGACAGCAAGAGCTCTTGCACCTTTTGTTCTTTTGTTACTTGTGTCAATGCTAATATAGACTCTTGCTTGTTAAGACTTGAATTGAATTTCATGCTTTGATTGCTTTACTTAAAAGTACTTTTATGGTTGTGTGGCATGTCACCACAGAAATTATGCTTGTTATCACTTACCTACTCGAGGACGAGCAGGAATTAAGCTTGGGGATGTTGATACGTCCAAAACGTATCTATAATTTCTGCTTGCTCCATGCATGTTTTGTGTGACTTTTCCATGTTTTTCTTGAACTTTCATACACTTTTAAGCATATTTGGACTAATCTCCCAGTGCACCCAGCTGCCAGTTGTTGTTTTCTGCTGTTTTTGTATTTCAGGTTTTCCGGCCATTAAAAGTGCTCCAAAAATTCCGGGAAAATCAGATAAAAAATCAGCGCAACGGAAGCTTCCGGAATCACCAAAGGAGGGAAGGAGGGCCACCACCAGGCAGCCAGGAGGGAAGGTAGCGCGGCCCCACTCTGGGTCGCGCCAGGCACCCTCCTGACTGCCCCATGGCCCCTCTCGGTGCCCCCCTTCGCCTATATTTACCCCCCGTGACGGAAACCCATAAGACGAATCCCTCTTTCCCGATCTCGCCTCTGTACCGCCGCCGCCGTTTCAAGATTGGGGCTGCCTTGAGAAGCTGCTCCGGCACCCTGCCGGGAGAAGCTACCCCCTCCAGGAGACAATCCATAGCCATGGACGCCTCCCGTATGTACCGTGAGTAGTTTCCCTTGGACCATGGGTCTGTGACCAGTAGTTATGTGATCTATCTCTCCCTTCTTTGTGCCTCCACTTTTGAGTCCTCGTGAGCTGCCTCACATGAGCGAGGCACCTTTGTAATTTTCTGCTGTTGCTATGCTGAGTTTGTTGGGATCTGATGGATTATGAGACTATGTTCAGATTGTGATGAGTAATATATTTGGTTCTTCTCTTTTATATTTTGTTCTTGAGTAAATTCTTGCATGTTCTCCGTTGCCGTCTTTTACTTTGGCCAAGTGATTTATTGCAACTCCAAGAGGGAGCGTTATGCTTGATTGTGGGTTCAGCCCCTTGATGTCTAGGTTGAGTGAAAGAAACATGAGACTAGGGGATGTGATGTTGCCACCAGGGATAAAACAACGGTGCTTGTATCCGCGGATGCAAGGATTGTTTACTTTATGCAAAGTTCTTTTAATGCAGTTGTCTGTTGCTTTGGGTTTACACTTTGGGTGGGATTCACAACTTAATACCGGCGAGATGTTTTGGATAGATATCTCAAGGTGGATGATTCGTAGTAGATCCAGTTGGATTTCGGTCTACTTACCTTGGCGTACTGCCCATTGCTTTTGAGCCCTTCCTTTCTTTGCAGCATAGTTAGCATTGCGGTGCCTTCATAATCCTGTCAATTGCCCAACTGTGATTTGTTTACCTCGCTAGCACTTTTATCGTCTTTTGGGAGAGAGACATCACTAGTGAAAATCACGCGACCTTGGTCCATCTTCATATCATTGTTTACACCATCAATTTACTTTCAATTGCCACTATCATTATCTCTTGCGTTAATCCTTTGTAAACAGCAAGGCTGGAGGAAGTGACAACTTCTCTGTACTCATTGGGAGCAAAGTTATTTGTTGTTGTGTGCAGGTCCACGTCAACTATCTAGCCCGAAGCTAATTTCTGGCGCAGTTGTCACCTTCTTGTATCTCTTGGAGTCCTACTGGTTCGATAACCTTGGTATCTTCACCGAGGGAAATTTACTGCTACGCTACATCTCACCTTCCACTTGGGGTAACCAACGAGGAGTGAGAGATCCTCACCGTATTACAGGGACGAGCTCGGTTGTAAGGCGTTTTTCCAAACTCGAAAGGCCCAACAACCTTGAGGTCGGTGATACTGTTGATTCGGCGGAGGAACTCAGCTTTGTTTATGCGGAACGTGGAGATCCGAGTGGGGTCAAGGAGCCGGTTCATATCGCAGATACGGTGGCAGCGGCGCTGTAGCGGGAGCACTCGGCGGCAGAGCTCGGTCGCCACCAGATCGGCAGGTTGCAGTCCTTCATCCATCAACTTCTGGATGTGGGCCATCTGACGATCCAGGTCGGTGTCCCCTTGATACGTCTCAAACGTATCTACTTTTCCAAACACTTTTGCTATTGTTTTTCCCTCATTCTTGCATGATTTGGACGAAACTAACCCGGACTAACGCTGTTTTCAGCAGAGCTGTCTGTATGGTTTTATTGTGCGCAAGAAAATGGATTTTTGGACGTCCCAGAAAATTCCCAGTAAAATACCAGAAAATCCACGCACCCGAAGGGGCTAGATGCCAGAAGTGGGACCAGAGGGGAGCCCAGGGGGCCCCAGGCACCCCCCCTGGCGCGGACAGGGGTGGGGCCGCACCCTCTGGCCACCTGGGGGCCTCCCCCCTCCTCTGGTGCCCTACCGATGCTCCTATTTATTCCCGTGACGCGAAAACCCCAGAACAGAAGTCGTTTTCCCAGTTCTCGTCGCGGAGCCGCCGCCACCCTCTGTTCTTCTCCAGGAGGGCTAATCTGGAGGCTGTTTTGGCCTCCGGAGAGGGGAGATCATCGCCATCGTCATCGCCATCACCACTCCATCCTCCCTCCATGACTTCTCCATCCATGTGTGAGTAATTCCCTACTGTAGGCAAAGGGGATGGTAGGGATTGGATGAGTTAGATCATGTAATAGTTTATCAGATTGTTAGGGGGCATGTTGCCTATCATCTAGATTGGTGTTTATCATCTTTGCTTCAACTTGTTGCTCTTAATTCTTGTCACTTTGGGTCCGAGTGCCATGATTTCAGATCTGAACCCTTTGTGTTTTCATGAATATATTTGTGTTCTTCATCTTATCTATGAGTTGTATGCACCTGTTATAGTCCGAAACCGGCGATCCCAAAGGTGACAGCTTGGGACACCAAAGGGGATGGACTATAATTTGAGGATTCCGTGTATCCATTGATTGTTAATGCTTTCTTCCGGTGCTCTTTGATAGGAGCACCTTAATCTCCATAAGTTCCTTTTGGCCCCGTTCGTAGCCGGATGGTAGGACAAAAGATGTTGTGCAAGTTCTTATTGCAAGCACGTACAACTACCCGTGGGATACATGCCTGATGTTTGATTTATGCCTAGATGATATTTGCTTTTCTGTGTGCCTTGCCCCAAGTTGATTACATGATGTGTCTTATCCATGCAGCGCCCAACCATCCATCTCCCTAGTCTACAGTGTTTTCAATTCTACTGGCTACTAGTTGTTTACTTTTTCTGTTTACTATTACCGTTGCTATCATCACCTCCATATCGCAGTTGCTACTAATATATTGTTGCAAGTAAGTGTATCTCAAGTGCGGTGGAATTGACAACTCCACTGTTAAAGCTTGTGGATATTCTTTGGCTCCCCTTGAGTCGAATCAATAAATTGGGTTATTCTTACCCGCGAAGACTATCTCGATCCCCTGCAATTGTGTGTTATCAAGCCTGTTTTCTGGCGCCGTTTCCGGGAAGCATAGCTTTATTGACAAGTCTACTTGAAGTATTTTACCTGCTGCAATTTATCCGCTATGGGTAAGAAAGAATACCCCAAGGTCCCGATCTTACCATCCCGTACGAGAAAAGGTACTGTTCTGAACACTAGTGCTACACTTGATTCACCTTCAGTTATGAGTAAGTTTGCTTCACCTCCACCACATGATGCTTCTACTGAATCGTTACTATAACCGATACTTTTGATGATGCTTCTACTACTCTTGATGATATTGGTTCACTTAGCCACGCTCTTGAGAAACAGATTTCTGCTGCTGCCAAGAAATCTGGGATTGAAATTCCCGATACTTGCTATCCTTTTGATGGGACTTACACTTATCCCGATTTGAGTAAACTCAAGGAGAGACTCCTTGATGATGATTATATTATACTTGATGATGATTTATGTAGGGATCTAACAGAGTTTAACGACTCTGACCCTGATGTTATTAAGAAGCTTCTCGAGAAACATTCTTTGAAGAACAAGACTGTACCTGATCCTACTTTTGCTATGTCTCCTATATGCATCAATGATCCTGATTATAGTTTCTCTGTTGATCTTTCACTTATATCTATGGTTGAAGCTGACCCCTTTTATGGCAGAGAAAATGATGATGCTATTGCACACCTGACCAGACTCACTGAGTTAGGTGGCTTGTTTACTACAGATGAGAAGATACGAAACTTCTATGTTACAAAGTTTTTTCCTTTTTCTTTAAAGGAAAGTGCTAAAGCATGGTACGATACACTACCATGTGATTCTATTAGGAGTCCTCAGGACTTAGCTCAGTCTTTTGTTAATAAGTATTTTCCAGCTCATATGCAACATGCTGCTTTACGAAAAATTTATAACTTTAAACAGTTGCAGGATGAGAACCTTCCTAAAGCTTGGGGAGGTATTGCAGTCTGATCCAGGCTAGACCGGGAGATGGAGTCCCTAAGAATGAATTAATTGATATATTTTATGCTGGTCTTACTGATGAATCTAGATCCTACTTGGACAGTTGTGATGGTTGTGTTTTCAGGAAAAGAACACCGGACGATGCAGAAGAATTAATGGGCAATATTGCCAAGAACCACGAAGATTGGTCCGTCCCTGAACCACCTCCACCACCAAAGAAGAGGGGCATGCTTGTCCTAAGCCCCGAAAACATGCAAGAAGCGAAGAAGTATTAAAGAAAACGGTATTAAAACTAAAGACGTGAAGAATCTACCCCCTATTGAGAAGTTGTGTGAGACTACCACTCACCCTCCTATGGTAGAGGTACACTCTCTTTTAGATTTCAATGCAAGTGACATTCCTCATGGTAAGCCTCCTGATCAATGTTTAGATGAGCTTGATAATTTTATTATGAAGCAGAATCACTTTAATGAGAGGATACAAAGTCAGTTGCATGATAATTCCCTTGCTATCAAAAGTTTGCTTGATGTTCTGGGAAGAACAGTTAATGATGTTAAATGTCTTGTGAAGCATTTTCATATGGTTCAAACTCAGCTTGATCAGATTTCTAATCTGTCAAAAGATTTGCTTGCTAATAATGCCAAACAGGATATACAGGCCTTCGGGATTAAAACCCGAGGGGGAACTAGCACTCAAGATCCTCTCTATCCGGAGGGGCATCCTAAGAGGATCGAGCAAGATTCTCAAACACAGGAGGAAGAAATTGTTAGCTCTCCGAAGAAGAAGAAAAAGCACAAAGAAGCTGACAATTCCAATGATCCAAATAGTATATCTACCTCCGATGCTGATACTGAAGACAGTGCTGAGCCTAAAAAGGATGGTGAAAAGAATGATCCACCCGAAGTTCAAGAAGAAGAAGCACCCGACAAACGCAAGAAATACACTAGAGAAGATTTTATCGCAAGAAGACATGGGAAGGAACGAGAAGCATGGGTGCAGAAACCCATGCCCTTTCCAGGTAAGTCTCTCAAAACTAAAGAAGAAGAGCATTACAATAAGTTTTATGAGTGGATGAAACCTCTTTTTCTTCAAATTCCTTTGACTGATGCTATTAAGTTACCTCCTTATTCGGGATATATGAAAGATATTATTACTAATAAAAGAAAAGTTCCTAATGAAGCAATATCTACTATGCTTGCTAACTACTCTTTTAGTGGCAAGATTCCTGAGAACCTTGGTGATCCAGGTATACCCGCCATTCCTTGCTCCATAAATAATAAGTATGTCAAGACTGCTTTATGTGATCTTGGAGCAGGAGTGAGTGTTATGCCCTTTTCTCTTTACAAGAGATTATGTTTAGAAAAACTAATCCCTACAGATATCTCTCTTCAGATGGATGACAAGTCAACAGCCGTTCCCATAGGTATTTGTGAGGATGTTCCTGTTGAAGTTGCTAATTGTTTAATCCTTACCGATTTTGTTGTGCTTGACATGCCCGAGGATGGGAGCATGTCTACTATTCTTGGTATACCTTTTCTTAACACTGCAGGTGCTATTATTGATTGCAATAAAGGAAAGGTTACTTTCAACCTGAATGACAAAGAACACACGGTGTATTTTCCGAAGAAGGTTGACAAGAGGCATGGCCTCAACTCAATAGAGAATATCGAGACCGTGAAGATAGGAGAATGGGATTGTCCTCTACATGTGCACCACAAATACAAAACCATCATGGTGGGGACAATGTCCATTAAAGTAAAGGTGCAATGATCACTCCATAAGAGGTAAGACTTTTTGCTCTATATATCGCCGGTTTGTTGGTAAGACCTGATCAACCTTGCTAGTGAGCATGTTTTATATAGGTAAACAGTGGAGCTTGTTATGTTTTCATTTGCCTTAGCTTTTATTTTCCTTGATGTACCAAGTTTATATGTTTTTTGAAACTTCACAACTCTAATCACTGTTTCAAGTTTTCAGATAGTTTCGCAGCTTTTTGAACTTCGAAAAAAATTCAACAGTGAAGTTGTCAGAAAAAAACCAGAAAAAATATATTAAAAATTTCCATGCCGGGAGTGACCCAGGAGCACCTGGGGCTGACCAGGGGGGCCACCAGTGGCCCAGGTGGCCAACTGGCGCGGCCTGGCCCCTGGCCGCGCCCACAGGGCGCCTAGAGCCCACAGGGCAGCCAGCCAGGTAAGTCTTCTTCCTCCTCCCTTCTCTCTCTCCAAAAACACGAGTTCTGCACTTTGTTCTTGTGTTCTTGCTGCTCTCCGTCAAGAATTTTGATCTCTCTCTATGACCCATCATCTGAGCTGAGATTTTCGGCAAATACTCCCTAGTATGTAACTCCTTCACCCCTCCATTTAGATTTTTGATTGGTGGCCTTATTTGTGAGTATTTAGCAGCTCTTGGTGCTGTTCTTATGAGCTTGCATGCATGTGTAGAATTTTATTTTTCAAGTTTTGACGCAAGTTTATGCCTTAGGTAAGTGAGTAGAGTAGTTTGCCTCAACTCACTTTGTTTAAATCCTTGTTTTTGTGAATTGTAAAAAAATTCAGAAATGAGTTTCTTTGGAAAACCAAAGGGGTGGCTTGGGAAGAAGAAGCCCGAGCGCTCTGATCGAGTCACTAGAGCTGCGGCTTCACCCTCAGCAGTTAGGGTGAGCTACAATGAATATCATGTGCCCCTCGAGCTGTTAGAAGAGACAAATCCAGCGTGCGCAATGATGTATCTGTGCGATGATTTTCTTACAGCTGCAGGAATTAAGGAGGAATTTTACGGCCTTTGTGCCAATGCAGGTTTGACACGCCTAGCTTTATGCCGTGTGGTACAATACAAAAAGCTTACCTCCTGTTTTGTCAACAGTTTTTGTTATAACCATGATGCTGGAACCATCGAGTTCAAACTTTATAATGATCTCATAACCATGTTTTTGGCACAGTTTTGTGATATAATAGGTGTGCCAAACGTTGGTCAGACAGCTAAGATGACCATGCAGCCTTCCGGGTTGAGGACCCTCTTGAAGTCCCTTTGCTGCCAGGAGGAGACCGATATTCGGCGCACGAAGATTTCCAGCATCTTGTTTCCACACCTCAGGTATTTTGCGTATTTTGTTGCTAGAGGGCTGTTGGCTCGTGACAACACGAGCAACGGTTCTACACCAGATTTCGCCATTTATGCGAACGCCCTCTCTGGTAAGAGTGAGTATAATGTGGGTGCCTTGATTGCTCGGTGTCTTGTTACGAACAGTAACAAGGGCGATTTATATGGTGGCGTTTACGCCACACTTATCCTTGAGTCTCTTGAGCGCACCCCGCATCCTAATGATGTTCCCTTTTCATACGCGAGTCTCGATCTTGCGGCTATGAAGATGCATAAGTTTGTTACCATGACTTCTCAGTTTGGTAATCCTGATTATATTTTGTGGTTTGAAAGGACTATTACTCGTGAGATCTGTCTACCTGCACCACTTTTGTTTAATAACACTCGCAGGAACGGATGGTCCTTCAATGAAATTCAGTTAGATGAGTTCTTGGCTAATTACCAGCCGCATAACCCCATGGAGGGGGTTGTGCCCGATGAGGAGGAGCATGGTTAGTTCACACCTTTCCAGGGAGAGACCTTCACCGAGCATGGCGAGGGATCTTCTTCCGCCTGGAGCGCAGGGCCTTCCTCATGGGAGCATCCGAGGACTTCGGCGTATGCACCGGAGGGCTCATACGACTCCTGTACTTACCCTTACCCCGGAGCAGGAGGCTCCTAGGGGCAGTATCTGCTACCAATTTAGGCCAAAATCCTAAGCTTGGGGGGGTACGTGCCCTTCTCACCTTTCCATTGTATTATCCGTTTTTTTTTTTGCTTTGATCTTTCTGAAGTTTTTGCCCGTTCTTCTTTGTTCTTTTATTTTGCAAAAACAACAAAAAGATTTCTCTTTTCTTTTCTTTCGTTTAACCTTTGAAAAATCCAAAAATAATTTATTTTCTCTCTTTAGTTTGCTTTGTTGCAGAGTTCAGCTCGAGTCCGTGATGGCATTTGCACTTGATTATATTTCCTATGTTTAGTCGTGCAAGTGACAAGGCAGTAATGACGAAGATCGGCGAAAGGGATGCAACAAGGGAAACCGGTATGAACTCTTTTTGTTTCTACTTTTGTACATATGCTTGTACTTATGAATTAGAGATCAGCTTGCAGCGACATGGTGCTATGTTTACAATGCTTGCCCAGTGTTCATGTTTTCTTTGTGGCTAATCCCAAATAGCTAGAGTACATAATGTGTTGTTGAAATGATTTACATGCATTGCATTTTTCATGGTTTGGCATACTGAAGTGGTATTTCCCTTTGGAGAATTCTTGGATTGACTTGGCACATGCTTACACATGTTTATGAATGAAAATTCTACTATGCCTTGATGATCTTTGAATTTCAGAATAGTCATATCATTTTCATGCCTGATTCAATGTTACTTTGTCTCTCTGCATGATTATGACTGTTATTGCTCTCTAGTTGGTTGTTTCCCAGTCTTCTGCTAGCCTTCGCTCGCACTAAGTGGATTTCTACTTGTGCATCCAAAATCCTTGAAACCAGTTTTTCCATATGAGTCCACCATACCTTCCAATGTGGTATTTACCGGCCATACTAACGAAGACTTTCTTGTACCATCTCAAAATTATTCAAAAGCATTCCTGTTTTGTGCCTCTGTTTTAGCTCATGAGGAAGTAGTAGGTAATTCATGACCGTCTTATGTTAGACATGTTTTATTCCGGGATTGCATGTCTAATCTGCAAACCCCTAATATGAGAAGGGACTGGCATGAGTGCGCCCAGCTCACAAAAGATAATCACAACCAACAAACCCTCCTTCACGCATTGTCTATGAGAAATCAGAAAACTTTGGCAGTGGTAAACAAAGGAGATTAAGGGGATGTGATCGTCTCCATCTTGGGAGCCGTTCCTCGAAACATGTCTAGCGTAAGAGGCGACTGAGTTGTCTACTAGCATTCGTTGACAAAGCATGCACCTCCCAAAACACCTTTTTATCTCTATTTTCAAAACCAAGAGCTCTGGTACAAGTTTAGTCTTTGCTTCCTTCCACGGTTTTTCAACCTTGCCAACAAACTCCACGGTTCGAGAGTCTCCACCTTCTTTCTTCAAAGCACCAACTAGAAGAGCATAATTTTCATTCTGAGTGTAATGTGCATTATCCCAAAGTACTACATTGTATTTTGCATGATTGTGGTAATACTTATTCTGAAGTTCTTAGTTCTAGTCTCCTTTAAAACTCCGGAGGAGTTTCTGCATTTATGTTTTGCTTCACTCATGGAGGCTAGCGAAATACCACTCTAGTATGTTCAAACTTTGTGCATTGTAATCCTGTCTTGATTTTCAATAGCATATTATTTGCTTTTAGTTGTTTATGATTGATCACTTGAAAGAAGGATTGCTTCGTGCATTGTACTCATAGCATTGTTTTGATACTTGCTAAATTATTTTCGTAGTACATGCTTATATACATCTATTGAAGCAAAAGAGTTTGTCAAAGTTTTCTTTGTCGCGTTCAGTTCGTTGTACTGAATTGCTTGAGGACAAGCAATATGCTAAGCTTGGGGGGTTTGATACGTCTCAAACGTATCTACTTTTCCAAACACTTTTGCTATTGTTTTGCCCTCATTCTTGCATGATTTGGACGAAACTAACCCGGACTAACGTTGTTTTCAGCAGAGCTGTCTGCATGGTTTTATTGTGCGTAGGAAAATGGATTTTTGGACGTCCCAGAAAATTCCCAGAAAAATACCAGAAAATCCATGCACCCGAAGGGGCCAGATGCCAGAAGTGGGACCAGAGGGGAGCCCAGGGGGCCCAGACGCCCCCTGGCGTGGCCAGAGGTGGGGCCGCGCCCTCTGGTCGCCTGGAGGCCTCCCCCCTCCTCTGGTGCCCTACCGATGCTCCTATTTATTCCCGTGACGCGAAAACCCCAGAACATAAGTCGTTTTCCCAGCTCTCATCGCGGAGCCGCCGCCATCCTCTGTTCTTCTCCGGGAGGGCTAATCTGGAGTCTGTTTTGGCCTCCGGAGAGGGCCAAGCAACTCGAGAAGGCATTTGAGTCCTCACTGGGTAGATTGCATCAAACTCAACTGATCCCACGCTCACAAAGGGTGCCAAAAGGGTCAGTGCTCGATACAGACGAACACGGGTGGCGTGGAGCTCGAAACGGAGAGCGCGTGCATCACGATCTCTGTCACTAGCAAACCTAGCAGTCATCAGAAGTGCTGGATCTTCTGCAGAGTGATCTGAGTAGAGTCCGGTGTAATATCCCTCTTCTCCTGGAAGTGCAGCAGGGATATAGCGGAAAGAGGTCTCTCTCAGCAAAGTGTGCTCCTCTCTCAGCAATGTCATACATGAGTATGCAGCATCCTGCACAGCCATGTTCTCGGTAACGCCAATGCCATGTCCAAAGTGGATAGGCTGGGTGACTCCAACGTGGTGCGGGTAGATCCGAACAATGCAGTGGAACTGCGTCTGGTTGAAGTCGTGGAACTGCTCCTCGACGGTGTACTCAGGGTACCACCGATATCCCACATAGGACATCATCTCGATCAACGTGGCGGGATGGCCACGCACACCGAGGCACCTGGTCAAACGAACAATCTGCCGAGGGGGAAGATCTGCCATCTGAAACAGAAAGGAGTTTGCAAATGCATCAGATTATGAGATAAACCTGGAATGACTCGGACAGCATAACGGCTGTTATTGTAAGAAATGACAATTTCTTCCAACATGGAAACAGCACTTACATACGATGTAATAAAACAGGGAGCATAACCACTCTAACAAACCGATCACAACTTTCCTACGGCTACAAGGAAGCAAACAACGAGATGTTCTAATCAGACAGAGGAGAGCCTAGTCCTATCTTCCCGTAGAATAAGATAAGGTTGACTCGGAACTCAGAACGAAGAGGGTAAGGAGAAAAAAGAAGCCTTACGTTGTTCCCTTATATACCCAGAGTAACTATATAACTATAGCAAGCTAGACTCAACTTCGGCCAAGGCTACTAGTCCTACAGTCAGTCCTGCTCTGATACCAAGTCTGTCGGGACCCGGGGTTAGCGTATGCAAGTCCAGTTAAGGCATAGTCATATGGAGAGCCGAGAACCGTACCCACTTGTCTAAGCAGACAAGGCCAAGCACAGAACGTTCTCGGAAAGCATCGTACGTGAGGGGCATCCCATCCAGGCCGGATAATCAACTGAGATGGGTCCTCATCGTCTGCACACAAGTCTAATGATATGGGTGGTGAACTCCCATATTCAAAGACAAGTCGCCTCAACCATACTATCGACTATCTCATAACCCTTACATAGACTTACTCCAGCCCGATCACTTAGTCGGGGTCTAGGGCGGGCTCGATCATACCACAAAGTGTGCACGAGACAGAATCTCGAACAATCGCATCGCGATGCCACAAGCTGCGCACATCTAAGGGCCACTTGGTGTATGAAAGACCGCCAGCCAGAACACAACTAAGGTCTCGAAAACCCATACAAAGACATGCATGTTATAAACATACACGCAGCACACATGCCTTGTATGAACAGCAGGTACCATTGCAATTCTCTACAAAGTATACATTTTATTGATAACTCTTATAGAGTGCAAACAGAGATCACAAACATGTGATCCAACATTTCAACACAAACGGAAGCAAATTATGTCTGAGTACAGACAAGTTTAACAAATGGCTTAAGAAGCCTTATTTAAACACAAATCCCTCCACGAGGGAACCAGTCGTCTGACTGGGACTAGACTAGTTGGTCTTCAGTCGTCCAGCTCGATGAAGAAGCCACCTTCGGGGTCAGTGGCATCATCTAAAACATTGATTAAGCAAACGTGAGTACAAAGTCGTACTCAGCAAGACTTACATAGGAGCTATACTACTCATGCACATGTATCAAGGTAAAGGGAGGTGGGGTTCAATTGCAGAAGTTCCAGCTTTGACTTGGCTAATCCTGAACTACGAATACCAGACTTTGAGGTAAGAAGCGTACACGAGTCCACTACTTTCTCCAACCAATACACCACTATGGTGCCTTCCTCGACTTCCCCACGAGGAAGCATGCCATAGCACTCACACTTATCTTGGTGTGTTTTAGAAGTATCCGATTCAAGTTATCTAATAATCAAGCTAAGCTTTCCAAGCAGTCCATAACCGCGGACGCGGCTATTCGAATAGTTTTGTTAACCTTGCAAGGGTGTACCGCTACACACACATGATCATCATTTACCGCCTTTGATCTCGACACAATTCAAGGGGTGCCAGCGAGGATGCTCACCACAACTGTTACCTCATAGTCGATCTAGTCCGAGAAAGCCGCCTACTTGGGTTGGTTACCACAATCGTGAACCCGGCCGGTTTACCGAAGTGGACCCAAGTGATGTGTGCGTGGTGCATAAGCCGGTCTCGGATGAGCCGTTCTCTCACTTAGCATCCAGGCCACAGACCTACCAGAACTCCGAACTATTGCGACATCTGGACATCGAAAGGGATGAGTTAGTAAGTTGAGAGGGGTCAGTGAGCCCAATGTGTGGTTGTACTCTTCATCTTGGATCACCACACAAGAACTCGTACTAGGGCGGTGTTCAACGAGACAACCCACCGTGTACTCCTACACAGCCTCTCATCGTTCACCTTGTATTAGGGTCGATTCACCAACACTTTTCTACCAACATCAACATGATCATTCCCATCCCGACTCACATCACAGTAACAACATGGTATCATACTAAGCATGCAATAAGCAGTAACATTGCAGGGGTTACATGATATCAACCAACTCCTACATTTGCTAGGATTGTGGTTTGCTTACTACTGTGACAAAATGATAGGTCATGCAAAGGAATGGGTTCATCTATGCGGTAGAAACGAATCATGGTGATCATCCTAAACAATGCATAAGCGAGACATGAGAGGGAAGTGAGATTTTATCGACATGATCAATGAGGGTTTGCTTGCCTTGCTGACGAGGTTCGGGTTCGGGGTCTTCAACGAAGGGGGTGACCTCGGGCTCCGGCTCCACGTCTATCAGCAACATGACAATCATAGGATCAACATGATGTACAATGCACAATCACATGAATAAGATTGAAAGGGTGATGTTCATGGTACTGATGTGTTGAGCATTCCATTTAAATGGAGTATATTGCAATTTGAATTGCAAATTCAAACTCCACATTTGAATTCAACATTTACCAAGTTGCATGTGACATTGATTGATCATTTTGAATTATTTTCAAATGTGTATGATATGCCTCTGATCTGTGTTTGAATTATAACATAAATCCATGGTCCAAGTTGCAAAATCAATTGATTTGAATTTGAATTAAATTCAAATAAACCAAATGACATATGCTACTGGTCCCATTTTAAAATCAACTCAAACATAGTTGAAAGTTGCATATTTGGAAAGATAATTTTCTCCTGATCATTTTTCATATATTATTTGTCCAATTTGGAGTTAATATGAATTTTCTATGATTTTCCAAAGTTTGGGGTATTTTCTGGAATTTCTGGAATTCTTTAATTCATTTTGCTTTTCTAGAAATTCATAAAATGATTTATTGCGCAAGTGCTGACGTCAGGGGGGGTGCTGACATGTGGGGTCACCTTGTCAGTGACTGGGTTAATTAACCCGTGGGGTTAAATTAATCCAGTGGCTTAATTAAGCCACTGGGCCCACTGGTCAGTGACCCAGGGTTCACTAACTGGGTGATTAACAGGGGGGGGGGGGGGGGGGTTAGGGCTGACACGCCGGCGGCTAAACGCCGGCGGCCTGGTCACGGCGGCGCAGCACGGAGAGGGTGCTCCCGGCCACCAGAACGCTCGCTGAGACCGCCAGAGGGTAGCCCTCGAACTCGCGCTCCACCTATGCGAGTCGGGCGACCACGGGGAGGCTTGACTCGACGACGGCGACTTGAACGGCGGCGGTCCGAGGCACGGCTTGGAACGGGATCGAGCTAGGGGGCTCGTCAAGGCGTTGGGCTGGTCGGGATCGAACCAGAAGAGCTCGGCGAAGACGATGGACAGGTTCTCAAGCTCGTTTGCTTCACGGGCGTTCGCTGGCGAGCACACCGGCGGCGAGGAGCCACGGCTCTCATGGAGGAACGAGTTAGAGGAGTCGAACGGGGTCGTGGTTTGAGGGGAAAAGCTCACCAGACGCTGGTGAACACGTTGGAGCAGGCGTCGGAGGCGGGGAAGTTACGGCGGCGGCGAATCGATCAACTCGAGCTCCGGCGGCCGGCGGCGATCCGATGAACCTGGCGTCACTCCTAGTCCAAATTGGAGCTCCGGCTTCTGCTAGTCGACGAAGACGAGGACGGCAAGCACGTTGGACATCTTGGTGGGGCTCCTCGGCGTCAAAGGCTACGCGGGGGCGCTTCGGTGCTCCGGCGAGTTCTCCTGTCGACGACGAACACGGCGAGGGAGGAGGGGGAGGTGGTTCTGGAGGGAGGGAGAAGGATCGGGACGTCTCCCAGACGTCTCCAGGCGAGGAGATAGGGCTCGGGGCAGGCAGGCAGCTGCCTGTCGTGCCCACGGCGCTCGCCGGCGAGGTGCCTGCCTGCCTGGAGGGGAAGAAGACGCATGTACCCCCTCCAGGTGGGCTGGGCCGGTTGAGGTGAGTGGGCCTCGCCCCTGGGCGAGAGGTAAGCTTCTGATTTTTCCTTTTCTATTTTTCTTTTCTGCCATTTGTTCTGTTTAGCTAAAATAAATAGCTAGACATTTTATTAAATGCTGAAAACTTTTATGTGGCCTCATAAATAATATAGACTAGCCACTCATAAACTTTCAACATTTTTAAAATTCAAATGATTTGAATTTTAAATCAAATAGGGGTATTTCTTTAATTCCAAGGCACTGTTTGAATATTTGAAAAATCTATGAGCATGGGGTGGGTCCCACATCACTTGATATGTGATCACACTCATTTATAAGACTTTTCAAAACTCTAACATGAATTTTTGGAAAATATTTTTATCTGGCCTTTTGAATTAATTCATCTGGGGGTGTTCCTTCTCCCATTTTGATTTTGAAGTTGATTTCCTTTGAAATTTTGACATGATGCAAGGTTACTTGATCCTAGCACATTACCTAACAGAGGGTTCTGACACGCGAAGAGTATCTTGATGCCCTACAGTTGTGGGTTATCACCCCTTCCCCTGGCTTTTCAGCCCAATGGTACTTTGCAGTCGGAGGTGGCAGAGAGAATTCGGGCAGATTCAGCAAGTCCTCGTCCTTCAGTGAAGAAGCATAAAAGAACCCCATCTGCCAGCTCTTGATGGACTGAGGTAGTTGGGGATGAGGGTAGAGTCCGACCTTGCGGATGTATATGGTGGCGCCACCGCATTCGGCCATCACCTTTACCTCTTCTTTCTTTTTGGTCTTGGGGTTAATAGCCCACACCCCAGTGCCCACTCGGAAACTGCGGAAGTAGAAGAGCCGGCACCAGAGTCCAATGGTGGGCCGAACTCCGAGGTAGCCCTCGCACAGCGCCACAAAGTTGGAGAGCAGCATGATGGCATTCGCCCCGAGGTGGTGCTGCTGCATGCGGTAGAAATCCAGAAAATCGCGGAAGAATTGGCTCACCGGGAGCCCAAAGCCGCGCTGAAAATGCGCGAGGAAGACGACGCGCTCGCCAGCCCGAGGCGCGGGGACAATCTCGTCGCCGGGAATGCGGAAGTCGAGGTCCGCCGGGATCTTGCGAGACCGGCGGAGGAGAGCGATTTGCATCTCATTAACATTGGAGCCTTTCCAAGATCCCCTCTGGGAGCCGGCGGCGGCATCGTCCCCCATGGAGGCGTCAGACTCCGTGGTGGGCGAGGAGAAGAAAGACGAAGACGATGGTGAAGATGGCGGCGGCGACGACGGAAAACTAGATCCGAGCCCACCAATCGTGGCGGAGGGAGAGTAGCGGTGGCGGCGGCGGAGTGCAGCTGCGAGATCCCCGGCGCAGCAGCTCCAAGTATTGGAGGCAGCGGCAGCAGCACGGAGAGGCGCGCGATGCGGCGGCGGCGGAGGCAGAGGAGGAAAGCGCGAGGAAGGCGATGCAGTGAGGGGTGTGTGGCGCATCTCTCACCCCACTATTGACTTTGCGAGAAGGTAGTGGGATCCGGTGTGCCGATCCGATAGGCGGTGTGGCCGCGTGTATCCACAGAGCAGCATCAGTTCGGAGCACTGAAGATCCGCGGATGGGACGGGACGTGCGCGCGTGGGTCGAGGCAGCGGTTATGGCATGTCAAATCGTGGCACGATGTCCCGTGTTTCTCGGAGAATTCAAAGCGGCAAGTTCAGTCAACATTCCAGTCAAATCAACTGTTGGGCGGATCGGTCGAGGAGGTCAAGAGCAATCGGCAAATAGAGAGCAATCAGCCCATGGAGAGCAATCGTTAAGAAGACCAAGAGCAATCAGAAGTTGAAGAGCAATCGGAAGATGAAGGGCAATCGTCCTATTGGAGCATTCGGTCAGAAGTTCTAGAAGTGAAGGAACTTGTGTAGGCCTCGCCATATCTGAGTTCGGCGGGACCTCCGCAGCTTCAGGGGCTACTGTCGGGGGAATGACCCCCGGGTAGGGTCACCCAGGGGAAACAATTCATCAAGGCAAAGATCACCGACCTGATGGTCACCAATCTAATCAAGGCCGAGCTAATTAAGAGCAAACAAGAAGTGAGCCGACATGTTCAAGATGAGGGTCGATTGCCCCAGAGAAGGCGCAATCGGCCTCACCAAGGAGCATTCGGCCGAAGTAAGCAGAGCAACATCCGATCAGGATCCCAGGTCGGACACCTGGTACAAGAGCATTCAATGCACAATCCCTGAAGATCGAGACTGTCAGAGGCGTGCGGTCTCCTCCAGCGCCGATCACGCGAACTGGCCGACAGGCCTAAGTCTCTAGCTCCACTGTTCACTACCGAGGTCTACAGGATAGCGGTATGGTGAGCCGCAAGTCTACACCGGGTCATCCGGGAGCACAGGATGTGAAGTCCCTAGCTTGTCTGAGGCTGACAACTGGGCCCTTCTCTTTGTACATTTACCTTTGTACCCTGGGTTCGGCCTATAAGAGCCCCGGGTACCCCTCCTGCGTGAGGGACGACGGAGCAGTTATTGCAATCTTACCCACCATAGAGAGAGCCAGGAGAGAGTAGTGACCAGAGGCCCTCTTCTCCTTCCTCTCAAACAGCTCAAGGAGCATTTATTGTAACCAGAGTTATTGCATATAGCTAGCTCGGCAGGACTAGGGGTGTTATCTCTACGGAAAGCCCCGAACCTGGGTACATCATGGTGTCTCACCGTGTGTTCCCATTCTCGTTTCCTGTACCAGCGACACTCACCTCGGTTTGTCCCCCTCTTTAGCCATCCCCATGGCATCTGCCGTTACATATCGACGAAAATCCTGGAGCAAGTACTAGCTCTCAAAACAATACCTCGAGCAAGACAATTACCAGGCACAACCAATGAAGGTCAGACCTTAGGTTTTCATCGTGAAAATCACGACTCGACACCCAAGAAGCACCACCAAAAATGAAATTCTTCAGTGGTACCGCCCCCACTTGTCACTGCTGTTTTTGAAAGTTATCAAACACCTGACTGGCTCCATTTCCTCCAAGGTCCTCTTTGCCTTACTAATCCTCCGATCTCAGGTCGTACCACCACGAATTTCTCCATCGTTGTCTAAATCATGAAAATCGAGATAGCGCCATGTCCGATGATATCAACAAACAATAGAGCTTCACCCCGCACCCTCATGGAGCCGTGTAGGCTGATATGGACACGCACGACCGGGTTCCTTCCGATCCAGCTACGATATCAATGTTTGGTTGCAACTAGTAAACTCAACATATTAAATCACAAGATACCTTCATCGGGACTAATGTGTGCAACAAAAGTACCAAACACATCGTACTGCATGACCATGACCTCAACCCAGAATCACCGAAACATGGGCTATCAAACACTAAGGGAAAATTGCTTCCCTAATGCAACATGGCTTTTGTGGGCAACCAAATACAAAGCATGGCCCAGAGTCTCTATCACTTCAATCAAATTGCATTGGGCGACAGATGCAATCATGCAAGAGGGTTAAAATCTAATGTCTTTTTTATTTCAGAAAAAGATAACCGCCGCATGTCAAGGTGAAGGCACCCCGCCCTGACGTTTTTCGATGGTTAGTTTTTAGCAAATGAGGGACGGTTACTTCCAACGAAGAACTGCGTGTTTCCACCCAAAACAAACTGAAGCACAAAAGTTGTCATGCTTTTGGGAATATTTCTACTACTTTTACTCATTATCAATAGACTGATGGAATTTCTTCACAAAATATGAAAGGAGTAATATTCCACTTCACACCTTCCATATAATGCATTTACAAGTTACTATGTACTTACTTAGGAAGAATTCTCCAAATTATTATTATTTAACAAGAGAAGATGAAACCAACAAGTAATAAATAGTACCCCACCTGTAACTTAATATAAAACATTTCTCAACACTATGCAGTGTCAAAAGGCATTTTACATTAAGTTACAGAGGTAGTAAAATATATTACACAAAGTTATGAACTTTATTTCAATGCATAACACATGGGGATATTTTCAGATTTCATAGGAGTTGTCATGCTTGGTAACTAAAGTTGCATCCTCGCGTACTAAATTTGTTCAGCGAAGACGTTCGCATTTACCATGCACTTCGCCCCTAACGTTCGGCGGATATTAGGGGTTCTTTTATTTTTGCTGTGAGGAAGGTCTTCTCTTTCCTGTTTGTGCCCGTGATTCTAAACATATCACAAAGCTACAACATTACAGTACTCTCGTGCTCAGGGAGTGCATGTCTCACAGTCGCGTACATCCAACAAAGCGACGGCCCTATTCCCCCACCCCCCCGCCTCCCTTCTCTTTGTTCTCTTGTGTGCGCCCTGGAGCATCTCCGCTCAAAACTTGCCGATCCCATCTAATCTTCCCCGAATGCACATTTTCTACGTACGTACCCTCTCCTTCTTCTCTCCCATTCACATTCTCTTGTCTCTTGCGCACTTTCCATTTCCTGCTTGGTGGCTTCCCTCCCGCGAGGTCCACTCCAGCAGCCCAGCGCACACCATCGTCAGTTCCAAACTTCCAATGGCGTCCGCACCTTCCAGCCTTGCTCATGGGCACCTTCTGCTTCTTCTTCTTCGTGTCCTTGCGCTCCTTGTCGTCGCTGGTAACGTGGCTGCTGCCGGCAGCGGCGCCCATGGTGGCCGGAGCGACGTCGTCGTTGGGAAGAAGACTGCGGTGCTGTCGCTGCGTGAGTTGGAGTGGGATACTGCTGCCAGGAAGATCCAGGGCCGCTACGCGCTACAAAAGAAACCTCAGATCCTAGGTAAGTAACTCATTTTCTTAGCTTCTAACGAGTTGTACTCTGTGCTCCGAGGAAAGAGACTAAGAGAGTGTACCTTCGATTAGACATTAGACTTATCTAAAAGTATGGTAGAAGCATTCCTTGCCAATATCATTATGAATTCACTATATTGATCATGCATTCACAATCCACTATTCCTGAACCAGAAAAAAAAAACTATGCACTCAGTACAGCTGCTGATAAGAATTCTGAGGTGTCAATCCCCTTCAACATCGTTTTTGAAGAACAGAAAAAAGAAGCCATGAAGAGAGTGATAAATGTTGATTATGTGTTCAGTAATGGTAAAAAAATACTGTGATAAGCTGATTCCAGTCAACATGGGCTCAGTCTTATGAATATACATGATCATTATTCTCTGACAGCCGTACCTGGAGTTTTACAATTTGTACGTAGTTTTTAGTGGCCTTTTTTGTGTTTAGCTCCTCACGTGTAGTATGCACATGCTGACACTGGAACCATAACAATATAACATACATATATCAACCCTCAAAAAAATAAAATAACATACATATATATACAGAATCCAAATCATGATCTAGTTGGCCGGTGATTACTGTGCTGCAGAGGCTGTGAACTCGTTGGTCGGTTATGGCTTTATCTATAAAGTCGGACAATAGCATTTTATCTAAAAAAATCATGATCTAGTTTCAACATTTGATAAGAGAATTTTTTTGCATCCATGTAAGATACTTACACATTACCCCGAGAATCTACAGGTCTGATGCATGATGGGCACTTACACTCATCACTCACTGGTCCATCTCATCTTCTCCAGGAGAGCACAAGAAAGCAGAGGCAGCAACAGGAACAGCAACCATCGTGCTAGAGCTGAAGCATCATTCCCCCGCCGCCATCTCCGACCAGCCCGCCGGAAGCGAAGGATATCTTAGACGCCTCCTCGCCGCCGATGCTGCTCGCGCTGCCTCTTTGCAGCTCCCCAGGGCATCATCCGTACAGTCCCGCAAGGAGGCGGCCGAGGTCCCGCTGACCTCTGGCATTCGCTTCGAGACACTCAACTATGTCACCACCATCGCGCTCGGGGGCGACTCCTCCGGCGCCGCCGCGAAGCTCAACGTCATCGTGGACACCGGCAGCGACCTCACCTGGGTGCAGTGCAAGCCCTGCCGTGCCTGCTACGCGCAGAGCGACCCACTCTTTGACCCCGCTAGCTCCGCCACCTACGCCGCCGTGCCGTGCAACGCCTCCGCCTGCGCGGCCTCGCTGAAGGAGGCCACCGGCGCCCCCGGATTCTGCGCCAGAGGCGGCAGTGGCGGCGGCAGCGGCAGCGAGAGATGCTACTACGCGCTGGGCTACGGCGACGGGTCGTTCAGCCGCGGCGTGCTGGCCACGGACAAGGTCGGCCTCGGCGGCGCCAACCTCGAAGGCTTCGTGTTTGGCTGCGGGCTCAGCAACCACGGCCTGTTCGGTGGCACGGCGGGGCTCATGGGCCTCGGCCGGACCGAACTGTCGCTGGTCTCCCAGACGGCGTCCCGGTTCGGCGGCGTGTTCTCCTACTGTTTGCCGGCGACCATGTCCGGCGACTCCACGGGGTCCCTCTCCCTAGGCGGCGACTTGTCATCCTATCGCAACAAGACGCCGGTGGCATACACCCGCATGATCGCGGACCCGGCGCAGCCCCCTTTCTACTTCATGAACGTCACCGGCGCGTCCATCGGCGGCGCCGCGGTGACCGCGTCCGGGATGGGCGCCAGCAACGTGCTCATCGACTCGGGCACGGTGATCACGCGGCTGGCGCCGTCCGTGTACCGCGCCGTGCGCGCCGAGTTCACGCGCCAGTTCAGCACCACGGGGTACCCCGCCGCGCCGGGGTTCTCGCTCCTCGACACGTGCTACAACCTGACGGGGCACGACGAGGTGAACGTGCCGCTGCTGACGCTGCGGCTGGAGGGCGGCGCCGACATGACCGTGGAGGCCGCCGGGATGCTGTTCATGGCGAAGAAGGACGGGTCCCAGGTGTGCCTGGCGATGGCGAGCCTCCCGTACGAAGACCAGACGCCCATCATAGGGAACTACCAGCAGAAGAACAAGAGGGTGGTGTATGACACGGTGCGGTCAGGGCTTGGGTTTGCCGATGAAGATTGCAGCTACATGTAATGGCAGAATGTCAAAGCCAGAAAGTAGAATTTTATTCAAGTGTTTGCAAAATGTAACTTCAAACGGAGATGGTGCTGGTTGTAACTCTTGTTTCTCTCTTCAGTAATATTGTGAACTCTGTCCCTACTTAGGTATAATATAAACGTAGGCTCTGAATCGAAGTGTTGTTGTATCCTTTTCTTTTTTTCGAACTTGTGTTGTTGTACTTTCTTCGTATCAAAATATAAGATGGACATAGTATCTTTGAGGATGTGTTGGTGGTGTACACGTGGAGTTTCGAAACTAAAATAAGTACTTTCTTCGTTTCTTTTTAATTTGCATATAACTTTTGTCCAAAGTCAAAGTATCTATAGTTTCACTAAGTTTCTAGAAAAATGTATCAACATTCACAATACTAAAGCAATATCATTTGATTCGTTATGGAATGTAGTTTCATACTACATATATTTTGTACTCCTTCCGGTTTTTTTTACTTCGCATATAAGATTTGGTTAAAGTTAAATTTGCTAAAGTTTGACCAATTTTATAGAAAAATTTATCAACATCCACAATATGAAACCAATATCATAATATTAATTTTCATATGATATAACTTTGATGTTGTAAGTGTTGATACTTTTTAGTATAAACTTAGTCAAACTTTATGAAATTTGACTTTGACCAAATCTTATATGCAGAGTAAAAAGAAACGAAGGGAGTATTGCAGAGGTTGATATTTTTTGATATATATCTGGTCAATCCTTACAAAGTTTGACTTGACACAACTCTTATATGTGGAGTAAAAAGAAACGGAAGGAGTAATAACAAATTAACTATTTCCTTCAATCCATACTAATTGTCCTGAAATGGATGCATCTATACGTATTTTAGTGCTACATACATCCATTTTAAGATAACTAATATGGATCTATCGGAACATTTTGAGGCCGCACATTTTATGCGAAAAAAAATAAGGCTAGGACATGCACAAGGCTTGACTAGCAATTAGCCTTGATGCGCTTCAATGGCTCGAGCATGAGCATTGACCTCCTCGAATCTCGAGCTTCTTCCTTGCCAACTCAAAGAAGTCTTTCTTAGCCTTTTCCTTCTCTTGCCTCTTCTTTTCTTCCATCTCTTCCCCTTTTATTGTTGACGCCTTCTTTTGGTTAATCAAACCCTTCAAGTTTTTTTGTATGGCGAGGGAAGAAGCATCAACCCTTGCTTTTCTCTTGGAGTTTTTCTTCCCCCTAGGCCTCACACTTGTGTCCACCTCCTTTAAGGCCCCCTCTTTATTTTGTGATTGAACATATCCCTTCCACTTTTTTCATCCTTGAGAACCATACATCGTCATCTTCTCCTCATTTTGCGCCTTGAAAGCTTCCAAAGCTAGTCATACTTACACGAGAGCCACCGAACATAAGCATAAATCATGATGATACATTAACATATGAAGAGAGAAAGATGGGACAAAGATGTACCATGTCTACGACGTAGACGCCACACACAAGATGATTCGTGACACTAGCAAATGCGCCACAAAACTTGTTGCAATTTGATTGGATTGTCCCCCCACTTCTTTTGGAGTGACATGATGCCCCAATCTCTCTCAATTTTTGTGTCACCGAACTTTTGAAGATCATGAAACCAATCATGCACCCTCTTGTAGAAAGGTTGCCCAGTTTGCTCGCCCCCCTTGGACGCATCAAGGCTAATTGCTAGTCAAGCCTTACAAAGCAAAGTGCCCTCCTCCTTCGTGTATGCTCCACTCCTTTGGCTTAGTTTCCTCTTTGCCCAAGAACTTCTGCATTCAGCTCGTGCACGAACAATGGTTCATCGTCGATGTCCATGGAGGCTTGCACTTGTGACCCTTGCACTTGAGTTTCTTGGCCTTGTTCTTGATCATCATGGCCTTCATCTTCTTCATTCTCTACTTCCTCATCGGGACCTTGAGTTTGAGTGAAGAGGCCACCACCGTTTATCACGCGCGCCATGATATTCGCGGGATAGTCGAAGTAGTTCATGTTCTCGGGCGTCGGGGTAGGCAATTCAACAAGCAGCTTACGACCATTCATGGCCGCGGCCGCGGACGGCTACCATTGCCCCATCCGCTGCATGTCGGGAAAGAAGCTGGCCACCGACACCGCATTGAGGTCGATGGGCCGCTCACCGGCCATGGACGCCATGGAAGTAGCGACCTTCGGTGAGCCGTCCCGAGGAGAGTTGGGGATGCGGGGGCACGGTGGGTCGCTGCCCGGTGGCTACGCGAAGGGTGATCCCAACCCTGGTGTGTGGACCCTTGGTGGTTGAGCATGAGAGGACATCGAGCTGGCGGCAGCAACCACAGAGGCCGCCGCCATAGCATCCAAGCTCGGTTGTTGGTTGAGGCCACCAAGCAAAAGCATGGCTTAGAGGACCTCTGGTGCCACTGAACGAGCTTGCGCGACCATAGTTGTCGCCGCCGCAGCGGCAACCTCATCATCCTTCTTCGTCGTAGCGGCAGTGACGGCCTCACACCTTCAACTTCCTCCTTCACTGGTCTCGCTTGGCCGTTTTAGCGGCCAGGGGTGCCAACTCTTCGGCGGTGCACTACACCTTCGGTTTCCTCGCGCTGGTCACGGTGGAGTGGGGCAGACCTAGGCTAAGACTATTAGGAGGGGGCATCGACCATGTTAAGAGCAAGGACGAGATTAGGGAGTGGAAGGAGCGGGGAGGGATTGGGACACCAACAAGCGGGCCAGGGCAAACAAGGAGGTGACAGCGAGGGAGGGCATCCACTGGGTGTCTTTGCGGATCCAAATCCGTTTAAAATCTCGAGTAAAAATAGATCGCGATAGACCAAAAAACAAACCGATTGAATGGCGATGGACCACAAAGCAGACAAAATGGATTGGAGTTGATGTATCTGCACCCCCCCCCCCCCACCCCCCAAAACCCCTTATGTGCGATGACCACCTTACGGCTCCTGTGCAGTCAGTCATCATATCGCGCGTGCACTTCCTAATGTTTAGGAACAAAGAAAGGCCAGAAAGTTCATATTTGTAGCTCGTGTTGGCTGTCGATGTTGATATAAATTGTACAACGTGTTACGTTAGACTTCAAGACAGCATATATTATGGTTACAATCCAGCAAAGGCTGATACAGAAATGACAGAAAATAAAATAAAAGACCACAACCTTGGCTTCAACTTGCAAACGACGAAATGATAGAACATAACAGAAACAAACTTGAACGGAGACATCATTGTGTCCTGAATCCAGACGATTTCATTCACAAGGAAACTTGCAAACCTATCCTTCAAGGTTCTTGACACAAACAAACTTGACGTTGCCAATCTAACAAACCCTGCATACAATCGTAAATACATCTTGTCTTAGTGGAGGTCCGTGGTGTGGCCCTGTAGTTCGTTCAAGAATACATCTAAAAAAGATCTCAGGGCACACAAAACTCGGAAACTGACCACTACAGATGATGGATCATGGCCGCAGCACATTAACTCAAATGCTCTTCATGGGTTTCTGCGACAGGTCCCTGCGGCGTGTCTTCACAAGTGAGGTCTCCAACTCCTGCAGGAAAAAGAATGTAAGATGAGAAACTGCTCAAGTACAGCCAAAACAAAAATACTATCTGCGCCTGCTTGTGACTTTAAAAAGGACCACTTTAGCACATCCCAGGCATGAGATAAAAAGGTAAACAATGTTCTGCATCCCTCATTATCCAATTAAAACTACACGAGCTAATACAGGCCTCTGTTCCATCCAGCTGCAAACAAATTCTTCAATGGGGAATCGTAAAAAATGCATAATGTGCACAGCAAATTTATCTCTAACTTGGAAACACAACGATTAGAATGTTTCACTAACAGCGAAGGTTGACAAGCAAAAGATGTGTTATTCTCACCTCTAACTATTCAATCTATTAGTTTCCACTGACATAAGGTGTTGCTTGGTCCCTCTAATTATTTAAATCATCTTTAATTTTGTATAGTTAATTAGTTATTGAGGCACATTCACCAACCTTGGCTGGGAGCCCCTACCTAATGGTAAAAACTCAAAAGTAAAGCCGATGGTTCACCTGGTCAGCAATGAGATGATATTTGTGTACTAAGTTGGAATGCTAAATATTGTTTTTCTTCGAAATATATAAAGCTGTGCCACCCTTTTGGTATGATGTAGTATCACTCTGTGCAACTGGGTTCACCTTGCACTTCAAGAAGCTGCGGAGCAGGAGGGTTGATAAGGTCGCTGCTCCCAAACTGGCTGGACAAGGAAAATCTGATTTGATTGCTTTACATCTTCAAAACTGGATAATAACCATCTACCAGCCCTAATGGCGAAGACTCAGGGCGCTTCACAACCACTTACGGATGCCTCCATAACACGACTATGACTCCAGGGCTGCCCAGGTTAACATACCCCTCACCCTATCACCTACAGAGAATTCTGGCAAGTGGAGGGCAGAACTGGCCAGAGCTAGGGAAGGTGTCTTTTCTAGGATGCAGACAGCACCGTACTTGCGCCCAGAGGCCCACATCCCCTGTAGGGGACCAATGCCAGCATCATGCTGCTACCAAGCCTAGCTGGCAAGGCCGAGGAGGCCTTCATCTCTCACCACCACATTGGACTCACTAGCATCTAGAAGTGCCAACATAGCGTCACCTCCACCTGGTTCAGCAAACTGCTAGGTTTTCCCCCGTTGTTCAAGAAGCTAGAAGGCACGAGCATGGACCATTACGACATATCCAAGGAATACGGCGCCTGCATGCTTTGCGGCGTCGGGCCCGAATGCTGCCAGTGAGGGATTTCATTCTGGTCACTGCTCCCCAACTCCCAAGGGCCACCAAAGCTGCCACGACCGAGTGAGGCGAACACAGGCTAGAGAGGAGGGAGGAGCCTTGATGGCAGGTGGGATCCTGTCAGCCAGCACGCCACCAAGCTGCCACCGGACTGAGCATCAAGGAAACAGGGAAGACAATGCCCAGGCTCCAGATCCAGGCGGCTCAGGCAGCACCACCATCGCCCATCTGCCGAGCATTCTGGCTAGCCAGGAGTGCTGCCCGGTCTCAGGGATGGTGTCACCACATGGACGAGACCTGCTACCACCATCCGCCACTCAGGCAAAGCCCAACGGCGGCAGCGTGAGGGTTTTGCCACCCATGTCGCCAGCCAGGAGCAACAACGGGGCCACTGATAAATCTACTTTGGAAGATCTAATACGTAAGAGAGCTTAGTTTACAAAAGAGCATCAATTTTCTGGCTGTCCTTTGGAATCGTCGTCACTGAAGTCCATGGTAACTTTCTTCACGTTTATTTTCTTTTGACATAGAATCTTTTATTCAATCCCAGCACAACAGTACTCAGTTCCCTTATAGTGGGATTGAGTACTCACTTCAGATAAAGCATCATTAACGCCAATATTGTGAAGAGCATAGAGGATTACAAATTTAACAAATCTTTCATATTAAAACACCAATTTCACAACACAAAGGCACCAACGAAATATTCATTATGACGTCCACATACATGCAGTCGCACACTAACCTTATTAATACAGTATTTATTAAATCATAGATATCACATATCAGCAGTGCATTTGCACTTATCAGTAATTACTAATTAGACAAATCCGATAGGCCGATACCAACTATTATGGGAAATAACGACTAAGAGAAGTAATATGTTTGGCTGACCTGAACAGAAATGTTAGGGGACACCGCCTTTGTCCAAACACTTTCCAAATCATAGTACTCTCTTGCTCTTTCTTCCAGCGCATGGATGATGATACTTCCTGAGGTTAATTGTTCAGGACAAGTGCAAAACATAAATGATTAACACAGGAGCTACTTCAAAGACAGTAATACCACCATTACAAAAAACAGAAGAAACTAGACTTCAGACCATGAGATAATGACTTCAACAAACTTAATAAAAAGTAAGGTACTAAAGAATCTATTATTTCAAACCTCAAACTAAAGAAACTAGAGATACCCCATTTCTTTCCTTTTTCTTTGGCCAAACTGTTCATGACCCTCATACATAGAGCAACAGAAGCCAAACAGCTCAACGCACAACTGAGATCGGCCTCAAAACAGAAAAGAATGAGGCACGAAAAAACCCAGCTTCTATTCAAATATGACTTTCTAGAGCCTACCAATCTCCACAGTCTGCTCCTTCACTTAATTTTGATTGTCAGACCTTGAACCGATGTCTGAGGGTAGAGCACCCTTGAGCGCAGTAATTGCAGTGTTTCCAGATGGACCACTTAGTTCACAGGAACAAAGTTACTAAGCATTTTCACATGTTTCCTTGATTCCTTCAAACATGACCAAGCCAAGCAATCATTTAAGACGCAATCCAATTTTGTCATTAGCCGCTGCTATCTTACCAAGACCAAATGGTTCGCAAACACATACAAGCACAGCGGATGTCAAATAAGCCCTTGCTCTTGGTCAGGAAGGGAACACCCTAATAGCCATTACAGGGCTCCATCGCTCTAAATGATCAGCTGTCACACAACAGTTCAAGTAAGCTAACCAGCTAAAGTACTTGACTTTTAAAGGCGTCGCTAATTCAAGATTATTTCCAGCGCATTTCCATGCTGGAAACCCGGCATAAAGCCTTGTGCGAGAAAGTTACAGAATAATCCCTAGAGCTGGCCCAAAACCATGCAAAAGAAGGACAGTAGTGTGGGAGCCACAAATCATAATGAGTAAATCTGGACTAGACTCTAGAGATAAGCCTATGCCTTAAGTTTCCTTTTCCTTTAATGTTTATATAAGACCCTCTAGACAGGATCCTTCGGTATGTTTAGATTTAACAGTAAGGGTTGCTTTTCAATTGCTAAAATTAAATTCATCAACAGTAGTCTATCTCCATCCGTTGCTAAAATAAATTTTACAAAGAAAATTGCAGTGATACATATGAAGTTTAGATGTTACCAGAATCAATGACAACCCACTTTCCAGCTTGCTGGCCTTCAACACTCGGCATCAATATTCGATCAGAACCCTTCTGTTTCTGCTTTATCTGATGAAAAAAAGACAATTTCAGTGTGCTTGGTCGCAAACTTCAAATCACATGGCATGTACACGAAAGTAGGCTTGTCCACTCCATATGACACAGGATAGTGTATCCTAAAATACATTAAACCACATTAATAGTGAAAAGGATGAAGATGCAGTAAGAAGGCAGAGAACCTCTGAACTATAATTACATTTGGTGATTAATGAATGAAATCAAAAACCAATGGAACTGGATGCTGTTTGGGGGATTTAGCATCTGGCTCGCTTTTCTAAGAATCAGCTACTCATTGAAACTAAGCCAGTTCTTTAACAACCCCCATCTTGTGATGGAGAGGGGGAGCCATTGATAATTAACTTTCGACAATCCCCTTACACTGTGTCCCGTGTTCAAGGTTGGATCGAGAAGACTTTGTCGGTGGGGGGAAAGGAAGTGTAGCACGGTTAGTGTAATTGCTTCAGGGGTTCAGGGCCACATCTTCCTACCTCTCACTACTACCCGCTTCAATCCAATCAATCTTCTAACCACCCATCAGGAAACCGGTGCACACTCGGCACCAAAATATTTTTGCAGCTCACCCTTATATTTTTCTATCCATATTAATCACATGCACAGTTAGTCCATATTAGTCACGTTTTCTCAAGAATCATGAGCATACCAGTCCACCAAATCACTACAAATAAGATTAATCAGTTCAATGAAAACAAATCATTGGACCCTTAAGAGATTCCTAGAGATGAAATTCGTTAGTTCGCGATATAATGCTTCAAGAATCATCCATGAATGCGAAGTAATCATATTGCGTCCTCGCAAATTCCGGAAACAAAATCACCAAACAACACGTAAACTGATTTGTCCAAACGATACATTTAAAATGACAGTAAATAAATCACTAAACGGGGGAGGAGGGGTTGCCTTGTAGAGTATAGCCTGTGCGATGTTGCGGACGTGCCAGTCGGAGCGTCCGGTGGCGACGACCATGTAGTCCGCACAAGCGCCGCCGTGGAGCCCGCCCTCACCGACAGGGAACACACGCACGTCCCCCGCCCGGACGTCCTGCAGCACCTTCTCCACCTCCGACAGCTCGATAAGTTCCGCCGGCCGAGCCGACGAGGTGCTGGCGGAGGAGAGGAGGCGGGGAAGAAGGTGCGGCGGCGGGCGCCATACGCCGATGGCTCGGGATCGAACTGCGGAGAACATCGGCGTCGGAGGAAAGGGGTTTCTACGTTTCCCCAGAGGACGGGGGCGGCGACCGAGAGGAAAAGCACCAGAGCAGCAAACGTGGCCAGCTGGGCCGTGTGCCGCTTACCGGCCCGTCAAGGGCCTAGCTTTGCACGTAGTTAAACTTGTGTCCCCCCTCAAAGAAAAGTGTAGTTCCCCGCTAGAAAAAAAAATTAAACTGGCCCAATCACTAGTTGAGGGATACCTCTCGCGGAGGTCATTCGTGTGCGTTTTAAATGCGTCAAGTGTCACGTTTTGATGCGTTTTGAGGTTTTTTAGCCCTTTTGTGTTTAACACGTGACGCCTTTTGAACGCACGGCCGCAACCACAATCAAACGCGCAACCACAGGCACAACAATAGTCACGGACGCAGGCACAACCCGATCGACAACCACAAGTACAGTCACAGCCATAGGTACAACCACAGTCCGCGTACAACCATAATTGTTACTTCACACGGATATGGTCAGAATGTGACATGTGACGTCTCCAGAGCGCATCGAAAGTGAGCTCTGCTGGGACGTGCGAGAGGGTATCCTCTAACTAGTGATTCCCTTAAACTGGTCGTACCCCGTTTGTACAAAATTAATAATTAAGGAGAATTTTTGCAACAATCATTTCTATTTCTCAAACGCTTAACAAATAGCACACTCCATTTTTCGTAGGTTTGTTTTTTAAAAGGTTTTATCTTTTAAATTGTATGTTTAAATTCTGAATCATTTTCATTATTCGATTTCTCGCTTCGAGATCTTTGAAAGTAGATCTCATATTAATAGGTGTCTCTCGTGAAAACAAATATGTATCTCTACGAGTGCCTATCGTAAAAATACATTTTTTTCCTTTTCCAAAAGTCCTCTCGTAGAAATAAATGTATGTTTCCACTAAAGATACAATTGTGCCTCTTGTAAAAAATGCTTGATTTTCCAGGCATGATCATACCTCCATGAAAGCAAATCTAACTTTATGAAAGACATGGGTGTGTCTCTCGTAAAAAATGCATAAACACACGTTTTTTCTTTCCAACATATGCCTTCTAAAGATGCAAATCTATGCCTCTCGCAGAAACAAAAAGAAGTAGTTTTCTGCATGAAAAAAATCCAAATTTTTTCTTCCTAAGAAAACCGCGCAGAAATCAAAGAGCCGAAAAAATCATCTAAACCTTGAAAACATGTATAGAAAAATAAATAAATCCCAAAAAAATTTGCTCAACATGTGATACGTGATACGTTCTCAGCCCATAAAATGACCCTTACGAAGCTTCCCAAAAAGTACTCGCTTCGGGCGTATTATATACGAGTTATGCTTGCGTGGACCATAGTTGGACCTTAGGGCATCCCAACACGAACCCTTAAATCTCCAACATCCATTCAAAATGGGTTGTTTGGACCAGTTTTGCTATGCAACAAGGTCATGCATCCGTTCACGGGTTGGTTTGTCTGTCCGTTTTTTCGCTAACTAACCCAAACTAAGGGACTTTGCGGAAGTCTGAACCACTAAAACACCCTTTTCCGACAACCTGGTCACACCCAAAAGCCCTCCACGTCAAAAATCCTCTTGGGCATTGTCGTTCAATCCCGAAGAGACGTTGTTGGAGGTCTTCGGTTAGAGCTTCATTCTCCGCACTCGCGTTAGTGCTGGTGAGACAAGACGTGATGCCGACAGAGCTTCATTATCTATGTGTGTTCAATGCCGGAGATGTGACGGAACAAATTCGAATGCGGACGTGTCGGTCGAGAAACCTACCCCGACAATATTGAAGTCGGTTGTCCACCTGTCCTCGCGGATATATAAAGTGCTGCGGCAAGCCTCCACACCCAAACTCTCATCCGCGTCACTCCGATATCAGTGATTCGCTCTGACGGGGATCAACCCCGGCAAATTCCATGGTCAGGGACCCTAGGTTAGTCATGAGAGGCACAGGTTGGACGATAGCTCGTCGGCTAGCAGGAGAAGACGTTCCTGCTCGATATTATTGCTGGGAGATGCGATTACACGGAAAGCCATGGCTAGTGTGCACAAGGCTAGGGTTACAGATTGTGTGTTGGTTGACCTCGACGTCTCCCCTCCCAGCCTTTATATATCAGGCTAGGTCTCGGGGAACCCGTCTTGGATTACAGATGAGGTTTCCTAACCCTAATCTTGTACCGCACGGCAGGTTTGCACCTTCCTTACGAGTCGCGGACTCCTACGTCGGTGCCACTAGTGGACCAAGGCTAGGCCCAGGCGGTATCTTTGTGGGACCTCTGTCTTCGGGTACACCGGGTAGGCCCATCCATAGGAGTCGTGGGGTCACCCCCTCGTCAGTAGCCCCCGAGTTCCTGGGGGACTCGAAGAGTTGCGCAGGGACTCGAGTCCATTCTTGCGTCGTTTCAATGTATGCACGGTTCAACCGCGGGTCGCTGGTAGTCTAGGGCCATGACAAAACCTGTTTCGAGGGAATGCTAAGCTGAAAGGGCCCAAGGAGCCAACTAGTCGAGCCTTGGTGAATTGCGCTAGTGGCAAATAC
The DNA here is from genome assembly GCA_950022295.1 of Bromus sterilis. Lineage (NCBI taxonomy): Eukaryota > Viridiplantae > Streptophyta > Magnoliopsida > Poales > Poaceae > Bromus > Bromus sterilis. The sequence continues at coordinate 381,223,412 of OX465595.1, read as the reverse complement.
CGCAGTAGCCCAATCAAACCTACGTCCCTCGACATGAGCTTGGAACACTGGTGTCGAGCAAAAGTCATGCCGCTGCAGGTCTTACAGTGATCAATTGCCGCCAGTAAATTTCGTAGCCTAGGCGCGTCCGCCCGGCTTTTTCTATCATGCAAGCGCATGGAAAAGATTGGGAGTGAAATCGCTCTGCGGCAAGTCCCAGCCCGGCCGATCTGCGCAGCGGGGTCTTACCTACACGCTAAGCTTGCGTGGCATCTGGGCACAGTGTATCGTGTTCCAGGAATATGTATTTTTTATCGAGGCACGGAGCCTAGTTAGTAATGCACCCACTTGGAATAAACAATCAAGTGAGCTGTTTTAGCGGTCACTCGCGGAGCTTTGTCGAGCGCTCGGGCGAGGAGTAATGTAGAGGAGTACTTGCTCGGGAGGTCTTCGAGTGCTTGGGTACTCAGAGTTCTGCGAGTAATCACTCGAGTATCGCCTTCGCTCTCGGGGTGAGGGAGCACCCAATACTCTGGGGCCGTACGATCTGGCGAGTGCAGGTCTGCTTATCTTGTGTCGTGGTGAGGGAGCACCCGAAACTCTCATGGGTGCGAGTAATCACCTCGAGCACGTATTTTCTTCTAGGTGAGGGAGCACCTGAGACTCTCATGGGTGGATGCGCTCCCGATGGGAGTTAAATATATTTGAAAAATGTATTTGAATCAGTGAAAAACGATCCTCACAAGCTGCACTTTCTTTTGTGTTGCCACTTTGGTTTATCTCTTCTTGATAAGGATAACGATCTCCTTGTTGAATGACCGTCAAAGATGCTCTGTTGCGAACCGTCATGTCTTCATGACCGGTCATAATGATGGCTTTTGTGGCGTGCTGCAGCTGCCTGTTGAGTTACCGATGTGCGCATTGAAAACGCGCGAAATTTGACGCGTCCAGCGCACAGTGCCGCCTGTGTGAAAGCATCTTTGTCTCGGAATTCGAATCGCCCGACACGCTCGGTCTTTGAATTAATTGATGTCGTCGTCTAGGCTTCTGCGTGCCCTTGGGTTTGCACTATAAATAGACCCCTCTTTTTCATCTAGCAGCAATGTTCGTCCTCTGGCCATCTTGCTCCTCTTCTTCATCTTCCTCTTTCTCTTTCCCTTCTCATGGGGCCAAAACGAGGTGCAGGTATGACTAGCCACGACCGGGTTCGCCGTGGCCGCGGTGGTCGTACTCCGCGCTCTTCTCGCGGTGGCCGTCGTGGTGCAGCATTGATGCCTTCCTCCTCTTCCTCAGAGGAGGGTTTTTGGCGCTAGGACTTTCTCCTACGCGTCCGTGGCCGGAACGCTGCTCGCATTCTTCTTCCTTCTGCATTTGTTGCCATTGTTTCTGAGCGTAGCCTGGATGGCCTGCTTCTTCGTCTTCAGGGGTGCTCTCGGCCTCTTTCTTATGTTGAGTTGGAGACCGACAGTTCCCGCTTGATTTTTCTTGGTTTTGGCTGGAAGTCGTTTTCTCGGCGTTTGAACTTGCGTGATGGTGACGCTCTTTGTTGCCGTTTTGATGGCGAAAATACTCTCACCATCCGTGCTTTTGACTCGAGCGGCAATCGCATGGATCCGTACTGGCAGGAGACAAGCAGCGACAATTCTGGCAGGTCGGGGAGTCCTACGCCCATGTCTTCAACGACTTCGTCCTCTGGCGACTCCTCGGGTGGTGATGTTGTGCCCTCCAGCTCTGGAGAGGACCTCGACGTCAAGCCACCGATCAAGCGGGCACGCCAGGCGACCTTGTAGAACTGGAGACAGCGGCGTCGTCTTCGCCGGCAGCTCGGGTGGAGATGGAGAAGAAGCTGTGCAGCTGGAGAAGAAGTTGGTGGAGCATCGGCTTCGATGCTCCGCAAATAAGTCGAGCTTCACCTTTTGTTATGTCATTGACGTCATGAGCTGGTTGCTTCGACTCCTCCTTTGTCTGTGATGCTCGTCGTATTAGCGCCAATCACCCCAGCATGGGCACACATGTAAAAGTCGTAATTCCTTGGGTGATTTGTGTTGTAGTCTTGTCGGCTGCTTGTGTCTTTGTAACTAGGTTGGTTCTCCATGTAATGAGGGTTGTCTTCGATTAATGGGAGCTGCCTTCTATCCAATGTACTCGAGTCTTGGGTTGTGTTCGAGTCCTTTGCAATGTGACCTGTCTTCGAGTCCTTCTGGTATGAGTTGTTTGCGGATTCTTTCAACGAGAGCTGTCTTCGAGTCCATCAAGCCTTTGTACTGTGGATTCTATCGGGTGCGCAACAGCGCTCCCGATGGGAGTAGCCCCTGAGGCTACGTTCGAGTTGTAGAGTCGAACGTAGGCTGAGATTTTTTTCCTTTGTCGTTCTTCTGTTAACTGCCGTTTTTTATCGGGTGCGCGACAGCGCTCCCGATGGGAGTAGCCCCCGAGTCTTTAGGTGATCGTTGGCGATCATGTGAATACTAAAGGATTGTCTTTGTCCTGTGCTCCATCCATATTTCTCCAAAGTACTTGGTGTTCCACCTGGTTGTAGCCGTGTCCTCCCTTTTATTCCAAACGGTTTTCAGCAAGTGGCGCCTATCGGGGTTTTTTGCTTGGACCCTTATTTTTAAGTTACGGACTGCGGGGGAGATGATAGCGTTTCTCCGGGGGAGGTGTGCTCGAGCCCCCGGGCGTTTTTAGGTAAAGATCGCGTGAGCGATGATAGCATCTCTCGAGGGGAGCTGGTACTCGAGCCCCCGAGTGCTTTAAGTAAAGATCGCGTGAGCGACGATAGCGTCTCTCGGGGGGAGTCTGTACTCGAGCCCCCGAGTGCTTTGGGTAAAGATCGCGTGAGCGACGATAGCGTCTCTCGAGGGGAGTCTGTACTCGAGCCCCCGAGTGCTTTGGTGAAAGATCGCGTGAGCGACAATAACGTCTCTCGGGGGGAGTCTATACTCGATCCCCCGAGTGTTTTGGTGAAAGATCGTGTGAGCGACGATAGCGTCTCTCGGGGGGAGTCTGTACTCGAGCCCCCGAGTGCTTTGGGGTGGTAGCATTTGGGCAACATCATTTTATTGCGTCGAACGGTTACATGAGTTGCGAGTCGAGCTTGACTGGTGGAGACTATGGGTAGAACAGGCGTAGGTTCGCTACGTTCCATGGATTTCCCACGTCCTCGTCAGTCTTCAGGTTCTTCAGTCTATAGGCACCTCCTCCTATGACTTCTGAAATTATGAACGGTCCTTCCCATTGGGGGGAAAGCTTGTGGACTTTCTCTTGTATGAGCCGTAGGACAAGGTCGCCTTTGTTGAAGGTTCTGGTGCGCAGGCGGCTGCTTTGGTAGGTGCGCAGCTTGTCCTGGTACCCCTCTGACCTTGCTAGGGTTGTGTCTCTTGCTTCATCTGCTGTGTCCTTGTCATCTTGCAGTGCTTCTTCTGCTTCCTCTTCTTCGTACCCCGAGATCCGGGGTGCCCCGAATTTGAGGTCATGCGGTAGTACTGCCTCCGCCCCGTACACCATGAAGAAAGGTGTGTACTGGGTTGCGGTATTTGGGGTAGTGTGTAGGCTCCATAGTACTGCAGGGAGTTCTTCTACCCAGTTGCCTGCGGCCTGCTCGAGTGGTGCAAGGAACCGTTTTTTGATTCCTCCGCATACTAGGCCATTTGCTTTTTCCACCTGGCCGTTGGACTGCGGGTGCGCGACTGATGCGTAGTTGATTTTGATGCCCAGTTCTTCGTAGAAATTCTGGAATTCTGCTGCTGTGAAGTTCGTATCGTTGTCCGTGATGATGTTGTGTGGTACCCCAAACCTGAAGATGATTGATTTGATAAAATTCACTGCCGTGAGGGCTGTGGAGCTGGTGATGGGCACTGCTTTGATCCACTTGGTGAACTTGTCGACTGCTACTAGCAGGTGTGTTCTTCCTCCCTTTGATGATTTCTTGAGCGGGCCCACCATGTCGAGTCCCTAGGTGGCGAACGACCATGATAGTGGTATGGTCTTGAGTTCTGAGGCTGGAGCGTGCGGTCCGCTGGCGAATTTTTGACAGGCGATGCAACGCTGCACGATGTCTTCTGCGTTTTTCATGGCAGTGGGCCAATAAAACCCTGCTCGGAATGCTTTGGACACGAGCACTCGACTGCTCGCATGGTGCCCGCAGGTACCCTCGTGGATTTCGAGCAGTAGGGCTTTGCCGTCTTCTTCGTTGATGCACTTTTGGAGTATCTGGGTGATACTTCGCTTGTATAACTGTCCGTTGATCACTGTGAATGCCTTGGATCGACGACTGATGCGCCGAGCTTCTGTGACGTCTTGCGGTAGCGTGCCTTCGATTAGGAATCGGAGGAACGGTTTCTTCCACGCTGGTCCTTCGAGTGTTGTTGGATATGTAGATTCGATCGCTTGGCTGATGTTGCCTTCAGATGGACTTGCTGATGCCACCTGTGCTGGCTCAGTGGTGTCGTCATCTACAGCTGCCTCGGGTGCTGTTGTTTTTTACTTTGATGGATCTCTGTCTGATGCTTTCGAGGAAGACGCCGGGTGGTACTGGTCCTCGAGTCGAGCCAATCTTTGCGAGTTCGTCGGCTTCTGTGTTGTTTGCTCTGGAGGTATAATTGAGCTCGCAACCGTCGATACTTCCTTCGAGCGTGTTGTAGAGCTTCTGATAGGCTGCCATGTTGTCGGCTATTGCATCGCAGTCTTTCATTGTCTGCTGGACGACGATGTTGGAGTCTCTGTAGATTACGAGGAGAGTGGCACCGCATGTTTTGGCCATGCGCATGCCATGGAGTAGTGCCTCGTATTCGGCTGCGTTGTTGGAGGCGTGGCTGAAGTTGATCTGGAGGATGTATCTGAGCTTCGTTCCTTTGGGGGAGATCAGAACGACTCCTGCTCCGGCTCCTTGCTGTCTTTTGGACCCGTCGAAGAACATTGTCCATGAGTTCGACAGGTCCGGGGGGGCTGGTGTCTGGACCTCCGTCCACTCGACCAGAAAAATCTGGGAGTACTTGGGCCTTGATTGCTGTTGGGTGCTTGAACTGTAGGTTCCTCGGGCTGAGCTCAATGTTCCACTCGGCGACTCTCCCAGTCGCTCCGGGGTTGTTGAGGATGTCCGCGAGTGGTGCGCTGCTCATGATTGTGATAGGATGTTCGTCGAAGTAGTGCGACACCTTTCTTGAGGTCATGATGATGGACAGTAGTAGCTTCTGGTAGTGCGGGTACCGCTGTTGGGATTTTTCCAAGAGCATGCTGAGGTAGTAGATCGGACTTTGTATGCTCTGGACCTTGCCTTCTTCTGTGGGCTCGACGACGAGTGATGTGCTTACCACGTTGTTGTGTGCTTCCACATAGAGGTACATCTTTTCTCGTTCTTTGGGTACCGCCAAGATCGGTGGGGTCGAGAGTGTCTTCTTCAGGTCCGCGAATGCTTTGCGGGCTTCTTCGGTCCACTCAAATTTCTCCCCTTTTTTGAGCAGCTGGTAGAATGGCAGTGTGCGCTCTCCCAAACTGCTGATGAAACGACTCAAGGTTGCGAGTCTTCCGGTGAGCTGCTGCACGCCTTTTATGTCGGTTGGCTCCCGCATCCTGGCGATTTCTTGAACTTTCTCAGGGTTCGCTTCGATTCCTCGAGCGGAGACCATGTACCCGAGCAACTTCCCGGCTGGGACGCCGAATGCGCACTTCTTCGGGTTGAGCTTGATTCTGTACTTGTTGAGTGCTGCGAAGGTCTCGCGCAGGTCGTCGAGTAGCGTGTTTGCACTCTAAGTTTTGATGGCGATGTCGTCCACGTAGACTTGCACGTTTCTTCCGATTTTCTCTTTCAAGCAGGCTTGCATCATCCGCTGGTATGTGGCACCGGCGTTCTTGAGTCCTCTTCGTCTTCTTCCTTCATCCTGATCTGATTATATCGAGAGTAGGCATCGAGGAACGATAGTAGATCGCATCTGATACGTCCCAAACGTATATGTAATTTCTTCTTGCTCCATGTATGTTTTGTGTGACTTTGCCATGATTTTCTTGAACTTTCATACACTTTTGAGCATATTTGGACTAATCTATTAACCCAGTGCACCCAGCTGCCAGTTGCTATTTTCTGCTGTTTTTTTATTTCAGGTTTTCCGGCCATTAAAAGTGCTCCAAAAAATCTGGAAAAATCAGATAAAAAATCAACGACCCGGAAGCTTCTCGAAACACCAAAGGAGGGAAGGGGGGCCACCACATGGACTCCAGAAGGGTCCCTGGCGCGGCCCCACCCTAGGCCGCGCCAGGGAGCCTCCTGGCTGCCCTGTGGCCCCTCTCGGTGCCCCCTTCGCCTATATTTAGCCCTCGGGGTGGAAACCCCTAATATCGGTCTCTTTTCCGCGATCTCGCCTCTGTACCGCCGCCGCCGTTTCTAGATCGGGGCTGCCTGGAGAAGCTGCCCGGCACCCTGCCGGGAGGAGGAACCCCCTCCGGGAGACCATCCATATCCATGGACGCCTCCCGTATGTACCGTGAGTAGTTTCCCTTGGACCATGGGTCCGTAACCAGTAGCTATGTGATGTACTTCTCTCCCCTCTTTGCGCTTCCACTTTCGAGACCTCGTGAGCTGCCTCACATGATCGAGCCACTTTTGTAATTTCTGTTGTTGCTATGCTGAGTTTGTTGGGATCTGATGGATTATGAGACTATGTTCAGATTGTGATGAGTAATATATTTGGTTCTTCTCTTTTATATTTTGTTCTTGAGTAAATTCTTGCACGTTCTCCGTTGCAGTATTTTACTTTGGCCAAGTATTTTTTTGCAACTCCAAGAGGGGGCATTATGCTTGATTGTGGGTTTAGCCCCTTGATGTCTAGCTTGAGTGACAGAAACATGAGACTAGGGGATGTGCTGTTGCCACCAGGGATAAAACAATGGTGCTTGTATCCGCGGGTGCAAGGATTGTTTACTTTATGCAAAGTTCTTTTAATGCAGTTTTCTGTTGCTTTGAGTTTACACTTTGGGTGGGATTCGCAACTTAATACCAGCGAGATGTTCTGGATAGATATCTCAAGGTGGATGATTCGTAGTAGATGCAGTTGGATTTCGGTCTACTTACCTTGGCGTACTGCCCATTGCTTTTGAGCGCTTCCTTTCTTTGCAGCACAGTTAGCATTGCGGTGCCTTCATAATTCTGTCAATTGCCCAGCTGTGATTTTTTTACCTCGCTAGCACTTTTATCGTCTTTTGGGAGAGAGACATCACTTGTGAAAATCACGGAACCCCGGTCCATCTTCACATTACTGTTTACATCCTTAGTTTACTTTCAGTTGCCACTATTATTATCTCTTGCGTTGATCATTTGTAAACAGCAAGGCCGGAGGAATTGACAACTCCTTTGTACTCGTTGGGAGCAAAGTTATTTCTATCTGTGTGCAGGTTCACGTCAAGCGCTGTGACACCTTCTTGTATATCTTGGAGTCCTACTGGTTCGATAACCTTGGTATCTTTACCGAGGGAAATTTGCTGCTACGCTACATCTCACCTTCCACTTGGGGTAACCAATGAGGAGTGAGAGATCCTCAGCGTATCAAGCCAAGTTCTGGCGCCCTTGCTGGGGACTCCAGTCTACAAGATAGGGGAGTTGCACACTATCTTTTATCTTTGCTTTTTAGTCTTGTTAGTTTACCTTTCAGTTTTTACTTTTGTGTCCCTTATCAAAAATACCAAAAATACCTACTGCTACTATGGGTTCCAATGAAAACACCAAGTTGTGTGACTTCACCAGTCACAACAACAGTGAATTTATCTGCACTCCTATTGACACACATGCCACTTTAGCTACCTCTTATGAAATTAAACCTGCTTTGCTAAACCTTGTTATGAGAGATCAATTCTCTGGTGATGGAGATGATGTTGCTTTACACTTGAATAATTTTGTTGAATTATGTGATATGCAAAAGTATAAAGAAGTAGAAGGTGATGCTGTTAAGCTCAAGCTTTTTCCTTTCTCTTTGAGGGACGGAGTTAAAATCTGGTTTCAATCTTTGCCTAGGAATAGCATAGATTCTTGGGATAAGTGCAAAGATGATTTTATTGGGAAGTACTACCCACCTGCTAAGATTATCCAATTGAGGAGTAACATTATGAATTTCAGGCAATTGGATAATGAACACGTTGCCCAAGCTTGGGAACGTATGAAGACGCTTGTCAAGAACTGCCCCACACATGGACTGACTACCTGGATGGTTATCCAGACTTTTTATGCAGGCTTGAACTTTACCTCGCGAAACCTGTTAGATTCGGCCGCGGGAGGAACCTTTATGTCAACCACACTTGGTGCTGCCACAAATCTACTTGATGAGATGATGCAGAACTACTCTCAGTGGCACACCGAACGATCTCCAACTGGTAAGAAGGTAAATTATGTCGAGGAGATCTCCTCTCTAAATGAAAAGGTTGACCTTATCATGTCTCTACTTACCAAGCAAGCTCCTATTGATCTTCAGAATGTTCCTTTAAATTCTTTGGCTGCACAGGAACAAGTAGATGTGAACTTCATTGCTAGAAACAACTTTAATAATAATGCTTATAGGAGTAATTTTGGTAGCAACAATCCTAGGCCTTTCCCATCCAACAACTATGGGAACGGTAATAGCAACTCCTACAACCAGAATTATAGGGAAAGAGACCTACCCAACTATGAGAAACTTATAGAAATAGAAAAAGGCACCAAAAGCTATATGCACACACAGTTTGAACAAAACAAGGCCTTTTCCAGACAGTTAGATGAGCACTCCTCTATCCTGCAAAACATTAGCAAACAACTTGAGAGCCTGAATAGTGATATTTCCAACCTCCAAACTAGACTCACTGCCATTGAGACCTATGTTTCAAACATGTCTCACACCCAATATACCTTGATAAACCAGATGGCAGCCAAACCAGAAGTCATTCCCAAGGAAGAAGAAAGAATTAAGAGCCTTCCTACCTACCACACAGTAGCCACTATCCAAGTAGTTGAGGATGTCCAAACAGTTAGCACCCATCACACCCCTAGTCCCACTGGACCTATCAATGGTGATGCTACCACCTCAACCATAGATGAAGAAACCTCTATGAACATAGAGGCTTTCAAACAAGTGAGCCTAAATGATATCACTACCTCCTTGCTAGATAGTAGTGACCTAGACTTTGACAACTGCACTTTACCTGAGTTATTGGTTCCCTACACAAGATGTCTAGAGACTCCCACACTAGCACACTTAATCTTGCCTTCACAGAGCATATCACCAATGCTCTAATCAAAGTTAGGGAGGAGAAGCTTAGACTAGAAGCCTCCATACCTAGGAAGCTAGAAGATGGTTGGGATCCTATGATAAAAATCAAATTGAATAACTTCCCTTGTTATGCTCTTTGTGATGTTGGAGCAAGTACCTCAGTTATACCCAAAAGAATGTATGATATGCTTGAATTGAAACCTTTTGATCCATGTTCTTTTGGTGTTCGTCTTGTTGATTCTTCTGTAAATAAACCTTTGGGGAAGATCGACGATGTTCTTATCATTGTGAATGACAATTATGTTCCCGTTGATTTCACTATTATGGACATTGAGTATGAGCCCTCTTGTCCAATTATTTTGGGACGTCCTTTTCTTTGCACAGTTGGTGCTGTTATTGACATGAAAGAGGGGAATATAAAATTCCAATTCCATCTCAAGAAAGGGATGGAACATTTCCCTAGGAAAAAGATTAAGTTACCTTTTGAGTCCGTCACACGGGATAGTTATTCTCTTGAAAAGACTTGATCTTCTGCTTTAAGCCTAGCTAATGGCTCTAAAGAAGCGCTTTCGGGAGGCAGCCCGCAACGAATTTAGGTTTTTATTTTTTCTTTTATTCTGTTCTTAGTGGTCTTGATGATTGTTACTACTGTAGAAACATCATTGTATCTTTATTTTTCAAGCTTTGTGCCTTTTATAGCCTCATACGACAAGGGAAGTGAAAGTTGTGACATGCTGTCCAGAAAACAGATTCTGTCCTCGTGACTAGAAAAAACATGGAAAAATCCCAGTTCATCTTTTTGAGCTGAATTTTGTACACAGCATGCTCTATACAATTACGAAACTTGCGTATGTTCTGAGTTTTTTTATTTGATTTGCAGAAGTACCCCTAAAAAATTCGTTTCTACCTGCTGGTCTGTTTTTCACAGATTCTGTCCTGTTTTTCTTTTCCTTCGTTTTGCAAACCTTAAGCTTGCTTTTTCTTTGCAAAAACTTTTTTTAAATCTTGAGAAATAGTATCTCTTCAAGGTTATCTTTATTTCCAGTAGAGGAAAAATTATTTTAGTTGGGCACTAACCTCGCTAATCAGATTATGATGAGTTATGTATGAAAGGAGTTTTCAAGTGCGCGATGGAAAATGATGATAGAAGATCTTGGAGTGTCAAACGCTCAAGCTTGGGGATGCCCATGTGCACCCCCAAGAAATATTCAAGGAGACTCAAGCGTCTAAGCTTGGGGATGCCCACGTGCATCCCCTTCTTCATCAACAATTATCAATTCGTCTCTCGTTGCACTATATTTTTATCACTTCATGCGTTATGTGTTATGCTTGGAGCGTCTCGCTCTTTACTTTTCTTAGGTTTATTTTTGCTTTGTTTGTTGTAGTAACAAGTTAGACCCCAGCTTACTCTTTTGAGTGGGAGAGATACACGCTCCGCTTGAACTAGAACTCCTCATAGGATTTGCATGCTTATTCTTTTAGCTGTGAGTTGTTCTTTTTCTTTTCTTAGCTGATGCTCTGTTTAGTTGTAGTGCTTTAGTTTTTTTTCTAGAGATTTTCTTTTGTTTAGGTTGAAATTTCTATAGGTTGCATGTTTTATCTTGTTAGAGAGTTTGCCTGTTGCACTGAGTTTTGTGTCTTGACTAGAAGTAGGTAGTTAAGGTTGTTGTTCTCTTTGTAGTAGTAACTTGCAATAGTTTTGAGGTATTGACTAGAGTAATGTTTGAACTTTTGGTGTCAAGAGCTCGAGCCTATTAGTGATAGATGTCATATTTTGGGCAATCCGTGTGTTTTTCGAAAACCAAAAACCCCTGTTGAGAACTCTAGCTACTAGATGGATCACTAACCTCTGGAGGGTTCGAATATTAGAGTACACTCACGTACCATGAGTCGAGGATGCGCAAGGATAACCAAACCCCCATACACTCCTCCTCGGGGTACTTGTCTCTTTGTGAACCTCCTAATTAGATTGAGAGTTACGATAATAAGTGCATGAGTTCTTCGGACTAATGTGAGTATTCAAAAGTTGACACTTCCACCCACCTATACTTATTCTAGCCTCTTCGGTACCGTGCATTGCCCTTTATCATCTTGAGAGTTGGCGCATACTTCGCCGGTGCATCCAAACCCTTGGCACGATACACTCTGTCATCATAAGCCTCCTTATATCTTTCCTCAAAATAGCCACCATACCTACCTACAAGGCATTTCCATAGCCTTTCCGAGATACATTGCCATGCAACATCCACCTTCTCATGACTTGATCTTCATGTCATACATGCTACTTGCTTGATCGATGAGCCGCATGCTAGTTGGGCCATGCCCTGATCATTGCTACATGACGCGCTAGTATCATTTCATATCCTGCTATCCTGGCAGGGGCATACATTTGCATCATGATAGTTATATCTTCTTTATGTGAGTACCTTTATAAAGTGTGAAAGATCTCCTATATTCTTGTAAAATATAGAGTGTTGCCCCTAAAGTGAGGAAAAGATCCCAAAGAGGACAAAATCAAAAGATCCCAAAGAGGACAAATGAGAGTTAAATAGAAAGAGCCATTGAGGCCACCAAAAAATATATAAAAAAAGAAAAAAGAGAAAAAAAGAGAAGGGGGCACATTCTTGTATGAACAACAGGTATCATTGCAATTCTCTACAAAGTATACCACTTTATTGATAACTCTTACAGAGTGCACACAGCGATCACAAGTCTGTGATCCAACATTACATCAAACATGCGGAAGCAAAGTAGGTCTGAGTACAGACAAGTTTAACAAATGGCTTAGAGAAGCCTTATCTATAAACAAGCCCTTTCACGAGGGAACCAGTCTGCTGACTGGGACTACACTAGCTTGGTCTTCAGTCGTCGAGCTCGAGGAAGAATCCACCTTCGGGGTTAGTGGGTTCTTCTAAAACATAGAATAAGCAAACGTGAGTACAAAGTCGTACTCAGCAAGACTTACGTAGGAACTATACTACTCATGCACATGTATCAAGGTAAAAGGGAGGTGGAGTTCAAATGCAGGAGTGCCAGCTTTGACTTGGCTAGTCCTGAACTACGAGTACAAGACTTGAGGTAAGAAGCGTACACGAGTCTACTACACCTCCAACCAATTACACCACTATGGTGCTGTAACAACCCAGTTTTCACAAAAATTAAAAAATTTGTTTTCGGTGTGAATTGTTTGATTGTCTGATTTGTTTGCGGTGTTTGCATCCCCGATTTATCGATCGACGATTATTTTTCCCCCTATTATCTCGTATCGGACGGAGAATGACCCTTGCCACCCTGACACTCGACCTTTGCGACACCGGGTTTCACCCGAGCACCGTCGCAACCGGCACAAGTCCACCCATCGCCACCGGAACGAAACCCCGTTTATTTAATGGGGCGCCGAAAAATGTTGTCGGAATGTCACTGCAGTGAGGTACGATCGATGGGCTCGACGCGCTGAGCGCGTAGGTCGAAGTCACGACCGTGATCGCCGGACACGCGAGAGAGAAAACCGGTGGTCATCGGGGGTATTTTCGTCATCCGCCAGACCAACTAGCCTATATAATGACCCCCACCTCCCAAACCAGCCAATTAGGGTTTACTCTAATGAAAAATTGCAGCCACCCCCCTCTAAAAGTCCCCAAATCTGCCCAATAGCCCTCCACCAGCCGAAACCCTAGCCCCCATCAGATCCAGACCGTCAGATCTGGGATCTGACGGCCCAGATTTGCCCAACCGAAGCCAGCCAGCCATCTCCCCAGTCCGGTCCCGGCGGGCCCAACCACCGCCGCCGCGGGCCCGATCAGGGCGTCGCCAGCCCGCGCCACCGCGCTTCCGGCCGCCGCAGCCGCCCGCCGGCGAGCTTCGCACCGGCCGCCGCGCCACCCTCTTCCTTCCTCCTCCCGCGTCTCCCCTCTCCTTGTCCGGCTCCTCACCATCTCTCTCTCCCTCCTGTAGGTCGCCGGCGTCGCCGCACCATGGCCGGATGCCGCCGTCGCTCGCCATGGAGGTCGGGACGAGCTCCGTCGAGCACGGCTCAGCCGCGCCACTCCCGTTCATATCCGGTCCGCCGCCGGCCGGATCTCGTCACCGCGCCCGATCCCGGTCACCCCAGCCTCCCCTCCGCGCCGTCGGATGCTGTCCGGAGCCCCGCCGGCCTTCGCACCCGCCGCCGCGGTCTTGAGCCGGTCAGGCCGCTCGCGTGCGTGCGGACTCCGCCGCCATGGGCCGGCCATGCCCTAGTGGCCCACCACCTCCTGCTAGGCCCGCTCACCTCCTCCAGCCTGCAGCGCCCCCAGCCGGCCAGATGGGCTTGGCCCATGGTGAGGGCTTGAGCCCTTTTTTTTCTTTGTATCTTTTCTTTTTCAATTTTGCTAAGTCCTGATAACAATTGCTGCTGATCTGTTTTTGCGCGGTAGTTTCCCGTTAAACCGTAGCTCCGATGAACGTGCCCCCAAAACGAAAGTTGCTTAGTTTTGCGTGCTCTAGCTTTCGTATGTAGAAAGTTTTTCCGTTTGAGGTCACCTTGATTGTGTAATTGTGTGCTAAAGTGGGCATCAGGCCGTTAAACTGCTACAAATTGCTATTACGTGCTGCTGTTATTATTTTGTTGCAACTTCGCATGATGATTGTGACTCATCCATGAGGCCTATTGCTTTGATTCTTTTTCCTATGTGTTAAGCATCATGTGTAGTTCATTTCCATGATTTAACTTGTCATGTTTGGGTGCTTTAGCTATATTAAATCTTGCTCCAAAGTGGTGATCCTGATGTTATTGTGCTGCTGTGCTGAAAACTGTTATTTTGTTGCAACTTCGGGTGACGATTGCTTCGCAACCGTTTATCGGAATTGAGTGATTCCAATTGCATATTTACTAAGCATCATGTCTACTTCCATTAAATGTATTGCATCTTCATGTTAGCATTACTGGTCATATAGATATTTAGCTCTAAAGTTGCTATGCTGCTGTTGTTGACAGCCACCTCAGTTTTTCACTAAGTCTGTTATTTTGTGATGCCATGTTGCTTGCTTAATATCTTTTGATCTGTGATGCCTTTTTGCATGATTATTTTTGCCATGCCTTCCTTGTCATGTCTAGTTTAATTTCATATCATTTGTGAGCATGTTTGCATTGATTATCATGTTTATGCATTGCTCTAAAGTGTGCTTCGTGATGTTGGCAGATTGTGCCCGTAACTTGTTTTGCTTGTATCTTTTTAACCGTAACTCCGTTTGGGGTGTTCTTTATATGTAACTTGATTATTTTTTCATGTAATTTGTGTTTATGCTATTGTTTGCTGTTGTTAACCAACCAAAAATATGGTTTAGGACAGAACAGTACCAAATGTTTTAATCATCGTGCGGCACTTAGTGTTATGCCATGTCTAGGTTGTGCCTCTCTTAAATTGACTAGCATAGATAGTTTACTTTGTGCTTCACCTCTTGAACTGTTTGTGTGCTATGCCATGCTTGCTTGAGTTGCCATGTTAATAACCGTTGGTTTCACCTGTAGCTAAGCAACTTGAACCACCGTTACCGTGCGGTATTCGTCGTGTGTGACCGATACCCCACTTAAACTGTTAGTAACCGTTCTCGACGATAGATCCGTATCGCGTTGCCGTGTCGTGTGATGTCTTCTTGATCTTGTATTGCTCCGTAGTAATAGTGGTGCACCGTTGATTGCTTTCCAGTGTTTCCTTCTTGTGTGCTACCGCGGGTACCTCTCGGAGACGATGCGAGCTTGCGGTCAACTACACCTTCGGAACCTGACTTATCAACAGGCAAGGACTATACATTACATATGATCCATTCTATTTCAACCAGCGGTTTGCATGCTAGTCTAGGATAGGTTCGATGTTTGATCCTACCACATGTTTACAGCCTCTTTTAAACCGATACAGCCATGTCCCCTCCCAGCAAACCTTGTACTGCTATGTTACTATTGCTCGTTGCTCAGCCCCTACTTGGTATGCATGCTTAGGATGCTAAGATGTTACCCTGTTACTACTTGGTTTGGGATATCACATTATTATATTGTTGTTGATGATATGATTATTATAAATGTTGACTATATTCGACGAAGGATGGAAGGTCTAGGCTATCCCGCCCCGACACTTTGTTCCATTCGAGTCACCTAGGATCCGAGTTCCGGGTATTGGTTTTAAGACGGAGCGTGCCTAACCGCGTGTGGGATTTTATGGGGTCCCCTCTTCTTACCTAACTAGCTTCAAACATTTCTAGTGGTGGCCCAAGCTGATTTACCATTTGAAAACGTGTGTGTGACTGGTCCGCGGCCGGCAGATTTCAAACAACTTGGGCCAGCGGAGACATGGTTTCTCTTGTTGGTCCACCCCAGGGAGCTAGGGGGTTGTCCACATCTGTTTGGGCAACCTATCCGACCTCGTCCAGACGGTAGAGGCCGATTCGAGAGTGCGGCCGGTTTTTGAGTTGGATGTCGACTCACCGGGGGCCACCCGGATTTGTGCGTTGTTAGTTAGAGGGACCTGTCGTTCCGGATCTCTTGGGACTAAATCGTAAAATGGTTGCCTATCATGGGTAGCAACTGAGAGAGATGGGCGTGCGTGCGGAGCCTTGTAATGGGCAGTTGGTACACCCCTGCAGGGTTAAATCTTTTCGAGAAGCCGTGTCCACGGTTATGGACGACTTGAGACCTACTCCTTGTTCATAGACAACAACAACTAAGATAATCTTAATATAATTTGATTAACGTGTGTGTGCCTTGACTGCTTCTTCTTCGTCGGGATGCGAAGAGGAGGACAAGGATAGGATAGGTGTTATGCTTGCGTAAGTAGTTTATAGCAAGACTTGTTGGAGGCGATTCCTCATCTAATGCTTGGCTTCTTATCTTACTCTCTAGATCGTTAGCCACTTCATAAATGCTAGTGCGGCAGCAACCTCACCACTTACCCCTTCCTTACCGTAAACTACTAGTTGTCCTAGAATGACGAGTGATGAAGTCCTTGCTAGGTCAGATGACCACTATAGTTTGATGCTGAGTACCTCTGTACTCATGATACTACCCCCAAACTCTTTTCAGGGTTCTTGATCGACAACAGGTATGGTGATCGACGTTTCACGTGGAGACTCGACGACGACTAGTTAGGCGGATCCCGGCGGAGGGCCTGGACCCGTGTGGTTATGGGATCGATGTTTTTCTCTTTGCCACTAGGCATTTGCTTGTAGTCTGTACCCAGACATGTATCTTCCGCTGCTGTAATGTATTTGAGGCAGATGTATGCCGATTGTATGAGATGTTGTATCATGTATCTGTAATGTTGTGATATCATGTTGGAAATCCGGGGCATATGGCTATGTCATATGTCGCGGTGGGACCGATATGTGCTTCGTCCCCGGATCTGGATGGAAACATCTAGATCTGGAACAGTACCGCATATCGGGCCTTACAACTTGGTATCAGAGCCTTACCGACCGTAGGATCCCCTCTTTGGCCGAAGTCGAGTCTAGACAAAAACTATTTTGTAGTTACTAAGTTAGTTATCGGAGAGTAGGAATCTTTTTACTCCTTACACTTGCTCTGGTCAGGACAAGTGTCGTAAGTGTTTTAATCCTTATCTTACCCCCTTCAAAATCTAGGATCTCGAGTGTGTGGAGTATCGGAACCGTTACAATGCCTTGTTTGCAGCGTATTGTCTCGATTCCGATCTCAGGTGGGAATTCCCGTAGTACCTTTAGCTTCTCCGATTTTGGGTATCATCTGGGTCATCCATTGTCATCCCTCCTTTTACCGGTGTTTTACGACTTGCGTCGAAAATCACTGTCCTTTGATCTAGCTTTCATTGTTGTTCTTCCTCTTGACACTGATGGTTTCGTTTTCCGACATTACCGTCTCTCTGCGGAAATTTATCTCGACCGAAGCTCGACGTCGACATGGAGCAGAGTCCCTTGTTGGTGGTGTTGAAGATCGTCGACTTTCTCCCCTTCCCCTCCCCCCGGATCGTCCTGGATCTCAGGACGAGATCTCTTGTTGGTGGTGTTGTATTGTAACAGCCCAGTTTTCACAAAAATTAAAAAATTTGTTTTCGGTGTGAATTGTTTGATTGTCTGATTTGTTTGCGGTGTTTGCATCCCCGATTTATCGATCGGAGATTATTTTTCCCCCTCTTATCTCGTATCGGACGGAGACTGACCCTTGCCACCCTGACACTCGACCTTTGCGACACCGGGTTTCACCCGAGCACCGTCGCAACCGGCACAAGTCCAGCCATCGCCACCGGAACGAAACCCCGTTTATTTAATAAACGTATTATTTAATGGGGCGCCGAAAAATGTTGTCGGAATGTCACCGCAGTGAGGTACGATCGATGGGCTCGACACGCTGAGCGCGTAGGTCGAAGTTTCGTCCGAATCGGAGTCCGTATGCACCTCCGGCGGTCACGACCGCGATCGCCGGACACGCGAGAGAGAAAACCGGTGGTCATCGGGGGTATTTTCGTCATCCGCCAGACCAGCTAACCTATATAATGACCCCCACCTCCCAAACCAGCCAATTAGGGTTTACTCTAATGAAAAATTGCAGCCACCCCCCTCTAAAAGTCCCCAAATCTGCCCAATAGCCCTCCACCAGCCGAAACCCTAGCCCCCATCAGATCCAGACCGTCAGATCTGGGATCTGACGGCCCATATCTGCCCAACCGAAGCCAGCCATCCATCTCCCCAGTCCGGTCCCCGCGGGCCCAACCACCGCCGCCGTGGGCTCGATCTAGGCATCGCCAGCCCGCGCCGCCGCGCTTCCGGCCGCCGCAGCCGCCCGCTGGCGAGCTTCGCACCGGCCGCCGCGCCACCCTCTTCCTTCCTCCTCCCGCGTCTCTCCTCTCCTTGTCCATCTCCTCACCATCGCTCTCTCCCTCCTGTAGGTCGCCGGCGTCGCCGCGCCATGGCCGGATGCCGCCGCCGCTCGCCATGGAGGTCGGGACGAGCTCCGTCGAGCACGGCTCAGCCGCGCCACTCCCGGTCAGATCCGGACCGCCGCCGGCCGGATCTCGTCACCGCGCCCGATCCCGGTCACCCCAGCCTCCCCTCCGGGCCGCCGGATGCTGTCCGGATCCCCGCCGTCCTTCGCACCCGCCGCCGCGGTCCTGAGCCGGTCAGGCCGTTCGCGTGCGTGCGGACTCCGCCGTCATGGGCCGGCCATGCCCTAGCGGCCCACCACCTCCTGCCAGGCCCGCTCGCCTCCTCCAGCCTGCAGCGCCCCCAGCCGGCCAGATGGGCTTGGCCCATGGTGAGGGCTTGAGCCCTTTTTTTTCTGTGTATCTTTTCTTTTTCACTTTTGCTAAGTCCTGATAACAATTGCTGCTGATCTGTTTTTGCGCGGTAGTTTCCCGTTAAACCGTAGCTCCGATGAACGTGCCCCCAAGACGAAAGTTGCTTAGTTTTGCGTGCTCTAGCTTTCGTATGTAGAAAGTTTTTCCGTTTGAGGTCACCTTGATTGTGTAGTTATGTGCTAAAGTGGGCATCAGGCCGTTAAACTGCTACAAATTGCTATTACGTGCTGCTGTTATTATTTTGTTGCAACTTCGCATGATGATTGTGACTCATCGATGAGGCCTATTGCTTTGATTCTTTTTCCTATGTGTTAAGCATCATGTGTACTTCATTTCCATGCTTTAACTTGTCATGTTTGGGTGCTTTAGCTATATTAAATCTTGCTCCAAAGTGGTGATCCTGATGTTATTGTGCTGCTGTGCTGAAAACTGTTATTTTGTTGCAACTTCGGGTGACGATTGCTTCGCAACCGTTTATCGGAATTGAGTGATTCCAATTGCATATTGTTAAGCATCATGTCTACTTCCATTAGATGTATTGCATCTTCATGTTAGCATTACTGGTCATATAGATATTTAGCTCTAAAGTTGCTATGCTGCTGTTGTTGACAGCCACCTCAGTTTTTCACTAAGTCTGTTATTTTGTGATGCCATGTTGCTTGCTTAATATCTTTTGATCTGTGATGTCTTTTTTCATGATTCTTTTTGCCATGCCTTACTTGTCATGTCTAGTTTAATTTCATATCTTTTGTGAGCATGTTTGCATTGATTATCATGTTTATGCATTGCTCTAAAGCGTGCTTCGTGATGTTGGAAGATTGTGCCTGTAACTTGTTTTGCTTGTATCTTTTTAACCGTAACTCCGTTTGGGGTGTTCTTTATATGTAACTTGATTAGTTTTTCGTGTACTTTGTGTTTATGCTATTGTTTTCTGTTGTTAACCAACCAAAAATATGGTTTAGGACAGAACAGTACCAAATGTTTTAATCATCGTGCGGCACTATATGCCATGTCTAGGTTGTGCCTCTCTTAAATTGACTAGCATAGATAGTTTACTTTGTGCTTCACCTCTTGAACTGTTTGTGTGCTATGCCATGCTTGCTTGAGTTGCCATGTTAATAACCGTTGGTTGATCACCTATAGCTAAGCAACTTGAACCACCGTAACCGTGCGGTATTCGTCGTGTGTGACCGATACCCCACTTAAACTGTTAGTAACCGTTCTCGACGATAGATCTGTATCGCGTTGCCGTGTCGTGTGATGTCTTCTTGATATTGTATTGCTCCGTAGTAATAGTGGTGCACCGTTGATTGCTTTCCAGTGTTTCCTTCTTGTGTGCTACCGCGGGTACCTCTCGGAGACGATGCGAGCTTGCGGTCAACTACACCTTCGGAACCCGACTTATCAACAGGCAAGGACTATACATTACATATGATCCATTCTATTTCAACCAGCGATTTGCATGCTAGTCTAGGATAGGTTCGATGTTTGATCTTACCACATGTTTACAGCCTCTTTTAAACCGATACAGCCATGTCCCCTCCCAGCAAACCTTGTACTGCTATGTTACTATTGCTCGTTGCTCAGCCCCTGCTTGGTATGCATGCTTAGGATGCTACGATGTTACCCTGTTACTACTTGGTTTGGGATATCACATTATTATATTGTTGTTGATGATATGATTATTATAAATGTTGACTATATTCGACGAAGGATGGAAGGTCTAGGCTATCCCGCCCCGACGCTTTGTTCCATTCGAGTCACCTAGGATCCGAGTTCCGGGTATTGGTTTTAAGACTGAGCGTGCCTAACCGCGTGTGGGATTTTATGGGGTCCCCTCTTCTTACCTAACTAGCTTCAAACATTTCTAGTGGTGGCCCAAGCTGATTTACCATTTGAAAACGTGTGTGTGACTGGTCCGCGGCCGGCAAATTTCAAACAACTTGGGCCAGCGGAGACATGGTTTCTCTTGTTGGTCCACCCCAGGGAGCTAGGGGGTTGTCCACATCTGTTTGGGCAACCTATCCGACCTCGTCCAGACGATAGAGGTCGATTCGAGAGCGCGGCCGGTTTTTGAGTTGGATGTCGACTCACCGGGGGCCACCCGGATTTGTGCGTTGTTAGTTAGAGGGACCTGTCGTTCCGGATATCTTGGGACAAAATCATAAAATGGTTGCCTATCATGGGTAGCAACTGAGAGAGATGGGCGTGCGTGCGGAGCCTTGTAATGGGCAGTTGGTACACCCCTGCAGGGTTAAATCTTTTCGAGAAGCCGTGTCCACGGTTATGGACGACTTGAGACCTACTCCTTGTTCATAGACAACAACAACTGAGATAATCTTAATATAATTTGATTAACGTGTGTGTGCCTTGACTGCTTCTTCTTCGTCGGGATGCGAAGAGGAGGACAAGGATAGGATAGGTGTTATGCTTGCGTAAGTAGTTTATAGCAAGACTTGTTGGAGGTGATTCCTCATCTAATGCTTGGCTTCTTATCTTACTCTCTAGATCGTTAGCCACTTCATAAATGCTAGTGCGGCAGCAACCTCACCACTTACCCCTTCCTTACCGTAAACTACTAGTTGTCCTAGAATGACGAGTGATGAAGTCCTTGCTGGGTCAGATGACCACTACAGTTGGATACTGAGTACCTCTGTACTCATGATACTACCCCCAAACTCTTTTCAGGGTTCTTGATCGACAACAGGTATGGTGATCGACGTTTCACGTGGAGACTCGACGACGACTAGTTAGGCGGATCCCGGCGGAGGGCCTGGACCCGTGTGGTTATGGGATCGATGTTTTTCTCTGTGCCACTAGGCATTTGCTTGTAGTTTGTACCCAGCCATGTATCTTCCGCTGCTATAATGTATTTGAGGTAGATGTATGCCGATTGTACGAGATGTTGTATCCTGTATCTGTAATGTTGTGATATCATGTTGGAAATCCGGGGTATATGGCTATGTCATATGTCGTGGTGGGACCGATATGTGCTTCGTCCCCGGATCTGGATGGAAACATCTAGATCTGGAACAGTACCGCATATCGGGCCTTACAGGTGCCTTCCTCGACTTCCCCACGAGAAAGCACGCCATAGCACTCACACTTATCTTGGTAAGTTTTATAAGTATCCAGTTCAAGTTGTCTAATAATCTAGCTAAGCTTTCCAAGTAGTCCTTAACCGCGGACGCGGCTATTCGAATAGTTTTGTTAACCCTGCAGGGGTGTACCGCTACACACACGTGTCAGCAGTTACCGCCTTTTGTGCTACCGGGATGAATTGAGAGGGGTTTATCATGGAAGTCCGGCCGGGGTTCCAGTACATTCAGCAACTTTGGAAGTCCGGCCGAGGTTCCAGTACAGCATCAAACGATGTGTGCAGGGTCCCAAGCCGGTCTTGAAAAGCCGTTCATCCACTTCGCAGACCGTGCCACAACCCTACCAGAACTCCGAACTACTGCGACTTCTGGGGTTCGAACGGGGTGAGGTAATAGGATGAGAGGGGTCAGTGAGACCAATGTGTGGTTGTACTCTTATTCTTGGATCACCACACAAGAACTCGGACTTAAGGTTGTGTTCAACGAGACAACCCACTGTGTACTCCTACACAGCCTCTCATTGTTCACCTTGTATTAGGGTAGATTCACCAACACATTTCCACCATCATCAACATGATCACTACCATCCCGACTCACAAAAGAGTAACCTCATTGTAACTCTAAGCATGCAATAAGCAGTAACAGTTGCAGGGGTTACATGATATCAACCAACTCCTACATTTGCTAGGATTGTGGTTTGCTTACTACTGTGACAAAATGATAGGTCATGCAAAGGATTGGGTTCAACTATGCGGTAGAAACGTTATCATGGTAATCATCCTATACAATGCATAAGCGAGACATGAGAGGGAAGTGGGATTTTATCGACATGATCAAAGGGAGTTTGCTTGCCTTGCTGACGAGGTTCGGTATCGGGGTCGTCAACGAAGGGGGTGATCTCGGGCTCCGGCTCTACTTCTATCAGCAACATGACAATCATAGAATCAACATAAAGTACGATGCACAATCACATGAATAAGATTGTAATGGTGATGTTCATGGTTGCATTGTGTGGACAATTCCATTTAAAAGGAGTATATTGCAAATGAATTGCAAATTCAAACTCCATATGATTTATCGATGAATTTCAAATGCATTTGAATCCATGAATGTTCATTTGAAAAGGTTGATCATGAGGTAAATGTGAGGTAAAGCCTCTGATGTGTGGATGTTGTAAATGTGAGGTAAAGCCTCTGATGTGTGGATGAAACCATTTAAAATAAGTGTGTTGCAAAGTCATTTGCAAATTCACTCCAAATTTGAATTCAAATTAAATGCATATGGATGTTTGCCACTGTTCACCCAATTTAAATTGGTCAAACATGAAAACAAATCCCATATTCAGAATCCTTGCATTTTTATGATAATTTTAGACATATTATTTGTCCAATTTGAAGTTAATATGAATTTCCTATGATTTTTCAAAGTTTGAAGCATTTTCTGGAATTTCTCTGAATTATTATTAAATCATTTATCGATTTACTGCGTCAGCACCACGTCAGCATGACGTGGGGGGGGGGCTGACCAGTCAACCCTGCCAGTGGGGACCTCCTGTCATTGAGAGGGGGGTTAATCCCCTCTGTTTAAACTAATAGGGGTTAGTTAGGCCAGTGGGGGGCCACATGTCAGTGGGGATTAGGAGGGGGTTAGCTTGGGGTTAGGGTGCCAATGGAGGTTTGCCGGCGCCGGAGTTCCTGTAGATGGCCGGAGTTCATCGGGGCAGCGATTCAGGCCACGGGAGATCAAAAGGAGGGCACCGTCGCGTAGCCTGTGCTCCCGCGCGTCCAGTGGACCCATTGGGGGGTCACTGGCGTGCTCTAGAGCACGAGAGCAACAGGCATGGCGGCGGCCGGGCTCGGGCATCGGCGAGATCTCGCTACAGAACGCGAGAGGAGGCAGGGATCGAGGCAAAATGGTCGCAAGCTCACCCTAGACGTGATGACGAACTCGATGGGGGCGAAGGGTGGCCGGAGGAGGGGGAATCGCTCGTCGGAGTAGCTTCGGCTGGCGACAAGAATTTGGACGCGGGCGTTAACTCCACTGGACCTTGGCTCAAATTGAGACGGCAGCTAGATGAAGACGACCTCGAGGAGCTCCATGGACATGCTGGCTTGAACTTGCTCGGCCAGTGGCCGCGTCGGGGCACGAAGGCGTTCTTCTAGGGTTTCAGTGGCGGTTTGAATCTTCGCCGGGACGACGAACAGAGGCCAGGGATGGGGGAGAAATGTGCGGAGCGTCTCCCAGGCGTGTGCGGCTGCGAGAAGGAGCACGGGAGGGCTGAGGGGGCAGCCACGGCGTCGACCTGGGCATGCCC
The DNA here is from genome assembly GCA_950022295.1 of Bromus sterilis. NCBI lineage: Eukaryota > Viridiplantae > Streptophyta > Magnoliopsida > Poales > Poaceae > Bromus > Bromus sterilis. Next base: position 381,199,495 of record OX465595.1, on the reverse strand, counting down.
GGCACGCAACACCGTGCCTGGCTGCCTGGGGAAGACGACAGCCCTAGTGGCGGCTGGGCCTAGCTGGGCCAGAAGAGATGGGCCTCGCCCTGTGCGACAGGTAACTTCTCTCTTCTTCTTTTTCTATTTTATTTTTCTGCAAATATGTTTTGGCTCTGCTAAAAATAGTTAGCCAATTTATAAAATGCTTAAACTTTTTATATGGCCTCATAATAATATAGACTAGCCATTTATAAAGTTTGGCACTTTTTAAAATTCAAATGATTTGAATTTTAAATCAAATAGGGTTATTTGATTAATTCCAAGGCACTGTTTGAATATTTGAAAAATCCATGAGCATGGGGTGGGTCCCACATCACTTGATATGTGATCACACTCATTTATAAGACTTTTCAAAAATCAAACATGAATTTTTGGAGAAGATTTATTTCTGCCCTTTTGAATTAATTCATCTGGGGGGGGGGGGGGGGTTCCTTCTCCCATTTCAATTTCTTTTGAAATTTTTATCATGATGCAAAGTGACTTGCTAAACCTAGCACATACCTAAATTGGGGTTGTGACAACTCGCCCCCACTCAAAAGAATCTCGTCCCGAGATTCAGAAGTCTGCGGGAGGAAGGAGGGGTACTCGGCACTGAGACGATCTTCTCTTTCCCACGTGGCTTCTTTCTCAAAGTGGTGTGACCATTGCACTTTCAGAAACTTAATCTTCTGACGACGAGTGACACGCTCTGCTGAATCAAGAATACGAACGGAGTACTCTCGATAAAAAAGGTCATCTTGGAGATCAAGCGTTTCATGGTCTACTTCGCGGATGGGGTCCTTGAAGCAACGCCTGAGTTGTGAAACATGGAATACATCATGTACTCGGGAAAGGTGCGGGGGTAGTTCAAGTTGGTAGGCAACTTCTCCACGTTTAGAAAGAATGCAGAAAGGTCCGATGTAACATGGGGTCAACTTGCCTTTGATACCGAATCGTTGGGTTCCCTTCAGAGGAGGAACCCGAAGGTAAGCCTTCTCATCCAGATTGTAGCTCTCTTGCCTATGATGACGATCATAGTAGCTTTTCTGCGAGACTGGGCGGCTTTCAATTGATCACGAACAATGCGAACTTGCTCTTCTGCTTCCTTGATCATATCCAGTCCAAAGAATTGTCTTTCACCGGTTTATGACCAGTTTAGGGGTGTTCGACATCGTCGTCCATATAGGAGTCCAAAAGGAGCCATGTTCAGACTAGATTGGAAACTATTGTTATAAGAAAATTCGGCGAATGGAAGAGACTTCTCCCAATTCTTTCCGAATGAGATAACACAAGCTCTGAGCATGTCTTCAATAATTTGGTTAACCCTTTCGACTTGACCGCTAGACCGAGGATGGAAAGCTGTACTAAAGGAGAGAGGACTTCCCATAGCATTCTGAAAGCTTCCCCAGAATCTATAGGTGAAAAGGCTACCGCGATCAGAATTGATTTCCAAAGGAACACCATGAAGAGACACAATTCTAGAGACATACAAGTCCGCCAACTGACTAGCAGTTATAGACTCGCGAACGGGAAGGAAGTGAGCAACTTTGGAAAGTATATCTATGACAACGAAGATGGCATCATTTCCTTTCTTGGTTTTTGGAAAGCCGGTGATGAAGTCCATACCGACTTTGTCCCATTTCCACTCTGGAATAGGCAAAGGTTGAAGTGTACTAGCAGGTCTTTGGGGTTCTGCCTTAATGCGACGACAAACATCACATTCAGCAACAAATCGAGCAATGTCTCTCTTCATCCTAGTCCACCAAAATCTCTGGCGTAGATCTCGGTACATTTTTGTGCTACCGGGATGAATTGAGAGGGGTTTATCATGGGCTTCTTTGAGGAAGAGTTGCCTTAGTTCCCTATTCTTAGGTACTACCGAACGATTTCCAAAGAATATCGTTCCTTTACTATCTGTGGAGAAACATTTAGCAACTCCGCTAGCAATGTTCTCCTTGATCCGGCGAACACCTCATGCACGCCTTTGGGAAACTATAATTTGATCCTCAAGTGTTGGTTTCGCCACCAAGTTGAAAAGAGATCCACGAGGAACAATCTCGAGATTGAGCTTTCAAAATTCCTCATGAAGAAGTGGTTGATACTGTTGTAACATGAGGTTGTTACAATACGACTTACGACTTAGTGCATCAGCCATGACATTGGCTTTGCCTGGGGTGTAAGAAATTCCTACGTCGTAATCTTTTATCAACTCAATCCAGCGTCTTTTCCTAAGATTAAGATCTGGCTGGGTGAAAATGTATTTGAGGCTTTGGTGGTCGGAATAAATCTCACAACTATTACCAAGGAGGTAATGTCGCCAAGTTGTCAGGGCATGAACTACGGCAGCGAGTTAAAGATAATGGGTAGGATAGTTCTCTTCATGTGGCCGCAACTGGCGTGAAGCATAAGCTACCACATGTCTATCTTGCATAAGTATGCATCCTAACCCTTGCCGTGAGGCGTCGCAAAAGATCTCGAAATCCTTTTTGGTGTCTGGAGGCGCAAGTACGGGTGCAGAAGTCAATCTTCATTTTAGCTCTTGAAAGATTTCCTCGCACTTGGGAGTCCATTGGAATTTCTTATCTTTCTTGAGAAGTTCAGTTAGAGGCTTTGCAACTTTGGAGAAGTTCTCAACGAAGCGGCGACAATAGCTGGCTAGGCCAAGAAAACTTCGAACTTGCTTAACCGATTCAGGTGGAGTCCAGTCAAGGACGGCCTGAACTCTCTCGGGATTCACAACAATGCCTTTTGCAGAAATCACGTGGCCTAAGTAGGTCACTTCTGGTAGCCAAAATTCACACTTGGAGAATTTAGCATACAGGCGATGCTCTCTAAGTTTCATCAATACCAGCCTTAGATGTTCGGCATGTTCTTCGTTCTTCGAGTAGATGAGAATGTCATCGAGATAAACCACAAATTTTTTATCTAAGTACTCCATGAAGATCGAATTCATCATGCGTGAGAAAGTGGCGGGGCATTGGTTAAACCAAAGGACATGACGGTGTACTCGTAAAGACCATAACGAGTAGTGAAAGCCGTTTTGGGAATGTCCTTGTTTTGGATTTTGATTTGATGATAGCCTAATCTCAAATCCATCTTGGAGAAGACAGAGGATCCAACAAGTTGATCATAAAGATCATTGATCCTGGGCAGTGAGTACTTGTTCTTTATCGTCGCTAGATTTAGCGGGCGATAGTCTACGCACATCCTTTCTGTTCCATCTTTCTTCATTACGAACAGAACGGGGCAACCCCATGGCGATGAGCTAGGGCGGATGAAGCCTTTTGCCAACAAAGCTTCAAGTTGGATTTTAAGCTCAGCTAACTCACGTGGGGCCATTTTGTATGGGCGTTTGGAAATTGGTTCGGTTCCGGGCATAAGATCCACTATGAACTCTACACATCTGTCGGGTGGCTAGTTTTAAGGGGTTGGGTTACTGGATGGTTTTCCTGAGGATGACCAAGGCTTACTAGGGGCTACAACAGATATGTCAGAGTAACAAAGTACCCCAACACGATGGTTAGTGTGGTTCTTCTTGCTAGAAGACATCTAAAGTGGGAGGAAGAGCTGCAAATGAATCACTATCGGTTTCTAGAACAAAACCTACATCAAACTCTATGGAACTGTCGGGCATGCCACCTAGAAGTTCTTCTAAAAGGACAACTGAAAGGGGAGAAGGATTTTTGCAAATGCATCAGATTATGAAGAAACCTGGAATGACTCGGACAGCATAACGACTGTAATTGCAAGAAAAGACAATTTCTTACAACATGAAAACAACACTTACATACGATGTAAGAAATCAGGAAGCACAACAACGCTAGTAAACCGAACACGGCTTTCCTACGGCTACAAGGAAGCAAACAACGAGATGTTCTAGCAAGACATAGATGAGCCTAGTCCTATCTTCCCGTAGAAGAGGTAAGGGTGACTCAGAACTCAGAACGAAGGGGGTAAGGAGAAAAAAGAAGCCTTACGTTGTTCCCTTATATACCCAGAGTAACTATATAACTATAGCAAGCTAGACTCGACTTCGGCCAAGGCTGATAATCCTACAGTCAGTCCTGCTCTGATACCAAGTCTATCGGGACCCGGCGTTAGCGTATGCAAGTCCCGCTACGACATAGTCATATGGAGAGCCGAGAACCGTACCCAGTTGTCTAAGAAGACAAGGCCAAGCACAGAACATTCTCGGAAAGCATCGTACGTGAGGGGCATCCCATCCAGGCCGGATGATCAACTGAGATGGGTCCTCATCGTCCGCACACAAGTCTAAAGATATGGGTGATGAAATCCCATATTCACAGACAAGTCTCCTCAACCATACTATCGACTATCTCATAACTCTTACATAGACTTACTCCAGCCCGATCACTTAGTCGGGGTCTAGGGCGGGCTCGATCATACCACAAAGTGTGCACGAGACAGAGTCTCGAGCAATCGCATCGCGATGCACCAAGTTGCGCACATCTAAGGGCCACTTGGTGTATGAAAGACCGCCAGCCAGATCACAACTAAGGTCTCAAAAACCCATACAAAGACATGCATGTTATAAACATACACACAGCACACATGCCTTGTATGAACAACAGGTATCATTGCAATTCTCTACAAAGTATACCACTTTATTGATAACTCTTACAGAGTGCACACAGAGATCACAAGTCTGTGATCCAACATTACATCAAACATGCGGAAGCAAAGTAGTTCTGAGTACAGACAAGTTTAACAAATGGCTTAGAGAAGCCTTATCTATAAACAAGCCCTTTCACGAGGGAACCAGTCTGCTGACTGGGACTACACTAGCTTGGTCTTCAGTCGTCGAGCTCGAGGAAGAATCCACCTTCGGGGTCAGTGGGTTCATCTAAAACATAGAATAAGCAAACGTGAGTACAAAGTCGTACTCAACAAGACCTACGTAGGAACTATACTACTCATGCACATGTATCAAGGTAAAAGGGAGGTGGGGTTCAAATGCAGGAGTGCCAGCTTTGACATGGCTAGTCTTAAACTACGAGTACCAGACTTGAGGTAAGAAGCGTACACGAGTCCACTACACCTCCAACCAATTACACCACTATGGTGCATTCCTCGACTTCCCCACGAGAAAGCACGCCATAGCACTCACACTTATCTTGGTAAGTTTTATAAGTATCCAGTTCAAGTTGTCTAATAATCAAGCTAAGCTTTCCAAGCAGTCCTTAACCGCGGACGCGGCTATTCGAATAGTTTTGTTAACCCTGCAGGGGTGTACCGCTACACACACGAGTCATCAGTTACCGCCTTTTGCGTGTCACCGTTCAGGAGGTGACAGCGAGGATGCCACCACAACACTTCGCCCACAGCTCCGTTCTAGTCCAAAGAGTGTCCTATCTGAGGGGGATCCGGATGGAAGTCCGGCCGAGGTTCCAGTACAGCCTCAAACGATATCTGTAGGGTCCCAAGCCGGTCTTGAAAAGTCGTTCATCCACTTCGCAGACCGTGCCACAACCCTACCAGAACTCTGAACTACTGCGACTTCTGGGGTTCGAACAGGGTGAGGTACTAGGATGAGAGGGGTCAGTGAGACCAATGTGTGGTTGTACTTTTATTCTTGGATCACCACACAAGAACTCGGACTTAAGGCTGTGTTCAACGAGACAACCCACTGTGTACTCCTACACAGCCTCTCATTGTTCACCTTGTATTAGGGTAGATTCACCAACACATTTCCACCATCATCAACATGATCACTACCATCCCGACTCACAAAAGAGTAACCTCATTGTAACTCTAAGCATGCAATAAGCAGTAACAGTTGCAGGGGTTACATGATATCAACCAACTCCTATATTTGCTAGGATTGTGGTTTGCTTACTACTGTGACAAAATGATAGGTGATGCAAAGGATTGGGTTCAACTATGCGATAGAAACGTTATCATGGTAATCATCCTATACAATGCATAAGCGAGACATGAGAGGGAAGTGGGATTTTATCGACATGATCAAAGGGAGTTTGCTTGCCTTGCTGACGAGGTTCGGTATCGGGGTCGTCAACGAAGGGGGTGATCTCGGGCTCCGGCTCCACTTCTATCAGCAACATGACAATCATAGAATCAACATAATGTACAATGCACAATCACATGAATAAGATTGTAATGGTGATGTTCATGGTTGCATTGTGTGGACAATTCCATTTAAAAGGAGTATATTGCAAATGAATTGCAAATTCAAACTCCATATGATTTATCAATGAATTTCAAATGCATTTGAATCCATGAATGTTCATTTGAAAAGGTTGTTCATGAAGTGATGTTGTAAAGGTGAGGTAAAGCCTCTGATGTGTGGATGAAACCATTTAAAATAAGTGTGTTGCAAAGTCATTTGCAAAATCACTCCAAATTTGAATTCAAATTAAATGCATATGGATGTTTGCCACCGTTCACCCAATTTAAATTGGTCAAACATGAAAACAAAGTCCATATTCAGAATCCTTGCATTTTTATGATAATTTTAGACATATTATTTGTCCAATTTGGAGTTAATATGAATTTCCTATGATTTTTCAAAGTTTGAAGCATTTTCTGGAATTTCTCTGAATTATTATTAAATCATTTATCGATTTACTGCGTCAGCACCATGTCAGCATGACGTGGGGGGGGGGGGCTGACCAGTCAACCCTGCCAGTAGGGCCCTCCTGTCATTGAGAGGGGAGTTAATCCCCTCTGTTAAAACTAACAGGGGTTAGTTAGGCCAGTGGGGGGCCACATGTCAGTGGGGATTAGGAGGGGGTTAGCTTGGGGTTAGGGTGCTAATGGAGGTTCACCGGCGACGGAGTTCCTGTAGATGGCCGGAGTTCATCGGGGCAGCGATTCAGCCCACGGGAGATCAAAAGGAGGGCAACGTCGCGTAGCCTGTGCTCCCGCGCGTCCAGTGGACCCATTGGGGGTCACTGGCTTGCTCTAGAGCACGAGAGCAACAGGCATGGCGGCGGCCGGGCTCGGGCATCGGTGAGATATCGCTACAGAACGCGAGAGGAGGCAGGGATCGAGGAAAAATGGTCGCAAGCTCACCCTAGACGTGATGACGAACTCGACGGGGGCAAAGGGTGGCCGGAGGAGGGGGAATCGCTCGTCGGAGTAGCTTCGGCTGGCGACAAGAATTTGGACACGGGCGTCAACTCCACTAGACCTTGGCTCAAATTGAGACAACGGCTAGACGAAGACGACCTCGAGGAGCTCCATGGACATGCTGGCTTGAGCTTGCTCAGCCAGTGGCCGCGTCGGGGCACGAAGGCGTTCTGCTAGGGTTTCAGTGGCAGTGTGAATCTTCGCCGGGAGGACGAACAGAGGCCAGGGATGGGGGGAGAAATGTGCGGAGCGTCTCCCAGGCGTGTGCGGCTGCGAGAAGGAGCACGGGAGGGCTGAGGGGCAGCCACGGCGTCGACCTGGGCATGCCCGGCACGCAGCACCGTGCCTGGCTGCCTGGCGAAGACGACAACCCCAGTGGCGGCTGGGCCTAGCTGGGCCAGAAGAGATGGGCCTCGCCCTGTGCGACAGGTAACTTCTCTCTTCTTCTTTTTCTATTTTCTTTTTCTGCAAATATATTTTGGCTCTGCTAAAAATAGTTAGCCAATTTATAAAATGCTTAAACATTTTATATGGCCTCATAATAATATAGACTAGCCATTTATAAAGTTTGGCACTTTTTAAAATTCAAATGATTTGAATTTTAAATCAAATAGGGTTATTTGATTAATTCCAAGGCACTATTTGAATATTTGAAAAATCCATGAGCATGGGGTGGGTCCCACATCACTTGATATGTGATCACACTCATTTATAAGACTTTTCAAAAATCAAACATGAATTTTTGGAGAAGATTTATTTCTGGCCTTTTGAATTAATTCATCTGGGGGGGTTCCTTCACCCATTTCAATTTCTTTTGAAATTTTTATCATGATGCAAAGTGACTTGCTAAACCTAGCACATACCTAAATTGGGGTTGTGACACCAAGTGTGAAACTTTAGTAGATAGTTGTTCTCAACAAACTTTTTCTCTCTTTTTCCCAGTCCCCTGCTTGCACGCAAACACCATCTGGAGACATTCGAGTCACGGACAGTGAGAGCTCTTACACCTTTTATTCTTTTGTTGCTTGGGTCAATGCTAATATAGACTCTTTCTTGTTAAGACTTGAATTGAATTGCATGCTTTGATTGCTTTACTTAAAAGTCCTTATATGGTTGTGTGGCATGTCACCACAGAAATTATGCTTGTTATCATTTACCTACTCGAGGAAGAGCAGGAATTAAGCTTGGGGATGTTGATACGTCCCAAACGTATCTATAATTTCTGCTTGCTCCATGCATGTTTTGTGTGACTTTTCCATGATTTGCTTGAACTTTCATACACTTTTGAGCATATTTGGACTAATCTATTAACCCAGTGCACCCAGCTGCCAGTTCTTGTTTTATGTTGTTTTCGTATTTCAGGTTTTCCGGCCATTAAAAGTGCTCCAAAAATTCGAAAAAATCAGATAAAAAATTAGCGACCCGGAAGCTTCCGGAAACACCAAAGGAGGGAAGGGGGGCCACCACAGGGACTCCAGAAGGGTCCCTGGCGCGGCCCCACCCTAGGCCGCGCCAGGGAGCCTCCTGGCTACCCTGTGGCCCCTCTCGGTGCCCCCTTCGCCTATATTTAGCCCTCGGGGTGGAAACCCCTAATATCGATCTCTTTTCCGCGATCTCGCCTCTGTACCGCCGCCGCCGTTTCCAGATCGGGGCTGCCTGAAGAAGCTGCCCCGGCACCCTGCCGGGAGGAGGAACCCACTCCGGGATACCATCCATAGCCATGGACGCCTCTCGTATGTACCGTGAGTAGTTTCCCTTGGATCATGGGTCCGTGACCAGTAGCTATGTGATGTACTTCTCTCCCCTCTTTGTGCTTCCACTTTCGAGACCTCGTGAGCTGCCTCACATGATCGAGGCAATTTTGTAATTTCTGCTGTTGCTATGCTGAGTTTGTATGGATCTGATGGATTATGAGACTATGTTCAGATTGTGATGAGTAATATATTTAGTTCTTCTCTTTTATATTTTGTTCTTGAGTACATTCTAGCATGTTCTCCGTTGCAGTATTTTACTTTGGACAAGTATTTGGTTGCAACTCCAAGAGGGAGCGTTATGCTTGATTGTGGGTTCAGCCCCTTGATGTCTAGCTTGAGTGACAGAAACATGAGACTAGGGGATGTGCTATTGCCACCACGGATAAAACAACGGTGCTTGTATCCGCGGGTGGAAGGATTGTTTACTTTACGCAAAGTTCTTTTAATGCAGTTGTTTGTTGCTTTGAGTTTACACTTTGGCTGGGATTCACAACTTAATACCAGCGAGATGTTCTGGATAGATATCTCAAGGTGGATAATTCGTAGTAGATGCAGTTGGATTTCGTTCTACTTACCTTGGCGTACTGCCCATTGCTTTTGAGCCCTTCCTTTCTTTGCAACATAGTTAGCATTGCGGTGCCTTCATAATTATGTCAATTTCCCAATTGTGATTTGTTTACCTCGCTAGCACTTTTATCGTCTTTTGGGAGAGAGACATCACTAGTGAAAATCACGGAACCCCGGTCCATCTTCACATTACTGTTTACATCCTTAGTTTACTTTCAGTTGCCACTATTATTATCTCTTGCGTTGATCCTTTGTAAACAGCAAGGCCGGAGGAATTGACAACTCCTCTGTACTCGTTGGGAGCAAAGTTATTTGTATCTGTGTGCAGGTCCACGTCAAGCGCCTTGACACCTTCTTGTATCTGTTGGAGTCCTACTGGTTCGATAACCTTGGTATCTTTACCGAGGGAAATTTGCTGCTACGCTACATCTCACCTTCCACTTGGGGTAACCAACGAGGAGTGAGAGATCCTCACCGTATCAGCATCCTGCTGTCGAGTCGATTATCTGATCGATTCTTGGCAGGGGAAAGTGATCCTTTGGGAAGTATTTGTTGACTGACCCGTAGTCGACGCACATCCGCAGCACGTCTGTGTTTTTCTTGGGGACCAGCACAGGGTTGGCTGTGACTTTCTTCGTCTCTCGGATGAATTGAGCGTCGAGTAATCGGTTGACCTCCTCCCCGATTGCTCTGCGCTTGGGTTATGAGAATCTTCGTAGTGCCTGCTTCACTGGCTTGGTGTTTGGCTTGATACGCAGCGTGTGTTCCGCGAACTCGCGCGGTATTCCTGGCATGTCGGTTGGGCACCAGGCAAAGATTTCCCATTCTTCACGGAGGAAAGCGATGAGGCCAGTCGCTTGCTCTTCCGGGAGGTGGGCGTACATGCGGGCTATTTTTTCTGGGTCCGTCGGGTGCACTTGTTGGGTGACTGTGTCGCTGTCGAAGCTGAAGTCCCGCCCATACTCTTTTGACTCGCTTCGACTTGCTAGCGGAAAGATACTTTTGTCTGTCGCCATGGCTATTTCTGTGAGTTCTTGCTCGGCTCCAAAGGTGTCAGAAACTTTGTGGAAATCGCGATCACATTGGTCTAATTTGGTGAAGACCCCATTGACTATAATGACGCCCGCGGATCCTGGCATATTGAGTTTGAGGTAGGCGTAGTGCGGAACCGCCATGAATTGCGCGAATGCTGGAAGTCCCAGTATGGCGTGGTACTGCGACTGCCAATCGAGTACTTCGAACTCGAGGGTGTGTCTTGCGAAATTGCGTCTGCTGCCAAAGACAACTTCGAGCTCGATTATTCCAAGGGAAGTAGCCGCTTCTCCTGGGACTACTCCGTATAGCATGGTGCTTGATTTTTTTCCATACTGATCGTGGGATCAGCATCTTGTGTAGAGTGCTGACGAAGATTATGTTCATGCTGCTGCCTCCGTCCATGAAGATTCTGTCCATGTCGTACCCTCCAATTTTAGCATCGAGTACCAGGGGCACGTGCCCCGGCCTTGGGACTGCAGGTGGGTGATCGCTCTGGGAGAACGTGATACTAGTTTCTGCATCGTGTAGCTGGTAGACTTCGACTGTGTTTAGGTTCTCGGCTGCTCTGGCTTGCAGGGTGTAGGCGTCCTGTTGAGCTTGCGATACCCTGCCTTCTTGGATCGTGTACACCTGTCCGTGAGGCGGGTTCTAGCGTCTTTCGGGACTTGGAGTCGGCGTCTGCTCGGTTCGTCGGGTGCGCTTGGCTTCTCGTTGTTTTTCTTCTTGAGGCTGTCGGCGAGTTCGTTGAACAGGCGGCAGTCTCCCAAAGTGTGACTCGATCTGATGTATCCCTAGTCGCCTTCGAAGCAGTGGATCGTGCAGGGTCCTTCTAGCTGCTCCCTGACCATGAGTTTGCTGGATCCGGCGTGTCGTCTCCTCCTTCAGATTCGGAAGATATGCGCGTGATCCGCCGGGTGCTCGTGGACTCGCGGGTCAATATCGATCCCCTCGCTCAGATTCTGGTTCTTTATAAGGTTGGGGAATTCGTCTGGTCTTCGATCTGGGTCGTAGTATTCGCCGGTCTGAGTCTCAGAGTCGCTGTCCTGGCGGGCGACAGCTGTCCGCACGGCGGCGGGTCGTCGAGTGATCAGCGAGCGCGTAGCTGTATAGTGCGACTCGTCGAGTGGGGTATCTTCGTAGAATCCTCGCGCCTATCTTCTAGGTCGTCGATTTTTTCTTCGTTGGTGATGATCGCTGATCTCGAGCTCGGAGTCGGCGTCTTGTTGTGTGGCGGGTGCCTGGGTGGCGGTGGGTCGTCGAGTGGTCGGCAAGTCCTCTGCTTCGTGCTGTATTTCGTCGATCGGGATCTCTGCGTAGAACCCTCGCTCCTTTCTTTTGGGTCGTCGATTTCTCCTTCGCTGGCGGTGGACTCAGTTTCCGCCATAGTATTGGTCTTGGCACAGCTGCAGGCCGAGCGATCTCGGTGGGGCGGCAGAGATGTTTTTCGTGATCTTGAATTCTTCGGGTGGATTGGATCTGGTTCTTGCTCTTGAATTGTGGCTTGCTGAAGACGGAACCGCCGAGATCGTAATTCCAACCTGTGTAGTTCCCACAGACGGCGCCAATTGACCGGGATCAACCCCGGCAAATCCCATGGTCTGGGACCCTGGGTTAGTCATGAGAGGCACAGGTTGGACGATAGCTCGTCGGCTAACAGGAGGAGACGTTCCTGCTCGATATTATTGCTGGGAGATGCGATTACAGGGAAAGCCAAGGCTAGTGTGCACAAGGCTAGGGTTACAGATTGTGTGTTGGTTGACCTCGACGTCTCCCCTCCCAGCCTTTATATATTAGGCTAGGTCTCGGGGAACCCGTCTTGGATTACAGATGAGGTTTCCTAACCCTAATCTTGTATTGCACGGCAGGTTTGCACCTTCCTTACGAGTCGCGGACTCCTACGTCGGTGCCACTAGTGGACCAAGGCTAGGCCCAGGCGGTATCTTTGTGGGCCCTCTGTCTTCGGGTACACCGGGTAGGCCCATCCATAGGAGTCGTGGGGTCACCCCCTCGTCACGCTCTAAGACTACCACATACAAAATGCTTACTCTGGCAAAGCGAGCGGAGCTCTTGGTGGAGCAGGAGGAGGCGCATGGAGGCGAAGGAGGAGAATGACAAACTTACTCCAGTACGTCGCCGCCAGCTCTGTCGGGAGTTACAGGATATGCGCGTCATGGAGTGGCTTCCTTGACAAAATCCCACCATGGCAGAATAAAAGGTGATCCTTGACTCATTTAGTCGGAGCACGAGGTGCAAACCAACCGCCGCCTCCTCCATGAGCAACAGGAGAGGATCGACTACTTCAACGTCGGCCCTGAGGACGACGAGGTGCCACCCGAGGCTGCCGAGGAGATGTGGGTAGAGGATGACGGTGTAGAGTTCAATTAGTTTTTTTGTTTTTTTTATATTGTAATAGTTCAACGAACGAAATATTGTTTGATTATGTAAATTTTATTTGGATATGAATAGATTTCATTCAAATTTATTCGATTTGCACAAAATTTTAAATTAGTGTGAATTTGAATGAAATATGTTAAATCATTGATGAACGGATAAGGCTAGGTTGAAGGACCGGTTTCCACATCAATATCGACGCGCCTAGCTGGCGCCCGCCCCCAGGTCCAACCGAGCGACCCTTCCACGCGTTTCGTTCCTAGCCTAAAACGGAAAGTCCCTGCCCCCCCGCCCCGACCCACATCTCCTGGACCCGCGTTCCCCTCCCACCTGGTCCGCGTGTGAAGACCACGCTAGAAGCTCTCCCCCCCCCGGTCCTGCACGTGGTCCCTTCTCTCCCTCCTCTTCTTTCTTCTCCTTCCTTCAACCCCGCACATATTTGAAGCAATGGCCGGCGGCTGTTGATCAGCACACAACGCCCCCCTACACCCAACCCCCACCCCCCCTCTATCTCCTCCCTGCCCTATGAAGGTATTCTCCCCTCTCACCTTACCTTCTCTTCCTCTCCTTACATATCCAGGGCAGATCTGCCATGACCTGGTTCAAATTTTGTCCTCTCTTGTTACATGTAGAGATACTTGGTGAAGTTGTTGTTTTTTTAGCAACCCATGCCCTCCTCTCTTCTTTGAACCCATGCACTCAACCCTCTATCCATCTCATGTGATGTGTAACAAAAAAAAGAGGAGTTGCTCAAAAAACTTGTTACATGAAGCAACTTTGGCAAGCTCCTGTATTTTTGGGCAACTTGCATTGAATATAGCTAACAACTATGTGTGCTAATTGTGCAACTTGCAATGAATAACCCCTAGCAAACTATGTCTAATGTTTTGGTAACTTGCAGTGCAAAAACCTAGCAACTCTATGTACTATTTGGGCAACTACCAATGACCATACCCTAGGAAGTCTATCAACTAGTTTTTTGAGCAACCCATGCCCTCCTCTCTTATTTGAACCCATGCACTCAACCCTCTCTCCATCTCATATGGTGAGTAAACAAAAAAGAGGAATTTCTCAAATAACTTGTTAGATGAAGGAACTTTGGGCAACTAGGAAGTCTATCAAGTTGCTCTTTTTTTGGGCAACTTGCATTGAATATAGCTAACAACTAGGTGTACTAATTGTGCAATTTGCAATAAATAACCCCTAGCAACTCTGTCTACTGTTTTGGCAACTGGTAGTACTTAAACGTAGCAACTGTGTCTACTGTTTGAGCAACTTGCAGTGCAAATTCCTAGCAACTTTATCTATTGTTTGAGAAACTACCAATGACTATACCTAGCAAGTCTAACAACTTGTTTTTTGAGCAAACCCATGCCCCTCCTTGCACTTTACTCATATTTGGGCAACTTGCGTTGCAATGAATAAAGCTAGCAACTGTGTGTGTTGTTTTGGGCAACTACCAATGCATAAATCCTAGCAACTGCGTGAACTATTTTTAGGCAACTTGCAGTATATAAAATATAGCAATTGCAGCAACTGCATGTAATATTTTGGGCAACTGCAGTGCATAAACCTGGCAACTCTATGAGTTATTTGGACAACTTCCATTGACTATACGTAGCAAGCCTTTCTAAAGTTTTGGGCAACTTGCAGTAAATAACCCTGGCCACTATTACTAATTTGGACAAGTTCATATGACTAAACCTCCTAAATATTTGTAGTTGCACAAAACACCAGTTTGTGGATTTTCAAAAACTGGTGTATCCTGGCAACTACAAAAGTGAATATCTTTAAGAAAAAAAACTACCAAATTGTTGAAAATACATTTTTTGAGCAACTACTATAATCAACTTGGGAAATCAACAAAAACTATTTGATCTGATATCCACGTAAGAACGATATAAAAAATCAGTGTGGGACACAACAAAAGGCATCATTTGAAACGATCGAGAAACCTGATTAAAAATGGTGCGAGCTGAGCAAATCATAGTCACGGTAGTACATCAATTTTTTTCGACTGACTAACTTTTTACAGCTGGAAAACTTAGCTAAATAACAAGTTCTCTAGACTATTTTTGGATAAAAGATGAAAAGCTTCTGCATCAAACTTCTACCATCGATTCTTTTTATCTGCTTCTCCTTTTGCTGATAAGCCCGCATAGAATTTTCAGAAAAACATTTAGAAAAGTAATTCATACTTAAATTTGGTAGAAAAAGTGATTCATACTTAAACAAGGTATGTAGACTATGTTTGCGCTTGAACTTGAAGAGTTACACATACAAATGAAAGTAATTGATACTTAAAATAAGGAAAAGAAATAGGAAAAAGGAAAATACAACTTTTTCATTGAAGTTGCCTGGGTTTGGCTATAAAAGTTGCTTGCAGAAAGTATTAAGATTGATTTGTTTGAGCAACTACCAATGACTAAACCTAGAAAGTCTAACAACTTGTTTTTTGAGCAAACCCATGCCCCTCCTTGCACTTTGCTGTTATTTGGGAAACTTGCATTGTAATGAATAAAGCTAGCAACTGTGTGTGCTGTTTTGGGAAACTAGCAATGCATAAATCCTAGCAACTGGGTGAACTATTTTATACAACTTACAAAGGAAAATGCAACTTTTCATTGAAGTTGCCTGGGTTTGGCTATAAAAGTTGCTTGCATAAAGTATTACGATTGATTTGTTTTAATCTATACCTACGATTTTCTGTAGGTTGTATACATCTAGCAAAAACTTGCACAAATATGAGAAACAGAGGGATAGATATGCTGGACTTGAACGAAGAACCGCTCGATGTGGAATCCATCAACATTTCTGCTGAGTTGGGTGGACAATTTTTAAATACAATCAATTTGCCGCAGCGTGTCAATCTGGATGAATGTGTTGGTGAATCTACTCATCCTAGGTTTGGTAATAAGAAAAATGAGAGTCACTCCCTCCAAGATGTTCCTCCTCCTACTGTTGTCTCAGCTGCTCCAGCAATTGCCGTGGTTGCTGAGGCGGAAGACATTCAAGATGAGGAAGCTTTGTCGCAGCCGGATGAGCCTTGTGTTGGAATGAGATTTGACACTTTTTTAATTGCAAAACAACACTACAATGCTTACGCATTAAGGAAAGGATTTTCAACCAAGTCTAATACGTCGCGTAAGTCTGCCTTGACTGGAGAGCTTGAGAAGCAACAATTTTGCTGCAACAAGTTCCGCAAACCAAAAGGAGATGCTGGAAGTTCAGAAGTGGTGGTTGATGGCGTGGAAGTGGTAATGACTTCTCGCCCTTCGTTGGTTACCCCAAGTGGAAGGTGAGATTTAGGATAGCAGCAAATTTCCCCTATGTAGAGGATAGGGTTTGTCGCCCGTAGGACTCCGACAATGATAAGTAGGTGTCAGCGGCGCACCTGACGCGGACCTGCACACGATACAATTAACTTTGCTCCCAACGAAGTTCAGAGAGGTTGTCAATCTCTCCGGTCTTGTTGTTTACAAAGGGTCAAACACACAAGGGATAATGATAATGATAATGGTAGCAACTGAAAGTAAATACTGAAAAGGAAATAGCTTGTAAACAATAATAAGAATATGGACCGGGGTCCCGTGATGTTCACTGGTGATGTCTCTCTCCCAAAAGACGATAAAACTGCTATGCGAGGTAAACAAATTACAGATGGGCAATTGACAGGATTATAAACGGACTGCAATGCTAACTATGCTACAAAAGAAAGGAAGAGGCTCATAAGCATGGGCAGTACGCCAAAATAAGTAAACAAAATCCATCTACATCTACTACTAATCATCCACCTTGATATATCTATCCAGAACATCTCGCTGGTATTAAGTTGCGAGTCCCACCCAAAGTGTAAACCCAAAGCAACAGACAACTGCATTAAAAGAGCTTTGCGTAAAGTAAACAATCTTTGCAACCGCGGTTTCAAGCACCGTTTTTCCCCCCTTGTGGCCACAACACATCCCCTAGACTCATGTTTCTGTCACTCAAGCGTGTCATCAGGGGGCATGTACCCACAATCGAGCATAACGTTCCCTCTTGGAATTACTATCTACCACTTGGCCAAAGCAATAAACATCAACGGAGAACATGCAAGAATTAATTAGGAACAAAAATATAAGAGATCAAAACCAAATATATTAATCTATCATGATGTGAACATAATCTCATAATCCATTGGATCCCATCAAACTCAACATAGCAACAACAGAAGAATTACATATGTGCCTCGATCATGTAGGGCAGATCACGAGGTCTAAACCATGAAGAACAATGAGGGGAGGAGAACATCACATAGCTACTGATCACGGACCCATGGTCCAAGGTAGACTACTCACGGCACATCCGGGAAGCGTCCATGGTGGAGGAGAAGCTCCCTGAGGTCGATCCTACCTCCAGCAGGGTGTCGGGAAGGGTCCTGACGGTGCTCCCGATCTTGGAAGCGCGGCGGTGGCGGAACAGAGGCGATATTGTGAAATAGGTTTCCGTCTTTGGAGTTTCCCCGTCACGGAGAATAAATAGGCGAAGGGGGGAAGCCAGGGGGGCCACCAAGGGTCCAGGCCCCTGGCCGCGCCAGGTGGCCGCCTGGCCCCCTGGTGGTGGCCCTCTGGCCCCACTTGTGTGCTTCTGGAAGACTCCGTTACGCTGATTTTTTATCTGATTTTTCCCAAATTTTTGGAGCACTTTTAATATTGGGGAAACCTAGAATAGAAAAATAGCAGAAAACAGGAACTGGCACTGGGGTGCACCCAGTTAGTAGGTTAGTCCAAATATGATCAAAAGTATATGAAAGTGTATCTAGATCATAGCAATATCACACAAAACATGCATGGAGCGAGCAGAAATTATCGATTAGTTTGAGACGTATCAACATCCCCAAGCTTAATTCCTGCTCGTCCTCGAGTAGGTAAATGATAACAGGCATAATTTTTGTGGTGACATGCTAGCAACCATATAAGGACTTTGAAAAGTAAATAAATTAAGGTATGTAATTCAATTCAATTCATAACATGCAAGAGTATATATTAGCATTGAAACACGCAACGAAAGAACATTAGGTGCAAGAGCTCTCGCTGTCCGTGACTCAAATGTATCCAGATGGTGTTTGCGTGCAAGAAGGGGGATAGGGAATACGAGAAAAAAGGTATTTTTGTGTTGAGAACTCAATCTACTAAATTTTCACACTTGGTCTTCTTTGGAATCTTATCTTGACTCGTCCCCAGACCACTAGCCTGGTACAAGTCAATTTGATCCGCTCCTTTTCGATACTTTGAGCACTCATGCAATGGATGAGCGTAAGAACGAGAGTTGACACTTAGGATGGCAAAGAGAGAAATATGGTGGAGGAGGAAGACAAAAAGGATGAGAAAGTCTCACATCAATGAGGACAATCATAGGCGAGAAGGCCAAATGATAGATATGACGTGAGTAGTAGGGATTGCCATGCAACAGATGCACATATGAGCTGAAAAGCTCTCCAATGGAACTAGTGAGGGGTGCATCTAACTTGCTCACTCATGAAGACCTAGAGCTCTTTTGAGGAGGCTCATCCTTGCAATATGTAAGCCAAGTTCTATAGTGTCAAGGTCCCCACATAGCTATATGCATGATCATCTCTATGGAGTACAAGGATAAGAGGGAGTACTAGTGTGGATCTTTCAAAAGGATAGTAGTGTTGCCCCTTTCTCTCTTTTTATTTTCTTTTTTCTCTTTTTTTCTATTTTTTGTATTTTTTTGGTGGCCTCAATGGCTCTTTCTATTTAACTCTCATTTGTCCTCTTTGGGATCTTTTATTTTGTCCACTTTGGGATCTTTTCCTCACTTAAGGGCAACACTCTAATTTTTACAAGAGGGTATAGAAGATCTTTCACACTTTACAAGGTACTCAAATCATAAAGAAGATGTAGCTATCATGATGTATGAAATGTATGCCGCTGCCAGTGTAGAAGGAACATGTATGACATGAAGATCAAGTCATCAAGAGGTGGATGTTGCATGGCAATATATCTCGGAAAGGCTATGGAAATGCCTTGATAGGTAGGTATGGTGTCTATTTTGAGGAAAGATATAATGAGGTTTATGATGACAAAGCGTATCATGCCAAGGGTTTGGATGTACCGGTGAAGGTGGACGCTAACTCTCGGAGTGAGAAGGAGGCAATGCACGGCACAGGAGAGGCTAGGAAATATGAGGAGGTGGAAGTGTCAACTTTCAATACTTACATTAGTCCAAAGAACTCATGCACTTATTATCGGTAACTCTCAATCTAATGAGGAGGTTCACAAAGAGACAAGTACCCCGAGGAGGAGTGTATGGGGGTTTGGTTATCCTTGCGCATCCTCGACTCATGGTACATGAGTGTACTCTAATATTCGACCCCTCAGAAGAGTAGTGATCCATCTAGTAGCTAGAGTTCTCAACTAGTTTTGTAGGTTTTTGAAAATAACACATGGATTTCCCAAAATACAACACCTATCACTAATAGGCTAGAGCTCTTGACACCAAAAGTTCAAACATTACTCACATCAATACCTCAAAACTATTGCAAGCTACTACTGAAATTAAATTGCAACCTCAATTACCTACTTCTCAAAAACAAGACATAACTAAGTGCAGCAACCAACTCTCTTAACAAGATAAACATGAAAACTAAAGAGAGTTCCAGCGACAAACTAAATAAAAGCCAAGGCTCTTGCTAAGACAAACTAAGACTAAAACTAGACAGGGCAGTAGCTACGAAAAGATAAATAATACACAACAGCAAAAAAATAGGCATGAAGAATCCTATGATGTGTTCTAGATTTTGAAAGTGGAGCGTGTTTCTCTGCCACACAAAGTAAGACGGGATTTAACTTGTTATGAACAGCAAGCAAAGCTAAAGAAAACTAAAAATAAAACCTAAGAGCGAGACGCTCCAAGCATAACACATAACGCATGAAGTGATAAAAAATATAGTGAGACGAAGGACGAACTGATGATTGTTGATGGAGAAGGGGATGCACGGGGGCATCCCCAAGCTTAGACGCTTGAGTCTCCTTGAATATTTTTTGGGGATGCATGGGGGCATCCCCAAGATTGAGCGCTTGACACTCCCGAATCTTCTTTCATCATCTTCCATCGCACACTTGAAAACTTCCTTCATACACAACTCATCATAAGCTGATTAGAGAGGTTAGTACCCTTAATAAATAATTTTTCCCCACTGGATATAAAGATATTCTTGAAGAGCTACTGTTTTTAAAGATTGACAAAAGGTTTTTGCAAAGAAAAAGCAAGCTTAAGGTTTGCAAAAGTTAGGAGAGACAAAACGTGGAAGAATCTGTGAAAAACAGAACAACTGGTTGTAAAGAATTTTTTTAGGGGTACTTCTGCAACTCTAATAAAAAAACTCAGAACATACGAAAGTTCCTTGATTGTATAAAGCATGCTGTGTAAAAAATTCAGCTCAAAAAGATGAATTGATGATTTATTCTGATTTTTCCCGTCACGAGGACAGAATCTGTTTTCTGGACAGCATGTCACAACTTTCACTTCCCTTGTCATATGAGGCTATACTTGGCACAAAGCTTGAAAAATAAAGATACAATGATTTTTCTACAGTAGTAACAATCATCAAGACCACTAAAAACAGAAGTAAAAACATCTTGGGTTGCCTCCCAACAAGCACTTTCTTTTACGCCTTTAAGCTAGGCAAAAGGCAAAAGAAGAATCAAGTTTTATCAAGAGAAAGAGAATAGCTAGCCCGTGTAACAGACTCAAAAGGTAACTTGACTTTCTTTCTAGGGAAGTGTCCCATCCCCTTATTGAGAGGGAATTGGAATTTTATATTCCCCTCTTTCATGTCAATAACATCACCAACGGTGCAAAGAAAAGGGCGTCCCAAAATAATTGGACATAAATGTTCACACTCTATATCCATAATGATAAAATCAACGGGAACATAGTTGTCATTGACAATGATAAGAACATCGTCGATCTTCCCCAAAGGTTTCTTTACGGAAGACTCGACAAGGCGAACACCAAAAGAACATGAATCAAAAGGTTTTAATTCAAACATATCATACATTCTTTTGGGCATGAAGGAGGTACTAGATCCAACGTCACATAAAGCATAGCAAGAGAAGTTATTTAATTTGATTTTTATCATAAGAGTCCCAACCATCATCTAGCTTCCTAGGTATGGAGGCTTCTATCCTAAGCTTCTCCTCCCTAGCTTTGATAAGAGCATTTGTGATATGCTCCGTGAAGGCAAGATTAAGTGTGCCAGTGTTGGGGTAGCTCCAACGTCACATAAAGCATAGCAAGAGAAGTTATTTAATTTGATTTTTATCATAGGGTCCCAACCATCATCTAGCTTCCTAGGTATGGAGGCTTCTATCCTAAGCTTCTCCTCCCTAGCTTTGATAAGAGCATTTGTGATATGCTCCGTGAAGGCAAGATTAAGTGTGCTAGTGTGGGGGTAGCTCCAACGTCACATAAAGCATAGCAAGAGAAGTTATTTAATTAGATTTTTATCATAGGGTCCCAACGATCATCTAGCTTCCTAGGTATGGAGGCTTCTATCCTAAGCTTCTCCTCCCTAGCTTTGATAAGAGCATTTGTGAAATGCTCCGTGAAGGCAAGATTAAGTGTGCTAGTGTGGGGGTCTCTAGACATTTTGTGTAATACACTGATAACTTCTGAGAGGGTGCAACTATCAAAATCGATATCACTAGTACCAAAGGTGGTAGTAGTGTCATCTAGGCTCGCTTGTTTGAAACCCTCTATGTTCATAGGAGTCTCTTTTTCTACAGTTGTGGTATTAGCATCACCATTAATAGGTCCAGTGGGACCAGGAGTGCATTTTGTGCTAATAGTTTCAGTGCCCTCAACAATTTGGATAGTGGAAACTGTGTGGTGTGTAGGAAGGCTCTTAATTCTATCCTCTTCCATAGGGATAACTTCAGGCTTAGCTGCCATTTGATTTATCAAAGTATATTGGGTGTGGGACATATTCGAAACAATGGTTTCAATGGCGGTAAGTCTAGTTTGGAGATTGGAGATCTCACTGTTCAGGCTCTCAAGTTGTTCACTAATGTTTTGCAGAATGGCAGTGTGCTCACTTATTTTCTTAGAGAAGGCTTTGTTTTTTTCAAACTGGGTATGCATATAATTCTTAGTAGCCTTCTCTATTTCCATTAATTTCTCATAGCTAGGTAGGTCTCTTTCCTTGTAAGTAGGACAGGGGTTGCTAGGGTAAGTGTTGTTGTTCCCATAAGTGGATGGGAACGGTCTAGGATTACTAGAAAAGTTTCCCCTATAAGCATTATTACTAAAGTTGTTTCTAGCAATGAAATTCACATCTACTTGTTCCTGAGCAACCAAAGAATTTAAAGGAACATCATGAGGATCAATAGAGGGTTGCTTGGTAAGTAGAGACATAATTAAATCAACTTTCTCATTTAGGGAGGTAATTTCCTCGAAAGAATTTACCATCCTACTTGTTGGAGCGTGTTCGGTGTTCCATTGGGAATAGTTGGTCATCCTCTCATCGAGAAGTTTT
Source organism: Bromus sterilis (assembly GCA_950022295.1). Classification (NCBI taxonomy): domain Eukaryota; kingdom Viridiplantae; phylum Streptophyta; class Magnoliopsida; order Poales; family Poaceae; genus Bromus; species Bromus sterilis. The sequence continues at coordinate 381,177,076 of OX465595.1, read as the reverse complement.
GTGGCAGCACCAAGTGTAGTTGACATAAAGGTTCCTCCCGTGGCCGAATCTAATAGGTTCCGCAAGGTAAAATTCAGGCCTGCATAAAAAGTCTGGATAACCATCCAGGTAGTCAAACCATGTGTAGGGAATTTCTTAACAAGAGATTTCATACGTTCCCAAGCTTGGGCAACGTGTTCATTATCCAATTGCCTAAAATTCATAATGTTACTCCTCAATTGGATAATTTTAGCAGGTGGGTAATACTTCCCAATAAAAGCATCTTTGCACTTATCCCAAGAATCTATACTATTCCTAGGCAAAGATTGAAACCAGATTTTAGCTCCGTCCCTCAAAGAGAAAGGAAAAAAGCCTGAGTTTAACAACATCACCTTCTACTTCTTTATACTTTTGCATATCACATAATTCACCAAAATTATTCAAGTGTAAAGCATCATCATCTCCAGCACCAGAGAATTGATCTCTCATAACAAGATTCAGTAAAGCAGGTTTAATTTCATAAGAGGTAGCTGAAGTGGCAGGTGTGGCAATAGGAGTGCAGATAAAGTCTTTATTGTTGTGACTGGTGAAGTCACACAACTTGGTGTTTTCAGTGGAACCCATTGTAGAAGCAAGTGTGGCAGATCTTTTTGTAATTTTCGATATAAGACACAAAGATAAAAACAGGAAGTTAAACAAACAAGACTAAAAAGTAAAGGTAAAGGATAGTGGGCAACTCCCCTACATTATCACTCGGAGGCCCCGACAACGGCGCCAGAAATTTGCTTGATGGCATGGTAGTGGTAATGACTTCTCGCCCTTCGTTGGTTACCCCAAGTGGAAGGTGAGATGTAGGAGAGCAGCAAATTTCCCCTATGTAGAGGATAGGGTTTGTCTCCCGTAGGACTCGGGCAATGATAAGTAGGTGTCAGTGGTGCACCTGACGCAGACCTGCACACGATACAATTAAGTTTGCTCCCAACGAAGTTCAGAGAGGTTGTCAATCTCTCCAGTCTTGTTGTTTACAAAGGGTCAAACACACAAGGGATAATGATAATGATAATGGTAGAAACTGAAAGTAAATACTGAAAAGGAAATAGCTTGTAAAAAATAATAAGAATGTCGGGACCCGGGGTTAGCGTATGCAAGCCTCGCTACAACACAATCATATGGAGAGCCGAGAACCGTACCCACTTGTCTAAGCAGACAAGGCCAAGCACAGAACGTTCTCGGAAAGCATCGAACGTGAGGGGCATCCCATCCAGGCCGGATGATCAACTGAAATGGGTCCTCATCGTCCGCACACAAGTCTAAATGATATGGGTGGTGAACTCCCATACTCATAGACAAGTCGCCTCAACCATACTATCGATTGTATTATAACCCTTACATAGACTTACTCCAGCCCGATCACTTAGTCGGGGTCTAGGGCGGGCTCAATCATACATCAAAGTGTGTACAAGACAGTCTCGAACAATCGCATCGCGATGCCCCAAGCTGCGCACATCTAAGGGCCACTTGGTGTATAAAAGACCGCCAGCCAGATCACAACTAAGGTCTCGAAAACCCATACAAAGACATGCATGTTATAAACATACACGCAGCACACATGCCTTGTATGAACAGCAGGTATCATTGCAATTCTCTACAAGTATACACTTTATTAATAACTCTTACAGAGTGCACACAGAGATCACAAGCATGTGATCCAACATTACAACAAACAAACGGAAGCAAAGTAGGTCTGAGTACAGACAAGTTTAACAAATGGCTTAGAGAAGCCTTATCTAAAAACAAGCCCTCCACGAGGGAACCAGTCGTCTAACTGGGACTACACTAGCTTGGTCTTGGTCTGAGTCTTCATTCTTCGAGCTTCAGGTAGAAGTCACCAACGGGGTCGGTGGGTTCATCTAAAACATAGATTAAGCAAACCTGAGTACAAAATCGTACTCAGCAAGACTTACATAGGAACTATACTACTCATGCACATGTATCAAGGTAAAGGGAGGTGGGGTTTCACTTGCAGAAGTGCCAGCTTTGACTTGGCTAATCCTGAACTACGAGTACCAGAATTGAGGTAAGAAGCGTACACGAGTCCACTACATCTCTTCAACCAATTACACCACTATGGTGTCTTTCTCGACTTCCCCACGAGGAAGCACGCCATAGCACTCTCACTTATCTTTGTGTGTTTTAGAAGTATCCAGTTCAAGTTGTCTAATAATCAAGCTAAGCTTTCCAAGCAGTCCATAACCGCGGACGCGGCTATTCGAATAGTTTTGTTAACCCTGCAGGGGTGTACCGCTACACACACATGATCATCATTTACCGCCTTTGATCTCGACACCATTCAAGGGGTGCCAGCGAGGATGCTCACCACAACTGTTACCTCATAGCCGATCTAGTCCGAGAAAGCCGCCTACTTGGGTTGGTTACCACTATCGTGAACCCGGCCGTTTTACCGAAGTGGACCCAAGTGATGTGTGCGTGGTGCATAAGCCGGTCTCGGATGAGTCATTCTCTCACTTAGCAACCAGGCCACATACCTACCAGAACTCCGAACTATTGCGACATCTGGACATCGAAAGGGATGAGTTAGTAAGTTAAGAGGGGTCAGTGAGCCCAATGTGTGGTTGTACTCTTCATCTTGGATCACCACACAAGAACTCGTACTAGGGCGGTCTTCAACGAGACAACCCACCGTGTACTCCTACACCACCTCTCATCGTTCACCTTGTATTAGGGTCGATTCACCAACACTTTTCTACCATCATCAACATGATCACTACCATCCCGACTCACATCACAGTAACAACATGGTATCATACTAAGCATGCAATAAGCAGTAACATTGCAGGGGCCACATGATATCAAACAACTCCTACATTTGCTAGGATTGTGGTTTGCTTACTACTGTGACAAAATGATAGGTCATGCAAAGGAATGGGTTCATCTATGCGGTAGAAACGTAGCATGGTGATCATCCTAAACAATGCATAAGCGAGACATGAGAGGGAAGTGGGATTTTATCGACATGATCAATGGGGGTTTGCTTGCCTTGCTGACGAGGTTCGGGTTCTGGGTCTTCAACGAAGGGGGCAGCCTCCTGCTCCGGTTCCACCTCTACTCGACAAACAACAAGCAAAGTAGCAAAGTAAATACGATGCACAAACACATGATGGAAGTTTGAATCTTGATGTACATGCTTTGATGTGTGAAGCAATTCCATTTAAATGGAGTATATTGCAAATTGAATTGCAAATTCAAACTCCACATTTGAATTCAACTTAACCAAGTTGCATGTGAGATTGTTTGATCATTTTGAAACTTTTGGAAAAGTGTATGATATGCCTCTGAAGTGTGGTTGAATTGTAGCATAATTCCATGGTTCAAGTTGCAAAATCATTTGATTTGAATTTGAATTAATTTCAAATAAACCAAATGACATATGCTACTGGTCCCATTTTAAAATCAACTCCAACATAGTTGAAAGTTGCATATTTGGAAAGATAATTTTCTCCTGGTCATTTTTCATATATTATTTGTCCAATTTGGAGTTAATATGAATTTTCTATGAATTTCCGAACTTTGGGGTCTTTTCTGGAATTTCTGGAATTCTTTAAATCAATTTGATTTTCTGGAAATTCAATAAAATGATTTATTGCGTCAGTGCTGGCGTCAGGGGGGGCTGACAAGGGGTCCCACCTGTCAGTGGCTGAGTGATTTAAACCGTGGGGTTAAGTTAATCCAGTGGCTTAATTAAGCCACTGGGCCCACTGGGCAGTGACCCAGGGGGTCATTAGTTGGGTGATTAACGGGGGGGTTTGGCTTACCCGCCGGCGGCTAAACGCCGGCGACTGGGGCCGCGGCGGCGCTGCTCGGGATCACGTTCCCGTGCATCATTCGATGCGCTGAGACCACGGGAGCGTAGCCCGTGCTCTCGCGCGTCGTCTGGTGCACGCGGGCGACCTCGGGGGTGACCAGGGCGACGGCGTCTTCAAAGGTGGCGGCGGCCGGAGGCACGGGCTCGACGGAGAGGTGGCTGTGAGGGGAGAGCTTGGGCTTGAGCTAGCATTTTGGAACACTGGGATCACCAGGAAGACGAAGGACAAGGCCGCGGGAACGATGGCCTAACGGTTGCTTGCCGACGACGAGCACGGCGGCGCTGCACCTCGGTGTTCATGGCGAACGACGACAGGGAGCGGGAGGGAGACCATGGAGTAGTTCTAGCGAACTGAGAGCTCACCGTGAATCCAACTAAAGCGGTGGCGAAGTCGGAGGAGCTCGGGGTTGGCCGGAATTGAAGGAAGCTCGCGGCGGCTCCAGCGATGAAGATGTTGAAGCTCACGTCGTCTGCGTTGGCGTTGAGCTTCGATTGACTTGGGGGAACGACGGAGTCGACGGTGCTGGAGCGACTAGACACGGCGGCAAGGTTGGAGGAGCTCAGTCGCCACGTCGGTGCACTGCGGCGCCCGGCTAGGGTTTCTGTGGCGGAGCGATTTCTTCGCGGGGAGAAGAACCAGAGGGCGAGGAGGGGGAAAGTGAGGCGCGGGCGTCTCCTGGTGTGATAAGGACGCCTGGGGAGGCCTGGAAGCTTGAAGACGTCGCGGTGGCGTCCACGGCGTCGGCGCCTGGCCACCGAGCTGCTTGGGCGCGCGGGGGAAGAAGACGACAGGCGAGTTCGCGGGCTGGGCTGCGGGAGAGGTAAGTCGGGCCGAGGTGGCCCAGGTAAGTGGGCTACTTTCGGTTTTTCTTTTTCTTTCTGTTTTCTCTTCTGATCTTTGTTCTGTTTAGCTAAATAAAATAGCTAAACATTTTATTAAATGCTCAAAAAATTTATATGGCTTCATAACAATATAGACTAGCCACTTATAAAGTTTCAACATTTTTAAAATTCAACTGATTTGAATTTTAAATCAAATAGGGGTTTTTCATTAAATCCAAGGCACTGTTTGAATATTTGAAAAAGCTATGAGCATGGGATGGGTCCCACATCACTTGATATGTGATCACACTCATTTATAAGACTTTTCAAAATTCTAACATGAATTTTTGGAGAAGATTTTTATCTGGCCTTTTGAATTAATTCATCTAGGGGGGTTCCTTCTCCCATTTGGATTTTGAAGTTGATTTCAAAGATTCCTTTTGAAAAATTTGACATGATGCAAGGTTACTTTGATCCTAGAACATTACCTAACAGAGGGTTCTGACAACTCGCCCCCACTCAACAGAATCTCGTCCCGAGATTCAGAAGTCTGCGGGAGGAAGGTGGGGTACTCGGCACTGAGACGTTCTTCTCTTTCCCACGTAGCTTCTCTTTCAGAGTGGTGTGACCATTGCACTTTCAGAAACCTAATCTTCTGACGACGAGTGACACGCTCTGCGGAATCAAGAATATGAACGGGGTATTCTCGATAAGAAAGGTCATCTTGGAGATCAAGCGTTTCATGGTCGACTTCGCGGATAGGGTCCTTGAAGCAACGCCTGAGTTGGGACACATGGAATACATCATGTACTCGGGAGAGGTGTGGAGGTAGTTCAAGTTGGTAGGCAACTTCTCCATGTTTAGCAATAATGCGGAAAGGTCCGATGTAACGTGGGGCCAACTTGCCTTTGATACCGAAACGTTGGGTTCCCTTCAGAGGAGTAACCCGAAGGTAAGCCTTCTCATCCAGATTGTAGCTCTCTTGCCTATGATGACGATCATAGTAGCTTTTCTGACGAGACTGGGCTGCTTTCAATTGTTCACGAACAATGCGAACTTGCTCTTCTGCTTCCTTGATCATATCCGGTCCAAAGAATTGTCTTTCACTGGTTTCTGACCAGTTTAGTGGTGTTCGACATCGTCGTCCATAAAGGAGTTCAAAAGGAGCCATGTTCAGACTAGATTGAAAACTATTGTTATAAGCAAATTCGGAAAATGGAAGAGACTTCTCCCAATTCTTTCCGAATGAAATAACACAAGCTCTGAGCATGTCTTCAAGAATTTGGTTAACCCTTTCGACTTGACCGCTAGACTGAGGATGGAAAGCCGTACTAAAGGAGAGATGAGTTCCCATAGCATTCTGAAAGCGTCCCCAAAATCTAGAGGTGAAAAGGCTACCGCGATCAGAATTGATTTCCAAAGGAACACCATGAAGGGATACAATTCTAGAGATGTACAAGTCTGCTAACTGGCTAGCAGTTATGGACTCGCGAACGGGAAGGAAGTGAGCAACTTTGGAAAGCCTATCTATGACAACGAAGATGGCATTGTTTCCTTTCTGGGTTCTTGGAAAACCGGTGATGAAATCCATACCGACTTTGTCCCATTTCCACTCGGGAATAGACAAAGGTTGAAGTGTACCAGCAGGTCTTTGATGTTCTGCCTTAATGCGACGACAAACATCACATTCGGCAACAAATTGAGCAATGTCTCTCTTCATCCTAGTCCACCAAAATCTCTGGCGTAGATCTCGGTACATTTTTGTGCTACCGGGATGAATTGAGAGGGGTGTGTCATGGGATTCCTTGAGGATGAGTTGCCTTAGTTCCTTATTCTTAGGTACTACCAAACGATTTTCAAAGAATACCGTTCCTTTGCTATCTGTGGAGAAACATTTAGCAACTCCGCTAGCAATGTTCTCCTTGATCCGGCGAACACCTCGTGCACGCCTTTGGGCAAATATGATTTGATCCTCAAGAGTTGGTTTCGCCACCAAGGTAGAAAGATAGCCATGAGGAACAATTTCAAGGTTGAGCTTGCGAAAGTCCTCATGAAGAAGTGGTTGATACTGTTGTAACATGAGGTTGTTACAATACGACTTACGACTTAGTGCATCAGCCATGACATTGGCTTTGCCTGGGGTGTAAGAAATTACTACGTCGTAATCTTTTATCAACTCAATCCAGCGTCTTTGCCTGAGATTAAGATCTGGCTGGGTGAAAATATATTTGAGGCTTTGGTGGTCGGAATAAATCTCGCAACGGTTACCAAGGAGGTAATGTCGCCAAGTTGTTAGGGCATGAACTACGGCAGCGAGTTCAAGGTCATGGGTAGGATAGTTCTCTTCATGTGGCCGCAACTGGCGTGAAGCATAAGCTACCACATGTCGATCTTGCAGAAGTATGCATCCTAACCCTTGCCGTGATGCGTCACAATAGATCTCGAAATCCTTTTTGGTGTCTGGAGGTGCAAGTACAGGTGCAGAAGTCAATCTTCTTTTTAGCTCTTGAAAGCTTTCCTCGCACTTGGAAGTCCATAGGAATTTCTTATCTTTCTTGAGGAGTTCAGTTAGAGGCTTTGCAACTTTAGAAAAGTTCTCGACGAAGCGACGGCAATAGCTGGCTAGGCCAAGAAAACTCCTAACTTGCTTAACCGATTCAGGTGGAGTCCAGTCAAGGACGGCCTGAACTCTCTCGGGATTCACAGCAATGCCCTTTGCAGAAATCACGTGGCCTAAGTAGGTCACTTCTGGTAGCCAGAATTCACACTTGGAGAATTTAGCATACAGGCGATGCTCTCTAAGTTTCATCAATACCAGCCTTAGGTGTTCGGCATGTTCTTCTTCGTTCTTCGAGTATATAAGGATGTCATCGAGGTAAACCACGACGAACTGGTCCAAATACTCCATGAAGATCGAATTCCTCATGCGTGAGAAAGTGGCGGGGGCATTGGTTAAACCAAAGGACATGACGGTATACTCGTAAAGACCATAACGAGTAGTAAAAGCCGTTTTGGGAATGTCCTCGTTTCGGATTTTGATTTGATGATAACCTAATCTCAAATCCATCTTGGAAAAGACAGAGGATCCTGCAAGTTCATCATAAAGATCATTGATCCTGGGCAATGGGTACTTGTTCTTTATCGTCGCTAAATTTAGTGGGCGATAGTCTACGCACATCCTTTCTGTTCCATCTTTCTTCGTTACGAACAGAACGGGGCAACCCCATGGCGATGAGTTAGGGCGGATGAAGCCTTTCTCCAACAAAGCTTCCAGTTGGGTTTTAAGCTCAGCTAACTCACGTGGGGCCATTTTGTATGGGCGTCTAGAAATTGGTGCGGTTCCTGGGACAAGATCCACTATAAACTCTACACATCTGTCGGGTGGCTAGGTTTAAAGAGTTGGGTTACTGGATGGTTTTCCTGAGGATGACCATGGCTTACTAGGGCCTACAACAGATATGTCAGAGTAGCAAAGTACCCCAACACGATGGTTAGTGTGGTTCTTCTCATTAGAAGACATCTAAAGTGGGAGAAAGACCTGCAAATGAAACACTATAGGTTTCTAGAAGAAAACCTACATCAAACTCTATGGAACTGCCGGGCATGCCACCTAGAAGTTCTTCTAAAAGGACAATCGAAAAGGAGGGAAGAATTTTGCAATTGCATCAGATTTTGAAGAAACCTGGAATGACTCGGACAGCATAACGGCTGTAATTGCAAGAAAACAATTTTTTACAACATGGAAACAGCACTTACATACGATGTAATAAATCAGGAAGCATAACCACTCTAACAAACCGATCACAACTTTCCTACGGCTACAAGGAAGCAAACAACGAGATGTTCTAATCAGACAGAGGAGAGCCTAGTCCTATCATCCCGTAGAATAAGATGAGGGTGACTCAGAACTCAGAACGAAGGGGGTAAGGAGAAAAAAGAAACCTTATGTTATTCCCTTATATACCCAGAGTAACTATATAACTATAGCAAGCTAGACTCAACTTCGGCCAAGGCTACTAGTCCTACAGTCAGTCCTGCTCTGATACCAAGTCTGTCGGGACCCGGGGTTAGCGTATGCAAGCCTCGCTACAACACAATCATATGGAGAGCCGAGAACCGTAACCACTTGTCTAAGCAGACAAGGCCAAGCACAAAACGTTCTCGAAAAGCATCGAACGTGAGGAGCATCCCATCCAGGCCGGATGATCAACTGAAATGGGTCCTCATCGTCCGCACACAAGTCTAAATGATATGGGTGGTGAACTCCCATACTCATAGACAAGTCGCCTCAACCATACTATCGATTGTATTATAACCCTTACATAGACTTACTCCAGCCCGATCACTTAGTCGGGGTCTAGGGCGGGCTCGATCATACATCAAAGTGTGCACGAGACAGAGTCTCGAACAATCGCATCGCGATGCCCCAAGCTGCGCACATCTAAGGGCCACTTGGTGTATAAAAGACTGCCAGCCAGATCACAACTAAGGTCTCGAAAACCCATACAAAGACATGCATGTTATAAACATACACGCAACACACATGCCTTGTATGAACAGCAGGTATCATTGCAATTCTCTACAAGTATACACTTTATTAATAACTCTTACAGAGTGCACACAGAGATCACAAGCATGTGATCCAACATTACAACAAACAAACGGAAGCAAAGTAGGTCTGAGTACAGACAAGTTTAAAAAATGGCTTAGAGAAGCCTTATCTAAAAACAAGCCCTCCACGAGGGAACCAGTCGTCTGACTGGGACTACACTAGCTTGGTATTGGTCTGAGTCTTCATTCTTCGAGCTTCAGGTAGAAGTCACCAACGGGGTCGGTGGGTTCATCTAAAACATAGATTAAGCAAACGTGAGTACAAAATCTTACTCAGCAAGACTTACATAGGAACTATACTACTCATGCACATGTATCAAGGTAAAGGGAGGTGGGGTTTCACTCGCAGAAGTGCCAGCTTTGACTTGGCTAGTCCTGAACTACGAGTACCAGAATTGAGGTAAGAAGCGTACACGAGTCCACTACATCTCTTCAACCAATTACACCACTATGGTGCCTTCCTCGATTCCCCACGAGGAAGCACGCCATAGCACTCACACTTATCTTGGTGTGTTTTAGAAGTATCCAGTTCAAGTTGTCTAATAATCAAGCTAAGCTTTCCAAGCAGTCCATAACCGTGGACGCGGCTATTCGAATAGTTTTGTTAACCCTGCAGGGGTGTACCGCGACACACACATGATCATCATTTACCGCCTTTGATCTCGACACAATTCAAGGGGTGCCAGCGAGGATGCTCACCACAACTATTACCTCATAGCCGATCTAGTCCGAGAAAGCCGCCTACTTGGGTTGGTTACCACTATCGTGAACCCGGCCGGTTTACCGAAGTGGACCCAAGTGATGTGTGCGTGGTGCATAAGCCGGTCTCGGATGAGCCGTTCTCTCCCTTAGCAACCAGGCCACAGACCTACCAGAACTCCGAACTATTGCGACATCTGGACATCGAAAGGGATGAGTTAGTAAGTTGAGAGGGGTCAGTGAGCCCAATGTGTGGTTGTACTCTTCATCTTGGATCACCACACAAGAACTCGTACTAGGGCGGTGTTCAACGAGACAACCCACCATGTACTCCTACATAGCCTGTCATCGTTCACCTTGTATTAGGGTCGATTCACCAACACTTTTCTACCATCATCAACATGATCACTACCATCCCGACTCACATCACAGTAACAACATGGTATCATACTAAGCATGCAATAAGCAGTAACATTGCAGGGGCCACATGATATCAAACAACTCCTACATTTGCTAGGATTGTGGTTTGCTTACTACTGTGACAAAATGATAGGTCATGCAAAGGAATGGGTTCATCTATGCGGTAGAAACGTAGCATGGTGATCATCCTAAACAATGCGTAAGCGAGACAGGAGAGGGAAGTGGGATTTTATCGACATGATCAATGGGGGTTTGCTTGCCTTGCTGACGAGGTTCGGGTTCTGGGTCTTCAACGAAGGGGGCAGCCTCCTGCTCCGGTTCCACCTCTACTCGACAAACAACAAGCAAAGTAGCAAAGTAAATACGATGCACAAACACATGATGGAAGTTTGAATCTTGATGTACATGCTTTGATGTGTGAAGCAATTCCATTTAAATGGAGTATATTGCAAATTGAATTGCAAATTCAAACTCCACATTTGAATTCAACTTAACCAAGTTGCATGTGAGATTGTTTGATCATTTTGAACCTTTTGTAAAAATTTATGATATGCCTCTGAAGTGTGGTTGAATTGTAGCATAATTCCATGGTTCAAGTTGCAAAATCATTTGATTTGAATTTGAATTAATTTCAAATAAACCAAATGACATATGCTACTGGTCCCATTTTAAAATAAACTCCAACATAGTTGAAAGTTGCATATTTGGAAAGATAATTTTCTCCTGATCATTTTTCATATATTATTTGTCCAATTTGGAGTTAATATGAATTTTCTATGAATTTCCAAAGTTTGGGGTATTTTCCGGAATTTCTGGAGGGGGGCTGACAAGGGGTCCCACCTGTCAGTGGCTGAGTGATTTAAACCGTGGGGTTAAGTTAATCCAGTGGCTTAATTAAGCCACTGGGCCCACTGGGCAGTGACCCAGGGGGTCATTAGTTGGGTGATTAACGGGGGGGGGGGGGGGGGGGGGGGGGGTTGGCTAACCCGCCGGCGGCTAAACGGCGGTGACTGGGGCCGCGGCGGCGCTGCTCGGGATCACGTTCCCGTGCATCATTCGATGCGCTGAGACCACGGGAGCGTAGCCCGTGCTCTCGCGCGTCGTCTGGTGCACGCGGGCGACCTCGGGGGTGACCAGGGCGACGGCGTCTTCAAAGGTGGCGGCGGCCGGAGGCACGGGCTCGACGGAGAGGTGGCTGTGAGGGGAGAGCTTGGGCTTGAGCTAGCGTTTTGGAACACTGGGATCACCAGGAAGACGAAGGACAAGGCCGCGAGAACGATGGCCTAACGGTTGCTTGCCGACGACGAGCACGGCGGCGCTGCACCTCGGTGTTCATGGCGAACGACGACAGGGAGCGGGAGGGAGACCACGGAGTAGTTCTAGCGAACTGGGAGCTCACCGTGAATCCAACTGAAGCGGTGGCGAAGTGGGAGGAGCTCAGGGTTGGCCGGAATTGAAGGAAGCTCGCGGCGGCTCCGGCGATGAAGATGTTGAAGCTCACGTCGTCTACGTTGGCGTTGAGCTTCGATTGACTTGGGGGAACGACGGAGTCGACGGTGCTGGAGCGACTAGACACGGCGGCAAGGCTGGAGGAGCTCAGTCGCCACGTCGGTGCACTACGGCGCCCGGCTAGGGTTTCTGTGGCGGAGCGATTTCTCTGCGGGGAGAAGAACCAGAGGGCGAGGAGGGGGAAAGTGAGGCGCGGGCGTCTCCTGGTGTGATAAGGACGCCTGGGGAGGCCTGGAAGCTTGAAGACGTCGCGGTGGCGTCCACGGCGTCGGCGCCTCGCCACCGAGCTGCTTGGGCGCGCGGGGGAAGAAGACGACAGGCGAGTTCGCGGGCTGGGCTGCGGGAGAGGTAAGTCGGGCCGAGGTGGCCCAGGTAAGTGGGCTACTTTCGGTTTTTCTTTTTCTTTCTGTTTTCTCTTCTGATCTTTGTTCTGTTTAGCTAAATAAAATAGCTAAACATTTTATTAAATGCTGAAAAATTTTATATGGCTTCATAACAATATAGACTAGCCACTTATAAAGTTTCAACATTTTTAAAATTCAACTGATTTGAATTTTAAATCAAATAGGGGTTTTTCATTAAATCCAAGGCACTGTTTGAATATTTGAAAAAGCTATGAGCATGGGATGGGTCCCACATCACTTGATATGTGATCACACTCATTTATAAGACTTTTCAAAATTCTAACATGAATTTTTGGAGAAGATTTTTATCTGGCCTTTTGAATTAATTCATCTGGGGGGGGTTCCTTCTCCCATTTGGATTTTGAAGTTGATTTCAAAGATTCCTTTTGAAAAATTGGACAAGATGCAAGGTTACTTTGATCCTAGCACATTACCTAACAGAGGGTTCTGACAAAGAATATGGACCAGGGTCCCGTGATGTTTACTGATACGTCCCAAACGTATCTATAATTTCTGCTTGCTCCATGCATGATTTGTGTGACTTTGCCATGTTTTTCTTGAACTTTCATACACTTTTTATCATATTTGGACTAACCTATTAACTCAGTTCACCCAGTTGCCAGTTCCTGTTTTCTATTGTTTTTGTATTTCAGGTTTTCCGGCCACTAAAAGTGCCAAATAAATTCCGGAAAATTCCAATAAAAAATCAGCGACCCGGAAGCTTCCCGGATAATCAAGAGAGGAGGGGGTGGACCCACCAGGGCCCTAGGAGGTTCCCTGGCGCGGCCCCACCCTAGGCCGCGCTAGGAGGCCTCCTGGCTGCCCTGTGGCCCCTCTCGGTGCCCCCTTAGCCTATATTTACCCCCCGTGACGGAAACCCCTAATATCGATCTGCTATTCCCGTTCTCCTCTCTGTTCCGCCGCCGCCGTTTCAAGATCGGGGATGCCAGGAGAAGCTGCCCCGGCACCCTGCCGAAAGGAGGAATACCCTCCGGGAGACCATCCATCGCCATGGACGCCTCCCGGATGTGCCGTGAGTAGTCCCCCTTGGACCACGGGTCCGTGACCAGTAGCTATGTGATGTACTCCTCCCCTCTTTGTGCTTCCACTTTCGAGACCTCATGAGCTGCCTCACATGATCGAGGCACTTTTATAGTTTTCTATGTTGCTATGCTGAGTTTGGTGGGATCTTATGGATTATGATATTGTGTTCAGATTGTGATGAGTAATATATTTGGTTCTCTTTTATATTTGTGTTCTTTAGTAAATTCTTGCATGTTCTCCGTTGCCGTTTTTTACTTTGGCCAAGTGATTTGTTGCAACTCCAAGAGGGAGCGTTATGCTTGATTGTGGGTTCAGCCCCTTGATGTCTAGCTTGAGTGACAGAAACATGAGACTAGGAGATGTGTTGTTGCCACCAGGGATAAAACAACGGTGCTTGTACTTGCGGGTTCAAGGATTGTCTACTTTACGCATAGTTCTTTTAATGCAGTTGTCTGTTGCTTTGAGTTTACATTTTGGGTGGGATTCGCAACTTAATACCAGCGAGATGTTCTGGATAGATATTTCAAGGTGGATGATTCGTAGTAGATGCAGATGGGTTTCGGTCTACTTACCTTGGCATACTGCCCATTTCTTTTGAGCCTCTTCCTTTTATTTGTAGCATAGTTAGCATTGCGGTGCGTTTATAATCTTGTCAATTTCCCAGCTGTGATTTGTTTACCTCGCTAGAACTTTTATCGTCTTTTGGGAGAGAGACATCACTAGTGAACATCACGGGAGCCCGATCCATATTTCCATCATTGTTTACACTTTCAATTTACTTTCAGTTCTTACTTTCCGTTGCCACTATTATTATCTCTTTCGTTGATCCTTTGTAAACAGCAAGGCCGGAGGAATTGACAACTCATCTGTACTCGTTGGGAGCAAAGATATTTGTTGTGTGTGTAGGTCCAGGCGAAGTTAGCAACCTCAGCGCCATGGTTCACTTTACCATCTTCTTGTATCTCTGCGAGTCCTACGGGAGACAAACCCTATCCCATAGGGGAAATTCTGCTGCTACGCTACATCTCACCTTCCACTTGGGGTAACCATCGAGAAGCGAGAGAAGTATCTTCCTTGCTAGCATCTTTCACTAATGATGTCTCTCTCCCAAAAGACGATAAAACTGCTATGCGAGGTAAACAAGTTACAGATAGGCAATTGACAGGATTATAAACGCACCGCAATGCTAACTATGCTACAAAAGAAAGGAAGAGGCTCATAAGCATGGGCAGTACGCCAAAATAAGTAGACCGAAATCCATCTACATCTACTACTAATCATCCACCTTGAGATATCTATCCATAACATCTCGCTGGTATTAAGTTGCGAGTCCCACCCAAAGTGTAAACCCAAAGCAACAGACAACTGCATTAAAAGAACTTTGCGTAAAGTAAACAATCTTTGCAACCACAGTTTCAAGCACCGTTGTTTTCCCCCTTTTGGCCACAACACATACCCTAGACTCATGTTTCTGTCACTCAAGCATGTCATCAGGGGGCATGTACCCACAATCGAGCATAACGTTCCCTCTTGGAGTTACTATCTACCACTTGGCCAAAGCAATAAACAGCAACGGAGAACATGCAAGAATTACTTAGGAACAAAAATATAAGAGATCAAAACCAAATATATTACTTTATCACGATCTGAACATAATCTCATAATCCATCGGATCCCATCAAACTCAACATAGCAACAACAGAACAATTACATATGTGCCTCGATCATGTAGGGCAGATCACGAGGTCTAAACCATGAAGAACAAAGAGGGGAGGAGAACATCACATAGCTACTGATCACGGACCCATGGTCCAAGGTAGACTACTCACGGCACATCCGGGAAGCGTCCATGGTGGAGGAGAAGCTCCCGGAGGTCGATCCTCCCTCCGGCAGGGTGCCGGGAAGGGTTCTAACGGTGCTCCCGATCTTGGAAGCGCGGTGGCGGCGGAACAGAGGCGAGATTGCGGAATAGGGTTTTGTCTTTGGAGTTTCCCCGTCACGGAGAATAAATAGGCGAAGGGGGCAGCCAGGGGTCCAGGCCCCTGGCCGCGCCAGGTGGCCGCCTGGGCCCCTGGTGGTGGCCCTCTGGCCCCACTTGGGTGCTTCTAGAAGACTTCATTACGCTGATTTTTTTAATCCGATTTTCCCGAATTTTTGGAGCACTTTTAATATGGGGGAAACCTGGAATAGAAAAACAGTAGAAAATAGGAACTGGCACTGGGGTGCACTGAGTTAGTAGGTTAGTCCAAATATGATCAAAAGTATATGAAAGTGTATCTAGATCATAGCAATATCACACAAAACATGCATGGAGCGAGCAGAAATTATGGATACGTTTGAGATGTATCAGTGGTCTCGGGCAAGGGCAAGAAACCTGCTCCCCCAACCTCATCTGATCAAGATGATGATGAGGAGGAGGATGAACTTGTTTGTAAGAAGAAGAAACGAAGGCGAGAGACTCTCATACAAACAAATTGTCGAGCTAAGATGGTGGTGAAACTAATAGATGATAGATGGGAGGTGATTCACTTTAATGCGGAGTACAATCATCCGTTGGTTCAGAAACCATCGCTCACAAAGTACCTTCATTCGCACCAAGGTATCCCTACTGAGGAGAAGAAGTTCTTGACTCACCTATACGACTTCAACTTAACAGCAGGTACGCATGCTCCTAGCCATACAATCCCTCTCACCAACCCCGCGTGATGTTAAGTTTTCTGGTTGTGTTTTCTAGGCAACTAGTGTGTAAAAACTGGCAACTCTGTGGTGTTTCATTGGCAACTTCTGCAAGAGAAACTGGAAACTCTGATTGTTTTTTTACTGGAAAAAATAAAGCAACTGCTTCAATGGAAAACTTGCAACTGGCATATAATTTGTAGGCAACTACCGCAAATACTCGTGTGAAACTCCACCCCCCCCCCCCCCCCGTGCTTTCATAACAAAAATAGAACTGCCACCCGACTGCGACATGCGTAAATTGATGTGTTCCATTATGTTTCGCAAGTCAAATGATGATGGTGATGTCGTCGTACTACGGTACGGAGTTGGTTGTCCCGTACATAGCGAAGACCATAAGCAACCATTGTGCGACGCTGAATGCAGATTTTAAAGATTGTGATATGGACGAGACCTTGAACTACTTTTGGAAGATGAAAGACGCGGATCCAAACTTCTTCTTTAGATGCAAGATGGATGCGGAGGGCAGATGCAAAAACTTATTCTGGATTGATGGTGCAGCGCGCAAAGCTTATGCGGAGGCTTACCACGATTGCGTCTCGTTTGATGCCACGTACCTCACCAACATGTACAACATGCCTTTTGCGCCTTTTATCGGCATCAATAGGCACGGGAAATCATTCATGCTTGGTTGTGGATTTGTGCGTCAAGAGTTGGCGACTAGCTGTGATTGGTTGTTTGGTGCTTTCTTGGAGGCAATGCATGGAAAGGCGCCGGATAACATCATCACGGACCAGGATGGGGCTATGGTTGTTTCAATAGGCAGAGTATTTCCGACGACGACTCACCGGTGTTGCCGGTGGCATATCATGGACAAGGCTCAAGAGAAACTTGGCTCCATGTTGGCAAGGAACCCGGGTTTGGCCGAGGACTTCAATGAGTGTATTGACTTCAGCTTCACCCCCGCTGAGTTTGAAAGGAAATGGGCTGCACTTATGCTCAAGTATGAGGCTCTTGGGCTTGCTAATACCCACTTTGATAAGCTATTTTAAGACCGGGCTACATGGGTGCCATGCTACTTCAAGTCAGATTCTTCCCGTTCCTCCAGTCAACGCAGCGCAGCAAGGGGTTCAATGCTGTCTTGAAACGCTACGTGAACCCTCACAAGTCGCTCCTCAACTTTGTGAAGCAATATGAGAAGATCAAAATTCACATACTTGTCAAGGAAGGGGGGAATGACTACCGTACAAATCACTTGGAGACGCAAACATGGTCACGGTTCCCCGTTGAGAGGCACACATACAAGGTGTACACTAGGGGCATCTACTTGAGGTTCAGGGAAGAGTTTGAGATGATTGCTATGTACAATGTTTGACATGTTAGTGAGAACATGTTTGACCTAGTGCCCAACACGGAGTGCATCTGGAAGTACGGGAGAAGGAAATATCTGGTCACTGTAATGTCGGTTGCGGGACAGTATGATTGCGAGTGTTGCAAGGGGTACCGGGATGGGTTGCTTTGCTGCCACATTCTAAAAGTTCTGACACACATTGGGGTTGATGAGATACCGGACCATTACGTAAAGCGTCGATGGACGCAGAATGCTATTGCTGACGCGCCGGTGCGGCCTAACATACCTGTAGCTCCAACCATGCCTGTTGAGTCGCAAAATCAGGTGAGGCAGGTTAACATGAACATGGATTTTGCAAAGCTAGATAAGATGGCTATGACTTCGGATGAGGCAACTGCTATAGTACAGAGGCATATTCGCACTGCGAAAACTGAGGTGTCCCAACTACACAAGACAAGGCAGAAGAAGATGAAAGCAACTCAAGCAGCGGAAGCGTCAAATCATTTGGGCTCTGGTGATACGTCCAAATGCATCACTATTTTATATTGTAATTTCATCCTATTCATTGATATATTCCACTTTAAAGTATTGTTCTTATGTAGTTTTGGCTTGTTTTACACAGTTTACAACTTTTCGGTGCCGAAGCAGCAGAACCAGAATTCAGCGGTGAAAAGTGGACACCAAGTTGTTGAATCAGATCAAGTCCAAATGCGATGAAAATTTACGGGGAGCGTTTTACGAAGATTGACTGGGGATCACCGAGGATGGAGGTGAGGGGACCCACCAGGCAGCCAGAAGGGTGCCTGGCGCGGCCCCCCTCCTGGCCGCGCCAAGCACCCTCCTGGATGCCTGGTGGCCCCCCTCGGTGCCCCCTCTCACCTATAAGACCCCCCTGGGGTGAAAACCCTAAAAAAGAAGAGTTTCCGTGTTTCGCCGCCGTCACGGGGTGGAAACCTGCAGAGGAGAAAAGCCATCTTCGGCGGCCAGATTCCGCCGGGGAGATCACCTCCCGGAAGGGGAGATCGTCGCCATCATCATCATCATCATCGTCACGGGAATCATCGAGATCATCATCAACATCATCCCCAACATCAGCACCATATCCATCTCCATCCCATCTCATCTCACAATTGCAACTTGTGTGGTAATCCGTACTATCTATCCTCTCTACTCTGTTGGTGTTGATTACTACTTTGTGGTGAATGTTATTGAGTTTTGTTGGAGAAATATCATTGTGTCCAGATTGTTTGCCACCCATCTATCACCTCTGATCATGATCTGTTTTATGTCTTGTGAGTAGTTACTTTAGTTCTTGAGAACATGGGAGAAGTCTAGTTGTTAGTAGTCATATGATGTTGAAGTATTATGTATTGTTTGATACTTAAGTTGTGTTGTTATTTATCTAGTGGTGTTATGTGATTCGAACACTTAACACTTCACCTTTCATGGGCCTAGAGGAATTCATTGTGCACAAAGGATGCTTATGGTGGGTTGCCGGAGTGACAGAAACCTGAACCCCAGTTCGCACACTTTTGCACAAGGGAGTTATGGATCCTTGATCGTAATGCTGTGGTTAGGCTTATGCCTTAATTACTACCTTGTATGTGCAGATGCTTGCAAGGTGTGTAATCATAAGAGTACACTTATCTTAGTCTAGAAGGTGTACTAGCATTGATCCACCCACCGACACTCATCAACACAATACATATTACTTGGCGGAGTATGGTGAAAGTAACTTGGCTATCTCTCCCGTGAGTTCTCGAGAACGCTTTAGCTTTTATAAGTTTAGTTCCTAGGCTTATCCTTGTGAAAGGATTGGGCCACTTGCTACTCCTCAGTTACCCTGTTTACTTTGCTTGTCTTTTACTTTTCTGTTGCTTAAACCAAAAACCCCTAAATATTTACCTTTGAGTGTGTGCAGCCTTTCCTTAGCCAGTGTCACTTATCGGCACATTCTGCTCCTCGTTGGGATCGACATCCTTATTTATCGAAAAGCTACTACTGACCCCCTAGACTTGTGGGTTATCAAGAATCGTTTATTGGCGCGGTTGACAGGGGAGGAAATCCCAACTAAACCTATTAACTTCACCGCCATCAACGAGCTTTTCTGGGGCCGTTGCCGGGGAGTGTAGCGCTATTGGTAAGTGAAGCCGGTAAGGAAACCTTTATTTCCTGTTGTTACCTTCAGTACTTATGGACTCTTCTACTGTTGGTTCGTTGCTGGTAAGGAGCCGCCCCACGACTGTGGTGGTCACCCCTACCCCTACTGAAATTGTGCCTTATAAAATACCATCTGGTATTATTGATTATGTCTTGGCTAATCGTTATACAGGAGAAGGACATCCGGGAGAACACCTGCTTTGTTTATCACAATTATGTTCTTTATTTAAGCTTGCAGGTGTAGCGATGGAGTTCATCATGTAGAAACTATTCTCCGTATCACTCAAAGATAAAGCTTCAGATTGGTATAATCTACTCGATAACTCTGATCTGCTTGAATGGCCAGAGCTTATGTCTCTCTTTTATGCAAAGTTGTATCATCTTCGTGAAATTCACCAAGACAGGAACTACATCTACAACTTTTGGTCTCGCGACGGAGAGAGCATCGCTCAAGCTTGGGGGAGGCTGAAGTCCCTGATGCTCAAATGCCCAAACCATGAGCTCCCCAAGGAAATTATACTTACAAATTTTTATGCCAGGCTTTCTCGTCAGGACAGGGAGATGTTGGATGCCTCCTCTAGCGGGGTATTCCAGACCAGAAGTATGGAAGAAAAATGGTATCTTATAGAAAGGATCCAGAAGAACACTGAAGACTGGGAAATTGATAAAGGTATTGAACCCGCTATAAACTATGAGCATGACTACATTGAGAGTTATGTGAAGACTGATTACTTTAATACCTTTTGCTCTAAAATTGGTCTTGATTCCCAGCTGATGGTTGACTTTTGCAAGGACTTTGCTTCTCATATTGATTCTTCTAAGAAGAAGAAGAGTCAACATCATAAACCTTTCAAGGAGTCATCTATTGAGATTAATGTTACTGATCCTGTTTTACCTATAGTTGTGTATGAACAGACTCCTTATCCCTCAAGGATAAAGGAGCACTCTTTTGTTACAGGTATTCTAAACAAAAACGGAAGGACCACTGACGAACCTGAGGACATGATCAAGGTCAAGCCTCAAGTTGCAATGGTCAAGGATCTGGTAACCAGTGATATTGAAGAATCCACTATTAGTTTTTGTGCTGTTTCCACTAACATTGTCACAACCAAGAACAAAGACCCAATTTCAGGTACACCAGTTGTATCTGTCAAAATAGGAGATCATAATTACTATGGGCTATGTGATTTGGGATCTAGCGTCAGCGCTATTCCCTTCACACTTTATCAAGAGATCATGCACGAGATTCAGCCGTGTGAGATCGAGGACATTGATGTCACGATTCATCTTGCAAATAAACAAACAATCTCTCCAGTTGCGACTGTGAGAGATGTTGAAGTACTCTGCGGGAAGGTAAAATATCCTACTGACTTTCTTGTACTTGGTTCAGTGCAAGATAGTTTTTGCCCTATTATCTTTGGTAGGCCCTTCCTCAGCACTTGTGGAGCTATAATAGATTGCAAGAAAGGTAAAGTTTCTGTTGAATTCAACGGTGAGCCGTATGAATTTAATTTTTCTAAGTTTTCTAAGCAGCCTCGTGGTACTGACTTCTCAAGTAATGACAAAATTATTGAAGAAATTGCTTCTATTGCTATTCCTCCTGATGATACTTTGCAGAAATTTATGGAAGACCACGAGAATGACATACATATGCAGGAGAGGGATGAACTAGAAGACATATTTTTAAGACAAACTCCTATCCTGAAGCACAACCTCCCGTTTGAACCTTTAGGAATCCTCTCGCAACCAAAAGAAGACCCAGTGTTTGATCTAAAACCACTACCCGATACGCTCAAGTATGCTTATTTAGATGAAAAGAAAGTATATCCTGTTATTATCAATTCTAACCTTTCGGGGTATGAAGAAGAGCGATTATTGGAGACACTCCGGAGACACCGAGGTGCTATTGGCTATACTCTTGATGATCTCAAGGGTATTAGTCCATCCATTTTCCAACATACTATCAATCTCGAGCCCGATGCTAAACCAGTTGTTGATCATCAACGACGGTTGAACCCAAAGATGAAGGACGTGGTTAGGACGGAGGTTCTCAAACTTCTAGCCGCAGGTATCATCTATCCTATAGCTGATAGTAAGTGGGTAAGTCCCGTTCATTGTGTTCCTAAGAAAGGAGGTATGACTGTTGTTCCTAATGATAAAAATGAACTAATACCTCAGAAGACTATTATTGGAAAGAATGTGTATTGATTTCAGGAAGTTGAACAAGGCCACCAGGAAGGACCACTATCATCTGCCCTTTATTGATCAGATGCTCGAGCGGCTGTCTAAAAACACCCACTTCTGCTATCTTGATGGGTATTCTGGCTTCTCCCAGATTCACGTTAACACCGCGGATCAAGAGAAGACCACCTTTACGTGTCCTTACGGTACTTATGCTTATAGGCGTATGCCTTTTGGTTTGTGTAATGCACCTGCTACTTTTCAGAGGTGTATGTCTGCAATATTTCATGGTTTCTGTGAGGAGATTGTAGAAGTTTTCATGGACGACTTTTCCGTCTATGGAAACTCCTTTGACCACTGTCTCCACAATCTTAATAAAGTTTTGAAGAGATGTGAAACAAATTTGGTGCTCAATTGGGAGAAGTGCCATTTCATGGTTAACGAAGGGATAGTTCTTGGACACAAGATTTCCGAAAGGGGAATTGAAGTGGACAAGGCAAAGATTGAAGCTATTGAAAGGATGCCCTATCCAAGGGACATCAAAGGTATTCGTAGTTTTCTAGGTCATGCTGGTTTCTATAGAAGATTTATCAAGGACTTTTCTAAGACCTCGAGACCCCTTACCAATCTTCTCCAGAAGGATTCTCCTTTTGTATTTGATGAAGATTGTAAGGAATCTTTTGAAGTTCTTAAGAAATACTTGATAACCGCTCCTGTAGTACAACCACCTGACTGGAATCTGCCCTTTGAAATTATGTGTGGTGCTAGTGATTTTGCTGTTGGAGTTGTTTTAGGAAAAACGGTTGACAAGAAGATGAATGTCATCCACTATGCCAGCAAGACACTTGATAGTGCTCAAAAGAATTATGCTACTACCGAGAAGGAATTCTTGGCAGTGGTGTTTGCTTGTGATAAGTTTCGACCGTATATTGTTGATTCTAAAGTTATTATTCATACTGACCATGCTGCCATTAAGTATCTTATGAAGAAAAAGGACGCCAAACCAAGACTCATTAGATGGGTACTCCTTCTCCAAGAATTTGGTTTACAGATTGTCGATAGAAAAGAAGAAGACAATCTGGTGGCGGATAATCTTTCAAGAATGGAAGATATCCCGCACGATCCTATTCCAGTCAACGACAGTTTCCCAGATGAACAGCTTGTTGTTGTAAAAGTACAATCTCATTCCGACCCTTGGTTTGCAGATTATGCTAATTTTATCGTTGCAAAGTTTTTGCCTCCGGGTTTTACATTTCAGCAGAGGAAGAAATTCTTCACGGATTTGAGGCACTACTTTTGGGATGACCCACATCTTTACAAACAAGGTGCAGACGGGATCGTAAGAAGGTGTGTACCGGAGCACGAGCAGCAGGACGTTCTTCGACAATGTCACGATAGTCCCTATGGAGGACATCATGCCGGTGAAAGGACCGCACATAAAGTTTTACAATTAGGTTTTTATTGGCCTACTCTTTTTAAGGACGCCCGAAGGTACGTTCTATCTTGTGATAAGTGTCAGAGAGTTGGTAACATTAGCAGGAGAAATGAGATACCTATGAATTACTCACTAGTGATCGAACCTTTCGATTGCTGGGGTTTTGATTTTATGGGTCCTTTCCCTCCTTCACACAAGTACACACACATCTTAGTTGTTGTTGATTATGTAACCAAGTGGGTTGAAGCAATCCCCACTGAGAGTGCTGATCACAAGACATCTTTGAAAATGCTCAAGGATGTAATTTTTCCTAGGTTTGGAGTACCTAGGTACCTCATGACAGATGGAGGGTCACACTTCACGCATGGAGCTTTTAGGAAAGCTCTAGCCAAGTACGATGTCAATCATAGGAGTGCATCACCGTACCACCCTCAAACTAGTGGTCAAGTTGAGCTCACTAATAGGGAGATTAAGTTGATCTTACAAAAGACAGTAAACAGTTCTAGGAAGGACTGGTCAAAGAAGTTAGGAGATGCTTTATGGGCGTATAGAACTGCTTACAAAAACCCCATGGGCATGTCTCCGTATAAAATGGTCTATGGCAAGGCTTGCCATTTACCATTAGGGTTAGAGCACAAGGCTTTCTGGGCTGTCAGAGAGCTAAATGCTGACCCAAAGTTAGCTGGTGAAAAGTGTCTCATGAACTTGACTTCTCTAGATGAGTGGAGGAGTGAAGCTTACGAGAGCGCTAAAATGTTCAAGGAAAAGGTAAAGAAGTGGCACGATAAAAGAATTCTGAAACGTGAATTTAATGTTGGTGATAAAGTTTTGTTGTTTAGATCCTATTTCAGGTTTTCTCCAGGTAAACTACTTTCTAGATGGGAAGGACCTTTTCATATCGAAGAAGTATATCGGTCTGGTGCAATCAAGATCAATAATTTCGAAGGCACCAAACCTCAAGTTGTGAATGGACAAAGACTCAAACATTATATGGCAGGTGATCCAATCAATGTGGATGCAAACATGCTATATACAAAGACTCACGAAGAACATGTTGCAACCAGTTTCAGACTCCGGCAGGAGCAGAATTAGAAAAGGTATGAATTATGGTAAGAAAACACCGCGAACGTCAATAAAAGTTTACTTTTCAAGGTTTTTGCAAAATTAGGAAAATTCCAAGCCCAAGTGGAGCCGGAGAGGAGCTCCAGGGGGCCCAGGAGGCCTCCTGGCGCGGCCCCCCTCCTGGCCGCGCCAGGCACCCTCCTGGGTGCCCTGGACTCCGACTCCGACTCCACCTAGGCTTGAAACCTTCCTTCTGTTGCAAAATTTTTTGCTATATATTTGCCCGGATAGTCCCGGCACCGTATCTCTCGATTTCGTGTGTTTTCTTTATCGGTCTGTTTCTGCCAGGGTGAAAAGCTGTTGCTAGAGATGTCTTCTTGTGGCTCGAGCGGAGAGGACTTCTTGGGATGGCGTCTACGTCAAGTCCAGAAGGATCTTAATCAAGGGAAGCACGTTGATTGGGCTACCGAAGAATAAATTGCCGCAAGACAAGCAGAGATGGAGCGCTCCGTGAGAGAGGAAGTCAAGACTATCACTTCCCAACAACAAGGAGGTCCAAGCAATCCCATCATGGTGGGATCTGTCCAACCTCAATATGATCTTTCTCTTAACCTTTCAGGGGCCTCCACTTCACTTGAAGATCAACGCATGCTTTCCACCATCTCCGAGGCCTACCGCATCACCAACCAACTCTTTGAAGATTTCCGTGTACTAAAAGTACAAGTGGAAGTCTTGGAGTCATAGAACCGAACCCTTCGCCGTGTCATCAGGGATCTGAAGAAACAACCACAACAAGATGAGGAGTGAAATCTCCTTGGGTAATGGCATCCCCTTAGCTTGTTCCAAGCTTGGGGGAGTGCCCGGTATCTTTATCTTTATCTTTGTCTTTAGGAGTCAAGTAGAGTCGTATCATTGAAATAGGTGTTGCTTTGAGGGCTATCACTCCTTTTGTGGAGAGCTTTGTATCCGTGAGTGTGGGGTCGTCTATGAAGGAATATTAATGAGAAGTCTATTGGTTTCTTCGCTGCACTCGGTATTCTCTTCACGCAATCGACATTATGAGCTGATTCTTATGGGGAGTATTGACCTTATATCAGGTATGGCTTCGAAAACTTTATTTAAATCTTGGCAAGTATAGCTTTGGTCATAACAACAAGCATGTTTTTCTCAAAGTAGCGACATAGCCAAAACCTTTGTGTTATTATGCTTTAAGTGTTATGTTGACAAGGAAGACAACTTGATGTTTCATGCTAGTTTTAATGTTTATGCTTTGTATTGCTTTCATATAAGTTGTCATCAATTGTCTGGTCTCTCAAAGCCTTGCTAGCCAAAACTCTGTACTAAGCGGAATTCTGCTTGTACTTCCATACCCTGAAACCAACATCTTCCATTTGAGTCCACCATACCTTCCTATTTGTGGTATTCCACTACCACTCCTAAATTATATAATTTATGTGCTATTTCTAGATGTTCAAAATCTTCTGTTTTGTGCCACTGATTCAGCTCATGAGGAAGTGGTGGGTAACCCATGATCTTCTTAATTTGGACAAGTTTTATCTTGGGATTGCATGTCTAATCTGCAAACCCCTAATACGAGAAGGGACTGGCATGAGTGCCCAGCTCATAAAAGATAAATACTAACACACAAAGTTCCTTCGCCCATTTAAGAGTGGTAAACAAAGGAATTTAAGGGGATGTGATCGTCCCCACATGGGAGCCGTTCCTCGAAACTTGTCCGAATCGCGAAGTCGGGGAAGACGTGCAAAGCCAGTGCAAGCTGGAGATCTGCGTTGAGTCCATCACGGAACTTCTCTTGCCTACTTGCATCATTGGGGAGGTCACTTACAGCATAGCGGGAGAGGCGGAGGAATTCCCTCTGGTATGCCTCGACAGTTTTGTTGCCCTGAACGAGGTTGCGGAACTCGGCCTTCATACGTTTCATAATCTCCTGGGGGACATAACGAGCACGGAAGGCAATCTTGAAGTCATTCCAGGTGACGACAGTCCCTTCAGCTAGCGAGCCCTTGTAAGTGTCCCACCACTGAGCAGCGGGACCACGCAGGAAATAGGACGCGAAGTTGACATAATCAGCAGCGCTCACATTAGCGAACTCCAGCTGACGAGTGATGTCACGAAGCCAATCATCAGCATCTAGCGGCTGTTCCGGTTGGTGGAAGAGAGGGGGATTGAGACGCATGAAATCCCGCAGAGTAACCACAGGCGGGTGGTTCTGGTGCTGGTTCTGGTTCTGGTTCTGGAGTTGATCTATGACTCCCTGCATGAACACCTGGTTCATCTGAAACTGCTGCATCATCGCGGCCATGTAGTCCGGCGGCGGAGGTGGATCGTTGGCACCACGACCACGACCACGACCACCACGACCAGCCATCCTGCTAGAATTTAACAGGGGTATTTCAGCGATGAACATTTTTAACGAGATGCCGGAAACGAGCAATAGGTAAAACGACAACAAAGAGGAGGCGCGGATATGTAGGAGTAGTCATATAAGACATACACATCCACACATAGAATCAATCGAAAATCGGGCAGCGTAACGTCGTAGAAATTAAGGAAAAAGGACACACTAGGCGGCGCGCAGACCGCGGTAAGGATACACGACGCAACATAGATTCCACTATGTCAATCACGCCGCAAGAAAACTGTTGGCCACAGGAGTTGATGCCAGAGAACGCGCGGCCTGCCCAGAATGAGAATGGGATCCGCGGTCCGGGATCTGGGGTACGACTCCTGCGACACGACTCAATCAATGGGGGTAGCACCAAAAACGCCGGGTGGAATCAAGAGAACGTGATCCTAATGTCAGATTTTGTAAAACTTACCAGCAAGGATAAGAGAGCAGAGTCCCAGAGCATAGGTAAGGAGAAAAGGATCCTAATACCATAGATATCACACGTAGTGACATCGATGTGGGCCCGTAAGCCAAATATTAAGTTAGCAAAAATAGTTTTTCAAAGTCTAGACTCAACTTCGACCAGGTAGTGGTGGGGTGGCTTCCTACAGGCAGTCGGCTCTGATACCAACTTGTGACGCCCCCAAAATCAATCTGTGTACAGTAATCATACACGCAGGGTACACGGCTGAGATTAGGGTGCCACGGTGAGAATATCACAGCACAACACTAAACACAAAAGGATAAACCAATATGTTACAATAAAGGGGGTCACGCGGACTCGAATACATAAGTTATACAAGCCATAATATCTGAGTACAGACATAGTTAGTCAAGTTTTGCCTTAAGAAGGCTAGCACAAATAACATCAGAGGTACAGATCGAAAAGGAAAGGCCTCCTGCCTGGGAGCCTCCGAAACTACTCCTGGTCCTGGTCAGCGGGGGTCTCGACGTAGTAGTATCCGCCTCCGGGGTACTCCTGCTCCTGGGCTCCAACGTCGACTGCAGCGGCCGATCAGGCAAAACAGTAAAGGAAATAAAGCAGGTGAGTATCTAGTATACCCGCGAGTCTTACGTCCGCTACTAAGCATTATGCATTTGTATCAACGGAAAGGGAAGGCTGTATATATAGGACTGCAAGATAGAAATCAGAATAAGGGTAAGAAGCTAGGCCTATCGAAGACTAGCATCTTCCGACGATGTCTTGCAGCAAGAGGTAAGAATCAGCCAACAGTTCATATAAGCAATAAAGTAACAATGAAGCAGAAGTTGTTGCAGCATTGTATAATATAAGTTGTAATGAGTAATAATAATAATGCCTCCTAGTTCACCTCCTCGACATCCCCGCGAGGAAGAAAACCCGGAACCATACAGTTTAATAGTAATAGTTTCTAGTGGTAAGATCCAGCTTCAGCATAAAGCGTCCTGTTACCGTGGACACGGCTATTCGAATAGATTAAACTCCCTGCAGGGGTGCACTACTGTTCAGCCTACACGCTCGGATCTCCAGGGTGGCGTGAACCTTGTTAGGGAACGCCCCACCGAGGCTATCCGACACGACGCAGCCCATCCTAGGCTCAATAGAGAGGCCATCCGACGGACTATATCCTATGCGCCAAGGGGTCTAGGTCCCTCACCCTTGCACGCTCCTGCACGGTACGAGACTGGCCGGTGAAGCAAAAGCAAATCCAAACACACCTGCTGCAGCAAATAATACAAGACCGCTTCCCGGCTATCAGCCTGTGGTACTGCTGACGTCTGAAGAGCTTTCGGACAAACTACGACGCGGAGGGCCCACACCGTAATCCCACGTGTAGGTAGTGCGTACAGACCAACGGGCCTCTCAAGTCATCCGCCGAACCATTTAGCATTTTAATTAACCTGCGTGACAACCGTTATCGTTGCCTCGACTTAACCGACCCGCGGTCAACGACAGCAGTCAGGACCACCAGTACATCGGTGCCTGCCCTGTCGTCCCACCAAGTCACTGCGGTTACCAACAAGGTGAACCGTCTCCTTACCTTGTCTCGCGTGTGCTCTTGGTAGAGCTCGACTTTCGTGGTTTGGTAACTCTCGCGAGATACGAGCAGGGGCCAAGTACGCCAGTAACGTCGGTCGTACCCTCCCTGTCGTTCCCGACGATATACCTCTCGCGGGCACCGTTGGGTCGCCCGACTTCTTACCTTTAAGGACAACCGATGTCCAGGACCCTATGGCGGAAAGACAAAGTCAGCCTCGAGTGGAGTACAAGGATTACTCCTTGATAGCTCACACTTGAGGTGACTAGGCATAACCCAGATAGGGGCCTTTGGCGGTGTCTGCTTTGTTCCGTACCTGTGCAGTTGTATATATAGTATCCGTGTTCACTCCCCTGAGTGATCACGACCCGCTATCTAATCCTAGCTAACAATGCGCAGGGCTCACTACTGAAATATGCTTAAGTAATAATAGGCAGCATAGGATAAAGGAAAAGGTACATCAAGGGGCGACAAAATCAGGCTATGCAATTGAATAGGAGTATAACGTAGCAGCAGCAGTAACCATGCCTAGTGCAAGAAAGTACGGAAAAGGTAGGCGATATCTGGGGAAGAGAATGGCTCTGCTTGCCTGGAAGCTCGACGGTAGGGGCAGGGTCGTCGACGAAGTAGTCGTACCCGGCAGCGGTGTAGTCGGCGGTAGCAGCGGGGTCTACCGAAGATTAAGGGGGGGAGGAAACAGTAAATACACAGCAATAATATACAAACATATGCATGACATGACAGATGAAATGTTAACGGTGTTCTAACGCAGTGCAATGCACGTTGCTCGGAGCGGGAACTCATCCGGGGATGAACTGCCAGCTCCGGGGTGATTACCGGACAGGGTGTCCGGAGGGGGAAGGATCAAGCCGGAGGTGTCGTGGACATCCAACAAAGATAACGGGGGTGTATCCGTGTTAGTTGAACCATTCCGGACAACTTTCGTGTACAAAGTATTTTGATCCGGGCAATTTTTATCGGTACCGGAAATTATCGACAAACAGCCCGGGAGGGGGAAATGTCGATGATCGGTGTGTTAGGGGGGTGGGATAGACATACGGAGGGCGTAACCGTATTCGTTATATTTTTCTGCTCAATTTTGAGTACAAAGTTTTTGAATCTGACTTACGGTTTAAAAGTTATTGAATTTCAAAGTTTTAAATCATTTAAAAGATTTTCTGGAATTATTTTTATTAATAAAATAGTAACATTATCCACAACAGTTTGACTAGTCAAACCTGACCAGTGGGACCCACTGGTCAGCCTCACAGTTAAAAAAATGGTTTTATTAATTCTCAAAAATCCAGTGGACCCACATGTCATACACTGATTAATTGACTAATTCATTTTAATTAAATTAATTACAGGTGGGACCCATGTGTCATTGACACAGTGACTTAACTAATCATTTATTTAAACTTAAACAGAGGGTTATTAGGGACTGGGTCCACATGTCATGCACACATATTACTTAACGGGGGTTAGTTTGCTAATTGATGATTAACTCTAACTAAAACAGGACGGCCCCACATGTCAGTGGGGGGGGGGAATCTTTTTCCCACGGCTGAGCAACCGCGCCACCGGCGAGCAGTGCCCGGCGACGAGGCCGCCCCGGGGAAGACCGCGGCGAGTGGGGGTTACAACCCCCCGCACGTGTGCGTGCGCATGCTGGGGCGTGCCCAGGGTGCGGTGCGCGTGGCCAGGGGGCACGGCGAGGGCGCGCCTGTGGCCATGCGGGCGGCAGTGGCGGACCTCGACGGAGGGGGGGCTCCGGCGGCGAATCGAAGGAGGGGAGAGGGGTAAAAGGCACGGCGCTCACAGTGGGGCGCAGGGGAGGTCTCAGGGAGTCGCGGCGAGGACGGGCACGGCCGGAATCACGCGGAGTTCGCTGGCCGCCCTGGTTGAAGGCGATGGAACTCGCGCCGTCTTGAGGGCGACCGGGTTCGATTCCTTCAGCAGAGTGACAAAGTCGACGATGGCGCACCTCCTGGACGTGGCGGCGCGGTGAATGGAGGACAGTGGCCACGAGAATGCGCTGCGGCGCCCGCGGCAGAGCTCGGGTGAGCGAGAGAGAGGGAGAGCGGGTCGCGATGGGGAAAACAGGGGGGCAAAGGGGTGACCTAGGGTTGGGGCGAGGGATGCTCGGGGTGGCCTTATCTCCGTCGACGACCGGTGGATGGTCGCCACGGCGGCGTCGCCGGCCGGTGAGCCGCGGGATGGCTGCCAGCGAGACTCCCCGTACAGCGAGAGCTAGGCGGGCCGGGGGGAAGAGGTGGGCTGGCCCAGTTAGGTGGGCTTCGCCCAGGGGTTAGATTACGTTAGCTTGGTTTCTCCTTTTTTTGTTTTCCCTTTTTCTGTTATTTCTGTTAGCATTTATTTAAACGGCTTAGGCATTTTTATATAATACCATTTTGGTTCCATAATTAGTAGAGCATATTCCTAGAGTACCACAAAAAGTTTAGGGTTTTTCTAAACTCTTTTGCTAATTTATTTTATTATTAAGTGAGAAATTGGCCTGGGATTTCTACTGTTATTAATTGTTTAAAATTTTCAGTAGCCCAATAATTACCAATGATTACATGGGCATGGCCCAATGATTATTTGGGATTTTATAAAAGTGGTTCCAAGATTTTTGGAAGAGATTTATTGTCACCATATTTTTAATATTCATCAAAAGGCATTCTAGGGTTTGTTTGAATTTTATTTCAAATGGCTTGTACTTGTTTTGATTCCAGATGACCAAGGTCCATGATCACCATGCATTCAAGAACATCAAAGTGGAATTTGAAATTTGAACTGTTCCAAGTTGATCAACAAAAGTTTTGAACAGTACAGATGAACAGTAACAGTGATTACTGTTCACTGACAGTGAGGGTGTTACAATGCACCTCCCAAAAGTCTGTTTTTTCTGTTTGATCTAGAGATGGCACATGAGTTTTCCCTGCTTACCCTTTTGCACGGGGTTTATCCTTTATTTTGTGCTGAGTCAGTCCTTCCTACTTCCTTCCTTCTTGAGAGAGAACAGACACTTGATGTTAATAAAGATTCCTGCATACAAAGCTGCATTGAAAGTTAGCATGTTACATCTTTGTTGACATTATCTTTTGATAAGTGAGTTGTTTGCAAAAGCTTATGCTGAGTAAACATCTTCCTTTGTGTTAACATGTGCACTTATTGACTAATAACATGTTCTTTCCAAAGCTTCAACTGGTTCCATTATAAGTGAAAAGAGCAAAAGTAAAAGTTATTAGTTGTTCCTTGACCAAGGCTATGTTTGCCATGATTTGATGAGTTTTCCAGGTCCTACTTTGTTATAATTGTTACTACTTTCTCATGAGGACCTTATGAGTTGAGGCTGCTGTTGAGGATGCTTCAGTTTGGTGAGAAATCTTGATGCTTCTTGTCTGTATTATTTTATCGACGCTTCACTCTCTAAACTTGTGGACAGGTTTACCGAGCTCAACAATCGCTTGGGGACAAGCGAGGTCTAAGCTTGGGGAGTTGATACGTCCAAAATGCATCACTATTTTATGTTGTAATTTCAACCTATTCATTGATATATTCCACTTTAAAGTATTTTTCTTATGTTGTTTTGGCTTGTTTTACACAGTTTACAACTTTCCGGTGCCGAAGCAGCAGAACCAGAATTCAGCGGTGAAAAGTGGACACCAAGTTGCTTAATCAGATCAAGTCCAAATGCGATGAAAATTTGTGGGGAGCGTTTTGACGAAGATTGACTGGGGATCACCGAGGATGGAGGTGAGGGACCCACCAGGCAGCCAGAAGGGTGCCTGGCGCGGCCCCCCTCCTGGCCGCGCCAGGCACCCTCCTGGATGCCTGGTGGGCCCCCTCGGTGCCCCCTCTCGCCTATAAGACCCCCCTGGGGTGAAAACCCTAAAAAAAGAGTTTCCGTGTTTCGCCGCCGCCACGGGGCGGAAACCTACAGAGGATAAAAGCCATCTTCGGCGGCCAGATTCCGCCGGGGAGATCACCTCCCGGAAGGGGAGATCGTCGCCATCATCATCATCATCTTCACGGGCATCATCGAGATCATCATCAACATCATCCCCAACATCAGCACCATCTCCATCTCCATCCCATCTCATCTCACAATTGCAACTTGTGTTGTAATCCATACTATCTATCCTCTCTACTCTGTTGGTGTTGATTACTACTTTGTGGTGAATGCTATTGAGTTTTGTTGGAGAAATATCATTGTTTCCAGATTTTTTGCCACCCATCTATCACCTCTGATCATGATCTGTTTTATGTCTTGTGAGTAGTTACTTTAGTTCTTGAGAACATGGGAGAAGTCTAGTTGTTAGTAGTCATATGATGTTGAAGTATTATGTGTTGTTTGATACTTAAGTTGTGTTGTTATTTCTCTAGTGGTGTTATGTGAGTCGAACACTTAACACTTCACCTTTCATGGGCCTAGAGGAATACATTGTGCACAAAGGATGCTTATGGTGGGTTGCCGGAGTGACAGAAACCTGAACCCCAGTTCGCACACTTTTGCACAAGGGGGTTATGGATCCTTGATCGTAATGTTGTGGTTAGGCTTATGCCTTAATTACTACCTTGTATTTGCAGATGCTTGCAAGGTGTGTAATCAGAAGAGTACACTTATCTTAGTCTAGAAGGTGTACTAGCATTGATCCACCCACCGACACTTATCAACACAATACATATTACTTGGCGGAGTATGGTGAAAGTAACTTGGCTATCTCTCCCATGTGTTCTCGAGAACGCTTTAGCTTTTATAAGTTTAGTTCCTAGGCTTATCCTTGTGAAAGGATTGGGCCACTTGCTACTCCTCAGTTACCCTGTTTACTTTGCTTGTCTTTTACTTTTCTGTTGCTTAAACCAAAAACCCTAAATATTTACCTTTGAGTGTGTGCAGCCTTTCCTTATCCAGTATCACTTATCAGCACCTTCTGCTCCTCGTTGGGATCGACATCCTTATTTATCGAAAAGCTATAAATGATCCCCTAGACTTGTGGGTTATCAAGAATCATTTATTGGCGCGGTTGACAGGGGAGGCAATCCCAACTAAATCTATTAACTTCACCGCCATCACCTGGTGGTTCTGGACCACCTCCTAACTCTCCAGCGCCAAGGGACCCACCGAGGTCAGTAACAAAAGGCCGGTCCCGCACAAAGCGTTATAAATCAGCCCTGGAACTTCAACCAAAGAAGAAGAACAAGTGCAGCGTTTGCGGATCTATTGAGCACAATGCCGCTTCATGCAAGGTCAAGCTGGCTTGATGAAAAAAGGACACCAAATAGAAGATCCACCCATCCTATGTCCCATCACTGTTGTTTTATTTTTTTATTTTTTAGCAACTTCTGTGTTATTTTTGAGAAACTTTATGTGTAAAAACTGAGCAACTGTGTGCCAATGTCTTTTGCTTTTCCCCCTTGTATGGGATGACAACAAATGAACCCTACCTCACACTCCCCTACCCACAACCATGGTTTTGATGCAGGGATTTGGAAAAAAGTACACATTTGTGTTGCAGCAACTACTGTGTTAATTTTGAGCAACTTTATCTGTAAAAACTGAGCAATTGTGTGCCAGTGTCTTTTGATTTTTCCCCTTGTATGGCATGACAACACTGCACCCTACCTCACACACTCCCTACCCACAACCATGGTTTTCATGCAGGGGTTGGGAATAAAAAGTACACATTTGTGTTGCAGCAACTACTGTGTTAATTTTGAGCAACTTTATGTGTACAAACTGAGCAACTGTGTGCAAATGTATTTTACTATATTGACATTTTGTGTGGGATTGGAGTAGCTTCAAAAAATAGATAATAGATAGCTACAAGATTAAAAAAGTACCTGATCAATACTTCTTCGCGGCTAAAACGTTTTTCCAATTCACCTTGTTTAGCCTGCTTCTCACCATTGAGTGAGTTATAAGCTTCCTTATGTTTGCGATGTCAGACTGGCCGTAGTTAGGTAGGCACTTTCCATCCCAGAGAACTGTGTTCATCAATGTGAAAATGCCGCAGTCGCACCTGCATGAGTATTTTTTTAGGCAACGTGCAACTGGTTAGTTTTTATATACTGCGTTTTAGTCAACTAATAATATTGAACCCACATCAAACACAATTTCAATTGCCAAAAACCAGAAAAAATAAAAATATTAAACTACTACATCTTAGACAACTGCAACTATAAATTCCAGTAACTCTATCAATAAATTTGGGAAAACTAATGTTTTTTATGTGCAAAAAGAAAAGGCTTACGTTGTGATCTGCTTCGGAGCGTCAATATCAATGAGCTTGAATTTATCCATTGTCTTGGCTTTCTTTGGATACTGTTCATCCCATATCATTCGGATTGCAGCAACAATTGTCCTTGCAGTGTTATCCAGGGTCTTGTTGCTTTTTAGCTTCCTACTTGAGTCGAAAACCTCAAATCTTCGGTCCCTCAAGTTTATGTTAAACAATCAGTAATGTCGAGGGACATTCTTATCCTCTGGTATTAGGTTTTCAACAAAGGGATCATAACCTAGTTTTCAAAAAAAAAGATAAGAATCCAGTTTAGAACAAGAAAAGGCTTTTCGGGTAACTACAGACCTATTTATGAGCAACTGCCCCCCCTATCAAAAACAAACTCTTTATGAAAACAAACTGCTCCCTATAATAACTACAACTTTTCAGGGGCTTACATTTTCCTGCTGGTCGAGACGTTTTACTTTGCTGAACCTCTTTCGCAACTCAGCTCTGGTTATGTCCAGCTTTAGAAGCGCGCGATGTGTTACAACTATCATTAGAAGGGATCGAAAAAACATCCTGTACAAAAAAGCGCAAAAACCGTGTGGATGATCAAAAAGAAAAAGCATCGTGTTGCTCTTACCGAAAACCTTAGTGGCATAATCACTTTCTTTGACCCTTCCTTTCTATTGTTCATAATTGCTTCGACTCCTAACTCAAAGACATCAGTAGATAACCATCCTTTCTTCTTCATTGACTGAGCGAGCTGCTTCAACATGAAAAATGTCCCACCGTAATTAATAATTTCAGGGCTGTGGAAAACAAAAAGGGCAGCAAATTGTTATGCCCCCAAAAATAGAAGAGCACTAATTGGGAGAGGAAGCATCAGCTATTATAAGAGGTTAACGTGTTAAGAAATTGTATATTAGAGTAGTTAGAATTATAAACGTTGAACAACTATTGTGTTCAGTATGAGAAAGCTATGCAACTACCACGCGTGCACGAATTATGATTCATGAGGATGCAAAACAATTCTGTTCAGTAATAGAGTGGTTTTCCTCCACCACAGATTTGATGCATAGGTCAAAAACACAAAACAAAAATAACTTGACAATTTATAAATAACTTGCGTCTTATCTTCTTCCATTGACGACATCCTTGTAGTTCCAGCTCCACCGTGCAAAAGGATCTGCGCATACATTTTGTTCACATCCACTGAGCAGTTAAAATTTGTCTTGTGTTCCACATTAACATACGGCGACCTTTGGGATGGAGGTATCTTCAGTACTCTCCTCTCATGATGCTCAGCTTCTAGCTCGGCCGAGGTGCTTGCATCACCCTTGCTTGGGCCTCCTTCAGCAAATTGCTTGTGGGTTTGCTTTGGTGTAGTGAATTCTGCAGCGGGGGTGTCACCAGTTGCATCTCCCTGGCTTAATTTGACAGATGCATCTTCCACTACTCTATCAAAATCAATCTTTGCCCAATCAACATCCCACTCGATGTCGGACTTGATGCTGCATTTCTTCGTGTCCTCTTGCTTCGCCTCGGTTTCTCCAACGATGTCATCTATACCCAAATCGAAACTAGGTGCTGGACAATAGTCTTCCTGATTTAGATCTATGCAAGACTTCTTGCCCACACTGAACACTTGTTTGCGAGTCAAAAACAGGTGACGCTGGTATCACAGGGATGGCGTCAGCTGATCTGCTTCTCTCTAGTGGTGGAAGCTCCTTTGACCGTGGTGTCACGCACCTCTTCAGAAGTTCTTCTATGACCCTGTTCTCTTCTATAGATATGTCCTTTTTACTTGGAACAGTAGGTGGTTTACGGGGGGTGGTTTCCTGCTTTTCTGCTGAAGTTGCCTGCTTTTCTGCTGAAGTTGCCCCTTTTTGAGGTGGAGTTGCTACAATTGGGGATTTCATTGCTTCCTCGTCGGACGCTTGGTGTTCATCAGCCATAACCTTGCCTCCTTCCCTGGTCCTTGTGTTTCGGAAACAACCGTTGAATCCGCCCCTGGTTGCTCCTTGTTCACTATGATGTTGGCCTTATTCTTGGTCTTTGGGACATTAGCTTGTTTTGCCGGCAATGGACCCTGGCATGGTTTCTTCCCAGTCTTCTTCCTTGCATATTGTTTCTTCTGAAGAAGCCCCTCCTTGTTTGTCGCGCTTCCCTCTGCTTCTACGACTGTATTCTTTGGATCGTGTGTCACAGTTGCTTCTTCCTGTGCTGTAGTTTCTTGTCCTTGTTCTTCAGTTGCTTCATCTGGGTTTTCGACGCACTTGCGTTTTCTGACGGTTATTTTCTTAACTTTTTTCCGTGCAGCTGCTTGTTCTTCCTCTGCAGCTGCTTGTTCTTCCTCTGGGCTATTTTCTTGCACTCAACTTCGACGATTGTGTCCATCATGCCTAGGGCGGATACGAAGGCGCTGGGTTCATTTCCTAAAACTGGGACTGGTAATAGTTGACTAATACTCATTTCTCGCAACTCTGGTGTGCGTACAATCTTAGGATCCCCCATATTAACTACATCTACAGCTGTCAAAGGTTCTCCTTTGTATGAATCATCGATGGGCAGTTTGACAACCTCGGATCTCACAAACTCGCTCCTGAAAAAACTGTCGGTGCTCTATACGCTATTCTGTGTGCTAACCTCAGTGTTGCTCTGGCTAACTCTGAATTTCTGCTTCTTGCGCAAAAGATCACTCAATGGCATTTCGTCTTCGTCGTCGTTGCTGTCCATATGTCCGCCTGCATCAAGTACCTCACCATCGATGGTGTTACATTTATCCACTTCTGACTTTCCCATTGCAGCTTCTTGCTCCCCTTTTGCGTCAACCTCTTCTTCGGAATTATCTCTATTTCTCTTGCCGCCCTGCGCCTCCTTGCCTTCGAGGTCATATTTCTTGCTCTACTGAAAAAAAGGAAAAACATAAGCAACTATGCTCTTGACAAAAAACCAACTAAAATTTTGGGCATCTGTGTTGTTAGTTAGAATCAAAGAAGGCAACTTGAATACTTAAAAATTGATCGACTCACACAAAAGTTTTCGGTAGAAACAACTATAATTATAAGTTAGAAGAGTTATTGTTCATGGGATCGCTAAAGAAAAAAATTCTCTGGTAAAAACTAAACAATGCAAGCAACTATGACATGTGGTTTACTATGAAGAAGGAATAAAAAATGTAGCAACTAACATATTTAAAAGAAGCAACTTGTGATGTAAAAAAAGCAACTAAAGATGAAGTTCACCAACTAAAAAGAAAAAGATGAAAATGAATTATTTTTTTGAAAATCCTCATTCTTTTGTTCCAATAATGCAAGCAACTATGACATGTGGTTTACTATGAAGAAGGAATAAAAAATATAGCAACTAACATATTTAAAAGAAGCAACTTGTGATGTAAAAAAAGCAACTAAAGATGAAGTTCACCAACTAAAAAGAAAAAGATGAAAATGAAAAAAAATCCTCATTCTTTTGTTCCAATAATGCAAGAAACTATGACATGTGGTTTACTATGAACAATGAATAAAAATTTAGCAACTAACATATTTCAAATAAGCAACTTGTGATGTAAAAAAACAACTAAAGATGAAGTTCACCAACTAAAAAGAAAAAGATGAAAATGAAAAAACTAAATGAAAATCCTCATTCTTTTGTTCCAATAATGCAAGCAACTATGACCTGTGGTTTACTATGAACAAGGAATAAAAATGTAGCAACTAACATATTTAAAAGAAGTAACTTGTGATGTAAAAAGCAACTAAAGATGAAGTTCACCAACTAAAAAGAAAAAATGAAAATGAAAAAACTAAATGAAAATCCTCATTCTTTTGTTCCAATAATGCAAGCAACTATGACACGTGGTTTACTACGAACAAGGAATAAAAATGTAGCAACTAACATATTTAAAAGAAGCAACTTATGATGTAAAAAAAAGCAACTAAAGATGAAGTTCACCAACTAAAAAGAAAAGATGAAAATGAAAAAAATAAATGAAAATCCTCATTCTTTTGTTCCAATATACAGCTAAGAAGGTGTGTAAAAGAACCTTTGTATCTTTAGGCTCATCCTCTCCGTTCCTGCCGTCCTCATCACCTAGCGCGCCGGCTTCCTCTCCTACCCTCTTTGTTTGCTCCACTTCATCTTCATCGTTGTTCCCTTATCTGTTGATGTCCTTGTCTGTGGTTCGAACACTATCGCCCCTTGTGGTAGCGTCTGCAGGGCCGTCTTTTGAATTTTTTGTCCCAACACTCTCCTCTTCTACGCTACCTTTAGAGTTCTCAATGTGTTCGACGTCGTCTTTACTACCTTTTGAGCGCTCTACTCCCTCATCCTCTTTGCTGCCTTTTGCATTTTCGCTCTCGTCGTCGTCGTCTTCCTCCTCCTCCTCTTCCTCCTCTTCGTCATCCTCCTCTTCCTCCTCTTCCTCCTCCTCTTCTTCATCTTCCTCCTCCTCTTCCTCCTCTTCCCCCCCCCATCCTCCTTATTTTTTTCTTCACCTTTACCGACCTCTTCCTCCTCTTCCTCGCCCGATTCCTCGCGATGCTTCCGGCCTTCTTCAGGACTCTCTGTTGTTGGTAGGGTGCTGCTGACGTTTGATCTTCCATCATCATTGTCATCGTCGTCGTCGTCCTCCCCATCGTCACCACTATCGCTTCCATCAGT
Source organism: Bromus sterilis (assembly GCA_950022295.1). Taxonomy (NCBI): domain Eukaryota; kingdom Viridiplantae; phylum Streptophyta; class Magnoliopsida; order Poales; family Poaceae; genus Bromus; species Bromus sterilis. The sequence goes on along the minus strand of OX465595.1, from coordinate 381,137,520 downwards.
TTCATTCTCAGCATGATCTTCATCGCTCTCTTCGCCTTCTCCACCCTTGTCTTATGAATTGTCAACATGTGTTTCCTTTGCCTCTGAATTGTCATCATCACTTTGTTCATCTTCTTCCTCTGAATCAATATATTTCCCCTTCTCGCCAATCTTCCGTTTCGCTTTGCTTTGGTCCTTTTCCTTGATACGTAACTGCCTTGAAGAACGATCACGTTTCCTGCTAGGTTCGGGAACATCTTCCTCGTCCAGCATGACAACACTTTGCAAAAACTTCCCAATTTCTGCAGAGATGTTGCTGCACATGTTGTGCACGAGAACCGAGAGCCTCTTTTCTTTCTGCATCCAACAAAGCACAAAGAAATGTAGAAAAGGATGAGTTGAGAAACCAACGCTTTGAGGAAACCAACAAAAATAAGAGTTTGAATTAAAGAAATGTAAATGCTGGCAAGGTCATTCATGACACAACAAAAAACACTTACCACTGGGTTGTAGCCCTTGGGGAGCTTGGCCCTTACAAACTTGCTGACATGGTCCACACTTCCAAAAACATTGTCTTCCGCACACCGCGCAAACTCATCTTTCAACTGTTACAAAATAAAATAAAATTAAGGACCCATGATTTTGTAAAATAAGCAACTATGCAAAATATATGAAGACAACTATGATGCTTTGGAAGAAAATGTTGTTTTTTAACATATAATATGTGTGAATTATTTTATAATGAACAATAAAAATTCATGCAACTAGGTGCGTTAAAAATGCGACTATGGTGCTGGTAGTTAGCAACTATGCGATCGTATAAAAAGCACATATGGTTATTTCCAGTCAAAAAACACAGTTGTTTACAGCAAGTAGAATATGTGAACAAAAAGAATTCAGGCAGGTAAGGAGTTTACAAAAAATACCTAACTATAATGCTGAAAGTAAGGAACCTATTGCAAAATATGGTGCAACATATATAAGACACCTATGCTTCTTTTGAACCAAGACTTTTGTTTTTAAGCAACTATGCTGAACAAATAGAATTTAAGCAACTAGGCATTAAAAATGGCAACTACCAGCACCATAGTAAGCAACTATGACCAAACTTACTCGCAATTTTCCGTATACGCCTTTCCTGATCTTATCCTTCTGAATTACAGCCTTAATAAGATCCTCGTTCCAAGCCTTGATCCTTGGAAGAACCACTGCGGTTTCATCATTCACGAACGGCTTCTTGATTAAGCTGAAATCTACAGCGAGGGAATCTAGGTACACCATATGTTTATCGGCAAAAAAGAGAAAACGTATGATCAGCAGAAAAAAATCACAAAAAATCATGCAATGCATAAACTATTTTGTTTTCTTAGACACGAAACACTTACTACTAAGTGGAACACGCAGCAACAAATTGTGTTATTCTTCTCTTCTAATCCCATAAAAGCTATCCTCAACTGATCAACCACAAATTGGCACACATCTGCGTCTTTGATTTCTTTTGGCTTCATGGCAGCTGTGAAACTCCGTGGTGACACCTTTAAGATTGTTGTTGACGCAAGGAAGCAACTGAACACAACAACAAGCCATGCGCGTAGGAAATCATCATCACTTTTGCCTCCCATCTCTCCGATCTTCTTCATCCAATCGGTCAATAATGGTGCACCCCCCTGTGGAAAGTTGTACAAATCGTACATCTGCGTGACGATATCTGGATCAATATCATATATAACTTTTCTCCTTCCCTTAGGCAAACCCCATATCTTGTGTACACTGGCTGCATCGACCGTAATCTTTCCTCTCTCGGGTATATCAAGCTCGGATAGCTCTGGATCATAGCACTCCATGAAAAATTTGACAAGATCAGCCTTCATAGTTTTGGCAGCGAGGTCAATTACACCTCTGAAGCTAATATCTATGATAACATCCTTCTGACCGCTGACAAGACCGGCATTCAACTTGAACAACCGTGCGGGTGACGCCCTGTTCCTTCCTACCTACAAAAGCCAAATCATTCAAGCTGGTGAGCTACATTGCAAAAAAATACAAAAAAGGAAAATACTAAATTCAAACAAAAAATGGTGTGCAAAACCTGATTAAAAACCAAACTTTCACTTTGATTTCAAGCAAAAAACTAGTGGTAAAAAAACAAAAACAAAGTGCTTCTTCCATTATTTTGAAAGCAACTTAAGGTAACACAAAAAGCAACTTATACCCAAAACAAACTAGTGATACTAACAAACAGAAGCTACTACCTATTTCATGAATGATCTGATACATTAACAAACTATTAATTATACCTGCTCCTTCCCTGTAAATCTCTTCTTCAATGGCACTGCTTCTTCAGGATCATCTGCGTCTGAACCAACTTCTTCTTCTTCGAAGATATCATCAGGGACGCGAGTAGTCGGAGGTCGCTTCCGCTTACCGCCTATATGTCCTGTATTTGTCCTCGTTGACGCAACCTGCCAAACATAAAGATTAAAAATATTGCCCCCCGTACCTCAATCATGTTGGTCCGGTAGAAAATATTAAAAAATAGAAAAGAGCAACTTCACTTATGATGTCAAAAAAGCAACTTCCATTTGGAGGGAAAAATAGCAACTATTTAATGAGTTTACCTTCTGGATCCCAGTGTTCTTCCTACTGAATTCATCCCCATCAGTTCCTTCTGATGCATCTGCGCGACTCATCGAAACCAGTTTCAGGCAAGCCCCTCGCTTGCGTGCCGCAACTTCTTTCCCTGCAGCTTGGCGAGTAGTAGGCCCCGCCTTCAAATGACCACCTCTCCCTGGTGGCACAACCTGCTAAAAGGACATAGAAAACACATAGAAAAATTAACTAGTGCTTGTGTGCCTATGTGTTTACAAAACAAACCATCTATAATAAATAAGGTTGTGTCATTGAACTTCAGCTTTTGTATCCATTTGGTTTTCTCTATGCCAGAAAAATTCAATTTAATAACTATTAATATAACAAAAAACTATTGATATGGCCATCCATATAAAAGATAAGCAAAACTATTAAGGAACTGTTAGAATACAAAGGGATGATCAACTCAGTTATTGGTTGCAAAAAAAGAAAAAAAGAAAACAACTGCTCTTGGCAACATGAGCAACTTCTTATGTAAAGCAGAGATAAATCATGCAACTTCTTATGTAAAGCAGAAATAAAGCAACTGCTCTTGACAACATGAGCAACTATGAATAACTCAGTTATTGGTGGCAGTCTATTTGTTGTAAGCAACTATTCATATGAAATAAAAGCGATTCCTCCTATCTGCTAGTATAAGAATGATCAACTGAACCGTTGTTATTAAGGAAAACAAGATGTGCGAAAACAAAAAAATGTTTTGTTTAGATATATACCTCCTTTTGTTTCCTCCTCTTCTTCACAGAGGTTTCTTCGTTGAGTTGGGTGGTTTCATCTCCTCCTTGCTCTTCTATCGATGAATTCATCTTTCAACGACCTCGTTTAACACTAGAGGGCAGCTTGTCCTGTGTTTGTTTAAAAAAAAGAACATGTGCAATCAAGAAGCAGATGGGCTAAGTAAAAAACACAATTCATGCGCGCGGTACCGCAAAAAAAATTGATTACGCATAGGCGAACACCTGTTGCTCGTTTGTTCCATCCTTTGAAACATTTGCTTCTTCAATCCTTTTGCTTTTCCGTGTCATCCTGCACAACAGAAAATAAATGAGTAAATCATCTGGAAACTCCTGCTCCCCTGCCGCCACCTCAACCCCTCTCTCAAAATCACCACCCCCCGCCTCGTGAAGAGACTAACAAATATGGAGCGGCTGCTAACACCACCACCACCTCCACCTCCTTCCCCTCTCTTTCTCACCGCCACCACCTCCACCTCCTTCCCTCTCTTTCTCACACCGCCACCACCTCCACCTCCTTCCCTCTCTTTCTCACAGTTGGACACCTGCTCATCAAAATTTAGCAACAGTGATTCACAAAATAAAGCAACTTCTCTCAACACCACCTCCTACACCTCCTTCCCTCTCTTCCTCACAGTTGCGCAGTTTCTCGTAAAAATTTACCAACAGTGACTCACAAAAATCAAGCAACTACTCTCACCACCTCCTCCTCCACCTCCTCATTGTTGTGCAAAAAATGCTCATAAAAAATGTGCAACTGCTCATAAAAAAACTAGCAACAGTAACTAACAAAAACAAGCAACTACTCGCAACACGCTTCCTCCACCTCTTTCCCTCTCTTCCTCACTGTTGTGCAACTGCTCATCGAAAACTAGCAATTGTAACTCAAAAAACGAGCAACTGCTCGCAACCCCGCCCCATCCCCCTGCTCCTCTGCAACCCACGCCGACGTTCGCGTCTCTCCTTACTCTTCCTCTAGCAATTCACACCCGCCCGCACCCACCACTGCTCCTCTGCAATTCACGCCTCCGTTCGCTCTCATGCCGCACTCCTCTGCTCGCATGCCGGCGCAGTTTATCCTCTCCGCTTGCTCTTGCTCGGCGCCGTTTCCAGATGCGAGTGGCGGAGCAGACTGCTCCCCGTCGCTCCGCCGTGAATCTCCACACCAATTTCGTGTGCGGCGGAGCAGATTGCTCCCCCATCGCTCCCCGTGAATCTCCACACCAGCCGAGCGGCGCCGTTGCCAGATGCGAGTGGCGGAGCACACTGCTCCCTGCGCTGTTTCGTGCCGACCAAACACTATCGGAGGAGAAATCGCCGTCGGGGACAAAGTACTAGAAAACGGGGCAAAAGTGGGGGCACAAATGAGGGGGTACCTGACGGTGGCTCGTCGCCGCCGTCCGTCGCTCGTCGCCGCCGTCCGTCGCTCGTCGCCGTCCAGCGACGGAATAGCACCGTAGACACCAGCTTCACCCTCGGGTTGGTCTCGCCGATGGAGAATCGCCGGCGGAGATGCGGAGAAGAAGAGGAGAAATGTCCTAACGGGCGGCGAGATATGCGGGGCAAGACACGTTCGCGCCTGGATTAATGTGCGCCTGGCCCCACCACTCCCACGCACGGACCACGGTTAGCCTCCACGTCGCCAGGTAAGATCAGAACCGTCCGAGCAGCGCCAGGTGCGATCGACGGTTCGCAATGCGCCCGGCACGACGCGCAGGCGCAGCTGTGCTCTTAAGATTTTAGGCATCAATATATGCAAATTAGCTCCCCTGCGGTATCCGTTTTAATCGGATAACGTTGGAGATGGCCTTATGTCGCAACGAGCCTACCTGATGGAAAACAATCTCCTCAGTGTACTTCGTCACTCACCCCCATCAGACAAGTGTATCTTCAATTTTGAATTCTGACGACCAAGTGACGGAAACATGTGTACGCATGCAGGCAAGCAGTTCCAGTCCAAGATCTGGGCACGGGGAACCGAGCTCGTCGGCTGGGCCCTACAGGTCGCCAACCTACATCTACAACAAGATATGGGGAATAGCTATCTTGTTGCTGCTGCGTGCTGCCTGAACAGAATAACTCCTCTTCTCCGAGTCATGGCTAGATTCGTCCATCATCAGTGCGCAGAAGCTAGGCTGGAACGAACTGAGCAGCTTCCCTCGATGCAGGGGTCGCGCTCGCGCAGACCGGTTGCGGCGATAAGACGACGACATGATTCCATGCCTTCTCTCCACTGGTCTTCAGAACAATGCTCCGTTCCTGGTGGCAGGAACATCTCCGGTAATCGGCTTCTGTGGTAAACGACCTGGCCACCTAGTTCGACGCATCTTTCAAACGCCTTTCGAAGGAGCATCGCCTTTCAAATCATTGGAGAAGAGATTCATGAAGAGAACACCAGTTCGAGAATGTTCGATGGATGATGGGCTTGCCGATCGAATTCGATCCTCGATGACTTTGCCTCGTATGACAATAATGTTTAGACGTACTGCTGGCTTCATGTCTACCACCATCATGGAAGCAACAAGTGCTGAGCATTTTAGAGTAGTCGCTCTCGACTTCAAAGAGACTTTTTTATCACAACTGGAAGTCAGATCCTTGGTAGAGCCATCGGATTCTTCAGCTTTTCAAGGTGTTGGAGGCAGAACAAATGGTGTTGCGCCGGCGTCTACATCGATCGATCACAGAAACATGGATTGGAAACAATGCTAAGATAATTTAAGCATTGATTCGCAAAAATAATAGTTAAGCATTGATGCTGAGTAAATTGGCTTATACGTATATAGAAAATGGAAAACCGAAGCCATCCACATTGATCCACATTGGACCTACCTCGCGGCAGCATCCTCAAAATCCTACCACAAGCCCTATATTTATCCAGGTAAATACAAGTGTGAAATCTAGTCTATTTCAGCTCTCAGCTGAGACAAAAAGAAAGGAAATTTTAATATTAGTACAAGGAGGGTGCATGCCCAATCAATAGACATCAACCCCAGGTAGTATCAAGAACAAAACCCAAAAGGTTATATTATACTAGCATACAATAAGTTAGCTAGAGATCCACACGATTTGCTAGATTTTTCTTGCAGGGATCTCAAAGGGGGCAGAAAATGGAAGATTGATTTCCATCGGCGATTCCTCTGCACCATATATACCGTTGCTGTGCCGCTGCAGCTCCTTTCCTTTTTATTGTTTCTCTTGACTTACTTTGGTAATTACCCTGTAATAATATGAGAAGAAAGTTAGGATATATGCTACCAAGACTGCACAGATCATCGGCACATGGAACTCGTTTTATTATTTCGGAGTTATCTGGACTACTACTGACCGCTGTACATAAGAGTTATCTTTGTAATTATCTGTTCTGGAGCGAAAAAGGAACACAATATCTACAGATGAAGACATACGAGATGTGTACGTGGTGTGACCACTGAAAAGTATCCTGATGGCGACAAATTAAGATTGGTACAGACCATTGACATGGCTAGGTTAGCTGCACGTACACATGAGCTGGCTAGAGAGACCTAATTCTTTACATATGGGAAAAATTGTCCGAAAATGACGGATTGCTGCACCAAGCACCAAAGCTTATCTTGTTTTCAGATATTTTCTTCTATTAATCAGGATTTTGTTAGCATAGCAGAAATGCAGAACCACCAGTTAATTCGCAATTGAGACGTAGTTTTCATATGATGGTAACACTCGAACATATGCATGTTGATGAGGTAGTGTAGTTCAGTTCAGTGCTAGGAGTATCTAAATAAAAGAAGAAGTCTGCTAAGATGATGGAGACTATGTTTTCCCAACTTATTCAAATTCCATGTTGTCTAGTCAAGGGGCCACACCGGAAACCGTCATTGTTTTGCTTAAGAGTTTTTACAAGTTTATCATTTTTATATTGAAATGGTGTGCATATACATAGGTTTCTACCTCCACCATTGACATCAACAAACTAATCAAAATTCGCATGGTGCAGTGGAGGCAGAGGGTTTTGCGATACTAGTGAGCCGAGCAGAAGAAAATGTGTGGGAGAACAGAGAGAGTGATCCACCGGAAGGAAAAGAATAGAGTGGTAGGTAATCAGACGAATGTTGGAGGGTAAGGGAGGAGAAGGTTGTCTCATAGTGGCATGTAGCTATGTCTTTTTTGTGGGGATAGTAGCTAGTGTCCTTTCTTCCTAATCTATAGGCATCAGTTCTGAAACTTTCGATAGCTAAGCCTTGTAATGGATTGAGCTTAACTCGAATGGTTCGGGCCTCTTGCGGTGAAACGAGCCCGTGCAGGTTTAAGTCTTAGAATTGGCACGGGGGTTTACATTTTTCTGGATTTACTTCTTGTTTTACAGCGATGTTCGTTCAGTGGATTTTCTTCTTAATTAAGCTACATACGTCAAATGTTTCTCTTCCAATGGAAAAATTGTGAGTGCTGAGATGAGCCATGGTGAAATTATTTGATGTTAGGTCAACTCGTGATTTGTCCATCTCACATATATTACTATGAGGATTATACAAAACAACTGAGTGAACAACACAACTTGACAAAAGAACTGAAGTAAACAGGATAACTTTCATGCTTTGACGACAGTGCGGTGAATCCGGAGAGAAGGACGAAGCTTCGCTTGCCCGACAAAGGAAGAAAGAAGGAAAACTTCTAGCAGCTTCCGGGTAGGAGAAGAGAAGAGCAGGGTGCATACCTCATCTTTTGTTGGGATGTATCGCGTTTCCCGGCGTGGCGTTGGCGGTAGCGGCAGGCGTACCGCCGCCATTGTTGCCGTTGGGCACGTGGTGGAGCGCTGGATTCTGCTGCAATGCCTTCGGCCCTAGCGGATAGTAGCCCACCCCCTGCGCAAACTGCTGCCACAAACAGAAACGTCCAACTTATTAGCGGGAGCGTTGGAAATGGAAATGGAAGGTTTTGGCGGTTGCCGGGACGGACGGAACCTGGTGGTGGTGGTGGGCCGGCGGCTGCAGGTGGTGGTGGTGGTTGACGCCGAGGAAGTGCGCGTACTGCTCCTGCTGCGGCATGAAGGGCATCCGCGCCATGGACGGCGGCAGGTACTGGTGCATGCCCGGGAACATCACCGCCGGCGGCGCCATCCCGCTGCCCATCCACATCATCTGCACCTGCATCTGCAGCGTCTTCAGGTACTCGATCGCCTCGTCCAGCATCGACGCCTTGTCAGTCTGCCCGCCGGCCGTTAAGAAATACAAATCGATCAGATCAATTCAATTAAAACTGAACTGGTAGGTTCGTCGAGCGAGAAAGATTAATAGTTTGTGGCACCTTGTTGCAGTGGGGTATGAGCTCTTGCAGGGCGCGCATCTTCTCGTTGATCCTGTCTCGTCTCCTCTGCAATCGTCAGGGTCAGAGATGTAAATGATCGATTGACCATCGCTCGCACGAGAAGAAAATGGGCTGCTTGCTAATACGAGAATTAATCACGCAACTTACCCTCTCCGACAGGTTGTGCACCTCGGCGGCGCGGCTCCTCCTCGCCGTCGTCAGCTTCTGCGGCGGCTTGCGCTCAAGCGCCGCCGACTCCGACTCCGCGTCCTGCAACAGTTGCAACTCATCCAAGTCAAAGAATGACTCGTCGGCGTGTGAGTGGGACAGGAATTATAACGTGGGAGCGAGGACTCTACCTCGCTGGGGCTCTCCGAGTCCTCGGTGTCGAGACCCCGCTTGCGCTTGCTGCTCCGGTTGCTCGTGCTCGTCGGCTCCGTGCCGGTGGTCGTGGTGGTGGTGGTCGTCGTGGCGGTGGCGGCGCCGAAGAAGTAGTTGGACCGACCCGACGAGGAGGCCTCGTGGCCTCTGGCGTTTGCATTTCCGCTCCCCACCGCCGACGGCAGACCGCTGCCGCTGCCGACATAGGCGGCGGTGTGGGACACGCGGCCGGCGCGGCCCTGCTCGGTCACCGCGCGCTGCACCTGCACCTGGTTGCTCCCGCAGAAGCTCGCCCCGATCGGGCTCAGCGTCGACGACGCGCCCTCATCCATCGCCGCCTTGCCGGCCCGGGCCTGGACGAGGCCCGACAGGGCGCCCATGGCGTTGTCGCCACAGTCCGCCAAGCTCATCGACGGCTGCCTGGAGCTGGACATGTGGGTCGACTTGGGAGGCGGCATCAGGTCGCTCGCCGCCGACAGCGCGGACGACTGGCTGCTGCGCCTGTCGTCCCCTAACACCGGGGCGCCGTCCGCGCCGATCTTGCCGGCGCCGGCCGCCCCCGGCGGCTCTTCGCAGAAGAGGTCCGCGAAGATGTCCTTGTCGAGCGAGTCCGCGAGCGCGAACGGGAACCACAGGCCGCCCTCGTCCTCTTGCACCACCGTCGCCGGCGCCGGCGCGACCTTTTCGGGCCTCGGCGGCAGCTTCCGGTGACTCTGGCTCTGCATGACGACATGGCCGTTGCACCACAGCAGCTCCATGAGGTCATCGTCCTCGCTGCAGCAGCACGCCGGAAGACATGAAAATCAGTAACCTTGAGCATGATATCAATCAGATCACAAAATTTTAATGCCTTATTAAGCGATCGAGTGCCAACCCGAGTGGCCTGGAGATGTCCCCCATGTTTCCCCAATCCGGTACGAATTGGCTCATGGCTCAGAAGATCATCAGAAGTATAGACCGGCCGGTGGCTTCACTTCACTGCAGAAGCAAACACAGAGGGAAAATGGCAAAGAATCACACAACAAAATTATTTTAAACTCTGCTTCACTGCATGCGGCATGGTATTTTAAAATTTAAAGTTTAATTTTTATTTGACAACGATAACAGACTGCGGCATAAACAATTGTGTCTCCTTCCAAGGATCCTGCAGCATAGCCTGATTCGGCTTCAGATGAAGCAAGCAGGGCATGTGCGATAGAGCACTACACAGACGTAGTATACTAAGAAAATAAGGTAACGATGTTCTGATACAGTCCATGATAGGAGTATTATATTGTGCAATTAAATGGCAAAAGAAATCCCAGATACAAATTTGCCAAAAATAATAGTGGTACAGTACTATGTAAAAAGAGCATCCATCTGGAGAGGCCAATGATGAGGAGAAAAGAAAGGTAGATGCGGGGTACGGGGCACCGCGAAACCTACCGGTCATGTAAACCTGCAGCTGCAGCACATGCGGAGGAGAAGCTAGCAACCAGCAGAGAGCACAGTGAAAAGGTTTCAAAAAAGACTTTTGTTTATTTGCTCTTTTAATCCACTCATCAATCAAGTACAGAAGACTAACAGCGAAGCAAGGGAGTATCATTTGAAACACTTTTTTTAGTCGTTAAAAGGTCATACTGCACAGCAAGAAGTATTTTTATAGGAAAAAAGTGAGGCGCTCCGTCGTTTATTTAGAACATACTAGAAGCGGAAGATGGTTTACAAAGACTGAAGATGTGTTGCGAGCAATAGAAGTATGATTATCCTTTTTAATAAGTCAGCGGATAGGTCGAAATCCACGTCAGATTAGAAAAGAGATTAAAAAACACCATTAAGGACGCAGCTTCTCTTCTAAGAACATAATGAGAAAACAGAGGGGGGAGCAGAAACAGAAGCAACCAAGGAAGAAGAAGTACTGACCGATCCAGCCGCAAGATCCAGCTAGCTCGCTCCCACCAGCAAGCTCTCTTGCTTATTAATCGTGCAGAGAAGAGAGCAGCGGCGCATGCAGAGCCTGAGCAGGGGTGGTGAGGAGGAGGAGGAGGAAGAAGAAGAAGAGCAGGGATGGCTTGGCACCCGCAGTGGCTTTTAAGAAGCCGCGCAGCATTGTGGCTGAGCTGAAGCACTGGATTCCCGCGGACAGAGACGGGCCGGGGAAGAAGAGAAAGGGATAGATAGAAGGGAAGAAGAGAGAGAGGCAGAGGGAGGGAGGGGTCCGGGCAGAGGAATGATTAGAGAGGGGCAGGGAAGTGAGTACACCTTGCAGCTGCTTGCTGCATAGGGAAGGGGGCGCGTGCATGCACATATGCCGTTTTGCACGACGCATAGGAGAGAGGGGGCACGCGTTTGTGCCGCCGGTTTTTCCTTTTTTGCCATTTCCAGGGGTGAACCTGCCGTGGCGGTCGCGCTGTGAAACGCGCTGGGATGCACGTATGTTGTTTGGTGGGCGACGCTAGGCGCCGGTTTGGGCCCGGTCGTCGCGCAGCCGTCCTATCATCGCGATCCAACATCTCAGATTACTATGTTTCGGTTATAATATTTATGATATCGTTACAATATTTATGGTATATATTTTTTTTGCTACACTGATATAATATATTATAATAATTAAGATTTTTACAGCAAAAAAAATGTTGGTAGCAAATTTTAATCACTGGTGATAGCATTTTTTTACTTTCGGTTCCAACAAAAAATCATAATCCATCGTCGCAAATCATTTTATCATTTTTGGATATAACAAAAACTCTCAACGATAGTAGCAAAAATACTCAACAGTAGAAGCAAAAAGTTTAAACGGTTGCAACATTGTGCGTAACAAAAAAATACTCAAATATTTCCTTGCAGCAAAATCGCCTCACTAGTTGAAGCTTTTTTTACGCTAGCTGTAGACTTTCTATGTGGTGGTGGCCGATCCAACAAATATCATCGTTTGGTTGAAGCTTTTTTAACCGTCGGTTGTAGCTTTTTTGGGTGGTGGTTAGAACATTTCATGTTAACGGTTGCATCTTTCGCGCGTGATCCTTGAAAAAACTCGCTGATGATGACGACCATGGCAGTGAGCGCCGGCGCGAGGACGAGGACGAGGACGAGGCGTCGGACGGTGTGGAGCCACTACTAGGAAACAACTTATAGATAGGAACGCTTTCTGTGGCGCACTGAAACTGGGGTGCTCCACAGAAGTATTTCTGTCGCGCATGGAGGACATTGCGCCACAAAAATGCAGACATTTCTGTGGCGCATGTGGGCTAAATGCGCCACTGAATTTCCCTATTTTGTGGCGGACCCGGGCCCGGTGCGCCACTAAATTATGTGAGGGCCCCACCACGGCCCACCTCGTGCAATATGGATCAACTTTCTATGGCGCACCCGGCCCAGATGTGCCACAGAAAAACCTATATAATCGCCCCCCCCCTTGCCCTCCCGCAACCCTACCCCCTCACTTCTCTCCCCCCCCCCCCGCCCAATCCCATCTATCTCGTCGTCGCCGCACTCCCCTCGGGTACCCCGGGCCCGTCTCCGGTGACCCCCGCCTTGCCGGTGTGCCTCCCTTCCTCTCTCTCTCTCTCTCACCACCCCTCCGCCTCTGATCTGTAGTGTCGACCCACCTCTCGCCGCCGACCTCCTTGACCCGCCGCCAGCCGCACCATCGCGCCGCCGCGGAGGAGCTTAACCACCGCGCCGCCGCACCACCCCCTCGTCCTCCCGCCGGTTGCGCATCGTTATTTCTCGGTACGTAAACCCTAGCCGCCATTACGTAGCGTTCAAACAACACAAGATATGAGCAAGTTGAATTGAATTAGGGCACAAGACGAGAGGTTCAGGAGATATCCATCTGATTATATCTGAGTGTTTGCATTGTACTGTGTTTTAATGTTTTTTTGTTTCTAGTGGTCATATCATATCATATCGAATCGTAGGACGCCTGTATCATGTTTTGTTTTGACGATGGCATGGTTGTATCTTTCAATGGGAAACTTTTGTGAGTTATTTGCCCACTTGTAGATATTGCATGACCTTGTCCTAGAAAGTACTAGATCGATATGCACGCACCATGTAATTATTAGGGACGTAATGTATTACCAAGATGTTATTTAAGGCAAGACCTACGAAAACAATGTGTTTGATCGACAATGGTCTTTTGGAACTTTGGGAGTTCTTCTTGCTCTACTACTCAGATTTGTCATGCATGGTCGTCAGCTAGACAAATATATATGCTCATGATGCAACTATCTGGGGATGCAATCTAATTGATAGAAATTAATAACTTTAATGTATAGAATCCAAGTGTTTGAGGTAAGAGGTGTGTCAATGTGTCCTCACATAAGCTCTCATATATCAACTATTCAGCTCTCAGTACAACAAGTACTCGATCATACCAAGGTAAGAAGTATATCTACTGGAGCAACATCACAACCATGCCCAAGTTTTTCTTAAGTTTCTGTATTGTGGGTGATCTTGGCAGAGTGGGGGCGAATTCAAACTAGTGATTAGGATTCACTTGACTAATCAAGACTACTTGCTACTGGTGACAACACCTGGTGAGGTGACACCCCTCTTGTTCATTCTTAGAGACACAATCAACTCGACATGATCCTTTGAAAAACTAACAGCCAAATAGATTCAGGAATATTCAAATTTTGCCTTTCTTGAGCTAATAAATTTGTGGCATGATTCTTCAGAAGACAACACCAGATGGACTGTTCTGACCCATAATCATAGAACCAGATGGACTGTTCTGAAAACTGTAAAGTGCTGAAAGACAAGAGTAGAATGCCCTGTTTTTGCTGATTTTGATGTCTTGGTTTGATGATTTTAATGTCATGGAGTACTATATGATTTAGCAATGGTAATTCAGATAACTCAGTCCAAGTTTTTGATCTGTTTATTACATAGCTTTGTTTATGTCCATCTAGCTGCTGGTTGTTTGAACATGTCCTATGAAAATCTTATTTCTGTTTAAGTAGCAGTACTATATTTGGAGCAAATTTTTATAGCAAATCTTCAATCTAGAGGAAACATTATCAAGTTCTGTTTTAGTAGTAGTACTATATTTCTGTTTAAGAGTAGTAATATATTTATAGCAAATCTTCAATCTAGAAGAAACATTATCAAGTTCTGCTTTAGTAGTAGTACTATATTTTGTAATTTAGCACTATGCATGCTTGATCAACTATCTTGGCTTAAAATAGTTGTTACTTTGGAGCTAATGTTTTAGTGCATCTTACGGTTTTTATGTTGTTCCGCATATCTAGTTGGTTAGATGTAGTATGCTTAGTGCTACTGACCCAGTGATGTCCTGTTCCATGTTTGCTATTTGCATGTAGATCACTATGTCCAGGTACCCTATGCCACGTGCAAGGCTGATCCACAGGGAGCAGCCTAAGAAGTCTGAGTGGAAGAATAATTCATTCTTCACAGCAGTAGTGACCTACATGACGGTGGGTCTGTTAGATACAGGCAAGGGAAAGCTGCAGATGTGATAGCTTTCCAGGGACGACACTCCTGAGCCACAGGAGTGTGGCAAGCTATTCTAGTATGTAGGCTAGCTAGGAAATTGATGCTTCTATAGTTAGGATGACCTTTTGATGCTTCTATGTTTTACGTAGGCTAGGAAATGGATGCTTCTAGCTAGGATGACCTTTTGATGCTTCTATGCTTTATATGTTGGGGTCCTGTGAAAGTGACTACTTTTATGGATATGTTAGTTGCTTAGACTTTGCATGCCATTTGAAAATTATGAACTTTTAAAACCTTGCCTTTTATTTTTGCCTGAAAATTATCTCTTCATTGAACAATAACACATATAAGAGCAAAGATTGCTTTGTCTAAGAATTGAAATGGTCATAGGGAGAGCAATGGTCATAATAAATATCAACATTTCTTCATGGCAAGTCAAACCCATATTATATAGGAGCAAAGATTGTTTTGTCCAAGAGTTGAAATGGACATAGGGAGAGCAATGCTCATAATAAATATCAACATTTCTTCATGGCAAGTCAAACCCATATTATATATGAGCAAAGATTGGGGTAATTCAAAGATGAGTCCAGGCTCATCTAGTCCTGGGCAAAAGATATTTAAAAATACATTCGAAAAAAGTTCAAAAAATTCTAAAAAAATTTGTGGTGAAAGATGCTTATGTGCGAGATGTTTCTGCAATTTTTGAAAAAGTTTGGATTTCTGGAGAGCACGTGGCTAAAAAGACAAATTATGTCTGAAATAGTGTGTGAACAGTGTCTTCGTGAGAAGCAGCGAATTTCTCTTTTTTGCCGCGCACTCTCCAGAGGTTCGAAATTCTCCAAATTTTTCACGAACATCTCTTCCAAAAGCATCTTCCTCCACAAAAAAATTTAGATTTTTTTAGCTTTTTTCATATTTATTTAATTTTTTTAGTTTCCCCGGGTGCGGATGCACCTGGGTGCAGAAACGCCGCTCCCCAAATATTGCTTTGTCTAAGAGTTGAAATGGACATAAGGAGAGCAATGGTCATAATAAATATCAACATTTCTGTTTGTATATGGTATAACAAAAATTTTATGCTATGACTTGACAACTGCATCATCAACCAACACTGCCACTTGACATCTCTGTTTGTATATGCAATAATAGAAATTTTATTAGAACTGCATGCCCCTATGCACCTTCAGCTCCTCCGTGTATTACTAATAACTACATATTTTGCAGTACGGTCGGCATGGTTTTCTCCCGCCAAACCTGTCACATTAGCACCGGCGGCCGTATAGTACGTGGTGCCGCCGCCTCCCCCTTGCCGCCAGCGCCTGCGCTGGCGCCGACGCCATCCTCGTTGGGCTCCTTCACGGGCTCGCGCCTCTCTGCATCGACGACGTCCTCCTATCCAGCAGACCCGGCACGCAAGCGGTAATATAGGAAACATCTCAGGCCGCAAAGGAGAGAAAACTCATCGTCATTTCTGACGACGAAGAGTGAAGCTATATATATCGACTTGTAATAATGTGATGAGCACTATGTATATTGGGCTCTAAGTAATTTGATGATCACCAAGAGATGATTGTTGTTTATGAAGACCACTATATATTAATCTGCTTTTTGTGATGACTATTATGTATTAATCTATTGTTTGTATAATATTATTTTTTTGTATTGTTAATGTATTTTTGTGGCGCATGTATAAAGGATTTATGTGGCGCACGTCCCTCTTCTGTGGAACACCTCGCTCTGTGGCGCATGTGTTGGTGCGCCACAGAAACCCGTCGGTGCGCCACCGACACATGCACCACAGAAAGTGAAAATAGGTGCGCCACAGATAGGCATTTTCCTAGTAGTGAGCCATCGGCGGCACGAAGACGGGATCCAACACGGAGTCCGGCGGCTAGGGCGCTCCGAGAGGAGGACTGACATCGGAGGCCTCCTATGGCGGCGGACGACGACGCGAGGCCTCGACCATGGCGGCGGAGCAGCGGCGTGAGGACACGGCCATGACAACGGGCAGCGACACATGCACGGCCATGGATTTGGGAAGAGAAGAGGAAGGAGGAAAGGGACGTGTGGTAGCGATGAACGACCCAGATTTTGGCCGGTCAGCCGACCCCCATCGTTTCCCATGTCGGATAGGGTGAGGGTGCACGCCTGCCGTTTCCATGCATTGCCTTAGGTTTATCCCTTCCCCTTATATATATAAGGAAATTGAATAGAGCGATATAAAATGATGTAGTTTTCTTATAAAGCTGATCTTAAGTTAATCGATGTATGCAGGTAGTTACGATACCAAGCCCCATGTAGTGTTTGTCCAACATGCATCCTTCGTGGGCGAGCATATTCATATACCATTTTTCGATAAATGATAGGTTTTATTTGCTTAAAATGAAGCATCAAGTGGATACAAACACAATGAGCACACATCCGCCCTATGCATAGCTAAGATGCACACAACCAGCACAACGCACACACACAAAGCGTTGGCAAATAGCAAAGTCACATAAAGTCATGCGTAAGCGAGAGAAAGAAAAACCCAAAAAACATCAAAATCCGTGATCGACAAACTACAACAATGATCATATTCGCACCAATTATCTCATGACATCAAAGGGACAACGTTGTTCTTCAACAACAACGTCTTTAGGAAGAGAGCGACGCTTGAGCGTCTCGTCGTCGGATTCAACCATCAAAGATTGAAATCTAGGTTTTCACCCCAAAGAACTAGTCTGAGCATATCCGAGCAATACCTTCAGCAAAGTGACGATGCAAAAACATCGCCATTGCCAGGTATAACAAATTTAGGTTAGACCTAGGTTTTCACCTCAGAACTCGGGACCGGGTACTTGAAAAGCAGATCATCGAATTCAATAATGCGTTGTCGCCACCATTTTTTCCTCGATCCCAGCATCTGCATGCATTCGGCTAGAAAACCAATCGTCACTACTGCACAACCATATCATTTGCATCAAATCATTATCCATAAATTGCATCTCACTGCCAAAGCGAACCCCGGATCTCGAGCGAGGAACACTTGCAAGATCTCTCAATGTTACCACAATCCGAGGTGAGGTCACGGCCGCAGGCCGGAGTGGTCACCAAAGACCAACATAACAACACATCAAGGCAGATCATTGCGGCGGTGCAGACCGCCTGGCTGCAGCAACCATGATGCATTCATCCAGGCAGCTAGAAGACCGGGGGATCTAGCAACGACGATCCAGTGGAGCCACACAACATGCACACACATCCTTTCATGGATGGATCCGTGACGGCGGTAGTTCATTGGATCGAAAACTTGGAGACCAGAGACTACTAAGCATGGCATCACCCAGATCTTGGATTCACAATGGGGAAGGAGATGCGTTGAGGCGCAAAAGGGAGGCATCGCAGATCCTCGCCGCCGTCGTCTGCCATGGGGCTTAGCCCGATGGCCTCCTCCGATGACGCGAGGGAGGGAATAGCGACGGCGGCGACCTCTAGAAGTGGTGGCGGCGGGGGCCTCCGGAGTCGCTCGCGAGCGACCCGGGAGGCAGTTGGCATTGTGATCCCATATCCACCATAGTGGTGGCAAGAAGTCGTCTCCCAGTGAGGGGAGATTGAGGTCATCACTCGCTTCCCGCCAAGGGTTTTCTTGGCGACGATGCCTCATCGGGAGCCCCCGTTAGGACCCGAGGTTAGCAGGTCCAAAGTACGCCAGTTGCCACCGGACCGATAAAGTTTCTTTTATTTTGTAAAAACAATAAAAAATAAGGAAATGTAAAAAACATTAGAAGGAAGGGAATTGCGTGTATCTACTACTAATATTTCTGGTGCTGATCCAGTACATCACAACCGTTCGATGTGTATCATCCAACGAACCACAATGCTTCCATGTTTAGCGGGCACAACACTCCTCCCCCGCAAAAAGAAACAATGCGATCAATCTCCTAATCCTATCCCTATCGCATCGTCTCCCACCTCTGTTTATTGCTTCCGCCGCCGCTCCCATCCGCCGGCCCGGATTCGCGCCCCGACCATCCGCCTGCGCCGCCCCGCCCTCCATCTTCGCGCAGACCGCGTGCGCCTGACGGGAGAGGCGCTTCCCTTCAGCGCATGGCAACGCAGGGTTTCCTAATCGCATGCCCGACACATCTTGGAGAGGATCCTGCCACCTCCGCCTCCCTTCGTTGGTTCCTTGCTGGCCGGGAACTAGCATGGTGCCCTGGGGGGGGGGGGGGGGGGAGGTACGGTGCGACGACTGCTACGTTGGCGCTGCCGCTGGGTGGGAATGGAATGGACTCAGGGTAGCGCTTCGTCGACGGTGGCCGATTGGGGCGTGGTCTGCGGCGAGCTCTACAAGGTTTGGCTCCTCCAGGACATCTTGTTCATTGGGTGCATGACCGGTACGTGCTGCTCTGCTTTGATGCATAGATCGATCGAAAGAAAAAAATAACTTAGTCTGAGTCAGTATATTTTGATCCCATGGTAAGATGTGCTCTGATAGAATTAGAACAGAGGCCGTATGCACTGGATGATTTTTTTTTCTTAATAAAATGGTGCTGGTGTTTGTGCTAATTAACTGTGCACTCCTTAGTTTGATCCAGAGTAGGTGCAGTACATGTACTTCGGTACCTAGCAAATTTGTAAAGAAAATTCGACCTTTCGTTCATCAGTGTGCACTTCCTTTGCATATATGGTGATCACAGTCTAACTTCAAAATGTCAAGAGATTAATTAACATCCACATTTTGCTATGGTATTTTTTGGTGTCAACTAATGCTATATACTGATTTCACAAATTGCAATACAAATGTTTTAGCATAGTATAGGTAGCTGCAGATGGTTTGGTCGACACGGGTATGATTCACTTTTTATATTAGTAGTAGATGCACGTGTTGATTTTCTGCTGCTTCTAGCGCTGAGTTAGCCAACTGAAACCGGCCTCCTGTAAATTCCAGCGAGGCAGAGTCCAAAGTTTTGGATACATATTTGGTGCTGAATCTGTCGTCTCCCGATAACTCACATTTTTTGCGTTCTATGCTTTCAGCCTCCAAGTACTAACACTAAATGTCCAAGATAATTTTGTGATGGATCATATTCAAAGCTGTTGGAGATGCAAGTCTTACATGATTTTTATTGCAGCAACAATGCTACGAGTAGATGGTATGCATAATTTCAATGTCCCTGGCTTTAGTTTCTATGTTGACATAATTCAGTATAATATTTTAAAATCCAGAAGATGTGAGTTCTGATGTTGTGAACTTTTCAACCCAGTTTAATCTCCTACCAAACTGAATAGTAATGATTATCATGACTGGCCGTCCTGCGTGACTGGCCGCCGCAGCCGCGCACGCTCGGGAAGCTCTTCCAGCAATGAACTGCTCAGTTAGGTACTTGCTAATTCATCCCATATGTTTGATCTTAACTGGACTGGAGGTTCCTAATTCAGATAGTTCAGTTAGGTGCATGTTTGTCCTACACTGAAGTTATATGTTTGCTATTAATAATGTCATCATACATTGGAGCATCTTCATATAACTAAATTGTTACTATCCGTTTCGCCTCGCTCAACGCAGCCTTCCCGGCGATCGTCCTCCTGGGCCACCGCCACAGCCGTTGCCATGTGCGGATTCTGGCCATCCTCCCCGTTTGATGGAACCCCTCCAATGCAGTCGCCGACTAAATCATTCACGGGACCATCGTTGCCACTATGTGAACAACTGTAAGTTCATTATTTTTTCTTCTGGTTAAAATCATTTTGAATCCACCTTTGTATAAAAGAAAACTGATTTTAATTAGCCTATCATTACAATTTAATGGAACACGTGTAGGAAGTAATTTGCTGTTGGGGAATCTCTAAACTACAAAATCCTGTAACTGGCTAATAAAATTATATCCTTCTAGATTTTTCTAAGCCGTGCAAACACTTTAAATGATAAGGACAAATAAATAGTCTTAATGAAAATAACTCGCGACAGTTCTGAATTTTTCTGCACATGCCTTTCTAAACTCACAACACTGAACTTGCTACGTCTAGAGAGCATGCAAAAACTTTAGTTTACAGAATGACAGATCTCAGATTTTTTGACATGCATGATGCCCCCCCAATGATCTGGCTTTTCAAGAGAAAGTATGCCATGGAGTCCCCAAGACAGACCAGGCTAAGGAAGTTGCATGATCTTCTGACCCATCTCAACCTATCATTCAGTGCATGCTGCTCTTGTAAGGCATCCATGGAATTGTTGACTATAAGCAGAAATTATCACCAATCATGTGTTGCTGGTCCGTTCATCTTTCATACTTTTTGTGCTTGTTCAGATTTAAGCTATATGCATATATACAAATAGATATGAGCCAATTCGGTTGATTGTCCAATTAGAATAAACATTACAATTAGCTTCTTTCTTGATTTCACTTCTACATTGTTTGCATTTCAATTATCACTTCACTCATTGTATTTCTCCAGACTGCAAGGTGATGGTACTCAGCAAACTTATTCGAATGATATAAACCACCCAAATTTGGTACTTTCGTTTTTTTAGATGAACTGACATGGAACAATAATATCTACTACTAACTCCTGTTGAGTTTTTTTAGTTCTTCCGTGTTCTCTATTTAGGAGAACTCTGATGCATGCAAAATGCTTAATAGGTTACTATATATCCTCTCCGTTGAAACAAAGGCCGTGCTTATTTAGAAGCTATATTGTTTTGTTGAATAAACTTAAAGGGGTATCACTGGCTATCACTGGTGCTAATTTACATAGCTTACACTCATTTGTTCTGTTTTAGTGAAGAATATACCAGATGGGCAGATACTAGGATTTTGTGAAATTTTGGTTCCACTGGGTGAATTTATTGTTATGAAGTTTGGGTGTTGCTGCTTAAATATGACCTTAGGATCGAGGATGTACTTGTTATTGCCGATGAATTCTTCTTTGTAGATTTACATGTCGATGGTTGCAAGGTGATAATAATTTCTGTAGGTGTAGACATATTTTAATCAGGGGATGCCCACCAAGCTGCAAACTCCGATGAAAAAGTTTTATATGAAAAATTATCTACTCGAAAAGTTACATCCGAATTCAACCGGGGGAACCCCGTTGAAGAAAAACCTAACTGAAAAAAAAGTTATGATGCTTTTAAGATCTGGAGCCAAAATTTTTGACAAAAATTAGGGTTGCACTATGCATCATGTGAACTAAAGTGAAGAAATACGACATGTCGATTCATGTGATTCTTTCGTAGCCAAGTGGTGATTGTGGTTTTTGTGTAGTTTAAATACGCTTCTAGTTTCATTTTTACCTTTGATGCATATTTGTTTCTTTGATCCTTTTCTTGTTTTCCTTTTACGACTTATCAATGCGAGTTAACTTGAATTTGTATGCACCTCTGCCACATAGCCTATCAGTAATTTAACTTGGATTTGTTGTTTGACAATTTGATAATTCTGGATTTTACTAACCTTGTCCCATCATATGTTTTTATCAAAAACTATGTCATACTTTCCCTTGAATTGTGTCCATTTTAGTGCATGAGGCTCAAAATACAAGAGCAAGCTTGTTATCTTCCCAACCTGTGCACGCAAGGTCAAGGTATGGTGCATGTTTCTTTTTCTCTATGTATTTTATATGTTCGTATGTATGCACCCCGATCTGATTGCTCTCTTGTTCCAAGGCTAATGATTCTACTCTAGATGAGCTTGATATGGCCATCCAGCTTCAAGGTGGCCATCACTCACGGCGGTGAGAAGCACCTGGTCGAAGTTGTGAAGATTATAGATGAGGTGAAGGCGTACAATGTATACACCAAGCTCCATGTGGATAGAATGAACCAGCACCACTTGGGTGTTATGATGAAGAAGGCTGTCCGGGTGGAGAAAGAGGATAAGTGATGGGGTGTTATGGCAGCTAATGGTTGTTGTTATCTTAGTTTTTTAATGTTTATTTTAACCTTCTGGGACACCTTGTTTGCTAGCTGAAGAACACCTTTTGTCCTGTTTCAAATCAGCTCTTCATTTAAGTGCAAATGGTTAAACAATATAGTCCAGAAAATAAAGTTATTATCCTAGGAAACTTTGCAAAACGATGTACTTATCATCTCAAATAACCATTATCCATTGCACACATATTAAATTTTCATTTTTTTAGAATAGTACATGTCGCATTATTTTAAAACTATGAATGTTTCATATAATATGTGTTAGTTTAACGCACGTGCAAGCTTACTAGTTTGCTACAAAGGCCCCATCTTCACCAGCTTGGCGGTTGTAGGAATTTGTTTGTTGTACCCGAAGCAGACTCGTTGGTCGGCCCATCTCGTATAGGTTCATTTATGGAACGAGCCCAACTCTTCTGGGAGGACCGAGATCTTTCCCAGACAGTGGATAGCAGTACTTTCATGGCACATATCGTCTGCACGCTCGTTTATGACCTGTAGTACGTGCTACCGTGGTAGAAATCACGTGCTACTGCTAGTCGAAATCACGTGTGGCGCCTCCTCTCCTTGCGTGGATATCTCATGCCATGGTACTCGAGCTCCCTTGCGTGGATATCCCATGCCATGGTACTCGAGCTCGATACAAACTCTATTTATAACATGTCTACACACCTTGTACTACCCGATTGCTAGTACAATTTCTCAAAGACATGTAGGGCCAGTTCTTTTCGACGATTCTCGCCCTCCTCCCTAGCTTTTTTCAGAATCGTCACTTTAATATTTTACAATTTTACATAATTAGACCTTAATTAGATAGGATTGTCAAAAAATATGGAGTGGGGGATGGGGTGATTCTGGAAGAAGCTGGAGAAAGTGGCGATTCTGGGAGAATCGTCGAAAAGAACTGGCCCGTAATATCCTACTATGGGAGTCTGATACAACTCTATTTCTAAGAGCAATTCTAGCAGATATGCTAAAATTTTAGCCCACAAATTCGATATACGGATCACTGAAAAATACTTTTGCATTACGAAACGGACGCCAGTAGAATAGATGCGGTAAACACATACAAATTCAAATAAAGTATAGTTTCATGGTACAAACTAGCCGAAACATCGTCGGAGCACACAAACATTGAAAAAAGAACACCTAATATTTGGTCACCGGATGTCGCCGGGATAGTATATACTCGAAGCTTTTCACGGTGGCTCCTCACTCGTCGACGTTGAAGCGGTCGCAAGCCTCCTTGTACTTCTGCTCGACGAGGTCGTACTCCACCTGGGTGACGGCTTGGCGGCCCAGCACGCCAACATCACCGCGTATCACAGCTTTGGTGGTTGCGCGGAGTGCCATATCGGCGTCGCTGCAGACGAGTGTGTACGGGGCAGAGGTAGTTCATGAGGCGCATGAACCAATTTCAAGAGCGGTCACCGGCATCATCGGCGAGCGCATGACCGAAGAGCCCCACTGCCTAAGTGGAGCTAGAAGAGCGGTCACCGCGGTCGTCGCCGTTTGCCCCACGACTGAGGGCCTCCAATAGCACCAGGAGCCATCTAATTTCTCGTCGGAGCCCGGGAGTGTACGTGACGGAGGAAATAAATTGCGGCGGCGAAGGGGGGGAGGGATGGATGAAAGATGGGAACCCTAAAGCGCCAAGAAAGCCGTAGATATAGCGGCTGAAGCGACAATTTATGGGCCGCCCATAATTTTTTTATAGACCGCACCAAATATAACAGTTTTATTTTGGATCAAAATTTCGCCCGTTTGCTAAAAAATCCCATATACGGACCAGCGTTCGGATGACGCATCTGCTTGAGTAGCTCTAACATGTTCACACACACAACTTGTAGTACTTGCTACTACAATTTCTCAAGTCAGGCATGTAACATGTGCTTGCATGATTTGCATACATTTGACTCGATTTCAACACACAAATAACAGCTTGAGGGGGGGGGGGGGGGGTAGATTTATCGTGATATTCTCGTAATGTTGAACAGACCTGCAAAAGCCATACGCACGACCAACTTGGCCGGTGAATAGCTTTCCGAAATGCAGATTCTGAAGACAGCGAGAACTCAAGTTGCATCACGGATTCTGTCTACCCAACTTGGGGTTTATCCACATCCCCTCGAAGCAGCCATGGCCGTGAAACAGATCCCCTAAATCCTGGCCACATCTTTTCTCCCTCCCTCATTGAGAGAGGGCCAGCCCTGTGAAGATGTGAGCCAGGAGAACGGCCAATGTGCAGCATGTGGCTGGGACATCCCCGCTGATGAGGCTGGCCAACTCACCAGTCGTCATCTCACTTCTCAAGCTTGGATTAAGGGGCTGTTTGGTTCCCAGCCACAACTTGCCACACTTTGCCATAACTCATGTTAGGCAAGTTTGACCAAGTTAGATGTGTGTTTGGTTCTAGCTACACTTTGTGGCAAGATTCTTTATGTCTCACATGTCATACATATAAAAAGTGTGGCAAGATTTTCTTAGGCAAGCCAAAGTGTGGCTATGGATTTGAACACCTCAAGTTAGGCAAGTGTGGCAAATATGGTGTGGCAATATGTGGCAAAGTTAGCTACAAATCAAACAGCCCCTAAATATGCATGGCTTGCTCCTCACATGCCATGCAGGTCATGGAGCCAACCAGTTGGCAGGAGGCCGTCGTCAAGCTGGTTGATGGCGACATGTGAGTGAGTGTGATAATTGCATGTATTTATGAGAAAAAAATCTTGGCAAAGTCTCACGCCATTATTGGGATTCATTCATCTCTCGGTGGTCTATGATTAGACCGAAACGGACCTCGCCTCCCTTTTTATTTTCTTTACTAAAAAAGGAGAATACTTCTGGCCTTTTTATCAATCTTCGATGCAGACCATTTTAAATTTGTTGTATATAATTAATACCGATAATATCTAAATAGAGCAGATCGATTTAGAATGAAAAATGGAAAGATGAAAAGCGATTGTCAAGATATGGCTATCTTGAATTGGACGTGGTTTAGGTTACTGTCGTTGATAATGGTTGTGGATTGCTTGGGGTTTTCGGAGGTGCTTTTGTGACCATCTTGATCCCACCTGTGATCGATAGCTTGTGAAGGTCATTCTATGAAAAAAACAAACATCGAATCAATATGAAACTCAACATAAACGATCATATTTTAGTGGTGATGCCCCATGCACACATTATGCATATTTTTTCTGTAGCAAGATAATTGATAAAATTCCATTCACATTCAATATATTCCATCCGGAATAGCTTAGGATCACATTGATGTTGATATTCAAATTGAATGAAACATTTAGCTTTATGTGATGATTTTGGATACTTTCTATTCTTGGCTTTAGATAATTATCTTAGGTTCAATTAGTTTTTTTTTGCTACTAGACTTTAAAAAAAGGACGCGAATTCCGAACAACTGATCGTGCTGGAAGCAGGGCCGAGCGAACTAATCGTTCCCGCTAGGAGAGCACGCGAGCGAAGGAATTGGTTCCTGGGATAACCAGCCAGCGCGAACCCCTCCCCCCAAAGGCCCATCAAGCATTTGCTAGGCTTCCTTGGTGTTATTATTTGTGTAAAAAAGGTAACATCACCAATTCAAAAAGCTGAAAAACAGTGGGAAAAGCAAAAATAATAACAAAATGTTTTCCATAAAAGAATGGTTTTCCATGATATAAACATTAATTTACCAACTGCCATAGAAAAATTTGCAATGATTTTTTTTTTCAATATATATATATATATATATATATATATATATATATATATATATATATATATATATATATATGAAAGAACCATGTTTCAAAATTATTTGATCAATTAGGATGAATAGAAAATTTGCCATGAAGAAAAATGGCAATTCTAGGCGCACGTAGCAGCTAATTCGTATGTCATGATCCATTAAATAAACTTGCCATGCCAAAAAATAATTGCCATAACCGATAATTGCCATGATCTGAAAAACACAGTAAACTGAAAATTATCATGCTTAGTATGATAATTGCCATGTGGCCAGAGAAAATAAAATGCCATGCTCCATGATCAATAATTGCCATGTCCAAAAAAATACATGTCATGTTGCATAAAATGAAATTACCATGTCTAAAAAATATATTTGCCATGCTACATAAAGTAAAACTGTCATGTCTAAAAAACCATTTTCCATGCTTATAATTGCAATTGCCATGTGGCCAAAGAAAAAAACATTCTTCATCATCAACAATTGCCATGTTAAAAAAATACAATTGCCATTCTACTTAAGCTGAAATTGCTATGTCAAATTGTCATGTCCAACAAACAAACATTTTTCATGCTTATAATTGTACTTGCCATGTGGCCAAACAAAAAAAATGCCATGCTCCATGATCAACAACTGCCATGTCTAAAAATTTATTTGCCATTCTTAGTATGACAATTGCCACGTGGTCAAACAAGAGAAAATGACATGTTGCATGATCAAAAGTTGCCAATGTCTAACAAAATACATTTGTCAGGCTTAGTATGAAAATTGCCATGTGGCCAACGAAAAGAAAATGCCATGCTCCATGACCAAAAATTGCCATGTCCAAAAAATTTATTTCCCATGCTACATAAACTGAAATTTCCATGTCTAGAAAATACATTTGCCATGCTACATAAACTAAAATTGAAATATCTAATTTTTTTTGTCATGCTTATAATTGCAATTTCCATGTGGCCAAAGAAAAAATGTCATGCTCCACTATCAACAATTGCCATGTCCAAAAAATTTACATTTGCCATGCTAGTTAAGAAGAAATTGCCATGTGCAAAAAATATGTTTGCCATGCTATATAAACTGGAATTGCCATGTATAAAAAATTTATTTTCCATGCTCCAAAAAATACCATGTAAAAAAAATACATTCGCCATGCTGTGTAACTAAAATTGCCATGTCTAAACAAATCATTTGCGAAGCGGCGAGCGCCGCATCAAACTTAGTGAAGGCGAAGCGGCACGCCTTGTTGCGCTTCAGGTTCCACGACTCCTCCCTTGTCGCCCTCTCATCCGCAGAGGCGAGGGGACGCGATGAGGAGGATCCGCCGCCGTGACCGAGGTAGTGCAGTCATGCAGAAGATGGTCGCACACCTTCGCGATCGTCGGCGGCAACTCCTTGATCGCCTTGAAGAGGCACCGTCGTTTCGAATACGTCCCTTTGCGTTTTCATCATTG
This sequence comes from Bromus sterilis, assembly GCA_950022295.1. NCBI lineage: Eukaryota > Viridiplantae > Streptophyta > Magnoliopsida > Poales > Poaceae > Bromus > Bromus sterilis. The sequence continues at coordinate 381,109,956 of OX465595.1, read as the reverse complement.
AACACACACACACAACAAAACACTAGTAACATCGCCGTAGCTTCGAAGTCGTTTCATCGTGTCTCTTCGACATTGAGTGTTCGCGTGGGGAACGAAGCTCTCACCAGCGCCCTCCAATAGCGTCTCTTCGACATTAAACGACACGACAACCTTTTTTTTAGAGAAAAGGTGTCAGTCAAGCCCGAGTAGGGCTCGTACCTAACCCGACTTTAAATTAACAAAGCCATCAACCGACCAGGATTACAAACGCCCGCAGGCAGGGAGAGGAGAACAAGAGCGGAAAGATACAATGACACAAGACTACAACAAGCTAAACCTCAACACTACGAACAAGAAAGCCAGAGACATCGAGGACCTCCTCAGTGCACGAAGCAGCGGACAAGAGCACGCAAACTCGAAGGAAAGATGGACCGGCACAAGCGGGGCATGACATCACCAAGCATCTACGCCCCCCGACACGTCGCATCAAAAACCATCTCCAAAGAAGGCCACTACCTCCTCGCCGGATCGGGGCGGCGTACCGTCCCAAAATGGAGAGGATGCCGCCGGAAGGAGGCCGCGAAGGGGGATAAGTCTAACCCCAGCACGACACCGACGCTTTCCTGGAACAGAACAGAAGGACGACAACCACCCATCAGAGGAGAAGGAGGAGCTTCTTGCAAGGACAAGACGAGCATCGCCACCGCCCACCAACCCAAAGTCTTCCACCATCCACGAGCTCCCAAAGCGACGCCTTCAAGAAGGGAGCAGCGCCGGTAGCGCCACCGCCGCCCAACAAAGTTGGGGCTTTCGCCCCGGGAACTAGGATGAGGGAAGGTGAGGGGATCAGGCCAGACCGACGCCTCCAGGGAGGAGAATGGCTCCTACGGGCGTCGCCGTCTGTGCGGCAGGCCAAGGCCAGCCAAGGCTTTCACCTGGTCTGGATTCCCCAGCACCAGTGGGACCTTCAACTCGAAGCCGACCACAAGAGCACGCCCAGATCGAAGGAAGCCCACACGACATGTGGTAGGAGATGGATACACACTGAGCCAGCCGTCGAAGCCGCCACCGCCGCCCACGACCACCGAAGTCCCGCCGCCCAAGCGACCAGGCACCCCGGAACCAATGTCCACACCTCCGACCGCCACAGATCCGGAGGTGCCTCGCCATGGGAAGGGTCGCCTCCCTTGATCCAGGAACCACACTCACCCAACTTCGTCGAAGACGAGCAACTGATACGTCTCAAACGTATCGATAATTTCTGCTCGCTCCATGCATGTTTTGTGTGATATTGCTATGATCTAGATACACTTTCATACACTTTTGATCATATTTGGACTAACCTACTAACTCAGTGCACCCCAGTGCTAGTTCATGTTTTCTGCTGTTTTTCTATTTCAGTTTTTCCCCATATAAAAAGTGCTCCAAAAATCCCAGAAAAATCAGATAAAAAAAATCAGCGTGTCGGAAGCCTCCAGAAGTCCGAAGGAGGGCCAGGGGGCCACCACCAGGCGCCCATGCGCCACCTGGCACGGCCAGGGGCATGTCCGCGCCAGGGGGGCGCCTGGACCCCTGGTGCCCCCCCTGGCTGCCCCCCCTGGCTGCCCCCCTTCACCTATTTATTCTCCGCCAAGGGAAACTTCTGAGGACAGAACCCTATTTCGCAATCTCGCCTATGTTCCGCTGCTGCCGTGCTTCAAAAATCGGGAGCACCCTTCCCGGCACCCTGCCAGAGGGAGGACCGACCTCTGGGAGCTTCCCCTTCACCATGGACGCTTCCCGGATGTGCCGTGAGTAGTCTACCTTGGACCTTGGGTCCGTGATCAGTAGCTATGTGATGTTCTCCTCCCCTCCTTGTTCTTCATGGTTTAGACCTCGTGAGCTTCCCTACATGATCGAGGCACATATGTAATTTATCCGCTGTTGCTATGCTGAGTTTGATGGGATCTGATGGATTATGAGATTATGTTCAGATCGGGATAGAGTAATATATTTGGTTTTGATCTCTTATATTTTTATTCCTAAGTAATTCTTGCACGTTCTCCATTGTTGTTTATTTCTTTGGCCAAGTGGTAGGTAGTAACTCCAAGGGGAAACGTTATGCTCGATTGTGGGTACATGCCCCCTGATGACACGCTTGAGTGACAGAAACATGAGTCTAGGGGATGTGCTGTGGCCACAAGGGGGAAAACAACGGTGCTTGTAAACGTAGTTGCAAGGATTGTTTACTTTACGCAAAGTTCTTTTTAATGCAGTTGTCTGTTGCTTTGGGTTTACACTTTGGGTGGGGCTCGCAACTTAATACCAGCGAGATGTTCTGGATAGATATCTCAAGGTGAATGATTAGTAGTAGATGCAGATGGATTTTGGTCTACTTATTTTGGCGTACTGCCCATGCTTATGAGCCTCTTCCTTTCTTTTGTAGCATAGTTAGCATTGCGGTGCGTTTGTAATCCTGTCAATTGCCGATCTGTAATTTGTTCACCTTGCATAGCAGTTTTATCGTCTTTTGGGAGAGAGACATCACTAGTGAACATCACGGGACCCCGGTCCATATCCTCATCACTGTTTACAAGCTATTTACCTTTTCATTATTTACTTTCAGTTGCTATCATTATCATTATCCCTTGTGTGTTTGACCCTTTGTAACAAACAAGACCGGAGAGATTGACAACCTCTCTGAACTTCGTTGGGAGCAAAGTTAATTGTATCGTGTGCAGGTCCAGGAGAAGCAAGTGATTCTTTTCAGACGGTGCATCACTTGCCGAACCACCTACTTATCATTGCCGGAGTCCTACGGGAGACAAACCCTATCCTCTACATAGGGGAAATTTGCTTCTATCCTACATCTCACCTTCCACTTGGGGTAACCAACGAAGTGCGAGAAGCCATTACCACTTCCACGCCATCAAGCAAATTTCTGGCGCCGTTGACGGGGATTCCGAGTGATAAGATAGGGGAGTTGCCCATTATATTTTACCTTTACTTTTTAGTCTTGTTAGTTTACCTTTCTGTTTTTATCTTTGTGTCTTATATCGAAAATTACAAAAAAAGTCTGCCACACTTGCTGCTACTATGGGTTCCTCTGAAAACACCAAGTTGTGTGACTTCACCAGTCACAACAACAAAGACTTTATCTGCACTCCTATTGCCACACCTGCCACTTCAGCTACCTCTTATGAAATTAAACCTTATTTACTGAACCTTGTTATGAGAGATCAATTCTCTGGTGCTGGAGATGCTGCTGCTTTACACTTGAATAATTTTATTGAATTATGTGATATTCAAAAGTATAAAGAAGTAGAAGGTGATGCTGTTAAGCTCAAGCTTTTTCCTTTCTCTTTGAGGGACGGAGGTAAAATCTGGTTTCAATCTTTGCCTAGGAATAGCATAGATTCTTGGGATAAGTGCAAAGATGCTTTTATTGGGAAGTACTACCCACCTGCTAAAATTATCCAATTGAGGAGTAACATTATGAATTTTAGGCAGTTGGATAATGAAGACGTTGCCCAAGCTTGGGAACGTATGAAATCTCTTGTTAAGAAATGCCCTACACATGGTTTGATTACCTGGATGGTTATCCATACTTTTTATGTAGGCTTGAACTTTACCTTGCGGAACCTGTTAGATTCGGCCGCGGGAGGAACCTTTATGTCAACTACACTCGGTGCTGCCACAAAACTCATTGATGAGATGATGACCAACTATTCCCAATGGCACACCGAACGCGCTCCAATAGGTAGGAAGGTAAATTCTGACGAGGAAATTACCTCCCTAAATGATAAATTTGATTTAATTATGTCTCTACTTACCAAGCAACCCACTATTGATCCTCATGATGTTCCTTTAAATTCTTTGGCTGCTCAGAAACAAGTAGATGTGAACTTCATTGCTAGAAACAACTTTAATAATAATGCTTATAGGGGCAACTTTGCTAGTAATACAAGACCGTTTCCATCCACTGATGGGAACAACAACACTTACCCTAGCAACAAGAACCCCACTTCTGAATTAGAAAACATTCTTAGAGACTTTATCACTACCCAAAAAGCCTTCAACAAGAATGTGGAAGAAAAGCTAGCTAAATTAGATAAACTTTGTTTGAAGGTAGACAGCTTAGCCCTTGATGTTGAGATGTTAAAGATTAGAACCTCTCCCCTTGAGGAGAGTAAGGCCACTCCTATCAATGCCATCCAGTTACAAATTAATGAAAATATTAGGATGATGGCTAAAATTAAAGAAAGATGGGCTAGAGAAAAAGAGGAAGAGGATAGAATTAAGAGCCTTCCTACACACCACACAGTTGCCACTATCCAAATTGTTGAGGACACCGAAACTATTAGCACCCAATGCATTATTGGTCCCATTGGACCTATTAATGGTGATGCTAATACCTCAACTGTAGAAGAAGAAACTCCTATGAACATAGAGGGTTTCAAACAAGTGAGCCTAGATGACACTACTACCACCTTTGATAGTAGTTATATTGATTTTGATAGTTGCACCCTCTCAGAAGTTATTAGCTTACTACACAAAATGTCTAGAGACCCCCACACTAGCACACTTAATCTTTCCTTCACGGAGCATATCACAAATGCTCTCATCAAAGCTAAGGAGGATAAGCTTAGGATAAAAGCCTCCATACCTAGAAAGCTAGATGATGGTTGGGACCCTATGATAAAAATTAAATTAAATAACTTCTCTTGCTATGCTTTATGTGACGTTGGAGCAAGTACCTCCATCATTCCCAAAAGAATGTATGATATGTTTGAATTGAAACCTTTTGATTCTTGTTCTTTTGGTGTTCGTCTTGTCAATTCTTCCGTAAATAAACCTTTGGGGAAGATCGACGATGTTATTATCATTGTCAATGACAACTATGTTCCCGTTGATTTTATTATTATGGATATAGAGTGTGAACCTTTATGTCCAATTATTTTGGGACGTCCTTTTCTCCGCACCATTGGTGCTATCATTGACATGAAAGAGGGGAATATAAAATTTCAATTCCCTCTCAAAAAGGGGATGGAACACTTCCCTAGAAAGAAAATCAAGTTACCTTTTGAGTCCGTTACACGGGCTAGCTATTATCTTTCTCTTGATAAAACTTGATTCTTCTTTTGCCTTATGCCTAGTGTCGTCGATATGTAACGGCAGATGCCATGGGGATGGCTAATGAGGGGGACAAACCGAGGTTAGTGTCGCTGGTACCGGAAGCGAGAATGGGAACACACGGTGAGACACCACGATTTACCCAGGTTCAGGGCTCTCCGTAGAGATAACACCCCTAGTCCTGCCGAGCTAGCTATATGCAATAACTCTGGCTACAATGAATGCTCCTCGAGCTGTTTGAGAGGAAGAAGAAGAGGGCCTCTGGTCACTACTCTCTCCTTTCTCTCTCTATGGTGGGTGAGAATGCAATAACTGCTCTGTCGTCCCCCACGCAGGAGGGGTACCCGGGGCTCTTATAGGCCGAGTCGAGGGTACAAAGGTAAATACACCAGAGGGAGGGCCCAGCTGTCTGTCTCAGATAAGCTAGGGACCTCACATCGTGCTCTTCCGGATGACCCGGTGTAGACTTGCGGCTCGCCTGCCGCTATCCCGTAGACCTCGGTAGTGAACAGTGAAGCTAGATACTTAGGCCTGTCGGCCTGTCCGCGTGATCGGTGCTGGAGGAGACCGCACACCTCTGACAATCCCGATCTTCAGGGATTGCGCATTAAATGCCCATGTACCCGGTGTCCGACCTGGAACTCTGATCGGATGTTGCTCATCTTACTTCGGCCGGATGCTCCTGGGTGAGGCCGATTGCGCCCTCTCTAGGGCAATCGGCCCTCACTTGGAACATATCGGCCCACTTCTTGCTCGCTCTTGTTTAGCTCAGCCTTGATTAGATCGGTGACCATCAGGTCGGTGATCTTTGCCTTGACGAATTGTTTCCCCTGGGTGACCCTACCCGGGGGTCATACCCCCGACAGTAGCCCCTGAAGCTGCGGAGGTCCCGCCGATCTTAGAGATGGCGAGGCCTGCACAGGTTCCTTGGAAAAATGCCAATTCTTTGTTTCTGACCGATTGCTTCAATAGGCTGGCTGCTTGCTATCTGCCGATTGCCTTTGATCTTCCGATTGCTCTCCGTAATCCGATTTCTCTTGATCTTCCGATTGCTCTTGATAGTCCGATTGCTCTTGATCTTCCGATTGCTCTTGATCTTCTGATTTTCTCTTGATCTCCTCGACCGATCTGCCCAACGGTTGGTTTGACTGGAATGTTGACCGAACTTGCCGCATCGAATTCGCCGAAGAATACGAGACATCGTGCCATGATTTGACATGACATAACCGCCGCCTCGACCCACGCGCGCACGTCCCGTCCCATCCGCCGGATCTTCTGTTCTCCGAAAACTGACACAACTTTGTGGATACATGCGGCCACACCGCCCGCAGGATCGGCACACCGAATCCCACTACCTCCTCACCGCGCCTTTAAATACTCCATGGGATGAGAGATGCGCCACGCACCCCTCACTCCATCGTCTTCCTCGATCTCTCCTCCATTGCCTTCGCCGCCGCGCCTGCGCGCCCCTCAGTGCTGCTGCCACCGCCCCCGACGCCGAGAGCCGCCGCACCGAGGGCCGTGTTGCCGCACTCCGCCGCCATCGCCATCGCTCCTCTGCCACCATAGGTGGGATCAGATCCGGACTGCTGCCGCCGTCGCTGCCGCCTTCTCCACCGCCGCCTTCTTCGTCCTCGTCTTCGTCTCGCTTCTCCTCGCCAACCACGGAGTCCGACGCCTCCATGGGGGACGACGCCGCCGGCTCCCAGAGGGGGGGGGGGCTTGGAAAGGCTCCAACGTTACAGAGATGCAGATTGCGCTCCTCCGCCGGTCTCGCAAAATTCCGGCGGATCTCGACTGCCGCGTTCCCGGTGATGAAATTTTTCCCGCGCCTCAGCCTGGCGAGCGCGTCGTCGTCCTCGCGCATTTCCAGCGCGGATTCGGGCTCCCGGTGAGCCAGTTCTTCCACGACTTTCTTGCTTTCTACCTCCTGCAACCGCACCACCTCGGAGCAAACGCCATTATGCTTCTCTCCACCTTTGTGGCACTGTGCGAAGGTTACCTCGTAGTCCGGCACACCATTGGCTCTGGTGCCGGCTCTTTCACTTCCGCAACTTCCAAGTGGGCACTGGTGTGCTCGTTACCAACCCCAAGACCAAGAAGAAAGAAGAGGTGAAGGTGATGGCCGAATGCGGTGGTGCCACCATCTACCTCCGCCAGGTCCGACTCTATCCTCATCCCCCACTGCCTTAGTCCATCAAGAACTGGCAGATGGGGTTCTTTTATGTCTCCTCACCAAAAAACCAAGACCTGCTGAATCTGCCCGAATTCTCTCTACCGCCTCCGACTGCAAAGTATCACTGGGCTGAGAAACCAGGGGACGGGGACACCGACCTGGATCGTCAGGTGGCCTATATCCAGAAGCTGATGGATAAAGGGAAACAACCCGCCGATCTGGTGGCGACCTGGCTCTGCCGCCGAGTGCTCCCTCTGCAACGCCGCTGCCACCGGATCTGTGACATGCATCTGCGCCTTGATCCCACTCGGATTTCCACCTTCTGAATAAACGAAGCTGATTTCCTCCTCCGAATCGACAGTATTACCAATCTCAAGGTCGTTGGGCCTTTCGAGTTCGGAGTGACGCCGTACAACCGATCTCGGCCTGCCCTGAGGTATGTTCTAACTGTTATCTTTTATCTTAGCTTATATTCCCTCCATACTAATTCTGATCGGAACCTTCTCCTCAGGAGTTCCTTGGCTCTAGGATCATGCAGGACAGACAGTCCGCCTCGGGCTACCACCCCGACCGAGCTGAAGAAGATGCCCAAGACGTAGAACTTGAAGAGGAGACCGATTCCGAGACCGAAGCTCGGACTGATTCGTTCGGGCTCGGCCTCAAAAAGCCGGGTGAGTCCGATTCCTCCGTCAAATTCTTCATGGTGTCGGGACCCGGGGTTAGCGTATGCAAGTACAGCTAAGACATAGTCATATGGAGAGCCGAGAACCGTACCCACTTGTCTAAGCAGACAAGGCCAAGCACAGAACGTTCTCAGAAAGCATCGTACGTGAGGGGCATCCCATCCAGGCCGGATGATCAACTGAGATGGGTCCTCATCGCCCGCACACAAGTCTAATGATATGGGTGGTGAACTCCCATATTCAAAGACAAGTCGCCTCAACCATACTATCGACTATCTCAAAACTCTTACATATACTTACTCCAGCCCGATCACTTAGTCGGGGTCTAGGGCGGGCTCGATCATACCACAAAGTGTGCACGAGACGGAGTCTCGAACAATCGCATCGCGATGCCCCAAGCTGCGCACATCTAAGGGCCACTTGGTGTATGAAAGACCGCCAGCCAGAACACAACTAAGGTCTCGAAAACCCATACAAAGACATGCATGTTATAAACATACACGCAACACACATGCCTTGTATGAACAACAGGTACCATTGCAATTCTCTACAAAGTGTACATTTTTATTGATAACTCTTATAGAGTGCAAACAGAGATCACAAACATGTGATCCAACATTACAACACAAACGGAAGCAAATTATGTCTGAGTACAGACAAGTTTAACAAATGGCTTAAGAAGCCTTATTTAAACACAAGCCCTCCACGAGGGAACCAGTCGTCTGACTGGGACTAGACTAGTTGGTCTTCAGTCGTCCAGCTCGATGAAGAAGCCACCTTCGGGGTCAGTGGCATCATCTAAAACATAGATTAAGCAAACGTGAGTACAAAATCGTACTCAGCAAGACTTACATAGGAGCTATGCTACTCATGCACATGTATCAAGGTAAAGGGAGGTGGGGTTCACTTGCAGAAATGCCAGCTTTGACTTGGCTAGTCCTGAACTACGAGTACCAGACTTTGAGGTAAGAAGCATACACGAGTCCACTACTTTCTCCAACCAATTACACCACTATGGTGCCTTCCTCGACTTCCCCACGAGAAAGCACGCCATAGCACTCACACTTATCTTGGTGTGTTTTAGAAGTATCCAGTTCAAGTTGTCTAATAATCAAGCTAAGCTTTCCAAGCAGTCCATAACCGCGAACGCGGCTATTCGAATAGTTTTGTTAACCCTGCAGGGGTGTACCGCTACACACACATGACCATCATTTACCGCCTTTGATCTCGACACCATTCAAGGGGTGCCAGCGAGGATGCTCACCACAACTGTTACCTCATAGCCGATCTAGTCCGAGAAAGCCGCCTACTTGGGTTGGTTACCACAATCGTGAACCCGGCCGGTTTACCGAAGTGGACCCAAGTGATGTGTGCGTGGTGCATAAGCCGGTCTCGGATGAGCCGTTCTCTCACTTAGCATCCAGGCCACAAGCCTACCAGAACTCCGAACTATTGCGACATCTGGACATCGAAAGGGATGAGTTAGTAAGTTGAGAGGGGCCAGTGAGCCCAATGTGTGGTTGTACTCTTCATCTTGGATCACCACACAAGAACTCGGACTTAGGGCGGTGTTCAACGAGACAACCCACCGTGTACTCCTACACAACCTCTCATCGTTCACCTTGTATTAGGGTCGATTCACCAACACTTTTCTACCATCATCAACATGATCACTACCATCCCGACTCACATCACAGTAACAACATGGTATCATACTAAGCATGCAATAAGCAGTAACATTGCAGGGGCCACATGATATCAAACAACTCCTACATTTGCTAGGATTGTGGTTTGCTTACTACTGTGACAAAATGATAGGTCATGCAAAGGAATGGGTTCATCTATGCGGTAGAAACGAATCATGGTGATCATCCTAAACAATGCATAAGCGAGACATGAGAGGGAAGTGGGATTTTATCGACATGATCAATGGGGGTTTGCTTGCCTTGCTGGCGAGGTTCGGGTTCTGGGTCTTCAACGAAGGGGGCAGCCTCCTGCTCCGGTTCCACCTCTACTCGACAAACAACAAGCAAAGTAGCAAAGTAAATACAATGCACAATCACATGATGAAAGGTTGGAACTTGATGTATATGCTTTGATGTGTGAAGCAATTCCATTTAAATGGAGTATATTGCAAATTGAATTGCAAATTCAAACTCCAATTTGAATTCAAACTTAGTCAAGTTATATGTGACATGGTTTGATCAATTTGAATCATCTTCAAATGTGTATGATATGCCTCTGAAGTGTGGTTGAAATATAGCATAATTCCATGGTCCAAGTTGCAAAATCATTTGATTTGAATTTGAATTAATTCCAAATAATTCAAATGACATATGCTACTGGTCCCATTTTAAAATCAACTCAAACATAGTTGAAAGTTGCATATTTTGAAAGATAATTTTCTCCTGATCATTTTTCATATATTATTTGTCCAATTTGGAGTTAATATGAATTTTCTATGAATTTCCAAAGTTTGGGGTATTTTCTGGAATTTCTGGAATTCTTTAATTCAATTAATCTCTAGAAATTCATTAAATCGATTTAATGCGTCAGGCTGACATGTGGGTCCAGGGTGTCAGTGACTGGATGATTTAATCCGCTGGGTTAAATTAATCCAGTGGCTTAATTAAGCCACTGGGCCCACTGGTCAGTGACACAGGGGGTCAGTAGGCGGGTGATTAACGGGGGGGGGGGGGGGGGGGGTTTGGGCTAACCCGCCGGTGGCTAAACGCCGGCGACCAAAGCCACAGCGGCGCTGCACGGGGAGGGCGATTCCGGGCATCATTCGAAGCGCTGAGTCCTCCAGATCGAAGCCCTTGCTGATGCGCATCGAGTGAGACTGATCCCAAGTGCTGGGGTGCACTGTACGCTCGCCGGCGTCAAGTTCTGCGGCGACCGAGCTACAGCCGTGATCGGGATCTCGTTACAAGGCACGGATCGAGGTGGGGCTAGGCTGGTTCGAAGAAGTGGTGCACGAGGAACGTGATGGACAACATGGCGAGCTCGACTGCGTAGCGGTTGGACGTCTCCATGGATTCCGGCGGCGAGGAGCTTCAGCTCTCATGGTGGCCATGGCTAGAGGAAGCAATCAAGGGGGTAAAGTGAGGGGTTTTGATCGTGAGCTCACCAGGAACTCAGCAGAGCAGACGGTGAGGTGAACGGCGGCGTGATGATGACGAATTCGTCGGAGAGTTCTTGCGGGTCCGACGGCGGCTTGAGTTTGATTCAGGTGACTAGGAGGGCTCCGGGCTCGCCTTCTTCTGCAGGTCGATGAAGACGACGACGAGGAAGACGATGGACAGGCTGGCGTAGCTCCTCGCTGTCGTTGGCTACGCAGGGGCTCGACGGTGCTCCGGCGTCCTTCTCGGGCGGCGATGAATCGGGCGAGAGAGGAGGGGAGGGAGCTCGTGGAGGGAGTGGAGTGGAGCGGTGCGTCTCCAGGACGTGTCCAGGTGCGAGAAGAGGCCACGGGGAGGCCTGGAAGCTCGAAGGCGTCGAGGTGTCGTCGTAGCCGCGCTCTGCCCTCCAGCGAGCTGCTTGGCAGCGCGTGGAAGAAGACGACCAGGGGGGTTCGCGGGCTAGGCTGCGGGAGAGGTAAGTCGGGCCGAGGTGGCCCAGGTAAGTGGGCTACTTTCTGTTTTTCTTTTTCCTTCTGTTTTCTCTTCTGATCTTTGTTCTGCTTAGCTAAATAAAATAGCTAAACATTTTATTAAATGCTGAAATTTTTTATATGGCCTCATAACAATATAGACTAGCCACTTATAAAGTTTCAACATTTTTAAAATTCAAATGATTTTAATTTTAAATCAAATAGGGGTATTTTTTAAATCCAAGGCACTGTTTGAATATTTGAAAAATCTATGAGCATGGGGTGGGTCCCACATCACTTGATATGTGATCACACTCATTTATAAGACTTTTCAAAAATCTAACATGAATTTTTGGAGAAGATTTTTATCTGGCCTTTTGAATTAATTCATCTGGGGGGTGTTCCTTCTCCCATTTAGATTTTGAAATTGAATTTCCTTTGATTTCTTTCATGAATGCAAAGTGAAATTGATCCTAGCACATTACCTAACAGAGGGTTCTGACACATCGCCGAATGGAGCAGCGATTCTGATCCCCTTGGTGACTTCGGCGCAGAATCTAAATCGGTTGAGCGAACGCTGCCCAAGGGGAAACGCCCCCGACTTGATGATGCCGCCGACCCCTCAAAGGTTGCCAAGAAGAAAGGGAAGACTGGCGCACACCGAGCCGCCCCCGAGATTATTGGCCCTGTGCTTTCTCCCACTCCCCTGAACATTGCTCGCCTTGACTTTTCTATGGCCAAATTTGCTGCTCAGCTGCCTCGAGCTGCCGGGTATGCTTCTCTTCACCTTTTTTGTTCCTCTTGACTCTTCCTGTATTGCTTTTCTCACTTGTGCTCCTTTACTGCAGGGCTGCCCGATCTGTTGACCCTGCGGGACCTGGGGGTGCTCCGATTGCTCCCCCTGCCCCCTCTGCTGCCCTTCCTCGTGCGACCCCCGCTGCCTCGGCTACTTCCAACGTGCCTGCGCCTACTCGTAAGAGAGGTGCTACCGATACCCACAAGGCCGAGCGGGCCAAGAAAAAAGCTGCTGCTGCCACAACACAAGTGCGGCCGATTGCCCCACTGCCGACCTCTGCTGCTCCTCCGACTGCTGGCGCACAGTCGGCCACTCCTGCCACGACCACCACGACTGCTCCAATTCTGCTGGACCCTTCTGGTATTGCACACTCTGATGTACCGCTGCCAGATCGGCCTGCCGCTGATACTCCTCAGCCCGAGGCTTCTCCAGCCCAGGCCACTGCTGTCGACCCAACTCCTGCCGCTGGCTCGGAGAGTGCCGCTGATACCTCCACCGACCCAACTGCTTCTCCATCCGCCGGACCCAGTGCTTCTGCAGCACCGTCCTCTGGTGCCCTTGTGCGCCAACCGCCGCCCGACCGCCAGCTCGTGCTGGCCGACCGGTTCCGCGAGGCGTACCTTGGTGCCTCCGACGTCTCTCCCGTCCGACCTGCTGCCGATTCGGCCAATCCTCCGCCTCCTGGATCCGAGGACCAACTTCCGTCCCACCTCTTGAGCCGGTTGGGTGGTCTTGCCACTGATATCTGACGCTTCACTGATGGGGCGCTGAGCCAAATCCTTGCCTCCGAGCACACTGCTACTGTAAGCTTTCTTTTCAGTGGGGGCGCGCCTAGCGCACCCACTGGGTGTAGTCCCCGAGATTCGGGCCGATTGCTTGCAATCTGTCCGGATCTTCACCTCTTTTTACTACTTCATGCTTTTTGCTTAGATCTGATCGGCCCATTTTTCAGGCTATTTGCGATAGACGTCAAGCTGTATTTGAAGAGCTTCTGGCCGCTTACTCAGCTGGTCAGAAGTCTATTGCTGCCTTGAAGAACAATGCTGACACCCAAGCTGCCAAGATTCAAGAGCTAACAAGTATACTTTTGCTCATCCTTTCTTGTTTCTTTCGACTGTGATTACCCCCTTACTTGAATGCAAAATTGTAGCTGCTTCCACCCACTCCTCCGAGCCGGAAGCTTCTCGGAAGAGAATCGGCGAACTGGAGAACCAGCTCGGTGAGAAGAATGGCCAGCTCGGCCGCGCCGAACAGGAAAATCAACGCCTAGCTACTGTCGAGACTGAGCTGCAAGCCATACTTCAACAAGCTGCCAAAGATCTTGCCGCCGCCCGAACTGCCCATGAACATGAACTACAGAGGCTCTCGGACGCTCGAATTGAGGTTGAGGGTCAACTTATGAAGGAAAGGGATGCTGCTGTCAAGCGCGTTGAGGACATGGACGCCCAACATATCACAGAGATCCATCGTGCCCAAACTGGTGTTGATCTTGCTCTCTCCTGCCTCCACCGAGTGGATCTTGCCCTTGCAGGTACTATTCATTCTGTTCATTCTTGCTTTTCGATCTGACCTTCTTATTCTCCGAGATGATTTTTTTTCTCTGATTGCTCTTGCCAGATGCTTGGCCCAACTCCACTACTGCCGCCGATGAAGCTGTTGCTGCAGCCCGCCGAGTGCGGGGTGTGGTGGTTGCTGCTGACGCCGGCTGAGATGCCGAGGACTTCGTGGTTGCTTTGGATGCCAGGATTCCCCATGTGAAAGGTGCTATGTGCACTTACAAGACTGGTATCCAGAAGCTAAACGACAAGTTGTTCAAGCGCAAGCAGAAAGCCATTGCATTTGACCAACATGAGGATGTTGCTCGGAGTCTCAGGGTTGTCACCCGCAAGATTGATAACATGCTTGATTCTGCCTTCCGGTCTGGGGTACAGGCCGCCCTCTCTATTGCAAAGAGCTGGTACCCTGGTATTGATCTGAAGCTGATGATTGCTCTACGGGAGGGCTCGGAAGAATCCATTGGCGAGCTCTGGACTCAAATCTTCCAAATTGCCCAGGAGCTCGCAAATGGCATGGATCTCCTGGAGGTTAACCCTTACGTTGATTCTGCTGGTCAGCCGACTGGAGTTGGCTCCTTCAGCGATCTTCTGTATACTACAAGTGAAGACAAGGCGCCCCAGTCCCGACCTGCTCGTCAGACCGGCAGCGAGAACTCCCACTCTTCGGATTATGCGGATGATGATGCCGAGGACAAAAGTGAAGGTTCCTCCGACGGGCACTCGGTGAGTGCCGCCCGAGACCCCTCGCGTGACCCGGCCCAGACCACCGCTTCTTCTGCTCCAGGAGGTGCCACCAGCACGGCCCCGACTGCTTCACCTCCAATTGCTCCTTCCGCGCCGGATGCTCCGGACGCTGCAGATGCACCAGTCGCTTAAGCTCGGCCTACCGATCCAGTTTCCTGCTTTTTCTTGACAAACAATTAAATTTCAAGTGCGGCCGTCGAGGGCCACTTTCATGTAATGAACATCATTCGGCCAATCGGCCCTATCTGCTCGTGAACTTGCTTTTGTTTAAATGATTATGGCATTCTGCCTTTGCGTTTTTCAACCGATTGCCTTTTTCTTTGCCATTTGTTCTCTCTTGGTCGATACTCTCACCAACCTTACAGCCGACCTGCAGTCTGTAGTCGGAACGGAGAATAGACCTCGAAAGAAATTCTTGACAAGTACTTCTAGGTTCCCAGCTTTTCTCGCAGAGGTAAGGTTTTGCATACGGGCCGATTGCAACCTACCGATTGCTTGGCCAGCCAGCCTGGTCGCAATCGGCGGGTCTGCTAACGGCTCACTCTGAACTAGATATACTTTGAGTGTGAACTTTCCGATTGATAGTCTTGTTCGTCCGCGCCACCCCGACATTATAGCCGACCTGCGGTCTGCATTCGGTTCGTACCAGATTTCACAAAACCCTTCGCTCGTTTCGCTCTTTCTCCGAGTATACCCTTTTCGGGGCAACCGGCCAGTCCCCGGGTCTGCTTTTGCTGACTCCAGGACTGAAACATGTTAAACAAATAATTTCATAACTCCTGCCGAATGCAATCTCATGGACGCACGGCTATTTCTCATTGATAATAACTCCACAAGGGGAGGGGATACAAAAAATAGCATTCAACTGTAAAACAGACATCACAACTCGACGTTCCAAGGACGCTCCATTTCTTGCCCCGAAGTATCCATATATCGGGTCGGCTTCCTGAGATCAATGAGATAATATGCATTGTTTTTGAGCGCTCGACTGGCGACTAATGGACCTTCCCAAGGAGAGGATAACTTGTGCTGGCCATCCGATTTATGGATCCGGCGCAACACCAAGTCACCCTCACGAAAAGCTAGGGGACGGATCTTCTTGTTGTGCTAGTGACGCAGCTTTTTCAGGTACATTGCCGACCTGGACAAGGCCAGGAGACATGCTTCTTCTCTAAGATCAACACCATCCTCACGAGCTTCCTTGGCTTCTGCCTCCGTATACATGGCGTGACGCGGTGAATCGAAATCAATGTCACAAGGGAGCATTGCCTCAGCGCCATATACTAGGAAGAAGGGAGTGAATCCAGTTGAATGGTTTGGTGTGGTGCGCAAACTCCAAAGCACTGCTGGGAGCTCGTCAATCCATGCTCCCGGTGCTCTTTCCAGTGGCTCCACCAATCTTGGCTTGATTCCGGACAGAATGAGACCATTCGCCCGCTCTGCTTGACCATTTGACTGGGGGTGAGCTACGGATGCGACGTCCAGCCGAATGCCCTGTTGGGAAGCAAACCGAGCTAGCGCCCCTTTTGCGAAGTTCGTTCCATTGTCAGTGATGATGCTGTGTGGCACTCCATATCTGAACATGATGTCTGCTATGAACCTGACCGCAGTCGGCCCATGTAGTGTCTTGATCGTCCTTGCCTCTATCCACTTGGTAAATTTGTCTACTTCTACCAGTAAGTGTGTCATGCCACCTCTTGCTGTTTTGAACGGTCCTACCATGTCCAGACCCCAAACTGCAAACGGCCATGTAATCGGAATGGTTTTGAGTGCTGAGGCTGGTAAATGGATTTTTGCTTTGAATCTTTGACACCCATTGCAATGCTTGACCAGATCTTCTACCGCTGCTTTCGCAGTCGGCCAATAAAAACCATGGCGAAATGCCTTGGCAACTATTGCTATTGCTGATGCGTGATGAACGCACTCGCCTTGGTGGATGTCTCGGAGCAATGCCAGCCCCTTGTTCTCTTCCACACACCGCTAAAGGACTCCTGTTGTGCTTCGGTGCACCAGCTCGTTGTTGATGATCGTGTATGCTCTGGATCGGCGCTGTATTTTCCGAGCTTCCACTTCATCCTCTGGGAGTATGCCATCTACCAGGAAATCTCTGAATGGTTCTTCCCATGACGGCGCTGCCACAATCACCATTACCGTAACTGCTTCTGGCTCTGGTTGTACGACTTCTGCTACTGGCAGCTCGGAGGAGGAGGAGCCAATCGCATCTGGCATTGTCCCCTCAGTCCCCGAGCTGACGAAAGCAACCCCTGGTGCGCAATCGGCAGCCCCTGGTCCGGCCGAATGCTCCTTTGCCTTTTGCTTCTTTGCTTCCAGTTCTGCCATCTTCAGGTCGGCCGGAATAAAGATTGACTCTGATTCTGGGGAAGGCTTGATGGATGGCTTGTGGATGTTCTCTAGTGATATTCCTGGAGGAATTTCCTTTCTGGTAGACCCTAGCTTGGACAGTGCATCTGCCGCTTCATTCTCGGCTCGGGGGATGTGACGGAATTCTCACCCCTCAAAGAATCCAGACAACTGCTGCACAAGGAATCTGTATCTTGCCATATTTTCATATTTTGCATCCTAAGTGCCAGTGCATTGCTGCACCACCAGATCGGAATCACCATAACACAGAATTCACCGAATGCCAATCTCCTTGGTCAATCGGACTCCATGCACGAAAGCTTCGTATTCGGCCACATTGTTTGATGCTGCGAAGTGGATCTGCAGCACATACTCGAGCTTGTCACCTTTTGGAGAAGTAAGAACAACACCAGCCCCTAGTCCGGTCGTCATCTTGGAGCCATCGAAGTGCATCTGCCAGAACTGAGAATCTGGACAGGGGGGTATATACTGAGTTTCTGCCCAATCCACCAGAAAATCCGCCAGGACCCGAGACTTGACTGCCGTCCGAGGCTCATACTTGATCCCATGTGTTGCAATCTCAATGGCCCATTTTTCCACCCGACCGGATGCGTCTCTGCTGCCAATGATTTCCGCCAATGGAGCCGAACTGACCACCGTGACCGGATGCGCCTGGAAATAGGGCTTCAACTTTCTTGCTGCCATGTACACACCATAGCACATCTTCTGATAATGGGGGTAGTTTTGCTTGGAGGTGGAGAGCACTTCACTGACATAATACACCAGCCTCTGGACCAGTTGCGCCTTGTCCTTTTCAGGACGCTCGACCACCATAACAATACTGACCACCCGAGTGGTTGCTTCAATATACAATATCATTGGCTCTTTTTCTTTTGGAGCTGCCAGCACTGGAGCGGTAGACATCATGCGCTTGAGCTGCTTGAATGCATCGTCCGCTTGCGGTGTCCAGCTGAACTTGTCTGTTTTCTTCATTAGACGATACAACGGAATTGCCTTCTCCCCCAGCCGACTGAGAAATCGGCTGAGCGATGCCAAGCATCCAGTAAACTTCTGCACATCTTTGAGATTTCTGGGATTGCCCATCCTCTCTATTGCTGCAATCTTCTCAGGGTTGCACTCTATCCCTCTCTCAGAAACCAGAAAACCAAGCAACTTGCCGGCTGGCACGCCGAACACACATTTCTCTGGGTTGAGCTTGATCTGGTACGCTCGTAAGTTTGCGAATGTCTTCTTGAGGTCATCCAACAAGGTTGATCCCAGCACCGATTTGACCACGAGGTCATCTACATATACATGGATGTTCCGACCTAACTGAGGCCGAACACATCGCTGCATAGTACGCTGATAAGTTGCGCCGCCGTTTTTCAGGCCGAATGGCATGGTGATGTAGCAATAAGCTATTTTAATTTGATCGTTTACATCAATCTTAATCTGGTGATAGCCTGCTGTGGCATCCAGAAAGCACAGGAGATGGAAGCTAGCCGTAGAATCAATCACTTGATCGATACGGGGCAACGCAAAAGGATCCTTGGGGCAGGCCTTATTCAGGCAAGGAAATCTATACACATGCACCAAGTTCCATTCTTCTTCGGAACCAGAACTGGATTTGCTAACCAGTCTGGGTAGAACACTTCCTTGATAAATCCTGCTGCGAGCAACTTGGATCTCTCATCGCCGATTGCTCCTCTCTTCTCTTCTGAAAAACGCCGATGTGGCTGCTTGATCGGCTTGGATCCAGGTCGGATATGAAGCTTGTGCTCGGCAAGTTCCCTCGGTACACCAGGCATGTCATGTGGGGACCATGCGAAGATGTCGCGATTCTCACGGAGGAACTCGACGAGCTCTCCTTCCTATTTGCTGCTGAGCCCGGCCCCAACAATGACGCACTTGCTCGGGTCGGAGGGGTCCAGGGCAATCCTCTTGCTGTCCTTTGCCGCTTGAAATATGGTCTCATCATCCGGTCTCTTGTCCTTCGTGCTCGGCATGGGGTCCTTCATCGGAGCTTGGACTGCTGCTACCACCTTGTCGAGCTGGCGCCGCTCTGCGTCAATGACCAGAGCATCAGCTAGCTTGGAACCTGCAGACGAACACTCCAGTGACTTCCTGTAGTCACCACACATAGTGATTGGACCATTGGGCCCTGGGAGCTTCATCTTCAGGTAAGGCTGCATGATGTTGAACATGAACTTGGTGATCGTAGGCGACCCGAGCAGAACATGGTACGGGCTTCTCAGATCGGCCACCTCAAACCAGATCGGCTCTCGGCGGAAATTTTCTTCCGACCCGAATACTACCCCAAGCCGAATGCGGTCTAACGGGGTACATGACAGGCCGGGCACTATCCCATGGAATGTGGTCCTGCTGGGCTCTAACTTGCTCTCGCTGATGCCGAGCTTGATCATTGTGTCTCTGTACAAAATGTTGATGGCACTGCCTCCATCAATAAGCGTCCTGGTGAACTTGCATGAATACAATGGTGCCGCCAGGATTGCATCCACCACGATCTTATAACTACCCGGGTTGGGCATTACGCTCAGGTGGTCTTCTGGGCCTCATGTTATGGAATTATCCGACCAGTTCATCCTTTGAGAAATTGATGGCATGGTGGCATTGACTGCCTGCTCACGGGCTCTCCGACTGCCCTTGTCATCCAACTCGCTGGTGAGAGATCATATATGCTGCATCCTAACGTGGAAACTGCTGCCGAGCATTTGCTGGTGGTGGGCCTGGGGGTGGGGGTGGTTGTGGGGGTGGATTTCCTGCTCCTCCCTTTGCCAAACGCTCAACCCAAATGCATTGCCGGGTGGTGTGCGATGCGGGCTTGCCTACTCCACTATGCATCTTGCAGGGCTCGTTCATCATGTCCTCAAATGCGTATGGGGGCCTGGGCTGACCTGGCGGCCTTTCTGCAGGCTTCAGCTTCCGACTGCCTCCCGCAGCCCCTTGTTCCTCTTGGTGTTGCACTATTGATACTTGTCGATTGCCATACTGGGCATCCGGCTGCTCATCCTTCCTCTTGTTGAAACCAGTGTTGTTGTTGTTGAAATTGGGGTTGTTGTTGTTGTTGTTGCCAAAGTTGCTGTTCCTCTGGATCTCGCACCTCTCACGCCGATTGGGACCGCTCGGCCCATTTTCTTCTGCCGATTGCTGCTGCTGTCTGGATGATTGCCCTTGGATGAAACCACTGGGACTTAACGTGATTGGGCGCATTGCAGAGTCAGATGCAGGGAATGAATTGGCTATCCTTATCAGATCATCCAAAGAAGTTATCTCCTTGCGCAGGAGCTTGTGCTTCAACAAAGACCCGTCCAAGCAGCCGTCAGTGAAGTACTGGATGGCTTGGATTTCTTGAAATCCCTCGCAAGTGTTCCTGAGCTTGATCCACCGCTGAAGGTAATCGCGAAGGGGCTCGTCCTTTCCTTGTACACAGAGTGCCAGGTGCCGGGGCAGACCTGGGCGCTCGTAAGTACCCGTGAAGTTGCGAACAAACGCATCCTCAAAATCGTTCCAACAATTGATATTGTTGCTGGGCAAGCTGTTTAACCAGGACCGAGCTGAACCTTGGAGCATGAGCGGGGCATAGCGCACAGCTACGCGCCGACCACCTCCTGCGATACCGACGGCTGTCATATACTCGACCAGCCAATCTTCTGGCTTGACTGATCCATTGTACTTGGGGGTGTCCCTGGGCAATGTGAAGCCTTCGGGGAACTGCTCTTGCCGAATGCGCGGGCCGAAACATGATGGACCCGCCGGCACATCATCTTCTGGTTGCTTATCCTGCTGCAACTGCTTGATTCGGTGTCTTGCGTCGTTGTCCTCGATTGCTCGGGGACCTAGCCGCTGGCTTATTGCCGGCCGGACTGATGCCGCCGGTTGCTCGTTGCGCCTGCTGTTGACCGCTGGTTCGTCCCTCCGACTGCCTCCTGCAGCCCCTTGATTCTTCCCACTGCGGTGCAAACTGCCATGCGGCGAGGATGCCTACCTCTGCTGCCGCTGCAGTGCATTCGGCTGGTTCGCACCCGCAGTTGCCCGAACTGATTTTGATGCCACTGGCCCTTGCTGCTCAGTGGCCGCCTTTGGCTGCTGATTCGCTGTGGTTATGAGGTCGTGCATTTGGCGCGTCCTCTCCCGCGGCTCTTCTCCCTCTAGATGCTCCAGCTCGGTGGCGATCTGTTCGGCGGCTCTCATGTTCTTCACAGGAGAACTATATGAGATCTGCGGAACAACTATGAGTGTTGTTACTGGCTGCTGGGCTCCTCCCAGCTCTCTGCCGACCTCTCGTCCTGCTGCTCGAAGCTCCTCGATCACAGGGGGTGGGATAACACGCTGACGAATTGTCGGGACCCGGGGTTAGCGTATGCAAGTACAGTTAAGACATAGTCATATGGAGAGCCGAGAACCGCACCCACTTGTCTAAGCAGACAAGGCCAAGCACTGAACATTCTCGGAGAGCATCGTACGTGAGGGGCATCCCATCCAGGCCGGATGATCAACTGTAATGGGTCCTCATCGTACACACACAAGTCTACTGATATGGGTGGTGAACTCCCATATTCAAAGACAAGTCGCCTCAACCATACTATCGACTATCTCTAGACTCTTACATAGACTTACTCCAGCCCGATCACTTAGTCGGGGTCTAGGGCGGGCTCGATCATACCACAAAGTGTGCCCGAGACCGAGTCTCGAACAATCGCATCGCGATGCCCCAAGTTGCGCACATCTAAGGGCCACTTGGTGTATGAAAGACCGCCAGCCAGAACACAACTAAGGTCTCGAAAACCCATACAAAGGCATGCATGTTATAAACATACACGCAGCACACACGCCTTGTATGAACAGTAGGTACCATTGCAATTCTCTACAAAGTGTACATTTTATTTATAACTCTTATAGAGTACAAACAGAGATCACATACATGTGATCCAACATTACAACACCGAACGGAAGCAAATTATGTCTGAGTACAGACAAGTTTAACAAATGGCTTAAGAAGCCTTATTCAAACACAAAGCCCTCCACGAGGGAACCAGTCTGCTGACTGGGACTAGACTAGCTTAACTTCAGTCGTCCAACTCGATGAAGAAGCCACCTTCGGGGTCAGTGGCGTCATCTAAAACATAGATTAAGCAAACGTGAGTACAAAAGCGTACTCAGCAAGACTTACGTAGGAGCTATGCTACTCATGCACATGTATGAAGGTAAAGGGAGGTGGGGTTCACTTGCAGAAATGCCAGCTTTGACTTGGCTAGTCTTGAACTACGAGTACCAGACTTGAGGTAAGAAGCGTACACGAGTCCACTACTTCCACCAACCAATTACACCACTATGATGCCTTCCTCGACTTCCCCACGAGAAAGCACGCCATAGCACTCACACTTATCTTGGTGTGTTTTAGAAGTATCCGGTTCAAGTTATCTACTAATCAAGCTAAGCTTTCCAAGTAGTCCATAACCGCGGACGCGGCTATTCGAATAGTTTTGTTAACCTTGCAAGGGTGTACCGCTACACACACATGACCATCATTTACCGCCTTTGATCTCGACACCATTCAAGGGGTGCCAGCGAGGATGCTCACCACAACTGTTACCTCATAGCCTATCTAGTCCAAGAAAGCCGCCTACTTGGGTTGGCTACCACAATCGTGAACCCGGCCGGTTTACCGAAGTGGACCCAAGCGATGTGTGCGTGGTGCATAAGCCGGTCTCGGATGAGCCGTTCTCTCACTTAGCATCCAGGCCACAAGCCTACCAGAACTCCGAACTACTGCGACATCTGGACATCGAAAGGGATGAGTTAATAAGTCGAGAGGGGTCAGTGAGCCCAATGTGTGGTTGTACTCTTCAACTTGGATCACCACACAAGAACTCGGACTTAGGGCGGTGTTCAACGAGACAACCCACCGTGTACTCCTACACAGCCTCTCATCGTTCACCTAGTATTAGGGTCGATTCACCAACACTTTTCTACCATCAACAACATGATTATTCCCATCCCGACTCACATCACAGTAACAACATGGAAACATACTAAGCATGCAATAAGCAGTAACATTTGCAGGGGCCACATGATATCAAACAACTCCTACAGTTGCTAGGATTGTGGTTTGCTTACTACTGTGACAAAAGATAGGTCATGCAAAGGAATGGGTTCATCTATGCGGTAGAAACGAAGCATGGTGATCATCCTATACAATGCATAAGCGAGACATGAGAGGGAAGTGGGATTTTATCGACATGATCAATGGGGTTTTGCTTGCCTTGCTGACGAGAGTCGGGCTCTGGATCTTCAGCGAAGGGGGTGACCTCTTGCTCCGGTTCAACCTCTACTCGACAAGCAAGTACAATTAGCAATCAATATGAATGCAATGCTCAAGCACATGATAGAATGTTTAAGCTTGAAGTACAAGTTTGATGTGTGAGGCAATTCCATTTAAGTGGAATATATTGCATTTTTAAAATGCAAATTCAAATTCCACATTTGAATTCAACCTTAACCAAGTTATACATGATATAGTTTGATCAATTTGAATTAACTTCAATGTGTACGATATGCCTCTGAAGTGTGGTTGATTTGCAACATAAATTCATGGTCCAAGTGGCAAAATCATTTGGTTTGAATTTGAAATAAATTCAAATAAAGCAAATGATATATGCTACTGATCCCATTTTAAAATCAACTCAAACAGAGTTGAAAGTTGCATAATTGGAAAGATAATTTTCTCCTGATCATTTTTCATATATTATTTGTCCAATTTGGAGTTAATATGAATTAATTATGAATTTCCAAAGTTTGGGTGTTTTCTGGATTTTCTGGATTTCTTTTTAATCATTTTTGGTTTATTGCGTCAGCAGGGGGGTTTGACCAGTCAAACTGACGAGGGGGTCCCACCTGTCTGTGACTTAGTGTTTAAACCCGTGGTTAAAATTAAACCAGTGGCTTAATTAAGCCATTGGGCCCACTGGTCAGTGACACAGGGGTCACTTAACTCGTGATTAGTGGCTAAGCCACCGGCGGCTTGACGCCGGCGACGAGAACCACGGCGGCGACTCGCCGGAATCCGCTACAGGCCACGGGAGAGCACGGGGAGGGCACCATCTTGCTCCTGGAGGTCTTCCGCGTCGTTTGGTGGCATCGGGGGTTCACTGGGTGCCCGCAGTCGACGACGGCGACGACTCCGGCGGAAACAGTACGGCGACGAGGTCGTGGTCGGCGCTACCGTGCACGGATCGGGTTGATTTCACTTGCGTTCGAAAGCTATCGGGCTCAGGAGCCAAACGCGTGCGCTGGACGAGTCGAAGGGGCACAGGGGTGACCTCGAGCTCATCCATGGCGGCGACGAGCTACGGCGTCCATGGTGAAGGCGGCTAGAGACCAAGAGAGAGGGCGCCAGGTTGGGGGAAACGGGCAGGAGCTCACCACGAATTCGATGGCGTGGTCAGCGGGCTCGGGGAGGGTCTGGTGGTGGCGAATCGACGAGGTAGCTCTCCGGCGACCGGCGGCGATTCGGTGAGGCTCGCGTCTCCTCTGGATCAAATCAAGGCGCCGTCTTCTGCGAGGCGATGAAGTCGACGACGATGCACGCACGGGACAAGTTGGCCTGAGCTCTAGGCCATGATGGCCATGTCTTCCACGGTGGCGCGCTCCGGCGGGTCCTCGGACGTTGAAGAAATCGGCGCAGGAGGAGGAGGAAGACGATGAGGAGGGGGGAAATGGACGTGGACGACTCCAGGGCGTCTCCAGGTGTGAAGAGGTGGCGAGGGGGAAGCAGGAGGTGGCCAGGGCTCGTCGGCGGCGTCGGTGGAGTGCTGCATGCATTCCACCGAGCAGCTTCGGGGCGTGGGGAGGAAGACGACAGGGGAGGGTCCAGGTGGGCTGGGCCGGCTGGAGAGGTGGGCTTCGCCCTGGGCAACAGGTAAGTCTTTTCCTTTTATTCTGTTTAATCTTTCCTTTCTGTTTTCTGTTATTTGTTTTGGCTCTGATAAAATACCAAACCATTTTATTAAATGCTGAAACTTTTTATGTGGCCTCATAATAATATAGACTAGCCACTCATAAACTTTCAACATTTTTAAAATTCAAATGATTTGAATTTTAAATCAAATAGGGGGATTTCTTTATTTCCAAGGTACTGTTTGAATATTTGAAAAATCTATGAGCATGGGATGGGTCCCACATCACTTCATATGTGATCACACTCATTTATAAGACTTTTCAAAACTCTAACATGAATTTTTGGAAAATATTTTTATCTGGCCTTTTGAATTAATTCATCTGGGGGGTGTTCCTTCTCCCATTTGGATTTTGAATTGATTTTTGAGGTTTCTTTTTGAAATTTTGCATGATGCAAAGGTACTAGCTAACCCTAGCACATACCTAACAGAGGGATCTGACAACTCGCCCCCACTCAAAAGAATCTCGCCCCGAGATTCAGAAGTCTGCGGGAGGAAGGTGGGGTACTCGGCACTAAGACGGTCTTCTCTCTCCCACGTAGCTTCTCTTTCGGAGTGGTGTGACCATTGCACTTTCAGAAACCTAATCTTCTGACGACGAGTGACACGCTCTGCTGAATCAAGAATATGAATGGGGTATTCTCGATAAGAAAGGTCATCTTGGAGATCAAGCGTTTCATGGTCGACTTCGCGGATGGGGTCCTTGAAGCAACGCCTGAGTTGGGACACATGGAATACATCGTGTACTCGGGAAAGGTGCGGAGGTAGTTCAAGTTGGTAGGCAACTTCTCCACGTTTAGCAATAATGCGGAAAGGACCGATGTAACGTGGGGCCAATTTGCCTTTGATACCGAAACGTTGGGTTCCCTTCAGAGGAGTAACCCGAAGGTAAGCCTTCTCATCCAGATTGTAGCTCTCTTGCCTATGATGACGATCATAGTAGCTTTTCTGACGAGACTGGGCTGCTTTCAATTGATCACGAATAATACGAACTTGCTCTTCTGCTTCCTTGATCATATCCGGTCCAAAGAATTGTCTTTCACCGGTTTCAGACCAGTTTAAAGGTGTTCGACATCGTCGTCCATAAAGGAGTTCAAATGGAGCCATGTTCAGACTAGATTGAAAACTATTGTTATAAGCAAATTCGGCATATGGAAGAGAATTCTCCCAATTTTTTCCGAATGAGATAACACAAGCTCTGAGCATGTCTTCAAGAATCTGGTTAACCCTTTCGACTTGACCGCTAGACTGAGGATGGAAAGCTGTACTAAAGGAGAGATGAGTTCCCAGAGCACGTTGGAAGCTTCCCCAAAATCTAGAGGTGAAAAGGCTACCGCGATCAGAATTGATTTCCAACGGAACACCGTGAAGTGAGACAATTCTGGAGATGTACAAGTCCGCTAACTGACTAGCAGTTATAGACTCGCGAACCGGAAGGAAGTGAGCGACTTTGGAAAGCCTATCTATGACAATGAAGATGGCATTGTTTCCTTTCTGGGTTTTTGGAAAGCCGGTGATGAAGTCCATACCGACTTTGTCCCATTTCCACTCGGGAATAGACAAAGGTTGAAGTGTACCAGCAGGTCTTTGATGTTCTGCCTTAACGCGACGACAAGTATCACATTCGGCAACAAATTGAGCAATGTCTCTCTTCATCCTAGTCCACCAAAATCTCTGGCGTAGATCTCGGTACATTTTCGTGCTACCGGGATGAATTGAGAGGGGTGTGTCATGGGCTTCTTTGAGGATGAGTTGCCTTAGTTCCCTATTCTTAGGTACTACTAAACGATTCCCAAAGAAAACCGTTCCCTTGCTATCTGTGGAGAAACATTTAGCAACTCCGCTAGCAATGTTCTCCTTGATCCGGCGAACACCTCGTGCACGCCTTTGGGCAACTACAATTTGATCCTCAAGAGTTGGTTTCGCCACCAAGGTTGAAAGATAGCCATGAGGGACAATCTCAAGATTGAGTTTGCGAAAGTCCTCATGAAGAAGTGGTCGATACTGCTGTAACATGAGGTTGTTACAGTACGACTTACGACTTAGGGCATCAGCCATGACATTGGCTTTGCCTGGGGTGTAAGAAATTGCTACGTCGTAATCTTTTATCAACTCAATCCAGCGTCTTTGCCTGAGATTAAGATCTGGCTGGGTGAAAATATATTTGAGGCTTTGGTGGTCGGAATAAATCTCACAACGATTACCAAGGAGGTAATGTCGCCAAGTTGTTAGAGCATGAACTACGGCAGCGAGTTCAAGGTCATGGGTAGGATAGTTCTCTTCATGTGGCCGCAACTGGCGTGAAGCATAAGCTACCACATGTCGATCTTGCAGAAGTATGCATCCTAACCCTTGCCGTGATGCATCACAATAGATCTCGAAATCCCTTTTTGTGTCTGGAGGTGCAAGCACGGGTGCGGAAGTTAATCTTCTTTTTAGCTCCTGAAAGCTTTCCTCGCACTTGGGAGTCCATAGGAACTTCTTATCTTTCTTGAGGAGTTCAGTTAGAGGCTTTGCAACTTTAGAAAAGTTCTCGACGAAGCGACGGCAATAGCTGGCTAGGCCAAGAAAACTCCTAACTTGCTTAACCGATTCAGGTGGAGTCCAGTCAAGGACGGCCTGAACTCTCTCGGGATTCACAGCAATGCCTTTTGCAGAAATTACGTGGCCTAAGTAGGTCACTTCTGGTAGCCAGAATTCACACTTGGAGAATTTAGCGTACAGGCGATGCTCTCTAAGTTTCATCAATACCAGCCTTAAGTGTTTGGCATGATTTTCTTCGTTCTCCGAGTAGATGAGAATATCATCAAGATAAACCACAACAAATTTATCTAGGTACTCCATGAAGATCGAATTCATCAAGCGTGAGAATGTGGCGGGGGCATTGGTTAAACCAAAGGACATGACGGTGTACTCGTAAAGACCATAACGAGTAGTGAAAGCCGTTTTGGGAATGTCCTCGTTTCGGATTCGGATCTGATGATAACCTAGTCTTAAATCCATCTTTGAGAAGACGGCGGATCCTGCAAGCTGATCATAAAGATCATTGATCCTGGGCAGTGGGTATTTGTTCTTTATCGTCGCTAAATTTAGCGGGCGATAGTCTACGCACATCCTTTCTGTTCCATCTTTCTTCTTCACGAACAGAACGGGGCAACCCCATGGCGATGAGCTAGGGCGGATGAAGCCTTTTGCCAACGAAGCATCCAGTTGGGTTTTTAGCTCTGCTAACTCATGTGGGGCCATTTTGTATGGGCGTTTGGAAATTGGTGCGGTTCCTGGAACAAGATCCACTATAAACTCTACACATCTGTCGGGTGGCATACCCGGCAGCTCTTCAGGAAAGACATCCGGGAAGTCACGAACCACCGGAATATCTTCAAGTTCGGGAAGGGGAAGTACATTCAAGGAATGCACTTGGGTTCTTGTTCTGGGTGAGGTATAGCTAATGGTTTTGCCTGAAGGGTGGGTGAGTTTCACGGATTTGCCTTTGCAATCCAGATAGGCATTCTGTCTTGATAGCCAATCCATGCCAAGGATGACATCAATGTCTGAAGACTTGAGGGCTATGAGTGAAGCAAGAAATACTAAACCCTCAATTGCTATTTGATTACCATGGCTCACTCTATTAGTTTGCCATCTTGACCCTGGAGTTTGAATAATCATTGGGTTGGACAATTCAACAAAAGGTAACTCATGACGAAGTGCATAACTTTCCGACATGAATGAATGAGATGCTCCTGGGTCGAAAAGAACGGAAGTAGGAACAAAATTGACTGGGAGCGTACCAAGAATGACGTCAGTGGTGTCGTCAGTCTCTTCGGCGGCAATCTGGTTCAGACGTCCACGATTGGCGGGAGGAGCGGGTTTGGCGGTGAAGACCTTCTGGGGTGGCTTGCCACGACCATTGTTGTTGTTGTTGCCTCCGGCACGTGGTGGAACACTCTGGTGTTGGGGCTGGTTCTGGGGACACTCGCGAGAGTAGTGGCCTGCCTGACCACACTTGTAGCAAGCTCCAAAAACGGTGCGTGGAGCTGGGTGGTTTGGTGGAGCTGGGTGGAACTGGGTGGGTGGACGAGGCGCCGAATAGGATGGCCTCGGTGGGTTATTCTGGCGGAACATGCTATTTGGGATCCAGATCTTGCGTTTCTGGGAACCAGAGCTGGATGAACCTTCCTCTCTAGGGTGTTTGCGAAAGTCATTGGGGGTGTTCATGTCCTCTGCCTTGATGGCCTTGTTGACAAGGACCTGAAATGTGGCAAAGTCATGAAGGTTGAGCTCGCGACGGAGTCCACTGTTGAGGCCACGACGGAACCTCTCTTGTTTCTTGGAGTCGGTGGAGACTTCTTCAATTGCATAACGAGCAAGTCGGTTGAACTCACGACTGAACTCGTCAACGGTCCTTCTGCCTTGAGTGAGGTTACAGAACTCCTCACGCTTACGGTCCATGAGACCTTTGGGAATGTGGTGCTCGCGGAAAGAGGTGCAGAACTCCTCCCAAGATGCAGGTGGTCCAACTGGGCGCATATTCAGAAAATTCTCCCACCAAGAACTTGCTGCACCTTCAAGGTGATAGGTGGCATAGTTGACCTTGTCGCCATCTGCAACATGGCCGGCTTGGAGCTTCCTCTCGATGCTGCGAAGCCAGTCATCGGCGTCAAGGGGCTCGGTGGAGTAACGGAAAACCGGGGGATGAAGCCGGATGAAGTCGTTCAGAGACACCAGCTCATTGCGCTGCTGAGTGGTGTTGCGTGCGATGACTTCCAGCAGGTGGTGAGAGTCACGGCGGTTCCTCTCGACCTCCATCAGAACTTGGGCCATTGTGGGTGGGGGTGGAAGGTTATCTTCCTCCTGATTGTTCCCACGACCTTGGTTACGACCAACCTGGCCACGGGTTCCTTGAGACATCCTGAAGGTGAAAAACCAAAGTCAAACAGAGTTGATTTCAAGAGTCTAATCAAGGTATTGAAGTACTGGAAGGATTACAGAGCAAAGGGAGTAATCATCTTGACAACATGGTGATAAAAGCATACAAGCCATATATTCACAAGCTGTCATACAAACCATACATCGTTTTAGTACAAGCACCAAGCTAATACAAACGTGATGAAGATGATACATCCTTAAGAGGCACTCTGACTTCCTATACATTATTTATCTAAGCCTCTGGAACTTAGACACCTTGCTTACAATATACTAGGATACTACTACATCCTCACTAAGTAAGACCACAGGAGGTCTCACTCATCTCCATCTCCATAGTAATCTTCATAAAAATTACCCGCGTATCCCGGTAGCTGGAGGTGACCATCGGAAAACACGGAGGCTTGTGGACCCTGATATCCATTTGGGCAAGGATGGGGCCTAGGTCCAGTGTAGGGTGGAAGCAAAGGACCACGGGGTGGAAAAACTCCTCCAATCTCGGGCCAAGCAACTCGAGAAGGCATCTGGGTCCTCACTGGATAGATCGCATCGTACTCCACTGATCCCACGCTCACAAAGGGTGCCAAGAGCGTCAGTGCTCGGTACAGACGAACACGAGTAGTGTGGAGCTCAAAACGGAGAGCACGTGCATCACGGTCTCTGTCACTAGCAAACCTAGCAGTCATCTGAAGTGCTGGATCCTCTGCGGAGTGATCTGAGTAGAGTCCGGTGTAATATCCCTCTTCTCCTGGAAGTGCAGCTGGGATATAGCGGAATGAGGTCTCTCTCAGCAAAGTGTGCTCCTCTCTCAGCAGTGTGATACATGAGTATGCAGCATCCTGCACAGCCATGTTCTCGGTAACGCCGATGCCATGTCCAAAGTGGATAGGCTGGGTGACTCCAACGTGGTGTGGGTAAATCCGCACAATGCAGTGGAACTGTGTCTGGTTGAAGTCGTGGAACTGCTCCTCGATGGTGTACTCAGGGTACCATCGATATCCCACGTAGGACATCATCTCGATCAACGTGGCGGGGTGGCCACGCACACCGAGGCACCTGGTCAAACGAACAATCTGCCGAGGGGGAAGATTTGCCATCTGAAACAGAAAGCAAGAGTTTGCAAATGCATCAGATTATATGATGAACCTGGAATGACTCGGACAGCATAACGGCTGTAATTGTAAGAAATGACAATTTCTTTCAATCATGCAAAACAGCACTTACATAATACGATGTAAGAATTCAGCATTATCAAAATGCTAGGAAAACCTGGACACAACTTTCCTACGGCTATAAGGAAGCAATCAACGAGATATGCTAATCAGACAGAGGAGAGCCTAGTCCTATCTTCCCGTAGAGTAAGATGAGGGTGACTCAGAACTCAGAACGAAGGGGGTAAGGAGAAAAAAATGAAGCCTTACGTTGTTCCCTTATATACCCAGAGTAACTATATAACTATAGCAAGCTAGACTCAACTTCGGCCAAGGCTACTAGTCCTACAGTCAGTCCTGCTCTGATACCAAGTCTGTCGGGACCCGGGGTTAGCGTATGCAAGTACAGTTAAGACATAGTCATATGGAGAGCCGAGAACCGCACCCACTTGTCTAAGCAGACAAGGCCAAGCACTGAACATTCTCGGAGAGCATCGTACGTGAGGGGCATCCCATCCAGGCCGGATGATCAACTGTAATGGGTCCTCATCGTACACACACAAGTCTACTGATATGGGTGGTGAACTCCCATATTCAAAGACAAGTCGCCTCAACCATACTATCGACTATCTCTAGACTCTTACATAGACTTACTCCAGCCCGATCACTTAGTCGGGGTCTAGGGCGGGCTCGATCATACCACAAAGTGTGCCCGAGACCGAGTCTCGAACAATCGCATCGCGATGCCCCAAGTTGCGCACATCTAAGGGCCACTTGGTGTATGAAAGACCGCCAGCCAGAACACAACTAAGGTCTCGAAAACCCATACAAAGGCATGCATGTTATAAACATACACGCAGCACACACGCCTTGTATGAACAGTAGGTACCATTGCAATTCTCTACAAAGTGTACATTTTATTTATAACTCTTATAGAGTACAAACAGAGATCACATACATGTGATCCAACATTACAACACCGAACGGAAGCAAATTATGTCTGAGTACAGACAAGTTTAACAAATGGCTTAAGAAGCCTTATTCAAACACAAAGCCCTCCACGAGGGAACCAGTCTGCTGACTGGGACTAGACTAGCTTAACTTCAGTCGTCCAACTCGATGAAGAAGCCACCTTCGGGGTCAGTGGCGTCATCTAAAACATAGATTAAGCAAACGTGAGTACAAAAGCGTACTCAGCAAGACTTACGTAGGAGCTATGCTACTCATGCACATGTATGAAGGTAAAGGGAGGTGGGGTTCACTTGCAGAAATGCCAGCTTTGACTTGGCTAGTCTTGAACTACGAGTACCAGACTTGAGGTAAGAAGCGTACACGAGTCCACTACTTCCACCAACCAATTACACCACTATGATGCCTTCCTCGACTTCCCCACGAGAAAGCACGCCATAGCACTCACACTTATCTTGGTGTGTTTTAGAAGTATCCGGTTCAAGTTATCTACTAATCAAGCTAAGCTTTCCAAGTAGTCCATAACCGCGGACGCGGCTATTCGAATAGTTTTGTTAACCTTGCAAGGGTGTACCGCTACACACACATGACCATCATTTACCGCCTTTGATCTCGACACCATTCAAGGGGTGCCAGCGAGGATGCTCACCACAACTGTTACCTCATAGCCTATCTAGTCCAAGAAAGCCGCCTACTTGGGTTGGCTACCACAATCGTGAACCCGGCCGGTTTACCGAAGTGGACCCAAGCGATGTGTGCGTGGTGCATAAGCCGGTCTCGGATGAGCCGTTCTCTCACTTAGCATCCAGGCCACAAGCCTACCAGAACTCCGAACTACTGCGACATCTGGACATCGAAAGGGATGAGTTAATAAGTCGAGAGGGGTCAGTGAGCCCAATGTGTGGTTGTACTCTTCAACTTGGATCACCACACAAGAACTCGGACTTAGGGCGGTGTTCAACGAGACAACCCACCGTGTACTCCTACACAGCCTCTCATCGTTCACCTAGTATTAGGGTCGATTCACCAACACTTTTCTACCATCAACAACATGATTATTCCCATCCCGACTCACATCACAGTAACAACATGGAAACATACTAAGCATGCAATAAGCAGTAACATTTGCA
The DNA here is from genome assembly GCA_950022295.1 of Bromus sterilis. NCBI lineage: Eukaryota > Viridiplantae > Streptophyta > Magnoliopsida > Poales > Poaceae > Bromus > Bromus sterilis. Next base: position 381,076,808 of record OX465595.1, on the reverse strand, counting down.
GGGGCCACATGATATCAAACAACTCCTACAGTTGCTAGGATTGTGGTTTGCTTACTACTGTGACAAAAGATAGGTCATGCAAAGGAATGGGTTCATCTATGCGGTAGAAACGAAGCATGGTGATCATCCTATACAATGCATAAGCGAGACATGAGAGGGAAGTGGGATTTTATCGACATGATCAATGGGGTTTTGCTTGCCTTGCTGACGAGAGTCGGGCTCTGGATCTTCAGCGAAGGGGGTGACCTCTTGCTCCGGTTCAACCTCTACTCGACAAGCAAGTACAATTAGCAATCAATATGAATGCAATGCTCAAGCACATGATAGAATGTTTAAGCTTGAAGTACAAGTTTGATGTGTGAGGCAATTCCATTTAAGTGGAATATATTGCATTTTTAAAATGCAAATTCAAATTCCACATTTGAATTCAACCTTAACCAAGTTATACATGATATAGTTTGATCAATTTGAATTAACTTCAATGTGTACGATATGCCTCTGAAGTGTGGTTGATTTGCAACATAAATTCATGGTCCAAGTGGCAAAATCATTTGGTTTGAATTTGAAATAAATTCAAATAAAGCAAATGATATATGCTACTGATCCCATTTTAAAATCAACTCAAACAGAGTTGAAAGTTGCATAATTGGAAAGATAATTTTCTCCTGATCATTTTTCATATATTATTTGTCCAATTTGGAGTTAATATGAATTAATTATGAATTTCCAAAGTTTGGGTGTTTTCTGGATTTTCTGGATTTCTTTTTAATCATTTTTGGTTTATTGCGTCAGCAGGGGGGTTTGACCAGTCAAACTGACGAGGGGGTCCCACCTGTCTGTGACTTAGTGTTTAAACCCGTGGTTAAAATTAAACCAGTGGCTTAATTAAGCCATTGGGCCCACTGGTCAGTGACACAGGGGTCACTTAACTCGTGATTAGTGGCTAAGCCACCGGCGGCTTGACGCCGGCGACGAGAACCACGGCGGCGACTCGCCGGAATCCGCTACAGGCCACGGGAGAGCACGGGGAGGGCACCATCTTGCTCCTGGAGGTCTTCCGCGTCGTTTGGTGGCATCGGGGGTTCACTGGGTGCCCGCAGTCGACGACGGCGACGACTCCGGCGGAAACAGTACGGCGACGAGGTCGTGGTCGGCGCTACCGTGCACGGATCGGGTTGATTTCACTTGCGTTCGAAAGCTATCGGGCTCAGGAGCCAAACGCGTGCGCTGGACGAGTCGAAGGGGCACAGGGGTGACCTCGAGCTCATCCATGGCGGCGACGAGCTACGGCGTCCATGGTGAAGGCGGCTAGAGACCAAGAGAGAGGGCGCCAGGTTGGGGGAAACGGGCAGGAGCTCACCACGAATTCGATGGCGTGGTCAGCGGGCTCGGGGAGGGTCTGGTGGTGGCGAATCGACGAGGTAGCTCTCCGGCGACCGGCGGCGATTCGGTGAGGCTCGCGTCTCCTCTGGATCAAATCAAGGCGCCGTCTTCTGCGAGGCGATGAAGTCGACGACGATGCACGCACGGGACAAGTTGGCCTGAGCTCTAGGCCATGATGGCCATGTCTTCCACGGTGGCGCGCTCCGGCGGGTCCTCGGACGTTGAAGAAATCGGCGCAGGAGGAGGAGGAAGACGATGAGGAGGGGGGAAATGGACGTGGACGACTCCAGGGCGTCTCCAGGTGTGAAGAGGTGGCGAGGGGGAAGCAGGAGGTGGCCAGGGCTCGTCGGCGGCGTCGGTGGAGTGCTGCATGCATTCCACCGAGCAGCTTCGGGGCGTGGGGAGGAAGACGACAGGGGAGGGTCCAGGTGGGCTGGGCCGGCTGGAGAGGTGGGCTTCGCCCTGGGCAACAGGTAAGTCTTTTCCTTTTATTCTGTTTAATCTTTCCTTTCTGTTTTCTGTTATTTGTTTTGGCTCTGATAAAATACCAAACCATTTTATTAAATGCTGAAACTTTTTATGTGGCCTCATAATAATATAGACTAGCCACTCATAAACTTTCAACATTTTTAAAATTCAAATGATTTGAATTTTAAATCAAATAGGGGGATTTCTTTATTTCCAAGGTACTGTTTGAATATTTGAAAAATCTATGAGCATGGGATGGGTCCCACATCACTTCATATGTGATCACACTCATTTATAAGACTTTTCAAAACTCTAACATGAATTTTTGGAAAATATTTTTATCTGGCCTTTTGAATTAATTCATCTGGGGGGTGTTCCTTCTCCCATTTGGATTTTGAATTGATTTTTGAGGTTTCTTTTTGAAATTTTGCATGATGCAAAGGTACTAGCTAACCCTAGCACATACCTAACAGAGGGATCTGACACGAATGCCATGCGCTGCGTTGTACTCCCGAACTGATGCCTCCATCCGGCGCTTTTCAGCGTCGATCCTATCTGATTGCTCCTTCAGAGCCTGACGCACCTTTTCCAGCTCGGCATGAGCCGTGGCTGGATCGGCATGAAGATCCACAGGAGTGCTAAGCACGCCCGGTGGGTTGCTTGGGCCTGCTGGCGCCGTGGTTGCTGCCCTTGCGGCTCGAGTCGCTGAAGTGGAACTGTGGCGACTGGACGCTCCAGCCATCATAACCTCCGCACGGATGTGCGCAGTCGTGCCCTCTGTTCCCACGACATCCGACCCTCCTGGCAATGGATCCGTGAGCTCAGAAAATACCCGTACCTCCCTGGGAAATACGTCATGTAGTGCTGCGATGAAGATGCGATGTACGCCGAAAGGAATGATGATGCCGCGCGGTAGAAGAATTCCAACCCAAAACCACGAGGCATTGCCGATGACGAAGTCCCACGCTCCGCTCCTCATCAACAGGCCGGAGGCGAAGCGCACACGCGATGCAGATGATGTTCCCGTCCGGATCAGAACTCCAGTAGACGCCTCGGCCTGCCCAACGGTGGGCGCCAACTGTCGTCGATATGTAACGGCAGATGCCATGGGGATGGCTAACGAAGGGGACAAACCGAGGTTAGTGTCGCTGGTACCGGAAGCGAGAATGGGAACACACGGTGAGACACCACGATGTACCCAGGTTCGGGGCTCTCCGTAGAGATAACACCCCTAGTCCTGCCGAGATAGCTATATGCAATAACTCTGGCTGCAATGAATGCTCCTCGAGCTATTTGAGAGGAAGAAGAAGAGGGCCTCTGGTCACTACTCTCTCCTTGCTCTCTCTATGGTGTGTGAGAATGCAATAACTGCTCTGTCGTCCCCCACGCAGGAGGGGTATCCGGGGCTCTTATAGGCCGAGCCGAGGTGTAAGGCCCGATATGCGGTACTGTTACAGATCTAGATGTTTCCATCCAGATCCGGGGACGAAGCACATATCGGTCCCACCGCGACATATGACATAGCCATATGCCCCGGATTTCCAACATGATATCACAACATTACATATACAAGGATACAACATCTCATACAATCGGCATACAACTGCCTTAATACAATACAACAGCGGAAGATACATGTCTGAGTACAGACTACAATCAAATGCCTAGTGGCAAAGAGAAAAACATCGATCCCCATAACCACACGGGTCCAGGCCCTCCGCCGGGATCCGCCTAACTAGTCGACGTCGAGTCTCCACGTGAAACGTCGATCACCATACCTGTTGTCGATCAAGAACCCTGAAAAGAGTTTGGGGGTAGTATCATGAGTACAGAGATACTCAGCATCCAACTGTAGAGGTCATCTGGCCCAACAAGGACTTCATCACTCGTCATTCTAGGACAACTAGTAGTTTACGGTAAGGATGGGGTAAGTGGTGAGGTTGCTGCCGCACTAGCATTTATGAAGTGGCTAACGATCTAGAGAGCCAAGCATTCAATGAGGAATCACCTCCAACAAGTCTGCTATCCACCTACTTACGCAAGCATAACACCTATCCTATCCTTGTCCTCCTCTTCGCATGCCGAGCCCACTCACGCTAGCTGCAATAACAAAAATAATAAAAGGGAGGCAAAACTGGGGAATAACGATCCGAAGGGGAATCGAACCCAGGACCTCCTGGATGGAACACAAGAGCGCATACAACTACGCCACCACTCAAATAAAAAAAAGTCGTACTGAATTAATATGAAGCATCTATTTGCGCTAAGCTGAATTCTTAACTGAAGAATTCAACAGAGGCCGACCTGACGAACTGCAAACGCAAACAGCAGAAAAAATAAATGGCACAAAGGGGCGCCTTGGCACGAGTAGGCTGGGATTCGATCCCTAGACCTCAGGTTTGCAAACCACATGGCCACGCCACTGCGCTACACTACTGAGCACGTTACAAGATCGCCGCGGCATAAAATAAACATACAGAGGCGGCTGACGAACTCTGAAACTGCATCCACTGGAGTTGCCTGCCGAACTGCAGACTACAGCAGCAGCGGCCAAGACCAGCACGACGCGGCGTGGAAGCTTTAATGGGAGCGCACAGGAGGTGCCAGGGGGCACACGGAAGTGGCCTGGGCAGCCATGGGCGTGCTCTCAACGTACTACGGGCGTGCGCACGCATGCCACAACCTCGCTTGGTGCGAACCGGGAGCGCGGCGATCCCCGACGAAAACAGCGTAAGTCCCCAACGGCGAGAAACAGAATGCGAGCGAGGCACCTACTGCTACACGGGAGAGATGGGGACGAAGGAGGAGGAGCGCAGCTCACAAGGGGGTTTGCTGCTGGAGGCGACCAGAGGCTCGGGGCGGACGCAGGAAAGACGAAGGCGACGGGGTCGCGACATGTGGAGCTTCGAGCTCGAGGGCGGCTTCCATGGCACAGCGCTGTGCTCCTCGTCCATGGCGGCTGCAGACGTGCTGCACACGGGAGAGAGGAGGTTGAGGCAGAGAAGACTGAGAGGAAGATAAGGGAGAGGGAGGAGAGGGAGGCCACGGGCACGACGGTGGCTGGACGCCTGCCGGCAGCGCAAGGCGGCGGCGGCTTCCACGGGCTGCAGGAGGATGAAGGTGGAGGCCAGGGCGTGATCTGGGCCGTTGGATCGGCCGATCCAATGGTCCAGATCGCAGGGAACTAGGTTTTTGAGGAAAAATGGGCTAAGTGCGAAAATTGGGGCTATTGTGAGGGGGGTGGCTGCCATTTTGTGGCTAGGGAAACCCTAGAAAGGGGTGGGAGTGTGGTGGTCTTTATATAGCCCAGGTGGCTGGCAGTTTGCAAAAACATCCCCGGTTTATCTCTCGCGCGCGCGGTGCTTACGTTTCTGACCGCCGGGGGTCCGCAGGACCTCCGATTCGGGTAAAACTTCGAACTGCGCGATCAGCGCGTCGAGCCGGTGGCGTTCACCTCACGCCGGAACCGTTCCAAGAACTCTTTCCGGCGCGGTATAAAAATAACCCATTTAATTATTAAACGGGGTTTTTTGTTTCGTTGGCTGCGGCTGGTCTCGTGCGGTTTTCGCGACTGTGATCGGGTGAAACCCGGTGTCGCAAAGGTCGAGTGTCAGGGTGGCAAGGGTCGGTATTCATCCGGTACGAGATAAGATGGGGGGGGGGGGAAATAATCGCCGATCGATAAATCGGGGAAGCAAACACCGCAAACAAATCAGACAATCAAACAATTCACACCGAAAACAAAATTTTTAATTTTTGCAAAATCTGGGCTGTTACAATACAACACCACCAACAAGGGATCTCGTCCCGAGATCCAGGAAGATCCGGGGGAGAGGGGAGAGAGAAAAGAGAGTCGACGATCTTCAACACCACCAACAAGAGACTCTGCTCCATGTCGACGTCGAACTTCCATCGAGAAAGTTTCCGCAGAGAGACGACAACGTCGAAAATACGAAACCGTCGGTGTCAAGAGGAAGAACGACCGCGAAAACCAGATCAAGGGATAGTGACTTTCGACGCAAGTCGTAAAAACACCAGCAAAAGTATGGATGGCAATGGATGACCCAGATGATACCCAAAATCGGAGAAGCTAAAGGTACTACAGGAATTGCCAAACCTGAGATCGGAATCGAGACAATACGCTGCAAACAAGGCATTGTAACGGTTCCGAAACTCCACACTTAGTGAGATCCTAAGAGTTTGAAGGGGGTAAGATAAGAATTAAAACACTCACGACACTTGTCCTGACCAGAGAAAGGGTAAGGAGTAAAAAGAATCCTACTCTCTGATAACTATCTTAGTAACTACAAAATAGTTTTTGTCTAGACTCGACTTCGGCCAGAGAAGGGATCCTACGGTTGATAAGGCTCTGATACCAAGTTGTAAGGCCCGATATGTGGTACTGTTCCAGATCTAGATGTTTCCATCCAGATCCGGGGACGAAGCACATATCGGTCCCACCGCGACATATGACATAGCCATATGACCCGGATTTCCAACATGATATCACAACATTACAGATACAAGGATACAACATCTCATACAATCGGCATACAACTGCCTTAATACAATACAACAGTGGAAGATACATGTCTGAGTACAGACTACAATCAAATGCCTAGTGGCAAAGAGAAAAACATCGATCCCCATAACCACACGGGTCCAGGCCCTCCGCCGGGATCCGCCTAAGTAGTCGACGTCGAGTCTCCACGTGAAACGTCGATCACCATACCTGTTGTCGATCAAGAACCCTGAAAAGAGTTTGGGGGTAGTATCATGAGTACAGAGATACTCAGCATCCAACTGTAGTGGTCATCTGGCCCAACAAGGACTTCATCACTCGTCATTCTAGGACAACTAGTAGTTTATGGTAAGGATGGGGTAAGTGGTGAGGTTGCTGCCACACTAGCATTTATGAAGTGGCTAACGATCTAGAGAGTAAGATAAGAAGCCAAGCATTCGATGAGGAATCGCCTCCAACAAGTCTTGCTATCAACTACTATGCAAACATAACACCTATCCTATCCTTGTCCTCCTCTTCGCATCCCGACGAAGAAGAAGTAGTCAAGGCACACACACACGTTGATCAAGTTATATTAAGATTAGCTCATTTGTTGTTGTCTATGAACAAGGAGTAGGTCTCAAGTCGTCCATAACCGTGGACACGGCTTCTCGAAAAGATTTAACCCTGCAGGGGTGTACCAACTTCCCATTACAAGGCTCAGCACGCACGCCCATCTCTCTCAGTTTCTACCCATGAAAGGCAACCATTTTATGATTTAGTTCTGAGAGATCCGAAACGACAGGTCCCTCTAACTAACAACACACAAATCCGGGTGGCCCCCGGGGAGTCGACACCCAATCCAAGAGCCGGCCACGCCCTCGGATCGGACTCTTCCGTATGGCTAAGGTCGGGGTTAGTCTCACATATATAACATGGGACTTCCCTAGCTCACCAGTGTGGACCAACAAAGGAACTCTGTCTCCGCTGGCCCGAGTTGTTTTAAAACTGCTGGGGGCCCAACCAAGCACACACACGGTTTCAAATGGTAAATCAGCTTGGGCCACCTCTAGAAATGTTTGGAGCTAGGTAGGTAAGAAGAGGGGACCCCATAAAATCCCACACGCGGTTAGGCACGCTCATTCTTAAAACCAATACCCGGAACTCGGGTCCTAGGTGACTCGAATGGAACAAAGCGTCGGGGCGGGATAGCCTAGACCTTCCATCCTTCGTCGAATATAGTCAACATTTATAATAATCATATCATCAACAACAATATAATAATGTGATAGCCCAAACCAAGGAGTAACAGGGGGTAACCTCGTAGCATCCTAAGCATGCATGCTAAGCAGGGGCTGAGCAACGAGCAATAGTAACATAGCAGTACATGGTTTGCTGGGAGGGGACATGGCTGTATCGGTTTGAAAGAGGCTGTAAACATGTGGTAGGATCAAACATCGAACCTATCCTAGACTAGAATGCAAACCGCTGGTTGAAATAGAATGGATCATAAGTAATGCATAGTCCTTGCCTGTTGAGAATTCGGGTTCTAAAGGTGTAGTTGATCGCAAGCTCGCATCGTCTCCGAAGGTATCCGCGAGAGCACACAAGAAGTAAACACTTGAAAGGCAATCAACGGAGATACCACTATCACTACGGAGCAATCACGAGCATGCATTAAATGACCAAGCAAGATCAAGTATGATGCATGTCATTTGACTATCATGGCATGAACATAAGAATGAGCAAGTTTAAATGAAGCATCGGGAAGAAAGGGTGCAATGCTATCGACAACCTTCATATGCATTAGGTGGGTGCTCAATGGATCCGGAGGATCCTTATGTTGTAGTTATTATGATGCATGATCATGGCATAAACAATAGAATTTAACATGACATGGAGAAGGATTGCCCACACATGAAGGTATACTTCAAGATGGGATTCCTCAACATAACATAGATGCAATGACATGGCATGGTATGATGCACCTAGTGCATTCTATTACAAGCAATGAAATAAAGAGCGAGATAACGCTACCGGCAAGCTACGGTCATCGCGGAACTACGGTGATCGAAACACGCGAAGCCAAGTGCAACATGTGAGGGGTTTTCATGCAAAAATGCACCATCACAAAAATAATGCATGCCCATTTAACAAAATAAATAGCACCATCATATTCCTCACATTTTTCTACCCCAAAACAATATATGACATGATATAGTTGGGGTAAGAATGCACATAGCACAAGCAAGCAAAAGATGGCAGATATAAATCAATTCAAAAAGATTTAAATCAAAATGCATAAAAATAAAAGGAGGGAAGCCTCCCTTAGGCTCATCTCGACCAAATCTGGCCTAAGATCCCTCGCGGGTAGGCCTAGGAGGCGCCCACGGGCGATGAATACAGTTGGGCCGAGCCCACTCACGCTAGCTACAATAACAAAAATAATAAAAGGGAGGCAAAACTGGGGAATAACGATCCCAAGGGGAATCGAACCCAGGACCTCCTGGATGGAACACAGGAGCGCATACCAGTACGCCACCACTCAAATCATAACAAAAGTCGGTACTGAATTAATATGAAGCATCTATATGCGCTAAGCTGAATTCTTAACTGAAGAATTCAACAGAGGCCGACCTGACGAATTGCAAGCGCAAACAGCAGAAAAAATACATGGCAAAAAGGGGCGCCTTGGCACGAGTAGGCTGGGATTCGATCCCTAGACCTCAGGTTTGCAAACCACATGGCCACGCCACTGCGCTACACTACTGATCACGTTACAAGATCACCGCGGCATAAAATAAACATACAGAGGCGGCTGACGAACTCTGAAACTGCATCCACTTGAGTTGCCTGCCGAACTGCAGACTACAGCAGCAGCAGCCAAGACCAGCACGATGCGGCGAGGAAGATTTAATGGGAGCGCGAGGGAGGTGCCAGGGGGCACACGGGAGTGGCCTGGGCAGCCACGGGCGTGCTCTCAACGTACTACGGGCGCGCGCACGCATGCCACAACCTCGCTTGGTGCGAGCCGGGAGCGCGGCGATCCCCGACGAAAACAACGGAAGTCCCCAACGGCGAGAAACAGAACGCGGGCGAGGCACCTACTGCTACATGGGAGAGATGGGGAGGAAGGAGGAGGAGCGCAGCTCACAAGGGGGTTTGCCGCTGGAGGCGACCAGGGGCTCGGGGCGGACGCAGGGAAGACGAAGGCGACGGCGTCGCGACATGTGGAGCTTCGAGCTCGGGGGTGGCTTCCATGTGTCGGGACCCGGGGTTAGCGTATGCAAGCCTCGCTACAACACAATTATATGGAGAGCCGAGAACCGTACCCACTTGTCTAAACAGACAAGGCCAAGCACAGAACGTTCTCGGAAAGCATCGAACGTGAGGGGCATCCCATCCAGGCCGGATGATCAACTGAAATGGGTCCTCATCGTCCGCACACAAGTCTAAATGATATGGGTGGTGAACTCCCATACTCATAGAAAAGTCGCCTCAACCATACTAACGATTGTATTATAACCCTTACATAGACTTACTCCAGCCCGATCACTTAGTCGGGGTCTAGGGCGGGCTCGATCATACATCAAAGTGTGCACGAGACAGAGTCTCGTACAATCGCATCGCGATGCCCCAAGCTGCGCACATCTAAGGGCCACTTGGTGTATAAAAGACCGCCAGCCAGATCACAACTAAGGTCTCGAAAACCCATACTAAGACATGCATGTTATAAACATACACGCAGCACACATGCCTTGTATGAACAGCAGGTATCATTGCACTTCTCTACAAAGTATATATCTTTATTAATAACTCTTACAGAGTGCACACAGAGATCACAAGCATGTGATCCAACATTACAACAGACAAGCGGAAGCAAAGTAGGTCTGAGTACAGACAAGTTTAACAAATGGCTTAGAGAAGCCTTATCTAAAAACAAGCCCTCCACGAGGGAACCAGTCGTCTGACTGGGACTACACTAGCTTGGTCTTGGTCTGAGTCTTCATTCTTCGAGCTTCAGGTAGAAGCCACCATCGGGGTCGGTGGTTCATCTAAAACATAGATTAAGCAAACATGAGTACAAAATCGTACTCAGCAAGACTTACATAGGAGCTGTACTACTCATGCATATGTATCAAGGTAAAGGGAGGTGGGGTTTCACTTGCAGAAGTGCCAGCTTTGACTTGGCTAGTCCTGAACTACGAGTACCAGACTTGAGGTAAGAAGCGTACACGAGTCCACTACAACTCTTCAACCAAATACACCACTATGGTTACTTCCTCGACTTCCCCACGAGAAGCACACCATAGCACTCACGCTTATCTTGCGAGTTTTAAAAGTATCCAATTCAAGTTGTCTAATAATCAAGCTAAGCTTTCCAAGCAGTCCATAACCGCGGACGCGACTATTCGAATAGTTTTGTTAACCCTGCAGGGGTGTACCGCTACACACACGTGCCATCAGTTACCGCCTTTTGCGTGTCACCGTTCAAGAGATGACAGCGAGGATGCCACCACAACCGTTACCTCATAGCCGATCTAGTCCAAGAAAGCCGCCTATCTGGGTTGTCTTCCACTATCGTGAACCCGGCCGGTTTACCGAAGTGGACCCAGACGATGTGTGCGTGGTGCGAAAGCCGGTCTCGGATGAGCCGTTCTCTCACTTGGCTACCAGGCCACAATACCTACAGAAATCCGAACTACTGCGACATCTGGACATCGAAGGGGATGAGTTAGTAAGCCGAGAGGGGTCAGTGAGCCCAATGTGTGGTTGTACTCTTCATCTTGGATCACCACACAAGAACTCGTATTAGGGCGGTGTTTAACGAGACAACCCACTGTGTACTCCTACACAGCCTCTCATCGTTCACCTTGTATTAGGGTGGATTCACCAACACGTTTCCCTTTCATCAACACCATGTTTATCATCATCCCGACTCACATCATAAGCAACCTCATTGTACCACTAAGCATGCAATAAGCAGTAACAGTTGCAGGGGCCACATGATATCAATCAACTCCTACATCTGCTAGGATTGTGGTTTGCCTACTACTGTGACAAGATGATAGGTCATGCAAAGGACATGGGTTCAACTTTGCGATAGAAATGTTATCATGGTGATCATCCTAAACAATGCATAAGCGAGACATGAGAGGGAAGTGGGATTTTATCGACATGATCAATGGGGGTTTGCTTGCCTTGCTGACGAGGTTCGGTCACGAGGTCTTCAATGAAGGGGGTGATCTCGGATTCCGGCTCCACTTCTATCAGCAACATGACAATCATAGGATCAACATAATGTACAATGCACAATCACATGAATAAGATTGTAATGGTGATGTTCAAGGTACTGATGTGTTGAGCATTCCATTTAAAAGGAGCATATTGCATTTGTAATGCAAATTCAAACTCCACATTTGAATTCAACATTTAACCAAGGTACATGTGACATGGTTTGATCATTTTGAATCAACTTCAATTGTATAAGATATGCCTCTGATGTGTGGTGGAAATATAGCCTAATTCCATGGTCCAAGTTGCAAAATCATTTGGTTTGAATTTGAATTAATTTCAAACAAATCAAATGACATATGCTACTGGTCCCATTTTAAAATCAACTCCAACATAGTTGAAAGTTGCATATTTGGAAAGATAATTTTCTCCTGATCATTTTCATATATTATTTGTCCAATTTGGAGTTAATATGAATTTTCTATGAATTTCCAAAGTTTGGGGTATTTTCTGGAATTTCTGGAATTCTTTGATTTATTAAATGATTTAATTGGTTTACTGCGTCAGCATTGCGCCATCATGGCGTCAGCAGGGGGCTTTGACCCCGGTCAAACTGACCAGTGGGCCAGGGTTGTCAGCCTCACATCTAATTTCCCTGTTAGATTAATCTAACAGAGAGGATTAGAGGGGGCTGGGCCCACCTGTAAGTGACCCAGGGGGGTGGATTAGGTGCTAATCACCCCGGCCACGTCGGACCTGCCGGCGGCTAGCCGCCGGTGACCAGAAACGCGGCGGCGTTGCTCGGGATTGCGCATCCGGCCACCATCTGGCACGCTGCGACCACCAAAGGGTGGCCCGTGCACGCCCGCTTCACCCAGCACCAACGGGGAGGCTCGGGAGGGGACGGAGCCTCGCCGGCGTCGAGATTTGCGGCGATGGAGCTACGGCTGCGAGTTGGTTTTCGTTACAAGTCGCGAAAAGGAGCGGGGTTAGGATGGTTCGAAGTAGTGGAGAACGGGGATCACGGTGCGCGCGCTGGTGCAAGCTGGAGCTCACGAGAACGAGCTTGGGCTCATCCATGGCGGAGGCCAAGCTCGGCTCTCATGGCAGTCGATGGAGGGGGCCCAACTCGAGGAAGAATCCGGCGGCTTGGGGTCGAATTGGCTCGCGATCTTCCGCGCGGTGATGAAGACGAATGCGGCGAGGAGGAAGGACAGCTTGGTGCGGCCTGGAGGTGACGATGGCCACGCTTTCTTCACGGCATGGCGATGGCGGCGCTCGGGTCGTCGTCGGGTTCATCGCAGGAGCGAGAGGGAGAGGCTCTGGAGGGGAGGAATGGAGGCGTGGCACTCGGGTGGGTCTCCAGGGGAGCGTAGAAGGGTCGGGGAGGGCAGGTGGAGGCTGGGGAGACGACGCCGTGCCCGGCTGTCTCGGTGGCATTCCACCGAGCAGCTTGGAGGCGCGGGGAGGAAGACGACAGGGGAGGGGTCCAGGTGGGCTGGACTGGGCCAGAAGAGGTGGGCCTCGCCTAGGTGCCAGGTAAGTTCTCTGCTTTCTTTTCTTTTTATTATTTCTGCAATATGTTTGACCTAGCTAATAAAAATAGCTAGGCATTTTATAAAATGCCACAATTTTTTATATGGTCTCATAAAATAGAGAGCTAGCCACTTATAAAATTTGAGCATTTTTGAAATTCAATAATTTGAACTTCAAATCAAATAGGGTTTTATTTAATTTCCAAAGCCACTGTTTGAATATTAGAAAATTCCATGAGAATGGGATTGCTCCCAAACCATTTTTAAAATGATCAGTACCATTTATAGGAATTTTCCAAACACTCAAATGATTTTTGGAAAAAGATTTTTATCTGGCCATTTGAATTAATTTCTCAGGGCTTTTCTTTTCCCCAATTTTGATTTTATTTTTGAATTTTTCACATGATGTAAAGGAACACTTGATCCTAGCACATACCTAACTTGGGGTTGTGACACCATGGCGCAGCGCTGTGCTCCTCGTCCATGGCGGCTGTGGACGTGCTGCACACGGGAGATAGGAGGGTGAGGTAGAGAAGACTGAGAGGAAGAGAAGGGAGAGGGAGGAGAGGGAGGCCGCGGGCACGGCGGTGGCTGGACGCCGGCCGGTAGCGCAAGGCGGCAGCGGCTTCCACGGGCTGCAGGAGGATGAAGGTGGAGGCCAGGGCGTGATCTGGGCCGTTGGATCGGCCGATCCAACGGTCCAGATCGCAGGGAACTAAGTTTTTGAGGAAAATTGGGGCTAAGTGCAAAAATTGGGGCTATTGTGAGGGGGGTGGCTGCAATTTTGTGGCTAGGGAAACCCTAGAAAGGGGTGGGAGTGTGGTGGTCTTTATATAGCCCAGGTGGCTGGCAGTTTGCAAAAACATCCCCCGTTTTTCTCTCGCACGCGGTGTTTACGTTTCTGACCGCCGGGGGTCCGCAGGACCTCCGATTCGGGTAAAACTTCGAACTGCGCGATCAGCGTGTCGAGCCGGTGGCGTTCACCTCGCGCCGGAACCGTTCCGAGAACTCTTTCCGGCGCGCTATAAAAATAACTCGTTTAATTATTAAACGGGGTTTTTCGTTCCGTTGGCTGCGGCTGGTCTCGTGCGGTTTTCGCGACTGTGATCGGGTGAAACTCGGTGTCGCAAAGGTCGAGTGTCAGGGTGGCAAGGGTCGGTCTCCGTCCGGTACGAGATAATAGGGGGGAAATTAATCGCCGATCGATAAATCGGGGAAATAAACACCGCAAACAAATCAGGCAATCAAACAATTCACACGGAAAACAAATTTTTTAATTTTTTCAAAATCTGGGCTGTTACACGAGGTTATAAAAGTAAATACACAAGAGGGAGGGCCCAACTGTTTGTCTCAGATAAGCTAGGGACCTCACATCTTGCTCTTCCGGATGTCCCGGTGTAGACTTGCGACTCGCCATGCCGCTATCTCGTAGACCTCGGTAGTGAACAGTGAAGCTAGATACTTAGCCTGTCGGCCTGTCCGCGTGATCGGCGCTGGAGGAGACCGCACGCCTCTGACAGTCCCGATCTTCAGGGATTGCGCATTAAATGCTCATGTGCCCGGTGTCCGACCTGGAACTCTGATCGGATGTTGCTCTTCTTACTTCGGCCGGATGCTCCTGGGTGAGGCCGATTGCGTCCTCTCTAGGGCAATCGTCCCACTTCTTGCTCGCTCTTGTTTAGGTCAGCCTTGATTAGATCGGTGGCCATCAGGTCGGTGATCTTTGCAATGACGAATTGTTTCCCCTGGGTGACCCTACCCGGGGGTCATACCCTCGACACCTAGCTTAAAGGCGTAAAAGAATGCGCTTGTTGGGAGGCAACCCAAGATGTTTTTCCTTCTGTTTTTAGTGGTCTTGATGATTGTTACTACTGTAGAAACATCATTGTATCTTTATTTTCAAGCTTTGTGCCAAGTTATAGCCTCATATGACAGGTGAAGTGAAAGTTGTGACATGCTGTCCAGAAAACAGATTCTGTCCTTGTGACGGGAAAAATCAGATTAAATAACCAGTTCATCTTTTTGAGCTGAATTTTTTACACAGCGTGCTCTATACAATCACAGAACTTTCGTATGTTCTAAGTTTTTTGATTTGAGTTGAAAAAGTACCCCTAAAAAATTCTTTACTACATGCTGTTCTGTTTTTCACAGATTCTGCCACGTTTTATCTCTCCTAACTTTTTCAAACCTTAAGCTTGCTTTTTCTTTGCAAATACCTTTTGGAAATCTTGAGAAACAGTAGCTCTTCAAGAATATCTTTATATCCAGTAGGGAAAAATTATTCATTAAGGGTACTAACCTCTCTAATCAGCTTATGATGAGTTATGTATGAAGGGAGTTTTCAAGTGTGCGATGGAAGATGATGAAAGAAGATTCGGGAGTGTCAAGCGCTCAATCTTGGGGATGCCCCCATGCATCCCCAATAAATATTCAAGGGGACTCAAGCGTCTAAGCTTGGGTATGCCCCCGTGCATCCCCTTCTCCATCAACAATCATCAGTTCGTCCTTCGTCTCACTATATTTTTATCACTTCATGCGTTATGTGCTATGCTTGGAGCGTCTCACTCTTAGGTTTTATTTTTAGTTTTCTTTAGCTTTGCTAGCTGTTCATAACAAGTTAGACCCCGTCTTACTTTGTGTGGGAGATAAACACGCTCCACTTTCAAAATCTAGAACACATCATAGGATTCTTCATGCCTATCTTTTTGCTGTTGTGTGTTCTTTATCTTTTCATAGCTACTGCCATGTTTAGTTTTAGTCTTAATTTGTCTTTAGAAAGAGCCTTGGATTTTGTTTAGTTTATTGCTGGAACTCTCTTTAGTTTCCATGTTTATCTTATTAAGAGAGTTGGTTGTTGCACTGAGTTGTGCCTTGTTTTGAGAGTAGGTAATTGAGGTTGCTATTCAATTTTAGTAGTAACTTGCAATAGTTTTGAGGTATTGATGTGAGTAATGTTTGAACTTTTGGTGTCAAGAGCTCTAGCCTATTAGTGATAGGTGTCGTATTTTGGGCAATCCGTGTTTATTTTCAAAAACCTACAAAACTAGTTGAGAACTCTAGCTACTAGATGGATCGCTAATCTTTGGAGCGATCAGATATTAGAGTACACTCACGTACCATGAGTCGAGGATGCGCAAGGATAACCAAACCCCCATACACTCCTCCTCGGGGTACTTGTCTCTTTGTGAACCTCCTTATTAGATTGAGAGTTACCGATAATAAGTGCATGAGTTCTTCGGACTAATGTAAGTATTGAAAGTTGGCACTTCCACCTCCTCATATTTGCTAGCCTCTCCCGTGCCGTGCATTGCCTCCTTATCACTCCGAGAGTTGGCGTCCACCTTCGCCGGTACATCCAAACCCTTGGCATGATACACTCTGTCATCATAAACCTCCTTATATCCTTTCTCAAAACAGCCACCATACATACCTATCAAGGCATTTCCATAGCCTTTCCGAGATATATTGCCATGCAACATCCACCTCTTCATGACTTGATCTTCATGTCATATATGTTCCTGCTACACTGGCAGCGGCATGCATTGCATACATCATGATAGATACATCTTCTTTATGATTTTAGTACCTTGTAAAGTGTGAAATATATTCTATACCCTCTTATAAATTAGAGTGTTGCCCTTAAGTGAGGGAAAGATCCCAAAGTGGACAAAATAAAGATCCCAAAGAGGACAAATGAGAGTTAAATAGAAAGAGCCATTGAGGCCACCAAAAAATACAAAAAATAGAAAAAAGAGAAAAAGAAATAAAAAGAGAGGAAGGGGCAACACTACTATCCTTTTGAAAGATCCACACTAGTACTCCCTCTTATCCTTGTACTCCATAGAGATGACCATTCATGCATATAGCTATGTGGGGACCTTCACACTATAGAACTTGGCTTGCATATTCCAAGGATGAGCCTCCTCAAAAGAGCTCTAGCTCTTCATGAGCGAGAATGTTAGATGCACCCCCACTAGTTCCATTGGAGAGCTTTTTAGCTCATATGTGCAACTGTTGCATGGAAATCCCTACTCCTCACATCATATCTATGATTTGGCCTTCTCGCCTATGATTGTCCTCATTGATGTGAGCCTTTCTCATCCTTTTTGTCTCCCTCCTCCACCATATTCTCTCTTTGCCATCCTAAGTGTCAACTCTCGTGCTTACGCTCATCCATTGCATGAGTGCTCTAAATATCGAAAAGGAGTGGATCAAATTGACTTGTACCTGACTAGTGGTTGATAACCCTCAACTGTAGGGGATCGAGATAGTCTTCGAGGGCAAGATAACCCAATTTATTGATTCGACACTTGGGGACACAAAGAATATGTACAGGCTTTGACAATTGAGTTGTCAATTCAACCGCACCTGAAATAAACACTTGCTTGCACAAAGGTATTAGTAGCAACTGTGATATGGTAGTGGTGGTAATGATAATAGTGGTGATAGTGATAGTGGAACAACAAAAGTAAACAACTAGTAACCAGCAGAAGGAAAACACTGTAGGCTAGGGAGATGGCTGGTTGGGCGCTGCTTGGATGAGAACGAACATGTAATAGATTCTAAAACGGGCAAGGCTCACAGAAAAGAAAGGATCATCTAGGCAAATATCAGACACCAGGCATGTATCCCAAGGTAGTTGTACGTGCTTGCAATAAGAACTTTGCACAACATCTTTTGTCCTACCCTCCCGCTACAAACGGGGCCAAAAGGAACTTAAGGAGATTAAGGTACTCCTGTCAAAGATCACCGGAACAAAGCATTAACAATTCATGGATACACGAAATCCTCAAATTATAGTCCATCCCCTTTGGTGTCCCAAGCTATCACCATTGGGATCGCCGGTTCTGGACTATAATAGGTGCATACAACTCATAGATAGGATCAAGAACACCACAAACTCAAGAAACAAAAAGGGTGATCAGATCTGAAATCATGGCACTCGGGCCCAAAGTGGCAAGCATTAAGAGCAACAAGTTGTAACAGAGATGATAAACACCAAGTAGATGATAGGCAACATGCCCCCAACAATATGATTGAACTATTACATGATCTAACTCATCCAATCCCTACCATCCCCTTTGCCTACTGCAGGGAATTACTCACACATGAGAGGAGAAGTCATGGAGGGGTGATGGAGAGGCGATGATGATGACGATGGCGATGATTTCCCCTCACCGGAGGCCAATTCAGCCTCCAGATTAGCTCTCCGAGGACGAACAGAGGGTTGCGGCGGCTCCGCGACGTACATTGGAAAAGCGACTTCTGTTTCGGGGTTTCTGCGTTGGGAGAATAAATAGGGGCCAAGGTAGGTCACCAGGGGGTGTGGGACCAAGCCAGGAGGGCAGGTGGCGCGGCCAGGAGCTGGGCCGCGCCAGGCACCCTCCTGGCTGCCCCCTGGCCCCCCTTTGGCCTGGTGGAAGCTTCCGAAACGCTGATTTTTTATATATTTTTTTGGGATTTTTCCAGCGTACCTAAATATCCAGAAACCTGCACAAAAGAAAACAACACTGGTAGCTCTGCTGAAAACAGCGTCAGTCCGGGTTAGTTTCGTTCAAATCATGCAAGAATGAAGGAAAAACAATAGCAAAAGTGTTTGGAAAAGTAGATGCGTTTAAGATTCCAAAGAAGACCAAGTGTGAAACTTTAGTAGATTGACTTATCAACATAAAAATACTTTTTTTCTCGTATTCCCTATCCCCCTTCTTGCACGCAAACACCATCCGGAGACATTCGAGTCAAGGACATCGAGAGCTCTTGCACCTAATGTTCTTTCATTGCTTGTTTCAATGCTAATATAGACTCTTGCATGTTATGACTTGAATTGAATCACATACCTTGATTGCTTTACTTTTCAAAGTCATTATATGGTTGCTAGCATGTCACCACAGAAATTATGCCTGTTATCATTTACCTACTCGAGGACGAGCATGAATTAAGCTTGGGGATGTTGATACGTCTCAAACGTATCGATAATTTCTGCTCGCTCCATGCATGTTTTGTGTGATATTGCTATGATCCAGATACACTTTCATACACTTTTGATCATATTTGGACTAACCTACTAACTCTGTGTACCCCAGTGCCAGTTCCTGTTTTCTGCAGTTTTCCTATTTCAGTTTTTCCCCATATAAAAAGTGCTCCATAAATCAGGGAAAAATCAGATAAAAATCAGCGTGTCGGAAGCCTCCAGAAGCCCGAAGGAGGGCTAGGGGCCCACCACTAGGCGCGGCCAGGGGCCTGGCCGCGCCAGGGGGGCGCCTGGACCCCTGGTGGCCCCCTGGCTTCCCCCTTCGCCTATTTATTCTCCGCCACGGGAAACTTCCGAGGACAGTACCCTATTTCGCAATCTCTCCTCTGTTCCGCCGCCGCCGCGCTTCCAAGATCGGGAGCACCATCAGGACCCTTCGGATACGTCTCAAACGTATCTATAATTTTTTCTCGTTCCATGCCCTTTTTGTGTCATTGCTACATCTTTCTGCCATGCTTTTGAATCATTTATTGGACTAACCTACTAATATAGAGCCCAGTGCCAGTTTCTGTCTGTTTTGTCTTTGCAATGCAGAAAAAAGTCCAAAAAATGAAGTTGCTCAGAAAATTCCCAAAACATTACCAAAAAATATCTACATCGGAAGAGTCCTCCAGCCGGAGGACGGAGCCAGGAGGTGGCCCCAGGCCCCCAGGCGCCCTCCCGGCGCGGCCAGGGCCCACCCGCGCGGGGTGGCTGCCTGGGTGACCTGGGCACCGCCTCAGACTCCCCCTTTGCCTATGAAATCTCCCGTGACGCAAAACCCCGAGATATCCAACCCTTTTCTCCAGAAGCTCTCCTGATCTCCGCCGCCATCGAAACCTAGCTTCGGGGGTCACCAGGATCCTGCTCTAGCACCCTGACGGAGAGGGCCTTGGCCCTCGGGGCCATCTTCATCAACTCTTCTTCACCCCATGATGGATCGTGAGTAGTTCCTCCTTGGATTACAGGTTCTTGGCAGTAGCTTGTTGGTATCTTCTCCCCCTTGATCTTCAAATACAAAGTTCTCATGAGCTGCCCCACATGATTGAGATCCATATGATGTAATTGGTGTTGTGTTTGTTGGGATCCGATGAATTGTTACCTTGTTCAGTCCTAAGAGGTTTATGAATTATTGTTGCTGCAATTTTGTTGTTCTTAATGCTTGTTACTAGTGCACGAGTAGCATGATTTCAGATCGGAGCACGTTATGGTTGCATGATTATAATTGTTGTTCTAGATCTTATCTACGGTTGTATGCACCTATTATAGTCCGGAACCGGCGATCCCAATGGTGACAGCTTGGGACACCAAAGGGGTGGGCTATAATTTGAGGATCACATGTGTTCATAGAGTGCTAATGCTTTGTTCCGGTGCTCTTTGACAGGAGCACCTTAATCTTCGTAAGTTCCCTTTGGCCCCGTTCGTAGCGGGACGGTAGGACAATAGATGTTGTGCAAGTTCTTATTGCAAGCACGTACAACTACATACAGAACACATGCCTACGTTTGGTTCATTAGACTAGGATTGTTTTAGTTTGTTTGGCTAGAGTTTGTGCAATTTTGACAATTGCCCAACTGTAATTCGTTCACCCAACACCTGTCTTTTTGCTTGGAGAGTTACCACTAGTGAAACCTTGAACCCCGGTCCATCTTTCATCCTTATTGCCTTCATTGTTACTATTTCTCTCATCATTGCTGCTACTACTTTGTTACTACTTTGTGGTGTTGCTGATTGGGGAAGTCTCTAAGGCTACACCCGTCAACACACCGTTGCTACTAAATATCTTGTCTAGTGCTTTTTCAGGTGTGGTTGAATTGACAACTCAACTGCTAAGGCTTATAAGTATTATTTGGCTCCCCTTGTGTCGAATCAATAAATTAGGTTATTCTTACCCGCGAAGACTATCTCGATCCCCTGCAGTTGTGGGTTATCAAGGCCGTTTTCTGGCGCCGTTGCCGGGGACCATAGATCTACTTATAAGTTCACTTGATAAGTACACTTTATCTTATTACTCTGTTTGCTTACAATGGTTACTTTCTTTGAAACTAGATCTTATTGGCAAGGTGGATTCACTGAGGATCAATAAAAATATTATAAGGAATACCGCTTGTCTGAAAAAGGGATATTTATATGGAAACTGATACAAAACTTATATCACTATGCTAGAAACTTATGCTCTGATTATGATATATCTTATTGCTGTGATGAATCTTGTTGCTGCTTGCCCTTTAAACACCTTCCCTTCGAATGTTGGTGTAATGATAATGAAATCTTGGTATCTTATACTAGGGGACATTATGATTTCTTTGATGTAGCACAAATAGAAATTTGTTGTTTTTAAGGGTGCCTATGAAATTGCTTCCTTTGTTGAAAATATTGAAGATGCCCCTTACAAATCTCAGAGTCTTGATATACTTAAATATTTCTTTGAGAATTTTAATAATTCATATATTACTAACTATCCCAAAAGTTTCTCTCCACAAGAGGAAGAGACTAATGTTTTGCAGGACTCTACAGAAGAAATTGCTGAAGCTGAAAGCTTATTGGAGGAAAAAGAGGAGGAGAGTGACGAAAAAAAGGAGGAAGAATGGAGTAGCTACCCATCTCTACCAACTAATGAGAGTAACTCTTTGACTCTTACTTTATATGATTGCCCTCCATGCTTACCTAAGGATGCTGAATGCTATATTGATTGCTATGATCCTATTGAATCTTTTGAAATATCCCTTTTTCATGAAATTAATGCTTGTGGCCCTGATGCCCCTATGAATGAGACTTTCAAGGATTATTTTTCTACTGTTATTTATGATATCCCTTGCTATTTTGATAAGTCTTATGATAACCCTCTATTTTTGCCTACTATGAATGTTCTTGATAATGAGGAGTTATGCTTAGAAAGTTTATATGATTATGTGCTAGTAGATCATGACAAGCATGCTTTGTGTGATGGTTATATTGTTGAGTTTGTTCATGATGCTACTGAAAATTATTATGAGAGAGGAAAATTTGGTGGTAGAAATTTTCATGTTAGGAAAACACCTCTCTCCATGTTGAAAATCTTGAAGGTGCTCTTGTTTTACCTTCCTATGCTTGATACTTTGTGCTTCAGTTATTTATTTTCTTACAAGATGCCCATGCATAGGAAGCATGTTAGACTTAAATGTGATTTATATTTGCTCCTTTGATGCACTCTTTTGTGCTTCAACTTTTTATTCTTTTGTGAGCATCGTTACACTCATGCCTACCTAATGGCTTTAAAGAAGCGCTTTCGGGAGGCAGCCCGCAACGAATTTAGGTTTTACTTTTTGTTTTCCTTCTGTTTTTAGTGGTCTTGATGATTTTTACTACTGTATCAACATCATTTTATCTTTACTTTTCAAGCTTTGTGCCATTTATAGCCTCATATGACGAGGGAAGTGAAAGTTGTGACATGCTGTCCATAAAACATATTCTGTCCTCGTGACGGGAAAAATCATACAAAAATACCAGTTCATCTTTTTGAGCTGAAATTTTTACACAGCGTACTCTATACAATCATGGAACTTTCGTATGTTCTGAGTTTTTTGATTTGAGTTGCAGAAGTATCCCAAAAAAATTATTTACTACCTACTGGTCTGTTTTTCACAGATTCTGTCTTGTTTTGCCTTTTCTTCGTTTTGCAAACCTTAAGCTTGCTTTATCTTTGCAAAAACTTTTTGGCAATCATGAGAAACAGTAGCTCTTCAAGAACATACTTATTTCCAGTAGAGAAAATTATTTGATTATGGGTACTAACCTCGATAATCAGATTATGATGAGTTATGTATGAAGGGAGTTTTCAAGTGTGCGAGGGAAGATGATAAAAGAAGATTCAGGAGTGTCAAACGCTCAAGATTGGGGATGCCCCCATGCATCCCCAAGAAATAATCAATGATACTCAAGCGTCTAAGCTTGGGGATGCCCCCATGCATCCCCTTCTCCATCAACAATTATCAGTTCGTCTTTCGTTCCACTATATTTTTATCACTTCATGCGTTATGTGCTATGTTTGGAGCGTCTTGCTCTTTATTTCCTTTTTAGTTTTCTTTTGTTTTGTTTGCTGGTCATTACAATGTCGGAACCTACCATGATTGATTGGTAGATATACACGCTCCACTGTATCATAGAACACTCTAGAGCTTCACTTATATCTGTTGAGTGTTAAATTTATCTACTGCCTGTTTTGCTAGCGCTTGTTCTTCACTTAGATCTTGTTTGAGAGCATTTAATTTCTTTTGTAGAAAGTATAGAACTCTTGTGCTTCACTTATATTTGTTTAGAGAGTTATTTCTGTTGCATGGGTTTATATGTGTCATGGTATGTTTTATATGTGGTGTATAGGAAATCTAGATCACTAGCTCTAGCTTAGGATATCTTGCAATAGTTTTGAGGTATTGATTGAGTAATGCTGAATGTTTATGAAATTGAGCTTGCGCCCATTAGTGATAGGTGTCGCATCTTGGATAACTGTGCCTTATTTTCGAAAACTACAAAAAAATAGTTGAGAACTCTAGCTACTAAAAGGATCACTAATCTCTGCGGGGTTGGAATATATAGAGTACCCCCACGTACCATGGGTCGAGGATGCGCAAGGATAACCAAACCCCCATACACTCCTCCTCGGGGTACTTGTCTCTTTGTGAATCTCCTGACTAGATACAGAGTTACTGATAATAAGTGCATGAGTTCTTCGGACTAATGCGAGTATTCGATTGTTGGCACTTCCACCTTCCCATATTTTGCTAGCCTCTTCGGTACCGTGCATTGCCCTTCTCGTGGGAGATGGTGCAAACTTCGCCGGTGCATCCAAACCCTTGGCATGATACGCTCTGTCATACATAAACCTCCTTATATCTTCCTCAAAACAGCCACCATACCTACCTATCAAGGCATTTCCATAGCCTTTCTAAGATATATTGCTATGCAACATCCATCGTTCTTCATGTTCATATGACTTATCCTTCATTGTCATATTGCCTTGCTCCTACACTGGCAGGGGCATTCATATAGAGTCATTACTTTTTGATTCAGAGTTGTAAGTAAATAAAAGTGTGTTGATGTTCTTATAGAGTGTTGCCCCTACAGTGAGGAAAGGAATAAAAGATCCCTAAGTGGACAAAATAAAAAAGAGAGAGAATAAAGAGCCATGGAGGCCA
This sequence comes from Bromus sterilis, assembly GCA_950022295.1. NCBI lineage: Eukaryota > Viridiplantae > Streptophyta > Magnoliopsida > Poales > Poaceae > Bromus > Bromus sterilis. Next base: position 381,052,502 of record OX465595.1, on the reverse strand, counting down.
CCCAAAAACACAAAAATACAAAAAAAGGTGAAAAAGAAAAAAATAATAAAAAAGAGAGAGGGGGCAGCACTACTATCCTTTATTCCACACTTGTGCTTCAAAGTAGCACCCGTGCTTCATAGAGAGTTTTCATATCATTCATACATAACTATGTGGGGATCTATACACTATAGAACTTGGCTTGCTGATACGGTGAGGATAGTTCTCTCACTCTTCGTTGGTTACCCCAAGTGGAAGGTGAGATGTAGCGTAGCAGAAAATTTCCATCGGTGAAGATACCAAGGTTTGTCTCCAGTAGGACTCGCAGAAATATAAGAAGGTGCCAATAGCGCCAGAAATTGTCTTCTGGCTAGGGAGTTGACAGGACCTGCACACAGAAACAAATAACTTTGATCCCAACGAGTATAGAGGAGTCATCAATTCCTCCGGCCTTGCTGTTTAAAAATGATCAACGCAAGAGATAATAATAGTGGCAACTGAAAATAAAGACTGAAAGTAAACTAAGGGTGTAAACAAAAATGTGAAGATGGACGGGTGACGAGGGGGTGACCCCACGGCTCCTACTAATAGGCCTACCCGGTGTCATTGAAGGCCCACGAAGCTACCGCCGGATTCACCTTGGCCCGCTAGATGGCACCGACATTGGGAGTCCTCGACTGACAAGGAAGGTGCAGGGACTTGCCGTACAAGCTAGGGTTAGATTTCCTGTAATTATAGATTGATTCCCCGAGACCTGGTCTACTATATAAAGGCCAGGAGGGGCAACGCATAAAAGGGGAGACATCGCCTGTAACCCTATCCTAGAGCGCATCTGCCTTGGCATCCCCTATAACTTCTCCACAATCAATATATCGAGCAGGAAGTGTATCCTCCTGTTTGCCGACGAGCTTATCGTCCAACCTGTGTCTTCTCCAACTAGCCCAGGGTCCCTAACCATGGGACTTGCCGGGGCCGATCCTCGACAATTGGCGCCGACCATGGGGACCACACAGGTTGGAATTACGATCTCGGCGGTCCCATCTTCAGCAAATCGCAACTCAAGGGCAAGAGCCGGACCCAATCCACTCGAAGGATTCAAGGTCACGGCAAACATCTTCGCCGTCCCAGCAGTCTCGATCGAGTCGCAACCGTATCAGACCCAGTACAGTGGAGGCAAGCAAACACGGCGTCAGCGACGAAGGAACCAACGACCCAGAAGAGCCGCAAAGAACCCCTACGCAGGAGTCCCACTCGAGGAGGCGCGACGTGCGGCAGGAGACCCGCAGGTCTTTCGACGACCCACCACCACCCGGGCACCCGCCGAGCATCACGATGATGACTACGAGCCTGACACCAGCAACCAAGAATATCGCCGCCAAAGGAGGAATCGACGACCCAGGAAGCGTTCCAGGGAGATCTGCAACGAGGACAAACCCTGCAAGCCGCACGACGCAGTCGAGGAGCCAAGGGCCGTCCGGCGCACCGCCACGCGGGCACTCAACGACAGCCAAGACAGCGACTCGGAGACACCGGTCGGCGAATACTACGACCCGGAGCGAAGGCCGGACGAATTCGCCAACCTCATCAAGCATCAGGACACAATTCGAGGAATCGAAACAGATCCCTGATTCTACGAACGCCCGGAGCATGTCTTCACAATCTCAAGGAGGAAGAGGCACGGCGGGTCACGCAAACTTACGGTCAGAGAACAGCTTGCAGGACCCTGCACAATTCACAACTTTGAAGACGAATGGGGGCGCATCAGATCCAACCACACCCTGGGAGAATGTCGCCTGTTCAACGAGCTGGCCGACGACCTCAGGAACGAAAAACGCAAAGGAGTCAAGCGCGCTCGAGAGCTCGATCAATCGCCACCACCAAGCCACGAAGGACGCCGCAGCCCGCCGCATGGGCAGGTGCTCATGATACAGGAAAGCAGGGTGCCACAAGCGCGGCGTGACGCCTACACCCTGCAGGCTGCAGCAACCGAGAACATGAAACCAGTGGAAACCTACCAACTGCACGACGCGGAGACCATCATCACGTTCTCACAGGATGACCACCCGCCAGCCATACCAAGACCAGGACACGCGCCTCTCGTGCTCGACGCACAAATCGGAGGATATGACATGGATAGGGTTTTCATGGACGGAGGCAGCAACATGAACATCATCTTCGCAAGCACCCTGCATAAAATGCTGACCCCTCGGTCGGTATGGAAGAAGTCAAGCACCGTACTAAACGGCGTAGTACTTGGAGAAGCAAAAACATCACTCGGATCAATCGAGCTTGAGGTTGTCTTTGGCAACAGACGCAATTTCGCCAAGCACGTCCTCGAGTTCGAGGTGATCGACTGGCCATCTCAATATCACGCCATATTGGGACGACCAGCGTTTGCGCAGTTCATGGCAGTACCACACTATGCCTATCTCAAGCTCAAGATGCCAGGCTCAACAGGAGTCCTCACGATCAGCGGAAGCTTCGTCAAGTCAGACCAATGCAACCGCGATTTCCACAAAACCTCCGACACACTAGGAGCGGACCAAGAACTGAGAGAAATAGTCATGGTCATCGACAAGAAAATCTTCCCATTGGCAAGCCGCAGCGAGTCAAAGGAGTATGGTCCTATCTTCAGCATCGACGACGACACGGTCACGCACCAAGTACACCCAACGGACCCAGATAAAACAGTCTGCGTGTACGCCCACCTGCTAGAGGAACAAGCGACTTCTCTAGTGGCTCTCCTTCGAGACGAGTGGAAGACATTCGCCTGGTGCCCAGCCGACATGCCTGGCATACCACGCGAATTCGCAGAACACGCCCTAAACATCAAACCAAACACGAAACCAATAAAGCAAGCTCTGAGACGATTCTCGGATCCCAAGCGTAGGGCAATCGGAGAAGAAGTCAACCGATTGCTCGACGCCCAGTTCATCCGAGAAACCAAGAAGGCCACTTGGATAGCAAACCCAGTGCTTGTGGCCAAGAAGGACACGGACGTACTGCGCATGTGCGTCGACTACGGGCCAGTGAACAAGCACTGCCCGAAAGACCATTTTCCCCTGCCAAGGATCGACCAAATAATCGATTCAACTGCGGGATGCGATCTGCTTTCCTTTATGGATGCATATTCAGGATACAACCAGATAAGGATGAAAGAAGAAGACGAAGAGCACACCTCATTCATCACACCTTACGGTGTATTCTGTTACAAGACCATGCCCTTCGGGCTGAAGAACGCAGGTGCCACATACCAGCGGATGATGCAAGCCTGCCTAAAGGAGCAAATCGGGAGGAACGTACAGGTGTACGTAGACGATATCGTCATCAAGACCTACAAAGCAGACACGCTACTCGACGACCTGCGCGAAACCTTCGCAGCACTCAACAAATACAGGATCAAGCTGAATCCAAAGAAGTGCGCTTTCGGCGTACCGGCCGGGAAACTGCTCGGTTACATGGTCTCCGCCCGAGGAATCGAAGCAAACCCCGAGAAGGTCCAAGCCATTGCCAAGATGCAAGAGCTGACTGACATAAAAGGAGTACATCAGCTAACTGGAAGACTCGCAGCACTAAGCCGCTTCATCAGCCGGCTAGGGGAACGCACGCTGCCCTTCTACCAACTGCTAAGGAAAGGAGAAAAATTCGAGTGGACAGAGGAAGCCCGCCAAGCGTTCGCAGACCTCAAAAAGACGCTCTCAACTCCACCAGTTCTGGCGGTACCCAGGGACAAAGAGAAACTCTACCTCTACATAGCAGCACGCAGCAGCGTAGTAAGCACGGCACTCGTCGTCGAACGCATGGAAGAAGGCAAAGTCCAAAGCATACAGAGGCCAATCTACTACCTCAACATGCTACTGAACAAGTCCCAGCAGCGATATCCACACTACCAGAAGTTACTGCTGGCCATCATCATGACTTCATGGAAGGTATCACACTACTTCGACGAGCACCCGATCACCATAGTGAGCAACGCCCCACTCACGGACATTCTCAACAACCCGGGAGCAACTGGACGAGTCGCCGAGTGGAACATAGAGCTCAGCCCGCGAGATCTACAGTTCAAGCACCCAACAGCAATCAAAGCCCAAGTACTCCCAGACTTCCTGGTCGAGTGGGCAGAGGTCCAAACACCAGGACCCCCGGATCTGTCGAACTCATGGTCAATGTTTTTCGACGGATCGAAAAGACAACAAGGAGTAGGAGCAGGAGTCGTCCTACTCTCCCCCAAAGGAACGAAGCTGAAGTACATCCTCCAGATAAATTTCAGCCACGCATCCAACAACGAAGCAGAGTACGAGGCACTCCTCCACGGCATGCGCATGGACAAAACATGCGGAGCCACCCGCCTCATCATCTATGGGGACTCCAATCTCGTCGTCCAGCAGGCGATGAGAAATTGCAACGCCCTAGCCGACAACATGGCAGCTTATCAGAAACTTTACAACGAACTCGAAGGGAGTTTCGACGGCTGCAAGCTCAACTACATCACCAGGGACAACAAAACGGAGGCGGATGAGCTCGCAAACATCGGATCGACCCGAGGACCAATACCACCCGGAGTTTTCCTGGAAAGCATCAGCCAAAGATCCATCAAAACACCGGCGGTGGCACTCGGGACAGCCGAGGAAGAAGAGGACGCAACAGACCCTGCGCAGGTGGCATCAGCAAGCCCGTCAGAAGGCACCGGCACACCCGACGGCATAGAAGCAGACGAGCTCGACGGACCAGCCTGGGCAAAACCATTCCTTCGGTTCATAATCGAGGGAACGCTACCGCAAGACGTGGCCGAAGCACGACGCATCAGCAGACGCTCCAAAGCATTCACGGTGATCAACAGACAGTTGTACAAGCGCAGCATCACGCAAATACTACAAAAGGGCATCGAAGAGGAAGACGGCAAAGCCCTACTCCTCGAAATCCACGAGGGCACTTGCGGGGACCACGCAAGCAGTCGAGCACTCGTGTCCAAGGCATTCCGAGCGGGATTCTACTGGCCCACAGCTATGAAAAACGCAGAGGACATAGTGCGGCGCTGTGTTGCCTGCCAGAAATTCGCTAACAGACCGCACGCCCCGGCCTCAGAGCTCAAGACCATACCATTATCCTGGCCATTCGCCACCTGGGGACTCGACATGGTCGGCCCACTCAAGAAATCATCAAAAGGAGGAAGGACACATCTACTGGTCGCAGTCGACAAGTTCACCAAGTGGATCGAAGCAGTGCCAATCACTAGTTCCACCACCCTCACGGCCGTGAACTTCATCAAGTCAATAATCTTCAGATTTGGAGTGCCACACAACATCATCACAGACAATGGCACAAATTTCACAGCTGCCAAATTCCAGAACTTCTGCGAAGAACTAGGCATTAAAATAAACTACGCGTCAGTCGCGCACCCGCAATCCAACGGCTAGGTGGAGAAAGCAAACGGTCTCGTATGCGGAGGACTCAAGAAACGGCTCCTCGCACCACTCGAGCAGGCCGCCGGAAACTGGGTAGAAGAGCTCCCCGCAGTACTTTGGAGCCTACGGACCACGCCAAATACTGCGACCCAATTCACACCGTTCTTTATGGTTTATGGGGCCGAAGCAGTACTACCACATGACCTCAAGTTCGGAGCCCCTCGGGTCACGGGGTACGAAGAAGAGGAAGCAGAGGATGCACTCCAAGACGACAAAGACACAGTCGACGAGGCAAGAGACGTGGCCCTGTCAAAGTCAAAAGGATACCAGGACAAGCTGCGCACTTACCAAAGCAGCCACCTTCGAACGAGAACCTTCAACAAAGGGGACCTAGTACTACGACTGATACAAGAGAAGGTCCACAAATTAGCCCCCCAATGGGAAGGCCCATTCATAGTATCAGAAGTCACCGGAGGCGGCGCCTACAGGCTAAAGAACCCAAAGACGGACGAAGATGTGGGCAATCCATGGAATGTCGCAAACCTGCGACTGTTCTACCCTTAGCATCAATCGATTGGACATGACCGGCAACTCATGTAACCACTCGACCGCAATAAAGCATATGTTGCCCAAACATTACCAGCTTTCAAACAAAGCACTCGGGGGCTTAAGAAAAAGCCCCCCGAGCCCTGCCATCACCTACGCGATCTTACATCAAAAAGCACTCGGGGGCTTAAGAAAAATCCCCCCGAGCCCTGCTATCGCCTACGCGATCTTACATCATAAAGCACTCGGGGGCTTAAGAAAAATCCCCCCGAGCCCTGCCATCACCTACGCGATCTTACATCAAAAAGCACTCGGGGGCTTAAGAAAAATCCCCCCGAGCCCTGCTATCGCCTACGCGATCTTACATCAAAAAGCACTTGAGGGCTTAAGAAAAATCCCCCCGAGCCCTGCTATCGCCTACGCGATCTTACATCAAAAAGCACTCAGGGGCTTAAGAAAAATCCCCCTGAGCCCTGATATCGCCTACGCGATCTTACATCAAAAAGCACTCGGGGGCTTAAGAAAAATCCCCCCGAGCCCAGCTATCGCCTACATGATCTTACATCAAAAAGCACTCGGGGGCTTAAGAAAAATCCCCCCGAGCCCTGATATCGCCTACGCGATCTTACATCAAAAAGCACTCGGGGGCTTAAGAAAAATCCCCCCGAGCCCTGCTATCGCCTACGCGATCTTACATCAAAAAGCACTCGAGGGCTTAAGAAAAATCCCCCCGAGCCCTGCTATTGCCTACGCGATCTTACGCCAAAAAGCACTCGGGGGCTTAAGAAAAATCCCCCCGAGCACGCCATCGCCCACGTGATTCAACACTTGAAAACTAGAATCACCATAGCAACAAACAGGAGTACCCAAAGCTTTCACAAACGACAACGTCTACATCTTCGCCACAGCAAAATAAGAGGATTACTGCAGAAGCTCATCACGCAAAGTTCATATCATCCTACGTCCGACTCCCCGACTCGAACGTAGCCTCGGGGGCTACTCCCATCGGGAGCGCTGACGCGCACCCAATAGAGTTTGAACAAGCAGGCCACAGCCAGCTGCACCTGCGAAAGGACACGAGACTCGCAAAGGGTGTAGTCAGCACTATCTCCAACTTCACCCCGGCGAAGATCAACCGCAGCTGCTCCAAGGATGGCGCCAAAGGAAATAGGCCAAGTTTCTCTCAGCCTACGCTCTACTCTACAACTCGAACGAAGCCTCGGGGGCTACTCCCATCGGGAGCGCTGACGCGCACCCGATAGAATCTACGTCCAAAAGCAGTACACCAGGAGGAGCCGAACACATTTCAAGCAGTTAAGACACAGCAGAAGGAGTCGACGACCTGGCACAGTCGAGTGCATAATGTTGGAAAGACTGGAGGTAAAACACTTTACTCAAACAGCCTGAAACACAAACTTGGACACAAAGACTCAGTTACACTTGGATCGAAGGCAGCTCCTACTACAAGAGGGAATCAGCCAAGGAATTATGACTTCTACATGTGTGCCCATGAAGTACATGACTACATTACAAGGACATCAACACAGATAACGGGAGGAAAAGGGACTCGTGGAGGATGTCAATGACATAACAAAAGGTGAAGCTCGAGTTATTTCTCGATGCTCCACCAGCTTCTTCTCCAGGTCCACGAGTTTCTTCTTCAACCCCTCTGCAGCAGCAACACCACCAGCTTCTTCTCCAGCTGCAGCCACACAGCCGTCGAAGAAAAGCCGTCGTCAGCCCTACGAAGCCCCTTGGCGTGCTCGCTTGGTCGAAGGCTTGACGTCGACGTCCTTGCCAGAGCTGGCCACCAAGTCATCACCACCAGAGGAGCTCCTGGAAGACGGAGTTGAAGAAGAAGAAGGCGTAGCACCCCCCGACCTTGTGGAAACGTCGCTGCTTGACTCCTGAGCTCGCGGGTCCATGCTGTTGCCGCTCGGATCAAAAGCACGGACGGCAACAGTGCTCTCACCATCAAATCGACAACAAAGAACATCGCCATCGCGCAGATCCAAACGGCGAGAAAACGAACTCCAACCAGAACCAAGAAAGACCAAGCGGGAACGGTCAAACTCCAAATCGACGTAGGAGGGAGCTCGATCGTTCCCCTGAAGACGAAGAAGCAAGCCATCCAAACCAAGATCGACCACAATGGCAGAAAAAGAGGGAGGAAGAAGAATGCGAGTGGCACTAAGGCCACGAACGCGCAACAAGAAGTCATGCTGCCAAAAGCCCTCTGCAGAAGAAGAAGAAGGTGGTAGCGAAGTTCGACCACCGCGTCCAGAACGAGGAGTATGTCCACCTCTACTACGACGGACGCGGCCACGGCCAGAGCCTCGTTTTGGTGCCATGAAAAGTTAGTAAAAGGTAAGTAGAAGAGGAGACAGATGGAGGAAAGCAAACCAGAACGAAGCCAATTTATAGTGCAAGGAAGCCCCGACGCGGCAAGGCCAAGCGATGCCCGCACTTAAAACTACGCCGACGCTTCAAAATCCGAGGCCAAAGATGCTCGCCCACGGGACGCGCTGTTCATACTACCATCAAATCACGCGCGTTGGAAACGCGCGCCTCGGGAACTTAACCGGCGCTGCTAACACGCCACTGAGCTCATCATTATGACCGGTCAAGATGAAAAGACGGTTCACTGCCAAGCATCTATGACAATAACCACACAGTGACGTGGTTATCCTTAAAAAAACAGAAGACCAACCAACGTCTTGTCACAGGCAAAAGCGTATCAGGTACCTACCGGCGCTTAGAGATTTTATCAGATCTTTTTCCAACAAAGCAAAAAAATCTGACTCCCATCGGGAGGAGCCCATCTCGAGAGTCACCAGGTGCTCACTCATCTGAAGATCAACAAGGTGCTCGAGTGATCACTCGCACGCACTAGAGTTACAGGTGCTCCCTCACCTATGGACCCACAAGGTGCTCGAGTGACCACTCGCACCCTTGAGAGTCTCGGGTGCTCCCTCACCTCTGAAAGAAACTCAAACAGCTTTCGAGTAATTACTCACAGAAGGATTCCTCGCCTGAGCACTCGAAACAAGCTCCGCGAGTGAGATGAGTGAACAGCTCACTTGATGATTTGTTCCAAGTGGGTGAAATGCTATAAGGCTCCGCGCCTCAAAAACACACATATTCCTGGAACCACGACACACTGTGCCCAGATGCCACGCAAGATTAGTGTGTAGGTAAGACCCCGCTGCGAAGTTCGGCCGGGCTGGGACTTGCCGAAGAGCGATTTCACTCCCAACCTTTCCATGCGCTGCGCATGAAGTATCAAGCCGGGCGGACGCGCCTTAGGCTATGCAACCAGCTGGCGGCAAATGAACACTGTAAGACCTGAAGCGGACGGACTTTTGCTATGCTCCAGTATCCCAAGCTCATGTCGGGGGACATGGGTTTGATTGGGCGATCGTGGTATTTGCCACTAGCGCAATTCACCAAGGCTCGATCCGTCGACTCCTTGGGCCCTTTCTGCTTAACATCCCTCGAAACAGGTTTTGTCATGGCCACCATGCTGCCAGCGACTGCGGGTGCACCGCGCATACAAGCCACGGACGTATGAAGACGAACTCGAGTCCCTGCGCGACTCTTCGAGTCCCCCAGGCACTCGGGGGCTACTAACGAGGGGGTGACCCCACGGCTCCTACTAATAGGCCTACCCGGTGTCATTGAAGGCCCACGAAGCTACCGCCGGATTCACCTTGGCCCGCTAGATGGCACCGACATTGGGAGTCCTCGACTGACAAGGAAGGTGCAGGGACTTGCCGTACAAGCTAGGGTTAGATTTCCTGTAATTATAGATTGATTCCCCGAGACCTGGTCTACTATATAAAGGCCAGGAGGGGCAACACATAAAAGGGGAGACATCGCCTGTAACCCTAGCCTAGAGCGCATCTGCCTTGGCATCCCCTGTAACTTCTCCACAATCAATATATCGAGCAGGAAGTGTATCCTCCTGTTTGCCGACGAGCTTATCGTCCAACCTGTGTCTTCTCCAACTAGCACAGGGTCCCTAACCATGGGACTTGCCGGGGCCGATCCTCGACAACCGGGGTCCCGTGATTTTCACTAGTGATGTCTCTCTCCCAAAAGACGATAAAAGTTCTAGCGAGGTAAACAAATCACAGCTGGGCAATTGATAGAATTATGAAGGCACCGCAATGCTAACTATGCTGCAAAGAAAGGAAGGGCTCAAAAGCAATGGGAAGTACGCCAAGGTAAGTAGACCGAAATCCAACTGCATCTACTACGAATCATCCACCTTGAGATATCTATCCAGAACACCTCGCTGGTATTAAGTTGCGAATCCCACCCAAAGTGTAAACTCAAAGCAACAGACAACTGCATTAAAAGAACTTTGCGTAAAGTAAACAATCCTTGCACCCGCGGGTACAAGCACCGTTGTTTTATCCCTGGTGGCAACAACACATCCCCTAGTCTCATGTTTCTGTCACTCAAGCTAGACATCAGGGGGCTGAACCCACAATCAAGCATAACGCTCCCTCTTGGAGTTGCAAGCAAACTACTTGGCCAAAGCAAAATACTACAACGGAGAACATGCAAGAATTTACTCAAGAACAAAATATAAAAGAGAAGAACCAAATATATTACTCATCACAATCTGAACATAGTCTCATAATCCATCAGATCCCAGCAAACTCAGCATAGCAACAACAGAAATTACAATAGTGCCTCGTGAAGGGAATATGTCCGAGAGGCAATAATAAAGTGTTTATTATATTATTCCTTGTTTATGATAAACGTTTATTTCTCATGCTAGAATTGTATTAACCGGAAACGTTGATACATGTGTGTTTAATAAACAAACAATGGTTCCTAGTAAAGCCTCTCTTTTAACTAGCTCGTTGATTAACAGATGATCAAGGTTTCCTGATCATGAACATTGGATGTTGTTAATAACGGGATCATATCATTAGGAGAATGATGTGATGAACATAGAACCAAACTAAGTATAACAATACGATCAAGTCATTTAGTTTATATTGTTATATCTTGCATTAGAAGTAATCTTGTTCCTTAGACCATGAGATCATGTCAATCACTAATACCGAAAGAATACTTTAATGACATCAAACGTCACACCGTAACAGGGTGACTATAAAGGTGGTGTTAGGTATTCGAAAAGTATTAGTTGAGGCTCATGGATCAAGAGTGGGATTTGTCCATCCAAAATGACGGAGAGATATACTCTGGGCCCTCTCGGTGATATCACATTGACACTGCATGCAAGCACGTGACTAGGTCACAAGAATGTCATATCACAGAACGAGTAAAAGAGTACTTGTCGGAAACGAGATCGAACAAGGTATGGTTGATACCGATGATCGGATCTCGGACAAGTAAAATATCGTGAGACAAAGGGAATTAGTTACGACGTTGATGGTTCACACGATCACAAGATTCATCGTTGAATATATAGGAGTCATCACGGATCTCCAGATCCCGCTGTTGATTATTGATCGGAGAGGTGTCTCAATCATGTCTGTATTATTCGCGAACCGTAGGGTGACACACTTAAGGTTTGATGATGCATTTTGAGAGGATAAGGAATATTGAAGAATGTTTTGGACAGCACCGAAATTGTTTCGGGTAAAATTGAAATAGTTCAAGGGGTTTTTGTCGGATGGTTGTTAATAGAATTAACAAATGATTCGAGGTGCAATGTGCAAATGTTTGTTAATAGGATTAAAAATATTAAATAAAGAAATAGAAATGTTTTATTTATTTATTAAAGAAAACCTTTGGATTTTCCAAGTGGACAACTAACGGAGCATGGGTGGGTGTGAGTGTGGCTTCCACTCACATCAAGAGGGGAAGAGGTGGGGGCACCATGAGTGGGGCGCCCCACCCCTTTGGGCTGCCTACTCCTCCCCTATAAAAGGAGGGTGAGGGATCCCCCCTCTACACACACTTGTCTCACCTCCCTTCCTCTCCACCCGCTGCTCCATTCCATGGTCTTCCGCTTGGCGAAGCCCTGACCGTGGGATTCTTCACCGCATCACGTTGTTGTGCTGCTGGATTTCCGGGGATCCTCTACTTCCGCTGCCCCGCTGCATCGAGGGAACGGAGGTCGTCATCAAGCTGTACGTGTGACCGAGCACGGAGACGCTCAACGTACATCATCGCGATCTTGAGATCGGAAAGTGAACCACTACATCATCCACGAGATTTGATATCGTAACGTTTTAAGTCTTCGAGGGTGAGTTCTTCTATGACATCCTACTCGTTGCTTACATCTCCTAGATTAGATCTTGGCTTGTTGGTTGTTTATGCGTAGGAATTTTTTTTTCTTGCTATGAACCCTTCAGTGGTATCAGAGCCTCGTCTATGCGTAGATGGTTTGTACGAGTAGAACACATATGGATGTGGGTGTTGATGATCATGGTTTTGCCTCTTTTTGTATTTTGGATCCTAGTGGCATAGTGGGATGAAGCGGCCCGGACTAACCTTACATGTCCGCGTACATGAGACTTGTTTCACGACTGACATGCAACTTGTATTGCATAAGTGGTGGCGGGTGTCTGTCTCTCTCACTATAGTTAGGACCTAATCTACAACAGGTTGTTAAAAATATGTTTTATCAACGTTGTGGTTTATGTTCGTAGGTATGAACGGTTCTATCTTCGTAAGCCCAAGCCACGTAAAATATGCAAAAATAAATTAGAGACGTCTAACTTGTTTTTGCTGGGCATGTGATGTGATATGGTCAATGTTACAAATTTGATGTATGAGATGATCCATTTTGTAAGTTATTGACATACCGGCAGGAGCCATATGGTTGTCTTATTATTTATGGCCTGCGTGTTGTATATCATATCCATGTGATATGTTGTAATTTGATGGACAATCAAGATCGAGGTGCCATGGACCTTGGTGCCACGCCGGTGGGATGATGAAGATCATACCATGATGCACAAGATGGAGATCAAGTGCAAGAAGGACCATATCATATCACATTATCCATGCATGTGATGTTAATCCTTTTATGCATCTTGTTTTTCTTAGACCGCGACGGTAGCATTATAAGATGATCCCTCTCAATTAATATCAAGATAATAATGTGTTCTTCCTTAGTATGCACCGTTAAGAAAGTTCGTCGTTTCGAGACACCACGTGATGATCGGGTGTGATAGACTCTACGTTCGCATACAACGGGTGTTTTCAAGCCTAGCATGTACAGACATGGCCTTGAAACACACGCAATACAATGGTTCTACTTGGCGAGCCTAGCATGTACAGACATGGCCTCAGAACACGAACCGAAAGGTAAAGCATAAGTCATATGGATGATATGATGAACATGTCGATGTTCGCCTTTGCAGCTACATCATCTCACATGATGATCGGTTTTGGTGTAGTGAATTTGGTTTGTGTAATCACCAAAACGACTAAGAGGGATGTTGTTTTTGAGTGGGAGTTCATGGGATAATTTTTTGAATTAACTTGAACTTATTTTATCATGAACAACCAATCAAAGAGAATTTGCATATTTTGTAGTAGTCATTGGCATCCAAGAATTACCTTACACTTAGATTGTTAATTGAGATAAAACTGTTTTGATCTGGAAAAACCTTTACGGACTGGTTCCGTATTTGTGAAATTTAAAATTGAGTCCTATTGTAATTTTTTGGTAATACCTACCTAGCTCCACATGATTAATAATTGATTAATCGAAAGAGCAAATGATTCGGACTTAGTATCTAGTGTCATGCTTGCTTCCAAAATACCTAATCTTAAAAGAATGTTTTGAGAATCAAGGTGATCTAGGAGCTGAAAAGAATTGTTTTCAGAAACAAGCGAGGAGTGAAAGATATATTGATATCTAGAACCCTGTTTGTTGCAACATGACTGAGTATAATTTAGTGTGACAATGTGTGCTTATATTATTTGAATATATGCAAGGATTGAAGACGCTGGGCGTTTGAATATACCAAAAGTTGGGCACTAATATTATCCTCTAAATTCCTTCCTTAGAGCTTTAGTAGATCCATCATAAAATTGTTATGATGGGATGGATTAAAGTATGGGTAAAATCGTTTACTATGCTTGAAGATGCTAAGAGTGGAATCTCGAAGAATGTTTAATAATATGGTGATATTAGAAAAACAATCAACTTCAAAGTATGACTCCATGGGTGATAGTATATGACTAACACGTCAAGGAAAATGTGCTAGTTCGACTGGCATTGTTTGATTTGAATGATTCTTCAGTAAAGGAAAGGGAATACTGAAAATAGAATTGCAGAAGTATATGGCAGAAATGAAAAATACTTGAAAAGTCCAGCTCAGTAGTATATGCATGATAAACAAAGTTATAGATGTATTACTAGTTAACAAAGTATTTCTTGGGTATTTCGATACTTGATTGGTTGGTATGAATTGTCATACAAAGCAATGCAATACAAGAAATACAATAGCCTAAAGGAACTAGTAAAAGATGTGGAATCGATCACGACAAGAACGAAAATAAAGTGTTATTGTGTTCATCGTCGCATCGAACCAAAAACCTTCAAGATTTATTTTAAGAACTTAATAAGTTGTTATTTTGTTCTATTTTTTGTGAGAACAAGTAAGTTGTTCAAACTATAACCATGTTCCATATTTGATGGATGAGTTAATATAAGTCGTGTTGGTAAAATAAACATCTATAAACTGTATGCTAAACGTCGCAAGACGTAAAACTAAAGGATTTCACTTAACTTGTGACACTACCATTTTAGTTCATATTGGAAAGGAAAACATGAAGGAAATCCATGTTGATGGACTTCCGAAGTCATTTTTGTTTTTTGAATAAATTGACGCTTGTAAGACCACTTCCAAAAGGATGACTAAAACTCCGTTCATAAGCCAAATAGAATGGACGGCTCATTTAGTGGAGATTATACATATTGATGTATATGGTCCATTATGTGTAGCCGTGTGTGGTGGATTACTTTTTCATTCATAAAATTCCCTGATGATTTAAGTAGATACATGAGTATATCTATTTAATGAGAAAGGAATTTGATATTTTGAATTAGTTCAAAGTATTGTTAGTATGAAGTGAAAAATCATCATAACAAGAGAATCAAGTATTTATGATTGGATCATAAAGAATAAAAATTTGAGTTACGAGTTTAGCAGAACATCCAAGGAGTTGCAGAATTGTTCTACAACTTATCCTTCCCGAAAACCCCATAGAAGTATGGAGTGTTCGAGATACATATTCGAACCTTGTTAGACATGGTAAGATAAATAAATGCCATTATATTTTTGTAGTTTATTCATTAGAGACTACCGCTTTTACACTGAAAAGAGCGCCATCATGATCCGATGAAAGTGACACCATATGGGTTATGGCTTGGGTAGTGACCCGAATTGTCTTTTCTTACATTTTGGTATGCATAGCATGTCTAAAATGTTTACAACCAAAATTGGATAAATATATGTTTATAAGGTTATCCCAAAAAAAATACAGTTGGGTATTTCTCCTATCACTGAACCAAAGACAAATGTTGTTTGTCGGAAAGGGTAGATTTTACAAGAAAGTGGTTCTTGCGAAGTAAGTGAGTGGGAGGACAGTGCAGCTCAACGAGATTAGAGAATCATCGTTATCATGTCAAGAGTAGCGCAGCACTGGAAGTTGTTCCAGGGTTTCCTATTTTGACTAAGTGGAAGACACTGCATGTGCTGCACAAACTTCGAAAGAGTTTGCAAACTGAACCATGAAGGTCGTAAAACTTTGTACTTAGACCAACTTGTGGTTTAAGTGTTGTGTTTTAGAAAACAACGGACCTACAACTTATAAAGGAAGCAAATGATGGGCCCTGACTTCGTAAACTGGCTATGAGCCATTATATCCGAGATAGTATCCATGCAAGAATGTCAAGTATGTGACTTGGTAGTCTTTTTGAAGGCATGAAGCCTGACAATCGCAAACGGATCTATATAGTTACAAGACATGGATGTTTACATCCATTTAAAGTTCAACTTGTCGAAAAGGTATTTGCGACAAAGTTCAAAGAGTTGACTACGCCAAGATTATGATCTTTCGTAGTGATACTTTAGTCTTTAGGGATAGTTCTAGCAAAAGTTACATATGTTGATATGGAAGTTGAATAACAAAACACCTTTCCTATCTAGGAAGGTTGATCAAGGATGTGTATGTGACACAGTCTGAATGTTTTGTAAAATTCAAAAAGGTTCTAGAAAGGTATGCACAATTCAATGGTTGAAATGAGCATAACGTAGTTGGAATCTTTACTTTAATGAAGTTATCAAAAGAGTTTTGATTCCATCATACACAGAGAAGATGCTTGTAGAGTTACAAGAAATTAAGTGGGAGCGCTAAGACATATTTCTAATACTCTGTGTAGATGACATATAGTTGATTAGAAAATATGTATTTTAAATTAAACAAGGATAAGATTTCATATTGATGAAAGGCTTAGGCTAAACAATATTTTGAGCATCAATATCTATAGAGATGGATTGAAGCGCCTGATATTGTTGAGCCAAAGTACATAGATGAAGTATTGAAGTAAGTCAATATCGAAACGACAAGAAAGGGTTCTTGCCGCATGGAAAAGAGTTGAGCAATATTCAAGTGTTTTGACGCATGATGAGCATAATTGAAATTTAGATTTCTAAGTCATGTGTTCCATGATATGTACACAACCAGATGAGTCCTATACTATAAAGTGTTATACCAGGATAATCATATGATGATTGGACAACAGTGGGAAAAGATCCTTAAGTATTTTTAGAAAAAGTTAAGGATGTGTCTTCCGATGTAGTAATGACAAACTATTAACTGTAATATGTTACACTAATGGTCTTGTCATCTATCCAAATAAATTTATCTCAATTAGAATATGTGTTGAAAGGTGGCAAATAGGCTGGAAGAAAGTTCCAGGCTGGATTTGAATGAGTTTCAAAATTGAAGTATTATGAGGAATACTACTACAAAGGATATAAGTATATCGTTGTGCTGACAACAAATACAAGAAGTATTTTGCGTCAAGGAGTTCTTTATTGAACTTGGTGAATTTCCAAGAATGCTGACACTATGAAGCTACATTTTTACAATGTTAGCAACATTAGTTTAAGCTAAGGAATTAAGGTCTCACCAGTTGACCAGATATATACAAAGCCATCTCATTAGAGAATGAGTGATGCGTGTAAGACGCAAAGACATGAAAATACAAATGGACCTGAACATGTCAGATCTTTTGATTGAGTTTACCACATGCAAAGCATGGTAATAACATTGGAATGCCATAGGTGTTAAGTGCTTACATATTGACTAGATTATTGACTCTAGTGCAAGTGGGAGACTGAAGGGAATATGCCCGAGAGGCAATAATAAAGTGTTTATTATATTATTCCTTGTTTATGATAAACGTTTATTTCTCATGCTAGAATTGTATTAACCGGAAACGTTGATACATGTGTGTTTAATAAACAAACAATGGTTCCTAGTAAAGCCTCTCTTTTAACTAGCTCGTTGATTAACAGATGATCAAGGTTTCCTGATCATGAACATTGGATGTTGTTAATAACGGGATCATATCATTAGGAGAATGATGTGATGAACATAGACCAAAACTAAGTATAACAATACGATCAAGTCATTTAGTTTATATTGTTATATCTTGCATTCGAAGTAATCTTGTTCCTTAGACCATGAGATCATGTCAATCACTAATACCGAAAGAATACTTTAATGACATCAAACGTCACACCGTAACAGGGTGACTATAAAGGTGGTGTTAGGTATTCGGAAAGTATTAGTTGAGGCTCATGGATCAAGAGTGGGATTTGTCCATCCAAAATGACGGAGAGATATACTCTGGGCCCTCTCGGTGATATCACAATGACACCGCTTGCAAGCACGTGACTAGGTCACAAGAATGTCATATCACAGAACGAGTAAAAGAGTACTTGTCGGAAACGAGATCGAACAAGGTATGGTTGATACCGATGATCGGATCTCGGACAAGTAAAATATCGCGAGACAAAGGGAATTAGTTACGACGTTGATGGGTCACACGATCACAAGATTCATCGTTGAATATATAGGAGTCATCACGGATCTCCAGATCCCGCTGTTGATTATTGATCGGAGAGGTGTCTCAATCATGTCTGTATTATTCGCGAACCGTAGGGTGAAACACTTAAGGTTTGATGATGCATTTTGAGAGGATAAGGAATATTGAAGAATGTTTTGGACAGCACCGAAATTGTTTCGGGTAAAATTGAAATAGTTCAAGGGGTTTTTGTCGGATGGTTGTTAATGGAATTAACAAATGATTCGAGGTGCAATGTGCAAATGTTTGTTAATAGGATTAACAAATATTAAATAAAGAAATAGAAATGTTTTATTTATTTATTAAAGAAAACCTTTGGATTTTCCAAGTGGACAATTAAGGGAGCATGGGTGGGTGGGAGTGTGGCTTCCACTCACATCAAGAGGGGAAGAGGTGGGGGCACCATGAGTGGGGCGCCCCACCCCTTTGGGCTGCCTACTCCTCCCCTATAAAAGGAGGGTGAGGGATCCCCCTCTACACACACTTGTCTCACCTCCCTTCCTCTCCACCCGCTTCTCCATTCCATGGTCTTTCGCTTGGCGAAGCCCTGACCGTGGGATTCTTCACCGCATCACGTTGTTGTGCTGCTGGATTTCCGGGGATCCTCTACTTCCGCTGCCCCGCTGGATCGAGGGAACGGAGGTCGTCATCAAGCTGTACGTGTGACCGAGCACGGAGACGCTCAGCGTACATCATCGCGATCTTGAGATCGGAAAGTGAACCACTACATCATCCACGAGATTTGATCTCGTAACGTTTTAAGTCTTCGAGGGTGAGTTCTTCTATGACATCCAACTCGTTGCTTACATCTCCTAGATTAGATCTTGGCTTGTTGGTTGTTTATGTGTAGGAATTTTTTTTGTTTTCCTTGCTACGAACCCTTCACCTCGATCATGTGAGGCAGCTCACGAGGTCTCGATAGTGGAAGCACAAAGAGGAGATAAGTACATCACATAGCTACTGGTCACGGACCCATGGTCCAAGGGGGACTACTCACGGTACATCCGGGAGGCGTTCATGGCTATGGATGGTCACCCGGAGGGGGTTCCTCCTCCCAGCAGGGTGCCGGGGCAGCTTCTGCAGGCAGCCCCGATCTTGAAACGGCGGCGGCGGCGGTACAGAGGCGAGTTTGCAGAAAAGAGATCGATCTTAGGGGTTTCCACCCTGAGGGCTAAATATAGTGTGAGCCCGGGGTAAATCGGTAACTTCACTGCCGATTGGGCCCAGCCGTCATCCTCTAATCGGCTGGGTCCCACCGACTGCTCCTCTCCGGGTGATCCGGACCTGACGAGCGGCGGCCCATGATGTAGACTCGTAGGGCATGATGGTGAACAGTGGAGCTTGGAGGTGCAGTCTTGTCGTCCTGTCCGCGGAATCGGCGGAGAGGTCGACACCGCATCTCTGCCAGATCTTCGATGTGACTTGGCTTCTCTGCCACCCCGATCTCTAGGGATTGCGCATTTATGACCTCGTACTTGTACCCTCGACTGATCTCGGGGTCAACTTCTCCAGGGGTAGTAGGTTGTACCGATTGCCCCTGGGCCGACGGGTGGTTCTCGGCAGGGTCGATTGCTCTGGGCAATCGGCCGTGCTGATGCCCACCTCGGCCCAGCTGCGGGACAATCGGATAATCGTCTTGGTGACGAAAGGGTGGACCGGTTGCGCCTGGGCCGACTGCTCGCACTCGGTACGGCTGATTGCCTTGGAGCAATCAGCCGTACGCCTGCCCAGCTCGGCCCAGCTGCAGCCCAATCGGTCCATCCTTGTCTTGAAAGGTTGCGTTTGCTTGGGTGAGCCTACCCGGGTACCAATCCCCCGACAGTAGCCCCTAAAGCTGTAAAGGTCCCACGGTCATTTGACTACGAGGCCTTTGCAGTTTTCAATCTTTCTCCAACATCTTCCGAATGCTATGGCCTCATCAAGTGCGTCATTCCGAGTTCGTCGATCGACTCAGAGCTCACACTCTGCTAGCCAAGATTTCGTCCGATTTGATTTGAATCGTCTCCGACTTCTGTCTTCACTTTTTGAGAATAATATTCCTCGCCGATTGCCTTCCAACGGTTACCTCCGATTCTTCCGGGGTGCAGTCAATGGGCTGGGACCCACGACCCACGCGCGATTTGACGTAACCGCAGGCTTCGACCCCCACGTCGCACGCCTCGGCTCCCACGCTGGGATCTCTTTCGCCGATTTGCCGGTTGAACTTCTTGTGGGCTAGGCCACACCGAGCCACACAGCCACAGCTGGATCCCACTCCCCTCCCCCGCCGCCCATATAAGCCACAGGGGGGGCCTTGGACTCCTCCTTCTCTCAGACGCCTTCTTCCTCCTCCACCTCTTGCTCTTCGCGCGCGCCATTGCTGTTCCGCCCAAAGCTCTCCGTCGTGCTTGCAGCTCTGCCTCCACGCACGGGACCCGCTCCGGCCGCGCACTCGCGTGCTACTCCGCCACCGTGGTAACCTCTCACCGCTGCTCTTGGGCTCCTCGTCCTCCTTCTCTTTCCGCCCGCAAGCTCCATGGCGCCCCGGCGAGACACCTCCCAGGCCAGCCACGGGGTACTGGAAGGGCTCCACTGTCACCGCCGGTGCCATCCAAGCTGTGGTTCGCGCCCGCAAGATGCCGGCCGAGGTCTAGTGGCGTGCTCCCGGCGTCGAGCTCGTGCCCAACGCGCATGCTGGAGAGAGGGTCGTCTTCCTCGCTCACTTCGAGCGTGGATTCGGACTCCCCGCCAGTACCTTCTTTCTAGATTTCCTCAACTTTAATCACCTGCAACCGCATCATCTCGCGGCTAACTTCATCATGATCCTCTCCGGCTTCGTCACGCTGTGTGAAGGATATCTCGGCTGCCGCCCAAGCATCGCTCTTTGGAAGCGGTTCTTCAACCTCCGAGCTCACAATGCTGTGGTGCCGTCTGCCACGGAAGGTGGCGAGCCGACATTTCCGACTGACATGACCGACTGCGGTAGTTGTCTTGTCGCAGCCGGCAAGCATAAGTACAAAAGTCCCGAGATCGTCCAGTCATGCAAGAACTGGCAGGCCACCTTTTTCTACGTCAAATCGCCCGATCAAGGCCCCGATCTCCTGAACCTGCCCGAGTTCTCTCTCGCCCGGCCGACTGAGAAACATCAATGGTCGCTGAAGTACGGTGTCGGAGACTGCGACGTTGATGCCCAAGTCGCCAGGATTGCCCAACTGGAGAAGGAGGGACTCCTGCCGACTGACCTGGCAGCTGCTTGGCTTCAAGCCCGAGTGCTCCCTCTACAGCGCCGAGTGCACCGGCTCTGCACATGGCGAGTGAAAACCGAAGACCTCTGCACCAGGTTGAAGACTATCACATCCAGTCCTTTGCCCGACCCTTTCCTCTTCGGCCTTGAGTACCTCAACCGCCAACAGAAACCACCTGTGGTATGCTCCGACTGCTCCCTTTCTCCGATTGCTTTTTCCTCATACTTAGCTTCTCTGATAACTTTCTTCTTCTTGCTCAGCATTTCATTCGATCCGACTTGTTGGAAGACGACCAGGTGACCGACACGTACGCCCCCGACCGGGAGGAAGATGACCCCGCGGACTTCGAGTACAATGGTGAAGCTCCTCCCTCCGAATCCGAAGATGACGACGCCGATGACGGTGAATCCTCTGGGGAGTCCTCCGAGTCGGAAGATCCTGCTGACGATGCCGACGCCATGGCTGCCGACCACAAGAACGCCGACACCCGAACTGCGGCTCAAGGGGGTACGCCTGACCCTTCCCTTGAGCAATTTCTGGCCGAATGGAGCGATGACGATAGTGTCTCAAAGGTTGGTAATTCTGATGCAGCTCCTCACGCCAAGCCTCCGAAGGTGCCAACCAAACGCGCCTCGGAGACCAGCTCCTCCTCTGGTGCCGCTCCCAGCAAAGCCGCTAAGATGGCGCCGACTGCCTTCAAAGGCAAACAGCCTCAGGTGACGACTGCTCGAGTGCCGATTGGTCAAGCCCCTCTGAACGTCGCCCCGCTGAGATGTCGGATGCCAACGGGCGCATCGAGAACAAACGGGTATGCCCTTATCTTCATGCTTTGAATCTCACTGTCTTCTCTTATATTGATTCCTCTCTTCTTTCTTTTTTTCAGGGAGCCGATTGGTCTTGATGACATCAATGCCGGCATTCCTGCCCATGCCGGCGCAGTCATCTCCCCCGCCGCGTCTGCTGCTATGATTCACAAACGGCAACCGGCTTCACATCGAACCTCCAAGGATGCCGAGCGCGCCGCCAAGAAGGCCCGCCTCGAAACTGCCCAGAAAACTACTGCCTCCGCCACTGCCTCCTAGACCTCCAAGAGCACAGCCAACCAGGGAGTTATTGGTGGCGTAGGAGCGCGATCGGTCGGTCCGATTGCTCCATCTCCGCCACTACGCTCCGACCCAGTCTCCGCCCCTGTTACAACTATCTCCTTGCCCATCCTAATGACCACTTCACCGATCGTGACGACCATGTCGCCGATTATGAAAACTACCTCGCCGATTCTGGCGACAGGTCCTTCAACCTTGACTTGGATGATTTCGTCGCAGCCACCACCGGATGCCTCCAGCCTTCCGGTGATATCGGCGCCACCGGTCTCGACCATCACTTCCTCTGCAGCTGCGATTCAAGTTCCGCCGCCACAACCGACCTCTTCCGCATCAATAATTTTGATGCGCTTGGTGGATCAGTTCCGGGCCGAATACTCTCGCACCCGATATGTCGGCGCCGAGCCCGATGCTCCGCACCGCTCCCTGGTTTCCTCTCAAGATCCTCTGACGGCAGCCTACAGTCGGGTGAACGACTTCGCCACCGCCATAGCTAAGGACCTCCAGCTGATCAACCGCCATC
Organism: Bromus sterilis; assembly: GCA_950022295.1. NCBI lineage: Eukaryota > Viridiplantae > Streptophyta > Magnoliopsida > Poales > Poaceae > Bromus > Bromus sterilis. Next base: position 381,029,628 of record OX465595.1, on the reverse strand, counting down.
ATGCGGTAAGCTCTTCAACTTTCCTTTATGGCTTCCTCCAATCGGGAGACTTTCCTTCCGGTGGGTGCGCGCAAGCGCACCCACTGGGTGTAGTCCCCGAGATTTGGGCCGATTGTTAGCAATCGGTTCGCATCTTTTATGCTTTTTGCTTTTTCTCCTGCCTTCCTCCAATCGGGAGACTTTTCTTCCAGTGGGTGCGTGCAAGCGCACCCACTGGGTGTAGTCCCCGAGATTCGGGCCGATTGCTTGCAATCGATTCGGATCTTCTTTTGGCTGTTGTGCCTCTAAAATTCATCTTGTTTTTCTTCTTAGGCTATTATGGAGGAACGACGCGATGTCTTCGAGAAACTCCTCGAAGCCTACGTCGCCAGCCTTCGAACCCTCGCTCAGGCCCAGCTCGAGGTCAACAACCAGTCAGCCGAGATCAATAAGCTGAAAGGTAACCTCTTCATTACTTCTATCTTCCCTTTGGTTGACAACTTCTCTTGTACTAACATCTTTATGTCTTCCTCTAGTTTCTGTTCCCATGGTGGAGGACCTTTAGGGCCGAATCGCCGAATTGACCACTGAACTCAATCAGCAAGGCCCCGCACTCGCCGCAGCCAAGCAGGAGACGACCCGACTGCAGGGGGTGGAAACTGATTTGACTCGGACCATCCAAAACCTCCGCTCCGAGCTTGCTGCTCTGAAGACGAAACACTCGGACAATTTGGCTGTCGTGACTGCTGCTGGCGAAGCACTCCGCGCCGAACGAGATGCAGCTGTGGCCGCCCGAGAAGCGATGCAAGCCGAGAGGGATGATGCCGTCGCAGCCCGAGACTCCATCCGGAAAGATCGCGACGAGCACATTGCCAAATATGCAGAGTTGGAGAAACACAATTATGAAGAGACAACCCGACTGCGCCGCTGAACCAAGGGTTTCTGTGACACAATGACCGAGATGGACGTCCTCCTTAGCGGTAAGCGTTTCTTGTATCCTGTCGGGACCCGGGGTTAGCGTATGCAAGCCTCGCTACAACACAATCATATGGAGAGCCGAGAACCGTACCCACTTGTCTAAACAGACAAGGCCAAGCACAAAACGTTCTCGGAAAGCATCGAACGTGAGGGGCATCCCATCCAGGCCGGATGATCAACTGAAATGGGTCCTCATCGTCCGCACACAAGTCTAAATGATATGGGTGGTGAACTCCCATACTCATAGACAAGTCGCCTCAACCATACTAACGATTGTATTATAACCCTTACATAGACTTACTCCAGCCCGATCACTTAGTCGGGGTCTAGGGCGGGCTCGATCATACATCAAAGTGTGCACGAGACAGAGTCTCGTACAATCGCATCGCGATGCCCCAAGCTGCGCACATCTAAGGGCCACTTGGTGTATAAAAGACCGCCAGCCAGATCACAACTAAGGTCTCGAAAACCCATACTAAGACATGCATGTTATAAACATACACGCAGCACACATGCCTTGTATGAACAGCAGGTATCATTGCACTTCTCTACAAAGTATATATCTTTATTAATAACTCTTACAGAGTGCACACAGAGATCACAAGCATGTGATCCAACATTACAACAGACAAGCGGAAGCAAAGTAGGTCTGAGTACAGACAAGTTTAACAAATGGCTTAGAGAAGCCTTATCTAAAAACAAGCCCTCCACGAGGGAACCAGTCGTCTGACTGGGACTACACTAGCTTGGTCTTGGTCTGAGTCTTCATTCTTCGAGCTTCAGGTAGAAGCCACCATCGGGGTCGGTGGTTCATCTAAAACATAGATTAAGCAAACATGAGTACAAAATCGTACTCAGCAAGACTTACATAGGAGCTGTACTACTCATGCATATGTATCAAGGTAAAGGGAGGTGGGGTTTCACTTGCAGAAGTGCCAGCTTTGACTTGGCTAGTCCTGAACTACGAGTACCAGACTTGAGGTAAGAAGCGTACACGAGTCCACTACAACTCTTCAACCAAATACACCACTATGGTTACTTCCTCGACTTCCCCACGAGAAGCACACCATAGCACTCACGCTTATCTTGCGAGTTTTAAAAGTATCCAATTCAAGTTGTCTAATAATCAAGCTAAGCTTTCCAAGCAGTCCATAACCGCGGACGCGACTATTCGAATAGTTTTGTTAACCCTGCAGGGGTGTACCGCTACACACACGTGCCATCAGTTACCGCCTTTTGCGTGTCACCGTTCAAGAGATGACAGCGAGGATGCCACCACAACCGTTACCTCATAGCCGATCTAGTCCAAGAAAGCCGCCTATCTGGGTTGTCTTCCACTATCGTGAACCCGGCCGGTTTACCGAAGTGGACCCAGACGATGTGTGCGTGGTGCGAAAGCCGGTCTCGGATGAGCCGTTCTCTCACTTGGCTACCAGGCCACAATACCTACAGAAATCCGAACTACTGCGACATCTGGACATGGAAGGGGATGAGTTAGTAAGCCGAGAGGGGTCAGTGAGCCCAATGTGTGGTTGTACTCTTCATCTTGGATCACCACACAAGAACTCGTACTAGGGCGGTGTTCAACGAGACAACCCACCGTGTACTCCTACACAGCCTCTCATCGTTCACCTTGTATTAGGGTCGATTCACCAACACTTTTCTACCAACATCAACATGATTATTCCCATCCCGACTCACATCACAGTAACAACATGGTATCATACTAAGCATGCAATAAGCGGTAACATTTGCAGGGGTCACATGACATCAAACAACTCCTACATTTGCTAGGATTGTGGTTTGCTTACTACTGTGACAAAAAGATAGGTCATGCAAAGGAATGGGTTCATCTATGCGGTAGAAACGAATCATGGTGATAAACCTAAACAATGCATAAGCGAGACATGAGAGGGAAGTGGGATTTTATCGACATGATCAATGGGGGTTTGCTTGCCTTGCTGACGAGGTTCGGTCACGAGGTCTTCAACGAAGGGGGTGATCTCGGATTCCGGCTCCACTTCTATCAGCAACATGACAATCATAGGATCAACATAATGTACAATGCACAATCACATGAATAAGATTGTAATGGTGATGTTCAAGGTACTGATGTGTTGAGCATTCCATTTAAAAGGAGCATATTGCATTTGTAATGCAAATTCAAACTCCATTTGATTCATCGATGAATTTCAAATGCATTTGAATGCATGAAAGTTCATTTGAAAAGTTTGATCATGAAGTGATGTGGTATAGTTGAAGTAAAGCTTCTGATGTGTGGATCAAACCATTGGAATTAAGGGTGTTGCAAAAACATTTGCAAAATCACTCCAAATTTGAATTTGAAAAGGATCCATATGCATGTTTGCTACTGTTCACCCATTTTAAAATGGCCAAACATGAAAACAAATTGCATATTCATAATCCTTGTATTTTTCTGATAATTTTAGACATATTATTTGCTATATTTGGAGTTAGGATGAATTAATTATGAATTTCCAAAGTTTATTGCATTTTCTGGAATTTCTCTGATTTATTAATTGACTGGAAATTCATTTATGGCGTCATGCTGACATCAGCATGACGTGGGGGGGGTGTCTGACGGCTGGGTCCCCCATGTCTGTGGGAGAGGGGTTTAATCCGGTTTAGTTTAAACTAAAAGGGTCATTAGGGGGGCCAGGGCCCACCACTCAGTGACCCAAGGGTCAACTAACAGGGGGATTAGCCCCCTAACCTAAACGAGCCGCCGGCGGTTAGCCGGCGGTGGAGTCCAGTGCGGCGGCGCACACCCTGGACGACGGCTCGGGGCGCCATTTGCCGAACGGAGGGCACCGCCGTGCTCCTCGAGCTCGCGCGCTTCGAGCTGGACACTGCAGCGTCGTCGGGAGGCAACGGGGCGACGCCGGCGAGCTGCTCGGCGAAGGCGGAGGCTCGGTTCAAGGTGGGCATGGAGATTTAGGCCACGGTTTGGGGTTTGGAGACCACAGGAAGAAAGCTGGGGAGCGTCCGCGTCTGGTGGTGCCATTGGGGGGTCAAGGGGGTGCTCTAGAGCGTTGCCGGCATTGAGCAAGGCGGCGGCGCAGCACTGTCCTCGGCGAGATCAGCGGCTAGGGCACGGGGAGGAGAGTGGACTAGGGCAAAACGGCTAGAGGCTCACCCCGATTTGAGTAGAGGAGACGGCGGGGTCGGAGGAGGCTGGGCGCGGACGAATTGCTCGTCGGAAACAATGGCGACCTGCGGCGGGATCTTGATGCGGCCATCTCCTCCGGTGTGGCTCGGTTCCAATTGATGGCGTGGATCGATGAAGTCGGTGGCTGTGGTTCCTCTGGACATGGTGGCTCGACTTGCGAGCGTCTCCGGCCACGCGGGCGCACGTCGGCGGCGACAGGGAGCTACGGGTGGCGCGAGATTCCGGTCCGGCTGGGCGAGGCAGAGAGCGGAGAGAGGGGGAAGAAGGTGCGGGGGTTTCTGGAGGTTCACGTGGCGCGAGAGAGAGGGAGGGGGAGGCCTAGAAGGCGCGGGCGTCGTCATGTCGTCGCCGTGGCCATGCTCTGCTCCAGCGAGAAGCTTGGCTCGGCGGGGAGGAAGACGACAGCGGCTTGGTGGGCTGGGTCGTCGCCAAGGCGAGGTGGGCCTTGCCTGTGGCGCCAGTTAAGCTCTCTGCTTTCTTTTCTTTTTATTATTTCTGCAATATGTTTGACCTAGCTAATAAAATAGCTAGGCATTTTATAAAATGCCACAATTTTTTATATGGCCTCATAAAATAGAGAGCTAGGCACTTATAAAATTTGAGCATTTTTGAAATTCAAATAATTTTAACTTCAAATCAAATAGGGTTTTATTTAATTTCCAAAGCCACTGTTTGAATATTAGAAAATTCCATGAGCATGGGATTTCTCCCAAACCATTTTTAAAATGATCAGTACCATTTATAGGAATTTTCCAAACATTCAAATGAGTTTTGGAAAAAGATTTTTATCTGGCCATTTGATTTAATTTCTCAGGGCTTTTCTATTCCCCATTTTTTTTTGAATTTTTCACATGATGCAAAGGGAACTCAAACCCTAGAACTTGCCTAAATTGGGGTTGTGACAACTCGCCCCCACTCAAAAGAATCTCGTCCCGAGATTCAGAAGTCTGCGGGAGGAAGGAGGGGTACTCGGCACTGAGACGGTCTTCTCTTTCCCACGTAGCTTCTCTTTCAGAGTGGTGTGACCATTGCAATTTCAGAAACCTAATCTTCTGACGACGAGTGACACGCTCTGCGGAATCAAGAATACGAACGGGGTATTCTCGATAAGAAAGGTCATCTTGGAAATCAAGCGTTTCGTGGTCGACTTCGCGGATAGGGTCCTTGAAGCAACGCTTGAGTTGGGACACATGGAATACATCATGTACTCGGGAGAGGTGCGGAGGTAGTTCAAGTTGGTAGGCAACTTCTCTACGTTTAGCAATAATGCGGAAAGGTCCGATGTAACGTGGGGCCAACTTGCCTTTTATACCGAATCTTTGGGTTCCCTTCAGAGGAGTAACCCGGAGGTAAGCCTTCTCATCCAGATTGTAGCTTTCTTGCCTATGATGACAATCATAGTAGCTTTTCTGACGAGACTGGGCTGCTTTCAATTGATCACGAACAATGCGAACTTGCTCTTCTGCTTCCTTGATCATATCCGGTCCAAAGAATTGTCTTTCACCGGTCTCTGACCAGTTTAGTGGTGTTCGACATCGTCGTCCATAAAGGAGTTCAAAAGGAGCCATGTTCAGACTAGATTGAAAACTATTGTTATAAGCAAATTCGGCAAATGGAAGAGACTTCTCCCAATTCTTTCCGAATGAGATAACACAAGCTCTGAGCATGTCTTCAAGAATTTTGTTAACCCTTTCGACTTGACCGCTAGACTGAGGATGGAAAGCCGTACTAAAGGAGAGATGAGTTCCCATAGCATTCTGAAAGCTTCCCCAAAATCTAGAGGTGAAAAGGCTACCGCGATCAGAATTGATTTCCAAAGGAACACCGTGAAGGGATACAATTCTAGAAACGTACAAGTCTGCTAACTGGCTAGCAGTTATGGACTCGCGAACGGGAAGGAAGTGAGAAACTTTGGAAAGCCTATCTATGACAACGAAGATAGCATTGTTTCCTTTCTGGGTTCTTGGAAATCCGGGATGAAGTCCATACCGACTTTGTCCCATTTCCACTCGGGAATAGACAAAGGTTGAAGTGTACCAGCAGGTCTTTGATGTTCTGCCTTCACACGACGACAAAAATCACATTTGGCAACAAATTGAGCAATGTCTCTCTTCATCCTAGTCCACCAAAATCTCTGGCGTAGATCTCGGTACATTTTTGTGCTACCGGGATGAATCGAGAGGGGTGTGTCATGGGCTTCTTTGAGGATGAGTTGCCTTAGTTCCCTATTCTTAGGTACTACCAAACGATTTTCAAAGAATACCGTTCCCTTGCTATCTGTGGAGAAACATTTATAAACTCCGCTAGCAATGTTCTCCTTGATCTGGCGAACACCTCGTGCACGCCTTTGGGCAACTATAATTTGATCCTCAAGAGTGGGTTTCGCCACCAAGTTGAAAAGAGATCCACGAGGAACAATCTCGAGATTAAGCTTTCGAAATTCCTCATGAAGAAGTGGTTGATACTACTGTAACATGAGGTTGTTACAGTACGACTTACGACTTAGTGCATCAGCCATGACATTGGCTTTGCCTGGGGTGTAAGAAATTCCTATGTCGTAATCTTTTATCAACTCAATCCAGCGTCTTTGCCTGAGATTAAGATCTGGCTGGGTGAAAATATATTTGAGGCTTTGGTGGTCGGAATAGATATCACAATGATTACCAAGGAGGTAATGTCGCCAAGTTGTTAGGGCATGAACTACGGCAGCGAGTTCAAGGTCATGGGTAGGATAGTTCTCTTCATGTGGCCGCAACTGGCGTGAAGCGTAAGCTACCACATGTCGATCTTGCAGAAGTATGCATCCTAACCCTTGCCGTGATGCGTCACAATAGATCTCGAAATCCTTTTTGGTGTCTGGAGGTGCAAGTACGGGTGCAGAAGTCAATCTTCTTTTTAGCTCTTGAAAGCTTTCCTCGCACTTGGGAGTCCATAGGAATTTCTTATCTTTCTTGAGGAGTTCAGTTAGAGGCTTTGCAACTTTAGAAAAGTTCTCGACGAAGCGACGGCAATAGCTGGCTAGGCCAAGAAAACTTCTAACTTGCTTAACCGATTCAGGTGGAGTCCAGTCAAGGACGGCCTGAACTCTCTCGGGATTCACAGCAATGCCTTTTGCAGAAATCACGTGGCCTAAGTAGGTCACTTCTGGTAGCCAAAATTCACACTTGGAGAATTTAGCATACAGGCGATGCTCTCTAAGTTTCATCAATACCAGCCTTAGGTGTTCGGCATGTTCTTCTTCGTTCTTCGAGTATATAAGGATGTCATCGAGGTAAACCACGATGAACTGGTCCAAATACTCCATGAAGATCGAATTCATCATGCGTGAGAAAGTGGCGGGGGCATTGGTTAAACCAAAGGACATGACGGTGTACTCGTAAAGACCATAACGAGTAGTAAAAGCCGTTTTGGGAATATCCTCGTTTCGGATCTTGATTTGATGATAACCTAATCTCAAATCCATCTTGGAGAAGACAGAGGATCCTGCAAGTTGATCATAAAGATCATTGATCCTGGGCAGTGGGTATTTGTTCTTTATCGTCGCTAAATTTAGCGGGCGATAGTCTACGCACATCCTTTCTGTTCCATCTTTCTTCTTTACGTACAGAACGGGGCAACCCCATGGCGATGAGCTAGGGCGGATGAAGCCTTTCTCCAACAAAGCTTCCAGTTGGGTTTTAAGCTCGGCTAACTCACGTGGGGCCATTTTGTATGGGCGTCTAGAAATGGGTGCGGTCCCTAGGGCAAGATCCACTATAAACTCTACACATCTGTCGGGTGGCTAGGTTTAAGGGGTTGGATCTCTGGATAGCTTCCTAGAGGATGACCAAGGTTTACTAGGGGCTACAACAGATATGTCAGAGTAGTAAAGTACCCCAACACGATAGTCAGTGTGGTTCTTCTTGCTAGAAGACATCTAAAGTGGAAGGAAGAGTTGCAATTGAAACACTATAGGTTTCTAGAAGAAAACCTACATCAAACTCTATGGAACTGTCGGGCATGCCACCTAGAAGTTCTTCTGGAAGAACATCCGAAATAGAGGGGAAAGATTTTGCAAATGCATCAGATTATGAAGAAACCTGGAATGACTCGGACAGCATAACGGCTGTAATTGCAAGAAAACAATTTTCTTTCAATGTAGATACAAAACTTACATAATACGATGTAAGAAATCAGCATTTCAAAAATGCTAGGAAAACCGAACACAACTTTCCTACGGCTACAAGGAAGCAAACAACGAGATGTTCTAATCAGACAGATGAGAGCCTAGTCCTATCTTCCCGTAGAACAAGATGAGGGTGACTCAGAACTCAGAATGAAGGGGGTAAGGAGAAAAATAAGCCTTACGTTGTTCCCTTATATACCCAAAGTAACTATATAACTATAGAATGCTATACTCGACTTCGGCCAAGGCTGATAATCCTACAGTCAGTCCTGCTCTGATACGAAGTATGTCGGGACCCGGGGTTAGCGTATGCAAGCCTCGCTACAAAACAATCATATGGAGAGCCGAGAACCGTACCCACTTGTCTAAACAGACAAGGCCAAGCACAGAACGTTCTCGGAAAGCATCGAACGTGAGGGGCATCCCATCCAGGCCGGATGATCAACTGAAATGGGTCCTCATCATCCGCACACAATTCTAAATGATATGGGTGGTGAACTCCCATACTCATAGACAAGTCGCCTCAACCATACTAACGATTGTATTATAACCCTTACATAGACTTACTCCAGCCCGATCACTTAGTCGGGGTCTAGGGCGGGCTCGATCATACATCAAAGTGTGCACGAGACAGAGTCTCGTACAATCGCATCGCGATGCCCCAAGCTGCGCACATCTAAGGGCCACTTGGTGTATAAAAGACCGCCAGCCAGATCACAACTAAGGTCTCGAAAACCCATACTAAGACATGCATGTTATAAACATACACGCAGCACACATGCCTTGTATGAACAACAGGTATCATTGCAATTCTCTACAAAGTATATATCTTTATTAATAACTCTTACAGAGTGCACACAGAGATCACAAGCATGTGATCCAACATTACAACAGACAAGCGGAAGCAAAGTAGGTCTGATTACAGACAAGTTTAACAAATGGCTTAGAGAAGCCTTATCTAAAAACAAGCCCTCCACGAGGGAACCAGTCGTCTGACTGGGACTACACTAGCTTGGTCTTGGTCTGAGTCTTCATTCTTCGAGCTTCAGGTAGAAGCCACCATCGGGGTCGGTGGTTCATCTAAAACATAGATTAAGCAAACGTGAGTACAAAATCGTACTCAGCAAGACTTACATAGGAGCTGTACTACTCATTCATATGTATCAAGGTAAAGGGAGGTGGGGTTTCACTTGCAGAAGTGCCAGCTTTGACTTGGCTAGTCCTGAACTACGAGTACCAGACTTGAGGTAAGAAGCGTACACGAGTCCACTACAACTCTTCAACCAAATACACCACTATGGTTACTTCCTCGACTTCCCCACGAGAAGCACACCATAGCACTCACGCTTATCTTGCGAGTTTTAAAAGTATCCAGTTCAAGTTGTCTAATAATCAAGCTAAGCTTTCCAAGCAGTCCATAACCGCGGACGCGGCTATTCGAATAGTTTTGTTAACCCTGCAGGGGTGTACCGCTACACACACGTGCCATCAGTTACCGCCTTTTGCGTGCCACAGTTCAAGAGATGACAGCGAGGATGCCACCACAACCGTTACCTCATAGCCGATCTAGTCCAAGAAAGCCGCCTATCTGGGTTGTCTTCCACTATCGTGAACCCGGCCGGTTTACCGAAGTGGACCCAGACGATGTGTGCGTTGTGCGAAAGCCGGTCTCAGATGAGCCGTTCTCTCACTTGGCTACCAGGCCACAATACCTACAGAAATCCGAACTACTGCGACATCTGGACATCGAAGGGGATGAGTTAGTAAGCCGAGAGGGGTCAGTGAGCCCAATGTGTGGTTGTACTCTTCATCTTGGATCACCACACAAGAACTCGTACTAGGGCGGTGTTCAACGAGACAACCCACCGTGTACTCCTACACAGCCTCTCATCGTTCACCTTGTATTAGGGTCGATTCACCAACACTTTTCTACCAACATCAACATGATTATTCCCATCCCGACTCACATCACAGTAACAACATGGTATCATACTAAGCATGCAATAAGAGGTAACATTTGCAGGGGCCACATGATATCAAACAACTCCTACATTTGCTAGGATTGTGGTTTGCTTACTACTGTGACAAAAAGATAGGTCATGCAAAGGAATGGGTTCATCTATGCGGTAGAAACGAATCATGGTGATCATTCTAAACAATGCATAAGCGAGACATGAGAGGGAAGTGGGATTTTATCGACATGATCAATGGGGTTTGCTTGCCTTGCTGACGAGGTTCGGTCACGAGGTCTTCAACGAAGGGGGTGATCTCGGATTCCGGCTCCACTTCTATCAGCAACATGACAATCATAGGATCAACATAATGTACAATGCACAATCACATGAATAAGATTGTAATTGTGATGTTCAAGGTACTGATGTGTTGAGCATTCCATTTAAAAGGAGCATATTGCATTTGTAATGCAAATTCAAACTCCATTTGATTTATCGATGAATTTCAAATGCATTTGAATGCATGAAAGTTCATTTGAAAAGTTTGATCATGAAGTGATGTGGTATAGTTGAAGTAAAGCTTCTGATGTGTGGATCAAACCATTGGAATTAAGGGTGTTGCAAAAACATTTGCAAAATCACTCCAAATTTGAATTTGAAAAGGATCCATATGCATGTTTGCTACTGTTCACCCATTTTAAAATGGCAAAACATGAAAACAAATTGCATATTCATAATCCTTGTATTTTTCTGATAATTTTAGACCTATTATTTGCTATATTTGGAGTTAGGATGAATTAATTATGAGTTTCCAAAGTTTATTGCATTTTCTGGAATTTCTCTGATTTATTAATTGACTGGAAATTCATTTATGGCGTCATGCTGACATCAGCATGACGTGGGGGGGGTGTCTGACGGCTGGGTCCCCCATGTCAGTGGGAGAGGGGTTTAATCCGGTTTAGTTTAAACTAAAAGGGTCATTAGGGGGGGCCAGGGCCCACCAGTCAGTGACCCAAGGGTCAACTAACAGGGGGATTAGCCCCCTAACCTAAACGAGCCGCCGACGGTGGAGTCCAGTGCGGCGGCACACACCCTGGACGACGGCTCGTGGCGCCATTTGCCGAACGGAGGGCACCGCCGTGCTCCTCGAGCTCGCGCGCTTCGAGCTGGACACTGCAGCGTCCTCGGGAGGCAACGGGGCGACGCCGACGAGCTGCTCGGCGACGGCGGAGGCTCGGTTCAAGGTGGGCAGGGAGATTTAGGCCACGGTTTGGGGTTTGGAGACCACAGGAAGAAAGCTGGGGAGCGTCCGCGTCTGGTGGTGCCATTGGGGGGTCAAGGGGGTGCTCCAGAGCGTTGCCGGCATTGAGCAAGGCGGTGGCGCAGCACTGTCCTCGGCGAGATCAGCGGCTAGGGCACGGGGAGGAGAGTGGACTAGGGAAAAACGGCGAGAGGCTCACCCCGATTTGAGCAGAGGAGACGGCGGGGTCGGAGGAGGCTCGGCGCGGACGAATTGCTCGTCGGAAACAATGGCGACCTGCGGCGGGATCTTGATGCGGCCATCTCCTCTGGTGCGGCTCGGTTCCAATTGATGGCGTGGATCGATGAAGTCGGTGGCGGTAGTTCCTCTGGACATGGTGGCTCGACTTGCGAGCGTCTCCGGCCACGCGGGCGCATGTCGGCTGCGACAGGGAGCTACGGGTGGCGCGAGATTCCGGTCCGGCTGGGCGAGGCAGAGAGCGGAGAGAGGGGGAAGAAGGTGCGGGGGTTTCTGGAGGTTCACGTGGCGCGAGAGAGAGGGAGGGGGAGGCCTAGAAGGCGCGGGCGTTGTCGTGTCGTCGTCCTGGCCATGCTCTGCTCCAGCGAGCAGCTTGGCTCGGCGGGGAGGAAGACGACAGCGGCTCGGTGGGCTGGGCCGTGGCCAAGGCGAGGTGGGCCTCGCCTGTGGCGCCAGTTAAGCTCTCTGCTTTCTTTTCTTTTTATTATTTCTGCAATATGTTTGACCTAGCTAATAAAATAGCTAGGCATTTTATAAAATGCCACAATTTTGTATTTGGCCTCATAAAATAGAGAGCTAGCCACTTATAAAATTTGAGCATTTTTGAAATTCAAATAATTTGAACTTCAAATCAAATAGGATTTTATTTGATTTCCAAAGCCACTGTTTGAATATTAGAAAATTCCATGAGCATGGGATTGCTCCCAAACCATTTTTAAAATGATCAGTACCATTTATAGGAATTTTCCAAACATTCAAATGATTTTTGGAAAAAGATTTTTATCTGGCCATTTGATTTAATTTCTCAGGGCTTTTCTATTCCCCATTTTTTTTTGAATTTTTCACATGATGCAAAGGGAACTCAAACCCTAGCACTTGCCTAAATTGGGGTTGTGACATATCCGAGTACATTTTCCGATTGCTTCCTATTTCTGTGTTATTACTCATACTTTTCTTCGTGGTGCAGAGGCCTGGCCTGAATCTGAAGCAACCGCTTATGCAGCCGTGGCTAAATCCCGAGAGGAGACCGTCGCGGCCGGAGGGACCTGCCAACTTGATGATAATGTCTGGACTCGGCATGAGTATCTGATTGGCACTGAGGCCCGCATTCCTGTCATCAAGGGGATTGCACTATCCTTCAAACTTGGCATTGTGAAGATTGCCGAATTGCTGTGGTCACCGACTGAGCTCAAGGTCGAAATCCAGAGGATGAAGCGCGCCGCCGGTTCCTCCGCCGAGACCCGCGCGCTTGAGACTCTGGACGAAGAAGACTCTGACAAAGGAGAGGCTCCGAATGCTACTACCGAGCAGACTCGGATTCTTCTGAAGGCCATCCCTCGTCGGATCGACGTCTTGCTCAACTCCGCCTGTCGGACTGGTGCGGAGACTGCTCTTGAAACTGTGCTGAGCTGGTACCCACAAGTGAAGCTTCCCCAACTCTACAGCCTCAGAGAAAATGCGGCTGATTTGCTTGAGAAGACCTATACCGAGGTGAATCGGCTAGCCAGCACCAGGGTGAACTGGTTTTCTCCCTATGACTACACTCCATATCTCGACGAGGGAGGGAACCCACTGGAAGCAACTACCATCTCTGGCTTGGCCGATGAGCTTTCTGACAGCGGTTCTTCCCATACTTCTCCGAGATCCAAGAAAACTGGAGCTACATCTACTGACGCGCAGTCGGAGCCGGATGCCGCCACTGCGCAAGCCGATCCGACTGCTCCGACCGCAAGCTCTGCGCCATCAACTTCCCCGACTTCTTGAGCCGTGCCGCCGACGACGCCCTCTACCTCTTCCGCCGACCTCTGATCGGTCTTATCTTATTTTTAATTTCAGAATAGTTGCTTGTAAGACATGGTTTTAATTCCACCGACACCCACTGGGTGTGGTTTCGATGTAATGAACTTATTCGGCCTTAGGCCTGTTATCTCTATGCAATCCCATTGCTCGTTGCCAGTTTTATTTGTGCGATCGACTTTGCGTCTTTGTCGGTTTCTTTTATCGGTCTGCACTTGGGGGTGTCATGCCTTGTCTATGTTGCCGCCGACATGTGGTCTGCAATCGGATCGAAGGTTGATTTCCAGCCAAGGTTCGATAAGTTTTTCGAATTTAGACGAGAAGATTTAACGCAAAGGATTCTGCAATGTTAGGAGCCGATTGCTCGCTGCCGTGCTCGATGCACCGGTCTACGGCACAATCGGTAACTGACTTTATCGGCTATGCCCTTTGTAGAGAATTTCGATTTGTTTCTCGAGGATTTGTACTGCCGACTGCCTCAATCGCTACCCTTCTCAATGCCACAACCACTCTCGTTACTTGTGCTTGAGTTTGGTGCTAAGTTGAGTGCCAGCCCGCAGCCCCCGTGCCTCGTTGGCTTATTTTTCTGACCTCGTGGTCGGTCAGTCCCCGAGTGCGTTATTCACGTCTCGGGTATGACTAAGCGTTGCCGACTTGGGCTAGCTTTTCGAATGTAAATATGCAAGGGTAATCGAATGCTCTTTTTCAGAGGCATGATAGCTTTACTGATTGCTTGCCGAATGGCGTACATACATTTCTGCCGCTCAACTATAGAATGGGCATAAGAGCTCGGCGTTCCACGGCCGCTCCGTTTCTACTCCTGACGTGTCCTTGTGCCGAGTGCCCTTGGTGCAGTCGATCAAATAGTATGAGTTGTTCTTGAGCGCGCGACTGATGACGAAAGGTCCCTCCCAGGGTGAGGATAGCTTGTGCTGCCCGTCTGACTTCTGAATTCGGCGGAGCACCATGTCCTCCTCTCGGAAAGCGAGAGGACGAATCTTCTTGCTGTGGTAGTGCCGCAACTTCTGCTGGTAGACTGCCGATATGGACAAGGCCAGCAGGCAGGCTTCTTCTTTGATATCGACGCCGTCTTCTCATGCTAACTGGGCTTCTTCCTCGGTGTACAAGTCATGCCGAGGTGAATCAAACTCGATGTCGGACGGGATGATTGCTTCTGACCCATATACCAGAAAGAAAGGAGTGAATCCAGTCGACCTATTCGGCGTGGTCCTTAAGCTGAACAATACTGCTGGGAGTTCTTCAATCCAAGCTCCGGGTGCCCTCTCAAGTGGCTCCACCAATCGGGATCTGATACCTGACAGGATAAGGCCATTTGCTCTTTCTACTTGACCATTCGACTGAGGGTGTGCAACGGATGCAAGATCGAGCCGAATGCCCTGCTGGGATGCATATCGAGCCAGTGCGCCCTTTGCAAAATTGGTGCCATTGTCGGTGATGATGCTATTGGGGACACCATATCTGCACACAATGTCGGCCACAAAACGGACCGCAGTTGGGCCATCCAGCTTCTTGATCGGGCGAGCTTCAATCCACTTGGTAAACTTGTCCACTGCGACCAGGAGATGTGTCATGCCGCTTCGGGCTCTTTTGAACGGACCAACCATGTACAGACCCCACACCGCAAAAGGCCATGCTATTGGGATTGTCTTCAATGCTGATGTTGGCTGATGAATTTTTGCCTTGAAAAGCTGGCAGCCCTTGCAGTATTTTACCAAGTTCTCAGCCGCTGCAAGCGCATTCGGCCAATAGAAACCATGTCGGAAAGCTTTGCTGGCAATGGCTTTTGCTGATGCGTGATGACCGCATTCACCTTGGTGGATGTCTCTGAGCAACTCCAAGCCTCTGTCTTCTTCCACACATCTCTGAAAGACACCGGTTGCACTCTTGCGCACTAGCTCGTTGTTGATTATTGTGTATGCCCAAGACCGGCGACTGATTTGCCTTGATTCAGCTTCGTCTTCTGGAAGGACTCTGTCCGCTAGGAAATCTCTAATCGGCTGTGCCCATGATGGCGCACTGACGACTACCATCACTGCTGCTTTCTGTGGTGCGACTTCTTCTTGGATCTCGGCTTGTTGGCCACTGGCCTCTTGGATTTCGGCCTCTTGAACCTTTGCCATCTCGACTTATGTCTCGGAACTGCCGATTGCGGTGCCTGGCACGCATTCGGCAGCCCCTGGTGACGGCTGCTCGTCTAGAGCTGGAACTTCTTCAATGCAATCGGCAGTGCCTGATGTCATTGCCTCTTCTGAGGCTGTGCTATCTGGTGCTGCCTCTGCTAGCTTACCTTTGTCCTTTCTGTTTTTGCTGCACTCGACAGCCCCTGGTCTGCAATCGGCAGCCCCTGGTGTTGTCGGCTCTGCTGAGATTGAAGCACCTTGGGCGCTTGACTGCTTCTTCAGAGTTGGAATTTTTGCCGGTTGAGCATCTTTTGCCTTCTTCCACGCTTCAAGGTCAGTCTCCGAGATGAAGATGGACTCGGATTTTGGAGACGGCATGATGGACGGCTTCCTGATGTGTTCAAGCGATACGCCTGGCGGAATAGCTTGCCTTGTTGAGCCGAGCTTAGACAATGCATCTGCTGCTTCGTTGCTTGCTCTCGGCACATGGTGGAACTCACATCCTTCAAAGTACCCAATGATCTGCTGCACTAGGAAACGGTAGCTTGCCATATTTGCATCCTTTGCGTCCCAGGTGCCTGTGCACTATTGTACCACCAAATCGGAATCACCAAAGCACTCAATGTTCCGAATGCCGATTTCCTTGGCCAGCTTGATACCATGCACAAGGGCTTCGTACTCGGCAACGTTGTTTGATGCTGCAAAGTCAATCTGGAGTACATAGTGTAGTTGATCTCCTCTTGGTGAGGTGAGCACTACGCCAGCCCCTAGGCCGCTCTTCACCTTGGATCCATCGAAGTGCATTCGCCAGAAGTCCGATCCTGGGACGGATGGCATATATTGAGTTTCAGCCCAGTCCACCAGGAAATCGGCCAACACTTGCGACTTGATTGTTGTTCTCGGCTCATACTGGATGCCATGGTTGGCGATCTCGATTGCCCACTTCGCTACTCTTCCGGTTGCATCTCTGCTTCCTATGATGTCGGCTAATGGAGCCGAGCTGACGACCGTGATCAGATGGGCTTGAAAATATGGCTTCAATCTCTTGGCTGCCATATATACTCCATAGCACATCTTCTGGTAGTGAGGGTAGTTCTGCTTGGATGCCGAGAGCACTTCACTGATATAATACACATGTCGCTGAATCTGGTGTGCCTTGTTCTTCTCGGGCCGCTCCACCACCATGACTGCACTGATCACCCGATTGGTTGCCGCAATGTATAACATCATTGGCTCCTTCTCAATCGGCGCAGCCAGAATCGGCGAAGTGGAGAGCATGCGCTTGAGTTCTCGAAATGCTTCTCTTGCCTGAGGTGTCCAAGTGAATTTCTCCGTCTTCTTCATCAGCTGATATAGCGGGATTGCTTTTTCACCCAGCCGACTGAGAAATCGGCTGAGTGATGCGAGGCAACCGGTGAATTTCTGTACTTGCTTCAGGTTTTTGGGTTGCTCCATTCGCTCGATTGCAGCTATCTTCTCGGGATTGCATTCGATTCCTCTCTTGGAAACGAGAAATCCCAAGAGCTTGCCGGCTTGGACCCCAAAAACACACTTCTCAGGATTGAGCTTGATCTGGTAAGTTCTCAGATTTGCAAATGTCTCTCGGAGGTCATCTAGGAGTGTGATTCCCTTGGCCGACTTCACTACCGAGACGTGGAGATCAACCACATAGACGTGGAGATTTCTGCCGAGTTGGGAGTGTGTACATCTCTGAATTGTGCGCTGATAAGTAGCACCTCCGTTCTTCAAACCAAAAGGCATGGTGATATAACAATAAGCCCCGAAAGGGGTTATAAATGCAGTTTTTATTTGATCCTCTACAACAAGTTTGATCTGGTGATAGCCAGCTGTGGCATCCAGAAAAGACAAAAGCTCGCAGCCGGCCGTAGAATCAATCACTTGATCAATACGGGGCAGAGCAAACGGATCTTTCGGGCACGCCTTATTCAGGCAAGTGTAATCGATACACATGCGCCATGTCTTGTTCTTCTTCATGACGAGGACTGGATTCGCCAACCACTCGGGGTAAAACACTTCCATGATGAAACCTGCAGCTTGCAGCTTCGCAATCTCTTCGCCGATTGCCCTTCTGTTATCTTCAGAAAAACGTCTCAGGGGTTGCTTGACCGGCTTCGAGCCTGGCCGAATGTGCAGCTTGTGCTCGGCGAGTTCTCTCGGCACACCAGGCATGTCTGGTGGAGACCATGCGAAGATTTCACGATTCTCACGGAGAAACTCGACGAGCTCGCTTTCCTATTTGTCGCTAAGTCCAGCTCCGACTACAACGAACTTGGTTGAGTCGGAGGGATCTAGAGCGACCTTTTTGCTGTCCTTGGCCGACTGAAAAGCCGATTCCTCATCTGCTCTCTTGACTGGACCGACTGGGAGTGGATTCTTATTCTGTGCTTACGCCATTGCTATCACTTTGCCGAGATGACGCTTCTCTGTTTCAACCACCTGAGAGTCAGCCAAACTGCCGCCAGCCGACGTGCACTCGAGGGACTTCCTGAAGTCCCCGGTGACGGTGATGATGCCATTTGGCCCTGGGATCTTCATTTTGAGGTAAGTCTGATGTGCGTTGAACATTTACTTGGCAAACGCGGGCAGTCCCAACAGAGCATGATAAGGACTGCTGAGGTCGGCGACCTCGAACCAAATCGGCTCCCTCCTGAAATTCTCCTCTGTGCCGAATATGACATCCAGCCGAATGCGACCCATGGGGTGCAAGACAATCCAGGGACAATCCCATGGAATGTCGTCCGACTGCGCTCCAGATCCTTCTCGGTGAGCCCCAGCTTGATCAAGGTGTCTCTGTACAGAATGTTGATTGTGCTCCCTCCATCAACGAGAACTCGGGAGAACTTGCATGAAAACCTTGGTCCTGAGAACAGAGCATCAACCACAAGCGGATAATTTCCTGGATTCGGCAAGATGGTCGGGTGATCTGCTCTGTCCCAGGATATAGGACACTCGGACCAATGCATGTACTGAGGAATCAGTGGCATGGTGGCGTTGACTTCTTGAGCTCGAGCTCTCCGACTGCCCTTGTCGGTGGACTCGCTGGTGAAAATCATGTAAGCGGCGTCTTGCCGCGGGAACTGGTTCTGCTGCTGAGGTGGTCCTCTGTTCTGGAGTGGTGGTGGTAAAGCTTCTCCCTTTGCAATCCTTCTCACAAAATCACATTGCCGAGTTGTGTGCGCAGACGTCCTGCCAGGAGTGCTGTGCAACTTGCACGGTGCATCCAGCATATCATCAAATGTGTACTTGGGCTTCATCTGTCCTGGTGGCCTCACATTGGGCTTCATCTTCCGACTGCCTCCTGCAGCCCCTGGATCTTCTTCATTCTGGACAGCGGCCACCTGCCGACTGCCATATTGAGTATCTGGCTGCTCATCTTTGCGCTTGCCATTGTTCTGCTGATTGTTGTTGTTGTTGTTGTTGTTGTTGTTGTTGTTGTTGCGGTTGTTCTCTCTTCTTTCTTTCCGACTCAGGCCTTGGTTCCCAGCGTCCGACTGCGGAGCCCCTGGTGATTGAATGACACCTCCAACTCCGAGCTGGATAGGGCGCATCGCAGAATCGGACACAACAAACGAGTTGGCCACCTTCATGAGCTCGGCGAGCGATGTGAAATCCTTGCGGAGAAACTTGTGTTTCAACATTGAATCGGCTAGGCATCCATCCGTGAAGTACTGAATGGCCTAGATCTCATGGACTCCTTCACATGAGTTCTTCATCTTGATCCACCGAGATAAGTAATCTCGGAGGGGTTCATCCTTGCCTTGCACACAAAGAGCCAATTGCCGCGGGAGGTTGGGCCGCTCATACGTGCTCGTGAAGTTGTGAATGAATGCACTTGTGAAGTCCTCCCAGCAATTTACATTGTACTTGGGCAGACTATTCAACCAAGTCCGAGCTGAACCCTGCAACATCAACGGTGCATAGCGGACTGCCACGCGCCGACTTCCCCCCGCAAAGCGAACTGCGGTCAGGTAATCGGACAACCAATCTTCTGGCTTCACAGAACCATTGTACTTGGGTGTGTCTCTCGGCAGCGTGAAGCCTTTGGGAAACTTCTTGGTCCAAATGCGATGAATGAAACATGACGGGCCAGCCTCTCCTTCTTCGTCTTCTTGAGCCTCCTTCTCCAGTAGCTCGATGCGATGCCTGTCGTCATTCTGACCGATTTGGCGAGGGCAAAGTCGGGTGCTGATTGCTGGTCTTGGTGCCGACTGCTGAGGCATGTCGTTGCGCCTGCTGTTAACAGCTGGATCTTCAACTCTTCTGCTTGCCGCTGAGGGTGGCCAATTGCTCCTGACCCTGCTCTCATGCCGAGATGGGGCCGGTTGGTGCCTATTCTGGCGCGATGCATTCGGTCGCTGGCTAGCTTCCGGAATTGGCCTCACAGTTCCTCTTGATGCCCCAGGTCCTGCATTCGCTGTCAGAACCCCAACTAGGGTAAGTGCTAGGGTTGCTTGTGCCCTTTGCATCATGTAAAAATTTCAAAAGGAAAATCAAAATTGGGGGAAAAGAAAAGCCCTGAGAAATTAAATCAAATGGCCAGACAAAAATTTCTTCCAAAAATTGCTCTGGTATTTTTGAAAAGTCTTATAAATATGCATGATCACATATAAAGTGAAGTGGGTCCCACTTCATGCACCAAGTTTTTTCAAATATTCCAAATAGGGCTTGGAAATTAAATTAAACTCCAATTTGAATTTAAATTCAAATTGTTTGATTTTCAAAAATCACCAAAACTTATGAGTGGCTAGCTATATATGTTATAAGCCCACATAAAAGTTTTCATGATTTTATAAAATGCCTTGATATTTTATTCAGGGCAAAACATATTTACAGAAAAGGAAAACAGAAACAAAAACACAGAGAAAAAGAAAAACAAAAGCTAGCCCACCCCTACAGGCCTCGGGCCCAACTAAACCCCCCACGGCCCAGGCCCACCTGGCCTTGTCGTCTTCCCCGCCACGTCGACAAGCTGCTCGGTGGCGAGCATGCCGACGCCGGCGAGGGCCACGTCCCCCCTGGACCCTCCCTTGGCCTCTAGGCGCGCCACGAGTACGCCCCGGAACCCCCGCAACCAGTTCCCCCTCTCCCTGCTCTCCCTCACGGTCTCCCTCGCCGGAATCTCGCAGCCGCCCGAGAGCTCGACCTCGCTGCCGTCGAGCGCCACCGCGGCCAACGGCCTCCCCTCCGTGCCCCGTGATGTCCAGTAGCTCCGCAACGTCGCCCCGCACCTCCCTGCAGAAGGAATCGGGCCGAAGCCCTCTGGAGACGACGCCCGTGTCTTCCCCGACTCCGGCAAGGCCGCCGTTCGCCGTTGAGGATTCCGGCACCTGCAACCCCTCCGCGGCCACTCCGTCTTCACCAACGAGCTCAGGGTGAGCCTGCGCCTCTTTCCCCTCTATCTCTGGACCCTCCCATGCACCAGAGAGCTGCGCCGCCGCAATTCCAGCCACGGCCGCCGCCTGGTTTCGACCCCGGCGTCCCTCCCGTGCTCCCCCGTGGCGCCCGAGACGTCCCCGAGACGCGCACGTCCACGGGCTACATCCTGGTAGCCCTGGCGCTGCTTCTAGCCGCCGGATTCGGCCACCCGTGCGTGCGCCGCCGTGCACTGTGGTCGCCGCCGGCTAGACGCCGGTGGGCGGTTTAGTTAGGGGCTAACCCCCCCTGTTAATTGACCCTAGGTCAATGACAGGTGGGCCCCCTGGCCCTTAAGCCCCTCTATTAATTAAACAAAGAGGGGTTAACCCCCTGTGAGACTGACATGGGGGCCCCAGCTGTCAGCCCCCCCCTGTGACGTCACCCTGACCTCAGCATGGCGCAATAAAGGTTTTACAGTGAATTAAAGTAATTACAGAAATTACAAAAATTACAAAAATTGAGTGAACTTTGGAAAATCATAATTAATTCATATGAACTCCAAATTGGGCAAATAATATATGAAAAATGATCAGCATAAAATTCTCTATCCAAATATGCAACTTTCAACCATGTTTGAGTTTATTTTAAAATGGAACCAGTAGCTTTTGCTATTTGGCTTAATTGGAATTAATTCAAATTTATTCCAAATGCATTTCTAAATTGAACCAATGCAATGCACATATGGTCACTTGTACTTCAGAAGCTTATCCCACACATGATAACATTGTTTACAATAACCAAACATTAGCAAATGCAAGATGACCTAATTTGAATAATATTTGGAGTTTGATTTTGAATTAACTTTTCAAATCAACTTCAATTAACATGTGGCAAATTGAACCTAGATCAAACCAATACCATTCACATCATGGACAACATAATCATGTGATTGTGCATTTCAATTCAATGTTGTCCCCCTTTGTTGATGTTTCTGCCGGTAACAGCTTTTCCGAGACGGTGATCACCCCCGAAGAAGAAGACCACCGTTAAGAACCGTGTATCGTCAGCAAGGCAAGAAAACCCCATTGATCATGTCTATAAAATCCCAATTCCCTCTCAGTACGCTTATGCATGTTTAGGAGATCACTTTGTATCGATTCTACCGCATAGTTGAACCCATATCCGATGCATGACCTATCATCTTGTCACAGTAGTAAGCAAACCACAATCCTAGCTGACATAGGAGTAGTTTGATATCATGTGGCCCCTACAAATGTTACAGCTTATTGCATGCTTAGTGTTACAGTGAGGTTGCTTTTGATGTGAGTCGGAGTGATGGTGAACATGGTGTTGATGAAAGTGAAACTGTGTCGGTGAATCCAACCTAATACAAGGTGAACGATGAGAGGCTGTGTAGGAGTACACAGTGGGTTGTCTCGTTGAACACCGCCTTAAGCATCGAGTTCTTGTATGGTAATCCAAGACAAAGAGTACAACCACACATTGGGCTCACTGACCCCTCTCGGCCTAGTACCTTGATCCGTGTCGACGTCCAGGAGTCACATTAGTTCGGGCTTTCCGTTTGGCATCTGCATAGAAAAAGAATGAAGGAATGGTTGCATCATCCTAGATATGTGAGTGCACCTGTGAGGCAGGAAAACCATCTGCTAAAGGTGGCGTCTCGGTCACCTACATTGTCTGAGTCCGTTTCGTTGATCCAGCCGGAATCTCGAGCGGTAGCAACTCAGATAGTCGACTCCTGGAATAGACCGGTTGTGAGCGAAGTGTCGTGGTGAACATCCTCGCTGTCACCTCTTGAACGGTGGCGAGACCTGGCGGTAACCGATGGTCATGTGTGTGTAGCTTACACCCTTGCAAGGTTAACAAAACTATTTGAATAGCCGCGTCCGCGGTTAAGGACTACTTGGAACCTGTACCTGATTATTAGAAAACTTGAACTGGATACTTCTAAAACTCGCAAGATAAGCGTGAGTGCTATGGTGTGCTTCTTCGTGGGGAAGTCGAGGAAGTAACCATAGTGGTGTATTGGTTGGAGATGTAGTGGACTCGTGTACGCTTCTTACCTCAAGTCTGGTATTCGTAGTTCAGGATTAGCCAAGTCAAAGCTGGCACTTCTGCTTGATGAAACCCCACCTCCCTTTACCTTGATACTTGAGCATGAGTAGTTTAGTTCTGATGTAAGTCTTGCTGAGTACGACTTTGTACTCACGTTTGCTTATTCTATGTTTTAGATGAGAAACCGGACCCCGATGGAGTCACCTTCGTGAAGCTCGACGTTGACTAAGTTAGCATAGTCCCAGACAGTAGTCTGGTCCCTCGTGGAAGGGCATGTTTGTTGTACAAGGCTTCTCTAAGCCATTTGTTAAAATTGTCTATACTCAGACCTAATTTGCTTCCGTTGTATGATGTAATGCGATCACAGACATGTGATCTTCCTATGCTCTATGTGTATATCAATAAAGAGTACTTTGTAGAGTTATGTGATGATACCTGCTGTTCATACTAGGCATGTGTGCTGCGTGTATGTTTATAACATGCATGTCTTAGTATGGGTTTTCGAGACCTTAGTTGTGATCTGGCTGGCGGTCTTTTATACACCAAGTGGCCCTTAGATGTGCGCAGCTTGGGGCATCGCGATGCGATTGTTCGTGACTCTGTCACGTGCACACTTTGTTGTATGATCGAGCCCGCCCTAGACCCCGACTAAGTGATCGGGCTGGAGTAAGTTTATGTAAGAGTTAGGATCCAATCGATAACATGGTTGAGGCGACTTGTCTATGAGTATGGGATTCACCACCCATAAGCATTTAGACTTGTGAGCGGACGTTGAGGACCCATCTCAGTTGATCATCCGGCCTGAATGGGATGCCCCTCACGTTCGATGCTTACCGAGAACGTTCTGTGCTTGGCCTTGTCTGCTTAGACAAGTGGGTACGGTTCTCGGCTCTCCATGTGATTGTATCGTGACTGGAATTACATACGCTAACCCCGGGTCCCGACATTCGGGTTCTCCATTGCCACAAGCTGCTGCTCCTTTGCGGCTGCTAGCAGTTCGCGCATTCGGCGTGTTTTCTCACTCCGTTCATCTCCTTCTAGCTCTTCCAGGTCGATTGCTATCTGCTCAGCGGCTCTCAGGTTCTTGTCCGGTGTGCTGTATGTCGGCCTCTGGAGGAATGCCGACTGCACCGGCCTCCACGGCCGCTCCGGTTGCTCGGCTCCCGACAGCTGCTGATGGACTGCCCGACCTCGGCTTCTCAGGTCTTCTAAGACTGCGGGCTCAATCGGCCGACGTGGTCCGGCATGCGCCGCATTGTACTCCCGTGTGATAGATCCTAGCCTCCGCTCTTCTGCCAGCACTTGCTCGACCCTGCGAGCAAGGGCTAGCCTTGCTGTCTCCTGCTCAGTGTGAACTTGATCAGGATCACCATTCCTGTTCACGGGTGTGTACAATACATCCCGCAACACGCTGGTGCCGACTCTCTCTGCGGCGTCAGCTGCCTCCTTGGCCCTCCTAGCTGCACTCGCTGCACCGCGGTTGCTTGATGAAGATGCCCCCGCCATCATGACGGCTGCGTGCACATGGCCATCCTCTCCGCCGGGTGCTGCGGTGGAGCCCCTGGTCGAGAGCGGATCCGTGACGCACAAGAAGATGCATATCTCCCTGGGATATGCCTCGGGGAAGCTGCCGATGAAGAGGCGATGACTGCCCACTTGCAGTGACACACCGGGCGGCAGGGGCGCACCGGCCCCGTACCGCGCCGAGTAGTCCACCATGTAGTGGATTGCCCCACGCCTAAGAATCAGGCCAGAGGCGTGGCGACTGCCTGATGCAGAGGAAAATCCCGTTCGGATCTTTACTCCAGTCGACGCCTCGGTCTGCCCCACGGTGGGCACCAACTGTCGTCGATATGTGACGGCAGATGCCATGGGAATGGCTAAAGTAAGGGGAAGACGCGAGGAAGAAGATGTCGATGGTGCCGGAATCGGGTTGGGCACAAACACGGTGACGGATACCACGATGTACCCAGGTTCGGGGCTCTCCGGAGAGATAACACCCCTACTCCTGCTTGTCTCTTCTATATCAATGGAACTGAGCCACAATAACTGCTTCTCTATCTACTCAGGGGAAGGTGAGAGCCGCCGCGGCCAAGGTTCTCTCCTGCTTCCCTGAGGAGGAACTACAAGCAGTTAATGAACTGAGTGAGTTGTGAGTAATGGTGCGAATGTGTGGATCGTCCCCCACGCAGGAGGGGTACCTCGGGTTCTTATAGTGTGAGCCCGGGGTAAATCGGTAACTTCACTGCCGATTGGGCCTAGCTGTCATCCTCTAATCGGCTGGGGCCCACCGACTGCTCCTCTCCGGGTGATCCGGACCCGACGAGCGGCGGCCCATGCTATAGACTCGTAGGGGATGATGGTGAACAGTGGAGATAGAAGGTGCAGTCTTGTCATCCTGTCCGCGGAATCGGCGGAGAGGTCGACACCGCATCTCTGCCAAATCTTCGATGTGACTTGGCTTATCTGCCACCCCGATCTCTCGGGATTGCGCATTTATGACCTCGTACTTGTACCCTCGACTGATCTCGGGGTCAACTTCTCCAGGGGTAGTAGGTTGTACCGATTGCACCAGGGCCGACTGGTGGTTCTCGGCAGGGTCGATTGCTCTGGGCAATCGACCGTGCTGATGCCCACCTAGGCCCGGCTGCGGGCCAATCGGATAATTGTCTTGGTGACGAAAGGGTGGACCGGTTGCGCCTGGGCCGACTTCTGGCACTCGGTACGGCTGATTTCCTTGGAGCAATCGGCCGTACGCCTGCCCAGCTCGGCCCAGCTGCAGCCCAATCGGTCCATCCTTGTCTTGAAAGGTTGCTTTCGCTTGGGTGAGCCTACCCGGGTACCAATCCCTCAACAGGCGGAGGGGGGTGTCGAGTGATGGCTTCTCGCCCCTCGTTGGTTACCCCAAGTGGAAGGTTTGAGATGCAGTGCAGCAGAAAGTTTCCCTCGGTGAAGATACCAAGGTTATCAAACCAGTATGACTCAGGAGATACAAGTAGGTGGCAACGTCGCCAGAAATTGCTTCCTGACTAGGGTGTTGTCGTGGACCTGCACACATCAACAAATAACTTTTCTCCCAACGAGTACAGAGGAGTTGTCAATTCCTCCGGCATTGTCGTTTACAAAGGATCAACGCAAGAGATAAAAGGTGCAAAGGAAAGTAAAAGCTGAAAGTAAATTGAGGGTGTGAACAATAATGTGAAGATGGACCGGGGTCCCGTGATTTTCACTAGTGATGTCTCTCTCCCAAAAGACGATAAAAGTGCTAGCGAGGTAAACAAATCACAGTTGGGCAATTGACAGGATTATGAAGGCACCGTAATGCTAACTATGCTGCAAAGAAAGGAAGGGCTCAAAAGCAATGGGCAGTACGCCAAGGTAAGTAGACCGAAATCCATCTGCATCTACTACGAATCATCCACCTTGAGATATCTATGAGGAACATCTCGCTGGCATTAAGTTGCGAATCCCACCAAAAGTGTAAATTCAAAGCAACAGACAACTGCATTAAAAGAACTTTGCGTAAATTAAACAATCCTTGCACCCACAGGTACAAGCACCGTTGTTTTATCCCTGGTGGCAACAGCACATCCCCTAGTCTCATGTTTCTGTCACTCAAGCTAGACATCAGGGGGCTGAACCCACAATCGAGCATAACGCTCTCTCTTGGAGTTGCAAATAAAATACTTGGCCAAAGCAAATACCGCAACGGAGAACATGCAAGAATTTACTCAAGAACAAAAATATAAAAGAGAAAAACCAAATATATTACTCATCACAATCTGAACATAGTCTCATAATCCATCAGATCCCAACAAACTCAGCATAGCAACAGCAGAAATTACATAGATGCCTCGATCATGTGAGACAGCTCATGAGGACTCGAAAGTGGAAGCACAAAAGGGGGAGAGATTCATCACATAGCTACTGGTTGTGTCAGAACCCTAAATTAGGTTTGTGTTTAACCTAGCTTGCATTTTGCATCATGAAAATTTTTGCAAAAGAAAAAGAAATGGGGAAAAGAAAAGCCCTAAATGATTTAAATAAAAAGGCCAGAAATAAATCTTTTTCCAAAATTCTTTTGGATATGTTGAAAAGTCCTAAAAATGAGTGTGATCATTTTAAAAGTGATTTGGGATTAATCCCATGCTCATAGATTTTTCAAAAATCCAAACAGTGTTTGGAAATTAAATCAATTGCCTATTTGAATTGAGATTCAAATAATTTGAATTTCAAAAATTCCCAAAACTTGGGGTTGACTAATACTAAGTCACCTAGGTTTTATAAAAATAATTGGGGTTTTTTTTAAAATGCCCTAGTATTTATTTTTAGGGCAAAACAAAAAGAACAGAAAGAATAAAAAGAAGAAAAACAGAGAAACCCTTACCTGTTGCCCAGGGCGAGGCCCAGTCTGGCTTCTGGCCCAACACAGCCCACAGGGGAGGGCAGGGTCGTCTTCTACCCTGGACAGGCGGGCACACTGGTGCGTGGCGTGCATGCCGGCGACGCCATCGCCACGCCACCTCCCTGCCTGCTCCCCCGTCCCTAATCCCCAGCGTAACCACCCCCAAGCTGCTGACAAGTGGGGCCAACCCGCTAATTAATCACATGGTTAATTTAAATCGAGTTAGTTAACCCCCTGAGCCTATGACAGCCGGGCCCCACAGGTCAGTTGGAATAGTCAACGCCACTGACGTCAGCATGATGCAGTGCTGATGCAGTAAATCCAAAATAATTTAATTAATACATAAATTACAGAAAATACCCTAAACTTTGAATTTGAATAACTTTTAAACCATAACTCAGATTGAAATGTTTTATATATGAAAAATTATCAGAATAAAATTCTCTATCCAATTATAAAACTTTCAACCATGTTTAAACAAGTTATCTTGATGAACCAGTAGCATTTTGCTATTTGGTACATTTGGTTTAAATCAAATAAATTGCAAATGCTATTCTAACTTGAACCATTGCAATGCAATACACTTCACATGGACATAAGAAGCACAACAAACCCATGATCATCATCATATCATGCCATATTGTTTGTGCATTACAATTTATCGAATGTATGCTTTACCTCCAGTGCTTCGGTGATTGCTTCTTCTCGGTAGAGTTGATCTCGGAGACGAGTTCAACCTCACGTCAGAAGTACAGTACCTCGTGATCGTCAGCAAGGCAAGCACCCCCTCTTTGATCATGTCGATAAAATCCCAGTTCCCTCCCATTCTCGCAAATGCATGTTTAGGATACCACCATGATACGTTCTACCGCTAGTTGAACCTATTCCTTTGCATGACCTATCATTTTGTCACAGTAGTAAGCAAACCACAATCCTAGCAGATGTAGGAGTTGGTTGATATCTTGTGGCCCCTGCAACTGTTACAGCTTATTGCATGCTTAGAGTTGTTACCTGAGGCTACTTTGATGTGAGTCGGGATGGTAGTGATCATGTGAATGATGGTGGTAACGTGTTGGTGAATTTGACCTAAAAAAGGTGAACGATGAGAGGCTGTGTAGGAGTACACAGTGGGTTGTCTCGTTGAACACTTCCTTAAGCCCGAGTTCTTGTGTTGTTATCCAAGACTAAGAGTACGACCACACATTGGTCTCACTGACGCCTCTCGGCATAGTACCTCACCCCGGACCTGTCCAGGAGTCGCAAGTATTTCGCCCTTTAACGATCTCAGGAAGGTGAAACCAAGGTAAGTGGTTGGCGTAGGTTGTGGGCACGTTGAATCAAGTGATCATGATCGAGTTGAGCTTGATGGCGGTCACACAACGTTTGAGTCCGCATCGGAAAAATCGGCCGGATTCCGATTGTGGTCCCAACTCAAATAGGCGACTCCCTAGGATTAGAGATGGTGCCGTGAGTGAAGTGTCGTGGCAGCATCCTCGCCGGTACTCACTTGAAGGGTCCATCCCCAGGCGGTAACTGATGAGGCGTGTGTGTAGCAGTACACCCCTGCAGGGTTAATGAACTATTCGAATAGCCGTGTCCGCGGTTATGGACTACTTGGAGACCTTTACTTGATCATAGACAACTTCAATGGTTACTCTTAAAACTTGCCAAGATAAGTGGGAGCGCTGTGGCATGCTTCCTCGTGGGGAAGTCGAGGAAGTATCCATAATGGTGTATTGGTTGGAGACTTGTTACTTGGACTCGTGTACGCTCCTTACCTCATTCTGGTATTCGTAGTACAGGACTAGCCAAGTCAAAGCTGGCACTTCTGCAAGTGAAACCCCACCTCCCTTTTCCTCGATACATGTGCATGAGTAGTTTAGTTCCTATGTAAGTCTTGATGAGTACGACTTTGTACTCATGTTTGCTTATTCTATGTTTTAGAGACGAGACCAATGACCCTGATGGTGGCCTCTACCTCGAGCTCGACGTGGACCAGGTCGCATAGTTCTAGACAGCAGCCTGGGCCCTTTGGAGGGTCGTTGTATTTTCTTTCAGGCTTCTTAAGCCATTTCTTAAACTTGTCTTTACTAAGACATAATTTGCTTCCGTT
Source organism: Bromus sterilis (assembly GCA_950022295.1). Lineage (NCBI taxonomy): Eukaryota > Viridiplantae > Streptophyta > Magnoliopsida > Poales > Poaceae > Bromus > Bromus sterilis. Next base: position 380,999,958 of record OX465595.1, on the reverse strand, counting down.
GATGTTTGATCTAATGTTGGATCACAGACATGTGATCTCTGCTTGTAATACAACTACTATGTCTTCTCTGTTTAGCTGAAGTTATAAAGACTATGAGTTTGTAGAGTTCATGTTGTGATTACCATCTGTTTATACTAGACATGTGTGCTGCGTGTATGATTATAACATGCATATCTTAGTATGGGTTTTCGTGACCTTAGTTGTGATCTGGCTGGCGGTCTTTTATACACCAAGTGGCCCTTAGATGTGCGCAGCTTGGGGCATCGCGATGCGATTGCTCGTGACTCTGTCACGTGCACACTTTGTTGTATGATCGAGCCCGCCCTAGACCCCGACTAAGTGATTGGGCTGGAGTAAGTCTATGTAAGGGTTTTGATTCAATCGATAACATGGTTGAGGCGACTTGTCTATGAGTATGGGATTCACCACCCATAAGCATTTAGACTTGTGAGAGGACGATGAGGACCCATCTCAGTTGATCATCCGGCCTGGATGGGATGCCCCTCACGTTTGATGCTTACTGAGAGTGATCTGTGCTTGGCCTTGTCTGCTTAGACAAGTGGGTACGGCTCTCGGCTCTCCATGTGATTGCATTGTGACCGGAATTACATACGCTAACCCCGGGTCCCGACAGACTTGGTATCAGAGCAGGACTGTCTGTAGGATTATCAAACCATTGGCCGATGTCGAGTCTAGCATTCTATAGTTATATAGCTACTTTGGGTATAAGGGAACAACGTAAGACTTCTTTTTTTGTCCTTACCCTCATCGATCTGAGTTCTGAGTCACCCTCATCTTGTTCTACGGGAAGATAGGACTAGGCTCATCTATGTCTTTACTAGGACATCTCGCTGATTGCTTCTTTGTAGCTGTAGGATTGTTGTGGTCTTTCTGAGTCATCATTCCATAGTGCTTCTTTGGGAGTGATGTTTGTTATCTTGCTGGCTGTCTCATTTTACATCCCGGTACAACCGTTATGCTGTCCGTTTGTGACTTTGATGCTATTGCATTATGGTCTTCTATCTTAGCATAGAATTGTGTCCTAAATCCTATTCTGATTGTTGATTCTTATCACACAGAATGTCAGGTGAAAATCAGGGTGCTGATCCCAGTTCCGGTAACATAGATGATGAAGAACCTCCACCACCAACCTCAACGGCAGAAATCATGATGGAGGCTGAGCAGAATCATCGTGATCAGACACGTCTTCTCGAGCGTATTGAGCAGAACACTTCTCGTCAGCATCATAGTGTTGTTACCATCCAGGACTTCATTCTCCTCAACCCACCAGTTTTCCGATGTCCTTCCGAGCCCCTTGATGCCGATGATTGGCTTCGTTCCCTCGAGCGTAAGCTTGAGACAACTCATGTTGCTCCTGGTGATCGTGTGCTCTTCGCGTGTCGGGACCCGGGGTTAGCGTATGCAAGTACAGTTAAGACATAGTCATATGGAGAGCCGAGAACCGCACCCACTTGTCTAAGCAGACAAGGCCAAGCACTGAACATTCTCGGAAAGCATCGTACGTGAGGGGCATCCCATCCAGGCCGGATGATCAACTGTGGTGGGTCCTCATCGTCCGCACACAAGTCTAATGATATGGGTGGTGAACTCCCATATTCAAAGACAAGTTGCCTCAACCATACTATCGACTATCTCAAAACTCTTACATAGACTTACTCCAGCCCGATCACTTAGTCGGGGTCTAGGGCGGGCTCGATCATACCACAAAGTGTGCACGAGACGGAGTCTCGAGCAATCGCATCGCGATGCCCCAAGCTGCGCACATCTAAGGGCCACTTGGTGTATGAAAGACCGCCAGCTAGAACACAACTAAGGTCTCGAAAACCCATACAAAGACATGCATGTTATAACCATACACGCAGCACACATGCCTTGTATGAACAGCAGGTACCATTGCAATTCTCTACAAAGTGTACATTTTATTTATAACTCTTATAGAGTACACACAGAGATCACATACATGTGATCCAACATTACAACATAAAGCGGAAGCAAATTATGTCTGAGTACAGACAAGTTTAACAAATTGGCTTAAGAAGCCTTATTCAAACATAAAGCCCTCCACGAGGGAACCAGTCTGCTGACTGGGACTAGACTAGCTTAACTTCAGTCGTCCAGCTCGATGAAGAAGCCACCTTCGGGGTCAGTGGCGTCATCTAAAACATAGATTAAGAAAACGTGAGTACAAAAGCGTACTCAGCAAGACTTACATAGGAGCTATACTACTCACGCACATGTATCAAGGTAAAGGGAGGTGGGGTTCAATTGCAGAAATGCCAGCTTTGACTTGGCTAATCCTGAACTACGAGTACCAGACTTTGAGGTAAGAAGCGTACACGAGTCCACTACTTTCTCCAACCAATACACCACTATGGTGCCTTCCTCGACTTCCCCACGAGAAAGCACGCCATAGCACTCACACTTATCTTGGTGTGTTTTAGAAGTATCCGGTTCAAGTTGTCTAATAATCAAGCTAAGCTTTCCAAGCAGTCCATAACCGCGGACGCGGCTATTCGAATAGTTTTGTTAACCTTGCAAGGGTTTACCGCTACACACACATGACCATCATTTACTGCCTTTGTTCTCGACACCATTCAAGGGGTGCCAGCGAGGATGCTCACCACAACTGTTACCTCATAGCCTATCTAGTCCAAGAAAGCCGCCTACTTGGGTTGGTTACCACAATCGTGAACCCGGCCGGTTTACCGAAGTGGACCCAAGCGATGTGTGCGTGGTGCATAAGCCGGTCTCGGATGAGCCGTTCTCTCACTTAGCATCCAGGCCACAAGCCTACCAGAACTCCGAACTACTGCGACATCTGGACATCGAAAGGGATGAGTTAATAGGTTGAGAGGGGTCAGTGAGCCCAATGTGTGGTTGTACTCTTCATCTTGGATCACCACACAAGAACTCGGACTTAGGGCGGTGTTCAACGAGACAACCCACTGTGTACTCCTACACAGCCTCTCATCGTTCACCTTGTATTAGGGTCGATTCACCAACACTTTTCTACCATCATCAACATGATCATTCCCATCCTGACTCACATCACAGTAACAACATGGTATCACACTAAGCATGCAATAAGCAGTAACATTGCAGGGGCCACATGATATCATTCAACTCCTACATTTGCTAGGATTGTGGTTTGCCTACTACTGTGACAAAAGATAGGTCATGCAAAGGAATGGGTTCATCTATGCGGTAGAATCGTAACATGGTGATCATCCTAAACAATGCATAATCGAGACATGAGAGGGAAGTGGGATTTTATCGACATGATCAATGGGGGTTTGCTTGCCTTGCTGACGAGGTTCGGGTTCTGGATCTTCAGCGAAGGGGGTGACCTCTTGCTCCGGTTCCACCTCTACTCGACAAACAAAGCACGAAGTAGCAATCAAATGAATGCAATGCTCAAGCACATGAATGAATGTTGAAACTTGAAGTATAAGTTTTGATGTGTGAGGCAATTCCATTTAAGTGGAGTATATTGCATTTGAAATGCAAATTCAAAATCCACATTTGAATTCAACTTAGCCAAGTTGTAAGTGACATAGTTTGATCATTTTGAATTATTCCAAATGTGTATGATATGCCTCTGATGTGTGGTTGAAATGTAGCATGTTGCCATGGTTCAAGTTGCAAAATTATTTGATTTGAATTTGAATTAATTCCATTTAAATCAAATAGCAAATGCTACTGATCACATTTTAAATTCAACTCAAACAGAGTTGAAAGTTGCATATTTGGAAAGATAATTTTCTCCTGATCATTTTCATATATTATTTGTCCAATTTGGAGTTAATATGAATTTTCTATGAATTTCCAAAGTTTGGGGTATTTTCTGGAATTTCTGTAATTTATTAAATCTCTAGAAATTCCTTTATTGCGTCACTGTGGTGTCATGCTGGCGTCAGGGGGGTTTGACCCGAGTCAAACTGACAAGGGGCCCCACTGGTTAGCCTCTGTAGGGTTAAACCCGGTTTAAGTTAACCCCCTGGATTAGATTAGGGGCACTGGGGCCCAGGGGTCAGTGGGGTTAGGGGTGTGATTAGGGGTGGGTTAGTGCTTAAATGCCCGGCGGTTAGCCGCCGGTGGCACGGGCACGGCGGCGTGGTCGCCGGAGTGACCAAACGGCCACGGGAGAGCACGGGGAGGACACCATTCAACTCAGCATCGTCTTCCGCATCATCTGGAGGCAACGGGGGTTCACGAGGTGGTCGGGAGAGACGACGGCGACGACTCCGGCGGAAACAGAGAAACGGCGAGGTCGTAGCCTAGGCTAGGGAGCACGGTTTGAGGTGATCTTGGGTGCGTTCGAAAGCTGGGAAGGCTAGGTGCCAAACGCACGCACGGGTGCATCACCAGAGGCACTGAAGCGAGCTCCAGTTCGACCATGCCGGCGAGCTTGCTCGGGATCCATGGCGGATTCGGTTGTGGGGTAAACGAGACGCTGTGAACTTAGGGGAAAGGTGAAGAAGCTCACCCTGAAGCTAATGGAGAAGACGGTGAGGCCGGGGATGCTGTGTAGCCGAGGAATTTTACGACGGCGACTCACGGGTCCGGAGACTTCTCGGTGAAGCTGGCGTCGTCTGCTGAGGCGCTCGGGCTCGATTGCTTGAGGGGAACGATGAAGAAGCTTGCTGCGGTTCTTCTGGACACGGCGGCACGGCTCGGGGACGACTGTGGCTACGTGGGCTCGACGGCGTGCTCCACGACGGTCTTCGGGCGGCGACGAATCGGGCGCAGGAGGAGTAGGAAGACGAAGAGGAGGGGGGGAATGGATCAGGACGGCTGCGCGGCGTCTCCAGCGAAGGGATAAGGCGCGGGACAGGCAGGCAGCTGCCTGTCGTGCCCACGGCGGTCGCCGGCGAGGTGCCTGCCTGCCTGGAGGGAAGAAGACGCATGTAACCCCCTCCAGGTGGGCTGGGCCGTCCAGGTGGGCTGCGGGGAGTTAGCTGGGCTGAAACCAGGTAAGTTCCTTTTTCCTTTTCTCTCTGTTTAATCTTTCCTTTCTTTTTCTGTAATTTGTTTTGGCTCTGATAAAAATACCAAACCATTTTATTAAATGCTGAAAACTTTTACATGGCCTCATAATAATATGGACAAGCCACTCATAAACTTTCAACATTTTTAAAATTCAAATGATTTGAATTTTAAATCAAATAGGGGGATTTCTTTAATTCCAAGGTACTGTTTGAATATTTGAAAAATCTATGAGCATGGGGGGGGGGTCCCACATCACTTGATATGTGATCATACTCATTTATAAGACTTTTCAAAACTCTAACATGAATTTTTGGAAAAGATTTTTATCTGGCCTTTTGAATTAATTCATCTGGGGGGTGTTCCTTCTCCCATTTTGATTTTGAATTTGATTTCCAAGATTTCTTTTTGAAAATTTGACATGATGCAAAGGCACTAGCTAACCCTAGCACATACCTAACAGAGGGATCTGACAACTCGCCCCCACTCAAAAGAATCTCGTCCCGAGATTCAGAAGTCTGCGGGAGGAAGGAGGGGTACTCGGTAAGGAGACGGTCTTCTCTTTCCCACGTGGCTTCTCTTTCAGAGTGGTGTGACCATTGCACTTTCAGAAACCTAATCTTCTGACGACGAGTGACACGCTCTGCGGAATCAAGAATACGAACGGGGTATTCTCGATAAGAAAGGTCATCTTGGAGATCAAGCGTTTCATGGTCGACTTCGCGGATGGGGTCCTTGAAGCAACGCCTGAGTTGGGACACATGGAATACATCGTGTACTCGGGAAAGGTGCGGGGGTAGTTCAAGTTGGTAGGCAACTTCTCCACGTTTAGCAATAATGCGGAAAGGTCCGATGTAACGTGGGGCCAATTTGCCTTTGATACCGAAACGTTGGGTTCCCTTCAGAGGAGTAACCCGAAGGTAAGCCTTCTCATCCAGATTGTAGCTTTCTTGCCTATGATGACGATCATAGTAGCTTTTCTGACGAGACTGGGCTGCTTTCAATTGATCACGAACAATGCGAACTTGCTCTTCTGCTTCCTTGATCATGTCCGGTCCAAAGAATTGTCTTTCACCGGTTTCAGACCAGTTTAGTGGTGTTCGACATCGTCGTCCATAAAGGAGTTCAAAAGGAGCCATGTTCAGACTAGATTGAAAACTATTGTTATAATCAAATTCGGCAAATGGAAGAGAATTCTCCCAATTCTTCCCGAATGAGATAACACAAGCTCTGAGCATGTCTTCAAGAATCTGGTTAACCCTTTCGACTTGACCGCTAGACTGAGGATGGAAAGCCGTACTAAAGGAGAGATGAGTTCCCATAGCACGTTGGAAGCTTCCCCAAAATCTAGAGGTGAAAAGGCTACCGCGATCAGAATTGATTTCCAAAGGAACACCATGAAGGGATACAATTCTGGAGATGTACAAGTCTGCTAACTGGCTAGCAGTTATAGACTCGCGAACCGGAAGGAAGTGAGCAACTTTGGAAAGCCTATCTATGACAACGAAGATGGCATTGTTTCCTTTCTGGGTTCTTGGAAAGCCGGTGATGAAGTCCATACCGACTTTGTCCCATTTCCACTCAGGAATGGACAAGGGTTGAAGTGTACCAGCAGGTCTTTGATGTTCTGCCTTAATGCGACGACAAACATCACATTCGGCAACAAATTGAGCAATGTCTCTCTTCATCCTAGTCCACCAAAATCTCTGGCGTAGATCTCGGTACATTTTCGTGCTACCGGGATGAATTGAGAGGGGTGTGTCATGGGCTTCTTTGAGGATGAGTTGCCTTAGTTCCTTATTCTTAGGTACTACTAAACGATTTTCAAAGAATACCGTTCCTTTGCTATCTGTGGAGAAACATTTAGCAACTCCGCTAGCAATGTTCTCCTTGATCCGGCGAACACCTCGTGCACGCCTTTGGGCAACTATAATTTGATCCTCAAGAGTTGGTTTCGCCACCAAGGTAGAAAGATAGCCATGAGGAACAATTTCAAGGTTGAGCTTGCGAAAGTCCTCATGAAGAAGTGGTTGATACTGCTGTAAGATGAGGTTGTTACAGTATGACTTACGACTTAGTGCATCAACCATGACATTGGCTTTGCCTGGGGTGTAAGAAATTCCTACGTCGTAATCTTTTATCAACTCAATCCAGCGTCTTTGCCTGAGGTTAAGATCTGGCTGGGTGAAAATATATTTGAGGCTTTGGTGGTCGGAATAGATCTCACAACGATTACCAAGAAGGTAATGTCGCCAAGTTGTTAGAGCGTGAACTACGGCAGCGAGTTCAAGGTCATGGGTAGGATAGTTCTCTTCATGTGGCCGCAATTGGCGTGAAGCATAAGCTACCACATGTCGATCTTGCAGAAGTATGCATCCTAACCCTTACCGTGATGCATCACAATAGATTTCGAAATCCCTTTTGGTGTCTGGAGGTGCAAGCACAGGTGCGGAAGTCAATCTTCTTTTTAGCTCTTGAAAGCTTTCCTCGCACTTGGGAGTCCATTGGAATTTCTTATCCTTCTTGAGGAGTTCAATTAGAGGCTTTGCAACTTTAGAAAAGTTCTCGACGAAGCGACGGCAATAGCTGGCTAGGCCAAGAAAACTCCTAACTTGCTTAACCGATTCAGGTGGAGTCCAGTCAAGGACGGCCTGAACTCTCTCGGGATTCATAGCAATGCCTTTTGCAGAAATCACGTGGCCTAAGTAGGTCACTTCTGGTAGCCAGAATTCACACTTGGAGAATTTAGCGTACCGGCGATGCTCTCTAAGTTTCATCAATACCAGCCTTAAGTGTTCGGCATGATCTCCTTCGTTCTTCGAGTAGATGAGAATATCATCAAGATAAACTACAACAAATTTATCTAGGTACTCCATGAAGATCGAATTCATCAAGCGTGAGAATGTGGCGGGGCATTGGCTAAACCAAAGGACATGACGGTATACTCGTAAAGACCATAACGAGTAGTAAAAGCCGTTTTAGGAATGTCCTCGTTTCGGATTCTGATCTGATGATAACCTAATCTCAAATAGATCTTGGAGAAGACGGAGGATCCTGCAAGTTGATCATAAAGATCATTGATCCTGGGCAGTGGATATTTGTTCTTTATCGTCGCTAAATTTAGCGGGCGATAATCTACGCACATCCTTTCTGTTCCATCTTTCTTCTTTACAAACAGAACGGGGCAACCCCATGGCGATGAGCTAGGGCGGATGAAGCCTTTTGCCAACGAAGCATCAAGTTGGGTTTTTAGCTCAGCTAACTCATGTGGGGCCATTTTATATGGGCGTTTGGAAATTGGTGCGGTTCCGGGAACAAGATCCACTATAAACTCTACACACCTGTCGGGTGGCATGCCCGGCAGCTCTTCAGGAAAGACATCCGGGAAGTCACGAACCACCGGAATATCTTCAAGTTCGGGAAGGGGAAGTACATTCAAAGAATGCACTTGGGTTCTTGTTCTGGGTGAGGTATAGTTGATGGTTTTGCCCGAAGGGTGGGTGAGTTTCAGGGATTTGCCTTTGCAATCCAGATAGGCATTTTGTCTTGATAGCCAATCCATGCCAAGGATGACATCAATGTCTGAAGACTTGAGGGCTATGAGTGAAGCAAGGAATACTAAACCCTCAATTGGAATTTGATTACCATGGCTCACTCTATTAGTTTGCCATCTTGACCCTGGAGTTTGAATAACCATCGGGGTGGACAATTCAACAAAGGGTAACTCATGACGAAGTGCATAACTTTCTGACATGAATGAATGAGATGCTCCTGGGTCGAAAAGAACGGAAGTAGGAACAAAATTGACTGGGAGCGTACCAAGAATGACGTCAGTGGTGTCGTCAGTCTCTTCAGCGGCAACCTGGTTCAGACGTCCACGAGTGGCGGGAGGAGCGGGTTTGGCGTTGTAGACCTTCTGGGGTGGCTTGCCACGACCATTGTTGTTGTTGTTGCTTCCTCCGGCACGTGGTGGAGCATTTTGGTTCTGGACCTGGTTCTGGGGGCACTCGCGAGAGTAGTGGCTTGCCTGACCACACTTGTAGCAAGCTCCGAAAACAGTGCGTGGAGCTGGGTGGTTTGGTGGAGCTGGGTGGAACTGGGTGGGTGGACGAGGCGCCACATAGGATGGCCTCGGGGGGTTGTTCTGGCGGAACATGCTATTGGGGATCCAAATCTTGCGCTTCTGGGAGCCAGAACTGGATGAACTATCATCTCTGGGGTGTTTGCGAAAGTCGTTGGGGGTGTTCATGTCCTCTGCCTTGATGGCCTTGTTGACAAGGACCTGGAATGTGGCAAAGTCATGAAGGTTGAGCTCGCGACGGAGTCCGGAGTTGAGGCCACGACGGAACCTCTCTTGTTTCTTGGAGTCGGTGGAGACTTCTTCAGTTGCATAACGAGCAAGTCGGTTGAACTCACGACTAAACTCGTCCACGGTTCTTCTGCCTTGAGTGAGGTTACAGAACTCCTCACGCTTGCGGTCCATAAGACCCTTGGGGATGTGGTGCTCGCGGAAGGACGTACAGAATTCCTCCCAAGATGCTGGTGGTCCAACGGGACGCATATTCAGAAAATTCTCCCACCAAGATCTTGCTGCACCTTCAAGGTGATAGGTGGCATAATTGACCTTGTCGCCATCTGCAACATGGCCTGCTTGGAGCTTCCTCTCGATGCTGCGGAGCCAGTCATCGGCGTCAAGGGGCTCGGTGGAGTAACTGAAAACCGGGGGATGAAGCCGAATGAAGTCGTTCAGAGACACCAGCTCATTGCGCTGCTGAGTGGTGTTGCGTGTGATGACTTCCAGCAGGTGGTGAGAGTCACGGCGGTTCCTCTCGACCTCCATCAGAACTTGGGCCATCGTGGGTGGGGGTGGAAGGTTATCTTCCTCCTGGTTGTTCCCACGACCTTGGTTACGACCAACCTGGCCACGGGTTCCTTGAGACATCCTGAAGGTGAAAAAATCCAAAGTCAAACAGAGTTGATTTCAAGAGTCTAATCAAGGTATTGAAGTACTGGAAGGATTACAGAGCAAAGGAAGTAATCATCTTGACAACATGGTGATAAAGCATACAAGCCATATATTCACAAGCTGTCATACAAACCATACATCGTTTTAGTACAAGCACTAAGCTAATACAAACGTGATGAAGATGATACATCCTTCAGAGGCATTCTGACTTCCTATACATTATTTATCTAAGCCTCTGGAACTTAGACACCTTGATTACAATACACTAAGATACTACTACATCCTCACTAAGTAAGACCACAGGCGGTCTCACTCATCTCCATCTCCATAGTAGTCCTCATAAAAGTTACCCGCGTATCCCGGTAGCTGGAGGTGACCACCGGAAAACACGGAGGCTTGTGGACCCTGATATCCATTTGGGCAAGGATGGGGCCTAGGTCCAGTGTAGGGTGGAAGCAAAGGACCATGGGGTGGAAAAATTCCTCCAATCTCGGGCCAAGCAACTCGAGAAGGAATCTGGGTCCTCACTGGATAGATCGCATCGTACTCCACTGATCCCACGCTCACAAAGGGTGCCAAGAGCGTCAGTGCTCGATACAGACGAACACGAGTAGCGTGGAGCTCAAAACGGAGAGCGCGTGCATCACGATCTCTGTCACTAGCAAACCTAGCAGTCACCTGGAGTGCTGGATCCTCTGTAGAGTGATCTGAGTAGAGTCCGGTGTAATATCCCTCTTCTCCTGGAAGTGCAGCAGGGATATAGCGGAAAGAAGTCTCTCTCAGCATGGTGTGCTCCTCTCTCAGCAGTGTAATACATGAATATGCAGCATCCTGCACAGCCATGTTCTCGGTAACGCCAATGCCATGTCCAAAGTGGATAGGCTGGTTGACTCCAACGTGGTGCGGGTAGATCCGGACAATGCAGTGGAACTGCGTCTCGTTGAAGTCGTGGAACTGCTCCTCGATGGTGTACTCAGGATACCATCGATATCCCACATAGGACATCATTTCGATCAACGTGGCGGGATGGCCACGCACACCGAGGCACCTGGTCAAACGAACAATCTGTCGAGGGGGAAGATCTGCCATCTGTAACAGAAATGAGTTTGCAAATGCATCAGATTATGAGATAAACCTGGAATGACTCGGACAGCATAACGGCTGTAATTGTAAGAAATGACAAGTTTTCCAACATGAAAAACAACACTTACATAATACGATGTAAGAAATCGGCATTACAACAATGCTAGGAAAACCGGACACAACTTTCCTACGGCTATAAGGAAGCAAACAACGAGATGTGCTAATCAGACAGAGGAGAGCCTAGTCCTATCTTCCCGTAGAGTAAGATGAGGGTGACTTAGAACTCAGAACGAAGGGGGTAAGGAGAAAAAAGAAGCCTTACGTTGTTCCCTTATATACCCAGAGTAACTATATAACTATAGCAAGCTAGACTCAACTTCGGCCAAGGCTACTAGTCCTACAGTCAGTCCTGCTCTGATACCAAGTCTGTCAGGACCCGGGGTTAGCGTATGCAAGTACAGTTAAGACATAGTCATATGGAGAGCCGAGAACCGCACCCACTTGTCTAAGCAGACAAGGCCAAGCACTGAACATTCTCGGAAAGCATCGTACGTGAGGGGCATCCCATCCAGGCCGGATGATCAACTGTGATGGGTCCTCATCGTCCGCACACAAGTCTAATGATATGGGTGGTGAACTCCCATATTCAAAGACAAGTCGCCTCAACCATACTATCGACTATCTCAAAACTCTTACATAGACTTACTCCAGCCCGATCACTTAGTCGGGGTCTAGGGCGGGCTCGATCATACCACAAAGTGTGCACGAGACGGAGTCTCGAGCAATCGCATCGCGATGCCCCAAGCTGCGCACATCTAAGGGCCACTTGGTGTATGAAAGACCGCCAGCCAGAACACAACTAAGGTCTCGAAAACCCATACAAAGACATGCATGTTATAACCATACACGCAGCACACATGCCTTGTATGAACAGCAGGTACCATTGCAATTCTCTACAAAGTGTACATTTTATTTATAACTCTTATAGAGTACACACAGAGATCACATACATGTGATCCAGCATTACAACATAAAGCGGAAGCAAATTATGTCTGAGTACAGACAAGTTTAACAAATTGGCTTAAGAAGCCTTATTCAAACATAAAGCCCTCCACGAGGGAACCAGTCTGCTGACTGGGACTAGACTAGCTTAACTTCAGTCGTCCAGCTCGATGAAGAAGCCACCTTCGGGGTCAGTGGCGTCATCTAAAACATAGATTAAGCAAACGTGAGTACAAAAGAGTACTCAGCAAGACTTACATAGGAGCTATACTACTCATGCACATGTATCAAGGTAAAGGGAGGTGGGGTTCAATTGCAGAAATGCCAGCTTTTACTTGGCTAATCCTGAACTACGAGTACCAGACTTTGAGGTAAGAAGCGTACACGAGTCCACTACTTTCTCCAACAAATACACCACTATGGTGCCTTCCTCGACTTCCCCACGAGAAAGCACGCCATAGCACTCACACTTATCTTGGTGTGTTTTAGAAGTATCCGGTTCAAGTTGTCTAATAATCAAGCTAAGCTTTCCAAGCAGTCCATAACCGCGGACGCGGCTATTCGAATAGTTTTGTTAACCTTGCAAGGGTTTACCGCTACACACACATGACCATCATTTACCGCCTTTGTTCTCGACACCATTCAAGGGGTGCCAGCGAGGATGCTCACCACAACTGTTACCTCATAGCCTATCTAGTCCAAGAAAGCCGCCTACTTGGGTTGGTTACCACAATCGTGAACCCGGCCGGTTTACCGAAGTGGACCCAAGCGATGTGTGCGTGGTGCATAAGCCGGTCTCGGATGAGCCGTTCTCTCACTTAGCATCCAGGCCACAAGCCTACCAGAACTCCGAACTACTGCGACATCTGGACATCGAAAGGGATGAGTTAATAGGTTGAGAGGGGTCAGTGAGCCCAATGTGTGGTTGTACTCTTCATCTTGGATCACCACACAAGAACTCGGACTTAGGGCGGTGTTCAACGAGACAACCCACTGTGTACTCCTACACAGCCTCTCATCGTTCACCTTGTATTAGGGTCGATTCACCAACACTTTTCTACCATCATCAACATGATCATTCCCATCCTGACTCACATCACAGTAACAACATGGTATCACACTAAGCATGCAATAAGCAGTAACATTGCAGGGGCCACATGATATCATTCAACTCCTACATTTGCTAGGATTGTGGTTTGCCTACTACTGTGACAAAAGATAGGTCATGCAAAGGAATGGGTTCATCTATGCGGTAGAATCGTAACATGGTGATCATCCTAAACAATGCATAATCGAGACATGAGAGGGAAGTGGGATTTTATCGACATGATCAATGGGGGTTTGCTTGCCTTGCTGACGAGGTTCGGGTTCTGGATCTTCAGCGAAGGGGGTGACCTCTTGCTCCGGTTCCACCTCTACTCGACAAACAAAGCACGAAGTAGCAATCAAATGAATGCAATGCTCAAGCACATGAATGAATGTTGAAACTTGAAGTATAAGTTTTGATGTGTGAGGCAATTCCATTTAAGTGGAGTATATTGCATTTGAAATGCAAATTCAAAATCCACATTTGAATTCAACTTAGCCAAGTTGTAAGTGACATAGTTTGATCATTTTGAATTATTCCAAATGTGTATGATATGCCTCTGATGTGTGGTTGAAATGTAGCATGTTGCCATGGTTCAAGTTGCAAAATTATTTGATTTGAATTTGAATTAATTCCATTTAAATCAAATAGCAAATGCTACTGATCACATTTTAAATTCAACTCAAACAGAGTTGAAAGTTGCATATTTGGAAAGATAATTTTCTCCTGATCATTTTCATATATTATTTGTCCAATTTGGAGTTAATATGAATTTTCTATGAATTTCCAAAGTTTGGGGTATTTTCTGGAATTTCTGTAATTTATTAAATCTCTGGAAATTCCTTTATTGCGTCACTGTGGTGTCATGCTGGCGTCAGGGGGGTTTGACCCGAGTCAAACTGACAAGGGGCCCCACTGGTTAGCCTCTGTAGGGTTAAACCCGGTTTAAGTTAACCCCCTGGATTAGATTAGGGGCACTGGGGCCCAGGGGTCAGTGGGGTTAGGGGTGTGATTAGGGGTGGGTTAGTGCTTAAATGCCCGGCGGTTAGCCGCCGGTGGCACGGGCACGGCGGCGTGGTCGCCGGAGTGACCAAACGGCCACGGGAGAGCACGGGGAGGACACCATTCAACTCAGCATCGTCTTCCGCATCATCTGGAGGCAACGGGGGTTCACGAGGTGGTCGGGAGAGACGACGGCGACGACTCCGGCGGAAACAGAGAAACGGCGAGGTCGTAGCCTAGGCTAGGGAGCACGGTTTGAGGTGATCTTGGGTGCGTTCGAAAGCTGGGAAGGCTAGGTGCCAAACGCACGCACGGGTGCATCACCAGAGGCACTGAAGCGAGCTCCAGTTCGACCATGGCAGCGAGCTTGCTCGGGATCCATGGCGGATTCGGTTGTGGGGTAAACGAGACGCTATGAACTTAGGGGAAAGGTGAAGAAGCTCACCCTGAAGCTAATGGAGAAGACGGTGAGGCCGGGGATGCTGTGTAGCCGAGGAATTTGACGACGGCGACTCACGGGTCCGGCGACTTCTCGGTGAAGCTGGCGTCGTCTGCTGAGGCGCTCGGGCTCGATTGCTTGAGGGGAACGATGAAGAAGCTTGCTGCGGTTCTTCTGGACACGGCGGCACGGCTCGGGGACGACTGTGGCTACGTGGGCTCGACGGCGTGCTCCACGGCGGTCTTTGGGCGGCGACGAATCGGGCGCAGGAGGAGGAGGAAGATGAAGAGGAGGGGGGAATGGATCAGGACGGCTGCGCGGCGTCTCCAGCGAAGGGATAAGGCGCGGGACAGGCAGGCAGCTGCCTGTCGTGCCCACGGCGGTCGCCGGCGAGGTGCCTGCCTGCCTGGAGGGAAGAAGACGCATGTAATCCCCTCCAGGTGGGCTGGGCCGGCCAGGTGGGCTGCGGGGAGTTAGCTGGGCTGAAACCAGGTAAGTTCCTTTTTCCTTTTCTCTCTGTTTAATCTTTCCTTTCTTTTTCTGTAATTTTTTTTGGCTCTGATAAAAATACCAAACCATTTTATTAAATGCTGAAAACTTTTACATGGCCTCATAATAATATGGACAAGCCACTCATAAACTTTCAACATTTTTAAAATTCAAATGATTTGAATTTTAAATCAAATAGGGGGATTTCTTTAATTCCAAGGTACTGTTTGAATATTTGAAAAATCTATGAGCATGGGGGGGGGGGTCCCACATCACTTGATATGTGATCATACTCATTTATAAGACTTTTCAAAACTCTAACATGAATTTTTGGAAAAGATTTTTATCTGGCCTTTTGAATTAATTCATCTGGGGGGTGTTCCTTCTCCCATTTTGATTTTGAATTTGATTTCCAAGATTTCTTTTTGAAAATTTGACATGATGCAAAGGCACTAGCTAACCCTAGCACATACCTAACAGAGGGATCTGACATCGCGGCATATTTTCTGGAAGGTGCTGCTCTTCAGTGGTGGGAGAATTTCGTAGCAATGCAGCCCGTTGGTCACGTGGTGACTTGGCAAGAGTTCTGTGATGAATTCTGAGGATATCATATTCCGGATCAGCTGATGGAGTGCAAGAGAGCAGAATTTTGCAATCTGACCCAAGGAAAGATGACTATTCATGAGTATCGGACTGAGTTCACTCGTCTAGCACGTTATGCCCAAGAAGAAGTATCCACCGATGCCAAGAAACAAGCAAGGTTCCGCAAGGGACTTAGCCCTGTTCTTCGTCATGACCTGAATCTTCAGGAGTTCGTCAACTTCAGGGACTTGGTCGACAAATCCTTCAAGGACGAGTATGGAAATGAGTTGTACGAAGAGTCTCGCAAGCGTGATCGTGAGTTTGCCCAATCTTCTGGCCCAGTTTCTCGAAAACGATGTGTATGGATTCCCTTCAGTGACGTCAGTCATGCTGTAAGTGCTTCTAGACTACCAACCACCATATATCGTCCACCTCAACCCAATCTTCCTCCTTGGAATTTTGTTGGACAATCAAGTGCTCAAGTTCCTTTCATTCCACGTGGTGTTTGTTTCCAATGTGGACAATCAGGTCACAAATTTCGAGAGTGTCCCCAAAATCATGTAGCCATCACACCTAATCCCAAGCAAGCTTTTTGTCGTGGTAAGCCACCACCCAAAACTTCCAATGTCAAGCCTCCTGCCTATGAATATGGTTATGTGAATCACGTATCCATTCTAGATTCCCATAAGTCAACCGATGTTGTACTTGGAACCCTTCCTGTCAATTCCACCCCAGCTTCGGTTCTTTTCGACCCAGGAGCACCTCATTCATTCATATCCCAGGATTTTGCACTGTCACATGACATCTCTTTTTCGATGTTATCCACACCCTTAGTTGTGCAAGCCCCTGGATCCAGATGGCACACCACCATGGTGAGTCATGAGAATGAAATTGCTATTGAGGGTTTAGTATTCCTTGCATCACTTATAGCCCTCAAGTCTTCAGACATTGATGTGATCTTAGGTATGGATTGGTTATCAAGACAGAATGCTATCCTTGATTGTAAAGCCAAGTCAGTTAAACTCACCCATCCTTCAGGCCAGACAATCAAGTACGCCTCACCAAGCTCTAGAACCCAGGTGCATTCTTGGAATGTGCTTCCCCTTCCTGACATTGAAGATATTCCAGTGGTTCGTGACTTCCCGGATGTCTTTCCAGAAGAGCTGCCAGGCATACCACCTGACAGATCTGTAGAGTTTTTGGTAGATCTTATCCCAGGAACCGCCCCAATATCCAGACGCCCATATAGAATGGCCCCACGTGAGTTAGCTGAGCTCAAAATCCAACTTGAAGCTTCGTTGGCAAAAGGCTTAATCCGCCCTAGCTCATCGCCATGGGGTTGCCCCGTTCTGTTCGTAAAGAAGAAAGATGGAACAGAAAGGATGTGCGTAGACTATCGCCCGCTAAATCTAGCGACGATAAAGAACAAGTACCCACTTCCCAGGATCAATGATCTTTATTAGCAACTTGCTGGATCCTCTGTCTTCTCCAAAATGGATTTGAGATTAGGCTATCATCAAATCAAAATCAGAAACGAGGACATTCCCAAAACCGCTTTTACTACTCGTTATGGTCTTTATGAGTACACCGTCATGTCCTTCGGTTTAACCAATGCCCCTGCCCCATTCTTGCGCTTGACGAATTCGATCTTCATGGAGTACCTAGATAAATTTGTTGTAGTTTATCTTGATGACATTCTCATCTACTCGAAGAACGAAGAAGAGCACGCAGAACATCTTAGGTTGGTATTGATGAAACTTAGAGAGCATCTCCTATATGCCAAATTCTCAAAGTGTGAATTCTGGCTACCAGAAGTGACCTACTTAGGCCACGTGATTTCTGCCAAAGGCATTGCTGTCAATCCCGAGAGAGTTCAGGCCGTCCTTGAGTGGACTCCACCTGAATCGGTTAAGCAAGTTAGGAGTTTTCTTGGCTTAGCAAGCTATTGCCGCCGCTTCGTCGAGAACTTTTCTAAAGTTGCAAAGCCTCTAACTGAACTCCTCAAGAAAGATAAGAAATTCCAATGTACCCCCAAGTGCGAGGAAAGCTTTCAAGAGCTAAAAAGAAGATTGACTTCTGCACCCGTACTTGCGCCTCCAGACACCAAAAAGGATTTCGAGATTTATTGTGATGCTTCACGGCAAGGGTTAGGATGCATAATTATGCAAGATAGACATGTGGTAGCTTACGCTTCACGCCAATTGCGTCCACATGAAGAGAACTATCCTACCCATGATCTTGAACTCGCTGCTGTAGTTCATGCCCTGACAACTTGGCGACATTACCTCCTTGGTAATCGTTGTGAGATCTATTCCGAACACCAAATCCTCAATTACATTTTCACCCAACCAGATCTTAATCTCAGGCAAAGACGCTGGATTGAGTTGATTAAAGATTATGACTTAGGAATTTCTTACACCCCAGGCAAAGCCAATGTCATGGCTGATGGACTAAGTCGTAAGTCGTATTGTAACAACCACATGTTACAACAGTATCAACCACTTCGCTATGAGGAACTACGAAAGCTTAATCTTGAGATTGTTCCTTATGGATTCCTTTCCACCTTAGTAGTGAAACCAACTCTTGAGGATCAAATCAAAGCTGCACAGAAACGTGCTCGAGGTATCCGATACATCAAAGAAAACATTGCTAGTTGTAAGGCTAAATGTTTTACCCTAGACAATGAAGGCATTGTATACTTTGAGAACAGGATAGTAGTACCGAAGAATGAGAACCTTAGACAGCTGATCCTTAAAGAAGCCCATGAATCTCCCCTCTCGATTCATCCCGGTGGTACAAAAATATATCGAGATCTACGCCAGAGATTTTGGTGGACTAGGATGAAGAGAGAAATTGCTCAGTTCATTGCTGAATGTGATGTTTGTCGTCGCGTTAAGGCAGAACATCAAAGACCTGCTGGTGCTCTTAGACCTTCGCCTATCCCCGAGTGGAAATGGGATAAAGTCAATATGGACTTCATCACTGGCTTTCCAAAAACCCAGAAAGGAAATGATGCCATCTTCGTTGTCATTGATAGACTTTCAAAAGTTGCTCACTTCCTTCCTGTTCGCGAGTCTATAACTGCTAGCCAGTTAGCGGACTTGTATGTCTCCCGAATCGTATCACTTCACAGTGTTCCTTTGGAAATCAATTCAGACCGTGATAGTCTTTTCACTTCTCGATTTTGGGAAAGTTTCCAGAATGCTAAGGGAACCCACCTCTCCTTTAGCACCGCTTATCACCCGCAGTCCAGTGGTCAAGTAGAAAGGGTCAATAAAATTCTCGAAGACATGCTCAGAGCCTGTCTTATCTCTTTCGGAAAGAAATGGGAGAATTCTCTTCCTTTTGCCGAATTTGCTGTCAGAACCCTCTGTTAGGTATGTGCTAGGGTTAGCTAGTGCCTTTGCATCATGTCAAAATTTCAAAAAAAGAAATCTTGGAAATCAAATTCAAAATCAAAATGGGAGAAGGAACACCCCCCAGATGAATTAATTCAAAAGGCCAGATAAAAATATTTTCCAAAAATTCATGTTAGAGTTTTGAAAAGTCTTATAAATGAGTGTGATCACATATCAAGTGATGTGGGACCCACCCCATGCTCATAGATTTTTCAAATATTCAAACAGTACCTTGGAATTAAAGAAATACCCCTTTTTGATTTAAAATTCAAATCATTTGAATTTTAAAAATGTTGAAAGTTTATGAGTGGCTAGTCTATATTATTATGAGGCCATATAAAAGTTTTCAGCATTTAATAAAATGTTTAGCTATTTTATTTAGCCAAACAGAACAAAGATCAGAAGAGAAAACAGAAGGAAAAAGAAAAAACAGAAAGTAGCCCACTTACCTGGGCCACCCCGGCCCAACTTACCGTTTCAGCAGCCCAGCCCGCAGCCTCCCCTTGTCGTCTTCCCCGGCGCGGCAAGCAGCTCGCTGGAGCGCATGCCGACGCCGGCGAGCACCTGCTGCCCTGCCTGGCGTCTCCCGAGCCTTCTAGACACGTCCTGGAGACGCCCTGAGCCATCCTAATCCATTCCCCCCCTCCTCATCGTCTTCCTCCTCCTCCTGCGCCCGATTTCACCGCCGCCCGAAGACCACCGTGGAGCACGCCGTCGAGAACACGTAGCCACCGTCGTCCCCGAGCCGTGCCGCCGTGTCCAGGAGAACCACAGCAAGCCTCTTCATCGTTCCCCTCAAGCAATCGAGCCCGAGCACCTCAGCAATCGACGCCAGCTTCACCGAGAGCTCGCCGGAACCGTGAGTCGCCGTCGTCAAATTCCTCGGCTACACAGCATCCCCGGCCTCACCGTCTTCTCCATTAGCTTCAGGGTGAGCTTCTTCACCTTTCCCCTAAGTTTGCAGAATCTCGTTTGCCCCACAACCGAATCCGCCATGGATCCCGAGCAAGCTCGCCGCCATGGTCGTCGCCCTCCTCGCTCCAGTGCTTGTCGTGGACCCCCAGTGCATGCGTTTGACTCCCGCGTATGCCCGCTTTCGAACGCAACCAAGAACGCCCCAAACCGTGCTCCCTGGCCTCGGCTACGACCTCGCCGTTTCTCTGTTTCCGCCGGAGTCGTCGCCGTCGTCACTCCCGACCACCCCGTGAACCCCCGTTGCCTCCAGATGATGCGGAAGACGATGCTGAGTCGTTTGGTGTCCTCCCCGTGCTCTCCCGTGGCCTCTAGCTCACTCCGGTAAGTCGCCGCCGTGGCCAGACCGGCGGCGAGTTAGCCCTAAGCCCCCCCTGTTTCACCAGTTAAGTGACCCCCTGGGTCACTGACCAGTGGGCCCAGTGGCTTAATTAAGCCACTGGTTAAGTTAACCCAGCCGGGTTAATTAGCCCAGCCACTGACAGGGTGGCCCCACCTGTCAGCCCCCCCTGCTGACGCAATAATTCATTTAAGAATTTCCAGAAAATCAAAAATGTTAAAATAATTCCAGAAAAGGCAGAAATTACCCCAAACTTTGGAAATTCATAGAAAATTCATATTAACTCCAAATTGGACAAATAATATATGAAAAATGATCAGGAGAAAATTATCTTTCCAAATATGCAACTTTCAACTCTGTTTGAGTTGAATTTAAAATGGGACCAGTAGCATATGTCATTTGGTTTATTTGAATTTATTTCAAATTCAAATCAATTGAGTTTGCAACTTGGACCATGGATTTAACCTATACTTCAACCACACTTCAGAGGCATATAATACACCTTTGAAGTTGATTCAAAATGATCAAACTATATCACATATAACTTGGTTAATGTTGAATTCAAATGTGGAGTTTGAATTTGCATTTTAAATGCAATATATTCCACTTAAATGGAATTGCCTCACCCATCAAAACTTATACTTCAAGCTTTAACATTCAATCATGTGCTTGAGAATTGCATTCATATTGATTGCTACTTCGTGCTTTGTTTGTCGAGTAGAGGTGGAACCGGAGCAAGAGGTCACCCCCTTCGCTGAAGATCCAGAACCCGAACCTCGTCAGCAAGGCAAGCAAAACCCCATTGATCATGTCGATAAAATCCCACTTCCCTCTCATGTCTCGCTTATGCATTGTATAGGATGATCACCATGTTACGATTCTACCGCATAGATGAACCCATTCCTTTGCATGACCTATCATTTTGTCACAGTAGTAAGCAAACCACAATCCTAGCAACTTTGGAGTTGTTTGATATCATGTAACCCCTGCAAATGCTACTTCTTATTGCATGCTTAGTATGATACCATGTTGTTACTGTGATGTGAGTCGGGATGGGAATGATCATGTTGATGATGGTAGAAAAGTGTTGGTGAATCGACCCTAATACAAGGTGAACGATGAGAGGCTGTGTAGGAGTACACGGTGGGTTGTCTCGTTGAACACCGCCCTAAGTCCGAGTTCTTGTTTGGTGATCCAAGATGAAGAGTACAACCACACATTGGGCTCACTGACCCCTCTCAACCTATTAACTCATCCCTTTCGATGTCCAGATGTCGCAGTAGTTCGGAGTTCTGGTAGGCTTGTGGCCTGGATGCTAAGTGAGAGAACGGCTCAACCGAGACCGTCTTATGCACCACGCACACATCGCTTGGGTCCTCTTCGGTAAACCGGCCGGGTTCACGATTGTGGTAGCCAACCCAAGTAGGCGGCTTTCTTGGACTAGATAGGCTATGAGGTAACAGTTGTGGTGAGCATCCTCGCTGGCACCCCTTGAATGGTGTCGAGATCAAAGGCGGTAAATGATGGTCATGTGTGTGTAGCGGTACACCCTTGCAAGGTTAACGAAACTATTCGAATAGCCACGTCCGCGGTTATGGACTACTTGGAAAGCTTAGCTTGATTATTAGATAACTTGAACCGGATACTTCTAAAACACACCAAGATAAGTGTGAGTGCTATGGCGTGCTTTCTCGTGGGGAAGTCGAGGAAGGCACCATAGTAGTGTAATTGGTTGGTGAAGGTAGTGGACTCGTGTACGCTTCTTACCTCAAAGTCTGGTACTCGTAGTTCAGGATTAGCCAAGTCAAAGCTGGCATTTCTGCAAGTGAACCCCACCTCCTTTTACCTTGACACATGTGCATGAGTAGTATAGCTCCTATGTAAGTCTTGCTGAGTACGCCTTTGTACTCACGTTTGCTTAATCTATGTTTTTAGATAATGCCACTGACCCCGATGGTGGCTTCTTCATCGAGCTGGACGACTGAAGTTAAGCTAGTCTAGTCCCAGTCAGCAGACTGGTTCCCTCGTGGAGGGCTTTATGTTTGAATAAGGCTTCTTAAGCCAATTTGTTAAACTTGTCTGTACTCAGACATAATTTGCTTCCGCTTTATGTTGTAATGTTGGATCACATGTATGTGATCTCTGTGTGTACTCTATAAGAGTTATAAATAAAATGTACACTTTGTAGAGAATTGCAATGGTACCTGCTGTTCATACAAGGCATGTGTGCTGCGTGTATGTTTATAACATGCATGTCTTTGTATGGGTTTTCGAGACCTTAGTTGTGTTCTGGCTGGCGGTCTTTCATACACCAAGTGGCCCTTAGATGTGCGCAGCTTGGGGCATCGCGATGCGATTGTCCGAGACTCCGTCTCGTGCACACTTTGTGGTATGATCGAGCCCGCCCTAGACCCCGACTAAGTGATCGGGCTGGAGTAAGTCTATGTAAGAGTTTTGAGATAGTCGATAGTATGGTTGAGGCGACTTGTCTTTGATTATGGGAGTTCACCACCCATATCATTAGACTTGTGTGCGGACGATGAGGACCCATCACAGTTGATCATCCGGCCTGGATGGGATGCCCCTCACGTACGATGCTTTCCGAGAATGTTCAGTGCTTGGCCTTGTCTGCTTAGACAAGTGGGTGCGGTTCTCGGCTCTCCATATGACTATGTCTTAACTGTACTTGTATACGCTAACCCCGGGTCCCGACAGACTATAACAATAGCTTCCAATCTAGTTTGGGCATGGCTCCTTTTGAAATTCTCTATGGACGGAAATGTCGAACACCCCTAAACTGGTCAGAAACCGGTGAAAGGAAATTCTTTGGACCAGATTTGATTCAGGATGCAGAAGAGCAGGTTCGCATTGTTCGTGAGAAATTGAAAATAGCCCAGTCTCGTCAGAAAAGCTATTATGATCGTCATCATAGGGAAGAAATCTATAATCTGTATGAGAAGGCTTACCTTCGGGTTACTCCTCTGAAGGGTACCCATCGCTTCGGTATCAAAGGCAAGTTGGCCCCACGTTATATCGGTCCCTTTTTCATTCTCGCTAAACATGGAGAAGTTGCCTACCAATTGGAACTACCCCCTCACCTCTCCCAGGTTCATGATGTCTTCCACGTCTCTCAACTCAGGCGTTGCTTCAAGGACCCCATCCGCGAAGTAGATCGCGAAACGCTTGATCTCCAAGATAACCTTTCATATCGAGAGTACGTTGTTCGTATTCTTGATGAAGCCGAGCGTAGCACCAGACGTCAGAAGATCAGATTCCTCAAAGTGCAGTGGTCACATCATTCAGAGAAAAAAGCTACCTGGGAACAAGAGGATCGTCTACGAGCTGAGTACCCCACACTCTTCCTGACGACTTCTGAATCTCGGGACGAGATTCTTTTGAGTGGGGGCGAGTTGTCAGAACCCTAAATTAGGTTTGTGTTTAACCTAGCTTGCATTTTGCATCATGAAAATTTTTGCAAAAGAAAAAGAAATGGGGAAAAGAAAAGCCCTAAATGATTTAAATAAAAAGGCCAGAAATAAATCTTTTTCCAAAATTCTTTTGGATATGTTGAAAATTCCTAAAAATGAGTGTGATCATTTTAAAAGTGATTTGGGATTAATCCCATGCTCATAGATTTTTCAAAAATCCAAACAGTGTTTGGAAATTAAATCAATTGCCTATTTGAATTGAGATTCAAATAATTTGAATTTCAAAAATTCCCAAAACTTGGGGTTGACTAATACTAAGTCACCTAGGTTTTTAAAAAATAATTGGGGGTTTTTCTAAAATGCCCTAGTATTTATTTTTAGGGAAAAACAAAAAGAACAGAAAGAAAAAAAAGAAAAAAAAAGAGAAACCCTTACCTGTTGCCCAGGGCGAGGCCCAGTCTGGCTTCTGGCCCAACACAGCCCACAGGGGAGGGCAGGGTCGTCTTCTACCCTGGACAGGCGGTGACGAGGGGGTGACCCCACGACTCCTACTAATGGGCCTACCCGGTGTCATTGAAGGCCCAGGAAGCTACCGCCGGATTCACCTTGGCCCGCTAGATGGCACCGACATTGGGAGTCCTCGACTGACAAGGAAGATGCAGGGACTTGCCGTACAAGCTAGGGTTAGATTTCCTGTAATTGTAGATTGATTCCCCGAGACCTGGTCTACTATATAAAGGCCAGGAGGGGCAACGCATAAAGAGATACATCGCCTGTAACCCTAGCCTAGAGCGCATCTACCTTGGCATCCCCTGTAACTTCTCCACAATCAATATATCGAGCAGGAAGTGTATCCTCCTGTTTGCCGACGAGCTTATCGTCCAACCTGTGTCTTCTCCAACTAGCCCAGGGTCCCTAACCATGGGACTTGCCGGGGCCGATCCTCGACAATTGGCGCCGACCGTGGGGACTACACAGGTTGGGAACGCGATCTCGGCGGTCTCACTACCATCAACGCTTGCCAGCTCGAAGATTCAGGCGAGATCCAATCTGCTCGAGTCCCTAGGGTTCACGGCCCACCTCCCGGCCCTGAAGCCAGTCTTCACGGATCTGCAGTCTGGCGTCGATCTGATCTTCGGAGAATACCGGATCTACATCAACCACTGGGGAAGTCTCCGCCTAACCGACGACGTTCAAGCACCTACAGCAGCAACCGAGGCGGACGTCACCTGCACGGCCAACACACCGACCAATAGCAGCCGAGTGCCGTCACTGAGCATCATAGCACTCGCCGTCCCTCGGACAGGCCCCTAGCATGGAGAAGCACCGACGCGCAAGCCAGCAGAGGAGCGACCGGAACACCCTCGCAAGTGTTCATGGCGGAAGTCGACGCACCACCACCAGGAATCAACGGGCAAATTGAAAACCCGAGTGCTCCGCGGGACATGCAGAATACCAGCGGAGCAGCAGGACCCGCCAAGGAAGCCCGGATGGTCGTGCAACTGGGCGATCCAGGAAGCATACCAACGAAAGTCCCAGCGGGACAGGCACCTGGCAACCAAGCAAGTAACCTGCAGCCAAGGCAGCCGCTTGGCCCGAGCGCCCAGCCACCAGGAGGCAGACAACAGGCCACAACCGCCAAGAAACCGCACCACCAAAAGAGAAAATCATCTTACCCAAGGAAACCATAGCGATGGTACAGGAAGCAGTCAAACTCGGCAGGATGCTGCCAAGAAACGCCACAAGAGACGAACTAAGAGCGGACACTAAATTAGCGGGAGAACGGACGCAACGATGGCGCCAGGCCATGGAAGCGCAGGAAAGAGAAGAACTCGAGAGGAAAAGCAGTCGCCCGCAACCTGCCGGAAGCAGTCGCTGCTCCCCTACCCGCGACAGATCAAAAGTCAACAACCTACGGAAATCGGAAAGGGAGAGAGTGATCCGCAAGCTCGACGACGACTTCAAACTAGAAGAGGATGACGGCGACGAGGAGCCCCTCACACCAGCGGAGGAACTCATAAGCGCCCAGGACTACCTATCTCGTGCCCGGACAAGCTCTAAAGGGAAATCAGACCGCTACACCTCGATCGCCCTACAAATAATGAAGGACGCCATCGACAACTCAGCACCCAAAAACCCCAGCACCAGGCGGCAGGCCCGCGAGCGGACACCAGACAGGGAACCTAGCGACCCTGACGACGACGACGACGATAATAGCGACGACGACGACGACAGGCGCGGGAACCCAAACAGGGGCAGAAGGTGCGACGACAGCCGCGCACACCACAGCACTCGGCGAGACGCACGTGACGACATCACCCAGAGCAGAGTCAACCGCGGCAGGCGGCGACGCGCGGCGCGCGAAGAATACTCCGACGAGGAAGCTTCCGAAGAAGAAGCCGAGCCATGCGGAGCACTATGCTTCACCCGAACCGTACGCGAGACACGCATGCCAAACGATTCAAGCTCAACTCGACGACACTAAAGTACAACGGACTTGAAGAACCAGAGGCATGGCTTGAAGACTACTTAACTGCGGTCAAATTCCAGCGCGGAACCAACATCACAGCAATGCAGTACATACAGTTGATGCTCGAGGGCTCCGCGCGGCACTTGCTCAAAAACCTACGGTGTGGGTCCATCAGCTCCTGGAGACAGTTCCGCGCCGCTTTCATCGAGAATTTCAAGTCAACCTACAAACGGCCGGCATCACTCGAGGAGCTGCGAGCGTGCAAGCAAGGAACAAGGGAGACCCTGAGGGCGTACATCCAGCGGTGGACGATCCTCAAAAACTCCGCAGAAGATATATCAGACGAGAGCGCAATCGACGCTTTCTGAAGAGGCCTACAGCGCATTGAGTTCAAGGAGCAGCTGGGGAAAATGAAAGTCCGCACACTCGCAAAACTACTGGAACTAGCCAACAGCTGGGCAGACGACGAAGATTCCGTCCGTAACGAAACTGAAACCTTCGTAGCACGATCAGAGCACGAATACGACTACAACGGAGACAGAGGAGGCGACAAAAGGAGGAAACGGCCAAGGTGACAATTCTACGACGATCGAGGACCCGACATGGTTGCTGCCGGCTTCCCAAACGACCGAAACGGGCGGCGACGCGACGAAAACAGACAGCCAAACAGAGAGAACCAGGAAGACGAGCCTCAATCGCAGAAACATGAATGGTAGCCAAAGCAACCGCGGGACGGCACACGAGCGCCTAGAACGGCAAAAGAGCAGCTCGACAGCCCATGCACCATACATGGATTCAGAAACGAGCGAGGAGAAATAAGATCATCCCACACCCTCAGGAACTGCAGAAGCTTCAACGAGCTAGCAGAAGAGAAGAACCGCCCCACGGCCCCTGCAGGGCAACCTCTCGCAAGCATAGCAATCGGGCCAGTCGCCCACAACGCGCCACCAGCCCCTCCGTTGCCGACGAGGCAGGTGGGCTCCATCCAAGAGAGACAAAGGACACCGGATGAAGACCAGTACCCAGAAGCTCACGGAAGAATTTATATGATGCAAGAAGGAAGGCCCTCCAACCGCCAGCAGAAGCAAGTAACTAGACAAGACTTCCAGGCGACATCCGCACACCCAGCGGTCCCAGAATACCTGCGCGGGTCGGAAACAGAGATAACCTTTTCCCGAGACGACCACCCACCAGTTGTCCCCCGACCAGGACACGCAGCACTAGTACTGGAGGCGTGGATCGGGAACTACGACATGTCCCGCGTGTTCATGGACGGCGGCAGCGGAATCAACATCATATTCACCCGAACGCTCGACGACATGTTGATCCAAAGCAACGCCCTGAAGCCCTCAAGGACGAATTTCCACGGGATCGTACCAGGCAAAGCAGTTTATCCCATGGGAAGAATAAGCCTGGAAGTGGTCTTCGGGTGCGCGACCAACTTTCGCAAAGAGATATTGGACTTCGAGGTGGTCGACTGGAAGTCGCAATACCACGCAATCCTCGGGCGACCAGCCTTCGCCCGCTTCATGGCTGTACCTCATTACGCCTACCTCAAGCTGAAAATGCCAGGGCCACATGGTGTCATTACAATCAATGGAAGCTTTGTCAGATCCGACAGATGCGACAAGGAATTCCACAAGTTAGCAGAAGCCTTCATAACCCATCAAAACGATGGCACCACATGAGCCACAGAAGAAAACCTCCCGTAGACGATGAACCAGCAGATGGACACAAGCGCCAGGCAACAAAGCTACCGGCCATCAAGGCCACTTACAGCAGATAAAAGGTATCCGTCTTCAACGGAACCTCCCTCCTTTTATTTTTTCCAGACTTACTGTATGAGACAATAGGGAAAAGCGTGATTCAAGTATCCCCCACAAAAATAAACTCCGGCACTCGGGGGCTCGCCGAAGCAGCCACCCCTCGAGTCGTCTCCCGCAATCGCGGCACAAAAAACAAACTTTGGCACTCGGGGGCTCGCCGAAGCAGCCACCCCTCGAGTCGTCTCCCGCAATCGCGGCACAAAAAACAAACTTTGGCACTCGGGGGCTCGCCGAAGTAGCCACCCCTCAAGTCGTCTCCCGCAATCGCGGCACAAAAAACAAACTTTGGCACTCGGGGGCTCGCCGAAGCAGCCACCCCTCGAGTCGTCTCCCGCAATCGCGGCACAAAAAACAAACTTTGGCACTCGGGGGCTCGCCGAAGCAACCACCCCTCGAGTCGTCTCCCGCAATCGCGGCACAAAAATAAACTTTGGCACTCGGGGGCTCGCCGAAGCAGCCACCCCTCGAGTCGTCTCCCGCAATCGCGACACAAAAATAAACTCCGGCACTCGGGGGCTCGCCGAAGCAGCCACCCCTCGAATCGCCTCCCGCAATCGCGGCACAAAAATAAACTCCGGCACTCGGGGGCTCGCCGAAGCAGCCACCCCTCGAGTCGTCTCCCGCAATCGTGGCACAAAAACAAACTCCGGCACTCGGGGGCTCGCCGAAGCAGCTACCCCCCGAGTCGTCTCCCGCAATCGCGGCACAAAAATAAACTCCGGCACTCGGGGGCTCGCCGAAGCAGCTAGCCCGGGAATAAGAGTCCCTCCCCAAGCCATCTTCCACAGAGCACATTCTAGCAAGAGAGGAAGTCAAAAACAAGACAATTAATCTAATGGCTCCTGCTTGGCCATAATATGAGCGCCTAAACTACGGTCGCTCTCTTCAACGACGCGCGCTACAACACGACCCGCAAGTTCGCCAACGGCTGCATAATAACCGTCCATCGACTGAGCCCTACCACCCGGAGGACCCCGTACAACCTCTCCGAGATCTACACCAGGCCAGTGACTATGGACCAAACCTAAAGCAACCCGAGCTCCCGCTCGAATCAAGTGGTCCATCACGCGACGCAGCTCGGCAGGTTGGGTAAAGAAGAGGCAAAGCGTCTCAAGCCTGGAAGGGACAACTGCCAACGGATAAAACTGGGCATGAATGCCACCCAGCACCCGCTGGCAGTACCTCAACGCCAACGGAACCTGCTCGACGCGAAGACGCAGCAAAGCAAAAGAATGAGCACGGGCCCCATCCGCCCAAAAGGGGTTCCTGGCTCGCACAACAGGATCTTCCAAGCGCGACATCTCAGAATGCACGGCCGCCTCTTCATCTCGGGACCTCCCCGCCAGGACTTCGCCAAAGAAATAGCAACTACAGTCAAGACTAAAGCACGAGGAGGACTCGCAGAATCAAGCAAAAGCAAAACTCACCCCGCAGAACATCAGCTAGACTGGCAACCCACGAAGCAAGATCGTCAATCATAGCCTCGGCACGCTCTCGTCGAGACCGATGGACAGCCACAGAAGCCTTCAGCTGCACAATCTCCCGCTCGGCATTCCTCAACCGCAAGCAAACAAACTCATAGGCACCCTCGCGAGCGTCATCCTTCAATGAATTCCAAGGACGAAGAACACCCGGAGCGGCCTACCGCAAATAAAAGCACAAGCATCAAACACCAGAAGGGACAAGCTAAGCAAAGTCAAGATAGATAAACACAGCCGACAAGCAACAATCACAGCAGAGTCGCGCGTTACAGATGAAGTCTCAACAATAATACTACCGCCCCCCTCCCTCGCCCACAATAGGATTAATCTGGGCGTCCACAGCCTTTTGCAGCAGAAGAGCAAGCTGATCAGCACGCCCAAGCAGCTCCGGCGAGTAGCCTGGGATGGTCTCAACCAAGGATTCGTCAATAGAAATCCCGTGCCCCATAAGGACAACAAGATCCGTAGAAGAGCCACTCACCAAGCTGTCAGCAACCAACTCCCCCACGCGCTTCCCCTCCGGACCAAACGCAGCCACGAGAGCATCCAGGCCCTCGGGCACCTTCGAAGCATCCGGCATCAGGTGCTCATGAACACGGCGAAGAAGATCAGAGGCACGACCACAAACACCCTCGACAGCAGCAATAGCACACGCAAGAGCATCCGCAGCCCCCTTCAGAATGCCAGACCCCGAGGCAGCAACTTCGACCGGCTTCAAACCTGCAGTAGCTGCCAACAAGCAATGGAACGTCAAAAAAAAGGAGACAAATGTAACAGAAGGAAAAGTACAGGATCCACACTTACAAGTAAGTCGGTCCGCCAGCACTCGAAGGCGTTTCCCCTCCGCCAACTCCATCTGCTCATATGCCCCCTCAGCTTGACGAAGGCGAACGAGCTCCTCATGCTGCTCGTGCAGCTCCACCTCTTTTCAAAACAAAGCTTCCTGCAAGTGGGAAGCAGTTCGAGAAACCTTGTCGGCCCGCTTCTCGGCCGCCCGGCGAAGACCTGACGTGCATCCAACCACAAGGAAAAAGTCAGCGCAATAAAACGTGGAAAAGCTCCACTCCAAACAGCCTAGAGGAAGACGCACCATCCATGGCAATTAACGCATCCTGGGTAGAATCATGATACCTTTGCCACCGTTCAGCATCGATGATCAGGCGCTCATAGTGTTGGAAGACAGGCTGTAAACAAACGTCAAAACGCAGTAAGGAAAATGATACTGTAAGCAACCGCACGCGCTTTCTCACATCCTCGGGGGCTACTCCCATCGGGAGCACTGCCGTGCTCCCAATGAAAAAGAACACAAAATAGAAGCCTACCATAGCAGAAAAACGGTCAAAGGCACGGATTTTATCTTCAGCTGCAAGATCGAAGCGACCAAAGAAAGGAGGACCTAGCTCGGCAAGTTTAACGTCAGAAGCCCCACCAACAGGCGCACCCGAAGAAGGTGCGACAAGGACGGCACCTGCCTCCGCGGCAGTCGCCGGAGGGGAAGACCGACCAACAGGAGTAGCAGGGACATCATGACAATGAACAGCTGCCGAGTCTGTCGACTTCAGATCCAAGGTGGCCGCACTGCTACCCGAAGCAGTCGGAAGAGTCGCAACACTAAAAACCAGCTATCAGATACAGAAGCAAGAAGCAAACAATGTACAAAACCAAGGAAAACACTTACCCACTCTGCGCAGGGCGAGCGCGCCACAGCCGGTTTCTCTTTGGAGCCGCAGGCGCAGAAGGCAGATCAGCAGCTGGAGCTACGGGAGCAGCAGTATCACGATCCCCAAAACTCCCGGGGCAGGACCGCTTCACACGAAAAGGGCCTGAATCCTCACTGTCCCTAGATTCAACGATCATGGGCCCCATCCCGGCGGACCGAGCAACACCTTCGGCAGCAGAGGCATTAGGTTCCTCGAGGATATCAGCATCCTCCTGTTGAGGAGGATTACGCAGCAAAGGGTCATGTCCCTACAGCACGCAATAAAAACAACAGTCAGCAGATAAGCAACCGCATAAACATAGGCAAGGCGACGCGGTCACAAACCTGAGGAGGAGGGTTTTCAACAGAGTATGGGCGCGCAAGCCGCATCTCAGAGTCACTCGAGTACTTGGTCACCCATTGGAGTCGGGTGAGAAGCTCGCCAGACTCGAAATCTTCAGGCGAGCACCTGGTCGGGCCAGCAGGACCCAGATACTGCCACATAGGAGAGGCACGATGTTGCAGCGGCTGAACTCTTCTCCCCATGAAAACAGAGATAAGCTCCCCACCAGACAATTCATCCTTCAACAAAGAAATCCTATCTAGATAGGGAGTCAGCTCAGTTGATTCCGCAGCAGTCAGCGAATGAGACCAAGACGCCTGCCTCGCTACTCGAGCGGCTGGATTAAAAGGAGCAAGGCCAAAACGCTGGCCGGTCACGCAGCGGTCTTTCAGATAAAACCAGCCCCGCCGCCACCCGCTAACCGAGTCGATCTTCTCCAGATCAAAATATGAGTCTTTATCCCCAATAGAGATGCTCATCCGACCCACAGCATACTCGGAGTTGGTCCTCTTCACACTAAAGAGACGCCTCCAGAGCCCCCAATGCGGGTAAATACCCAGGAACGCCTCGCACAAAGTGATAAAACAGGCAATGTGCAAAACCCCGTTCGGGGTCAAATCGTGCAACTGGATGCGATAGGAGTACAACAAGCCCCGCACAAATGGATGCAACAGAAGAGCAAACCCACGGGGGAAGTAAGATTGGAAGCATACCCGCTCATCTGACGCAGGAGCAGGGATCGGCTCATCCCCCGGCAAACGCGCCTCACCCTCGTCCACTACGCCATCGGCAACCAGACGTGCCAGATCTGAAGCATCAAAGGTCGATGGTTCCCAACCGCCAGACATCTTGATTGGTTCCGCAGCAGCACGAGAACGTTTGGTCATAGAGGTCGAGGAGGAATCAAAGCAGAGGAAGAGGAAGAACTCGAGAACTGGAGAAGGCAAGAAGAAGACGGGGAAAGCAACGGCTGGGTAAAAACCTAAGTTTACCCAGCCGCAAACCTATTTAACCCCGGAGCCTAGCACAGAGGATCGCCGTTAGCCCCTGCTACCTAGTAAACGTGGCACGATCCCACGAGGGGCGCAATGCATGGAAAGCTCAACCGGCGGTAACAACACCGCGCACGACGCACGAAAAAGATGACCATAATCGCACAAATGCGAAAATTTCGACGGGACCACACCAGGTTGTTTCCTACGGCAGTCTACAGTGGTCAAAAACAGAAGAAGACCACGCCAACGTCTTGTCACAGGCAAAGCGTATAAGGTACGCTACCGACGCCTAGAGATTTTATCAGATTTTTTCCAACAAAGCAAAAAAATTTTCACTCCCATCGAGAGGAGCCCATCTCGAGAGTCACCAGGTGCTCACTCATCTGAAGATCAACAAGGTGCTCGAGTGATCACTCGCACGCACTAGAGTTACAGGTGCTCCCTCACCTATGGACCCACGAGGTGCTCGAGTGACCACTCGCACCCTTGAGAGTCTCGGGTGCTCCCTCACCTCTGAAAGAAACTCAAACAGCTTTCGAGTAATTACTCGCAGAAGGATTCCTCGCCTGAGCACTCGAAACAAGCTCCACGAGTGAGATGAGTGAACAACTCACTTGATGATTTGTTCCAAGTGGGTGAAATGCTATAAGGCTCCGCGCCTCAAAAACACACCTATTCCTGGAACCACGACATACTGTGCCCAGATGCCACGCAAGATTAGCGTGTAGGTAAGACCCCGCTGCGAAGTTCGGCCGGGCTAGGACTTGCCGAAGAGCGATTTCACTCCCAACCTTTCCATGCGCTGCGCATGAAGTATCAAGCCGGGCGAACGCGCCTTAGGCTACGCAACCAGCTGGCGGCAAATGAACACTGTAAGACCTGAAGCGGTCGGACTTTTGCTATGCTCCAGTATCCCAACCTCATGTCGAGGGACATGGGTTTGATTGGGCGATCGTGGTATTTGCCACTAGAGCAATTCACCAAGGCTCGATCCATCGAATCCTTGGGCCCTTTCTGCTTAACATCCCTCGAAACAGGTTTTGTCATGGCCACCATGCTGCCAGCGACCGCGGGTGCACCGCACATACAAGCCACGGACGTATGAAGACGAACTCGAGTCCCTGCGCGACTCTTCGAGTCCCCCAGGCACTCGGGGGCTACTGACGAGGGGGTGACCCCACGACTCCTACTAATGGGCCTACCCGATGTCATTGAAGGCCCACGAAGCTACCGCCGGATTCACCTTGGCCCGCTAGATGGCACCGACATTGGGAGTCCTCGACTGACAAGGAAGGTGCAGGGACTTGCCGTACAAGCTAGGGTTAGATTTCCTGTAATTGTAGATTGATTCCCCGAGACCTGGTCTACTATATAAAGGCCAGGAGGGGCAACACATAAAGAGAGACATCGCCTGTAACCCTAGCCTAGAGCGCATCTGCCTTGGCATCCCCTGTAACTTCTCCACAATCAATATATCGAGCAGGAAGTGTATCCTCCTGTTTGCTGACGAGCTTATCGTCCAACCTGTGTCTTCTCCAACTAGCCCAGGGTCCCTAACCATGGGACTTGCCGGGGCCGATCCTCGACAGGCGGGCACACTGGTGCTTGGCGTGCATGCCGGCGATGCCGTCGCCACACCACCTCCTTGCCTGCTCCCCCGTCCCTAATCCCCAGCGTAACCACCCCCAAGCCGCTGACAAGTGGGGCCAACCCGCTAATTAATCACATGGTTAATTTAAATCGAGTTAGTTAACCCCCTGAGCCTATGACAGCCGGGCCCCACAGGTCTGTTGGACCAGTCAACGCCACTGACGTCAGCATGATGCAGTGCTGACGCAGTAAATCCAAAATAATTTAATTAATACAGAAATTACAGAAAATACCCTAAACTTTGAATTTGAATAACTTTTAAACCGTAACTCAGATTGAAATGTTTTATATATGAAAAAATATCAGAATAAAATTCTCTATCCAAATATAAAACTTTCAACCATGTTTAAACAAGTTATCTTGATGAACCAGTAGCATTTTCCTATTTGGTACATTTGGTTTAAATCAAATAAATTGCAAATGCTATTCTAACTTGAACCATTGCAATGCAATACACTTCACATGGACATAAGAAGCACAACAAACCCATGATCATCATCATATCATGCCATATTGTTTGTGCATTACAATTTATCGAATGTATGCTTTACCTCCAGTGCTTCGGTGATTGCTTCTTCTCGGTAGAGTTGATCTCGGAGACGAGTTCAACCTCACGTCAGAAGTACAGTACCTCGTGATCGTCAGCAAGGCAAGAACCCCCTCTTTGATCATGTCGATAAAATCCCAGTTCCCTCTCATTCTCGCAAATGCATGTTTAGGACATCACCATGATACGTTCTACCGCTAGTTGAACCTATTCCTTTGCATGACCTATCATTTTGTCACAGTAGTAAGAAAACCACAATCCTAGCAGATGTAGGAGTTGGTTGATATCTTGTGGCCCCTGCAACTGTTACAGCTTATTGCATGCTTAGAGTTGTTACCTGAGGCTACTTTGATGTGAGTCGGAATGGTAGTGATCATGTGAATGATGGTGGTAACGTGTTGGTGAATTTGACCTAAACAAGGTGAACGATGAGAGGCTGTGTAGGAGTACACAGTGGGTTGTCTCGTTGAACACTTCCTTAAGCCCGAGTTCTTGTGTTGTTATCCAAGACTAAGAGTACAACCACACATTGGGATCACTGACCCCTCTCGGCCTAGTACCTCACCCCGGACCTGTCCAGGAGTCGCAACTAGTTCGCCCTTTAACGATCTCAGGCAGGTGGAACCAAGGTAAGTGGCTGGCGTAGGTTGTGGGCACGTTGAATAAAGTGATCATGATCGAGTTGAGCTTGATGGCGGTCACACAATGTTTGAGTCCGCATCGAAAAAATCGATCGGATTCCGATTGTGGTCCCAACTCAAATAGGCGACTCCCTAGGACTCGAGATGGTGCCGTGAGTGAAGTGTCGTGGCACATCCTCGCCGGTACTCACTTGAAGGGTCCATCCCCAGGCGGTAACTGATGAGGCGTGTGTGTAGCAGTACACCCCTGCAGGGTTAATGAACTATTCGAATAGCCGTGTCCGCGGTTATGGACTACTTGGAGACCTTTACTTGATCATAGACAACTTCAATGGTTACTCTTAAAACTTGCCAAGATAGGTGTGAGTGCTGTGGCGTGCTTCCTCGTGGGGAAGTCGAGGAAGTATCCATAGTGGTGTATTGGTTGGAGACTTGTTACTTGGACTCGTGTACGCTCCTTACCTCATTCTGGTATTCGTAGTACAGGACTAGCCAAGTCAAAGATGGCACTTCTGCAAGTGAAACCCCAGCTCCCTTTGCCTTGATACATGTGCATGAGTAGTTTAGTTCCTATGTAAGTCTTGCTGAGTACGACTTTGTACTCACATTTTCTTATTCTATGTTTTAGAGACGAGACCACTGACCCTGATGGTGGCCTCCACCTCGAGGTCGATGTGGACCAGGTCGCATAGTTCCTGACAGCAGCATGTGCCCTTTGGAGGGTCGTTGTATTTTCTTTAAGGCTTCTTAAGCCATTTGTTAAACTTGTCTTTACTAAGACATAATTTGCTTCCGTTGATGTTTGATCTAATGTTGGATCACAGACATGTGATCTCTGCTTGTAATACAACTACTATGTCTGCTTTGTTTAGCAGAAGTTATAAAGACTATGAGTCTGTAGAGTTCATGTTGTGATTACCATCTGTTTATACTAGACATGTGTGCTGCGTGTATGACTATAACATGCATGTCTTAGTATGGGTTTTCGTGACCTTAGTTGTGATCTGGCTGGCGGTCTTTTATATACCAAGTGGCCCTTAGATGTGCGCAGCTTGGGGCATCGTGATGCGATTGCTCGTGACTCTATCACGTGCACACTTTGTTGTATGATCGAGCCCGCCCTAGACCCCGACTAAGTGATCGGGCTGGAGTAAGTCTATGTAAGGGTTATGATTCAATCGATAACATGGTTGAGGCGACTTGTCTATGAGTATGGGATTCACCACCCATAAGCATTTAGACTTGTGAGCGGACGATGAGGACCCATCTCAGTTGATCATCCGGCCTGGATGGGATGCCCCTCACGTTCGATGCTTACTGAGAGTGATCTGTTCTTGGCCTTGTCTGCTTAGACAAGTGGGTACGACTCTCGGCTCTCCATGTGATTGCATTGTGACCGGAATTACATACGCTAACCCCGGGTCCCGACAGACACGGTACATCCGGGAGGCGTCCATGGCTATGGATGGTCCCCCGGAGGGGGTTCCTCCTTCCGGCAGGGTGCCGGGGCAGCTTCTCCACGCAGCCCCGATCTTGAAACGGCGACGGCGGCGGTACAGAGGGGATTTCGCGAGAAAGAGATCAATATTAGGGGTTTCCACCCCGAGGGGTAAATATAGGCGAAGGGGGGCATTGAGGGGACCCAAAAGGCAGTCAGGAGGGTCCCTGGCGCGGCCCAGGGTGGGGCCGCACCACCTGCCCTCTTGGCTGCCTGGTGGTGGCCCCCTTCCCTCTCTTGGTGATTCCGGAAGCTTCTGCTGCGCTGATTTTTTATATATTTTTCCCGGACTCTTTGGAGCACTTTTAATGGCCGGAAAACCTGAAATACAAAAACAGCAGAAAACAGAAACTGGCAACTGGGTGCACTGAGTTAATAGGTTAGTCCAAATAGGTTCAAAAGTGTATGTAAGTTCAAGCAAAACATGGCAAAGTCACACAAAACGTGCATGGAGCAAGCATAAATTATAGATATGTTTGGGAGTCCCTTCTGGAGTCCCTGTGGTGGCCCCCCTCTGTTGCCTTGGTGATTCCGGAAACTTCCGGGTCGCTAATTTTTTATATAATTCTTCCAGATTTCTTGGAGCACTTTTAATGTCCGGAAAACCTGAAATACACAACAGCAGAAAACAACAACTGGCAGCTGGGTGCACTGGGTTAATAGATTAGTCCAAATATGCTCAAAAGTGTATGAAAGTTCAAGCAAAACATGGCAAAGTCACACAAAACATGCATGGAGCAAGCAGAAATTATAGATACGTTTGGGACGTATCAACATCCCCAAGCTTAATTCCTGCTCGTCCTCGAGTAGGTAAAAGATAACAACCATAAATTCTGTGGTGACATGCCACACAACCATATAAGGACTTTTAAGTAAAGAAATTATAGCATGCAATTCAATTCAAGTCTTAACAAGAAAGAGTCTATATTAGCATTGACGCAAGCAACAAAAGAACAAAAGGTGCAAGAGCTCTCGCTGTCCGTGACTCGAATGTCTCCAGATGGTGTTTGCGTGCAAGAAGGGGACTGGGAAAAAGAGAGAATTTTTTTTGTTGAGAACAACTATCTACTAAAGTTTCACACTTAGTCTCCTTTCGATTCTTATCTTGACTCGTCCCCAGACCACTAGCCAGGTACAAGTCAAACTGATCCACTCCCTTTCGATATTTTGAGCACTCATGCAATGGATGAGCGTGAGCAAGAAAGTTGACACCTAAAAGGAAAAACAGAAAGAAGGTGGAGGAGGAAGAAAAAAAGGTGTTAAAGGCTCACATCAATGAGGACAATCATAGGCGAGAGAAGGCCATATGATAGATATGATGTGAGGACTAGGGATTGCCATCCAACGGATGCACATGTGAGCTAAAAGCTCTCCAAGGGAACTAGTGGGGGTGCAACTAACTTGCTTTCTCAAGAAGACCTAGAGCTCGTTTGAGGAGGCTCATCATTGGAATATACAAGCCAAGTTCTATAGTGTGAAGGTCCCCACATATCTATATGCATGATGATGATCTCTATGGAGTACAAGGGATAGAGCATGAAGTACTAGTGTGGATCTCTCAAAAGGAATAGTAGTGTGCCCCCTTCTCTCTTTTTATTTTTCTTTTTCTATTTTTTCTATTTTTTCTATTTTTTTGGTGGCCTCAATGGCTCTTTCTATGTAACTCTCATTTGTCCTCTTTGGGATCTTTTGATTTTGTCCTATTTGGGATCTTTTCCTCACTTTAAGGCAACACTCTATATTTTACAAGAATATAAGATCTTTCACACTTTACAAAGGTGCTCACATAAAGAAGATATAACTATCATGATGCAAATGTATGCCTCTGCCAGGATAGCAGGATATGCAATGATACTAGCGCATCATGTAGCAATGATTAGGGCAAGCCCCAACGATCAAGCAAGTAGCATGTATGACATGAAGATCAAGTCATGAGAAGGTGGATGTTGCATGGCAATGTATCTCGGAAAGGCTATGGAAATGCCTTGTAGGTAGGTATGGTGGCTGTTTTGAGGAAAGATATAAGGAGGCTTATGATGACAGAGCGTATCGTGCCAAGGGTTTGGATGCACCGGCAAAGTATGCTCCAACTCTCAAGGTGAGAAAGGGCAATGCACGGTACCGAAGAGGCTAGAAAAAGTATAGGTGTGTGGAAGTGTCAACTTTCGAATACTAACATTAGTCCGAAGAACTCATGCACTTATTATCGGTAACTCTCAATCTAATCAGGAGGTTCACAAAGAGACAAGTACCCCGAGGAGGAGTGTATGGGGGTTTGGTTATCCTTGCGCATCCTCAACTCATGGTACGTGAGTGTTCTCTAATATTCGAACCCTCCAGAGGTTAGTGATCCATCTAGTAGCTAGAGTTCTCAACAGGGGTTTTTGGTTTTCGAAAAACACATGGATTGCCAAAAATACGACATCTATCACTAATAGGCTCGAGGTCCTGATACCAAAAGTTCAAACATTACTCTAGTCAATACCTCAAAACTATTGCAAGTTACTACTACAAAGAGAATAGCAACTTCAATTACCTACTTCTAGTCAAGACACAAAACTTAGTGCAACATGCAAACTCTCTAACAAGATAAAACATGCAACCTATAGAAAGTTCAACCTAAAAAAAGAAAAGCTCTAGAAAAAAACTAAAGCAGTACAACTAAACAGAGCAGCAGCTAAGAAAAGAAAAATAACAACTCACAACTAAAAGAATAAGCATGCAAATCCTATGAGGAGTTCTAGTTCAAGCGGAGCGTGTATCTCTCCCACACAAAAGAGTAAGCTGGGGTCTAACTTGTTACTACAGAAAACAAAGCAAAAACAAACCTTGAAAAGTAAAGAGCGAGACGCTCCAAGCATAGCACAGAACGCATGAAGTGATAAAAATATAGTGCAACGAGGGACGAACTGATAATTGTTGATGAAGAGGGGGATGCACGGGGGCATCTGTTGGATATATGCTCTAGAGGCAAATAATATATGATTATTCCAATATATCTAAATAAGTTCATGACCAGTTTCATACCGTGCTGGAATTGTATCAATGAAACAATGATCCATGTGTGGTATAGAAACAACCAGAGTTCCTAGTCAGCCTCTCATGATGACTGGTTTATCGTCAACTGATAATTGTGGTTTCACGATCATGGACAATCAAGTCAATTGACGGTGAGGTCACCTCATTGAATGAATGACGTGATGAACATTACCCAATGCAAGCATTGCAACATGATCAAATCGTAAAAGTTCAGTGTTGTAATTACAGAACGTAGTAGCCTGTTCCTTTGACCGTGAGATCACGCATAATTGCTATCTTCTGAGGATGCTTTGAGTGCATTAACCGTCACACTGAAATATGGTGACAATAAAGGTGTACCTTGGGCTATCCGATGGGATATGTTGAGGAGTGTTGATTCAAGAGCGGGATTTGTCAATCCATATAATGGAAAGATACTTCATGGCCAACTCGGTGAGATTGCATCCATAAAGCTGCGTAGCGTCTGAGTAGGCCACAAGGATGAATATCACAGAACGAGTGAATAAGATTTGTCGGTAACAAGATAGAACTAATGTATTGGATGCATTTGATCGAATCTTGGACTAACCTAGTATCGCATGACACATGGAATGGTATACATCGTGTACGGTTCAATCGGTTACTTCCGGAATGCCCAGGGGTCATTATGGGCATCCAGGTCCCGCTATTGACCATTGGCCGTAGCCTTTGTCTCGGTCTTGACTGGAGTGTTCTCGGACCGTAGGGAAACACACTTAAGGGCTCCATGAATATCGGAGACCTTTTCGGAACTATCGGAGTTACCGGAGAAGAGAGAAAGACGTACCGGAAAAGTTCTGTGTTGGGCCGAAGGACGTTCGGAGTGAGCTGGAAGGAGTTCCAGATCATCGGGAGATGAAATAATATGTATTATTTATTAATTAAATAATTAATAATTAATAATAATTTATTTGAGATTAAAAATTGCAATGGGCCTTATTTGTGAAAGAAGCCCATTAGGGGAAGGAGGAAAATAAAAGGGAAAAGAAAAAGAAAAAGGGGGGGTGCCATGGACCTTGGGGCCCATGTGGGTGGCGCCCCACTTCCCCCTATCCTCCTAGCCGCACCCTCCCCCTTGGCAAGGCATTAGTCCCACATTGCCAAGGGAAGGGGGGTTGACTCCTTCCGTCTGCCTATATAAAGATGGGCAGGGGTGCACTTCTTGAACACAGAAAAATTTGCAGAGAATTCAATATTACTCTGAATTGAGATCGGTTTTCACCGGTCTTCTCCCCTCTCTCGTCTCTCTCAAGCCGGGGTCCCCTTGTCTGGAACCTGTGCTGGGATTGAGGCTTCTCTGCTACGCGGACGCTGTCGTGCTGCCGAAACTCCGGTTTCGAGAGGTCTACTTCCGCCACCTTGGCTGGATCGGAGAACGGAGTTCGTCATCGAGTCTGTACGTGTGCGAGTACTACGAGGTGCTGCATGTGCTGCACTATCACCCCATCAGGGTGCTAACACAGCCAGGGGGCTGTGAAAAGTTTACGGCTTCATCAACCACGTTTGCGGGAATGTTTCCCGCGCAACGGACTACACCCCGAGGTATGTTTCCGCAAGTCTTTCCGTTACAGCATTACATCTAGATAGATCTTGGGTTAAGGGCGACGCTATTTAGAAAAAAATATTGTTTTCTGCTGCGAGACCCAACAGTGGTATCAGAGCTAGATCTATGCTTCATATTGTTGTACGATTAGAACACATCGGGGATGTGGGCGTTGATTCTACGATTGTTACCCTCTCACGTGTACTTGTTATATCTGTGGCATTGTTTGATGAAGCGGCCCCCGACCGACCTTACGCGTACGCTTACGCGAGACTGGTTCCACGCTTGACATACGGCTTGTATCGTATAAAGTGGCTCTGGGGGGTGTCTGTCTCTCTTACTTTAGCGGATATGGCATTTGCAACGGAGGGCCCCGTACGGGGTGTAATAGAGACAATCTATAATCAGGTTGTGGTTCAATGTTCGTAGAAACGGGTGATCTATGAAAATCCCTAGAAGCCACGTAAAACATGCAATATACAAAATAGAGGCGTCTAACTTTATATTGCAGAGGGGGCTATTGTTGTTTGCTTGATCTTGATGTAGTGATAGCTTTGCTATGTGTTACTAGAAAGCAGTAAACGTTCATCATGATGAAACAAACTTAAATGGAGACATTGTAGACTTAGTGCCACCATGATCATACATCTTAAAACTTGCTAGTATAGGATACACGACGGTAGCATTAAATAAGATGATCCCTTATAAAATGCCAAACATAAGTATTCTACCGAAGTGTGCACCACCTGGAAGGTTCTCTTTATGATAGGCAGGACGTGACGATCGGGTGTCATACATACATTAGAGTTCGCATGAGTTTGGTCCTGGCAAGCCTATCATATGTCGATATGGCCTTGCTAAGCAGCATATAACACTAAGGTCAATTTGGCGAGCCTAGCATATGTAGATATGGCCTCGGAATACTAGAGATCGAAAGATCGAGCATGAGTCACATATAGGATGTGATCGCACAAACTAGTTG
Source organism: Bromus sterilis (assembly GCA_950022295.1). Taxonomy (NCBI): domain Eukaryota; kingdom Viridiplantae; phylum Streptophyta; class Magnoliopsida; order Poales; family Poaceae; genus Bromus; species Bromus sterilis. Next base: position 380,957,431 of record OX465595.1, on the reverse strand, counting down.
TCTACCTTTGAAACTAATCCGTCGGCCGTTGTGATATTCGAGGACAGATAGTGAATCTGGATCATGTAATCACTAAAACTTCTCAGGGATGATTGTTTTAGTGTGAGCTCATCTATAATATGATTATTATGAACTCATTGTTATGAACTAGTCTTATTTGTTTTCCTTGCAAATATTTTGTAGAAAATTAAAATGGACATGAATCAGTATCATGGATTGGTTACTTTCTTACGTGGTGAAAGACTTAAATATGATGGGTCAAATTTCTTTGATTGGTACTTATACCTTAGGACTGTGCTCAAGAGAGCTAACCTCTTGCTCGTGATACAAGAGCGTATGGGAGACCCTCTAGTAGACAACATGGATGAAAAAGTAATGCTTGATTACCATAATCGTCGAAGGACTTACGCCATGGTTAAAAGTGTCATAGAAACTAGCTTTCCGCAAGATTTACGTGAAAAATATGCAGATATGGAAACGTTTGACACAATCGACATGATGAAGTCATTGTTTATACATCAGTTCAGAGTGGCCAAATTTGAGTTAGAAAATGAGTTTCTTACTACAAAGATGGAAGAGAACACTTGTCTGAAAACTCACGTAGCCAAGATGCATGGGATACATCTGAAACTCGTGGAGGACTTTGACTATTGGACCACAGAGGAGTCTGCTATAAACACGGTGCTACACTTGCTTCCACCGAGTTACACAGACTTTGTCCATGACTATGTCGGAAGAGGTGAAAGCCTTCAGTTCTTTGAGTTCATGGTCAACCTCCGAGATTTAGAGGTTGAACCCATTGAAGGAGAAATTGTTGATGGAGAAGGTATATGTTTGATCTACTCGTTATAAATGTTTGTTCCCTTATACAACATTTGCAGTTTAATAAGTATTTGATACTTGTTCTGTTTTATGAAAACATGGCCTGCCGTTGCATGGACGGGAAGAGGTGCGATCCAAGATTGATGGCAACCAAGACAGTTGATGGCCACCAAGATTTCACCAAGACATATATCATAGGATTATATTTAGAGTATTAGATAAATCTTTTGTAATCAATCGAATATGAACACTTAGTGGTATGTCTTGCATCTCGCGAGACAAAGTTATTCATGTTTTGAGACAAGTCAATTGTTCCAGTTTGATGAATAAAGTCTGCTTATACTATGATTGCAATTGAGTTTATAATATGATAGAAGAATTTATAAAACACCATAATGGTCAAGTGATATTCAATGTTTCATGATTAAGTTATTATGAATAACAATAAGGTCAAAAGTCATAACTATACTAAATGCATGAGATGAATTCATAAATGATGAACTCATTAGATACTCGATCTATTAACTCATGAATTTATTATCATCCAAGATGACTAATGAAGGAGTTCTAGCAAAGTAGAACTTGCGCCAAACATTGTACATAAATGATGTATTAACCAAGCGCATGAATAATCATTAAAGATGCTTCGCATGATTAATGGAACAAGGCATTCAATTAAGATCATAAATCTGAGATTACGGAATCACAGTGAAGTTGGATATAAGAATACAAATCACCATGATGTGATCAAAGTGATGAGTATTATAGTTGACATAAATGGGAGACTTGTGGAAATAATGCCACAAATTACGATGGAAGTTTAAAGTGCTCAAGCACCTGAACCATTCGTAGTCATACTAAAATGTAGTATGGTCTAAATACATTCCCCTTACGCTAATGCTATATTGAATGAACAAAGTTGTTATAATTTATTAAGTTAAAACCACCACTTCATGAAATAAGGAAAACATTCTGAATTTATTGAAGCTGATGACTCCATATGATGATGGTGTTAGAAAGTTTCTAGAAGTTTTATATGGTATAACTTTATTTGTATTAGAGTTGTGAGCAATTGTAAAACACACCTTCCCAAATACCAAAACTTGTATTGCTTGAATTGGTGAATGATAAGATGGTTCTCAAGGAATAAACCAATGGGAGAAAATTGAATTCTTTGACCAGGGTGATTGACCCTGCCTCCAGATAACAGAGTAACGCAACAGAAAACGTTCCGCTGAAATGACTCCATGAGAAGAGGAAATATGCTATTGATGATGATCATGGTATATTAGTTAAAGCCTTAGTTTAAAAATAAGAAGATTGTCATGAATACGTTCTGTACAGAACTATAATCATGAGTCTTCTTAAGTGAAACAAAAGGGACACTGCTCATAAATTACGAAGGATTGATGGTTACCTAGGAAACGAGGAGAAATGAAATCATATTGAGTTGCATATGGGATGGCTCACATCCTATGAAATAAAGTAGTTATTTCACATTCCGAATAACCAGGAAGTTATTAAGAATGATGCAACACATAAAGGCATGATTTGGCACATAAAAGATGTTATGGCTAAATTCAATAATGATTGACTACGGAAGCTTACTTACATATATATGTCGGATATATTTGAGTGGGAGCACAATGTCAATTTCATATATATACGATGATATATGTGAAAACAATCTCAAATATATACGTTGATATACATGGAGATTAAGGCTAATAAGATGGAAGGATTACGAGAATCTTATATAAACGAAATACAGATGTGTCACACACTAAAATCTATAAGGATAGATTAGGACACGTGTAATGAACATCAAAAGGATTGGAATGATATCCTAAACAAGAAAAGGTTCTTGTGGCTAGGAATTATATAAAGGATGTAAAACCTTAATATCACAAAATAATGTTTCAATGGAAGAATAGGGATGCACTTTGTCTCAAGACATGTGATCCTATATGACCTTTGACATATGATTCTACCATAAAACGGAAGTTGTGAATCCAATAACAGAATGACTCAAAAGTTCTTAGAAGAAGAACATCTTCCGATGTGCTTGGTTGGAAAAATACAGAACCTGAGCAAAGTCCAAGCATTCAGTATCTGAAGAGAAACTGAGGACAATACTCTAAATGATAGAAAAGATAATATACTTGAATGTAATACTGGATTACGATTGCAAGCCTTATTATGGGTCTATATAAATTAGAGATATCACCAAAAGGAATAGAAAGGAAATGTGAGCTATAATTTCACGAACCAAAACTCTACAAAATATAAATATCTACTTAAGGAAGTAGAAGGTTGAATAAAGTTTAGCGTAAGAAGTTTAGACTTCTGGCTGAGTGTATTTTTCAGTATACATGACTATGGGAGTCCTAGGGACTAAAACCATTTTGTCATTAGAGAATACTGTAAAATAAGAAGTCTCACTCTCCCGCCAAACTTATAATTCAAGCATTATTAGATAATGAAGGGTATATCAAGCAAGTTGATCAATACCTGTTGCAAAGGAACATACGAATCTGAACGGGTACAGATCGTTGACGAAACCTCTTCCATGAGAAAGCATGATCAATAAACACTTATATTATAAGATGATTATGATCGAGAAAATATGCAGCTAGATTATTTGCTATCTAGTGCAAGTGGGAGACTGTTGGATATATGCTCTAGAGGCAAATAATATATGATTATTCCAATATATCTAAATAAGTTCATGACCAGTTTCATACTGTGCTGGAACTTTATCAGTGAAACAATGATACAGGTGTGGTATAGAAACAACCAGTGTTCCTAGTCAGCCTCTCATGGTGATTGGTTTATCGTCAATTGATGATTGTGGTTTCACGATCATGGACAATCAAGTCAATTGACGGTAAGGTCACCTCATTGAATGAATGGCGTGATGAACATTACCCAATGCAAGCATTGCAACATGATCAAATCGTAAAAGTTCAGTGTTGTAATTACAGAACGTAGTAGCCTGTTCCTTTGACCGTGAGATCACGCATAATTGCTATCTTCTGAGGATGCTTTGAGTGCATTAACCGTCACACTGAAACATGGTGACCATAAAGGTGTATGTTGGGCTATCCGATGGGATATGTTGAGGAGTGTTGATTCAAGAGCAGGATTTTTCAATCCATATAATGGAAAGATACTTCATGGCCAACTCGGTGAGATTGCATCCATAAAGCTGCGCAGCGTGTGACTAGGTCACAAGGATGAATATCACGGAACGAGTGAATAAGATTTGTCGGTAACATGATAGAACTAATGCATTGGATGAAGTTGATCGAATCTTGGACTAATCTAGTATCGCATGACAAAGGGAATGGTATACAACGTGTACGGTTCAATCGGTTACTTCCGGAATGCCCAGGGGTCATTATGGGCATCCAGGTCCCGCTATTGATCATTGGCCGTAGCCTTTGTCTCGATCATGACTGGAGTGTTCTCGGACCATAGGTTAACACACTTAAGGGCTCTATGAATATCAGAGACCTTTTCTGAACTATCGGAGTTACCGGAGAAGAGAGAAAGACGTACCAGAAAAGTTCCGTGTTGGTCCGAAGAACGTTCAGAGTGAGCTGGAAGGAGTTCCGGATCATCGGGAGATGAAATAATATGTATTATTTATTAATTAAGTGAATTAATAATTAATAATAATTTATTTCATATTAAAAAGTCCAATGGGCCTTATTTGTGAAATAAGCCCATTAGGGGAAGGAGGAAAATAAAAGGGAAAATGAAAAGAAAAAAGGGGGGCGCTATGGGCCTTGGGGCCCATGTGGGTGGCGCCCCACTTCCCCCTCTCCTCCTAGCCGCACCCTCCCCCCTTGGCAAGGGATTAGTCCCACATTGCCAAGGGAAAGGGGGTTGACTCCTTCCGTCTGCCTATATAAAGATGGGCATGGGTGCACTTCTTGAACACAGAAAAATTCGCAGAGAATTCAATATTACTCCGAATTGAGATCGGGTTTCACCGGTCTTCTCCCCTCTCTCGTCTCTCTCAATCCGGGGTCCCCTTGTCTGGAACCTGTGCCGGGATTGAGGCTTCTCTGTTACGCGGACGCCGTCGTGCTGCCGAAAGTCCGGTTCCGGGAGGTCTACTTCCGCCACCTTCGCTGGATCGGAGAACGGAGGTCGTCATCGAGTCCGTACGTGTGCGAGTACTACGAGGTGCTGCACGTGTGGCACTATCACCCCGTCAAGGTGCTAACACATCCAGGGGGCTGTGAAAGGTTTACGGCTTCATCAACCACGTTTGCGGGAACGTTTCCCGGGCAACGTACTACACCCCGAGGTATGTTTCTGCAAGTCTTTCCGTTACAGGATTACAGCTAGATAGATCTTGGGTTAAGGGCGACGCTAGTTAGAAAAATTATTGTTTTCTGCTGCGAGACCCAACAGCATCCCCAAGCTTAGACGCTTGAGTCTCCTTGAATATTTATTGGGGGTGCACATGGGCATCCCCAAGCTTGAGCGTTTGACACTCCAAGATCTTCTTTCATCATCTTCCATCGCGCACTTGAAAACTCACTTCATACATAACTCATTGTAGACTGATTAGAGAGGTTAGTGCCCTACTAAAATAATTTTCCTCTACTGCAAATAAATATATTCTTGAAGAGCTACTGTTTCTCAAGATTTCCAAAAAGTTTTTGCAAAGAAAAATCAAGCTTAAGGTTTGCAAAGTGAAGAAAAGGCAAAACATGACAAAATCTGGGAAAAACATACCAGCAGGTAGAAACGAATTTTTTAGGGGTACTTATGCAACTCAAATAAAAAAACTCAGAACATACGAAAGTTCCGTAATTGTATAGAGCATGCTCTGTAAAAAATTCAGCTCAAAAAGATGAACTGGGATTTTTCTAGTCACGAGGACAGAATCTGTTTTCTGGACAGCATGTCACAACTTTCACTTCCCTTGTCATAGGAGGCTATAAAAGGCATAAAGATTGAAAAGTAAAGATACAATGATGTTGCTACAGTAGTAACAATCATCAAGACCACTAAGAACAGAAGAAAAGAAAAAAGAAAAACCTAAATTCATTGCGGGCTGCCTCCCGAAAGCGCTTCTTTAGAGCCATTAGGTAGGCTTAAAGAAGAAGATCAAGTCTTTTCAAGAGAATAACTAGCCCGTGTGATGGAATCAAAAGGTAACTTAATCTTTTTCCTAGTGAAATGTTACATCCCTTTCTTGAGAGGGAATTGGAATTTGATATTCCCCTCTTTCATGTCAATAATAGCACCAACTGTGAGAAGAAAAGGACGTCCCAAAATAATTGGACAAGAGGGCTCACACTCAATGTCCATAATAGTGAAATCAACGGGAACATAATTGTCATTGACAATGATAAGAACATCTTCGATCTTCCCAAAAGGCTTCTTTACAGAAGAATCAACAAGACGAACACCAAAAGAACAGGGATCAAAAGGTTTCAATTCAAGCATATCATACAATCTTTTGGGCATAACAGAGGTACTTGCTCCAACATCACAAAGAGCATAACAAGATAAGTTATTCAATTTGATTTTTATCATAGGATCCCAACCATCTTATAGCTTCCTAGGTATGGAGGCTTCTAGTCTAAGCTTCTCCTCCCTAACTTTGATTAGAGCATTGATGATATGCTCTGTGAAGGCAAGATTAAGTGTGCTAGTGTGGGGGTCTCTAGACATCTTGTGTAGGAAACTAATAACTTCAGGTAAAGTGCAGTTGTCAAAGTGTAGGTCACCACTATCTATCAAGGAGGTAGTGATATCATTTAGGCTCTCTTGTTTGAAAGCCTCTATGTTCATAGAGGTTTCTTCATCTATGGTTGAGGTGGTAGCATCACCACTGGTAGGTCCAGTGGGACTAGGGGTGTGACGGGTGCTAATAGTTTGGACATCCTCAACTACTTGGATAGTGGCAACTGTGTGGTAAGTAGGAAGGCTCTTAATTCTTTCTTCTTCCATGGGAATGACTTCGGGTTTGGCTGCCATCTGGTTTATCAAGGTAGATTGGGTGTGAGACATGTTTGAAACATAGGTCTCAATGGCAGTGAGTCTAGTTTGGAGGCTGGAAATGTCACTATTCAGGCTCTCAAGTTTGTTTGCTAATGTTTTTCAGGATAGAGGAGTGCTCATCCTCAGCAGGTGGAAAAGGCCTTATTTTGTTCAAGCTGTGTGTGCATGTAGATTTTGGTGCCTTTTTCTATTTCTATAAGTTTCTCATAGCTGGGTAGGTCTCTTTCCCTATAATTCTGGCTGTAGGAGTTGCTATTACCGTTCCCATAGTTGTTGGATGGGAAAGGCCTAGGATTGTTGATACCAAAATTACTCCTATAAGCATTATAGTTGAAGTTGTTTCTAGAGACAAAGTTCACATCTACTTTCTCTTGAGCAACCAAAGAATTTAAAGGAACATCCTGAGGATCAATAGGAGCTTGCTTGGTAAGTAGAGACATGATAAGGTCAACCTTTTCATTTAGAGAGGAGATCTCCTCGACATAATTTACCTTCTTACCAGTTGGAGATCTTTCGGTGTGCCACTGAGAGTAGTTCAGCATCATCTCATCAAGTAGCTTTGTGGCAGCACCAAGTGTGGTTGACATAAAAGTTCCTCCCGCGGCCGAATCTAACAGGTTCCGCGAGGTAAAGTTCAAGCCTTCATAAAAAGTCTGGATAACCATCCAGGTAGTCATTCCATGTGTGGGGCAGTTCTAGACAAGCGTGTTCATACGTTCCCATGCCTGGGAAACGTGTTCATTATCCAATTGACTGAAATACATAATGTTACTACTCAATTGAATAATTTTAGCAGGGGGTAGTACTTCCCTATAAAAGCATCTTTCATTTACTCCAAGAATCGATATTGTTCTTGGGTAAGGATTGCAACCACTCCTTGGCTCTTCCTCTCAAAGAGAAAGGAAAAAAGCTTCAGCTTGACGATGTCTCCATCCACTTCCTTGTACTTTTGCATATCACAGAGCTCGATAAAATTGTTTATGTGCAAGGCAGCGTCCTCTCCACCACCTGAGAATTGATCTTTCATAACAAGATTAAGCAGAGCAGGTTTAATTTCATAAGAAGGTGCTGAAGTGGCAGGTGGAGAAATAGGAGTGCAGATAAAGTCACTATTGTTGTGACTAGTGAAGTCACACAACTTGGTGTTTTCATTGGAACCCATAGTAGCAACAGGTATTTTTGGTATTTTTGATAAGGGACACAAAAGTAAAAACTGAAAGGTAAACTAACAAGACTAAAAAGCAAAGATAAAAGATAGTGTGCAAGTCCCCTATCTTGTAGACTGGAGTCCCCGGCAACGGCGCCAGAAATTAGCTTGATACGGTGAGGATAGTTCTCTCACTCCTCGTTGGTTACCCCAAGTGGAAGGTGAGATGTAGCGTAGCAGCAAATTTCCCTCGGTGAAGATACCAAGGTTTGTCTCCAGTAGGACTTGCAGAAATACAAGAAGGTGCCAACAGCGCCAGAAATTGGCTTCTGGCTAGGGAGTTGACAGGACCTGCACACAGAAACAAATAAATTTGCTCCCAACGAGTATAGAGGAGTTGTCAATACCTCCGGCCTTGCTGTTTACAAAGGATCAAGGCAAGAGATAATAATAGTGGCAACTGAAAGTAAACTAAGGGTGTAAACAAAAAATGTGAAGATGGACCGGGGTCCCGTGATTTTCACTAGTGATGTCTCTCTCCCAAAAGACGATAAAAGTGCTAGCGAGGTAAACAAATCACACCTAGGAAATTGATAGAATTATGAAGGCACCGCAGTGCTAACTATGCTGCAAATCAAGGAAGGGCTCAAAAACAATGGGCAGTGCGCCAAGGTAAGTAGACCGAAATCCAACTGCATCTACTACGAATCATCCACCTTGAGATATCTATCCAGAACATCTCGCTAGTATTAAGTTGCGAATCCCACCAAAAGTGTAAACTCAAAGCAACAGACAACTGCATTAAAAGAACTTTGCGTAAAGTAAACAATCCTTGCACCCGCGGGTACAAGCACCGTTGTTTTATCCCTGGTGGCAGCATCACATCCCCTAGTCTCATGTTTCTGTCACTCAAGCTAGACATTAGGGGGCTGAACCCACAATCAAGCATAACGCTCCCTCTTGGAGTTGCAAGCAAACTACTTGGCCAAAGCAAAATACTACAACGGAGAACAAGCAAGAATTTACTCAAGAACAAAATATAAAAGAGAAGAACCAAATATATTACTCATCACAATCTAAACATAGTCTCATAATCCATCAGATCCCAGCAAACTCAGCATAGCAACAACAGAAATTACAAAAGTGACTCGATCATGTGAGGCAGCTCACGAGGTCTCGGAAGTGGAAGCACAAAGAGGAGAGAAGTACATCACACAGCTACTGGTCATGGACCCATGGTCCAAGGGGGACTACTCACGGTACATCCAGGAGGCGTCCATGGCTATGGATGGTCTCCCGGAGGGGGTTCCTCCTCACGGAAGGATGCCGGGGCAGCTTCTCCAGGCAGCCCCGATCTTGAAACGGCAGCGGCGGCGGTACAGAGGCGAGTTCGCGGAAAAGAGATCGATCTTAGGGGTTTCCACCCCGAGGGCTAAATATAGGCGGAGGGGGTGTCGAGGGGACCCACAGGGCATCCAGGAGGCCCCTAGATCGGCCAAGGGTGGGGTCGTGCCAGGGACCCTTCTGGAGTCCCTGTGGTGGCCCCCCTCCGCTGCCTTGGTGATTCCGGAAGCTTCCGGGTCGCTGATTTTTTATATATTTTTTCCGGATTTTTTGGAGCAATTTTAATGGCCGGAAAACCTGAAATACAAAAACAGCAGAAAACATCAACTGGCAGCTGGGTGCAGTGGGTTAATAGATTAGTCCAAATATGCTCAAAAGTGTATGAAAGTTCAAGAAAAACATGGCACAGTCACACAAAACATGCATGGAGCAAGCAGAAATTATAGATACGTTTGGGACGTATCACTTGCATATTCCAAGGATGAGCCTCCTCAAAAGAGCTCTAGGTCTTCATGAGCAAGCAAGTTGGATGCACCCCCACTAGTTCCATTGGAGGGCTTTCATACACTTATAGCTCTTATGCATCCGCATGTTGCATGGCAATCCCTACTCCTCTCACCATATCTATCATTTGGCTTTCTCCCGCCTATGATTGTCCTCATTGGTGTGAGCCTTTCTCACTTTTTGACTTCCTATCCCCCTCATTTATTCTATTTCCCATCCTAAGTGCCAACGTATCTTGCTCGCGCTCATCCAATGCACGAGTGCTCAGAGTCGAAAGGGAGAGGACCAGTTTGACTGGTACCTGACTAATGGTCTGGGGACGAGTCAAAATAAGATTCTAAAGGGACCATGTGTGAAATTTAGTAGATTGAGTTCTCAACAACTATTCAGTATTTTTATGCTCTAAACCTCCCCCACTCTTGGCACGGGGACCCCGACTGAGACATTCTATTCACGGACAACAAGAACTCAACTGTTTATATGTTCTCCATTGCTTTCTTAGTATCAACTATAGACTATTGCTTTATATCACTTTGTCTTTGGCTTATGTATCTTTATTACATTAGATTGATTGCTTTTACTCCTAAGTAGCATGTCACATCAAAAATTATTTTTTTATCATTTACCTACTCGAGGACGAGCATGAATTAAGCTTGGGGATGTTGATACGTCTCAAACGTATCTATAATTTTTGCTCGTTCCATGCCCTTTTGTGTCATTGCAACATCTTTTTGCCATGCTTTTGAATCATTTATTGGACTAACCTACTAATATAGAGCCCATTGCTAGTTTCTGTCTGTTTTGTCTTCGCAATGCAGAAAAAAGTCCAAAAATGAAGTTGCTCAGAAAATTCCCAAAACATTACCAAAAAATATCTACATCGGAAGAGTCCTCCAGCCGGAGGATGGAGCCAGGAGGTGGCCCCAGGCCCCCAGGCGCCCTCCCGGCGCGGTCAGAGCCCACCCGCGCGGGGTGGCCGCCTGGGCGACCTGGGCACCGCCTCGGACTCCCCCTTTGCCTATAAAATCTCCCGTGACGCAAAAACCCGAGATATCCAACCCTTTTCTCCAGAAGCGCTCCCGATCTCCGCCGCCATCGAAACCTAGCTTCGGGTGTCACCAGGATCCTTCTCCAGCACCCTTCCGGAGAGGGCCTTGTCCCCTAGGGCCAACTTCATCAACTCTTCTTCACCCCATGATGGATCGTGAGTAGTTCCTCCTTGGACTACGGGTTCTTGGCAGTAGCTTGTTGGTATCTTCTCCCCCTTGATCTTAAAATACAAAGTTCTCATGAGCTGCCCCACATGATTGAGATCCATATGATGTAATTAGTGTTGTGTTTGTTGGGATCCGATGAATTGTTACCTTGTTCAGTCCTAAGAGGTTTATGAATTATTGTTGCTGCAAATTTGTTGTTCTTAATGCTTGTTACTAGTGCACGAGTAGCATGATTTCAGATCGGAGCACGTTATGGTTGCATAATTATAATTGTTGTTCTAGATCTTATCTACGGTTGTATGCACCTATTATAGTCCGGAACCGGCGACCCCAATGGTGACAGCTTGGGCCACCAAAGGGGATGGGCTATAATTTGAGGATCACATGTGTTCATAGAGTGCTAATGCTTTGCTCCGGTGCACTTTGACAGGAGCACCTTAATCTCCGAAAGTTCCCTTTGGCCCCGTTCGTATTGGGACGGTAGGACAATAGATGTTGTGCAAGTTTTTATTGCAAGCACGTACAACTACATACAGAACACATGCCTACGTTTGGTTCATTAGACTAGGATTGTTTTAGTTTGTTTGGCTAGAGTTTGTGCAATTTTGTCAATTGCCCAACTGTAATTCGTTCACCCAACACTTGTCTTTTTGCTTGGAGAGTTACCACTAGTGAAACATTGAACCCTGGTCCATCTTTCATCCTTATTTCCTTCATTGTTACTATTGCTCTCATCATTGCTACTACTACTTTGTTACTACTTTGTGGTGTTGGTGATTGGGGAAGTCTCTAAGGCTACATCCGCCAACACACCGTTGCTACTAGATATCTTGTCTAGTGCTTTTTCAGGTGTGGTTGAATTGACAACTCAATTTCTAAGGCCTATAAGTATTCTTTGGCTCCCCTTTTGTCGAATCGATAAATCGGGTTATTCTTACCCGCGAAGACTATCTTGATCCCCTGCAGTTGTGGGTTATCACCTTCCCGACACCCTGCCAGAGGGAGGCTCGACCTCCGGGAGCTTCCCCTCCACCATGGACGCTTCCCGGATGTGCCGTGAGTAGTCTACCTTGGAACTTGGGTCCGTGATCAGTAGCTATGTGATGTTCTCCTCCCCTCTTTGTTCTTCATGGTTTAGACCTCGTGAGCTGCCCTACATGATCGAGGTATATATGTAATTCTTCTGCTATTGCTATGCTGAGTTTGATGGGATCTGATGGATTATGAGATTATGTTCAGATCGTGATAGAGTAATATATTTGGTTTTGATCTCTTATATTTTTGTTCCTAAGTAATTCTTGCATGTTCTCCGTTGCTGTTTATTGCTTTGGCAAGTGGTAGGTAGTAACTCGAAGAGGGAGCGTTATGCTCGATTGTGGGTACATGCCCCCTGATGACACACTTGAGTGACATAAACATGAGTCTAGGAGATGTGTTGTGGCCACAAAGGGGAAAACAACGGTGCTTGTAACCGCGATTGCAAGGATTGTTTACTTTACGAAAAGTTCTTTTTAATGCAGTTGTCTGTTGCTTTGGGTTTACACTTTGGGTGGGGCTCACAACTTAATACCAGCGAGATGTTCTGGATAGATATCTCAAGGTGGATGATTAGTAGTAGATTTAGATGGAATTCGGTCTACTTATTTTGGCGTACTGCCCATGCTTATGAGCCTCTTCCTTTATTTTGTAGCATAGTTAGCATTGCGGTGCGTTTATAATCCTGTCAATTGCCCATCTTTAATTTGTTTTATCGTCTTTTGGGAGAGAGACATCACTAGTGAACATCACGGGACCCCGGTCCATATCCTCATTGTTGTTTACAAGCTATTTACCTTTTTAGTATTTACTTTCAGTTGCTATCATTATCATTATCCCTTGTGTGTTTGATCCTTTGTAAACAACAAGACCGGAGAGATTGACAACCTCTCTGAACTTCATTGGGAGCAAAGTTAATTGTATCGTGTGCAGGTCCAGGAGAAGCAAGTGATTCTTTTCAGACAGCGCATCACTTGTCGAACCACCTACTTATCATTGCCGGAGTCCTATGGGAGACAAACCCTATCCTCTACATAGGGTAAATTTTCTGCTATCCTACATCTCACCTTCCACTTGGGGTAACCAACGAAGGGCGAGAAGCCATAACCACTTCCACGCCATCAGCAACCCATACGAGGTCATCCACCCCAACCACCGCAGCCATCACCCCTCCACAGCATCGCCGTTGAACAACCTCATCCATGAACCCCAAGTACAAGCCTCGGATCTGGCTACCCACGAAGTGGAAGCCCGTCGAAGGGGCAACAGCAACACGCGACGGCACCCAGGACCGGGCGACGAGAGGAGCAAGGCCCCAACCCGCAGGAAGGCCGCCCGGTCGGGGGTCGAGCGCGTCTCCACGCACCAGTGATACGTCCAAAACGTATCTATAGTTTCTGCTTGCTCCACGCCTCTTTTGTGTGATATTGCTATGATTTTGATGAACTTCCATAAACTTTTGATCATATTTGGACTAACCTATTAACTCAGTGCACCCCAGTGCCAGTTCCTGTTTTCTGCTGTTTTTCTATTTCAGGTTTCCCCCTTATTAAAAGTACCAGAAAAATTCCGGGAAAAATATAGGAAAAATCAGCATACCGGAAGCTTCGTGAAGAGCCCAGGAGGGGCCAAAGGGGAGCCAGGGGTCCCCAGGCGGCCAGAGGGCACGGCCAGGCCCCTGGCCGCTCCAGGGGGCGCCTGGAGCCCCTGGCCCACCTCTGGCTGCCCCCTTTCGCCTATTTATTCCCCGTGACGAGAAACCCTCGGGGACGGAACCCTTTTTCGCGATCTCTCCTATGTTCCGCCGCCGCCGTGCTTCCAAGATCGGGAGCACCAGAAGAACTCTTCCTGGCACCCTGCCGGAGGGTGGAATCACCTCCGGGAGCTTCTCCACCACCATGGATGCTTCCCGGATGAACCGTAAGTAGTCCACCTTGTACCATGGGTCCATGATCAGTAGCTATGTGATGTTCTCCTCCCCTCTTTGGTCTTCATGGATTAGACCTCGTGAGCTGCCCTACATGATCGAGGCACATATGTAATTTTTTTCTGCTCTTGCTATGTTGAGTTTGCTGGGATCCGATGGATTCTGAGATTATGTTCAGATTGTGATTGAGTTATATATTTGATTCTCTTATTTTATATTTATGTTCTTGAGTAACTCTTGCATGTTCTCCGTTGGTGTTTATTGCTTTGGCCAAGTAGTAGGTAGTGACTCCAAGAGGGAGCGTTATGCATGATTGTGGGTTCATGCCCCCCGATGACTAGCTTGAGTGACAGAAACATGAGTCTAGGGGATGTGCTCTTTGCCACAAGGGGGAAAACAATGGTGCTTGTACTTGCGGGTGTAAGGATTGTTTACTTTACGCAAAGTTCTTTAATGCAGTTGTCCGTTGCTTTGAGTTTACACTTTGGGTGGGATTCGCAACTTAATACCAGCGAGATGTTCTGGATAAACATCTCAAGGTGGATGATTAGTGGGTAGATGCAGATGGATTTCGGTCTACTTGTCATGGCGTACTGCCCGTGCTTTTGAGCCTCTTTCTTTCTGTTTTGCATAATTAGCATTGGTTTGTGCACATAATCCTGTCAATTGCCCAGCTGTAATTTTTTTACCTCGCATGGATATTTTATCGTCTTTTGGGAGAGAGACATCACTAGTGAACATCATGGGACCCTGGTCCATATTCCTACCATTGTTTACACCTTCAATTTACTTTTCCATAGCTATCACTATCATTATTATCCCGTGTGTTTTATCCTTTGTAAACAACAAGGCCGGAGGAATTGACAACTCCTCTGTACTCGTTGGGAGCAAAGCTATCTGTTGTGTGTGCAGGTCCAGGCAAAGCAAGTGATTATCATAAAACGACGCCTCACTTGCCGAACCACCTACTTGTCGACCTTGGAGTCCTACTGGAGACAATCTAAACCTTAGCATTTTCGCTAAGGGAAATTTGCCGCTATCTACATCTCTTCTTCCACTTGGGGTAACCAACGGGGGCGAGAAGTTATCACGTGTATCAGGCAAATTTCTGGCGCCGCTGCCAGGGACTCCACTCTTCAAGATAGGGGAGTTGCACACTATCTTTTATCTTTTCTTTTTAGTCTTGTTAGTTTACCTTTCCAGTTTTTGCTTTTTCCTTTGTGTCTTATATGAAAAACCACAAAAATAGTTGCTACCTTTTTCCTTTGTCTTTCTTTTCCTAGTGATGCTATCCTCACCATGGGTGCTGAACCACCCAAATATGGAAGGATGGACATGTTTCACTTGGATCGTCTTCGATCAATTTGTGCTCGCGCTAAAAACCCAACCGACTTGGTTGAGGGAAAATCATTGGATGAGCATGCTCATTATACGCGACACCGCCTATATGAGAAAGGGAAAAACTTATCGGACCAAATACAAACTTCTTATTGCTATGCCGAGTGTTTATGCCACATTTATGATTTTACTTGCTGCGCTAATATAGATCGTAGACACCTGCCTTTCCAATGTGATTTTAATGAGAATGAGATCCTATCTTCTTATGCTAAAGGTGTTTATGATTACTTTGATATTGAAAAGATTGAAGCGTTTGTTGCTTTTAAAGGTGCCTATGAGATCGCTTCTTTGATTGAAAAGTATAACGATACTATTTACAAATCTGAAAACTTTGCAGTTCTTGCTTATTGTTTCGAGAATTATACTTCCAATTCTTATATTGAGGATTTTAAAAATAAAATGTTTGCTGCCCTAGAAGAGGCTAATGATTTCTTTGTTGAGGAATCCCATGATTCTGAGAACTCACTTGATACATCCCTTTCTGAAGATCTTAATACTTGTTTTGTTGATGGCCATGATACCACTATGGATGATGCTTACGGAAATGAACTTTCTATAGTTCCTCATGTTAAGTATGAAATTTTTTCTATTGCACCCACACTTGATTGTCCTATTATCCTTTTGAAATCTCCAACTCATATTCTGGAGAACTGTGCTCTTATTAAGGCTCAATGTGATGGGTTGCATTTATCTTATGATCCTAAAGACCGTGTTAAAAAGTATACACGTATGCTTCTAGGTCATGCACAACATGCTTTATGTGATAGTTATATTCTTGATGTTGTTCATGATACTACTGAAAATTATTTTGAGAGAGGGAAGTTTGGTTGTAGAAACTTCCATATTACTAAAACTCCTCTCTTTATGTTGTAGAACCTTCCTATGTTGGTTTATTTTTGCTTCTTTGATTTATTTTCTTATAAGATGCCTATGCATAGGAAGTGGGTTAGGCTTAAATGTGTTTCAAATTTGCTTCTTGATGCTCTCTTTTGATTCAAATTCTTATTCTTATGAGAGCACCTTTTATAATCTTTAAGCCTAGCTAATGGCTTTAAAGAAGCGCTTTCGGGAGGCAGCCCGCAACGAATTTAGGATTTAATTTTTGTTTTTCTTCTGTTTTTAGTGGTCTTGATGATTGTTACTACTGTAGCAACATCATTATATATTTACTTTTCAAGCTTTGTGCCTTTTATAGCCTCATACGACAAGGGAAGTGAAAGTTGTGACATGTTGTCCAGAAAACAGATTCTGTCCTCGTGACTAGAAAAATCAGAGAAAAATCCCCGTTCATATTTTTGAGCTGAATTGTTTACACAGCGTGCTCTAAAATTACGAAAATTTCGTATGTTCTGAGTTTTTTGATTTGAGTTGCAGAAGTATCCCTAAAAAATTCTTTACTACCTGCTGGTCTGTTTTTCACAGATTTTGTCCTGTTTTGCCTTTTCTTCGTTTTGCAAACCTTAAGCTTGCTTTTTATTTGCAAAAACTTTTTGGCAATCTTGAGAAACAGTAGCCCTTCAAGAATATCTTTATTTCCAGTAGAGAAAAAATATTTTATTATGGGTACTAACCTCGCTAATCAGATTATGATGAGTTATGTATGAAGGGAGTTTTCAAGTGTGCGAGGGAAGATGATGAAAGAAGATTCATGAGTGTCAAGCGCTCAAGCTTGGGGATTCCCCCATGCATCCCCAAGAAATGTTCAAGGAGACTCAAGTGTCTAAGCTTGGGGATGCCCCCGTGCATCCCCTTCTCCATCAACAATTATCAGTTCGTCTCTCGTTTCACTATATTTTTTATCACTTCATGCGTTATGTGCTATTCTTGGAGCGTCTCGCTCTTAGGTTTTATTTTTAGTTTTCTTTAGCTTTGCTTGCTGTTCATAACAAGTTAGAACCAGATTTCTGTGTATGGGAGAGAAACACGCTCCAATTCCAAAATCTAGAACACAACATAGGTTTTTTCATGCTTATCTTTGTTGTGTGTGTTCTTTATCTTTTTCATAGCTACTGCCATGTTTTGCTCTTAGTTTTCATGCTTATCTTTTTAAAGAGATTTTGTTTAGTTTATTGCTGGAACTCTCCTGAGTTTTCATGTTTATCTTGTTTAGAGAGTTTGCCTGTTGCACTGAGTTTTGTGTCTTGACTTGAAGTAGGTAATTGAGGTTGCTATTCTTTTGTAGTAGTAACTTGCAATACTTTTGAGGTATTGTTTTGAGTAATGTTTGGACTTTTGGTGTCAACAGCTTTAGCCTATTAGTGATATATGTCATATTTTGGGCAATCCGTGTTTATTTTCAAAACTTACAAATTAGTTGAGAACTTTAGCTACTAGATGGATCACTACTCTTCTAGGGGGTCGAATATTAGAGTACACTCACGTACCATGAGTCGAGGATGCGCAAGGATAACCAAACCCTCATACACTCCTCCTCGGGGTACTTGTCTCTTTGTGAACCTCCTTATTAGATTGAGAGTTACCGATAATAAGTGCATGAGTTCTTTGGACTAATGTGAGTATTCGAAAGTTGACACTTCCACCTTCCCATACTTTTCTAGCCTCTCCTTTGTCGTGCATTGCTTTCTTCTCACTCCGAGAGTTGGCGTCCACCTTCGCCGGTACATCCAAACCCTTGGCATGATACGCTCTGTCATCATAAACCTCCTTATATCCTTCATCAAAACAGCCACCATACCTACCTACCAAGGCATTTCCATAGCCTTTCCGAGATATATTGCCATGCAACATCCATCTTCTCATGACTTGATCTTCATGTCATACATGCTACTTTCTTGATCGATGAGCCGCATGCTAGTTGGGCTTTGCCCTAATCATTGCTACATGACGCGCTAGTATCATTGCATATCCTGCTACACTGGCAGAGGCATACATTTGCATACATCATGATAGTTACATCTTCTTTATGATTCCAGTACTTTGTAAAGTGTGAAAGATCTTCTGTACTCCTTGTAATATATAGAGTGTTGCCCCTAAGTGAGAAAAAGATCCCAAAGAGGACAAAATCAAAAGATCCCAAAGAGGACAAAATCAAAAGATCCCAAAGAGGACAAATGAGATAAATAGAAAGAGCCATTGAGGCCACCAAAGAATAGAAAAAATACAAAAAAGAGAAAAAGAAATAAAAATAGAGAAGGGGCACACTACTATTACTTTTGAGATATCCACACTTGTACTCCCTCTTATATCTTGTACTCCATAGAGATTATCATTCATGCATATAGCTATGTGGGGACCTTCACACTATAGAACTTGGCTTGTATATTCCAATGATGAGCCTCCTCAAATGAGCTCTAGGTCTTCTTGAGCAAGAAAGTAGGATGCACCCCCACTAGTTCCATTGGAGAGCTTACCTTAGCTCATATGTGCATCCGTTGCATGGCAATCCCTACTCCTCACATCATATCTATCATTTGGTTTTCTCTCGCCTATGATTGTCCTCATTGATGTGAGCCTTTCACACCTTTTTGTCTTCCTCCTCCACCATATTCTCTCTTTGCCATCCTAAGTGTCAACTTTCTTGCTTACGCTCATCCATTGCATGAGTGCTCAAAATGTCGAAAAGGAGTGGATCATTTTGACTTGTGCCTGGCTAGTGGTCTGGGGATGAGTCAAGATAAGATTCCAAAGAAGACCAAGTGTGAAACTTTAGTAGATCCCTATCCCTATCCCCTTTCTTGCACGCAAACACCATTTGGAGACATTTGAGTCACGGACAGTGAGAGCTCTTGCACCTTTATGTTCTTATGTTGCTTGTTTCAATGCTAAATATAGACTCTTGCCTGTTATGACTTGAATTGAATTACATGCCTTGATTGCTTTACTTAAAAGTTCTTATATGGTTGTTAGCATGTCACCACAGAAATTATGCTTTTATCATTTACCTACTCGAGGACGAGCAGGAATTAAGCTTGGGGATGTTGATACGTCCAAAACGTATCTATAATTTCTGCTTGCTCCATGCCTCTTTTGTGTGATATTGCTATGATATTGATGAACTTCCATACACTTTTGATCATATTTGGACTAACCTATTAACTCAGTGCACCCTAGTGCCAGTTCCTGTTTTCTGCTGTTTTTCTATTTCAGGTGTCCCCCATATTAAAAGTGCTCCAAAAATTCGGGAAAAATACAATAAAAAATCAGCGTAGAAGAAGCTTCGGGAATCACCGAGGGGGGGGGGGCAGAGGGGACCCACCAGGGCTCCAGGCGCCCTCCCGGCGCGCCCTAGGGTGGGGCCGCGCCAGGGGGCCGCCTGGACCCCTGGTGGCCCCCCTGCCCCCCTTCGCCCATATAATCCTCGTGACGTGAAACCCCCGTGACGGGAACCCTTTTTCGCGATCTCTCCTCTGTTCCGCCGCCGCCGAGCTTCCAAGATCAGGAGCACTGGAAGACCTCTTCCCGGCACCCTGCCGGAGGGAGGAACCACCTCCAGGAGCTTCTCCACCACCATGGATGCTTACCGGATGAACTGTGAGTAGTCCACCTTGGACCATGGGTCTATGATCAGTAGCTATGTGATGTTCTCCTCCCCTCTTTTTTCTTCATGGATTAGACCTCGTGAGCTGCCCTACATGATCGAGGCACATATGTGATATTTCTGTTGTTACTATGCTAAGTTTGCTGGGGTCCGATGGATTATGACATTATGTTCAGATTGTCTTTGAGTAATATATTTGATTCTCCTCTTTTTTATTTATGTTCTAGAGTAATTCTTGCATGTTCTCTATTGCTGTTTATTGCTTTGGACAAGTAGTAGGTAGTGACTCCAAGAGGGAGCGTTATGCATGATTTTGGGTTCATGCCCCCCGATGACTAGCTTGAGTGACAGAAACATGAGTCTAGAGGATGTGTTGTTGCCACAAGGGGGAAAACAACGGTGCTTGTACTTGCGGGTGCAAGGATTGTTTACTTTACGCAAATTTCTTTAATGCAGTTGTCCGTTGCTTTGAGTTTACACTTTGGGTGGGATTCGCAACTTAATACCAGCGAGATGTTCTGGATAGATATCTCAAGGTGGATTATTAGTAGGTAGATGCAGATGGATTTCGGTCTACTTGTCTTGGCGCACCGTCCATGCTTTTGAGCCTCTTCCTTTCTTCATAGCATAATTAGCATTGGTTTGCGCACATAATCCTGTCAATTGCCCAGCTGTAATTTGTTTACCTCGCATGGCTATTTTATCATCTTTTGGGAGAGAGACATGACTAGTGAACATCATAGGACCCCGAACCATATTTCCAATATTGTTTACACCCACTATCAATTTATTGCTTTATTTACTTTTCCGTTGCTATCACTATCATTATTATCCCGTGCGTTTTATCCTTTCTAAACAACAAGGCCGGAGGTATTGACAACCTCTCTGTACTCGTTGGGAGCAAAGCTATCTGTTGTGTGTGCAGGGACAAGAGAAGCAAGTGATTCAAAGGGCGCATCACTTGCCGAACCTCCTACTTGTCGACCTTGGAGTCATATTGGTTTGACATTCAACCTTAGCATCTTTGTTAAGGGAAACTTGCTGCTGTCTACATCTCAACCTTCCACTTTGGGTAACCAACGAGGGGGCGTTAATTCGTACCATCAAGCGGTCAACGCTGTGGTTGTGGTTGAACGTATGGAAGTCGGTAAAGAGCACCCTTTGAAGAGGCCAATCTATTACGTTAGTGAGGTCTTGACGTCATCAAAGCAACGCTACCCTCACTGGAAGAAGCTGGTCCTTGGTGTATTCATGGGGAGTCGGAAGCTCAAGCATTACTTCCAGGAGCACCCCATAACTGTAGTCAGCTCAGCACCGCTTGCATATATAATCCAGAACCGAGAGGCCACCGGAAGGATTGCAAAGTGGGCTATCGAGTTGGGGGCTTATCACATCAAGTATGAACCACGCACAACCATCAAATCTCAGGAGCTCGTCGACTTCATCAACGACTGGACAGAGATCCAAGCACCCCAGAAAATCCGGTTACCAAATACTGGACGATGCACTTCTATGGGAGTCGACGGCTTCAAGGGTCGGGAGCCGGCATGGTCCTCACTTCCCCGCAAGGGAGAGAAATTCTGCTATGTCTTACAGCTACAGTTGACTTTCACCAACAACGCAACAGAATATGAGGCCCTACTCCATGGGCTGCGGCTGGCTCGTGAGATGAACATAATCCGGATACAATGCTATGGTGATTCCGGCCTTGTTTCTCAACAAGTATCAGGAAAGTGGAACTCGAAGGACGCCACCATGGAAGCTTATCGGCGAGAGGTGGAAAGACATGCCGGTTTCTTTGTTGTGTACCAAGTGGACTACGTGGAACGCAAGCTAAACGAAGCTGCGGACACTCTATCTCGGCTCAGCTCTCAATGAAAGACGGTTGCACCAAATGTGTTCCTCGGCGTCGTGACAAAGCCATCCGTGCAAATACCAACAGAGCAAGACATACCAGAGTCGGATCCAGAACCAGCTCTGGTGGCTGCAATACATGCTACCACCTCATGGGTCGTGCCATATTTGCACTACAAGACCTGGAGAATCCTACCAGCTGATGAGGTAGAGGCCAGACAAATTGTCAGGAGAAGAAAATATTTTGTACTCATAAATGGTGAGTTACATCGGCGAAGCCCTGCAGATGTCTTTCAGAGATGTGTGTCACCAGAAGAAGGCAGAGGAATCCTCAATGAGATACACTCTGGAGATTGCAGGCATCATGCCGGATCTTGTTCGTTGGTAGCTAAAGCCTATAGACACGGATTCTAATGGCTCACATCACATGCGGATGCATAGGATATAGTCAAGAAGTGCGATGGATACCAACGCTACGCAAAACATCTGTCACGACTCACCAAGAGTCACAACTTATGTAGAAGCCGACAATGAAAGAACAATGCAGGACGCCTTGGATGTTCTCGATGAAAAACAAGAACTAGCAGCAGCTCAGTAGGCTATCTACCAACAAGATCTGCGACAATATCATAGTCGTCGTATCAGAAGTCGGACTTTTCAAGGTGACTTAGTGCTCCGCCTCATACAGAAAAAGGATGGAATGCACAATCTCTCTTCTCCATGGGAAAGACCGTTTGTGGTCAGCAAGAACCTCTACAATGGATCCTACTACCTAGTTGATATACGCGAGAAGGCAAAGTCACACACACCTCTTGAGGAGACTCCCAAGCCGTGGAACATCGCACAACTCCGTCCATATTATACTTAGGTAGCATAGGAACACTATTGTCCAAAGTCGAAAATCGTCCAACCGGCTTTCGCCATATAAATATAAGTCAACATTTTGTCGCACCGGCTATCTCCGCATAATAAAGTCGATTTACATCGTAACCAACTTTCATCACAATCAAATTCAAAGTCTATCTTAATCGCATTTAGGCCATCGCCATAATTAACATATAAAGTGGACTTTCGTCGCAAACAGGCTATCGCCATATAGTCGATTCTATCGCATCAGGCTTTCGCCACATCTCAAAGTCGACTTCGTCGCACCGGCTCTCGCCACACTTATGCATAAAATCAACTTTCATATTGCATAGTCTTTCATACATATTGCATCATATCGCATCGTATTTCATATTGCATCATAAATTATATATTTTTACAATTTTCTCAGAGACCTGGGGGCTTGATCAACCCTCTATCGGCTCTGAGCATGTATATTTCTTTGATAAGGCGAAGCGGGGGGCTTGATGATACTCATCAACTCCTACCAGAAAAGCCGGCATATATATGTAAAACTTCACATGTGTTTTCTTAGATAAGGGGAAATAGGGGAGTTCGATGGCTCCCATCAACTCTTAAAACCAAAGAAACCCCGGCATACACATGAAAAGGACACCCAAGCCATTTGGCATGTACAGCTCAGAGCTTACATAACTAACGCGCAACCGGCTGGACTAAATTTTGGGGTTTACATAAAACACCTACCGAATCTAGTCTAAGAGCCAGGCACGCTAGTCATTGAAAAGCCAGCTCTATAGAGATGTTTGGACTCTTCAACCAATAATCTCTCTCAAACGCGAGAAGATGAGGTCTAAGTCGACTTCTATTAGCCATTGCATTTCATTCTTGCATATAAAGCATCATGTAATCACAATTTTTCTCTCACAGATAAAAGTTAGACCTATGTGACTCGGCACAAGCACTCAGGTGCATCTACCGACTCATGGGGACTACACTTCAAAAAAATCTTCTCAAAAGACCCGACACGACGCAATGATGTTCGTGCCGACTCTTGGGGACTACACTTCAAAGTTTCTTCTCAAGAAAAGACTCGGTATAGCACCCAGATGCATACACCGACTCTTAGGGACTAACACTTCAAAAATTCCTTATTCAAAGATTTGGCACGACGCCATAATGATCATACCAACTCTTGGGGAGTATGACTTCAAAAAATATATTCATGACCTGGTACGGCACACAAACTTGACCAGACCAACTCATGTGGGCTACAAGTTTATCTATCCTATGAGTCGATCACTGATACACAGATATTCTTAATCGACTCAAGGGGCTACAGATACAGACATCATCAAAAATATTGCCTCTCATGCATTGTGCAAAAAATATTCAAAGTCAGAAATAAAATCCGACTTATAGACTGATACGTCCCGAACGTATCTATAATTTCTGCTTGCTCCATGCATGTTTGTGTGATATTGCTATGCTTTTGATACAATTTCATATCTTTTTATAACATATTTTGTAACTAACCTATTAATGGTTGCAAGAGTGCACAAGTTCTTGTTTTTGTACTGTATGTGTAGGAATTACTTGGATAAAGGAAAAATTACAAAAATAAGCCTTGTAGGAGTTAGTATCTAACTCTCCCGAAATCTGTCCCCATCAGACAGGTTTTAAAGATCGCCTCGGAAACGCTACAAGATGGCCTCAAACGGAAAAACTTAAAACTACAAAGTTGCAGGATTTTTTTTCCAGTGGATCTAGACATAAAATTCGGCCGAATCGGAGTTCGGATGCTCCCTGGATCCCCAAAATACCGAAGACGTAATCAGGATGACGGAAATCCGAGAGTCTATTAAGAGAGGAAACCTAGGTCAAAGGGCACCACGAAATTTCCTCCCCCTTGGCAGCCGTCTTGAGGGGGAGATCAATCTCCACATCAGAACCATCTCCAAGGAAAAACAAGGGGCCAAGGGCCGCTTCCCCTAAGGGCCGTCGCCGCCGCCGTCGCCGTCTCCTTCATCTCCTCCGGGCTGCACCTCTCCATCAACAACTCTCTCTCTTACCATGTCCATGTGTGAGTAGTTCCCCTCGGGGCTGAGGTTTCTACCAGTAGCTATGTGTTCTTCTCTCTCTCCCATGATGTGATCTTTGTTGTGATCATTGGCTATGTTAATCTAGGGTGATCCCATGATGTTTCCCCTTCCTCTACGTATTGGATTTGATGTACTCACTTGACTTTATCTAGTATAATCCCCGAGACCATGGTGACAGCGGTCTATTGGACATGGGTTAGAAGAATATTTTCATGAGTGATTTCCTCTTTTGTGTGTGGATTGAAGATTGAGAGTCTCTTGGTGCTTGTCTTTGACTATCCTTTAGATATGTTGTGGTGATTGTGGTACTCTCTTTGGATGGCCACGGTGACATTGGGAAATCCATAGATGGGAACTACGAACCCTGAGGTGTGCTTTTGTAGCCCTACACAATTCTCGTCCTCTCTTGACCACAAAGGAATGACCTCCGAGTACGTCTCCATTGTATGTTTTATTGAAAATATCATGTGATTAGACTATGTTAATGTTGTTGGGAGTTGCCACTAGTGAAAGTATGAAGGCTAGGCCTTGTTTCCATCATTGTTACACCGTTTGCACTCACTTTTGTTACATGTTTGCTTGTTGCAATTTTTATTACAGATTTATATTACTTTGTTTTGCCACACCTATCACCCATATTTTACCATCTCTTCGCCGAACTAGTGCACCTATACAACTCCTAGTTGTATTAGGTGTGTTGGGGACACAAGAGACTTCTTGTATCTTAATTGCAGGGTTGCTTGAGAGAGAACATCTTCAACCTCTACTTCCCTGAGTTCGATAAAGCTTAGGTCATCCACTTGAGGGAAATTGCTGCTGTCCTACAAACCTCTGCGCTTGGAGGCCCAACATAGTCTACAAGAATAGAAGCGTGCGTAGACATCAAGCTATTTCTGGCGCCATTGCCGGGCAGATAAGTGTTTGAAGGTATATCTTTAGATCTTGCAACTAAATCTTTTCGTTTCTTGTTTTTATTTTCACTAGTTAGGCTTTATGGAAAACAGCAAAAAATTTGTGAGAGAGCTTTATGAGCTCTATCTTGAGTTAGGACATGAAGTGTTTGAGGAGGAGATCAAAAAGCCTATGGAGCTTTATTATTTGAACAACACTCATGATAGTAGTAATGTTATTAGCATGTCTTCTTTGAATACTTTTGATACTAATGATATGCAAAGCCATAAGCTTGGGGATGCTACGTTTTATGAAGATGATCTTTTTAGCCCGCCAAGTTTTGATGAGGAAATTTATTTTGATGATACTTTGCCTCCCATATATGATGATTATTGTGGTGACACTTATGCTATAAAGAATAAATTTTTACAAGTGCATCATGATAAGAATGATTCATGTGATAGCTATTTTGTTGAGTTTGCTCCCACTATTACTAATGAGAAGGATTTTGCTTATGTGGGAGTAACAAATTGTCTATGCTTGTGGATCATGATAAGAAAGTTTTATGTGATACTTATATTGTTGAGTTTATTCATGATCCCACTGAAAATTATTATGAGAGGGGAACATATACTTATAGATATTTCAATAATATCAAGTTCCCTCTCTTTATGTTGAAGGTTTTGAAGTTGCACTTATTTTGGCTTCCTAGCTAATATCTTTATGCTTCAATGAGTTATTTCTCTACAAGATCCCTTTGCATAGGAAGCATTTTAGACTTAAATGTGTTTGATATTTGCTTCTTGATGCTCTCTTTTGTTCTTCAACTCTTATTCCAATGAGAGCATCATTAAAATCTTAAGCCTATATTTATGGCTGTAAAGAACGAGCTCTAGGGAGACAACCCTTGTTATCTTTACTTTGAGTTTTTACTTTCTGTTTTTAGTGGTCTTGATGATTATTACTACTGTAGCAACATTATTGTATCTTTATTTTCAAGCTTTGTGCCAAGTTATAGCCTCATATGACAAGGGAAGTGAAAGTTGTGACATGCTTTCAGAAAACAAATTTTGTCCTCGTGACGGGAAAAATCATATCAAATCACAAGTTCATATTTTTTAGCTGAATTTTTTACACAGCATGCTCTATACAATCGCGGAACTTTCGTATGTTCTGAGTTTTTTGATTTGAGTTGCACAAGTACCCCTAAAAAATTCTTTACTACCTGCTGTTCTGTTTTTCACAGATTCTGCCACGTTTTGTCTCTCCTTGCTTTTGCAAACCTTAAGCTTGCTTTTTCTTTGCAAAAACCTTTTGGCAATCTTGATAAACAGTATCTCTTCAAGAATATATTTATATCCTGTGGGGGAAAATTATTTATTAAGGGTACTAACCTCTCTAATCAGCTTATGATGAGTTGTCTATGAAGGGAGTTTTCAAGTGTGCGATGGAAGACGAAGAAAGAAGATTCGGGAGTGTCAAGCGCTCAATCTTGGGGATGCCCCCATGCATCCCAATAAATATTCAAGGAGACTCAAGCGTCTAAGCTTGGGGATGCCCCCGTGCATCCCCTTCTCCATCCACAATCATCAGTTCGTCCTTCGTCTCACTATATTTTTATCACTTCATTCGTTATTAACTATGCTTGGAGCGTCTCGCTCTTAGGTTTTATTTTTAGTTTTCTTTAGCTTTGATTGCTGTTCATAACAAGTTAGATCCCATCTTACTTTGTGTGGGAGAGAAACACGCTCCACTTTCAAAATCTAGAACACATCATAGGTTTCTTCATGCCTATCTTTTTGCTGTTGTGTGTTCTTTATCTTTTCGTAGCTACTACCATGTTTAGTTTTAGTTTTAGTTGTCTTTAGCAAGAGCCTTGGCTTTTTCTTAGTTTGTTTCTGGAAATCTCTTTAGTTTTCATGTTTATCTTGTTAAGATAGTTGGTTGTTGCACTAAGTTGTCTCTTGTCTTGAGAGTAGGTAATTCAGGTTGCTATTTAATTTTAGTAGTAACTTGCAATAGTTTCGAGGTATTGATGTGAGTAATGTTTGAACTTTTGGTGTCAAGAGCTCTAGCCTATTAGTGATAGGTGTCGTATTTTGGGCAATCCGTGTTTATTTTCAAAACCTACAAAACTAGTTGAGAAGACTAGCTACTAGATGGATCGCTAATCTTTGGAGGGATCGGATATTAGAGTACACTCACGTACCATGAGTCGAGGACGCGCAAGGATAACTAAACCCCCATACACTCCTCCTCGGGGTACTTGTCTCTTTGTGAACCTTCTTATTAGATTTAGAGTTACCGATAATAAGTGCATGAGTTCCTCGGACGAATGTAAGTATTGAAAGTTGACACTTCCACCTCCTCATATTTTGCTAGCCTCTCGCGTGCCGTGCATTGCCTCTTCTCACTCCGAGAGTTGGCGTCCACCTTTGCCGGTACATCCAAACCCTTGGCATGATACGCTCTGTCATCATAAACCTCCTTATATCTTTCCTCAAAACAATCACCATACCTACCTATCAAGGCATTTCCATAGCCTTTCCGAGATATATTGCCATGCAACTTCCACCCCTTCATGACTTGATCTTCATGTCATACATGTTCCTGCTACACTGGCAGCGGCATACATTTCATACATCATGATAGCTACATCTTCTTTATGATTTGAGTACCTTGTAAAGGCTGAAAGATCTTCTATACCCTCTTGTAAATTAGAGTGTTGCCCTTAAGTCAGGAAAAGATCCCAAAGTGGACAACATAAAAGATCCCAAAGAGGACAAATGAGTGTTAAATAGAAAGAGCCATTGAGGCCACCAAAAAAATACGCAAAAATAGAAAAAAGAGAAAAAGAAATAAAAAGAGAGAAGGGGGCACACTACTATTCCTTTTGAGAGATCCACACTCGTACTCCATCTTATATCTTGTACTCCATATAGATTATCATTCATGCATATAGCTATGTGGGGACCTTCACACTATAGAACTTGGCTTGTATATTCCAATGATGAGCCTCCTCAAATGAGCTCTAGGTCTTCTTGAGCAAACAAGTTGGATGCACCCCCACTAGTTCCATTGGAGATCTTACCTTAGATCATATGTGCATCCGTTGCATGGCAATCCCTACTCCTCACATCATATCTATCATTTGGCTTTCTCTCTCCTATGATTGTCCTCATTGATGTGAGGCTTTCACACCTTTTTTGTCTTCCTCCCCCATCATTTTTCTCTCTTTTCCATCTTAAGTGTCAACTTTATTGCCTACGCTCATCCATTGCATGAGTGCTCAAAATATCGAAATGGAGTGGATCATGTGTGAAACTTTAGTAGATTAAGTTCTCAACAATAAAACTATGTTTTACTCTCTCGTATATCCCTATCCCCTTTATTGCACGCAAACACCATTTGGAGACATTCGAGTCACGGATAGCTAAGAGCTCTTGCACCTAATGTTCTTTCGTTGCTTGTTTCAATGCCAATATAGACTCTTGCCTGTTATGACTTGAATTGAATGACATATCTTGATTGCTTTACTTTCAAAGTTCTTATATGGTTGCTAGCATGTCACCACAGAAATTATGCTTGTTATAATTTACCCACTCGAGGACGAGCAGGAATTAAGCTTGGGGATGTTGATACGTCCCGAACGTATCTATAATTTCTGCTTGCTCCATGCATGTTTGTGTGATATTGCTATGCTTTTGATACAATTTCATATATTTTTATAACATATTTTGTAACTAACCTATTAATGGTTGCAAGAGTGCACAAGTTCTTGTTTTTGTACTTTATGTGTAGGAATTACTTGTATAAAGGAAAAATCACAAAAAGGAGCCTTGTAGGAGTTAGACTCTAACTCTCCCGAAATCTGTCCCCACCAGACAGGTTTTAAAGATCGTCTCGGAAACGCTATAATACGGCCTCAAACGGAAGAACTTAAAACTAAAAAAGTTGTAGGGAATTTTTTTCAATGGATCTAGACATAAAATTTGACCGAATCGGAGTTTGGATGCTCCCTGGATCCCTGAAATACCGAAGAAGTAATCTGTATGACGGGAATCCGAGAGTCTATATAAAGAGAGGAAACCTAGGTCAAAGGGCACCACGAAATTTCCTTCCCCTTGGCAGCCTTCTTGAGGGAGAGATCAATCTCCACAGCAGAACCATCACCAAGGAAGAAGAAGGGGCCAAGGGCCGCTGCCCCCAAGGGTCGTGGCCACGGCCGTGGCCGTGGGCGCCGCCACCGTCGTCGCTGCTGATACGGTAAGGATAGTTCTCTCACTCCTCGTTGGTTACCCCAAGTGGAAGGTGAGATGTACTGTAGCAGCAAATTTCCCTCGGTGAAGATACCAAGGTTTGTCTCCAGTAGGACTCGCAGAAATACAAGAAGGTGCCAACTGCGCCAGAAATTAGGCGGTTGTCGGGAGTTGACAGGACCTGCACACAGAAACAAATAACTTTGCTCCCAACGAGTACAGAGGAGTTGTCAATTCCTCCGGCCTTGGTGTTTACAAAGGATCAACGCAAGAGATAATAATATTGGCAACTGAAAGTAAAGACTGAAAGTAAACGAAAGGTATAAACAGTGATGTGAAGATGGACCGGGGTCCCGTGATTTTCACTAGTGATGTCTCTCTCCCAAAAGACGATAAAAGTGCTAGAGAGGTAAACAAATCACAGCTGGGCAATTGACAGAATTATGAAGGCACCACAATGCTAACTATGTTGCAAAGAAAGGAAGGGCTCAAAAGCAATGGGAAGTACGCCAAGGTAAGTAGACCGAAATCCAAATTCATCTACTACGAATCATCCACCTTGAGATATTTATCCAGAACATCTCGCCGGTATTAAGTTGCGAATCCCACCCAAAGTGTAAACTCAAAGCAACAGACAACTGCATTAAAAGAACTTTGTGTAACGTAAACAATCCTTGCACCCGCGGATACAAGCACCGTTGTTTTATCCCTGGTGGCAACAGCACATCCCCTAGTCTCATGTTTCTGTCACTCAAGCTAGACATCAAGGGGCTGAACCCACAATCAAGCATAACGCTCCCTCTTGGAGTTGCAACAAACTACTTGGCCAAAGTAAAATACTACAATGGAGACCATGCAAGAATTTACTCAAAAACAAAATATAAAAGAGAAGAACCAAATATATTACTCATCACAATCTGAACATAGTCTCATAATCCATCAGATCCCAACAAACTCAACGTAGCAACAGCAGAAATTGCAAAAGTGCCTCGATCATGTGAGGCAGCTCACGAGGTCTCGAAAGTGGAAGCACAAAGAGGGGAGAGGAACATCACATAGCTACTGGTCATGGACCCATGGTCCAAGGGGGACTACTCATGGTACATCCGAGAGGCGTCCATGGCTATGGATGGTCTCCCGGAGGAGATTCCTCCTCCCGACAGGGTGCCGGGGAGGCTTCTCCAGGCAGCCCCGATCTAGAAACGGCGGCGGCGGCGGTACAGAGGCGAGTTCGCGGAAAAGAGATTGATATTAGGGGTTTCCACCCCGAGGGCTAAATATAGGCGGAGGGGGGTGTCGAGGGGACCCACAGGGCAGCCAAGAGGCCCCCTGGCGCGGCCTAGGGTGGGCCGCGCCAGGGACCCTTCTGGAGTCCCTGTGGTGGCCCCGCTCCGCTGCCTTGGTGATTCCGAAAGCTTCCGGGCCGCTGATTTTTTATCTGATTTTTCCGGATTTTGTGGAGCACTTTTAATGGCCGGAAAACCTGAAATACAAAATCAGCAGAAAACAACAACTGGCAGCTGGGTGCACTGGGTTAATAGATTAGTCCAAATATGCTCAAAAGTGTATGAAAGTTCAAGTAAATCATGGCAAAGTCACACAAAACATGCATGGAGCAAGCAGAAATTATAGATATGTTTGGGATGTATCAACATCCCCAAGCTTAATTCATGCTCGTCCTCGAGTAGGTAAATGATAACAAGCATAATTTCTATGGTGACATGCCACACAACCATATAAGGACTTTTAAGTAAAGCAATCAAAGCATGCAATTAAATTCAAGTCTTAACAAGCAAGAGTCTATATTAGCATTGACACAAGCAACAAAAGAACAAAAGGTGCAAGAGCTCTCGCTGTCAGTGACTCGAATGTCTCCAGATGGTGTTTGCGTGCAAGCAGGGGACTGGGAAAAAGAGAGAAAAAAGGTTGTTGAGAACAACTATCTACTAAAGTTTCACACTTGGGCTCCTTTGGATTCTTATCTTGACTCGTCCCCAGACCACTAGCCAGGTACCAGTCAAACTGATCCACTCCCTTTCGATATTTTGAGCACTCATGCAATGGATGAGCGTGAGCAAGAAAGTTGACACCTAAAAGGCGAAACAGAAAGAAGGTGGAGGAGGAAGACAAAAAGGTGTGAAAGGCTCACATCAATGAGGACAATCATAGGCGAGAGAAGGCCATATGATAGATATGATGTGAGGAGTAGGGATTGCCATGCAACGGATGCACATGTGAGCTAAAAACTCTCCAAGGGAACTAGTGGGGGTGCATCTAACTTGCTTGCTCAAGAAGACCTAGAGCTCGTTTGAGGAGGCTCATCATTGGAATATACAAGCCAAGTTTTATAGTGTGAAGATCCCCACATAGCTATATGCATGATGATGATCTCTATGGAGTACGAGGGATAGAGGATGAAGTACTAGTGTGGATCTCTCAAAAGTAATAGTAGTGTGCCCCCTTCTCTCTTTTTATTTTTCTTTTTCTCCCTTTCTCTATTTTTTGTATTTTTTTGGTGGCCTCAATGGCTCTTTCTATTTAACTCTCATTTGTCCTCTTTGGGATCTTTTCCTCACTTTAGGAGCACCACTCTATATTTTACAAGAATATAGGAGATCTTTCACACTTTGGAAAGGTACTCACATAAAGAAGATATAACTATCATGATGCAAATGTATGCCTCTGCCAGGATAGCGGGATATGCAATGATACTAGCGCGTCATGTAGCAATGATTAGGGCAAGGCCCAAGTAGCATGTGGCTCATTGATCAAGCAAGTAGCATGTATGACATGAAGATCAAGTCATGAGAAGGTGGATGTTGCATGGCAATGTATGTCAGAAAGGCTATGGAAATGCCTTGTAGGTAGGTATGGTGGCTGTTTTGAGGAAAGATATAAGGAGGCTTATGATGACAGAGCGTATCGTGCCAAGGGTTTGGATGCACCAGCGAAGTATGCGCCAACTCTCAAGGTGAGAAAGGGCAATGCACAGTACCGAAGAGGCTAGAAAAAGTATAGGTGGGTGGAAGTGTCAACTTTCGAATACTCACATTAGTCCGAAGAACTCATGCACTTATTATCGGTAACTCTCAATCTAATCAGGAGGTTCACAAAGAGACAGGTACCCCGAGGAGGAGTGTATGGGGGTTTGGTTATCCTTGCGCATCCTCGACTCATGGTACGTGAGTGTACTCTAATATTCGAACCCTGTAGAGGTTAGTGATCCATCTAGTAGCTAGAGTTCTCAACAGGGGTTTTTGGTTTTCGAAAAACACACGGATTTCCCAAAATACGACATCTATCACTAATAGGCTCGAGCTCTTGACACCAAAAGTTCAAACATTACTCTAGTCAATACCTCAAAACTATTGAAAGTTACTACTACAAAGAGAATAGCAACTTCAACTACCTACTTCTAGTCAAGACACAAAACTCAGTTCAACAGGCAAACTCTCTAACAAGATAAAACATGCAACCTATAGAAAGCTCAACCTAAAACAAAACAAAAGCTCTAGAAAAACTAAAGCATTACAACTAAACAGAGCAGCAGCTAAGAAAAGAAAAAGAACAACTCACAGCTAAAAGAATAAGCATGCAAATCCTATGAGGAGTTCTAGTTCAAGCGGAGCATGTATCTCTCCCACACAAAAGAGTAAGCTGGGGTCTAACTTGTTACTACAGAAAACAAAGCAAAAACAAATCTAGAAAAGTAAAGAGAGAGACGCTCCAAGCATAGCACATAACGCATGAAGTGATAAAAATATAGTGCAACGAGGGACAAACTGATAATTGTTGATGAAGAAGGGGATGCACGGGGGCATCCCCAAGCTTAGACGCTTGAGTCTCCTTGAATATTTATTGGGGGTGCACATGGGCATCCCCAAGCTTGAGAGTTTGACACTCCAAGATCTTCTTTCATCATCTTCCATCGCGCACTTGAAAAATCCCTTCATAAATAACTCATTGTAGACTGATTAGAGAGGTTAGTGCCCTACTAAAATAATTTTTCCTGTGACATCCTGGCTTAATAGGAATGATAGAATACTCATATCAACAAGGTGCACCTTCTTTTCCGGGAGCCCAGATCCAAAGAACTCCAAAGTTAAGCGTGCTTGGCTTGGAGCGATTTGAGGATGGGTGACCGACCGGGAAGTTGTTCCCGGGTGCGCACGAGTGAGGACAAAGTGCACAGGAAAGACTAGTGTTGGTCTGTGGGGACAGTCTAGATCCCGCCAGGCGTACGCCGGGAACCGGTGGCTGTGGCCGGGGCGTAACAAATGGTATCAGAGCCGACCCTCGCGGTTACACGGGCGTGTGTGGGTCAGTTGCGCGAACATGTGGGACATGTGTCGGCACTAGACACACAGATGTGTGCCAAGGGGGAACGTTCCTGTGGGCCGATGAGGACATCGGTTCCTTTGAGTGGGGGTGTATGTGACATCCTGGCTTAATAGGAATGATAGACTACTCATATCAACAAGGTGCACCTTCTTTTCCGGGAGCCCAGATCCAAAGAACTCCAAAGTTAAGCGTGCTTGGCTTGGAGCGATTTGAGGATGGGTGACCGACCGGGAAGTTGTTCCCGGGTGCGCACGAGTGAGGACAAAGTGCACAGGAAAGACTAGTGTTGGTCTGTGGGGAGAGTCTAGATCCCGCCAGGCGTACGCCGGGAACCGGTGGCTGTGGCCGGGGCGTAACATTTCCTCTACTGGAAATAAAGATATTATTGAATATCTACTGTTTCTCAATATTGCCAAAAAGTTTTTGCAAAGAAAAAGCAAGCTTAAGGTTGGAAAAGTGAAGAAAAGGCAAAACAGGACAGAATCTGTGAAAAACAGACCAGCAGGTAGAAACGAATTTTTTAGGGTACTTATGCAACTCAAATAAAAAAACTCAGAACATACGTAAGTTTCGTAATTGTATAGAGCACTCTGTGTAAAAAGTTCAGCTCAAAAAGATGAACTGGGATTTTTCCATGATTTTTCTAGTCACGAGGACAGAATCTGTTTTCTGGACAGCATGTCACAACTTTCACTTCCCTTGTCGTATGAGGCTATAAAAGGCACAAAGATTGAAAAGTAAAGATACAATGATGTTGCTACAGTAGTAACAATCATCAAGACCACTAAAAATAGAAGAAAAACAAAAAGGAAAATCTAAATTTGTTGCGGGCTGCCTCCCGAAAGTGCTTCTTTAAAGCCATTAGCTAGGCTTAATGCAAAAGATCAAAGTTCTCCAAAATCATCGGGAGGTTCACCAAGGATCTCAAAAGGGTTTTCAATAAGCTCGTCCTTGTTCTTCCGAGGGAAAAGGTACGTACCTTTTACTTTACCACGCAAACGTATTTGTCCTTTACCTATATCAATGAAGCCTTTCATGGCTCGGAGGAAGTCCCTTCCAAGCACTATATTTCCTCGATTAGCCTTCATGATGAAGAAGTCAATCTCCATACTTTTTTTAAGAAACATGACCTGGACATCTTTCAATCTTCCCTGGATCTCAGAAATATCACCATTAGAATGTTCATGGAAAGATGGAAATTTGTCCATGCTTGCAAGGTACAAAGAATCATAAATAAAGCTTGGCATTATAAAAACTGTAGATCCAATGTCACAAAAAGCAAAGAAGTTTTGATTAGAGATAACAACCCTAACAAAAGGCTCCCAGTCATTTTCTATTTCCAAAATCTCCTCTCTAGGAGGATTTAGTTTTTCTACTCCTTTAAAGTTGTCAGATCCCTCTGTTAGGTATGTGCTAGGGTTAGCTAGTACCTTTGCTTCTTGTAAAAAAAAATTCAAAAAGAAATCTTGGAAATCAAATTCAAAATCAAAATGGGAGAAGGAACACCCCCCAGTTGAATTATTTCAAAAGGCCAGATAAAAATATTTTCCAAAAATTCATGTTAGAGTTTTGAAAAGTCTTATAAATGAGTGTGATCACATATCAAGTGATGTGGGACCCATCCCATGCTCATAGATTTTTCAAATATTCAAACAGTACCTTGGAATTAAAGAAATACCCCTTTTTGATTTAAAATTCAAATCATTTGAATTTTAAAAATGTTGAAAGTTTATGAGTGGCTAGTCTATTTTATTATGAGGCCATGTAAAAGTTTTCAGAATTTAATAAAATGGTTTGGTATTTTTTTATCAGAGCCAAAACAAATTACAGAAAAAGAAAGGAAAGATTAAACAGAGAGAAAAAGAAAAGAAAGAACTTACCTGGTTTCAGCCCAGCTAAAACCCCGCAGCCCACCTGGCCGGCCCAGCCCACCTGGCCGGCCCAGCCCACCTGGAGGGGGTTACATGCGTCTTCTTCCCTCCAGGCAGGCAGGCACCTCGCCGGCGACCGCCGTGGGCACGACAGGCAGCTGCCTGCCTGTCCCGTGCCTTATCCCTTCGCTGGAGACGCCGCGCAGCCGTCCTGATCCATTCCCCCCCTCTCCTTCGTCTTCCTCCTCCTCCTGCGCCCGATTTCACCGCCGCCCGAAGACCGCCGTGGAGCACGCCGTCGAGAACACGTAGCCACCGTCGTCCCCGAGCCGTGCCGCCGTGTCCAGGAGAACCGCATCAAGCCTCTTCATCGTTCCCCTCAAGCAATCGAGCCCGAGCACCTCAGCAATCGACGCCAGCTTCACCGAGAGCTCGCCGGACCCGTGAGTCGCCGTCGTCAAATTCCTCGGCTACACAGCATCCCCGGCCTCACCGTCTTCTCCATTAGCTTCAGGGTGAGCTTCTTCACCTTTCCCCTAAGTTTGCAGCGCCTCGTTTGCCCCACAACCGAATCCGCCATGGATCCCGAGCAAGCTCGCCGCCATGGCCGAACTGGAGCTCGTTTCAGTGCCCCTGGCGTTGCACCCGTGCGTGCGTTTGGCACCTAGCCTTCCCAGTTTTCGAACGCAACCAAAATCACCCCAAACCGTGCTCCCTAGCCTCGGCTACGACCTCGCCGGTTCTCTGTTTCCGCCGGAGTCGTCGCCGCCGTCTCTCCCGACCACCTCGTGACCCCCTGTTGCCTCCAGATGATGCGGAAGACGATGCTGAGTCGATTGGTGTCCTCCCTGTACTCTCCCGTGGCCGTTTGGTCACTCCGGCGACCACGCCGCCGTGTCCAGTGCCGCCGGCGGCTAGCCGCCGGTAGGCTGGGTTAATTAGGGGACTAACCCCTGTTTAGTTAGGCCATGGGCCACTGACAGGTGGGGCCAGCCCCCTCTAAGTTAATCAAAATCTTTAATTAAAACGGATTAACCCCTACAGAGGCTGACCAGTGGGACCCCTTGTCAGTTTGACTCGGGTCAAACCCCCTGATGTCATGCTGATGTATTAATGACGCAGTAATGCTTTTCCAGAAAAGAAAAATAAGTTTAATAATTCCAGAAATTCCAGAAAATACCCCAAACTTTGGAAATTGATAGAAAATTCATATTAACTCCAAATTGGACAAATAATATATGAAAAATGATCAGGAGAAAATTATCTTTCCAAATATGCAACTTTCAACTCTGTTTGAGTTGAATTTAAAATGTGATCAGTAGCATTTGCTATTTGATTTAAATGGAATTAAATCAAATTCAATTCAAATAATTTTGCAACTTGAACCATGGCCACATGCTACATTTCACTTACACATCAGAGGCATATCATACACATTTGAAGGTAATTCAAAATGATCAAACTATATCACATATAACTTGGTTAATGTTGAATTCAAATGTGGAGTTTGAATTTGCATTTTAAATGCAATATATTCCACTTAAAAGGAATTGCCTCACACATCAAAACTTGTACTTCAAGCATTAACATTCAATCATGTGATTGAGCATTGCATTCATATTGATTGCTACTTCATGCTTTGTTTGTCGAGTAGAGGTGGAACCGGAGCAAGAGGTCACCCCCTTCGCTGAAGATCCAGAACCCAAACCTCGTCAGCAAGGCAAGCAAAAACCCATTGATCATGTCGATAAAATCCCACTTCCCTCTCATGTCTCGCTTATGCATTGTATAGGATGATCACCATGTTACGATTCTACCGCATAGATGAACCCATTCCGTTGCATGACCTATCTTTTGTCACAGTAGTAAGCAAACCACAATCCTAGCAAATGTAGGAGTTGAATGATATCATGTGGCCCCTGCAATGTTACTGCTT
Source organism: Bromus sterilis (assembly GCA_950022295.1). Lineage (NCBI taxonomy): Eukaryota > Viridiplantae > Streptophyta > Magnoliopsida > Poales > Poaceae > Bromus > Bromus sterilis. The sequence goes on along the minus strand of OX465595.1, from coordinate 380,919,415 downwards.
ATTGCATGCTTAGTATGATACCATGTTGTTACTGTGATGTGAGTCGGGATGGTTGTGATCATGTTGATGATGGTAGAAAAGTGTTGGTGAATCGACCCTAATACAAGGTGAACGATGAGAGGCTGTGTAGGAGTACACGGTGGGTTGTCTCGTTGAACACCGCCCTAAGTCCGAGTTCTTGAGTGGTGATCCAAGATGAAGAGTACAACCACACATTGGGCTCACTGACCCCTCTCAACTTATTAACTCATCCCTTTCGATGTCCAGATGTCGCAGTAGTTCGGAGTTCTGGTAGGCTTGTGGCCTGGATGCTAAGTGAGAGAACGGCTCACCCGAGACCGGCTTACGCACCACGCACACATCGCTTGGGTCCACTTCGGTAAACCGGCCGGGTTCACGATAGTGGTAGCCAACCCAAGTAGGCGGCTTTCTTGGACTAGATAGGCTATGAGGTAATAGTTGTGGTGAGCATCCTCGCTGGCACCCCTTGAATGGTGTCGAGATCAAAGGCGGTAAATGATGATCATGTGTGTGTAGCGGTACACCCTTGCAAGGTTAACAAAACTATTCGAATAGCTGCGTCCGCGGTTATGGACTACTTGGAAAGCTTAGCCTGATTATTAGATAACTTGAACCGGATACTTCTAAAACACACCAAGATAAGTGTGAGTGCTATGGCGTGCTTTCTCGTGGGGAAGTCGAGGAAGGCACCATAGTGGTGTATTGGTTGGTGAAAGTAGTGGACTCGTGTACGCTTCTTACCTCAAGTCTGGTACTCGTAGTTCAGGATTAGCCAAGTCAAAGCTGGCATTTCTGGAAGTGAACCCCACCTCCCTTTACCTTGATACATGTGCATGAGTAGTGAAAGTATGAAGCCTAGGCCGTGGTGACATTGGGAAATCCATAGATGGGAACTACGAACTCTGAGGTGTGCTTTTGTAGCCCTACACAATTCTCGTCCTCTCTTGACCACAAAGGAATGACCTCCGAGTACGTCTCCATTGCATGTTTTATGGGAAATATCATGTGATTAGACTATGTTAATGTTGTTGGGAGTTTCCACTAGTGAAAGTATGAAGCCTAGGCCTTGTTTCCATCATTGTTACACCGTTTGCACTCACTTTTGTTACATGTTTGCTTGCTGAACTTTTTATTACAGATTTATATTACTTTGTTTTGCCACACCTATCACCCATATTTTACCATCTCTTCGCCGAACTATTGCACCTATACAACTCCTAGTTGTATTAGGTGTGTTGGGGACACAAGAGACTTCTTGTATCTTAATTGAAGGGTTTCTTGAGAGAGAACATCTTCAACCTCTACTTCCCTGAGTTCGATAAACCTTAGGTCATCCACTTAAGGGAAATTGATGCTTTCCTACAAACCTCTACGCTTGGAGGCCCAACATAGTCTACAAGAATAGAAGCGTGTGTAGACATCATAGACTCAATGGGAATTTATAATTTTCATTCATCAAACATCTGAGTCTTACATCAAAAGGAGGAGCCTTACATTGCAGGAAATGAAAAAGCCAAAGTCGGCAAAATACTACTAAAAGTAAAAATATACAACTTCAGTCGTCGTCTTCAGAGTCGGCTTCATCTTCAGAGGAAGAGTTCTCGACTTCTTCATTGTTGTTGTAAAACTCTTCATCACTGCTACTTGAACTCTCCATGCAACAGCCAGCTCGGTCACCATCCGAGTCAAAGATTCTAGCCCACAAGGTGTCACCACCATCATATCTAAAGGTAATGGTTGATAACCCTCAACTGTAGGGGATCGAGATAGTCTTCGCGGGCAAGATAACCCAATTTATTGATTCGACACTTGGGGACACAAAGAATACGTACAGGCTTTGAAAATTGAGTTGTCAATTCAACCGCACCTGAAATAACACTTTCTTGCACAAAGGTATTAGTAGCAACTGTGATATGGTGGTGGTAGTGGTGATGATAATAGTGGTGATAGTGATAGTGGAACAACAAAGGTAAACAACTAGTAACCAGAAGAAGGGAAACACTGTAGGCTAGGGAGATGGATGGTTGGGCGCTGCTTGGATGAGAACGAACTTGTAACAGATTCTAACTTGGGTAAGGCTCACAGAAAACAAAGGATCATCTAGGCAAATATCAAACATCAGGCATGTATCCCAAGGTAGTTGTACGTGCTTGCAATAAGAACTTTGCACAACATCTTTTGTCCTACCCTCCCGCTACAAACGAGGCCAAAAGGAACTTAGGGAGATTAAGGTACTCCTGTCAAAGAGCACCGGAACAAAGCATTAACAATTCATGGATACACGGAATCCTCAAATTATAGTCCATCCCCTTTGGTGTCCCAAGCTGTCACCATTGGGATCGCTGGTTCCGGACTATAATAGGTGCATACAACTCATAGATAGGATCAAGAACACCAGAAACTCAAGAAACAAAAGGGTGATCAGATCTGAAATCATGGCACTCGGGCCCAAAGTAACAAGCATTAAGAGCAACAAGTTGTAACAGAGATGATAAAGTCCAAGTAGATGATAGGCAACATGCCCCCAACAATCTGATTGAACTATTACATGATCTAACTCATCCAATCCCTACCATCCCCTTTGCCTACAGCAGGGAATTACTCACACATGAGAGGAGAAGTCATGGAGGGGTGATGGAGAGGCGATGATGATAATGATGGCGATGTTTTCCCCCTCACCGGAGGCCAATTCAGCCTCCAGATTAGCTCTCCGAGGAAGAACAGAGGGTTGCGGCGGCTCCGCGACGTAGATTGTAAAAGCGACTTCTGTTTCGGGGTTTCCTCGACGGGGGAATAAATAGGGCCAAAGTAGGGCACCAGGGGTGTGGGACCCACCCAGGAGGGCAGGTGGTGCGGCCAGGAGCTGGGCCGCGCCAGGCACCCTCCTGGCTGCCCTGTGGCCCCCTTTGGCCTGGTGGAAGCTTTCGGAATGCTGATTTTTTTATATATTTTTGGGGATTTTTCCAGCGTACCTAAATATCCAGAAACCTGCACAAAATAAAACAGCATTGGTAGCTCTGCTGAAAACAGCGTCAGTCCGGGTTAGTTTCGTTCAAATCATGCAAGAATGAAGGCAAAACAATAGCAAAAGTGTTTGGAAAAGTAGATACGTTTAGGACGTATCAACTCCCCCAAGCTTAGCTATTGCTTTTCCTCAAGAAATTCATTTCAACGACCTGGACGCGACAAAGAAAACTTTGACAAACTCTTTTGCTTCATTAAATGTAAATAAGCATGTACTACGAAAGAGTTTAGCAAGTTTTGGTATCATGCTACAAGGAGAATGCACGAAGCAATCCTTCTTTCATGTAATCAGTCACAAACAAATGTAAAGTAAATAATATGCTGCTGAAAATCAATTCAAGATCACAATGCACATAGCATGAACATATCAGAGTTGTATTTCGCTAGCCTCCATGAGTGAAGCAAAACATAAATGCATAAACTCCTCCGGAATTTTAGAGGAGACTAGAACTCAGAACTCAGAGTAAGAAACATCACAATCATGCAGAAGACAATGTGGTACTTTGGGACAATGCATGTTACACTAAGAATGACAATTATGCTCTCATAGTTGGTGCTTGGGAGAAAGGAAGGTGGAGACTCTCGAACCGTGGCTTTTCATGGCAAGGTTGAAAACCCGTGAAAGGAAGCAAAGACTAAACATGTGCCAGAGCTCTTGGTTTTGAAAACAGAGATAAAACTCTTTTGAGAGGTGCAACTTTCCAGTCAACGGTGAACGGTAAAGGTCTCTCAATATCTCCCATGCCAACCATATTAATGCCTCTTGCTTACACATATTCCCTTATCCATAAATCCTTTGATGGTCTACGGAACCTTTTATTTTTCCTCAAGGATGGAAGGAGGGTATCGTTCCATCTATCATAAGTTGCATTTGGTCCATTTCATTCCATCATCAAGTATGGGGGAGGTGTAACTCTCATATATATTTTTTTCCTTGACTAGTTAAAACTTCCGTTAAAATATTTTTGGCATGAAAGATACTGATTTCCCCTCACCACACCATGAGCTTGTACGGTTACAAACGAGAAGCTTTTGAATAAATTTCGAGATGGCACATGAAAGTCTAAGTTAGGAGTGGCCGGTAAATACCACATATAGGTAGGTAAGGTGGACTCAAATGGAACAACTGGGTTTAAAAAGGAGTTTGGAAGCACAAGAAGAATTTCGCTTGGTGCTGGAGGAAGGCTAGAAAAAGACGGGGAAGCGACCAACTAGAGAGCATAATAGTCATAATCATGCAGAGCGACAAAGCAACATTGAATCGGGCATGAAAGTGATATTGCTCACTCTGAAGTAAAAAGATCATCAAGGAAAAACAGACTTTTTAGTCTTAACATGCATGAACATGTGCCAAGTCAATCCAAGAATCCCCCAGAGGGAAATACCACTTCAATATGCCACACCATGAACAATGCAATGCATGTCAATCATTTCAAGCAACACATTATAAACTCTAGCTATTTGAGACTAACCACAAAGAAAGCATGAACCACTGGGAAAGCATTGTAAACATAGCACTATGTCGCTACAAGCTGGCCTCTAATCACAAGTACATGCAAATGTACGGAAGTAGAAACAAAAAGAGTTCATACCGGCTTTCCTTGTTGCATCCCTTCCGTCGATCTCGTCATTACTGCCTTGTCAGTTGCACGATCGAACGTAGGAAATTAAAATCATCGCGGACTCGAGCTGAACTCTGAAAACAAAGCAAACTAAAGAGCAAAGGAAACATATTTTTGGGTTTTTTTAAGGTTTAACGAAAGCAAAAGAAAGGAGAAATATTTTTGGTTTTTTCAAACTAAACGAACAAAGAATAACAGGAAAAAACTTGCAAAAAGATAAAAGCGAACCAACGGTAGATACAATGGAAAGGGGAAGAGAGCACGTACTCCCCCAAGCTTAGGCTTTTGGCCTAAGTTGGGCTCGTCTACTGCGGTCCTGCGGAGCCTCCAGCTCCGGGGTAATGGTAATCCCAAGGGTTGTATGAGCCCTCTGGTGCGTAAACTGAAGTCCTCGGATCCTCCCACGTGGAAGAGGAAGGTCCAACCCCCCATCCAGAGGAAGACCCTTCACCCCAGGGGGTGATGGTCTCCTCCTGAACTGGTGGATATACCACGTGCTCCTCCTCATCTGGCTCGACCCCCTCCGTGGGGTCGTGAAACTGGTATCTCCCCGTGATCTCCTCAAACTCGGCCACTGAAAAACGAAATCCGTTCCTGCGAGAAAAATCAAACACAAGTGGTGCACGTAGACGGACAACGCGTTCCACACCGTCCTGAAACCGCAAAATATAATCAAGTGTAAAGCGGTCAGAGGCCTTAGTAACAAAGAAATGCCTCTTCATGGCAGCCAAGTCAAGGCTAACAAAAGGAAAGACTGTATCATCTGGGCACGGTTCTCCTTGGAGAAACTGCAAAAGAAGTGTGGCATAGAGGCCACCAAAGGGGTCCCCCTTGTTACTGTTAGTAGCAAGGCGTTTCGCAATAAGCGAACCCACATGATACCCGTGCTTCCCTGAGAGGGCATTTGCCATGATAGCAGTATCAGGCATAGAAGTGCTGCTTGTGTTGTCTCGAGCCAACACTCCTCTAGCAATATAATAGGCGAAATACCTGAGGTGAGGGAACATAATGTTTGAAATCTTCTGACGGTTGGATGCCCTCACTTCAGTGTTACAGAACGAGTCGAGGAGGGTGTTGAGTGCAAAAGTTTGGACATTTTTCCTCTTCTTCTTCTCGACCAAGCCTGGCAAACCTAAAGCTTTACAAAATATACTCATAGGCATGGTTAGCAATCTTTCATAAAGTCAAAACACCACAGTATCATTGTCAGAATAAAACCTGAAACTGTTAACAAAAATAGCGGTGAGTGTCTCGTACTGTGGTACACGTCTGGTAACAAGCCGTGTCAAACCTGCATTCTCACACAGAGCATAACACTCTTCTTTTATGCCGGCATTCTCCATAAAATCATCGCATGGAAATGCCATGGCCTTCGCGGGTAACACGTCCAACATCTCTACGGGTATGATATCTTCATTGTAGCTTGCCCTTGTGGTAGAAGGCGAAGCTGCGGAACGCGTGACACGGCTAGAGCGCTCGGGTTTCTTCTTCCCAAGCCACTTCCCTAGTTTCTCCCTTTCTGAAATTTTTAACAATTCACAAAAATGAAGATTTAATCAAAACTAGTTTGGGCATAACATTCTACTTACTTAACCAAGGCTCGAACTAGCAGCAAAACTTGAAAAATAAATTTCTACACAAACATTTAAGCTTAACTAAACAGCACCAAGAACCACTAAGTACTCACTAATGAATCCACCAACTAGAAAACTAATTGGAGGGGTGAGGGAGTTAAATACCAGGGAGCACTTGTTCCAAAAATCTGCTCAAACAAGTGGCTAAATGGAGAGATCAATGGTACGTGCTCAAGAGAAGCAAGAACGAAGAAACCAGAGGAAGAACTCGTGTTTTTGGGAAGAAGGAGAGAGACTGAGAGGAGAGATGCCACCAGGGGGCATGGGACCCACCCAGGAGGGTGGGTGGCGCGGCCAGGGGTTGGGCCGCGCCACCTGGCCTTCTGTCCTGGTGGTGGCCCCCCTGGTCAGCCAAAGGTGCCCCTGATGGCTTTTTACCTGAAAAATTTGAATATAATTGTTTTGGAATTTTCTAGGCAACTTTACTGTAGAGAATTTTTCAAAGTTCAAAAAGCTGCAAAAACTTTCGTGAACTTGAGGCAAAAGTTAGAACAGGTGAAGCTTTAAACACAAACACTTTGGTACAGCAAGGAGAATAAAAACTAAAGGAAATGAAAACATAACAAGCTCAACTTTTTACCTATATAAAACTTGCTAGTTAGCAAGGTTGATCAAGTCTTACCAACACACCGGTGATATAGCGCAGAAAGTCTCGCCTCTTATGAAGTGATCATTGCACTCTCACTTTAATGGACATTGTCCCCACCATAATTGTTTTGTATTTGTGGTATACATGTAGTGGACAATCCCATTCTCCAATCTTCACGGTCTCGATATTCTCAATGGAGTTAAGGCCATGCCTTTTGTCGATTTTCTTCGGAAAATACACCGTGTGTTCTTTGTCATTTACGTTGAAGGTAACCTTCCCTTTATTGCAATCAATAACGGCCCCTGCGGTGTTAAGAAAAGGTCTACCAAGTATAATGGACATGCTCCCATCCTCGGGCATGTCAAGCACAACAAAATCAGTAAGTATTCAGCAATTGGCAACTTCAACAGGAACATCCTCACAAATACCGATCGGGACGGCCGTGGACTTGTTGGCCATCTGAAGAGAGATATCTGTAGGAATTAGTTTCTCTAAATAAAGCCTTTTGTAGAGAGAGAAGGGCATAACACTCACTCCTACACCAAGATCACATAAGGCAGTTCTAACATAATTATTCTTTATGGAGCAAGGAATGGTGGGTATACCTGGATCACCGAGCTTCTCAGGAATCTTGCCACTGAAAGAGTAGTTAGCAAGCATAGTAGATATTGCCTCATTAGGGACTTTTCTTTTATTAGTAACAATATCTTTCATATATTTTGAGTAAGGAGGTAATTTAATAGCATGAGTCAAAGGAATTTGAAGAAAAAGAGGTTTCATCCACTCACAAAACTTGTTGTAGTGCTCTTCTTCTTTGGATTTGACGGACTTGCTTGGGAAAGGCATGGGTTTCTGTACCCATGGTTCTCGTTCCTTCCCGTGTCTCCTTGCAAGGAAGTCTTCTCTAGTATACTTCTTGCGATTATCGGGTGCTTCTTCTTCACGAACCTCTGGTGGATCATTCTTTTCAGTATCTTTTTCAGGTTCAGCACCGTCTTCAGTCTCAGCATCGGATGTAGATATGCTGTTTGGATCCACAGCTTGTTCTTCTTCTTCTATAGGATCATTGGAATTGTCAGCTTCCTTTTGTTTATTTTTCTTCTTCTTCTTTGGGGAGCTAACAATTTCTTCTTCCTGCACTTGATAATCTTGCTCGATCCTCTTTGGATACCCCTCTGGATAGAGAGGGTTCTGGGTGTGTGTGCCACCCCGGGTCTTTATATCGTAAGCTTGTAAATTGTCCTGTTTGGAATTATTAGCAAGCAAATCTTTTTGCACATTAGAAATTTGTTCAAGCTGAGTTTGAACCATATGAAAATGCTTCACAAGACATTTAACATCATTAACTGTTCTACCTAGAACATCAAGTAAACTTTTGATAGCAAAAGTATTATCATGCGACTGACCTTGTATCTTCTTATTGAAGTGATTCTGCTTCATAATGAAATTATCAAGCTCACCTAAACATTGGTCAGGAGGTTTACCTTTAGGGATGTCACTTGCATTGAAATCTAAAAGAGAGTGTACTTCTACCATAGGTGGGTGAGTGGTAGGCTCACACAGCTTCTCAATTGGATGAAGATTCTTCACGTCGTTAGCTTTAATACCTTTCTCTCTTATGGACTTCTTTGCTTCTTGCATATCTTCCGGGCTTAGGACTAGCATGACCCTCTTCTTTGGTGGTGGAGGTGGTTCAGGTACGGACCAATCTTCATGGTTTTTGGAAATTTTGCCCATCAATTCTTCCGCATCGTCTGGTGTTCTTTGCCTGAAAACACAACCAGCACAACTACCTAGGTAGGATTTAGACCCATCGGTTAGACCAGCATAAAATATATCAAGTAATTCATTTTTAGGGATTTCATGTCCCGGTCTAGCCTTTAGCAAACTGCAAAATCTCCCCCAAGCTTTAGGGAGATGCTCATCCTGCAACTGTTTAAAGTTATAAATTCTTTGTAAAGCAGCATGTTGCATATGAGCAGGAAAATACTTATCAACGAAAGATATAGCCATATCTTGAGGACTCTGAATGGAACCACATGGTAGTGCATCGTACCACGCTCTAGCGTCTCCTTTCAAAGAAAAGGGAAGAAGCTTGGTCACATAAAAGTTCCGGATCCTTTCATCTGTGGTAAACAAGCCGCCTAACTCAGTGAGTCTGGTCAGGTGCCCGATAGCATCATCATTTTCTCTGCCATAAAAGGGATCAGCTTCAACTATGGATATAAGTGAAAGGTCAACAGAGAAATCATAATCAGGATCAGTGATGCGTATAGGAGACGTAGCAAAAGTAGGATCAGGAGTAAACTTGTTCTTCAGGGAGTGTTTTTCTAGAAACTTCTTTATAGTAGCAGGGTCGGAATCAGCACATTCATTAAGTTCCCTGCAAAAATCATCATCAAGTGTAATATAATCATCCTCAAGGAGTTTCTCCTTAAGGTCAGCAAAGTTATGAGTTTTCCCAATAGGAGTTTGGATAACAGGAATTTCAACACCCTAGAGTCGGGCAGCAGCAGCAATCTGTTCTTCTATAAAAGAACCAAGTGAACTTATAGTCTCAAAAGTAGTAGAAGCATCATCAAAAGTATCTGACATATTGCCAGACTCAGCAGAAGTAGCATGTAACTGAGGTGAATCAAATTTACTCATAACCGAAGGTGAATCAAGTTTAGCACTAGTGCTAAGAGCAGTACCTCGTCTCGTACGGGATGGTAAGATCGGAACTTTAGGGTCTCCTTTCTTACCCATAGTGGATAACGTGCAGCAGGTAGGATACTTCGAGTAGACTTGTAAATAAAGCTATGATCCCCGGCAACGGCGCCAGAAAACAGTACTTGATAACCCTCAACTGTAGGGGATCGAGATAGTCTTCGCGGGCAAGATAACCCAATTTATTGATTCGACACTTGGGGACACAAAGAATACGTACAGGCTTTGACAATTGAGTTTTCAATTCAACCGCACCTGAAATAAACACTTTCTTGCACAAAGGTATTAGTAGCAACTGTGATATGGTGGTGGTAGTGGTGATGATAATAGTGGTGATAGTGATAGTGGAACAGCAAAGGTAAACAACTAGTAACCAGCAGAAGGGAAACATTGTAGGCTAGGGAGATGGCTGGTTTGGCGCTGCTTGGATGAGAATGAACATGTAACAGATTCTGACTTGGGCAAGGCTCACAGAAAACAAAGGATCATCTAGGCAAATATCAAACATCAGGCATGTATCCCAAGGTAGTTGTACGTGCTTGCAATAAGAACTTTGCACAACATCTTTTTTCCTACCCTCCCGCTACAAACGGGGCCAAAATGAACTTAGGGAGATTAAGGTACTCCTGTCAAAGAGCACCGGAACAAAGCATTAACAATTCATGGATACACGGAATCCTCAAATTATAGTCCATCCCCTTTGGTGTCCCAAGCTTTCACCATTGGGATCGCTGGTTCCGGACTATAATAGGTGCATACAACTCATAGATAGGATCAAGAACACCACAAACTCAAGAAACAAAAGGGTGATCAGATCTGCAATCATGGCACTCGGGCCCAAAGTAACAAGCATTAAGAGCAACAAGTTGTAACAGAGATGATAAACACCAAGTAGATGATAGGAAACATGCCCCAACAATCTGATTGAACTATTACATGATCTAACTCATCCAATCCCTACCATCCCCTTTGCCTACAGCAGGGAATTACTCACACATGAGAGGAGAAGTCATGGAGGGGTGATGGAGAGGCGATGATGATAACGATGGCGATGATTTCCCCCTTATCGGAGGCCAATTCAGCCTCCAGATTAGCTCTCCGAGGAAGAACAGAGGGTTGCGGCGGCTCCGCGACGTAGATTGTAAAAGCGACTTCTGTTTCGGGGTTTCCTCGACGGGGGAATAAATAGGGCCAAAGTAGGGCACCAGGGGGTGTGGGACCCACCCAGGAGGGCAGGTGGCGCGGCCAGGAGCTGGTCTGTGCCAGGCACCCTCCTGGCTGCCCCCTGGCTGCCCTGTGGCCCCCCTTTGGCCTCGTGGAAGCTTCCGGAACGCTGATTTTTTTTATATATTTTTTTTTGGGATTTTTCCAGCGTACCTAAATATCCAAAAACCTGCACAAAAGAAAACAGCACTGGTAGCTCTGCTGAAAACAGCGTCAGCTCGGGTTAGTTTCGTTCAAATCATGCAAGAATGAAGGCAAAACAATAGCAAAAGTGTTTGGAAAAGTATATACGTTTAGGACGTATCAATGGTGTCTCCCCTGGAGATATTCCTGGAACGAAGGAAATTTTCCCAACCTTTCTCCAAAAACATGGAGTTATGGCTAGAAAAGCTAGTAGCCACCCAAACAGGTACATGAGGACATACCTCGGAGCGGAGCCAAAGACCCGAAGGCCTTGAATCGATCATAAGTTGAGTGAAAGACTCAGGGAGTTTAATCCTGCGACGAATCATCTTGATATGTATCAAGAACTCGCCCCTCCCAGGAGAAGAAGGGGGAGATTCAGATGGAGAAGTGGCGCGAGCACTTCTTCCCCTACCTCTGCCACAGCCACGACCTCGCCCACGGCCTCGACCACTGATGGCTTCTCGCCCCTTCGTTGTTTACCCCAAGTGGAAGGTTGAGATGTAGTGCAGCAGCAGTTTTCCCTCGGTGAAGATACCAAGGTTTGTCTCCAGCAGGACTCGAGAGATGATAAGTAGGTGTCAGCGGCGCAACTGACGCGGACCTTCACACAGACACAAATAACTTTGTTCCCAACGAAGTTCAGAGAGGTTGTCAATCTCTCCGGTCTTGTTGTTCACAAGGATAAAATGCAAGGGATAATGATAGCAAGTAAAAGCAGCAAAGTAAAGATAGCGTGGAAACAATAATGAGGATATGGACCGGGATACGTGATGTTCGCTAGTGATGTCTCTCTCCCAAAAGACGATAAAATTGCTATGCGAGGTAAACAAATTACAGAAAGGCAATTGACAGGATTATGAACGCACCGCAATGCTAACTATGCTACAAAAGAAAGGACGAGGTTCAAAAGCACAGGCAGTACGCCAAGATAAGTAGACCGAAATCCATCTTCATCTACTACTAATCATCCACCTTGAGATATCTATCCAGAACATCTCGCTGGTATTAAGTTGCGAGCCCCACCCAAAGTGTAAACCCAAAGCAACAGACAACTGCATTAAAAAGAACTCTGCGTAAAGTAAACAATCCTTGTGACTGCAGTCACAAGCACCGTTGTTTTCCCCCTTGTGGCAACATCACATCCCCTAGACTCATGTTTCTGTCACTCAAGCGTGTCATCGGGGGGCATGAACCCACAATCTAGCACAACGTTCCCTCTTGAAGTCACTATCTACTACTTGGTCAAAGCAATAAACAGCAACGGAGAACATGCAACAATTACTTAGGAACAAAAATATAAGAGATAAAAACCAAATATATTACTCTATCATAATCTCAACATAATCTCATAATCCATTAGATCCTATCAAACTCAACATAGCAATAGCAGAAATATTACAAAGGTGCCTCGATCATGTAGGGCAGCTCACGAGGTCTAAACAATGAAGATCAAAGAGGGGAGGAGAACATCACATAGCTACTGATCACGGACCCATGGTCCAAGGAAAACTACTCACGAGACATCCGGGGAGCATCCATGGTGGAGTGGAGACTCCCGGAGGTCAATCCTCCCTCCGGCAGGGTGCCGGGAATAGGTCTTCTGGTGCTCCCGATCTTCGGAAGCGCGACGGCGGCGGAACAGAGGCGAGTTCGCGGAATAGGGTTCCTCTTCTGGAGTTTTCCCGTGACGGAGAATAAATAGGCGAAGGGGGGCAGCCAGAGGTGGACCAGGGGCCCCAGGCGCCCGCCTGGACGTATGCATGGAGCAAGCAGAAATTATAGATACGTTTTGGACGTATCAACCACGAGTGCCTGCGCTGGAAACAGGCTCATCGCCTGTCAAAGGAACACGAGCACCTAGTTTGTGAGCCATGGAAAGAGAGAAGAGGAAGAAGGAGGTGTGGGCACTTGAAGGATAAGCTACCCAATAGCTATTTATAGAAGTTCCGAGGAGAGGATCAATCAATACCATAATGACATGGGTGAACTAACCATGGTAGATGACATTCATGGAAAGACTCCTCGATTCCCACTACAACATCAATGCCTCCAACCGGCGTTTCGAGCAGTGTGATCATAAATACCATACCGGATCTTTGACTGAAAAAGTTAACAGAAATTTTTAGTTGGAAGATGAAGCGAAGAGATAAAGAGAAGATTGGAACCCGACTCTTTGCAAGTCTCAAAAGGATATGAGAGTCCGTCAACCCAAATTAGGGCGTCGGCAACCACGATGGTGACAAGAATATTGCTTCGAAGACTAAAGCCTCACACCAATCCTGGGGGCTAATGTCGGGGGGATGGACCAAGCCCTTAACCCGGCATTAGATCTATGGGACGACTCACCTACGGAAGGCCCACAAGAGAAGACCCGGCCACGGGTCGGCTGCTCCAAGGAAAGAAGATCGAAGCCGTAGAAGGAATTCGACTTACCTTGTATAGCACATAGCGTATTTGTAAAGTAGAATAGGACTCCACCTCGTGTCGGAGTCGGACTCGCGGAATCCCGGGACCCGGTGCCTTTATAAGCCGGCGTCCATGGGATCCAGGGCCAGAAGAGAACAATCTCAACCTAAGACAGGACTAGACACTTGTCGGCGTAACCTAGATCCCCTCGAGATCAAGATTACGAACTGACTCTCTTGTAATCGATCAACTGACTCTTCTTTCGAGTCGGAACCCATAATAATAAGAAGCAGGAGTAGGATTTTACCTCGAGACAAAGAGGGGCTGGAACCTGGGTAAATCTGTCGTGGGAAAGTCACGACAGATTTCCGCGGAGTCGGACTTATCATGGGACCTTTGCTGCGAGGCGAATTCGAGGAAAGAGTCGACATAGACACGGGACTCGGCGGTTTACCCAGGTTCGGCCCTGTCGGTGCGGTAAAGACCTACTCCTGCTTCTTGATTATTGTGCGATCGTCTCCTCAATAGGAAGAGCCGACCTTATCGATTACAGTGGTGATGTTTCGCAACCTTAGTCTCGTTGAGATCTAGGTTTCATCGCGAGTTGTCTAGTCCTGGCTTGAGGTAAGTTCTGGCTCTGGCTCCCGTGGACCTCGGCTTATAAATGTACCGGGTCCCGAGATTCCTCGAGTCCGACTACTACACGAGGTGCAGTTCTATTCTACTTTACAAATTTACTATGTGCTATACAAGGTAAGTCGAATTCCTTCTAGGGCTTCAATCTTCACGCTTGGCCCGTCCGACTGCTGGCCGGGTCTTCTTTGTGGCCTTCATATGTAAGTCGGCCCAGAGGTTTCTAATGTCGGGTCTATGGGCCTGATCAATCCCCTCGACATTAGCCCCCAGCATTGTTGTGATGCTTTAGTCTTCATACAAATCTTCTTCATTTTCTTCATTGTCGCCGACTCTTCATGGGTCAAAGGCCGACTTCATGCTTGGCGTTGATTGGGAGTCGGAGTTGTCTCTCTTCAATCTTGCTTCGGTTCCTTTATCTTTATGAGACCGACTCTTCTGATTGAGTCGATTAATATTTGATTCTCACTAGGAGTCGAAGCCAACTCTCTTTAGCTTCACATTATCTTCTACTTGAAAGATTTTCTTTGACTTTTGTTCAAAGATCCGTTTTTACATTTATAGTCTCTCTGCCCAAGACGCCACTGTTAGAGGCATTCATGTCGTTGTGGGAATCTAGGAGTCTTTCCATAAATGTTACCCACCATGAGTAGTTTACCTGTAGCATTGATTGATTTTCCTTGTAGTTGCTATAAATAGCCATCAAGCATTTTATCTTCTGAGTGCTCATATCTTCTTCATTCGTTTATTTTTCTCGCAACTCTCCATGGCTCCCAAGCTAAGCACCCATGTTCCTTCGGCGACCGATGACCCTGGTTCTAGCGCTGGTACTCGCTGTGATCGAGGTCGTGGCCGTGGACGGGGCCGTGGTCGTGGCAGGGGAAGAGACACGCGTTCCACTTCTCCATTTGAATCTCCACCTTCTTCTCCTGAGAGGAGCGAGTTCTTGGTGAAGGTTCAGGCAGTCCATCGTTGGGTAAAGCTTCCTGAATCTTTTTCTCAGATTGTGATGGATTCCAAGACTCCAAGTCTTTGGCTCCGCTCTGAGAGGTGCCCTCATGGACCCATTCGGGTGTCTACCAGCTTTTCTGACCAAGACTCCATGTTCTTGGAGAAGGGTTGGAAAACTTTCCTTCGCTCCAGGAACATTCAGAAGGGAGATACTATCATTTTCAAATATGATGGTGATGAGACCCTGTGGGCCAAGATTTTTGACTCAGATGGTGATCGAGTCAGCTGTTGCATGGAGAGCTCGAGCAGTAGTGATGAAGCTCAAGCCTCTTCATCTGATGATGAAGTCGACTCCGAAGACGACCACTGAAGCCGCTGAAGCCGTAGTTTTATCAAGTAGATTGATGTAGGTACTGTCGGCTTTTGTCTTGTATGCTATTGATGTAAGACCTGATCTATGAGAATTTTTATTTCCCATCTAATCTGTAAGTCGGTTTTTGTACCTGACTGATAAGATAATATGTATGTATGAGGGCCGACTTCCTTGACCTTATATGTAGCCCCCTGAGTCGGTTTGAAAACTGGTGTCATATCGACTCACGGGTAAAATCGGCTTGTAGCCCCCATGGTTGGTATGGACACTTTGTGTGCCGAACCAAATCATAAAAAATTGGAAGTGATATTTCCTGTTAGAACCCCAACTAGGGTAAGTGCTAGGGTTGTTTGATCCCTTTGCATCATGCAAAAATTCAAAAGGAAATTCAAAAATGGGGAAGCAGAAAGCCCTGAGAATTTAATTCAAATAGCCAGAGAAAAATCTTTTTCCAAAAATCTTTTGAACATTTGGAAAATTCCTAAAAATGTTGCTTATCATTTTAAAAGTGGTTTGGGATCAATCCCATGCACATGGAATTTTCTAATATCCAAACAGTGGCTTTGGAAATTAAAATAACCCTATTTGAATTGAAATTCAAAAGACGTTGAATTTCAAAAATGCTCAAATTCTATATGTGGCTAGCTACTGGTCACCTAGTATTTATAAAAGTATTTGGGCATTTTACAAAATTGCTCTGCTTTTTTTATTTGGGGCAAAACAAATAAACAGAGAAAGAAATAACAGAAGAAAAGAAAAAGGAAAAGCAAGCCCACCCGGCCAGGCCGCAGGTCCAACTCACTCCTCCCCCGGCCCAAGCCCACGAACCTTGTCGTCTTCCTCAACCAGCTCGGTGGCGAGCTGGGAGGAAGCCGGCGATGCCAGCGCGACGACGTGGCCCTTCTAGGCCTCTGCGAAGCCCCTACTCGCGCCACGCAGCTCGTCCAGGAGCCCCGCACCCTTTCCCCCTCCTCTGGATTCCTCCCTGCCTCTCTCCCCTGTGAATCCAGCGCCGCCCGAAGCCCAGCCGGAGCACGCCGCCGTGCAGCGCCTGGACAACGACCTCCTCTCGCCGAGCTGAAGTGTCCAGACGCGCCGCCGCCATCGTCTTCGTCGACTCCCGCAGTCAATTGAGCCCGAGGACGCCGACAACAACGACTGCTTCAAGTTCTTCGCCGCTGGCCGCCGTGGAGCTTGTCGACGAATTCGTCGTCTCCAGCCCTTCCTCGACCTCCCCGTCGGCTCCGTTCACTTCACGGTGAGCTCGCGCCGTTTTCCCCTCAAGTTTTAGCGCCCCTCCTTCCACCTAGCCCGATTTTCCATGAACGCCGAGAAGAACCGCCGCCATGGACGACGGCGACGCTGCTCCCCTTCCCTTCTTCCTCGCCCGTGACGTGCAACGTGATCCCCAGCTCCCCAGCTTCGCAACGCCACACTCCCCGGTCAAAAGCACGCTCCAGAGCGCCATCCCGACAACGCCCGAGCCGCAGCCTCCGCCTCCGTCGACGCCGGCGACGCTCCAATCCTCCCCGAGCTCGCCTGCTTGTCCAGGAGGATGCGCGGGAGCTCCACGGTTCGTCTGGTCGTCGCGGCGGCCGTTTTGGTGCCCGGTTTCGTCCTCCCGAGCTCGCCGGTCTCTCTGACCTCGCCGGCGACTCGCCGGAGTTGACCACGGCGACGTGGCAGCGATTAGGGTCCTAACCACCTGGGTTAGTTGACCCAGGTCACTGACCAGTGGGTCCCTGGCCCCTCTAATTACCTCTGTTAGCTTAATCTAACAGGGTTTTAACCTGGAGAGGCTGACCAGTGGGGCCCCTTGTCAGTTTGACTCGGGTCAAACCCCCCCTCACGCCAGCATGACACCACAGTGACGCTTTAATCCCTTTTCCAAATTAAAGAAATTCCAGAAAATTGTTTAAACTTGTGAAATTCATAACTAATTCATTCTAACTCCAAATATAACAAATAATATGTCTAAAAATATCAAAAAAATCCAAGGATTATGAATATGGGCTCTGTTTTCATGTTTGACCATTTTAAAATGGGTGAAAAGTGCAAAACCTCCATATGGCTTTAATTCAAATTCAAATTTTGAAGCACAATTGCAAATGACTTTGCATTTGACTTCTTTTAAATGGAATTGTAACCACATTGTGACCAAGAACATCACCATTTCAATATTGATCATGTGTTTGATGCATTGCAAATAAATTTATACCATTGTTTGATTGTTTGCTCGATAGACGTGCAACTGGAATCGGAGGCCACCCCCTTCGTTGAAGACCCCGTTATCGAACCTCGTCAGCAAGGCAAGCAAACCCCATTGATCATGTCTATAAAATCCCAATTCCCTCTCAGTCTCGTTTATGCATGTTTAGGAGATCACTTTGTATCGATTCTACTGCATAGTTGAACCCATATCCGATGCATGACCTATCATCTTGTCACAGTAGTAAGCAAACCACAATCCTAGCTGACATAGGAGTTGTATGATATCATGAAGCCCCTGCAACTGCTACAGCTTATTGCATGCTTAGTGTTACATGAGGTTGCTTTTGATGTGAGTCGGGATGATGGTGAACATGGTGTTGTTGAAAGTGAAACTGTGTCGGTGAATCCACCCTAATACAAGGTGAACGATGAGAGGCTGTGTAGGAGTACACAGTGGGTTGTCTCTTTGAACACTGCCTTAGGCATCGAGTTCTTGTATGGTAATCCAAGACAAAGAGTACAACCACACATTGGGCTCACTGACCCCTCTCGGCCTAGTACCTTGATCCGTGTCGACGTCCAAGAGTCACATTAGTTCGGGCTTTCCATTTGACATGTGCATAGAAAAAGAACGAAGGAAGTGGTTGCATCATCCTAGATATGTGGGTCCACCTGTGAGGCAGGAAAACCATCTGCTAAAGGTGGCGTCTCGGTCACCTACATTGTCTGAGTCCGTTTCGTTGATCCGGCCGGGCTCTCGAGCGGTAGCAACTCAGGTAGTCGACTCCTGGAATAGACCGGTTGTGAGCGAAGTGTCGTGGTGAACATCCTCGCTGTCACCTCTTGAACGGTGGCGAGACATGGCGGTAACCGATGGTCATGTGTGTGTAGTTTACACCCTTGCAAGGTTAACAAAACTATTCGAATAGCCGCGTCCGCGGTTAAGGACTACTTGGAACCTGTACCTGATTATTAGACAACTTGAACTGGATACTTCTAAAATACACCAAGATAAGTGTGAGTGCTATGGTGTGCCTCCTCGTGGGGAAGTCGAGGAAGTAACCATAGTGGTGTATTGGTTGGAGATGTAGTGGACTCGTGTACGCTTCTTACCTCAAGTCTGGTATTCGTAGTTCAGGAATAGCCAAGTCAAAGCTGGCACTTCTGCAGTTTGAACCCCACCTCCTTTACCTTGATACATGTGCACGAGTAGTGTAGTTCTGATGTAAGTCTTGCTGAGTACGACTTTGTACTCACGTTTGCTTATTCTATGTTTTAGATAAGAACCGGACCCCGATGGAGTCACCTTCGTGGAGCTCGACGTTGACTAAGTTAGCATAGTCCCAGACAGCAGTCTGGTCCCTCGTGGAAGGGCATGTTTGTTTACAAGGCTTCTCTAAGCCATTTGTTAAACTTATCTGTACTCAGACCTAATTTGCTTCCGTTGTATGATGTAATGTTGATCACAGACATGTGATCTTTGTATGCTCTATGTGCATATCAATAAAGAGTACTTTGTAGAGTTATGTGATGATACCTGCTGTTCATACTAGACATGTGTGCTGCGTGTATGTTTATAACATGCATGTCTTAGTATGGGTTTTCGAGACCTTAGTTGTGATCTGGCTGGCGGTCCTTTATACACCAAGTGGCCCTTAGATGTGCGCAGCTTGGGGCATCGCGATGCGATTGCTCGTGACTCTGTCACGTGCACACTTTGTTGTATGATCGAGCCCGCCCTAGACCCCGACTAAGTGATCGGCCTGGAGTAAGTCTATGTAAGAGTTAGGATACAATCGATAACATGGTTGAGGCGACTTGTCTATGAGTATGGGACTCACCACCCATAAGCATTTAGACTTGTGAGAGGACGATGAGGACCCATCTCAGTTGATCATCCGGCCTGAATGGGATGCCCCTCACGTTCGATGCTTACCGAGAACGTTCTGTGCTTGGCCTTGTCTGCTTAGACAAGTGGGTACGGTTCTCGGCTCTCCATGTGATTGTATCGTGACTGGAATTACATACGCTAACCCCGGGTCCCGACAGACTTGGTATCAGAGCAGGACTGTCTGTAGGATTAGCAAACCTTTTTCGAAGTCGAGTCTAGCATTCTATAGTTATATAGTTACTTCGGTATATAAGGGAACAACGTAAGGCTTCTTTTTCTCCTTACCCTCATCGATCTGAGTTCTGGGTCACCCTTATCTTTTCTATGGGATGATAGGACTAGGCTCATCTATGTCTTACTAGAACTTCTCGCTGAGTGCTTCCTTGTAGCCGTAGGATTGTTGTGGTCGTCCAGACTCATCAAGTTTTGAGTTCCTTGAGGAAGTTCTGTCCAATCTCCTCGAGGTTTTCTTGTTTTCCATCCCGGTGTAGCCGTTATGCTGCCGAATTTATTCCAAGTTTCTATGAATATTTGCCTTCGCATTATAATCTTTTCCGCCTTCATCATGTCTTGTTATCCTTGAATCCATCATTCAACCTGTTCTGATTGTTGATGTTTATCACACAGGATGTCAGGTGGAACTCGTAGTGCTGTTCGTCGGAATCGAGACCGTGTTCGGAATCGAAATGATGATGAACCTCTACCACCGCCTTCTGCGGCGGAAATCATGATGGAAGCTGAGAAGAATCAACGTGATCAAACACGCCTTCTGGAGCTCATCGAGCAGAATACCTCGCGTCAACGCAATGTGGTTGTGAGCATTCAGGACTTCATCCTCCTCAAGCCACCGGGATTCCGATGTTCTTCTGAGCCCCTTGAAGCTGATGATTGGCTCCGTTCCATCGAGCGTAAGCTTGATACTGCACATGTTGCTCCCGATGATCGAGTTGTTTTCGTGGTATACTTCTTGGAAGGTGCTGCTCTTCAATGGTGGGAGAACTATGTTGCTATGCAGCTAGATAGTCACGTAGTGACTTGGCAGGAGTTCTGTGTTGCCTTTCGAGGGTACCACATTCTGGATGAGTTGATGGAGCGCAAGAAGGAAGAGTTCTGCAATCTCACTCAAGGAGAGATGTCCATGCATGAGTATGTGAGAGAGTTCAACTGTCTTTCTCGGTATGCACAAGATGAGATCACCACCGATGCCAGAAAGCAGGCAAGGTTCCGCAAGGGACTTAGCCCCATCCTTCTTCATGATCTCAACCTCATCGAATTTGCCACCTTTGAGGATTTAGTCAACAGATCCTTCAGAGCTGAGCATGGCAATGAAATTTTCGAAGAGTCCCGCAAGCATGCTCTTGAGTTTGCTTCTTCTTCAAGTTCAGCCCCTCAGAAACGCCGAATTTGGATTCCAACCAGAGCCATACCTCAAAACTTTCTGCAGAGACCAACCTCCAATATATGCCATCCACCCCAACACATTATTCCACCTCGGAATGATGGTGTGCAACCAAGCAATCCCACTCCTAACATTTCAGACAGGGTATGCTTTAAGTGTGGTCTTCCAGGCCATTACTATCGTCAATGCCCTCAGGTCTTGATGGCATCACGTCATTCTCGACCCAAGCCTCCAAAGAAACCAACCACCAAAGCTTTTCCAGCAAAGCCTTCATCCACTAGTAGTGGTTGTGTGAACCAAATCTCAGTTGAGGAAACCACTGCTGCTTTTGACGTCATTCTTGGCACACTTCCAGTCAATCATGTCCCCGCCTCCGTTCTTTTCGATCCAGGAGCTTCTCATTCATTCATGTCGGAGAGTTATGCACTTCGTCATGAGTTTCCTTTTGAAGAAATGTTTTCTCCAATGATTATTCAAACTCCTGGTTCAAAGTGGCAAACTAATAGAGTAAGCCATGGCAATGAAATTGCAATTGAGGGTTTAGTATTCCTTGCTTCTCTTATAGCCCTCAAGTCTTCGGACATTGATGTCATCCTAGGAATGGATTGGTTATCAAGGCAGAATGCTTTCCTTGATTGTAAAGCCAAGTCAGTCAAACTCACCCATCCTTCAGGCCAGATCATTGACTACACATCACCCAGCTCTAAAAACCAGATGCATACTTTGAATATGCTTCCCCTTCCAGACCTTGAAGATGTTCCGGTGGTTCGTGACTTCCCGGATGTCTTTCCTGAAGAGCTGCCGGGAATGCCACCCGACAGGTGTGTAGAATTCATAATGGATCTTATACCAGGCACAGCCCCAATTTCCAGACGCCCATATAGAATGGCCCCACATGAGTTAGCTGAGCTAAAAACCCAACTTGATGCTTCGTTGGCAAAAGGCTTCATCCGCCCTAGCTCATCGCCATGGGGTTGCCCCGTTCTGTTCGTAACGAAGAAAGATGGAACAGAAAGGATGTGCGTAGACTATCGCCCGCTAAATTTAGCGACGATAAAGAACAAGTACCCACTGCCCAGGATCAATGATCTTTATGATCAACTTGCAGGATCCTCTGTCTTCTCCAAGATGGATCTGAGATTAGGCTATCATCAGATCAAAATCCGAAACGAGGACATACCCAAAACGGCTTTCACCACTCGTTATGGTCTTTACGAGTATACCGTCATGTCCTTTGGTTTGACCAATGCCCCAGCCACTTTCTCACGCTTGATGAATTCGATCTTCATGGAGTACCTAGATAAATTTGTTGTGGTTTATCTCGATGATATTCTCATCTACTCGAAGAACGAAGAAGATCATGCCCAACACCTAAGGCTGGTATTGATGAAACTTAGAGAGCACCGCCTTTACGCCAAGTTTTCCAAGTGTGAATTTTGGCTACCAGAAGTGACCTACTTAGGCCACGTGATTTCTGCGAAAGGTGTTGCAGTCAATCCCGAGAGAGTTCAGGCCGTCCTTGACTGGACTCCACCTGAATCGGTTAAGCAAGTTAGGAGTTTTCTTGGCCTAGCCAGCTATTGCCGCCGCTTCATCGAGAACTTTTCCAAAGTTGCAAAGCCTCTTACTGAACTCCTCAAGAAAGATAAGAAATTCCAATGGACCCCCAAGTGCGAGGAAAGTTTTCAAGAGCTAAAAAGAAGATTGACTTCTGCCCCCGTACTTGCACCTCCGGACACCAAAAGGGATTTCGAGATCTATTGTGATGCTTCACGGCAAGGGTTAGGATGCATACTTATGCAAGATCGACATGTGGTAGCTTATGCTTCACGCCAGTTGCGGCCACATGAAGAGAACTATCCTACCCATGATCTTGAACTCGCTGCCGTAGTTCATGCCCTGAAGACTTGGCGACATTACCTCCTTGGTAATCGTTGTGAGATTTATTCCGACCACCAAAGCCTCAAATATATTTTCACCCAGCCAGATCTTAATCTCAGGCAAAGACGCTGGATAGAGTTGATAAAAGATTATGACTTAGGAATTTCTTACACCCCAGGCAAAGCCAATGTCATGGCTGATGCACTAAGTCGTAAGTCGTATTGTAACAACCTCATGTTACAACAGTATCAACCAATTCTTCATGAGGAATTTCGAAAGCTCAATCTCGAGATTGTTCCTCATGGATCTCTTTTCAACTTGGTGGCGAAACCAACCCTTGAGGATCAAATCATAGTTGCCCAAAGGCGTGCACGAGGTGTTCGCCGGATCAAGGAGAACGTTGCTAGCGGAGTTGCTAAATGTTTCTCCACAGATGGTAAAGGCACGGTATTCTTTGAAAATCGTTTGGTAGTACCTAAGAATAGGGATCTAAGGCAACTCATCCTCAAAGAAGCCCATGATACACCTCTCTCAATTCATCCCGGTAGCACAAAAATGTACCGAGATCTACGCCAGAGATTTTGGTGGACCAGGATGAAGAGAGACATTGCTCGATTTGTTGCCGAATGTGATGTTTGTCGTCGCATTAAGGCAGAACACCAAAGACCTGCTGGCACACTTCAACCTTTGCCTATTCCAGAGTGGAAATGGGACAAAGTCGGTATGGACTTCATCACCGGCTTTCCAAAAACCCAGAAAGGAAATGATGCCATCTTCGTGGTCATTGATAGGCTTTCCAAAGTTGCTCACTTCCTTCCCGTTCGCGAGTCTATAACTGCTAGCCAGTTAGCGGACATGTATATCTCTAGAATTGTGTCTCTTCACGGTGTTCCTTTGGTGATCAATTCTGATCGTGGTAGCCTTTTCACCTCTAGATTCTGGGGAAGCTTTCAGAATGCTATGGGAACTCACCTATCCTTTCGTACAGCTTTCCATCCTCAGTCTAGCGGTCAAGTTGAAAGGGTTAATCAAATCTTGGAAGACATGCTCAGAGCTTGTGTTATCTCATTCGGAAAGAATTGGGAGAAATCTCTTCCATTCGCCGAATTTGCTTATAACAATAGCTATCAATCTAGTCTGAACATGGCTCCTTTTGAACTCCTATACGGACGACGATGTCGAACACCCCTAAACTGGTCAGAAACCGGTGAAAGAAAATCTTTGGACCGGATATGATCAAGGAAGCCGAAGAGCAAGTTCGCATTGTTCGTGATCGTTTGAAAGCCGCTCAGTCTCGTCAAAAGAGCTACTATGATCGTCATCATAGAGAGGAGAGCTACAATATTGATGAGAAGGCTTACCTTCGGGTTACTCCTCTGAAGGGAACCCAAAGATTCGGTATCAAAGGCAAGTTGGCCCCACGTTACATCGGACCTTTCCGCATTCTTGATAAACATGGAGAAGTTGCCTACCAACTTGAACTACCCCCTCACCTTTCCCGAGTACATGATGTATTCCATGTGTCACAACTCAGGCGTTGCTTCAAGGACCCCATCCGCGAAGTCGACCATGAAACGCTTGATCTCCAAGATGACCTTTCTTATCGAGAGTATCCTGTTCGTATTCTTGATTCAGTAGAGCGTGTCACTCGTCGTCGGAAGATCAAGTTCCTCAAAGTGCAACGGTCACATCACTCCGAGAAAGAAGCAACATGGGAAAGAGAAGACCGCCTCCGTGCCGAGTACCCCACCTTCCTCCCGACGACTTCTGAATCTCGGGACGAGATTCTTTTGAGTGGGGGCGAGTTGTCAGAACCCCAACTAGGGTAAGTGCTAGGGTTGTTTGATCCCTTTGCATCATGCAAAAATTCAAAAGGAAATTCAAAAATGGGGAAGCAGAAAGCCCTGAGAATTTAATTCAAATAGCCAGAGAAAAATCTTTTTCCAAAAATCTTTTGAACATTTGGAAAATTCCTATAAATGTTGCTGATCATTTTAAAATTGGTTTGGGATCAATCCCATGCACATGGAATTTTCTAATATTCAAACAGTGGCTTTGGAAATTAAAATAACCCTATTTGAATTGAAATTCAAAATACGTTGAATTTCAAAAATTCTCAAATTCTATATGTGGCTAGCTACTGGTCACCTAGTATTTATAAAAGTATTTGGGCATTTTACAAAATTGCTCTGCTTTTTTTATTTGGGGCAAAACAAATAAACAGAGAAAGAAATAACAGAAGAAAAGAAAAAGGAAAAGCAAGCCCACCCGGCCAGGCCGCAGGTCCAACTCACTCCTCCCCCGACCCAAGCCCACGAACCTTGTCGTCTTCCTCAACCAGCTCGGTGGCGAGCTGGGAGGAAGCCGGCGACGCCAGCGCGACGACGTGGCCCTTCTAGGCCTCTGCAAAGCCCCTACTCGCGCCACGCAGCTCGTCCAGGAGCCCCGCACCCTTTCCCCCTCCTCTGGATTCCTCCCTGCCTCTCTCCCCCGTGAATCCAGCGCCGCCCGAAGCCCAGCCGGAGCACGCCGCCGTGCAGCACCTGGCCAACGAACTCCTCTCGCCGAGCTGAAGTGTCCAGACGCGCCGCCGCCATCGTCTTCGTCGACTCCCGCAGTCAATTGAGCCCGAGGACGCCGACAACAACGACTGCTTCAAGTTCTTCGCCGCTGGCGCCGTGGAGCTTGTCGATGAATTCGTCGTCTCCAGCCCTTCCTCGACCTCCCCGTCGGCTCCATTCACTTCACGGTGAGCTCGCGCCGTTTTCCCCTCAAGTTTTAGCGCCCCTCCTTCCTCCTAGCCCGATTTGCCATGAACGCCGAGAAGAACCGCCGCCATGGACGACGGCGACGCTGCTCCCCTTTCCTTCTTCCTCGCCCGTGACGTGCAACGTGATCCCCAGCTCCCCAGCTTCGCAACGCCACACTCCCCGGTAAAAAGCACGCTCCAGAGCACCATCCCGACAACGCCCAAGCCGCAGCCTCCGCCTCCGTCGACGCCGGCGACGCTCCAATCCTCCCCGAGCTCGCCTGCTTGTCCAGGAGGATGCGCGGGAGCTCCACGGTTCGTCTGGTCGTCGCGGCGGCCGTTTTGGTGCCCGGTTTCGTCCTCCCGAGCTCGCCGGTCTCTCTGACCTCGCCGGCG
This sequence comes from Bromus sterilis, assembly GCA_950022295.1. Taxonomy (NCBI): domain Eukaryota; kingdom Viridiplantae; phylum Streptophyta; class Magnoliopsida; order Poales; family Poaceae; genus Bromus; species Bromus sterilis. The sequence continues at coordinate 380,893,516 of OX465595.1, read as the reverse complement.
ACTCGCCGGAGTTGACCACGGCGACGTGGCAGCGATTAGGGTCCTAACCACCTGGGTTAGTTGACCCAGGTCACTGACCAGTGGGTCCCTGGCCCCTCTAATTACCTCTGTTAGCTTAATCTAACAGGGTTTTAACCTGGAGAGGCTGACCAGTGGGGCCCCTTGTCAGTTTGACTCGGGTCAAACCCCCCCTCACGCCAGCATGACACCACAGTGACGCTTTAATCCCTTTTCCAAATTAAAGAAATTCCAGAAAATTGTTTAAACTTGTGAAATTCATAACTAATTCATTCTAACTCCAAATATAACAAATAATATGTCTAAAAATATCAAAAAAATCCAAGGATTATGAATATGGGCTCTGTTTTCATGTTTGACCATTTTAAAATGGGTGAAAAGTGCAAAACCTCCATATGGATTTAATTCAAATTCAAATTTGGAAGCACAATTGCAAATGACTTTGCATTTGACTTCTTTTAAATGGAATTGTAACCACATTGTGACCAAGAACATCACCATTTCAATATTGATCATGTGTTTGATGCATTGCAAATAAATTTATACCATTGTTTGATTGTTTGCTCGATAGACGTGCAACTGGAATCGGAGGCCACCCCCTTCGTTGAAGACCCCGTTATCGAACCTCGTCAGCAAGGCAAGCAAACCCCATTGATCATGTCTATAAAATCCCAATTCCCTCTCAGTCTCGTTTATGCATGTTTAGGAGATCACTTTGTATCGATTCTACTGCATAGTTGAACCCATATCCGATGCATGACCTATCATCTTGTCACAGTAGTAAGCAAACCACAATCCTAGCTGACATAGGAGTTGTATGATATCATGAAGCCCCTGCAACTGCTACAGCTTATTGCATGCTTAGTGTTACATGAGGTTGCTTTTGATGTGAGTCGGGATGATGGTGAACATGGTGTTGTTGAAAGTGAAACTGTGTCGGTGAATCCACCCTAATACAAGGTGAACGATGAGAGGCTGTGTAGGAGTACACAGTGGGTTGTCTCTTTGAACACTGCCTTAGGCATCGAGTTCTTGTATGGTAATCCAAGACAAAGAGTACAACCACACATTGGGCTCACTGACCCCTCTCGGCCTAGTACCTTGATCCGTGTCGACGTCCAAGAGTCACATTAGTTCGGGCTTTCCATTTGACATGTGCATAGAAAAAGAACGAAGGAAGTGGTTGCATCATCCTAGATATGTGGGTCCACCTGTGAGGCAGGAAAACCATCTGCTAAAGGTGGCGTCTCGGTCACCTACATTGTCTGAGTCCGTTTCGTTGATCCGGCCGGGCTCTCGAGCGGTAGCAACTCAGGTAGTCGACTCCTGGAATAGACCGGTTGTGAGCGAAGTGTCGTGGTGAACATCCTCGCTGTCACCTCTTGAACGGTGGCGAGACATGGCGGTAACCGATGGTCATGTGTGTGTAGTTTACACCCTTGCAAGGTTAACAAAACTATTCGAATAGCCGCGTCCGCGGTTAAGGACTACTTGGAACCTGTACCTGATTATTAGACAACTTGAACTGGATACTTCTAAAATACACCAAGATAAGTGTGAGTGCTATGGTGTGCCTCCTCGTGGGGAAGTCGAGGAAGTAACCATAGTGGTGTATTGGTTGGAGATGTAGTGGACTCGTGTACGCTTCTTACCTCAAGTCTGGTATTCGTAGTTCAGGAATAGCCAAGTCAAAGCTGGCACTTCTGCAGTTTGAACCCCACCTCCTTTACCTTGATACATGTGCACGAGTAGTGTAGTTCTGATGTAAGTCTTGCTGAGTACGACTTTGTACTCACGTTTGCTTATTCTATGTTTTAGATAAGAACCGGACCCCGATGGAGTCACCTTCGTGGAGCTCGACGTTGACTAAGTTAGCATAGTCCCAGACAGCAGTCTGGTCCCTCGTGGAAGGGCATGTTTGTTTACAAGGCTTCTCTAAGCCATTTGTTAAACTTATCTGTACTCAGACCTAATTTGCTTCCGTTGTATGATGTAATGTTGATCACAGACATGTGATCTTTGTATGCTCTATGTGCATATCAATAAAGAGTACTTTGTAGAGTTATGTGATGATACCTGCTGTTCATACTAGACATGTGTGCTGCGTGTATGTTTATAACATGCATGTCTTAGTATGGGTTTTCGAGACCTTAGTTGTGATCTGGCTGGCGGTCCTTTATACACCAAGTGGCCCTTAGATGTGCGCAGCTTGGGGCATCGCGATGCGATTGCTCGTGACTCTGTCACGTGCACACTTTGTTGTATGATCGAGCCCGCCCTAGACCCCGACTAAGTGATCGGCCTGGAGTAAGTCTATGTAAGAGTTAGGATCCAATCGATAACATGGTTGAGGCGACTTGTCTATGAGTATGGGACTCACCACCCATAAGCATTTAGACTTGTGAGAGGACGATGAGGACCCATCTCAGTTGATCATCCGGCCTAAATGGGATGCCCCTCACGTTCGATGCTTACCGAGAACGTTCTGTGCTTGGCCTTGTCTGCTTAGACAAGTGGGTACGGTTCTCGGCTCTCCATGTGATTGTATCGTGACTGGAATTACATACGCTAACCCCGGGTCCCGACAGACTTGGTATCAGAGCAGGACTGTCTGTAGGATTAGCAAACCTTTTTCGAAGTCGAGTCTAGCATTCTATAGTTATATAGTTACTTCGGTATATAAGGGAACAACGTAAGGCTTCTTTTTCTCCTTACCCTCATCGATCTGAGTTCTGGGTCACCCTTATCTTTTCTATGGGATGATAGGACTAGGCTCATCTATGTCTTACTAGAACTTCTCGCTGAGTGCTTCCTTGTAGCCGTAGGATTGTTGTGGTCGTCCAGACTCATCAAGTTTTGAGTTCCTTGAGGAAGTTCTGTCCAATCTCCTCGAGGTTTTCTTGTTTTCCATCCCGGTGTAGCCGTTATGCTGCCGAATTTATTCCAAGTTTCTATGAATCTTTGCCTTCGCATTATAATCTTTTCCGCCTTCATCATGTCTTGTTATCCTTGAATCCATCATTCAACCTGTTCTGATTGTTGATGTTTATCACACAGGATGTCAGGTGGAACTCGTAGTGCTGTTCGTCGGAATCGAGACCGTGTTCGGAATCGAAATGATGATGAACCTCTACCACCGCCTTCTGCGGCGGAAATCATGATGGAAGCTGAGAAGAATCAACGTGATCAAACACGCCTTCTGGAGCTCATCGAGCAGAATACCTCGCGTCAACGCAATGTGGTTGTGAGCATTCAGGACTTCATCCTCCTCAAGCCACCGGTATTCCGATGTTCTTCTGAGCCCCTTGAAGCTGATGATTGGCTCCGTTCCATCGAGCGTAAGCTTGATACTGCACATGTTGCTCCCGATGATCGAGTTGTTTTCGCGGTATACTTCTTGGAAGGTGCTGCTCTTCAATGGTGGGAGAACTATGTTGCTATGCAGCTAGATAGTCACGTAGTGACTTGGCAGGAGTTCTGTGTTGCCTTTCGAGGGTACCACATTCTGGATGAGTTGATGGAGCGCAAGAAGGAAGAGTTCTGCAATCTCACTCAAGGAGAGATGTCCATGCATGAGTATGTGAGAGAGTTCAACTGTCTTGCTCGGTATGCACAAGATGAGATCACCACCGATGCCAGAAAGCAGGCAAGGTTCCGCAAGGGACTTAGCCCCATCCTTCTTCATGATCTCAACCTCATCGAATTTGCCACCTTTGAGGATTTAGTCAACAGATCCTTCAGAGCTGAGCATGGCAATGAAATTTTCGAAGAGTCCCGCAAGCATGCTCTTGAGTTTGCTTCTTCTTCAAGTTCAGCCCCTCAGAAACGCCGAATTTGGATTCCAACCAGAGCCATACCTCAAAACTTTCTGCAGAGACCAACCTCCAATATATGCCATCCACCCCAACACATTATTCCACCTCGGAATGATGGTGTGCAACCAAGCAATCCCACTCCTAACATTTCAGACAGGGTATGCTTTAAGTGTGGTCTTCCAGGCCATTACTATCGTCAATGCCCTCAGGTCTTGATGGCATCACGTCATTCTCGACCCAAGCCTCCAAAGAAACCAACCACCAAAGCTTTTCCAGCAAAGCCTTCATCCACTAGTAGTGGTTGTGTGAACCAAATCTCAGTTGAGGAAACCACTGCTGCTTTTGACGTCATTCTTGGCACACTTCCAGTCAATCATGTCCCCGCCTCCGTTCTTTTCGATCCAGGAGCTTCTCATTCATTCATGTCGGAGAGTTATGCACTTCGTCATGAGTTTCCTTTTGAAGAAATGTTTTCTCCAATGATTATTCAAACTCCTGGTTCAAAGTGGCAAACTAATAGAGTAAGCCATGGCAATGAAATTGCAATTGAGGGTTTAGTATTCCTTGCTTCTCTTATAGCCCTCAAGTCTTCGGACATTGATGTCATCCTAGGAATGGATTGGTTATCAAGGCAGAATGCTTTCCTTGATTGTAAAGCCAAGTCAGTCAAACTCACCCATCCTTCAGGCCAGATCATTGACTACACATCACCCAGCTCTAAAAACCAGATGCATACTTTGAATATGCTTCCCCTTCCAGACCTTGAAGATGTTCCGGTGGTTCGTGACTTCCCGGATGTCTTTCCTGAAGAGCTGCCGGGAATGCCACCCGAAAGGTGTGTAGAATTCATAATGGATCTTATACCAGGCACAGCCCCAATTTCCAGACGCCCATATAGAATGGCCCCACATGAGTTAGCTGAGCTAAAAACCCAACTTGATGCTTCGTTGGCAAAAGGCTTCATCCGCCCTAGCTCATCGCCATGGGGTTGCCCCGTTCTGTTCGTAACGAAGAAAGATGGAACAGAAAGGATGTGCGTAGACTATCGCCCGCTAAATTTAGCGACGATAAAGAACAAGTACCCACTGCCCAGGATCAATGATCTTTATGATCAACTTGCAGGATCCTCTGTCTTCTCCAAGATGGATCTGAGATTAGGCTATCATCAGATCAAAATCCGAAATGAGGACATACCCAAAACGGCTTTCACCACTCGTTATGGTCTTTACGAGTATACCGTCATGTCCTTTGGTTTGACCAATGCCCCAGCCACTTTCTCACGCTTGATGAATTCGATCTTCATGGAGTACCTAGATAAATTTGTTGTGGTTTATCTCGATGATATTCTCATCTACTCGAAGAACGAAGAAGATCATGCCCAACACCTAAGGCTGGTATTGATGAAACTTAGAGAGCACTGCCTTTACGCCAAGTTTTCCAAGTGTGAATTTTGGCTACCAGAAGTGACCTACTTAGGCCACGTGATTTCTGCGAAAGGTGTTGCAGTCAATCCCGAGAGAGTTCAGGCCGTCCTTGACTGGACTCCACCTGAATCGGTTAAGCAAGTTAGGAGTTTTCTTGGCCTAGCCAGCTATTGCCTCCGCTTCGTCGAGAACTTTTCCAAAGTTGCAAAGCCTCTTACTGAACTCCTCAAGAAAGATAAGAAATTCCAATGGACCCCCAAGTGCGAGGAAAGTTTTCAAGAGCTAAAAAGAAGATTGACTTCTGCCCCCGTACTTGCACCTCCGGACACCAAAAGGGATTTCGAGATCTATTGTGATGCTTCACGGCAAGGGTTAGGATGCATACTTATGCAAGATCGACATGTGGTAGCTTATGCTTCACGCCAGTTGCGGCCACATGAAGAGAACTATCCTACCCATGATCTTGAACTCGCTGCCATAGTTCATGCCCTGAAGACTTGGCGACATTACCTCCTTGGTAATCGTTGTGAGATTTATTCCGACCACCAAAGCCTCAAATATATTTTCACCCAGCCAGATCTTAATCTCAGGCAAAGACGCTGGATAGAGTTGATAAAAGATTATGACTTAGGAATTTCTTACACCCCAGGCAAAGCCAATGTCATGGCTGATGCACTAAGTCGTAAGTCGTATTGTAACAACCTCATGTTACAACAGTATCAACCAATTCTTCATGAGGAATTTCGAAAGCTCAATCTCGAGATTGTTCCTCATGGATCTCTTTTCAACTTGGTGGCGAAACCAACCCTTGAGGATCAAATCATAGTTGCCCAAAGGCGTGCACGAGGTGTTCGCCGGATCAAGGAGAACGTTGCTAGCGGAGTTGCTAAATGTTTCTCCACATATGGTAAAGGAACGGTATTCTTTGAAAATCGTTTGGTAGTACCTAAGAATAGGGATCTAAGGCAACTCATCCTCAAAGAAGCCCATGATACACCTCTCTCAATTCATCCCGGTAGCACAAAAATGTACCGAGATCTACGCCAGAGATTTTGGTGGACCAGGATGAAGAGAGACATTGCTCGATTTGTTGCCGAATGTGATGTTTGTCGTCGCATTAAGGCAGAACACCAAAGACCTGCTGGCACACTTCAACCTTTGCCTATTCCAGAGTGGAAATGGGACAAAGTCGGTATGGACTTCATCACCGGCTTTCCAAAAACCCAGAAAGGAAATGATGCCATCTTCGTGGTCATTGATAGGCTTTCCAAAGTTGCTCACTTCCTTCCCGTTCGCGAGTCTATAACTGCTAGCCAGTTAGCGGACATGTATATCTCTAGAATTGTGTCTCTTCACGGTGTTCCTTTGGTGATCAATTCTGATCGTGGTAGCCTTTTCACCTCTAGATTCTGGGGAAGCTTTCAGAATGCTATGGGAACTCACCTATCCTTTAGTACAGCTTTCCATCCTCAGTCTAGCGGTCAAGTTGAAAGGGTTAATCAAATCTTGGAAGACATGCTCAGAGCTTGTGTTATCTCATTCGGAAAGAATTGGGAGAAATCTCTTCCATTCGCCGAATTTGCTTATAACAATAGCTATCAATCTAGTCTGAACATGGCTCCTTTTGAACTCCTATACGGACGACGATGTCGAACACCCCTAAACTGGTCAGAAACCGGTGAAAGAAAATCTTTGGACCGGATATGATCAAGGAAGCCGAAGAGCAAGTTCGCATTGTTCGTGATCGTTTGAAAGCCACTCAGTCTCGTCAAAAGAGCTACTATGATCGTCATCATAGAGAGGAGAGCTACAATATTGATGAGAAGGCTTACCTTCGGGTTACTCCTCTGAAGGGAACCCAAAGATTCGGTATCAAAGGCAAGTTGGCCCCACGTTACATCGGACCTTTCCGCATTCTTGATAAACGTGGAGAAGTTGCCTACCAACTTGAACTACCCCCTCACCTTTCCCGAGTACATGATGTATTCCATGTGTCACAACTCAGGCGTTGCTTCAAGGACCCCATCCGCGAAGTCGACCATGAAACGCTTGATCTCCAAGATGACCTTTCTTATCGAGAGTATCCTGTTCGTATTCTTGATTCAGTAGAGCGTGTCACTCGTCGTCGGAAGATCAAGTTCCTCAAAGTGCAACGGTCACATCACTCCGAGAAAGAAGCAACATGGGAAAGAGAAGACCGCCTCCGTGCCGAGTACCCCACCTTCCTCCCGACGACTTCTGAATCTCGGGACGAGATTCTTTTGAGTGGGGGCGAGTTGTCAGAACCCCAACTAGGGTAAGTGCTAGGGTTGTTTGATCCCTTTGCATCATGCAAAAATTCAAAAGGAAATTCAAAAATGGGGAAGCAGAAAGCCCTGAGAATTTAATTCAAATAGCCAGAGAAAAATCTTTTTCCAAAAATCTTTTGAACATTTGGAAAATTCCTATAAATGTTGCTGATCATTTTAAAATTGGTTTGGGATCAATCCCATGCACATGGAATTTTCTAATATTCAAACAGTGGCTTTGGAAATTAAAATAACCCTATTTGAATTGAAATTCAAAATACGTTGAATTTCAAAAATTCTCAAATTCTATATGTGGCTAGCTACTGGTCACCTAGTATTTATAAAAGTATTTGGGCATTTTACAAAATTGCTCTGCTTTTTTTATTTGGGGCAAAACAAATAAACAGAGAAAGAAATAACAGAAGAAAAGAAAAAGGAAAAGCAAGCCCACCCGGCCAGGCCGCAGGTCCAACTCACTCCTCCCCCGACCCAAGCCCACGAACCTTGTCGTCTTCCTCAACCAACTCGGTGGCGAGCTGGGAGGAAGCCGGCGACGCCAGCGCGACGACGTGGCCCTTCTAGGCCTCTGCGAAGCCCCTACTCGCGCCACGCAGCTCGTCCAGGAGCCCCGCACCCTTTCCCCCTCCTCTGGATTCCTCCCTGCCTCTCTCCCCCGTGAATCCAGCGCCGCCCGAAGCCCAGCCGGAGCACGCCGCCGTGCAGCGCCTGGCCAACGAACTCCTCTCGCCGAGCTGAAGTGTCCAGACGCGCCGCCGCCATCGTCTTCGTCGACTCCCGCAGTCAATTGAGCCCGAGGACGCCGACAACAACGACTGCTTCAAGTTCTTCGCCGCTGGCCGCCGTGGAGCTTGTCGACGAATTCGTCGTCTCCAGCCCTTCCTCGACCTCCCCGTCGGCTCCATTCACTTCACGGTGAGCTCGCGCCGTTTTCCCCTCAAGTTTTAGCGCCCCTCCTTCCTCCTAGCCCGATTTGCCATGAACGCCGAGAAGAACCGCCGCCATGGACGACGGCGACGCTGCTCCCCTTCCCTTCTTCCTCGCCCGTGACGTGCAACGTGATCCCCAGCTCCCCAGCTTCGCAACGCCACACTCCCCGGTCAAAAGCACGCTCCAGAGCGCCATCCCGACAACGCCCGAGCCGCAGCCTCCGCCTCCGTCGACGCCGGCGACGCTCCAATCCTCCCCGAGCTCGCCTGCTTGTCCAGGAGGATGCGCGGGAGCTCCACGGTTCGTCTGGTCGTCGCGGCGGCCGTTTTGGTGCCCGGTTTCGTCCTCCCGAGCTCGCCGGTCTCTCTGACCTCGCCGGCGACTCGCCGGAGTTGACCACGGCGACGTGGCAGCGATTAGGGTCCTAACCACCTGGGTTAGTTGACCCAGGTCACTGACCAGTGGGTCCCTGGCCCCTCTAATTACCTCTGTTAGCTTAATCTAACAGGGTTTTAACCCGGAGAGGCTGACCAGTGGGGCCCCTTGTCAGTTTGACTCGGGTCAAACCCCCCCTCACGCCAGCATGACACCACAGTGACGCTTTAATCCCTTTTCCAAATTAAAGAAATTCCAGAAAATTGTTTAAACTTGTGAAATTCATAACTAATTCATTCTAACTCCAAATATAACAAATAATATGTCTAAAAGTATCAAAAAAATCCAAGGATTATGAATATGGGCTCTGTTTTCATGTTTGACCATTTTAAAATGGGTGAAAAGTGCAAAACCTCCATATGGCTTTAATTCAAATTCAAATTTTGAAGCACAATTGCAAATGACTTTGCATTTGACTTCTTTTAAATGGAATTGTAACCACATTGTGACCAAGAACATCACCATTTCAATATTGATCATGTGTTTGATGCATTGCAAATAAATTTATACCATTGTTTGATTGTTTGCTCGATAGACGTGCAACTGGAATCGGAGGCCACCCCCTTCGTTGAAGACCCCGTTATCGAACCTCGTCAGCAAGGCAAGCAAACCCCATTGATCATGTCTATAAAATCCCAATTCCCTCTCAGTCTAGTTTATGCATGTTTGGGAGATTACTTTGTATCGATTCTACCGCATAGTTGAACCCATATCCGATGCATGACCTATCATCTTGTCACAGTAGTAAGCAAACCACAATCCTAGCTGACATAGGAGTTGTATGATATCATGAAGCCCCTGCAACTGCTACAGCTTATTGCATGCTTAGTGTTACATGAGGTTGCTTTTGATGTGAGTCGGGATGATGGTGAACATGGTGTTGTTGAAAGTGAAACTGTGTCGGTGAATCCACCCTAATACAAGGTGAACGATGAGAGACTGTGTAGGAGTACACAGTGGGTTGTCTCTTTGAACACTGCCTTAGGCATCGAGTTCTTGTATGGTAATCCAAGACAAAGAGTACAACCACACATTGGGCTCACTGACCCCTCTCGGCCTAGTACCTTGATCCGTGTCGACGTCCAGGAGTCACATTAGTCCGGGCTTTCCATTTGACATGTGCATAGAAAAAGAACGAAGGAAGTGGTTGCATCATCCTAGATATGTGGGTCCACCTGTGAGGCAGGAAAACCATCTGCTAAAGGTGGCGTCTCGGTCACCTACATTGTCTGAGTCCGTTTCGTTGATCCGGCCGGGCTCTCGAGCGGTAGCAACTCAGGTAGTCGACTCCTGGAATAGACCGGTTGTGAGCGAAGTGTCGTGGTGAACATCCTCGCTGTCACCTCTTGAACGGTGGCGAGACATGGCGGTAACCGATGGTCATGTGTGTGTAGTTTACACCCTTGCAAGGTTAACAAAACTATTCGAATAGCCGCGTCCGCGGTTAAGGACTACTTGGAACCTGTACCTGATTATTAGACAACTTGAACTGGATACTTCTAAAATACACCAAGATAAGTGTGAGTGCTATGGTGTGCCTCCTCGTGGGGAAGTCGAGGAAGTAACCATAGTGGTGTATTGGTTGGAGATGTAGTGGACTCGTGTACGCTTCTTACCTCAAGTCTGGTATTCGTAGTTCAGGAATAGCCAAGTCAAAGCTGGCACTTCTGCAGTTTGAACCCCACCTCCTTTACCTTGATACATGTGCACGAGTAGTGTAGTTCTGATGTAAGTCGTGCTGAGTACGACTTTGTACTCACGTTTGCTTATTCTATGTTTTATATAAGAACCGGACCCCGATGGAGTCACCTTCGTGGAGCTCGACGTTGACTAAGTTAGCATAGTCCCAGACAGCAGTCTGGTCCCTCGTGGAAGGGCATGTTTGTTTACAAGGCTTCTCTAAGCCATTTTTTAAACTTATCTGTACTCAGACCTAATTTTCTTCCGTTGTATGATGTAATGTTGATCACAGACATGTGATCTTTGTATGCTCTATGTGCATATCAATAAAGAGTACTTTGTAGAGTTATGTGATGATACCTGCTGTTCATACTAGACATGTGTGCTGCGTGTATGTTTATAACATGCATGTCTTAGTATGGGTTTTCGAGACCTTAGTTGTGATCTGGCTGGCGGTCCTTTATACACCAAGTGGCCCTTAGATGTGCGTAGCTTGGGGCATCGCGATGCGATTGCTCGTGACTCTGTCACGTGCACACTTTGTTGTATGATCGAGCCCGCCCTAGACCCCGACTAAGTGATCGGGCTGGAGTAAGTCTATGTAAGAGTTAGGATCCAATCGATAACATGGTTGAGGCGACTTGTCTATGAGTATGGGACTCACCACCCATAAGCATTTAGACTTGTGAGCGGACGATGAGGACCCATCTCAGTTGATCATCCGGCCTGAATGGGATGCCCCTCACGTTCGATGCTTACCGAGAATGTTCTGTGCTTGGCCTTGTCTGCTTAGACAAGTGGGTACGGTTCTCGGCTCTCCATGTGATTGTATCGTGACTGGAATTACATACGCTAACCCCGGGTCCCGACATTTCCCAAGAGTTGGTACGAACATCATTGCGTCGTGTCGAATCTTGTAGAAAGAGTTTCTCGAAGTGTAATCCCCATGAGTCGATATGTACATCTGGGTGTAATACCGAGTCGCATAGGTCTGTCCCTCGTATTTGCGCTCCCTTTCTCAGAAAAACTTGGCGAAATTGTGTAGAGTCGGCCAATGCGTTAAGCTGAGACGGTTCACTTTTTATTATATGTGAATCGACAAGTTTTGTCAAATCGTAGTTTCAAATTGTAGTCCCCATGAGTCGGTGTGAGCATCGTTTGTGTCATACCGAGTCATAGAGAATTTTGAGCTATAGTCCCCATGAGTTGGTATGAGCATCTTTTGTGTCATACCGAGTCATAGAGAATTTTGAGCTATAGTCCCCATGAGTCGGTATGAGCATCTTTTGTGTCATACCGAGTCACACGGGTTAATGCTCACGGTGCATCTTTTGGACGACATATAAAATGATAAAAGAAAAAGTATGATATGATGCTGATGTATGCAAAAAAGAAAGTATGAAGGCTCATATAGAAGTCGACTCTGAATTAAACATGCCTCATCTTCTCGCGTTTGAGATAGATTATTGGGTTATCCAGGAGTTGGAACATCTCTGTAAGCCGGCTACATATGACTAGTGTTCCTTGTACTTAAGACCAAACTCGGTAGGCGTTGCTGTCACCCCCAAGGTTTTTAGGCTAAGCCGGGTACACGTAGGTCGTATGAGCTTGAGCTATACAGGACAAGATTAAGTCGTGGTTTAGACAGTTCATGTATATGCCGGGATTTCTTCAGATAAGAGTTGATGAGTGACATCGAGCTCCCCTACTGCCCCTGAATAAGCTTATACACATGTGGATTTTTACATATATATGCCGAGTTTTCAGATAAAGAGTCAATGATTGTCATCGAGCTCCCCGGTTCCCCTGAATAAGAAATATACATGCTCAGTACCAATAGAAGGATTGATCAAGCCCCCCAGGTCTCTGAGATATAAAATGCAAAACATGCAATGTATGATGCAAAATAAATAACATGAAACAAAACAAAAAGTAAAGAAGAGTCGATATGCCGAGAGCCGGTGCGACAGATGTCGACTTAGGTATATGTGGCGAGGGCCAATGCGACAAAATTCGACTTATTTATATTAGATGGCGAAAGCCGGCGCGACGAATGTCGGCTTATATATATGTTAACATGGCGAAAGCCAGTGCGACGTGTGTCGACTTGGATAAATGTACAGTAATGTTCTTGTTCTCCTCAAGTATAATATGGACGGAGTTGTGCGATGTTCCACGGCCTGGGAGTCTCCTCCATGCATGTGCCCGTGTCTGCCTTCTCGCGTATATCAACTAGGTAGTAGGATCGTTTGTACAGGTTCTTGCTGACCACAAACGGTCCTTCCCAAGGATAGGATAACTTGTGCATTCCATCTTTTTTCTGTATGAGTCGGAGCACTAAGTCACCTTCCTGGAAAGTCTGACTTCTGATGCGGCGGCTATGATAGCGTCGCAGATCTTGTTGGTAAATAGCTGACTGAGCTGCGGCCAAATCTCATTTTTCATCGAGAATATCCAAGGAATCTTGCCTTGCTTTCTCGTTTTCGGCTTCTACATATGTGGTGACTCTTGGTGAGTCGTGACGTATGTCACTTGGGAGAATGGCTTCCGCTCCATAGACTAGGAAGAAGGGCGTATAGCCTGTCGACCTGTTAGGAGTCGTCCTGATGCTCCACAATACTGAGGGTAACTCCTCCTCCCCGCAACCCGGCGTCCTTTTCAAGGGTACATAGAGTCGGGGTTTGATGCCTCGGAGTAACTCTTGGTTGGATCTCTCGGCTTGCCTGTTGGACTGTGGGTGAGCCACGGATGCAAGGTCGAGTCGGATGTGCTCGTTTTGGCAGAATCGTTGCATAACCCCTTCTGATAGGTTAGAACCATTATCAGTGATGATGTTGTAGGGGTAGCCGAATATTTATATGATCTTTTTGAAGAATTTCAGTGATGTCGCAGCGTCACATTTGCTGACTGGCTCTACCTCGACCCATTTGGTAAACTTATCCACTGCCACTAATATGTGGGTATTCTTGTTGGCTGACCTTTTGAAAGGTCCCACCATATCAAGCCCCCATACCGCAAAGGGCCAAGTGATAGGGATCATCCTGAGTTCTTGAGCCGGCACGTGAGCTTGCTTTGCATAGAGCTGACATCCATCACATTTCTTGACTATGTCCTCTGCATCCGCATGTGTTGTGAGCCAGTAGATGCCATGTCGAAAGGCTTTAGCTACAAGCAAACGAGAGCCGGCATGGTGTACGCAATCTACATAGTGTATTTCATTGAGGATGGCTCTACATTCTTCTGGTGAGACACATCTCTGGAAAACATCTGCGGCACTCCGCCGATGTAACTCACCATTGATGAGTACAAAGGATTGGCTTCTCCCGACAATTTGTCTGGAAAAAATCTCATCTTGAGAAGGATTCCCCGAGTCTTGTAATCCAAGTAAGGTACGACCCATGAGGGTTTAGCATGAATTGCAGCAACCAAAGCCGACTCTGGATCTGGCTCTGCTATGTCTTGCTCTGTTGGTGGTTATACAGACGGTTTTGTTAGAACATCCAGGAATATGTTTGGAGGGACCGGATTTCGCTGAGAGCCGAGTCGGGACAGGGCATCTGCTTCTTCGTTTTTCCTATGATCCACATAATCCACCTGGTATCCAACGAAAAATCCGGCTTGTCTTTCCACTTCTCGTCGATAAGCTTCCATTATGTGATCCTTGGAATTCCATTTTCCTGACACTTGTTGAGAAACGAGATCAGAGTCGCCATAGCATTGGATCCGATTTATGCTCATCTCACGAGCCAGCCGTAGCCCATGAAGTAAGGCTTCATACTCTGCTGCGTTATTGGTGCAAGTGAACTGCAACTGCAGAATATAGCAGAATTTCTCCCCTTTAGGTGAGGTAAGGACCACGCCGGCACCTGACCCTTGGAGCTGCCGACTTCCATCAAAGTGCATAGTCCAATACTTGTTGACCGGCTTATCCGGAGGTGCTTGCATCTCTGTCCAGTCATTGAAGAAGTCAGCCAATGCCTGGGACTTGATGGCCGTACGTGGTTCATATTTGATGTGATAAGCCCCCAACTCTATGGCCCACTTTGCAATCCTTCCCGTGGCTTCCCGGTTTTGGATGATATCTGCAAGCGGTGCTGAGCTGACTACGATTATGGGGTGCTCCTGAAAATAGTGTTTGAGCTTCCGACTCGCCATGAATACACCAAGGACCAATTTCTGCCAGTGAGGGTAACGTTGCTTTGATAAAGTCAAAACTTCACTGACGTAATAGACTGGCCTCTGCATAGGGTGCTCTTTACCGGCTTCCGTCCACTCAACAACAGCCACAGCGCTAACTGCTCGATTATTGGCAGCAATATATATTAACATAGGTTCCTTTGGCTTGGGAGCCGCCAAGATTGGAGCCTGGGATAACTGCTTCTTTAGTGATTCTAGGGCCTGGTCAGCTTCGTCATCCCAAACAATTTTTTATGATTTCCTCAGAACTCGGTACAGGGGAATTGCCTTTTCGCCGAGCCGGCTGATAAACCGACTTAATGCGGCTACACATCCTGTGAGTCGTTGGACTCCTTTGACTGAGGCCGGCTTCTGAAGAGTCATGATAGCGTTGATCTTCTCCGGGTTTGCCTCAATGCCTCTCTCAGATACTATGTATCTGAGGAGTTTACCTGCAGGTACCCCGAAGGTGCATTTGGCCAGGTTTAACTTCATCTGGTACTTGTGCAGGTTTTTGAAGGTTTCCTGTAAGTCGCTGATGAGTGAGTCGGCCAGCTAGGATTTGACCACTATATTGTCCACATAAGCGTGCATGTTGCGTCCAATTTTCTCTTTGAAGAAACTCTGCACTGTTCGCTGATACGTGGCTCCCGCATTCTTCATGCCAAAAGGCATAGAAGTATAACAGTAGATCCAGAAAGGAGTGATAAAAGCCATTTTCTCTTGATCCGCAAGGGCCATCTTGATCTGGTGGTAACCAGAGTAGGCGTCAAGGAAACATAGGAGCTCACACCCCGCAGTTGAGTCTATGATTTGGTCAATACGAGGTAGCGCAAAGGGATCCTTTGGGAAGGCCTTATTGAAACGTCCAAAACGTATCTATAATTTCTGCTTGCTCCATGCCTCTTTTGTGTGATATTGCTATGATATTGATGAACTTCCATGCACTTTTGATCATATTTGGACTAACCTATTAACTCAGTGCACCCCAGTGCCAGGTCTTCTTTTCTGCTGTTTTTCTATTTCAGGTTTCCCCTTATTAAAAGTACCAGAAAAATTCCGGGAAAAATATAGGAAAAATCAGCGTACCGGAAGCTTCGCGAAGAGCCCGAGAGGGTCCAGAGGGGCCCCGACGGCCAGAGGGCGCGGCCCCACCCCTGGCCGCGCCGGGGGGGCGCCTAGAGCCCCTGGCCCACCTCTGGCTGCCCCCTTTCGCCTATTTATTCCACGTGACGAGAAACCCTCGGGGACGGAACCCTTTTTCGCGATCTCTCCTCTGTTTCGCCGCCGCCGCGCTTCCAAGATCAGGAGCACCAGAAGACCTCTTCCCGGCACCCTGCCGGAGGGAGGAACCACCTCCGGGAGCTTCTCCACCACCATGGATGCTTCCCGGATGAACCGTGAGTAGTCCACCTTGGACCACGGGTCTATGATCAGTAGCTATGTGATGTTCTCCCGCCCTCTTTGTTCTTCATGGATTAGAACTCGTGAGCTGCCCTACATGATCGAGGCACATATGTAATCTTTCTTCTGTTGCTATGCTGAGTTTGCTAGGATCCGATGGATTATGAGATTATGTTCATATTGTGATTGAGCTATATATTTGATTCTCATCTTTTATACTTATGTTCTTGAGTAATTCTTTCATGTTCTCTGTTGATGTTTATTGCTTTGGCCAAGTAGTAGGTAGTGACTCCAAGAGGGAGCGTTATTCATGATTGTGGGTTCATGCCCCCCGATGACTAGCTTGAGTGACAGAAACATGAGTCTAGGGAATGTGCTATTGCCACAAGGGGGAAAACAACGGTGCTTGTACTTGCGGGTGCAAGGATTGTTTACTTTACGCAAAGTTCTTTAATGCAGTTGTCAATTGCTTTGAGTTTACACTTTGGGTGGGATTCGCAACTTAATACCAGCGAGATGTTCTGGATAGATATCTCAAGGTGGATGATTAGTGGGTAGATACAGATGGATTTCGGTCTACTTGTCTTGGCGTAACGCCCATGCTTTTGAGCCTCTTCCTTTCTGCAAAGCATAATTAGCATTGGGTTGCGCACATAATCCTGTCAATTGCCCAGCTCTAATTTGTTTCCCTCGCATGGCTATTTTATCGTCTTTTGGGAGAGAGACATCACTAGTGAACATCATAGGACCCAGGTCCATATTTCCAACACTGTTTACACCTTCAATTTACTTTCAGTATTTACTTTTCCGTAGCTATCACTATCATTATTATCGCGCGCGTTTTATCCTTTGTAAACAACAAGGCCGGAGGAATTGACAACTCCTCTGTACTCGTTGGGAAGCAAAGCTATCTGTTGTGTGTGTAGGTCTAGGTGAAGTAAGCAACCTTAGGTTGTGAACGGCGCCATTGTTCACTTCACCACCTTCTTCTATCTGTTGGGGTCCTACTGGTTCAATACTCAACCTTAGCATCTTCGCTAAGGGAAATTTGCCGCTACGCTACATCTCACCTTCCAATTGGGGTAACCAACGAGGGGCGAGTATTATCTCGCGTATCAAGCAAATTTCTGGCGCCGTTTCCTGGGACTCCACTCTTCAAGATAGGGGAGTTGCACACTATATTTTATCTTTGCTTTTTAGTCTTGTCAGTTTACCTTTCAGTTTTTGCTTCAGTGTCTTTTATCAAAAATCAAAAAAATAGTTATCTTCCTTGCTGCTGCTATGGGTTCCTCTGAGAACACCAAGTTGTGTGACTTCACTAGTCACAACAACAGTGACTTTATCTGCACTCCTATTGCTACACCTGCTACTTCAACACCTTCTTATGAAATTAAACCTGCTTTGCTGAACCTTGTTATGAAAGATCAATTCTCTGGTGCTAGAGATGATGCTGCTTTGCACTTAAATAATTTTATTGAGCTTTGTGATATGCAAAAGTACAAACAAGTAGATGGTGATATTGTTAAGCTTAAGCTTTTTCCTTTCTCTTTGAGGGATGAAGCTAAAATCTGGTTTCAATCCTTGCCTAAGAATAGCATAGATTCTTGGGATAAGTGCAAGGATGCTTTTATTGGGAAATACTATCCCCCTGCTAAGATTATCCAGTTGAGGAGCTTTATTATGAATTTTAAACAATTGGATAATGAACACGTTGCCCAAGCTTGGGAACGCATGAAATCTCTTGTTAAGAATTGCCATACGCATGGTTTGACTACTTGGATGGTTATCCAGACTTTTTATGCAGGCTTGAACTTTACCTCGCGGAACTTGCTAGATTCGTCCGCGGGAGGAACCTTTATGTCAAATACATTTGGTGCTGCCACAAAACTTCTCAATGAGATGATGACCAACTATTCCCAATGGCACACCGAAAGAGCTCCAACAGGTAGGAAGGTAAACTCTGTCGAGGAGATCTCCTCCCTAAATGAAAAAGTTGACTTGATTATGTCTCTACTTACCAAGCAATCTCCTATTGATCCTCAAAATGTTCCTTTAAATACTTTGATTGCTCAGGATCAAGTAGATGTGAACTTTATCTCTAGAAACAACTTCAACAACAATGCTTATAGGAGTAACTTTGGTAGAAATCCTAGACCGTTCCCCTCCAACAACTATGGGAACAACAACACTTATCCTAGCACCAAAAACTCCACTTCTGAATTAGAGAGTATGCTTAAAGAATTTATCACTACCCAAAAGGCCTTCAACAAGAGTGTAGAGGAAAAACTAGACAAACTAGATAACCTCTCGTCGAAGGTAGACAATTTAGCCCACGAAGTAGAATTGCTTAAAATTAGAACTTCTCCCCTTGAGGAGAGGAAGGTCACTCCTATGAATGCCATCCAATTGCAAACTAATGAAAACATTACGATGATGGATAAACTCAAAGAGAGATGGGCTAGAGAAAAGGAGGAAGAGGATAAATTAGGAGCCTTTCTACACACCAAACTGTTGCTACTATCCAAGTGGTTGAGGATATCCAAACTCTTAGCACCAAATGCACCCCTAGTCCCATAGGACCTATTAATGGTGATGCTATGACCTCAACCGTAGAAGAAGAAATTCCTATGACTATAGAAGATACCCAACAAGTGAGCCTAGAGGACACCACTACCACTTTACTTGACAGTAGTGACCTTTATTTTGATAATTGCACCCTTTCTGAAATTATTAGTTTCCTTCACAAGATGTATAGAGACCCCCACACTAGCACACTTAATCTTGCCTTCACGGAGCATATCACTAATGCTCTCATCAAAGCTAGGGAGGATAAGCTTAGGGTAGAAGTCTCCATACCTACAAATCTAGAAGATTTTTGGGATCCCATGATTAAAATTAAGTTGAATAACTTTTCTTGCTATGATTTATATGATGTTGGAGCTAGTACCTCTGTTATGCCCAAAAGAATGTATGATATATTTGAGTTGAAACCTTTTGATACTTGTTCTTTTGGTATTCGTATTGTTGATTCTTCTGTAAAGAAACCTTTGGGGAAGATAGATGATGTTCTTATCATTGTCAATGACAATTATGTTCCCGTTGATTTTACTATTATGGACATTGAATGTGAACCTTCTTGTCCAATTATTTTGGGACGTCCTTTTCTTCGCACCGTAGGTGCTGTTATTGATATGAAAGAAGGGATTATAAAATTCCAATTCCCTCTCAACAAAGGGATGGAACACTTCCCTAGGAAAAATATTAAGTTGTCTTTTCAGTCCGTCACACGGGCTAGTTATTTTCTTGAAAAGACTTGATCTTTTTTGCTTTAAGCCTAGCTAATGGCTTTAAAGAAGCGCTTTCGGGAGGCAGCCCACAACGAATTTAGGATTTACTTTTTGTTTTTCTTCTGTTTTTAGTGGTCTTGATGATTTTTACTACTGTAGCAACATCATTGTATCTTTACTTTTCAAGCTTTGTGCCTTTTCTAGACTCATACGACAAGGCAAGTGAAAGTTGTGACATGCTGTCCAGAAAACAGATTCTGTCCTCGTGACTAGAAAAATCAGAGAAAAATCCCAGTTCATCTTTTTGAGCTGAAGTTTTCACACAACGTGATCTATACAATTAAGAAACTTTCGTATGTTCTGAGTTTTTTTATTTGAGTTGCAGAAGTATCCCTAAAAAATTCTTTACTACCTGTTGGTCTGTTTTTCACAGATTCTGTCCTGTTTTGCCTGTTCTTCGTTTTCCAAACCTTAAGCTTGCTTTTTCTTTGCAAAAACCTTTTGGCACTCTTGAGAAACAGTATCTCTTCAAGATTATCTTTATTTCCAGTAGAGAAATATTGTTTTATTATGGGTACTAACCTCGCTAATCAGATTATGATGAGTTATGTACGAAGGGAGTTTTCAAGTGTGTGAGGGAAGATGATGAAAGAAGATTAAGAAGTGTCAAGCGTTCAATCTTGGGGATGACCCCATGCATCCCCAAGAAATATTCAAGGAGACTCAAGCGTCTAAGCTTGGGGATGCCCCCGTACATCCCCTTCTCCATCGACAATTATCAGTTCGTCTCTCGTTTCACTATATTTTTATGACTTCATGCGTTATGTGCTATTCTTGGAGCGTCTCGCTCTTAGGTTTTGTTTTTAGTTTTCTTTAGCTTTTCTTGCTGTTCATAACAAGTTAGAGCTCAGCTTTCTTTGTGTGGGAGAGAAACACGCTCCACTTCCAAAATTTAGAACACAACATAGGACTTTTTCCTGCTTATCTTTATTGTGTGTGTTCTTTATCTTTTTCGTAGCTACTGTCATGTCCTGCTCTTAGCTTTCATTCTAATCTTTTTAAAGACCTTTTGTTTAGTTTGTTGTTGTAACTCTCTTGAGTTTTCATGTTAATCTTGTTTAGAGAGTTTGCCTGTTGCACTGAGTTTTGTGTCTTGACTTGAAGTAGGTAATTGAGGTTGCTATTCTTTTTGAAGTAGTAACTTGCAATAGTTTTAAGGTGTTGTTTTGAGTAATGTTTGGACTTTTGGTGTCAAGAGCTTTGGCCTATTAGTGATAGATGTCGTATTTTGGGCAATCCGTTTTTATTTTCAAAAACCTACAAATTAGTTGAGAACTCTAGCTACTAGATGGATCACTACTCTTCTGAGGGGTCGAATATTAGAGTACACTCACGAACCATGAGTCGAGGATGCGCAAGGATAACCAAACCCCCATACACTC
Organism: Bromus sterilis; assembly: GCA_950022295.1. Classification (NCBI taxonomy): domain Eukaryota; kingdom Viridiplantae; phylum Streptophyta; class Magnoliopsida; order Poales; family Poaceae; genus Bromus; species Bromus sterilis. Next base: position 380,872,599 of record OX465595.1, on the reverse strand, counting down.
CTCTTCGGGGTACTTGTCTCTTTTTGAAACCTCCTTATTAGATTGAGAGTTACCGACAATAAGTGCATGAGTTCTTCGGACTAATGTGAGTATTCGAAAGTTGACACTTCCACCTTCCCATATTTTGCTAGCCTCTCCTGTGCCGTGCATTGCTTTCTTCTCACTCCGAGAGTTGGCGTCCACCTTCGCCGGCACATCCAAACCCTTGGCACGATACGCTTTGTCATCATAAGCCTCCTTATATCCTTCCTCAAAGCAGCCACCATACATACCTATCAAGGCATTTCCATAGCCTTTCCGAGATATATTGCCATGCAACATCCATCTTCTCATGACTTGATCTTCATGTCATACATGCTACTTGCTTGATCGATGAGCCGCATGCTAGTTGGGCCTTGCCCTAATCATTGCTACATGGCGCGCAAGTATCATTGCATATCCTGTTACACTGGCAGAGGCATATATTTGCATACATCATGATAATTACATTTTCTTTATGATTTGAGTACTTTGTAAAGTGTGAAAGATCTTCTATACTTTTTGTAATATATAGAGTGTTGCCCCTAAAGTGATGAAAAGATCCCAAAGTGGACAAAATTAAAAGATCCCAAAGTGGAAAAATTAAAATATCCCAAAGAGGACAAATGAGAGTTAAATAGAAAGAGCCATTGAGGCCACCAAAAAAAAAGAAAAGAGAGAAGGGGGCACACTACTATTCCTTTTGAGAGATCCACACTCGTACTCCATCTTATATCTTGTACTCCATAGAGATTATCATTCATGCATATAGCTATGTGGGGACCTTCACACTATAGAACTTGGCTTGTATATTCCAATGATGAGCCTCCTCAAATGAGCTCTAGGTCTTCTTGAGCAAGCAAGTTGGATGCACCCCCCACTAGTTCCATTGGAGAGCTCTTAGCTCATATGTGCATCCGTTGCATGGCAATCCCTACTCTTCACATCATATCTATCATTTGGCTTTCTCTCGCCTATGATTGTCCTCATTGATGTGAGCCTTTCACACCTTTTTTGTCTTCCTCCTCCACTATATTCTCTCTTTGCCATCCTAAGTTTCAACTTTCTTGCTTACGCCCATCCATTGCATGATTGCTCAAAATGTCGAAAACGAGTGGATCATTTTGACTTGTACCTGGCTAGTGGTCTGGGGATGAGTCAAGATAAGATTCCAAAGAAGACCAAGTGTGAAACTTTAGTAGATTGAGTTCTCAACTTAAAAATACTTTTTATCGTATATCCCTATCCCCTTTCTTGCACGCAAACACCATTTGGAGACATTCGAGTCACGGACAGCGAGAGATCTTGCACCTCTATGTTCTAATGTTTCTTATTTCAATACTAGATATAGACTCTTGCCTGTTATGACTTGAATTGAATTGCATGCTTTGATTGCTTTACTTACAAAGTTCTTATATGGTTGTTAGCATGTCACCACAGAATTTATGCTTGTTATCATTTACCTACTCGAGGACGAGCAGGAATTAAGCTTGGGGATGTTGATACATCCAAAACTTATCTATAATTTCTGCTTGCTCCATGCCTCTTTTGTGTGATATTTCTATGGTATTGATGAACTTCCATACACTTTTGATCATATTTGGACTAACCTATTAACTCAGTGCACCCCAGTGCAAGTTCTTGTTTTCTGCTGTTTTTCTATTTCAGGTTTCCCCCTTATTAAAAGTACCAGAAAAATTCCGGGAAAAATATAGGAAAAATCAGCGTACCGGAAGCTTCGAGAAGAGCCCGAGAAGGGCCAAAGGGGAGCCAGGGGGACAGAGGGCGCAGCCCCACCCCTAGCCGCGCCAAGGGGTGCCTGGAGCCCCTGGCCCACCTCTGGCTGCCCCCTTTCGCCTATTTATTCCCCGTGACGAGAAACCCTCGTGGATGGAACCCTTTTTCGCGATATCTCATTTGTTCCGCCGCCGCCGGATCGGGAGCACCAAAAGACCTCTTCCCGGCACCCTGCCGGAGGAAGGAACCACCTCCGGGAGCTTCTCCACCACCATGGATGCTTCCCGGATGAACCGTGAGTAGTCCACCTTGGACCATGGGTCTATGATCAGTAGCTATGTGATGTTCTCCTCCCCTCTTTGTTCTTCATGGATTAGACCTCGTGAGCTTCCCTACATGATCGAGGCAAATATGTAATCTTTCTGCTGTTGCTAGGCTGAGTTTGCTGGGATCCGATGAATTATGAGATTATGTTCAGATTGTGATTGAGTTATATATTTGATTCTCCTCTTTTATATTTATGTTCTTGAGTAATTCTTGCATGTTCTCCGTTGCTGTTTATTGCTTTGGCCAAGTAGTAGGTAGTGACTCAAAGAGGGAGCGTTATGCATGATTGTGGATTCATGCCCCCCGATGACTAGCTTGAGTGACAGAAACATGAGTCTAGGGGATGCGTTGTTGCCACAAGGGGGAAATAACGGTGTTTGTACTTGCGGGTGCAAGGATTGTTTACTTTACGCAAAGTTCTTTAATGCCGTTGTCTGTTGCTTTGAGTTTACACTTTGGGTGGGATTCGCAACTTAATACCAGCGAGATGTTCTGGATAGATATCTCAAGGTGGATGATTAGTGGGTAGATGCAGATGGATTTTGGTCTACTTGTCTTGGCGTACCACCCATGCTTTTGAGCCTCTTCCTTTATGCATAGCATAATTAGCATTGGTTTGCGCACATAGTCCTGTCAATTGCCCAGCTGTAATTTGTTTATCTCGCATGGCTATTTTATCGTCTTTTGGGAGAGAGACATCTCTAGTGAACATCATAGGACCCAGGTCCATATTTCCAACACTGTTTACACCTTCAATTTACATTCATTATTTACTTTTCCGTAGCTATCACTATCATTATTATCCCGTGCGTTTTATCCTTTGTAAACAACAAGGCCGGAGGAATTGACAACTCCTCTGTACTCGTTGGGAAGCAAAGCTATATGTTGTGTGTGCAGGTCCAGGTGAAGTAAGCAACCTTAGGTTGTGAACGGTGCCATTGTTCACTTCACCACCTTCTTGTATCTGTTGGAGTCCTACTGGTTCGATACTCAACCTTAGCATCTTCGCTAAGGGAAATTTTCCGCTACGCTACATCTCACCTTCCACTTGGGGTAACCAACGAGGGGCGAGTACTATCTCGTGTATCACTTATTCAAGTCGGTATAGTCGATACACATACGCCAGGTGTCGTTCTTTTTCAGAACAAGGACTGGGTTTGCGAACCATTCTGGATAGAAGACTTCCATGATGAACCCAGCGGCAAGAAGCCGGGCTATCTCTTCCCCAATAGCGTTTCTCCTTTCGTCGTTGAAACGGAGAAGGAATTTCTTGACCGGCTTCAGCTTTGGATCTATATTTAGGTGGTGCTCAGCGAGTTCCCTCGGGACACCTGGCATATCAGAGGGTTTCCATGCAAAGATGTCCCGATTCTCACGGAGGAACTCGATGAGCACGCTTTCCTATTTATCAGATAACTTTGTCCCAATGATGAACTGCTGAGAAGAGTCACTAGGGACAAAGTCAACTTTCTTTGTATCCTGAGCCGGTTGGAACTTGGGATTGTTGTCGGGAGTCGGTTTCTTTAGGATTGTGGGGTCTGCCGGGTCTACCTTTTCTTGGTATGCTGATAAGTCCTCTTTGGCGCATGCCGACTCGGCAAATTTGACGTGTTGTTCGTCACACTCCGCTGCCCTGGACCGACTTCCATCTACTATGATCGGGCCATTAGGACCCGGCATTTTTAGCTTCAAGTAGACATACCATGGCCGAGCCATGAATTTAGCGTAAGCTGGTCTGCCTAAAATGGCGTGATATGGGCTCTCGAGTTTTACCACTTCAAAAGGTATGAGCTCGGAGCGGAAATTTTTGGCGTTTCCAAAAGCCGTCTCTAGGTAGATCTTGCCTATCAGACGTGCCGACTTGCCTGGGACTATTCCATGGAAAACGTTGTTGGAGGGTTGCAGCTGTTTTTGGGTCAGTCCCATCCTGCGGAAAGTTTCGTAGTAAAGGATGTTGATGCTGCTTCCTCCGTCCATGAGTACTTTTTCAAGTGTATATCATCCAATTTGTGGAGAGACTACTAGAGCCAGAGCCCCCGGGTTATCCACCACCGGGGGGTGGTCATCCCTTGTCCAAGTGATTGGTTGTTCTGACAAATTAAGCCACCTAGGCCAAGCCGGATCTGCAGTCACAGCCATAGAGGCTCTCCGTTGCAGCTTCCTATCCCTCCGGCAACTACTGGTGGTGAAAACATGATATGCTGCACGGTCATGGAGTTGTTTCAGGTTTGCTTGAAATCCAGCAAGCCCTGACTGATTTTTCTGGCCCCCTCCTCCGGGTCCTTCGTGTTGAGGCATTGCGCCGGCTCCTTGATAACCAAGATTTTGGTTGTTACTATTCTGGCCGGCTCCCCCACCTGACCCGGGAGGTCCCTGGCTCCACGTAGTGCAAACTCTTTCATGAAATCGCAATCTTCCCAGGTGTGGTTGGCTGGGCGACCGGGTTTACTATGGGTTGGGTGATACGTCCAAAACGTATCTATAATTTCTGCTTGCTCCATGCATGTTTTGTGTGATATTGCTATGATCTAGATACACTTCCATACACTTTTGATCATATTTGTACTAACCTATTAACTCAGTGCACCCCAGTGCCAGTTCCTGTTTTCTGCTGTTTTTCTATTTCAGTTTTCCCCCATATAAAAAGTGCCAGAAAAATTCCGGGAAAAATACAGGAAAAATCAGCGTACAGGAAGCTTCGAGAAGAGCCCGGGAGAGGCCAGAGGGGAGCCAGGGGGGCCCAGGCGGCCACCCGGCGCGGCCCCACCCCTGGCCGCGCCAGGGGGGCGCCTGGGGACCCTGGTCCACCTCTGGCTGCCCCCCTTCGCCTATTTATTCTCCGTCACGGGAAAACTCCAGAAGAGGAACCCTATTCCGCAAACTCGCCTCTGTTCCGCCGCCGCCGCGCTTCCGAGATCGAGAGCACCAGAAGACCTCTTCCCGGCACCCTGCCGGAGGGAGGATTGACCTCCGGGAGTCTCCTCTCCACCATGGATGCTCCCCGGATGTCTCGTGAGTAGTTTTCCTTGGACCATGGGTCCGTGATCAGTAGCTATGTGATGTTCTCCTCCCCTCTTTGATCTTCATTGTTTAGACCTCGTGAGCTGCCCTACATGATCGAGGCACCTTTGTAATATTTCTGATGTTGCTATGCTGAGTTTGGAGGGATCTGATGGATTATGAGCTTATGTTCAGATTGTGATAGAGTAATATATTTGGTTTTTATCTCTTATAGTTTTGTTCCTAAGTAATTCTTGCATGTTCTCCGTTGTTGTTTATTGCTTTGGCCAAGTAGTAGGTAGTGACTCCAAGAGGGAACGTTGTGCTAGATTGTGGGTTCATGCCCCCCGATGACACGCTTGAGTGACAGAAACATGAGTCTAGGGGATGTGCTGTTGCCACAAGGGGGAAAACAACGGTGCTTGTAACCACGGTTACAAGGATTGTTTACTTTACGCAAAGTTCTTTTTAATGCAGTTGTCTGTTGCTTTGGGTTTACACTTTGGGTGGGGATCGCAACTTAATACCAGCGAGATGTTCTGGATAGATATCTCAAGGTGGATGATTAGTAGTAGATGCAGATGGATTTCGGTCTACTTATTTTGGTGTACTGCCCGTGCTTTTGATCCTCTTCCTTTCTTTTGTAGCATAGTTAGCATTGCGGTGCGTTCATAATCCTGTCAATTGCCCTTCTATAATTTGTTTACCTCGCATAGCAGTTTTATCGTCTTTTGGGAGAGAGACATCACTAGTGAACATCACGTATCTCGGTCCATATCCTCATTATTATTTCCAAGCTATATTTACTTTACTGCTTTTACTTGCTATCATTATTCCTTGCGTTTTATCCTTTGTGAACAACAAGGCCGGAGATATTGACAACCTCTCTGAACTTCGTTGGGAACAAAGTTATCTGTGTCTGTGTTCAGGTCCGCGTCAGTTGCGCCGCTGACACCTACTTATCATCTCTGGAGTCCTACTGGAGACAAACCTTGGTATCTTCACCGAGGGAAAACTGCTACTGCACTACATCTCAAACCTTCCACTTGGGGTAACCAACGAAGGGTGAGAAGCCATCAAGCAAAGTTTTCTGGCGCCGTTGCCGGGGACTCTGAGTGCTAAGATAGGGGAGTTGCACACTACCCTTTACCTTTGTTTTTTAGTCTTTTTAGTTTATCTTTGTGTCTTTTATCAAAATTTACAAAAAAATTATTTATCTTGCTAGTTGTCATTATGTCTGGCCCTTTTTCCTTTGTTGAGACAGAGGTTCTCACCTTTAAACAAAAAGGTGGAGAAAGTTTAAAAGATGCTTGATGTAGAATTAATGATTCTCAAAAAATAGCCACCAAGAAGCAATCCACTACTATCCTGCTTAGAAATTTTTATGTCAGGATTACTCCTTGGAATAGGTTCATATTAGATACTGCTATCAATGTGAATTTTCTAGAAGCCCCGACTTGGGAGTCTCTTAATGTTATTGAAAATCTTGTTGGAAATCTCCCTATTGCTAGCATGCAAGAAGATATAAATCTATCTCACATTATGAAGAAACTCGAAAAGATAGAGTTAGAAATACCAAGTATAACTAGTATAAATGAGTTGGATCGCAAGATTCAAGGGAATTTGAATAGGCTTGATAGCTCCATGCTTAAAATTATTAAAACTTTGGAGGTCATCAAATCCCGTGATACGGATCTAGCAACTACTTTTTCCTCAATCAAACCAAAAAAGGTAGAGACTTCGGCAAGAAGAGAACCTAAGTTCATTTATGTCCCTAAGGTTCCCCGACCTAAAAATAAACCACCTATTGCCAAAGAAGTTGAAACCGTGAAAACTTTGGAAGAAATACCTCTCTTTGATAATTTTATAAATGAATCTTCCATTGATTTCCCACCTTTTGGTTTTCTCCCTAGAAGTATCTTCATAAGGCCTTTATTTAAAAGACCTCTTAAGACTAGTTTTACAATTGAAGAGCTTTTTGATAATGATTCGATTGATACAACTTGATCTTTTGCATTAAGCCTAGCTAATGGCTTTAAAGAAGCGCTTTCAGGAGGCAGCCCGCAACGAATTTAGGTGTTTTCTTTTTGTTTTTGTTGTGTCTTGATGATTGTTACTTCTGTAGCAACATCATTCAATCTTTATTGTTCAACTTTGTGCCAAGTTATAGCCTCTTACGGCAAGGGAAGTAAAAGTTGTGACATGCTGTCCAGAAAACAGATTTTGTCCTCGTGACCAGAAAAATTCCAGAAAAATCCCAGTTCATATTTTTGATCTGAAATTTTTATACAGTATGATCTATACAATTACGAAACTTCTGTATGTTCTGATTTTTTTGATTTGAGTTGCAGAAGTTCCCCTAAAAAATTCTTTACTATCTTCTGTTCTGTTTTTCACAGATTCTGCCACGTTTTGTCTCTCCTAACTTTTGCAAACCTTAAGCTTGCTTTTTCTTTGCAAAAACTTTTTGGCACTCTTGAGAAACAGTAGCTCTTCAAGAATATCTTTATATACAGTGCGGTGAAATTATTTATTAAGGGTACTAACCTCTCTAATCAGCTTATGATGAGTTATGTATGAAGGGTGTTTTCAAGTGTGTGATGAAAGATGATGAAAGAAGATCCAGGAGTGTCAAGCGCTCAAGCTTGGGGATGCACCCATACATACCCAATAAATATTCAAGGAGACTCAAGCGTCTAAGCTTGGGGATTCCCCCGTGCATCCCCTTCTCCATCGACAATCATCAGTTCGTCCTTCGTCTCATTATATTTTTATCACTTCATGCGTTATGTGCTATGCTTGGAGCGTCTCGCTCTTAGGTTTTGTTTTTAGTTTTCTTTAGCTTTGCTTGCTGTTCATAACAAGTTAGATCCCTTATTACTTTGTGTGGGAGAGAAACACGCTCCACTTTCAAAATTTAGAACACATCATAGGATTTTTCCTGCTTATCTTTTTGCTCTTGTGTGTTCTTTATCTTTTCGTAGCTACTGCCATGTTTAGTTTTAGTCTTAGTTTGTCTTTAGCAAGAGCCTTGTATTTTGTTTAGTTTGTTGCTGGAACTCTTTTTAGTTTTCATGTTTATCTTGTTAATGAGAGTTGGTTGTTACACTGAGTTGTGTCTTCTCTTGAAAGTAGGTAATTGAGGTTGCTATTTAATTTTAGTAGTGACTTGCAATAGTTTTGAGGTATTGTTGTGAGTAATGTTTGAAATTCTGGTGTCAAGAGCTCTTGCCTATTAGTGATAGGTGTCGTATTTTGGGCAATCCGTGTGTATTTTCAAAACCTACAAAACTAGTTGAGAACTCTAGCTACTAGATGGATCACTACTCTTCTGAGGGGTCGAATATCAGAGAACACTTACGTACCATGAGTCGAGGATGCGCAAGGATAACCAAACCCCCATACAATCCTCCTCGGGGTACTTGTCTCTTTGTGAACCTCCTTATTAGATTGAGAGTTACCGATAATAAGTGCATGAGTTCTTCGGACTAATGTAAGTATTGAAAGTAGACACTTCCACCTTCCCATATTTTGCTAGCCTCTCCCGTGCCGTGCATTGCCTTCTTCTCACTCCGAGAGTTGGTGTCCACCTTCGCCGGTACATCCAAACCCTTGGCATGATACGCTCTGTCATCATAAGCCTCCTTATATCTTCCCTCAAAACAGCCACAATACCTACCTATCAAGGCATTTCCATAGCCTTTCCGAGTTATATTGCCATGCAACTTCCACCTCTTCATGACCTTATCTTCATGTCATACATGTTCCTGCTACACTGGCAGCGGCATACATTGCATACATCATGATAGTTACATCTTCTTTATTTTTTGAGTACCTTGTAAAGTGTGAAAGATCTCCTTTACCTTCTTGTAAAATAGAGTGTTGCCCTTAAGTGAGGAAAAGATCCCAAAGTGGACACATTAAAAGATCCCAAAGAGGACAAATGAGAGTTAAATAGAAAGAGCCATTGAGGCCACAAAAAAATACAAAAAAATAGAAAAAGAGAAAAAGAAATAAAAGGAGAGAAAGGGGCAACACTACTATCCTTTTTGAGAGATCCACACTAGTACTCCCTCTATATCCTTGTACTCCATAGAGATGATCATTGTGCATATAGATATGTGGGGACCTTCACACTATAGAACTTGGCTTGCATATTCCAAGGATGAGCCTCCTCAAACGAGCTCTAGGTCTTCATGAGCGAGCAAGTTAGATGCACCCCCACTAGTTCCTTTGGAGAGCTTCTTAGCTCGTATGTGCATCCGTTGCATGGCAATCCCTACTGCTCACATCATATCTATCATTTGGCATCCCTTGCCTATGACTGTCCTCATTGATGTGAACCTTTCTCATCCTTTTTGTCTTCCTCCTCCACCATACTTCTCTATTTGCCATCTTAAGTGTCAACTCTCGTGCTTACGCTCATCCATTGCATGAGTGCTCAAAATATCGAAAAGGAGTGGATCAAATTGACTTGTACCTGGCTAGTGGTCTGGGGACGAGTCAAGATAAGATTCCAAAGAAGACCAAGTGTGAAACTTTAGTAGATTGAGTTCTCAACACAAAAATTACTTTTTCTCGTATTCCCTATCCCCCTTCTTGCATGCAAACACCATTTGGAGACATTCGAGTCACGGACAGCGAGAGCTCTTGCACCTATTGTTCTTTTGTTACTTGTTTCAATGTTAATATAGACTCTTGCATGTTATGACTTGAATTGAACCTCTAACCTTGATTGCTTTACTTTTCAAAGTTCCTTTATGGTTTCTAGCATGTCACCACAGAAATTATGTTGTTATCATTTACCTACTCGAGGACGAGCAGGAATTAAGCTTGGGGATGTTGATACGTCCAAAACGTATCTATAATTTCTGCTTGCTCCATCCATGTTTTGTGTGATATTGCTATGATCTAGATACACTTTTGATCATATTTGGACTAACCTATTAACTCAGTGCACCCCGATGCCAGTTCCTGTTTTCTGCTGTTTTTCTATTTCAGTTTTCCCCCATATAAAAAGTGCCAGAAAAATTCCGGGAAAAATATAGGAAAAATCAGCGTACAGGAAGCTTCGAGAAGAGACCGGGAGGGGCCAGAGGGGAGCCAGGGGGTCCCAGGCGGCCACCCGGCGCGGCCCCACCCCTGGTCGCGCCAGGGGGGCGCCTGGGGCCCCTGGTCACCTCTGGCTGCCCCCCTTCGCCTTTTTATTCTCCGTCACGGGAAAACTCCAGAAGAGGAACCCTATTCCGCAAACTCGCCTCTGTTACGCCGCCGTCGCGCTTCCGAGATCGGGAGCACCAGAAGACCTCTTCCCGGCACCCTGCCAGAGGGAGGATTGACCTCCGGGAGTCTCCTCTCCACCATGGATGCTCCCCGGATGTCTCGTGAGTAGTTTTCCTTGGACCATGGGTCCGTGATCAGTAGCTATGTGATGTTCTCCTCCCCTCTTTGATCTTCATTGTTTATACCTCGTGAGCTGCCCTACATGATCGAGGCACCTTTGTAATATTTCTGCTATTGCTATGTTGAGTTTGGAGGGATCTGATGGATTATGAGATTATGTTCAGATTGTGATAGAGTAATATATTTGGTTTTTATCTCTTATATTTTTGTTCCTAAGTAATTCTTGCATGTTCTCCGTTGTTGTTTATTGCTTTGGACAAGTAGTATGTAGTGACTTCAAGAGGGAATGTTGTGCTAGATTGTGGGTTCATGCCCCCTGATGACACGCTTGAGTGACAGAAACATGAGTTTAGGGGATGTGTTGTTGCCACAAGGGGGAAAACAACGGTGCTTGTGACCTCTCTGAACTTCGTTGGGAACAAAGTTATCTGTGTCTGTGTGCAGGTCCGCGTCAGTTGCGCCGCTGACACCTACTTATCATCTCTAGAGTCCTACTGGAGACAAACCTGTGTATCTTCACCGAGGGAAAACTGCTGCTGCACTACATCTCAAACCTTCCACTTGGGGTAACCAACGAAGGGTGAGAAGCCATCATTGGGCAAGGACTCTCATAGCTGCTTCAAAGTTGTTTGGGCGAAAATTTCCTTCCGACTTGCGGTAGTTGTTGCCCCTCTGCTTCTGTCTTTGGGAGCCGACATTTGTGTTGACTACCACGTCAGAAGTAGACTAATCAAGTCGCCGCTTGGTTTGCTGATACTGATTCTGGGTGTTTTGCCGCCGTTTTTGTTCTGGCGGGCTTTATCCTGTTGAGGGTCAGTATCCCTGGTTTTGTCAGACTCGGCATATTTGATAACCGCGTTCATGAGCTCTCCTATATCCTTGACCGTCCTCTTGAGTCGGCCAAGCTTGTGCACTAGGGGCTCAAACTTGCGGTTCCTTTCCAAGACAATGACGGTTGTTTGGGCAGTGATAGTGTCCGAGGAGTGGATTATTTCTGCTACCCGTCGTGCCCAACTCAGGGTCGACTCTCCTTCCTTCTGGACAGAATGCTCCAAGTCAACAAGTGCCTTGGAAGTTCTTGATGAACTTTTCCTTGAGATCCACCCAGGAGGTGACAGAGCTCTCTGGGAGATTTTTGAACCATGTGCGAGCCGACCCTTCCAACATCATTGTGAGGTAACGGGCGCAAACTCCTTCGTTGGCTTGTAAAATGTCCATGTCTAGGTCATAACTTTCGATCCAAGCTGTCGGGTCCATGTAACATGTATAGTTCGCGATCTTACGTGGTCCCTTGAAATCTGATGGCAGGCGTGTATTTCGTAGAGCCGGCACCAGGCATCGGTTCCCCACGGATCTACTGATGAACTCGGTGTTTTGATCTTGGGGTGGAGGTTGGGCCACCGGCTCTACACGATGTTCGGGATTGGAGCCGGCCAGTAGGTCTTGGATCCTTATTGCCCCCTGAGGGTCCGGAGGTGGTGGAGCTCTACACTGGCGATGGCTGCTCGAGCCAGTGAGTCCTCTTGCCGGCTCACACTTTGATATGGGGTCTCATGTAAGTATTGGAATCCCCGTGAGTACTGGTCTTGCTGTGTGATTGCGCTTTTGAGAAAATCGATTGCCCCTCGAGTGGCCTGGTCCACCGGAGTGTCTCCATGCGCAGGCACGCTGGCGAGGAACCATGTCGCTTCCACCACGTTAGCCATGGGGTTATTGAAATGATTCGTGGGTGTATGGAACCATTCCTGCCGTGGTGAGGGGGCAGGTTGCCTTGGTGGCATGTACCCTGGAGGAGTCGACTAATGCGTATCCTAGAATAGTATTCGTGTCGGGAGATCAGCGGGAATCCAGCTCACGGGCCCTGCAGGTAGTGCGTTGGCGAGACTTAGTTTCTGAGCTTCTATCAACTCCGACTCGTGTTGTAAGTGCCTAGTTTCTTGGGCGAGTCAGGTTTCTCTCTCCACCATCTATGCATTCTGGGAGTTAATTTCCCTCTGTATGCTCATCACCTGGGCCTTGAGTCCATTGACCCTGGTTCTCCAGTCTTCCAGGTTTTCCGCAGTCATTGGTGTAGCTAAGGCTTCGTCCAGGGCGGTTAAGGCATCTAACAGGACTTCTGCTCCCGTGATAACTTCTGGCTGCTCCCTATCTGGATTAGGGGCCGTGTTGTGAGCCGTCTCTACGTTCCGATTTTGTGTTGCACCCTGAGCCCCCTGACCTCCCTGCTCTTCGGTGCATGCCATGAACACTGTCACGCAGTATGCAGGCTCGTACTGCGGGAAGTAGGGGTCGTATTCTGCTGTTCCCAGGCCGAGTCTGTTGCTCCCGGCAGATCGGATGGAGCCGGTATCTGAGAGGCTTGTTTCACTGGGATGTGAGTCAGTGTCAGATGTTTCTTCTGAGGCGTCGGGCGTCAGAGACTCGACAGAGCGCGCCGACTCTGGAGATCCAGAAAGGAACCCAACAAAAGTGTTCCTTGAGCCGGCATATCGTCGAGTCGAGGTTTCCATGGGGACTTCAGGATCCGGCTTTGACTCAGATCCGTCTGTCCTCCCAATGAAGATGTGAATAGACCCGATCGGGACCCGATACCCGGATTGAACGGAATCGGCCTCAGAGCCCCAAGTTGAATCGTCGATGTAGAGCTTTCCACGTCGGCTTCTGGTGATTCGCCCAGCAACGAATCCTTCCATACCTTGCAGAGCTCCTCCTAGAATCTCAACACCTGCGAGCGCAGGCCCCACGGTGGGCACCAACTGTCGTGGGAAAGTCACGGCAGATGTCCGCGGAGTCGGACTTATCATGGGACCTTTGTTGCGAGGCGAATTCGAGGAGAGAGTCGACATAGACACGGGACTCGGCGGTTTACCCAGGTTCGGCCCCGTCGGTGAGGTAAAGACCTATTCCTGCTTCTTGATTATTGTGGGATCGTCTCCTCAATAGGAAGAGCCGACCTTATCGATTACAGTGGTGATGTTTCGCAACCTTAGTCTCGTGGAGATCTAGGTTGTATCGCGAGTTGTCTAGTCCTGGCTTGAGGTAAGTTCTGGCTCTGGCTCCCGTGGACCTCGGCTTATAAAGGTACCGGGTCCCGGGATTCCTTGAGTCCGACTACTACACGAGGTGGAGTTCTATTCTACTTTACAAATTTACTACGTGTTATACACGGTAAGTCGAATTCCTTCGAGGGCTTCAACCTTCACGCTTGGCACGTTCGACTCCTGGCCGGGTCTTCTTTGTGGGCCTTCGTATGTAAGTCGGCCTAGAGATTTCTAATGCCGGGTCTATGGGCCTGATCCATCCCCCCGACAAAATCACCGAGTATTTTGTCCATGCCGACTCTCTCCACGAAATCGCCTCGCATCAAAGGTCCCATGTCAAGTTCGACTCTTCAGACATCTGTCGTGACTTTCCCACGATAGACCCCCCTGGCTGCCCCCTTCGCCTATATATTCTCCGTGACGGGATTCTTCCGAAGACAGAACCCTTTTTCGCGATCTCGCCTCTTTTTCCGCCGCCGCTGCACTTCCAAGATCGAGTGCGCCAGCAGACCTCTTCCTGGCACCTTGCCGGAGGGAGGATTGACCTCCGGGAGCTTCCCCTCCACCATGGACGCTTCCCGGATGATCCGTGAGTAGTCTACCCTGGACCATGGGTCAGTGATCAGTCGCTATGTGATGTTCTCCTCCCCTCTTTGTTCTTCATCAATTAGACCTTGTGAGCTGCCCTACATGATCAAGGCCCATATGTAATTCTTTCTGCTGTTGCTATGATGAGTTTGCTGGGATCTGATGGATTATGAGACTATGCTCAGTTTGTGATTGAGTAATATATTTGGTTCTTATCTTTTATATTTTTGTTCCTAAGTAATTCTTGCATGTTCTCCGTTGTTGTTTATTGCTTTGGCCAAGTAGTAGGTAGTGACCCCAAGAGGGAACATTATGCTCGATTGTGGGTTCATGCCCCCCTGATGACACGCTTGACTGACAGAAACATGAGTCTAAGGGATGTGATGTTGCCACAAGGGGGAAAACAATGGTGCTTGTAACCGCGGTTGCAAGGATTGTTTACTTTACGCAAAGTTCTTTTAATGCAGTTGTCTGTTGCTTTGGGTTTACACTTTGGGTGGGGCTCGCAACTTAATACCAGCGAGATGTTCTGGATAGATATCTCAAGGTGGACGATTAGTAGTAGATGCAGTTGGATTTTGGTCTACTTATTTTGGCGTACCGCCCATGCTTTTGAGCCTCTTCCTTTCTTTGTAGCATAGCAGTTTTATCAGCTTATGGGAGAGAGAAATCAGTAGTTAACATCACAGGACCCCGGTCCATATTATCATCACTGTTTACACGCTACTTTTATTTCCTGCTTTTACTTTCTAGTTGCTATCACCATTATCATTATCCCTTGCGTGTGACCCTTTGTAATCAACAAGGCCGGAGAGATTAACAACCTCTCTGAACTTTGTTCGGAGCAAAGTTATTTGTGTCGTTGATACGTCCCAAACGTATCTATAATTTCTGCTTGCTCCATGCATGCTTTGTGTGACTTTGCCATGTTTTTCTTGAACTTTCATAAACTTTTTTATCATATTTTGACTAACCTATTAACTCAGTGCACCCAGTTGCCAGTTCCTGTTTTTCTGTTGTTTTTGTATTTCAGGTTTTCCGGTCATTAAAAGTGCAAAATAAATTCCGGAAAAATCCAATAAAAAATCAGCGACCCAGAAGCTTACCGAAAAATCAAGAGAGGAGCGGGGTGGACCCACCAGGGCCCCAGGATGGTCCCTGGCGCGGCCCCACCCTAGGCCGTGCCAAGAGGCCTCCTGGCTGCCCTGTGTCCCTTCTCGGTGCCCCCCTTCGCTTATATTTACCACCCATGACGGAAACCCCTAATATCGATCTGCTATTCCCGTTCTCCTCTCTGTTCCACCGCCGCCGCCGTTTCAAGATCGGGGCTGCCAGGAGAAGCTGCCCCGGCACCCTGCCGGAACGAGGAATCCCCTCCGGGAGACCATCCGTCGCCATGGACGCCTCCCGGATGTGCCGTGAGTAGTCCCCCTTGGACCATGGGTCCGTGACCAGTGGCTATGTGATGTACTCCTCCCCTCTTTGTGCTTCCACTTTCGAGACCTCGTGAGCTGCCTCACATGATCGAGGCACTTTTTTAGTTTTCTATGTTGCTATGCTGAGTTTGCTGGGATCTGATGGATTATGACATTATGTTCAGATTGTGATGAGTAATATATTTGGTTCTATTTTATATTTGTGTTCTTTAGTAAATTCTTGCATGTTCTCCGTTGCCGTATTTTACTTTGGTCAAGTGATTTGTTGCAACTCCAAGAGGGAGCGTTATGCTTCATTGTGGGTTCAGCCCCTTGATGTCTAGCTTGAGTGACAGAAACATGAGACTAGGGGATGTGCTGTTTCCACCAGGGATAAAACAACGGTGCTTGTACTTGCGGGTGCAAGGAGTGTTTACCTTACGCATAGTTCTTTTAATGCAGTTGTCTGTTGCTTTGAGTTTACACTTTGGGTGGGATTCACAACTTAATACCGGCGAAATGTTATGGATAGATATCTCAAGGTGGATGATTCGTAGTAGATGCAGATGGATTTCGGTCTACTTACCTTGGCGTACTGCCCATTTCTATTGAGCCTCTTCCTTTCTTTTGTAGCATAGTTAGCATTGCGGTGCGTTTATAATCCTGTCAATTGCCCAGCTGTGATTTGTTTACCTCGCTAGCACTTTTATCGTCTTTTGGGAGAGAGACATCACTAGTGAACATCACGGGACCCCGGTCCATATTTCCATCATTTTTTTAACTTTCAATTTACTTTCAGTTCTTACTTTCCGTTCCCACTATTATCATCTCTTGCGTTGATCCTTTGTAAACAGCAAGGCCGGAGGAATTGACAACTCCTCTGTACACGTTGGGAGCAAAGTTATTTGTTGTGTGTGCTGGTCCAGGCGAAGTTAGCAACCTCGGCGCCATTGTTCACGTTACCACCTTCTTGTATCTCTGCGAGTCCTACGGGAGACAAACCCTATCCTCTACATAGGGGAAATTCTGCTGCTACGCTACATATCACCTTCCACTTGGGGTAACCAACGAGAAGCGAGAGAAGTATCTTCCTTGCTAGCATCAGTTGTGTGCAGGTCCAGGAGAAGGAATCAATTTTTGTCTTAAAAATGGTGCCATTGTTTCCTTGCCACCTACTTATCGTCGTCGGAGTCCTAGGGGAGATAAAACCTATCCTCTACATAGGGGAAATTTGTTGCTATCCTACATCTCACCTTCCACTTGGGGTAACCAACGAAGGGCGAGAAGCCATTATCCACTTCCACATCATCAAGAAAATTCTGGCGCCGTTGCTGGGGATTCCGAGTGGGACAAGATAGGGGAGTTGCACACTATCTTTTACCTTTGCTTCTTAGTCTTGTTAGTTTACCTTTCAGTTTTTATCTTAGTGTCCTATATCAAAAATCACAAAAAAAATTATCTGTCACACTTGCTGCTACTATGGGTTCCACTGAAAACACCTAGTTGTGTGACTTTACTAGTCACAACAACAATGATTTTATCTGCACTCCTATTGCCACACTTGCCACTTCAGCTACCTCTTATGAAATTAAACCTGCTTTGCTAAACCTTGATATGAGAGATCTATTCTCTGGTGCTGGAGATGCTGCTGCTTTACACTTAAATAATTTTGTTGTGATATGCAAAAGTATAAAGAGGTAGAAGGTGATGTTGTTAAGCTTAAGCTTTTTCCTTTCTCTTTGAGGGAAGGAGCTAAAATTTGGTTTCAATCCTTGCCTAGGAATAGCATAGATTCTTGGGATAAGTGCAAGGATGCTTTTATTGGGAAGTACTACCCACCTGCTAAAATTATCCAATTGAGGAGTAACATTATGAATTTTAAGCAATTGGATAATGAACACGTTGCCCAAGCTTGGGAACGAATGAAATCTCTTGTTAAGAAATGCCCTACACATGGTTTCACTACTTGGATGGTTATCTAGACTTTTTATGGAACTTTACCTCGCGGAACCTATTAGATTCGGCCGCGGGAGGAACTTTTATGTCAACAACACTTGGTGCTGCCACAAAACTTTTAGATGAGATGATGACCAACTATTCCCAATGGCACACCAAACGCGCTCCGATAGGTAGGAAGGTAAACTCTGTCGAGGAGATTACCTCCCTAAATGAAAAAGTTGACTTAATTATGTCTCTACTTACCAAGCAACCCTCTATTGATCCTCGTGATGTCCCTTTAAATTCTTTGGTTGCTCAGGAACAAGTAGATGTGAACTTTATTGCTAGAAACAACTTCAACAATAATGCTCATAGGGGTAATTTTGCTAGCAATCCTAGAACGTTTCCATCCGACTATGGGAACAACAACATTATCCTAGCAACAAGAACCCCACTTCTGAATTAGAAAGCATGCTTAGAGAATTTATCACTATCCAAAAATCCTTCAACAAGAGTGTAGAGGAAAGATTAGACAAATTTGATAACCTCTCTTTGAAGGTAGATAGCTTAGCCCTTGATGTAGAGATGTTTAAAATTAGAACCTCCCCCCTTGAGGAGAGGAAGGCCACTCCTATTAATGCTATCCAATTGCAAATTAATGAAAATATTAGGATGATGGCTAAACTTAAAGAAAGATGGGCTAGAGAAAAAGAGGAAGAGGATAGAATTAAGAGCCTTCCTACACACCACACAGTTGCTACTATCCAAATTGTTGAGGACACCCAAACTATTAGCACCCAACACACTCCTAGTCCCATTGGACCTATTAATGGTGATGCTACTACCTCAACCATAGAAGAAGAAACTCCTATGAACATAGAAGGTGTCGTGGGAATGACCCCCGAGTAGGGTCACCCAGGAGAAACATTTCATCAAAGCGCCTAGCTCTACTGTTCACTAGCAAGGTCTATAAGTTAGCGGCATGGTGAGCCGCAAGTCTGTACCGGGTCATCTGGGAGCACACAATGTGAGGACCCTAGCTTGTCTGAGGCTGACAGCTGGGTCCTCCCCTTTGTACATTTACCTTTGTACCTCGGGCTCGGCCTATAAGAGCCCCGGGTACCCCTACTGCGTGAGGACGACGGAGCACTTATTGCAACTTCACCCACCAGAGAAAGAGCAAGGAGAGAGTTGTGCTTAGAGCCCTCTTCTCCTTCCTCTCAAACAGCTCAAGGAGCATTCATTGTAGCCAGAGTTATTATATATAGTTAGCTCGGCAGGACTAGGGGTGTTATCTCTATGGAGAGCCCCGAACCTGGCTACATCACGGTGTCTCACTGTGTTTGTCCCCACTCTCGATTCCGGTACCATCGACACCAAACTCGGATTGTCCCCCTCTTTATCCATCCCCATGGCATCTGCCGTTACATATCGACGACAGTTGGCGCCCACCATGGGGCAGGCCGAGGTGTCGACTGAAGTTCTGATCCGGACGGGACCATCATATGCATCACGCGTACGATTTGCCTCCGGCCTGGTCTTCAGGAGTGGAGCGTGGGACTATGTCATGGACAATGCTTCGCGGTTTGGGGTAGGAATGCCTCTACTGCGCGGCGTCATCATTCCTTTCGGCGACCATCGCGTTTTCGTCGCAGCACTTATCGAGGTCTTCCCAAGGGAGGTACGGGTGTTTTCTGAGCTCACAGATCCGTTGCCAGGCGGGCCGGATGCTGTGGGAGCGGAGGGCACGATCGCGCACATCCGTCTGAGGTTTTGATGGCAGGAGCATCCAGTCGCCACAGTTCCACTTCAGCGACCCGAGCCGCGAGGGAAGCAACCACTGCACCAGCAGGCACAAGCAACCCACCGGATGTGCTTCACACTCCCGTGGAGTTGAACGCCGACCCAGCAGTAGCGCACTCCGAGATGGAGAAGGCGCGCCAAGCTTTGAAGGAGCAATCAGATCGGATAGACGTTGAAAAACGTCGTCTGGAAGAAAAAGTTTGGGAGTACAACGCAGCGCACGGTGTCAAGCAGCGCGTCATCCCACCCCCAGTGATAGATGAGCTTCGTGCTGCGGGCCAAGAGGTCGGCAGAGAGCTGCGAGGAGCCTAGCAGCCAGCAGCGTGCACCATCATCGCTCCATAGATCGCATACAGTTCTCCTGTGAAGAACATGAGAGCTGCCGAGCAGATCGCCACCGAGCTGGAGAACCTGGAAGGACAAGAGCTGTGAGAGAGAGGACACGCCGAATGCGTGACCTCTTAGAAGTAGCAAGCCAGCAGCAAAAGGCGGCCACCGAGCAGCAAGGGCCAGTAGCATCAAGATCAGCTCAGGCAACTGCGGGCGCAAACCAGCCGAATGCTCCACCCCGGCAGCAGAAGCAGGCATCTTTGCCACATGACAGTTTGCACCGTAGTCGAAAGAATCAAGGGGCTGTAGGAGGCAGTCGGAGGGATGAGCCAGCAGTCAACAGCAGGCATAATGAGCAACCGGCAGCATCAGTTCGGCCGGCGATGAGTCAACGTCTAGGTCCTCGAACAATCGGGGAGAATGATGCAAGGCACCGTATTGAGCAGCTGCAGCAAGATAAGAAGCCAGAAGACGATGCACCAGCGGGTCCAGCATGCTTTGGCCCGCGCATTCGGCAAGAGTAGTTCCCCAAAGGCTTCACATTGCCCAGGGACACCCCAAGTACAATGGATCAGTCAAGCCAGAGGATTGGCTGGTCGATTGTATGACCGCAGTCGGCATCGCGGGAGGCAGTCGGCATGTTGCAGTTCGCTATGCACCACTCATGCTTCAATGTTCAGCTCGGTTAAACAGTTTGCCCAACAACAACATCAATTGTTGGAAGGATTTTGATGATGCGTTTGTTCGGAACTTCACCGACACGTATGAGAGCCCAGGTCTGCCCCGACACTTGGCGTTATGTGTACAAGGAAAGGACGAGCCCCTACGCGATTACCTTCAGCGGTGGATCAAGCTCAGAAACACTTGCGAGGGAGTTCTTGAAATCCAATCCATCTAGTATTTCACTGACGGCTACTTGGATGGGTCATTGTTGAAGCACAAGCTCCTGCGCAAGGAGATCACATCTTTGGACGATCTGATGAGGATAGCAAATTCATTCGCCGCGTCTGATGCTGCAATACGCCTGATCCAACTGAGTCCCAGCGGTTTAATCCAAGGGCAGACCTCTGGACAGCAGCAGCAGCAGCAGCAATCGGCAGAGGCGGGAGGGCCGAGTGGTCCCAATCGGTGCGAGAGGCGCGAGATCCAGCAGAACAATAACTTCAACAACAACAACACCCCCAACAACTTCAACAACAACAACAACACAGACTTCAACAAGAGGAAGGATGAGCAGCCGGATGCCCAATATGGCAATCGGCAGGTGGCAGTAGTTCAGCAGCAGGATGAACAAGGGGCTGCGGGAGGCAGTCGGAGGAAAAAACCTGCAGAAAGACCGCAGTGTCATATCAGGCCCCCATATACCTTTGAGGACATGATGAACCAGCCATGCAAAATGCACAGTGGAGTCGGCAAGACCGCATCTCATACCACTCGACAATGCATCTGGGTCGAGCGTCTGTCAAAGGGAGGAGCAGGAAACCTCCCACCACCCCCACCCCCACCCCCAGAAAATGCACGTCAGCAGTTCCTGCGCTAGGACGCGACATACATGATCTTCACCAGTGAGTCGGATGATAAGGGCAGTCGGAGTGACCGAGAGCAGGAAGTCAATGACACTATGCCAGCAGTTATCCAGAGGATGAACTAGTCGGACAACGTCATTGCATGGGGCCAAGAAGACCATCCAAGCGTAATGCCAAACCCATGCAGTTATGCGCTGGTGCTGGATGCGATTGTGGCAGCACCCCTGTACTCATGAAAATTCACTAGAACTCTCATTGATGGAGGTAGCTCTATCAACATTTTGTACCGATATACAATGATCAAGATCGGCATGAGTGAGAGCGAATTGGAACCCAGCAGGACCATCTTTCACGTGATAGTTCCTGGCCTTTCATGTACTCCATTGGGCCGCATTCAGCTGGAGGTAGTGTTTGGTTTGGAGGACAATTTCCGCCGAGAGCCGATCTGGTTCGAGGTGGCCGACCTGAGCGGCCCATACCATATTCTGCTCGGATCGCCTGCAATCTCCAAAGTCATGTTCAATGTGTTCCAGCCCTACTTGAAAATGAAGCTTCCAGGGCCGAATGGTCCCATCACAGTGTGCGGTGAATACAAGAAGTCACTTGAGTGTTCATCCGCCGGGTCTAAGTTGGCCGATTCCCTGGTCATCGACGCAGAACGACGCCAGCTCGACAAGGTCATAGCGATGGCCCAAGCTCAGATGAAGGCACCCGTGCCGAGCACGAAGACCAAGAGATCGGAAGATGAGACTGCATTTCAGGCAACCAAGGACAGCAAGAGGATTGCTCTGGACCCCTCCGACCCGATCAAGTGCGTCATCATTAGGGCCGGACATCCGACCTGGATCCAAGCCGATCAAGCAGCCACTTCGGCGCTTTTCAGAGGACAAGAGAAGAGCAATCGGCGAAGCGATCTCCAAGTTGCTCGCAGCAGGATTTAATAAGGAAGTGTTCTACCCAGACTAGTTAGCAAATCCAGTTCTGGTTCCGAAGAAGAATGGAACTTGGCGCATGTGTATAGATTACACTTGCCTGAATAAGGCTTGCCCCAAGGATCCTTTTGCATTGCCCCGTATCGATCAAGTGATTGATTCTACGGCTGGCTGTCAGCTCTAGTGCTTTCTGGATGCCACAACTGGCTATCACCAGATTAAGATTGATGTAAACGATCAAATAAAGATAGTGTTTATCACCCCTTTCGGGGCTTATTACTATGTTACCATGCCTTTTGGCCTGAAAAATGGTGGCGCGACTTATCAACGTACTATGCATCGATGTGTCTGATCTCAGTTAGGTCGGAACATTCATGTATATGTAGATGACCTTGTGGTCAAGTCAGTGCAAGGGTCAACCCTGCTGGATGATCTTAGAGAAACATTTGCAAACTTGCGGGCGTACAAGATCAAGCTAAATCCAGAAAAATGTGTGTTCGGCTTACCAGTCGGCAAATTGCTCGGATTTTTGGTCCTCGAGAGAGGAATCGAGTGCAAACCCGAGAAGATTGTAGCAATCGAGCGGGTGAACAAGCCCAGAAACCTTAAAGATGTCCAGAAGTTCACTGGATGCTGGCATCGCTCAGCCGATTCCTCAGTCGGTTGGGTGAGAAGGCAATTCCTTTGTATCAACTGATGAAGAAAACAGACAAGTTTACTTGGACTTCACAAGCATACGAAGCATTCAAGCATCTCAAACGCATGCTATCTACTGCCCCACTACTAGCAGCTCCGATTGAGAAAGAGCCAATGATGTTATACATCGCAGCAACCACTCGGGTGATTAGTATTGTCATGGTAGTCGAGCGTCCTCAGAAGGATAGGGCACAGTTGGTCCAGAGGCAAGTATACTATGTTAGTGAAGTGCTCTCGACATCCAAGCAAAACTACCCCCACTACCAGAAGATGTGCTATGGTGTGTACATGGCGGCAAAGAAGCTCAAGCCCTACTTCCAAGCGCATCCGATCACAGTTGTCAGCTCGACACCGTTGGAAGAAATCATAGGCAATCGGGATGCATCTGGTAGGGTGGCAAAGTGGGCCATTGAAATTGCAACTCATGGAATCAAGTATGAGCCCCGCACTGCAGTCAAGTCTCAGGCTTTGGCATATTTCCTTGTTGATTGGGCAGAAACCCAGTATGAGCCCCCTGTTTGGATTCTCAATTCTGGCAAATTCATTTTGATGGTTCCAAGATGATGACCGGACTAGGGGCTGGCATTATTCTCACTTATCCAAAGGATGACAAGCTCAAGTATGTATTGTAGATCCATTTTGCAGCATCAAACAATGTGGCTGAGTATGAAGCACTGGTCCATGGTATCTGATTGGCCAAAGAGATCGGCATTCGGCAGATTTTGTGTTATGGCGATTCCGATCTGGTGGTGCAGCAATGCACTGGCACTTGGGACGCAAAAGATGAAAACATGGCAAGCTACAGATTCCTTGTGCAGCAGCTATCTGGTTTCTTCAAAGGGTGTGAGTTCCATCACGTTCCCTGAGCTGAGAATGAAGCAGCAGATGCACTGTCCAAGTTGGGATCCACCAGAAAAGAAATTCCATCAGGCGTTTCTCTAGAGAATATTCAGAAGCCATCTATCAAGCCTTCCTTAGAATCAGAGTCAATCTTTATTCCGGCCGACCGAAAGATGGCAGAACTTGAAGCGCAAAAACTGGCCAAGAAGCAAAAATTGGAGAAACATTCGGCCGCTCCAAGGGCTGCCGATTGCGAACTAGGGGCTGCTGTCATCAGCTCGAGGACTGAGGTGGTCATGCAAGATGCAATCGGCTCTTCCTCCTCCGAGCGGCCAGTAGTAGAAGCCGAACAGCCAGAACCAGAAGTTGTTGCTGTAATGGTAATTGTTGTTGCACCCTCATGGGCAGAACCAATCATAATTTTTTTTGGTGGACAACACACTCCCCCAAGATGAAGTGGAAGCTCGGCAAATCTGGCGCCGATCTAGAGCATATACCATCATCAACAATGAGCTAGTGCATTGCAGTGCGACTGGAGTCCTCCAGCGTTGTGTTGAAGAAGACAAGGGGCTGGAGATGCTGCGGGACATCCACCAAGGAGAGTGTGGTCATCATGCATCAGCTACAGCAATAGTTGCTAAGACATTTCACCATGGTTTCTACTGGACGACTGCGAAAGCAGCGGCAGAAGAGCTAGTCAAGCACTGCAATGGGTGTCAAAGATTCAAAGCCAAGAGCCATTTACCATCCTCAGCACTAAAGACCAATCCGATCACATGGCCGTTTGCAGTTTGGGGACTGGACATGGTCGGACCATTCAAGACAGCCAGAGGTGGCATGACACATTTGTTGGTGGCGGCAGACAAGTTTACCAAGTGGATTGAGGCAAGGCCGATCAAGAAGCTAGATGGACCGACTGCGGTCAAGTTCATTGTAGACATCACAATCAGATATGGAGTGCCGAACAACATCATCACTGACAACGGAACAAACTTTGCAAAAGGGGCGCTAGCTCGGCACGCTTCCCAGCAGGGCATTCGCCTGGATGTAGCATCCGTAGCTCACCCCAAGTCAAATGGTCAAGAAGAGCGGGAAAATGCCCTCATTTTGTCTGGAATCAAGCCAAGATTGGTGGAACCACTGGAGAGAGCACTTGGCGCATGGCTCGATGAGTTGCCAGCAGTGCTTTGGAGCTTGCGCACCACACCGAACCATTCAATTGGATTCACTCCCTTCTTCCTCGTATATCGCGCTGAGGCAATCATTCCCTCTGATATTGAGTTCGACTCACCTCATCACGCCATGTACACGGAAGCCAAGGAAGGTCGAGAGGACGTTGTTGATCTGAGAGAAGAAGCATGTCTCCTGGCCTTGTCCAGGTCCGCAATATACCAGCAGAAGCTGCGTCAGTACCACAGCAAGAAGATCCGTCCCCTAGATTTTCGTGAAGGTGACTTGGTGCTGCGCCGAATCCAGAAATTGGATGGCCAGCACAAGTTATCCTCTCCTTGGGAAGGTCCATTCGTCGTGAGTCGGGCGCTCAAGAACAATGCATACTACCTCATCGACTGCAGAAAGCCGACGCGATATGTGGATACTTCAGGACAAGAAACGGAGCGTCCCTGGAACGCCGAGCGGTTGTGCCCGTTTTACAGTTGAGCGGTATCGTTGTATTCCCCCTTTGAAATATTATGAATGAGAATAGCCGTGCGTCCATGAGACCGCATTCGGCAGGAGTTATAAAAATTTGTGCATTCATTTCCCAGTTCCAAGGTCGGCAAAAGCGGACCCGGGGACTGGTCGGTTGCCTCGAAACGGGTATACTTAAAAAAATAGCAAGAAGAGCGATGAGTTTGTGAAGGTCAAATCGAACCGAATGCAGACCACAGGTCGGCTGTAATGTCGGGTGAACGAGGCCGAGCAGAATGATGGTAGTGTTATTTTCCTTTGGCATCTCTTATAAATCATTAATAACCTAGGGGCGGGAGCCCTGGGAGTCAATTGCGGGTACTGATTTGGCCGGATGTCCCCGATTTTGATCAGGTCAACCACCAGGTGAGATGGGCTGGTGGGCCCTTCGGGTCATCATGCTGATGAGGGGATGAAGCCTTTACTGCAGGTCAAGCGGGGTGTCATGTTGGCTGGGAGGCGTTGGCAGAATACGTGACGTTCGCACAGTGGGTAACCCGGCTTTGTTGTGCTCGATACTTTAATTGATTTAATGTCGCTAAACCCAAATCTGCTCCTTGAAAAGGAATGGATGCAAGCAGCGATGCAACAGTGTGATGCAACGGTGTGTCCTGCAAGCAAGCAGTGTGTCATGATGATATAACTTTTGTTATTGTATAATTCAGTTTCCCAGTCTAAACCATGTGGATATAACTTTAGTTATTCAATCATTCCATGGCTGATGCTAATTGTGTGTACTCATTTTTTCAGATTGCTCATGTATGCTTGTTTTGTCTTTTGGGTTTCAGCTTTACTATACCCCAACTTATTTGGGACTGACAAACTTGTTGTTGTTGCTTATGTATGCATGTTTCCCTTTATTAGGAAATTATCAGTTGATTGCTATGTTTCTTATTCATTTATGACATCTCTCTTGGTCTAATTTTATCTGTCCTACTAATATGCTTTCTGATAAAAAAAATGAGCTATTTGATTAAGGAATTCGATTGTTGTTGACTCATTCCTAATTGGTTGGTTTTGTAATATTTCTTTCGGTTGCCCCTTGAAGAAACTGATGTGGCTGAGAAATTTTAGTTCATGTCTTTGAGGTGCTCACATATGGAACGTTTTTGTGTATTTGGCTTTTTGATAATTAATACAATTTATATTGTTCTACTTGAAATCAACTACATAGAAAATATGGTTGCATGAGTTAATCATTCCTCTTTATAATATTGTAAATTTTACTGTGAACACATTGTTGTCATAGGAAACATCAATAACTATCCCAGGTAGATACATCGCAGAATGATGATACCATTATTTCGTCCGAAATGGTTTGGTGGTAAACGGTCTATGTTCTTACATCTTTTGGAATGATACTTTTTGTGCATTGATGTTGGAATTGAATGATTGGTGGTTGTGCCTTTGTTTCAATATCGCAAACACAAATTTGGTTATATGACTACATGTGATGATAACTCTAATGATTTTTATCTGAAAAGGAAAAAGTTAAAATGAAATAAAAAGTCTATACAGACACCTTTCATTTAAAATAAATTTCATGCTATTTTCTTAGGAAAATCGTGATGTCAATCATGGCATTTTTTCTCTTCATTTGTGAAAAAAGTTCAAACAAAGATGCTGATTAAGGATGGCCATCCTTGAATACGTCAAGTGCATGATAAAATAGAACCCTAATGATACAGAGCAAACAGTCGCTCAAACAGCACCTTGCGCGACCTTGTTATCAGCCATCGGATCGGTTTTGCACGGATCGTCGAGCAACAGGCAAGCCAGGTCAGCTTTTTAAACTAGTTCGCGCTGTAAGAATAGCGCGCGAACATGTAAAATAACAAACTCATTGGACTGGTGTAGTGGTAGGGCGCTGTGGTTTTCTATGTGAGAGGTGGTCGGTTGATTGGTTCAAATCCCATCTAACGCAGAATAGCACTTTTTAGTTTCTTTTTTTTACAGCTCCTTTAGATGGGCTCGGCCCATAGCAGTACCTAGGTAATGAGCTTGGTTTAGAGGTAATTTTCTTACATGGCATTTGTAGTATATATAGCATGGTATTTTTAGTTTTTGTATTATATAAAATGACATTTTTTTAGATATGTAACATGAAAAATGTAATTTTTAGGCGTACCACTTGTAGTATATATATACCATGACATTTTTTAGATATGTATCATGGAAACTATAGTTTTTGGACATGGCAATTGTATTATACATAGCATGACAAATGTAGTTTTTAGACAGGACATTTGTAGTATATATAGTATGACATTTGAAGTTACGTAGCATGACAAATAAAATTTATGTTGTTTTTAAACATGGCATTTGTAGTATATATAGCATGACATTTTTTAGTTATGTAGCATGACAAATCTAGTTTTTGGACATAATATTTGTATTATATGTAGCATGACAACTGTAGTTTTGAGACAGTGCATTTGTAGTATATGTAGTATGACATTTTTATTTACATAGCATGGAAAATATAGTTTTTGGACATGACACTTATAGTATATATATATATATATATATATATATATATATATATATTCCTAAAGGGGGAGTCTGCGGTGGTGATGGTCAGTCCGTACGTCGTACGTTGACATCCACCCCCGAACGAACACATCATCCCTTCGATCGATCGCTTTCCCCTCACGAGAAAAAAACACCTTCATTCATTCAATCAAACCCAATCGCTGGCCGACGCGCGCGCGCGATCGGGCTGGAACGAGCGGCCGCACCAGAGCCGTCCATCGCGAAGATGGAAACAGGTGGTCGCGGCGGACCAACCAGAGGATATGAGTTGACGCGCTGCTCACCTCGTTCCCCTTCCTCACTCTCTCCCCGCGGCGACAGAGGGGGAGGCAATCCCCTCTCGGATTCGGCACAAGCGCCACCGGCGAGCGGAGATTTCCAACGAACGGAAGAGAAGGAGGGGAGGAGGCGAGCACCCGTACTGGAGGGGGAAAGAAGCGCCTCAACTTCGGGGAGAAAAGAAGGAGGGACACAGGAGCCAACGACTGAGCGCCGGCAACGATCCCTCGGCTCTACAGGTCAGTTTCCTTGGATGCACGTACGATTTCCCGTGGGTTGATAGGGTTTTTTCGCTGCCAGGCCACCGCGACGCGCAACAAAGAGAGGGGCGGGGAGGAGGATGTAGATCTTGAGTGATAGAGCGGATGATGGGAGGTAGAGAGGAAATTGAACGAAGTCACGGCGATTCTCGTGGCGTTTCTCAGGAACGATTTCATGAAGCAGGCAACAGGGCTAGAGAGAAAGGGAAAATTTTCAGGCAACAGGGTCAATTCGAGGGTTCTGTAGGCAATAAATCATATAGGCAACATGTTTAGATTTTACAGCCATTCCTATGTTTTTCAGGATCACAACAATGGTGTCTCAAAATGTAATCACCTGGGGAAAGAAACGAGCAAGTACTATTTATCGTTTTGTCGCCTACGTTTTGCGTTTACTTGTACCGAACTGGAGAAGAACGGAGCAAAATATACACAGCAAATAGATCACGGACCCCTGATGGATGAACATATACATCTATCTAGCTAGAAGTAGTAGTAGCAAAATGAATATAAATGACAAATCCCCTTTGATTTGATCCATCCACTCATAGCCATGGCACACAACAAGATACAATTGGAGTAGAACGGCAAGCTAGCTGTTGTTAACAAGCAACAAAATTAGCGGGGCAATTCTTTGTAGGCAAAACAGAGGAGATAAGCAGGCAAAATTATATGTAATTTAATGAATAATTTTAGGAGGTGGTCAGGCAATACTCTACACATCTTCGCCTATTTTTTCTGTGTCCTATAGGGGGTAGAGATAAGACTGTTGCCCATGATTACCAATTTACTATATAATTTAGGGATGGCACCAGCAATAACTGTACACATCCTGGCTTGCGAGATACAGAAATTTTTCCAATGCTTACTGTATTCAGGACGGGGGCAATTAATATTCCGTTAGGCCCCGCTTGGTATGCGTGTAATATTTACACTTGTATTTATTTTACAAGTGTATATCATAGGATATCATGCAATTTCCACTTGTAAAATATACATACCTATTGAGACCTGTAAATTTTTATAGGTGTAAAATGCAGCAAAACGGCCATCAAATCGGCCTTAATGTAGATTCATAGAAACTTTTAGGATTGTAGGTTTTTGTTGATATCCTTTTTTCGGATGATCTATTCAGTAATATCATGATACAAGGTGTTGTCATGAGAAGTTATGACAACAGAGAACAGACCGCCTTAACACTTTTTTGTTTCTAGCTTACTCTTTGTAATGTGAGATCTATTTCTGGCCAAGTCATTGAATTGTGATCTTTTTTGCAACCTTACTGTGTTTTACGTCTTCCTGATCGTTGCACTTTTAGTACTTTGCCAATTTGATACACGTGATATTTTTCCAGGAGTAACCTGAGCCAACTCTAGAGTCTGAATATAGGCGAAACTTCATTTGTCTCCTGTGAAACTTCATTTGTCTCCTGTTCAAATAGAGAACTAGTAGTCGCCCAAGAACCGACATCAAGTCTCCTACCCCCTATGCCACAAGTCGTCGTGATCGACAACATACGCAACGACCAAGTCGCCCAAGCCCCGACATGAAGTCGCCTACCCGCTCGACGCTACAAGTCGCCGCGATCGGCGCCATATGCACCAACCAAGTCGCCCAAGAACCGACATCAAGTCGCCTACCCCCTCGACGCTACAAGTCGCCACGATCAGCGCCATATGCACCAACCAAGTCGCCCAAGAACCGACATGAAGTCGCCTACCCCCGATGCCACAAGTCACCGTGATCAACGACATACGCAACAATCAAACCACCGAAGCCCCGACATGAAGTCGCCTACCCCTTCGACGCTACAAGTCTCCGCGATTGGTGACATATGCACCAACCAAGTCGCCCAAGAACTGACATCAAGTCGCCTACACCTGATGCCACAAGTCGTCGTGATCGACGACATACGCAACAACCAGGTTTCCCAAGCCTCGACATTAAGTCGCCTACCCCCTCGACGCTACAAGTCGCCGTGATCGGCGCCATATGTACCAACCAAATCACCCAAGAACCGACATCAAGTTGCCTACCCCCGGTGCCACAAGTCGCTGTGGTCGACGACATACGCAACGACCAAGTCGCCCAAGCCTCGACATTAAGTAGCCTACCCCATCGACGGTACAACTCGCCGCGCTCGGCGCCATATGCACCAACTAAGTCGCCCAAGAACCGACATCAAGTCGCATACCCTTGATGTTATAAGTTTTCGCGATCGACGACATATGCAACGACCAAGTCGCCCAAGCTCCGACATGAATTCGCTACCCCCGATGCCACAAGTTGCCGTGATCGGCGACATATGCAACAACCAAGTCGCCCAAGAACCGACATCAAGTCGTCTACCCCCTCAACGTACAAGTCGCCACGATCGACACCATCCACAACAACCAAGTCGCCCATGAACCGGCATGAAGTCGCCTACCCTCGACGCTGAAAGTTGTCGTGATCGACGACATACGCACCTACCAAGTCACCCAAGCCCCGAGATGAAGTCGAAATCCCCGACGCCACAAGCAACCGCGATCGGCGATATACGCAACAACCAAATTGTCGAAGCCCCGACATGAAGTCGCCTACCCCCTGGACGCTACAAGTTTCCGCGTTCGGCGCCATATGCACCAACCAAGTAGCCCAAGAACCAACATTAAGTCGCCTACCCCGCAACGCAACAAGAATCTACTTACAAAACAAACATGTGTGCCTACAAATTACAAACAAGTTGCACCTCCTTTTTCTTAGACCCATGTTTTCTGTTTTTGAAGCAATTTCAGCTTCTTGCTTTTGCACTTATCATTTTCAAGCAACTTTTTTACAGTCCTGGACACATTTTTTGTCGATGATGGAGGTACACAATCCCTAATCTTATTGCACCGATTTGGTTTTACAGGGTTCGGGAGTAGCTACAAAGAAGTGAAAGGCACAATCAAACCACACAAAAGTTTAAGGATAGAGTGGGTGCAGTGCAGATACAAGCAACTTGCCTGATTTCATGTCGGTTTCTGAGAGGAAGATTGCCACAAACTTGCCTGAAAAACTGAAAGAATATGCAGAACAACCGGATGCGTGCAACTTTTTCTTTGATGCAAATCTATTGTTGCTTGGAATTTTGTGTGTGTAATTTCTGAAACTGTCGTTGCTTGGCCCGTCTTGCCTGGCACACCCTCTCTCACCGGATCGTGCGCGCCTGTGTGTTGGAGTTGAGGGGTCACCCAGCAGCAGATGCGCGCGTGACTGAAACGGCACACACTTTCCTTTTTCATATGAGGGATTAGAGAGGCCACATGACTTACCAAAACTGGGAGGCCGCTCGATCCCTTTCCTTCATTCGCGCACGTGCTTGGAAACGTCGTATCCTGACATTCCATCTATCGATCCCTCGTCGCACCTCCTCCCTGCCGTGTTTCTTCATCATTCCCACCTTCCATCCAAGTTTCCCTCGCAAACAAAATCTCTCTTCCTCTCCCCCGATTCCCTCCCCAACCCTAATCAGTCGCCGCCTCCACCTCCTCATCCATCGGCCACCTCGTCGTAGGGTGCCTCCCTTCTTCCCCTCGCCCTCTCTCCCTACACATTCCAGGCTACAGAGGCAGAAGTGCCACCTAGACCAGCGCCTCCGCTCGCTCGGCGCGTGACGGGCGTCATCTTCGCGCCCACCTTCACCGCGATCCTCGTCTGCTTGGTGGTGGTTGAGGCCATCGTGGCGCCGCCCGTCGCAGCCGCGTTCGCGCCTGCAGCGCTTCTGCCCATGGGCTCCTGCCCATGGAAATGACGGCGCGGCCGGTGGAGGTATGTCAATGTATGTCAATCTAGAATGTTTTAGAAAGTTTTACAACATTCTGCGTTTATAACCTTAACTTGATGGAACATGGAAGAAAGGTGTGTGACTTGTTAATCCTGTCCTGGTATGCTGAGATGTAACCGAACCTGTAGCTAATGCAAAAAAAATTCATTTTGATTGTGCCAATGAATTTTCGTGGAGATGTTAATCCGTGGCAAAGCACATACATTTAGCTATATGTACAAGCTAGCAGTTTAGAGATGAAAGATAGTGCTAGAATAAGGATGTGAGTGGTGCTAGAATGCTAGGACAACACGGATATGTTGATATTCCTATTTGACTTTGTTACAAGGTATTCCTATTTTTTTTATCATCTTTAGGGATTGATTCTATCAGATTACTGGATCAATAATTCATAGCAAGAAAGCTATTTTACTGAAAAATTAAATTCAACATTTTACAAAACATCTTTATGATGAGGAAGCGACCACAACGACATGTTGCCTTTCCATCGTTCTGGAATACAATAGGAACACCTACCTTCGTTGCTCCCATTTTAGGCCGTTCAATTGTTTCTGTATTTGATATTGTAGTCCCTTTCGATTTTATTTCAGAATTGAGAGAAAATGTGTAGTAGATATCAAATTTTTGTTCAGATTTCATGTGGCGTACTACTATGGTTCTTATGCTGCTCATTGGATGTTGTGCAAATGAATTTTTCTATCTTGTATATCTATGTACTTGGTGCTGCTGGAGGTGACCATCATCATGGTAGAATTGCTCATCAATTGTTTGAACGCATTGGGAAGAGCCAGGCGCAGATGAAAATTTGAAGGTGCCAATTTTTTCCCTTGTTTCTCCCCTACAGTTAGTTTTTGTTTAAGTATTAACCAAGTGAAATGGTGGTACAGGTGATAATTTAAAGATTCAGACATTGGTAGTGCATGTGGTCTTGAGTTCCTTCATAGGTATTTTTTTATTTTTTGGATTTTCATCAAAAAAAAATTTCTCCACAAGTGTTGAATAAGCTTAACATATGCTTTTGTAAAGGCACCAAGATTTCAACAGATCCCTTCAACAGGCAGTACAAGAAAGGACTGGCGAGGCTGCTCGGTAGACTGTGAAGTTTCTTATATAGGTAAGAATGTTACTGAAGTTCTAACCACTCGTAGAAGATGTCTAAAGAAGCAAGCACCTTTTAGGACGCCAATAGTCTATTTTTTCTCCAGGTTTGAAATATCTAGCATTAGTTTTTGTGTGTGTATACACTTGTAAATTTTCTTTTGCAGCTAATGATAAATCCTTCTACACCACAACTTTTCTGGTTGCCCCTTCTACATGACTCGGTTAGCTATCACTGGCTTGATTAGTAGTTAGGATCTTTATTCAGCAAAGTAGCTTTGCTAAATCATATTTCTCCATCTCATCTTAATGTGAATTCACATGTAAGATGTTTGGAGTTGTATTCCATTTTATGAAACTATTTAACTTCGGACTGCCCCCTTTACTGAGTGTTTCCAAAACAACCTTGGTACTCAATAATCTGTTGGATATATTAGCAATTTTCCAAGCAATTTAATCCCTAGATAAATCATGAACATGACGCATGCAAGATTAATCTTATACTGATACTTAACCATGCAACTCAGATCTACGCAGATAACACATATATGTACGCAGACAATAAGCATGGCATAGATGAAAACAATGATGAACGGGGTGAGTAGATCATACCCTCCGTTCGGCCAGATCGCAGCAGCGGATGCGCTGCTAGCAGCAGCAAGTTCGTCGGCGGTCTTCTTGGCGGCGGCGGCTTCCTCCTGAGCGAGATTCTCGGCGGCGGCCTTCTCAGCTTCGGTAGACATGGCGACGTAGAGGAAGTAGTCGAACCGGAGCGAAAGCGAGCAGTCGCGTCGTAGACGCTCCCCAAAAACCTTATTGCTCCTCTCCCGGTGCAGGATCGCAAGGAGTACGGTTCCGGAGGCCTGCTCTCCCGCACAGCCGTGCACGCGGCGGACGGGAGGGATCGCCGGAGGCAGCAGCAGTGCGTGGAACGACGTGGGCGGTGCGCGAGGAAGAACAGATGCGATCTATTCTGTTGTGTTGTGCGGCGGCTAGGGTTGCCGCGGCTCCTTTTATACACAGCCGAGGTAGGGCGACGTGGGACTGGATACCCGCGACCGAGTCGGCCCACGATTGACGTCTCAGATCGTGCAACGGTTAACTCGTGATTAATTGCATTAACTAAAAATTAATGCCAATGAATTAGCCGTTCCTGACTGGCAAAAATTAAGCGCACACATGACATAGGTTTTAGCTCGGCTCGGCTCGGCTCAATTCCGCAAACCGCGGCGCGCGCGCGCGCGCGCGTCGTGACGAGGCGAGGCGGGCGGCGGAGGAGGAGCGCGCGTGAGCTCTCACTCTTCTACTTGCTCAATAGCATGTAGGAGAGCTCCCCTTATAAAGAGGTGCAACTCACCCTCCACTTCCGGGATGGGACTAAACTTAGCACCACACCCATGTCATTTTTCCCACATGGGCCCTTAGAGATTTTTTAAAATTGTTAGATGGTCCTAAAGCCCATGCCTTATTTCAACATAATCTACAAGAACTTTCAAGGGCCAAGTTGGGTCCTGACTTTTGCTTTAAACACCTACCAAGCCATGCATTGAGCTCTGTCAGCTTAGCTTTGGGATATAATCTTGCCGGTGCCATTCTTGAAGAACCTTGAATTCTGGTTGTATCCAGTGGAACATATATTGTTTTTAGAATTAGTGATCTCAGTTTCCTGTCGTTTTTTATAGGAAGCGGTGCTTGTAACATGTAGATATTCTCATGTAACCGTATCAAGAATCTAAAAAAGCATGGTTGCATTGGCATGACCTGATGGTTGAAAAATATTATATGACTATTTTCCTTCTAGGTGTCGTTCCTATATATCTGAACTGCCGTGAGTGCTTCAACATGCATGCTATCTCTTTCCCTATTCCTATCATTTTTTGTTGTTGCCACAATAAATTTGAACACGTAATTTTTCAGCACCATGGCAAAGTTCTTCGAGCCGCCTTGAGTAATAGAACTCGCCCTCTGGATTTACAGGGAGAGAGGGCTCCTTGATGTTATCGCTGGACTGTTCCTCGTTTGTTGTTTGTTGATGTTTGTAATATCCCCCCCCCCCATATTTATCAATGAAAGGCAGTATCCCACTGCATTTTTGTCAAAAAAATAAATTTCGTATGATTTCATTTTTTTGGAAAAGGAGAATATATTAATATCGAAAAAATATCAATTACACCCGACCTCTGCAACTACACACTGCCCAAAAGGCAGTACAGATGCACTCAGACAACCAAAACAAAAAGAGAAGAAATAAAAAGAAAGGTCTCGCTACACAGTTACAATCCTTCCATCCAGCAGCAGCACAACCACCACCAAGCCAACACCTGATGTCCAATCTTCAAAAGCACCACCTTCAAGAAGGAATCAGGGCCAGACACAACCCATTAAGGCCAAATCTTGGGTTTTCACCCTGAAGATAGTCCCCGCTTTCAAAACAATGTCTTCAGCAAGACCATTGTCAGGCACAACCAATTAAGGCCAGACCTTGGATTTTTATCTAGAAAGGTAGGACTTTGAACTTCACCTGTGTTGTTGCCCCTGCTTACATACTGCTACCACGATTCCTGAAACTCCGAGCCAGTTCCTCATCCTCGCAAAGACTCCAATCACCATTGCAAGGCCTCCAATCTCAGCCTTCATGACATTCTCACCTCTAACTTCACCGTGAATTTGCCCATGATGGAAACAGAGCAGAGCTTCGCGCCACTCCTTGCATTGCGAGCGAATCCCACCCGATCTAGCAATCTCCAGGCATATGCCAAAGGGAAATCACCGGCGGAGCCTTCCGGAACCCGTCACTCCATCCAGATCAAAGAGGAAAAGCGTCAGGAAGATCTTCTTCCTGACGCAGTTTGGAACCCTAGGACCACCACCTTTATTCACGGTAGCAGGCCCCCACGCCGCCCCAATCCAATCCGTCGTCGTCATGCCATCGCCGCCGAATCTGGGCGAGGAGATCCATCCTCCCCAAGGTCACACGTCGCAGCCACATCACCGCATACCGGATGAGATCCGCGTCACACGGAGAGCCACCGCGGCCGTGCCGCCACCCCTCGCCGGATGTCGCGCACTGGGCCGCCGCCGGCATGGCAGCCACCACGGCACCCCTACGGGCCAGACCGGGCCAAGCCAGATAGGGATGCGCCCCACACCGGTCCGGCCGTCGAGCACCGCCAGTGAGGGGCCCGTAGGCCCCCCCCCATCCGCCACGGACCAGATCTAGCCGAGCCAGATCCGTCCGTAGCCACCACCACGAGGGGGCACCTCCACGCAACCCTCCACGCCGGGCAAGCGACCACGGCCCCGCCGCCAGCCGCCCCCCGTCGCCGGCGCACCCTGTAGACGCGACACCGCCGCCATCGGACGCCATGGCCCGCACCACGGACCTCCGTTGCGGGGAGAAGAGTCCCGCCGCCGCCGACACAGGTTTCCGTCATTGTGTCGTGACTATAACATTTGGGCATCCGAGTGATCGATTTCATATCATGTAACCACCAAAGAGTTAGGTTATGGATCGTTTTGTTTTCCCTACAATTTAGGTTCTGCAGTATAAATATTTCCCTGGTCATCCAAATGGTTTAATGTTTTTTTAATTCAGTTTTGAAATATATGTATTCATAATATTTTTAAATAGAAAAAAGGAAAAAATATGAATACAATTTGTTGTAACGTTCTTATGTTCTTATGTAGTGGAAACTTGGGCCAAACCCATTTGAGGTGGCGTTCACTAGTGGACAGACCCCCATATTATCCCGGTTTAAATGGCCTTTGGTCTCGGTTCAACACCCGGGACCAATAACTCGGGACCAATGTTGGTCCCGGTTGGCCCACGAACCGGGACCGAAGAGGGGGAGGGGTCATTGGTCCCGGTTGATAGGAAGAACCGGGATCGGGCCTCCATATTTTATATTTTATATTTTTTATTTTTTATTTTTTATTTTTTATTTTTTATTTTATATTTTTTATTTATTATTTATCTAAGATCATTATGGTTAATTTCAGATCAAATTGACCTTCGTGGTCAAACTTCCCCAACTCGCACTACTCTAGCCCGAGCACGCTTAACTTCTTAGTTCCATTCAACACCTACCCCAACTCGCTTAACACACACTTGTTGATATATGTATCATATCATTCCTATTAAACCTTGTTGATGTCTAGGACCTTGTTGATGTCTATGTTGTGATGAAATTAAAAAAAATGAAACTTCTCGATCGGTTACCTATTATATTTTAAAGGTTTTTAAATTATTTTTTTGAAAAAATATATTTCTTTTTAATTTTGAAAACACATTTTTCATTTTCCGAGTGACAAAAATGGGGTTTTTTGTGAAGATTCTACCAAATATTTGATGTAAACTTGAACCACTTTATTTTTGTAAAATACTAGACCATATTTTATTTACAATTGACCAAAGTTTCCACGTAATATGTGTAACAGCCCACATGTAATAAGCTACCAAACACTATGTATTTTACTTCCTCTGTTGGACTTGTAACTTGTCATGGTGGATGTGTATGGCATTTCATGTGATGATCTTAATTGGCTTGGAGATTGGAGCCTTTTTGGGTTGTTTGCTTTTGCTTCCAAAATGGTTCAAGAAGGGGATTCAAGGAATTTTCTTTGTTGCATGCTCACTCCTCTTGACCTCAAACTTGGCCTGGCCATTTCAATTGCTTTTGCAAGGGTTTTAAAATCCTCAAAGCATTTTTGCCACCACCAAAAACAGTAGCCCTAGTTCAAAGTGAATTTGAATTCAAAAAGGGGCCACATTTTTGTTGTTGCCAAATTTTGTTAAATCTAGAAAAATGCAAGGATTAAGAATTTCAAGCTCATGGAATTTTGAACCTTCTGTTTTTCTCTCAAAAACTCCCCAAAGGCCTTTTCTATTTAATTTTAAGTAGAAATGGTGCTGTTTGAATTTTTGGGGAATTTTCTCTGCATCCAAAATTATGCAACCAGTTTTGGATGATCTGGCATGAGGAAAGGAGTTTTTTTTTTGAAATATATTTCATATATTTTTATCTCCTTTTTCTTTTTCTTTTTCCTTTTCTTTTCTCAGCTGTGATTTCTTTTATTCAAAAGGGCCTAGCTCTTTTGTTTCCTCTCTCCCAGCAAGGCCCAGCCCAGCAGCCCTCCGCTCCGCAGCCCGCTTGGAGCCTTTCCAGCGAAGCGGTACGCGGGGTAACTCCTGGCCGTTCGATCTGAATCGGAGCGCCCCTCTTCATCGTCTTTCCAGCGTGGACGAGGTCCCCCCGAGCCCTCCTCTCACACCGGGCGCCGGCGTCGACGTCGATGACGGCCAGCGTGGCTGGGGGCATCCCCCCTTTATAAGCCGGCCCCGAGCGCGTCCGGGAACCCTAGGAGCCCCTTTCCTTCCCCCAATTTCCGCCGCCGCCGCCTGGTTCGTTCTCCAGGACCTCCCCTGTTCCGCCGAAGTCGGGTTCAATTCGCCGGCGTCTTCGCGTGTTCGTGACCGCGCACGCCTTCCTCTCCATCCCAAGCGTCTCACCGCTTCTTTCCCGCCGTGCATGAGGAGCCAGGCTTCTCGATTCGGGCCCGCGACGTTGAACGCCTGCGGCGGGAGGTCGTCTTCCCCAACGACGGCTGCGTCCTCGACTCCTTCTTCGCAGAGCTCAGGGTCGCCTCCAGCAACCTCTAGGTGAGCCCCTTGCGCCTCTTTTCTCCGTCGTGGACGTGTAGCCGCCTGGTCCCGTAGTTGCGCGTTGCCGGCCGACGTGCCACGGAGCCCGGCCAGACGGGTGATCACCGTGGTCCGGGTGATGCCGAGGAGTGCTGGTGCATGGTCCCTGCTCGCCCAGAGCATGGGTACGACCTCAAAGGAGGCATCTTGGCGTGTGCAGTAGCTATAGTTGCGCCATGTCTGAACTGCGTCTTCAGTCAGCTCGCCGCCGCGGGGTTCAGGTGAGCCTGCCATCCCCTCCGGTGAGTTCTAAGCCGTGGCCGTTGCACCGGCGGGTTCCTGGGACTGCCCCCTCTGCAACGCAAGTGCCGTCGGGTTCTTAGTCGCCGTGTGCTCGACATTTGGGTCCACTGAAGTCGGCGTCGTCACCAGGTGTTCCGGACCTGCAGCAGTTAGCCGCCTCTCTGTTCCCGCAGGGATTCCGGCGAGGAGAGGAAGAGAAGAAGAGCTGGAGTGAGCGCAGGTGTAGCGTGATGTATCCTCTCGAGATTGACCGCAGTAGTCTAGCTAGAGATGGTCGGAGCTCGACGCTAGGGCCACCGGAGTAGACAGGCTGCGGAGCACTGACGGCTGTCTGCCGGGTTCAGTTAACGGACGGGGTACAGGTTACCTTTGTTTTAGCCCTATGAGGTTCAGAACTCGCAACGTAGCTCAGTGGTAGCGAGGCGTGAGAGGCAACGGGGAGGCGCGGGTTCGAGTCCCGCATGGAGCACGTTGCCCCCCCCCCCTTTTTTTGAGTTTATTCCAGAGGCTGACACCTGGGTCCCGCATGTCAGCGACCCAGGCTGTCCAGAGCCGAGCAGGCCTGTGCGAGTGGGCCGTGGAGAGTGGCAGTGGGCCTTCTGCCCAAAGCCAGCCCGATTGGGTTGAGCTCATTCTTTTTTTTCCTTTTTCTTTTTTTTTCTCTTTTCTGGTTAATTCAAATTTGAATTTGGATTCAAATTCAAATCTGATTTTGGCAAAACTTTGGAACAGGGACATCCCATATATGTTTTTGGGGTAGCTTGAGCTGCTGAACAGTATGGTGAGGTGCATTTTTACATTTGACCCCTCTATTAATTGGAGCCTGGTCAAATATGCAATCTGCCCCCTGTTAAATCTTTATTTTTGACAAGTTTGTTTAAAAATTAAATTGCCCATGCCATATGTGGATTTTGGGTAATTTTCCACAAGGAGTTGCATGGTGATGATGATGAAGTCATTGGAGCCCTTTCAAAATTCATGTGGTGCAATTTTTGCACTCAGCCCCCTGAACTTCAGTTGAAATTTGCAACTGCCCTTGCAAATTCAAATGGGGACATATCTTATATGCTTTTGGGGTGCTTCTCTGCAATGAGTTCAATGGTGAAGTTTTCGTGGTGTTTTGTGCAACTCATGAAATCAAAGTGTGATCACCTGATCCAGGAGCTTTCCATTCTTCTGCCTGCAACATTTCAACTTCAGTGCATTTGAAATGTTGATCGTCTGATCTTTTCAATCTTGTTCCATGTCATCTTCTTCTTCAATTCAGCCCCTAACATATTGTCATATGTAATGTGGTTGGTTCCAACTTTTGTTGCACCTTCCTATGTGTCAAGTTCACCGACACTACTCCGTCTCCGGAATCATTTTTTTACTTTCACGTTGTTTAAATTCTTGCAATTGTTCTGTTGTTCTTGTCATGCTATCATGCTACTTACACCTAAATTAAGGCTTAGACCAAAGCCATTACAATGTAAATAAATGCATATGAAGTTGATGACTTGTCGTCATCACCTTCATTTAAACTTGACTAGACAGGGTCATACCATGTCAATAAAACTTGAGCATGCCATCCTTGTTTGAGTTTACATCAGTTGCTTACTTGTGTGTTTTCCTTGCCGGTGTATTACGTTAGCACCCGAGACTGACGAGGAGACTTACGTGGAGCTGTCCGACACCGAGCCCGAGGGTACCGTGGGTGCTACTTCGACTACCTTACCAGGCAAGGGGGATAAACTGTGTCATTACTTTATAACTTTCTGCTCATGCCTAGCTGTAGTCTTAGAACGTTGTTGCTTGATCCTATCTACCCTATATGCCATGTTTTAAACCCATACAGCCATGATCCCCACATCCCAGCAAACCATTGTACTGCTAAGTTACCGCTGCTCAGCCATTGCTTAGTATGGATAGAAAACTTGTTGCTTACCCTATATGTTTATGGTTGGGATATCATGCTATATAAGAAGTTGGTTGATATTTATTATTGTTAAATGATGTTAATTTATATTCGACGAAAGGTGGAAGGCTGGACTATTCCCGTCTGGTGCTTTGTTCCATTTGAGTCACATAGGACCCGAGTTTCGGGTATTGTGTTTCTTGATGAGCGTGCCTAATCGTGTGTGGGGTTTTATGGGGCCCCCTTGTCTTACCTACCTAGCTTCGTACAATTCTAGTGGTGGCCCGAGCTGATTTATATTTGCAACTGCGTGTGTGTTGGTAGGTACCCCAGCTGTTTTCGAAACAACCCGGGCCAATGGAGACATAGTTTCTCTCGCTGGTCCACACTTGGCGAGCTAGGGGTCCCCTGAATATTCAGGTGTGACTTACCGACCTTGGCTAGACGGTAGAGACCGATTCGAGAGCGTGGCCAGCTTTTGAGTTGGGTGTCGACTCACCGGGGGCCACCCGGAGTTGTGCGTTGTTAGTTAGAGGGACTCTGACGTCCCGGAGTTTCATGCGCTTACCTAGCCAAGTGGAAACCGGGCGTACATGCGACGTCTATAATTGACAGTTGGTACACCCCTGCAGGGTAAATCTTTTCGAAAAGCCGTGTCCGCGGTTATGGACGACTTGAGATCTACTCCTTGATCATAGAATAACATCAATGATAATCATGCTATAAAACTTGACAAACCGTGTGTGTGCCTTGGTTGTCTTTCTTCGTCCAGGGGGACCGAGAGAGAAACGAGGTTGTGTTATGTTTGCGTAAGTAGGTGAATAGCCGACTTATGACACGTTGTCAACATAACTTCTTGGAGCTCATCTCTATTCTGATAGAACGAGTAGCCACCATATATGCTAGTACGGCTGCAACCTGTCTATATCTTTACCTTTCCTGTAGCGTTAGTTATTCCGTAATGACATGTTCCCACCCCCGTTTACATTTCTGTCTTTACCGCTTTCCCTGATCGGCCCCTGCAGTGGACTACTACCTCGACCCTAGCACCGGACGCTACTTCGTGGAGGTGCCCCCAGAGGACGACGACGAGTATGAGTACCTCGACCAGTAGGATCTTATAGTTGGGTTCAGACGTTCCCGTGGGTGGATATTTATGTGTAGCCCTCTCTAGGGCAATTTGGATCTTGACCATACTCGGTCCCTATTATGCTTCCGCTTGATGTATTGATGAGTTGTACTCAGATGATGTTGTATTATTAGACAGTGGCGTTGTATGCCCTGCTCTATTTATATATCTATATGTATCTCTATCTTGTAGAGTTGTGCTTTATATACCTGTTGTCGAAAATCCGGCAGCGACACGAGTGCGAGTGTCGTGCGCCGGTGGCGTTTGATGCGCTTCTAACTCCGACCGGACGCGAAAGCGACTAGTTAGAGTTAGTACCGCATCAGGGGCCTTACAACTTGGTATCAGAGCAGGACTGACTGTAGGACCCTTTACTGGTCGAAGTTGAGTCTCGAAACTATTTTGGTAGTTATATAGGAAAAATTTCGGAGAGTAGGACCTCTTTCTGTTTTCTCCTTATCCCACCCACGCACCCCTTTTTCCGTGAGGAAGTGAAACGATGTTTTGTCTCTGCAACTTATCCCCTTTCAAAACAATCTAGGTTCTCGTTTACATGAGGCTCCGAGTCCTCTATAATTTTTTGCTAGCGACGAGATGTGTTGGCGTCTTTGAGACCACTGAGCCACCACTTGGGGTTGACTGCTCTACCTCGCTTACGGCGTACCCCAGGTGAAACGTCCATACAGGATTGGCGGGCATCCTATGGTAATATGGATGTGGTGTCTTTCCCCTATGGACGACCGTGATGGCGGGCCGCTCAGGGCAGATGTCTCATTGTTCAGGTTTCCAACCGCTCGTATATATTGTTGTGTGCTCGCTAGCAGATTATTATCTTGGATTCGGATGATCTTCGTTTGGGAATTCCAGTAGCACCTAGCTATCGACTTTCCGGGTTAACCTTGGTGGAATTTCAGCCTTCGGCTTTCTCATACTTCGTGAGGAAGTTTTGTTGTCAATATTGCTTTAACTTCTGGTTACTTCAATGTTTCGATCATGTTCTCATAAGTGTTCCTGTATACAGGATGCCAAGAGCGAACATGCCGCCGCCAGAGAACCCTATCCTTGGGGAGGCTGTAGCTGCAGTGGCTCAGGGCACAGCTGCAATCCTTCAGATGCTGCAGAACCAGAGTGCTCAGAGGAATGATCGACCACAGTACACCACACTGCAGCAGTTCCTCGCGATCAGCCCCCCCAGGTTCTCCGAGACACGAGACCCGCTGGAGGCGGATGACTGGATCGCAGAGATCAAGAAGCACTTCAATGCCAACACCGTCAGACCCGTCGACTACGTCACCTTCGCCTCCTTCCAGCTTCAGGGTGCCGCAGGCAGTTGGTTCTCGACGTACAAGGCCAACAAGGGTGATGCAGAGATCACGTGGGAGGACTTCGTCAGGGATTTCAGAGCTTCTCATATTCCCAGTGGACTGATCGAGAGGAAGCGCGAGGAGTTCTTAGCTCTGAGGCAGGGGGGCAGGTCTGTGCAGGAGTATAACCTGGCCTTCGTCAGGCTTGCCAGGTATGCTCCAGAGGAGGTCTCGACAGAGGCCAAGCGCATTGCCAGGTTCCACGGTGGTCTTGCCACGGACATCAAGTATGCGCTCACCTTGTCCACGCCACACATGTTCTCAGAGTTCATCGACCAGGCTATCAGACAGGAGTCAGCTGAGGCAGAGCGTTCCGCAGAGAAGAGGAAGCAGAGAGAGCACAGTTCAGCAGTGATGGTCCACAAGAAGGCCAAGTCCTGGGTTGCAGAGCCACAGTCTCAGCCGCAGCGTCAGCAGTTTCAGCCGAGGGGGGCAGTTGTCTGCACTTTTGCCCGCCCTCCCGTCCCAGTGCAGCACGGACCTCGCTCTACTCCACCCTCCGCGAGGCCGCCTGCTCCACAGGGCCAGCCCAGGCGTGAGATCACATGCTTCAAGTGTGGCAAGCCGGGGCACAAGTCTCCGCAGTGCACCGACCCTCGTTACGCCCGGCTGCCTCCGCCTCCACCTTGCTCTACACCGAGCAACGCGATGGTGCGGGCCCAACCACGAGCGCTCCGTGTGAACAACGTCACCTTGGCAGATGCCCAGCAGTCGTCTGAGATTGTGCTTGGTAGGTTACTTGTGTGTTCAATTCCAGCGACGGTTTTGTTCGATTCTGGAGCTTCTCATTCTTTCATGTCCAAGTCCTTTGCTCGTTTTCATGGTCTTCAGTCAGAAATGATGGATTCACCTTTGGCTATTTCTGCCCCGGGTTCCAAGATGAGCTCAGCTGTCAGAATTCCTGATGTGCAGATTCAGATTCAGGGTCTTCTTTTCTCAGCATCCTTGATCTTGCTTCCGAGTTCCGACATCGATGTCATTTTGGGCATGGATTGGCTTGTCAAGTACAAGGCCAAGATTGATTGTCCGTCCAAGACCGTGTTGCTGACGCACGATTCAGGCACAGAGATTTGGTACAGTTGTGGCTCGATATCAGGATCAGCACAGTTGTACGCTCTGAACGCTGGAGTTGCTCCATTGATCGAGGAGGTCAGAGTTGTTCGAGAGTTCCCAGATGTCTTCCCAGAGGAGTTGCCAGGTATTCCACCCGTGCATGCTATTGAGTTCGTGATCGAGCTAGAACC
Source organism: Bromus sterilis (assembly GCA_950022295.1). Lineage (NCBI taxonomy): Eukaryota > Viridiplantae > Streptophyta > Magnoliopsida > Poales > Poaceae > Bromus > Bromus sterilis. Next base: position 380,827,761 of record OX465595.1, on the reverse strand, counting down.
TGGTACACAACTGATATCTCGGCAGCCTTACAAGATGTGTCCAGAAGAGCTGATTGAGTTGAAAGAGCAACTGGTGAAGCTTGAGAAGGATGGGCTCATTCGTCCGAGCACTTCCCCTTGGGGTGCCCCGTGCCTTTTTGTGAAGAAGAAAGATGGTACTAGCCGGTTGGTCCAAGACTACCGGGGTATCAACAAGAAGACAATCAAAAACAAGTACCCTTTGCCCAACATCAATGACCTATTTGAGCAGTTGCATGGAGCAAAGGTAATTTCAAAGCTTGATTTAAAGATGGGGTACCACCAGATTCGTGTCCGTGAGGAGGACATTCCCAAGACAGCCTTCCGCACTCGTTATGGACTGTACGAGTTTACGGTCATGACGTTTGGCTTTTCAAACGCGCCTCCGACGTTCATGAGGGCCATGAACTATCTATTCCAAGAGTGGCTAGACGTGTTCGTACTCCTCTACCTCGACGACATCCTTATCTTCTCCAAGACAGAGGCTGAACATGAGGAGCATCTCAGATTGGTGTTGCAGAAGTTGAGAGATCACCAGTTTTATGCCAAGTTCTCCAAGTGTGAGTTTTGGCTCAATAAGGTCAACTTCCTTGGCCATGTCATTTCCTCAGAGGGCATTGCCGTTGATCCAGACAGAGTCCGGACGATTCAGGATTGGACTCCGCCGAAGAATGTCAAGCAGCTGAGGAGTTTTCTCGGACTTGCCAGCTATTGCAGGAAGTTTGTCGAGAATTTCTCCAAGATAGCAAAGCCGATGACGGAGCTGTTGTGCAAGGGCAAGAAGTACATTTGGTCACAGGCTTGCCAGGCAGCTTTTGATGAGTTAAAGCTAAGGCTGACCACAGCTCCGATCCTTACACCGCCAGACGAGTCACAGCCGTTTCAAGTTTTCTGTGACGCCTCGTTGAATGGCCTTGGCGCAGTGTTAATGCAGGGAAAGAGTATTGTGGCTTACACCTCGAGGCAATTGAAGCAGGCTGAGAGGAACTATCCGACCCACGATCTTGAACTGGCTGCAGTGATTCATGCGTTGGTTACTTGGCGACACCTCCTCCTAGGGAGGAAGGTTGATGTGTTCACCGATCACAAAAGCCTAAAGTACTTGTTCACGCAACCTAACCTGAACTTGAGGCAAAGGAGATGGCTCGAGACTATTACTGAGTACTCCGTGGATATTCAGTATACGCCTGGCAAGGCGAATGTCATAGCTGATGCGTTGAGCCGCAAGGGTGATTACAACAGTGTCCAGGTGCAGAAGATACACCCTGATTTGTGTGAGTCCTTTCGAAGGCTCAATCTCGAGTTAGTTCCAGCAGGCTATCTAGCCAACCTTGTGGTAGAGCCCACTATCCGTGAGAAGATTCGTGAAGCTCAGTCTGGTAGCTCAATGATTCAGAAAGTCAAGAAGGGTATTGCCGCCTCAGTTCCGAAGTACGGCTGCTTTTCAGTGCATAATGACGGCACCGTGATGTTCGAGGAGAGAGTTGTTGTTCCCAAGGAAGGAGGTTTCAGAGAGGTCGTTTTGAAAGAAGCCCATGACTCAAAGCTGTCTATCCACCCTGGTAGCACCAAGATGTATCAGGACCTCAAGCAGAGTTTTTGGTGGACTTGTATGAAGCGGGATGTTGCCCGTTTTGTCTCCCAGTGTGATGTGTGCAGGAGAGTGAAAGCACAGCACCAGAAGCCTGCAGGGATACTTCAGCCAATTGAAATTCCGGAGTGGAAATGGGATCACATTGAGATGGATTTCATCACAGGTTTTCCTCTGTCGCAGAACAAGAACAACGCCATCTTTGTCGTTATTGACAATCTCTCCAAAGTTGCCCACTTCTTTCCAGTGAAGGACTCCATTTCAGCAGCTCAGTTGGCGGATTTGTACACCGCAAGAGTTGTATCTTTGCATGGCATTCCCAAGAAGATCAGTTCGGATAGAGGCAGCCTTTTCACCTCTAAGTTCTGGCAGGCCTTTCAAAAGGCGATTGGTACGACAGTGTTGTTTAGTACCGCTTATCACCCTCAGACCAGTGGGCAGGTTGAGTGTGTGAATCAAATTCTCGAGGACATGTTGAGGGCATGTGTGATCTCGTTTGGCATGAAGTGGGAAGAGTGCTTGCCGTATGCTGAGTTCTCTTACAACAACAGCTATCAGGCAAGTCTGCAGGCAGCGCCGTTTGAAGTGTTGTATGGCCGCAAGTGCAGGACACCTTTGAACTGGTCCGAGACGGGTGAGAGGCAGCTATTCGGTCCAGATGTGATACAAGAGGCAGAGGACAGAGTGAAGATTGTCCGGGAGAACTTAAAGGCAGCACAGTCTAGGCAGAAGGCCTATTATGACAAGAAGCACCGTGGTGTTGACTTCAAAGTTGGTGACTTCGCATACCTCAAAGTGTCTCCACTTCGGGGCACTCACCGCTTTGGGATCAAAGGCAAGTTGGCTCCCAGGTTCGTTGGTCCGTTCCGCATCCTCGAGACTCGGGGACCTCTCGCGTTCCGCCTTGAGCTTCCAGACAGCTTGGCTATGGTGCATGATGTGTTCCACCTGTCTCAGTTGAAGAAGTGTTTCAAGCAACCAGAGCAGGCAGTGGACTTGGGCGAGATCCAGCTCAGTGCGGATCTTTCTTACTCAGAGCGTCCGGTCCGTGTTCTTGATTCGTCCGAGCGCAAGACTCGCAACAAGACCGTCAAGTTCCTCAAGGTGCAGTGGGCACATCACTTGGAGAAGGAGGCAACGTGGGAGCGTGAAGATCATCTCCGTTCTGAGTATCCCGAGCTTTTTCTTGCTTAGATCTCGGGACGAGATCCTGTGTTGGTAGGGGAGAGCTGTAACAGCCCACATGTAATAAGCTACCAAACACTGTGTATTTTACTTCCTCTGTTGGACTTGTAACTTGTCATGGTGGATGTGTATGGCATTTCATGTGATGATCTTAATTGGCTTGGAGATTGGAGCCTTTTTGGGTTGTTTGCTTTTGCTTCCAAAATGGTTCAAGAAGGGGATTCAAGGAATTTTCTTTGTTGCATGCTCACTCCTCTTGACCTCAAACTTGGCCTGGCCATTTCAATTGCTTTTGCAAGGGTTTTAAAATCCTCAAAGCATTTTTTTCCACCACCAAAAACAGTAGCCCTAGTTCAAAGTGAATTTGAATTCAAAAAGGGGCCACATTTTTGTTGTTGCCAAAATTGGTCAAACCAATTTTGTTAAATCTAGAAAAATGCAAGGATTAAGAATTTCAAGCTCATGGAATTTTGAACCTTCTGTTTTTCTCTCAAAAACTCCCCAAAGGCCTTTTCTATTTAATTTTAAGTAGAAATGGTGTTGTTTGAATTTTTGGGGAATTTTCTCTGCATCCAAAATTATGCAACCAGTTTTGGATGATCTGGCATGAGGAAAGGAGTTTTTTTTTGAAATATATTTCATATATTTTTATCTCCTTTTTCTTTTTCTTTTTCCTTTTCTTTTCTCAGCTGGGATTTCTTTTATTCAAAAGGGCCTAGCTCTTTTGTTTCCTCTCTCCCAGCAAGGCCCAGCCCAGCAGCCCTCCGCTCCGCAGCCCGCTTGGAGCCTTTCCAGCGAAGCGGTACGCGGGGTAACTCCTGGCCGTTCGATCTGAATCGGAGCGCCCCTCTTCATCGTCTTTCCAGCGTGGACGAGGTCCCCCCGAGCCCTCCTCTCACACCGGGCGCCGGCGTCGACGTCGATGACGGCCAGCGTGGCTGGGGGCATCCCCCCTTTATAAGCCGGCCCCGAGCGCATTCGGGAACCCTAGGAGCCCCTTTCCTTCCCCCAATTTCCGTCGCCGCCGCCTGGTTCGTTCTCCAGGACCTCCCCCTGTTCCGCCGGAGTCGGGTTCAATTCGCAGGCGTCTTCGCGTGTTCGTGACCGCGCACGCCTTCCTCTCCATCCCAAGCGTCTCACCGCTTCTTTCCCGCCGTGCAGGAGGAGCCAGGCTTCTCGATTCGGGCCCGCGACATTGAACGCCTGCGGCGGGAGGTCGTCTTCCCCAACGACGGCTGCGTCCTCGACTCCTTCTTCGCAGAGCTCAGGGTCGCCTCCAGCAACCTCTAGGTGATCCCCTTGCGCCTCTTTTCTCCGCCGTGGACGTGTAGCCGCCTGGTCCCGTAGTTGCGCGTTGCCGGCCGCCGTGCCACGGAGCCCGGCCAGACAAGTGATCACCGTGGTCCGGGTGATGCCGAGGAGTGCTGGTGCATGGTCCCTGCTCGCCCAGAGCAAGGGTACGACCTCAAAGGAGGCATCTTGGCGTGTGCAGTAGCTATAGTTGCGCCATGTCTGAACTGCGTCTTCAGTCAGCTCGCTGCCGCGGGGTTCAGGTGAGCCTGCCATCCCCTCTAGTGAGTTCTAAGCCGTGGCCGTTGCACCGGCGGGTTCCTGGGACTGCCCCCTCTGCAACGCAAGTGCCGCCGGGTTCTTAGTCGCCGTGTGCTCGACGTTTGGGTCCACTGAAGTCGGCGTCGTCACCAGGTGTTCCGGACCTGCAGAAGTTAGCCGCCTCTCTGTTCCCGCAGGGATTCCGGCGAGGAGAGGAAGAGAAGAAGAGCTGGAGTGAGCGCAGGTGTAGCGTGATGTATCCTCTCGAGATTGACCGCAGTAGTCTAGCTAGAGATGGCCGGAGCTCGACGCTAGGGTCACCGGAGTAGACAGGCTGCGGAGCACTGACGACTGTCTGCCGGGTTCAGTTAACGGACGGGGTACAGGTTACCTTTGTTTTAGCCCGATGAGGTTCAGAACTCGCAACGTAGCTCAGTGGTAGCGAGGCGTGAGAGGCAACGGGGAGGCGCAGGTTCGAGTCCCGCATGGAGCACGTTGCCCCCCCTTTTTTGAGTTTATTCCAGAGGCTGACACCTGGGTCCCGCATGTCAGCGACCCAGGCTGTCCAGAGCCGAGCAGGCCTGTGCGAGTGGGCCGTGGAGAGTGGCAGTGGGCCTTCTGCCCAATGCCAGCCCGATTGGGCTGAGCTCATTCCTTTTTTTTCCTTTTTCTTTTTTTTCTCTTTTCTGGTTAATTCCAATTTGAATTTGGATTCAAATTCAAATCTGATTTTGGCAAAACTTTGGAACAGGGACATCCCATATATGTTTTTGGGGTAGCTTGAGCTGCTGAACAGTATGGTGAGGTGCATTTTTACATTTGACCCCTCTATTAATTGGAGCCTGGTCAAATATGCAATCTGCCCCCTGTTAAATCTTTGTTTTTGACAAGTTTGTTTAAAAATTAAATTGCCCATGCCATATGTGGATTTTGGGTAATTTTCCACAAGGAGTTGCATGGTGATGATGATGAAGTCATTGGAGCCCTTTCAAAATTCATGTGGTGCAATTTTTGCACTCAGCCCCCTGAACTTCAGTTGAAATTTGCAACTGCCCTTGCAAATTCAAATGGGGACATATCTTATATGCTTTTGGGGTGCTTCTCTGCAATGAGTTCAATGGTGAAGTTTTCGTGGTGTTTTGTGCAACTCATGAAATCAAAGTGTGATCACCTGATCCAGGAGCTTTCCATTCTTCTGCCTGCAACATTTCAACTTCAGTGCATTTGAAATGTTGATCGTCTGATCTTTTCAATCTTGTTCCATGTCATCTTCTTCTTCAATTCAGCCCCTAACATATTGTCATATGTAATGTGGCTGGTTCCAACTTTTGTTGCACCTTCCTATGTGTCAAGTTCACCGACACTACTCTGTCTCCGGAATCATTTTTTTACTTTCACGTTGTTTAAATTCTTGCAATTGTTCTGTTGTTCTTGTCATGCTATCATGCTACTTACACCTAAATTAAGGCTTAGACCAAAGCCATTACAATGTAAATAAATGCATATGAAGTTGATGACTTGTCGTCATCACCTTCATTTAAACTTGACTAGACAGGGTCATACCATGTCAATAAAACTTGAGCATGCCATCCTTGTTTGAGTTTACATCAGTTGCTTACTTGTGTGTTTTCCTTGCCGGTGTATTACGTTAGCACCCGAGACTGACGAGGAGACTTACGTGGAGCTGTCCGACACCGAGCCCGAGGGTACCGTGGGTGCTACTTCGACTACCTTACCAGGCAAGGGGGAGAAACTGTGTCATTACTTTATAACTTTCTGCTCATGCCTAGATGTAGTCTTAGAACGTTGTTGCTTGATCCTATCTACCCTATATGCCATGTTTTAAACCCATACAGCCATGATCCCCACATCCCAGCAAACCATTGTACTGCTAAGTTACCGCTGCTCAGCCATTGCTTAGTATGGATAGAAAACTTGCTGCTTACCCTATATGTTTATGGTTGGGATATCATGCTATATAAGAAGTTGGTTGATATTTATTATTGTTAAATAATGTTAATTTATATTCGACGAAAGGTGGAAGGCTGGACTATTCCCGTCTGGTGCTTTGTTCCATTTGAGTCACATAGGACCCGAGTTCCGGGTATTGTGTTTCTTGATGAGCGTGCCTAATCGTGTGTGGGGTTTTATGGGGCCCCCTTGTCTTACCTACCTAGCTTCGTACAATTCTAGTGGTGGCCCGAGCTGATTTATATTTGCAACTGTGCGTGTGTTGGTAGGTACCCCAGCTGTTTTCGAAACAACCCGGGCCAGTGGAGACATAGTTTCTCTCGCTGGTCCACACTTGGCGAGCTACGGGTCCCCTCAATATTCAGGTGTGACTTACCGACCTTGGCCAGACGGTAGAGACCGATTCGAGAGCGTGGCCGGCTTTTGAGTTGGGTGTCGACTCACCGGGGGCCACCCGGAGTTGTGCGTTGTTAGTTAGAGGGACTCTGACGTCCCGGAGTTTCAGGCGCTTACCTAGCCAAGTGGAAACCGGGCGTACATGCGACGTCTATAATGGACAGTCGGTACTCCCCTGCAGGGTAAATCTTTTCGAAAAGCCGTGTCCGCGGTTATGGACGACTTGAGATCTACTCCTTGTTCATAGAATAACATCAATGATAATCATGCTATAAAACTTGACAAACCGTGTGTGTGCCTTGGTTGTCTTTCTTCGTCCAGGGGGACCGAGAGAGAAACGAGGTTGTGTTATGTTTGCGTAAGTAGGTGAATAGCCGACTTATGACACGTTGTCAACGTAACTTCTTGGACCTCATCTCTATTCTGATAGAACGAGTAGCCACCATATATGCTAGTACGGCTGCAACCGGTCTATATCTTTACCTTTCCTGTAGCGTTAGTTATTCCGTAATGACATGTTCCCACCCCCGTTTACATTTCTGTCTTTACCGCTTTGCCTGATCGGCCGCTGCAGTGGACTACTACCTCGACCCTAGCACCGGACGCTACTTCGTGGAGGTGCCCCCGGAGGACGACGACGAGTACGAGTACCTCGACCAGTAGGATCTTATAGTTGGGTTCAGACGTTCCCGTGGGTGGATATTTATGTGTAGCCCTCTCTAGGGAAATTTGGATCTTGACCGTACTCGGTCCCTATTATGCTTCCGCTTGATGTATTGATGAGTTGTACTCAGATGATGTTGTATTATTAGACAGTGGCGTTGTATGCCCTGCTCTATTTATATATCTATATGTATCTCTATCTTGTAGAGTTGTGCTTTATATACCTGTTGTCGAAAATCCGGCAGCGACACGAGTGCGAGTGTCGTGCGCCGGTGGCGTTTGATGCGCTTCTAACTCCGACCGGACGCGAAAGCGACTAGTTAGAGTTAGTACCGCATCAGGGGCCTTACAATATGATTTTTATATACCTCTTCTGAAAAAGACAAATTTCCGCAGATTCAGCTGGAACGGGGTCAAATTTGAACTACATGTGCTTGATAGTTTGCTCTTTATTTTTTGAAAAAATCATTTCTAGACACACAAGTAGTCATTTCATCAGGGATCCACCAAGACTTTTGTAAGATTCCACCCCTATCTATTACCGGTCATGCCCTCCGTTTTGAACACTTTTTGAAATCGACAAGAATAATTCAAAAAAAATAAAAAAATTGTAAAACCTTCGCGTTGCATCCTAATTTATGTCTTAGTAACCATACAAAACAACAAACTTAGAATAAGGCAAATATCTTATAAAAGTTTTTTTAAAATGAGCTATCAAGTATGAAGATTCATGACTTTCAAGCCAAATGACCGATGTTACAGCTAGTTTGAAAGGATAGTTTTCCCAAATGATCTCATATTTTGCACATGTGTGTATATTATACTAGCCAACAAGTTTGCCAAAGGAAGTTTTTATTTTCTTTGCACGAAAAATCCATTTTCCATTTTCCGAGTGACAAAAGTAGGGGTTTTTTGTGAAGGATCTACCAAATATTTGATGTCAACTTGAACCACTTTATTCTTGTAAAATATTAGACTATGTGTTATTTACAATTGACCAAAGTTTCCATGTAATATGGTTTTATATACCTCTTCTGAAAAAGACAAATTTCCGCAGATTCAACTGGAACGGGGTCAAATTTGAACTACATTTGCTTGATAGTTTGCTCTTTATTTTTTGAAAAAATCATTTCTAGATACACAAGTAGTCATTTCATCAGGGATCCACCAAGACTTTTTTAAGATTCCACCCCTATCTATTACCGGTCATGCCCTCCGTTTTGACCACTTTTTGAAATCGACAAGAATAATTCAAAAAAAATAAAAAAATTGTAAAACCTTCGCGTTGCATCCTAATTTATGTCTTAGTAACCATACAAAACAACAAACTTGGAATAAGGAAAATATCTTATAAAGTCTTTTTAAAATGAGCTATCGAGTATGAAGATTCATGACTTTCAAGCCAAATGACCGATGTTACAGCTAGTTTGAAAGGATAGTTTTCCAAAATGATCTCATATTTTGCACATGTGTGTATATTATAATAGCCAACAAGTTTGCCAAAGGAAGTTTTTATTTTCTTTGCACGAAAAATCCATTTTCCATTTTCCGAGTGACAAAAGTAGGGGTTTTTTGTGAAGGATCTACCAAATATTTGATGTCAACTTGAACCACTTTATTTTTGTAAAATATTAGACCATGTGTTATTTACAATTGACCAAAGTTTCCATGTAATATGGTTTTTATATACCTCTTCTGAAAAAGACAAATTTTCGCAGATTCAGTTGGAACGGGGTCAAATTTGAACTACATGTGCTTGATAGTTTGCTCTTTATTTTTTGAAAAAATCATTTCTAGATACACAAGTAGTCATTTCATCAGGGATCCACCAAGACTTTTGTAAGATTCCACCCCTATCTATTACCAGTCATGCCCTCCGTTTTGACCACTTTTTGAAATCGACAAAAATAATTCAAAAAAAATAAAAAAATTGTAAAACATTCGCGTTGCATCCTAATTTATGTCTGGGGGCTTATATGTGGGGCAACGGTCCCGGTTTTTGCCAAAAACCGGGACCAATGCCTCGCAGTGCGCCACGTGTTGGTCGCCAGAGCATTGGTCCCGGTTGTTGGCAAAAACCGGGACCGTAGCCCCAGTTGAACCGGGACCGTTGCCATATTCAGACGAACCGGGACCGTTGTCCGGCATTGGTCCCGGTTCTGAAATGAACCGGGACCGTTGTCCGGCATTGGTCCCGGTTCTGAAATGAACCGGGACCGATGCCTTTTTTGGGATGGACGAAAGGGGGGTCTCTCAACTAGTGGTTGTAGCTACACTTGTTTGTGCATATATTTTTTTCAACTTCCAAAATCAGTATTTTTTTTGCTATGCTTTCTTTGACCAGAGAACGACAATAAGTTCACAACTCAAGAAAGAGTCATTTATTTGAATGTAGTCCAAAATCTAAATAATTGAGAAACTTGTGCCTAAATATGAGCGATATAAACCCATAAAAATAACAAATGACATGCATAACAAAAGCTATTTTATCATGTTATAGCGGAAACGTATGGAGTACGGAGTGAAGTAGAGTGAGGACACCAAAGCTAGAGCAAGAAATATACCAAGATAGAAGAGGGCAAAGGAAGAGCAAGGTTTGTCTTGTTGGTGGGTATGATGAATACAATGTGTATCTAAAAAGATAGAACCAATGAAAAAAGAGATGAAGTTGTGGAACTAATACTTCCAAAGAGAATTTGTTATGTTGTGGAACTAATACTAGCTTTGGGCATATCCGCAAAAGAAAAAGTATTTAAGTTTATCTTCGTCATACTATTAACAGGTGCATCAAGTGTTTGTTTCAAAAAAAGAAGAAATTTTTTTCCAAGTGCATCATAAATGTTATACTTACATATGTGACCACTTCTCAAGACCACTGTATTGAATGTTAAAACTTCTGTTCACAGATAAAGTTTGCATAGATAGCAACTGCGGATAATCATTTTCTTTTATTATAAAAATGAATACAAATATTGGTAAAGCTTGATCAATGAAAAACACCTAAATAAGGTTTTTTTCATGGATTTCAATTATTACTCGATTATTACTGGCTATATTTTGTATACATATGAAATTTAATATGCATTATATTTATATATAATTTCATAAAAATATTTCAAAAGCCCGTCGCAACGCATGGGCACTCTACTAGTAGTATATACAATATGACATTTTAGTTACGTAGCATGACATTTTTAGTATAGTCCATATATAGCATGGCATTTTTAGTTACGTAGCATGGCAAATACAATTTTGGATATGGTATTTTTTCTAGTTACGTTGCATGGAAAATGTAGTTTTTGGACATGTCACTTATAGTATTTTAGCATGGCATTTTTTAGTTACGTAGCATGGCAAATGTAGTGTTTGACATGGCATTTGTAGTCTTTTTAGCATGACATTTTTTAGTTACATAGCATGGCAAATGTATTGTTTGGACATGACATTTGTAGTATTTTTAGTATGGCATTTTTTAGTTACGTAGCATGGCAAATGTAGCTTTTGGATATGACATTTGTAGTATATTTAACATGTCATTTTTTAGTTACGTAGCATGGCTAATGTAGTTTCTGGACATGGCATTTGTAGTTTATTTAGCATGACATTTTTTAGTTACGTAGCATGGCAAATGTAGTTTTTGGACATGTCATTTGTAGTATATTTAGCATGGCATTTTTTATTTACGTACCATGGCACATCTAGTTTTTGGACATGGCATTTTTAGTATATTAAGCATGGCATTTTTTAGTTACGTAGCATGACCCATCTAGTTTTTGGACATGACATTTATAGTATATTTAGCATGGCATTTTGTAATTACATAGTATGGCAAATGTAATTTTTGAACATGGCATTTGTAGTATATTTAGCATGGCAAATATATTTTGTGAACATGGCAATTGTTGGTCATGGAGCATAGCATTTTTTTCTTTGATTACATGGCAATTGCCATACTAAGCATGGTAATGGTAGATCATGAATAGTAATCGATAGTTTTTTTATTTTTAAATCATGACAATTGTTCGTTATGAAGCATGGTATTTTCTCTCGTTTTTGTTACATGACAATTGCCATAGTAAGCATTTACATAGAAAAATTTCCATCACGATGTAAAATAAACAGTTTTTGAATAGGAAAACTTATGAACAAATCTATTATGTGGTCTTTTATACATTTGGTAAATTGATGATTATATCATGGCAAATATATAATTTGTATATCAAATATTCCTGTTATTCTTTTTCATATATATGTGTTCTTATATACATGATTAAATTTTCACATTTTTTTGATTTTTTAAACTGTTGCTTTCTTTTTTCAGGGTTGCCGTTTTTCTTTTCATAAAAAGGGATAATTAAAAATGCCCAGAAAATAGCCTACTGGGCCGCTGTGAAATTGGGCTGCGCTGGGATTGGGGAGCGAGCGAGCGAAGCTGGCTGGTTCGCTCGAGCGTCTTCCAGCGCGCTCAGTGCCCGCTCGTAATAAGGGTCTAAATAGAAACAACGGCGCAGCAAAGCGCCTATTATCCTTCTAGTATTCCCCAATTCGCAAGCAAGGGCCTATAACCCTAGGTAATCGCTGTCTTCCTCTCCGAGTACCCGGCACCCCCATGGCTCTCCCCCTCACAGTCACAGGACACCGCCGCCCATGGCACGACGTTGAACACCCCCTCGTCGATGCGGCACCGATCGTTTTCTTCGATACGGATGGGAACTACAGCGCCCCACCCCGCGACAGCGATCGGCGGCTGCAGCTGCGGCGGCGTCTATCTCCACGGTGCGACCACTTCTTAATCTCGAGTTACATTCGCTCTCTGTTAGTCGAAAATTGAGTTGTTCTGTTTATCGATTCGATGGGGAAGGATCTTCCTAGGGGTTGAGGTTGGGGTTGGGGAGGGATGCGTCTCATCAAGTAAATTAAATACGCGCTGCAATTTGCAATTTGCTGATATATATCAATATTTTTTCTTCCAGATATTAGTTTGGCCGTAGCACTACGATGATATGCATTATTTATTCGTGTCCTAAGATAAATTGTTCGTTCTACTCATTGGTCGAGCCTTTTCTACCCCAGGTGCGAGGAGGAGGAGGGGAATCATGTGCGTGTCATTAATCCTGGATCTTCATTATCAGCATTGAAGGGGTTCCTCCGTTCTATAGCAATGAAAGGATCGGCCACAGCTACTACTTCACAGTCCTCCGCATGTGTGGTAGCTCATGACACCAACTTGATCTCACCGCAATCAAGGCAATGCCTTTCCTCAACCCTCTTGGTCCGTAAGGCTCCTGATTGTGGCTTGACATTTTACATCAGGGTTGACCGTGAGGGAGATTTTCACATATATCCTCACCTGGGTGGGCCATTCCAGAGCTTACAGGAAGCCAACATGGCCATCGATTGTCATCTTGACGACCGCAAGCATCCAATGTAATGCTTCTCAACTTTGTTCTAGATTTTAAACAGTTCACTTATCTCGTTTTGTGTGCACCCTTGCAATTGGTTATATACATTAGCAACATAGTTGCATGCTCCTATGTGGTCCACAAAAGATAGTCACAGCTTATACATACACCATAAATCAGGAAAAGAATACATAACTTAGACGATATAGTCATATAGAAAGACTGATAAATTCGTGCAAAGAGTACCAGTCTATGCTATTACTAGATTCCTGTTCTGCTACTAGTTAAGTGAGGGAAACATTATTTTTGTGAATTATTTGTGAACATTGTTGAATCAGAGCCTATATTTAATTAAGCATAGCTGAAGACTACCACACTACGGGACGGCAGCCATACGCCGACGGCCGGCCACCGTCGGCGTAGGCCATAAAGCCGTCGGCTTAGGCCTACGCCGACGGCCGCCGTCGGCGTATAGCCGTCGGGCTTGGGTTTTCTCGGGCTTGCCCTAAAAGCCGTCGGCATAGGGGCGGCCGTCGGCGTAGGATCTGACCCGACGACTTTTGTGCGGCCTTCGGCGTAGCACCAGTGGGCCCCACCCTGGGCTTAACGGCCGTTAGGCCTGGTTGCCCTCTACGCCGACGGCTGGGCCGTCGGCCTAGGGTGCCACGCGGCAGGCTGTGGGGCGGCTCGGCTTTGGGCCTACGCCGACGGCCTGGCCGTCGGCTTAGGTTCCCTCCCAGCCAGGCCACGCGTCACCTTCTCCTCGCGTCTAGGCAGCAGGTCTACGCCGACGACCAGGCCGTCGGCGTAGGCTCTGCCATTTGGCACAAAACAAGGCCTACGCCGACAGCCAGGCCGTCGCCGTAGGTCCTGACATGTTTTCCCTTTTTTTCATTTCTGGTTCATTTCTTGCATATTTAAAATTCTCATAAGCATATAGCCATTATATTATTCATACCCAGATAAGAGCCAGGCATTATAGGCATTTATATTACAAATGCACATTGACAAAGACCAAACAATGCAAAATAAGAGACATAGTATAACAACATCTTATTCATATATAGCATAACAAGTTCCAAACAAGCAAAATAAGAGACATTGTATGGATACAAAGTATAACAACATCCCAAACATCGTATCGGTACAAATGAGACCTCTACACGTCAGCTCATCGCGTCCGGAGAGGGAGTCGAGCCGGAGAAGCCGAGGTCTCCGCGCGTGAAGATAGGCGACTGACGGTGCGGAGGCGCCGTCGAACCAGCACCGGAAGCAGGTGATCCCGCGCCACCATGAACCGGTGTGCTCTCGCGCGAGGCACCACTACCACCGGGGCCAGGGTGCACCGGTGTGACCGCGCGGGACGCCGACGGCGAGGCAGCAGCACGACCAAAGGGTCCAGTCCCAGAGGCTCCCGTTCCCTACACGTTTGAGCAATAGTTAGCAACCGCCAAGGCACGTGAAAGTGGTAGCAACTGATTGGGCAAGTAAATTACCGGGGTTAAGCCGGTGTAGTAGTAGTTCTCGGCGAACTCTTCCTTCGATACAAACTCCGGCTTAAGCCCGGCTCGAGGAGGTCGTGGCGGTATATCGACGAGCACTCCCGTAAGCCGAGCACTCTCTAGAGCCTGCAAGATAGTTAACATGTCAGGCATTGCACAAAAGTATGAAAATTGAGACTTGTCATCTTTTGAAAAAAAGAAAGGTTGGAACTTACATCTTCTTTTGCCTCTTTCCACTCCTCGTGTATTTGTGCTCTCTGTCTCCACTGCGCAAGGTCCACCAAATAGGCGTCGTTGTGGGCCTTGTAGGCCGCCTCGAAAGCAGCCTACAATTACAAAAATTGAACCATCTCATCAACTAAGCCACCGAGGAAGTAGTATTGTCACAGAAAGGATGGAAATGAGAGAAACTTACATCGTAGCCAGTCTGGGAAGGCCGTCGTCGAGGAGGCGGTGCGGGGTCGTCGGGACCGAGGGTAGCCTTGATCCGCGTGAGGCTCAAATTGGGACTGCGCGGGGTCATCTTATCCATGACCTTTAGACGGCCGTGCTGAAGGCCTCCCCCAGACACGACCAACGCTCTGGGGTCGGGTTCCGCACTTCTAGGGTCGTCCAACTTTGGATTAAAAGCGATCATCACCTCGAGGTACTTAGCACCGTCCTCCTGGGCAGTGCCGAAGTACTCGGGAAGCTGAGGCTGAGGCTGGGAGAGATCGGGCGCCATCATCCTCATCGAGTCCCATGACTCATATGAGCTGACAGGCCTCCCTGGTTTATCCTCCTGCATCTGCAAAGAGATTTTATGAGTACCAAGTAGGAACATGCATGAGGGGAAATAAATGCAGGTTGTTCCATGTATGTGTATACCAGCTTGGCCTTGTAGCGCTCACTGCCTAGGTTTTCAGCCCGATGTGTCCCCCCGCTGTCGCGGTTCGCCTTGTTCCGCTCGCTCAAGGCGTTCCACTTCTCGTCTTCCCCGCGCCACCTCGCAGTCAACGCCCTCCATGCCTCCTCCTTGCCATAGGCCCAATCGGGCCTAACCTGAAAAATCAATACGCATGTGAAGAACAGATGATGCAATTGCAACTTAGCATTAACATAGAATCTCATCGACAATTTACTTACCTCGTCGTACTGTTCCGCGCTCATCGTCGAGCGTGACTTGACATTCTCGTGCTTCGGCAACGGCTTGCCCGATTTTGCCATGTTGTATTGACTCCTGGCGGTATGACCCTGGTTATAGAACTGCTGATTAGTCAACCTCTTACAATGAGCCTGCAGTGTCTTGTTCGCCGTCTCCTGGTGCTCCGGAGCCACCCTATAGAATCTCTGAAATCATGCATCAAAAAAGTGTGGGATTCATGAGTTAGCATGGCTGGGTCATCAACTATGAACAAAAAAAGTGTGAAGAGTCATGAGTTTTCCTTACCCAAAACTTATTGATCACGGCGTCAGAAGATTTCCTGTAGGGGGGACAATCTGCGAGCTCGTAGTGTCTCCAAGTCGTGGCTAGCTTCCTCTCGCCTTTGTCTGTGGTGTAGAAGCCCGGCCAAAACTTCCTAATGATAGCTCCAAGCATGCAGCCAGGGACTCGGGTCCCCGCAGGATGAAGCCAATTGCTGCACAAGAATCAAACATTAGTACATGCCAAGTTGGTATCAACGAAATGAAACTATAGCCACTTACTCAGTTCTAGTAGGTTCAATGAGGGTCCGAGCCTCCGGGGCAGGCTCCTCCTTAGGGACTTCTGTTTCCCCACGAACCTTTACCTTCTTCGTCGACGCCCCGACGCAGTCACCATCTTCTCGTCTCGAGACTCCGCTTCCAAGTCTCGAGAGTCAATCTCCTCGTCTGGAGACTCCGAGAACGCGGTCTGTGAAGCCACGTCGCCGGAAGCGGAGGGTATGCCACTTAGAAGGACGGTACCTCGCCCTCGTCCTCGACCTCGTCCTCGGCCTCCTGCAATCGGAAAAGGTAAACAATTAAGAAGCATGTTGAAAAATAAATACCAAGCATAATGAAGATGCAATGTACCTCCTCGGTCTGACCTTAGGGGACGTCCCCCTCTTCCTCCTCCTCGTCCTGCATCCCCTCCTCCTCCTCCTCCTACCTCCTCGGCGCCGTACCTTGAGGTGGTTGCTCTTCCACTCTTCGTCTTCTTTATCCCCTGAAGCAAGGACTGCGGTGATGCCTTGCCACTGCTCATATTGGCCAATCACCTGCATTGAGAAAAATAAAACAGTTAAGCATAAAGACGCAATACAATTAAGATGAAAATAAATACTAATACTCGTCATCACTCTCAGCCTCGGGATCCTCGCACGGTGGAGACTCATCATTGTCATGGAACATAGAGCATTTTAAATAGCACGTGCACATCGACAAGATACAAAATAACATCATCATCAATTCATCGTAGCACATCCGCACACAATCATCATCATCATCCAAAATAACATACATATAGTATCGAGATACATAAATACTAATAATCATCATCATCATCACTGTAAGGCTCATTCTCATCTCCATCATCACTATCACTATCACGTGTGTATAAAGCGTCGGGATCCTCGGACGGTGGAGGCTCATCATCATCATCACTCTGAGGCTCATCATTGGCATGTGCCTTGTTGAACATCTCTATGTCACTTATATCCGTGACTATCTCACCACGGGTGTGTGCATCGTTCTCGAGGTCCTCAAGACCTTCTAAGCCAAAGTCCCCAAAGTTCTCTTGCTCTTGATAGAAAATTCCCTCGTATGTTTGAGGGTTAATGTTGTTGTAATCGTCCTCGGAGGGCATGGGTAGTTTACCATGTGGCGATACCTGATACACGACTTCCCAGCCCTGGAGGTATTCTTTCCGGCATGGGTAGGGCAAGTAATAAACTTGCTTCGCTTGGTGAGCCACAACAAAGACATCGCATCCGCTATAGGTGGTTGAAGGCCTAACTTCAACTAACCCAATGGAAGGGGTATTTTTGTGTCCATGGTGTGGATCGAACCAGTGGCATCTGAACACAACGAGCTTGAGTTCTACGGGCCCATTGTTGAACGTCAACTCGTATACGTTCTGCAACCTTCCGTAGTAATCAAAGTCATCTTGTCCCTTGGTGAAGACCCCGGTATTTATAGTTTTTGCACCCGGGCGACTATTTTGGTGGCCCTCTGTATGAAAGCGATACCCATTCACATCATACTTCTCATACATGTTGACTTTACTGTTAAAAGCCTGAGAGACACATCTCAACTCATCCGACATCATCACTGTGGGATCAGCTCCCTACAAGTTTAGTACAAATCGTGCATTAGTTACGTGTAATAAGAGGGCCAAGTTGCCAGGTAATTAAGAGGGATAGGTTACGGATTACCTTTTCCCTGAACCATGACGTGAAACTTCTTCCCGGGGCACCCCCTTTCAGAAGAGCATCCAACTGCGCAGCATCGGGATCTGTTGGTCCCGGCCACACCTCATCCACGAATTGGCTAGAAGGAGAAAATACGTATTAGAACGAAACCGAGTTACTAGTTGCAAAGTAATTAAGTCGCCATTTTACCTAAGGAAACTGGGCACCACCTCCTCCTCCTCCTCCCCGCTCTCTTTCTTCTGGTCCTCCACCACTTCCCCCATGTTCATATGCACATAGAGCATTATGCACTCCTTATCTTGGTTGGACAAGGTATGAGGTTTTGCGCCACCGGCCTTGCCACCGGGAAACTTGAAGAGGAGGAGCTTGGGGTCACGCTTGGGCTCGTCGACATTGTACCGAGGTACCTGGTTATGCATAGTGGGAACTTCATCCGCATAGTACGCTGTCGTGGCGTTTGCTATCTCTTGGAGGATAGTTGCCTCAGCTATGCATGCTTCAATCTTATTTTTGTTTCCACATTTGAGCCGAATATACTTGAACTCTCTCTCAATACAAAACTGCCAACACCGGTCCACCCAAGAGTGCCTTGTTCGCGAGATGCACAATGAGATGTAGCATTGGAGTAAAGAAGTCTGGCGGAAATATCTTCTCTAACTTGAATAGCAACTCCGGCACTAGATCATGCAGCTTCTCAATCATCACGGGACATATCTGCTTAGCACAGACCGTGCGGAAGAAATGGCTCAACTCCGCTAGCACTCGCCAGATACGCTCAGGGAGATAACCTCGAAGCATCACCGGCATCAATCTCTCAATCCATATATGATAGTCGTGACTCTTCATCCCAGTGACTTTTCCCTTCTCAATATTGACTCCCTTGCTTATATTCGAACAATAACCATCAGGAAACATCACGACGTATTTCAGCCGACTCCTTCTTTTGGTCCTTATCAAGCACAAACTGTGAATGCGGCTTCAACCACCCTTTTCGTTTGCCTTCAGGAGGCTGCATGTGTTGTCTCGGCCTATCACACAACTCCTTAACATCGACTCTAGCCTTGACATTATCCTTTGTCTTCTCAGAAATGTTCAGGATTGTGTTAAAGAGGGAATCTGCGACATTCTTTTCGGTGTGCATCACATCGATGTTATGGGGAAGTGCTAATTGGTGATAATAGTCGAGCTTCGTTATGCCTGCCTCGTGAGTCCAGTTTTGCTCCTTACCATATCCGTCAAATACTGGGACACCGGATTCAGTACGCACGAGAGCGGCTAGCTCGGCCTTAACAGCTGCACCATTGAACGTTGGTATCTGCCTTTCTTCAAGCACAACTTTGCCCTTCTTGAAGTTCCTTCTGTCCTGTCTGAACGGATGATCTCTTTTGAGAAACGGCCGATGCGTGTCAAAGGCAGAATATTTTTTACCCGCTTTTAGCCAAAGGAACTCAAGTAGTTTCCTGCACACTGGGCATGGCCACTTACCAGCTGTACAGTGGCCGCAGAATAAGGCATACGCAGGCATGTCGTGCATGGAATATTGGTACCAAACTTTCATGAAGAAGTTTGTCTTCGATGCACGGTCGTATGTCAACGTTGGGTGGTGCCAAGAGTGGTTCAGATCATCCACAAGCGGCTGCATGTACACACTCAAATTCTTCCCCGGGTAATCATGCCCTGGAATGATCAGCGTCAAGAATATGGTATTCCTTTGCATTAGGGCTGGGGGAGGGCGATTGAGCGGAATAACAAACACCGGCCAACAGCTGTACGAGGAACTCGACATGCCATATGGATTGAATCCATCCATAGATATGGCAATTCTGCAGTGCCGGGCCTCTGCCGCCAGATCGGGGTGGTCTTCATCGAACTTCTTCCATGCCCTGCCATCAGATGGATGTCCCATTGTTTCCCGTCCGTGCTCGTCAGGGTATCTCTTCCCGTCCTTGTGCCACGTCATCTGTTTGGCAGACTCCAAGGTCATGTAAAGCCGCTGGATTCTTTTTATGAATGGGAGATAACGAAGAATCGAAGAGGGGTCCTTTGTCTGCACCTTGGGCTCACCATCGGCTCCCTTGGACTCAAGATACCTAGAGGCCCCACACAAGCTACAATACTTGTCATCCGCAAACTGTTTCCAAAACATAAGGCAACCTTTTGGACAACAATCTATCTTTATGTAGTCGATGCTGAGCGCTCGCGTGATTTTCTTGCATTCGTACAAGGTTTTAGGCAGACAATGACCATCGGGCAACGTGTTAGCATGTCTTACCAGAGTGGCTTCAAAGCATGAACGGGTCATGTTGAACTGGAGCTTTGAGGCTAGTGCTTGCGAGATGGTATCGAGCTGAGAAACATTTGCACCCGGGTATAGAGGCCTCTTAGCCGATTCCATCATATCATAGAACGCCTTAGCGGATGGCTCGGGATCCTGTGGTTCAGGCGGTTGCTCCGGTTCCGGCGGTCCCTCTGGTTCAGCACAAGGTGGAGACTCCGGCATGGCATCACGGAAATCCTCCAGCAAGTTTCGCATGCCATCGTACTCTATGCCATCGATCCGCTGCCGCATCACGTCAACTCTATCACGTTCATTCTGACTAAAGTCGACCGTCGTGACGAAGCCTGGCATATACCCATAAGCCCAAAGGTGTTGTTTCATAACCTCCTTTCTAGCGCGATGACGATTTCTGCAACGGACGCAAGGGCAACGGGGATCAAGTGTCTTTGGACCACGGGCTATATCCTGCACTACCATAGCGGTCTTCCAAGCCCACTCATCTGTTCTGTCAACAGCACTAGTACGACCACTATACATCCACCCATTATCAGCCATCCTCTTCTGCTTTATTGAGAGCCAAACGACAAACATAGCATTTCATATCAAATAATATCATGAAACGAGATGCATCATATTTTAATTTTTCTACCGGGCAAAACGCATGCACCAACCTACATCTCTAATAGGTATAGAGGGTCCTAGCAGCCGCCGGATCCGGAGATTGAGTACGTTCTCCATGCTCTACCCCGGTCCGAGACAGAATTTCGGCAGCACCTCCCCACTGCTCTCCTGATACACGTCTCGGCAAAAAGCCGAGAGGATGTGCATCCAGAGAACAACGGGGAGGCGCTGACTAAATCCTGACTCATACCGTAGAAGAACATGGAAAACGTACCCAATCTACGGATCCGGCGACTGTCCCGTAAATGCCGCAAGCGTTACGCTTCATAATATGCTGACCACTAATGCATATTTATCCACGTAACGCTCGCGGACGGGAAGTGACATCTAGGTTACACGACTCGACGTGCAAAATGGAATCTAGTGACATAGAAAAATAACGGACGGGGTGGGATTTTAGCTCACCCTCAGCTGTAGAGGAGGTAGTCGAACAACGGAGTGATCAAGGACCAAAACTTTCGACGACGCTCACTCCAGAGAGATTACCCTATTGATAAAGCAAACAAAGCGACGAATATATCAAACAAAATATTCTTAATTAAGACAAGTTATAATAAAGATGAATAAGTAGTTTTGTTATATGTCATACAACAAAAGTTTACTTTTATTTAAGTTTGCAAATTAACACTCCATTGTGCTGCACACTTGAAATTTCTCTAAAAAAATCATGTCACTTTGGTCCTCAATATACTAGTATTTTACTTTTCTGCATAGTGAAACTCATGTTATATGTGAACAATATAGCCAAACTCATGTTTTGCATAGACCCATTTCTACTCATGGCAATACATTTTCTGAAAATTTCACACCTAGGCACATTTTCACTCATAGGGACAAACAAATTGCACAAAGTTTCTGAAAAATTGTACACATTTGCACATTTCCACTCATAGGCACAAATAAATTGCATAAATTGCACACATAGAATACATTTCTCTGAAAAAAATTAGACACATGAGCTCATTTGCACTCACTTTGGTCCTCTGTCTCCGGCGTCGGCGTGGGCAGCCTGCGGCGTGTCGGCGGCAGCAGCTTGAGCAAGTGGGCGGAGCCGGGTCGGACGGTGCGGCCTCCACGGGCGGAACCGGAGGAGCGGGCGGAGGGGGGCTCGGTGGAGGAGGTGGCTCGGCGACGCGAGGGACGGCGGGAGGGGCCGGCGGAGGGAGGTGTGCCGCAGTGGCGGGAGGGGCGTCCGGCGGCGGGCTTCCCACGCCGTGTGCCGCAGCGGCGGGAGGGGCGGCCAGTGGAGGGCTCGGTGACGGCGGGAGCGGCTGGCCGAGGGAGATGCCGCAGCGGCAGGAGGGGCGGCCGGCGGCGGGAGGGGCGGCCGGGGGGATCTCGATTTGGAGGATTTGGGCAGGGGGGGGGGGAGGGGACAGAACGGTTGACCCAGGGGGTCTTGTGTCCGAAAACGGGGGCGCGGACCTACGCCGACGGCCATGCCGTCGGCATAGGTCAATTTTCATTTTTTTATTCCGTGTACGCCGACGGCTAGGCCGTCGTCCAAGTCTCCATTTCATTTTTTTTATTCCGTGTACGCCGACGGCTAGGCCGTCGGCCTAGTCTCCATTTCATTTTTTTCACTTTTAACTTTTGTTACCATTCCAAAACTAGATACCATTTTAGCTTTTATTTGTTAGCCTTAGTTTTTTTACCTTTTGTTTTATATCTCTCATAGAGATTACATAATTTAAATCCACAACTATTGTAGACTTATTTATAACATTTTATTTATGAAAAATATATTAATATTAATATGGTAACTAGTTTAGTATTTCTTTAATAAGCTAGGGTTTAGGAAAAAAATTCCATCGGGCAACCCCCATTCAGAGAATATCTAGGGGGTAGGTAGACGATCCGGGGGCCGTGCGGGAGGGTTTCATAGGAAACACCGCTAGCTTCGGAGCATCGGAATACCTTCAAACTTTGTATGTGACCCTAGAATATGTATGAAAATGTTGTGGAAAGTTGAAAGATCCAGAAACTAGTTCCCAAGTGTAACCCCCTTCGCAGACATCCTCCGTCACCTAGCTACGGAGGTTCCGATGTTTAATTATTAGGGGGAACTACCCGTTTTCGATGGAACGGGGTAGGATCTTGTGACAGCTTGGGCTCAAACATGGTTTGTAATAACCCTATGAGCTAACCAACCACAACCCAAGAGAAATGTCCACCGGGCTACCCCTCCGACGGTCATTCACCCCCGAAACCCTAGATCGGGGGGGGGGGGGCGCAGATCTACCCTTATAGCTTTCTCCGTACGAGGATGGACCAATGGACTTTTTTATCTATCTATGTTTGTTTAGCACATATGTACATGGAAAATCAAGGTTGAACACATTTCACCACATTATTCACACCGGTAGACCCGTACCGTGAGTTTCCACATACGAATCGACGATTTTACTAAGTGTTAGCCCATGTCCGTGAACAACGTCAGACACATGACCTACATATGCCATCTACAAACATTAAATCACACCTATAAACATAACCTAGCTCCACATGCAGGTTTTCCAATGATTCCGGCCCTCCGACGGTCATTCACCCCCGAAACCCTAGATCGGGGGGGGGGGGGGCGCAGATCTACCCTTATAGCTTTCTCCGTACGAGGATGGACCAACGGACTTTTTTATCTATCTATGTTTTTTAGCACATATGTACATGGAAAACCAAGGTTGAACCCATTTCACCACATTATTCACACCGATAGACACGTACCGAGAGTTTCCACATACGGATCGACGATTTTACTAAGTGTTAGCCCATGTCCGTGAGCAACGTCAGACACATGACCTACATATGCCATGTACAAACATTAAATCACACTTATAAACATAATCTAGCTCCACATGCAGGTTTTCCAATGATTCCGGCCCTCCGACGGTCATTCACCCACGAAACCCTAGATCGGGGGGGCCCGCAGATCTACCCTTATAGCTTTCTCCGTACGAGGATGGACCAATGGACTTTTTTATCTATCTATGTTTGTTTAGAACATATGTATATGGAAAACCAAGGTTGAACACATTTCACCACATTATTCACACCGGTAGACACGTACCGAGAGTTTCCACATACGGATCGACGATTTTACTAAGTGTTAGCCCATGTCCGTGAACAACGTCAGACACATGACCTACATAATATGCCATCTACAAACATTAAATCACACTATGGGCCTTCCACCACACTTTTACACATACCCTAGGTCTATATGCATGTTTTTCTAGGATTCCGACGCTTCAGCGGTAATTCACGTGTTACATACTGTTCCAGAGGGGGGGGTGGAGGTCTACCCCTATAGCTTTCTTCGCACGATGTTCCAACAATGTATTTTTTTTGTTTGTTGAGGTTTTTTAGGACATAACTACATGGAAGACAAGGTTAGGACCTTGTAACACATCGTAGCCCCCGGTATACCCGCAAACGGGTGTATTCCACACCTACATGCATGTCCATGACTTTGCATATATAGTGTTATCGCATGAATGTGGAGATGGTCACACCAAGGAGCTATACATTGCATTTATGCATGGATCTTACACCACACTTGGACACATACCCTACAATCACATTCAAGTTCATGCGGTACTACGGCGCTCTGGCGATCTTTCTTCACCGAAACCCGGCCTAGTCTGGGCGCGAGGCGCGAGGCCGGGGAGGGGGCGGCGGTTTACCCTTATAGCTTTCTCCTCACGAGGTAAAACTGTGGAGCATACACATATTAATATAGTACTAGTAGCATAATATATTTGAATTTAGTATTATAATTTATTAATATATTATCTTATGTATTAACTAGAAGACACAAAAAGAATAAAGAGGCGTATATCGAGGGTTGAAATGAGATGATATATATATTATAATCCCATTTCCAATATTATTTTATGTATTAGTAATATAAGATTAAACTATTAAACAAAAGAAAAGAAAATAAAAAAGAAAAATGAAAGTAGGTACTACGCCGACGGCCAAAAAGAATAAAGAGGCGTATATCGAGGGTTGAAATGAGATGATATATATATTATAATCCCATTTCCAATATTATTTTATGTATTAGTAATATAATATTAAACTATTAAACAAAAGAAAAGAAAAGAAAAAATAAAAATGAAAGTAGGTACTACGCCGACGGCCAAAGGTCGGGGCCGTCGGCGTAGCCTCTACTGGCTAACGGGGTTGCCGCCCGCCGTCAACGGGGCCCACCTGGCAGGAGTTACGCCGACGGCTTGGGATACGCCGACGGCAGCCCTCGGCGTAAATTGGGCCTACGCCGACGGTATTTATACGCCGACGGCGGCCCTCGGCCTAAATAGGCCTAAGCCGACGGCTTTGGGACGCCGACGGCCCATTACGGGCTGGCGAGTCTGCCAGTCTACGCTGACGGCCCCGACATTTGGCCGTCGGCGTAGACTTCGGCCGTAGGCGTCAACCGCCTCTCCCGTAGTGCCAAAGTAGACATAACTAGCTAGTTGCCTGTGCATCGCAACGGGGCATACATATTCTAGTGGTTCGACACCAATCTTTGTTCGACATATACCTTACACCCACCATATTCTTGATTTGGTAAGATTTAATTTGATTTGAGTATGGGTTGGAGAAGGCAAGGAAATTTTTGATTTATTTGAAGTTCTGGTAAGATTTGATTTGATTTGGGTATGGATAGGGGAAGGCAAGGAATTTTTTGATTTAGTTGAGCTTTTTGTAAGTTCTGGTAAGAGGCGAACCTACCAACTCCCTTTAATAGTAGAGATAAATAGATGACACCACATAAATAGCCGCAACAGTAATTTCTTTCAACCGTTAAAAACAGTGCTGAGAGCACACTGAGTTGAGAATCTGAAAAATGAAACATGGATGCCATTTTTTCTTTAAAGGAGACAAGAATACACATTTAGAACTTAGGCATGCAGGGCCTGTTTAGTTGAAGAATCAAATTGCCATGCCTTAGGTGAGGTGTTAACCCCACATGTGGCTTGCCAGAATGTGTGGCAAAATCCAAGTGTTTGGTTGGTAGCGATGCCTTAGGTTAGGTGTGGCAGATTTTGTGTGGTGTGCGTTTGGATTGCTTCCACATATGTTGGCAAAAAACTGTGGTTTACGTTTGGTTTCCGTTAGAATCACCATACTGATAGGGTGGTGAGATTACCTGCCATTTGTCTTACAAATCAATCATATTACCACATGCTGAAGAAAATGTAAGAAGATTTGGTCACAATATAATAACCAGAAAACAATCACATGGGGCATTTTCTATTAATCCCATCTGCGCAAAATAGGTCACAACCACAATTCAGTATCAAGATACAAAATAAGATAGATGCATGCAAATTCTAACCATCAGTGATAAAGTCATGAAGTAATAGTTATAGCCATAGCACAAGTTCCAGCCAAGTTACATTAAAGTGTTTCACTACACATCAACAGATCTACTCCCTCCGGTCCAAATTAGATAACTTCCATTTGTATACATATCTATGTACACATGTATACAAATGGAAGTCATCTAATTTGAAATGGAGGGAGTACTTCCCTAAGGCAATAGACATAGCACGAGTTCAACTCCCAAAAGCAGCAAGAAGACACATCGCACGTCGTCATCTAAATACCAAAAGTTGCCACCTTCTAAACTTCACGAGTTGCCATTTCTAAACATCACAAGTTAGCAATGAACAAACTTCACAGGTTGCTATTTACTGAACATCATCTTTGTTGAAGAACTTCCAAACCCATGTTTCGAAAGTTCTGTCACTTGCCCTGCATAACCAACCATGTAAATCTTCATTGCCCTTGCAAGGTAAGTGCACACCAACAGTAATTCTTTGATCCGTGGTAATTGGGAGTACCTCCAACCTCTACCATAAACTAGCGTAAGGGCAACGACCTGGGGCATTTGAGGGGAACAGCGGAAGCAAGGGATTGTTGGAGTGATCTCAATGTAGAGTTGATTTCTTCAGCAGACTTTGCGAAACGACTGTTGACTTTTGATGGCTTCTTAGTAGGTAACCTACTACCTCTTGGGCGCTTCATACCAACTCGGCTAGTGCTAGATGAGGAATTATCACCACCTACAGGTATTGGAGGTCTTTTAGGACCATATGTTGTTGGCAAAGTGTCAGAATCCTCCTCAAGAGGCCCCTCATGTTGTGGATAGCAGTTAAGGTCATACAACCCTTCATCATTTTCCAAGTCATCAGAATCAATTGTGCATGTCTGTTGGTCCATGGCCAAAGAACAATCAGCACTAGTGTCTGTGGATAGCTCCTGCATCTCATATTAGAACTTGATGGGCTTAGAAAGCAAGCGCCTTGCTCTATCCTGCATTACAAGCACACAAACAATAAGTTCCTAAATGCAATAGCAATAGTAAAAAAGAAACTAAAATATATGTACATTGAGGAAGACTTTTCAGACTCGAAAATGGTTACCACACAACAACAACAACAACAACAACAACAACAACAACAATTACAACAAGTCAATAACAAAGCCACTTCAGCCAACCAACTTTGATTCGATGGCTCACAGCTTCATCAATATCACCATCCTTCTGCAGCATTAACCCCAAATATCGAAAGGTGTCCTTCTAAGGTACCACCTGCTCATCAAGGCTAACTTCCTCCTCTTCCTCATGCCTAGCAGTACTGAAACCACACCTCATGTAGTCAGTTTTAGTTCTACTAAGCCTAAAACCTTTCGATTCTAAATTCTGTCTCCACAACTCTAACTTACTATTAACCCCCGCCCGACTATCGTCGACTAGCACCACATCATCTGCAAAGAGCATACACCATGGGATGTCCCCTTATATATCCCGTGTGGCCTCATCCATCACCAAAGCGAAAAGATAAGGGCTCAAAGCTGATTCCTGGTGCACTCCAATTTTAATTGGGAAGCCATCAGTGTCACCATCGCTTGTTCGCAAACTTGTCACAACATTGTCGTACATATCCTTGACGAGGGTAATATACTTTGTGTTTCTCAAACGCCCACCATATGACATTCCGTGGTATCTTATCGTAGGCCTTCTCAAAGTCAATGAACACCATATGTAGGTCCTTCTTTTGCTCCCTATATCTCTCCATAAGTTGTCGTATCAACAAAATGGCTTCCATGGTTGACCTCCCAGGCATGAAACCAAACTGATTTTTGGTCATACATGTCATTCTCCTTATGCGGTGCTCAATGACTCTCCCATAGCTTCATTGTATGGTTCATCAGCTTAATCCCACGGTAATTAGTGCAACTCTGGACATCCCCTTTATTCTTGAAGATTGGTACTAATATACCATGCCTCCATTCTTCAGGCATCTTTTTTGTTCGAAAAATGAGGTTGAAAAGCTTGGTTAACCATACTGTCGCTGTCTCTCCAACGCCTCTCCACGCCTCAATGGGGATATAGTCAGGGCCCATCGCCTTGCCTCCTTTCATCCCTTTTAAAGCCTCCCTGACCTCCGCCTCCTGGATTCGCCGCACAAAATATCTGTTCATATTATCAAAGGAGTCGTCTAACTCAACGGCAGAGCTCCCATTCTCCTCATTGAACAGCTTGTCGAAGTACTCTCGCCATCTCACATCTAATATCATTAAAAAAATCGCCACTCTTGCTGATTGCTGCAGCAATGTACTTCCAGTTTTCCTTGTAGTTCTTGAAGTGGTGATCAACTTGAGCAAGTGTCACTCCCATAGCAATTTTCTATTTAAGGCATCAACACACTTCATAAGATGATGCTTCCTGGACCTAAATCCCGCACGTTGTTCCTTCATGTATTCAATGACCAATTCAACATAAACTTGGTCTGATCATCAGCCCAAGAAATAGTCCTCTCACGAGAGCACCCATCACCATCAGCCTTCCCATTTCCCTTGGCCACCGCTGTTTCTCATGGAGGGAGTTAAAATAGGTGAGGCAAATAAGCATGAAACAACCTAAAAAATTACCAAAGAGAAAATAAGTGCTACAGTACAAGTTTAAAAAGGTACAATCAACAGTCTCACATGAATTAAGTACAAAACAACCAAACATAACAAACTAACGCTCATGTTTGGTACATAGAAATATGACAGATTACATATTAACTTCTTAATCATCTTGATCATGAGCTGCTAAGTTATCCTCTCACATTATTTGAGCTAGTATGCCCAGACCATGCCTGACTCTCCTTGTAAACGTCACGACGGTCTCGTCTACTCTGTGGAAGGGGAGAGTACCAAGTAGCATCATCAATTCATCATAGACATACTCATCAGGACCATCATCTAGGATTCAGTTATGGAGTGCACAGCAAGCAAACACAATTTTTATATGTGTTTTCAGCGGAAAGGTACCAACAAATGCTCTTTCGAGGGGTTGTTCTAAGCGAGGAATGGTGATGGTTGAATAACTTCCTTGGGTTCTCAGGCTCTCTAGTTCCCCTATATTCCTTTAGGTGATATCGAACACCATGATATGGGGGTAGATACCAGGTCTTGCAGTATATCCCGCATCCGCTAGATTTTTTTTTACCTATATCATGATGGTGCTAACACATTAGCTAAGAACTGAATAAAGTTTCAGTTGAAGCCATGGGTTAGAATCCCACTTTCTGGTATTTTATGGCCATTGGGACATGATAGGGCATCTTGGAGCACATAAGAATCATGGGCTGACCCCTCCCATCCAGCAAGAACATAGATAAACCTTAGGTCAAAATCAACGGCTGCTAGCACATTTTGTGTGGGATTAGACCTTTTACCCCTAAACCTATCCTGCATGTGGATGGGCACACATGCTGGTATATGAGTACCATCCAGACCTCCTATGCATCCCTATGCAAAGAGGGAGCTAGTTTCAAACAGACTGAATGGAACCTATAGATACATTGCAGATACCAGTGAATAATTTTGGATGTTCCTCAAAGTAAGGGTGAAATCTGGAGTTACTTATCTTCAAATGTGTTTTGATTGTTCTGATGCATATGACATCACGGGCAAGGACACACCAGGGCATCTAAAATAGCATTGAAGTACCTACTAATTGTCTCGCCTGATCGATAAAACTCAAAACCAACTGATCTGTGTTTCCCAATTATGTCCCACAACATGGATGAACATGACAATTTGCTCCTCCACTGTTACATGAATGTGTCTACCAGTAGATTACGGCATCTCAGGTTGGCACACAAGTTGTGAAACACAACTTTCTGCGTGCGCAACTCTCTTACGCAATGAGCCTCGGTTCCATAATACATACAGTTTAGGCATGACACCCTTTCAACATCTCGTTCGAGCATGGGCGCATAAGTTACAGATTTTCTCTTCCTTTTCGGATATTAATCCTGTACCAGTACATGGCTAAACACACAATAATCGCAGCAAGCAATCTGCTTCTCCACATGTGGTACATGATAGTAATGCGCGTAATATTGTAAGCATTCTGTGCTTGTACCAATCTATGAAACAATAATGCAGGTAATAAAACTATGATGGCATCAGTGTGTATAACTACATTAAAAAAATATCCAACACAAGTTGAAGAGAGGGAAACTCAAGGGAAGAACTTATGATGCACCGGATCTTTGAGAAAATAATGCAAAGAAATGTTAAATCTTACATTCACACAACAGATTTTACATGGAATGGATTATCTGTTCTCTCACTCATACAAGCACGCAGCAAATACAAAAGGGGGTTGCGGTGTTACCTTATACGTGCAGTAGGAATACGAACGATGAGCCGAAAAGATTGGGAAATCCGGAGATCTTTGTAGATGGCTGCTCTTTTTTTCTTCAAAAATCAAGAGGTACAGATCTGCATGTACGCGATGAATATGAGCTGAGGGAGAGAGGAGATGGAGGAGAGATTGATGCGGTGATAAGTAATTTTACCAGGGAGTAGAATATTGCATCTTTTCTTCAACTGGCTTGATCAGGGGTAGCAGTGTGAGGGGAGTTGAGGTAACGAACTGAGGGTGAAAACATAAACGAAGAGGTGACTTTTAACCAGGTTCACGGGGATTTTTTTCCGGCTGCGTTGACGCACCGGGGCAGTGTGGCGGGGAAAACGAGCGCCACACCTTTGGCGAAAATTTCTGTGGCGGAGTCCCCTCCATGCTGCGGCAAGCCTAACCTTAGCTCAAAGCCAAACAACTGCTTATGAAGCTGTGGCTCGCCTAACCTTAGGCGTGGCAAACTAAGTCTGGGAACCAAACATGCCCGTAAGCAGTGCCACAAGCCATTTGATCACTATTCAACAGGCTTCTGTGCAAAATTGTGACGCTAACCCTATGCTTGGCTGGTAACATTGACATAATCTTAGTATCATTTCGCGTTCCCCACTTTTAATATTAAGTAAAATCTACTGATCACATAGAATGCATTGATCTAAATTAGGTTCAAGAAACAAGAAGGAGTTTCATACGAAGATCTCTCTACTGGCTTGATGGCACGAGGATGAAATGTTCAAAATTGCAAATAATTGAGAGAAACCGTGCTCGAATCCGCCTACTGGTTCAAGCCTTAGTGGACAAGTATAATGAGGATCACAATCTGTTGGGGGTTTGCTCTCTCCCTCCCTCTCTCTCTCTCTCTCTCTCTATAGGATATATACCAGTGTTCAACTGTTTTATTGTCCTACTCGTGTAACAATTCTCATCCCTTTTATGCTTCTTATTTTTAGCATATTGCATATGAACTCAAAGATGTTCTACACTACCAATGTATTTCTGAGAGCCATGGCACCATCCCTAAGAAGAGTAGGTACTATCATTTGAACTTTACCATGAAGACTAAAGGAGCTGATGATTCTGAGTGTGGCACCAGCGATATATTCTTTGTTGAAATCAAACTTTTGGAAGGAGAATATGAAGAAATGGCTGTTACCCGTTTCTGCATGGTCAAACCTAGTGACAATGGTATTACCTTTAGAGCTTTGCATTTGTTATGCTTATATCTCAAAACTGGTTCATACAGTCATATCCAATTACTGTATGCACACATTTGCGTATTTGTTTACCTTGAGCTGCTAAGATATTATTGTGTGTTTGTGCCTTTTTTGTTACATGTCATTTAATCGACAAACATGTTCTTTTCTTTCTTCTGAATAAAGGTCACTGCTATGGTTGTACTAATAACGGAAGTGCTGGTTTGAAGCATCCCAACAATTCCTCTTCATATCTTGGTGGTCACGTGAACGTAGCATATCTGCCATCTGAGTGGATCGACTCTGACGACAATGTATGATGATTTATTTTCTGGCTAGCATTTTAACAATTTGTTGCTTCATTGTTAATCACATGTGTTTTCCCCTCTTTTACAGATGGATGAGGAGGAGGCTAGGATAAGACACATATACAAGGTAATGTCATATTTTTGTGCTGCATAGTACCATTTGCATGTTTTTCGCAAAAAAAAAAATAGTACCATTTGCATTAACATGATGTTAGTATCTTGATTAATTACTCTTTGCTTATGTATTTTATGTAGGGCGTTGGTTCTCTTTAGGGCCTCAGTGATCCACATTTTGAGGAAATTTTCACTCCCTCACAGGAAACAGAGGTCTTGAAAATGTGAGGACACCTGAGTGAAACATCACAGCCCTTACAGTTGTAAAATGTCGCCGGTGGTGGTGAAGTTGTTCTCGGGAAGAAGATGCGGACCTGATTGCTTTTTCTTTATGATAGTTGGGGTCCTTTCTACAAATTTCAGGGTCATGTTTGTATTTTCAGTTTCATTAGGGTCCTGTATGCTCACTGCTGTAATCACCGCTTTGACTAATCTATGCAGTCGGGGCTTCGTGCCCCTTTGTTTGTTCAATAAATATATATTCGCCATCATCAAACCTTCCAATGCTAATTTAGTAGTTTGGTCCAAGGCACCAAGAGAAATCATATGGTTTGAGATGGACCTAATTATGCCAAGTTACACTTGTGCTATTACTTTCTGGTTTCCATCGTTGATGCTTTAGCTTTTGCTTATTCTTCTAATAACATTTGTATGTTATAAGTTGTGATTTGTTAATAAGCTGTACTATCTGCAGTATTATTACTGTAGCAAACATGGTTGTCTGTTAATATGGAAACAAGAATATGTAGAAATATGAATATAGAAGTTTCCATGGAAGATCCCGTGTCCCCCATGATTACCATCGTTACATGAGTCGATTGTGACTGACCTGTGAGATGGTGGTTGAGGTTTACTGTCATCAGGCTCACAAGACCAACCTTTTTTACGCACGTGTGAGGTAAACAACAAGCTAGGTTTTGCCATGCTATAGTAAGATGCCAAATGCTTATGTTCTTTGTACGGCTAAGCAGAGTGTACGTAAATCGAAGCATGCACAATCAAAGTTTTTTTTAGGTTTGTAGCATCTACTTCACAAATATAAGATGTTTTAAATATTTCAATATGAATTACATACAGATTCAAATGAGTAAACAAAAACACTAAAATGTGTCTATACAAAAAAAGTTAAGGCCTCCTTTGGTTTGTACTCACTTTGATTCATATAATTATCGTTGAAATGGATGTATTTAATATTAAAGTATGTTTAGCTATATTGGTTTTAGCGATACTCCCTTCATTTCAAAATATATGCTGTGTTAATTTTTTTCCAAAGTCAAACATGCACATGGTTGACCAAATTTTTAGAAAAAAATATAAATATCTACAACATCAAATTTGTGTATCATTAGATCCACCACGAAAAATATTTTCATATTTTATTTATTTTCTATCGTATATGTTGATATTTTACTCTATAATTCAGATGAAAGCTACATAAGTTTGATTTGCACGGAAATCGATACATCTTATATTCTGGAATGAAGGGAGTAATTAATATAGATCGAAGGGAGTACACTCGGTCCCGGTTTTGACCAATGCTCTGGCGACAAACACGTGGTGCACTGCGAGGCATTGGTCCCGGTTTTTGGCAAAAACCGGGACCGTTGCCCCTCCACTGGCTATATAAGCCCCCAGCCAGCACTTTGCCATTTTGCCTCAAAAAATTTCAGGATTGTGTTGGGGTGGGGTGGGTGCTAGAATTTTTTCCTTTGATTGCACACCCGGTGTTCGACGAAATGTCCGAGCCACACTTAGGTCCTCAGAACACCGTATCCTCGGCCGAGGTTAGCAACCTTATCTTCTCCATCTGTAACTGATACAAAAATACTGCACGTGTGCATATATAGTGGTCTTTTCACTATTCACGAAGTTATTGTAATGATTAATTATATGACGCAGATCGAAGCACGGATGTGATGGTTGTACAGCGATCGACGCGGGTCCGAGTTTATTACAAACCTGCATACATTTCTCGATGTGGCTAATGCAAACAAAGTGGATAATTTTATGCCTTGTCCCTGTATTGACTGTCGGAACGTGGCGGAGTACTCTTCCTCGAGAACACTTCAAGGCCACCTGCTTCGGAGAGGTTTCATTCCCGGATATTATTGTTGGTCCAAGCACGGAGAAAGAGGGGTTAGGCAGGAAGACAATGAAGAAGAGGAGGATGATGATAGCTATCCTATGTCCCCTGAAGAATTCGGTGACACTGCAATGGAAGACAATGAAGAAGATGGAGCTCCTCGAGGTGACAATGAAGAAGAACAACGGGCATCGGATGAGACCGCTGATGGTCTTGGTCGGGTCATTTCTGATGCAAAGCGAGACTGTGAAACAGGAAAAGAGAAGAAGTTGGAGACCATGCTAGAGGATCACAAAAAACCCTTGTACCCAAATTGCGAAGATGGCAGCACAAAGCTCGGTACCACACTGGAACTGTTGAAATGGAAGGCAGATTTTGGTTGTTCTGACACCGGATTTGGGAAGTTACTGCAAATAA
Source organism: Bromus sterilis (assembly GCA_950022295.1). Classification (NCBI taxonomy): domain Eukaryota; kingdom Viridiplantae; phylum Streptophyta; class Magnoliopsida; order Poales; family Poaceae; genus Bromus; species Bromus sterilis. The sequence continues at coordinate 380,793,328 of OX465595.1, read as the reverse complement.
TGAAGTCGAAGCTTCCACCGGATAACGAATTGCCCGCGACAACACACGAAGCAAAGAAGGTTATATGCCCTCTAGGATTAGATGTGCAGAAGATACATGCATGCACTAATGACTGCATCCTGTACCGCGGTGAAAAGTACGAGAGTATTGATAAATGCCCGGTATGCACTGCGAGTCGGTACAAGATCAGACAAGATGACCCTGGTGATGCTGAGGGAGACGACGAGCCCCCGAGGAAGAGGGTTCCTGCTAAGGTTATGTGGTATGCTCCTATAATACCACGGTTGAAACGTCTGTTCAGAAACAAGGAGCATGCCAGGTTGCTGCGATGGCACAAAGAAGAACGTAAGAAAGACGGGAAGTTGAGACACCCCGCTGATGGGTCGCAGTGGAGAAAAATCGAGAGAGACCACTCAGACTTTACAGATGAAGCAAGAAACTTATGGTTTGGTCTAAGTACAGATGGCATGAACCCTTTTGGAGAGCAGAGTTGCAGTCACAGCACCTGGCCTGTGACTCTATGTATCTACAACCTTCCTCCTTGGTTGTGCATGAAGCGGAAGTTCATCATGATGCCAGTGCTCATCCAAGGACCGAGGCAACCCGGCAACGACATTGATGTGTACCTAAGGCCATTAGTTGATGAACACTTTTGGAGCTGTGGGCCAAACCAGGTGTACACGTGTGGGATGAGGACAAACATGAGGAATTTGACCTGCGAGCGTTGCTTTTCGTAACCATCAATGATTGGCCCGCTCTTAGTAACATTTCAGGACATTCAAACAAGGGATACAATGCATGCACGCACTGTTTAGATAAGACTAAAGGTATATATTTGGATAAATGTAAGAAGGTTGTGTACCTGGGGTGTCGTCAATTTCTGCCGCCCAATCATATCGTGAGAAAGAAAGACAAGCATTTCAACAATGAGGCAGATCACCGGAAAAAGCCTAAGCTCCCTAAAGGTGCTGATGTATTTGGTATGGTGAATGACCTAGAAGTAATCTTTGGAAAGGGTCCTGGCAGTCAATCTGTTCCGAAAGACGTCGTTACCGGACACGCGGCCATGTGGAAGAAGAAATCTATATTTTGGGAGCTACCTTATTGGGTAGACCTAGAGGTCCGTTCTTCAATCGACGTGATGCACGTGACGAAGAATCTTTGCGTGAACCTACTAGGGTTCCTGGGCGTGTAGGGGAAGTCAAAAGATACACCAGAAGCACGGGAGGACCAGCAACGTATGAAAGATCCATACCACAGGCATACTAATAAAGGGCGTCTAAGCAGCTACGCTCTTACCAAAGAAGATAAGGAAATCTTTTTTGAATGCCTTAGAAGTATCAAGGTCCCGGCAGGCTTCTCGTCAAATATAAAGGGAATAATAAATATGGCAGAGAAAAAAATTCCAGAACCTCAAGTCTCATGATTGCCACGTGATTATGACGCAGTTGCTTCCGGTTGCATTGCGGGGGCTTCTACCAGAAAATGTTCGAGTACCCATTGTGAAGCTATGTGCATTTCTCAATGCAATATCTCAGAAGGTAATCGATCATGCAAGTCTGGAAAGGCTACAGAAGGATGTGGTCCAATGTCTGGTCAGTTTTGAGTTGGTGTTCCCCCGTCCTTCTTCAATATTATGACGCATCTGCTGGTTCACCTGGTCGACGAGATTGTCATTCTAGGTCCTGTATTTCTACACAATATGTTCACCTTCGAGAGGTTCATGGGAGTTTTAAAGAAATATGTTCGTAACCGTGCAAGGCCAGAAGGAAGCATCTCCAAGGGCTATGGAACAGAGGAGGTCATTGAGTTCTATGTTGACTTTATTCCTGACCTTAAGCCGATTGGTGTTCCTGAATCGCGGTATGAGGGGAGACTGAGTGGAAAAGGAACGCTAGGAAAGAAAGCAAAGATATTTCAGGACGGGCATTCTTTGACTCAAGCACACTACACAGTTCTACGAAGTTCTACCTTCGTCCAACCGTATATCGAGGAACACATGAATGTTCTACGCTCCAAGTTCCCGGGGGAGGATGACCAATGGATTCAAGTCAAACACATGGAGACTTTCGGCACTTGGTTGCAATTACGTCTCATGCATGACACCACTATTGGAAATCAACTCTACTTGCTGGCCGCGACACCTTCTGAGACTGTATTGACTTTCCAAGGGTACGAGATAAATGGGAATACATTTTACACGGTCGCCCAAGATAAGAAGAGCACCAACCAAAACAGTGGTGTCCGCTTTGATGCAACAAACGAGGATGGTACAAAGGACGCATACTATATATGGTTACATAGATGAGATATGGGAACTTGACTATGGACCTACTTTTAAGGTCCCTTTGTTTCGGTGCAGTTGGGTCAACATGAATGGAGATGGGGTACAGGTCGACCAGCTGTACGGCATGAAAACAGTGGATCTCAAGAATCTTGGTCACACAGACGACCCATTCGTCCTAGCCAAAGATGTGGCTCAGGTTTTCTATGTGAAGGACATGTCTTCTAGACCGAAAAAAGGAAAAAGAAGGATACGAATACATCAGACGGTGAGCCCAGGCGTCACATAGTTCTTTCAGGAAAAAGAAACATCGTGGGAGTCGACGACAAGACAGACATGTCCGAAGATTACGATAAGTTTCATGAAATTCCTCCCTTCACAGTGAAAACTGACCCAACTATCCCATTAAGCAATGAAGATGCTGCGTGGTTACGGCCCAAGAAGCGATCATAAGCAATGTAGGAAACAAGTGATGTGTAATAATGTATTGAACCTTTTATGTATTGAACCATTGGTGGTTTTTTTGTGATGTATTGAACCTTTTTTTGTGCTCCGCGATGAAATTGGATTTTTCGTGCGATGAAAAGGAAAAATTCCTCCTGTAATATCGTAAGCCATCCCAAGATGCATGTGTGTGTAATATGGGCACATTATCACAAACTATGCCGTGATTCAAGCCATAACATTGGTGGTTTGACCTAAATGACATGAAACCTCCAACATGATTGATCATTTTGTGAAGGATTTTTGTGATGTTTGATTTTAGCCAAGTTTAGTATTTTTACTTGCAAATATGACACATAATATGAAACCACGCGAAGGTTTCATTTTCTTTGGATGGGTTTTGAATTTTTTATGCCCGTTTGAAACCATATTCAAAACGGCGAGGATGATGATTCCTATCCCGGGGCTGAGCCTCGCTAAACTTGCAGTGGATCTCTGATGAAATAGCATATTTTGGACCTAGAAATGATTTTAGAAAAAAAATTAGAAGCAATATATCATGTACCTGTAGTTCAAATTTAGGCCCCCTCCTGCCGAATCGCCAGAAATTTGTCTTTTTCACGATTTTCGGCACCTCAAATATAGAAATTGTCTTTTAAATTAAATATTTTTGAAAACAGATAATTATTTTGGATTAGTTATTTAAATTGAAGCACTTTTCCTCTTGAAAGTTTTTTCAAATTCCAAATTATGCAATAAATATTTGAAAATGCATTTTTAATTGAAAATAGTAAAATTGTATAGTTAAAATAGTTAAAATGTATAGTTAAATAAATATTTTTGAAAACAAAAAATGGTTTTGGATTAGTTAATTAAATTGAAGTATTTTTGCTGTTAAAAGTTTTTTCAAATTCCAAACAAAAAATCTTTTTGAAGTGAAACACCTAACTAATTAAAAAAGAAAATAAATTTGAAAAGGGCGGGAAGACGAAAAGATTGCATAAAAATTGAAAAAAGGGTCAACGATCCCGGTTAATCGCAACAACCGGGACCGATGACCCTGGTGCGCGCGCTGCGACGTGGCAGCACCACGTCCCTCCCCGCCTAGGCCAACGATCCCGATTGGTAGCACGAACCGGGACCGAAGACTCAACGATCCCGGTTGGTGCGACGACCCGGGACCAATGACCCTTAGTATATACGCGCGCATCTATTCTTCCTCCCCAACTCCCCAACTCACTAAGGAAAAACGCGCGAAAATCCTCAGGACGCCGGCAGGCTGCCCGATCGCCACCCGCCACCGCCTCATCGTCCGCGCCCGCCGCCGCCTCGCCTCGCCGTCGCCGCCCGCCGCCGCCTCGTCGTCCGCGCGCCCCCCGAGCTCGCGCGCCCCCGCACACGCCGCCACCGGCCCCGACGCCAGCCCCTCCACGCCGCCCCCGACGCCAGCCTCCTCCTCACCCCTACGCCGGCCTCCTCCACGGCCTCCACGCCACCCCGCGACGCCGGCCGGCCTCCCTCCTTCGGTGAGTTCTCCTCCTCCTCCTTTTTGTCTTTTTTTCATGTTTTAATTTTTAGTTGATATTTTGTTTAGATTTTAGTTTGATTTGTACAAAGTTTGGAAATGTAAATGTGGTGCTCAGAAATATGTGAATGTGGTACAAAGTTTTGGAGCTGTGGTGTAGGAATATTTAGATGCATTGTTTACATTTTGTAATGTTTGGAAATGTAAATGTAAATGTTTGAAAATTCATTTTTGGAGCTGTGGTGCTCAGAAATATGTGATTCTTTTTTGTTGGGTGTCAAGTGGAAAATTAAAACTTTTGTTCCATTGTACCAAAGACTGATTCGAAATACTATTCATTAGGTTTTGATAGGACTATATGCATATGCTTATTTTCATTTGATTATTTGCATTATAATAGCTTGCAATTCTTAATTTGTAGATACTATGGATCCAATATTTTATAGAGATGAAAATGAGGAAAACTTGCTTCACGATATGATCAACGAAAATGAAGGTCAAGATGTCACCCGCACGTTTCTGAACGATTCCGGTGAGGGAGATGAGTCTCTCCACCGAGAAGAAGCATCGGACGGGAGACAAGCCGGCTCCGGCTCCGCCTCCGGCGGAACCTTTAATCTCGAAGACACCGGCGAGGTTGATATATATGTAAATTACTGTTAATTAAAATGCAGTTGTATATGTACATGCATATATTAACACTCTTTCTTATTTTAGCCCTCCGGATCCGGATCCGGCAATTCCTCCACAAGACCGAAACGAGGCCCAACCAAAAAGTTGGATGACAGTGTGAGGTATAGGATCGAAGAGGTCGGTCCAAACGGCGAACCGCTAGCTCCGGACGATGTCAAGAAAATTTTTGTGAAGTCTCGTGAGGGACAACATCCAGATCACCATTCGAGAATGGATGCAGCCAAAGGACCCTACAATCTCGTTTGTGTGCGACACCATGAAAGACAGGCTTTGGAACATGCTCATGCATAATTTCCTCCTGCGGATGCCAGAGGTGGATAATCCAGCTCAGGAGGCGGTAGCTAGACTGGAGCTAGAGACTAGAGTCAAGAAGTTTGCTCTCAGCAAGATGGCCGAGCAATTCAAGAATTGGAAGAAAAACTTGTACCTAAAATTTGTCAAGGTAGACAAGACTCCGGATTTCGAACACGGCTATGGTAAGATAAGAGAGCAGTGGGATGATTTTGTGGCGTACAAGAAATCGGAGTACGCGCAGCAAAGGTCTGAAATAAATCAGATGAATGCCGCTAAGAAGATGTACCACCATAAAATGGGGTCTGCTGGCTACGCCGGTTGCATGCCTAAGTGGGAGGCAATTGAGGCCAAGTATGTTGATGTCGGGATCACTCCAGAGCCTACAACATGGAACGAACGGACAAGAAACTGGTTTTACGGCCATGGGGGCACGTTGGACAAAGATGGGAAGGCAATATATAACCAGTCACACGCAGATGATCCCCTGCTGCCCATCGAAGATATTAGAGATGAAGTACGTGATATTGAAGCGGGACGGTTCATTCCCGATAGAGAGAACGACGAGCTCACACGCGCCCTAAAAAATAAAGAACACGCAGGACGAGCACGAGGCACGCCAGGCTCCAAGTGTTGGAAAGTTGCCTTCCCTCCGGAAAGCAAGAAATATCCAGATAAAATCCATCAGAGGAGGAAGGAAAGGGAGGCAGCTGAGAAAGCGACGGCTGAGAGAGAGAAAGCGGCGAATGAGGCTGAGAAAGCGGCTACCAAAGAGCGGCTACGTAATGTAGAACAAGGATTAAAGAGGGCGGAGGAGCTGATCGACAGAGTTAGCCAGCAAAGTGGAGGCCAACCTCAGCGGCTCTTGTTAGAAACTACATTCGATGCTACCGGCACCCCATCGAATCGGAAAAGCTCCCAAGCTTCCACGCAGCTCCAGGAGGGTGATGATGATGCACTGACAACGACTGCTCCTAAACGCTACCCAGTGGATTATATCACGGAGAGCACACGTTGTAAGCTTAAGGTGCAAGTGCTGAACTTAAAGGTGACGGTGGTAGTCGGCATGGCCCTATCAATCCCGGAGAAACCAACTTATCATTGCAACCCGACTCCAGAAGGGTACGCTGTCGTCATGGTGGATGATGTGATGGATAATTTTGAGGAGCTGAAGCTGGACCACCCTGCAGGTGAAGATAGGGAGCTGACTGAACTAGGAGAAGCCAAAAAGTGGAGTGTTCTATGGAGAAAGGAGCACATCGTGCTTCCAAATTATGTGCCGCCAAGGTCACCCACTCTTCAGAAGAGCAATCCACCTTCGCCGCCACGTGACCATTCTCCACCGCAACCATCGCCTTCACCGCCTCACCACTCTCCGGCTCAGCCGTCTCCACCGTCGCCTCAGGCATCTCCACCGTCGCCTCAGCCGTCTCCATCTCCTGAGCCTCAGAGCCAGAAGCGGAAGCGTACCTATACTAGGAGGGGCAGCAACAGCATCAGCAGCAAGAAATCACCGAAACGTAAGCGATCACCCCTCCCAAAAGTTCCTCATCAGAATATGAAGAAGCTACCCGGAGAGATGACACCTAAGGAACTGGAAGTGTCCGCACAAATGTCTTATGAAAAGTGGAAGATTGCTGTGGCCAACAAGAAGAAGCCGATAGAGCCATTGTTCCCGCGCACCCCAGAAGATCACGCCGCGTGCGTGGAACTGAAGAAGAAGCTTCACAACCCCATACCGCTCACATCAGACTATGAACGCTCTATTACAAAGTCGGCTGAGGCAAAAGAGCGGAGAGTCGGAAAAGAGACTGCCCAGCTCGGACTACAGGAAAATCAACCGATCGAACCGCTCAAAGTGTACACTTGGCCGTGCCCCCAGCAGCATCAGGTCGATGCGTATGATCCGAACAAAGATACGGAGTTTATAAGACAGTAAGGAGCAAAAGCCCACGCAGTAGGAATGTCTATTACTGAGTACCTGAGCCGTCTGGATGAGTTCGAGACCGGGAACGACGAGGAATTCGTACCGGCATACCAATACCGACACGGGTATCCTCTCGTCAAACCCGAGTTAGTCAACGATCTACCAACAAAGATGCGAAAATTGCATGACTGGTACATGGAAAAATCTGCTAAATCCAAAGACTGGATCTACGCTAAATTTCAGAACAAGCATTACGGGCATGGACAAGGCTTCGATCTGATTGAATTCTCAGAATTATTTCAGTTTTACCAAGGAGACGCCATCGACAAATCTATCGTCAGTGCATATTGTCTGTAAGTACCATTAATTTCAGTGATCAAGCCTTTCTAGCTCAGCTCATTCGTTTCATGTACAATCTTACACTCATCACTAAACTAATTATATATGCAGAATGAAGATTCTCGAATGCAAGAAAGGACAAATCTATGACATTGGGTTCGTTGACTGCCAGTTCGTTCATGAAAGAACTCTCAAAGATAAGCCCAACCAGACAGAGAACAACTTGTTGCAATCGTTGACGTATTTCTGCACAAGAAGGGAAATACTATTTCCTTACAACTTCGAGTGAGTGTTACTGTCTCGCACACATTCTATTTCGCTTGCTCGGTGTTAAGCGTATAATTGACTCTTTATGCGTGTGCATCTTCCACTTTATTCTGTTGATCATTGTTCCGGACGAAGGAGTAGTAAAAGTCATGGACCCGGGACGCAGATCTATGAAATCATGGGAGGACATGCAGGTATGCCTCCAGAGGGCTTGGAAACGGTTCACCGCCAAAACACCGGGTCTTCCGGCAGAGCTTACATTTGAACCACTGAATGTAAGTACTACTTGATAGATCCGCGCATCTTTTTGATTCTAGTTTCAGTATAATTATCATGCTGATTATAATATTCATTGATCTCCGTTCTCGTAAAGTGTTTGAGACACGGACCGGGGAATAACTTATGTGGATATTATGTCTGCGAGTTCATTCGCCAGACGACCAAAGAGACGGCCGCAACCCGAAACATAAGGAAAATTGAAGTACGATAAACAACATTCAATACTTTAATTTATTGCGTTAAATTGTGTTTAGTTTCATTCATATATATTGATCCCTTTCTTTTAATTAGATCGAACGAATGCGGGACGGTCTTCTACCACGAGAACGCGTGCGAGCAATTCAAGAGGAAATCGCCGGATTCTTATTAGACCATGTCATAGCTCCGACCAGAGAGTTCTTTCACCCTCATTTTTTGGAAGACAAGTGGCCAAGGACCGATGTAAATTAGATCGAACTCGTGTGAGTACCGTTTGTGTAATACATGTTCCACCAAGCACGAGGAATGAGATGGTGTATATGATATATTCGTGACGATAATGTGTAATATATATTGTGGTTCCTTCATTGTTGCTTTATATATATATATGGTACCATTTAATTGAATACAAAACACAAAATAAATAAATGGAAAAAATCAGAAAATCCTGCCGCACAGAAAAAGAGGGCAAAATCCTGCCGTGGCAGTGGAGGCCCGATCCCGGTTCTTCCTATCAACCGGGACCGATGACCCCTCCCCCCCTCGTTGCGCGCCTGGCCACGTGGAGCCTCTTCGTTCCCGGTTCGTGGGCCAACCGGGACCAGCATTGGTCCCGAGTTATTGGTCCCGGGTGTTGAACCGGGACTGAAGGCCCATATGAACGGGATAATATGGGGGTATGTCCACTAGTGGTAGGAATGCTGAAGGATAGGAATTTTTTAGGAAAAATTCCTCTGTAGCCCTTTGGTTTATAAAAGTGGGTTCTTATTTCTATGGAGGATGGGAATAAATTCTTCACATTTTAAAAGAAAAATATATTAACATAGACTGAATGAGAAAATACATATCCTATGAATCAAATGACATCTTTTTCCCTATAAAAAATGAGATGTATATCATCTTATTTTCTATGGTTTACCTATTCTTATGATTTTTATTTCCTTTAAATCAAAGGAGGCCTAAAACATGTTATAATTGTGATCCATAGTTTTGAAAACCGGATCGGACCGCTGATTCAACTGGAAAAAATCGGAATCAAAGCCTCTATTTCATTAAGCGCATTGGAGCAGCTGGTAGTTTTAGTACTAAACCGGTCACCCGGTCCGACCGGCTCAATGACTAAGCTAGCATTGGAAAAACTAAATGGTGGAGAGTGGGACTGGAACCTTGCACCTTAGATGTGTCCGCCCGTTTTGTTGTCGTGACAAACAGAGCTTAGTATCGTTGTTGTGCAAGAGTCATGTTTTGCCTATACTATCATTCACCCGGCAGCACTGAAACTCCATCACAAGATTTCTAACGGTGTGTACCTAGGCATCATGCGTGCTTAGTGACTTGGCTACTATTATCTTTTGTTGCTTTTTGCTAGGAGTCTATGGCCAGTTGTTGCTCATGTGCTGAATACCATCACAATGTTATAGTGTTATGTGTACTATTATTTAAAATTGCAAGTCGGCCGCGGGAGGAACCTTTATGTCAACAACACTTAGTGCTGCCACAAAACTATTAGATGAGATGATGACCAACTATTCTCAATGGAAAACCGAACGAGCTCTAACAGGTAGGAAGGTAAACTCTGTCGAGGAGATTTCCTCCCTAAATGAAAAAGTTGACTTGATTATGTCTCTACTTACCAAGCAATCTCCTATTGATCCTCATGTTGTCCCTTTAAATTCCTTGGTTTCTCAAGAACAAGTAGATGTGAATTTTATCTCTAGAAACAACTTCAATAATAATGCTTATAGGAGTAATTTTGCTAGCAATCCTAGACCGTTCACATCCAACAACTATGGAAACAACAACACTTATCCTAGCAACAAGAACTCCACTTTTGAATTAGAAAACATGCTTAAAGAATTTATCACTACTCAAAAAGCCTTCAACAAGAGTGTAGAGGAAAAATTAGATAAATTAGATAACCTCTCTTTGAAGGTAGACAACCTAGCCCTTGATGTTGAGATGCTTAAAATTAGAACTTCTCCCCTCGAGGAGAGGAAGGCCACTCCTATTAATGTTATCCAAATGCAAACTAATGAAAATATTAGGATGATGGCTAAACTTAAAGAAAGATGGGCTAGAGAAAAGGAGGAAGAAGATAGAATTAAGAGCCTTCCCACATACCACACCTTTGCTACTATCCAAGTTGTTCAGGATACCCAAACTTTTAGCACCCAACACACTCCTAGTCCCATTGGACCTAATAATGGTGATGTTATTACCTCAACAATAGAAGAAGAAATTCCCATGAACATAGAGGCTTTCAAACAAGTGAGCCTAGATGACACCGCTACCACCCTTGATAGTAGTGACATTGATTTTGATAGTTGCACCCTTTCTGAAGTTATTATCTTGCTATACAAAATGTCTAGAGACCCCCACACTAGCACACTAAATCTTGCCTTCACGGAGCATGTCACTAATGCTCTCATTAAAGCTAGGGAGGAGAATCTTAGAGTAGAATCCTCCATACCTAGGAAGCTAAATGATGGTTGGGATCCTATGATCAAAATTAATTTGAATAACTTCTCTTGTTATGCTTTATGTGATGTTGGAGCTAGTACATCCGTTATGCCCAAAAGAATGTATGATATGTTTGAATTGAAACCTTTTGATCCTTCTTCTTTTGGTGTTAGCCTTGTCGATTATTCCGTAAAAAAAACTTTGGGGAAGATCGACGATGTTCTTATCATTATCAATGACAATTGTGTTCCCGTTAATTTTAATTTTATGGACATAGAGTGTGAACCTTTATGTCCAATTATTTTGGGACGTCCTTTTCTTCGCACCGTTGGTGCTGTTATTGACATGAAAGAGGGGAATATCAAATTTCAATTCCCTCTCAAAAAGGGGATGGAACACTTCCCTAGGAAGAAGATTAAGTTACCTTTTGAGCCCGTTACACGGGCTAGCTATTCTCTTTCACTTGATAAAACTTGATCTTTTTTCTTCTTGCCTAGCTCAAAGGCGTAAAAGAAAGCGCTTGTTGGGAGGTAGCCCAAGATGTTTTTACTTATGTTTTTAGTGGTATTGATGATTTTTACTACTGTGGCAACATCATTGTATCTTTATTTTCAAGCTTTGTGCCAAGTTTAGCCTCCAATTGCAAAAAAGTTCAAGAGTTGCGACATGTTGTCCAGAAAACAGATTCTGTCCTTGGACGGAAAAATTCACGATAAATCACCAGATCATCTTTTTGATCTGAATTGTTTAGACAGCATGCTCTATACAATTAGCTTTCGGGCGTATGTTCTGTGTTTTTTGATTTGAGTCGCAGAAGTACGCCAAAAAAACTATTTACTACCTGCTGGTCTGTTTTTCACAGATTCTACCACGTTTTAACTTTTCTCACTTTTGCAAGTCTTGCGCTAGCTTTTTCTTTGCAAAAACTTTTTGGCGGTCTTGAGAAACAGTAGCCCTTCAAGAAAATCTTTATTTCCAGTAGAGGAAAATTGTTTTATTGTGGGTACTAACCTCTCTAATCAGATTGAGGGGGGAAACTGTAGGGCAAAACCCCACTGCAGCTTTTACTTTATTAAAATAATAACAAAAGTTTACATGGCTTGAGATAAGCCCAGAATTTAAAACAAAGAGAATTTACATTGCAGATTCAAGCCATTCTTTGAATGACTCTAAATGTTTGTTTTTGATCCTTAATCTCAAGAGTTTCAGTTCACTGAAATAGTGTTCCTTCCAGTGTAACATGGAGGGAGCCTTGTTCCTGAAGATTTTGTCATTTCTTGCCATCCATATGCACCAAGCAACAATGGTTATGATGTCTACTCAGAATGGGACATTCAGTTTCAGCTTCATGTCAGTGATAGCTTCAAGAATTGAGGCATTGATGGTTCTGTTTGGGCATATAAAGTCCCAGCAAGAAGATGCAAATGGGCATGTCCAGAACAGGTGATGCAGTGTTTCTTCACTTTGGCAATTGAGGGTTGCACAGTTATAAGTCTGCAGGTGGAATCTCTAATCAGATTATGATGAGTTATGTATGAAGGTAGTTTTCAAGTGTGCGAGGGAAGATGATGAAAGAAGATAGTGTCAAATGCCCAAGCTTGGGGATGCCCCCATGCATCCCTAATAAATATCAAAGGAGACTCAAGCATCTAAGCTTGGGGATGCCCCCGTGCATCCCCTTCTTCATCAACAATTACTAGTTCGTCCTTCGTCTCACTATATTTTTTTATCACTTCATGCGTTATGTGATATGCCTGGAGCGTCTCATTATTTAGTTTACTTTTTAGTTTTCTTTAGCTTTGTTTGCTGTTCTTGACAAGTTAGAACCCAGCTTTCTTTGTGTGGGAGAGAAACACGCTCCACTTCAAACTAGAACACATCATAGGATTTTCATGCTTATCTTTCTTTTGTTGTGTGTTTTTTATCTTTTCGTAGCTACTGTCGTGTTTAGCTCTTAGTTTTCATTTTTATCTTTTTCAAGAGCTTTATTTTAGTTTTTTGCTGTAACTCTCTTTAGTTTTCATGTTTATCTTGTTAAGAGAGTTGGTTGTTGCACTGAGTTGTGTCTTGACTTAAAGTAAGTAATTGAGGTTGCTATTCAATTGTAGTAGTAACTTGCAATAGTTTTGAGGTATTGTTGTGAGTAATGTTTGAAATTTTGGTGTCAAGAGATCTAGCCTATTAGTGATAGGTGTCGTATTTTGGGCAATCCGTGTTTATTTATAAAAACTAAAAAAACTAGTTGAGAACTCTAGCTACTAGATGGATCACTAATCTTTGAAGAGATCGGATATTAGAGTACACTCACGTACCATGAGTCGAGGATGCGCAAGGATAACCAAACCCCCATACACTCCTCCTCGGGGTACTTGTCTCTTTGTGAACCTCCTGATTAGATTGACAGTTACCGATAATAAGTTGATATGTCCGAAATGTATCTATAATTTCTGCTTGCTCCATGCATGTTTTGTGTGATGTTGCTATGCTTTTGATACACTTTCATATCTTTTTATAACATATTTTGGAACTAACCTATTAATGGTTGCAAGAGTGCACAAGTTCTTGTTTTTTTTACTTTATGTGTAGGAGTTACTTGGATAAAGGAAAAATCACAAAAAGGAGCCTTGTAGGAGTTGGACTCTAACTCTCCCGAAATCTGTCCCCACCAGACAGGTTTTAAAGATCGCCTCGGAAACGCTAGAAGATGGCCTCAAACGGAAAAACTTAAAACTAAAAAGTTGTAGGGAATGTTTTTTCGGTGGATTTAGACATAAAATTCGGCCCAATCGGAGTTCGGACGCTTCCAGAAACCCCGAAATATAGAAGACGTAATCTGAATGACGGGAAAGAAATCACTAGTTTAAGAGTACTCGTTGTAACGAGTACCGCGTTTCCTCCACGTGCGACACTTGGCGCTTCGCGCGCGCGCCAAGTGGCGCGCTCTGGTGCTTTTCTGTTTTTCCTGTTTTTAGAGGCACGAGGGCCTTAAAAAAGAGTCACGAGCGCCTCAAAAAAGAGTCACGAGCGCATCAAAAAAGGAGGCACGAGCGCCTCAAAAAAGAGGCACAAGTGCCTCAAAAAAGGAGGCATGAGTGCCTCAAAAAAGGCACGAGTGCCTTTTCACGTTTTTCTGTTTTTCATGTTTTTAGAGGCACGAGTGCATCAAAAAAGGAGGCACGAGTGCCTCAAAAAAGGCACGATAGTGCCTTTTCACGTTTTTTTGTTTTTCTTGTTTTTTGAGGAGGCACGAGGCACGACTCGTGCCTCCCGCGGAGGTAAGGTCGTGCCTCTTTTTTTTCGAAAAAAATTTGATTTTTTTTTCACCAAAACGTATACAAAAAACGTGCGAAAACCGGAAAAGTCGAAAAAACCACCGAAAAAACCAATTTTAAACATCAAAAACGCGTACACAAAAATAAAAAAAATGAAATCCTGAGGGATCGCTGTGAGCGCGACACGTGGCGTTGTTCGCTGGAGCGGGCTGCGAACGAGTACTCCCTAATTAGTTGCTCCCTGACGGGAATCCGAGAGTCTATATAAAGAGAGAAAACCTAGGTCAAAGGGCACCACGAAAATTCCTCCCCCTTGGCAGCCGTCTTGAGGGGGAGATCAATCTCCACGGCAGCACCATCTCCAAGGAAGAAGAAGGGGCCAAGGGCCGCTGCCCCCAAGGGCCGTGGCCACCGCCGTGGCCGTGGCCGCCGCCGCCGCCATCTCCTTCATCTTCTCCGGGCTGCACCTCTCCATCAACAACTCTCTCTCTCACCATGTCCATGTGTGAGTAGTTACCCTCGGGGCTAAGGCTTATATCTTGATCTATGTGGTTTCTCTCTCTCCCATGATGTGATCTTTGTTGTGATCATAGGCTATGTTAATCTAGGATGATCCCATGATATTTCCCCTTCCTCTATGTATTGGATTGATGTACTCACTTGATCCTATCTAGTATAATCCCTGAGACCATGGTGACAGCGGTCTATTGGACATGGGTTAGAAGAATATTTTCATGAGTGATTTCCTCTTTTGTGTGTGGATTTAAGATTGAGAGTCTCTTGGTGCTTGTCTTTGACTATCCTTTAAATATGTTGTGGTGATTGTGGTACTCTCTTTGGATGGCCGCGGTGACATTGGGAAATCCATAGATTGAGAACTATGAACTCTGAGGAGAGCTTTTGTAGCCCTACACAATTCTCGTCCTCTCTTGACCACAAAGGAATGACCTCCGAGTACGTCTCCATTGCATGTTTTATGGGAAATATCATGTGATTAGACTATGTTAATGTTGTTGGGAGTTGCCACTAGTGAAAGTATGAAGCCTAGGCCTTGTTTCCATCATTGTTACACCGTTTGCACTCACTTTTGTTATTTGTTTCTTTGCTGCACTTTTTATTACAGATTTATATTACTTTGTTTTGCCACACCTATCACCCATATTTTACCATCTCTTCGCCGAACTAGTGCACCTATACAACTCCTAGTTGTATTAGGTGTGTTGGGGACAGAAGAGACTTCTTGCATCTTAATTGCAGGGTTGCTTGAGAGAGACCATCTTCAACCTCTACTTCCCTGAGTTCGATAAACCTTAGGTCATCCACTTGAGGGAAATTGCTGCTGTCCTACAAACCTCTGCGCTTGGAGGCCCAACATAGTCTACAAGAATAGAAGCGTGCGTAGACATCATAAGTTCATGAGTTCTTCGGACTAATGTAAGTATTGAAAGTTGACACTTCCACCTCCTCATATTTGTTAGCCTCTTTGGTACCGTGCATTGCCCTCTTATCACTCAGAGATTGGCGCATACCCTCCGGTGCATCCAAACCCTTAGCATGATACGCTCTGTCATCATAAACCTCCTTATATATTTCCTCAAAACATCCACCATACCTACCTATCAAGGCATTTCCATATCCTTTCCGAGATATATTGCCATGCAACATCCACCTTCTCATGACTTGATCTTCATGTCATACATGTTCCTGCTACACTGGCATAGGCATACATTTGCATACATCATGATAGCTACATCTTCTTTATGTTGAGTACCTTGTAAAGTGTGAAAGTTCTTCTATACTTCTTGTAAAATAGAGTGTTGCCCTTAAGTGAGGAAAAGATACCAAAGAGTGCAAATTTAAAAGATCCCAGAGAGGAAAAATAAGAGTTAAATAGAAAGAGCCATAGAGGCCACCAAAAAATACAAAAAGTACAAAAAAAGAGAGAAAGAAAATAAAAAGAGAGAAGGGGGCAACACTACTATTCCTTTTGAAAGATCCACACTCGTACTCCCTATATATCTTGTACTCCATAGAGATGATCATATATGCATATAGATATGTGGAGACCTTCACACTATAAACTTGGCTTGTATATTCCAATGATGAGCTTCCTCAAATGATCTCTAGGTCTTCTTGAGCGAGCAAGTTGGATCCACCCCCACTAGTTCCAATGGAGAGATTTTCTTAGCTCATATGTGCATCCGTTGCATGGCAATCCCTACTCCTCACATCATATCTATCATTTGGCCTTCTCTCGCGTATGACTGTCCTCATTGATGTGAGCCTTTCACACATTTTTGTCTTCCTCCACCACCATATCTCTCTCTTTGCCATCCTAAGTGTCAACTCTAGTGCTTACGCTCATCCATTGCATGAGTGCTCAAAATATCAAAAGGGAGTGGATCAATTTGACTTGTACCTGGCTAGTGGTCTGGGGACGAGTCAAGATAAGATTTCAAAGAAGAATAAGTGTGAAACTTTAGTAGATTGAGTTCTCAACTAATAAATATTTTTTCTCGTACTCCCATCTCTCACTTCTTGCACGCAAACACCATCTGGAGACATTCGAGTCACGGACAGCGAGAGATCTTGCACCTTAATGTTCTTATGTTGCTTGTTTCAATGCTAATATATACTCTTGCCTGTTATGACTTTAATTGAATTACATACCTTGATTGCTTTACTTAAAAGTTCTTATATGGTTAGTAGCATGTCACCACATAAATTATGCTTGTTATCATTTACATACTCGAGGACGAGCAGGAATTAAGCTTGGGGACGTTGATACGTCCCAAACGCATCTATAATTTCTGCTTGCTCCATGCATGTTGTGTGTGATATTGCTATGTTTTAGATACACTTTCATACACTTTTTATAATATTTGGACTAACCTATTAACTCAGTGCACCCCAGTGCAAGTTTATGTTTTCTGCTATCTTTTTATTTCAGGTTTTTCCATTACGTAAAATGCCAGAAAAATTCTTGAAAAATCCAATAAAAAAATAAGTGCAACGGAAGCTTCCGGAGAGCCCTGAAGGAGGGCCCGGGGGGGCACCCTGTGCCTAGGCGGCCAGGGGGCGCCTGCATTCCCTGGTGCCCCCCCCGGTTGCCCCCCTTCGCCTATTTATTTCCTTCGCCCTGAAACCTCCAAAGACATAAACCTTTTTCGCGATCTCGCCTTTGTTCCGTCGCCACCGCGCTTCCAAGATCGGGAGCACCAGAAGACCTCTTCCCGTCACCCTGACGGAGGGAGGATTGACCTCCGGGAGCTTCTCCACCACCATGGACGCTTCCCGGATGATCGTGAGTAGTCCACCTTTGACCATGGGTCCATGATCAGTAGCTATGTAATGTTCTCCTCCCCTCTTTTTTCTTCATGGATTAGACCTGGTGAGTTGCCCTACATGATCAAGGCACATATGTAATTCTTTCTGTTGTTTCTATGCTGCGTTTGCTAGGATCTGATGGATTATGAGACTATGTTCAGATTGTGATTGAGTAATATATTTGGTTCTTATCTTTTATATTTTTGTTCTTGAGTAATTCTTGCATGTTCTCCGTTGCTGTTTATTGCTTTGAACAAGTAGTAGGTAATGACTCCAAGAGGGAGTGTTATGCTTGATTGTGGTTTCATGCCCCCTGATGACTAGATTGAGTGGCAGAAACATGAGTCTAGAGGATGTGTTTTTGCCACAAGGGGGAAAACAATGGTACTTGTAACCGCGGTTGCAAAGATTGTATACTTTGCGAAAAGTTCTTTGATGCAGTTGTCTGTTGCTTTGGGTTACACTTTGGGTGGGGATCGCAACTTAATACCGGCGAGATGTTCTGGATAAATATCTCAAGGTGGATGATTTGTAGTAGATGATACGTCCAAAACGTATCTATAATTTCTTCTTGCTCCATGCCTCTTTTGTGTGATATTGCTATGATATTGATGAACTTCCATACACTTTTGATCATATTTGTACTAACCTATTAATTCAGTGCACCCCAGTGCCAGTTCCTGTTTTCTGCTGTTTTTCTATTTCAGGTTTCCCCCTTATTAAAAGTACAAGAAAATTTCCGGGAAAAATATAGGAAAAATCAGCGTACCGGAAGCTTCGCGAAGAGCCCGAGAAGGTCCAGAGGGGAGCCAGGGGGGCCCAGGCAGCCAGTGGGCGCGGCCCCACCCCTGGCCGTGCTAGGGGGGGCGCCTGGAGCCCCTGGCCCACCTCTGGCTGCCCCCTTTCGCCTATTTATTCCCCGTGACGAGAAACCCTCGGGGACGGAAACCTTTTTCGCGATCTCTCCTCTGTTCGGCCGCCGCGCTTCCAAGATCGGGAGCACCAGAAGACCTCTTCCCGGCACCCTGCCGGAGGGAGGAACCACCTCCGTGAGCTTCTCCACCACCATGGTTGCTTCCCGGATGAACCGTGAGTAGTCCACATTGGACCATGGGTCTATGATCAGTAGCTATGTGATGTTCTCCTCCCCTCTTTGTTCTTCATGGATTAGACCTCGTGAGCTGCCCTACATGATCGAGGCACTTATGTAATATTTCTGCTGTTGCTATGCTGAGTTTACTGGGATCCGATGGATTATGAGATTATGTTTAGATTGTGATTGAGTTATATATTTGATTCTCTTCTTTTATATTTATGTTCTTGAGTAATTCTTGCATGTTCTCCGTTGCTGTTTATTGCTTTGGCCAAGTAGTAGGTAGTGACTCCAAGAGGGAGCGTTATGCCTGATTGTGGGTTCATGCCCCCCGATGACTAGCTTGAGTGGAAGAAACATGAGTCTAGGGGATGTGTTGTTGCCACAAGGGGGAAAACAACGGTGCTTGTACTAGCAGGTGCAAGGATTGTTTACTTTATGCAAAGTTCTTTAATGCAGTTGTCTGTTGCTTTGAGTTTACACTTTGGGTGGGATTCACAACTTAATACAAGCGAGATATTCTGGATAGATATCTCAAGGTGGATGATTAGTAGGTAGATGCAGATGGATTTCGGTCTACTTGTCTTGGCGTACCGCCCATGATTTTGAGCCTCTTCCTTTCTTCATAGCATAATTAGCATTCGTTTGCGCACATAATCCTGTCAATTTCCCAGCTGTGATTTGTTTACCTCGCATGGCTATTTTATCGTATTTTGGGAGAGAGACATCACTAGTGAACATCATAGGACCCCGGTCCATATTTCTACTATTGTTTACACCTTCAATTTACTTTCAGTATTTACTTTTACGCAACTATCACTATCATTATTATCCTGTGTGTTTTATCCTTTGTAAACAACAAGGCCGGAGGAATTGACAACTCCTCTGTACTCGTTGGGAGCAAAGCTATCTGTTGTGTGTGCAGGTCCAGGTGAAGTTAGCAATCCTTAGATTGTCAACGGCGCCAATTGTTCACTTCACCACCTACTTGTATCTGTTGGAGTCCTACGGGAGACACTCTAAACCTTAGCATCTTTTCTAAGGGAAATTTGCCGATATCTACATCTCACCTTCCACTTGGGGTAACTAACGAGGGGTGAGACGTTATCTCGTGTATCAAGCAAATTTCTGGCACCGTTGCCGGGGACTCCACTCTTCAAGATAGGGGAGTTGCACACTTTCTTTTATCTTTGCTTTTTAGTCTTGTTAGTTTACCTTTCAGTTTTTGCTTTAGTGTCTTTTATCAAAAAACAAAAAAATAGTTATCTTGCCTGATGCTACTATGGGTTCCTCTGAGAACACCAAGTTGTGTGACTTCACTAGTCACAACAACAGTGACTGTATCTGCACTCCTATTGCTACACCTTCTACTTCAGCACCTTCTTATGAGATTAAACATGCTTTGCTGAACCTTATTATGAAAGATCAATTCTCTGGTGCTAGAGATGCTGCTGCTTTGCATTAAAAAAAATTTATTGAGCTTTGTGATATGCAAAAGTACAAAGAAGTAGATGGTGATATTGTTAAGCTTAAGCTTTTTCCTTTCTCCTTGAGGGATGAAGCTAAAATCTGGTTTCAATCCTTGCCTAAGAATAGCATAGATTCTTGGGATAAGTGCAAGGATGCTTTTATCGGGAAGTACTATCCCCCTGCTAAGATTATCCAATTGAGGAGCTTTATTATGAATTTTAAGCAATTGGATAATGAACACGTTGCCCAAGCTTGGGAACGCATGAAATCTCTTGTTAAGAATTGCCCTACGCATGGTTTGACTACTTGGATGGTTATCCAGACTTTTTATGCAGGCTTAAACTTTACCTCGCGGAGCCTGCTAGATTCGGCCACGGGAGGAACATTTATGTCAACTACACTTGGTGCTGCCACAAAACTTCTCGATGAGATGATGACCAACTATTCCCAATGGCACACCGAAAGAGCTCCAACAGTTAGGAAGGTAAACTCTATCGAGGAGATCTCCTCCCTAAATGAAAAAGTTGACTTGATTTTGTCTCTACTTACCAAGCAATCTCCTATTGATCCTCAAAATGTTCCTTTAAATTCTTTGATTGCTCAGGATCAAGTAGATGTGAACTTTATCTCTAGAAACAACTTCAACAACAATGCTTATAGGAGTAACTTTGGTAGCAATCCTAGACCGTTCCCCTCCAACAACTATGGGAACAACAACACTTATCCTAGCACCAAAAACTCCACTTCTGAATTAGAGAGTATGCTTAAAGACTTTATCACTACCCAAAAAGCCTTCAACAATAGTGTAGAGGAAAAACTAGACAAACTAGATAACCTCTCGTCGCAGGTAGACAATTTAGCCCATGAAGTAGAATTGCTCAAAATTAGAACTTCTCCCCTTGAGGAGAGGAAGGTGACTCCTATGAATTCTATCCAATTGCAAATTAATGAAAACATTAGGATGATGGCTAAACTCAAAGGGAGATGGGCTAGAGAAAAGGAGGAAGAAGATAGGATTAAGACCCTTCCTACACACCATACTGTTGCTACTATTCAAGTGGTTGAGGATATCCAAACTCTTAGCACCCAATGCACCCCTAGTCCCATAGGACCTATTGATGGTGATGCTATGACCTCAACCGTAGAAGAAGAAATTCCTATGACTATAGAAGCTACCAAACAAGTGAGCCTAAAGGACACCACTACTACTCTACTTGATAGTAGTGACCTTGATTTTGATAATTGCACTCTTTCTGAAGTTATTCGTTTCCTTCACAAGATGTCTAGAGACCCCCACACTAGCACACTTAATCTTGCCTTCACGGAGCATATCACTAATGCTCTCATCAAAGCTAGGGAGGAGAAGCTTAGGGTAGAAGCCTCCATACCTACAAAGCTAGAAGATGGTTGTGATCCTATGATTAAAATTAAGTTGAATAAGTTTTCTTGCTATGCTTTATGTGATGTTGGAGCTAGTACCTCTGTTATGCCCAAAAGAATGTATGATATATTTGAATTGAAACCTTTTGATCCTTGTTCTTTTGGTGTTCGTCTCGTCGATTCTTCCGTAAAGAAACCTTTGGGGAAGATAGATGATGTTCTTATCATTGTCAATGACAATTATGTTCCCGTTGATTTTACTATTATGGACATTGAATGTGAACCTTGTTGTCCAATTATTTTGGGACGTCCTTTTCTTAGCACTGTGGGTACTGTTATTGATATGAAAGAAGGGATTATTAAATTCCAATTCCCTCTCAAGAAAGGGATGGAACACTTCCCTAGGAAAAAGATTAAGTTGCCTTTTGAGTCCGTCACACGGGCTAGTTTTTTTCTTGAAAAGACTTGATCTATTTGCATTAAGCCTAGCTAATGGCTTTAAAGAAGCGCTTTCGGGAGGCATCCCCCAAGGAATTTAGGTTTTCCTTTTTGTTTTTCTTGTGTTTTTAGTGGTCTTGATGATTGTTAATACTGTAGCAACATCATTGTATCTTTACTTTTCAAGCTTTGTGCCTTTTATAGCCTCATACGACAAGGGAAGTGAAAGTTGTGACATGCTGTCCAGAAAACAGATTCTGTCCTCGTGACTAGAAAAATCAGGGAAAAATCCCAGTTCATCTTTTTGAGCTGAATTTCTTACACAGCGTGCTCTATACAATTACGAAACTTTCGTATATTCTGAGTTTTGTTATTTGAGTTCCATAAGTATCCCTAAAAAACTCTTTACTACCTGCTGGTCTGTTTTTCACAGATTCTATCCTGTTTTGCCTTTTCTTCGTTTTGCAAACCTTAAGCTTACTTTTTCTTTGCAATTTTTTTTGGCAATCTTGAGAAACAGTAGCTCTTCAAGATTATCTTTATTTCCAGTAGAGAAAAAATATTTTATTATGGGTACTAACCTCGCTAATCAGATTATGATGAGTTATGTATGAAGATAGTTTTCAAGTGTGCGAGGGAAGATGATGAAAGAAGATTAAGAAGTGTCAAGCGTTCAAGCTTGGGGATACCCCCATGCATCCCCAAGAAATATTCAAGGAGACTCAAGCGTCTAAGCTTGGGGATGCCCCCGTGCATCCCCTTCTGCATCAACAATTATCACTTCGTCTCTCGTTTCACTATATTTTTATCGCTTCATGCATTATGTGTTGTGCTTGGAGCGTCTTGCTCTTTATTTCCTTTTTAGTTTTCTTTAGATTTTCTTGCTGTTCATAACAAGTTAGAACCCAGATTTCTTTGTGTGGGAGAGAAACACGCTCCACTTCCAAAATTTAGAACACAACATAGGACTTTCCATGCTTATCTTTGTTGTGTTTGTTCTTTATCTTTCCGTAGCTACTGTCATGTTTTGCTCTTAGCTTTCATGCTTATCTTTTCAAAGAGCTTTTGTTTAGTTTCTTGCTGGAATTCTCTTGTGTTTTCATGTTTATCTTGTTTAGAGAGTTTGCCTGTTGCACTGAGTTTTGTGTCTTGACTTGAAGTAGGTAATTGAGGTTGTTATTCTTTTGTAGTAGTAACTTGCAATAGTTTTGAGGTGTTGTTTTGAGTAATGTTTGGACTTTTGGTGTCAAGAGCTTTAGCCTATTAGTGATAGATGTCGTATTTTGGGAAATCCGTGTTTATTTTCAAAACCTACAAATTAGTTGAGAACTCTAGCTACTAGATGGATCACTACTCTTCTGAGGAGTCGAATATTAGAGTACACTCACGTACCATGAGTCGAGGATGCGCAAGGATAACCAAACCCCCATAATCTCCTCCTCGGGGTACTTGTCTCTTTTTGAATCTCCTTATTAGATTAAAAGTAACCGATAATAAGTGCATGAGTTCTTCGGACTAATGTGAGTATTCGAAAGTTGACACTTCCACCTTCCCATATTTTTCTAGCCTCTCCTGTGTCGTGCATTGCTTTCTTCTCACTCCGAGAGTTAGCGTCCACTTTCGCCGGTACATCCAAACCCTTAGCATGATACGCTCTGTCATCATAAACCTCCTTATATCTTCCCTCAAAACAGCCACCATACCTACCTATCAA
Source organism: Bromus sterilis (assembly GCA_950022295.1). NCBI lineage: Eukaryota > Viridiplantae > Streptophyta > Magnoliopsida > Poales > Poaceae > Bromus > Bromus sterilis. The sequence continues at coordinate 380,769,927 of OX465595.1, read as the reverse complement.
GGCATTTCCATAGCCTTTCCGAGATATATTGCCATGCAACATCCACCTTCTCATGACTTGATCTTCATGTCATACATGCTACTTGCTTGATCGATGAGCCGCATGCTAGTTGGGCCTTGCCTAATCATTGCTACATGACGCTCTAGTATCATTGCATATCCTGCTACACTGGCAGAGGCATACATTTGCATACATCATGATAGTTACATCTTCCTTATGATTTGAGTACTTTGTAAAGTGTGAAAGATCTTCTATACTTCTTGTAATATATATGGTGTCGTCCCTAAAGTGAGGAAAAGATCCCAAAGTGGACAAATTAAAAGATCCCAAAGAGGACAAATTAAAAGATCCCAAAGAGGACAAATGAGAGAGAAATAGAAATAGCCATTGAGGCCACTAAAAAATACAAAAAAATAGAAAAAAGAGAAAAAGAAATAAAAAGAGAGAAGGGGGCACACTACTATTGCTTTTGAGAGATCCACACTCGTACTCCCTCTTATATCTTGTACTCCATAGAGATTATCATTCATGCATATAGCTATGTGGGGAACTTCACACTATAGAACTTGGCTTGTATATTCCAATGATGAGCCTCCTCAAATGAGCTCGATATCTTCTTGAGAAAGCAAGTTGGATGCACCCCCACTAGTTCCATTGGAGAGCTTACCTTAGCTCATATGTGCATCCGTTGCATGGCAATCCCTACTCCTCACATCATATCTATCATTTGGCTTTCTCTCGCCTATGATTGTCCTCATTGATGTGAGCCTTTCACACCCTTTTTGTCTTCCTCCTCCACCATATTCTCTCTTTTCCATCCTAAGTGTAAACTTTCTTGCTGATACATCCACAACGTATCTATAATTTCTGCTTGCTCCATGCATGTTTTGTGTGATATTGCTATGTTTTTGGTATACTTTCATATATCTTTATAACATATTTTGGAACTAACCTATTAATGGTTGCAAGAATGCACAAGTTCTTGTTTTTCTACTTTATGTGTAGGAATTACTTGGATAAAGGAAAGATCACAAAAGGAAGCCTTGTAAGAGTTGGACTCTAACTTTCCCTAAATATGTCCCCACCAGACAGGTTTTAAAGATCGCCTCGTAAACGCTAGAAGACGGCCTCAAACGGAAAAACTTAAAACTACAAAGTTGTAGTGAATTGTTTTCCGGTGGATTTAGATATAAAATTCGGCGCAATCGGAGTTCGGATCCTTCCAGAAACCCTGAAATACAGAAGACGTAATCTGTATGACGGGAATCCGAGAGTCCATATAAAGAGAGGAAACGTAGGTCAAAGGCACCACGAAAATTCCTCCCCGTTGGCAGCCTTTTTGAGGGGGAGATCAATCTCCACAGCAACACCATCTCCAAGGAAGAAGAAGGGGCCAAGGGCTGCTGCCCCCAAGGCCCGTGGCCACCACCGTAGCCGTGGCCGTGGCCGTCGCCGCCGTCGTGGCCGCCGCCGCCGCCATCTCCTTCATCTTCTCCGGGCTGCACCTCTCCATCAACAACTCTCTCTCTCACCATGTCCATGTGTGAGTAGTTCCCCTCGTGGCTAAGGCTTATATCTTGATATATGTGGTTTCTCTCTCTCCCATGATGTGATCTTTGTTGTGATCATAGGCTATGTTAATCTAGGATGATCCCATGATATTTCCCCTCCCTCTATGTATTGGATTGACGTACTCAATTGATCTGATCTAGTATAATCTCCGAGACCAAGGTGACAGGGGTCTATTGAACATGGGTTAGAAGAATATTATCATGAGTGATTTCCTCTTTTGTGTGTGGATTGAAGATTGAGAGTCTTTTGGTGCTTGTCTTTGACTATCCTTTAGATATGTTGTGGTGATTGTGGTAATCTCTTTGGATGGCCGCGGTGACATTGGAAAATCCATTGATTGAGAACTACGAACTCTGAGGTGTGATTTTGTAGCCCTACACAATTCTCATCCTCTCTTGACCACAAAGGAATGACCTCCAAGTACGTCTCCATTGCATGTTTTATGGGAAATATCATGTGATTAGACTATATTAATGTTGTTGGGAGTTGCCACTAGTGAAAGTATGAAGCCTAGGCCTTGTTTTCACCATTGCAATACCGTTTTCGCTCACGTTTACTACTTGTTTGCTTGCTGCAATTTTTATTACAGATTTATATTACCTTTCTTTGCTACACGTATCACCCATATTTTACCGTCTCTTCGCCGAACTAGTGCACATATACAACTCCTAGTTGTATTAGGTGTGTTGGGGACACAAGAGACTTCTTGTATCTTAATTGCAGGGTTGCTTGAGAGAGACCATCTTCAACCTCTACTTCCCTGAGTTCGATAAACCTTAGGTCATCCACTTGAGGGAAATTGCTGTTGTCCTACAAACCTCTGCGCTTGGAGGCCCAACATAGTCTACAAGAATAGAAGCGTGCGTAGACATCACTCGCTGACGCTCATCCATTGCATGAGTGCTCAAAATGTCGAAAAAGGAGTGGATCATTTTGACTTGTACCTAGCTAGTGGTCTGGGGATGAGTCAAGATAAGATTCCAAAGAAGACCAAATGAGAAACTTTAGTAGATTGAGTTCTCAACATAAATATACTTTTTCTCGTATATCCCTATCCCCTTTCTTGCACGCAAACACCATTTGGAGACATTCGAGTCACGGACAGCGAGAACTCTTGCACCTTTATGTTCTTATGTTGCTTGTTTAAATGCTAAATATAGACTCTTTCTTGTTATGACTTGAATTGAATTACATGCCTTGATTGCTTTACTTAAAATTTCTTATATGGTTGTTAGCATGTCACCCAGAAATTATGCTTGTTATCATTTACCTACTCGAGGACGAGCAGGAATTAAGCTTGGGGATGTTGATACGTCCAAAACGTATCTATAATTTCTGCTTGCTCCATGCCTCTTTTGTGTGATATTGCTATGATATTGATGAACTTCCTTACACTTTTGATCATATTTGGACTAACCTATTAACTCAGTGCACCCCAGTGCCAGTTCCTGTTTTCTGTTGTTTTTCTATTTCAGATTTCCCCCTTATTAAAAGTAACAGAAAAATTCCGGGAAAAATATAGGAAAAATCAGCGTACCGGAAGCTTCGCGAAAAGCCCGAGAGGGGCCAGATGGGAGCACGGGGGCCCCCAGGAGGCCAGTGGGCGCGGCCCCACCCCTGGCCGCGCCAGGGGGCGCCTGGAGCCCCTGGCCCACCTCTGGCTGCCCCCTTTCGCCTATTTATTCCCCGTGATGAGAAACCGTCGGGGACGGAACCCTTTTTCGTGATCTCTCCTCTGTTCCGCCGCCGCCGCGCTTCCAAGATCGGGAGCACCATAAGACCTCTTCCCGGCACCCTGCCGGAGGGAGGAACCACCTCCGGGAGCTTCTCCGCCACCATGGATGCTTGCCGGATGAACCATGAGTAGTCCACCTTGGACCATGATACGTCCAAAATGTATCTATAATTTCTACTTGCTCCATGCCTCTTTTGTGTGATATTGCTATGATATTGATGAACTTCCATACACTTTTGATCATATTTGGACTAACCTATTAACTCAGTGCACCCCAGTGCCAGTTCCTGTTTTCTGCTGTTTTTCTATTTCAGGTTTCCCCCTTATTAGAAGTACCAGAAAAATTCCGGGAAAAATATAGGAAAAATAAGCGTACTGGAAGCTTCGCGAAGAGCCCGAGAGGGGCCAGAGGGGAGCCAGGGGGGCCCCAGGCGGCCAAAGGGCGCGACCCCACACCTGGCCGCGCCAGGGGGGCGCTTAGAGCCCCTGGCCCACCTCTGGCTGCCCCCTTTCGCCTATTTATTCCCCGCGACGAGAAACCCTCGGGGACGGAACCCTTTTTCGCGATCTCTCCTCTGTTCCGCCGCCGCCGCGCTTCCAAGATCGGGAGCACCAGAAGACCTCTTCCCGGCACCCTGCCGGAGGGAGGAACCACCTCCGGGAGCTTCTCCACCACCATGGATGATTCCCGGATGAACTGTGAGTATTCCACCTTGGACCATGGGTCTATGATCAGTAGCTATATGATGTTCTCCTCCCCTCTTTGTTCTTCATGGATTAGACCTCGTGAGCTGCCCTACATGATCGAGGCACATATGCAATCTTTCCGCTGTTGTTATGCTGAGTTTGCTGGGATCCGATGGATAATGAGATTATGTTCAGATTGTGATTGAGTTATATATTTGATTCTCCTCTTTTATATTTATGTTCTTGAGTAATTCTTGCATGTTCTCCGTTGCTGTTTATTGCTTTGGCCAAGTAGTAGGTAGTGACTCCAAGAAGTAGTGTTATGCATGATTGTGGGTTCATGCCCCCCGATGACTAGCTTGAGTGACAGAAACATGAGTCTAGGGGATGCGCTGTTGCCGCAAGGGGGAAAACAACGGTGATTGTACTTGCGGGTGCAAGGATTGTTTACTTTACGCAAAGTTCTTTAATGCAGTTGTCTGTTGCTTTGAGTTTACACTTTGGGTGGGATTCACAACTTAATACCAGTGAGATGTTCTGGATAGATATCTCAAGGTGGATGATTAGTAGGTAGATGCAGATGGATATTGGTCTACTTGTCTTGGCGTACCGCCCATGCTTTTGAGCCTCTTCCTTTCTTCATAGCATAATTAGCATTGGTTTGCGCACATAATCCTGTCAATTGCCCAGCTGTAATTTGTTTACCTCGCATGGCTATTTTATCGTCTTTTGGGAGAGAGACATCACTAGTGAACATCATAGGACCCAGGTCCATATTTCCACCACTTTTTACACCTTCAATTTACTTTGAGTATTTACTTTTCCGTAGCTATCACTATCATCATTATCCCGTGCGTTTTATCCTTTGTAAACAACAAGGCCGGAGGAATTGAAAACTCCACTGTACTCGTTGGGAAGCAAAGCTATCTGTTGTGTGTGCAGGTCCAGGTGAAGTAAGCAACCTTAGGTTGTGAACGGCGCCATTGTTCACTTCACCACCTTCTTGTATCTGTTGGAGTCATACTGGTTCGGTACTCAACCTTAGCATCTTTGCTAAGGGAAATTTGCCGCTAGGCTACATCTCACCTTCCACTTGGGGTAACCAACGAGGGGCGAGTATTATCTCGTGTATCAAGAAAATTTCCGGCGCCGTTGCCGGGGACTCCACTCTTCAAGATAGGGGAGTTGCACACTATCTTTTATCTTTGCTTTTTAGTCTTGTTAGTTTACCTTTCAGTTTTTGCTTCAGTGTCTTTTATCGAAAATAAAAAAAATAGTTATCTTGCTTGTTGCTGCTATGGGTTCCTCTGAGAACACCAAGTTGTGTGACTTCACTAGTCACAACAACAGTGACTTTATCTGCACTCCTATTGCTACACCTGCTACTTCAGCACCTTCTTATGAGATTAAACCTACTTTGCTGAACCTTGTTATGAAAGATCAATTCTCTGGTGCTAGAGATGATGCTGCTTTGCACTTAAATAATTTTATTGAGCTTTGTGATATGAAAAACTACAAAGAAGTAGATGGTGATATTGTTAAGCTTAAGCTTTTTCCTTTCTCTTTGAGGGATGAAGCTAAAATATGGTTTCAATCCTTTCCTAAGAATAGCATAGATTCTTGGGATAAGTGCAAGGATGCTTTTATTGGGAAGTACTATCCCCCTGCTAAGATTATCCAGTTTAGGAGCTTTATTATGAATTTTAAACAATTGGATAATGAACACGTTGCCCATGCTTGGGAACGCATGAAATCTCTTGTTATGAATTGCCCTACGCATGGTTTGACTACTTGGATGGTTATCCAGACTTTTTATGCAGGCTTGAACTTTACCTCACGGAACTTGCTAGATTCGGCCGCGGGAGGAACCTTTATGTCAACTACACTTGGTGCTGCCACAAAACTTCTCGATGAGATGATGACCAACTATTCCCAATGGCACACCGAAAGAGCTCCAACAGGTAGGAAGGTAAACTCTGTCGAGGAGATCTCCTCCCTAAATGAAAAAGTTGACTTGATTATGTCTCTACTTACCAAGCAATCTCCTATTGATCCTCAAAATGTTCCTTTAAATTCTTTGATTGCTCAGGATCAAGTAGATGTGAACTTTATCTCTAGAAACAACTTCAACAACAATGCTTATAGGAGTAACTTTGGTAGCAATCCTAGACCGTTCCCCTCCAACAACTACGGGAACAACAACACTTATCCTAGCACCAAAAACTCCACTTCTGAATTAGAGAGTATGCTTAAAGACTTTATCACTACCCAAAAAGCCTTCAACAAGAGTGTAGAGGAAAAACTAGACAAACTAGATAACCTCTCGTCGCAGGTAGACAATTTATCCCATGAAGTAGAATTGCTTAAAATTAGAACTTCTCCCCTTGAGGAGAGGAAGGTGACTCCTATGAATTCTATCCAATTGCAAATTAATGAAACATTAGGATGATGGCTAAACTCAAAGGGAGATGGGCTAGAGAAAAGGAGGAAGAAGATAGGATTAAGAGCCTTCCTACACACCATACTGTTGCTACTATACAAGTGGTTGAGGATATCCAAACTCTTAGCACAAAATGCACCCCTAGTCCGATAGGACCTATTAATGGTGATGCTATGACCTCAACCGTAGAAGAAGAAATTCCTATGACTATAGAAGCTACCCAAAAAGTGAGCCTAGAGGACACCACTACCACTTTACCTGATATTAGTGACCTTGATATTGATAATTGCACCCTTTCTGAAGTTATTCGTTTCCTTCACAAGATGTCTAGAGACCCCCCACACTAGCACACTTAATCTTGCCTTCACGGAGCATATCACTAATGCTCTCATCAAAGCTAGGGAGGAGAAGCTTAGGGTAGAAGCCTCCATACCTAGAAAGCTAGAAGATGGTTGGGATCCCATGATTAAAATTAAGTTGAATAACTTTTCTTGTTATGGTTTATGTGATGTTGGAGCTAGTACCTTTATTATGCCCAAAAGAATGTATGATATATTTGAGTTGAAACCTTTTGATACTTGTTCTTTTGGTGTTCGTCTTGTCGATTCTTCCGTAAAGAAACCTTTGGGGAAGATAGATGATGTTCTTATCATTGTCAATGAAAATTATGTTCTCGTTGATTTTACTATTATGGACATTGAATGTGAACCTTCTTGTCCAATTATTTTGGGATGTCCTTTTCTTCGCACCATAGGTGCTGTTATAGATATGAAAGAAGGGATTATAAAATTCGGTAATTCAAAGATGAGCCCAGGCTCATCTAGTCCCGGGCAAAAGATCTTCAAAAAGACATTTGAAAAAAGTTCAAAAAAATCCAAATTTTTTTGTGGTGAAAGATGCTTATGTGCGAGAGCTTTCTGCAATTTTTTGGAGAAGTTTGGAGTTTTGGAGAGCGCGTGGCAAAAAAGACAAATTCTGTCTGAAATAGTGTGTGAACAGTGTCTTCGTGAGAAGCAGCGAATTTGTCTTTTTTGACGCGCACTCTCCAGAGGTTCGAACTTCTCGAAAATTTGCACGAACATCTCTTCCAAAATCATCTTTCACCACAAAAAAATTTGGAATTTTTTGAACTTTTTTCATATTTATTTAATTTTTTCTAGTTTCCCCGGGTGCGGATGCACCTGGGTGCAGAAACGCCGCTTCCTTATAAAATTCCAATTCCCTCTCAAGAAAGGGATGAAAACTTCCCTAGGAAACAGATTAAGTTGCCTTTTGAGTCCGTCACACGGGCTAGTTATTTTCTTGAAAAGACTAGATCTTTTTGCATTAAGCCTAGCTAATGGCTTTAAAGAAGCGCTTTCGGGAGGCAGCCCGCAACGAATTTAGGATTTCCTTTTTGTTTTTCTTCTGTTTTTAGTTGTATTGATGATTGTTACTACTGTAGTAACATCATTGTATCTTTACTTTTCAAGCTTTGTGCCTTTTATGGCCTCATACGACAAGGGAAGTGAAAGTTGTGACATGCTGTCCAGAAAACAGATTCTGTCCTCGTGACAAGAAAAATCAGAGAAAAATCCCAGTTCATCTTTTTGAGCTGAATTTTTTTACACAGCATGCTCTATACAATTACGAAACTTTCGTATGTTCTGAGTTTTTTGATTTGAGTTGCAGAAGTATCCCTAAATAATTCTTTACTACCTGCTGATCTGTTTTTCACAGATTCTGTCCTGTTTTGCCTTTTCTTCATTTTGCAAACCTTAAGCTTGCTTTTTCTTTGCAAAAACCTTTTGGAACTCTTTAGAAACAGTATCTCTTCAAGATTATCTTTATTTCCAGTAGAGAAAAATTATTTTATTATGGGTACTAACCTCGCTAATCAGATTATGATGAGTTAGGTATGAAGGGAGTTTTCAAGTGTGCGAGGGAAGATGATGAAAGAAGATTAAGAAGTGTCAAGCGTTCAAGCTTGGGGATGCCCCTATGAATCCCCAAGAAATATTCAAGGAGACTCAAGCGTCTAAGCTTGGGGATGCCCCCGTGCATCCCCTTCTCCATCGACAATTATCAGTTTGTCTCTCGTTTCACTATATTTTTATCACTTCATGCGTTATGTGCTATTCTTGGAGCGTCTCGCTCTTAGGTTTTGTTTTTAGTTTTCTTTAGCTTTGCTTGCTGTTCATAAAAAGTTAGAGCTCAGCTTTGTTTGTGTGGGAGAGAAAAACGCTCCACTTCCAAAATTTAGAACACAACATAGGACTTTTTCCTGCTTATCTTTGCTGTGTGTGTTCTTTATCTTTTTTGTAGCTACTGTCATGTTTTGCTCTTAGCTTTCATGCTTATCTTTTTAAAGATCTTTTGTTTAGTTTGTTGCTGGAACTCTCTTGAGATTTCATGTTTATCTTGTTTAGAGAGTTTGCCTGTTGCACTGAGTTTTGTGTCTTGACTTGAAGTAGGTAATTGAGGTTGCTATTCTTTTTGAAGTAGTAACTTACAATAGTTTTGAGGTGCTGTTTTGAGTAATGTTTGGACTTTTGGTGTCAAGAGCTTTAGCCTATTAGTGATAGATGTCGTATTTTGGGCAATCCGTGTTTATTTTCAAAAACCTACAAATTAGTTGAGAACTCTAGCTACTAGATGGATCACTACTCTTCCGAGGGGTCGAATATTAGAGTACACTCATGTACCATGAATCAAGGATGCGCAAGGATAACCAAACCCCCATACACTCCTCCTCGGGGTACTTGTCTCTTTGTGAAACCTCCTTATTAGATTGAGAGTTACCAATAACAAGTGCATGAGTTCTTCGAACTAATGTGAGTATTCGAAAGTTGACACTTCCACCTTCCCATATTTTGCTAGCCTCTCCTGTGCCTTGCATTGCTTTCTTCTCACTCCGAGAGTTGGCGTCCACCTTCGCCGGCACATCCAAACCCTTGGCATGATACGCTCTCTCATCATAAACCTCCTTATATCCTTCCTCAAAACAACCACCATACCTACCTATCAAGGCATTTCCATAGCCTTTCCGAGATATATTGCCATGCAACATCCATCTTCTCATGACTTGATCTTCATGTCATACATGCTACTTGCTTGATCGATGAGCTGCATGCTAGTTGGGCCTTGCCCTAGTCATTTCTACATGACGCGCTAGTATCATTTCATATCCTGCTACACTGGCAAAGACATACATTTGCATACATCATGATAGTTACATTTTCTTTATGATTTGAGTACTTTGTAAAGTGTGAACGATCTTATATACTTTTTGTAATATATAGAGTGTTGCCCCTAAAGTGAGGAAAAGATCCCAAAGTGGACAAAATTAAAAGATCCCAAAGTGGACAAATTAAAAGATCTCAAAGAGGACAAATGAGAATTAAATAGAAAGAGCCATTGAGGCCACCAAAAAAATATAAAAAAATTAAAAAAATAGAAAAAGAAAAAAAAGAAAGAAAAAAAAGAGAGAAGGAGGCACACTACTATTCCTTTTGAGAGGTCCACACTCGTACTCTGTCTTATATCTTGTACTCCATAGAGATTTTTCTAATGTGAGTATTCGAAAGTTGACACTTCCACCTTCCCATATTTTTCTAGCCTCTCCTGTGTCGTGCATTGCTTTCTTCTCACTCCGAGAGTTAGCATCCAATTTCGCCGGTACATCCAAACCCTTAGCATGATACGCTCTGTCATCATAAACCTCCTTATATCCTTCCTCAAAACAGCCACCATACCTACCTATCAAGGCATTTCCATAGCATTTCCGAGATATATTGCCATGCAACATCCACCTTCTCATGACTTGATCTTCATGTCATACATGCTACTTGCTTGATCGATGAGCCGCATGCTAGTTGGGCCTTGCCTAATCATTGCTACATGACGCGCTAGTATCATTGCATATCCTGCTACACTGGCAGAGGCATACATTTGCATACATCATGATAGTTACAGCTTCCTTATGATTTGAGTACTTTGTAAAGTGTGAAAGATCTTCTATACTTCTTGTAATATATAGAGTGTTGCCCCTAAAGTGAGGAAAAGATCCCAAAGTGGACAAATTAAAAGATCCCAAAGAGGACAAATGAGAGAGAAGTAGAAATAGCCATTGAGGCCACTAAAAAATACAAAAAAAATAGAAAAAAGAGAAAAAGAAATAAAAAGAGAGAAGGGGGCACACTACTATTCCTTTTGAGAGATCCACACTCGTACTCCCTCTTATATCTTGTACTCCATAGAGATTATCATTCATGCATATAGCTATGTGGGGACCTTCACACTATATAACTTGGCTTGTATATTCCAATGATGATCCTCCTCAAATGAGCTCTAGGTCTTCTTGAGCAAGCAAGTTGGATGCACCCCTACTAGTTCCATTGGAGAGCTTTTAGCTCATATGTGCATCTGTTCCATGGCAATCCCTACTCCTCACATCATATCTATCATTTGGCTTTCTCTCGCCTATGATTGTCCTCATTGATGTGAGCCTTTCACACCTTTTCTGTCTTCCTCCTCCACTATATTCTCTCTTTGCCATCCTAAGTGTCAACTTTCTTGCTTACGCTCATCCATTGCATGAGTGCTCAAAATGTCGAAAAGGAGTGGATCATTTTGACTTGTACCTGGCTAGTGGTCTGGGGATGAGTCAGGATAAGATTCCAAAGAAGACCAAGTGTGAAACTTTAGTAGATTGAGTTCTCAACTTCAAAATACTTTTTTCTCGTATATCCCTATCCCCTTTCTTGCACGCAAACACCATTTGGAGACATTCGAGTCACAGACAGCGAGAGCTCTTGCACCTCTATGTTCTTATGTTGCTTATTTCAATACTAGATATAGACTCTTGCCTGTTATGACTTGAGTTGAATTGCATTCTTTGATTGCTTTACTTAAAAATTTCTTATATGGTTGTTAGCATGTCACCACAGAAATTATGCTTGTTATCATTTACCTACTCGAGGACAAGCAGGAATTAAGCTTGGGGATGTTGATACGTCCAAAACGTATCTATGATTTCTGCTTGCTCCATGCCTCTTTTGTGTGATATTGCTATGATATTGATGAACTTCCATACACTTTTGATCATATTTGGACTAACCTATTAACTCAGTGCACCCCAGTGCCAGTTCCTGTTTTCTGCTGTTTTTCTATTTCAGGTTTCCCCTTATTAAAAGTACCAGAAAAATTCCGGGAAAAATATAGGAAAAATCAGCGTACCGGAAGCTTCGCGAAGAGCCCGAGAGGGGCCAGAGGGGAGCCAGGGGCCCCCAGACGGCCAGAGGGAGCGGCCCCACCCCTGGTCGCGCCAGGGGGGTGCCTGGAGCCCCTGTCCCACCTCTGGCTGCCCCCTTTCTCCTATTTATTCCCCGTGACGAGAAACCCTCGGGGAAGGAACCGTTTTTCGCGATCTCTCCTCTGTTCCGCCGCCGCCGCGCTTCCAAGATCGGGAGCACCAGAAGACCTCTTCCCGGCACCCTACCGGAGGGAGGAACCACCTCCGGGAGCTTCTCCACCACCATGGATGCTTCCCGGATGAACCGTGAGTAGTCCACCTTGGACCATGGGTCTATGATCAATAGCTATGTGATGTTCTCCTCCCCTCTTTGTTCTTCATGGATTAGACCTCGTGAGCTGCCCTACATGATCGAGGCACATATGTAATCTTTCTGCTGTTGCTATGCTGAGTTTGCTGGGATCCGATGGATTATGAGATTATGTTCAGATTGTGATTGAGTTATATGCTTGATTCTCCAATTTTTTATTTATGTTCTTGAGTAATTCTTGCATGTTCTCCATTGCTGTTTATTTCTTTGGCCACGTAGTAGATAGTGACTCCAAGAGGGAGCGTTTTGCATGATTGTGGGTTCATGCCCCCTGATGACTAGCTTGAGTGACAGAAACATGAGTCTAGGGGATGTGTTGTTGCCACAAGGGGGAAAACAACGGTGCTTGTACTTGCGGGTGCAAGGATTGTTTACTTTACGCAAAGTTCTTTAATGTAGTTGTCTATTGCTTTGCGTTTACACTTTGGGTGGGATTCTCAACTTAATACCAGCGAGATGTTCTGGATAGATATCTCAAGGTGGATGATTAGTAGGTAGATGTAGATGGATTTCGGTCTACTTGTCTTGGCGTACCGCCCATGCTTTTGAGCCTCTTCCTTTCTGCATAGCATAATTAGCATTGGTTTGCACACATAATCCTGTCAATTTCCCAGCTGTGATTTGTTTACCTTGCATGGCTATTTTATCGTCTTTTGGGAGAGAGACATCACTAGTGAACATCATAGGACCCCGGTCCATATTTCTACTATTGTTTAAACCTTCAATTTACTTTCAGTATTTACTTTTCCGCAACTATCACTATCATTATTATCCTGTGCGTTTTATCCTTTGTAAACAACAAGACCGGAGGAATTGAAAACTCCTTTGTACTCATTGGGAGCGAAGCTATCTGTTGTGTGTGCAGGTCCAGGTGAAGTTAGCAATCCTTAGATTGTCAACGACGCCAATTGTTCACTTCACCACCTACTTGTATCTGTTGGAGTCCTATTGGAGACACTCTAAACCTTAGCATCTTTGCTAAGGGAAATTTTCCGCTATCTACATCTCACCTTCCACTTGGGGTAACCAACGAGGGGCGAGACGTTATCTCGTGTATCAGTAGATGCAGATGGATTTTGGTCTACTTATTTTGGCGTACTTCCCATGCTTTTGCGCCTCTTCCTTTCTTTATAGCATAGTTAGCATTGGTTTGCACCCCGCAATCTTGTCAATTGCCCTGTTGTGATTTTTTTACCTCGCACATCAGTTTTATCGTCTTTTTGGAGAGAGACATCACTAGTGAACATCAAGGGACCCCAGTCCATATTTCCACCACTGTTTACACGCTCAATTTACTTCTTTCTTTTACTTTTCCGGTTGCAGTTATCACTATTATCCTTTATCTGTTGCATTGATCCTTGGTAAACAACAAGGCCGGAGAGATTGACAACCTCTCTGAACTTCGTTGGGAGAAAAGTTAATTGTATTTGTGTGCAGGTCCAGGAAAAGCAAGTGATTCTTTTCAGACGGTGCATCAGTTATCGAACCACCTACTTGTCAACTTCGGAGTCCTACGGGAAACAATCTTAAACCTTGGTATCTTTGCCAAGGGAAATTTGTTGTTATCCTACATCTCACCTTCCACTTGGGGTAACCAACGAATGGCAAGAAGCCATTATCATCTCTCGCACATCATAGTGCTGTTGGAGTTCCCGAGGATCCGCTACTTCCGCTGCCCAACTGGATCAAGGGACGGAGGTCATCGTTGCCCTTTGCAACACTCTTCTTCACGATCTTGAGATCGGCAAGTGATCGTCTACATCATCCACGAGAATTTTTCTCGTTAACGCTTTTTGTTCTTCAAGGGTGAGTCCTTCCGAAACCATTACAAGTTATCTCCTAGATATGATGTTAGCAGTTTTTGGTTGCAACCGTAGGAATTTTTTTGTTTTCTATGCAACGTTTCCCGTCATGTATGAGTGTGTGTGTGTGTGTGTGTGTGTGTTGGATATATGCTCTAGAGGCAAATAATAAATGATTATTTCCATATATCTAAGTAAGTTCATAACTAGCTTCATACTGTGTTAGAACTGTATTAGTGAAACAATGATACATGTGTGGTATAGAAACAACCAGAGTTCCTAGTTAGCCTCTCTTGATAACTAGTTCATCGTCAACTGATGATTTTGGTTTCGCGATCATGGACAATCAAGTCAATTGACGGTGAGGCACGTCATTACATGAATGACATGATGGACAGTGCCCAGCGTAAACATTGCAACATGATCAAATCATAAAAGTTCAGTGTTTTAACTAAAGAACGGGGTAGCCTATTCCTTAGACCATGAGATCACATATAATTGCTATCCTCGGAGGATGCTTTGAGTGCATTAACCGTCACACCGTAATAGGGTGTCCATAAAGGTGTATCTTGGGTAATACAATGGGATATGTTGAGGAGTGTTGGATCAAGAGAGGGATATATCAATCCACATGATGGAAAGATAATGAGGGCCCACTCGGTGAGATTACAACCATAAAGCTGCGCAGCATGTGACTAGGTCACGGGGATGGAATATCACAGAACGAGTAAAGCGGATTTGTCAATAATGGGATTGAACTAAGAATTGGATTCTGATGATCGAATCTCGGACTAATCTAGTATCACCTGACAAAGAGAATGGAATACAACATGTACGGTTCAATCGGTTAACTTCTGAAATGCACATGGGTCATTATGGGCATCCAGGTCCCACTGATGGTCATTGATCGTACCCTCGTCTCGGTCATGACTGGAGTAGTTCAGACCGTAGGGTAACACACTTAAGGGCTCGATGAATATCTTAGACCATTTCAGAACTATTGGAGTTACCAGAGAAGAAAGAAGGACAAGTCGAAAAAGTTTCGTATTGGTCCGAAGGATGTTCAGAGTGATCCGGAAGGAGTTCTGGAGCACTGGGAGAAGAAATAATATGTATTATTTATTAAATAAATGAATTAATAATTAATAACATTTTATTTATAATTAAAAAGTGCAATGAGCCTTATTTGTGAAAGAAGCCCATTAGGGAAATAAAGGAGAAAATAAAATGAAAATTAAAAAAGAGGGAGAGAGGGGGCACCATGGGCCCATGAGGGGTGCGCCATCCCCCTTGGTCGGCCACCTCCCCCCTAGCAAGGGGTTTAGTCCCACATTGCTAAGGGAAGAGGGGTTGACTCCTTTCCCCCTCATATATAGATGAGGAGGGTGCACTTATTTAACACAACAAAAATTCGTGGAGAAATAAATATAATTCCGAATTATGATCGATGGCGGCCACCTGGCGTGGCCCCCCTCCTGGCCGCACCACCAGGGCGTCTGCGGGGAGGGTCCACCCCTGGTGCCCCTTCGGCATATTTTTACCCCTCACTCCGAAAACCCTCAGAGAGAGAGAGCCCCACATCGTGATTTTCACCTCTGTTTCGCCGCCACCGCGCATCCAAGATCGGGAGCACCAGAAGACCTCTTCCCGGCACCCTGCCGGAGGGAGGATTGACCTCCGGGAGCTTCTACACCACCATGAGCGCTACTCGGATGTGTCATGAGTAGTCCCCCTTGGACTATGGGTCCATGACCAGTAGCTATGTGATGTCTTCTCTCCAATCTCGCGCTCCTATTCTTAGCACTTGTGAGCTTCCCTACATGATCAAGGCATCTATGTAATTCTATTTGTTGTTGCTATGCTTTGTTTGCTGGAATCCGATGGATTATGAGATTATGTTCAGATTGTGATGAGTTATATATTTGGTTCTCCTTTTATATTTTGTTTTTGAGTAATTCTTACATGTTCTCCGCTGCTTTTTATTGCTTTGTCCAAGTAGTAGATAGTAACTCCAAGAGGGAGTGTTTATGCTTGTTTGTGGGTTCATGCCCCCCGATGTCTAGCTTGAGTGACAGATACATGAGGCTAGGGTATGTGTTGTTGCCACCAGGGAGAAAACAACGGTTCTTGTAACCGCGGTTGCAAGGATTATTTACCTTACGCAAAGTTTGCTAATGCAGTTGTCTGTTGCTTTGGATTTACACTTTGGGTGGGGCTCACAACTTAATACCGGCGAGATGTTCTGGATAGATATCTCAAGGTGGATAATTAGTGAATAGATGAAGTTGGATTTTTGTCTACTTCTCTTGGCGTACTACCCATGCTTTTGAGCCTCTAACTTTCTTTGTAACATAATTAGGATTGCGGTGCTTTCATAATTCTGTCAATTGCCCAGCTGTAATTTGTTCACCCAGCTTAGCTATTTTATCGTCTTTTGAGATAGAGACATCACTAGTGAACATCATGGGACCCCGGTCCATATTTCCACCACTGTTTACAGTCAAATATTTATTTCTTTATTTCCTTCCAGTTGCTATCATCACTATCATTACCCCCTTGTGTTTTGATCCTTTGTAAATGACAAGGCCGAAGAGATTGACAACCTCTCTGTACTCGTTGGGAGCAAAGTTACTTTTTGTGTGTGCAGGTCCAGGTCAAGGAATCAACTTTTGTCTTAAAACGGTGCCATTGTTTCCTTGCCACCTACTCGAAGAAATTGGAGTCCAATTGGTCGACACAAACCTTGGGATCTTCGCCAAGGGAAATTTGCTTCTACGCTACATCTCAACCTTCCACTTGGGGTAACCAACGAGGGGAGAGCCATCACTTCCTCGCTAGCATCAAGCAATTTCTGGCGCCATTGCCGGGGAATCCAATCTTCAAGGTAGGGGAGTTGCACACTATCTTTTATCTTTGCTTTTTAGTCTTGTTAGTTTACTTTCTAGTTTTTTCTTTAGAGTCTTATAGCAAAAACCACAAAAAAAATGTTTGCTTTGTTCTTGCTTGCTGCTGTTACTATGGGTACCTACAAAAGTAACAAACCTTGTGACTATGTTAGTTTTAACGGAGAGTTATTCCCATGGCATGGTCTCTGTGGAAATAAACTTGATCTCTGGTTTGAAGCTGCTCCTAAACATCCCCAAACCTGGGAAGATGTCAAAACTCTTATAATAGAAAGCAAATCAAATATAGAGGATGACACCACCGTTTTTCTTAATAGCAAGGACATTTATTTTGATAATTGTAGTATTTCTGAAGCTATCAATTTTCTGCAAAGAATGGCTAAAGACCCCCACACTAGCACACATAACATTGCCTTCACCGAGCATATTACCAATGCTCTTATCAAAGCTAGGGAGGAGAAGCTCCAGCTAGATACTTCTATTCCTAGAAATCTAGAAGATGGTTGGGATCCTATGGTCAAAATTAAATTGAATAATTTCTCTTGATTTGCCTTATGTGATGTTGGAGCTAGTGCCTCCGTTTTACCCAAAAGAATGTATGATATGCTTGATTTGAAACCTTTTGATCCATGTTCTTTCGGTGTTCGTCTTGTTGATTATTCTGTAAAGAAACCTTTAGGTAGGATTGATGATGTTATTTTTTTTCAATGATAAGTATGTTCCCGTTTATTTTCTTGTCATGGACATTGAGTGTGATCCCTCATGTCCAATTATTTTGGGATGTCTTTTTCTTCGCACCGTTGGTGCTATAATTGACATGAAAGAAGGGACCATTAGATTCCAATTCCCCCTCAAAAGGGGAATGGAACACTTCCCTTGAAAGAAGATTAAGTTATCTTTTGAGTCCGTTACACGGGCAAGTTATTCTTTTGAAGGTGATAAAACTTGATCTTTTTGCATCATGCCTAGCTAAAAGGCATAAAAGAAAGCGCTTATTGGGAGGCAACCCAAGTTGTTTTTACTTTCAGTTTAGTGGTCTTGATGCTTGTTACTACTATAGCAACATAATTGTATCTTTATTTTCAAGCTTTGTGCCAAGTTTTAGCCTCCGATTGCAAGAAAGTTCAAAAGTTGTGACATGCTATCCAGAAACAGATTATGTCTTCTTGACAGAAAAATTCACGATAAGTCACCAGATCATCTTTTTTATCTGAATTGTTTTGACAACATGCTCTATACAATTAGTTTTCAGACATCTGTTCTGAGTTTTTTTATTTGAGTTGCAGAAGTACCCCGAAAAAATTATTTACTACCCGCTCGTCTTTTTTTCACAGATTCTGCCACATTTTGCGTTTTTATCGTTTTGCAAATCTTAAGCTTGCTTTTTCTTTGAATTTTTTTTGGGAAATCATGAGAAACATTAGCACTTCATGAAAATCTTTATTTCCAGTGGAGAGAAATTATTCTATTATGGGTACTAACCACTCTAATTAGCTTATGATGAGTTTCGTATGAAGGGAGTTTTCAAGTATGCGACGAAAGATGATAAAAGAAGATTCGGGAGTGTCAAGCGCTCAAGCGCTCAAGCTTGGGGATGCCCCCATAAACCCCCAAGAAATATTCAAGCAGATTCAAGCGTCTAAGCTTGGGGATGCCCCCATGCATCCCCTTCTTCATCAACAATCATCAGTTCGTTCTTCTCCATGCTATATTTTTATCTCTTCTTGTGTTATGTGCTAAACTTGGAGCGTCTCACTCTTTACTTTTTAGCTTGCTTTAGTTTTGCTTGATGTTCATAACAAGTTGGACCCTAGCCTTCATTATTTGGGAGAGAAACACACTCCACTCCACCCTAAAACACAACATAGGCTTGCATGCTTCTCTTTCTTTTTGTGTGTGTTCTTTATCTGTTCATAACTGTTGTCATGCTTAGCTCTTACTTTTCATGTTTATCTTCTTAAGAGCTTTTATTTAGGTTGCTTTAGAATCTCTCTTGAGTTTTCATGCTTGTCCTCTTTAGAGAGTTGTCCTGTTGCACTGAGTTGTGTGCCTTGCATGAGTAGGTAATTGAGGTTGCTATTACAAGTGTAGTAGTAACTTGCAATAGTTTTGAGGTATTGATTTGAGTAATGTTTGGACTTTTGGTTCCAACATCTCGAGCCTATTAGTGATAGGTGTTGTATTTTGGGCAATCCGTGTTTATTTTCGAAAACTACAAAAATTAGTTGAGAACTCTAGCTACTAGATGGACCGCTAACCTCTGGAGGGGTTGGAATATATAGAGTACCTCACATACCATGGGTCGAGGATGTGCAAGGATAACCAAACCCCCATACACTCCTCCTTGGGGTACTTGTCTCTTTGTGAACCTCCTGATTAGATAGAGAGTTACCAATAATAAGTGCATGAGTTCTTCAGACTAATGCGAGTATTTGATTGTTGGCACTTCCACCTTCCATATTTTGCTAGCCTCTTCTGTACCGTGCATTGTCCTTTCTCATCTTGAGAGTTGGTGAAAACTTCGTTGGTGCATCCAAACCCTTGGCATGATACACTCTGTCATCATAAGCCTCCTTACATATTCCTCAAAACATCCACCGTACCTACCTATCAATGCATTTCCATAGCCTTTCCGAGATACATTGCCATGCAACATCCATCATCTCATGACTTGATTTTCATGTTGTACACGCTTTTGCTTGATCTAGGAGCCGCATGCTAGTTGGACCTTTATCTTATAATTGCTACATGGCGCGATAGTATCATTGCATATCCTGCTACACTGGAAGAGGCATAATTTGCATACATCATGATAGTTTTCATTTTTCTTTATGTTGAGTACTTCTTGTAAAGTGTGAAGATCTTCTTTATATTCTTGTACAATATAGAGTGTTGACCTTAAGTGAGGAAAAGATCCCAAAGAGGACAAAATAAAAGATCCCAAAGACGACAAATGAGAGATAAATAGAAAAAGCCAATGAGGCCACAAAAATACAAAAAAGATAGAAAAAGAAAGAAAAAAAGAGAGAGAAGGGGGGCAACACTCCTATTCCTTTTGAAATATCCACACTCGTACTCCATTTTCATATTTGTACTCAATAGAGATTATCATTCATGCATAACTATGTGGGGATCCTTACATTATAGAACTTGGCTTGCATATTCCAAGGATGAGCCTCCTCAAAAGAGCTCTAGGTCTTCATGAGAAAGCAAGTTGGATGCACCCCCACTAGTTCCATTGGAGATCTTCCCTTAGCTCATATGTGCATCCGTTGCATGGAAATCCCTACTCCTCACATCATATCTATCATTTGGCTTTCTCTCGCCTATGATTGTCCTCATTGATGTGAGCCTTTCACACATTTTTGTCTTCCTTCCCCTTCATTTTTCTCTTTTCCATCCTAAGTGCCAACATATCTTGCTCGCGCTCATCCATTGCATGAGTGCTCAAAGTCGAAAGGGAGAGGATCAATTTTACTTGTACCTGACTAGTGGTCTGGGGGCGAGTCAAAATAAGATTCTGAAGGAGACCGAGTGTGATGTTTTAGTAGATTGAGTTCTCAATTAAACTATATAGTATTTTTATGCTCTAAACCCATCTACCACTTCTTGCACGCAAACGCCATTTGGAGACATTCGAGTCACGGACTTGGAGAGCTCTTGCACCTTTATGTTCATACTTTGCTAGTTTCAATACTAGATATAGACTCTTGCTTGTTATTGTCTTGACTTGAATTACATATCTTGCTTTCTTTACTTTGAAGTTCTTATATGTGTGTTAGCATGTCACCACAGAAATTATCTGTGTTATCATTTACCTACTCGAGGACGAGCAGGAATTAAGCTTGGTGATGTTGATACATCCCAAACGTATCTATCATTTCCGCTTATTCCATGTTCTTTTAGGTGACATTGTTATGTGTTTTTCTACACTTTCATACCTTTCTACACATATTTGGATTAACCTACTAACTCAGTGCACCCAGTGCTAGTTTCTGTCTACTGATGTATGTGAATTGCAGGTTTTTACCGATATTTACAGTGCCCAATAAATTCCAGGAAAAATATATAAAAATTAGTGTGACAGAAGCTTCACGAAGTACCGGAGGGGGCCACAGGGGAGACAGGGCCCACCCAGGCGGCCACCTGGCACGACCCCCCCTCCCGGCCTTGCCACCAGGGCGCCTGGGGGGAGGGTCCACCCCCCGGTGCACCCCTTCGGCCTATTTTTACCGCTTGCTCCGAAAACCCTCGGAGAGAGCCCCGGATTGCGATTTTCACCTCTGTTCCGCCGCAGCCGCGCTTCCAAGATCTGGAGCACCAGAATACCTCTTCCCGGCACCCTACTGGAGGGAGGATTGACCTCCGAGAGCTTCTCCACCACCATGAGCGCTTCCCAGATGTGTCGTGAGTAGTCCCCCTTGGACCATGGGTCCATGACCAGTAGCTAT
The DNA here is from genome assembly GCA_950022295.1 of Bromus sterilis. NCBI lineage: Eukaryota > Viridiplantae > Streptophyta > Magnoliopsida > Poales > Poaceae > Bromus > Bromus sterilis. The sequence continues at coordinate 380,748,734 of OX465595.1, read as the reverse complement.
GTGATGTCTTCTCTCCAATCTTGTGCTTCAATTCTTAGCCCTTGTGAGCTTCCCAACATGATCAAGGCATCTATGTAATTCTTTCTGATGTTTCTATGTTGTGTTTGCTGGGATCCGATGGATTATGAGATTATGTTCAGATTGTGATGAGTTATATATTTGGTTCTCCTTTTATATTTTGTTCTTGAGTAATTCTTACATGTTCTCCGTTGATTTTTATTGCTTTGGCCAAGTAGTAGATAGTAACTCCAAGAGGGAGCGTTTATGCTTGATTGTGGGTTCATGCCCCCCGATGTCTAGCTTGAGTGACAGAAACATGAGACTAGGGGATGTGTTGTTGCCACCAGGGAGAAAACAACGGTTCTTGTAACCGCGGTTGCAAGGATTGTTTATCTTACGTAAAGTTTCTTAATGCAGTTGTCTGTTGCTTTGGGTTTACACTTTGGGTGGGGCTCGCAACTTAAT